>JAESIX010000004.1:0-2522891 GCA_016802215.1 Brachionus paranguensis
CAATCAAGTCTACCTCAACTATATTTTGATATTTCTAAAGCTTTTGATAAAGTTTGGCACGAAGGACTAATTTAAAAGCTAATTAGAAATAACCTACACCCTCATCTTATTTATTGGATAAGATCGTTTCTACATTTAAGATCTTTTATAGTAAATGTAAATGGTCATTTAAGTGATCAATACTTTATAAAAGCAGAAGTTCCCCTAGGGTCAGTAATTAGCCCACTTCTTTTCAGTATTTTTGTGAATGACATTCCAAAAAGATAGAAAATCGTGAAAACACGATCAATAAGTACTTAAACGAAGTTGAAAAATGGCTTTCAAATGGAAAATGAAAATTTCTATTGAAAAGTCATGTTACTTGATCTTTGAGAAAAAAACAAAAGTTAAAATCAATTTTGACCTTAGAATTAATGGTAACAATTTAAATAATGAAGAAAAATTCAAATTCTTAGGCATCACACTAATTAATCTAAAAGATCTTTCTTATTCAAAAGGTAGTAGAATCCTTTAATAGAAAGAAAAAAGTATGTTGTCTCTATTTTGACATCTCTAAAGCTTTTGACAGAGTTTGGCATGAGGGACTCATTTGTAAATAAGTTAAGATAAAACTTCCTCTCTATCTTATTTTCTGGATAAAATCATTTCTTCATTCCAGATATTTTATTGTAAATGTAAATGGTCATCTAAGTGATCAATACCCAATAAAAGCAGGGGTCCCACAAGGATCAGTAATAAGCCCACTTCTGTTTAGCATTTTCATAAATGACGTACCAAAAAGAGATAAAACTAACTGCCAATACTCTCTTCTTTTTGCAGATGATTTGGCTACTTTTTTATTTTTAAGAAGAAAAGGAAATCTCGAAAATATGATTAATAAGTACCTTAAAGAAGTTGAGCAATGGCTTTTTAAATGGAAAATGAAAGTTTCTGTTCAAAAGTCATGTTACTTGATCTTTGAGAAAAAAACAAAAGTTAAAATCAATTTTGACCTTAGAATTAATGGTAACAATTTAAATAATGAAGAAAAATTCAAATTCTTAGGCATCACACTAGAATCAAAACTTACATTTATTCCAATGGTGGATGAATTAAAAAAACGCTGAAATTCAAGGCTTAATATAATAAAATATCTCTCAAATAGTAAATGGGGTATAAAACCAAAAACATTAGGTAATCTTTACAAATCTTTGATAGGATCAATCTTGGATCATTCTTTTCCTTATTTAAATTCATTCTCAGAAACTCACATCAAAAAAATACAAGTTATTCAAAATTCAGCAGTTCGATCTATTTTGAAGCTGAAATATGATATCCCCTCCAATATTATGCACCATGAGGCCTTCAATAAACTTAAACTATTAACAGTTTAAAATCGACTCTTTGAGTTGATTGAGAGATATGTCAGAACAGGATTGAATCATTCTGTTCCACTGGTCGTCAGACTGGTGGAAGAATATAGAGAAGGTTTCGAATCAAGATTCCTCGAATATCCTACTCCATTGTGTAATTGCTACCTAACAAATCACATCAAGTTTCTGAACTATCAAATACTTAAACATTTTACAACTGTCCATCGCCTTGATTTAAATCTTACTGAAAATAAACGCGTCCCATTGTCAATCAAGTCTACCTCAACTTTTATGTGAGAAATTTAGTTCGAATACCAAAAATTTTTACTTTTGTTCCCCAATTTTAATATATTTTATATATAAAACAATCATTTCATAAAACTAAAGTATTTCATAATTAAAAAATTGATGCTATTAGTAATGTACTGTAGACCATCAAATTAAATTAGAAGGTGATTTTTTCTGACGCAAACTAAACAATGGAAGCACGCTTGACTAAGCAATAATTTGGTAATTATTTTGAATAAATAGAAGAATCGAAACTTTTTACTGTCATTAAAAAAAAATTAAATATGATTTATAGTTACGGATATCCAAATTACGGCTACGGATGCTTTGGAGGATACAGTGGCTATCATGGCTACTATAATTCAGGACGCAAACACTATGGTAGCCATTTTGGATCATACAATAGAAGCAATCGTTATTATGGTTTTTAGCTAATTCATGTCATCACTGAGAATTCATGTGATTATTTTTTTGAAAATGAAGATTTTTAATTGATTTTTGATTTAATTTTTAATAAAATACATTTTAACATAAACCGATTTTAATTTTAAAAATGATTATAAAACATTTTCAATTTTTATTCAATAATTGTAATTTCAAAAATTTAATGAATTCTTTTGTATATTTTATTAATTTAAATATATCTTTTTTTTCTTCATAATTTAAATCTGTTCCATCTATTTCATTTTGTGAAAACTTCTTTGATAATAAACACGTTGAAACTCAAATCGAACAAAAATAAAATGCTTAAGAAAATTTTTTTGATTTTTTGTCTCGTTTGTAGTTGTTGGTGCAATATGTCCACTGTTAAGTTGACATTTGAAGTTGATAACAATGAACAATTTTGCATGTTTCACAAATTTGACCGAACAATTGAGTACATTTTCAAATATGGAGTTTTAAAAGGAGGAAATTTAGATATAGATTTTTTTTTGGAATCTCCAGGCAAAAAACGTGTTTATTCCGGCACCAAAACAAAAAAATTAGATGTGTTTACTTTTGTTAGTACTCATATTGGTATTTATACATTTTGTTTTAGTAACAGCTTTTCCACGATATCACATAAAGTTGTTTTTTTTGAAATAAAGCCTCTCGATCCAAAATATTTAAATTCGCTGCGCGAAGAAACAGGACTAAAAGTTCCATTTGCAGTCGACTTCTCCCAAAAATCAATAGAGAATATTCACATCAAGTTAGAATCAATTGGCGAAATCCAAATAATTCATAAACAAGCAAAAACAATCAGTTCAAATTTTGCCATTGATCTCAATCAAAAAGTCGGAATTTTTTCAGTTTTAAATTTTTTTGCCATTTTAATAACCTCAGTTATTCAGATTAAATTTTTAAAAAACCTTTTTATCAACAAAAAATTTTATACAAAGTTTTAACGATTGTTATTAAAAATCTAGAATTAAAATTTGCTTAATAAATACAAATAAAATAATAATAATAATAAAGATTAACTACAGTAAATGACCCACGTTTGGTCATTTACGAAGTTTTAAGACATTAGACTCCTAGCTATGGTAGTATATTGTTTGCGCTTTGTCAAACTTGTTTTTGAAGCCATTAACTGTTCTTGATTCACAAATTTGTGCTGGCAATTTGTTCCATCCTTTCACCAATCTATTTGTGAAAGGAAAACTCATATAATATTCATACAATATAATATTTTATGAATATTGAGACGAGTACAAGTATTGTACTTTATGGCGAGTAATACTCGAGAAATTACTCGTACTCGAATGTCGAGTATTTCTCGAGTAAATTCTTCAAATTTTTTATATTTCTTGAATAAATGTAAAACTTAAACTTAATAATCAATTATTTATTTTTTAAAGGCAAATAAACTTGCATAAAAAATTGCATGATATTCAACAAATTTTGAAATTTACTTTTAAACAAAACATTAATTTCTAAACACAAATGAGAAAAAAGAATTTGGTTAAATTTTAAAATGATAAAAATTATTAGTTAAAATTCTAACTATTTTAAATATTTTTTTAAATTAACTAATAAAATTAGAAAAAGAGTTATTAAGTATAATTATAAAATTGCAATTTTAAATTAAAAATTATTAATAAATTTTGTCAATTTTTATTTTCCTTCAATAAAAGAAATACATCAATTATAAAAATAACTTCATATTTCTCTATTGATTTTCTCTCTTTTTGACAAAATAACAAATTATAATTTTTGTTCAAATTTTTATATCTTTAAATGTTTAGACATTTTAGTTAAATTAAAAATTACATTCTATTAAATTGTACTTTCTTTTAAATAAAGCTTTTACGCTAAAAAAGAAAACTTGTGAATAAGCTGCCTTATTTTAAATTTAATTAGATATGCTAAAAATTAATTTTTGTGTTCTGGAACTCCATGACGTTAATGGCGAGAAAATACGGTAAACTTAGAAATCTATAAAACCGTTGCAGGCTATCTTTTACTGCTCTTTTAAAAATAACGCACAAAAAAAAATAAAATAATACTAAAAATAATAATAATTTTAGGAATGAGAGAATGTTATAAAATTTAAATGATTCTAGATAAAGTATAGATTTAATTTAACACGAAGTTCGGATTCTTTTAAAATTTATTAAAACTAAATAAACATGCAATTTTGTTGATTCCAATGATGTTTTTTTTTCTGTTTTCATATTTTTTTCAATATTTTAGATGTTTTAAGCTGTAAACTTATGTTTTTAAAACATTAAATTTGATACATAACTCTGTTCTCATACGCTTGTTATGGTCAACTCGAAAGAAAAAATCCAAAAAAATTAACAAAAAATAAGAAAGAATATCAACCGAATAGTATTTTAGAAGAAAATGTTATTTCCTTTAAGACAATATTTGGGAAAAATTATCGAATTATCGACCCCATTAACATTTATTTTTCCACTGAGATAAATTGTAAATTTTAAAACATTAATTTTTTTTGTCTTTAAAAGTAAGTTTTATTGAAATGAATTAAAAAATTTTAATCTATTAAAGTTCAATAAAAAGGAACATTTTAAAATTCTAAATATGAAAATAAACTTGGCATATTACAGTGCTTTTTGTTAAAATGAAGCGTAATAAACAAAAACAAAAATCAGAAAATTAAGTATTTCTAAATTTAAAAAAAAAAATTCACATTTAAATAGGACAATCTTAAAAGAAAACGACGTAAGAGTTTTGTTTGGGAATAAATTTATCAAAAAAAATCTAAAACAAGTAAATATTTTTGTTTATTTTTAAAATGGGACTTTTCGACATCGTACGTTACCCTCTAGGAATGGTTCGGTACCCTTTGGAACGGAACTGGAACCTTTTTGGAACTGAACTGGAACCCTTTTGGAACGGAACGTTTCATTTTAACAAGAACCACTGTATGTCAAGTAAAAGCTGGAAAATAAAAAATATTATAAAAAAATATTACATTTTATAATTTGATCTTTTGATCAAACTTCAAGTTTCCAGTCTTGTTCATTTTATTTATGATGAAACCAATATATAGATACTTTTGTAACCAAACGAGTGCACCCAAACAATATTTGATAGAAAATGAGAAATTTTTTCAATCAGCATTTTAATGGATAAATTTTTTACAGGATTATAATTGCTTACTGACCATGTTTTAGACAAAAAAATTGAAAAAAATAACTAAATGTCCCTGATTAATGTTGCCAAACACAAATTTTGTATTAATATCTTTGATAAGCTTATTTCAATTTTTGTTAGATTTTTTGGAAGAAAATTTTATACTTAATATAAATATGCCATGTAATCAATGTCTTCTAATTTATTTAAAATTTTTTCATTTAAAAAATTAGATTTTTTCCTAAAATAAAAATGAAAACAACGTTTAGTTTTCAAAAATTAATCAATTATATAATGAATTTTATTTTCCTATAAGTAAGCCCTAATGTAATGTGATTAATCAAATTTTTAAAAATAAAATTATGATCAAAATCATCTTATGTGAATTTATATGATTAATTAGATATATTTTGACGCAAATAAAAAATAAAAACATGCTTGAATAAACAATAATTTTGCAATAATTTTGAATATATAAATGATTCAAAAATTTAATTTATCAAATTTAAAAATGTTTTACCAATACGGATACCCAGATTACGGCTACGGAGGCTTCGGTGGATACAATGGCTATCATGGCTATTATAACGGAGGACACAATTACTATGGTCATCATTTTGGATCATATCATAGACGTCGTGGCTATGGTGGCTAT
Organism: Brachionus paranguensis; assembly: GCA_016802215.1. Taxonomy (NCBI): domain Eukaryota; kingdom Metazoa; phylum Rotifera; class Eurotatoria; order Ploima; family Brachionidae; genus Brachionus; species Brachionus paranguensis. The sequence continues at coordinate 5,878 of JAESIX010000004.1, forward strand.
TCATCATCTGACTAATTCACGCTTTCATACAATGGCTTAAAAATGTATTTCAATTTTTTCTAGACATTCGGCTAATTTGATAGTTTTAATTTATTATAAACTTTTTAAAAATATATCTTAATTTAAAACTTAATTATTAATTTTTTCCAATTCTTAAATTAAAAAAGTCGGAACAAGTTTTATAAAAGTCAATGTCAAGATTTGGATTTAAATTTTTAAAAGTACAAGTCATTATTTCCAACAATATACAACAAATCAATTTTTTAACTTTTTTTTGAATTCATTCATACTGGCTTTAAATAAACTTTTCAATTATAAATCAAATTAATTAAGATCTGACAGCTAGTTAAGATCCATAATGAAACAATTATTAAATTTTGCTCTACCCAAATGGACTTTTTGGTTCAAGTAAATAAAATTTTTGTGAACTTTTTAATTAAGAAAAAATATAATTTTCAACAGATTTTTTTAAAATTATATTTTATAATTTATTTTTGTTATTGAAAAAGTTATTAGCAATGGTCATGTTTTAACAAAAAGATAAACATTGACATAAATATTCAATAAGTATTATATATTATTTTTAGAAAACCAAAGTATCAAAAATTAAAAAAATTTTCGAAGTAACGTTAGTTTGTTAAATAATTATTTGATTTTTGGAATTTTTAGAAATTGCATTTACACCAATTAAGAATGATATTATTTATTTTTAATTTTTTTGCTTCTAAGTAAAGAGTTTGCTAATAACATTTTAAGATTAAATCTCCATCCAAGTCGCCAGACTTGAATCCGATTGAAATGGTTTGGAAAGAATCTTAAAAATTTTATCAGGAAAAAGGAGATTTCAAATGATGACGATGCTATTGCTGCTATCCGGGAATTTGAAAAGACTTTGAGTCCAGAAAAATGAAAGAGATATTTCGACCACTTAAAGAAGGTTATTCCCATTGTAATAGCTAAAGATGAAGAGTGGTCAAATCATTAGTATAACATAAGAAAAAAATATTTTTAACTAAATTTAATAAATTTTCCAAATATTTAATATTTTAATATACGTTTTTTTACTATTTTTTCTCAAATTTTACCATTTTTTACCAATTTTTACCTAACTTAAATTGAATTTTAAGTAAATTTACGTAAAAAAAAGTAAAATTTTAAAATGTTAATTTTTGAATATTTACAAAAGCAAAAATGAAAAAATTGCATTTATGCAAACTATTTTGGTTTTACAAATATTTGCAATATTTTACGAAATTTTACGTAAAATTTAGTAAAATTCATGTAGCGAATCAGCACTGAATTTTAATTAATTTGATTATCTGTGACAAGATAAAGCACGTTTAGATTAAAATAAATCAATATTCAAAAATAAAGTAAAATATTATAAAAAAAGTATAGTTTAAAGTGCTTAATTTGAATGAATATTCTATTGTTTTTTCAGAGTTGTTTAAAATTCACAAGTCTTAAGTCAGGTCCAAGTCTGGATTTAATTTTAGTAACTTTGACTTAAAATAGTCCGCCACAATAGCTATATGGAACCGCAAAATAATCATTATCAGTCATGATTTACCACCACATGATTTTTTTGCCGCTAGAAGGCTGTTCCAGAAAACAAAATGCCCTTCCTTAAAAAAAGCCTTTAATAAGCTAACATCTGATTTGCGTTTAAGTTTAAAGGAGTTTTGGAATCAAAACTGGCTTGAATTTATAAATAAAATAGGAAAAAACCCTCTCTCGAGTAGGCCTTTTTGGAGAAAAATAAATAAATTTAGATCAAAAAAATGTTCTAGGCAAATTCCCATGCTAATCAAAGATGACAAAGAATTCACAACAGATAAAGAAAAAGGAGAATGCTTTGGAAATTTCTTAGCAAAAACTTTTAGTCCACATCAAGACTATGTTATATATGAAAATGACTGTGAAATAGCAGATAAAATCTCAAATTTTTTAAAAAATAAAGCAGGTATTAATCTAAAAGATCTTTCTTATTCAAAAGGTAGTAGAATCCTTTAATAGAAAGAAAAAAGTATGTTGTCTCTATTTTGACATCTCTAAAGCTTTTGACAGAGTTTGGCATGAGGGACTCATTTGTAAATAAGTTAAGATAAAACTTCCTCTCTATCTTATTTTCTGGATAAAATCATTTCTTCATTCCAGATATTTTATTGTAAATGTAAATGGTCATCTAAGTGATCAATACCCAATAAAAGCAGGGGTCCCACAAGGATCAGTAATAAGCCCACTTCTGTTTAGCATTTTCATAAATGACGTACCAAAAAGAGATAAAACTAACTGCCAATACTCTCTTCTTTTTGCAGATGATTTGGCTACTTTTTTATTTTTAAGAAGAAAAGGAAATCTCGAAAATATGATTAATAAGTACCTTAAAGAAGTTGAGCAATGGCTTTTTAAATGGAAAATGAAAGTTTCTGTTCAAAAGTCATGTTACTTGATCTTTGAGAAAAAAACAAAAGTTAAAATCAATTTTGACCTTAGAATTAATGGTAACAATTTAAATAATGAAGAAAAATTCAAATTCTTAGGCATCACACTAGAATCAAAACTTACATTTATTCCAATGGTGGATGAATTAAAAAAACGCTGAAATTCAAGGCTTAATATAATAAAATATCTCTCAAATAGTAAATGGGGTATAAAACCAAAAACATTAGGTAATCTTTACAAATCTTTGATAGGATCAATCTTGGATCATTCTTTTCCTTATTTAAATTCATTCTCAGAAACTCACATCAAAAAAATACAAGTTATTCAAAATTCAGCAATTCGATCTATTTTGAAGCTGAAATATGATACTCCCTCCAATATTATGCACCAAGAGGCCTTCAATAAACTTAAACTATTAACAGTTTAAAATCGACTCTTTGAGTTGAGTGAGAGATATGTCAGAACAGGATTGAATCATTCTGTTCCACTGGTCGTCAGACTGGTGGAAGAATATAGAGAAGGTTTCGAATCAAGATTCCTCGAATATCCTACTCCATTGTGTAATTGCTACCTAAAAATTTCTTCTTTTTTTCCTGAACTTCCAAATATTTAAACATGTCTAACCTCTAGATATTTCAACATATCGTTTTTAATTTTTTTTTTTTTTTTTATTACTTAGACTTATTTATCCTTTTTTAATATTTTTATTCATTTTTTATTTTTTTTTTTTTTTTTTTATATATAGATTTTTTATTCTGAAGGAGCACTAGCTTGGTACAGATAAACAAATAAATAAGCAAATAAATAATAATCAACAGGAGATCACTTCAGATTTATTTTCGAGTTTCTCAAAAAAGTTGTTTTCGATGTGATGCAACTACAGTTTTCTCCAAACATCGTTATCGCAGATGGTGCCGATGCAATCACCAATGGATTTCAAGAAGTATTCGCTGACATTTTTGAGTTGAGAGTAATGTGCTTCGCTCATTTTATACGTAAAGTCGACGCGCAATTGAATCGTTTCACTACTGACGCCCAGAAAGCCATTCAAAAGTCAATCAGACAGGATATAATGCAGCTTCAATTGTGCGAATCTGAAGAAATTTTTGATACTGTATTAAAACTTTTCATTATTAAGTGGCGCTCGTTTAAATCCGAACTTATAGACAATTTCCTTCACTATTTTTGCCACGAGTGGACTACAAGCTAATATTAATTTACTATTAATTTCATTTTTTATTTAGAAATTTTTTAAAGATTAAAAGGCTGGTTTGAAGGCTATGCTCCTGGTGTGCCCTCCACCAATAATACTTTAGAATCCTGGAATCTCATCATCAAGCTAGAGTAATCTATGAGACAACGTCACAATTTTAGTTCATTCCTTACAATCTTAGAGAATGACAAATTTTTACACTGATTTTAATTGCGATATTCAATTGTATACTGCCGCTTTTCAATGGACCAGCTATGTAGAAACTGAATATATTATCAAAATCTCTTCCTCTAATGGTCGAATTTCGCCATCAAGATCTTAATCTCAAAATGACTCAAAAACAAAATTTATCTTGTTTAAATTAATTTTGCCAGATTCATGAGACCAATCTTTGCTCCGATGATTGGAAAAAAAGTTAATGCAATTGTAGAGAATTTGCTAAAAACTACATCTGCATTCATGTTCTAGGCCTTGCATACCGGTAATGATAATAGATCCGAACTCGAGTAAGCAGTTGTCGAATAAGAGCCTACTATCGATTCAATAGTCGTTGAGAAAGCATATGTGGCTGATGAAATAGTCGTTTTACCAAGAAAACGAGGAAGGCCAAAGAAATCAACAACTCAGGTGAAAAAACATAGAAAAATTAATCATTTTTTTTTAAATTTTTATATTTTATCCTAATTAAATTTTTTTGTTAGGCAATTAATTCATTTTGTCATTTAAATAAATATTTTTGTCACTAAAATTATTTTATTTTAGCCATAAATTAGGTTTTATTTTGTCAGTGCAAAATTATTAATTAGTCATCTCAACAAATATATTTGTCAGTCGTTTAGTTTTTTTGTCTGAACAACTAGTTTTTATAAATATAAGCCAATAATTTTTATCATTTCAAAATTTAACCAAATTCTTTTTTCTCATTTGTGTTTAGAAATTAATGTTTTGTTTAAAAGTAAATTTCAAAATTTGTTGAATATCATGCAATTTTTTATGCAAGTTTATTTGCCTTTAAAAAATAAATAATTGATTATTAAGTTTAAGTTTTACATTTATTCAAGAAATATAAAAAATTTGAAGAATTTACTCGAGAAATACTCGACATTCGAGTACGAGTAATTTCTCGAGTATTACTCGCCATAAAGTACAATACTTGTACTCGTCTCAATATTCATAAAATATTATATTGTATGAATATTATATGAGTTTTCCTTTCACAAATAGATTGGTGAAAGGATGGAACAAATTGCCAGCACAAATTTGTGAATCAAGAACAGTTAATGGCTTCAAAAACAAGTTTGACAAAGCGCAAACAATATACTACCATAGCTAGGAGTCTAATGTCTTAAAACTTCGTAAATGACCAAACGTGGGTCATTTACTGTAGTTAATCTTTATTATTATTATTATTTTATTTGTATTTATTAAGCAAATTTTAATTCTAGATTTTTTATAACAATTGTTAAAACTTTGTATAAATATTTTTGTTGATAAAAAGGCTTTTTAAAAATTTAATCTGAATAACTGAGGTTATTAAAATAGCAAAAAAATTAAAAACCGAAAAAATTCCAACTTTTTGATTGAGATCAATGGCAAAATTTGAACCGATTGTTTTTGCTTGTTTATGAATTATTTGGATTTCGCCAATTGATTCTAACTTGATGTGAATATTCTCTATTGATTTTTGGGACAAGTCGACTGCAAATGGAACTTTTAATCCTGTTTCTTCACGCAGCGAATTTAAATATTTTGGATCGAGAGGCTTTATTTCAAAAAAAACAACTTTATGTGATATCGTGGAAAAGCTGTTACTAAAACAAAATGTATAAATACCAATATGAGAACTAACAAAAGTAAACACATCTAATTTTTTTGTTTTGGTGCCGGAATAAACACGTTTTTTGCCTGGAGATTCCAAAAAAAAATCTATATCTAAATTGCCTCCTTTTAAAACTCCATATTTGAAAATGTACTCAATTGTTCGATCAAATTTGTGAAACATGCAAAATTGTTCATTGTTATCAACTTCAAATGTCAACTTAACAGTGGACATATTGCACCAACAACTACAAACGAGACAAAAAATCAAAAAAATTTTCTTAAGCATTTTATTTTTGTTCGATTTGAGTTTAAACGTGTTTATTATCAAAGAAGTTTTCACAAAATGAAATAGATGGAACAGATTTAAATTATGAAGAAAAAAAAGATATATTTAAATTAATAAAATATACAAAAGAATTCATTAAATTCTTGAAATTACAATTATTGAATAAAAATTGAAAATATTTTATAATCATTCTTAAAATTAAAATCGGTTTATGTTAAAATGTATTTTATTGAAAATTAAATCAAAAATCAATTAAAAGTTTTCAATTTCAAAAAAATAATCACATGAATTCTCAGTGATGACATGAATTAGCTAAAAACCATAATAACGATTGCTTCTATTGTATGATCCAAAATGGCTACCATAGTGTTTGCGTCCTGAATTATAGTAGCCATGATAGCCACTGTATCCTCCAAAGCATCCGTAGCCGTAATTTGGATATCCGTAACTATAAATCATATTTAAATTTTTTTTTAATGACAGTAAAAAGTTTCGATTCTTCTATTTATTCAAAATAATTACCAAATTATTGCTTAGTCAAGCGTGCTTTCATTGTTTAGTTTGCGTCAGAAAAAATCACCTTCTAATTTAATTTGATGGTCTACAGTACATTACTAATAGCATCAATTTTTTATTATGAAATACTTTAGTTTTATTAAATGATTGTTTTATATTAATACATTTATTTATTAATAAATTTAATACTCTGTTTTCGCAAATTTATATTTAACTTTTTATTAAAAATTGAATGAATAAATTTCTAATTTAATCATATTTTAAATTATGTTAAATTGAAAAGAAAAATTTAAGTGAAATTCTTTTGAAAGCTTTGCTTCCCTTTCTTATAGGAAATGAAAAAAAATTCTCTTATTTTGTGAATAAATGCAAGTATTAGTTTTGTTTTATTTTGTTATTTTTTTTATATTTTTCTCGTACTTTTGAATTATATAATAATATATGGTAGTTGTAGTCAAAAGATGGTTTAGAGTCAAAACTAATCTGGTGTCATTATATTTTATCCCATTAAATTTTTCAATTAAAATAATCGATAAAATGTGGTTTCTGTAATATTTTACATTTAGGAATTGATTGAAATAACATTTTTATTCTTTATTCAGAATTATTTGATGAAAATTTATTTAATTAAAAAAAATTTAAATGAGTATGTTTAATAGAAGCTTTTTTAAATAAATCTAAATAATTAAAATTTTAAAATTAATCATTTATAAACATAACATTATTCTAAAAAAAAATAATTTTTACAATAATATTTAAACTAAAAATAGTACTAAATTGACAAACAAATATTTTACGTAGGACATACCACTTTTAGAATGTAATTTGTCAAAAGATCTGGTACTTGATGACTGTTTTCATCAATAGCTTTGAGGACTAAAACAAAAAAGTAAAAAATTTAAAATCAATTAAAAAAACTAAAATTACGTTTATTTAAAATTTGTATATGTGCTAAATCATACTCGATCTCACTGTTATAAGGTATTACTGTTGTTAGATACTTAAAAAAAATTTTTAATTTTTTCTCAATTAAATTCTGGAAAACTAAGCTTACCGATGAACTAAGGTCCAAATTCACGGATTTTCGATTTTTCTTTTTACACAAAGAGCTATTATTAAAGTTATCGATGCTAAGTTGGCGTCGTTTCTCGTTTATGCTGGTCATCAGAGATATGAATGTATTTCTGGTCTCTTTTTCGAACTCTAACTCATCTCTTGTCGCAAACTCTTGAACCATTACCTCACTTAGTTCTTTAATATGGGACTCAGTCTGTTCAAGTATCTCATTTAGTTCAAAAATGTTTAATTTTTCCAAGTCTTGTTTTGATGGTGCCATTAAAAATTTATTATCCAATTGTATCTTGGCCGATTTGTTGATACTTTGAGCTTTGAGCTCATTTTCAAATGCATTTATATATTGGATATAAGACAATTCAAGAGGTATGTCCCCGTTTGGAGACATTACTGAAGAATTAATGGCAAAAAACCCCGAGTCCGGAGTTGTTGCATCATAAATTTCCTCTTCTAAGCTCATCATTGAATCTATTTCGTTCAAAACCTGCTCAGCAGTGATCAGTGGCTCAACCAAATCGCTTTCGTTATACATTCCTTTGATTAAAATCATTGAATGCATGTCTAGTTGTTCTTTTAACTCTTCATCGTCTTCGTCAAACTCCAAAAATTCATCATTTTCATCTTTTTGGCTCAAATCATCTTCAGATACACCCTCGTCACTAAAATATTCCAATTCAAACTGATTCTTAAGATTCAATGAGTCCATATGATATTGTCTTATGAGAGATTTTTTTGAATGATAATCAATCGGAAGCAAGTTTCCGAAGTTACCAGTAAGAGTATACCACATCCTTAAAAAAATTACAATAATAATTTAATTCTTCTAAAATTGTTAATAAAAATTTTGTTTTGTTTTTTTTTTAATACAAAAATAGGACGATTGTGTCTTAAGACAAAAACATCTCAAGTTAAAAGGCCCTTTTAAAATTAAAATAAAAAAAATTTAATAAGAAAAAGTTAGGTTTTAAAAATGAAGCCGTAAATGCCAACTTTTTAGATAAATACTGGCAAAACTTTTTGTCAAAATTTTATAAAAATGAGTCATCCTCTACAAATCAGAAATTAATTAGATTGTTAAGGTTTATTTAATTTTCTAATTTAAATTAAAAGATTATATTTTAAAGATTTTAAGACTTAATGTATATTTTGAAATAAAGAAATTCAAAAATGATTTGTATTTATTTAGTTACATTAAAAATCATAAAGATTCTTCGGCGAAAGACTTTTCTTTTGTTCTTTCAATAACTTAAATTAATTTTAAGATTAAAATCATCATTGATATAAGTGAGAGTAAAATTTTTATTAAGTTTAGGATAGAACTAACGAGAACTATTTCTACCACAAAAAAAGCCTATTTTTAAGCTTAAAAACTAAAGATTATTGAAAAAAAAATTTAAATATACAATTAAATGATATATAAATATATTTGCCTTAAAATTGCCTTAAAAACAAAAATAACAAATGAATTTATTATTTTATTTTATATTTCATTATTTTTATATGATTTTATATTATTTTTAATCTTTTCCAAGAGCCTTTATAATAAAAAAAAGATAATTACTGTGAATCACTGATAAGGTCATCCTGAGATCTAACTTGTACGGGTGCAAGTTGTCCAATGTCAATATTCTTGTAATTTCTCAAGCATTCCTTGACATTTTTGTCAAATGATTGAACCAAATCTTCGAGTGATATGCCCAAGGCTTTTGAGTTTTTCATTTTGTTTTCATTTAATTCACTATCTAAGGTTTGATCATTTATGTAATTGTCCAAGAACTCATCTATATCAATCTTGGCAATTGGTGCTTGTATGTCTTCTTCTGTTTCGTCAATTGAATAGTGCATATTGGACATTTGATTTTTATTCAATGGCTCATAAAGCATTTTATCTAAAAAATTATTCAAATTTAGTCTCTTTTGTTTAGCTTATTAATATTCATTAAAAATGCGCTTCCTCTAATTCAATTCCATCACTGTTCTTTGTTGTATTAGATTCCTAATTAGATACTAAGACAGAATCAAATTTTTATTTTCATAGCTTTTTTTTTATTACCGTATATTAATTCATGAATTATTCATTTTGTCTAGAATTCTGCCATTTGATTTACTCCACTGGGAAAATAACTCCCATATATTTAAAGTGCTAAGCAAAGATATATCCATTTTTTCCGAATAATAGAAAATCTATTTCTTAATTAAATACTACGATTTTATGACATATTAAAATCATAGCTGTCGGTACACAAAGCATCTTGACTGACATAAAATATTTCAAATAATCATTTAACTTGGCTTAAATAATAAAAACTGTATTTGCTTAATTTGGTCTATTAATTTTTTTTTTCATAAATTAATAGAAATAGTTGAATTAGAACAAAAAAACATACTTTTTAAACTTTTTATTTTCAAACAGGTGTTAATGAAATAAAGTCTCAGTAAAAAAAGATTAAAAGTCTGGACTAAATTAGAGAAAAAATGTTTGATAAAAAAAATATTGCTAAAAATCAATATAAAATCGGAATTTCGCTTCTTGTACGCTTGAAATTAATTTTCTTGTTAATTTTTCAACAAGAAAAATAACAAAGAAAAAATGCAAAATATGTGCCTTTATAAGTTCTGCTATAAATCATGCCATTAAAGATTTTTTTATTTATTAGCATTTATTTATAGTTTCTATTGATAATCGAAATTGATTTAAAATATGATAAATAAAAGATACATAAACTTTGTATAAAATATGTCTGTAAGGAAGTTAATCATTCCTTTTGTGTTAGATAAAATCAACTTGAGTAAGCTTTATAATAAAACTAAGTTATCGAATTTATTTTAAAATTTTATTCCTATCTTTGTTCTCATATAAAATTATCAATGATTTATTTAACTATTTTAATCTTAATTTTAAACAATAATTTTAATTAATTAATACAATAAATCTCTCAAGCAGAATTTAATCTTAAAAATAAATTTATTTTATTTTAAAGATTAGTCTTACCAGACAGACCGACCAGAAATAAAATCAAAATTATTTGCCTTTAATTTTCAGATTCTTTTTTTTTCTAATTAAGCTTAAATAAACTTTATTGACTTTAACAGTCGTTAAACTTCTCACACCTGGACAAACCATGAACCGATGCAAATTCACAAATTAATTACTTTCATTTTTTGTTTAATATAACAGTTTTGGAGAAAAAGGTGCTCATGGTCCGACCCATTCACATTTTCTATTAGAGATAATTATCTTTATAAATAAACAAAATCTACAATAAAAAAATTCAATCATAATCACTTTTTTGTTTTTATAATACAAAATTGAGTATTATATCTATAAAACTATAAAAGTAAACCCGTTTTAAAAATAAGTTAAACTTAAATTCCATCAATTTGGACTTTCATTAAATTTTCCTTAAAATATTTACTTTTTTTTAAACAAATTTATCACTAAATGGATCGTTTGCATTTTTTTTTTGGATAAAACGAGCAATAATAAATGTATGTTTATAATATTTAATTCATATATTTTTAATCTAGTTTGTGTCTTAATTATTTTTTTAGTCGAGAATAAAGCAAGTAAAATATTAAAATTTTTTTATTAATTAAATTGAATAAAATCTATTTAATTAATAATAGAATTTGAAAAAATTAATGATGAATTTTGCCTTTTAAATTAACGAACCTTTTTCTCTGCCTTTGCCTAAGATTCCAAAGAAACAGAAATATATTTTTTATTGCCATAAGATATGTATCAGATAACTTTTTTTATTTGATAAAAAAATTTTAATCTTTTACATTCATCCTTGAAAAAGATGACCATCATTTTAGTGTTGTAAATTAAAAAATATCGGTATAAGCTAAATATTAAAAAAATGTCTTCAACAATTCTAAAATCTAAATCGAACTCTTTAAAAAATAAAGAATTGATTTTGACAGAAACTAATATTTTATGATATATTAATATGATGACACATTTTTTTTTCTGCTGAAACATTCAATTGTATACCAAAAATTAATTTCCAGAAATATTGTGATAAATTTCTATGCATGAAAATAAATTTTGATATGAACATTTTTTCATTATTTGACAAAAGATAAAGAATAAAATTCATGACTCATTGCTCATTATTTAAAAGTAGCATTTACAAAAGTTTCATCACCCAATACTTTTTTCAAGACTCAACTTCTTCTTTAATTTCTAATTCCTTTTTTATATTTATTAAATTTTACATTTTTGCTAAGAAGCATAATATTATGTCAATACATGATGTTAGTTTAGTGAAGAAAAAATTACAATTAAAAATAAATAAATTAAATTTTTCTCTTAATATAATAATAATAACAAAAATAAAATAAACACAATTTCAAGTGAATTTCTTGTCACCAAGTGATCATTAAGTGACAGCTCAGAAATAAAGAAAAATTCTCTTCCTTTTTAAAAAACATTAGATGAAAAATGCGCTTATTTAAAAATATTCCTGATAGGTGACAAGGAAGCCTTTTTTGATTTTTGACAAAAGCACATAATTTAAGGCAATGAAACTAATGATCGGAAATAAGCTAGAAAATAATAGATCCATACTTGATACATTGAATTCGAGTGTGCTGTAATTACTTTGATCGATCGACTAATCTCAGGGTGAATTATGCAAATGTCTTGAATGAAGAGGAGAAATTTATAATTTTTAATTTTCTAAATTGAACTATTTGGCTTACATACAAAATTCTACTATTTCCGCTTTACATATTTTATAAATTATTTATTCATTTTAATGAGTCGACCAAGACAAAATAGTTTTCTGCTTCAGACTGGTCCATTGATTTAATTGATCCGAACAACTGAATAAAATTGATCGGATACGCAGCTCTTGCCTTCTAAACAGAAAATTCTTATCATTATTAAAACTTAATTAAAAACCCTTTGGTTACAATAAGTTTAGATAAAAAGTCGGCCAAAAGCCCGACTTAGTAATTTAATTTGCAATTGCGTGATTTAAATGGCCCGTAAAAAATAAGTTGCGTGTTCTATCAGCTCTTTTAAGAACCAAGTTCTTTTCCCTTAATTAATTCAAGATTCTTAAAACATGCTCCCATGTCGATCAACAAACACTTAGCATAACTCTTCAAAAATATCAGACTATTCAATTTCCACTGAAGCCGTATTGTTTAGCCTAATAATAAACTTTTAATAGCTCTTAAAATTTTTAATTTTAAAAAGAAAATACAATTAAATAGGGCGTTAGTACAAATTTAACAGTTATATTTCTTTTTCTGAAGAATCAAAATTAAAATAATTCCTAAAAAAATTTTTTGCACCTATTTTCCCCAAAGTTAAATATTTGATTTCTTTTTTAAATCGATTAAATAAATAATCTAATAAAGCTGCATTGATGTTTTAATTTTGTTGTCTTTTTGGTCCATGAGAAAATTATTAAAGGTTAAATAAGTGCAACACAATATATGGCAGTATGTGGAACTTTTTTTTGAGATTTTTTTTGTGACTTAAATTTTAAATTTTCAATAAAGGAAACATTTTTGTTCAATTTGTAATGAATTTCTTAGCAACATGCCATAAAACAGATTTAATATTCATTTCGAAATCGAAAATTATTTTTTTAAATAAATCTTAACACGAGAAGTGAGTGTTTTTCAAACAAAAAGTGAATCTGTAAATTTGTTTTAAATGCAAAGAAAAAATAATTTTTTAAGTGTTGATATTTATTTATTTAAATTAAATTAAATGTGTTCTTTTTCACTAAAAAAATTACTTAAGTATAAATGTGTTTGCAAAATAAAATATAAATTAAATTTATATTTATATTTTTTAGTCTTTTAAATTAAAGACTGAAAATAATTTTAAACAAAATAAACACCGATTGATAACAATTCGAAATTTTGTTAATAAAAAAATTTTTTTCTTTCATAGATTTTTTGCATTGAAATTTTGAAATTTCAAAATTAAATTGATTTAAAAAAATATGTGAAGTCTTAACTGGTTAATCATGATTCATCGGTTACCAAAAATCCTTGTCTGAATTAAGTTTTCCGACCAATCGCGTAAACTTGAATTGAAATTAAAAAGTATGTTTTTTTCCGAATTAGGAAGTTTATTTCAAAAATGTTAAGTAAAAAATCAAATTTCAAAATTAAGTCAAATTAGAATATATATACAAACAAAAAAATTAAAAAAAAGTAAAAAAAGTGTGCTATAAAGTATGTAAATTTTTTAAAACCTCTAATTTCTTTTCAATTGAATTAAAAATTACTAAAAAAATTGACGTCTTCTATTTTAATTATCATGATCACAAGTTATTATTTAAAAAAAGCTATTTTAAAAGTTACCTTTCAATGTTTAACTTTATCTTTTAAAAAATTTTTTTATGCAGAATTATGCATTCCACTTGGTAATGTTTTAAATTGGTTTGCTTAACATGAAAATACGTATTTTCATCAAACATTATAATAAAAAATAAATCAACATTTTTTTTAAATGCCTGTTTTTGATCATGAAAATTAAAATTTGATCATAGAAAATATTGTAATTAATTAACAAAGTTATATTAAATAATCTCTTATGATTGATTGTAATAATTTTGTAATATTTTGTAAATTTAACAATTACAAGATTATTTTGCATCTTGTTTCACTAACAGAAACAATTTTCAAAAGCTAGATCGATAAAATCTAAGATGTTCTTTTGAACCAAACAAAACCAAAACCAACATTTTCAAAGCAAGCAAACCAAGTGAGGTATTGCATAAGTCATAAGAATCGTATCATAGGGCATTAAAACTTTATAATCACTTGTGAGACCTCATTTTGAGTTTGGATTTAATGTTTAGTGTCCTTTGTTAGAGAAGGATATTACTGAAATAGAAAAAATTCAGAAGAAATCAACAAAGATAATCTCTTAAATTCGAAAATTGATTTGAAGACACTAACTAATTTAACTCTTTTAGTTTTTTTAATATCTATATGAAAATTTTAATTTGCTAGACAAAATAAATTTTGTATTAAATCAGAGATAAAATTTAGGATGGTACACGCAAACTGAGCTTTTGAATTTATTTTTAAAAAAATGTAAAATTAGTGCTTCACTAAGCCAAAGTTTTACAACATTCTTTATGAATTAAATAAATAAAAATTTTGAAAAAAAAAGAATCAAAATATCCAAACTTTACTTTAAAAAAATTTTTTTCTACTCAAAATTTTACATAATTTTGCTCTAATCATAACAATATAATTGTTAAAAAAAAAGAAATCTAATTTTAAAATATTGAAAAAAATAAAATGTCTGACTCGGATAGCTCGGATAATTACGATTCGATTTCAGTCGATCTAAACGAGTGGAGCGACATGACGCCAATAAATCAAGTGATTTAAACTTTTGTTTTAAAATTTAAAATTATAAAAAATTTGAGCTTAGGACCGCGAAACAAATGACATTTGCCGGATCGCTTACACGGAAAAATTCAACAATGTTTTCAGCTATTTTCGTGCTGTCTTGAAAGCAAACGAAATCAGCGAAAGAGCTTTTGACTTGACTTATAAAGCGGTAATGCTAAACCCGGCTAATTACACAGTATGGTACTACAGACGCATTTTGCTCAAAGAACTTGGCAAAGATTTGAACCAGGAACTTAAACTAATCACCAAAATAATTGATCAAAATCCAAAAAATTACCAAGTCTGGCAGCATAGACGAAATGTAGTCGAGCTTCTGCAAGATCCCAGCAAAGAGCTAGAGTTTACCGAAAATATTTTGCAACAAGATCCAAAAAATTATCATGCATGGCAATACCGGCAATGGGTCACCAAAGCCTTTTCTCTCTGGTACCAAGAACTAGATTTTACGAATAAACTAATCACTGTTGACTGTAAAAATAACAGTGCTTGGAACCATCGATTTTTCTACCTGAAGAACACCGATCATTCTGAAAGTGTATTGAACAGAGAGATCAATTATTGCTTTGAGAAATTGAACCTTAACATCAATAACGAGAGTGTGTGGAACTATCTGAGAGGTGTGGTGGATCTAATGGTCAAAGAAGGCTACCTGTATCCAGAAAAAGTTTGTGATTTTTGTAAGCTCAAACTTGAGACTACTAAAGAAGACGAATTGTCACCCTTTTTGATTGCATTTAAAATTGACTACAATTGGGCTAAAGCTATTGAGAAAAAAAACTCTGGTACAAATGAAATTAAAGAATATGTACAAGAATCTATTCGATACTTGGATTTGTTAGCGCAAAAATACGACACCATTCGTGCCAACTATTGGAAATATTTGCTTTCAAAATGGAACCAAGAATTTAACCAATAAATAAATTAAAGTTTTAATTAGAAAATTTTTGACTTAATCAGTTTTTTTTTAAATAAAACATATCTGTTCTAGTCAGCTAGTCATTTTCATATTGTTAAGATACCACAGCTCAGTAGATAAATAGATAAGTTTTTTTGCCATAAATATGCAAATGAGTTTGTAGGAATGCTTGGCCTAAAAAATAAATATAAAATTAATTGACTTTTTTATCTCCCAGTGCTGTAGTGAAACAAAATTGTTTGTTTATCGACGTCTGGTAGATTATATGAATTTGTTAATTAAACTAAGTATTGTGAGTTTGTGAGATGTCAGTCGCTAGTTTTCTGCCTTTCGTAATCTTAGTCCCAAGCTAATAGGAAATTAATTTCCAAATATATCAAAAACTGGTTATTTTAAAATTTTATTGATTATATTTTTGTATTTTATTTTATCCCAGGCATACATGAACTAAATTAGAAATTAAAAAACTCTAAGAAAAAAAAAGTTTACAGGAATTGTACATCATATATGTTATTATTGGAAATTAAAGCAAATTTCGATAAAATATTTTTTTATTAAAAAAAAAACTTTTTAATTTTACTTTAAAAGTTATTGATATTCTTTTTTTTAATTCAAAATGTCAATTTAGCAGCATTTTTTATTAAATTTAATTCTTTTATCATTTTCTTCTTTCAAGCAAGCACAAATTAATTTAAACAACTTGGAATTTCTTCCCAAACTAAAAAATTGTTTTAAAAATTTCCACATAGGGTAAAATGATTAAAGCAAAAAAAAACCAAACCTTGAAATATGCAATGCATATTTTTATAAAAGATTTACCGCGTAAAATATTTCATTCCTTGAAATGCATAAAATATTAATCTAATATATTAAAAATCAAGCTCTACCAAATAGTGATTATTTTGAATTTTGATAATAACATTAATTGTAATGCTGTTCTGCTATTTTTTGATTTCAAATTATATTTTTAAGTATTTATTAAACTTAACAAAAAAGATAGATAAAATTTATATAGTCAAATTAAGTGAATACAATTGATATTGTATCTTTAAGTTTTTCTAAATCTTCAATTAAATTAACTTTTTAAAAATCTTAAATAATGAGAAAAATTAATTTAGATAAGTTATGAGTTAATCAAGATTATGCTCAAATTTTTAAACTTGTCTATTTATATTCTAAAAACCAAAAAGAGAGTGCAAAAAGAAAGCATCAGAGGAATTCTTGAATTGGAGGCAAAGAAAAGAAAACTACGCAAGAACTTATGAAGAATCAAGAATGTAAAAAGCATCGAATAACCTAAAGGTTGATAGGTCAAAGATTAAAAAAATAAGAAATATGGTTTATTCTTAAAAAATAAAAGTGTTTTGTTACAAATTTTATTGGATTTTACATTTTACATTCTTACCATTTTTACCAAAATTTACAAGTAATTTACAAGTGACAAGCATTCTTTGGTTTCTAGGAATTGCAAAAAATAACCCTGGACAACTTGAAAATAGAAAAAGTAGGTTTTTTTTTGAGTTAGTCATGGATTGTGACTATGATTCGAATGATACTTATTAAATGTGACTTATTATTCTTTTTTTGAACCTATAAGTAAATGATACCATCTTGTAGCAAATTTATTTATCTATCAGAAAATATATGATAATATTATCTTTTGAAAAAAACATATAAAAATTTGATTTAAAAGGAAGCATTTATAAATTTGGATTTCATGTAATAACTAACCCTGAAGCCGAATTTTTTCTTTAAACTCTAAATAAAAATTGCTATAATAGAGTTTTCAAATTACCAGATTTATATTTTAAGGTCAAAAGTTATGTTACTTATTTATTTTAAGTGTTTCAACACAATGCATGGAATGTCATTATTTACAAGATTTTTGTTAAAAGCAAAAGTGAGGAAAGCGAGCTGAGCAGTCTTAGCTTGTTTAATATGTTATTCAGCATAAAAAAATTGACAAAATGAGGTATTTTTGGAAAATTTGGTCTTAGGGCGGTTATCGACCCCAGGGTCTGAAAGACAGAATCTGAGTTTTATAGAGTTTTTCGTTTTTTTTTCGCTCTAATGATAATCAAATTAAAAAACTAATAGCATTTTCGAATTCCTCGTCAAATTTTAACTTAGAATGTTCTTTATTTAAAAAAATATATTTTATGATACTGATTTTGCAATTAAAATAGGCAAATGATTGGTAAAAATTGGTTTAAACTTTGACAGCTTATAAAATAAAGAAGAATCATGATATTATCATAAAAAAATATATTTTCTAAATCAGTACATTGAGTTCTATAAGAAAATGAAATAAAATTATTAGACTTTCTCTAATCCTTTTTTCGGCCTAAATTGCCCAATATCCTTTACGTAAATTTGCCCAAATTTACCATGGATTCTTATGTCAAATCACCATTGTACAAAACTCAGCAGTTCGTTTTATACTTAAGCTAAAATATGATAACTTTCCAATATTGTGCATCATGAGGCCCTTAATAAACTTAAATACTTAACTGTCTCGAATCGACTTTTTGAATTGAGCGAAAGATATGCAGCGGGAGGACTGCGTCATACTGTTCCATTGGTTGTCAAGCTGTTTGATGAATATAAAGCGGGTTTTGAATCAAGATTTGTCGAATACCCGACTCCATTGTGTAATTGCTATCTTAGTATTTCTTCTTTCTTTCCTGAACTGTTCAATACTTAAACAATTTTGACCTGTTATTACTTACTATTTGTCTATTTTAATTGTCTTTTATTTTATATTAAACTTATATTAATTTTATCTTATTTTTTCTTTTCATTTTTATTTTATTATTTATTTTTTTTTATCTGAAGGAGCCTTAGCTCGGCACAGATAAAACAAATAAATAAATAATGTATGCAAAAAATAATCTGTATTTTTGAAGCTAGTAAAAAAGTAGTAAAATGTTAAAAATTATAATATTTTTAAAACTAATTTATCGCTTCTTTCAATAAAAGTTATTCAAATTGAAAGGACCTTCACTTCCTTTAATTTTAGAGTACACGTAAAACAAAGAAAGAAGAGATATTTTTTATGTACCAAAAAGAAAAAAAACTCATCAAATGATTGAAATAGATTGATTTAAAGATAAATTTCAATTTTAAAAGTGTAAAATACTACCTTGAAATTTCTTTTATAGATAATAAATTTTTTTAAAGTAACAGAAATTCAAAGCTTAAGTGCTATGTGAATTTCTATTTTTTTACTTGAAATTCGTAAACTGCATCCTTTGAAACCTTAAAAAAATACAATTTTCTTTAGTTTATTTAGATTTTTTTCTTTAATTGAGCCATTCTATTTAAAAATTACTTTTGTGTGAAACAAATTAATAGTATCAAACAAACAAACTGTAATGTTTACATTAGTACCTTTGGGCTCGTCTATCCAATCTCTCGTTTAGACGTATTGGAGCATGTATTTATGCTCCTTCTTAACTTAAACGCTCATGGTTAAGTTAATTAACTTTCCAGCGATATCGACAAATCTCTTTTCTTTTGAAAATTCCATGAGAGTTAAAAAATAACTTGTCTTTAATGTAAGCAATTACAAATCGCGATTTAAATTTGAAAATGTTAACTTAAAAAATTAGTTTGCTAGAGAGAAAAATATATCTTATTTATATTTAATATTAGGCATTGATTCAATGACCAAAACTTATTTAATTTCTATTCTCTTGCGTGTGAATAAATTAAATAAAATAGAAAAAAATTATTATCTAATCTAAGTAGCTTATTTTTCACCATATATAAAATGAATTCTTATTTTTTTACAAAATCTTTTATTTAAAGATCTAAAAACGAGCACTTCATTATTTTATTAAAATCGAATCATTATTTTAGGCCTTAAAAATATGAGATTTATTTTAAATTATTATTTTATGAAAAAACAGATCTAATGCATTTTAAAAAATAACCCATTTTTTATTACTTTAAAAAATACATTTCAAATCTGAGAATTCTTACACAAAACTTTTATTTGAATCACTAGTCTGAAAATTTTTTGCACTTTTTTTACAACCTTAATTTTGAAATATTAATAATAGCTTTTTTATTTAAAATTAATTAAAATTAAAGCTAATAAAGGCTAAAGAAATGAAGTTGAACAAGCTTTGGATTCAATTCTCTTCATTTGAAAGAATGAGCATAAAAGTACATTGAATAAAAACCAAAGGCTTCTAGTTAACAAAACCGATTAATTTCGAAAAATTTACTTACGAATACTTAGTTTTAACTAAGTTAAAATAAAATTAGAAAAATTAATTTTCGAATAATATAAATTTTAATCTTTTGAGTCGAATTTTTGTTTTTTGAAATTTGTAAAAAATTTAGTAGCGAAAGCATCAAAAGATGATTGAACATCGTCAATGAAGACAATTATTCTTGGAGAATTCCAAAACTTAGTTTAATCAGGTTAAATACAAGAAATTCCACGCAGTGACAATTCTATTCATAAAAAAGTACAGTCTTTCAGTGAAATTTATTTATTATTGACACTAATTTTGCTAAGGATTGTAAAGAAATTAAAAAATAGTTAAATTTTCAAAAATTGTCGTTTCTTTGCAGAGTAGAAGAGCCGAATTTTTCATTTAACCAATTTTTTATAATTTAAATATATTCTAGCTCAGTCTGATAGTAAAGAAAAAATTTATAAACAGACTAAAAAAACTAATGATAACTGATGAGTTAAAGCCTAATAAAAGATTTATAATTTACCCAAGTATTAATTGATTTTGTATTCAATTTAAATAAAAATTACGTAACTAAAATATTTATTCGTTATGAATAAATACGAATGATTGATTAAAAAATTTGTTTTTAATTTTATTTTTGAATTTTTATGTGGATATTTCCTTTTATTTAACAAAAAACTTCTTAAATTAACACAATTTTAATTAAATTTAATCAAATATTACGAGTCACGTTCAATGGAATTATCAATTAAAAAAATTATTTAGTTAATATTTTATTTATTGAGATTTTTTTCTGCTTTCGGTGTCGTTCCAGTCAGCTTTTTTGAAATATTGCTCTGTTTTTCGGAAGGTCCAGTATGGAGTTAGCACAAATGCAATCAAACACAAACCAAAAATTAGATTAAAATTCCAAAAAAATGGCATTGATTTTTTCAAATCCCAATAGTACCAAATTTCGTATAAAATAGTAAATTCAATCACTGATCTCAAATGAAAAACATAAATCAAAATTAGCTGATTTATTTTCCAAAAAAAATTCTCAACTGCTTTGGCTTTCATCAGACAAAACGAAATGCAAGAAAATAGAGTGCTCATTTCGAGCGTGAAGACCCAAATTGGAAAATAGTGACCAAGGTCGTAGTAAACAGTTAGCAGAAATCCACTTATGGATACAAAATGGTGCGCATGAAGCGCTTTGCTAAAAGTCTTGAACATCACATCAAATGTTATTTGAGCTAGTACTTCGAATGAAAAAAACCCTAAACATGATGCTATCAGAATGCTGCTTTGAACTGTAGTTGCTTTTGCTATATTTGTCTGTAATTCTGTGTCGAAAAATCTTTCATAAAAGCAGCATGATGATCCAAAAAAACCAAAGATTCCCCTCACAACAGCCAAGTCCCAGAACATTTTTTCCTTTCTTTTTAGACCTCTTTATTTAATTTTAAATTAATACAAAAATACTTTTATTTAAAATAAAATTACTGATAAATTTTTGAAAAAGTACTGAATATATATCTGGACACAAAATAGACTAGAACTGTTATTATTAAGAAAATCGTGGAAAAAATTATCTCTCCAGTATTTGTCAAATGCATGGTGCCGAAATCATTTTTGACAAAAATGTCGTTGTCTATTAGCTTATTTGAAAGCTTATTAAACGGTTCATGGGACATCATTTTGCTAAGAATACTTGGTAGAATCTCATCTTGAAACATAGTCTTTAAATATAGTGTAGACTAGTGATAACGAGTACGATCACAAGTTTTAAGATAAATTTTTTATAATTAGATACATTTTAAAGCTATTTTTACGTAATAATGGACTTGATCAAATGATCAAGTTATCTTTGAAATAATAGGTGATTTATTCATAAATTGGAGGCACATGCTTTTTAGTAAAGGATAATGTTTGCTTAAAACATGAGATGATTTATTCAATTCTAAAAAAAGACATTTTAAATTTTTTATTTGGTTAAGATAAATGAACTATCTAAAAAATATGTAAAACAAAAACAATATTTTTATAAAACAAAATTTGTATAAAATATTATAAAATTGTATCCATTTAAAACATGTTTAATACAATAAAATTTTTTGATTCATTTTTGATTAATGTTCATCGTTAAAGCATTCTGAGCTTGGCCAACAGTTCATTGACAAATTTCTAAACAAAATTGATTTTGAAATTTAATTTTTTTTGTTTGATCAAAACTTACATAGACTTCCTCTTTGCTTTTTTTCACTTTAGTTAATTGTTTCTAATTTTTTTAAAATAAATTAAATTAAAAGTCATTCAAAAACATTTTTAGGTTATATCTTTTTTGTCTTTTAGGACAATTAGCCTAAGACAATCTTTCCATTTCTTTTTATCAAGATTATATTGATTAATTTCTGAAGTAAATTAAATTTTTGTGACATTTTATTTTTCAGCTAATTGTATCTAAATATATATTGAGAAAGCAATTTTTTTCTTCAAAAAAAAAATTTATTTAAATAAAAATGTCATTAATTTTTTTTATATTAAGATATTGATCGCGCAAAACAATTAATTCTTTATCAGTAAAATTCGAATTTTAAATAAAACTTAAAAATTTGCTTATCTGGTTCAAACCTTTCTTTATTTAATAGAATATTTTTACGAGTGTTGCATAAAAACAACATTTCCAAAGTATCTGGCTTTTACCAAATTTTAAGGAAATGATAGGTGTTATTATTTATGAAGATCATCAATAGTATGCCAATATATGGCCAGACTTTGATATTTTAATTAAAGGATTGGTGTTGGGAAACGGAATGACGATGGCATTGGCGGTGTCATTTGTTTTAGCTGTTTAAGTGATAAGGAATCTTATTGGTTTCACTAGATACTTACTAAATTAGTTAAAAATTAATTAAATTTAATTTTGAGAACTTTTTAAAATAAAGTTGATTTGAGCATTTAAAGATGACACTGCCAATGAAACTGCCGTTCCGTTTACCAAAACTTACCGTATTCCCTCGTTCGATTATGCTGACCTAAACGCCTGATTACGCTATTAGAGCATGCGCTCAAAGTTAACAACATTATAGCATGGGCGAGATGTACTTTGGTGCATGGTCCAAAGACGTGTTTTAACTTGTGGTGCAGCATAATCGAACGAGGGAATACGGTAAATGTATAAATGCCTTTTTTACTATTTTCAATCTTTTTATCTCTAATAGACAGCATTTTAAACAAAAAAAATTTTAAGAAAATCAAGTGTTTTGCTTCTTCCAAAATGTAAAATGTGGAAAGATATTCAAAAAAGTAAGACTATTAGAAAAAGAATTTAAAAGAAATTTTCAATTAATTTAAAAACTACATATCATTTTCTTTAAAATAAATTA
This sequence comes from Brachionus paranguensis, assembly GCA_016802215.1. NCBI lineage: Eukaryota > Metazoa > Rotifera > Eurotatoria > Ploima > Brachionidae > Brachionus > Brachionus paranguensis. The sequence continues at coordinate 29,126 of JAESIX010000004.1, forward strand.
AAATTTACCTTTTCAAATTTTTTTTAATGAAGTAGGCAATTTAAAATATTCACAATGATTATTATTTGTTTGGACATAAAAATGGATTGTAAATTTTAGAAAAAAAAGTAAATTCATTCGGAAAGGCTTATATTGGTTCTGAAAATTTTAAAAGCTAATACGTTCAATAAATAACGTAAATACACCTTCTATAAAAATCTCACTACCATCAAAATGTAGACAATACTTAGAATATTTCAGTCAGTGTAATTAACAGAAATAATTTATGACATATTTTAATTAGCTTCACTTCAAAGATGATTTCTTTTTTTTAGAGAATTGTCAACAAAAAAAATTAATAAACTTATTTCGACAAAAAATTTACAATTAGCAAATTGAAAACAATTAATTACCGCCTATTTAATTTTTTTAACTAAATGTTTTTATTTTCATTTTTTATGTCATTATTTTCTAAATCTTTTTTTTCTCATTTTAAATGTTTTATTCTATTAAAACCTTTCCGGAGGTATTAATCAAATTAAATCTTGATAAATTGAACTGGAAAAAATCAGATTCATTAAATATTCTTATTTTTTATTTAATCGCTTTGGTGAAAATAAAAATACAGCTCCAAAACCCATATTTGGAAAAAAATCTATAATTACAAAAAACTAAAGCAGTTGAAATACATGTTGAAATTAGTTTATTTATGTTTAGTTTTTGCTGCATGTACTTTTTGTTGAAAATAATAAGTTTTTGTTTAATTTTATAAAGTTTATTTAGAGAATATTTATTTTAAGATGAAATAATTAACAAATAGGAAAAGAAATTTTAATTAAATATCGTGTTACTAGACATGCTTTTGTTGGTCTTCCAGTTTTTGCTTTTGGTGCATTTGCTGTCTGAAAATCTTTCAGTAGCATTGTTAAAATCTGCTGATTTACAGCTATTTTAACTTATATTATATGAGAGCTACTAATCATTACTATTAAATTTTACTTTTTTAAAATTTTTTTAAAAAGAAATTAATTTATCAAAATTAAATTTTTTATCTAATTATTACTTATTATAACTTGAATGAATAGTCGAGATTCATCGAAGATGAATTCAAATTTTTTTCTGACACAAAAGTAAGCACCATTTAAAAATAAAAATTATTTTTAACAACAATAAATTAAAATTTTCAAAAATAAACTAATTTGAACTCGTGAAATAGAAAGAAATTATTGATATCAACAAAAAGTAATTATTTTCAAAGTAGGGCTAATAAACATGCATTTTTTTATCTAATAAAAAAATAATTAAAATTTTAAAGAATTAATCATTTTCGAAGTAAAAGCAGTGTTTTCTCTTATATCAATTAATTAAGAAGAGTTGTTCTCTTTATTTTTTTTGTTCATAATATCCAAAATAAAAAAATAATATGCTCCCTTGAAAATTAAAACTTCAAGTGCTTTTTTCGTATAATTCTTTTTGATATGAGCCTAAAAATTCATTTTTTTTCATTTTTAAATAAAACAAATTTCCAATTAAAAAGTTTGAGCAAAAATAAATAAATAAAGTTTATTTACCAAAATATGATACTCTCGTTCCTTATCAGTGTCCATATCGAGCAAAGAGTCAACCAAATCATCGGCACATATATCATAATCATCTTTTGTATCATCGTCCTAGATTAAAAAAAAATGAAAAAAAATAAAAAAAATTTTTCTAAGATTACAGAAATGTCAAACAAAAATTTGAGCTGTTCATCGATCCAAAACTCGACTTTCAAGCGTTTCTTAATGAGTGCCATTTGATGGTTTGGGTATTTAGCAGTCAGATACTTTTCTCTGTCATCTATTTTCTCTTTGAATATCAGGCCGCTAAATTTAACATTGGAGCTGCACGAGGACGCGGTCGAGTTCGAGTTCATCTTGGCGCGACTAATACTGTTGTTCATTTCGCTGCTGTAGTTAATTATCGACTTGATCGGATACTGATTTAAAATGGAAGAGGAGGTGTTCGGGGCAGAGGTGCCCGAGTTGGCGCCTATGAAGCCATTCTTTGAGTACTTGCCATCGTTTATCATCTTAGCGAATCAAGACAACTTTCATCTAGTGGAATAGCAAAGAGTCTAAAGAAAATACTCGACTTTTAGAGTATGAGGAAGCAAAATTTTGTCCAAGTCCTTTACTTAGACTAAACAACTTGGCTAATCAAACAATATGCATTTATTTTAACTTTATCTCTATTCAAATAGAAAACTGGATCTTATTTTTTAAACATGTCTCATTAATTCATTTTTGAAGATAATTAAGATTTTGTTCAAACGGAAGCTCAAGGCTGGCTGAGCTAAATGCCAAATGGAAAAAAAAATTAATTTAAATTCATAGTTTATTCACTGATCCTTGTTCGACTATTTTGCATGCTAATTAGAAAAAAAAAATAAAAGAGCATTAATCTTGTGCCAAATTTAAAAAAATCTATTTCCCTAGGGCCAAAATCAAAAACAAACAATCGCAAAATTACACTGTTGCCTCAAACGTCGGTCTGGTAATGCGCTGAATTCAAATAGTTGTATTCACCATCTATCGGATCTAGGCGAAAATTGATCAAATTTGCTTCCAAAAATTCCCATCCTGCTCGATTAAGACCTCAGCTAAGCTTGAATATGCTGCTGGATGAGAAAAGAAAAATCAAAAAATCCTATTAATTCAATCAGTCATTTGGAAGAAATTAATCATTTTCCAATCGGCTGAATGTCAGCTAGATTAATGAAAAATAGAATTTTTAAATACTGTGCGAGTGGCATGAATTCTTATAGAGCGAGAAATTTTGAAATTTAAAGTATCGGTGACACTTGTCACCTAAAAATCAAAAGGTTTATTTTTTTATGGGCTAAACAAAAAAAAAGCATTTAACTAAAGCTAATTTAATGGGAACTATTTGGCATATTTAGAACGGCCCATAAACTTGTGCGCAAATGGGCCTCTTAAATTTTAATAAACTTTGAGATTATTTATTCTAGCTGGCCTAGTTTTGGATAGTAGCTTTTAAAATCTCGACTCGAGATTTAATTAGAGATAAATCTAGTTTTAATGTACGGCCCAATCTAACCTTTAAAAAAGATGCAACATCAACTTACGTAGAAGCTTTGTCTAATCAACTAAGCTATTTAAATGTAAATCTTAAACTAAGATCATTAAGCCTTGTGACTTAGTTGATCTTGTTTAATTATTTATTTAAATATTGTTGAATACTTTGGCCATCCGCTCAAATATTTGCTAGCAAGGCCCTAATCGAACCGGATAAGTTCTGATCTTTTACTTATGAATGAAGTTTCGGAAGTTTCGACAATGCTTTTTTTGCCACTCAAGCTGGGACTTGGCTCAAGATCAGTCATTTCGTAGTCAAATAAATTCATGTCCAGATTGTGGCCTTCATATTGGGACATTTTGCGTGCCTCACCAATGTCCGTGTACTCGTTGATGGGCTGAAAACTTTGGCTACAGCGCGTTGTGCACTCATTCTAGTAGAATATTAGTCCCATCATTTATCATTTTTTTTTAATTGCAATAAAATTAATTAAATTAAATTAATCCTTTTTAACTACTATAAACAAATTTTAGAAAAAAAATTTTCTACTCTTCTAACGAATTTTTTTTAATTTAATTTATTAAATCTGATCGTCAAAAATTTGTTTTCTTTAGGAGATACAAATTTTGAACACTAAAAAAAAGTTTCTTCACAACCAAATATGGGAATTTTCAAATAGATTAGTGAGTATTTTTTAGAAATAAAAAAAACGCGTTATCAACAAATCTTGACCAAATTTGCTAATTTCAAATAGGATGTGAACCAATTCACCAAATTTTGTATTTTTTCCCTTAAGTTTATGATAAACAAAAAATATTGAAAAAAATTAGCTTCTTCAGACCGCTACAAAAATCTTAAAAAGTCCTCAGTAGAAAATATTTTTAATTTTTTTATGTTCAATATTTTTTCTGATAAATAATAAATGATCGTAATTTTAGAGAAACAGAGAAAGAAAAAATATCTTTATCATATTAATTATCAGAAAAAATATTGGTAATAATTAATTCTCTAATAAGATTATTGTAGTAAAAACTTTTGAATTTTTGATTTTTTTACAATTCCATTATACTCAATTTTATTTGAAATTAGTTAGCCACTGTCAAAATTCCCATTTCCCAAACAATGTCACGAATGTACCAACCAGTTAAAAGTGGAAAATTAACTTTCAAAAATGCCAGAATTAAGCTAAATTAAATATTAGATTTACAGTTATGGCTTTTTTTTCAAAAAAAAAACTTTTTTACTCATATTAAAAATGACGATTAAAAAATCAAAACAACTAAAATTTAAAAAACTATTATCACAAGTGTTTTTACATATTTTTCAAGATCTCGTTAACATTTATGTAAATAAAACTTTTTACCTCAACACTGCTAGTGGTATCCCTTAACAAATTTCAAAAAATGCTTGATATTTTGCAATTGGCATAGAATTAAGAAATAAATTTTATTTATTTCTATTTAATAATTGCTAATTACAATAAACTCATATCTCTTAATATTTTTGTTTAACTTTAAATGTTAAAACTAAATGCTAACTAGATTTTAATTAAGAAGGAATCTCTAAAACCGTGATAGAACTCAAATTTAACTTGAATTTATAGCATAGCTTATTGTTAATACAATGTTATCTAAGAATGTTTTCTTATAGTAAGGTTTCCAACAAACTCGATTAAAAATTACAAATAAAAAAAAGCTTTAAAATTGCATTAAAGTTCTTTTAAATAGCATTTAATCATACCGTTTGACGAACAAGTGTGAATTGTTGACAACATATATTTTATTCAAAAAAAACTTTTTTATTTAGATTTGTGTCAAATAGTATTTCATTATTTATTTGAATTTTTTTCTTTAATTTCTCCCTTTAAATAAACACTTAAAAATTATAAAGATAGAAGAATTCAAATTTTGATTTCAAAATAATCTTTTCAAAACACTAAAGCTATTAATAAAACTTAAAAGTTGAAAAAAAAACTTATCTCAAATATCAAATAAGCTTATTAGTCTATTAAAAAGAATAATTTATTTTTTTATATCCCTAACAAGTGATGTAATACAAATCTATCATACTAAATTGATCTTATATCATCTTTAAATTAGGTTTTGGAAATAGAAAGAATAGTTCATTAAAAATAACGGCAAATTGAAGTTTACGCATAAATTTACATGATCATGCTCAAAAATTATAACTAAAAAAAGGTTTATTAGATATTTTTGCTCTTAAATTTTACTTAAGAAGCAAATTTTCAAAGTAAACAAAAATATTAAATTGAATTTGTTATATCTCCAAATCTTTGCAAAAATTTTATCCATGCAGAATTATGCACAATACCATAGTATGGTTTAACAAGGTTTGCAACACATGAAAATTTATCTCTGCACTTAATTTTTTTATTTAAAATTCTTAAAAACCTTTTTTAATGATAATTTTTGAGCATGATCATGATAATTTGATGATAAACTTCAATTTGCCTTCAAAACGAATAAAATAAAATATATTTCTCGAAGAAACAGTTCTAAATGGTTTTGTTTGGAAATTCAACAATAAGATATATTAAATTATCAAAACAATTTTCACTGTTATTTTATTCTACAGGTGTAAAAGATTAATGTAATTTTATTATGTAAAATAATACAACAAATAATGAAAAACTTTTCTAGAAATTTGATTCTGAAAATTTGAAGAAAATTTAATTTAAATTTTTTTCATCTTGCTTAATTCAAAATATATTTGAAGATTAAACTAAACTTAATTAAAAAATAATAATTTTAATTCAAGTTAATAACAATGAAAAATTTTAATTGTTGGTTTAACTTGATTCTTTTCGAAATTTAGCTGAATTCATAGTCACCTTTTGAATAAAAACTAATTTATTTGTAGTTAAGCCATTTAAAGTCTTTTTTTTAAATATATTAGATTTTAAAAAATTGAATAAAAATAAAATGAAACTCTAAATTCTATAATTTATATTTTCTTCCAACTTTTAAACCAGCATTAAATATCGAACGGCATATTTTTGCTATCAACAATCTAACTCTAAATTTTTTTGAACTGCCAACCTTAAAATTTTAAAACTCCATTTGTTTAGAGGAATTTATCCTTAAATGATTAAATATTTAGCCTTAAATGATAAATGATTGAATATAAAAGCAAATAATAAAAATGGAAGCTGATGAAATATTTAGCCTGAATTCCAAAGATGGTTAAATAACTCAAGGGACTACATTTATATTTTATTGCAATTATAAGGTAATTGAATGAATTAACCTGATTTGAAAGTCTTTTTAAAAAATTCTGACTCGGTTTTCGATATACATTTGGATAGCTTAAATGTCTACCATCAAGAATCAAGCTTGGTTTTGATTTAAAATATTCTTCTCTAATACTTGACCTTTTTCTCTTTGCTAATTTGAAAAATTTCAATAAATTATTCAAAAAATATTTCAAAAAGATTATATTTACATTTTTTTAAACTTTGCGAGCTAGTGAATTTTACATAAGAAAAAAAGCCCAGTACTATTCCTGATATAAACAAAAACATGAATATAACAAAAACAGAGAGCAAATTGCTGACTTCTTTTTCTTTAAAGAGAAGTTTTATTACAGTTTAAATATAAAGATTATTTAATTTTACCTTTAGGTTCAAGTTTAATGTTGAAACTTGAAGAACCATAATGATTTAAACCTCGACACGAGTAGTTGCCAAAATCAGACTCAGAAACGTCTCTAAAAAGCAAAACACTTCTTGTGCCTTTTCTTTCAAGTATTTCACTTTTTAATTGATATTTTTTCTCTTTATCAAAATCAATTCGATGATTTCCTTTAAACCAATCTATTTGCTTAATAAAAATACCAGATGAAAATTTTTTTTATAATTTTATTAATTTTTCAAAATTACTTCAGGCTTAGGTTCTTTTTCGAATATGCATTGAATCGATCCTGGATGACCGTAGTAAGTAAATTGTACCGGTTCTGACTGAATTATTGGAGGTCCAGGCGGGAGTATAATAGTCTTGCTGTAAACTCTGGGATAATCTCTTAGAGATGCTATACATTTATAAATGCCGTAGTTCTCTTTTTTGAATGAGCTTATTATCAATTTTGGGTAGTAAAAAATGACTGTTTCATTAAATGTCCAGATGACAGAGCTTTCTGGATTAGAGTCAACGTCACATGTAAGACTTAAATAATCTCCCACATTTACTATCTTATGTGATGGCAATTCTTGTCTGATTTTGGGACCGTCTTAAAAATTGAAATCATTTTTAAAACAATTTTGTAATCAATGTAAAATTCAGAAATTTCAGAATGCTAAATTTGTAGACATGATTTGATGTGACGTATTCAAAGAAAAAAATTTAAGAAGCTTTTTACCAAATAACTTACTAAGTCATTTAGCTATCTATTATTTTAAACCAAAGATAAACCAGATAAGCAAAGCAACTCAATGATAAAATTTAATGGTGGTGAAATAGAGCTTAAAAACATTAAGCTCCGCAAATTTGTCACCTATCTAACAAATTTCAATTACTTAACCTTAATTTTGAAATCTAAACAAATTATTTATTTAAATATTTGCTCTAAAAATAAAATTAAAAATTTTTTTATGATAAATTTTAAAGCTAAAATATAAAATTGACAAATTCTCATTTTAAGAAATGAAAGAAATTATGAGCATCACTGATCCAATTTAGTTTAATATTAATAGTATTTTAAATAATAATATTTTTCATATTAATTCATTGATACTTTAAAAAATTTAAGGCAGCGAATATAAATTTTTTGACCAAAATGTTTAAAAAAGAGGAGCAAAAATATGTCATAAAAGTTGTGAACCAATGTTCAAATTTAAAGGGAAACTTATTTTTTTTAGAATTTAAAAATTACTAAAATTTTTAAAAATTTTTAAAATTTCAAGAGGAAAAAGATTGTTTAAAGAAATTTTATTTTTTTATGTATACCTCATAAAAAAATTGATTTTTTGAAAAAAAAATTTGTTTAAGAATTTTTCATTTGACAGATCCTTAATGGTTATTGTCAATTTATTATCAATCTAATTTGTTTTCTATTAGTAATGTTATGTTTTTAGTGCTGTTAGCATCATAGCATCATAGAGCTGATTGAAGAAAACCAAAAAAAAAATCTTCTAAAAATATGTTTTTTGTTAGTCTTGGGAATCGACTCCAATCGATTGATAAAATTTAAAAATCGACAAAATAATTAAGTCGATTATTGAAAATCGTTTGCTGGCACTACTTTTGACTGAAGATTAAGTCACATTTTTTATTCATAAGAAAAAGGGAAATCTAGAAAATAAAATTAGAATACTTAGATGAAATGACCTCATTAGTGCTAATGTAGATATCAGTTGACAATCTTCTTAAATGTTTCTCTTACAATAAAGAAAATACTGAAAAAGTCTAAGGATCTATAGAATTGATTCGAAAGCCTAAAAAATGTCAAGTTTATGGGAATTAATTTGATTCTAAAATTAAAGATTTGATCAAACAAAAATGAAGATTAAATTATCGGGAAATTTAATTAATTCTTTAATTGGATCTATTTGAAGCGAATATCCAACTCCTGTTATTGTTACTTTACCTAAGTTATTTTAAATTTATCATTTTTTGCTTTAATTTTTTATTATTATTTTTTTTAATATAAAAAGTTTTGGAAGCTTTAACGGTATAGATAAATAATTGAAAAGTAAATAGCTCCTTTTCGAACTAGTGTTACCACTATTTATTAAAAAGAAAAAAAGATGCTTTTAAGTATAACTTACAGAGTAGCTGAATTTGATAAGAACCAGTTTGAGTTGAGACATCATTTTTGGCATCACAATTTAAATTTTTTTTGTGCATAGATTCCTCAATTTTCAAGAACAAATGTTTTTCATCAGTCCCAGTCAGATATACTTTATCGTCTATATACCATCTAAAAAAGATAAATATTAATTACAATTTAAAATAATTTGTTACTTGATCAAATTTACTTATAATTATTTACCGGTGGCTTTGAGTCTGAGACACACTCAAATTGTATGAACGATCCAGCAGTTATATCTTCTTTACTTATTTTAACAATACTTACTTTAGGTGCATCTTTTTAAATGATTTATTAAATCAATCAGAATAAATTAGTTTAAAAATATACAGTTAAAAATAATTATTTTTGAGTCATAAACTGAAGAAAATGTTCGAGTAGTGAACGCATTCTGACATTCACATTTTAAATATTTTGAATACCATTCTTCCATTGTTTTAGGCTTTAGTATTATTTTAGAGGTTGTTTTGTACAATTTTGATGGAAGTTTTTTAATGTAAGTGTATATGCCAAATACTTCAGGATTTGTTTTAACAAGCTCTTTGGAATCTAATCAAATCAAATCAAATCAAGTAATTTAATTTCATTTTCAATTGATATGTGAAGTCGTTTACGATCGATTTATCAAAATCAGCTTTCTATATTATTACTCAATACTTTCTTTTGTAAGCAAATTTACAAAATTGTAGACTTTTTGAAGTAAACTAGCTTAATGATACTGATAAATTTATGACCAACTTGCAAGGTATTTAAATATAAAAAATATCAGGAAAATATTATCGAACGTTATTTACAAAATTGTTTAATAATTAAAAGCCAAGTTAAAGTCAATTAAATATTTTTGACTCAAGTTTGAAGTCAAATGAATATTACACTAAATATTTCAGCATAAAAATACACAGATTAAATTTAAATAAAATTGACATGACTCTTATAAAATTATTTTTATTTTGAAAATATAAATTAAATCATTGAGAGATTGAAAATTATTTTAATTTGCTTAAATTTTTCATCATCTTTAAAAAAATCACAATTACACCTTTATGGACATTGTTTGTTAATGTACTTATTGAACATTGGTCTCCTTTTAACAGAAAGTGTTTTGAAAATGCTAAAATGGATACGATGAACTTAAGTACAAAAAACAGTACAAAAATATGATTAATTTTTGCACTGCATTTACTAAAAAGAATATTTTTTAGCCTTTTAGTCAATAGATTTTAGAAAATACATTCAAATGATAATTTTCTACTGATAAAAGAAAATATCAGTAATTCTTATTTTGGTGTGAATAATTTTAAATAGACAATGAAATTGAAAAAATTTTTGGAAATTGAAAAGAATATTGAAAAAAAAAAGCTGCCATCTGCTATTATGTGCAAGTTAAAATTGTATGCTATACTGTCGTTTGACAAATTTTTGGCAAAATTTGGAATTTTTTTTTAAAGATTTAGACATTTGGCCAATTTATTTTATAAAAATATATGATTGTCATGACCATGAAATTGATAAGCCTCGATTTTTAATCTGGAAAATAATTTTTAAATTCATCGAAATTTACGTTAATTAAAATCTACTTCACTTATCAATTTTTTATTCAATTTTTTTACCTAAATACCAAGCAATATCACATCCGGGATTAGAATCTTCGACTAAGCACTCAATAGAAGCCGTCTGGTTCACTACCAAACGAATGGTTGTATCATCATCTTTACTGTTTGGAGTGATAGCTATTGATGAAGGCCTAATCAATACTGTCAAAAATGCCCAATCTGATTTTATGCCAGGCTCTTTATCAGTAGCTAAAACTTGACATTGGTACTTGGTATCGTCTGAAAGACTTGCGTTTTTTATTACCAAGTGATTCTCCCCTTTTAAATAGTTCAATTTTCTGGTTAAGATTAAATTATTAATTATTACCTAGAGTCTCGTTTCCACCAAATGAAAGTCTAGAATCAGTCATGTTTCGTTTACGAGTATAAACACAAAAAGACTCGTCTCTACACCAAAATACTTCTCCTTTTTGATTTTTTACTGTGCATTTTAAAGTAACGTCTTCACCTTGTAGTACCGTAGTATTTCGAGATATCTCAGTAAAACTCTGATCCGCCAACAGCACGCTACAACTACACAATACTACAAAAATTTACTTTTTAGTTAAAAGTTTATTATTGCTCTGGGCTTACCAAATATTGTTCTTAAAAAAAGTGCCATCAAAGAGCTTTAATTATTGGTGATAAGCAAACAGATTGTGAAAAAAATTAGCTCAACACTTTATGAGAAAAACTTAAAACAATACAGCAATTCGTTCTAGAAGTTTTATAACAGTATTTATCTACTTGTTAATTAAATTTGTAACATAGATAAAGATTTTACTAATGGGTCATTTAAAAGTTTGATGTTAATGAAACAGTTGTAGCTTGATGTTTTACAAAACTAATTTATTTTTTAGACACAGAATGAGAATTTCGACTATAAATCTTCCATTAGCTGACTTTACATTACTAAAATTCTAACTAATTAGATAATTTTTTGATTATATAAGGCATGTCTGGCTCGTGGACTCGATTATATAACTTGGGACTTGAATTTAAGGCTTGATTCATTTGATAGTATCGAAATTAAACACATTTTATTTTAAAATTCAAGATTTATTTATAATTTTAAAAAATAAATAATTGTAAAATAAAAAATATTGAATAATTAAATCTTTTAAATTTTTAAAAATTATTATTTTTAAAATTAAGCATTCTAAATTTGAGTGATAAAATTTTTTCTAAAAATTATCTTCCTTTGCTTTTACCTTTTATTCCCAATAGAGCATTATGCGTTCACACGTCCCTTCAATGTTTATATTTCTGGAATCCCTAAGCTAAAACTTATAAAGTATATTTTTTTCGGTCTTCGTTTTTATGCAGCCTTCAGTACACGATATGTCATTGCAATATCGTCCAAAAAGTCCAAGTATTCTAAATTATCAATCTAGGATAAAGGTAAAAACCAGTTATGGCAATTCTGTATCCTACACTAGTTTTCATTATTATAAAATCTATGAGGATCCGGAAAAGAAATGAAGATAAGGTGCATCTTTGATAAATTCTTGTTTTAAAACTAGAATATTATTAGTAATTACAACTAGGAAGTGAAAATATTTTCAATAAATATTGTTGTCTTTTAATACTCATTATCTCTAGATTTTTTAAATGTTACCATCCAAATTTAGTGTACTTAATAAAAAAATTCTAAATTTAGAATAATTGTTGATGCCTAAAATAAAAATTATTTGGTAAAAAAGTTTTTTAAATTAAATAATATTAGCACAATAAAATGGGACTGATTTACACGGTATTGTAATAATAATAAGTTACGACAAGCAGGCTTGCGAAGATTTCTTTATATGTCTTAATAGGAAGATATCTCTGGTAGCTAATTGCATAGAAATCTATTTACATATACAATGACATTAATAGTTGTCTATTTCATAATAAGTAAATCTATAAATTCTAATTATTAAATGAAATACAAAACTCTATAAAGAAAGATCTAAAAAATAGCTTGCAAAAAAGAGAAGATCCAGGAAAATTAATTACTTTAATTAAGCATTGGACAATGTGGACTTCTTTAGACTAGACTTAAAAGTATCGTATCTATTTTTGGATTGATTGACTGTTGAAACTTCAATAACTTCCGATGGTTAACTATTCAATTCGCTTACGACTCTATATAAAAGAATTTGGTAAGCAGTTGGTTGAAGTTTGACCGGAGATTCTTCGCATGTGCCCTCTGATTCCCGGGCAGGTAAACTTACCTGATTGATTCCTTTGCTCAATTTAAGATTGAATGATCAAAATACCAATTCGTCAAGCATTTATTCTGTAAAATGGTTTTGATAAATGATTTAAAACTAGAGTTCAATGCTTTTTTTTTTACGATTTGAATTTAACTTTATTTTTCATTATGCTTAAGTTGGGTATAAAAGTAAAGTTGTACATGATAAAAAATCTATATTTATAGGCAAAATTATAGATTTAATCAATATTAAAGTATTCACATTTTTATATTTTAATTCATTTTTATTTTTTTACAAATATCCAAACCAATGACTTAGACCTTAGTAAAAATCTCGTTTAAAACTTATGTGTAGAAATTCTCCAAAATAAAGAGTTTAAGCCTCAGTTATGAAGTCTAATTTTGAATGATATTAAAATATTTGAATTAAATTTTTTCATTACGTTTTAATTTTAAATAAGAAATATAATTCTTTTTTGCAATTCAATTTTAAACTTTTCAATTTTTTATTATATCTGAATTTTTTCTTCAAATTTAAATGTGTTCAATTTTTGAAATAAACATTGAAAAAAAATCCAAGAATATATTAAGTTATTTTTACTTTTAGTTAGTAAAAATGTCATCATAACTTGTTTGAGATGGTTAATAATTTTTCAGTTCAGATCTGAAATGGTTAGAAAACGAATTAGATGCTAGACATTTTAAAAAATATAATCATTAAAAATCTTTTAAAAAATTAGATAAAGTGTTATATATTATTTGAATTTAAATAAACTGATTAAGCTTCAATCAAGCTTGAATTTCATACTTAATTTTTAATTTTTTAAATGTTCGAATATGCAGTTATTTGAATTATGTTTAAATATTCTATTAATGATATTACCACTTGTTTATTTAGAACTAACATATTTTTTTAGAAATGAAGAGACATCATGGGGAAGTGGAACTTGAATTTTATTTAACATTTTATTTATTTTAAAGCTTATTTAGTGGTCTTGCTTAATTAGGTAAAATTATGTGAAGATTCTATATTGAAATTTAAAAATGTGCTGGCTTAGTTGGATCGTTTCCTAAATTACAAATCGGTATATTTTATATTATAATACAAAAAATTTACAATTTAATTTTTTTCAAAAGATTTAGAATTTAGTTTCGAGTCAAAAAGCATTGGGAAATTGAAAAAAAATTTTTCATTTTTTGAAAAATTTCAATTAAAGATAAAATAATTCTCAAAAAAATTGTAACTTAGTACAACATACTATGTTCCGCTTTTTTCATCAATAAAATGTAAAATTTCTTTTTTAAATTAATCAAATCAATAATCGAATTCGATCATATTGAAGCTTAATATTTTCCCTTTTTGGTACATCAAAAAATTAATTCTCAAAAAGAATTGAGATAAAGTAAAGAATATTTTTCTCTGTTAGAATAAGACAATTAAAATTAATTTTTAGAATGAAAAAAATTTCAAAATTTTTTGCATTTTAATGGGCCATATTTTAGCATCGCAAATTTGGATCAATTTTCGCTACTTTGTAACTAAAATGAGCAATTTTTTTTCTAATTTCGAACTTAGAAAAATACTTGGCCAAAAAGTTTTCTTCACTTCTTTTCCAAAAGCGTTCGATTAAAAATGGGAAAAACTCTAAAAATTCTGGTTTGCGGAAAAAAATCCATCGGAAAAACAGCATTATTGGAACAACTGGTCTACAACAATTTCAATACAAAGCAAAAATATTTTCCAACAATCGAAGACATTTATGTGGCCTGCTGGGAAAAGGACAAAGGTGTTAAAGAAAAAATTCGCCTATACGACACCAAAGGAATGGAGAACAGTCGAGACAATGAAACTATAAGCCAAATGCGTCACCTTTTTCCATTAATTGACGGAATAGTGCTAGTTTTTTCTTCCAATGATCTGGACTCGGTTCAATGCATCGAAAAATTAAAATCAGAGATTGAAAAACTGAACCGAGAGAGAAGAACCCGAGAACCATTTCATTTTGTTCTAATCGACTACACAGCTTTGAGTCCGTCTACAGAGCAGAGTAAAGACAATGTACGAGCTGATGTTCAGAACAAATTCAAAGCTCAATGCTACGAAATTAGTTCTTTGGACAAGCGAGATTTGTTGTGCAAGCCGTTTATAGATTTGGCTCAGCTAATTACTCAAATAAGTACCAAAGGCACGATTAGCATCAAAAAACCCAAAGTCTTTTCCTCTAAGCAATAACTTCTTATTTTTTTCCAAATTCTTTTTGTTTATTTTATAGAATAATTTTTTATAGGATTTTAGGCTTTGATTGAATAAAAAAAAGTTCTCTTTTTAATGCTTGCACCGAGGTAAACTTAATTTTTGTTCATAGAAATAAACTTTGATTTGACTTAATTAAATTTAAAAAAAAATAAAATTTTTTTAGACTTTTGAACATTTAACTTGGGATTTAAAGCCTTGAAAATTAATAAAAAATTTTAAAAAATTTATTTTTTAGATAATTCTTGAAAATTATTTAAATGGCGACAATTTTTCTAGTTTTTCTGTTTTTTATTTGCCAAGTTGAATCCCGTACATACCAAGACCGAGTCGACATTTATCAGCAATTGTATAACATTGACAAAGAAATAGACTTTGGTAAAATATTCACCAAAGTCAAGGGCAAAAGCTTGACCAAATACCCGATTGTGCTGATACCGGGCTACGGCGGTAACCAGCTACACGCTCGACTCAACAAAACAATTGCTCCTCACTCTTTTTGCCAGAAGAAAACCTCGGATTTTTTCGAACTCTGGCTCAACCTACAGGAAATAGCTCCGATTGTAATCGATTGTTTCATAGACAACATTCGTCTGGAGTGGATTGAGAGCACTAAAACAAGCACTAATCGCGAAGGTGTAGACATAAAAGTGAACGACTTTGGCGGAACAACCACTGTAGAGTACCTTGATGAGAGCAAATATTCGATCACCATCTACTTTGGAGCAATTGTGGATGCGCTGGTCAAAAAACTCAACTACACCAGAGGCTTGAATGTGCGTGGGGCTCCTTACGACTGGAGAAAATCTCCCAACGAACTAACAGAATATTACAAGAATCTGACAAAGCTTGTTGAAGAAACTTATGAGATGAACAAT
This sequence comes from Brachionus paranguensis, assembly GCA_016802215.1. Classification (NCBI taxonomy): domain Eukaryota; kingdom Metazoa; phylum Rotifera; class Eurotatoria; order Ploima; family Brachionidae; genus Brachionus; species Brachionus paranguensis. The sequence continues at coordinate 44,927 of JAESIX010000004.1, forward strand.
AAAACAAGAGTGATGCTAGTGGCTCATAGCATGGGCAATCCGGTCACTCTGTACTGGTTGAACAATTTTGTCACTCAAGCTTGGAAAAATAAGTATATTCAGAATTTTGTGAGCTTGTCGGCGCCTTGGGGAGGCGCCTCAAAAACAATGAGACTGATGGCCTCAGGGGATAATATAGACATTATAGTTGTAAGGCCTCTTAGTGTTCGCGCCTATCAAAGGTCGGCGCCGAGCACAGCTTTTTTGATGCCGAGCAACAAATTTTGGTCCGATGACGAAATATTGGTTTCAACGCCTAGCAAAAATTACACTGTTAATAATTATGAGGAATTCTTTAGTGACATAGGATACCCGTTAGGATATGAAATGAGAAAAATAACCGAAAAGCTGATCTACTATTTGGAGCCACCTGAAGTGGAGTCTCACTTTTTGTACGGCGTTGGCCTCAAGACACCCGATTCGTTCACTTATTTGAAACAAAAAGACTTTCCAGACTCGCAACCAGCAGTTACTTATGGTGACGGAGACGGCACTGTTAACTTGAAGAGTCTTCTGGGCTATCAAAGATGGATGGGACAGACCAAGTATGGTATTTACTATCAAGAGGTGCCCGGGGCCGAGCATGTGGCCACTCTCAAACATCCCACTGTCATTGAATACATCATTCAATTGCTTTACAATTAAATTCACTTTTAATTCAATTGACCTCAAAAGTCTTTAAACTTTTTCAGTGTTATGCATATTTTTTTTGGCAAAATTGATTTGGTTATTTAATTTTTTCTATTTAAATTTAAGAGTAATTAAAAAATTATTAGAGACAACTTTTAAATGTGAAAAAATTGAGTCCAAAGTAATTTTCTGCATTGTAATTAGGATTATTGTGATTAAGTCTGAAGTTATCTGCAAAGTCTCAAGTTTTAGTTTTAGAATCTAAAATAAGAATAAAAATTTTACTAATTTTTCAACTCATTATAACCGTTTATAATAACATAATTTAAAGTTGTTCTTTAAAAAAGAAATTTTTACTTCTACTAATGCCAAGTAAATTTATTGAAGTTGTTTTTTTCAAAAATATTTAACTGATCATCTAGTATTAAAATTTTGAGACAAAAATATTAAAAAATTATGAAGCTGAACTGTTTAAACTGACAATCTTTACTTAGCAGCATTAAAATCTTTGAAATTAATGGCTCAATAAATTTCAAAGTTTTTGCAGACATAACTTTGCACAGTTAAAAGTGTCTCTTAACAAGAACTTTTATTTTTTTTAATTTCTTTAATTTTAAATTAATTGAAAAAAATGATACAAAAGTCAATTTTGCCATATTTTTTATTTTAAAAACTTTATAGTTATTTTTAACTTTATTTTTATTTTTATTTAAAAAACTCAATTATACAAAAAATTGATCTATATGTTATTTCTGGAGCTTTGACCAGCTTCGTTCGAAAAGAAAATATTAAGTCAAAAAATTTTAATTAAATTATTTAATTTAAAAAAAAAATTTTAAATTTTTATTTAGATAAATTTGTAGATACATAGTAGATTAGCGATGAAAGCCGACAGTCCTTGCGATAAGGATGTAAAAATGCTGCTCTACGAGCTAATAAACAGAGTAGCTGTGGAAGAGTTGCACGATTTTTATGATTTAAACGAGTCAAATTTGAAGCAAATGCTACATAAACGTGACATTGACGAGTCTATTGTCGAGTTAGACGAACATTTTCGGCACATAGAAGAAATAGTTACTGATGAATTGAACTCTTTTTACTTTTCAAATGAAAAATGTGATGCCTGCAAGACAAATTTTTCTCCATTTTGGCGCCGGGTGACACGCAACAAAATAGTCTGCAACGATTGCTTTTTTGAAAAGGCCTATCTGATCCTTTTCGATGATGACCATCTGAGCAAGAGAATAAAACTTGACTCGTCATCGTCAAGTAGCTCCAAACAAACAGTCAAAAATAAGAACAAAAAAACTCTTGGAAACCAAAAACTCAAAGGAAAACAAGCATCTAATAGACCTCTTACTCGCACCAATAAAACCCAGCTGTCTTCTTGCTCGTTGAACGAAGACATGCCACGAAAATCGGCCAGATTGAACCAAGATTCCGAAAATGATTGTAGCAGGCGAAATAAGCTGTTTAAAAGCAAACCCCCGGTCAGAAACCAGATCTTTGTGTCCAAAATAAATACCAGTGATTATGTTTTTCATAGAGGTTTTTACATGCAAGTTGGAGACATTGTGGCTTTGAGGGACAAAGATGATTTGGAAAATATTTATTTTGCACAGATTAGAGCTTTTTTGAGCGATCAGTACGGACAAAAAAGCGCTGTCATTACTTGGTTGATACCTGTTAATGAAAATTTTCTGCAGATTAGATCTTTGAAGGATTTTGACCCTGGCTTATTTGAATTGGGACCGGCTGAGGATTTTCCTAGATCACTAGACTGCATGGAGTTTGTAGCCCGTTTGGACCACCATCCGCAGATCAAAAATGGCCTAGGATACTTTAATTTTGAGCTTAAGTTCAAAAACGATTTGCTAAGGCATAAATTTAATCTAGAGGATTTGGCTATGAAAAATTTTAGATTCATAACGAACTCGTATTCCGATAAAAATTCTGATATTAGAACTGAGATCGGCATAGAATAGAAGGCCAAGTGGTGTTTTATGTAAATAGTGTATCTTTCGTTCTAAGAAAACTGACTGATTTTTTTTTTAATATATAAACTTTTTTTGTTCTCTTTAAAATAAACTGCTTTAACCAAATTTTAAAAATAAATTTTTTTAAATGATTTATCTAGTTTACTTTTAAATAACTTGGTTTGAAATCCATGAAATTATTTAATTCTTCGAAATTTGCAAATTTGAAGTTCAGTAAGAAATGAAAAAATTGCTAAAGATAAAAATTTGTGACGCAGTAGTGATTTTCATCAATAATTTTACCAATGTGTACGTGAATTTTTCAAATTTTTTTAACGATATTTGAGTAAAATATATCTACTCATCTCAAAGGAAAAGTGATTTATCAAGTTCTAACCATTTTAAAAAAATTTCTGTGCCTATTTTAAATCTTATCAGAATTCCGCAATATTTAAAGAAATTTTAGATGAAAAAATTAGATTCTTTTACTTAAATTTTCATGATTTTTGTCTAAAAATTAAAATTAAGGTTATTAAAAATATTTTATTCCTTTTTTTTTAAGTCTTTATTTTCATGCATTTTTGTTCTTTTATGAATTTATTAAATCTTTTTATTTTACTTTTAAATAAAATATTAAGCTAGAAAGTTCACATTTTTTTGATTATTTAAATGTGGTAAAAAAATTAAAAATCTTTTAATTAATTTAAAAAATGAACAATTAATTGGAGAGCCGTTATTTGACCAAAGTTACATCATATAACCAGTTCCTCTTATGATGGAGATTGGCAGATGAATTTGTTAGAAATATCAAAATTAAAAATAATTATTTCAAGTCTGAATATTTAATTTTTTTCTTGGAATTTTAAAATATAAAACATTTTTAATTTTTTTTATTATACATTCGTACTGAACTTCACAATGCATTGAAATTATGATTTTTTTTTCTATAAATATATCCTTTTGATTAGGATAAAATTAAAATGAGCTTTAAACTTGATAATTATACTGGTTATGAACAAGATGATGAGTCTTCAATTGAGGACGATACATCATGCGAGTCCGAAGGGTTGGTTTTAATTAAAATAATAAAATTTTAATTTTATTTTTTTAAATTTTTTAGTGAAAATGATTTCGAGAATGAATTCGGAAATTATTTGAAGTCAATTAAAAAAACTGAAGCCAAAGAAAAAAAACTAAAATGTTTCGAAGATGAAATGAATGATGAATTAGACAAGTTTGTTCGAGTACAGGAAGAGAAATATTTTACTGAATTGAATGGTGTATTGAATGGTAAGCAAGAAGAAGAAAGTGACACAGACAGTGAAGCTGAATTTGCAACTGGAGTCCGGACCAAAAAGAAAAGGGAGCACTTTACGAATGACGAACTATTCTACGACCCTAATGCTGATGAAATGGATCAACAATGGATAAATAAACAGAGAAATACTAATAGTAAAAAAATTATTTCAACAGAACAGTCAGAATCTGTTTTGAAAAATGAACAAGTCAATGAAAAACCAAGCTCTTCAAACCCGAATAGTGATGCAGTTCTCAATTGTCCCTGCTGCATGTCACTTGTTTGCATGGACTGTCAACGTCATGAAAAATACCGAACTCAATTTAGAGCTATGTTCGTTTTTAATTGTAGCATTAAACAAGATGAACAATTAAAGTATCCAAAAGAAAAATCCAAGAAGAAAAAAAAAGTCGATGACATTTCTATTGATAGAATAGATCGTTTCGATATATACAAGCCAGTTGAGTGTAAAATATGCAAAACCGAAATTGGTGTTTTTGATCCAAACGATGAAATGTATCATTTTTTTAATGTCTTAGTCAGTCACTCTTAAATTTATTTTATTAAAAAAATTAAAAATTTATTTTTATTTAAATAAAATGTGTAAAATTAAAATAAATTTATTTGTTCACTAGGTATTTCGATAGATTAAGTATTTCTATTCAACTTTTAGTGCTGATCGAAGCAGAATCAAACCTAACTGATTTTTATTAAGAATGAAAGCAAATAAAAAATTGAAGATGAGTATAGCTAATTATTTTTAGAAGTTTTTATTTTCTTCAAATTTAGAAATAAAATTCAATATTTGTTTTTTAAAATGGCCCATAATTTTCCTCACCACTAATTTTTAAACTTTTCGCTAATTTAAATTAAAATACCGCTTTTTTGATAAAAATATTGGCTAATTATATTTTTTTCACTAAAATTTCTTAATCTATCACTAATTTTACTTTATTTTAAAAAATAATTCATGATTATACCAACAAATATTATCTCATCTAATTTTTCGTTAAAATTATGTAAATTCTGAATGCTTATATAATTTCTGAAAAAAATTGAATTAAAAAATTATAATGATTGATATTGAAATTGAAAATGTCATCGTTATTGGTGCTCCTGTCGCACTAGGTGCTCGAAAACTTTTCAAAGGACGATGATAACTGTTCTCGTTTTAACGAACTGTAATGGAAGTTCTCAATTTGTAGGTGTAAGGACTACCTCAAAAGATATATGTGTAAGCATATTATTGTAAATGCTTTACATAAAAAATCAATTACAATACCGGAAAAATACTATGATACGATTATAGGTTCAAAGCCTAAGTCAAAAAGGAAAAAAAGGCTCAAGATTGACATATAATTCAAAATGATTAATTATTTTTTATTTTATTTCCATTTTTTGGTGCTAATTATATTGTTTTAGAAATTTTATAATAAATCTTAATTTTTATATGAACAAAGAAATTTTTTTGATACCCAAGAAAAAAAATAAGTAAAATTGGTGCTTTATTCAGAAATTTAATCAATATAAAATTAACATGCCAAAAATATTTATTAAAGTTAAGTCTAATTTAATAAAAACTACATCTATTTCATTGAAAAAATGTCTAATTAAAAAAATATCTAATTTGATAAAATTAAAAAAAATTAATTTTTTTTTGATATGCATTTTAATTTTAATTTGAACCAACTATCAAGCGAGAATAAGTTAATCTAGCGAGTTCGGCAATGAAACGTTCAGAACTTCGAATTCAATTTAGTTAACTTGGTAATAGAAATCAACATTTACGGCATGAAACAACGAAGCTAAAGTCACTCAGAGCCTTTTTTAATAAATATTCGGATTTTGGGGTAATATTTATGCCCCTAAAAGAAGAAAAAAATAATCAATTTTTGTGAGGACAATTTTTTTTAACTTAAATATTAATTTTTTTAGGACAAAAAAAAAACATAATTTAAAATGTCTCCAAATTTATCCTAACAACTAGAATACAAAATTAGCTTGGTTCTTAAATTTTTTTAACAATATTTTTTAAATCAAATTTAAGGTCTTTTTAGATGCTTTTTAGATTGCATTTTGTAAATTTTAAATAGAACAAATTTATTTAAATAATTATTATGTGAGTTTATTTAAAAAATTTAATCTTGCATTTGTTCTTATTTGTAGAATATTACTAAAAAACTCAAACAGTAAAAAAACTTGCCTAAAGTTAAGTTAATTTACAATTCAAAAATATTTTTTTATGTTCATTCAAAAGTAAATGCCAAGAAAGAAATTATTGCTTTTAGGAAAAAATTTCACAACTTTGGTGAAATTTAATATTTCAAAACAATGATTAGATTTTTTAATTTTGTTTAAATATTAGCAATTAGGCAATGCATTTTAAATATTTAGGATAATTATAATGGCTTCTAGGAGAACAAATTTTTCAAAAGATGTACAAATTTCAAAAGCAATGAGCTTTATTTTACGTCATGGTGCCGAAACAGAAGGTATCAAAATAAACTGGGATGGTTTTGTAGAATTAAATGAACTACTATTGCATAAATCTATGAAAAATGTAAGCGTTGAGGATATTTTAAAAATAGTCGAAAATTGCCCAAAAAAAAGATTTTTTCTGAAAAAAGAATTTGATGAAGAAAACTTAAGGGAAAATGTTTTTATAAGAGCAAATCAAGGACATAGCATCAATAATGTTAGCATTGAAATGGAAGAAATAATCAATTCAGATGATTTCAAAACAGTAATACATGGTACTTATTTAAAATGTTGGGATAAAATAAAAACTGAAGGTTTGAGCAAAATGAACCGACAACACATCCACTTTAGTAAAGATCTACCAAGTTCAAATGAAGTTATTAGCGGAATGCGATCAAATTGTCAACTAGCTATTTACATTAATTTGGAAAAAGCGATTAAAGATGGTATCAAATTTTACAAGTCAGCTAATAATGTCATTTTGTCACCAGGCAATAGTGAAGGTTTTTTGCAACCAAAATATTTTTTGAAAGTTGTTAACCTAAAATAAATCATATATTTAAAGCAAATTTAAAAATTCAAAATAATATTTCCAAAAAAAAACAACAATATTAGAGTAAAACGATAAAATAAAAGATTATTTTGTTAAATTATTCAAACGTACCCTTTAACTACCATTTTCACACAATTACCTCAATAATTTTCATCATTGCCACACAATTTTCCGAGTAATTGGTTAAATTTCAGGCAAATAAAAATGAAATCCCATTAGCCTTTTTCCCCAATGTTTTACCTCATTAGAAATTATAGGCTTAGTTAAGTTCTTGAAAAAAGGTTTTCATTGAGTAAAAGGCCTAGAGCCAAAATCATAATTTGACAGAAAATGACGAATTCAATTTCAAAGTAACGAACCTTTAGGAATTTATAATAATATATAAGTTATGAAAATATATAAGTTTATTACAGAATTAAAATTTCTCTTGTAAGTTTCAAAAATGTCAATTTCAAAAGTTTTCACCCCTTTTACAACTTAAATAATTAAATTATCCCAGTTATTATGATCTAATCTTTTCTCTATTTTTAATAAATTTTATTTTAGCTTTCAATTTGATTTTGTTTTGAAAGTTATTTAGGTTTTTTTGACTTGAAATAATTTTTAAAATAGATTTTTTAAGCAATTCGTTTGGAACTAACATTTTGAAGCCGAAAATTTTATAATGAATAGAATACTTATGATTTTGAATAAATAAAAATTTTAAAAAATTTGCAATTAGATTAAAAGTCTAATTTTTTTACGACCGGTGAGGATCACCATTTCAGCTTTCAGTATCGAATCATAAAATTTAATTAAAAAGCAAAAAATTTATGTTTTTAGAAGAAATTTTAAAAAATTTTCAACATTTAATTCTAGTGTATGGATAATTTTAATTTTAATTTTTAATTGATCGCCGAAATTTAATTTGAATAATAAGGCTCTTAGAAATTTCGATAAAGATTAAAAATAACTCGATTCATTGATCAGATATATTTTTGCACCTGAAATTTCAATATTTTTCTTTAATCTTACTTATGTAGGATTTGGCCGGCTAATTTTGCAGTCCAAAAATTCGACCGCCAACTACGCCGCCAATTTGACTGCCTTTAAGGTTATCAACTTAGTGTTCAAATGATTCGTCTTTTAATCTAAATGATTAAAAAATATTTTTTGAATTAGATTTCTTTTCTTTCTATCAGATTGTGAGTTTTAATGGAATAGAGAAGGTGATGCCATTGATAAGAGGAATTTTTTTACCGAATAGATTTAAGATTTTCGGAAAGCAATAATTGGCTAAAATCTGATTTATTATTTATTTCAAAGCACTATTAAGCTGAGACTTTGGCAAATTTAATGCCATTTAATAACTTGTCTCTTCTCTACCCTGGCGAATAATAGGGGAGGCGCTCATCTCCTTTTCCATTACCTCTTTTTGAGAAACAGCTACGATCTGACACAATTATTACCCAGTCGAAACCGGTCCCCCTTTTTTTTTAATGAAATGGGTTTAAACATGCGTTACGTACTTGCAGAGATATTTTTAAGATTTTTTATCATTTTCGGGATTCGAACCTTCGATCCTCTGTATGTATGACTAACACACAAATCATTCAGCTATACGCGCTTTTTTAATGCCATTTAGTGCCTCATTATTTCGAAAATTTGCATTAGATTTCCATTGATTTTCAAAAGAATATTTAATTAATAAATAAAAAAATTATTTCAAAATTACGTGAATTTTTTCCTAATTTTCCAAGACCTTATTTATGCTGTCCAATATTTTCCTCAAAAATATTTAAAAAAAGAAAAAATTTTTTTTAGATTAATGAGCAGTCTCTAATTCAATCACTTACTTCCAGAATAAAATAGACTTAAAAATTTAAAAATAAATTGTTGACTTTGCTTAAGAGTTTTTCTGATTATTACAACTGATTGAACACTTTGTTTTAAATTTAAAGAAAAACATTGCAAATAAAGTCTATTAATTTCAACTCAAACTTTTAAAACTCTGGAAATAATTTCATTCCCATTAATATTTTATTAATGTATTTTAGCCAGATTAATCAAGAATATTTTCGGAAATTTTGCGTAAATTTCGATCTCCAAAAAATCTTAAATAAGTCCACTAGAAATAAAAGATTGAGTAAATTTTTATTTTTTGGACAAAATAAGTGTTTTCATTACATAAGTTATTTTTAATTGACCGAAAACTTAAAAAATTAAACATAAATATCTAAAAATGAATTTTTTGACACATTTTTCAAATTTTAATTTTCTAATCATAAGTGCCACCGCGGCTCCGTTTTCTAACAAAACAAATTACGCTTTAAACGCTAATTGATTGTATATAAAAGAAAAAATGGGACAGAGTAGATTTTATCATAGATTTTTTTTTTATTAAAGACTTAATATTTTTTTAAATTATAACTGAATCTTTTTGTTTTTGAAAGAAAAACATTAAGCTTTTGAACTCCATAGTGACGTATGGTATCAAGTCTAACATATACAGTCGTGGAATGATCTTGTTCAAACTTAGATTCATATTGCATAGAAAAGTACGAATTTAGTTTTCGAGTTGCTTAAGATCCTTCCAATCACCTTCATAAACTTAAGTTTTCATATTTCGGTATATACTCTTCCTTTTTTCTATATCAACTAACCAACGATGAAAAGATCTATGCATTGAATTATTTGACAAATTCAGGTTTCTGAAAACTTATTACTCTTAAAAAAAATTGTAAATATATTTTTTAATGGTATCTTACATTCATTTCATCTTACATTTATAACTTATTGAAAATTGAACTTTCAGAAATATATTTTTTTTTCACTTTAAGACTTAAATTAGCCTAGTTTTTATTAAATGTATATTTTGGAAAGGTCTTCCCCACTCCTATCGCAAATCAAGCTTAAATTTTATACCATTTTTTATTGTAGACCAGTTTTTTATTATTTCTTTTGTTTTTTTTTTTACTAAATTTTAGGCATTATTCAACCAAACCATTTTATATTAGCTTGATTAGAGTTTTTTATGAGAATTCTAACAAAAAATTATGACAAAAATAAATAACCTCGACTTTATGTTGAAAATGTATTTTCATTTAATAATGATTTACCACGGTATATGAAGGCTAACAAAAAAAACACATGTTGATCAAAAATAATCAAGGAAAAAATTTTTAAAGCAATATTATTTATTTTTAATTTATTAAACTTTGAAAGTGTGAAAATTTTTGTTTATTTTCCTACAGACTTACTTAAAAATTCAGGTCTAAAAATGAAGAGTTAGATTGGTTTTTTAAATAAGTTGGCGTCTTTTAACAAAAAAATTTTCCATAGGAACAAAACTGTTTAATTTTTTGATTTTCCAATTGTTTTGTTTTCCTTTGAAGAAGTTAATTATTAAATTAAATTTGAAAAAATATATAATTTAAAAAAACTATAATTTATATAAATTCAATTAATGTGAATATAAAAGCTACCTTAACGCTTTACTGTTACATACACATTCTTAAGTAAATTACAAAATTAAAATCTGCTAAATAATTAATTTTAAATGGCTTCAAAGGTTGCTTATTAGCTATTACTTAATTATAATAATAAAAAAACAATTAATCTTGTTACTGTAACTAATGCAACCACTATTAATTTGTTGTCGATTTAGCAAATTGTTAAAAATTTTGAAAACTTTAAATAATAATCTTGATAAAATAAATAAAAAGGTAATTTTACCATTACTTTAAAGGATTCATTCAACTATTGATTTACAAAGAATGGCGATTAAATGTAATCTAATTTCAAGAAGCCTTTAAATAATAATCAAGACCGTGTAGTTTTGATTATTTAATAAAAATTCATATCAGAACAAAATTAAATAAAACTCAATTTTCATATTTTAGATACTCAGGATTTCGAATGGACAAAACGCATTCAAAAATAGCTTCGGGCGAAAAGTTAAACCATGCAGAATTAATCCGTGAGTCATCAACACTTTTTAAAGACCCTAAATTGGTATTTACAAAACTTTTTTTAAAATTTATCTAAGACAATTTCCCTAGAAAACAAAAAATATTCACAATTTTACCATTTTTTTGCAATTAAAGTAAGATAGAAATACATTTCAGTCTTAATTATTTTTTACAAAAAAATTTTTAAATATTTTTATTTAACAAAATTAATTTAGACTCGTCGCAAAATATCAGATAGTTATGAAAAACCTGTTTCAGGTAGAGAATCCTGGTGGCGTTGTAACATAAAAGTATATTACTTTTTTTGTTAATTAAATACTGATTTTTTTTTCAATATAAAGGAAACTCCACTGCCAGGAAAGTATAATTTGCCGAATTTTATAAATGATCTTGTGAAGCGACCCAACACTTACCGGTTCAAATCAGATGGAAGGCGTCATGAGCCATTGCCTCAGATAGGAAAAGGAGATTTTCTTTTGCCTGGTGCCTATTCTTACGAAGACTTTTCTCAGCGCATAAAAAAACTAAACATGTCATACAGTTTTAAAAATCACACACCTTTCGATAAAAATAAGCTTGGAATATCAACAGTATTTTTTTTTAAATTTATTCAAAATAATATTTTTTCATGCGGAAAACGTGATCAGATGCTCACGTATTCTTTGATCAATGGGATCATGACTAACTTTCGGATCGCCAAATCAATGATCATATAACTTGTAATCAAAAAATAATTACATAAATAATTTCTAAGATTTTCTATGATCATCTGATGATCAATTATCTTGTTAAAAAAGTTAAATTACATAAAATATTGATTTGACATGATGGCCCACGGTTATTTTACTGTTAACAAAAAAAATAAAAGAAAAGGAAAAAAGTAAAAAACGAGATAAAAAAGTAAAATTTTAATTGTTTTAAATTGTCTCAGCTAATGGCAGCTGTGTGATTTTAATAAATTTTTGGTGAATTATGAAATTCTTTTTTTTTTAAACATTTTTATTTATTTTTTACCATTTTTTGCTTTAAAAAAGCAGAATTTACGAAAATTTACGCAATTTTTTTTAAAAACTTAAAATATAATAAAATCTGCAAAATTCAAAGAAAAGCGCTAAAAAGAGACTATTTAAAATGACCATCATATCGATCAAAACTGTTCTTCAAAGAAGCGTAAACAAATTAATTTAAAAATATTTAAAAAGACTATGAAAATTAATAAAAAAGACTAGATTTTTTTACATTTTTCATTTTTCGGATTGGTTCACAGGCACTTTTTTCTTCGTCAAGTAAAAAATCAAGTTTTTTATTAATCATATCTTTGATAACAAGTTATTTATTATGAATTTGGTTTTCAGAATAGTTCGCAGAGTTGGCATGATCGCACGATCACATAATATATTAACATCCGTTTATATTTTACGCATGACCCTTAGATTTTATATTTAAAATTTTTAAAGGGTCCAGAACTTAGTCCATTGAGTTACGACACGGCTGGATACATGACAATCGACTCTTCACTTGAGCCAGTCAAGTATTTTTTTAATTTAAAATTTAAAATTTAAAGTAAGATTTTCTTTTTCAGACACTCGTTTTTTAAATCAAAAGGAAAGCGTAATGTTTTTGTGGCCAAAGATGGTCCGTCTCCTGGCGAGTATGAGCCAGTAGTTACTGAAAGTAAAAGAGAAATTTCTTCTTGTTTTAAATCAAAAAATGGCAGATTTCAAAATTTGGATAATGTAAAGAAAAAATTTGAATTTTTGATTTTTACTAATCATTTTTATTTAGAAAATTCCGGGCCCAGGCACTTATGAACCGATCTCAGCATGGATAAACTCGAAGCAAGCGCAACATTTTAGCAGCAAAGGAGTTTTTTTTACACCGTCTGCCAAGGTATTGACATGAGATAGGAAATGAGAAGGCTTTGTTTTGCTCAATATCATAATTATTTTCGGAAAAAAATTATAAATGATATAAAACTCGGATTCATTGATTTTATCAAATTTTAATAAATATTTTAAATTAGCAGTTTTTAGCTCAAATTATTGATTTTTTAATACCAAAGGAACAAAAATGGATGTGTAACTAAGATATATAACCAGGAATTCAATTAGAATTTTAATTACGACGTAATTATTTTTACAAGAGACATGGATTCGTGCTGGTGATGCTATACACCGAAACGTCAGTGTTGGAAAATTTAATTTTTAGCTCATTTGGCCAATCATGTTGTTTTCAGGATGTCGGTTTTAATAAAATAAGGCAGAGAATTTTATCTCAAAAAAAATTAGTAGTAGTTTGATACAAAATTTGACTAAAATTATTTATTTTTATCAGCTTAATCTGTTTTCAACCAAGCACACAAAAACACGAAAAATTAGATTTTGGAAATAATAATGAAATTTGTTTTTTCGCCCAAAACATCTAAATAAAATGAATTATTTTATTTAAATGTCATACTTATGAATTTTTTTTTAGAATTTCTTTAAGTTTGATTTTTCTTAATCGTGAGTTTGTCATGGATAAAAAGGATGTCGAAGGTGAGTACAGTTTTTAAGTTTTTTTCAATTTTAAATATATTTTTAAATTGTTAAGGACTATTTCTAGATTTTTTTTTCAAACATTTATTCAGAATAAACAAAAATGTAAATAATCATAATAATAAATAGGAATTGAATTTTTTTCAAAGTTCCTAGATTAGAATTTATTTAATTTCACGATACAAACAAATTTTTTTCATAATTTCAAGCACTTTTTTGGGAAAAAAAATAAGATCGTAATTTACATGTATCATATAATTTATTTATTTGCTCATAAATTAGATTTTTTAAATTCTTTCTCTCTGAAATGGCTAATTAAAGGAAAGATTTCTAAAATTAAAATTTTTTCTTATGTCTCAATTATCACTTTTTTATTTTCTTTTATTTAAATCTAAAATATTTATAAGTAATTTTTTTTTTAACAAAAAAATGCTTTATTATTCTAACTAAAATTCTTGACAACATCAACTAAGGTATTAAAGAAAAAAAATGTTTCTCATAAAATTCATGGTCATCTTAGCTTTACTTAAAAATAAAAAATTAAATTTACTTAAAATATTTAAATGGATATTTTAAATAATTTGAAAATTAATTTTCATAAAAAATTACCAAATCATTTTAAAAAATATTGAATTTAAAACTGATAGCTCCGAACTAAAATAATTAAGAATGGTTAGTCAAAGAGGATTTAATATTTTAATGGATTTTTTATATGACTAAATTTTTTATTCAGATTCGATTTGAGCTTTTAAATCTAAATTTGAGAAGATAGAATTGATTTTTTATGAAAATCTCAATGACATAGTTCAGTGCTTTTAAATTTTGTCTTATATTAAAAAATCATTTGACTGAAAGAAAATGTTTTTAAATAGTAAAAATTTAATTAAGATTTCAAAGAAGCATTTTTGATGTTGGACAGAGGTAATGCATAATAAGATAAAATTTATTTTTGATTTTTTTTAATTTATTAAAAATAAGACGGTGATGGCCGGATATCTTGGGAAGAACTCGGCTATGTAATGAAAACATTGGGCCACAGAGTATCCGAAAATCAACTGAAAGAGATTATGAAATTAATTGATGAAAATGGTTTGTTTTTATTCCAACTAGACACGTTTTTATGAGGACTTTATCTTTTAGGTAACGGAGTGATTGATTTTGATGAGTTTACAGACATGCTAGATAAAACCAAATCAATTGCTGATCCAGAGGCTGATTTAAAAGAAGCATTCAAAGTGTTCGACTTGGATGGAGATGGAGTAATTACTGCTAAAGAACTAAAATTGGTCATGCATTCTCTGGGTCAGCCTGTAAGCGGATCAGACATAGATGATATGATCAAAGAAGCCGATCAGAATTGTAATTTTATTTAAATAATTAAATAAAAAATTATAAACAATTTTTCATAGCTGATGGCAAAGTTGATTTTGGAGGTAAATTTAAAAAACATGTCTTTCAATCTATAGTATCTATTTTATAAGATTTTGTAGCAATGATGTCCAAAAAATAGTTTACTTGAATAATTTAAAATAGATTTTAGATTATTTTGCACATCTCTAGACACATTATATTTTTAGTTAACTCAAAAATGTAAATAAACCATCATTTTAATTGTATATGTGTCGTATACTTACTCAGCAATATCTATAACTTTCAAAACACTATTCTACTTGCAACCAAAATCATATTAATTAGTATGTATAATGTGACAAATACGTAATTTAAAATTTACAAGCAATTAAATTTTTCAATCGAAGCCTTTAAGAATAAATTTTTTTTAAACTAAAGCGAAAAAATAAAATATTTTAAAACAATATTTTTTTATTAACTTGTCCTCTTTTTGAAACCTAAGAAAAATGGCGAAAAGAAAGAAAGATCAAATTTTAAGATCAAAACTATTATTTAAATTTAAAAACTTATTTAGTCTAATGATTTTTATAATTTTTAAAAAATAAACACTAAAAATACTAGACATGTTATGTCTAATAATGGTTTGTTATTAAATTGACATCAAAATAATTAACCTTTAATTTATTTTAAAAAAACAATCAATAATTTAATTTATTTAGGTTAAGTTAATTCGAAAATTTAAATTCATAACTTTTATATTCATTTATTCTAACTAAAAATAATTTTATTTTTCCACTTTTTAAACAAATTTTTAATTTTTATTAAAATCCCTTAAAAATTTAAAACATAAAAGTTCAATAAAAGTTCAAATAAGATTATAAAATTTTAAAATATACTATAAATTTTAAATGAAACTAAACTTGACATAATATGTCAAGTATTGCTTTGGAAAAAAATTATTTTTTCTCTATTATCAAAAAAAATATTTCATTTTATATTTAGATATTTTGATCTTGGTCTCAAATTTCAAGTTTCCGAAAAAAGTAAAAAATTATTTTTGTTGGTATTTAATTAAAAATTATTTTAATATTTGCTACAAGTTTATTTTTAAAACTTCAAAAATCAATAAAATTATTGGAACCTTTCGAATGATATCGTAGCAACTTAAAAATTATATAAAATAAATTTATTTTTTTATCAAAATTGTTAAGCATCTAGACCGTCTCAAATTTCCTTATTATTTTTAACATTAATTAAAAATAGAATTTTTTTTTAAATTTTAATTAATTCAAAAATAAATTGGTTCAATTAAAAACTATGACGTTAAAACTTGGGATATTTTTTTTAATAAAAAATAATAGCTTACCAAATTTTAATTGATAAAAAAATTCATCCGGAACATTTTGATTTTTTTACTTTCTATTCTAGTCAAATAATTAAAATAAAAGACTATTTTTGGAATTCTAATTAAATTTGGAATTCAAAAAAGCAAATAAATGCACCAAAAGTTTAAAACAAAAACTATCACATTTTTCTTTTTTAACTTTTTTCAATATTAATCAAGATTTAACAATTCAAAAACTCGAAGCATTTTTGTTTATCTTTTAAAACCTTAATTTTCTTAAACAATTAAATTATAAGTAATTATATTAAAAAATTTTAATGTTTTTTTAGATTATTTCCGAATTAATTCATCAATTGACTTAAAAAAATGAAAACTCCGTCTGATTTTAGAAGTAATAAATATTTGTTTAAGTTCAAGTTTTTTTTAGCCTTTTGAATCCTTTTTATTTTTTACACATTTAAATTCGGTGTGCGCCAAGTAAAAAAATTTTGCCGACTTTTAACAATTTAATAACTTTTTAACGTCATAGGTAAATTTTTACTTTTTATTTACGTCATGAATTTCTAAGCAGAAAATATACAATTTAAATATCAATTAATAAAATTAATACTGTAGAGTTAGCAAAAATGGTAATAGAGTCTTGAGCTGAAGAGCTAGAGTAATTTTAAATGAGTATTTAAAATATTCAATGTTATGCAATAAAAATCGATTTTATTGGGGAAATAAAAAAAAACAAGAGTGAGCAAAAAGCTGTTGTTCATAAAGCAGTTGCTTTAAGAATCCTTAAAAGCAAACTTAATTAGAAAATTGCCATTTGTGTTTATTTTTTTGTTTATTGTCGTTCTCTCGAACTCCCTTGTTGATAGTAGTCTTTCAGAAAATTTTAGATTTTTTTTAATTAAAAATTTTTAATTCTATAAAATTATAATAAAAAAATCGATTATCGATCGAATTAATAAATTTGGCAAATTATCACGATTAATTAAATTCTGTTTCATTTAACTTGACCTGTACTTTAATTACTAAAAAAATTATTATGTTTTTCATAATTTTTTTAACTTAAATAATTGTAAAATCTATCGTCAAAAATTAAATTTTTATTAGAATATTTTTTTTAAAAATAATTTTGCTGATTAATGACGAATTTTTAAGTTTAAGATATAAATTTTGGTTTCGAGCGATTTTAAATTGGGTTCACAAAATTAATATTTTTGGCATTCAAAATTTGCATTTATCAGGTAAATTTTATTCAATTCTAAGCTTCATTTAAATACATTAATTGTCGTTTATATTTTCTTTTTAAAGAAGCTTTATTTTAAAAGACTTCGTCTTTTTATTTTTAAAATAAATTCTCTTTTATTTCATATTATAATTTGAAAATTATTTTATAAATTCATCAGAAAATACTTTAACAAAAATCAAGCAAAGATATGAAAATAATTGTTTTATTAAAGTCAGCTTGAACGTGTTTAATTTAGAAAAATAAGACTATTAACCATTTAAGAGCATATGATTGAAAAAATACAATTTTTTCAAATAAGCAATAACTAAAGCAGATAAATCTTTTCATGCAAATTTTCTTCAACCATAAAATTGAGAGCTTGGATGTGATAAATGGGATTTTAAGTAATTTATAAAAAAATATTCCCGTTTAGCATTTACTAGAAATTTGAATTTTTATTGTCAATGACATTTTATTGACAAACCAATTTAAAAAAAATCGAAAATTAAGTGTCAAATAAAAATTTAAATAAAAATCAGATAATTTAATTTTGAAACATTCAAGATTTAAAATTAAAAAAAAATGTCAATTATTTTGTTAACTTTTGCTGAAAATTATAAATAAATTTAAAGCAACCCTTTTAGAATGCATTATGAATATTGCTTTTTTAAGACTATTTTAGAAGTTCATTTATTGTAGTGTGAGTTTAAATAGATTTTTTTCAATGTTATTTTGTAATTAACGATTATTTCAGAATTTGTTTTTAAAAATCGAAAACAATAATCTATAAAAAAGCCAGAGGAGTTTTAATTTAAACTTTTAAGAATATTATGTAAAAGCGATCTTTTCCTAATTCAATTCCCAGGTCTATTTTAATCTATAAAAATGGAAAATTTGCAATAAATTTTAAGCGGAAAGAATTACATAAGAACGAGATTTTGTAAAAGGGAAATGAAAATGTTAGAATTTTTTTCAGTAAATAGATCAATAAAATTTAATTTAAATGCAAAATCTAGTAATTAAAATCTGATCAAAAAATTGAATATTTCAGCACAAATGTTTCACCAGAGAGTGCAATTTACATTCAGTAGCAATTTTAAGTGCTTGGTTAGGGAATTTATGTTTTAAATAAATTGAATAACGGCTTATCATAAATTTTTTGCTCAACCGCACTTAAAAAAATTTGATAGAATTTATGTGTTGTGCAATCACATGACATAAGTTTCTGAAAATATGTTCAATAAATGAAATTTGAAAAAATGCTAAAAAGTTCTAGATTTACAGACTAATTTTGAATCTAATTAAGCTTTTTTTGAAATTTTTGATTTCTGAAAAAGATTAGTTTATCTATAATTCGTAATAACTTTTTTAACAAGCTAATGTTCATTTATCTCAAAGTCTTATCTTTGAAAACTCAAGTTGAGCTTAATAATCATCCTCAATTAGAGTTCCCAATACCATTTGGTAAATAATTGTATAAAAGAAAAAAAATCTTGAATGTGGCTTCGAAATTCTATTTTTAATTCATCAAGCAAACAAAAGCACCAATTTTAACAAGCTATGGTTAAGTAAATCTAGAAGCTTAAAACGATTAGGTACACATAGTTTTTTATACTAAAATTGATTTTTTATGGCAGGCAATTTCATTTAGAAAATATAAAAAAAGAAGGTTAAAAACATTTGGCCATTTTCTTGGCCAACATTTGAAAATTGAGTGAATGAGACTTTTAAGCAATTAAACTTCTTTAAAATTGAACTAGATTGCTCTAATGAGTCACAATCATTTTTTTTTTGGGCCCTCTTCGAGTAGATATAATAAATTCGTTCTTATTTTTATTATTTATTTTAATATTTTTAATGAAAGAATTAAATGATTTAAGCATTGAATTATGACATTTAATTATGATATTTTGTTTCCAAAAAGTTCTCATAAAAAATTTCAATTCAAAACAAGTTAGCTAATACAAGAGAAGATAATTCATCAAATAAACTTTTTTAGATCTAAATTATTTATTAGTTTTGTTTTGTAATTTTTTTGAATTTTTGGTTTGGCTAAAAAATTTTTTTTTAGTTTCACAAACTTTACCAAGTTGCACATTCAATCAAATTTAATCGATTAATTTTAAACAAATAAAAAATACTATTTTTAAAGTTCAAATTGAATAACATTTTTTTATTTCATCTAAATCAATCTATTTTCATTAAATAAAAAAGGTTTTTCCACAATATTAAATAACATAAAGACTACATCTTTGGATATTATTGATGGGTGTCAAATCAAACATACCAACTGGTTGGGCAACTCTATACTCACTTGGTTTTGGCTATAAGTAAAATTTGACTATAGAGTCTGAGGCCTCTGGGCCTTATTTCTAATTGAATATTCTTTTTTTTCTCAAAACATTATCAAACTAAATAGTTAAGACGGAAAAAACAGTTTTAAACATAGACATGACATGTTCCTGAAAGCGATTTTTAGACAATAATCATTCCATTTAGATTGGAAAGCAAGATCATATTTTATATATATATTTTTAATTATAATAAATGAAAGGATTAAGGCAATGTAAATTATTGATTTTTGATGCAAATTTCGAGCTAAACAAGTAAAACGTTTTGGCATAAGAATAACTTTGTGCTTGGCGGACTCATTTGGCAGGATTTTTTTGAGCTTAGAGAATAGAAGCATGCAGAAATATGATAGTAAATAAATTTTGTATTTGGATGATTAGTGAAGTTAACTGAAATGCTTGGCTCTTAGATGAGCGTTACAAAAAGAGTATAATTTATTCAAAAGCGACAGTATCTAAAGGTGAACAATTGGCATAAACTGAAAATTAGCATTCCTCCAACAACAAAAAATAAAAAAAGCTTTTTATCATTTAATTATATAACCAAGCATTTCTACTTTCTCTGTTTGAGCTTAATTTAGACAATGATTTATCTTACCTTTAAAAGATAAGATTAACAAAACGCTTTCAAAATGCAAGTTGTTTTGAAAGCGTTCTCAACAAGAATTTAGCTTATTCGCATATTTGAATTATTTTTTTTATTCAAGTGTCTATGCATTATGATATAGATTATCGGGTAAACAAGAGCAAAATTGTAAATGGTCTGCACTGTAATGGTACAACAAGGGTTTATTGTGAAAGTGGTAGAATGAATGTGAAAGAAAACGGCATGCAAGAATTGAAGCCAGATGCCGAGTCTGACAAGAGCAAAAAATCCTATCGGCATAGTACCGAAAACTTGAGGGATAAGTCCCTATTTACATCATTTGATCACTTGATGTCGAATTTTAATCTACGAAAAAACAAAGCCAATTCAAACACACATTTGTCTTACACCAATAAAGTTAATAATTTTAATCGAAATGAAAAATTTACTGTAGATAAGAAAACAAATATAAAAAGTCTAGTTCACAGCTCTCGAAAAAGCTCTAATCCAAACAATATGATGAAGTCGGAAACCATGGGCCGCTCTGGCTCCAGACCGAAAGCAAACAGCTTCATAAAACGCTTGAGCTTTAGATTCAAGTCAAATTCAACCGACTCACCACAAATCTCTCAAGCACAGCAAAATTGTTTTGACTACAACGCGTCCACTTTCAAAGGCTCCAATTCACTGTCCATTGAATCTAATCCAAAATCCTCACAAGAACAAGCTACTTTAAATTTAGAGAGTAAATATTGTATTTTTTATTTTTTAATGCTTTATTGTCTCGTTAAGTATCTTTATATTTTAACGCTTATTTTATTTTGAGAATGTTAAACACTAAAGAAAAAAAATTTATTACTGCGATTAATATTTTATGTAAATTTTCGTAAATCGATTAAAATTTAGTTTGGTAATTTACGTTAATGCGGGTAAAAAATGGCAAGATGTCAAAAGACAAAATGAACGATTTTTTATTCAAAAAAAGGCTCATTTTTTTTTCTTTAAAAAATGGCAAATTTTGGGCGAAAGCGACAAAAAAATTTTCTAAAAAAAATCTTTTATTTTCTAACGTAATTACCTTTTTTTTGAATAAAGAATCATTTTTTTGTGGGCTTTAATATTTTACCATCTTTACATAAATTTCCTATATTTTGCATAAATTAACAAAGAAAATAAAAGGTAATCTATGCAAAAAGTGTTATTTTCAATGATCACATCAATGCTGTATTTCATGGGATTTAAAAAAAACATATTTTTTAAATTGATGATCTGTTTCGGTTACTTCTACTCCGGTAGGAGCCTTTTTCTCTATAATTCGAATTGCCTGTATTGTTCTAATTCATTTGTATTTGATTCTTAGCTTTTTTAAGATCTGATATGAGTACAAGATTCAAAGACTCATGTCGTTGGTAAAAATTAAAAAAAAGTATTTTATTTGACTAAATTTCCTTAAATTATATCATAGTGTTTATTTTTATTTTTTTTCTTTATTATCTGTCTTTAGTATTTTCTAATTTTCTAGATTTTAAATAACACTACATATTAATGGAATGAAAAAGAAATAAGAAAAAAACAAAATAAGAAAAAGTTTTACATAAAAAATGATCAAAAAATAAAAAAATGTGTGCTATGATAAACAGGAAAAAAACATTTCTATTTTTTTATGATGTAACTAAGACTATGTTTGTTTATTTTTTTTTATTCTTACTGGGCAGAAGGAGCTTCACAATTTTCTTTTGGATTTCGAATTTTTTTTTACAATCAAATTAAACTTAACTTTTTATTCGATCTGAATTAAAAAAAAAATTTTATAAAAGTTTATTTATTAAAAAAATAAAAAAAGGTAAAAGAAAAAAAAATTAGTTAGCGGCATTTGGGCTAAAATTGAAAACATTTCGGTTCTTTTCTTATAAAGGCTATTGTGGTCTGTTTTAAAATGAATAAAATCTGATCCATTTAAAAGTTCTTCTAAAAAAGAGCATACGAAAATTCCGCAATTTGTATTGTCTAATTGAATTGGATGTTCAATTATTGGTAAAAAATCAAAAGGAAATCTAATTAAGGGACAACATTGTTTAAATTTATAATGTATATTTTTATTTATTTTAAGATTTTCAATTAATTTTAGGACAACAATGTTTATATTTTTATTCAAAGAAAAAATAGCGCATTTATTTTATCAAGAATCTTAATCCAGAAAATAAAGTGATTTTATTTATTTGTTTTTAATTAAAAAATTTATTTTTTTCGTAAGACAATTAAAATGTCTACATGTTATTCTAAAACTGTTAAAAAAAACTGGATTTTAAATCCAAATTTTTTTTTAAAAATAACAGTTTTGAAACTGGATTTTTGGAGATTTGGATTTTGATTTAAAATATTTTTTTATCAATTCAATCCAAGGCTTAGGTTCATAAGTTAAGTTAATTGTTTGTGATACTTTGCACGCTAGGGAAGTTCATGCAGCTGTTAATTAGTGTTGGTGTCCGTGCAAGCGGACAGTAAACGAGCCAAAATTTTTCAAAACCATGACCGTGACCGTATTAAGTATTTTTGGCGGGCGGGTTTAGAAAATGATTTATATTTTAAAAAATAGTAATAATTTTATTAATTTGGACTCTAAATTTTTCAAGTCCTGACTATATATATAAAAAAGTGCTTTTTTTGTAAGATTTTTAAAAATTTATTTTTAATAAATTATTGAAAAAAAAAATTTTTTTAAATAAATTCTAAAGCCGCCAAAAATGGGACGGTTTCTTATTCCGCCCGTTTAAATTTAAGCGGTCACTAAACGGGCTAACAACGGTGAGTAACCCCCCGTCTATTGGACTGGTTAGCTCTGTCCGCATCCAACACTACTGTTAATCTAAACTTTTATGGATACCTCATCAATAATTTTAATTTGTAATGTAATTTTGAATTTAATTGCCTTGTTTTTAAGTCACAAGTCAAAATGAAATTTGCAAAAGTTAGATCAAAGTCGTGATTTAAAAAATGATCAAGAGTAAAATTATAGATTTATTTCTATTATTAATTTTTTGCAATTTTTGTCTCTTAAAGGCTAAAGATTGGAAATTGCAATTTGAATGGATCGAATGAAATAAAATGATTTTCATAGAGATTGGTTTTTCTTAAAGATTAAATATTATAAACATTTTTAATTTTGATATCTGACAGGTTAAAAAATGTCTTTAAATTTTTTTCTCCTGTTTAGAAGAAACATTTTTTATTATTATTATTTATTTGTTTTATCTGTACCGGCTTATGCTCCCTCATATTAAAAAAAATAAAAAATAATAAAAGTAAAGTTAAAAAAAATAGGTAAAAATATATAAAAAATAAAAAAGGCTAAAATAGAAGAAATTAAAAATTAGATCTATTGAAAACGAGAGTTACATATTTTAAATATTTGATGACTCAGGATAACAAGAAGAAAAAGTAAGGTAGCAATTACACAATGGAGTCGGGTATTCGATATATCTTGATTTCTTTGTTTTAAAAGCATTAGTAATTTTATATTTACGCAAGACACTATTTAATTTATTTTTTAGGTAAAATGAGAGAAAAACTGTTTTCTAATTTATTTTAAATTTCTCATTCAAACCAGTAAAGCTTCAATTTTCTAAAGAATTATTTATTTATTTATTTGTTTTTTGTACCGAGCTAGAGCTCCTTCAGAATAAAGTTTAAAAAAAAAAAAATAATAATAAAAATAGAGTTAATAAAATAAGATAAAATAAAAATAAAGTAAATCAGCTAAAAAAAAAATTGACAAAAACATAATGGAACTTTCTATAAAATGCTATTAGTGATGGAATAAAATTATTTCTAAAAGCAATCAAGTTTGATTAATTAATTTTATTAGTTATAACATTTTGCTACTAGTTAGGCAAAAAAAAATTGTTATCATCAACAAATGCCAAGTAGAATACATTTGGACTCATTTGAATTAGAGATCTGAATTTATCACATCAATCTCGAGCTAGTTAAGGATTTATTAACTTTATTAATTAAATAAAAATAAGATACATAAAATATGATATTTTAAGAGATTTATCTCAGTGACCGTAAGTTGAAGTTCTTATTAAAGGTTATTTTAAAGAACTATTACTTATTTCTTTTTATTTATAAATGTTCCATTACCCTTCACTAAATATGCAACGAAAAATTAAAAAAAACTTCTTTTTTTGTTGAAGAATTTAACTTAAATTACTGATCATAAAAAATAGAAAGGCCCAACAAAGAACAGAAGAACAGAGAAAAAACATTAAAATTTTATAAATTCGCTTCTATCATTAGTTATATTCTGTTTCTGTTTGTTTTTTTCAGAATTTTCTAAATGTATTCGCCAGCAAAATTCAGGGTGTTGGTCAAATTGCTCTAAACATCAAAAAAAATTTTATGATCTTTCTTTAATCTCTAGAAAAAATTAAGATGAAATTTTTTTTAAGTCCTAGTAAATAATTGAAAATAAATAAATTGAATTTTCTTAAATTTTATGGAAAAAAATCCTCAAACACCATAAGCGTTTATAATTTATTTCTCAAATTATAAACTTAATAAAAATTGCTATCATTAAAATTAGTAAAACAATTATATGCTAAATTTAGATAGAGCTCAGCTAATTTCTGTTTAAATTATTAATAAAAATGAAAAAAATTGAAGCCATAATTTCTTTTCATAAAAAAGCTATGAGACAATAAAGTTTCTAGAAAATTAGACTAATTTTTTTTTAGCACTGAATAAAGTTTTTCGTATTTTCGATCGAGACCATGATGGATCAATAACTATTGATGATGTTCAAGCAGTCATGGATTCTTTTCAATTTTTGCAAAATGAACTTGAAATGCCGTCACTTGAACAAATACGAGTAGCATTTGAAAAATTTGATGACAATAGTAAGTCAAAATTAATTTTTTTTAAATTTTAGTGGAATCAATAAAATTAGACAATTAAACTTGATATCCGTTTTTATTATTTAAATAATTTATCGCATCCTGCATACAATCTGAAAAGTACATAACAAAATTAGAAAAAAAAGAAAAAAAAAAGAAAAAAAATAGCAATAAATGTTAAAAAAACTTGAAAAAGAATATCTATTGTAATTCCAACAACATTTATAAAATCTTTTTTTTTTCAAATATTTTTAAAAAAAAATAATACTGTATTTCTTCATATAGAAGAATATTAATTAATATTAATTAATTTTTAATATTTTTGCTTTAGTCTTTTGTACCAAATTTCTCAAAACGTTAGTTTTTGAAGAAGTTAGTATTTTTAACAGTGTTGTTTTCGGCTTCTTAACAACCTTTTTGATATAAAGCACCTTCAGAACAAATTTTCTAACAATTCTTATAATACTTCTTTCTTTCATTGATTTTAAAATTTATAGCAATAAACTGAAATCGTCAGAAAAAAAGTGAAATTTTCTTGAAGTTTAATTTGACTCAAAATAAATCTTTACTCCTATGACCTATGATGTAGTAAAAAAAGTATTAACTCAATTTTTAATTTAATAAAAAAAAATTTCTAATAATAAATTGAGTAATATATAATATATTTAGAGTATAATGTATATTTTAAACATAAAACTAATTAATTATTTTTCTAACAAAGAGAACGGAGCGATTGAGTTTAATGAGTTTATGAATATACTTAAAAGCGCTGGCTCTAGTCAAGCAATGTCGCCAAGTGGAACTAGTCAAGACTTTTCTTTTTCAAAGAATGGATCTAAGCTTTCACAACAAAACAGCCACGAATCGAATGTTGACTATGACATAAACAAATTTCGTAATGATTATTCTGATTTGGTCATGTCCAATATGAAGCTAATTTTCGAACAATTTGACAAAGACAATGATGGCAAAATAACCAAGCACGAGCTTACCTTTGTTATGCGCAATCTTTTTCCTGATGAAGATATCACTGAACAAGATATTAGTCACATGCTCAAAGCAGCCGATCTTGATAATAATGGTTTTATCGATTTTGAAGGTGAGTCAAATTTTAAAATGAAATTATTTTATATGACTCATCATGTTTCATGTCTAATGATTAACCAAGTCTGCTTTATTAATCCGTATTTTTTTAATTCATTTTTAAAATTTCAAAATGAGAATTTTCACTTACAAAATTCAACCTTTTCTAAATAAAAAACGTAAGTACAGTTTTTAATCAGACAATTATCTCAATTGCGTCTTAGGCATGACAATGTTTGTGAAAATTTTTAAAGTATAAATAAAAAAGCTAACAACACCATGACTTAATTAAAAATGACTCGAATTTGTTTTGAAAGTAACAAAATAAAATTTTCAAAACAAAAAACCAAAAATTTTTGCTTGATAATAATTTTTCTTTTAATCAAGAATTCGCGAATATGTTCAATTTGTATAAAAAAAATCCTCCAAGTGAAACTATAACCAGGTAAATAATTTATTTAGTTGTTATGAAAAAAACGTTTTTTGATTTTTATTGTTTACTCACGATACTTGGTCCTAGAGTTAAGTTTATAATGAAAGAGAGAATTAAAAAAATGTTTTTAATTTAAAGAATTTTTACAATTAAGTTAAATTTTCATTTTTTACAAAAGCAGTGAAATTTGCTCGCCTAGTCCAAAGTTGAGATCAAGTGTCAAAATACGAAAAGACATAAGTCGTTCAAACAAGTCAATAAACAGCAAATTAAATTCAAGAAATAGCAGCAAAGAACCTGGCAAACGAAGTCGTTCCCAGTCCCAGTCTAATTCAGCTAGTCAGTCGCCAAATATAGCCAATTATCGCAAGTTTGTGCAGCTATTTACCACGTCTCAGCTGATGGGTAGAATAAATTTTCCAAATTTTAATCAATTTAATTTTTATTTTTTGAATAGATTTAAAGGCAGCATTCACCATGTTCGATAAGAACGGAGATCACAAGATATCTGAGAGTGAGCTATTTCAGGTGATGAAATACCTGGGCTTAAAGACCACAGAAAAAGAGGTGAAGGCAATGATTCAAGTTGTTGATAAGAACCAGAATGGTTATGTCGATTACGATGAATTTATTCAAATGATGACTCAAACCAATATCAAGCCTCCGAATGCTGAAGATGAGGTCAAAAAAACTTTCGATATATTTGATATTGATGGCAATGGATACATTTCAGCTGATGAAATAAAAAAGACCATGCAAAATATTGGCGAAAATTTGACTGATGACGAAGTCAAAGATATGATTAAGGCTGCAGACAAGAACGGCGATGGAAAAATCGATATCACCGGTAAAATTTTAAAAAATTTGATAAAAAAATTTTTAATGTAATTATTTTTAAATTTAGAATTCAGCGGGCTACTGAGTGGAACAAATATTTTTCAATCCTAAAAAAACAAAGTCAATATTAATGTGTATTTAAATTCCATTAAAACTAATTTATCTATAGCAATTAGATTATAAATTAATTACCTTATTTTAAAACTTTGTAAACTTTTATTTTTCTTCTAGAATTTTATTTGATTTAATTATTTGACTTGAAAAATTTAAATAAAGTTGATTTATTGATTTTGATTTTTGCTAGTAATTGAGCGATTCTTCTCAAAAGGGGACTTATAAGTCAATGATAATAATAAGAGAAAATGAGTTAAAAAAGTATTTGAAGTACTATAATATAAGTCATCATTTTTGTCGAAAGTTTATAGCATCAATCATATTTACAATTTATTTTTGATGAAGTAGATACTTAAAAATATCTGGAAAATTAATAAAAAAATCAAGAAAATATTTATTACATAATGAATTATTCTGATAAATATAATATATTTAAATGAGATTTTTGCTTAAGATATATTAATTACAGTAAAATAGCATATAATTGGTCCCAGAATTGAACTGGTTAAAAATTTTCAAATGAAGATTAATTCCATTCAAAAATTAAATTTTGTAAAATTTTTGTTTATTTAAAAACCCTTTTTTTAAATTAAAGCTGCATTCAATGATGTGATTCTTTAGTAGAATAGATCAGTGGCTCGGTAATAACGAGATCTATTTCCAATTCATTCAAATATCAATGCGATCTTATTTATCGTGTCTACAATCTCGAACCTAAGAATTTCATGATAGAAGATGACGCCTCAAATACTAAATTTTAAACAACTAAAGTAACAATTAATTGTTTGATTGATGAAATGTCCCATTTTAAAATTTTATAAAAAACAAATTTTATTTAGATTTCTTTTTGATTAAGTCAAAATCTCACTTTGACTAATTTTCCAGCATCTTAGCTTTATTATTCCCTCTAATATAGATCGAGTTTCTTTAATTTATTTTTATTTCACACCATTTCAGCAGAGTTTTTAACAGAATAAGTTTGAATTGGTAATTTTTTTTCTAAATTTAAATTTCTTTATTCATGGTTTGATACTATTAATTTAAATTTTTATTTACAAATAAATAATTTAAAAAAAAATTGATTTATATTTTCCTTTTTACATTCAGATTTGTAAATAAGTCAAAAGTCCAAGTCATTTTTTTAACTGGTTGGAAAAATGTTAGTAAGATATAATTCTAAGATTTATTCAATATAAGTAAGAGATTAAAGTTGAATTTTTTTAATTAAATGTTTGATTATTTAAATCGGTTTCGCTATTAAATTTAAACATTTTTGAATAAATTTATTTTTTTTATGAAAAAGTTATTCATTATTTATCTTATATATCTTTTTTGAGCAAGCAATTATTTTTCAAAAAAAAATTTTAAGCCATCTTTGATTGACTTGAAAATGAATTTTTATACCTTTTGACTTGTATCACTTGGACTGATGTGCAAATCTGTTTACATTGCCAAAAAAAATAATTCAACTAGTAATAAAAGTTTAAAAACTTAAAAAATATTCGATTAATAAATATTTTTTTCTAACAAATTAAAAAAACTAACAGACTTTCTTTAATAAAATTTAACTCAATTTTTATAAAAACAAAACAAAAATGAAAAAGCAGTTATTTTTTGTTCTCGAATTTCATTGTTTAATTATTAAGTTAATTACCAGCAAGGATAACTTATATGATTTGGTATTTTACAATTTTTGTTTACTGGCCAGTCGCATCTACAGATGTTTACATTGAAATGCAAGCCATGAGGACATTTGAACTCATGTGTTAATATCTTGGCAATATTGGACATTGGCTGACAGTAGTAAAACTTTGTACAATCGTATGGATCGGGATAAGTTCCCTGTTGCTTATTAGAACATGTAAATATTTCACTCTTTGTAAATTCTTGTTGAAATTGTTTAGTTACCATTGTCGACAAAAAAATCGGTTTGGTGGTCGGATTTGTTGTAGTTGGTTTAAAAGAAACTATGGCTTTGGTAAAAACTTCATTTTCATTATTTTTTTTGCTATCAGTCGCTTTGCAAAGGGTTTCTAAAAGTGGAATAATACAAGGTGAGTCGATTTGTGGCCAGTCACAGGTGCAGTCACGCATGCTAAATATCAGACCATCCGGACACCTAAATTCGTGCAATGCTTGTTGAGCTTTATTTTCACATACATAAAATGCACTACAGTCGTTTTCTTCGCGGTAAATGCCATTCGCTTTGCCATCACATTTATTTTTTGAACCAGCTGTCATATTCTTTAACCCATTCTGATTTTGGAATGATTTTTCCGGATGAAAAGTTTTTACAGAATCTGAAATTAATTTTAAAGCTACTGGTGACATGTCAATCTCATCTTTTTCCACAGATGCAAAAGTATTTAAAACAGAAATAATCGGGCCTTGTTTTGGCCGATCAATCAATGGAGACATTTCTTTTGCCAAACTGATTTCATTTGTTTTGGATGCCTCAAATGTTGTTGTGGGCATTTTTCCATTTTTTATCTCTTCAATTCTTTTGCTCTCTCTTTTATAAGTGTTGGATTTTTTTTCAATCGCTCTTGGAGTTATTAAAATGAAGGAAATTCTTGGTGTCGATTCATGCTTTTTTTCAGATTTTTCATCACTTGAATTAAAATTCAAAGACAATGTCATTTTTTTGAGCATTTTCGATCTAGATTCGTTCCAAATTGAAATTTTAGTTTTGAATTCGGGCTCTGTAGCATTGTTCAATCCTTCATTAGGTGGAGATATTTGAATTGTATCTTTTTTAGGTTTTCGAAACCATGTCGCCAATAAACCTAATGACATTTTCAAAAAAGGATATGGCCCTTTTTTACAAAACAATCCTCTAAAGTCATCCAAATCAATCGAATAAACACAAGCACCAGCAAGATTATTTGTTTTTACAAATTCAATCTTTAAAAAATTATTTGTTTTTTTTATTTAAAAATAATCTGAAAAAATACTTTTTTGGCCAAACTCTCTTTATTTTCGTATGAAATCCATTCGGTTTGATGGTACATAAAAGGCACTTGAGCCAAAGGATGCCATTTTTCAGTCCATTTACCATGCTTTGTAGCCTCACACAGTTCGTAATATGACAGCATTCCATTAGTCTTTGTAAAGCTTCCGCTAAAGCCATTTCCTGAGGTTAAATCATTAATTCGATTTGCCATCGGATGTTGCAGAGTGAAGCTCCTGGAATAGGCAGCCAAGCCGAGCACAATTTTTTCCATTGAAAGACCTAATGATTTCAGATTGCCCATCGTACCCTCTATGTTCATATAAGCTTCTAATAAAATTTGTTCGTTCATTTTTCCCAATGGTGACATCAAGCCGGTTTTCTTATTCCACGGGCCGTAATAATCAAATGCTTCAACATTGACGTAATCCACTAAGTTATTAATTTCAAGAAGATTGTATGACTGAATTCGTTCATTTAATGGCGACATAACAATACCAATTATGTGTTTGGTAGAAAATTTAAATTTCAAATCCTAAATTAAAATTTTTTAAAAATTTTTTGGAAAAAAAACTATGGTTTAATGGTTTAATTATTTTTAATCATTAAATTAGAAAAAAAATAGTTTTTTGTTAATAAAAGCTACTTTATATGTAGCTATTATGATGATTATTATTATTTGTTTCAATAAAAATGCCTTGAATGAGATAAAACAAAAAAAAGAGTTAAAAAAAATAAAAAAGAATCTAACATATTGATTATGGCATTAAAAAATTAAATTATTTATTTAAAAACAATTTTCAAATCCAATGAAGCGTTTTTTTATAATCGTTGAAAAAATCAAAAATATGGAATAATGAAAGCTGTTAATTACGTCACTTTTTTGTAAAACATCTTTATAAAATATCACTAATATTTAAAAAAAATGTTTGTTTGATTGTATAACGTGATGTTCTACAAAAGATCATGATTTCTTTAGATTTTTCTTATAAAAAATTTTCAGATCAATCTTTATGGGAATTTTCTTTATGGTTCTATTAACTGATTAATTAAATTTTTTTATCCAGCTCGAAATTCCGGAATTTTCGAAAATCGGACTTTATATAATTAAACACATGTTAAATTTATTCTTTAGGCAATTGAATTCATTATGGAAATTAATTAGTTAATTTAACAATTTAATTAAAAACTTCAAATTAGAAAATATTTTTTTCTAAAAATTACACGGTAGATTAATTTAATTTAAATTAAAAATTCGATTCAATTGATCTTAATAACGATTTATGTTTTATTTCACCAGATTTTACTTTCTTATTTATGCAACAATAAAGTGGAATAGGTTTGGTGTACGATTCAGACTTCATGAGAAAAAATTTTAGGTGAGTGTTTATACAGACAACCAAGATCAAGAAACTTAGATGATGAGATAATTAAGGCCATTAAAAGGTCAAATGAGATTATTTACAATTCCAAGTATTCGGGTGTTATTTTATGTGGGGATTTTAATTGTCCTAAAATAGATGGGCATTATGGCTCATTTCAAACGTGGCCAAACGACAACAAATCATTCGAAGCTAATTTAATCGAGTGCTTAGACAATTATTTTTACTATAAAAATGTGTTCGAGCCTACTTTTCAGTCGGATAGTGATAAACCGAAAAGTCTACTTGACTTGGTGACTACCGAAGACCCCAATCGCATCTACTATATATCCTATGGACCATCTCTTGGTGTGATAAAGCAAGTTAATATGGTCTATACGAATTCAGCTAAAGCCTTTGATAAAGTTTTACACGAAAAACTTTTCAAACTAACTTAAGTTTTTTGGTTTTGTCGAATGCTTAATTGGGTGGATACGATTATTTTTCTCTAACCGGTCCCAAAATGTTTATTAGGTAAAGCCTTTTCGAGTTGGACTCACGTCATTTGTGGAGTTTCTCTAGATCGGTTTTGGGTCCGTTACTTTTCATTATTTATATCAAACGACATGCTAGATATAATTGAGAATAAATGACAAGCCTGCGCCGATGATACTTAGATATTCGCTTTAATCAAAAATATAAATTCAAACTATAGCTTACAGTCTGACATTAATAAAGTTTGTAAATGGTCAAAGGGCTGTTCAATGCAGCTAAATGTTTAAAAGTGTAAATTGTTAAACTGCGGCCGTAACAACACAAAATTTGAGTACACTATGTTTGAGACCCAGTTGCTAAACAAATCAAATCGCGAAAGAAATTTAGGCATTTTTATTCTGAGTGACTTAAAATGGGACACCCAGGTCAGTTGTATTCTTGGAATGATAAAAAAATCATTCAAATACCTTACGATGGAAATTATAAGATTACTCTATTTTTCTTTTGTCAGGCCTCGATTGGAGTATGTAATTGCATCATGGTGTCCATTTTATTAAAAAGATTTGAATGAACTTGAAAAATTTCAACAGAGAGCGACTAAGTTAATCCCTAGTTTGCAAGATCTTGAATATTCACAGCGTTCATTAAAACCCGGTTTAACTATTTTAGAATAAGACGACTACGAGGTGATTTGATTCAAACGTTTTTGTAAACAATATGAAAAAAGTTAATGTTATAAATGGGATCATTTAAAGCCTAAACAAAATGTCTGATACCAGAAGATACGACTTGAGAAAGAATAGCAAGAACCTAATT
The DNA here is from genome assembly GCA_016802215.1 of Brachionus paranguensis. Lineage (NCBI taxonomy): Eukaryota > Metazoa > Rotifera > Eurotatoria > Ploima > Brachionidae > Brachionus > Brachionus paranguensis. Next base: position 78,225 of record JAESIX010000004.1, read on the forward strand.
CGAGAATATGAAAACAAAACTGCCTTTCATGATATAAAATTTTTACTAATAGAGTTGTGAATGAGTGGAACAAATTTCCAGAAGAAATAATAAATTGCAAATTGTCTTAACAGTTTCAAGGCAAAGATTGATGGGTGGTTGGCGAAGCGTAAAAAAAATTTATACCATAATTAGAATAAAAGTACAAAAAATAAATAAAATTTTTTCTTAAAAAAAACTGTAAAAATTTCTTAAAAATTATTTTATTTTTTATTTAATAAAAAAATCGGAAATTTTTTTTAGAATTTAATAATGTGATAATGCTATTTAATTTTTATTAATTTTATTTAACCGAGTTCTATATTATAAAGATTTTCCAAAGAATTACTTTACAAAATGTTGCATTATTTTTATGGAAAAAAATTTATGAAAATATTTCTGTAAAATAGTAATAATAAAAAGTATTCATGTGGGCTTCGTACAATTCAATTAATTTTCTAAGTAGTAATTTTTTTTACGAATTGATTTTTAAAATGAATCTGTTGTTAAAGATTGTTTGTTTAAAAAATTAGTTTGAAAAAATTTGTGTTCATAATTAATGATTCAAATGTTGTAATTTTTTTAAACTAGAAACCTTTTTTGGCAAAACAATAACTTATCTTAACTTGAATAAAAGCAGCTTATTGTTGGTTACTTCATTTGAGGTACTGTGTTTTTTTTTAAATTAAATAAACTTAAACATTCCGAAATTAAAATTCACAAAATCTATTTAACTTTTATTTTTTATTGATTTTTTTGTGATTAAAATGAACCAAAGATAATTTATATTAATACTTACTTTTAATAAAAGAATAAAATTTTCCTTATCTGCTGGAATTCCTGACGGTCCTGCCGGCCATCGCCACTCTATTTCTGCGCCATCAAATCCATTATCTTGTAAATATTCAAGTAAATTTTGGCAAAAATTCAATCTCGTATCAAAGCTCTTGGACAATTTTGAATAAACTCGGCCATTTTCATCAGTTATTCTAAGAATTAACTTTAAAGAGGGATTTTGCTTTTTTAAAGCCCTCAGTTTATAATACAAATCCATTTCGTTGTGTTGCACAGCTTGTATTTCGAACTCCTCTGAATCATAGTAGTCATAGTCGGCTTCCACTACCTTTACCGAAGCATAAATAACATAATTACAAAGAGTGGAATCTATAAAGTCAAAGCTAAATCTTCCGCGGCCTGGCCGAAATTGGGACCAATTTGTAACTACGCACATTCTCTTGTAGGTGTTGCCATCATCAGCATCGTCTTCTATCATGAATTCGCTAGATTCTGTTTCTTTTGTTTTATCTTTTCTAGACTGGACTAAAGAAGAGAATTTTTTGTTGCTGATATTACTGTGATCGGACAAATACTTGGCTAAAATTATACACTGAAAATCTTCTATTGAAATAGCAGGAACACATTTTTGAAAATCGTCACTAAATACGGAATTATTGGAACATTCTCCCAAGCTTTGGTGATCATCAATGCACGAAGAATAAGCCTGACAATTTAAAGGATCTCGACATAATTTTGAATTTCCTAAACAAAACAAATTAAATACATTTCAATTGAATAAATTATTTACTTTTTGATAATACGATAGGAAAGAGAATCAAAATCAGAAATGTGCTGATTTTTGTAAAATTTCGTTTTTGTGATTTAATCATCATTAATAAATATTCGGAATTTAATTTTGATTCGATTTTTACTTTATTTTAAGAGCTAGAACTGTTGTGCAAAAATGAAGTCCAGTGATTTAATAATCTAATCTTGTCCTTATATGTTTTTGTTTAATCACTTTTGGGATGATACTTTTTTTTCGGATTTAGAATATTATTCTACAAACACAGCGATGGTCAAATCTTGTTTCCTGTATGCTTAGAACTCGAGGATTAATTTATTTTATTTGTGGCTTTTGTATGCAAATTAAAAATCACCGAAATACAGACCTACTTTGGTTAGGATTAGATAAGCAAAGTTTTTTTTCTATTCATTTGGTTGTTTGGCAAAGATGAAACTTGATTGTTTATAAACAGTTGTTCAAATATAGACATCTAAAAGTTAAACATTCAAGAAATAAATGTTGGTCAAACCTTACATGGCCAAAAATCTAATTCTAAAGATATTCAGTATTCAAACAATAAAACTTGGTGAAATGCAAATGAAAGATTAGCTATGAGCAAGCTTAATTTAATAAAACTTAGAAAAAAACACAAAAGTTTGTAATAATCCTTTTAAGATTTTTTTATAAATCGGAAATAAAAGAATGTATTATTTGACTATTATTTGAAAAATAAAATAAAAGGTAAAGTATAGCAAAGAAAAAAGTTAGCACTGATATTATTCACAAATCTAGATACGATGTTTTAAGTAATAAAAGCGTAAATATTTTTAACACTAATATTTTTTTAATTTTACTATTTTACTATTTTATTATTTTACTATGACGTAAGCTATTTTAAATATTGACTAAAAATAAAAAAAAGAAAAAATTAATTTATTCTTATTTTTTACTTAGAAATTCAACATAAAAATCAGTAAGAAATTAAAACTCAACCAAAAAATTAATTTAAAAGTTTCACGGAATATTTTATTTGATCGAATGTGTAATTGTTATCAATAATTTGGAGACATTTGAGATTAAGCTTTTGCATTAAGACCTCAATCTTTCGAACATTCGTTTTGCTCAACTTGGACCAAAAAATTTTTTGATAATTTGCGTTCTATGAATGATATTGAGAATTCCTTAAACTGCACTTTGTAATATTTTTTATTAATTTATTTTAATATATTTTTTTCGATCATGCCATTATATTGTATCTATTAATATAAAAATCAATACAACTTGTTTACACTGACCAAAAATATTTTCCAAATTTCTACACCTAGAAAATATGAGAAATGAAAAAAATTTATTAATAAGATACTAGAAAATAGTTTTTTTTTGCATGGTTAGTTATTTTTGATTCCCATTTTTAAATAATTCTAAAATTTGAATTCATCTATATGTTTGATTAAACAAATTGAACGCTCTTCTAAATGACATTTCTCATTTTACATAACTTCTAAAACTTTGAAATTAAATGATAATTTTTGATCAAAATTTTAAAATTTTGGTGTTACGTCATATTTTTTGACGTTATAATTGTAACTTATATATTTGTTAATCTCAGATTACAAAAAAAAATCAAAAAATCAAGTAATAATAAAGTTAAATAATTTAAAATTTAATATATAAGAAAATTAAAATAGAAAAATTGAAAAGTAATGACAGGTGCAACATGCTTAAGTATTAAGTAGTTCAGGAAAGAAAGAAGAATCAGTAAGATAGCGATTTCACAATAGAGGGCAAGTCGATTCAATAAATTTTTATCTGTGATAATAGCAGTCTTCGAAGAAAGGAAGGATCTGTAATTCCATTGAGTTTCGATCAGAACATAAAACTTAAATCAGAAATCTAGGGTTGGAACCATGTAAAGCAGCCCAAATACAGGACGCTATTAAAATTCTTTAAATGTCTACCTATGGTATTTTCAAGGGATAATACACTTTAAACTCAATTAGATTACCAACTCTTCCGCTCAACGACTCATTTCCTTTGAAAACAGCATTTTACTAACAAAGGCAAAGTTAAAGCTTGATGACGTGAGTTCTTAACTCTAAGATACGAATGGTACAATAGAGAAATCGAATTTTTTTGAGATTTATTGCCAAGAACTTGAAGCATAATGATTTATATTTTGGATATTAAATTTTTTTCCGTTTAATTTATATACAGTAGTGCTATTACACTTGGATCTTACGTAATATTACGCAAAATTACAAAAGTAAACTAATGCGATTTTTAGTATCAAACTTTTTGATTTTTTCCTCTAAAAATACATAAAAAAATCGTTTTTTTAAATTTTTCTTACAAATTTTATTTAAGTTTTATTTTCTATTGCATGAAAAATTTTCTATTGCATGAAATTCACTCTTTTTTTCTTGAGTTTGATAAAAAAATGATTGAAATGGAAAATATCTTTTCTAAAAACTAAAATATTGAATCAAATGATTCTTAACCATAATTATTTAGCGAATGCGGTGATAATCAAAATGAAAAAGTCACGATAATGCCACAACTGAGTCCACTTCCTTCTTAAAGCAAAAAAGAAAAACAATTATGTTGAAAATTGTATTTCAAAGCAATTCGAAAACAATTTTTGTCTTGAATGGAATTGATCCAAAATTAACCATATACAAGGCTGACTTAGCAAAATGTGGTAAAAAAAATTATAAATTCAAGCGCAATAGTGTGTAACAAAATAATTAGGCTTTTTGTTTAATTTTGATTTATATATTTTAAAAAACGAGTTAAGTTAAATCTGAAATTTTGTTATAATCATTATTATTGACTATTTTTGATTATTAAATTGAATTTTTAAAAGTTATTCGTAAAAATAAAATCATTATGTAAAATTAGAGATAAATTAGTGATTTGAAATTATAGCTTTTAAAAAAATGATTTAAACAACTGCTAAAAAGTCTTGCTTCATAGTCTCCTCTAAATATAATAAAACAATTGGCTTTAAATAAAAAATGTATGAAAATAAAATTGAGTCAAAAATAAATCGAGTTTTTAGACATAAAACTAGATTCAAAATTAACCTCCATTCCAATGATTGATGAAATATAAAAACGTTACAATCTACAACTACGTTAAACATAATAAGTCTTTATTATGTTTATATCGAAATTAAAAATAGCATTTCAAATTATACAAAGTAAAATTTATGATCCAATTTCATTTTTCAAATTTGATCAGAACATTTTTAAATGTGTATTTAAATTTAATCGCAGATTTTAACATTTTTATAAAATTTCAAAGCTTTATTTTTTAAAAGGATTGTAATTTGTAAAAAATGTATTGAAAATCAATTGTGCATTTAAAATGTTTTGATCAAATTTGAAAAATAAAATTTAATCAAAAAATTTTACTTTGCCTCAAATTAGATCATTTTTTTAGAAATTCTTCAAGAAATTATTTTTGTCTTATTTCTTCATCTTTTTTCAAATTAATTTAATTAAAATTAATTTTTTATTTTTAAATTCATTTTTATATTTATTTTATATCATTGGCTACTATTTCCAATGCCTGAATTCTTTATCAGAGACAAAAATTAAAAAAATACAAGTACTTTTCAATTTTTATTAAAAATGAGTAGATTTAATCAAAGTTAAAGCCATCCATTCAAGATATATTGAATTATACTTTTATTTTTTTTAAAAATTCCAAAAAATACTTTTTACAAATAAAATAAAAACAAAGTGAAAAATAAGTTCATGGTAAATTTGATCCTGACTTTTAAAAAAAAAACAAGCTTAAATTGATTCGACTATTTGCACATCATGATTGTGGTCTTTTTTATTGCTCGATTGATCACTCATTTGTTTTAGCTATTAAAGTTTTGTCACAGTACAAAAACAAACTTGCTTCAACTATTCTAATAAACATTTTAAGTATGCTTTAAATATGGTATTTAAATTTAGAGAATCAATTTCATGGGACTGTATAAAAACAGTCACTAAATTTAAAGAGATTATTCAATTTCTCATTTTGGCTATGCAGAAGAGGAATATTTATATGGTTCCAAAATTTTCGATTTTTTAAAATCGTTTGAAGATTAAAAAATTATTATTTTTTTTAAGTAATTTATTTGTTGATAGGCAAATCTTGGAAAATTAAACTACTTTTAGAAGTTAAATATTGAATATTTGTAACATAGAATAATTAAATAAAAAATAAAAATAAATGAATTTGAAAAAAATTTCTCTAAGAAATTATAAAAATGTCAAAAGTTTTTTAGGGGTCAAAATTGTTTTCGTAGTATAGGCTGAATTTAAGTGTTTTTAATAAGTTTATTTTAATTAAAAATGAATTTACTTAAAATAAAATTTCAATAAAGATTGATCAAAAAATTAAAAGAAATATTTTTTTTTTTTTATTTTTTTATGAAATTTATGAGATTTATATTAATATATTACAACTAATCACATGAATTAATTAAATTAAGATCTCTAGTTATCATTGTGTTATAATGATACTTATTCATTAATATTTTTTTATTGAGCTATTAGAATTACATAAACTTCAAAGAAATAGATTAGTGCTTAATACATCAAAAAAATATTCGCTTAGATAAACTTTTTTTATGAATCGAAAAGATTAGTACTTTTGAAAATTTTAATCAACTCTTACTTAATTAAAATTGTAAATATCAATTTTTTTTAGTAAAGATCAAATGAACAAGAGGGCTAGTTTTCATATATTAGGACTGATCAGATAGATTAGATATTTGCATTCGAGATTTAGCAAGAAAAAAATTTAGATTGATGTTAATAATTTACTATGCCAGGCTCTCAAGTATTTACAATTGAATTAATTAATTGATTAAAATACTTAAGTTAATACCTGATTTTCCTTGTATAAATATTTACTTGATTTCCTTCATTTTCTAAAATAATTTAACATTTTTAGGACTCAAATTGATCGGAAATTAAAAATTCAACAAATTCTAAGAGACTTTATTTGTGTAGTAACATGGCACAATTGCTTGAATTGTACATTTTTTTTGTATGGCCTATACTTATTGTTTTGGGGCAGCATAAATTCAACAATTTTTATCTTCAGAAGCATTTCGGTTAGTTTTAAATTTTTTGTCATATTCAAAAATAATTTTATTTAAAATAGAATCAGAAACTAAGAGTTTGATGTGTATAAACAATGCTGGACCATGTTACTACCAACTATGCTATCCAAATGGTCAATCATCAACGAGCAAAGTATTTAAGTGTGCTCGTGGTCTAATTTTTGACCAAAAGTTTCAAAAATGTGTCTGGTCATTGCCGTGGCATGCGTGTCAGTCAGATATTGAGACAACTACCTCAAATTTTTCTACAGTTTCAAGCAAACAAGAGATAATCAATGAGCTCAAATTTCATCCTGGAGAAAAGCAGCTAGTTACCTTGTTTGCTAAAGACTTGCCGGAAAAAATAAGAGAGTTTCGTTCCTCAAATGACAGCTTTGATTTGACAAGTAGTGATCAAAGTGAGTACGCGTACATAGTTGTTCCTATCAAGTTGAATAGAAATCAAAAGATGAGTGTACCAAAGATAAAATTAAAAAAAAAAAATCGAAAAAATAAAAATAAAAGACCTATGGTCAATTTAGACCAATTGTACAAATATAAAAAAATCTGCTATGTTACTAATTGGAGTCAGTATAGGCCAGGCGCGGCTAGATTTCTTCCCGAAAATGTAGATCCATTTTTATGTACACATATAATTTTTGCGTTTGCTTATATTGATAAAAATACACTCACAATTCGAACAATTGAAGAGAATGATGAAGAAATGTACAAAAGAATCAATGATTTGAAATTCAAAAATCCCAAACTGAAGACAATGCTTGCTATAGGCGGTTGGAAGTATTTATGTTTATTTTTTTTTAAATATTTTAAAATTAAAATAATTTTTAACAAGTATGGCTAGCGAGGAATTTAGTGCCATGGTTAAAAAAAAGCAAACAAGAAAAAATTTTATTATTCATGCCATCCGATTTCTTCGATTTTACAATTTTGATGGAATCGATTTGGGTAATTAAATAAATTTATCTAACTAAATTTATCTACTTATTACTTAAAAAAAATTTTATTATTTAAAAATATTATCAATTTGTTGTGAGCAATTTTAAAATTTTTTAAAGAGACTAAATATTTATAAAATAATCTAATCATTATATGAAACACATTTATTTGATATAACAATTTATTGATTTGAGACACTTTTAATAGAAAAAGGAGAAAATTTTTTGTAAGTTTTGAAAATTTTTTATACTAAACTAATAATTTATATAATTATAAATTGAAATATCGATACACTAAAAAATTCCTACTAATTAAATATTAATAAAGCTCATATTAAGTATTAAATTTATAAAAATTAATTATTTAAGCTTTAGAATCAAACAAATAAAAAAAATACTATCTCTGTTGGGGGATTCATAATTTTCCGAAATTTTTGCCACAAATACAAAAGGGTCAAATAAAATATTAAAAAAATTGTTGATGATTTTCGTCAAAAATTTTATTTTTTTTAATTCGATTTTTAATTCACAAATTATTTTATAATTTTACTTTTCAAATTTTAAGTTTCAGTAAAACTTGAAAGAAATTTCAAAAAAGTAATTCAAAACAATCAAATGAAAAAATTTGAGATTTTTTTGTTTTATAATTTAATAGTTAAAGTTAATTATTAATTAAAAAAATAAAACTAAAATAAAATTAAAATGTCACTATTGTATAATATTAGTTTTCAATTATAAAAGTTTAAAAATTGCCATTAAAAACTTTTGGACGCAAAATTCTTTTTTTAATTTAAATGTTGAAAAAATATGTTTTATTTTTTTTTAGATTGGGAATTTCCAGGAGATAGAGGAGGTGATGCTACTGATAAGCCAAATTTTACCAAATTGATTAAAGAATTTCGGCAGTCAATAATTGATGAATCGATCGATCAAGACCAGGATCAACTAATTTTATCAATTGCAGTTGCAGCTGGTAAGAAGAGAATCGATCAGGGCTATGAAGTCAAAAAAATAGCTGGCGAATTAGACTTTGTAAATCTGATGGCGTAAGTTTTCTCTATTAGGAATCCTAGTTTTACAACCATCGAATGAAAAATTTTTCAAATTCAAATAGATTAAGAGAGAACAGAAAAAATTATTTCTTTTATCTAAATTTATGTTAAAAATAAAACTCTGATTTATTATTTGAGACCCTATATTAATTTTTTAATTTTAAAAATGCTTTTTTTTCAGATTTGATTTTCATGGTAATTGGTAAGCAGCATAATAAATTTATCCAATGTAAATCTTTTTAATTATTCTATAAAAGGGATGATAAGACAGGCTTGAATGCACCATTGTATAATCACGAAAATGCTACTGGAAGTGAAACAGAATTCAACCAGGACTGGGCTGTGACATATTGGTAAGAGAATGTCAAAAAGGATTTATTTTGTTTAAATGTTTAAATTAAAAGGATCAAAAATGGATGTCCTCCTCATAAACTTGTTTTAGGTTTTTAAACTTGAAAATTAAGTTTTTAACTTTGTATATTAATTTTTCTAAACAGGTCTTCCTGCGTACGGTCGCTCTTTTCATTTAAGGGACCAAAAAAAATCTGGACTTTTGTCTGAAACAATACAAAATGACGTTTTATCTGGAAGTTACACACAAACAGCAGGATTTTTAAGCTTTTATGAAATCTGTGACCTAAAGAAAAACAAAAATTGGACCCAAGTGTGGCAATCACAAAGCAAAAGTCATTATCTTCATCAAGATTTTGACTGGATTAGTTATGACGATACCAAAAGCTTTCAATTGAGAGTATTTTTAAAATAAAGTTTACTTTCTTCTTTAAAAAATAATCATTTTTTAGACAGCGTATGTAGTAGCTAAAAAGTTGGGAGGAATATTCATCTGGTCAATAGACATGGACGACTTTAGTGGAAAGTTTTGTAACCAAGGTTCTTATCCACTAATAAAAAATAGCATGTCACTTCTGATGGACTATTTGCCAGAGTGGTACTCGTCAAATGTAAATAAAAAAGAAAAAATAATGCTGAAAAATTCCAGAATACAAACTTCAGTAAATGCTAATGTGTTTTATGTGCTGAAGGAAGAAGTCAATTTACTTGATGAGTCTGATGCCGATTTTGAACTAGTTAAGCAAAATCGAATCAGAAATGATCTCTTGCTGTTACTTAGTCATCAGCCAGAGAAATTTTTTTCATTAAGTCTGAGCGAATCGTTCAATTGTGCCAACAAAAAGAAAGGTCTTTATCGAGATCCATTAGACTGCTCGAAATACTATTTTTGTGATGAGGAAAACATTAGTGGAAAAAGGATGACCAATGCACTCAAGTGTCAAGTGAATAGTTTTTTTGATTTGAAATCGTGTAGCTGCTTGAAAAGATCAGCATCTACCAAATGTGAACATTTAATTGAAACTTACTGTGATTTGAAAAAATTTAAAAAATTATGATTTGTACAGTGTAAAGTGTTTGCATTAAGCCATTTTAAGATTTTTATTCAATAAAATTTTACAAAATTTAATTCTTTTGATCGCTTCTTCTTTAGCTTCAAGAACACTGTTCAGAATAGTCTAGAAAAAAAGTGTTTTTTCTTTGATTGAATAGCATTCAAATAGACTATAAATAAGAATTTTTTTGCTTTCAAACTTTATTTAATTTAGACTCCATTTCAAATTAAGTATTTTTAAATTTTCATCATGTTGAAACTGGCAGTTTTTTTGTTTGCTACCTTTTGTTATGTTAACAGTCAAAGTTTTCCAATTAATGCCGTAGCTGTTATTGGTGGTGGAATAATGAATCCTGGAATGCGAGAACCAGTAATGGCTTTTGGCGATGCCAAATTTACACAGAGGTCGCAAAGAGATCCAGTCGTTGTACGTTTGAATGTAACTTTTATGCCAGCAAACAGTCCAATTGTAAACCAAGTTCGCGGTGTCCATATTCATACATTCGGCATATCTGGTGGCATGATTGATCCCTCACAAGTGTGCAACACTGCTGGTCCTCACTGGAATCCAGCCGGAACAGTTCATGGTTCAGTTCTCAACCCCAACAGTCATGCCGGAGACTTAGGTAATGTCCAAACTATAAATGGAAAAATCATTACCACAATTACCAGCTCTAAATTGCAATTGCTTGGGCCTAATTCAATTATTGGTCGATCGATCGTATTACATGAAAAAGTTGATGATCAGGGAATGGGAAATCATCAAGAGAGTCTAAAAAGTGGAAATAGTGGAAGTCGTATTGCATGTGGTACTATTGGAATCGTCAGCTCATTATAAATTAATCATTTTTTAGTCTAATTAATATTTTTTAAATCGTATTTAAATTTTTTTAGTGAATATCGAATTTTACAATTAGCAAAAATTAAATAAATTTTCAAATATTATATTTATTTAAAAAAAATCTTTTAGTTTTAAGATCATAAAACTTAAAACATCTTTCTGTTTAGTGATCTCTTCATTTCAATATAAATTATTTTTGATGCAAGTCGAAGAATAAAAAACAAAAATTTATTATTAATTAAACGCATTATAATTATAGCTTTTTTTCTGAATCCCCCAAGAGGTGCTAATTGAAATTAATAATCTTGACATTTTGGCAGTAACATAATTAAATGAATTATGAAAAAGTTTTAAAAAGACAAATTTAAATTTTTATTTTCGACTTTGCAAACGAAAATTATTCATTAAATTATATTGAGTGTTCATTATAACTCTTCTGATATTTTCATGATATTTAGCTTAGATTTAATAAAATAAACAAATGAATTTGATGAATTGACTCTCTTAAAAAAATTAAAACGATAAAACCATTCAATTTAATAACATATGCTTGACTAAATTTCAGCAAAAAATAATTAAAAAAATCATATATTCTCTAAGTTTTCAGTTGAACATGTCTACCAGCTATTTTAGAAACTTTTTGTCTTTATTTTTAATTAGAATTTATCTTCCAAAATATTAAAAATTATCTAAAAAATTCTAATGTTTGAAAATTTTTTTTGAAAAAAATAATATTATTAAAAATAAATTTGAAAAATTAACTTCCGCTTCATTAAATTGCTATTTTTTTAAACTAATTTTTTTTAAGTGAAGCAGATTTAGTCATTCACAAACATTTAATTTCAAATTTCAAAAATATTCTATTGGAGTTCTTTTCCCGTTTAAAAGTATTTGAAGCTTCTAATAGTCGAAAGAAATTACAAGGTTAGATAACAAAAGTGAAACTGTTCATCAGATTCAAATTATCAACTCGGAAACAAAAATAGAAAAATTCCAAAACTTAAGTTCAGACGGGCCAAAATATGTTCTTTAAATTGTAGTAACTGATTCATCCTCTGTACGACCACTTAAAGTTGAGTTGGATTTATAAAATAATAAAATATCCCAAAATCACGATTGCTGAATTTAGCAGATTTATTGCAGATTTTTTCAGAATCAGTATATAGGTTGTACAGAAGATGCATCAGTTGCTACAATTTAAAGAACATATTTTAGTCTGTCCGAATTAAAGCTCTGGCATTTTTATATTTCGTTTTTTTTTCTTAAATTCACACTGTCCTGGTAGACGGGAGATAACATATAGATAAATTTAAAAATAATCACAGATCTGATTTATAATGCAATCGCGAATGCTAAAAACAAATATCAGCTTCTAAAAATATTGAAAATTAAAAGAAAATAAAACTAGGTTGAATTTCCGGATCAAGAAACAAAATCACAAATAAGTAAGCTAAATTATTCTAAAATAAAGTTAAATTTAAAATTAGGAAAGCTTGAAAACCATTCACCTTAGTTAGAAATGTAATTTAAAGCCTAATAACCTCTGTAAGGTTCAATCATTCTTGAAAATTCTTATTAAACTTTACGATTTTTAGTAAAGATTTTTTTTAATGGCTTTTTTTCATTTTAATAAAAAACGTTGGGTAATTTTTGTTAACATTAATACACAATCTTGCAGGAGTTTACAATCTATAAAATATTTATCTCTTTTTTACAATTATGTCATTAAGCACAATCCTAATAAACATATATTTTTTTTTAAATAGTGTAAAAATAGATTACAAAATTTTCCTATCGGAACAAATATTTGAATTTTTAATAAATTTAATTATCAATTTTAAACACTCTTTGTTGCTGATAATTTTTTTTTCAAGCATTATTTAATGAGGAATAATCCAATGGTGAGTATTTAATATTTATTATTAATTAATATAGTTAAATTTATCTGGTAGTACACTAACAGAGCCTTTGTTGCTTCATTTGGTCTGAGTCTTTTACTTTTACAAAAATTAAGAAAAAAAAATTATATTAATTCAATTTAGATCAAATAAAAAATTCAACATGCAATTAATCATTTAAAAACAATTATCAAGAGGATTAATTTAATTTAAAATAGGTCATGATTATTCTTTTTGATTTTTGTCAACAATTAGTAAATAAATTACTTTTAAATTTTATTTAATATTGAGTCAAGAAATTCATCTATGAGATTGTTCTTAGAGTTTTATATATTTTATAAAAACCATCAAACTCAAACACCGAAATGATAAAATAAAAAGAATAATTTGATTTTTTATTTAAATTTAAGTATTCGGTGATAAAATAAAATCTCCTACATATTTGGGTGAGTTGAATGTTTCCATTTTTAGAAAGAATTAAATAACTTTTACCACATAGGTTTTGATCAAATATTTAAATATGAGTAACTAAGGTTTATTTGCATGTTAAATAGACAACCTTAAAGTAAATTTCGAAAAATGTAGATTTGAATAATTACGTTATTTTTTCAAAATTTATTCTCCAAAGTCTTGACTATCCTGGCTCGTTCAAACTTGAATATCTAATTTAAAAAAAAAGCTAAAATTTATTGCTTAGCTATTAATAATAATGTTTATCTACCTGTTTAAAATAAAAAAAAAAAAGATTAAAGAAATTTTTATAGCGTTTACCTCGGTACCCTGAATAGCTATAACTAATATGGCTCTTAAGAGCTACGATCAAAAGCAATTCAATCTTATCTTAGTTAAGTTACAAATATATCTTATTTATTTTATTAATATTTAAATTGTGCCATATAAAAGAACAAATTTTAAGCTTATAAATATAATTTAAATGTATTAGGCTTTTAAAGTTGTCAGGATTCCGAAAATAAAAATTTTTGATTTTTTAAATGTAAAAATTTGAGCTTTTCGGCAGACTTTTTTCCAAATTAAAATGTTTAGTTTATAAAAAGCTTATCTAATTAAATTCAATTAATTTTAAGATTTAAAAATAAAATGGCAAATTTTGCAGCCCAGTCGCTGAGAGCAGCAGCTTCTTTGGTTACAGCATCCAAGCCAGAGGTTGAAAGCTTCACTGCCATGGAACAGTATACAAAAAATGCAGTTCTCAAATTGAAAAATAGTAATATGACCGAAAAAAATGAGCTTAAAAAACTCAATGCCCAACTTCACAACTATTTGGAAAATGTACGAGCATTAGAGGCGCTCAATAAGCATTTAATTTCTGAAGTTGACAGAGCTAAAGGCTTCCATTTTCCAACTTTGGCCAACAAAAACTCGGCGGATCAAGAAGTTGAGAGAGTTCGCGTAAAACTCGAGACTGAATCCTATGATTGCGTAAAGCATCAGACAAGAATTCTTGAAAGTGAAGGATTAATCAACGAGTTGAACCAGAGAATCAAATTTTTCCAAACTGAATCCGAAGCACAGAGACAAAAAATAGGCGCTCTCCAAAATCAATTGGATGCGTTTAATGAACAGCGCGAAAGTCTAGTTCGCTCGGCTCTAGTTGCCGAAGATGACATTGCTCGCGAACAAGGCAAACACTTAAAAGCTGAAAAAGACTTGGATAATCTAAGATCATCGCTAAAAGATAACCGACTAAAGAATAAAGGTCTTGAATTTGAGATTCAGACTCTACTAGATGAATTGTCTTTCCGAAAAGCTGTTTATAATGAAGAAATAACTGAATTAAGATCAAAACCAGAGGGAACTATACTAAACCCAGTGGATTTGAGCAATTTTTACAAAAACGAATTGATAACTGCAGTAAAACAGATAAGATCAGACTTTAAACATTTGAGTGAGCAACAGATAAAAGACTACAAAGAGCACAAAGAAAATGAATTGTCCGTAGTCGTTCAAGCGGCTGAGTATGAAAAAGTGATGGCTGAAAGAGCCAAATCTAAGCTAGAAGCTTCAATAGATTTAGAACATTTCAATGTGTCCGAGCTGCATTCAAGCTTAAATTCATCAAAAAGTGAGATTACCTTAGTGAATCAAAGAAATAATGACCTCGTTAAAAAATTGTCCAGTCTTGAAAATGGTAAATATGAATTGATTTTAAATTTTGTTGTCTGTCAGATGGTGTATTTGGATCATGTATAACCAATTTAGTTGCATAGGTAAAAAAACATGTATTTTTCTTTCATTGATGATATTGAAATTCTTTTATTGATGCATGTAAGACGAGCAATCCATCATTACAATTTGTTTAGATCATTTAGATTTAAATTTTTATAAATTGTTTTGGCTAAATTTAAAAAGAAAAAAATTAAGATGAAAATGGCTAATTAAAAATTAATTTTTTTTCAGTGACATTCTATGGAAATTTACTATTGAAAGGAGAAATAAAATTGAAAAACTAAATCTCTAATTATTTATTTAAAAAATAATTTAGGAAAATATTCAAAGCAGTTCCGAACGGCAGAGCCTCCTTTTCAGTCCTCATTTTAATGTTTTTGCGATAATGAATAAAAAGATAAATATTAACTAAAAAAGTTTGAAAATCTTTAATTAAATATTGAATAAAATGCTCCAAATTATAAACCGTAGTCTCAGACATTCAAATTTTTAATATTTTTGAAATTTTAACTCAATAGCCATAAATTTAAAAACAATATTTCTCTCAAGAATTGTGAATAAATTTACCAGCTTAAATTTTAAAACAAAAATATATGATTTGGGGCACAATGAATTTAATAAAACAAAACTTTTGTTTTATATTTGAATTAAATTGATAAGTTCAAAAATTTTGGTAAATTTATTTATTATTTATTATATTTATTGTGTAGTTGGTTGAGCCAAAGCTCCTTCAGCAAAAATAAAAAAAGTTTTAAATTATATTAAAAAAATATGTTTACAATTAAGATAGTATCATTAAAAATTTAAAAATAAGTTCAAAAATTAGATAAAACAGGAGTTTGAATATGAGGATATAGTTGATCAATTATAAGATAATAACCAAAAAGGAAAAGGCAAAATTTTCCTTAAAATAGTTTGAATGAATAATGAATGACTACTAATTCAATGTTCAGTAATAATTGCTGTTTAGAAGATCAACTCGATGTAGTAACCTCTGTGTTATTTATTTATTTATTTGTTTTCTGTACCGAGCTAACGCTCTTTTAGATTAAAAAATAAAAATTATAATCAAAATAAAGTTAAATAAAATAAAATAAAAATAAAATATAGTAAAAATAGAAGTTAGATCGAAGCCATTGCTTAAAAAGGTGCTGGAAAAGAAAATGAGCGCTTTCCCTATTATCCACTAGGACAGAAAACAGACAAATCAATTAAAAGTAAACTTAAATGTAAATTTTTAAGAAAAATAAAAAAAAATTTACCATTTAATTAGTTAGACAAATAAACTAATTTAAAGTGCCATTTTTAATGATTTTTTAAAATTTTAATAAATTTAAATAAAAAGGTGATTGCAAAAAATCTTTGATTTTTCGTTTTAAAAACAAAGGAATAAACACAGATAAACAAATAAATAAAAAAATAAAAACACCTAAATTAAATTAAAAAAAGTTTCTTCTCATCTTTAGTGAGAAACAAAATAGTTGTTCCTCTGAAATATAAAAATTGTTTTTCTAAATAGTGTACATGATTTAAAATTAAATTAAATTTTAATTTAAATTTTTTTGTAACATTATGAAATTATTTTTGTGAAATTAATCTTTAGGTCTAATGGATATTAAATTGAAGAATAAAGAAAAATTGGAGCGGCTACAAAACGAAATTGACAAGTTGATTCTTGAAAATGACTCTTATGCTAATGATATTGAGTACTGGGATACTGTAACTAGAACAAAATTGGAGTCTGAAATTCAAACTTATCGTAGTATATTAAATTGTCAAATAAAATTGATGCAAAATTCAAATCTATCTTATGAAACATACCTGAATAAAACTTCGACCACTACGACATCAAGCACAGAGTCTGAGTCAATCAACAGTAAGACTTAATTTTCCTGAAAAAAATTAAATTTATCAACTATTTTTGTCAAGTTTTGAGACAAGTTTTCAATTATTTTGATGCAGATAAGAATGGAACAATCAATGTTTCTGAAATAGATAGAATTCTAGAAAGACTAAACGTAAGATTAAGCAGGGATGCTTATCAAAAATTGATGCGCCAAGTTGACAGAAATGGAAGTAGAGATCTTGATTTCAACGAGTTCTGTAGACTTATGTTGCCTGTGTTTACCGGAAAATTTGATGATGACGACCTATGGTATGCGTTTAAAAAGTTTGATTTGGATGGATCAGGATACATAACTGTGGGTGAGCTAAAGAAAATCCTGGCAAATATCGGTCAACACTTTTCTGAATACGAAATTGAAAGCATGATCAGAAAGGTTGATTCGAATTTTGATGGAAAATTGAGCTATCAAGGTTTGTTCAAATAGAAAATTTAAATGTATCTTTTTCTAAAAGTTTTCTTTTTAGAATTTTGTCGTTTAATGAAGTCTCCTGCTTTTAAATGAAAAGAAAAAAATTCCTATCATAATTTTACTAGTTTAGCATTAGGTTCTTGCTTAATAGATGAGATTAATCAATTAAGTTAAATATTTTTTTAATAAAAATATCAGAAAATTTTATCTTTATCTCCAGTGAAAAAAAAAAATTGATGAATTGTTAACAAATATTGAATGAAGTAAAATAAGAAAATGAACCGATAATTAATAAATTTTTCACAATTATTTAATAATAATAATAATAATAAGCTATGATGTGCACAGCACATGGAATGAGGGTTTAGCCTCATCATAATAGCCTTTTTAAATCTGTTTTATCAATTTTGCTTTTAAAATCATTTAAGGTTTTAGCATAAATAATTTCATTGTCCAAACCATTCAAAATATTTACCACCCTTTTGCTAAAGAAGTTGAACCGAGCTTCGCAATTTTTAACCAATTTAGTTGATAAATGCAACAAATATTTACATATTTTATTTTTTTCAAGTTAAACTTGATAAAAAGTAAAAAAAAGAACAAAAGCATAAAAATTCAAAGAAAAAAAAGAACAAAAGTAGTATGTTAAATAAAAAAACATGATTTTCTTATTCTTGTTTTTACTATAAGAGAGAAGATGAAGTTCCGCTAAAAATTTCCAAAAAAAATTTACTATTTGGTAATTTATTACATAAAATATTTAATTTGTCTCTGAATTTCAATAGACAAAAAAAAGAATAACAATTTTTAAGTTTAGCTTAGAAAGCCTGCAAAAATTCTACTAATTAATTGAGTATTTAATTTCATTGCTTTTAAATTGCAGAAAATTGCAGACTTTTGCGGTTGGTGTAATAAAAATTGTTATACTTTTTTACATCTACAATATAAGTCTTTGATCATTAGAACAAAAGTCTTGTTTTTGTTGTAAATTCTGTATGAAATTTCACGTTTTAATTTAATTTTTTTTCTAAAAAGAAACTTTTAATTAGTGGTGAAATCGAATATGTATTTTCGAGTTGATATTCGAATAAGTAGCATTTCGAGTAAAAATAAGATTTGAATTTAATTTTCGGATATTAATGTTTTTGAAAAATACACTTGAAAATTAATTTATTTTAATTGAAAATTTAATATCCAAAATATTCGTAATAGAATTTGAAAATGAAAATTTTTGAATCAAAAAAATTATCGAAAAAAAAATTTTAAATAAAAATAAAATTAATTGAATTTCAATTTGACTTGGATACTAAAATTGTACCAGATTTCACCAATCAACACCAATTTCTTCTTCTCTTCTTCGACGACCCATCCACCTTACCGGGCTCAAGAAAATAGTTGTTCTGATCAAAACGACGCCACAAGAGCACAAAAATTTAAATATTTCAAATATTTTGTTAATTTTCAAAATTTTTAAATCAATGGTTGAATTTATCTAAAATTCAAGTTGCTTTTAGAATTTAAGTTAAGTTCGATTTTAATTTGAGAATAAATCAAATCTAAATTCAAATTAATCGTAAATTCAAGATGTAATTGGAAAATAATACTTTTTCAATCGTAATTTCAAATTTTGCATTTATTCAAGTTGCATTTTTTGTTCAAAATACTAATTCGATTTTTTCGCTACTTTTAATTAACCCTTCTTTTTAATAAATAGATATAAAATTTAAATTTTTGTCGCAAAATATGTTTTTAAATAGGAAGTTTTAAACTAATTTTGCAAAAAAAAACACACTAACTAAACTTATATTAACTAAAGATATATTAACTAAACTTTAAAAAAATTAAAAAATTAAATATTGTATAAAAAATTTAATATTGATCCGAAATGTTTTAATAAATAACTAAAATGCGAAAAATCTTTATTAAAATAAAATTCAGACTTCAAATAAAAATCTATAGCACTCCACATACCATTGATTCATCACCGGTAAACATGGCATCTGATTTAGCAATGCCATTTTTTGATTTCATCCAGCAGGTTCCGCCATTAAAAGTAGTCCAAGTAAAATGAGTACACGAGGGTGTTTGAGCGCACCGTCCACCACATTCTTCTCCAGTTGATTTTTCATTTTTAAGATCATTATCTTTAAAATCACAAGCAAGAGCCCAATTTCCTTTCCAATCTATTTTAGCATCAGTTTCAGATCTAACAACTCCACAAACC
The DNA here is from genome assembly GCA_016802215.1 of Brachionus paranguensis. Taxonomy (NCBI): domain Eukaryota; kingdom Metazoa; phylum Rotifera; class Eurotatoria; order Ploima; family Brachionidae; genus Brachionus; species Brachionus paranguensis. The sequence goes on from JAESIX010000004.1 coordinate 97,789, forward strand.
ATTGACTTGTCATATGTATAAAACGCATCTGATTTAGCAATGCCATTTTTTGATTTCATCCAGCAGGTTCCGCCATTAAAAGTAGTCCAAGTAAAATGAGTACACGAAGGTGTTTGAGCGCACCGTTCACCACATTCCTCTCCTTTCAAAGACTCAAATTTAATATTTTCATCTTCAAAATCACAAGCATGAGCCCAGTTATCTTTCCATTCGATCAATTTTTTCTCTTGTTCAGTTAACCATTTTCCATATTCACTTGACTTATTTTTTATTAACAACTTTCTGTCTGGTACTTGGACATTAGAGTCGTAATCACTTGGTTTGTGTATTGGAATCGATTCTTTTTTGGGAATATGAGTCCATTCATGCGCTTTTACGTAGTATCCTTCATTGAAGCCGCAGTAAATTCCATAAATATCGACAATAAATCGATTGTAGCGGCCCCAGCATCTAGCTTCTGGACTAATCACATCAAATTCAACCTGAAAAAATCCAAATTCCTCGTCACCGTAGACTATTTTGGCTTTAACTCGATTTAAAATTCTATTCACAAATACTCCTCTTCTTTCCTCAAAAGTGATCATCTCTCCATATTTCATAGTGAACCAATCGTACTCTACTCCATCTTCAAACAACTTTATCTCCATGTTAAAACCAAGATTATTCCATACACCCATTTCTGGTCTATTTGACAATGCGCCGCCAAATAACTTTACAACTTGAATTTAGAGTTAATTTTAATGTCTTTCAAAAAGTCTGACATTGTAAATTTTAGAAACAAAAACTTGTGCAGGAAAAGCTTTTTTAAATTGAAAAGTTTAAACAGACTCCTTAAATTCAGCCACTAAATCGTGTGCAAAAAAAAATCTTAAAATTTTTACACATTAAATGAATAGGAATTAAATTTAAAAGTATTTACACACCAATTTTAGACGTTCCGGTAAATAGTTTTCAATATTTTTCAAATATTTTTTTGTTCTAAACATTACAATGTCAAAAATTGATAGGGATCTTACAGAAGCCTCGAAAACTTGGAGCAAAAACACCTAGTATATATGACTGAACAACATTTTGACTTATGGCCAAAACAAGGGAAAAATAAAGAATATTTTTCAAATTCATTTTAATAAAAATTTTTCAAGAATATTCTCTGCATTTTTATACGACTTGAATTAGACTGATATAAATCATGTTTTAACTTTTAGAAATTATATTTCTATAAAACCTTAAATGATTTGTTTTGATTAGAAAATGTAAATAGATATTGACATTAACTAAAATTTTTTTCAAGCAAACCATGCTTTTATTCTACATTAGTTTTTAAACTGTCATAATGAATTTGATTTTGTGTTTAGAAATGGACGCCTTTTAGTTAGCATTGTTAAGTTCAATACACAAGAAAATAAAAAAAATATTTAATCAATTTTTTTTCTGTTGTCAGCAAAAATTAAATCGAAATTTTAACTGATTCTTTTGAAAAATATAATATTATTGAAAAACTAGATTTTTAGCTAAGACATTTTTGGTTGTCCCTAGAATGCGGAAGCGGTTAGAATATGGTTTATTGAATTTCTTAATCAGCAAAAAAAGGAGATGAATTTATGATTCAAACAGCTGCTGAAAGCCCTAGTGTAATTCTAATCAGTGTCGTAAAATAATTAACGATAGTCCCAAGACAAAAACGTGAAAGGATTTAAATAATTTGATTTTTTTAATTATTATTTATATTAAAAAAAATTAACTAGTTTGTTCTATTAGTCAAAAAATTCTATTTATTCAAGGAGATTAAAAAAATTGTCAACTATCTTTTTTTAAATTATTTTTATAAATCAAATTTTAATTCAAAGATCTGATTTAAAAATTTTTTTTTTGAAAAATAAAAAAAAAGCTGAAAAACGCCGTTCGGCAGCGTGAAAAACGCTGAAGAAGAACGGATTACTAAATGACGGATTATTTCGCATTTAAATATAACTAAATAACCCAATTTTTCCAAAAACTCGCCCAGTTTACTCCAAAATTAATCCATATGACCACATTTAGCTAATAACTCCTAAGTATAAATCCCTTAAGATATTTTGACTGAATTATTTAAAAATTTCTTAAAAAATAACATTTCTTTTTAGTTTTGTACAATAAATAATTATCAATTTTCAAATTATCTATATTATTTCCAAACTTATATAAAAGCCACAAGTCACAAGTCAAGTGCAAGTCAGGACTTTGACTTGTTTCAAAAATTTAGAAAATATAAAAAATTATAAGTCATAATTTTTTTTTATTCAGGAAAAAATAAAATTACTAGTCTAAATGTATTTTTCAATGTAAAAATTGAAACATGGTTTATGAGACAATGCATAAAAATTTTCTGTCATTTAGAGTGCTTTTATTCAAGTCGTTAAAAATCAGTCAATTTTATTTTCAAAAAATGGTCAAAATATTAATTGAATTGATTAATTGTTATCAATCGCTAAAAAATTAAAATGCATTATTAACTTAAATTAAGTTAAAAGTCCTTTGAAAATTTTTAAATGTGAACACCTTGTTAGAAATTTTGATCTCATCTTAATAAATTCTCTAACTTTATCTAATCACTTCAAATGAAAATAAATAGATTCAATTTAAAAATGAATTCTATGCTAATTATAGTTACTGTTCTAAATTTTTTATTTACCAATATATATGCCCAGAACAGCCAAAATTCCACAATTATATTCGAAACCAATTCAACAAAAAGTATAAGTGTAAGGATAAGAAATGCTGAATGTGACAAATGTAAAGCAATCAATTACGGTCAATTCAATAGCTTCTATATTAACACGATTTCTTTGGACACATTTTATCCAAATTATTACTTTTATTTCAAATCGCTTGCTACTGATGAATTCATATGTGAATCAATATCACAAAAAGTGGTATCATTAAACGAAAATTCTGTCATTAAAGTCCAAATATATTATTACAACTTTAAATTTAATTGCTATTTGACGATTGTAGACAATGGAAAGCCAAATAAGTACCAACCATTGATTGTTGTATCAAGCATACTATCTTTTTTATATTTATGTTATTTTTTAACAAAGTTAATTTTTATAAAATGTAAAAATCGGTTAACTGATGGATCAGAAACCGATACAGATCGAATAGTAATAAATGAAGACCAAGAGGGTATCTTACGAGGGAGACAAAGTAGTAGATCCAACAGAATAAAAAGTATTGATGTTCTGCGAGGTATGTGTCTTAGCATAATGATTTTTGTCAATTTTGGCGCTGGAGGTTATTCAGTATTGGATCATTCAGTTTGGAATGGACTAAATTTGGCAGATACTGTGTTTCCCATATTCATATTTCTAATGGGTGTATCTATACCTTTATCGTTTAAAAGCATTGTTAGACAGAATGATTTTCGATTGTCAATTGTCATTATCAAAATTTTCAGAAGATCTTTGCTGCTGTTTTTTTTTGGTCTGGTAACTTCGAACTCATCATATTTAAAATTGAGTGAATTAAGAATAATGGGCGTTTTGCAGCGATTTTCCATATCTTACTTTATTATGGCATTAGTAGAACTATTAAATATAAAGCTTAATAATCATGAATACAACTTTTTGTTGAATAATCAGAGAAAATTTGTTGAAATATTTTATTACTGGATTCAATGGCTGGTAAGCTCATTTTTACTGTTTATATGGATACTTATCACATTTCTACTGCCATTGAACAATTGTCAATCAGGCTATCTTGGACCTGGTGGTTTACATGAAAATAGCTCACACTTCAATTGTACAGGAGGTGCTGCAGGTTATGTAGATCGTAAAATTTTAGGTACAAGTCACATGTATCAAGATCCAACATGTAAATTTATTTACAGAAATCAAATTCCTTATGATCCTGAAGGCTTACTTGGATGCTTGACAAGTTGTGTTCTAACTTATTTAGGGGTAATGACGGGACACATTATTTTGCATCATGATCAAAAAAAAAAAATAGTCTTAAAATTTATTTTTTATGGAATAATTTTTGGACTTATCGGATTAACATTAAGCAAGTTTAGCATAAATGATGGATGGATTCCTATTAATAAGAATTTGTGGTCATTAAGTTTTATCCTTGTGATGGCTTCCATAGGACTTTTTAGTTTGAGCGTATTGTTTGTTCTTGTAGATATGCTTGACTGGTACTCAGGCACTCCGTTTTTATATATGGGAAGAAATTCAATTGTCATCTATATTGGTCATTTAGTTTTTGGAAATTATTTTCCAAATTTCAATTTTGGATATTCTCATTTTTTACTCTTATCAAACTCGATCTATTGGGTTTGTGTTTGGCTTTTAGTTTCATGGATTATGAATCATAAAAAAATTTATATTAATTTTTAAGTTTAGAATAAATATAGAAATTTTTTCATTCAAAAAATATTTTAAAGGATTTTATTTTTAATTCTGATATAATTTTTGTTTTAAATCTAATTTAGTGATACATTTAAACTAAGGCTAATAATTTCATAAAAGCAAATATCTTTAAAAAAACTTAAGAATTAAGAAATAATGCTGCTAATACATAAAGTGAAGAATTGCCACAATTAAGTTATTTTACCTATTATTACGGAATTTTTTAGTAAGCTTATGTAATCTAATGTAATCTTACGTCAATTCGGTGAAAAAGAAAAGTGCTTGATTTTTTTAAATTTTGAATCAATTTTTATTTGGAAAAATAAATCATATCTCACATTTTCTTACCTTTTCTTAAATAATTTTACTTAAAATTACACATTTTTCTGGTAAAATTTTATATTGAAATATTTGATATTTTTTTCAAACAAATTTTTTTCAAAATTAAGAAAAATAAAGAAGCAAGTTTTCTTTTTTCTTATCAAAAAACGGCATTGTGAAATTTCATACAAAACTTCCAAAACAAAAATAAAAAAAAATTATACAATTTTTATTCAAGATGTCAAAAACTTGTTCTGCAAAAGAAAAAAGGGAAACAACTGTTTGAAACGTTTTACTTAAATTAACTAAATTTATATCCTTACCGACCAAAATGTTTATTACTAAAACACGGATCTCCAATTTTTAAAACACGGACCCATACTTGTCTCCCAAAGGAAAACTGACAGTTATCCCCCACTATTTTTCTAGGACTAAATTTTACGAATCTTCGAGGAAGGCCAAATTTAATAAAATCATTTAATTTTTTATTTTAGTCGAAAGCATAATCTAAAGCTATTAAAAAAAAATGTGAATTAATACAGCTTCAATAAGTTAAAATTAAGCAAAAATCAAATTAAGTATCATACAGAAAATAAATAGAAATATCAATAAATTTAAAATTCTTGGCTTTTAGTGCAGATATTAAAAAAAGATTATGAACAATAAAAAAACGCATGTGACTTTAATCAATACAAAAATATGTTTTTTGAAATGAATTTAAAGTTAAAAAAATGTCTCGAACGTTTATTTAAAATATAAAAGATTTTTAAAAATTTTTTATAATGTTTTTTGAATTTCAATTAATGTTTCCATTTTCATCACATTGTAATGCTTGTTTCTTCAGGATTTTGAGTCGTTCTAGAATAAATAAGTTTCGTTTACTACAGTGGTTCTTGTTAAAATGAAACGTACCGTTCCAAAAGGGTTCAAGTTCCGTTCCGGTTCCGTTCCAAAGGGTACAGTACCGTTCTTAAAGGGTACCGTACCGTTCTTAAAGGGTTCCATTACAAACATGCAAAATTTCAAATTAAATTTGATAAAATAAATTACTAAACAAAAATCATAAAATTAAATATTTCTAAATTTCTTAAAAAAAAATTCAGATTTAAATAAGACAATCTTAAAAGAACTTTAACGGTACCCTTTAGGAACGGTACGGTACCCTTTAAGAACGGTACGGTACCCTTTAGGAACGGTACGCTACCCTTTAGGAACGGTACGGTACCTTTTGGAACGGAACTGGAACCCTTTTGGAACGGAACGTTTTATTTTAACAAGAACCACTGTAAAATCATTAAAAAAATATTTCTGCAATCGAATATTTAGGGAATTTGATTTTATTCCTAAATTTTTTGTATTTTCATCTTTGTTCAAATTCTTTGTAAAATTATTGGAATTTCTATTTACGGTTTAAAATTTTTTCCAAAGAACAACTATTTGTTTTATCCATTTGAATTAGAGCTTTACAAAAATTTTGATGCATTCGAATCTGGGGTCGTGACCTATGAACCAATTCATATGCGGTATTAAGATTATAATTGAAATTTTTAATCAAATATGAGATTACAATAAATGGTGAACGACTTAAACCAGCGCGGCAATGAACAAAAACTCGATTTGAGGGATTTTGACGAGCACTTTCAATGAATTCACATATTGTTGAAATTTTTTCAATAATTTCTTCTTCAGCTGAACCATCTTTAAAGTGAAATATGCCATAGGCAAATTCTGATGGAAATTGGCATTTGCCAGCTAAAACAACGACGTGTGTTATTTTCAGAGCTTTTAATCCATCCAAATTGTTTGCAGATTGATGACTCCCGATAAATAAAATTGTTCTATTATTTCGGAATAGTGCATGGATTTAGTGAAAATTTTAGATTTCGACATATTATATTCGAAGAAATAAAAATTCTTGGATAAAATTAAGAAAATTATGGAATCATTATTGTGAAATTAATTTAGAGAAAACTTAAAATGAATGTTGGTAAATTTTGAAAAAATTTAAAAATCTACTCAAAAAAAATTGTCGAAGAAATTCAATTAATTAATAAATTGAAAGAGTCGAAACCTGATTGAATTTCTAAAATACCTAGCTATTTTCTCAAATTAATAGTAAATTTTAAAAATTTACTTTGTAATATTTCTCTGTTTGAAGATAATTTTTTTATTTGACAAAATTATTATTTTTTGCCTATTTTAATTTATCGTGTTTTATAAAAATCAAAAACAAATAAAAGGAAAAAGAATTCGAATAGATATAAAATTAAATCACTTGAAAAAAAGATTATAAACTTCATCTCGTCTTTAATGAAAGTTAAAAAATTCTATGACAAACAGAAATATGGTTTATGGATGGAAAGCTCAAGTGTGTCCTGTAATTTATATTGCTGTTAATATTTTAGATCGAAATGGAAGCTAAAAGATTGTGGAAAAAATTTAAAAACAAAGAAACAGCATGTCACAAAAGTGAACTGGGAGTCAAAAAGATGATTCTTAAAAGAAAAATTTATAATCTGGCTAGATAAAGCAACTTATATTTTTTTTAGATTTTATTTTGGGATTGATTTTAAGTAAAGGACAAAGAAATAGACTCTGAAAAATTTGGAAAAAAAATTTTAAATATATAATGCATTATATGAATCATTTTAAAATTTTTAGTTGCACAAGAGTTGGAAAAAAATCTTATATTTTCTACGAAAATTTTTAAAATAAATTATATGATATTTTTTATTGTTTTTCCGGTTAAAATAAAAATAAAAAAATTAAATTCAGTATTGCATTTCGTAAATTTAAAATTATCAATTTTTCACAAAAAAGTTTCTTATAAAATCAAAAAATTTTAAAAGACATGTTTAAACCTGCCAGATATCAAAATTTAAAATAAATATATTTTTATCTACTGTTAGTTTCAACAAATTTGCAACCAGTAATGTTTAAAAACCACAAGTCTAAGTCATGATTCAAATTCTTAAATTCTAAAGTCGAAGTCAAGAATTTGACTTGCACAAGACTTGTTCGGACATATTCTTCATGGCTTTTGTACAAGTCTATTTGCCACCTTATAAAATTACAGTCTACAATTAATTTCCAGCTTTTTATTTTCAAATAAATAAAAGAAAAATTTAATTAAAAATTTTTCGCATCAAGATTAGGGATAATTAGTGGTTAAAGTTTTTAAAAAAACAAAAAAATTTAAATTTTTTTGAACAACATTAATCCTAAAATTTTTAGACTTGGACATAAGTAAAAAATCTTGTTCATTTTATGCTTCCAAAGAAATTTAAAAATAATATTTTAATAGATAAAAAAAAGTCTTTATAAATAATTTATTCAATTTTTAAATTTTTAATGTTTTTTAACAATTGATAATTCTAAAATAAAAAAACAAATTTGAAAGAAAAGAATTTTTATTTAGCATAGAATATAAATTAATCATTGTCAATTGAGTGAGAAAAAAATAAATTCAAACAATATTTTATCAATATTTTCGAGAATTTTACAATTTATTAGGCGAAAAATTTCATCTTATAGAGTAAAAACAATCTCTACATTTAACTTGCATAAATGATATCTTCAACTAACTTTAACAATTCTTTACCATATTCTAAAGCTTGTTCTGCTTTAGCTAAAAAATTTAAAAATTAAATCTTGTAAAAAAAAAATTTACTTTTAAAAATTAAAACTTACTCAATGGGAAAACTTCATTTGGTGTTTTTCCAAATCTCGCAATTCCCGGATATTGCATAGAATTAGCTTCGTTGCCAATAAAATTACAAAATCTAAAAGCTATGTCCCTAATGTTTGTATCAACTCCGAGCAATAAGCCATGAATGTCACTCGCTGGTAGCTTACCGTTTCCTTTAAAATAATGGTATGCTCGTAGCGCCTTTTCTACCGCCCGGTAGCACTTGTAACAAACCCATTCGTAGGCCGGCTTGCCAGTTAAAGGATGCATGTCATTATTTGCTGATTCAAGATCTGCCTTTGCTTGAGTGAACCAAAGGCCGGCATCCATTTGTGTGAAATCAGTTCCACGACGTCTTGCAGACGACGGACTGCTTCGATCTCCTTTGATAAAAAAAAATCATTATTTGAAACAAAATTGAGATTAAGATTTATAAGGGAAGAATCCAAAAAGCCACTCGAAAAAAACACGGAGTAAAACAATTACCCATATAATGGTCTCTTGAAAATGACCTATATCTTCGATCTTCAAATTAGTAAAAAATTAAATTCAATCACAATCATAAAAATCAAATGCTTAAATGCAATTAAACCAGAGTTATACAGATCATCAGAAAGTTCATAAATTATTTTAGAGAAAAAAAAGTTTTTTTTTTTGTGGTACTATAATGAGATTAGCAAGTATCATTGAAATCAAAAAAAGCTATTAATTTAAATCAATAATATAAAAAACTAAGAATTGAAAAAATAAAATAAAATTCTGTCAAATTTTCATTTATTTTTTTGTGGAAAAAATTTAAAATTAAAATCAAAAATCGCGATGAGATAGAAGGGAGAAAAAAATTTTTTTAAAAATAAAAGACTAAGTGAAGTTACAGGCATTAATTAAACTATTATTGAGATTTTTGAATATCATTGTATCAGAATTTTTTCATATGGACAGATAAAAAATTTTAGAATATTTAAATAATTATTTTTTTTTGTTTTTAACTTTTTTTTCAACTGACCAAATTTTTTTTTGCTTTGTGAATTTCAAATACAAATTGAACAAAGATTTTTGATAAATTGAAATCAAATATAATAAATTACACCTTTTTTACCCTAAAATAATTTTTGTTATATTAAAATAAGACAAAAAAATAAAAAATCAGATTTCTATGGATTATTGATTTGATTTACAAAATAAAAAAATAAAACAGAGATTTTATTTTAGGCAAAAAAGGTGCAACAAAGTATGTTGCACTAAACTGCAGTATTTTTTTTTTATTCAATTTATTATCTTTGATTTCAATTTATCAAAAAATCTTTGTTCAATTTGTATTTGAAATTCACAAAGCAAAAAAAAATTTGGTCAGTTGAAAAAAAAGTTAAAAACAAAAAAAAATAATTATTTAAATATTCTAAAATTTTTTATCTGTCCATATGAAAAAATTCTGATACAGTGATATTCAAAAATAACAATAATAGTTTAATTAATGTCTGTAACTTCACTCAGACTTTTATTTTTATAAAAAATTATTTTTCACCCTTCTATCTCATCGAGATTTTTGATTTTAATCAGACTTGTTTATAAGTCACAATTCTTAAGTCAAGTCAAGTCAATGACTTAAATTTTTGTGACTTAGACTTAAAACTGTTACTTATAAACAAGTCTGATTTGAACAAGAGATATTTGGGCTTTGGGGGCCCTGGTCAAAAAGTACAGTAATACTGCTAAGCGCGAACCTTGCCTCAAAATTTTAAATATTTAATTAAATTTACCTTTTTTTTTGCTGAAAAATTCGCTTTTATTCTTAGACTTTAAAAAAAAAAATTTAAGTCAAGTCATAACTTTGACTTAAATTTTTGTGACTTAAAAACAAGTCTGATATTAATTTTTAATTTTTTACACAAAAAAATAAATGAAAACTTGACAGAATTTTATATTAATTTTTTATGCTGCAGTATTATTTTAAATTTTTATTTAACTTCAATTTTGATTTATCATAAAAGGAAGAATTTATGCTCAATTTGTATTTGAATTTCACAATATCTATTTTTTACTAAAAAATTTGGAATTTAAATTTATGTTTTTTATCCTTTTAAATCAATTGATCGGATAAAATATAAAAATTTTGATATTGTTATTTTTTGTTCTACTTGTCTCATTATATGATGACCCTCAATTTTTTTCATACAACTCTGAATCAACCAGAAAATGTGTTATTAAAATCGAACTTTTTTTCATTTTTTTTTTTTAAATCAAAAACTAACCATTTTCTGCCGAATCTGGTAAAAAAAAAATAAAATTTTTTTTTAATAAATGGCTCAAAAATTTTATCAAAAAAAAAAAAATTTTTTAGAAAAAAAACTCACTCGAATCAGTGCCTGTTCCAGTTTGTCTTTTTTGTTGTCTCCGCCTCTCCCACTCTTGCCTGAAGCTACCAGCGCGTCCCAGATTGCTCGGCCCAGGGCCTTTGGCATCATAGTCAAAGCCGGCTCCAGTAGCACCGGGATCACGACTCGGACTGGAATGGGGCGAGTGTCCGCCACTGCCGCTCGGACTTCCCTTGCGGTTCAAGTTCTCGAACGAATTGTAGTGTCTGGACCTGTAGTCGTCGCCAGTGGCCGTGGACGAGTAGGCGCCGGCCGAAAAGCCGCCCGGCGTGTACGACGAGTACGACGAACGATAATTGAAGCCGGCCAAAAACGGGTCGTTCTTGTACAACTCAATTTGCTTTTTCAAGTGCTTGAACACCTCGCTGGCAAACTTTTCCTTGCCAGTGTTTTTGTCCGGGTGCCATTTGAGCAGCAGACGGTTGATTTTTTTTTTGCGCTCGTTTTCCTCGAGCGACCAGAGCGAGCGCAGTTCGCCGTTGACCTCGTTTTTGGCCTGTTCGAGCTCGAACGCGGTCGGTATGTTCTCCGAGCTGCCGTCATAATTGGACGAAGTGTCGGACTTGACGTCCGAGGTGTCGGAGCCATTGCTCGAGTCGTCGTAGTTGGACTCGTTGGAGTTGTTGGCCGACTGCTGGTTGCTGGTGGCCTTGGGCTTGCTGTCGGCGCCGCCACCGAAGCCGTCCGAGTACTTGAAGGACTCGCGCTCGTCCGCAGGCTTGGCCTGCATGGCGTCATAAATGCGCTGCCAATTCTCCAGCACATACAAATCCTTTTTGTCAATGTTGGTCAATTGAGAGGGCTCGTCGGCCACCTGCACCTGCACAAAGTGCTCGTGGGACATGTCCACTATTTGGCAGTACAAGTAGGCGCCTTGGTCGTTGAGAAAGACGCACAGGTCGCCCACGAGCACCGAGTGCAGCTTGGGGTCGTAGGGAGCGAGCAGTTGGACGTCGTCGCCGTACAACTTGCCGCTGGAGGGCACGTACTGCAGCTTGATCACGGACAAAATGTTCTCTTCGGTGGCCACGTTGACCAGCTGGAGGAGGCGGCTCATGAGACTGACGCTGGTGGCCATTAGCGACGTGAATATGGAGTAGTCGAAGTGGAGGTCGAGCAGGAGCGGGTGCAGGCTGCGGGCGAGACACAGCGAAAAGTAGGGCTGTTCGATGTGCTTTTTGGACACGTACAGAGTGGAAAATTGGTGGTTTTCGTTGGTCAAATAGCAGGCTTTTTCTTCGACGGTCTGCTCGATTTTTTGCTGATTTGAAAGCTTGCGATAGGACAGCGAAGTCTCCAGATACTCGACGCACGTTACTTTGATGGAGCTGAGGCGGTCGCGGATCACCTTTTCGACTTCGTCGATGGCCAGGTGCTTGGGCGAAGTGCGTCGCGCCTCTTCGTTCGAAATGCAGCGCGCCAAACACCGATGCAGCTGACGGCTAGTGAATATTTGCTGGTACTTGCGCTCGAGCGACGTGAGCAGGTTTTGGCGCTGCGAGTCCGGGTCGTCGGGCAGCGTGTAGTCGTAGGTGGACTCGTACTTTTGGGTGAAGAGAGTGGGCCGCTGCGATATGAATATTTTGTCGATGAGCGGCTTTATTTCGCTAGTGGACATTTTGAAGCACTTTTCGCCCGGGTTAAACACGAACTTGTCGTGCGTCAACTTGGCCAAGTCGTCGAGGCTGTCGCGGCTGTCCACTATCACGCAATTGGACGACTTTTCGAGCTTGAGCTCGGTGGTGAGAAAATAGAGGCCGGGCAGCTTGAACTGCGGCGATATGGTGTCCGCGTTCAGCTTGAGATACTTGAAAAACGCCTGCATGGCCTTGAGCGCCTTGCACAGCTCGTTCGAGTTCAAGTAGTCGTTGGCGCACACTTTGGCCATTTTTCTGAGTATGTCGCCGTAGAGCATGGCGTGCGGCTTGTCCTTGGCGCCCAACCGGATCAGCAGACTCTTGTAGTCGTGGAGCTCGCTGCTCAGCGAGTACAGGAAGGGCGCGCACTCGTCCCCGGCCTCCAAATTCACGCACACCTTGCTCGGGCTGACGAACTTGCGCGTCGTCCCGCTCCACACAATTTCCTTGTCCTCCAGCTGCCTCAAAATGTCCTTGTCGGCCTCGGTCACGTTCATTTCGTTCAAGTACTTGTAGACGTGGCACAGCGCCTCGATGAGACACGTTTGGTCGGCGGCGGCCGCGTCGCTGTCCGCGCAAATGTTGTTCAAGTGAACGTTGACGAGAGCGAAGCACGGCTTTTTGTTCAGCTTGAGAAACTCGACCGTGTTTATGTCGAGGGCGGCCGTGTCCACAAACTTGGGCAGAATGAAGCTGGACGTCCACACGAGCAGCTCGTGAGTGTGCAGCTCGGCGTCGCTCAGCTTCAGACACGTGTGCTTGAACTGGTCGTGTTCGAACGGCTTTTTGAGCCGCACGAACTTGGGGTGGGGCGCGTACGGCTCTAGGAAGCGCTGCTGGAGCACCGAGTCGTCGAAGCGCTGCCAATTCTCCACCAAATGCTGATAGATGTACTTGGACTTGAGGCGCTGTTGGTCGCACCAGCCCGACTCGGTCACTTTGCGCTCGATCTCGTTCATGCACCGTTTGCACAGCTCGGACGGCAAGTAGGTGCGCAGGCCCGCCTCCTTCAAAAAGCGTATGCACGTGGCCGAGTCGAACGCCTCGTCCGGAAAGTACGACTCGTTGAGTATGTGAACGAGACACTCGGACTTGAAGTCGTACAAGTCGGTGATTAGTTTGTGGTGGCCGGAGCGCGTCTGAATAACGAGCCGCTCGCGCAAAATTTTCATGCATTTTTCTTTTTCGTGCGAGTAGATTTTTTCGAGTATTTCGTCGTACAAGTACTTGAGAAAGTTGTTCTGGGTCTTGGCGTCTATTTGGGCAAAGAGAGGCAAACAAATGTTGAGAAAATTTTCCACCTCGTTCAAATTGTTGAGGCCGAGATGGGCGTAGAGCTTGAGCAGCTCGGCGCGCTTGATCAGAATGAGAGTGGCCTCGTCGAACGCTGGTTTGAGCAGAGAGCGTTTGATCAGCGAGAACAGGTCTTCGTTGATCAGGTAGATTGAGGTGGCGGGCGCCGACTGGCCCTGCAGGCTCATGTACTTGTCGGTCCAGAGGGGCCGGTAGATTTTGAGCTCTTTTAGACGCGTGAACTGCGAGTGCTGGTAGTTGCGCGCCAAAAAGTCGTTGAAATATTTGAGTAAGACAAAAATGTCGTCGTCGCTCAAAAATTGACTCAGCGAGTGCACCCGATTGCACTCGAGCAAGTACTCGAGCACGATTAGCGGGTTGCCTTCGTCCAGCGACGACATCAGATTCAGATCGATGCGCTCGTCGTCCAGCCGAGTTAGTATGCCCTCGAGACGCTTGTTGCCGAACACGCGCGGAAAAACTCGCTGCTCGCACACCAGCGCCAAATGCGAGTCGGTGAACTTGCAGCCGGCTATGAGACACACGCGCCTGTCCACCGACGCATGCACAAAATCGGACAAATTGTCTGTCTTGGTCTCGATGGGGCTCACGGTGAGCAAGCGGCCGGGCACCAGCACCGAGTTCGCATTGGGCAATTGCAAGTTGTTTATTGACTTGTAGCCGTGGTCGATGATCAGCGCGTACACGTTTAGTATTAGATTGAAGTCGTCTTTGTTGGTGACCGGCACGTCTTTGTACTTGCGTTTGACTACGTCGATGATTAGCAGCAGGTCGTTCAGGTCAAGGTCTGGCTTTATTGGCAACACTTGGCTGAATAGGTGCTTGAAAGAGCGGTGATACTGCTGCGGCAGTTGGTAGTACATGGGCTTCAGGTTGAAATTGAGCGAGAGAATGACTTGGGAGACTAGCACAAAGTCGTCGTTGATTAAGATCAGCTTTTTGTCAGTGAAAAATAGCCGGATGTATTCGGTCAGCTGGGGCGTTTTTAGACACTCCGATTGAATGTATTCGTAGACTTGGTAGACCATGTCGTTCAGAAGTTTGACTTCTTTGGGGTCGTCAAGGTCGGACAGGTTGGATTTGGACAGTTCTTCGAGATGTTTGAGCACGTCTTTGAATGTCAATTTAGAGGTGCAGTCGTCGATGGACAAAAATTTTTCCACTGATTTGGTCAGCAGGTTCTCTTTTTTTTTGTACTCGTTCAACGGTATGGACACTATGCTCGATGCGATCAGTTCATATTGAGCCGAGAGAAGCTCTTTGGGCTTGGCGAATCGATACTTGAATCTGTCGCCGTACCAATACACGTTCAATTTTTGATATGGCTTTTGTTTGACAGCGATAAAGCTGATTTCTTTGAGGCTTTCGCCAATCTCTTTTAATTCTTGGCTTTCGTCTTGGTTAGCTAGAAAATAAAAGAAATTGCTTTAAAATTTTGTTTTGTTTTTTTTTTCAAAATAAATAAAGAGAATTGAATTTTTATATTTAGTTTTTTTTTAGTTAAAAGGATTTTTCTATCATAGTAAAATAAAATGGAAATCAAGCTGCCGCTGGACTCAATCGTGACTGTTCTATTAAAGTTCTAGAAATTCAAAACTTAAGTGCTACCTGAATTTCTAATTTTTGACTTGAAATTCGTAAACTACGTCCTTTGAAACCGTATCATTTCATTTTTTTTTGGGGTCTTAAAATATTTGTACCCAGGGGTCTAAAAATAACTAACCAATTATAAAGTTGTAGTTCTGTCATGCCCAGGTATTCAATAATAAAATTAAAATATTTTTTTAAATTATATACGTGGTTCTGAGGTAAAATTACGTAATTTAACGTTAATTTCCGAAAATTAACGTAAATTTACCAAATTTTTACGTAAAAATTTGGTAAACCTAGAAAAAGAGCCATAAAAAGACCATTTTTCTCGTTAAATACATAAAAGTTTTAGAGACAGTAAAATTTTCTTTAATTCTTTTATTTCACTTTTTAAAATAAAAAAAAAATTCAATTTTTATTTGTTTTTTGCGTAATTTACCTATCTGTTTTTAAAGAGTTTGCAGCCTTATTCCACGCTTCTTGTTTAAAAATTATTTAACTCGTAATTGAGAGGAATTTAAAAATTAAGAACAAAATTAAATTAAAAATTATTGGAAAATGTAATGAAATTTGTTTCTAAAGCAAGTAGTTTTAAAGAAGCGTGGAATAAGGCTACAAACTTGGTAAACCTAAAAGGGTCAAAAAATGGTCTTTTTTGACCTTTTTAGGTTTACCAAATTTTTACGTAAAATTTTGTAAATTTACGTTAATTTTCGAAAATTTATGTAATTTTACAAAATTTTACAAAAGTAATTTTATGTAAAATACGGTAAAATTACATTTTTTTACATAAGAGTAGAGTGTAGAAAATTTTATGCTCTTTCAGAATATATATAATTTTTAAAAAAATATTTTGATTTAGCTTCAGACTTACACTTGCGCCACAAATACTTAAAATTTATAAAACGAAAAAAATAAAAACACAAGTTGAACGTTCACTCAAAAAATAATCAATACCCCAAAACATTTTTGTACATTTTCCCAAAGATTTAAACAAAATTTTCTCACATTTTTTTTCATTGAGAAAATTCACACAAATTATTTCTCAATTAAAAACTTTCAATAAAAATGCATTTATTCCAGAGTTGTTCTAAAGTCAAAGTCAATTTGAAAATTTTTATGTTTTTTTAAAGTCCGGACTTGGACTTTAATTTTAGTGATTTTGACTTGAACTAGGTCGCTACTAAATACACAAAATTATGACTTTTTTAAGAAAAAACTTTTTTCATATTTGTAATTTTTGGCATTGTGAATTTTCATAAAAACCTTCCAAAGTTCCAAAAATAAAATTCTTTTTCGTTAATTTAAATTGAAAAAATTGAGCCTTTTAAACTTTGATGATAAAACAACATGAAACAAAATTAATTCAACAAAAAAATAAATAAATTTTAATTATCACAGAAATATTAATCACCAAAAAAATATCAATATTTGAGATTTATTTTTTATATTCTAATTGGAATTATTTTTGCAATTTGTTAATTTATTTTATTTAAATGTTAAAAATATGTCATTGCTACTAAAGTAATTTTGAACTTGGTGGTTCTAATTGTAAGGAAAAACAATTTACATGTTTAGACTGGTTTTTTTTGAATGTTATTAAGTATAGCAAAAAATTTAATTTTCAATTCTAAATTCACATACAATTTAATCAGAGTTGTTTAAAAGTCACAAGTCTCAAGTCCAAGTCCGGACTTTTAATTTTTTTTGTTTTAAATAAACTTAACATTAGTTTTCATTAAAAATACATGAAAACTATTAACTTTGAAAATTTTTTGCATATTTTAGAATAAATAACCAAAAAAAAAAATTATCAAAAATTTCAGAATTGCGGGCAGATTTTTCTGTAATTTGTCTGTAGTCTTGGACTTTTGAAAAACTCTGAATTTAATTAACAATAATTAATTTATTGGCTAACAATTCTTTAAATTTTTTCCTTAAACTGAACTGTTAAATGAAACATTTTTTGTTTCACCTTTTAAAACTTACAGAAAAATCTTTAGTAAAAAATGCTTTTTTTTTATTAGGAATTAAAATTTTGTATTGGAATTTTTGTCTGAATGACTCAACTCGAAAATAAAAATCTCAAAGTCAAAGTCAAAGCCCAGACTTGACTTGACTTCCAAAAAATTATTTTTTGCTGTCAGAAAAAAAGCAAAAAAAGCCAAAAAATCAATTTACTTTTTTTCATTATTTCCTCTTGACTGCTGAGCATTTCGTTGAGAATGTTCAAAATAGCAATTGACCTCTCGACAGCCTGGTCGTACTCTCTGATCTTGGAGACCGACTCGGCTCGTTCGATAAGCTCCGACCAAGTCAACTGGTCGCATTTCATGCCCAGAATTTTCAGAATCTGCAGCCTGTCCTCCCTGATATAGGCCTGTTCGGAGCCGAACGGAAAGCGTTCGTCCGACTCGGCGTAGAGCGGCGCCAGCTTGCCATTCGGATGAATCAACTTGTTGGGCTTTTTGATGCGTCTGCCATAAGGGCTGACCGGAATGCACGGATGATCTTTCAAAATCTCCAACATCTTGGTGTCAGCGTGGTCGAGCGCAAACAGCACAACCGAGTCCTTGACATTTTTGGACAAATTGTTCAAATTGGGCAGTATGATCTCGTTGTAGACGCGATAGTGGTCGTACAAATTGGTGGAGTGGTGCGACTTTTTGATCAAGTAGGCCTCTTCGTCCAGCAGCTTAAAATGCTTTGTCTTAATCAGACTCATCACCGAATTGATCAAATTGTCCTTGATGTCCACGGACTTGTACACGTCCGGCAAGTACAAGTAGATCAAGTCGCTTGACGCTTCGTTCATGGTGTTCATGGACAGAGCGGCCGACGGCTGGCTGACAAACGGATTGAGCGACGAGCTCAAGCTTACCAGCGACTCTTCGTAGTCCTTGATGTTGTTGATCAACTTGGCCTCGTTGGGATAGTTGAGCTTGATGTAGTTGATGAGCGGATAGTTTTTGGCCGCGTTCTCCAATATCTGATCTTTTGACATGAGCTTGGCACTGTTGATCAGCTTGTGGGTGTTCTTCACACACTTGAGGATGATCAGCTCGAGTTGTTTGGCGTCGGGCGTTTTTTTCATGCCGATGCTCTCGAAAAAGGCCAAGTAGGGATAGAGCTCGTAGGGCAGCGTGTCCAAGTGGGAGCTGAGCGGATGGTCTTTGTCGTTCAAGAGGTACACGCTCGAAATGGACGAAAAGCGCTCGCCAGTCCAGACCCATTCGGTCAGGTCGTTGGCCTTTAGCTCGCGGCTAATGGTGGCCGCCTCGTGCACACACATAAACTCGTAGCACTTTTTGGCCACGGTCAAATAGTCGTACCACTCGATTTTGAGCGCCGACGACTCAAAACACTTGGTGGTTATTTTGAGGTGGCGCACCACTTGGTCCAAATGGACTTTTTTCAAGTCGAGAAAGTCTTTTAGCTGATTGGGAATGTCAAGGTCGGATATGCAGCTGACCGATCCGACGCAGTACGAATAGGACTGGTCGACGCAGTCCTTGGGCGACGAGAACCGAGTGTTCATGGCCGGCTCGGCGCCGCGCCACACCAACGACTGCGGGTAGCACTGGGGCCGCTCTTTTTTCAACGGAATCCAATTGACCGACGTCAAGTAGTGGCGCAGGTTGACCGCCTTGCTGGCCGAGTACTCGACGAGCAGCGTTTCGTTTTGTTCGTGTCGGCTCACCAGTATTTCGACGATGAGCTCGGCGAGCAGGCGTCTGTGCGGCTCGTTCGTCGACTTGGCCGACTGTTCGAACAAATCGATTATTTCGTCGATTTTGAGCTGGGTGTACGAGCGCATCTTGAGCTCTTTGAGCACGCTGACGCACTTGTCGTCGTGCAGCAGGTCCTGGCACGGCAGAGTTTTGGGCTCCAGAATGGCCAAGTACTTGTCGTTTTTGCCCGGGTTTATGAACTGGCTGGGCGCGCACAACTCTTGGCTCTGATTGAGAAACAATTTGGTCGATCGCACCGACTCGTTCAGCTCGTTGGAGGCGAGCACGTACGTCGAACAGTTCAACAGCAGCCATTTGCCCAGCAAGTAAATTTTGATCGAGTTGAGCGAGTTGCGCTCCCGGTCGCCCACATACTTGATTATTTGGCGCAGTATGAACGTGAACTCCTTGCAAATGTCCAGGCCGAGCTTGTCCTGGATGAGCGTTTTGGTGTCGAGCGAGTCGACGAATATGAACGGCTGGACGCCGGGCAGCTCGAACGGCAAGCGGACCTGGGTGTCGTAGTAGACGTGCGAACACTCTTTGATGGCTATGTACTTGTCGGTGCATTCGACGGCCGAGTTTTCGAACATGGGCACGAATTTGATGAACTCGAGGAGCTCGCGCTGGTTCGAGTCCAGGCTGGGGCTGGAGTGGCCCAGCTCCACTTTGGCCAGGTACTTTTGCACTAGTTTTATGTCCAGGTCGTCGAGCAGAGCGTTGAAGTCTTGGATTATTTTGAGGGTGGACGCGTGGCGATACTTGTTTTTGAATGCTTGGAGCAGGCCGAGACGGCTTTTTCTCACGTTGGGCACGTAGTTGAAGAAGAGAGGGTGGCTGAGCACCGGCTCCGGTATGCAGTCGATGCACTGAAAGTCGAGTTTTTTTAGAATGCGCACCAG
Source organism: Brachionus paranguensis (assembly GCA_016802215.1). Lineage (NCBI taxonomy): Eukaryota > Metazoa > Rotifera > Eurotatoria > Ploima > Brachionidae > Brachionus > Brachionus paranguensis. The sequence goes on from JAESIX010000004.1 coordinate 117,735, forward strand.
GTTGTCGTAGAGCTCGATGCTGATCGAGTCGTCCAGAGTGGTGTAGGTCGGCGTGTAGACCAAGTTGGAGTTGTTCGAGAGCTTGTACAAGTGGAGAAGGTTGGAGGAATGAGACGGGCTCGTGTAGATGATGTTCAGGTTTTCCACTATTGACAGGTTGGTGGCATAGTTTTCGTTCAGATATTTCCACAGTGTTTCTAGCCAAGTGAGGTTGTGTTTGTCGTGGTTTCGCGGCCACTCGATTTTTTCGTCGCCGCATCGCCACTCTTTGGGCACGCTTATCAGCTCGCTTAGCTCCGAGTCCGATATCATTTGAAGCTGAGTTAAACCTGTTAATTTGTAAAAAAATTTTTTTGTTTTTCTGCTATTTTTGTGTTTTTTTTTGCTGGTCGGAATCAAATTCAGACTTTGACTTTAAGATTGAAGTTTTTATTAAAGACCAGACTTTTGAAAAAAAATAAAGTAAAATTTAATAAAATTTAAAAAAATTTTTTTATCGGCAATCAACATAATTTAAATCGAAATCAATCAAATTCCCTTACAAAAAATATCTAAGGTCCAAGTCTTGACTTAATACCATCTGTAGCTGAGTTAAACCTTATAATTTGAACAAAAAAAATTTTTTTTCTCGTATTTTTCTTTTTTTTTGTCGGAATTAGAGTTGGATACAAGTCAAAGTCTAAAGGTAGAATTTTGCTTTAAAATTGAAAATTTAGTTTTCAGTAAAGAATTTTGAAAAAAATAAAGAATTTTGCTTTAAAATTGAAAATTTAGTTTTCAGTAAAGAATTTTGAAAAAAATAAAAAAAAACAAAATAAAATTTGATAAAATTCAAATTAAAAAAATTTTATCGTCAATGAACATAATTTAAATCGAAATCAATCAAATTCCCTTACAAAAAATATCTAAGGCTCAAGTATTTACTTGACCAGATATCATTTGAAGCTGAGTTAAACCTGTTAATTTGTAAAAAAATTTTTTTTCTCGTATTTTTCTTTTTTTTTTGTCGGAATTAGAGTTGGATACAAGTCAAAGTCTAAAGGTAGAATTTTGCTTTAAAATTGAAAATTTAGTTTTCAGTAAAGAATTTTGAAAAAAATAAAAAATACAAACAAAAAATTGTTTTTATCGGTAATGAACATAATTTAAATCAAAATCAATCAAATTCTCTTACATAAAGAAATCAAAAACTAAATTCCAAGTCTTGACTTGACCAGATATCATTTGAAGCTGAGTTAAACCTTATAATTTGAACAAAAAAATTTTTTTCGTATTTTTGTTTTTTTGTTGTTGGTCGGGATAGAAACTAAGTGAACAGAACTAAAATGAAGGGTTCAAATAAAAAGATAACATTAAGCTTGCTCATTGATTTAATAAACAACGAAAATAAGTTGGAAAACAGAAATAATGGTTTTCAATTGAATTTGTTCAAGTCAGTTAAACGCTCATTAGAAGTGCAAATAAATGAGCTGAGGTAAATTAGTCGATTAAATTCAAGTCCATTAATCAAATTTTGAGAGCGAGCGCAAAGCTCAAGTGGGTTTAGTTTTTTTTTTTTATTAATTAAAAAATTGATTGATTTAATTTAGCTTATTTGTAAAATCAAATTTTTTTCCAAATAATATAAAACTTTCTCAAAAATATATTTTAATTACAAAATAAAATTTTTCTTTTAATTTTTTAAAAGAGTTTTAACTTAATACTTTTTTTAGTAGCTCGAGATTTTGTAATAAAAAAACACCATTGTGTAAGTTATGGAATAAATTTGGTACATAGTTAAAGTATATTTTCTGTCAAAAAAATAAAACAAAACCTAAATCGTTTTCTCATTATTTAAGAATTTTATTTTTATATTTCCTTCTTAAAACCTTTTTATTTATTGTATTTATTTTTAACTTTTTTAAATAATTTTGTCTAATGGTGGAAGGAGTTTTGTTACTCAGAGTCATTTGAAATTTAAAATTAATTTTTTGAAAAAATAAAAGAGTTTTAACTTGGTACAGATAAACTAATAAATAAATAACAATTAAGCGGGTTATGATTCAAGATGCAATCGAAAAGCCGACTCCATTATGTAATTGATGCCTTAATATTTTCCCTTTCTTTTCTGAAACGCTCAATACTAAGTCATATAGCACCTGTCATTACTCATTTCAATTTATCTAATTTATCTCTTTTACATTTTAATTTAACTTAAATTTTTTGTGAAATTTGGTAAAAAATAACAAAACAGAATATAATTTTATATTTTTTCTAAAAGTTATTAACTAGTTGTGTAAATGCACCATTGTGCAACACTCAAAGTTGCATCAATAGTTAAAATCTGCAAATGATGTGCAAAATCTCTGCAAAATGCACTTCAGTCAAATTTATCAAAATATAAATTATGCTAAATTTTGTCAATAATGCAACTAAGAATGTTGCACCACGTTGCATTTACAGAATTTGGTTTTGAGCTTTGGAAAAAAGTTGTTAGAATTTTTAACATTTTGTTCTGTTCTAATGCACCAAATTTCACAAAACTTCCATTTTTCTTTACTTTTATGATTTTTAATCTGAAGGATCATTTGTTCCGCACAGATAAATATAAATAATAAAACTTTATTTGTAAAATTTGCATTTAATTTGAATTATTTTTGAACAGATGAATTTTAAATCGGTCTTCAATAGACAGAAACATTAGCCTGTTGATTAACCTTGGATCTCTATTTCTATTTATCAATTTTAAATTTTCCTCTTTATTTTAACCTATTTTTTTTAATTTTATTTTTAATTAAATTTTTCTTTTAAAAACTAACTTTGTTTTTGATTTATAAATTTTTTTGATCTGAAGAAGCTTAAGCTGCGAACAGATAAACTTAAAAGTGTTTCTTCTAGTTGAAAACTTTTCGCTCCAATAAATCGACTTAAATAAATGAAATTAATTGATTTTTTCCCTTCTATTAGAAACAAGACACATGTTTTTGATGATTCATGATTTAAATAATTTATGTACTTTTTAAAATAGCTCAAAAAAAAACGAATTTCTGATAAAAAAATCAATTTTTTTTAATATTCTTGTATTCGAGTAATTTTCGTAATAGAACAACTACCATTTTTATTCAAATAAAAGCAATCTAAATTTAAGCTTTTAATATTTAATAATATTAACTTAATTTTTACAGATTTTGAAAAAAATTTATAAATTTTAATTTAAACATTAAAATGTTAAATTTTTACAGCAATTTTTTTTTGTTTTTTTTTCACAATTAAACTAAATTAAACTAAGTTTCTTTTAATTGAAAATTCTTTACTCCAAAAAAGTGACTCAAATAAGAGAAATTAGTCCATTTTTTCTCATTATAATGGAAACAAGAAATGCATGTTCAACATCATAAATGACTGGTGAATTTTCTCCTAAACGAGACACTTTTTTTTTGAGAAAAACAGCTCATAATAAAGGGATATTCTTGAATTAAATACTAGCAAGTTTCTTCTTTTATGTGGTTGCTTCCATTTGACACAATACGGTAAATGGACAAAAAGGTAATAGAATAGAAGGAAACCTTGAAATTAAGATGAGAAAATACCTTAACGAACCTGGAGAATGAATTGAAAATGTCTAGAGTTGAAATGTCTTGTCTTGTTTAAATTCAATAAGGAAAATACTAATTTTAGTCTAAAGATTTATGGAATTATAATTAAGAGCCAAAAAGAAATCTAAAATAATTAGTTTTACTTCAATGATAGGCGAAATTGAAGAAAATTTTATTCAAGGCTAAATTTACTTAAGCCTTTGTCAGACAAAAATGGGCCATCATAACTCGATCATAAACCTTTATAAATATCTAGTTGGATCTATTTTAGATTTTTCCCTTAATTAAACTCATTTTCAAAAACTATTATCAGAAAAAAAAAAAGAAATAATTCGGCCTATTCTAAAATTATGACGCTCTCTTTATTATTATACACCACGAGACCCTAATCTATCCGATCCAGGATCGATCTGACACAGAGGTGTCTAACTAACATTAAAATTGTTAAAGGATTAGAACAAAATTGACTGGCTTACTCCCTTGGTCTTCAAGAAAAAGTACATCGTCCGGCTCCTAGACAAATTGGGAAAAAAAAAAATTTTTTTCAGCAATAGAGTTGGAATAAATTAGATGAAGATATCATAAACTCAAATACTGTTAATGAATATAAAAACATAATTGGCATTGTGAAATTTCATACAAAACTTCCAATACAAAAATGAAAAATTTTTCTAACTTTTGTTCTAAATGTCAAAAACTTGTTCTGCAAATGTTTCACCTACCGCAAAAGTCTGCAAAATCTGTGCAAATTCTGCAAAATTGCACCCTATCTAAAAGTATTAAAAATAAAACGCAATTAATTTGCACAGATTTTGCAGACTTTTGCGGTAGGTGAAACATTTGCAGAACAAGTTTTTGACATTTAGAACAAAAGTTAGAAAAATTTTTCATTTTTGTATAGGAAGTTTTGTATGAAATTTCACAATGGCAACAAAATTGATAAAACGAATTTTAACAAACTCCAATGATGAGGCTGTCGGTCCTGTGGTTTAGTGGTTCGAACACCCGACATCAATCAGGAGGTCGAGGGTTCGAATCTTCATCCAGTTCCGGCTACAAGCGCGTGGGCTAACTACCCCACCGTCCAAGAATTATAAAAAGTTACAAAGAAATCACGAAAGCAGAAAGAAACTCAAGGGAGTGTCGACTTGAGTGGAAATCAAAAGTAATGACCCTATGCTCCACAAGGAGTGAATAAGGAAAATAAAAGTGATGAGGCTAATCCCTCGTTTAATGTGACAGCTTTTTTTTTATTTTTATAATTCTCTAATCGCTTTTTTTTTACTTTAGTGAAAGATTTTTTAGAGCAACGTTTAACCATTCTGTTCCATTGAATGACTGACTGAGAGAAGACTTCGAATCATGAGATATCGAAAAGTCGGCTCCAGTGTGCAATGTTAACTTAATATTTCTGCTTTCTTTCCTTAACTGTGCACGCCCAAATATAAAACCTGTCATTCATTATTTCAATTTTAGTTCAGCTTGTTTTTTTTTAATCTGAAAGAGCTCGATACAGATAGACTAATAAAAAAAATAAAATCGAAATATAGCCACCATACATTGTACTTTAATAAAAAATTACGTTTTTTTTTTAAAGGTAACTGAAAAGAAACAACAACAACATAAACTCCTACAAAGAAAAACATTTCTCCTTTGTTTTATTCGCTTAGTAAAAATTGCTAATTAAATTTGTGACTAAACAAGCTAGTTATATAACTTATCTGTGTTTTAATCTAAAGTATTAAATTTTTAGTCGTAATGGCCGTCGATTGTCAATTTTTAAACCCAATTAAACTTTGTTAAGTATTTTGTTTTTGAGTTTGATTTTGTAGACAATCTTAATATTTATCAACAAGTTTATTATTTTTTCTTGTTTCTTATTTGGAGCTCCAAAAAAAAAAACTTGATTTCTCTTTTGCTTTTTGTTGTGTCTTCTTGCTATGACAAAAAATATTCTGCGTCAACCAAAAAATAATAACAAGATCAAACTTAAGTGATAAGCGAGTTAACATTGAGCATATTTAGTAATCCTTATTGTTTTTCGAATTGCGAACTAAGCATTTTAAATCAACAAAAAAAAAATCAAAAAACTTACTTTCAATGTGATTCCAGCATAAATCAAAATTCAACTGATCAAATTTCTTTTTATCCCAATCAATTACTCTCTTTATACTCAAATGATTTGAAAGAATAATATTAATGAGTAAATTACGCTCTTTTTTTTATCTCAAAAAAATCCTTCACTAAAAGCCAAATTATCTTAATCACATAAAATAATAGACTGTTAATTATTTCGCTGGTGGAAATGGTTTATTTTGATTATTAATAGAACGAAAAGAATAATAAATGAAGGAGACTTTAGAAGGAGCATGGGCATGCTAGCGCAAAAAATCTAAGAAATTCAATAAAACCTATTGTGAGGTGAACTTTTTTTTTATTTCAAATATGAAATGAATTATAAAAAAAAAAAACACAACGAAAGAAAATTCAACAAAAGGTAAAGATATAAAACAAAATTCAAATAGAAATTGCTTAATTTAATACTAATAACAACAATAATTTATTTTCTTTTCTCCAATAAGTTGTTCTTGGATTTTTTTCTACTTTTTCATGAGCTTCTTTACCTTTCTTATTTTATATTAATAGTATGGCGTTTTTAGCTAAATTTTTTCTCTGTATGCCTCTAATTTTTGTTCTCTCTTTTATTTAAATTCAAACAAATCGGGTCACAAAATAAATTGACAAGAACAAAAAAAAATATTTAATAATCAATTATACTCACGTTGAAATTCGGACTTTTTGAATATGCTAAGTATGTCTTTGGGAAGATCTGGATTTATGTATTGCATGTTTGATTGATCATTTAAATTGAATAGCTTCAAATAGTCTTTTTCGACCAAGTAGACCGATTTTGCTTTGTTGGCAGATTGAAATTTGACAAATTTCTGATTTGAAAGCAACAAAAGAGGCAAATCTAAGACATATCTGGCGGCTGCACTTGGCCACGCATTTTGGCTATTAACCACTGGCTCTTTGATCAAATATCTTAAAAGCTCTATTTTCTGGTTTGGCTTTAATGTTTCGATCAACATTACATTGTTGTGCAGAATGTCGCTAGTTTGCGAAGGGCTCATTATTTGTAAGCTGTCTTTGGGACTGAACTTTTGCAGCGCATTGAGCACATGCGGAGGCATGATCACAACCGGATAGTTGGTCTCAGAGTAGATCTTTGTCAAAATCTCCTGCAAAATGGACTTGTCGTCCACATCGTTGATAATCATGTCTTCGATAGCTACATAGCCCCAGCCTTCAGTTGACGAATAAAACAATTCGTGTTTGGCAATTTCTTGCCATATTTCACCAAGTAGTTCAGAAAATTCGGTGTTCTTATCTAGATCAGGCATTAGAGACCACAGCAGAGTCGGGTCTTTGCGGATGATTTTGGTCAGATCTTTTAGCATTAAAGCATAAGCATCGTTGAAATGAGATAACTTAAGAGAATCGCTGATGTTTAGGCGACAAAAATGTGACATCAAAATGCCCTCTTTGTCCTCGATGTAGCAAATGATTGGTTTGGATAAGTAGAGGGTTTTAATGAAGCCTGTGTCGCTTGATATCAGATTTGACTTGTGGCTGAATCGAAGATCTTTGTCACAGTTGTCCGAAATGGGAATTGCCAATTTCATGAGAAAATAATTTGAATTCAACAGACGCATTGTGTCAGCGAATATTGATAAGATCCATTCGGTTTTTTCTATTTTTGTCTCAATTTGTTTCCTAAGTGTTATTATGATTGTGCTGGTGCGTGGAAATTCACCTTCTTGAACAGCATCGTTGATCTTCTTGTATTTATGCTTGAATTGTTCCATACACGAATCTTCTACATTAATGCTGTAGATCTGTTTAAATAATTAAATTTAATCATTATTTTATAAGTTTAAAAAAAATTGTAAATTTTAGACAAAATTTGAAAATTTATTATTTAAGATAGCAAATTTAAAAAAAAATTATTTTTATTTTTTTTAATGAAACAATATTGAATTGGGCTAAACATGACATTTTATGCATTAGTTTTTATTTATATGATGATTTATATTTTGAATTTTTGTAATTTTTTTATCTATTTTTCTTCGATATTATAATTTACCTCTGTATTGAAAAAATTTAATAAATTTATTTTAAATTAAATAGTTATTTTTATGTCAAATTGATAGGTTAATTTTTTTGATTGATCATTTTTGTTTTGTAGTAGAACCACTTGCTAAACTCGGTTATTTAACTCTTGCATTTTCAATTATTTATTAAAGTTTTTATCATAGAAGTTCTTAGCTTGATAAAATCTCTCAATCAAATATTTTATCTTTTTAAATTTTTTTTAAATCTTAATAGATGTCAACCTATTAAATACAAAAATCAATTGCATTCACATAGTTAAAAAAATTGATAACATAGTAGTCTAATGTAACTTTGATGCTTGAAAGCTGTGTTCTGGTCAAAATTTTACCATTAAAGTAGCATAGTTGATTTTAAGAGGAATCGGAAAAATGGAATTTATCTTTCCTTTTCAGATGGTCATTCATTACTAAACAACTGTTGGAATTTCTAATGAATTTTTCTAACAAGCTTAACATAATACTATTAAATTCAAGTTAATTTTTAGCTGAATTTCATGGAATACTGCTGCTTAATTTTTTTCAGCAAAAATCTTTTCATTCTCTACAAGGGTCTTTCAAAACCTTATTAACAAGCTTTTCGGCTTGTGAGTCCTCTCTCTTGTAGCAAGGAAACTATTTGTCATATAGCTATTTTTATGATGAATGGACACAACCATCAAGAATAAAGGTTTAGTGATTAATTCAAATCAGCTTTAGTAAATATGCACAAGATTCTAAATAAAAATTGATACCTTAAACATTTTTTTTGCTGTTCATTTAACAGATCATTCTAAAAAGAATGAATAAAAAATATTTTGGAAATTATTAAAAATGTCAAAATTTAATATATTGATGACAAAAAATAAATGATTACCCAAGAACCAATTCTTTATTCAGGACAGTATACGATCCTTATCAAGGACTGTATAGAATTTTATTTTAAAATCCTTAATTTTCTTATATAACCCTAATAAAAAAAATGTCTCTTAAAGAAATTATCCTTAAATATTTTACTGTAATTCTTGAGAAATTCTAGGAATTAGAAAAATTAGGAAATACAATATAAACCCCAAAAGATTCTCTAAGAATACTATAAGAATCTTGTCTTGAGAATATTTAAGAAATTTATGGTAAGAATTCGATTTTATTTCCTAGTTAAATTTTGATTAATATCCAGATAAAAGTCAGAAAAAAACGTCATTTTAAAGTCTTTTAAAAATTTTTAAGTAAAGTCATTTGATCTGAATTGAAATTTTTTTTGTGAAAAGTCATTTCAAAGACTTTGAAATAAAAATGGCCGCCTTAAGAAACCTCAACAGACTTATTTTTAAAGAATAAATTTTCAAGTCAAGTTAAAAAACTTTTTTTAAAAAAAAATTTGGTCAAGTCCAATGACTTGACTTTGACTTTATGACTTTTAAACCACTCTGTTAATATCTAAACAAAATCTCAATTTTTCTTTATAAAGGATCTTGATTATAAGATTTTTAAAAAAATCTTCATAATTTTTTCCTAAAATTTAATCTCTTAGAAATTTATAAGAGTCCAGATAGAAATCTTGATAAAAATTCTTTTAAAAAGCCTGTCAAGCAAGATTTCAATCAAATATCTTTTCAAGACCCTTCGTCTTATGAAATCCTATAGGATACTAAATAGGATATGGTTCCTAGGTAGTTTTTCAATCCAGTCAATAAATGCAGTAGTCAAACTTAAATATAAAAAGATAATAAATTCTTCAAACCGTCTCTCTCAAAATTTATAAAAAAATACGTCATCATCCTAACATAGATAAGTCAGTTTAAACATTTGCTCAATCATTTATTAAAATTGCTATTTTTTGTTCAAACTTTATTTCCTAAAAAAATAGCTTTTTTTTATTTAGAAAAAAAAATTACCTTTTCAATATTTTGGTTATCTTTGCTTCGACAAAATTGAATGTTGGATATATTTTTTGAGAAAAGAATGTGCAGATGAGCTTCCTTCATGAAATCTTTGGCATTGACGAGAATGTCTTTAACATAAACAAGCTTATTTGACACACTACAACTGCTGTTCTGGGTTCTCAGCGGAAGTCGAATAATGGTACCATTGTAAAATTTACTCTTTAACAATGGTACATTGAAGATTTTTTCCAATGGCTTAAATTGATCTTCAAATTGTTCTATGTCATTGGTGTCGTTTTTTAGATCGAAAATGGCCACATACGACCGTTCGTCCGTCGATATTCTTTCATAGGGGTCGACAAACGCAACTTTGAAGCCACTTAAAATGGCTATAAAATCCGAAATGTGAAAAAAGGACATAAACTTGGACGCTTGGCTATTCAGGCCTGGTTTTTGATTTGTCTTAGGCCGTGGCAAATGAGAGGACTTGCTCGGCACCTGGAGTGAAGCTTCGTCATCGTTGTTCACAAATATTTCATCCCAGTGTTCATCTTTGAGTATTGCATCGTATGTAATACAAAGTGCTGGTCCTTGATAAATGTCATAATCGGTCGCGATCAGATTCTGAGTGTCGTAGGAGTTTTCGTTGATCAAACACTTGACAACCTTGGCACCTATGTTGTCGCCATAGTGGACCAGCGACTGAAATGTGTTCAAATAAAAATGGTTATGGTGAATAGGATTGTTTAAAGAATGGAAACTAGTGTTAAATGGCAAATTACTGAACATTAAGAAAAAGTTTAATTTGGACTGTCTTCTCAGATAAATGTCTGACTTGTTGGTCCGAGCTTGGCTATGATTGCTTGGAGCAGTGTTGGCAGCAGCCTTGGGTCTAGATCTAGCGTTGCTAGTATTGCTTATGGGTTTACAATTTTGGCTCACGCTTTGGATTGATAGAGAAGATGATAATTTATTTCCATTCGATACAGATAAATTGCTAGTGGGAGAATTAAGCGAGGAAATCGTACTTTTTACAATTTTTGCTTTTGGATTATTATTATAATTAATTGCATTTATTTTTGAATTATGATTATGATAATTATTGTTGCATTTAGCTTTTGGATTAAGGGATGACATTATAAAAGCTGAACGAAAAAAAGAGAAAAACGTGAATAATTCGAATATCCTATTCAACCTAGCTCTCGCTATTATTCATAAAACAAATTCTAAAATTTAAAAAATGTAAAGTTCGATATGCTTCTATTTGAGTATGGCATGTTTTGAGTGAAAAAAAGAAATTTCTTCTTGAGCCTCGGATTTAATTTATTTACTTTATTACTGTAAATTTGATTATAATTGAATTTTTTCTTTTTTTTTCTTAAACACATACTTTATCATTTATTTAAAAAAAAAATCAACTTTTTGGCTCATTTTTCAAACAAAAGCTATTTCTACTCAAAGGTTTTTCTTTAATTAAGGCCAACCTAATTAATTATTCAACGAGGTTAACAAACAAACAAAAAAAACTCAGGTCAAATTACAAAATGTAATAAAGCAAATAAAATATAAGGATCTAGCCCGTTTTGTTACTTTTTGGCTCGAAATATGGTTTAAATTAATAAGTTTTGTATTAACAATTAAAAAAAAATAAAATATCTAAAATTGATTATGAATCACAACATTGGAATTTTTTCTAAAATGAGATCTTTATTTATGCTCTTTCTTTATTTATCTTTATTAAAAAACTACCACATTTGTCACATTCTAGTCGAAAATGATACTAACAATAGCTTTATTATTTTCAGGCTTGAATTAAATTGAATTCTATTTTAGAAAAAATCTTAAAGTATCCCAGATTTAGCTTAACAAGTCTTAGAAATAAGCTGTTAATAATTCTTTAACACATTAAAAAAAAAAAAATTTTTTTTGAAATTCTTTTTTTTTTTGCAATAAAAGTGGTTTTGTGAAATTTGGTACAAAATAAAAAAATAGTACAAAAATTTTTGCTAAAAAAAGCTTATAACATTTTTTCTGAAGCCTTTAATTAGTTCTGTAGGCGCAACAAAGTGCAACATACTTAGTTGCACCAAAAGTCAAAGTCTGCTAATGGTGTACAAAGTCTCTGCAAAATGCACCATGGCAATTTGTCCAAATTTAAATTATGCTAAATTTGCAGTTTTACCATGGTGCAACTTTGAATGTTACATTTACAGAGCTTGCTTTTGACTTTTAAAAGAAAAGTTATAAGAATTTTTAACTTTTTGTTCTGTTCTATTGTACTAAATTTCACAAAACCATAAAGGTTAAAATAAAAATAAGTATCCTTAATAATTATTTATTAAACAATCGACCATGTCTTAAAATCTTTAAATCAGTCTTCCCACGAACCGGACCACTGACTTCTTTTATACACATATCTTTATACCAAATATCCTATCTTCAGTATCCAAATCAATTGAAATATCTTACTTATTAATTCCAAGTTAATTTATTAATACCCAGTAACTGCGACATGAAAACTAAGTACAAAAATAAAAAACTGTAATATTCGTTCTCTCACAAAATTTAAGTAAATTTTTTTCGAGCATTTTAATATACAAATTTTAAAAAAATTAAAAATAAAAAAAGTTAAAAAATATCTGATTTATTTTAACGATTTTTCGATTTAAATTTTGGATTTTATTTTAAATAAATGAACTAAGTTTTCACATCGCCTTAAAAGAAGTCAGGTATAGCTTACATCCTGTTAGGCAGTCACAAACGGGTCTTCAAAAGAAAAAATGGATTAAAGAGAGTATTTATTTTAGAATGTGTTTATCGGATAAATTGTAACTTTTTTCTAAATGAATAAAACAAACATGTAATAAATTTATAAATTAGCAGCTAATATATGACACAACTAAATTCATAGTTAGTCGGCATAACAATCCGCTACCACTTTTAAAATCCACTCTTTTTCAAACCAAAAAAATCGTCGACAAAAAAGTCGTCATTGGGGCAGTGGCAAAAAGGGTTAGAACCAAAAATTAAATAAAATTTTTTGAAAAATTTATAATAAAATTTTTCTTTTCAAAATTAATTAAAACTTATATACTTGAGACTTGTGGATAAGTTTGGCGTCGTCTTAGTTCTTACTGCAAAGAGTCTGACTCATAAACAACAACGAAAAGAAAAATTTTTGTTCAAATGAAATAAATATTGAATGTTATTACCTTTTCTATTCAAACAAGGTCTAAAATGTATCGTTTGTTGCTTGGAAAATCATAAATTTCTATAAATAATAATAGTTATTTTGAACAATTTAAAAGTGACATTAATGATCTATTAATCAAAAACCAAAGGCCTTTTTTGGACACTTGCTGCAAGCAATCATTTCAGCTGACTTAAATAGAGATAATTTTAAACTTTTTCTCATTTGTTCAATCTGAAGTCTTTCTCGAGTCAAATAGATAAAGAAAAAAATCACATACCTCTATGGTCTCGGTTGATTTGGGCACATTTTTTAGAAAACACTTGAACAAATCGGCAATGCGTATACTCGGACTGGACACGATTCGCATTTTTAGCTCAATGTTTTCTAGTGTCTTTTTTATCGAGCTTGAACTCGTCAATAAATTATTTTGTGGAGAAGATGAACTATTCAAATCTGTCGTCTTTGATTTAGATCTAGCCCGGAGCTGAATTTCATTGGCAATCGGTTCGGCCTGATCCAAACTACTTGCCTCGAACCGACTTGGCGAAAAAAAAGTTTTTGGCGTCCTTTTGTGAATTACGGGCTTAATACTGGACGAGTTTGTGTACGTGGGATTAATCACATTCAGATTGACGATGTTATTGGACTGGTTTGGCGGCTGGATTATTGCTGGCCGGGCCGGATTTTTGAGTGACGTGGATTTTTTGACCGCGCTGGACGATGGATTAGATCCTGTTGAGTAAAAACGATTGGTCTGCACTTTGTTGCCAGGCGTCTGCTTGAGAAAAAAAGAAGAATTGGACAAAGGGTCTTCTAGATTTGGATAAGATGGCGTCGAGGGCGATGCTCTACGGGTCCTATGCTGTCCGTAATTTAGACTTGGATTGTTTGCTGGTTGATGGATGAAAGTCGTGGCTGTTAGCTTTTTCTTTGGGCCGATTAAAGCATCCGTTTCTTTGTCTTAATTTTAAGAAGATTATTAAAATTCTTGAGCTTTTATAAAATAGTTTTTATGTCTAATAAAAAAATATTCCAAATATTTTTATAAAGCTTATTAAAAGAAAGAATTTTTGGAAAAATTAATCTCTAAACACTTTAACAAGTTATTAAATAAGATAAAATTATTTTTGTTTTTACAACCTCCTCTTTTTTTTTCTTGTGAATAATCAATTTATCATAATCTTGGAGAATTTTTTTCGCCTACTTAGATCTCTGATTTTTTCTAGAATAAAATAGTTATCAATCTTAGAGAGAAAAAAAAAGCTTAAAGATAAGTTCTCATTTTGGGCGGCTGGGATTTTGGCTTAAAGTTGACGCTTGTTTCGTTTTAGATTAATATTTTTATTGTTGCTTTGCAACATAAAATTTAATAGAGTTTTTTTAAGCTTTGATTACGAGCAGAGGATTACGGGTTTGTAAAATCACAAATTTTTATTTTTCCTAATAGGCACTAAAATTCATTATAACAATTTGATTTGAAATTTTTAATATTTGTGTAGGCAAAAAAAGAGCCTTTTTGTTTTAACTTTTTAACTAGTTTTGCTCGTAGCGGTGAATCGATGATTTATTGATTTTTTTCTTCTAAATTCGAAGTAAAAATCTTACTCTAAAACTGTAAATTTTAATTAATTTTGCTTTGTTTGATTTTAAACAATAAAATATTACAAAAATATTTAATTTTATTATAAACAAAATGCCTATACAGGTAAATTCTAATTAAGTAAAAATAACTAATTTGTTCGCTTTTTTGAATTTAAAAATACACAAACAAGCTTTTTGAAAATTAAACAAAAATACTTGACCATGTACTCACAAATATTTTAAAAACTTCAATACCTTTTTGTGATAACCATGGCCCCAAAACTAGAATACATTGATTTTGTGAAACAAGGTCTTTGAAACTAAAAATGTTAGATTCGAAAAAAATTCTAGTCAAATTTTCAAAATAATTCAAACCAAACAACTTTCTTTTATTTTTGTTTTTAATTTACAAAAAAAAATTAAAAGTCTCAATTAAAGTTGTTAATCCAAGTTAGCAACGAATTCATTAAAAAATAGTTCAAATTAAATGCATAAAACAAGCGTTTTATTTAAATAAAGAAATAGGTCAAACAAAATTAGAAAAAAAAAAGTTATCTAAATTACAAATATATACGATGGCAAATAAAGCCTAAAAAAATCCAATTTTGATTTTAATCTAAACATAAAAAATCCGAATTTACTTGTATAAAATAATGAGATAATAAAAATCAAATATTTCATTTTTATCTATCTACTAAACTAGTTCAAGAATATAAAAAGCTCATTTAAAGAATGTCATCAATCTTCTTTGGGAATAGATAAAGCTTAAAAAATACTTACCATTTTTTAATTGATATTGGTAATAATCATTTGGATTTGGTTTATTTGAATATGAATATGGAGAAGTTGAATAGAGCTTATTTGACGACAGATTGTTTGCGTCGGATGAAGGCCCAAATTTCAACAAACTTGAGCTTGACAAGCTATTAAGCGAGCCAGTTAAGGGTTGTTGTGGTAAGGACGAGTTGAATTGAAGCGTATTATTTGAGTTAAATGTTGGCGTTTTACGAGATGGCGAAAGTATTTGATTTGAGCTATTTGAATGCATTAAAATCAACTTTGATAAAGAAATAAACTAAAATTTTGATTTTAAAACATTGATTTTAAGCTAATGGTTATGAAAATCTAAACAAAATAATAGAGTACCTTGAGATTAGGTTCAAAAAGATTTTAAAATAATAAAAAAAAAATTTTAAAACACTTTATTCAAAAAAAAGTTTCAATTTAATATTTTTTATTTTCTTTGTATACAAATTTTCTTGATCGCATAAATTCACGATAAAACAAAAAAATTTATCAGAAAAAAAGATAATAAACAAAACGAAATTTTCTAACCTACTGACAATATGCATTATGTAATCGTTTCAATTTTAATCAAATTAATTTTTTTAATTTAAGTGAAACAAATCAGAAAAAATAAACTGAAAACCAATTTTTATTGTAAACCTTGTTTTTGACGAGATTGACTCTAAAACTATTGAAGAAAATAAATTTTCTAATAAGCTGATAAAAATTTTTCTGAATCTTTTAAAATTTAATTAAAAACAATTTCCAATAAAATCAAAAACTCAAATAATTGCTAATTATTAATTTATTTTTTCGATTTGTCGCGAATCGATCATTGTTTAATTTATTTAGCCTTAGAGTAAAACAAATGAATTTTTCTGACTAGACACAATCTAAAGTTGACCAATATTCGAGAGATATAATGAAAACTCAAGTATTTGAAACAAAAATTAAGGTTTTTGTTTTGAAAAGGCCTCGCTTAAATTCGAAAATTTTAGCTTCATCTTTATGTAAACTTAATATAAGTGTTCTTGGTTTAAACAAAATCCGAAGAAGTGTGTCGAAGTAGTTTTATAGCTAAGAAAAAAAATAAATACAAATTAAAAGCAAAACAAAGTTTTTTTCATTTTTCAGTGAATTAAAATAATTTGGAATTTGACTATTCTATTTTGCCTAGGTTTTAGCCCTCATAAGATTTTATCGAATCCTTTGTAAAAATAAAATAATATCCACTCACAGCAAAATAAAACTCTGTTTCTTTTTAAATATAGTTTCATATTGTTAACAAACGGTAAAGAACACTAAATCTATTTTTTTTAAATTTTAACAATAATACATTTGAATTGCTATATAAATTTAAAATTATACTTTGTTTTATTGCTTTTATATGATAATCATTATAATTCTGAAATTTTTTTAATTTGCCTTGACCATATTCTGCATGGTCCTTTTCTACTTTAATTTATTATGTATATTTAATAATTTATTCTAAGTACTCCATACTAAAAAGTTACCGTAGTTTCAAAATACTAGTAGTCATCATAACAATTCTATTAAGTAATAAGTTTAACCTATGAATTACTTTTTATAAACTTTTTATAACTAAAAGATTGTACAATAATTATACATAATACTATAATAATATAAAACAAAGTAGCGTCTTTTATAGTATTATTTTCGAAAAAAATTGAATTATATATTAAAATTTAATTTATTCGTATCTTGAATGATTCACTTGAATTTCATTCTGAATTAAGTCGCGTTTCTTTTTTGCTAAAAGCATATCACAAGCTCTATTCGAATGCTGTTAGTAGAAAAATTAAAAAATTCAAATTTATCTGGTCATGATTATTATTGAAATACATTAATTACTTTTTAAAAATATCAACATCTCAATAGATCAAAAATTTTTATTCGAAATAATAAAGACTAAAATGCATTCAAAAATATATTCGGTTCAAATTATGAATAAAAAAATTGGAAATTTTGAAAGTAAACTTCAAAATCTTTTAAATTAAAACATTAATATTCAAATTAGTTTTTGATATTTCTAGTTAATTTAAATATTCAGTCTGTTTTATTTTAATTTTTAATCTGATCACTAAAGTTTCTTATCAAACATAACTTTCTGGTTACTTAATTTTTTGTTCCTAAAAAATCTTACAAAATTTTTTATGTTGATCAGAAAATTCAATAAATTTAGTTTGAATATTTTCAAAAATTTTTATTGAGAGCCTCAAATCTGGTCAATATTTTAAATTTAAGAATAAAATGACCCAAATAAAGAATTCAATTTTTAAAAATTATCAAACAAAGATCTTTTTTTTCAATTTTAAATTTATAAAACCATTCATTTCACGGTCTATTTAACTATTTTTTCAGAACAGATCAAAATTGTTATGCTCATGCATAGAAAGTGTTCTAAAAGAATTGAATATGGTAAGTTATTGATAAATTAGTTGAAAATTGATTCAATTAAATATTTGTATTTTTTTAAAGTTTATTCAAAAAAAAATTTTATTTAAAATTTAACTTGATCTTTTGATTTGAAATTAACCTGGGGGCCATCCTAGTTGGCGTCCTCCAAGAATGTGCACGTGTAAATGATAAACACTTTGACCACCTTGCTTTCCATCATTAATAACAAGACGATAACCGTTACTTAAACCTTGCTGAGCGGCACATTTTCTTGCAGTAGCAATCAGGTGTCCAAGAAGCTAATAAAAATAAATCTTATCTTACAAGAGAAAATAAATAAATTTGATATTACTTGTTCATCTGAATCATCAGCAGTAGACAGCTGTTGAATATGCTTTTTTGGAATAACTAAAAAATGCTTAGGGGCTTGTGGACTAACATCATTAAATGCTAAACATTGATCATCTTCGTAAATAATGTCAGCCGGTATTTCTTTGCGTATTATTTTGCCAAAGATTGTATCACCTCCTGGTGTAGCAGTTTGAGCCAATTTTATTTCATCACTCATTTTTTCTGATGATGAGCTAAAATATTTGTTTAGCACTAAATAGTTGTTAATTCTAAAAGTTGGTTTTTTAATAAGCTTAAAGAACATAATATTTTATTGAAGACTTATGTAACTTATGACCAAGATAAAAAATTAAATTAAAATTTTTTTTTGTTCATAAAAAATTAAATTTTTTAATTTGAATTTGCCAATTTTTTGTCTGCATTTGTTTTTAAATTTTTAAAATAACAAAATTAAAAGAAGTAAATCACGATGCTGATCTATTTAGTAAAAAATCAGCTAAATAAACTAATTTAAATTAAAATATTAATAAAAACAAAGATTCTAAGTATATTTATGAAATATTTAAATTATTTGACTAACGAAAGATTTTGAGGTAAATAAAAAAATATATTTATTTTGTTATACAAAATCAATAATGAAGCAGATTAATAATCTATTATCAGAGCAAAATTTTTAATATTCTCAACTAAATTATGTTTTTTTATTATTTCAATTTTTAAATGTGAATTTTCTCTTTATCCACCTGCTCTAGATTAATTAACAACATTTTAAATAAATTCGAAAAACATTCAATTTATCAAGTGCAGATTATACGATAGTCTGATAACCATACACAAAATTTTTAATCATAGTAAGTTAAGAACAAAACAATTTAATATTTTTTTAGTTAATCGATTTAAGATAAATCAATTTTGAGCATTTTATAGAGGGGCCTAATTTTTTAAGAGTAAAGCTAAAATCGAGACATTCAAAAAGTAGAGTTAATAAGTAGAGTCATTAATAATTTCAACTGTGATTTGAGTGATAATGATCCTATAAAAAGGCTGGTAATGAACACGCAAAAATGATGCAAGAGTGATAGGGACATGTTCACACATTACAACTGTATTTTGTTTTTAGGATATTCCGGAAACATACCTGAAGAATTGGAAACAACTGAAAGTGACTTGTTTTTTGATTATTGGTATGATGCATCGCAAAGATTATCAGAAGAACCAGAAAGAATTATAGATGACGAAGAAAACGATGATTGATCTTAAATAATTTTAATTTTATAAAGAGAAATAATTTACTATTGTCTTATATAAAGTTGAATAAATATTATTAAAATTCTAAACAGTTTAGTTTTATTTTTTCCTATTTTTCTAATGGGCACAGAATGAATTTTTGATATATCATATATTTATTAATAAGGAGTAAGCAAATTTTGATCCGATCCTCGAAACCGATTGCCATCAGAAAATATTGATATAGTCTTAAAATTTTGGTGTTTTAAGACAAAAATTGAATTTACTCTAAATCACTAAGGGATAAATATTCTCTGTCTTTTCCATCTTTTAGAGGAGAGAATTTTGTTTCTGAATAATTATTTATTTAATGAAATAAATAATTCGATATTTCAAAATTATTTCAAAAACTAAAAAGAGAGGTTTCAGATTGGTTATCTAAGAGGCTCAATAACTCTAGTGGTAATTGATAAAAGAAATTTTCGACCATAAGACTCCACTTTCTGGTGAAAAAGAAAAATCTAAATCTTTGAAATTTTAACAAGAAAAGAAGCTGTGAAGACTATTCAATATGGATTATGGAGTACTAGTAGTTTATCAAAATCAAACATTCTTTTTTCTGTTAGTAGGATAAGATATAAAAAAAAAAGGCGTTAAGGTATTTTATTTATAAAAATTATATACTATCACTTTGCATTCAAATAAATACATTTTTTGGAAAAATCTTAAGTATACCAAATTTTTTTTGATTAAAGTTAATCAATAGTGCAAGTATTTACTTTTTTTTGAGTATTACAGTTATTCAAATCGAATAATCTACCTATATTTGTTGGAACTAACCGAATAAATTCGTTCATATCAATATTAAGCTCTATTTCGCTTGATAGTTCATGTTTTTGTTTCTTGGTACAAAAATTGGCTTGGCCAGCTGATTTTCAAACCAACTTACTTACTTGAAAAACGACGAGTTTCTGGTGACCTCTTTCCCGTCTCTTGCTACCCTAAACCGACTCCCATTGATCTCGACGACTGCGTCTGGCTTCAGGTCCCAGTCTGACATTGATTTGTCGAGTCTCTGGCGCCAAATGAGCAATTCTTTCTTCATTCGGGCTTTTGCATCGCGGTCGTTCTCCATAGCCTTTTGATAGAGCTTGGCCCTTTCCTCACGTCTCTAAGCCATTTGTGGAATTCCGGTTGAGTAACTGCAGCGACCGATCATGAGCAAGGCAGTGCAACTTGGGTTGTTGAGTGTGGATTCTTGCGATATGCCCGTAGGAAATCGTACAGCGCATCCATTTTGATTTTTCTCATAATTTTCGCCACGCGTAGGACTCTGCCAAGGTTCTTCAAGAACCTCTCCACATCTCCACTTGAACTCGGCTAAAGTGGTGCTATTTCAAAATACTCAAAATGTCCAAAATTTTTGAAAAAAAACTCAAAATGTCCAAAATTTTTGAAAAAAATCGAAAATTTCGTAAAAAATTTTTTTTTTTTTTTTTTTCTAGAAACTCTCAAAAATTATTGTATTATTTTTTGACCAAAATTAACGTAATAAAAGGTAATTTCTGGTTAATAAAAGTCAAAACAACTCAAATTTAGTCAAAAATGGATAATTTATTTACAATATGAAAAATGTGTGATTTTACCTAAAAATGAAGTGTTTTTAGCTAGAATGCATGATTTTATGTTTAAACTACACCAAGACAATTATCCAAAACATAGCAATAATTTATAGCAATTTTTTGCAATTAAATGGGGTAACATGGGTAAAATATACTAGACACTAACACGATTTTTATTTTTATCTAAAGACACTTCATTTTTAGGTAAAATCACCTCCAAAATCTCCAGACCAATCCAATTGAACTTTTATTGATTGAACTAAAAGTGTTTGTTAGACAATTATTTTAAGTGACTCAGATCTATTTGTTGCTATAAAGGATTTTTAGAAAACTTTAATCCCACTTAAATGTAAAAAGTATATCGATCATTTAAAAAAAGTATCTCCATTTTTCATTCCCATTATTATTCGGTAGAATTAAAACTAAATTAAAAAGGTAATTTAGGTTGTACTAAATTATACAATTGATTCGTTTGAGTCACGCTTTGGAAGCAAAACGGCCCCACAGAGCTAAAGGAGAACGAATATGTTTCTTTTACAAGACAACACTAGGCCACATGGTGCAAAAACGACTCGAAATACGATAGAGAATCTAGGCTGTGAAGTCTTATCTCACTCAGCTTATCCACCAGACTTGGCTCCTTCAGATTACCATTTATTCTGATCCATGCAGCACTTCCTCAGTGAAAAAAAGTTACTCAAACTTAGAAGAAATCAAAAAAGACATCAGTCAATATTTCATCTCAAAACTAACCAGCTTCTACGAGCGAGGGATCAAAATGCTGCCAGAAAGATGGGAGATGTGTATTTCTAGCGAAGGAAATTATTTTAGTGTCTAATAATATTTTATTTTATTTTTTAATGAATAAATAAAGTCTCGAAAAAAACGAAAAAACTTATTAAACAACCTAATAATTTAAATGCTTTATTATAAGAATTTTTACATATTAAGTCGTTAAGTTTAATTGCAGCTTTTGAATTGTATTAATTAGTCATGAAGACCTTCTCATCAGATGATAATTCAAAATAACTATTTCGAGGGATGTCTTTAAATCGAACTTAATTGCACCTAACCCATTTTTTTGAAAGTTTTTCGTTGGTTTTTCCCATTTTTTAATGTTTTTCAAAGTTTTTCAATTAATAAAAAAAATAAAAAATAGAAAACTTGTTGTGATTAAAAATTTTTCAATTATATTTTTTTCAGGATTTGGTATATTTTCAATTACTTTTTTATATTAAATCTTCATCAAAATATGCATTTTTTCAAAGAGAATTAGTTTAATTAAGAAGATTTTCTGATGAGTTTGAAAGATTCTACAACAAAGTTAGAAAGCATGCCTCAACATAAGTTAAAATTTTTTGGAAGAGCTTTTAATTTTTGACACAAAAATGGGAGCAAAATTAACACAGAAATGCCCTCCTTTACCTTGATTCCTGTAGTTTCATAATAAATTTGTAAAATTTAATATAAGTTTACAGTAAGCTTCTATATTAAAGTCTAAAATTTTGTGATATTTATTATGCAAATATTTGAAAACTAAAATTAAGATGAGCTAATTTTGAACAATCTAAATATTAAATCATTGATGTAAAATCTTTAATTAAACTTTGCCAAAACCTCGAAAATTTATTACACAGTTTCTAAGAATAATTATGAAGGTGTATAAAATACAAAATTTTGACGAGATTATACAAGCTTTAATCAAAAATTTTAAATATTTTTTATATAATATTCGCTTTTGTGAAATTAAATTCAAAATTATAGAACAAAGCTAAAAATAACTTAATAACTTGTTTTTATCAATTAAAATTATTCAAAAGTAAATATTTTTATTTTGAAAAATAAAATGGGAAAAAAGAATTGATTTTCAATGTATGCTGCATAATTGTACTAGATATGATAGATTTAATTTTTTTACTTAAATATTTACCTACTTGAAGATTTTTCAGACTAATTTTTGTTTCGTTTGTTAAGTCTTAAAATCACTAGAATTATGTTAAAGAGCTTAGACTGAGCCATCTGAATCATTATTGCTACTATGAATTTCTATCGGCTAAAGTAACAGGTATATCTAGTTGAAATTTTTTCTAAAATTAATATTAAATTTCAAGACCCTAAAATAAAACCTAAAAAATCTATTAAAATATAATTATAATTTTTAAAAGATAATAAATTATGTAAAAAGCTTTTCATTTTTTTTTCATTTATGTATAAATATTATAAAAATTAATTAATAAGTCCAAATTTTTTTAAAATGAGTCTGTGGAACCAATTCGAGATTAATAATTCAACCTGGAATGTACCGTGTCGTTATTCAAACTTAAATCCTCTCGGTTTTGGTGCTTATGGACTTGTTTGGTATTTTTAAAAAGTTTCATCTCTAATTGAAAATATCGATTAACTATTTAAATAAAAGCTCAGCTACTGATAGTGTATCGAATCAACAAGTAGCCATAAAAAAACTCTCTCAACCTTTTTTGACTAAAGTTCATTGCAAGCGAGCTTTAAGAGAGATCAAATTATTAAAACATGTTAGACATGACAATATTATTCAATTATTTGATATTTTTACACCTGCCAATAACAAAGAAACAATGGAAGAAATGTAATTTATTTATTTTTTTAATTTAAAATAGATATGATAGATAATGGTCCAAATTTTTTTTCAGATATTTGGTCACCAATCTTATGACTTCTGATTTGCATAATGTTTTAAAAACCACACGACTAAGTGAAGATCAAATAAAATTTTTCACATATCAAATTTTAAGAGGACTGAAATATCTTCATTCTGCAAATATAATTCATCGAGATCTGAAACCTGGAAATTTGACTGTAAATGAAGATTGTGGTCTTAGGGTTTGTTTTATTAATTAAAATTTAAAAAGAATGTCATCATTTATTTTCTAAAAATAGATAATAGACTTTGGGTTGGCCAGAAGTGAAAGCGATGAAATGACAGGTTATGTTGCTACTCGTTGGTACCGAGCTCCTGAAATTATGCTTAAATGGACAGAATATGGAAAAGAAGGTAACAGAATTCAAATTTTTATAAATTTTACTAAAAAGTTTAAAAGTTGATGTTTGGAGCGTCGGTTGTATTTTAGCTGAAATGTTTATTCAAAAAACTCTTTTTCCTGGATCCGATCGTAAATTGTACCTTAACTTAAAATATTTAATTTTATTTATTTTTATTTTTAGACGTAAATCAATTAAACAGAATTCTTGATGTCGTGGGCTATCCATCTGAAGAATTTCTACAAGACGTTACTCCTGAAGCTAGGCAATATTTAGAAAGAACACAGCTTCGTCAAAGAAGAGCAGATTTTTATGAATACTTTCACGAGATACCTGACAAATTAGCCATTGATTTAATTGATCAAATGCTTCAATTAGATCCTCGCCGTAGAATAAATTGTCAACAAGCATTAAATCATCCTTATTTGGAAGCATATCATGATGAAGATGATGAACCTGATGGAGAGTATTTTAACCAGGAATTCGAAAACCAAGATTTAGAAGTTTCTGCATGGAAAGGTAATATTTTTTGGATTGAGTTCACTATAAAAAATTAATATTTTTATATTTTAGTTTTAATATTCAACGAAATTCAAAGTTTTACTCCTCCAAATTATGAGGAAGTCTAGTTTGCTAAAATCTATTTTGACCAATATTTTTTTATACTAGGATAAAATTTATTTTTTTATCTAAATAAACTAATTTCTTTACTTTTTATAAAATTTGGTGTTTAAAATTATGAAAAATAAAATTAAAACTTAAATATTTTTATCATCTAAAAAATTTATTTAAAATTTGTTAATTATTTTTTATATATTTTTAAATTAAAATTTTTTTTGAATTGTTATCAAAATTAAAAATTATCTTTTCCATAAATTAAAAATGAAGTAAACTTTTTATCACATAGAAAAATAATGAGCTTAAATAGTGTTAAGTTTGCATTTTGTGATAAAAATTAGGTTAAATTATAGAATCTTAAAAAATTTTTTAATTTTAATTAATTCCATTTAAACCTTTAATTAAAAACACTATGAATTATTTTCTAAGTTTTTATTTAAAAAAGTCAACTCCTTAGCATTATTTTACATATAAAGATTTTCAATCTTAAATTGATGTTTAATAAGAATCGGGTTCATTTAAGATACTTTAAATTGGTAATATTGCCCTTAAAAGAAAATTTACAGAAATGTTAAAATTTTTTATTTGTTTTCAAAATTAAGTAAAAAGAGAAGCACTTTTTAACATTTTTTGCCTTATTTCGAACTTAAAATACTCAATATTAAATATTTGTGTAAAGCTTAAGAGACTCAAAAAGAAAAAAGGGTACCAACCTGCGGACATGTACCAATTTGAAATATAAATTTAAAACTTCTTATAGTTTTAAATTTTAGTTTCACACAAAACTGATGTAAAAATTTTTTTTTAATTTTACATGTAAAGTCTTATATATAATTACGCTTAACTGAAGTTTTATTGTACTTAAGTACTATTCAACTCTTTACATTTGAATTTTCTATTATGATCTAGTTTTTATTCAAATATTTAGAATATTAAATATAGAATATTTAGAATATTTAATATAAGAAACTTTACTTTGGATTGTTTAAAATGGAAATCTCAGAGATCGTAATTAATTATCAAAAATTTATTATTTAATAATAAAAAATTTGTTTCAGAATGAAAATCATCAACTAAACAAATTGGAAAACAAAAATAGCCAAATATTGATCGAAGATAATTTGCTTAAAAGTGTTGATATATCAGATGTTGTAAAGAATAAGCAAAATTTGTAAGATTATTTCGATAGAATATTTGAAGCATTTAAAATTTAAATAATTTAAAGTAATTTACAAGAAAGCTTGAAAAAAGCTATCAACATTACTAACCCTTTGGTAAAAGAATTCATGGCTGAAAGCTTTGGCACAATGATATTTATATTCATTGGATGTTCCGGTGTTGCTCAATTTAAGTTAAATAATAAACAAGATTCAAATTTAAACAATCTATTGTCTGTAAATATAGGATTCGGCTTTGGAGTGTTGATGGCAATTCTTCTTGTTGGAACAATATCTGGTAATTTATAAATTTATTAAAATTTATTAATTTTTATTTTTGTTGACCAGGAGCTCATTTAAATCCAGCAGTGTCTTTTTCATTAAGCCTCACTGGTAAAATGACTTGGCGAAAGTTTTTTATTTACTCTTTAGCACAAACTTTGGGAGCTTTTCTAGGAGCAACACTAGTTTTTCTGGTCTATTTAGACGGATTAAAAAGCTTTGGAGATGAAATGTATTCTTTGAATACTGCTGGAATTTTTGCCACATACCCTAATGAAGTTCTAGGAGTTTTTGGAGGATTTTTGGACCAGGTTTTAGGCACAGCGGTCCTTATCATGGTTATCTTGGCAATCTCGGATAAGAAAAACAATGATATATCGAAAGAAATAAGTGCTATTTTGATTGCTTTTCTGGTTATAGTTATTGGGTGTTCATTGGGATTTAATTGCGGTTATGCTATTAATCCAGCAAGAGATTTCGGACCGCGATTATTTACTTTCTTTGCCGGTTGGGGTTCTCAGGTTTTCAAGGCAGGAAATGGCTTTTTTTGGATACCGATAATAGGACCCTTGGTTGGATCATTTATTGGTACTTTATTTTATCTAATTATAGTTTCAAATAATTTGTAAATGTTTGACAGCTCAAAATTTAACAATAAATAAAAAATTCTCTTTAGTTCAAAATAATTTTAAAAATTTTATTTGTTTTTTTGTTGATTATTTGTTTAATAAAATTTATCAAAATTAAATTTCACCTAATGATAAAACTTAATCAGGAAAAAGAACATATATTTCAACCGTTTTGTTAGAATAAATAATAGAATTGATCAAATTAGTTTTAATTTTTGCTCGTCTATTCGTTATCTTTTTTACAATCTTATAACTAGTGTCATTTACGAAACCCAAAACATTCAGATCCAGTTTTTGGCTTCGATTTTGTGATTCGCATTTATGGAAACACTCAAAAAAAATATTAGGATAAGAAAGTCAAAGACTCTTAATCCTAAAAAGAGTTCACTCTAAACTCTTGAAAATATTTCTCTCAAAAATTTTTATGAATCAATAAATTATACATATCTTTGAATTTGATGGAAAGGCTTTAAGCAAATTAGACCGATTAAGAATGGCACCGATCTCTAAGTAAAATTGTAAAAACAAATACAGAATATTATTTTATGAGATATTAAAAAAATGACATTAAATTAGAAATTTTCATATACTTAAGCTGTTTTAATTTCCATAACAAAATATTAAATTATTTAAGATCTTTTTTTGCTTTTAATTTTTGAAATTTTTTATCCCAAAGTTTAAAATTTTCTTATCTTAAAGTTATGAAATATGACAATCAAAAAATAATTTGGCCAATTGTATCAGACTCAATTGGTGTCACAAAAATCATCGAACCAGTATTATCATATAATCGACTTAGATTCTAATTAAAAATAGAGGTTTAGTAATGCAACATTGTTCTATATCTTAAAATATCAATTTTAAGATTTGGTATATCATCTAATAAATGATTTAGGTAAATGATAGCAAGTTTTATAAACTGATAAGAAATCATCTGATATCATTTATTATCAAATGAAAGGGTGTAGCATACCTATTGTAAACATTGAAATATTAAAAATAAAATAAGAATGCATAATGATTAGTTTTATTTGTCAACAGATTAAATTTTTGATTTATCCATCTCTTTGTTTAATTTGACTTTTTTAATTCTAAATATAAAAATTAATTAAAAAAAAATTAAGCTAATAAAAATTAATAAAATTTATTTTAAAGCATTTTAAAAAATTTATAAAAAAAATCAGTTTAACTGTTAACTTGATGACACAAATTTTTTTGAAGTGAATGAAAAATGTAGCATTTTCCAATTTCTAAATTTTTGCAAAAACTATTGTTAAAATCCGGCCTTGAAATAAGAACTACTGTAACCATATGTATTTGCCATTTCAAGTGCTTGTGACAGTCGTTGCTGTTTTCGAGATCTTCGACGTTTCGAGACCCACTTCTTATTTTCCAACTTTTCAATTCGCACCATCTCATTTTTTTCGCGTAATTTTCGACTTATCCATTCTTTAAATGCCTTGGAACGTTCCTCATGGGTCGACTTTCTTTTGTCCAACATAATCACTTGTTCCAATCTTTTCTGATAGTCTTTCTCTCTTTGAACTTGTTCTCGTTTTTTTTGTAACCAATTTTCATATGTTATCTTATTCTTGACAGTTCTGTTGGACTTTTTTTCATCCGTTTTGTGGCTCTGCTCCAAAAGCTGCCTTTCTTTCATTTTTACCCAAGCTTCAAACACTTCCTGATTCAGCTTTTTTTTTTCTTCTTCTTCCTTAAGTCTTTTCCTGCGAGCTTCAGCCCTAAAAAAATCTCTAATTGACGTTTTAGTTGAATAAATAAACCTACGATTCGACTGGCTTAGTGATCCTGATAGTGGCTTGGTATGGCGATTTGTAATCTTTGGCATATTCAGGCGTCGAATGCTTTCCAACTGGCGAGTGACTTTTGGCTCTGTTTTTTTTGGGATCACTCGACCCGGACACACGCTGAACCTTGTCATTTAATAATTTACTTTTCCTAAATTCGTTACTAGATGTCTTAGGCCTTTGTGGTGGATGAGGTAAAATTAGCTTGTTTTTTTCCAAAGCGGTATATTCATCTGCACTTATTAGCTCAAATTTTCCATCTTTTTCAATCAAAACATTATTCTCTTCTGTTTTTTGAAGCTCAGGCGAGTTAATTTGCGGCGATAGTTGAGGAATAGGCGACGGAAATTTTGTTTCCGAATCTGTCTCTTTTGAGTCAACAATTTTGCTTATCAATTCAAGATTTGATTTGTTTATTTCTGGACTGTTTCGTGAGGGTGGAGAAGGAGTTGAATTTTTGACCAAATTGGCATGATGGTTGGACAGCATCTTAAAGTACTCTTCAACGTCATCGTTTTCATCATTATATTCATTAGTAAGTTCATTGTGTCTATTCATTTCGTCATATCTTTGAATGGCCTCTTTAATCTTATTCATGAAAGCATCAGGATCCTTTTTTTCAACAGTGTCATTTAATGGCACCACAACAATCTCTTTTTTTTCATCTTCAGGATCATCTTTTGGAATATCAAAAGCTTTTACTGTATTATCAAACGAGACCGTAGTGGGTCTTTCTTTGTCGACCACAGGCTCATTGCTGAATTCTTGGTTGGCTATTTTGAGCCGTTCCTTGATCACTCGCTCATAGTCGTACCCATAGCCATAGTCAAAATTGATTTCGTCCTCTTCCTCGTCATCACTAGCGCCAAGATTGAGAGTGGGTTTCACATTGCTAAAATCGTACAAATCTTCGTCACCAAAGTTATGCCCGTCCAAATACAGATCTGGATCGGGACTAGTTGTTTGTTCATCCTGGAGTATGTCGCTCAAGTTTTGATTTTGATTCATTGCCTAAATTAGATTTTTATTAGAAAAAAAAATGAGATCTGCTTGATTTTAGAATATCATGCTTAAGGTGCAAATTAACAAGCGGACTAAGCGTCGAATGTAAAACATAAAATGTAAGAATAAAATTACTATTTTATTAGAAAATTTCTAAAACTTAATATTAATTTTAGGAAAGTTATTTATAAAACTAAGAAAACATGCTATACCTTTATTGAATTTATATGTGGTGCATATAAATCGGATTTGTTCAGGCCGTAGTTGGATCTGGTAATGCCGTTCATTCGGTATATTTTCTGGATTGTCTTCTATTTAGGTATTATAAAATCGCTCGTTTTCGGCTTTATTCGGTTCTCAAAACACACAAATAATAATACAAATGCCGTATTTTATTATTATAAATCGGTTTTTGTTAGTAGTCATGGTAACCTATGCGTTTAAATCGAATTTTATTAAAATTTATAATTTTGCCAAAAATAAACAAAATTTCTATTAAAGTTTTACCGGTCTGATTTAAATAACAAATAAAAAACCTTAATTGAGCTTTTTACAAGTTTTTTGTTTAACTTTAAGATTGTAAAATTAAAAAAATTCTTCCTTTGCCCCAAAGACACTTTTTGAAAGCTATTTATTATTGATTAAAATTTTTAGTTTTATTGACAATTTATTTTTAAATCAAAAATATAAAATATATTGTTGGTAGAGTCTGGCACACTTAAAAATCCTTCTTCAGGAAAACCAAAAATCCCAACTTTATACTTTTTTTTAATAAAAAAAGCAAAACACCAACAATTACGTGTGTATGAAAAAAAAAATTTTTGATAGAAAGCGATCCAAAAGATTTAATCTAATCTCCGTGTTACTAGAGGTCTAGGAAGTATCTTATTAAAATGAATAATGTATTAATAATTTTTTTAGTGCAAACTATGGCAGCTATAATTTGCACTAAAAAAATTATTAAAGTAATCAAGCATTATGGCTTGATTACAAAAATATATAAAGATTATTGTGTAATTTTTGTATAAATTTTTTTGAAAAAAAAGTAACTGAGACTCCAAAAATATCTAAAATCAATTTTAAAAATTAATTTTGGCTTTTATGTTTTAAATTTAAAAGTCATTTTTCAAGTTGATAAAAATAATTTCTTTGATTATTAGCAAAAAGAATATTAACTTTAATTAATATTTTAATTTATTCGCAGATGTGCAAGATTTTTTAAGTTAAATACTCTAAAATATCTATTTGTCGATATTATTGTTTTATAGAACTATGATGATTTACGATTTAATTATTTATACAAATTAGATATTAAAAATTTTAACTGAAAAGCATACAGATTTTTAAACTTCTACAAAATACAAATTAACTTTAATAGAATTTTTTTAAATATTTCGAATTTTCAGCTTTTTTATCCTTTTGATGCATAATTTATAACACCAGAATAGATTCATTTTTAAATTTTAATATTTTAGAGAAAATTTTCTGTTTACATATTCTGATCGAATATTCTCTCTCAGAATTAAAACTAATACAAATATACAAACGAATATCAGATAACGAGTTTTATCGACCAAAACAAGAAAGATTCACAAAATTGGAAATTTTTTTAGGCCAGACTTCCAACAGTTTTTTTTTTTGACACAAATTTTTCAAGTTTCAAAAATCTCTATTCAAAAATCAAAAATAGAATGGCTTTTTAAATTGTTTTAATTTTTTCAAAGTTTACAAAAGTAAAATTGTATTTTTAAACGTATGATTAATCAAACAAATCTTAATTTTTTTCAAATCTTAACGAGAAAATAAAATAAAAGAACTGGACTGAGAGAATAAACCATTTTAATTTAAGCATTTAGTAATTTCGATGTTCGAAGTACTTTTGCTAAAAAGGTTATTAAAAAATTTGAAATAAGTCTGTTAAATCTTCAAGCGATTGAGCTCGTGTCATTTCTATATTAAATTAATAATATAAAAATTAAATATTTAACGAGTGTTCAGTATATAATGACCGTTGTTTCTTGGTTGTTTAATTGATGAAAAATTTAATTAAATGATAAAGAGCCAACACTTAAATACCCACATTCTAGTTCGAGGAAGTGCTTTTTAAAAAAAATACTTTTGTAAGCATGAAAGATTGAAAAGTTGTAGAGTCAAACTTTTACCTGCAAATGCACCTGAAAAAATTTTAAGGATATTTGGGCTTATAAGAGCCCTAGTACGCAAATCATGAAATGAATTGCAAAATAAAATTTCAATTTTTCATACAAAAATTCAACATCGAAAATAAATAAAGAGCTCAAGAAATAGAAAAAAAATGAGTAAATAAATCTGAAAGGTTTAAGTTAATTTAAATAGATCGGTTGAATCAATGTTTAAGTTAATTTCTGATCTCTAAAAAACTCTGCAAAATTTAATATAATGCAGATATATGCAAACTATTTGATTAAGGTTAAACAAGGTTAGCTAGAAAAAAAATTTTAAGTCCGGACTCGGACTTGACTTGACACATGTGACTTTTAAATAACTCTGCTTTATTTTTATTAAAAAATGAAAACTAATAAGACAAAATAGCTAAACTTCATAATAAATTATTGCCCAAATTCGAAAAATTGAAAGTACTTTAAATACTCAATACTCAATTAAAATTTTGATGGTTTATGAAATATGAAACATGGTAAGACATTTAAATTTAATTTAATTAATAATTTAATAATTAATCCGTTAGCTATTTTATTTATTTTCGAGAATTTTCTAAAAAAAATAGATAATTTAAATTTTTTATTTAGAGTTATTATCTATTAAAAAGTTGATTTCTTTTTTAAAAAATTATATCCTACTAAATTAGACATTTGGAGATCACCAAACACATATTCTTAATTTTTTAATTTTCATAAATACAAATAATTTTAAATTTGTTTGTAAAAGTGTTTGTACTAAAAGGTTTAGGAGTATTAAAAATTAATAGCAACAAATAAATCAAAATCATAAACGGTGTAAGAATATTTTCAAGCCTTGAATAAAGCCATAAAATAGAATTGATTTCTTGGAGTTAGTTTTTATTAGAAAAATAAAAAATATTTGCACTTATGTAAATATTTTTATTTAAAAATTTAAATATAAAATTTTCTTAATTCATGATTTTATGAGTGTCATTGTGAGTGAATCGCTCGAAAATTTTTACCAATGACTCACTTGTTGAATGAAAAGTTCACATTCTAATCTTCAAAAAAAGAGATTGAAATTGTTTAATATAATTAAAATAAATAAAGTCTTATCTGTTTTGATTTAAATAATAATTGATTATTTAATAAATATTCTGAACTAAAGGCAAATGGGAATTTGTTTTTATTTTGTAAAAAGAAGTCATTTTCTTAAAATCCGAACCATCAGACAATTTCACGCATTTTTTTTGAGTATGAGTGTGAGGCCTTATTCAGGTTTAAGACTGAAATAAAAATTAATTTGATAAATATGCTATATTTGAGTCCGATATCTTTTTGTCAAATGTACTGAAAAATTTAAACTTAAAGCTACAAAGAAGGGAGTAGTCCACTTCTTTCTTTTTTTTTGGTATATTACGACATATCCCTGTTATTTTATTTGAAATTAAAATTTTTTTTAATGTGTAAAAATTCTTCTAATTCTGATAAATAAAAAACAGGGATATTCACGAATATGTGCTAAGGGTGATTAGAGTCTGGTATAAAATAATTACGTGTGTTTGATTTGGTTTAAAAATTATGAATTAAAATACGCCTTGTGTTTAATTCAAAAATAAGTAAAACTATTTAGTGAAACAATAACTTTTGGTAGCCTTACGTTCTTAAATTTTAAATTATTGAATCGATACAGTCAATAGAAATTGCTAAAAAATCTGAAATTGTAGCTCAACCTGGAACTTAAACAGAAAAATTAAAAAGACAAATTAATAAAAGCTTGGGTTGGTGCGATACGGT
This sequence comes from Brachionus paranguensis, assembly GCA_016802215.1. Classification (NCBI taxonomy): domain Eukaryota; kingdom Metazoa; phylum Rotifera; class Eurotatoria; order Ploima; family Brachionidae; genus Brachionus; species Brachionus paranguensis. The sequence continues at coordinate 150,995 of JAESIX010000004.1, forward strand.
GCAGTAGATATTACTAACTTTGATTGCGACAATTATTAGAGCCGTGTAGTTTTTCGATTTGAGGAAAAAACATAGAGAAAAAAATTCCTTTGTTCAGTTTTGTGAAATTTGGTACTTAAAACAGAAAATAAGCGACCAAGAAAATTTTTAAAATTTAAAATTTTATTTAACTTCACAAAACTTTATTTAATCAGGGAATAAAGTATTTTCTCTATTTAATCAGGGAATAAAGTTCGTTTCAATCCAGTTTTTTCCTAAAAAATTTATTAAAATCAACTTTTTTGAATATTTTTTCAAAAATCAAAGAAATGTAAGACTAGTTGAAGCGAACAAATTGAAACCAACTTAACTCACCCTAATTTTTTAAACTTATTAAAAAATAACATATATTATTTTTGGTTTTGTGAAATTTAGTAAAATAGAACTGAACAAAAAGTTAAAAATTCTTATAACTTTTGTTTTAAAAGTCAAACGCAAGCTCTGTAAATGTAACATGGTGCAACATTCAAAGTTGCACTATTATCAACAATATGGTAAAACTCTGCAAATTTAGCATAATTTAAATTTGGACAAATTTGGCTATTGTTAAGACCCAAGTCTTGACACGTCTCTTCTTATTATTTAGAACTATATATTGTGAGGTCTGCAGCTGGAGCGCATGCTTTAGCTACTATTTAAACCACTAGATTATTGTTATAATTTCGGATTCCATTTAATAAACTTTTAACTACATTAAGTTGTTTTATTTATTTATTGGCTTAAATCCCTAAAGTCAAAATTCAAGACTTTATACTATAGTGCATTTTGCAGAGACTTTGCACATCATTAGCAGACTTTGACTTTTGGTACAACTAATTATGTTGCACTTTGATGCGCCTACAGAACTAATTAAAAGACTTCAGAAAAAACGTTATAAGCTTTTTTAGCAACAATTCTATTTTTTTATTTAGTACCAAATTTCACAAAACCTTATTTTTAATTTCCAAATTAATAAAGCTATTGTTGTAACACAAAACGATTTTTTTTAAAAGTTTAAAACTATTAATGAATCAAGTTTTCAACCAACTGATTTTGCTAACTTTTGGCTATTTTAATAAAAATTCGACATTGAAAAATATTTCAAAATGTTTAAAATATTATTTTATTTATTTTGACATTAAAAAAAGTAAAATTTTAAAATTTTTTAAAATTTTGTCACGCAAAAAAATGCGTGCGTGAGAGTTGAGTGCTTATCATACAAACTCACACTCAAAATGAGCCTTATTTGAATGAAAATGTCTGCGAACCAACAAAAATTATTTTTAAATTTTAAAATAATTTAAAATTCGATTAAATAGTCGCCATTCATGCATGAAAATTTCGAATCAAAGTTTTTATTAAAATTCGTACAAATTAGTTTCTATAGCAAATTTTAATGTAGCATTAAAATTAAAAATTCATTTTATCTCACTTAAAAATTAAAATGTCAAATAAATTATTATTTTTATCCATTTTTTACTTTGTTCTTTTAATTTTATTCGTATTGATACAATTAGACAAATATCTAAAGACAAGTGTTCTACTGAAATGTAGCCATGTAGCCTTTAATTTTGGCGAGAACAAATGTTTGCTTGATTCATGGAACGATATTTTCAATGTTTCAAAATACCAAAAGCTCATAGATTCAGAAATTCTAATCAAAACAGCAAAATTTATGATACAAGAGCGAAAAGAAGATGATGAAGAATTAATTCATTTTGTAAGCTCTCAGATTCACAGTCCAAATGGTGAAAAGAGAAACATTTTTTCAAAAAAACTGGATTATAGCGAATATAAACAATCTAGAATCATAGATGATTTATTATCATCAAAAAAAAATGGTTTTTTTGTTGAGGCTGGTGCTTACGATGGAGAAAAAATGTCAAATTCTTTATTTTTTGAATTGAGTCGCAATTGGACTGGTCTTCTTATTGAACCTATTCCTCAACATTTTCAAAATTTATTATCAAAAAATAGGAATGTGTTTTCTATAAACGCATGTTTAGCAAAAAAGCATCCAATTGTCGCAAAATTTAAGGAAATGGATACACTATCAGCAAGAACTGTTCATATGTCAAGAGGATTGGCTTCTTCAATTGGAAATGATTACTTGTATGTTCCATGCTATCCATTGAATACAATAATGAAAGCAATAAACAAAACTGTGATAGACTATTTTTCTTTAGACTTGGAAGGTGGAGAATATGACTTCATTAAAAGTATTGATTTTTCGAAACTTGATATAAAAAGTATTTCTATCGAATTGGGTACCAAACACGATCAAATCGAACTATATTCTAGTTATCTAAAAAACTTCGGTTTTCGATTGATTTCAATTGGATTTGTAGACATTTTTTTTATTAAATAAATTTTGTATCAAAATTGAGTTGTTATTAATGCTATGATTGAATCAAAATTCAAATTGAAAATATTTAAAAATTAACCCCCAATTATATGAAATTTTCTGTTTGGCTTTAGTTATTAGAATAATATTAGAATTATTATTGAAGAGAAGAGATATATTTTAAGTCTTTAATCTGATAATAGACTTAATTTTACAGCTTGAAGTTTCAAAACAAGAATTTTTAATAATTAATAATTTTTTAAACATTTTAAATATTATTTTCACCTATGAGAGAAGTCTGAATTTTTACTTGTCTCAGTCGAAATAAATTTTTGTGTCAGATCATTATGGTTTGATATCCACCTTTATAAGAAACAAAAATAACTCTTTAGTTGATCATTAAGTACACAAAATTCAGTACATTGAACAAAAATATTTCCTTTTTTGGAAAATTAAAATTAAAGAGAAAAAATTCTAATAGCCTAAAATTAAATCTTAATTTTTTAAAATCAATCTAATCAATATTCAAATTAAATTTATTTGGTTTTGTGAAATTTATCACAATTTATTGTTGTATTAAAAATATTTTGGGAGTTACCCAGGAAAGTAGCAATGAAATTTAGCCCTTCCTTCCAACCAAATTTATCGGATTGGGTTGATATTTTTAGCGGTGTACCACAAGGCTCAGTGATTGGTCCACTATTGTTTGTTTTGTATATCAATGATCTACCAAAAGGATTAGAAAATGTTGTCAAATTGTATGCAGATGATACTAAAATGTTCTCGCAAACGGTATCAGAAATAAGCGCAGCGAAACTACAATTAGATTTAGATTTAGTTTTCAAGTGGACTCAAGATTGGCTTCTTCTCTTCAACACATCAAAATGTGTGGTCATGCATTATGGTCATAAAAACAAATATTTTCCTTATTTTATCAATGGTAAGCAGCTATCAACGTCAGAAACCGAAAGAGATCTTGGAGTTATTTTTAATACAAATCTGAAATGGAAAAATCAAGTGTTAGAGGCTACAAACAAAGCAAATCAAATGCTAGGTCGCATCAGGAAATCATTTGCTCGTTTTGATTGTAAGTTATTTAGATCTCTATATTTAACTTTTGTTCGTCCTCTTTTGGAATTTGCGGTGCCTGTATGGTCTCCAATTCTTAAGTCTGACTGTGAGAATGTTGAAAGGATTCAACGCAGAGCTACGAAATTTGTTTCTGCAATTAGAAACAAACCGTATGAAAGCAGATTGAAGGCTTTGAACATTCCAAATCTGATGGAAAGAAGAAAAAGAGGTGATCTAATTCAATTATACAAGTTCATGCATGGAATAGAATTGGTTGAAAAAAGCAACAATTTTAATGTCACTAAAAACCAAGGAAGAGGTCACTGCTTTAAATATCACAAAGAAATTTCAAGGCTCCAACATAGAGATAACTTTTTTTTCAACAGAACCGCTAGCATATGGAACTCGCTGCCTAATCAATTAGTTGAAGCCCCCAATGTTAACAACTTTAAAGCAGGCATTGATTGCTGGATGAGCAGCAATCAATCACATCAGCTGTCTTAGTGTGCCTTGTCAGCACACTCGCTGGCTAGCCAGCTACAGTCTAAACTACTAATACTACTACTACTAAATGAAATTAAATCTTTAATTGATTGTTTTGAATCTTAGGTTTTGGTGCACGCACAAGCGACCATCAATCCTATGTTAAAATCGGCCCCTTGTGAAGCGTGCATAAAAATGCGCTTTTCATGTTTTGATGCGGCCATAGAATTCAAAAAACCTGCAATAATTCTGGGTCAAAAACCGAAAATGCTTACTTGACCCCGCATAAAAAATTGAAAATTAAAAATTAAATAAGATGCAAAAAATTCAAATTTTTGAGTTATTGTGCGGAGTTAAAAATTAGAATTAACTCTTTAACTACCACACCCTCTAGAACTCATCATAAAAATTTCAAATTTTGACCAAATTTTTGATTTAATCTGAAACTTTTTTTAATAAAAAAAAATTTTTTAAAATCTTATTTTTTCTATGAAAAAAATGTTGCAAAATTGCAACATTGGTTTAAAACTCATACAAAAAACTTTTTAAATTATTAAATTTTTTAAGAAATTTTATTGATTTTGAGTTCTTTAGGTTTTATGTCAATATTTTAAATTAGAAAAATTATCATTCTTTAAGATATTTATATAAACAGTTTCTATTAGATGTGAAGCAAAGCATAACTTCACATTTGAACATTTAGATTGAGTTGTACTTTGACACAATTTGCATCAATTTATTTTTTCTGCGGTATTTTTACATCGGTTCAAAAAGAAATTTACAAGAAGCACTCCTCTTAAGCAATTTTTTTCAAATAGACTTTTAAAAAGTTGCATATAATGAATCCATGTCTAAGTAATTTGTTTTTCCTTGTTTTTTGGTGCTTTTAGTTTTGTTGTTTTTGTTAACCTTTTTTTTCAATTTTCCGGTTCAGTATCACTTGAAGAGGCACTGTAGTTAGAGTCTTCGGAACAAAAGCTTAAATCTGATTCAAAAATATCTGATTGCTCCGATTCATCTTCCGAGTTGTTCTCGATATCAGATCCAGAGTCTGGGAAATCGGTGATGATTAGTAAGTAGAGCTTTTTAAAATAATAAAATAATTTAATTAATTTGAATTAAATTTTGGGAAAAACTAAAGCTCAGATCGATTTTTTTAATTTTAAAATTCTACAGTAAAAAAATATTTATTGATTGCGTTTAAGATTGATTTAAAAATTAAAAAACTATTTCTTTTGTATAATGATGCTATCTTCGATCGACAAATCTTGATTTATAGATATTATCTCAAAACTAATATTCAATTGCGGTTTTTTAGGCTGAATTGGTGAAAAGGCTTCATTTTTCTTAATTTCTTTCTCATTTTTTTTGTCCTTTTTTTGAACGGTATGCTTAGAATTTAATTCCTCTTCTTTATTATCATGTTCTGATTCTTTCTCTGTATTTTCCCCTTTATTTGCATTTGTAGATTTTTTTTGAATAATGTCAATGATTGGATTCGATTTATTCGCCTTAGTTGTCTCTTCAAAACTTTGCTTTCCCATTTCTGATAGACTTTTTTCCGTCTCATATTTTTTTGATTCACTAAGCTTCTGGATTCCCAATACCAGCATCAAATCTTCATGATTAAGCTTCTTTAACAAATCATCGTCTAATTCTATTTTGATCTTTTTAGACATGTCTATATCTGAAAAAAAGAATGAAAGTTTGATACAAATATATACAGAAAACTCTAAAATAGCAAAAATGTTTATTCAATTCGAAAATGCCGAAAGATAAAGCATCTTTTTAAAAAAGAAAAACAATTATAAGCCACCCTCTTATCTTAGAGCATAAGAATGAAATCTTCAATAAACATTTAAATAAGATGAGCTTTGACATAAAATAAGTAATTGTAATGGTAATTGGCTTTATTTTTTGTAAATAACTGAATTTAGTAAAAGTGTGAAAGTTAAGTTTCTTTAGGCCAACTGGTTGTATGTATTTTGTTCAAATTAAGTTTGTAAAAGACAATTATGTTTTCAAAGAATGTAAATAAAAAATTAAAATTTTTTTTTTTAATTAATACAAAAATACAAAGAAGGCTTTGACGTTTTGGTATTTTTTTTTTTATTCAACACTTTTTCAAAACCTTTTTTATGCGTATTTTTTTTTTGAAAAATTTTTGCATTTAAAAATTTTTAAATGAACTACGCAATTTTTCAGAAAATAAATCTAATTAAAAAAAACTTGCCATTTGAAGATTTATATGTTTAAGATCTCTAGATAAACCTTCTATTTTTGAATTTCAAAAAAATATTAATTCAATGCTAAAACTGAAAACAAGGACTTTTATCCATTCAAAGCTGCCTCAAATTTTTCTTAAAATTATTTAAATAAATATATGAAAATAGAAAAATCCAATACTTGGATAATGTATTTAATATGTTATCAATTATAATAACTCTTTTCTAAGAAAGTTGTAATGTTTACCATATTTTTGCTGTAGTATCATATCTTTTTCTCCACGTAAGTTCCTTTTCTTTCAGTTCAATTTTACTCGTTCTCCTTTGGATCATTTTTTCTATCTGCTGACGCTGAGAAAAAGTACTACATCTTACTAATGTTTAATTACTTATTTTATATTCAAAATAATAGAAAAAAAATATGTCAATATTTGATTTCTGTGAATTATGAGAGAGATGAGATAATAATTGGACTGAAGTGATGTCAACTCATTGTAATAAGTATATTTTGATTTAGTTAGAAAGATGTGGTACATTGTGAGATATTGAAAATGGAATGTAACATCATGAATTGTTCTTACAATTTTACTGAAATAAAGCTTGATTTTAATGTAAAAATGCATTAATCAATTTACAAAACAACTATCATAAATTTTTGTATTTAACTTAATCAGATTTGTACATTTAGAATTCAAAATTTTTGATTTCTAAGTATAATGCTTGAAAATTGAAAACATTTTTCAAACTAAGCCAAAGAAGTGAAAGTTTTTATATTAAAATTATTTATTTAAGCTAATTTATTTTTATGATAAAAGTATGTGGAATGCAAAAATTTAAGTAATGCATTAAGTGATTGAAATAAATGTCATTAAAACTGAAAAAAATACTGCGAATTTTATTAACATTAAATAAAAAAATTAAACTATCTTTTCAATATTGATTTTGCGAAAAAATTCCCAAAAGCAAATAATTCTATTTGGCTTTTCTCTTTTTGATTTTTTAAATAAAAAGATATTTTAATAAAATAGAATTGTTCCTTAATTAAAGTGCTCCATTATAATTTAAATAAAAAAATTTAACTACGAACGATTTAACCATTATAACTAACATAACTTGCTACTAGTGAATATTAATTATTTGCAACTTCTTTATTTTCGTGTCATTCATCAAGCCTTTTTTTATTCATATTTTTTCCTTATTTGTAGAACATAAAGAAGGGGCTAATTTCATCTTTTTAAAAGTCTATTTGAAAAAATTGCTTAAGAGGAGTGCTTCTTGTAAATTTCTTTATGAACCGATGTAAAAATACACTAATTCTTTATTTTTAATCTATAAGGGACCCCAACAAGGATCCTATCAATACTATTCGAGTAACCAGTACATTTTATGGATCTAAATAATTTCTTAAATAAATTTCCACACATCAATTTTTATCATCACAATATACCGACTACTTCATGTTTTGATCAATAAATTGGACTCGTCCAATTTATTAAGTAGATTACAGTCTTAATTTAACGAATGACTTGGTTCCAAAAAAAATGCTTTCGTTGTATCAAGATTCATTGTATAAAAATTTACATGTTAAAAGATAGGAAAATTTTTTCAAAAATGATTTCAAAAATTTTTATCTAAAAAAATGAAAAAATAAATATAAAGTTACTTAAAAAAAATATTTAGTTATCGTTTGTTATTTTTTTTAACCTTTTCATCTAAAAAAGTTTCCATATTTATTAAAGAATTTACAAAAGTTTCACAATCTTCGTTTTTAAAAATAACTTTTTATTTTTTAAAAACATACTTCAGTATTTTTTTTATATTTATTATTATATTTAAAAAAATTATTTCAAAAAATTATTTTTAATCGAACACTTTTTTCCAAATATTTTTGGTAAAATATAAAAAATGCTATAATAGTTAAGTTACTCTGAAATTGAACAAAAAGTGGAAAATTAACTTTTAAATTTTCTAATTTTCTAACTAAACCCAGTTCATGATCTGTATCATGTTGAAAAATTTCTTTTTAAATTAAATTTTAGGATCTTTAAAAAAACTTTCTTTAATTATTACCAATGCAGTACTTATTGATTTAACTAAAATTTCAGCCCATCTCATACAAATTTAAAATTAATCTAGTCGACTCAATTTTTTTTAATTAGTTTTTACAGTAATTATTCAATCTCCCCTTGATTCGTTAATCCACACTAAAATTATTCAAAATTCCAAAATTTTCTTGTGACATTACTTTATTAGCTCTTTAATAATGGTTTGGTTTATAAAAAAAAATACCAGAAGATATTTAATTATTGATCCTTTATTTAAAAAAGGGGATATGTCAGAAATAAACAATTACCGCGAGATATCACTTTATTCGACAATTGCAAAAATATACGAAAAACTATCAGGAAAACAATTAGCTTATTATTTTCAATCGAATAAGATTTTCCTTAATGGACAACACCATATTAGATCTGAACGTTCTTGTCAAACAGTCATTCATAAGTATATTTGTGAAATAAAATTTTTCATTTTCAAGTATTTTAACAATTGTGTTATGACTCGGTTTTAACCAAATTTAAAGTAAAATTTAAATAAAATTACGTCAAAACCATTGGCAATGATACTTTATACCTATGTGAAACACTAGCATATCTACATTGCGATCTAATGGGACTAGAGTGAAAATTTAGAATCATCTTATTGAACCAGCTTCACAGCGAAAATTTGGTGAATCAACATTTGGATATTTTTTTACTAAATTTTTTAATAGTTTTTTTTTAAAACAATTTAATACAAATATAAATATTTTCTCTTTAAAAAAATTTTTATATGAAAATTTAAATACAATGATAATTAAATTTTTATCAATTAATGAAAAATTTAGATTCATAATTAGATTTTTTTATTTTTAAAATTTTATTATATTACATATTTTTCTTACTTTTATATTATTAATTATTTGTAATTATGTTTTTATATTTTTTTTATAGTGGGTTCCATGATAAAATTATTAAGGAGCCCTTAACTTAAAAAGTTAACTGGTAAACAAATACCAGATAGACGATTGTCTTTTTTAACTTTTGTTCACATTTAATAAATAAATAAATAAATAAAATTTCAGATTTTTTAATTTTAACTTGAGTATCCATTTTAAGAGTTTGTATATTTTTTTAGATTTTGAATTTGAAAAATTAAAAATTTTCCTTCTCCCCTATTTTTTTACTAGAAAAAATTTCAATTCAGGTTAATTTAAATTTAAATTTTCTAAAAGCATTCTAAATTTCACTTTTTATTTGCAAACTTAATCTTGTGTATTTATTCACAAATATATCTTTAATAATGAAAAATTAAAATTAATATTTAGAAAATGGAATTTGATGATGAAAAAATGCTTTCTGTCGATGATACTCTGGAAAAAGTAGCTGAATTGCTGAATGAAGCTTCAATAAGCGTAAAAGATTCGGTCCGTCTATCTCTCTTAAAAAATGTTCAAGAATTAATCGTCCACAAAAACCCAGAACTTCTCGACAACTTTCTTGATGTATGTCTCCACTAACTAACAGCTAATTTTTAAAAATAAATTTTTTTCAGGAAATTCTTCAATTTCAATTAGACAAGTCTGGAGAAGTTAAAAAATTTGTTGTCTCTTTCATTGAAGAAGCATGCAAAAAAGATTCTGAAACAATTTTCAAAGTAATCGACAACTTTCGTTATCTTTTATTTGATGAAAATGTAGGCGTCCAAAAAAGGTCCTACCTAGCTATGATAAACATATACAAAAATACTTTAAAATGGGTCGTTAGACACCAGAGTCAATTGAGTGAACATCACAAACAAACATGGTACACTATTTTGGACTTGAAAAACCACATTGCCGCTCAACTTGACTCTGATAATGACGGCATTCGCATATGCTGCATCAAATTTTTAGAAGTTTTGATTTTGTGCATGTCCGAACGATTGAAGGAGTCCATAATTCTGCATACAAATAGATCTGACTTTTCTGTGGACCAGCTTGAGCAGGATGAGAGTGAATTATTCAATCGTGAAGACATGAAGGAAGAAGGTCGTTACCATCTGAAAAAGCTACTCGAATACACTTTATCTAACCACATATCATCAGTTAATTTGATTACTTCAATTTGTGTTTTGAGCAATTTGGCAAAACAAAGACCCGAGTTCATAAACACAGTGTTGGAAACCTATTCGAAAATATTGGCAAACATGCCGCCCACATTGGGCAAATCTCAGGTGAATGCAGTAAAAAAACAAATGAAACTTCAAATTCAATCTATTTGCAAGTCAAGTTTATGCATTGGTTTTGTGACTGAATTGACCAATTTGCTGAACGATTTAGGATGCTCAACTAATGAAATAAATAGGCTGATACCAAAAAATCTCGTTGCCGAGTCGAACAAGAAGCGCGTGAATCAAAGTCAGCATGGATCGGACTCCAAAAAGACCAAGTTTGATAAAAGCCAAGAAAAATCAATCGAAAGCTTGGTTGAAAAGCTCAGAAACAGAGAAAATGTTGCTGATTTGGTCTTGATAACCATGTCAAAATTACCTGATAATATAACATCCAAATTTTCTCAAGAATACAAGCCAATTTCTAATGCAGGTACAAGTCAACAGATTCGACAGCTGGCTCACATGATGGTCAGCTTTATGGGCGATTTGTCTGATTCACAGCCAATACTAACTGTTGACGATGAAGATTTAGATGAAGAGGAAGACGAAGAGCTTAAATTTAAAATGAAGATTAAAGCAGAAAAAATTGACTATTCTGAGTCAACTAAGAGCTCTTTTAATAGACAACAATCTTTGACCACAACACCTAGCAAAACTTTGCCTTCCAATCTCAATAAGCCAGCGTCTAACAAGACTTTTAAGTTAAATGATGTAACAAATAACATGTCTAGCAAGTTCAATCAAGAACAAATACATGATTTGTTTAATAAAACTTATAAAAGGATCCTTGATTCGGACGAAAAAATTTCAAAAAATAAAGAAGCTTGTATCATTCGAAAAAAGACACTTATTGAATCCACTATAATTGACACATATGACCAAAGTAATTTAATAAATTTAAAAATAAATCCCACACAAAAATTAACTTCCTTCTCATACTAAATATCTCTATTTTAGTAAGTATGACTTAAACTAAGGCGCCACAATAACTAACTGGAATGACAAAAAATTCTTTTGGCCTTGTTCACGACTAATGAATGATCTTTTTGCCGTTCCAGTTAGTTATTGTGGAGCCTTAGTTTAAGTCATAGTTACTAAAATAGAGATATTCGAACTATAAAAAAAAATTTAAGTCCGTTCTTGGATTTAACTTGAGACTCGTGACTTTTAAACAACTCTGATTCAAATAAGAGAAGGTTAAGGAATTAATGTTTTTTATTCTCTAATCCTTTACTATTAATTTTTACCAAAAAGACATTAATGGTAAAGAGCCTTTTTTAATACATTTCAAAATTTTTTAGACTTGCATATTTTTGGCTAGATTTTTTTCTAGTTTCTAATGACTTCAGTTCAGTTTTATATCAAAAAGATCTTTTCGAGATCTTGATTTCGAAAAGATTTCTGATTTAAAATTTAATTCCTGAATTATCTTCCCATTCTGAGCCTTGGGTTGAGTTGAACTTGTAGAATTGCTTTCACTGGACTTACAAAAGAAAATATTTTTTTGAAAATTTTTATTTTTATAGGATGAATTTTTATTAAAATAGCTTGAAAAAAAAATCTTGCAATTTTTTGCAAAAATTTTCTAAATTCCATAAAACATATAAAAGACTTTTTTTTTCATAAATGTTCAATTTAAACATTTACTATAAAAATTGATTTTTATTTAGCTAAATGTAAAATTAAAGAATAATGGTTAAAAATTATTTATATTTATATTAATATTTGGAAATAATAGAATAATTTTAAGGCAAATTTAAGATTATGGTCAAAATTTATTGACTATCAAAAATTTTTATTATATAAAGGTTTTTTAGTTTTTTTTAAGATTCAATTTAATCCAGAGACATATTTTTATGTGAAACAGATCATGTTTAACTTGAACTAATTATTATGAATAATTCTGCATCAATATAATTTTTGCAGGCATTAAAAATTAAATTAAGTATTGAATTTTAAGTATAAAAAATGCTTGTGCAGTAAATTTTATATATAGAAAATACTTACTTATTTTTTAATAGCAACTTTTGAGCCTAGCCAGGGGTTTTGAAGTTCGTTTCAATTCGATCTTTTCAATTCAGAAAAATTTGAATAACTTTTTTACTAAAATAGATAATTTAGTTCTATAAAATGCTTAATTATGAGCAAATTTGCTTAATGCAGTAAAATAAGTCTACAAAGTACTCTGCAATTTTCTGCATTTTGCACGCCATTAAAAAGTATTCTAATCAACTGTGCAATTACATTGCAGAGTTTTTGCAGACATATATTTTCGGTTTAAGCAAAATTGCTTAAACATTAAGCATTTTACAGAACTAAATTATCTATTTTAGTAAAAAAGTTATTCAAATTTTTCTGAATTGAAAAGATCGAATTGAAACGAACTTCACAACCCCGCCCAGCCATTTAATTTTGACAATAAACTTCAATTTGCCAATATTTAATTATAAATAAACATTAAAAAAAATTTCAAATTTAAATGTTATTATTTCAAAATTTAAATGCTTAAACCAAACAAATAATATGACACTAAAAAAATAGTTATTGTCATTGTACAATTAAATGAGCTAAGTTTGTGATTTTTTTCATTTTAAAATCAAAATCGATTCTTTGTTTTCATCAAGAAAGAAATAATTTTATTAATTAATTTTTGGTATTTAATTGAAGATATTTTAAGATATTTTATTTAGATCTGATGAATTATGTTTTCGAAGATGTCAAAAAACGACTAGACTTAGCTTTAATTTGGGTGTTCAACAGTTATATCAAATTAAAGAGTGCATTTCACAAGAGAAATGTTTTGGAAAATACAAGATATAAGCTCGAAAACGGTATGGAAATTAAGGAAGAAGAAGAAATTATAGAAGTTGGAAAGGACCGAATGGAAATTGTTGAAAAAAATGAAAAAATAGTTAATTCAGAGATAGAGATTTGCCAAGCTGAGTATGACAAAATCCTTAATTTGATTCTCTACAATCTTCAGACAAAAAAGGACCAAAAAGATATGTTATTTTCGAAATTTATTACTCAAGTTCCACATTTGACAGATAACGCACTTGAGCTTTTAAAAGAAGCATGCAAAGATAAAGAAAAATACTTGTTTAATATGAGCACATTATCCGAGCTGATTATCACAAGATACAAACAACGAAATCAGTTGATTCAAATATTGCTTTATTTTACTGGGCTCTCTAATCAAATCTTACGAGAGAATGCTTGTGCGATTTGTTTAAATTTGTATGAAAGAAAGCAATTTTCTCATGTTATAGAGGTAATTGATTTTTCTAACGAAAATCACAATTTTATAACTACAGTTGAAATTTTATTTTCGATTTTTTAATTAGTTAAACTATTTAAATTTTTGAAAATTATTTAGCTAAATTTTGATTTATCTAAATACTTTTCAATAAAAAATAGATTCATTTTTAAATTTTTGTTCAAATTTTCAAACTCAAAAAAAATTTTAAAATATTTTTTGCCTTATAAACCCAGAAATTTAAACTATAAAAAAAACTAGATACAAGTTAATTCTTGCATTTACTAGCGTAAATTTTTATTGTTTTTTTAACCTCTAAGCCTCATATACATAAAGATACAAAAAAATAGATTGTATTAACACTAGAACGAGTGGTGAGTTTTTTAGAACCAGTTATCAATATCTTTTGAATGAAAGAACACAATCTATAAATTAAAAAATTTTGCTTTTTTAACTCATTTGTTTAAAAATTAATCTTTAAATTTTCGATATTATTTGTTAAAAAAGATATATAAATTTTTTTTTCTACATTATGAATGCTAATTATTAAAAGGGTTTAGTCGTTTAGCTGAACCATAGTTCACCTATTATAGGAACAACTCATTGATTACAGAGAGTTTAAGATTGCTAAGTATATTTTCTTAGATAAGGCCATACTCATTTTCTCAAAATAAACCTAAACTTTTAGCCTTTGCATCACCGCCTAGAAAAAATTTTCAAAATTGAATTTTCATGTTTAAACTCAATTCCTTCCTTTACCCAAATAGATATTCTTTCTCCGTCTCTCAAATTTTATAAAATTTACTTATTTATTTTTTAATACACCTTTAACTTTTTTCAAATTACATGAACAATTTTTAGATTAATTGAACTAATAGTTTACTAAACCCAAGAACAATAGTTTTTCCCTTAATAGGTGAATTATGGTTCACTTAACTGACTGGACCCTATTTAAGTTAACTCTCAATTATTCTAAGGCTTTTGATAGAGTTTGGCACAATGGACTAATTTACAAGCTAATTAGAATTAAACTACCTCCTTATCTTATTTATTGGATGAGATCGTTTCTGCATTTAAGATCTTTTAGAGTAAATGTAAATGGTCATCTTAGTGATCAATACTCTATTAAAGCAGGAGTTCAGTAATAAGTCCACTTCTTTTCAGTATTTTTATAAATGACATTCCAAAAAGAAACAAAACAAACTGTCAATACTCTCTTCTTTTTGCAGATAATTTGGCTACTTTTTTTATTTTCAAAAAGATAGGAAATCTTGAAAACATGATCAATAAGTACCTAAACGAAGTTGAAAAATGGCTTTTCAAATCGAAAAAGTAATGTTACATGATCTTTGAGAGAGGAAAAAGTAAAATTCTTATGCATCATACTAGACTCAAAACTTACGTTTAGTCCAATGGTGGATAAATTAAAAGAACGCTGTTATTCAAGGCTTAATACAATAAAATATCTCTCAAATAGGAAATGGGGTCTAAAACCAAATCTTTGACAGAATCAATCTTGGATTATTCTTTTCCTTGTTTATTTGGACACTTTTTATTAAATTTTAACTCAATGGCGAAAGGAGTTTTATTACTCGAAGCCATTTTAAATAAAATATATTCATTTAAAAAAAAAAATCTTTACAAATCTTTGACAGAATCAATCTTGGATTATTCTTTTCCTTGTTTAAATTCATTCTCAGAAACTAACATCAAAAAAATACAAGTTATTCAAAATTCAGCAGTTCGATCTATTTTGAAGCTGAAATATGATACCCCCTCCAATATAATGCACCAAGAGACCTTCAATAAACTTAATCTACTAACAGTTTCAAATCGACTCTTTGAGTTGAGTGAGAGATATGTCAGGACAGGATTGAGTCATTCTGTTCCACTGGTCGTCAGACTGGTGGAAGAATATAGAATATGTCTAACATCTAGCTATTTCAACATATCGTTTTTAATTTTCTTTTTATTACTTAGACTTATTTATCCTTTTTTTAATATTTTTATTCTGAAGGAGCATTAGCTCTGTACAGATAAACAAATAAATAAAAATTTATTATTTTAAAATTGATTTCTATTTCTATTTACTTAACTCAAGAGTCATTTAAGTTAAATTTTTTAATATTAATTTCATTTTTGCTAATTCTTTATCCTTAACTTTTTCATTTATTTATAATCAGATTAATATTAAAAAAAATACAAAATAAAAAAAATTTCTTTGAAAAAATAAAGATATATAAATTTTAAAATATAACTATGCATTAGTTTATAAAAATATTTTTTAATAATAATTTTTGACCATGATTTTAAAACTTGATCATTTACTTCATTTCATGTCTTTTTTTTTTAATTGATTATAGAGATTAATTCGGTTAATTAATTTAATTGAAAAATAAAAATTCAGCTGTACTCACATTTTTTATAAAATCCTTTATAACTTAAAAAAATTAAGGACTATGCATTAACACGACTAAAATATTTAGATGAACCAACACCTCCATCAAATATTATAAACGAAATGATTGAAGAAAGCCAAGAATTGCTTGATGAAGATAGCTGGAACGAAGACATGATCAAATCATGTCTCTATCTTTATTTAAACTTAATGTCTGTCAATCATAAATTAATCAATGGATTAACCGATGTATACATTGGAGCAGTTTCTGAAATAAAAAGGGTCATTTTAAAAACACTAGAAGTGCCTGTAAAAAAAATGGGCATGGAAAGTCAAGAACTCCTTAAATTAATTCAAGATTTTCCGCCTAATTCTGAAACTTTAGTTCTAAGGATTATTCACATATTAACTGAAAAGACACATCCATCCATTGATTTGATTAATAAAGTACGATATTTGTATTCATCCAAGTTGCCTGATGTTCGTTTTTTGATTCCCATTCTAAATGGACTGACCAAAGCTGAAATAATTGCATCTTTACCTCAATTAATAAAACTTTCTACTGCCGTTGTCAAAGAGGTTTTCAATCGGCTACTAGGAATCAATGCAAATATACCAATTCATAAAGCTCCGATTTCACCAAGCGAGCTTTTGGTCGCTCTTCATCAAATTGACCCGGCTAGTTGTGACTTAAAAACAGTAATCAATGCAACATCGTTATGTTTTGCTGAGAAACAAGTGTACACCCAAGAAGTGCTGGCTAATGTCATTCAGCAATTGATTGAAATAAATCCAATACCAACTCTTTATATGCGTACAGTGATACAGTCGTTGACAATTTATCCCAAATTGTCTTCTTTTGTTGTGAATATGATGCAGCGTTTAATAGGTAAACAAATTTGGAAAAATGCAAAAGTTTGGGAGGGCTTCATAAAATGTTGTCAACGTATTAAGCCAATATCACATCAAGTGTTGCTCAAGCTTCAACCACCACAGCTTAAAGAGGTTTTTCAATCGGCGCCTGATTTAAAGGAACATTTAAGCAACTATGTTCAATCAATAACTCCGCTTGAAAGGGCTCAAATAACTACAGAAACATTGGAGCTTATTGAACAGACCTAAATTTATTTAGTGTGGGAATTTTATTTTTGTTTATATATTCAGATTTTACATACAAAAATTAGATTTAATAATTTTATTAAATAATTAAAATTCATTTCAATTTTAGAAATAAAATTCAAGAATTTTTTTTCAGTTCATTGATTTAATCAAATAGAATTCAGGATTTTTAAATGATACCATAAAATTAAGCGGCTGATTTAGAAGATTAATTGATTGTTTTTTAATTTTGTCAGAGCAAAAGCGAAAATTTTATTAGAGGAAATAATAGCAGGGTTCCCTAGCCATCACATACTTGAAAAAACTATATAGAATTTTTTATCTTAAAAATTAAAAAATATTTTTCAACAATTCAAAAATTATGTATTTATTTTTCGGGTTGTTAATTTTTCGGGTTTCGGGTTAAGTGCTCTTGCCATAGGAGACTGATTAAAACTTCATTTTTTAATTAATAAAATAAAAATAAAATTTTTAATATTTAAAATTATGAATTTTTAAAATAATGATTAAAAATTAGGATATTTGAAAAAATTAAACATTGAAAAATTTATGCCATATTTTTTTAAATTTTATACGAAGTCAATATAAATTAAATTGTTATTATTGTAAATTGGAAGTTTGAATGTTGAATAATTCTACATCGATCTCTTGATTTCAAAGCTATTCTTGAATAAAAAAATCCAATCTTTTTTTTTACTCTATTTAGATTTTACCATTGGTTGAACTGGTTGATCGCTATTCCTTTAAATTATGGCTTAAATTTTTTTCGAGTCGTTTTCCGTAGATCCTATTTTTAAATTCTCAGGCGAGTTATGATGGAATAATGTTTTAAAAGATAATGATAACATTCTGTCAAAAAATCTATAGTACATTTCTAAACAAAGTTAACAATGTTTCGAAACATTGCCTAATGCCTGTTAACTTTGTTAGAAATGTAGTGTATGCTAAAAAGCATATAAGCCAAATTTTTCTAAAAATTTATTAACATCTTTGAAGTTTTTGAATTCAAACTTAAACTTAAACAGTTCAAAAATAGAAAAATAATAATTTTTAATTAGTTTCATTTTTGACCCATTTGAAAAATAACACAAAAGAGTTAAGCAATAATCAAAATAAGGATGGATAAATGTTTTGAAAAACTGTACATCGACAGAAGTTGACAAATAGAAAAATATTTTTATTTTAAATAATTTCTCATTTACAGCAAGAGACTATTTCTAAATATGCTGCAAGCTAGTTTGTAAAAATTTAGATTTTGATCAATTTTAAAACTTATAAGATCTTGGATAAATATTATATTATATTCCAATTTTTTTTGCTGATTACTCTTTTTTATTTGATTTAAAAAATTAATGTTTTAAATAAAAAGTTTTTTAAAGTTAAATTTAATAACTAAAAGCTTTCTAAAAGAAAAAAAATTATATAAATCAAAATTTTGAATGAACTTTGAATTAATTATTTCACTATCGTAACATTAAAATGAAATCATCTATTTTGTCTTTAATGTAGACAAAAATATAAGAATCTTCTTCACCATCCATAGCTCCAATTAATCTTACCATTGAAAAGCTATCTGTTATAATCGAAATTATAATGTTTAATAAAACCAGCACAACAAAGCCATAAAAAATGATTATAAGCAAATTTCCCACAAAGATTACATTTCCTTTGATAACATCGTTTGGTAATTTGTTAAGCATCATTAAAAAAGTTGTTTCATAGCTTGATATTATTGATGAAAAATATTTTGACTTATCCATTAGGATCAAATTAAACATTTGAACAAAAGCAGTCCAATAAATCAAAAATATCAGTGTGAAAAAAAATAACTTTCTCATACTCATTCTCATTGTAATAGAAAAGTATTTTATGTTTCTATTGTACCTCAAGACCTTGAGAAACTTAATTGTTCCCAAAAATGATAGAATTCCGAGACACATTTCAAGCACATTGTTCCAATAGCTTACAGCTTGCAGCTTAATCAATTGATCTGGCATGGTAAATTCTTTTCTGCTGTTTAAAAATTTGCCAGTTGCATAAAGCCGATATAAATAAATAAAAAATGCTGTCCATGAAAACACAAAAATTGACCATTCTGCGTAGATCCAAAAATGTCTTAAATAGTTTAATTTTTGCTTCACAATTAAAAGAACTTCTTTTACCATAAAGAAAATAATAAAACAAAAATATATAAAGCATATGACATTTATCAGAATCTGAAGAGATTGCTCTTTGTATACAATAATTGGCTCAAAACGAACTGATTTTACCAAATTACCTGTGAGTAAAAATTCAAACATAATAGTATTATAAGAAAATAGATTCAAATTTGGGTTGTAAAGTGAAAATTCTAATACAATTGCTCTTGTTTTTTTATCTATCCATTTCAGTTTTTCCAATTGAGTCAAATCTTTTGATAAAATGGTAAAATTTTTTTTTTCCAAATTCATTTTGTAAACATATCCACCACCAAAATAAACCGAATTGATTCCAACTAAAGGATAAGCTTCCAATTCTCGAGAGTGTGTATATTTGAATGAATCAAAAACATCAGAGTTGCTTAAATTGTATAATACAATACTTTTTCTAAGATGTATCCATCTGGGTGCAAAATCACGCTTTTCACGATTCACAAGACCAAAATCAGAAAAACATTCTTTTTTTTCTATTATAAATTTGCATGGTCGAGACTCAACTCTAAGCTGTCTTAATAAAGGATATCCAATTAAAAGAGAAACTTTGTCGTTTAAAATATTGGACTCATTTTGGTCAAAACTGTTCAAAAAATCAGTACGCATCCAGTCCCAAAATGAGGAAATGCGCTCAATTTTAGAAAAATTGGACCTTTTTATTCCAAAAATATTGCTCAAATGATTTTGATAATTAAATGAATTTTTATTTTTGTTTTCATATATCATTAAAAAAAGAATTAATATAAATATAAGGTAAGAAATAACCTCTCGAATGGCCAATTTCGCTTTTCTATGATAGATTATCTTTTTTTTCAATTTTTCACGATTAATAGAATAAACCGATTCCATTTCATATTTGATAATTCTAAGCTCATCTTCCAGGTTAGTAAATTCATGAGTTGGACTCTCTGAAGAATCCATGTCAGGAACAATATAAACAAAATTTGTCAAATTATCAATTTTGCGAACAATGAACACAACAAAAGTGGTAATTAATGCCACTTGAAAAGGCTGAGTTAAAAAGAATGAAGTCAAAATTGAAACCACAAATGAAGTAAGCCATTTTGTAACTTTTTCGTTACCAAATGAAATTCCTTTGACAACAATAAAAAAAATTGATACTATACAAATAGCTAGTGATAAAAGATAAGCAATTATCTTTGTCCACCATGGAAATGTAGTTTTTAAAATTTTAAATGATTCTGTTTTCTTTTGATTATCATGAATTTTCATTTTTGAAAAATAATCACCTTTAGTTGACTTGTTTCCTCGGCGTCTAGAGCGTCGAAATAATTGAATAATAATGTAACTCGGAGGAATTATGATCAAATTGGATATGATGCCAATTCCTATCTAATTAAATTTAATTATTTTTTTAAACTAAAATACATATTTTTAAATAGACAAGTTGAATAAAATTAAAGCGATTTTTAAAATTTTTTTAATTTTAAATTATGTAATAAAAAAAATTTATTGGTAACGAAGAACATTTTTCCTATTCAAAAATTTATTAAAATGAAAATTTGAGGTTTATTTTCGGTAAATTAAAAACTTGAATTTAATAAAATTCAAATATTTTGGTCATTTTTCTTGACTCAAATTTTTTTCAATTGTAGAAAAAAATACAAAAAATCGCTTTAAATTTTTTCTGCATTTATTCGGTAAGAAAAATGTAATTGATATTTTTTGATTCTGAAATTTTTGATCTGATATCTAAATGTATCTTGTCTTTGGTAAATTTAGAAAATAATAAAATACAGGGCTAAAGTATAGATTTTTTTATTTTCCATTTTAAAGCCATTATTATTAACTGTTTCTAAACATGATAAATATTGAGGCAGCGTAAAGTTTAGAGCATAATTTAAATTCTACATTAATAGGAAAATTTTCACAGTTTAACACAAGAAGAAACAACGAGTCAAATGTGACTCTTTTTTGATTTTTGGTCTCTAAAAATCAAGTCAATTTTTTTTAATTGAGCATGATTTTTTTTTTCAGTATTAAAAATAAGTAAAATTTTTAAAAATAATTAAATTCATTTACAAAAAATTATGTCTTTATGCAAAAACAAATACATACTACTAAAAGCACCAAAACGAGTCAAAATGACTTGTTATAAAAAATAACGGATAAATCATATATTTTTTGTTTAAATTTATTGAAATTATTGAATATATTGAATAAATATGATAAATTATTAAATTTTAGTCTCTTCTTTGACTTTAAAAAAAAACACCAACATTTTTTTCAAATACTCTCTACTTTTATTGTACAAAATCCACACAATGCTTTTTTATATTTTGAACAAAAATTTGTCGCTTTATAAAAACCACATATACGAATTTGACATGAAATTTTTGTTCAAAATATAAAAAAGCATTATGTGGATTTTGTACAAAAAAGTAGAGAGTATTTGAAAAAAATGTTGGTGTTTTTTTTTAAAGTCAAAGAAGAGACTAAAATTTAATAATTTATCATATTTATTCAATAAATTCAATAATTTCAATAAATTTAAACATAAAAAATATATGATTTATCTTTTGTTTTTTATAACAAGTCATTTTGACTCGTTTTGGTGCTTCTAGTGTTAATAAGGTAGTTTTCATTGAGTGAATTTTTCTAAGATGAATAAAATAAAACACTAAAAATTGCTCTGCTCCTAATTCTAAATTTGCTCCAAATTTAAAACTAACAAATATAGATACTTGTAAATAATTCTAATCATGTCAACATTAATTCACTTTATAATTCTTCAAACAAGAGGTTTGTAGTTACTAATTAAGTTTTTTTAACTTGCCTAATAAGAAATATTTTTTGGAATTGCTTCTGGTTCAGAATTCTGCAGGTATTATTTTCTTGATAAAAATTTATCCGTATGATTATGATTCTTTTTTAATTTCAAAATTTCAAATTTAATAGTCAAGCCTCAAAATAGACATGGAGGGAAAATAGTTAAAAGATATATTGTATTTATAGTTTAAAGAAGACAAATCCTTTGATAAATTAATTACTGAACTTTTTTGTATTAAGATTTTTTCAATCAAAATAACTGGGAAAAAAAATCTAAATTTGACCACTTTTTCTCAAATTAGATACTTCTTATTTGACTTGTGATACAAATTTCAGAAAATCGGTAATTTTTTCTAAAATAGCGGGCCCAAAAGTATTAATAAAAGTATTCCTAAATTTTTTTTCTGCACATATACCTACGAATCAAAGCAAACTGCAATTGAATCAGTTCTGCTTTATTTATCAAAATGGATGGCTTTCAATGTCGGTTCTTAATGTTTAATTTTATTTTAATTTTAAAATTGATTCCTTAATTATTTTTGAGCAATTATAAATATTTTTGTTAATTTTCAAAAACATTTTTTTTAAAATTCAAAATAAAATTTTTCTCTTCCTCGAAGTTTAAATAAGAGTGAGTCGACTGTTCTATTTTCCAATCTTTATTACACTTATTTTATCTATTAAACTCTTACTTGCTCGGCTGTCAGTCTAAAAGGTCCTAGTTCAATTCCGCCTGATTTTGCTGATTTATCTACATCGTAATAAAGTATGTTTGTGAGCATTGTTGTGAAAAGTAGTACAAAACAACATGTCAGTCTATCGATCCTGCTAAAGTTGCTAAGTCTTGGCTTTGTAATTAAAGAAAACCAAAGGTGTTCATCACTTATTTTATCCTTGGTTTGTCTTTTTAACAAATATGCCAAATTCTTTAGTTTTTCTTCTCCAGAAACAGGAATACTTTGATCAATTTGTCCATTGCTAATATCCAACCACTTTTCACATATGAAGTGATATTTTTCATTTGTTTTTAGATCACTGACAATCACATACTTCAAGTACCATGAAGATGCAGCATCTGTTCGTCCCGAGTTATCTTGATAAATTCGGCACAACTCTAAAGCGCCTAAATTATTCTCTACCCCAAGCAAAAAACAGTCCACTCCCCCTCTTTTAAATGTTTTTTTATTTGAATGTTTTCCTTCTAGTTTTTTCATCTGACTCTCACCATTTTGTCCATAAAGATTAATGAACACTTTAGAATCAGTTCCGGCATTTTTTCTGCAACCAGTAAAAATCAGCACTTCATAAAAATATTCATGGTTTTTTGAGGAGTCACCAACATAATTTACTACTACCTCATCACTATCTTTCCTGTCCACATAAATACAAATAATTGCACCAATAATGTACAAAACTGCGAGTACGATCACTGTAATGTAGATGGTGATATTTTTTTCAAAGGATGAATTGGCAAATACACTTTCAAAATCTATTTCACTTGGTAAAACTATAAGACCACCTGCAAAGACTGTCAGATGAGAAGAATGACAATCAGTGTACTCAAAATTAGGATCGACCACATCCATTCCATTTGATGACCATTCACCACTTTGATCCAAATAATAGCATCCTAATGAATAGGTACGAACAGAAAAAATGCTCAAATTGAATATGTTTACTTTAAGAATGTCAGGAAAATTTGTGAATTTTTTTACACAATAAGTATCAAAGAGTTCAGGATCATCAATTAAACTGATACTAAAACCAACATGGTCATTAACCAAATATGATTTTACAGTGCTTGAATTGATAAAAATTTGATAGAATGTATCATTTATAAGCATGTCTGGGCAAAGAGAAAAAATCATGTCATACAATCGAAATGTTAGATTTGGATTTTGGTTGAATTTGACCATAACTAAAAAGCTTTGTGATTTATTTTCTGGCTTAATTTGGAAAATTATTGAAGATTTAGAGTTTTGTAAATTAATTTTGTAAATGATGGCTTTGATAGTGGGATCAGTGTCATTTGATATGTTGTATTGAATAAATTCAGGTTCATTTTGGACATTGCGTTTTATTTTTATTCTAAAATCTGCATTATTTATCTTTATTTCTTCACTGGTATCGGAATGGTAAGATAAACTAACCAAAGATGAGTTATCTAAATTTAGCTGTTTTCCATTAACACCGTTTAGAATATTAGGAATTGAAAAACTTTGTAAAATTGTTGTCAATTGATTGTTATGATTATTGGTTAGCTTTAGCTGACCATCTGACAAAAAAATTTCTTCCTGTTCCAATTCTGCAGAAAGTAGTCGCAAACTTTTATAATGCATATTAGAAGTTAAAACTTCGGTCCTTTGAGAAATACTTAAATGTTTAGATATGGTTTTTAAAAGATCATTTAAAATTTTAAGCATTAAATTAAATAATTGAAAGCATTTTTTACTATGACAATGACGAAATAAATTTCCAATTGATTCTACAATTTTATCTGAAGCTTGTTTTAGATAATTCAAATTACTGGTTTCAGAATAATTGTACAAAGAAATGGAAAGATACTTTAATTTTTGTATCAACTCGATTGAATAAGATGAGTAAGCATTATTTTCTGTGATCAAACCATAAACCATTGTAATTATTTTGATATCACTCAAATCATTGATATCAAGGTTGATTAATATTTGAACCAGATTTGTTTTAATCAATTCCAAATCACTCTGATTGATGGCAAGATCTAAATTTTGAATTGCTGATGAAAATATAATAATCTTTTGAGAGGCTTCAGGAATAGGTAATGTTTTAAATTGAACAATTGTTATATTGTTTGTTAAATTGTCAACCATCTGAAGAGTTATGTTTCTTAAAATTTCGGAATCTTCAACAACTGTGACACAATCAGGAATTTCAAAAATTGTAATTGCACCTGAATCGTCAATTATTTGTATCAATATATTTAGATGATACGAATCATTAATTAATCCTGGGGGAAGCGTTGTAATAAGAACACCATTATCATTATAATTTATAATTCTTGAATCATTTCCCAATTTTACTTAAATAATAATAAAGATTTAAATTATTGTACTATACAGCTAGAGCTATCGTAAAATTTTGCCTACTACTCTTATAAATGACTTCAAATTCATTTCTATTTAGAGTTGATCAAACCATTTTTTCAAGGATAAAGTCGAACTTTGGGCATTATTAAATAGATGAAAATCTAAATTCATAAAACATATTGAAAAATTTCCATAGCATGGTTCCGATAGAAATATCTCCATATGGAATATGGAAAAGAAGTTTAGGTTGGACAAATTTTTAAGAGTATTAGGCAAAGTTTTACGGCATTTTTTTCTACTTCTACCAAAATTATCGTATAATTAGAAAATTTAAAGTGAATTGAGAAAAAATGGTAAAGCAAAGAATGTCAGTTTTACTGGATTTTCCGGAATCTAAATAAAATTAGCGTAAAATGTAAAAATGTTTTAATTAAAAAAAAGGACCTTTTGATAATGAAATCAATATAAACCAGTATATCCAAAAAATTAATATAATTATATGATGTAATTTATTTAAAATAGTAAAATTTTAGCTCGGAGATTAAGTTTTTACTTAATCCTATACTTTAACATTTTTGAAGGAGTAAAGTCATCTGTAAAATTTAAATAAAATATAATTAAATTAACAATTAAAATCATTTTAATTAGAATTTGAAAATTTGAATTTTTAATCAAATCATTTTTAATTATTTTAAATAATTTTCAAGGCCAATGTAACAGACAGAACTAATTCTTAATCTTGCTTTAAAATTTTTATGGTTACACGTTTAAAATTAGATGCCAAGATGATTTATTTCTTCAATTAATTTTTCAATTAATTTTAGATAATTGCTTTTTAGTCGCAAGTCTTAAGTCAAGACCCCGACTTAAATTTTTTTTTTCAATCTCAATTTTATTTATTTTTCCCTATCTGTCGGTAAAAAATGCATGTGAACGCGATCATGACTGCATGGGACGGTAAAAATTTAAATATTGATTTTGACTTAAAAATGACTTGGTTTTTAAGACTTAGACTTAAACTTGTGACTGTGATATAGCGACATCTTTGTCGATATCACTGGAAAGTTAATTAACTTAACCATGAGCGTTTAAGTTAAAAAGGAGCATAAATACATGCTCCAATACGTCTAAACGGGAGATCGGATAGACGGGCCCAAAAGTACTAATGTAAACATTACATCTGGCGACGAGGATAAAAGCCCCAGAAGACAAATAAAAGTGCTTCTCGGTGGCAGTAGTGTTTATAGTATGTGCAGCGGCTACCTGACGAGTGTCAGTTAGTACCTGGGAAAATAATAGTCTATGACTGGTCCCGGTCATTGGTGATTCAGCAGTGGTCACAATGGTCGACAGTTCCCTGGCATTCGCTTAATAAAAGCGGGGGAAGATGTGATATAGCGACATCTTTGTCGATATCACTGGAAAGTTAATTAACTTAACCATGAGCGTTTAAGTTAAAAAGGAGCATAAATACATGCTCCAATACGTCTAAACGGGAGATCGGATAGACGGGCCCAAAGGTACTAATGTAAGCATTACAGTGACTTAAAAAAATTCTGGGTAGCACATTATTTATTTATTAAGATAAAAAGAAAGCAAGTGATCGTTAAATAAAATGTATTTTTAATACATTTTACCTAAAAGTTTTTTTAATTTTTAAATCAAATATTTAGAAAAATTAATATTACCAAAATACTCGTATCTAGTAATGTATCCATCGGAATCAAGCCAATCTAAACATTCAATTTTAAAAACTGTATAATACGCTGTTCCATTACGACAGTCTATTTGGCATTTTCCATTATAAGGCTTATGGTTTACTCTCAGATTAATTACTGTTGATCCTGTAACAGTTTGATTGTACTCATTGAAAACAGTTATGTCAAAATTAATTCTCCAAAAATCAATACGTTCAAATGAATCAAAAAGTGTATCAAAAAGAGTCAGTTCTGTTGTTTCATATCCTTTTGTATATTTACTAATAGATATGTTGTCCATATTTTTCCATTGGGAATCCAATTTGTAAAATATTCGATATCTGTAGTCTATCTTTTTGGCATTTTGGCACCCATTTACACATTTACTTTCGATTACTAACTGATTAGCTGCGTTAATTCGAAAATACTTATTAAAGCGCTTACAAAAACCGGAAATTCGACACCTAAAATAAAAGTGAATTTTTAATTCTTTAAAATGAATTAATGAATCATAAAATATATGGTCTTGAGTCTCTCACTTTTAATTCGACCACAAAGGATTCAATAAAAAAATACAATACAAATTTATTAGGCAAATGCTTGGTTCAAAAACCTACTGTCTCATGTCACTAATCTTAAATGTACTAAAAGTATTCTTCAGATTTGGTACTTATTTCCACTTTTTGGTACTTTTTTTTTTATTTTAAATTCTTTTCAAATTTACTTACCATAAAAGGATGCTAATTCAACCAATAATAATAATAATAACTCTACCATATTTAGTTATTTCTAACTGAATCTTTATTCTTTTGAAGAATCTAGTCACGCCCTTGATTTCGTATAGAGCAACTTTAATTTATTCATTATTTAAATATCTTATATATTAAAGAAAATAATTAGTGTCGCAAAAATATTATTACAGATTTTTCGAATCAACAAGATGACGTTGACATAAGAGAATTTTATTTCTAAAGTTGACACATTAGAAATCAAGAAAATTTACACCCTTCACAAGGTAAAAAAATAAACCAACAAGACTTATTAAAGCCAGTTAGATCAAGCAAAATCACCAAAAAATAAAAAATAAATTTAAAGCACAAAATAAATTTTATACCAATTTTTCTTTTATTATATCACAAAAATATTTTGCTATATCAAAAAAAATTGAAAATATATTCCTGCTTTTATATCAGTTTTTATTTATAGCTGAAAATTTAATTTTTATATTATCAAAAAATAAAACTTAAAGAAATGCTAAAAAATTTCTTTCAATCCTGAAAATTCCAATTTTTCTAATTGAAGTCATCTTTTATAAATATTACATTTTCAGAATGTATTTTTTTAATTTCAGTTATAAATACAATTTAAGAAAATGGACAATAAAAAAGTTTTCTCTGTAAAAATAATAAATTTTATGACACATCTCAGTTTAAAATTACTTAACATTACATAGTCAAGTAAATAAGACAGTTAAAAATTAATTATATTCTTATCAAAAATTTAACAGTCGAATATCTTAAAATGTCGAAATATGTTTCAGAAATTTAGTAAATTCAAGTCAATTTTCTTAGTTTATTTTATAATAATAAATAAAACAAAATTTTGAAGAAAAACATTAATTTTCATTCAGTGAAAAATATTAATTTTTAAAATAATCTTTGAAATTTTAATTTTTTTGAAATAAAGTACACTTAAAATGATATAAAATTGAATCATTTCAAGTTCATCAATATTTTGATTCTAAATCGTCTTTAGTTACATTTGCCTTTTCTAAAGTAAGAAATAACAAAAGCATTAATTTTTTTTTAATTTTGTTCAATATTTTGTTACTTTTATATTAATTATAAAAAAATTAATTTATTAAATATTTTTTTTAATTTGCTCAATCATCCCTGTCTAATTTTAGTTTTTTGGATTGAGTTGAAATATATATATAAATATATAAACTAGTTGTTTTTTAAATAACAGATACTCATTTAAATTATTTTTTTAAACAAATAAATGATGAATATAAAAAAATTACCTAGTTGAACCTTCAGGCACCATTGGAACATTCAATTTTTGCACCTTTATAAATTGAAAATATCTAATATTTTGATAAAATGTTTCCATTAAAAAAAGTGAAAAGCTCTTTGGATCATATGGCCAACTTTTTGACTCTATAGTCAAAATTTTAGAATCATGATGAAAATTAATCTTTTTCCTGTCATTTATGCATTCATTAAAAATTCTGAAATTTTTTTTAAAATTAGCCAGGTCTTTACCATGATTAAAAATTTGATCAAATCGTTTATCGGTTATGCTAAACTGGTCGTTTAGATGCCTTATATCCATTTTAAAGCAATAAAAATTCACATATTCTAAATCATGAATTTTTATTATGAAATCCATGTCATAAGCATATTTTATTGTATTAAAATTAAGTCCTTGTTCTGTTCCAATCCTGACAAATTCAAGGCCATTCTCAAGACTAAATAATGCTATACCTCCCGGAAGTATCTGAACATGCGTTTCAATAGACTTTTCAAATCGAGTCAATTTATTGACTAAATTTACTTCTAACACAACGTGAAGTTTAAATAGATACAAACCATAATCAAGAGTGTTGCTTTTTATTACCAAATTGTAAGTATAAACTGTTGGGTTGTTGAACAAATCAAAGCTTTTGTTTTTAATAGTTTTGTTTGGGAATATTGGAAAAATAGTCCATTTTTTTCTGATTGTATAATCTCTGTCAACATTAAATTTAAAATTTGTATGAATGATTATAATATCCGATCGAAAAAATTTTTTTGGATGTGTAATATTTTTAATATCGGTCATATCGATTTCTGGTTCAGGAATAGTGTCTTTTAGAAAAAAAAATTATGAGCATTTTAAAATTCATAAATTCAAAATTAAAAGGTTTTTATAAATCACTTAACCCTGCTTGCTTAATTAGTATCAGAAAAAATTTGCAAACATTTTAATTAATAATTTTTGGAAAGCATAATTAATTAATAAAAAACAAGACTTTATGATAAAATGTATTCTTCTTTTGAGTTTTAAATAAATTTTACTACTCGATTTATTCAAAAATTCCACACTATTTCAATTTTTAATTTTACTCATAGAATTCTAGATATTTAAATGTATATTAAACTTTTATAACGTAAAGAGTAATAAATTAAAAATCATTGGATTAATATTTTTCATAATCGTCTAGGCCTAGAAAAAAAAATTAAAAGATTTTATTAAGAAAAAATTTTTTATTAACCATTTTTTTTATTTTACTAAAATAAAATAGGAGTTTTTTAGCAAATAACTTAATACTAGCTGTTTTTATGAAAAAAAATTAAATTTAAAAATAGACAAGTTTAAATTAGACATTATTTTGTAAATAATTTAAAAATATTATCAAAATTACATCGTAAACCAAGAACACCATGCATGATTACCAAATTCCGAAAATAGGTAAAAAATTGTTAGAACAGATGCGAATCATATCATGCCACATTTAGACTCTTAATACAACGAATTAGTGTTGATCGAGTGGCTAGAAAGCCAACCAGATTTTAAAATTCAGTCATAAACTAAAACTGGATAATAAATCCGGTCAACGAAATTGGTAAGAATATAACGGGTTTTTGGATTAAACCAATTTATATTTAAACCGGTTCAAAACCGATTACCTTTAACCGGTCGACCAACCCTACTAAGAATAATGTAAAAAATTATATTACTAAAAATTTTATTACTGAAAATATTTTATGATTTTATTTTATTTTTGTGACAGAAAAAATTAGCTTTTTTATTTAATAATGGACAGGTTTTTATATTTTTCAAAACAGTTTTTACCATAATGATCATTTTTTATTCAATTGATTAAAAATAAATAAGATATTAATAATACAAAAACTTAATAAATAAGGTATTATTAACATCTTATTTAAAATTATTTTTTTTTTTTTAAACAATTGAATAAAAAATGATCATAAAGGTAAAAACCGTTTTGAAAAATATAAAAACCTGTCCATTATTTAAAAAAAAGCTAATTTTTTGTCACAAAAAGAAAATAAAATCATAAAATATTTTCGGCAATAAAATTTTTTTCCCAAAATATTACGAAAATCTATTTGTCCATAAGTTTGTTTATATTGATTATTAAGTATCTCAATAAAAAGATATCATTTGTCAAGAACACTGCTAAAATTTGCTGAGCTTACGAAATAAAAGCTCTTTCGAACCCTAAATTTGAGCAGCCCCAAATTTTCCAATACTTTACTATTGTTTTATCTACAAATTAATTATTTTATTGTCTTTAACTTTAATACTAATTTAAGTTTAGTTTTTATTTATTGCTGCGATATCCTAACAAGTAGTATATATGAGCCCATCCATGCTTTGGGACTGTGTGATACTAATTAAAGCAAGTTCTTCATTCTGCAAGTTATTCTGTAGTTGGCTTTGAATTAAATTCGCGATTAAGTCGGAGAGATTAAATGGAAAAATTAAATTGTTTCCTTATATTTACATTCAATTAAACAATATAGGAATTAGAAAAAAAAATTTTATTCCTTAAAATACCTTGTGTACAATCAGTTGAGAAGTTTTCAAAAAACATATTGATTCGTCTTATTTTGCAATCATTTAATTCTTCATATATATCATTGATTTTGTTTTCATAGTTAATTCCGATATTATTAAAATCTTAAAAAAATAATTGAAATCATTAAAAAAAATTTAAATTTACCTTTTTTAAATTTAATATCAATTAAAATATTAATAGAACTATTAGCTAATTTTATTCCAATCTGATAATCATTGTGCATGCTATATGTTTTATTAAAAGTCAACAAATCCAAGTAATGATTTGTCTCTATTAGAGAAAAGATCAAAAAGGCTTTATTATTTTGCATTTTGGTGAATATTTTTCCTTTTAAAACTAAGTCAGACGAAAAACTCTCAGTGACTCCTATTTGGGCTGTTTTGTTCGTCATTAACAAGAAACTGCCTTTTTGAATCTTTTCTGGTTTATCAACGAAAAATTCATTCCATCCTTTTTTTAGATTTAAGCTGAACTTAACTTGTGAGAAGTTAAGAGAATCAAAGTAAATATTTTCTTCATAAAGTGAACAAGGTTTTAAGGATCCACATTCTCCAAACGAAACAAATAACAAATCAATGCTTCCGGGATCTATCACGAATATTTTGAAGCCGATCAGAAAAGATGTGTACTTGAATTCATTATTTGTTAGCAAATAATGATCAGAATCTTGTTGGTAAAATGATGATATATTTAAAGTTGGTCCAAAATAATTGATCGATTCAAATTTCGAAGAATTAAAAATGTCAAACTCACAATCACCATAGTCCACAAAAATCGAATCAAATTCTGCTTGTGAGACGATAAGCAGTGAACATCTTGCTTCTAATTCATTTGCATCACATTTTATATCCAAATTTTTGTCTAAAAAAGTTTCAAATAATTTAAATTATTATTGTAAATTTAACTAGTAATACTTTGAAAAAAAATATTTTTAAGATAAAAAAATAAACTGACTAGTGTCTCTCTCTTAGAACCCTGGTTTTATTTTTATTTATTTTTTCATCAAAAAAAATCAATGTAGCACTTATTCAAAAAATTTAACAAAAAATAAAATTATTAGAAATTAGATTTCGATAATTTTTTACACTTTTCTTAAAATTAAACATTTTATAATAGAAAAGTGATTGACTATCTGAATATTAAGTTTTGATCGATTTAAAAAAAAAGGATCAAGATACCTAATTTGATCCCTAAAACTAGAATTGGTATTTTTCAAACGATACCTTCGATACTAGAGTATTTTACCGTTATCGAGATGAAATTAAATAATTAGTATAAAAGTCAACAATAAAAAATTTATCAATTTCATTAAAAAAACAAAAGAAAATTAACTTTAAAAACTTCAAGTTTTAAAGTTCAGTTTTGGCTTAATACTTTATAATTCTAAGATAATGTTATTTTTTCATCATTTAGATGCAATTTACAAGTCTAGGACTTAATTTTCTTATTTTTCTTAACTTTTGCCTGTCTTAAAGACAAATTGGAGCTAAAATTTTCATGGTCATCAAAAATTATCTTAAAAAAAAGATTGTTAACTAATTTTGAAGCTTTTTTGCATGATTGAAATTTTGCCGAGATTTGAAAATATAATAAATTGGTGAACGTTCAGTAAATAGATTTTTTTTTTCGTAGAATAATTATATCATAGAGCTATTTTCATAGAATTTTTTTAAAGGGATAAAATATAGAAAAATAATTCAAAAAAATTTATCATTTTTTTTTAGAATAATAATTTCTCGTAATTTTTCACTGACAATAAATTGAAAAAATGTTTAAAATTTTCTTTTAATTTACAAAAAACGAAAATTTTAATTGAAAAAAATTTATTTCATGAGTTAACAAAACGTAAATACATTTAAAATTTGTTCTAAAAAACAATTTTAATTTAATTTTATCTTAATTTTTTTTTATTAAAGTTTGGAACATAATTTCTATGAAAAAAATATCCTATGAGAATATTTCAATGAAATATTTTTCTACCAAAATTTATTCTATGAGTTTTGTTTAATTTTATTTATTTTCTATGAATCAAAAAATTAAATTCAATTTCTTCTGCAATAAAATTTAAAATGATAAATACTTAAAAATCTTCTTTGATATATTATGAGCCTAACCATTTAACCATACAAAAAAAATAATTAAAGCTGACATTCTTAATTACTTTTTAAAGAATTTTTAATGATGTCTTAGCTATTGTTTAAAATATAAAATTTTCTTACGATTATTCACGGCAAATTTTTGTATATTTGAGTCTAGTCGAAGTTCATAACTTCCAGGCTGCTGAAAAAATTTGGCTATTTTCAATTTAGATAAGTAATAACTAGCATCGGTCAAACATTTGAACGAAAAAAAAGCATTTTTGTATTTATTAGGTCTTGTAAAGTGTCCAGCATTAATGATAAAATCCGATCTGTACCCATCTGAACTGTCATCTATAATTAATTTCGATGTCGATTTAGAGTCAATAAAAATCATAGATCCTTTAGGAGTTTTCAAAGGTTTGTCTAAAATTATTTTGTTCAAACCAAAAGAAGTTTCCAAATACCAAATACCAAGCCGATTTTCTTCTCGTAAGCTCAAAGTTTCATTTTGATCTAAAGTGTATAAACACACTATCAATGTTCCAGATATGTATGCTTCGAATTCGAAGCCAACTAGATTTGCCTGGAATTTGAATTCAGAATTAACTAAAAGCAAACTTGAACCATTTGGATAATATGCTTCAGATTTTGAGGATTTCAAGAAACCAAAACCATTCATCAGTTCGCCATTATTAGTCAAATCATAAGATGCACACTTGCCAAATTTAAAGTTAAATACTTCATTCTTTGTTTGAGATATAAGAAGAACATGACAATCAAGCCTGTTATCATATACTGAATTTTCACATTTAAAATCCGAATATTTTAAGTCAACAATTGAAATTTGTTTTGAAATTATTTTAGTTTCATTTTTAATTTTTAAGTTAATTTCAAATTGGCCTGAAGTTTCAAACCTATGATTCAAAGACAAATAGGACTGATAAAATTTAAGATTTTTTATCGGCTCGATTAAAACTTTGTAATTAATCATATAATCTATTTTTTTAAATTCATATTCTATAGAATTGTTTATTTCTTTTTTTGAAACGATTTTTAAATCTGCAAAAAAAGCACTTTCAATTGGTTTCAAATGAATGGATACGTTTCTTGTATTCAAAATCGGCAAACAATTTTCAGGTATTAATACAGGCTGAATATACAATCTATTTTGGTAATTCTGATTTAAGTCAAATTCCCATTCATGTAGTTTAATAAAATGAATATCATTGTACAAGTTATTAAAAATGCTTGACTTTATTGTGATATGTTTGTTAACGCTACATACAATCTTTATATTTAAAAAAAGTAAATAAATAGAAAGAAATAAAATATTTTACAAAAAATTTAACATATTTAAATTTCTTTGCAAGCTTAAATTTTACGGCTTTTGTTACAGTGTAATCAAGTGGATAACTAAATTTTTCTATCAAGTAAATATTGTTCTTGGTCAGACAGAGTCTAAATGAATTGTTATTAATCGTATATTAAAGATTTTCTTTTTTTAATTTGCTACACAATTCCTTTATTATTTGAAATAAAAATATTTATTTCATATTTTTTTACTTTTAAATTTAAAATAAACAGTTTAGTGTAGTTGTTTAAATTGAAAAACTTTAATTTTTTAAGAACAGCACAAGTCTCAGTTAGACCTATTTTTTGTAAAGTTAAAGCATAAAGAAAAATTCAAATCAGGAAAGTATATGACAAAAAACCTTAAATTCTAGATCGTTTTCAATCTTTTCTTTTGAAAATATTGATTAACTAGAATTTAATATTTCCAAAAAAATAAAATTTACAAAGTTATAATGAAGATAACTCGAAATAATATTAAAATATTTAATTTTATCTTTTTGATTTTTTTTGTCACTTTTAGATTCATCGAAAAATTTAAGCAGAAAAAAAATTTGCTATGTCCAAATAAACTTAAATGTCTTATTTAGTCAAAAAAGTTAAATAATCTGAATTTGAACTGAAGCTTCGAAATTCTATTTTTAAATTAAATTGTGAAATTATTTTTTAGATTTAGTAAAAAATCAAGACTGTTTTCAAAATTAATTTTAATAAAATACCTCAATTAAGATTGTTCCTTTGTTTGCTGACCATATGTCAAAACCGTACAGAAAAGTTTCAAATAAGAATTCTGAATTCAAAAGCATATAAATGGAATCATTTGATAAAAATATTGAATCATCAGCTTTATTAGATAAATCATTCGATGTAACATCTATTTTCTCATATGAATTATCACCATAGTTAATCTCCACTTGGTTAAACTTCGATTCAGATGCAACAAAAAGAGAACAATTCAAAGTTTTATCAATTGTGCTCATACAATTTATATCCCCAACAATTCCTTAAAAAATAAAGATTTAAAAATTGTAAAAAAAAACGTATTTGAATACAACTTTCTTCATTGTGTATTATTATAGTTGTAGATTCATTATAGGCTTCAAACTTTGCTGAAAAATTCGTGATCGATTTTGTTAATTCTTTTTGAAGATAAACAATTTCGGCATAAAACAAATCATTAATAATCGATTTGAATCTCAAGGCCAATATTTTTTCATAGCTCAATTTATAAATTTGATTTCCTAGAACCAAATAATCACTTAAGAGTGTAGGTGATGATTGAATTTCTACAGATGCTGATGGCGATAGTTCTATTCCAATTATTGAGCCTTTTTTAATATTTTTGTATTGATAAAGCTCTATTTTATTAAAGCCAACGGTAACATTATAAGTTCCAGCACTCCACTGATTTACATCATTGTCAATAGAATTTTTTTTCATAAAATGTTGAACACAAGATGCTTCACATTCATAAATCTATACAAAAATATATAAGTTACAAATTACGTTTACAATCAGGCTAATAAATAATTATTTATTTAAAATTTATGATTAAAAATATATTTTTTCCGGACTATTTTAAAAAAGTAAATGATTTTTTTTTAATTCTTAAAATTAATATTGAGAATGGCAATATTAATTTTGACTTTAAAATGTCTGAATTAAAAATAAAAGATATTAATTTAAAGTTATGACAAGACTATAAAATATATAAAATTTTTGCTTTTTGCTAATTTTGCATAGTTTCTAAAAATACGTTACAAATTCAATACAGTCCCTCAATCAACTGATAAAATTTATTTTAAGAAATAGCCTTAGACTCATTGAAAAAATAATTATACCGTAAAACCTTGCAAACTACCCCGGGGTAATAGTGTGTAATTTGCTATAACCCCATGGTATAATTATAATAGTTATAATATTGTCTCATGGGATTGCATTATTAAAAATAATACACACCCATGAACTTAAAATTTTTAGAAATTTGCATCATCATACACACGCTTTGAACATCAAAATTTAAAGTCAAGTCAAGTTAAATAGAACGTATTTTTTTTTATTATCTTAATTCTTATCTAAAATTTTGACTTAAATAATAATAATTGTTAATATTGACTTAAAAATTAACATGAAAAGTCCACAACTACCACCTCTTCCTAAAAGAAAACGAAATAGGCCGACTAAAGAAGAAGCAGCTGAAAGACAGGCAATACTTCATGCAGCCAACGAAAATCGTCTGATTGAACCACTGTCATCATCTACGAATTCGGCAGCACCGACTGTTGAAGTAACTCTAGCCAGCACTTCTTCTTCATCATCATCGCCAACTATTGTTGAAGTTGGTGCTCAATCAAGTTCATCCTCGTCTATTCAAAGTGCAATATAGCCCAACGACTTCAACTCCAAACACCCAATCTAATGGTACAATAAATCATCATGCTTATCGTCTCTCATTTAAAATTAATGTAGTAAGACATGCTGAAAATTGTGATATAAGTAAAGCAAGTAGAAAATATAAAGTGGACAGAAAAACGATCTAAACCTGAATTACTTGAAGAAGCCAAAAAGAGAAACAAGTTTAGAATATCTAAAAGTGATACCGCTCAATTTCTAGAACTTGAAGTCGAACTACATGAATGGATTTTGAGTAGAAGACTAAATGGAATTTGCGTGAATAAACGAATGATAATCACTAAAGCACTAATGGTTAATAAACATAAAAAATTCACCGCATCGAATGGTTGGTTTCATAATTTTTTACGAATAAAAAATTTGGTCATGCGTAGAGTCACCACAAGTGGACTTGAACTACCAAAAGAAGCTGGTAAAACAGTAATGGATCATCTAAAGTTTTGTAGCGATCATTTTGTTCTAAGAGAATTAAGCCGAGATTTAATTATCAATATGGATGAAACATCTATATATCTAGATAGTTCTAGAAGTACAACAAACTCGGAGTCTGGATTGAAACGCGTACCTGCAGTTACAACTGGGAACGAAGCTACCCGTGTGTCAGTTGCTTTTTCAGCAGCCGCTTCTTCCAAAAAATTGAAACCTATGATTTTGATTCCACATAAAAATCCGCTCAAAAATTTTACGCCACCAAATAACGTAGTTGTTGTCTATGGTACAAATGGAAATTTTAATGAGTTAGTAATCAGTAGTCATTTCATTGAAAAGGTTATAAAGCCATATAAGATTGTAAACGGGTTTGAAAAAGTTAATTTGATAATTGATTGTGCACCATGCCATTGTACACCAACAGTAAAGAATGCTTTTGAGGCTGCAAATATTGATGTAACATATGTTCCAAAAAGACTAACTAACCTTTTGCAGCCAGCTGATATCGCTTGGTTTCGACCGTTGAAATCATCATACAATGAGTTTTGGACTGATTGGCTGTTAAATTCGGATAAAACCTACACAAAATCAATAATGCTAGATCACCAGGATATGCGCTAATTATTCAATGGGTGAGTTCAATTTGGGAACAATTCGACAAAATGATTATTCAAAACTCATTTAATCAAACAGGAATAACATCCAACATTTAGGTGATGACTTTGACGATGATGAAGATGATGAAAATAATTCAGACACAGAAATGGCTTAGTTTTTGTAAAATATTAAAACATTGTATAGTTATAATTTCTTTTTTTTTTATATTTTTTTTTAATTTTTTTAATTTTTTTTCGAAAGTACCGAAATTTTCTTCTAAAAGCCCAGTCAAAAATTAAACTTTTTTTCATGTTACCCCATCAATTTAATTATATAATTTCAATATAAACCCGGGCTTTTAATTTATTTTTTTTTAAAATAATTTTACAGAATAAATTGCTGTTAAATTATAAAAAAATTAAACATTTATATTCTTTAGCGCAAAACCAATATTTTTGCAGCATCTTATGCTTGGAACGATGTTTATATACTGTACAATTTACTTTATTCGACTACGGAAAGTACATGGATGTCTTTCAGTCAAAATCATTAGAATCAATATGATTAGCAAAATCAGCTTCTAATTGAAACGGAATCCACTTTTGCATATTTTTAAACTTAGATATTAAAATTAATTTGAAAAAAACTCGATCTAAAAAATTTCAGAGTTTTAAAACCAAAAAAAGTTTTTTTCAATTCTTGAGATATAAAAATCTGTTTTTGATTGTGAAAGACTTTTTTTTGGTTTAATAAAACCAAATTGAATTAAAATTTTAGACTTGGGTAATTTTTGCTGTCAATGGATCAAATTTTTTCCATAATTTAAATGTGAAAAGTATAAATAAATTTATAATCATGTAAATAAATTTTTTGACTGGAAGAAAATAAAATAAATTAACTTACTTTTATTTGAATTTCTCCGTAATTTGCCGAAATTATCTCAAATCCACTCATAATAGAATCAAATTTAAACTCAGAATTCATAATTAAAAATTCTTTATCTAGTGAATAAATGGCACTTTCATTCATGTTGAAAAAAATACCAAACCACGAAATTGCTAAATAATTCAAGCTCATATTTTTTATTAAAACATTTTCTTGCATTATAGCGAAAATCTCTCTGCGCCTTGAAAAAAAACTGACCGTACACTCAACAATAGAATCCAAAACTTGTTCCAAACAAAAAAAATCGATACCATGATCTTAAAAAAAGTTAAATATTAGTTATTATTTGATTTCGAAATTTCACATTACATTTTTCTATTGATAGTTCATGTTTGTTCATCAATTTAGATTTTTCTAATCCAATTTCAATAACATGTTTACCATAAGTTGGTAATTTATAAGTAATTTGTTTTAAATTTTGGTAGAAAATTTGTTCTATCAAAACATTCAGACAAAATCTAAAATGTAAAGGTATCATCTCTGAATTTTGATTGACTGCATAATCAGTAAAAAATTCGTATCGATCATCAATGGAAACAATAGAGATGCTTTGGTGCATTACAAATACATTATTCTCGGTAACTAAATATTCCGTAGGCAATAATATTTTATTAAGACCTTTTCTAAGCTCCAACTCCCAAGTATTTACCAAAATCAATGAATCAAAAACCAATTTTTCTCCATAAAAACATGATTTTTTGGATCCACAAGCCACTAAATCTATCTTAATTTTTCCAGATTGATTTGCAAATATCTCAAATCCATTTATCAATAAATCAATCGGAAATTTGATTGATAAAAGAATGAATTTTTTAAAGATAATATCAGAAGGTTGATTTACAGCCGAAAAATTAAAGCCTATATATTTAACTTTTATATCTTGAAGAGGAATGCGTTCGTAATTTGTAAATAAAATATCACTTAAAGTTTGAGAATATATTAAAATAGTACATTTTGCAGAATCAAATGATGCTAAAGAGCAAAATGAATACAGTTTACTGTAGTCTGAGATGAATACTGGTTTTATTAAAGAAGCATTTTGGCTTCTGATTGTTAAGTTATACCAACCGGAAAAAGAATACTGATGATTTAGCAAATACAATGTTTCAAATAAATTCAAATATGTCAAAATTTTAAAAGAAAATTTAATGTTTTCATTTGAATCTAATTTTAATAGTTTATTTTCTCTTATTAAATAATCTGAACGAATTTGGCTCTTTTTGAGTTCAACTAAGCCTCCCAGTGTTTGATCGAGAATTATTAGGTTTCCTTTTTTGACATCAAATGGAGAAACAATATATCTTGAATAGCCGAATTGAAGGTAAATTTTGATAGAATACAATTCAGTATAATTTTTGAAAAATAGGTTGTCCAAAAAATAACTCCCACAAGAAAATGTTTGTCCACACGCAGCATGGCTTATTAACTTAAATATTCTTTTAGTATTATTCAAATAACATAAACAATACTTACATGAATTTGAATATTTCCGGATCTTTTGACTTCAAAGTCAAAGGCAAAAGCGGTTGTATCGATCAAAATTTCTGAATTAATGATCAAAAATTTGTTTAAATCATTAAAGTTTTGTTTAAAATTAGAACTTGGTCTTGAATCGGGATTAGGTTTTACAGCTGAAAATTAAAAAATTAGACAATTCATAAATTACGAATTAAAATTACCCTCTAGATATTCCAGGATATCTTCATCACCATAATTTACCTCTACATAAGACAAATTATTTAATGATAAAACTTTTAATGTGCAGTTAAGATCAAAATCAATTGATTTGTTCAAGTTTGGGCAAACAAGGTCCAAGTTCTGTCCGTAAATCAAATAAAATAAGATTGGCAATATAAGAAGCAACATTTTTTATTTTTCTAAATTTTAGAAAAAAGTAAAAATTGATATTTTTAATTAAAAATTTTAAAAAGGTAAGAAAATATAGTGTAAATATTTATTAGTAAATATTTTTATTTGAGTATTTGGGATATTTTTTATAAAATTAAACAAATCAATAAAATTAAAAAAATATCACAAGTTAATTTTTTTTCGCTTTTAGATTAATAATAATAAAGTTATAGAATAAAGATAATAGTTAATCATCTTTAAACGGAGCTTAAGGATTATTTGCAATATGGTGAAATCTTGAAAAAATTGGCTAGTTTATTTCTAAATCAATTCAAAGTCGCTTGTTCTAACAGTTCACTTGGTAATTTGTTTCATTCAATTATACTTCTATCTGAAAAAAATTGATCTTATATTGTAATTTTTAAATGTAGTTATAAACGAAGGCTAAAGCCTTTCGGACGAACCTGGGGTAACCCAAATTATATTTTAATAAAAACAAATAAAAATCATTCACAGGGCTATTCACCTTAATTTTTTAGAAAAAATTAAGCAAGGGGATTAATGAGTTTTATTTTCTTTGAAAATAGCTGATAATTTCGATTGACAAAAAAATTTGTTTTTTTTTGATTTTCTGGAGTATTCTAAAAATGGCTAATTTTATTTTTGGAAATTCTTTTGTAAAAATTGTTTAAATATAAACTGTTTTTTTATCAATATAAATAGATTCAAAAATGATAATTAAAAAATCGGTATTTTTATAAAACAATTATTATTTTTCAAATTATTAATGATTTTTTTTCAATTTTTGAGATTTTATTTAAGGACTTATTTAAAAAAAAAATTTAATTTTCAAAATCAAGGATCATTGAATTTTTAGAATAGCTTTTTACGAAACCAAATTTTTGTTTTATTTTATTTTTTAAAATATATAAAAGAAAAATAAAATGTAAGTTTTTTTTTATTAGATTACACTGACAATTTTTTTGATGATCAACCGCTTTTAAAATGCTAATAATTTTATTTTATAACTGATTTTATAATTAATATAAATTGAAATTTTAAATTATTTTCTTTTTTTACGATAAAATATTGATTAAATAATAAAAACATTAAAAATAAAACACTGCTAATTTTATTAAAATGATTATTAAAAAAATGATGTTTTTTTTGAATTTTTTAGATCGTTTTTTTAAATTTAATTTTTATTATTTTATTTAATATGAATGTTTAAAGTTTTATCTGGTAAAACCCAACTTGTAGTTTTCACGCGTTAATTTCAAAAAAAAAAAAATTTAATTTCTAAAATTAATCAACAAAATTTAAATATCCTCATTCATTAGGTCTAAAATTTGTTCTTCATTTAAAGTCTCCATATATATTCTTATATCATCAACAATTAAATCTCCACCATTGTCATTTATATCTGAACTTTTTCCAATATAATTTACCTTTCTAAAGATTGCTTGAGGGCTAAAAGCGAATTGTTTGCTTGATACCAGAGTTCCATTCAAATAAATGCTTGCTTTTTGTTGAGAGTCAAATATAAGTCCAAAATGATGCCATACACCGATCAAAAGACTATCAGACAAAAACAATACACCTTTTTTACTCATTTGGTCCACTGATAACGATAAAAAAGATCGTGAATCTGAAAGTCGAGTCAGACCAAATTTAACAAAGTCTCCAAATGCGCCGTTGCCGAACTCGAATAGTGTCAATTTTTGAGAGAAATTAATTATTTTTAGCCAAACAAGACAAGAAAATTTTGGATAAAAATAAAATCCTTCGGGAACTTTGAAATAGCCATAATTAAATTGCACTGCAGAATTGGGTTTTCCATTGCGATCCGGTACAAACAATGCATTAACCGGTTCTATTTCTATGTTGTTAATTATATC
Organism: Brachionus paranguensis; assembly: GCA_016802215.1. Classification (NCBI taxonomy): domain Eukaryota; kingdom Metazoa; phylum Rotifera; class Eurotatoria; order Ploima; family Brachionidae; genus Brachionus; species Brachionus paranguensis. The sequence continues at coordinate 193,992 of JAESIX010000004.1, forward strand.
TCGTGTAAGAGATTCAGAAAAAATCCAATGCACGATCAAACCATCAAGGCTTAAAAAAATGAAATTTTAATTTAAAAAATTTTTAAAGATCAAAAATTACTTTAAAAATTTAAATCGCTGGTATACTCTTACTGCTAGGGAATCTAAAAAATCGATTTGACCATAAGGGGAATATAAAAAGCAACTTTGGTTTGAATGCTTTGTAAATCGGCAATAATTTCTAATTGAACACTTAAAAAGACAACTAATTTGACTTGATGATTCGAATTTTTCAATTAAATTAGCTTCTGATTGAATGTTATTGCTTAATATTCGAAATTCTGTTGCCCAATAAATTTTAAAAATTAAAAATAGTATAATTTTTTTAAATATCATTTTTTGGTACAAAAATAAAGAAATGAAAATATGTAAAACAGATTTTTATTAGACATAGTTTAATTGTTTGATCATATCTGATTCTAAATTTGTTTTAGATGTTTTTTGAAAATCAACTTAAAATAATATTGATTAAAGTAAATTTATTTTTTAGTTTTAAATTTCTTTAATTAAAAATTTTCTGCTTCAGAATTTGTTTTTAAGGTGATTGCCAGCCGATTAATAAAAAAAAAGTTAACTTCCTCTTTTCCTTCTTTAGTAGATACAGAAATTTAAAAATATTTCAAAAATTCGATTTCTGGCATTATTGCAAAAATTTTGTGGGCAGCTGAAAAACTTACCTGATTTTTTCATTTTAAGTCAATTTGAATAAATCTTTATCGGTAAGAATGGTAAAATAAATATATAGCTGATGACTTCAAAAGCAAGCAATTATGAAAAAATATTTTAGTTCTTAATTTTTATTCTTTCAACACTTTAAAAAAATTTATTCCGAAAAATAAAAATGTAATTTATATTTGTCGGTTTCTTATTTTTTTATGTTTATAACTTTATTTTTGCTTTGGTAAATTGTTTTCTCATTCATAAAAAAATAAGAATAAAATGATAAGTACTTGACAAGTGGTCGAATGTTTTTTCCTAAAAATGAATGTCATGTTAGAAAAGGAATGATATTATTCTTCATAGAAAAGTCATGTTTTTAAAAATAAAAAAATTATTCAATTTGAAATTTATTAATTTTCTATTTATTTATTTTTAATTCATTTTTCTGACTAATTATTGATATTTATGTTCAATAAATCACAGCTTTTTATATTTTATATTTTATTTTCTTTAATACACTAAATACACTAAAATGAATGCTTTAATACACTAAATGTATTAAAGCAGACTAAATATTTAGATTTTTATTTTAAAATTTTACAATTTTTGATAAAAAAATTGAAATAATCAAAAAAATAAAGTCAAAATTTTTCGTTTAACTCAAAACCAGCATTAATATTTTCTTGATTTTTCTCTGTGCTGTCTTCAATGGCTATTTGTTTTGATATGTCGTTTTGATTTTCAGACTTTTGAGCGTCAAAAACAGGTTTCCAATCATCTCTGGGCTGAGTTAACTTATAAAGCTCGTTTAAAACTTGACTTTTGTAAATTTCAGCAAAAAAATTTTTTATAAATGGTGACAAGTTAATAGCAATTATACCCCATCCAATCCAATGGGCCCAGAACGGATACCTATAATTTCCGAGAACAACTTCAGAATTAGACGAAATGGTAACAATAGCAATCAAAATTGCCAAAATAGGAGTAAAAATCTTAAAACATATCTTCCAAAATATATTCAGCTCCATATTAAGCATAAGTTTAATATCTTCATTTATCTTTTTGCTTCCGTAGCACCAACACAAAGCTATTGCTTCGAATGTGGCACATAATATAATTGGCAAAACGGATGTGTACGATTCAATTAGATTCAGCAAATAATAACCACCTTTAGTTGTCATAGAACATCCAACTAAAAAGAAAAGCATACAAGCACAAAACCGAAATTTGGTTCTATTCACTTTTTTTTTTATTTTAAAAACTAAAACAAATGAATCTAGAACACATTCTGCCAGCGAAAGTAAAGAGCCGAAGCCGATTGTAATCATCATTAGAAAAAAAAATATGCACCAAATCCACGGAAAAGGCATTAAGGACAATGCCTCAGGATAAACTATAAAAGAAAGACCAGGGCCACCTACTGCTAGATCACCTATAGCTACTCCAGTTTTTTCGGACATGAAGCCTAATACTGAAAATACTGCCAAACCAGCGATCAAGCCTGTTGCTCCATCTAAAATGACCACAAAAATGCTTGTTCGTTGATGATTATAGTTAAATTTATTATGCTTTCCTAAAGTTAAAAGTCCTCCTTGAGCTATGCTTAAACAAAAATACACCTGGGATGCAGCATCTATCCAAGTTTTAAGTCTGAACAGTTTACTGAAATCAACACTGGCTATATAATAAACTACACCTTTCATTGAACCTGGCAAAGTAAGTCCTCTGATTATCAGAGCAAAAAGCATAATATATGGGAAAATGGCTGTAACATATGAAACTTTTCCCAGTGACTGAATACCTTTATACAAGCTCAAGAATGCTAGCATCCAGCAAACAAACAAGCTACAAACTAATTTCCAATTCATTCCTATTGGATTCTCAATGCCGTCTGACATCTCTAGGACAAAATTATAAAAAAATTGCTTTGAAGGTGAGTCCAAATTATTAGCCATAATAGTCATATTTTCATTTGAAACAAAGCAAGCGTCATTATTCCACCAATTATCACAAGATACCCATGGTAGTTTAGGCATAAAGGAGCTAATCAAATATACTAAGCAATAGCATATTATTACATTGTAATAGAGACATACGAAGATGGTTACCATCACTGAAGTCATGCCTAAACCACGGAAAAGAGGAGATATTTTCCATACTTTGAGTGGTCCACATTTTGAATATTGAGAGATTGTAAGTTCTAAGAAAAAAATTGGTAACCCAATTAAAAACAACATGATCACGAAAGCAATAACAAAAGCACCTTGATTTAGATCTAGTTAAATGATTTTATCTTTAAAATTTTTATTTTACTTCCTCCATTTTGAAAGCAGAGAAAAGGAAATCGCCAAACATTTCCCAGACCCACTGCAAATCCGATGCATGTCATTAAAAACTCAACAGGATTGTCCCAGTGAACATGATGGTTATGATGATGATGCACAAACGGGATATTTATGTGAAGGTGATGATTGTGGTTATGCGAATGTGACTCCATTCTTAGATTATTCTTTCTATAGAATCAAAAATTGTTAAACTATTTATATATTTAAAATTTAGTATCACTGATTATTTACAGTATCAAATTTTTTAGATAACTTGCTTTGATTTAATTAAGTTAGCAAAATTTATCTATAATTAAGTTTGTTCTATTCACCGTAAATATCAAAATATCATCCAACAATTACAAAACATTCTATTAAGTTATCTTGTTTGTCTATTATTATTTATAGAAATCAAAAGTATAATTAGAAAAAATTTTTGTATTCACCTAAAATGCTTATTTCTTCTAAACTATTAATTATTTGAATCAAAATTTATTAAAATATTAAAAATAAATAATCTTTTTTCTTAAACCCCAACAAATAGAATTAAAAAATTCCTTAATTTTTTCATTTTAATGCTTGAATTTAAGAAGAATCGAAAAATTAGAAATTTTTTTTTTATTGTTTGTGTTTTACTCGGAATTAAAGATCATTTTCAGATAGCTTAATTCATTTTTTATACAACTTTATTTTAACTCTTAACTTAATTTATTGGGATGTTTATTGTTTCAGATAATGAAAATAAAGAAAAAAATCAGATTTTTAGTCTTTATTTTATTTTTTGAGCTGGATTTTCCTAGTAATAAAATTTTAAAGTTGATTGGAACATCACTCTTCATGATGCTGATAGTTAAACCATTGGAGTCGCACACATCCAAAAAATTTTTTGTTCCTTTGCACTGTCTAAAAAGAAATCTACAGCATCTAAAAGTAAATAAATAAAAATTTATTGAATTTAATATTATTAAAAATTGACTTTAATTTATTTTTGTCAAATAATCATACTTTTAAGTGAAAGTTAATACTTTGTTCTTTAGCAAAAGTTCAAAATGGGTGGGTTCAAGATTTTTGATTTTAAAATTTCAAGGTGTTATCAAAATTTTATAATTTTTGCATTACTTAAAAAATGAATCAAATTCTATTTAAACTTATAAACGAACTACTTTAATTTAAGTGCTATAAATCACAGGAATTAAGTATGCTTCAATATAGCGAAATCGATGCAATCGATCAATTAAAGTTTTACCATTTATATTTAGTGTTTACTTATTATAAAAGCTTAAATTTTGATCAATTTTCAACTAATTTTTGAATTTTTAAAACATTATATCTTGATATTGTAAATGACAGTATGCCTCTTTACAGAATGTTGATAAATATTTTGTAAAATTGAAAACATTAAAAATCATACATCCTGATCGAATTTGAAAAAGTCAAATTAATTAAAAATTGTTAAAAATAAGGTACCAGCAATTCAAAACTTTCACGAGATCAAAAATTTTCAATTTCGATATCAGGTTCGGAATCTGCGTCTAAAAACACATCAGATTTAATTTTTGTTTTTTGGAAAAAAAATTTTGTCCTTTAAAATTAATACCATTTTTAACTTTTTAAATATAGTAAAACCAAAAATTATTTTTTCATAAAAAATGTTTACTTTTTGGCTTTTTGTAGTTTCATGTAAATTCTATTAATTACGTATAAACCATGTGTCTAGTGAATATATGATCTTTTTTCCGAATAGGAAAATAAAACTCTTAGAATAAAATAGTTGAATTTTTTTAATTAAAAAATAAATAATTATTTTTGTAGATAATGAAAAAAATTGATTTCGAGTGAAATTTAAAATTTATTACTTAGATTGAAGTAGTAATTCTAAAACAGATAAATATATTAAATGAGGAGGGAGGTTAATCAGAATAATAAGTTAATAAATTTGCTCTATTTGATTTAAAAATGTACAGAATCTTATTGATTGTTGAATTATTTTAGAATTGATAAAATTGGTTAACAGTTCTTTGATGATTTTAGACTTTAAAGATTAAAAAAACAAGTTATAATTTAAATTTATTTTAATCATGTTCAAAAAAATAAATAAGAATTAATATTGTAAAAATGGTACATATTAAAAAATTTACAAATCAAGTTAAAATTAAGTTTTATTCTTAACTCCTTCTATTCGTTTTTGCTGAAATATAGTTTTCATGCTTTTTCGCTCTACTGGCTTAGTCTCGGCTTTTTTAGACTTCAATTCATTTCTTGCCTGATTAAATTGCTTTTGTCTTAACTTGATCAATTTTTGTGTTTCTTTTTTCCAAGCATTTTTAAAATCATTACTAAACGAAGTCCATAATGAGAAAAAATATTCCGGAGTTACTTCAGGATTGGGTGGTTTTGGTTTTAGAATAAACAAATCGACGAGTTTTTTGAACTTTGATTTGCATTTGGTAAAATTTTCTTCTTGATCTTTGCATTCGGATATCGCGTTGGATAAAAACTGGTTCACTCTTGATTCAAATTGATCCAATTTGTCCGCCTTGTGGGCTAAAACAACTTCTATTTTTTTCTCTACATCTTTGATCTCGTTGTTTACTTTACGAAGTTCTTTATCTAAATCATCAAAGTTAACCTGGGCGACAAAATTTAGATCAGAAGGCTCAGGTATCGGATAGTTACTTATGTCATCATCTATTTTGCTAACATAATAGCTTGCTATGTATTGTACCAAATTTGTTGTGTTGTCCTTGGACTTGACGTCTTTTAAATTGGGCAAAATGGCCAAGTCAAAGCCATCGGCATCACCTCGCGATTTATTTGAAGCGTTCATGCTGTTACCGCAAGCAAGAATTACTCCAAGAATTTTTCTGACACTCAGATTTCCCATTAAGTCATCACACAAATTGCTGATACTGTTTAACCTGAATTCAATGGAAGATATGGACTCATAAAATTTGTTTCGATAAACGAGGCAGTACATGCGCTCTTCAAACGCAGGGATACGTGATAATTCCAGCAAAAACATTTCAGGCTTATCTAGAAGTTCTTCTGAATTTGTTTTGAGAAAATCCTGAATGGTACGCAATTCATCTTCTTGGGAACGAAGAACAAAAATTGAATTCAGAGTTTCGTAGCTTATTAATTCATTATCAAAGCCTATTAGTGCCTCACGTATCAAGCCGGCATCTAGGCGCTGACTAGTCATCAATATAGCAATGGCTTGTGAGCGTTTTGAATCTAGCAACTTAACAGCCTCTGGCTTCAAACTCATCACAGAGCTGTATCTTGTCAATTTTTTTTCATCGTTTTTGTTAGATTTTGTTGTCGGCTTGGCAAAAAGTGTGACAAATTCTTCATCAACATCAGCTTCATCAACATCGAACCATATTGCATTGGATTTACTAGTAAAGTTAGAATTTTGAATTAATGGACTAAAAATTTTCTGAGGATCGCGCAAAGCGTTTAAGGCATGCGTTAATTTTTAGTTTTTAACAAAAAAATTTTTTTTTAAAATTTAACCAAACTAATTAAACTTTGAGATTTAATTAAAAATTTTTTAAATTGAGTTTTGGATTATTTCATGATGTAAGTTAATAGAAAAATTTAATTTTGCAGGAATAAATAGTTCTAATAAAAACTTATCATTTTTTTTTGAGGTAATTATTAATGAAGAAAATTTCAAAAAAACAGATTTTAACTGTCTTACTGTCCTAGTGTAACAGGAAAAACTATTATTTTTATTCAGAATTTAAGAAAAAATATAAAAAAAAGATTCTGCTAAATTTTGTGACAAATTTATTATATCTTTTTATCCTAATAACATTGACATTGTGAAATTTCATAAATAACTTCCAATACAAAAATAAAAAATTTTTATAATTTTATTTTTAAATGTCAAAAACTTGTTCTGTTAATGAAACAAAGTGAAACAACTTTTGTTTCATTTATTGTGGAAGTCTGCAAAATCTGTGCGAATTAATTGCGTTTTATTTTTAAATAGGGTGCAATTTTGCAGAATTCGCACAGAATTTGCAGACTTCCACAATAGGTTAAAAAAAAGTTGTTTCACTTTGTTTCATTTACAGAACAAGTTTTTGACATTTAGAACTAAATTTATAAAATTTTTTTATTTTTGTATTGGAAGTTATGTATGAAATTTCGCAATGCCAATAACATTTTTATTTTAAGTCTATATGAACAATCAAAAATGTTTACTTAGATAATGGTTTGGTCATAAAATTGACATTCTAGAAAAACTTATCCCTAAACCAAGGCTCTGACCCGGACCTCGGCTGGCTGCACCTGCTTCGAATTTAGATGAGTTTTTATGAAAATAGCGGTGCCAAAACATTATTTGCAAAATTAGTTATAAAATTCTACAATGAACTTCAAAAGAAATCAGGTAAATTATGGCCAATTAGTCAAAAAAATTATTTGCCCCAAAACAATCAATAAAAATAATCATTTTTTATCATTTTTGAGTCACATTTTTGATGATATTATTTTTTCATGGGACATCACTGAATCGACTTCATAGGCAGCTAAGATTATTAATGCATGTGTCTGTCTGCAAGAAAATAAGATAACTTAACAACAGAAACTCCAAAATGGGTCAATTTGAGTCGTTTAAAAAAATCTTAAATTTTCACATATTTTAAAGAAATTTTTGAAATTGATTAGTGTTGGATGCGGTCAGAGTAAACCTGTCCATTTCACGGATGGTTTTTTGTGGTCATCTGGACGGCCATTTAAACGGTCTGTTTTTTAGACCGCCAAAAAATACCGGCCGCATAAATCGTGAAATTTTTTGAGGAAGAAATTTTTAAATTATGTAAAAATAACGCAGAAGTATCTCTAAATAAAGTTAAATATATTTATTTTATATTTTTTTAAAAAAAAAAGGCTTTTTTAAAAAAATACTTCTTCTTTTTTCTAAGAAATTTCATCAAGTTTAAGGATTCTCTGCAAAAAAAGTTGACCGATAAATGCGGACAAGGTTACGGTTTTTAAAAATTTTGGCCGATTTTTGTCCGCTTGTACGGATTCCAACACTAAAATTGATAAATCTTTTTTGAATTTTATCTTTATATTTAAAAAAAGTTTTTACTCTGTAAAATTACTTTATTTATAAAACACGAAAAAATGCTTTTTTTGAATTTTTTATCATTCTTATTTTATTCAAAAGTATATAAGTTAAAAAAGTGAAAAATTGTACTCAATCTTTTAAATTTTAATTATTGTGTTTATATTTAATCTTGTCAAAAAGATTCAAAACTCAAAAATTAACTCAACCGTTTTTTAAATAATTAAATTGAAAAAGTTTCTACATTTAGTTTCTACATGGTATTTTAGAAAATATTTTTTTAATTAAATTAAAAAAATTTACTTGAATATTTGAATTCGGTTCCAATATAAAGTTTTCATTTCTTGTTTAGGGCAAAATTTTTTTCTGGCTGTAAAAAATTAACTTATATAAAAATAATTTTAGCATGAAATTTACAAATAGGTCTTTGTGGAGGCTGAGCTACCAGAAAGCTGTTTAGTGGAGGTGGCGGAGGCATACCGAACTTTGGAGGTAGTGATGATCCTGAGATTCCTAATGGGGGTGGTGGTGGTGGCGGAGGAGGACCACCTGAGTTAAATGATGGCAAAGGTGGTGGAGGTGGCGGAGGAGGACCACCTGAATTAAATGATGGCAAAGGTGGTGGAGGTGGAGGTGGTGCACCACCTAAATTAAATGATGGCAAAGGTGGTGGAGGTGGCGGAGGAGGACCACCTGAATTAAATGATGGCAAAGGTGGTGGAGGTGGAGGTGGTGCACCACCTAAATTAAATGTTGGCAAAGGTGGTGGAGGTGGCGGAGGAGGACCTCCTGAATTAAATGATGGCAAAGGTGGCGGAAGTGGTGGAGGTGGAGGCGGTGTTGGGGCTGAAATTCCATTTGAATTTTGATTTTGTGATGAATTGAGCTTTAATTGTAAATTTTTAATTTATTTGAATTTAGAAAATATCCATGACTCACCGTTGGGAAACCGTTTAGTGCTGATGAAGAGGATGAAATTGCTATCTGCTTGGTTAATGCTTGATTAAGTTTTGTCTGCAAATTATTTTTTTCATTTGATAATTTTGTTGTTAAATTCTGTATTTTTTATCAATTAAAATAAATTGGTTAATTTATTTAAATAATTGAAATATCACTTTTAATTCTTCTATTTCTTTTTTAAGATCTATTGCATTATTCTTATAGATATCAATATCATAATTCATTTTTTTTATTTTGTCTTCTAATTCCATTATTTTAATTGAATGGTCTGTTTTCAAATTCGATATCTCGGAATCATGTTTTTTCTGCAATTCAATATAATCATTTTAGTTCTTACAAAGGGAAAATTTAAATTTTTACCTTCAAAGATTCAATTTCTTCTTTATGTTCTTTTTTCAAGCTCGAAATAGTTGATCTGTTTGCTTTTAAATTAAAATTTATTTTTAATTAAAATTTGATTTGTAATGAGACTCAAATCTTTTAATAAGTTGAAATAGTTAAACATTAAAATATGAAAGATCTATGTTATTATTTAAATGAAAATTGTTGTAGCAACTTGCTAAGTATTAATTTTTTATAGTTTAATAGATATTTTTTTATGAAGAGTTGTATAATGGGAAAATTATGTCACCAGCACATATGCAAATTCTGAAATATCATTTTTATAAGCAGTTTTTCAATAAAAAAAATTTTTTGACTTGAATATCTTGTTTTGTATTTTTTTCGAATAACTATGCAATCAAATTTTTTTTTCTAAATTTTAATATAAATACTTTAATATTGAATTAAAAAACTGCGACAATTAAAGATTGGGTAACTTGTCTGTTGAATAATCTTGAAATTGAAAGTAAAAAATTACTTTAGTAAATTGAAAATACTCTAAGCTTCATCAATAATTTGAAGTCATTTTTTGTTAACTAATTAAAATAATCAAATTTATAAAAAATTAAAAGCTCGTCAATTTAAAAAAAGAAACCTGATTAAAATAATCTATCTAATAAATTTTTATGCCTGCTTAATTGGAAAATCACTTTCAAATTCAAATTAAAATAAACATCAATTTTCATGTATTAAAAATACATTTAATATAAAAAAAATTGGTTAACACAAAAATACAAAATTTATTATAATAATAATTAAAGCTTATAAATACAAATTAAAGCTGGAAGTCTGCAAATTCTGTGCGAATTCTGCAAAATTGCACCCTATTTAAAAATAAAACGCAATTAATTCGCACAGATTTTGCAGACTTCCACAATAAATGAAACAAAAGTTGTTTCACTTTGTTTCATTAGCAGAGCAAGTTTTTGACATTTAGAACTAAAGTTATAAAATTTTTTTATTTTTGTATTGGAAGTTATGTATGAAATTTCGCAATGCCAAAATTGTAAAAAAAATTAATTTTTATTTTGTTATTTTTTTTTAAAGTAATTATTGTCAATAAATCGAAAAAATTTAATAATTTGACCGATTCCCGTTTTATTCTATTACTAATAAACTTTAGATTAAAAAAACTAAAAATCAAAATCATTTTTCAATAAACAAAGTCAGCTTATTGACAGTTTTCTCGATTAAGGCACCTCATTAGTCTTCTTAATTGATCAAATTCACTAAAAATGGCGACTTTCGAAAACTACGATAGCAAACTCTGTTTTGTGATTCAATTAAAAAACAATTTTTATTACGAAATTTGAAGCAATGTTTTCTTTTGACGTTAATACTTATTCGAATCCTAATTTTTTTAAAATTTTTTCTATAAACTTTTTAGAAGATTCAAAACCATTCATAGATAGTGTGATTCTTCAAAGAAAAAAAATTTTAAATAATTTTACATTTTTTAGTAAATTTGATCAGTTATGTGAAGAAATTTAATAATTGAAATTTGAATGAACAAATTACTTTTTTTTATAATTTTTTACTCATGTTACAGTAAAAACAACTCTTTTTACGAAAGTTGTCCTAAAAATAAAATTGAATATTGTTTTTTTAAGACATAGAAAAAAAAAACTTTCCCTAAGAAAGAAAATTTACCAAAAATCGGTTTATTTTTGACATTTGTCATTTTACTTATTTTTGCTCACTATAGCTTAAATGTGCGAAATTTGGCGTAAAAATACTAATTGTTACCAGAAGATTATCAGACAAATTATGGCAAAAATCGTAAGATTACTTTTTACGTAAAATTACCAAGAAAAATTGACAACCATTTGCAGGAGATAAGAACGCAGCTATTAAGTCCAAAAATTAGGTAATTACATTTTTTCCTTTTTTTTCGCTTCTGTCAAACATTGTAAATTTCCCAAGCAAATGCTTACTTTTCAAAAAGGTAAATCTTTAGCTGTAAATAACGTTAATCTTAATGGTACTGTGATACCAATAGCTCAGAATATTGAATATTTAGGCCTCCCAATTGGAGATAACGACTTCATTTGGAAATTTGTTGATGAAAAGTGGAAGAAAGTTGAAAGGAGCTTTTATTCTTTTTATGGGTTAGGCTGTAAACCAAAGTCTGCATGTCCGTAATTGGTCAGTTTTCTGTACAAGCAGTTTTGCCAATCAATCTTTCGTTATCATTTGGATTTGGTCTTTATTGGCGAAAAGAAACTAAATGAACTTTACATAAGGCAGAATTTGTTAATCAAGAGAGCGTTTGGCACTAAAAAATTTCCTAGATTTAGACCTTTGTTGGAAACCTTATGTTTAGAGATGGTAGAACAACTTTATATGAAACACAAAATATTTTTTTTGAAGCAATTGAAAAATAGTTCAACATGTTGGAATATATTGGTGTTTCTTATTGAAAATTACAAAATTTATGAAAAAAATTTGTATTGATGTAAATGACTAGAGTACCAAGACTTCGATAGCTTAAATTGATTATTTATTCTTGGAAAAAAATAGAGGTCTGATCGACTCGGTGAAGTTTGTTGTTTCACAAATAAAACTAAATATGGAATCGAAATTAAACTATTTTTATTTTTTCAATATGTTAAATGACCTTTTGAAGGTAGATTTTTTTACTTAAATGTTTCAATTAAAATTAATTTGTAAAACAGTTTGTAATTTTTTCTTTTAAGACTTTTGATTAAACATTTCTCTCTTGCCTATGAGGCTTTAAACTTAAATAATAATTGAAAAAGTGGCATTTTTGGGCCATGAAAATTCAAGCAGTTAGCCCAACAAATTGAGACTGGAAAATTTTTTTATCAAAGTGAAAAAATTTATCTGATCACGATCAAACTGACCAGGGACTTCAAGCAGCAAAAATAAAAAAATTACTCATTTCAATTTGGTCTTCTCTGGACTGTTCTACTTTGGCACAATGTCTACTCCATTTATATTCGCTTTTTGGCTGAAATAAAAAAAATTTTTAAAATGTAAAAATGTATTCATTTTTTAAATGGCGTAAGTATTTTAGGCATAAATTAAACAACTAATTGAAGCATGAATACCTTGTAAGTTTTGTTAATGGCAGCCTCGAAAGCACTGTCGAACTCAAGCACACCCAAAGCAATCAAATCACTGAGCACCTGTTGAACATAGAAGTTGGCCTCTTGCCTTTTGCACAAATAATCATCGTTTTTGAGGCTCGATTGGGACTTTTTGAGCTCAGTGTCGTCACAGTTGTTCATAGCAGCCTTGTAGCTCTCGCTGTTGAGCTTGCGCGGCTCATTCGTTGAAATGTATGTGATTTCGTCTGTCTCGAGGTTTTGCGTGTAGCTGTACTCAATTATGAAGCTCGTTGCCGAATTTGTGGCCGAAGTTGACAGCGAGCTCACTTCGTTTCGAAACACCGACGACGAATCCTTTAGGTGCTCGTCGAAAGAGAGCAGGAGCCAGTCTTCGAGGATGGTGCCTTGAAAAGAGCACGGGTTGGAGAACTCCAGAGAGAACGGTATGTGGCTTGGCCGCTTTAGTTTGCGCGTAAAGTCCACGGACAACGGAATTGAATAGTTTTGACTCGAGTCCATTTTGTGGTGGCACAGGGTTGGGTTCTTGGCGATTTGGAGAGGTCGTGTAGTGGTCGAAGTTGTTTTGGGCGTCTCGAGCGGTTTGTACAAGCGGGAATAGTAGTGATTTGTCAAGGTGGCTGGGTTTGGCGACTCGGTGTCGAGCGATTCGTCTAGTTTGACCAAGTCAAAGTTGTTGAATGATTTTGACCAATATTCGAAGTTGCTAAAAATTGAGTTTGAATCAAGTGAAGCATTTGAGCATGATGACGTTTGGGACGAGGTGATGCTCGTCGTAGAACACCGATTGCTATCATTAATGTTTATAAGTAGGATGTTTTGATTTCGTTGGCAATTACTTGACGAAATTGTTTTTTCAATTAAATATTCATTTTCGATTGACATTCTTTTTTTTTATTTTTTGTGATTGATGAAGTCTTAGATTTGTATCAAATGGCTAAAGGCATTTTTTTTTTTCAATTTTTTGACATATTAATTTTTAGCTCCAAAATATACTCTGAATCGTCAAATTATAATATTTTTATTTTTGAGCTCATTTACTCTTGTTGTGTATAAATGGGATTGTTTAAAGCATTTTGATGTGTCTTGGTGAATTAAGAACATTTTTTTTGTTTATTGATATTCTACGGATGTTGCTAAAAAATTATATTTTTTGGCCGCAATACACTATGGCTCAATGCCATAATGTGACTAATTTATTCAAAATTTACTTAGCTTTTCAACGAGACCATCAGCAAAGCTCTAGGACTTTTGCTTCTGTCTGAACAAGCTTCTTTTCAACAAAAGCATTCGCCTAAATACACTACGACTTATTTTTTCCGATTCAATGAAATTAAATTATTTTGAAAAAATTACAATTCATTTATGTAATAAATTTTATTAATTTTTTTAATTTATTATTTAAGTTATTTAAAGAATGTTTTATATATTTTTAAAATATATTTTAAAAATTAGAAGAATTATCTTTTCCAGGCCACATTTTTCGCCTGAAAGATTCCAATAAAAGCAAAGGCAATTTATTTGTTGGAAATTTAAACAATTTATACTTAAAGTTGCCACCATAAAAAAATAATTTTTGTAATTATCGAATCTCAAGTAGTAGTAGTAGTTTTGGCTGTAGATGGCTGTAAGTGACTTGAATTTTCTAACTAAACTAGAAATGCTTGGTTTAGGTGACTACGAGGTTTCTGTTATTTACAAAAGTTTTTTAATAGCAGAAAATATTTTCGAAATATACAAAGAGAAAATAAATTCAAAATATTTTTAAAAAATGGTCATATATCCTTTGAAAAAAAAAACATAAAAAAAGTAAGATTTTGTTTAAAAAAATTACAACATTCAATCAATTTATAAAATTTAAAAAAAATTACATTAAGAACTTTTAACAACTATAAAATATTTTTAAAAAAACTTAATTAAATTTTTCATGCACGATGTTTAGAAGCTTGTGCAGACAGAAGCAAAAGTCTTAGAACTTTGCTGATGGTTTCGTTGAAAAGCTTAGTAAATTTTGAATAAAATAGTCATGAGACAGCTCTGAGCCGTAGTGTATTTAGTGTATTTCGGCCAACAAATATGGGTCCGTTTTTTATCTAAAAACAACGTTTAAAAATTAATAAATTTTTTTTAATGAGTATTCTGAATATTCGATTTTTTTTCCAAAAAAATCTCTAACCTAGTTTAGACAAAATTTTCTCCTGTTGTAAATTAAATATACTTAATGAAATTAAAAAATAAAATAATCTAGTTCAGAGTCAAAGTTAAAAAGGAATTTTTAGAATTTCATTTTTTTTTTGAAATTTGTTTAGTAGAGCTTTAACGTTTTGACATTTTTTCTAACTTTTTTAAAAAATTGAATGGAACGAGTAAGCGCAGCATCTTATCTGATTTGAATTGTCTTGGCGGCGGTGAAGTTTGGAGCCAAAAAATTAAAGCTAGTCAAAATATTTTATTCTTAATTAATTTAAAGAAAATTGCTAATAATTGAAATAAAACTGGTGTTCAAGTTAATAGAACATATTTTGCAGCAGTTTTGCTCAAAATTTCATCACCACAATGTATTGCTCATTAATTTTCCAAAGTGCCTTTAATTCTTCACATTCGTCAGAATCAAATGATACTATTATCTTCTAAGTCAAAAAAATTTTAATTTGTCTTAAGTTCATAAGCGTTAAGCATTCATACAAATCACCTCCTTAAAATTTACAAAACACTAATTTAATCCCTTTTTCAATGTATGTTTTCATATATCATGATCACTTTATTTTTATTTTATTTTCATTTGAAAATTGAATAATAAATCTTGAAATTATAAAAAATAAAAATTTTTTTCTTTTTTTTTACTTTACATCGCCTTTTAGGCGCTCATTGAAATAAATAAATATAAAAAAATGGTCTTATCCAAGAAACTCAAAAGAGATTTACAATTAATTAAATAACAGAGCAATCAGACCAATTTTCAAAGTATCAAAATTAACAAGCCAAACCATTATAAATTATATATTAGACGACTTTTCTACTGATCAAAGAATACATAAGCTATACAATTTTTATATAACTAATAACTACCAAAAAAAACTACAAATGAAGAATTAAATAAGCCAATTTGATACCCAAAGCATTCCGAAAAAAATCAATTTTGAATAGTTATAAAATTCTTTTTCGTTAATATTCTTTTCATTCCTTTCATGAAAAGAATTTAAAAAAATCTTTTCTGAATGCTGAAAGAAGGGCGTTCTACCTTCAAGCAACTGACCATTGGTAATAGATAAATAAAAATAAAATCTGAACATGATAATGTTGTGAAGACTCATCCGAAACTTTAAATCCATTTTAGAATTAGCTTTTTTAATTTAACCAGATTTTTTAATTAGTTTCAAATAAATTAATTTCATAAGAAAAATCATAATTACTAATTAATTTTTAATTAGAATAAAAAAATTTTATAGACATGGTCAAAGCCAGAGCATGAAATTTTCAAATATCTGTCAATGATTTTTGATTAACAACATTTTTAAGTAATGTAAATTCAATTCAATTATCGACCCGTAATTCATTTTAAATAGAGGATGACTACGCTAAGTATTTAAAAAGATGGAACTAAAAATTGTAAAAATTGTAAAATTGTATCCGAATAATAAATAATATTAGTTTTGGCTATTTTTTTTTAATTTATTCTTTGAAAATTCTATAAATTAAAAAAGGCAACTTTTGCATTTATTTGAGTTTTGTCAGATGTTCTAAATTGATTTTCAAACAAACTCTAAAATTCTTAATTTAATGCGTCATCAAGACTTAAGTTTAAGACAAAAAATAAAAAATTAATTTTTCTAATATTTTATTTTATTAATTCTTGTTGCTGCACCAATTGCCTAAAAATAAAAAGAATTTTTTATTTTTTTCTTAAACTCAAGTCTTTAATTTCAGAATTTGATGCGGCCATAAACCCGTGACAATACTTTTAGACCATGCGTTCTTAATCTAAATTTTTTTAGCATGGACGAGATTTACTTTGGTGTATGGTCCAAAAGCGTGTCTTAATTTGTGGTGCAGCATAATCGAACGAGAGAATACGGTATTTAGTATACTTAAAAAGTATTTTTCTGTGGCAAATTTCATTTACAAAATCATTTCCCTAATTTTGACTTAAACAAATTTTTGCTTACCTGGATTTATTAAAAATAGTGTTATTTGATAAAAATTTTGATTTTATGATGATATATTCAAGAGATAAACGCAAAAAACAAAAAAATGACATACTTTTTTAAAAATTATTTATATTATTTATGGAATTCTCTAGAATTTAAGATTTTAAAAGTAAGAATCTACTGCTTCTATTCCTAATTATATTTTTAAAAAATTTATTAAAAACTGATTATTTACTACTGAAGAATATTTTAGCTTTAGCTCCCTTTGTAGGTTTATTTCTAATTTTCAAGTAAAAACCTTGGAACAACTAGATTTAATTATTCGTTTTATTTTATTAAGTCTATTGAATTAACCACAAAACAAAATTTTGTCAAAATTGAACATATGCCATAATAAACGGTTTATTGAATTTTCCAACTTTTGAATATTTTTAAACACATAATAAAATATTCATAATTAAAATATTTTTTTTATTTTTTGACAAATAATGAATTTATTTCACATTTTTTGCCTCAAACAAGTGACATTAGTTTGAACACTCAACACTCATTTAAAAATAAACAAATATTTGTGAAGTATTAGTGAAATTTCAAATTTACACCTTAAAGGTTTGTTTTTTTAATTCAAATTATTTTTTGAAATCGATTGAAAATATTGTTGGTTAACAATTCTTAAAATTGGAATTTATAGATATTTTCAAATGTTAAATTTCATAAAAAATTACCAACTTAATTGATTTTCATCAAATTAAATATATTAATTAAATATACATTTTAATAATAATAATAATAATAGTTAATATTCTACGGTCAAGTTTAGTTTAACTAAGTTGACAAAGCAGGAAGACTAACGTAGTCCCGCTATAGTAGACTTTTCATTTTTTCTATTTCTACCGACATTGTTCAGTCTGTTTTTGAACTGGTTGATCGAACTTGCTGTGACAACCGACGTTGGCAGCACATTCCATTTGTTCACTACTCGGTTTGATAGAAAGTTTCGCCTTGCTTCACATTTTGTTAGCTGCGAGCAAATGCAATGCTTTGCTCCTCTTACTCCTCCACTTGGTCCTTCATTATTCACTGAACTCATAAGTTCCGCATCATAATACCAATTGACATGATTATATTTGTTGTGAATTTTATAAAATTGAATCAGATCTCCACGCTCTCGTCTTTCTTTTAGAGTTTCTAATCCCAAATTAGCTAGTCTTGACTCATAATTTAGACTTTTTATTTGTGGATCAAGCTTCGTTGCTCGTCTTTGTACTTGTTCAAGTCTAAATATATCCTTCTTTAAATAAGGATTCCAGGCAGGTGCACAGTATTCTAGATGCGGTCTAACATATGTTTTGTAAAGCTGCAAAAACGAATGAGCATCCCAATACACAAATGTTTTCTTGAGAATACCAAGCATGTTGTTAGCTTTTTTAACGCAGCTATCAATTTGGTCATTCCATTTGAGTTTATTGTTCACCATTACACCAAGATCACGCTCAGTAGTAGTCTCCGCTAATTCAACTCTGATATCTTTCGCATTTAACATTGAGATTTCCTGCCTAGCAATCTTTGAGTGCCAAAATACATTACTTTACACTTAGATTCATTAAATTCCATACTCCATCGTTTCGACCACTCAATCATCTTGTCAATGTCATCTTGAATTAGCATTTGATCACTTGAATTTCTAATGACACTAATCAATTTGCTGTCATCCGCAAACAACTTACAAAAGTGACTTACTAGCTCTGGTAAATCATTTATGAAGATCAGGAATAGTAACGGACCAAGAACTGAACCTTGTGGAACCCCACTTAGCACATCAACCCAATCAGATTCATACTGACCTATTACTACTCTCTGTTTCCTATCTTGAAGAAAATTTTCGAGCCATGCCAAAAGCTTATCGGTAAATCCATAACTCTTTAACTTGATCTTAAGTAGTTTATGCGAAACGCGATCAAACGCCTATTTTTTATTTTTAGATTTTTTTCCGGTGTCCTGAACTCAGATAAAAAAAAACTAAAATCGACTGATAAGTAGTAAATTAAGTACGATTTTAACATTTCTTGTTAATACGATTTTTTTGTCTTAATAATTTTTCTGAACATTTATTTTTGGAGAAAATATTATCTAACATGCTATCAAAATTTTCTAAATGATGTTTAAATTAGAAACAAGTTTTTTTAAACAATTTTAAAGCAATCTTTTAATTGACTTTAACCAACCTAAACAATCTTGTACGCTTGTTTACCTCTCTTCATTTTCCTTTCTTTTTCTCCATTTGAAGAATATTTCTTATTAAAGGAAGAAGAAAGGTAAACAATTGTACTGTATTTTCGAAAGCCATTAATGTAATAGAAAAGAAAGTAATAAATGAATATAAAGAATCATTTAGTTTTGACTCAGCTTTTTCTAGCCTTTTTAAAAGAATATCTGAAAATTATCAAAGACTTGGTCTCTGCAAGGATCCAACACCATGATTTGGTAAATTTTTAAAAAGTAAAAATTTTAGAATGGTTCCGTTGAAAGCTGAGTTAATAATTTTTAATTACATTATTGTACTTTCTCTCAAAATTTTAAATGTTTTCTTCTTTTTAAATAATAATAATAAAAACAAAAAGCTATAGCAAGGCTGCTTGCGGAGATATCTCCAAAAACGACATCTATATTTAATATATATATATACAAGCAACCAGGTACTTATTATACGTTAGATGAGATTTTTTATATTTGTATAAAATAAGATGATTCCAATAGATAGTTGTTTATTTTGTTTTGTTGAATTTAAAAAATTTAAAAATTTAAACTGATTGATCAGTCAATTAATCTGGAAATAAAAATGAATTCGGATGTAAAAAAAAATTGACAGCTTATATTGAGAAAATATCAAGGAAATTTTTCAAATTTTATTTTAATTAAAAAGTAAATTAACAATAAAAACTAAAGACAAAAACAATCATATGTTGTTTTAAAAATGAGATTGGGTATCACATGGATTTAGGCATCCTCAGTTTTTAATTTTTTATTATTTTCTCCCTCAAGAGTGTTATTTTCAGCTTGGTTTTCGTTTTTGTCATCATTCAACGAACGCTTATTTTTATTCCATCCTTTGCGGTCATTTTTTTGTTTTCGACCACCTTTGAATGATCTGTTTTTGGATGCTGACAACCGCTTGATTATTTCTTTCCAATAATTTAGCTCTTCCTCACCATCAAGAACTCTTAATTCAAGCACTTGGTCTTTCATTTTAATTTCATCAGCTTTTTCTAGTACTTCCTTGGCTTTATTTTGTTCAGAAAATCTTACATAGCCTTCGATTTGACCTTTGTTATAGTCCGAATATTTTACCTTTCCAAAATTGTCAAACAGTTCTTTGAGAGATTCGCGGGTAGCATCCTCAGGTAGATTTTTAACATGCAAAATAGCTCCCGGAATTTGCTGTTCCTTTAGATACGCTTCTTCAGCTTCTTGTTGTTGTTTAAACTTTTCTAGTTTTTGCTGCTCTTTTTTTGCTTTATTCTCTTTGATTTTTTCGAATTTTGGAGCCTTACGCTTCAAGTATTCTTCCTGTAGCTCTTTTGTGAGCGTTTGGTCATTGTGCTTTAGCTCTTCTAATTCCATGAACTTACTCATTTGTTCTTGGGTTTCGAATGTGACAAAAACGCTTCCTTTAAATTGTCTTGTTGCTGGAAATCGCTTCATAAATATTTGAAGCACTTTGCCGTGCTGGTCAAAAAATGAATACAAATCGTCCAAAGTCATTTCTGGAGCGAAACCTTTAACATAGACAGTGTTTTGCTTCAAATTGGTTTCGAATTCACTCAAGTTTTCGGGTAATGGTTTGGCTCGACGAAGTTTAAGGTTTTCTTCGTCAATTTCAAGAAGATCCGAAGTGGAATTCTTCAGAGCATCAATGATCACATTGTAGTCGGTGGTGAGTTGTTTCAAGCGGTTGAATTTTACCATTGTTTCAAGTGGGACCCATCCAGAGTCTTTTTGGGTCTCCTCTTGCAGAAACTTGTCCTTGCTAAGATTTATGTCACCAAAGTAGTACTCGATTTGTTTAACTATTTTTTCGCTTAATTCACTGGACATTTTTTGTAGAATAAATCTTTGAATATTTTGAAATAGAAGTTGATTTTATTCAAATTTCTTTTTTCGTTTAAATATTTTTAAATTAATTTTTCTTTTTAAAGCCATGTGCGAACCTTTATTTTTCATGCATATGATGAATAAGTAAAGAAAAAAGGAGGAAAATTTAAAAATTTTGCACAAAAAAAACTAAGTAGTTTTATTAGTCTTATTTTTCGCTCTACTAACTCAAATATTTTTAAATATAACTTTAATTTATTTTAGTTTTGCTTATTACAAATATGTTTGGTATGTTTTTATGGTGACAAAAAAATATTATGAGTTCCCTCTGTTGGAACGGATGTTTGAATAAAAAATATAAACAAATTCTGTTACAATAGTTTCCTCAGAAATCTTGATTTTAATTTTTTTTTCATTTTTTTTTCAATTAAAGATTACTTAAAAATGTCATTTAAAGCTTTTTGATAAATTTATAAAAAAAATCAGTTAATTCGAGAATCTTTTAAAAGTAATTTTAAAATGTAAAATAATAATTAAAAATAAAAAAAACATAAATTAAAATTTAAAATTGAATATAGCTAAATTATAAAAATTTAATTAATATTTGGATTTAAAAAGAGAAAAATCATTTTTTAACATTACTAAATATGTGTCTAAATATTTGTTTTATTTTGTATTTTTATACAAAAGAATTTTTATTAAAATCACAAGAAATATACTTACAAAATAGGATAATTTATAAAATAGGATAATAATGTGTTAATAATTTATCAATTAATTTTTTATTTTGTTTATTAACCTTAATATAATAGTTGAATTGTTTATTTGCTTATCAAATTTTTTAAGTCATTTTATCTTTATTTATGTTTTTTCCATCTCATCTATGAGTGAATGCCTGTTTATTTATGCTATTACTTTATTTTGGAAAAAAATTAAAAAAGATTTGAAAAAGATTTTTGCTTCCAAAATCTTTAAGGTGTTACAAAGCTAACATTTTTGACACTGGGTTTTTTTTTTTAAAAATAAGAAATTATTGATATATGAATGATACATGAATTTAAATGGTGTTTCCGACACCGCATTATCAAACGGCTATCATCGTTTATTGTCAAAGTATTGAATTATAGAGAAAGTCCAAAGCAGCTCAAATCTTATTTATTAAGAAATATTTCGCTCTCTAAACCGCATAATCTTCGGATCAAATTTGACTTAGTCGTACCACCGAAAGGTAAATTCAATGATAAAATGGAAGAAATATTTCAACACTTATTCCCTAAATTCATGAATTGTTTCCTAAAGGAAGACTTATCTCTTAAATTTGAGTTGTACACCAAAAGAAACAGCAACAACGTAAATATAATTTTTTAGGAATTTTCGAAAAATTTCAGAATTTTGATTTGAAATATAAAAACTTTTGTTATTGATTTTATAAATTTTAATTAAAACATTTTCTTTTTATCTATTAATATTTTTTGTTTGCATAATAAATTTGTTCAATCGGCATAAAAGGTGAAGGCGTCTAGCCGCTCGATTGAACCATACGTTAAAAAAATCATTCTCGTCTCAAAGTTTTCTTTGGTTGCTTATAACATTTTTATAGCTTTATCAAGGAATTCAAAATTTATAGTATTCGTGAAAATTTATTGTTTTTTTAAATATTCATTACAGAGAATTAATCAAAGTATTCTAGAACACAAAAAAGTAGAAACTCAAATTCTTTGTTATTCAAAAAATATTTTCAATTAGATTGATTCAAAATTAAAAAAGAATTTGGATAAATTTATGCTTATTATAAAAATTTCTAAATAATTCTAAAAGGCAAATAAATCTCAAAGCACGAAAATTACCGAAAAAGAGGTTTCAAACAGACTTGAAAACATTTGTTTGATGCCATTAAATTGTTAAAAATGCATTAAACGAATTCGAGAAAAATAAGAATAAAATTTTCGATTCAAAATTCAAAAAGCAATTTTCTTGCAACTATATATTCTAATTTTCGTATATATTAAAGCGCTAATTTTTTGAATAAATATTATCTTTTTTAAAATTCATTAGAAATTGCTACATATTTAAAATTCAATTCGTTTTCAAATTATTAATTAATGCTAAAGCATGAAATACTTAAAAAATTTTACTTTCTTTTTTAAATTGTTCTTAGTAGACTTAAAATTAAAAATAAAGTGCTTTTCCGATCTTGAAACTTTTAGACTGCATTACATAATATTTTTAAAATTATATGTAAAATAAGAACAATTTAAGTAATTTTTACAAAATTTAAAAATAAATATTGATTGTTCTCAAATTTTTAGTTATTAAGGTTAATCAACAGGCTAGTGCTCTTGTCATTTTTTTATTAGTAATAAAAAAATGACAAGAAGACTAGAATAAAATAAAATAAAAACAAAATTTTTGATATGAAACATTGATAAATTTATGTCAAATTTTTTTAATCATTTTTTAAAGTCAATATAATTCAAAATTGATATTATTGTTAATTGAAAGCTTAAATGTTGCATAATTTAACATCGATCTCTTAATATTAGTTATTTATCTTTTCAATTTTGAATTAAAAGACGTTTTTTTGTAATTAAAATTTAAGTAGATTATTTTGGAAGATATACATGCTGAACGAAAATAAGAGATAAAAATAAAATCATAAAAATTTGCATAGGACTTTTTATTAATTATGATCCTTTCAATTTGAAAATTTCTAATTTTAAAATTATTTTTTGATATTTCATTTTTATGTTCTCAAAAAAATATTCCCATCTCTTATATTATCGGATATATAGCTAAGAAATGTTAAAAATCTGAAAATTATTATCCTGCTGCAAATAAATTAATGCTTTTTTTTTAATTATAATTGAGTTAAAGTTATTGTTCAGTTTTGTGTTATTCTAATTTGTGAAAGGATCTATTAATAAAATAACAACTTTTGTATATTTATTTTATATATATTTGTTAATAAAATCTTTTCATACTTTTTATAATCTCTAAAAAAATAAAAAATCACAAGTCATTAATTTTTTTTTAATTCATTATTTAATAAGATAAGCTAATCACAATTTTTATTTTTTAAAAAATAATTTTTAAAACTAAGATCATATAAAATATTAAAATTTTAAGTATTTTATAACTTTGAAAAGTCGTATTCTCCTTTTCCATTTCCAAGATCTTTAGCAACACCGCATACTTTAAAATAAGAGCCGGAAAACAGAATACTTTCGACAGGAATTGGAGATGGTTGAGTACAGTCATTATAAGGTGGATATAAGTCTAGCGATAATCTCTCGCCTTTGGAGGCCTTAATTGATGAGCCACATGATCTAAAGATAGCACCACCAGGCTTTCCGTTCTTATCATAAACTTCGATTGCTCTTACGCAAACATCTGCACCCTCTGGGCATGTTATCACTTTTACGGTGCTTGCATTGAATGAGTCTTCATGACAATTTCTGTCACCGGCAGTACTCGAACAAGAATAACAATCTAAACTCTTGCTTTGGGCTATAAAAGTTAAAGTCAAAACTAAAGCAAAAATAAATGATCTAAGCATTTTTTTGGACTCTAAAAAAATCGTTTTTAAAATTTTAAATTGTTTGAAAAAAGATTTTCATTGTGAAAGTATATTTTTTTGAATAATTTTAGAAAAATTAATGTAATCAAAAACACAAATAAAATATCGTTGACGTTTAATAAAATTTTAAAACTGAAGGGATCAAAATTTTAGATAGTCCTCCCCAAATATTAGAAAAAAATTAAATATTTTAAATCTCAGTAAATGGTAAAAAAAAGAGTAGTTATTATAGTGACGGTTTAAAAAAATACATAAAATCAAAATAAATCTTTAAAATTTCACCTGAAACAAACTTGAAAAAATTTTCTAAGAATTACACAACTTTTGGCAAAATAATCAAATATGCTTCGTATTTATACGGCTTTAATTCAAGTAGTTTCTCTAAATTTACTTTTTCGTGTTGAGATATTTACCTAAATATTGAAAATTTCAAATTCTTGCTAATTATGTGGTTATTAAATCAAATAACGAAAATAAAAAACGAAAAAATATAAAGAACAAATTAAATATTTCATTATTGGCCAACAAAAAATAGAATACCCGGTAGACGATTTGTATGTAGCACTGATTCTTTCAAAGAATATTAAGCTCGTGATTTTTTATTCTTAAAAAATCAAATTTGTTTTGCGTGTCACAAAATCTTGAATTAGGTTACATAACTGATTTAAATAATCCAGAGATTTTTTCAAAGCGAGGCCAAACTCTAATAATTACATCGAGCTTTATTTCGCTTGTTTAAAATCGATTTTAAAATTTTATGTTTCAGTTACCCAGGGAAACTTTTTTTTTGAAAGGAAAAGGAAAAAATATTAAAAAAAAACAATTTATTTAAAATTTTTCATAAATATATTTGAAGCTTGTAAAATACAATAGTTAAAAAATCCATTTTGAAGCCAAGTCACTGAATGAATGATACCATAGCTTTGAATTCTAATTTTAATTATTATTTTACATAAATTTGTTCAGAATATGTAGATTTTAATAAAAAAATTTTTGAAAATGATGACAAATTATAACTGGATCTCTGTAATTATAATTTGACAAAAATCTAACAAATCTTTAGAAAATTATTACTTGAATAGTTTTGAATTAAAAGATATTTCAAACTATCCTTCAAAGGTAGTTGATTCAAAAATAAAGCTCTAAATTATACTTTTAATTTTCAAATATTTAATTAATTGCTAGAGGTGTTATTTTAATTCAGACAGATTTTAGTTCTTTTTTATGAGAACAAATTAATATTGCGATAATGTTATTATTTTATAAACAATCAGATTTTAAATAAACTTATTTTCTTATCAAAATCCAATGATTCAAATTAATTTAATTTTTTTTCAACCTGAGCATAATAATAAAAAATTACAAAAAGGTATAAATTTTTTTGACATAATATTAAGAAATTGGCTACAAGATCCAATAGTTTAAAGTGTTCATTATTTTTGCTTTGTTAAATTTATTCTTGTTTTCGTCATCGTTTAAAAATATTTTATTTATGAAAAACTGAGTGCTTAACATACCTGAAATTTAAATTTAAAATCAAGATAATTCACAGCTAAAATTAATGAAGAGATTAAAACAAAATGATAAAATTTAGAATTTTGTTTTTTTGCATTTTTATAGTAGAAAATATTCTAACCATGTCAACATCTGATTTCAATTCTATCTCGACAGATTTTTTTCAGACAAGTTTTTCTGATACATCAACAGCTTCTATAGAAAATATCCAAGCTTCAATCGAAACATCAACTTTAATAAATCTACCTTCCGAGCTTCCCATAACAAGTTATACCGAATCTACAATTGTACATGAGACTGTGAGTTTAATCACCACAATTTTACAAACAAAAGAAACATCAACTTTCCAATCAGTAATTCCTAATGTTAGTACTAGTACAGCTATTTCATTTACAACGTCGACCATTCAAAATAATACTGCAAGAGTTGTTGGCATACTTGTAACCTTTGGTTTAATTGGAATTTTTATAGTTCTTGGGTTTTTGTTCTATGTATGGCGAAAGACAAAGCTTGAAGAGAATAAGTATGTTACATTAGCCGATCGTTTAAATGCTCAATCGTCTAGGCCACCATCGCCTAATGCCGCTAACATGAATGAAGATATGTTTGTTAATAACCTAGCTAGTGAAACAGTTTTTTCAAATCCTGCTTTTAATCTACAGGAACGTACTGGAAAAGATGATAACTTTAAATTTGATTTTGATGATATCACAAATGAAAAAAGAAACAATGAATCTAATCTTTAAATTTGTCAATAAAGTTTGACTTATTCTAATTTATTATTAAATTGAATTAATTACCAAAATAAAATATAAATTGGAAATTAAACATTTGCAATTCAATTATTATTTATTTTTACTTTGAGGTAATTTACATAAACTAACTCAAAATTTTTTAATTTATTTTTTCATAATATAAATTCCATTTTAAATATTGTTTTTTTAGTTTATTTAAATCAAATTATTATGAAATTAACTTAAAAAAACATTTGTTCTTGAAAACTTCACTTGACCAAGTTCATTTAAAAGTACTCAAATAATCATCAAATTTAAAGCATTAATTTTAAAATAAGATTGGAATTTGAACTCTTTTTTAAATTCTATAATTCAACAACCTTAATGCATACTTTTGGAGGCATATTTAATTTCATCAATCAAAATGGTAAATTAACTGAATAAATTTCCAGATAAAATTGTGAGAAAATTGACCATTTTTAAAATAAAAATTGGTGTTTTGTTTTCAAATATTGGAGCTTTGCTTGCCATTATTCCTAAGAATAAATCAAAAAAAATAATTAATTTAAAATTTTTATTTTTTTTGTTCAATTTTGTATTAAAAATATTTCAAAAATTACATAACATAAAAATTTGTTTTCTTTGTGTTTTTTTCAATTTATTTTTTATTTACTTGATTATATATTCGACTCATTTGTTAGTTTTTTTGTTATTAATTCGGGTTTTATGATTAACTTTAAAATTTGGCTTAGTCTATATAATTTGATCTCCAACAGTTAGCTTGTTTCTAATGAAAAAAATAAATATTTTATTTTCTATGGGACTTTAGTCTAAAAAATATGAACGACTAAAAATTAATTTTTGTCCTCTTAAAAAAAGTTTGATGGCGATTAAGTATAAATTTTGATTTTTGATTAACTAGTTTGGAAAAATCTTGAATTACTAGGATGGAATAGTGCCGAAAACCGCCGAATGAGAGGTGACCTAATACATTTTTTTATTAAGAAGTTAAAAAACGATATTTTGAAAAATTTTTAAGGCATGTCCTGCATGGCAAAACTTCTTCACAAATAGAGTAGCCCACTTATGGAACTCTTTACCATTAGAAATTAACAATCAATCGATTATTAAAAATGGATGAAATTTGCCATATATTCGGGGTTAGAACGGTCGAAAAAATTAATAAAAATAATAATAATAAACTATTAAAATTTTTTATTTTAAAATCAATAGTTTTAAAACAGCCTATAAAAAATAAAAAATTAAAATAACATTCTAAAGAACTAATGGATAAGTAGTTTGTGTTGTAACACCACAATTATTATCTTTTTGACTCATTAGGACATAACCATCATTGCCCCAATAAGTTGACCAACTGTTTTTGACTAACCAATAATCTTGGCCATAGATGCTACCATAACCAACAAGCAATACAGCATGATCTAAATCGTCTTCCTTATTTCCACACTCTGGTTCATAATAAACACCATTTGCGTAGAAAACAAATGATTTGTGACCGGCATCAATAGCTATTGAGATGGGACCTTCGTTAACTAATGCTGTCTTTAAGGCAACTGCATCAAAAGGTGTCACGTTCACATAACCATGCATTCTAGCTCCAACAGTGGCGTTGTTAAAATGACAGTAACCATCGGCCGACAAATATTTTCCGTACGATTCCTCGGTAGCAATACCACCATGCTTAATGATCCAGTCATAAGCCCTAAAGTCTTCACCACTAAAAAATCAAGTATTAAAAGAAAATTTATTTTTAAATCCTTATTCATTTTTCTTACCCATCACAACCATTGTTTCCAAAGCCCCACGAACAGTCAACTAAATTTTGTTGTGATAAACGAATTAAAGATTTGTGTTTTAAGAAATGAGCACCTTCGATTGCCCCCGCAGTGCCAAAAGACCAGCATGAACCGCAAATGCCTTGATCTTTAACTGGTGTAACAGCACCATATATTCTCCAATCCCAAGTATCTGGCAACGCTTTGTTTTGGTATTTGGACATATCAAATGGTAGACCATTGTTGGATTTTTTTTGACCAGACGATTTGAGCTTTCCTCTAAGCAGGCTTAATTCTTCATCTGATTTATCAGCTAAATGATTAACAGCCAATCTAAATGATAGGCCACGTCGATTTATACCATTGATGTATCTTAAGTTTTGTCTAAAAATGTGCTTTCTCTCCTTATGCTCCATGATTGTTTGATAGTTTTTTACATGATGCTTTTGAAATTTGGTAAATTCATCATGGACATGTGAATCATCTGAGTGAATGAACTCTCTCATTGGGTTAACGGAAGCCCTGTTTTTGGCACCTGGACCTGGAAAGTCTCTGCACTTGAGACTGGTTGTAATGGCAAAAACACTTGGCGAAATTTCATCAGTGTCAAAGTTGTAGTATTCAATGTAGTATTTATCGTAATGAGAGCCTAACAAGCTATCATAGCCGATCATTTCATAGTACAGTGGATTGCCATTTTTCGAATTTATATAAAAAGTGTACGTATTTTTTTTGTCTCCCTCTTGGACAACAGTTTCCCACTTGTCAACCGAGTATGTTTTCCAAGTGGCCTCTCCAATAAACTAAAAAATCAGAAATAATTTTTCAAAATATTTTAATAATTTTTCATATTAAATTACAGTGAAATCACTGGTGTCTGGAATGGCTCTTTGGATCTCGACTGGTGCATCTTTAGTTCCGTTGAGCCAGAAACAAGTGCGAACATTGGTTTGTACTTCATCGGTCATTGGTGAAATTTTTATTCCAGTGCCGTAGTCTTTTGAACTAGTTGGTGCTAATTGAATGGTTGTTTCCATACCATCATAATAGTCAATTCTCGATGCGGATTGATCTACATCATACCAGGCCCGGAAGGGTTCTTCGATTTCGGCATATGGCAAATAAATGGTGCCTGATAAAGAATATCTTTTGATATTGCTGAATGGTGCTACTTTTTTGACACTAGCAGCATTTAAACAAGAAACAAAAACAAACAAAAGAGCCAAATAAACTCGCATTTTTTTCTTTAAAAAATTAAAAAAAGATTATGTAAGATTTTGACTTTTATAGGCCAGTCTTTTAAATAAAAAAATGTGATCGTGTATATCTAGTGAACTTGGCTAAAAATTAAGATATTTTGGATCATATGACTGAATGAGTTTTTATCAAGTTTTTATTTCAGTTAAATTTTTATATTTTTGCTGGAACGCAATTTTTGAAACTTAAAATCATATGTTGTTTTTTGTTAAATAAGACCTGGTGAAAATAATTTTGAAGCATTTTTAAAAGCTGAGACTAAATGCTAAGACCTCTATATAAGTATTGAGAAATGTTGCACAATGTTTTATTAAATATTTATGAATTTTAGAAGGGGTAAAATAGATTCAAGTTCAAAATTAATCGAGCTTGAACCAAAATGGAAGTAATAAAGACTAGATCAGCTGCCGATTTGTAAAAAAAAATAGATAAAAATCTCCTTAGAATTTTACAATTTTTTGAATCTTATATGAGTTAAATTTCGTACAAATTAAAATTATTTTTTAGTTTATTGTTTAATTTAATTAACTAAATAGATACTGTCATTATTATTTATGCTTATGAAAATTTTTTTTCAATTTTTCAGTCTTGGTCACGATACACTTACTTAATTTTTACACGATTTCAATATTGTATCCTTGAGACATATTCACTATTACTTGATAGAGATCAAAATTAAGTAAAAATACTGATAATAAATTTAAGAACAAAAAAGGAGTCAATTATCAAAAATTTACAATTTTTGTACCGATTGCATTGGAGAGGATAGGATACATTGGAATCAAAATCCTTTTGTATCCGGTAATTTATTTGTTTATTTTTTAATCTGTATTTAGAAATAGCTTCTTTTTAATTGAATTTTTTTAGCTTATTCTTTTCATTTTTTTTCCTTTTAAACAATGAAATGTCTTTTATTTTTTAAAAATTTTCATAAAATTTAAATTTTGCCAAAAAGACTAAAAGTCAACCTTATGAACCAGTCTCAGGTTTGGAAAAATAATATGAAGATATAATATTAGCTCGTTAAAATAATAAAAAAATAGTTATTAGCACCAGCAGATCAGTTGAATTGAGTGGGTCCATAGGTCCAGATCAATTTGAGCACCAGTGATTTGTTTTTCACTTGTTGAAATTATTTTTTTATTTATATTCAAGGTTTAGAAGCACTGGATATTTTTGATTTTTTTTAAAGTATTTAAAAAAAAATTTAAATTTAAATTTAAGATTATATAGTAGACTAATATTTCTTTCAATTAGATTGATCAAATCATTAATAATTTAGAACTTATTAACGAGCTTGTCATAAGCAAACTTGGTTATAATTTTATAATTCTATAATTTTAATAAAAAATAGCTACTTATAATAATAATTTTTATTTCAATGTTTAAATGAATATTTGGTTACAAAAATTGGTAAAAAAAATTTGAAAAAAAAATTTAATCACTTTCAGACTCACTCAATTTGAAATCATCAGTATTTGGGTTTTGAAAATTCTTATTTACATTATTATTACTCTTTGGAGCAGATAAGCGAGTTGATTTTCGCGTTGTTCTGCTGTTCTTGCCCGTATCACTATCACTCTCAAACATTTTTTCATCAGGCTCATCACTATCATAATCGCCATCTCTTTTTCGTTTAAGCTTTTTCTTTTTTGTTGCTCTCGATTTATTTCGAAATTTTAACACAAATTCTTTTTTAGCAAATTCATTCAAATCAGTATTTTGATCAATTAATTCAATTTTTTGATTATTTAAATTATTTAGTTTGGCTCCTACTTTATCTACTTCTATAAATTCGTCAATTTGCTTGTTCTCTGAACAATTACCTTCCATTTTTTTAACAAGTTTATTTAAATTTTTTTTCTTCGGCTTCATCTCTGTTTCTTCTTGACCGTATTTGAGTCTCAGACTCTCACGAATCAATGCGCCTTTAATCAAACGCTTCCAATTACTTAAAATTTTCTCTTTTTTTTTCTCGATCAATTTCAAGTTAGCTTCGCGTTCTTCCTCCAAATATGCATCAACAACAACATCCTTAAATTCCTCGCAAACAATCCAACCATCATAGACAGCATGAGAAAATCCACCATGAGCGTCAAAGCCAACAACTGCCGCTGCACAGTCAATTTTGAGCTTGCGACACACTTTAGCCAAATTGGGCATATTTCGCAAATGAACACAGCCATGTGGCAACATACATGACTGAAATAATTCAACATTGCCAAACTCGTTTCTTGGTACTATTCCATTACGAGCATACGGAGGTTGGTATTTATCAGTTTGCCAAAAACCATACAAATCGAGATCAGGATTTTCTCGACAACCGGCTTTGTATTCACTCTAAAAATCAAAAAACCAATTATTTATATTTTATTTTTTAATTAAATTAAAAATTTTGAATTCAGTTAAAATTAAATATTAATTTAAAAGAATATTTTTAAATAAATTGTGAATTTTAGGACATAAGTTAAAAGCCTCAATTTCTCTTATTGTCCCAAATCAGTCGATAATTAAATGTATTAGCCAATTTCAGCTTTTGTAAATACTCTGAAATGATATTATATTATATTTTAATGGACTAAAGTTCATCTAGTATCCAATCTAGTTTTTTCTAGTTTCTAAACTAGTTTTTCACAATAGGAAAAATCTCAAGTATTTTATTCTGAACCTAATTAAGTTTTATAAGTAACAAATATAAAAATTTTGATTTCTCTGCTAGATTAATTTTTTTTCAGTCATTAAATTGGATTTGGTCATTAATAATTACACCGTCTTTAAGAATCAGTAATTTTTTATTTTTACCTAAAAAATGCAAACAACTCCAAATAAAATTTAAATTTTTTTTTAAAATCTTTTGGGTTCTAATTATTTTGGAAAAGAAACAGCAGCTTTTTTTGTGAAATTTTAGTGCCAAAATGGCTAAAGATTGGAATCCACAATTTTGTTGGGTTTTATGAAGTCAAATATTATCTAAATATAGGAAAAAAGGCTTAGATCCAAGATTATCATCTCAGTCCCATAGACTCTAAATTTTTAATGCTTCAGGATAAACTTATTGGATCAACCACGTTTTGTGATCAAGCTCTGATCACATTCAGAACTTGAACCGTTTTGGTATTCAAACTTTAAAAAATAAATAATCACAAATTCAGCTTTCTGATTTCAGCTTTCTGTTAAATGATCACCAAGCTTTTAAAAAATAAAAAGTCTCTAATTTTATAAAGTACAAATTTAATTGATTGTAAGATGTGAATAAAACAATTGAATTCTTCGATAGAAACGCCTTTGACTATAAAGCTGTCTTAAACTGTGCTAAGTTAGTCATTGAAAAGTTACATATGGCCAAAAAGCATTAAAAATTGCTTTAAATTTTATTAAATTAACTATTATATAAAAAAGACATTCTATTACTCATATTATCTATTATTTTGTTTTTAAAAAAAATTTGGTTGAAATAAAATAAAGGTTATTAATTTTAATAAAATTAAATTATTTAATAAATGATCAATTATTTTATATTAATGAATAAATAAATGATTTTTATTTTATATTTTTTTTTGAGCCTAAAAGTTTGAACACCAAAACGAGTGTTGAATGCGGTCAGAGCAAACCAGTCCATTTCACGGACGGTTTTTTGTGGTCATTCGGCCGGTCAGCTAAACCGTCTGATTTTTGGACCGCCAAAAAAAAACGGCCAGAAATACGGACAACCATTTTTTGAGCACGAAATTTTTCATTTATTTAAAAATACCGTAAAAGTATTTCTAAATAAAGATGACATTTTTTTTTTAAAAAAAGTTTTTTTTAGAAATACTTCTTTTTCTGCATTAAGTTTAAGGATTCTGCGCAAAAAAAGTTGACCGTATTTTTTGGCCATATTTTTTGGCGGTCCAAAAATCAGACGGTTCAGCTGACCGGCCGAATGACCGCCCGCCCAAAAGTTGACCAGTTAATGCGGACACAGTCGCGGTTTTAAGAAAATTTTGCCGGTTTTGTGTCCACTTGTACGGATCCCAACACTAACCAAAACGTGATCACCAATCAAGTTCCTTAACTGAACTAGAAAAAATTTTGAAAGCTTGTTGATTTTAATTTTTTCATTTTTAAAATTTTAGCTAAACATTGAAAAATATTGAAAATTTTGAGTCATGTTAGCTACTAACAAAAAAACCGACTGATCTATTGGCATGATCAGAACCGGCGTAAACAATTGAATCATTATAAATTTTAAAATAATAAAAAACTAAAAATACTCTTTTTAATCTTCCTTTGACTATTTTGAAAGGTTTTTCAAATGGTTTAACTGTTCTGGCATACTTGAGCCAGGTTTGTTTAGAGCAAAGAGTGACAAGATTATCTCTGAGATAGACCGGCTCGTTTTTCAAATGAGTGATCGGCAGCGCATTTTGAGGATAAATCGATTGAAATTTCAACAAATGCCTTGTCAATACGTACAAAGGGTGATCTTTGAATTCGCCCACACTTTGCGGAATTTGTTTTTTCAGAAGCATTTTTTTAAGGCAGATTTCTTCTTCCATATCCATTTGGATGTCAATTGGTTGATGGTAGGCCAGAGTTTTTTCCCACCATAGTTTTTTGTCGTCTAAATGGGATATTCGTGACAAACGAGTTTTGATACACCAATCTGACGAGTAGCGTTTGGTCACATCTTTTATTTTGTTATCATTATCAAAAGCCAAAACATATAGAATATCTTTTTCAAAACGCTCTTCTATCCAACTAGCACAATCAAATTTTGAATTAAATGGCTCAAATGGACACCAGCATTTTTCTTCTTCCAAATAAGCCTCTAGCCAATAGTTGCGATAGCCGACCGACTTTAACTCGGAAACTTTATCATCTTTCTCTAACTTGGACTCATCCATTGATAAAATAAGATTATTTTTTTGAATTTTTTTATTCTTTTGCTCAATCTTTTTATTAGACTGTTTACTAGTGGCGTCATCCCCATCTGAAATGTCACTATCCTCGCTCTCTTTAATTTTACTTGATTTTTTTTTATTATTTTTTGATTCCTTGTTCACTGATACAACATCAAAACAAACACAAATTCTTACTTTAAGGTTCAAATTCCGCATAAAAACTACCACTGTTAATAAATACTGTAAATAATTATCAAATTTTTGATTAGACAAAGCTTGTCCAAGAGATTTAATTGATTGTTTGTGTTTGCCACAGCTGAAAAAGTTGTCTTTTTGACTAAGAGATGAGTCTATTCCGAAAATAGAATTAAAATTTTGAATATATTTTTTTAAATTATCTCTATTAAAATTAACTAATTGAAAACTGTCTGAATCAGAATCAAGTGATTTGGCTTGAGCGTTGATAAATAAATTCTGACTTAGCTTGTTCAGAAAGAATCCATGTGCTATCCAACAAAGAAGATGGGTTTTGAGAATTGTCACAGAGAATTTTTTTTGCATATTTTTAAACATTCTTTCCATTCTGGCTTGCAAATCTACCGATTTTTTTGGCTTTTTTCCGCCTATGGTTATTTGTATCTCTTCCTTTCCGATTTTAGCATTACTCAAGTTTGCATCCTGCATCTCCACTTCCTCAAACTCGTCTTCGTCTTCATCTTTAATTTTATCTGAACTCGAGTTACTATCAAGATCAGACATGACATTATCATTTTTTTCTTGTTTATTAATTTTTAAATTATTCGATTCAAATTTTAATAATAAATCAATTTTGTTTTCAATGTTTTCCATTTTATTAAGCTCATTCTTTACATCATTGATTGGCATGGTATCTGTCTTTTGTTCGATCCTGTCATTTTTTTTTGTTTTTTCTTTTTTCTTGACAGATTTTTTTTCATTCTTTTTTGGTTTTTTTTTCACTTCTTCCTCTTCACTTGCAGAGTCTACTTTTTCTTGGTCGAAATATTCGCTTTTCTTTGCAGACTGGTCTTTTTTGTTATTCTTTTTTTCATCTTGGCTCTTTCTTTTCTTAGTTGATTTGCTAGATCTAGCTTCCTTGAAGTCCTCTTCGAAACTTGAATCTCCTTGAAGATAGCTGATTTTTTCACTTGTTCTATTCCTCAATTTCATTTGGCGCCAATTTTTTTAATAAAATTGTTTTTACAAATTTCGAAAAGTATTAGCAATCAAAGAAAAAATTTTAGTTCTGTTGATTATTTTTCATATTAAATTAAGAAAATTTTTTTAGGCTTTTTAAAATAATAATTTACAAAACAAACATTACATTTATATATTAATTTAGCTAAGATTAATTGGAAATTAAAAACTTTTTTTCTTATTAACTTATAAACTATGCAATGAATTCTTGATCCATGGCATCTCAGACGAGTTGGTCTATGTTTTGAAATGGTTCTTTAACAGTGCTATTGTCTATTTACCAGAGAACTTTAAAATTTCTAAAGTTATCCCCATCCCTAAAAAGGGGACCTCAAAATCTCTTTCGGACTGTAAAATTATTTCAGTGTCGACTTGTCTGGCAAACATGATTTTTTCTTTTATTTTTTTATTATTTTTTTTTTTAAATCTGAAGAAGCTTAAGCTCGGAATAGAATTACAAATAAATAAATAATAACACATCGATTATAAAGCAATTGTCAGTTGTTGAAAACTTCACAAAAATAAATTGTATAGAATATGATCCAAAATTTTCTATTTTTTCAATAGAAAGTCATTTTGACTGTAACAATGCTGGGCTTGAGATTAGGTAAAGTACTATTGTTATCTTATTGATCTAGGAATGAGAACTAATCCAGACTATTTTTACTTGTATAATGACTTTAATTTTTTATTAAAATGTGTAAACTGAATAACTTAATTGTAAAATTTGTAAATTTCAGTGTCAGAATGGTAAATCTTTAAAGGTAGATTTCGATGCATTAAAAATCCAATTGCTAGAGTTTCAAAATGTTTGCTTCTTTGTATTAAAAACTTCTAAGTTAATTATTAGGGTATTGTGAATTTCAAATACAAATAAGGCAAAAATACTTAATTTTTTGATAAATTAAAATTAAAGTTTATAAAAAATATTTGAAAAAATACTGCAACTTTTTTAACTAAAATAATTTTTGATTTTCTTTTTTTAGTAAATTAAATCAATAATCTAATAAAATTTTATTGTAGCTTTATTTTTTGTCTTTTTACAGTAGACACTGCACTAAGTTACAGTATTTTTTCTAATATATTTTATTAACTTTAATTTTAATTAGTCAAAAAATGAAGTATTGCTGCCTATTTTGTATTTAAAATTTTTCAACTCTGCAAGTCTGCCAAACACTAAATGTATTAGAAAATCATTAAAATTTATTTGCAGAGCTTTTAAAAAGAGTAAATTAGAGTGGAATAAATATTAAATCAGCTGATACATTTTGCAGAATAATTTTTAGACACAGAGTAAAAATATTTTTTATTTTAAGATTTTTGTTTCTGTTGTTTGTTCCATAATTTACAATGACTAATGATCCCATGTTTAAATTACAAGCGTATTGTTCGATTTTAGCTAATAATTCCGATTCTAAATTATATTTTGTTACTAAAAATTAATTTGAATGATTTAAAACCATACTTGTACAAAAGTAATGAAAAAAAATTCGAACTAGTTTTATAGAAGTCAAGACTGTAAATTGACTAGTCACTCTTACAACACTCTGTTTACAACACTTAAATAGGATAATAATGGGCTAATTTTCTCTAATTTTAGCCTTTTTTAATATTAATTTGCATTTTCTTTCATGTTCCTGGGCAGTATTTGAATTTGTATTGTTATATACTTTGATCATTTTCTATTGAATTATTCAACAATATGATTTGATAAAAGACTTATATTTTGAGCTATAGTCATAAATGATTCACCTTATTCTTTAATTTATTTAAAAAAATTTCGCTTTATTTACTCAAGTGTAATTGGCCTTGAAAAAGGCCGGGGGTTTAAATTAAAAAAATGAATTGAATTCTTTTTATTTTGAACTGGTGTATTTGGTAACAGCTTTTGTACCTTCGCTAACTGCATGCTTGGCCAATTCACCAGGCAAAAGAAGACGAACTGAAGTTTGAATTTCACGACTGGAGATGGTTGAACGGCCATTGTGGGTCGAGAGTTTAGATGCTTCAGAAGCTATTCTTTCAAAAATGTCATTGACAAACGAATTCATTATGCTCATGGCTTTGCTTGACACACCTGTATCAGGATGAACTTGTTTCAATACTTTGTAAATGTACACTGAGTAAGATTCCTTCCTTTTCTTTCTTCGTTTGCCTTCTCCTTTCGCTCCTTTTACAGGTTTTACGGCTTTTTTGGCTCCTTTGCTTGGCGTTTTTGGTGGCATCTCTTCGATTGTTGAATCAATTAATTTTTATTATTTATTTGTTTATATATTTTTTATTCATCCATTGATATTTAATTTAGAATTTTGAAAAGAAATATTATGAACAAAATAAGAGTCAAAAGTTGAAGGCTGTAAAAAATTTGTTAGAATTTATAAAAATTTGACCGGAAATAATTTTTCCATCCAATCTAACAATTAAATGTCATTTATTGGTTAAATTTAATTCATTTGACCTCTAATTTTTGTACTAATTAAGTTTAGACTAAAATATTGATTGTGAATAAATTTCTTATTTAATTTTATGATATAAATAGATCCAATTTTTTTCAACAAGGTTAAGAAACCGAAACACACACAGAATCCGAAATTCAGAAAAACTCCAAAACAAAACAAAAAAAAAAAAAACTAACAAAAATACCACCTCAACACTTAACTAAATTAAATTAAATAACACAGCTTGATTAATTTACACTTATACTTAACAAAAGCCTAAATGACACTAAACGGTGACTTAACTAATCCAGAAAGGTTACCTGCCATTAAATTAAATCTAAAACCCAACGTAATTAGCTCTTACCAGAACCCTTTTCTACTGCAGAAAGAACTGGCAAGATGTAAAAGCGTCAACCTAAACAAGATCAAATTTGCCAAAATAATCAGTGACGCGAGTCTCCTCATTATTGCCACTGATGACAAAGAGACCCACATCGAATTGAGCAAACCTTGGCCCATCGACGCTTTTACCTCCGGAGTCACCACTCCGAAGAGAAAATCTACCTCAATTAGAGCAACGCTACACAAGGTACCAGTTGACATTGATGTCAACGACTGCGACGTTCTCGCAGAACTAAAAAGCCAAGGCATCACTGCTGCCACAAGACGCATCAATAAAACAACCAACACTCCGTCTGAGTACATCTCAATACAAGTTGAGTCCAAAGAAGCAATGAGCTCTCTTCTACGCAACCAACTAAAGCTGGCACTCTGCCGATTCAAAGTCTCACAAGACCAAAAGATTTTCCAATGTTACAATTGCCAAAAGATCGGGCACTCAGCATCCAGCTGTCCAAATAAGATAGTTTGCCTCAGATGTGGTGGGAACCACCACCATAAAGATTGCTCAGCAGCACTCAAATGCGCAAACTGTGACGGACCTCATGCTGCCTGCGCGCGCAACTGCCCCACACTTAAGCCAACACCAAAACCTACAGAACAGCCGACTCCAACAACACTTACCACTAATAACCAAGCGAACCAACAAAATCAAGACAGAAGCTGGAGCTCTGTGGTCTCCAAGAAACCATCTTCAGGTCCTTCTACACCTACACAACTACAAATCCAAACCATGATCAATGACACAATTGAAGCCAAACTCAAACCAGTGATCGAGCTCCTAGTAAAGCTTACTGCTGAGATAACACTTCTTCTCTCACACAGAGAAGTATTCTCCCTCCCAACAGTAACAAAGCTTAACACAGCCACTCAACATATAAACAATACAACACAGTGCAACATCAACAGCGAAACAATGCTTCACTCAGTACAGACCCTGATCTGCAACGCTCTACAAAGTCACCAAGCAAACACCATATCCTCGCAAGCGCATCATACTCAACCAAGTCAAACACAACACAAACTTAACCACCTTGCCAAACGCAAAAGTCGATCTCCTTCTCCTCAATCAATTAGCGACAACATACACCCAGAACCAAATAACAACATGGAATTTGACAACACAATGCTAGACGTGTCAAATAATAACCACAACAACAGTGAAATGAGCTATATCCGAACAACAAACAACAACAAAAAAGACAACGCAACAAAAGTTCACAACAGCGCGAAACACCCAAACAAGATCACAAGACAATCAACAACCGCGCTACACAACAAAACAACTTCTCAAGCAAAAAAAGAGACAACCAGAAACAATAATGTATAGACATCTCAACATATTACATCTCAACGTACAATCAGCTATAAATAAGAAAATAGATATTGAACAAGCGGCACAAGCCGAACAATTAGACATCATCATGCTCAACGAAACGTTGCTAAAGCAAAGCAAACAATTCAAGCTCAAAGGCTACACAGTGCATCGGCACGACAGAACAAGAGCTGAACGTGGAGGTGTGTGCATCTGCGTGAGAAAAACCATTCCCTGCCTTGTCGTCTCCAAGAGCCCAAATAACAGCATCACCGAGTGGATTACTATCCGTCTACCAAGGATCCTACCAAACGGGGAAGATCTTCACGTAGCATCTGTCTATATTCCGCCAGGTAACGAAATCAGCAAAAATACAATGCAAGACATCTTCAGTAACGCCAATACTATCGTAGCAGGAGATCTTAACGCTCACAACACACTATGGACATCACCAGAGACGGACAAATACGGTCTAGTTCTCGAGTCCGTACTCAATGAGCTTGGGCTGGTTGTACATCACACAGACACTCCAACGTACGCTCCATACCACCGACTTGACTATGCATCTACGCTCGACCTTGTCATCACAAGCGACTCAGCAGACGTCCGCATCAACAAACCAACAACCCTCATCAGTCCACGAAGCGACCATCTACCAGTACTTTTCACAGTCGAATCCAAGCTGATTGATAGGCAACAATTAACAACTACAACAAGGACAAGAGTCGATTGGAAAAAATTTAAAAAAGCCACCAAGAAAACCCTTCGACCACTGACAGGAAAAACTATCCAATCCAAGGAGGACATTGACAAGTTAGCTCAACAACTCGAGTCAACTATCACGTCGACTTTTAACGAAGTAATGACAACACACACAGTCAAGAGCTACCAAACACAAATCTTACCAAGACGAATCGTAGCTCTCATCAAAGAAAAGAGAAAACTCCAACGTTCTCTTCTGGAAACACGATCAGCAGATACAGTGCGACATATAAACTATCTCACAGAACAAATCAAGAAACAAGTCGCAGAACATAAACAAGACAAATGGAGGGAGTTCTGTACAGAATTGAATAACCTCAAATCATCGGACACAGTACTCTGGCGTAAGATATCATCAATCGAGAACTCCAACACACTAAAACCGCCGAGATGTCCTCTACAATTAATTGTAGAGGACATCTCGGCGGCCTGAATCAATTAATTTTTATTATTTATTTGTTTATATATTTTTTATTCATCCATTGATATTTAATTTAGAATTTTGAAAAGAAATATTATGAACAAAATAAGAGTCAAAAGTTGAAGGCTGTAAAAAATTTGTTAGAATTTATAAAAATTTGACCGGAAATAATTTTTCCATCCAATCTAACAATTAAATGTCATTTATTGGTTAAATTTAATTCATTTGACCTCTAATTTTTTACAAATTAAGTTTAGACTAAAATATTGATTGTGAATAAATTTCTAATATAATTTTATGATATAAATAGATCCACTTTTTTTCAACAAGGTTAAACTAATACAATCTAACAAGCAATCAAAGAAGCAAAATGTCAGGACGAGGCAAAGGAGGAAAAGTAAGAGCAAAGGGCAAAACAAGGTCTTCGAGAGCTGGCCTTCAATTTCCAGTCGGTCGTATTCACAGACTGTTGAGAAAAGGTCATTATGCCGAAAGAGTTGGTGCCGGTGCTCCAGTTTACTTGGCTGCTGTTCTAGAATACTTGAGTGCCGAAATTCTAGAATTAGCAGGAAATGCTGCAAGAGACAACAAAAAAACAAGGATCATACCGCGTCACTTGCAGTTGGCCATTCGAAATGACGAAGAATTGAACAAATTGTTGTCTGGTGTAACAATAGCCCAAGGAGGTGTATTGCCAAATATTCAATCAATTTTGCTACCAAAGAAAGCTGAAGAAGGTCCAAGTTCCAAAGCAGAATAGACTTCAAATTTCTTAATTTTAAACCCACCGGCCTTTTTCAAGGCCAACCAAAAATTTAGCAATTAAAGCAAATCTGAATTTTTTTAGTAAATTTATTCTTTTAAAATCTTCTCAATTTGAAATCATGGAGAAAAGCAAGGTATTTTATATTAAAGACAAATATTTTATCTGTGATTAAATACAAATTCAGATATATCCTCCGCAGCATGGAAATTGAAGGTGTCCAAACTTCTGTTGTCAGATTCACAAATTCCCTAACATTCACTTCCGTACACCAGCGTTGCTTTTACTACAGAGTTGTACATTTTGAGTTTTGTTTCCTTGCTATAGCTGGTTAGTTTCCATGCTGGTCGGAGTCTAGCAAAGGTACTTTTTGCTATATCAAGTCTTTTCTTAATGTATCTTTCTGTTCCCATTTCTTTACTGATGGTGCTTCCTAAGTATGTAAATTCGCATACACACTCGACTTGTGAATCATTGATAGTGATACTGGTATCCAATTTAGTGTTTATGCACATAACTTTCGTTTTGGTCAAAGTTGGCCTGAGACACTTTCGAATGCTGAACTATATAAAAGAACAAATTCAGAACCATTAAGCCAATGCATTAAGAACAAAATACTACGATGGCTTGGGTATGTACTAAGAATGAATAAAAAAGAATACCAAAAAAGGCCCTTCAATGGACACCCCAAGGACGACGTAAGTAAGGTAGGAAGACCAGCTGTAACATGGAGGTCAACAATCATGAAAGAGCTCATCGAAATGGGAATGTCATGGGGAGAACCAAGGGTAAAGGCAAAAGATCGACTTGAGTGGAAATTAAAAGTAACGACCCTTTCCTCCACAAGTGTTCTAATGATTGAATGGTGTTATGAATGCAACAATTCTCGACTAACTGACTATATAAAACACTTATTTTACTTAATCGGATTTTTTATGTCAAATAATCGTGATCATTTTTATGTGTATAACAAACTGAATTTGTTGCTTAATTGAAATTAGATATCTAATTGTCTATTAAATTTTTCTACTTCTTATTATAGATAATATTAAATTTCAATTGTCCATGGGACTTGAATCTACCCAAATTAAATTAAAAGTAAACTTGGACTTTTAAAATTTTATTTTTGAAAGAAATTTTTTCAAACTAAAAAGCTAACGTGTGCGATAGATTGAAACATCTAAAATAGCTTCGAGTGTCTTCGAGTGTTCGAGTGCTCATTACTTGCTCTTGTGCCTCTACTTCTTCACATACATATTCATCTTAGAATCAGATTGAACAAATATCTTCCAAGTCAAATCTGATCTTTTCTTTTTGACCAACTTAGACTAATTGTTTTTTTTTTTCAATTTTTCAAGCACATTATCATTTATCAAAGTGTATTCACACTATTAGTAACACTCTTTCAGGTAACTACTATCAGTAAAAGCGTAATTGTTTACTAATTAATTTAATTTGATTTTTTATTAATCAATAAGTACGTTAGTTGAACTTATTCAAAAATGTTTAATTATTTTAGTTTATTTATTTTATTTTTAGTTTGAGCTTAAGTTTCTTCATATAAAATAAAATATGATGAATGATTTGGGTTCAGTAAGCTGATTAATTAAAAAATTATAAAAAAACATTGGTTTAAGAAAGATTTTAAACAATATTAGATTTTAAATAAATCAGATATATTTAAAAGTAAACTATTCATCCAAAAGTGAAAAAAAATTAAATAAAAAGATAATGTAGGCAGTATTTTTAAGTGAAACTTTTGCATTGAAAAGAATCTATCTTTCATTTGCAATTTCAATGCAAAAGCAGAACGGTATTTTTCTGCCTTAAGAAGGATTAAAATGTTTTAAAATATCTATATACATTTAAAATTAATTAGTAATTATTATTATAATAAAATAATTTTGATGATTTTTTTTATTATTTTTGATTATTCCAAAATTTGTCAGCTCTACTTTAGCATTGCTGCATTTACCATCTTAGACGCAAGATTATATGCTTTTATCTCATTTTTAATCAGGTTGTCTGTTCTGACAGCCTAAGACAAATGTATTTCAGTTAAATTACAGCATCTTTTTATTACTGAGTCGATTTCAACGAGCATGTACAGAAAAGGTGAGGGCTCGTTTTAATCATATGATTATTTCCAAGATTTTCTGGTTCGACATAATCATCATTAGATGTGCATAAGAGATGTATTCAATTTTAAATCTGATTTTGAGAAACCAACATTAAAAAATTACAAGTTGTTCAAAATTCAGCAGTCCGATCTATTTTGAATCTAAAATATGATACTCCTCCAATATTATGCACCAAGAGGCCTTCAATAAACTTAAACTACTAACAGTCTTGAATCGACTTTTTGAGTTGAGTGAGAGATATGTCAGGGCAGGATTGAGTCATTCTATTTCATTGGTCGTCAGACTAGTGGAAGAATATAAGGAAGGTTTCGAATCAAGATATATCGAATATCCTACTCCATTGTGTAATTGCTACCTTACTATTTCTTCTTTTTTCTATTTCTTCTTAGGGATATATTCAATTTTAAATCCGATTAGTCCATTGAAAGTTGTTGTCCTTTTTTTTTTGTTATAGAGTGTTTTTGTTCTGCTATAAAAACAAGAAGTGACTTTGGCACCAAATTTTATTATTTATTTGTTTAATCTGTATCGAGTTAATGCTCCTTCAGAATAAAAATATAAAAAATATATATAAATAAAAATTTAATGTAAAAAGTAGATAAAATAAAAAGGAATTTAAAAACGGTATGTTGAAAATGAAAG
This sequence comes from Brachionus paranguensis, assembly GCA_016802215.1. Classification (NCBI taxonomy): domain Eukaryota; kingdom Metazoa; phylum Rotifera; class Eurotatoria; order Ploima; family Brachionidae; genus Brachionus; species Brachionus paranguensis. The sequence goes on from JAESIX010000004.1 coordinate 238,623, forward strand.
ACAAAAAAATATCATTACAAGAGAAAATTTTTTTTTTTTTTAATAGTTTATTTAAATTTGAAATAGTAATAAAACTCCCTCCACCATTATATAAAAATAAAATAAAAAAATATTAAAAGATCAAAGTAGACAAGAGAATTTTGATGAAGGAAAAAAATCAAAAATCAGAGAGATAATCACTTTTCATTTAACCAGTCACTGAATTCATTCCATGAATTACATAATGGGGTTTTTTTCTTACAGGGTCTTGAGCTATTAACAAAAGCACTGACAAAGTTTTTGATTAATTCAATAATTAGTGTATTTTTGAAAATAAGACAATTTTTTAGATATTTTATAAATAGTTTATTTAGACGAACTTCAATGCTGTCAAGCTTAATGTCTTCTAAGAATTAACCAGGAGATCCGATGGAGTGTCTTGATGAAAATTATAACTGTACTTAATTGAAATATTTTGGAGAACTTGAAGCCTAGAGAGGTTGGTCATTGAGACTGGAATAGGAGTGAAAAAACTATAATCAATAATAAAGCCGATTAATGTTTTATATATATTGACCAGAGTATTGTAGTTAAGTTTCCATGACTTTTATGCTAGAATTTTTAAGACGTTAATGCGATCAATACATCTTGATCTAATAAAATCTACATGTGAGTCGAAGCAAAGGTTATCATCAAAAGTTATGCCTAGAAATAAAGGCTTTTTTTCATTAGGTCAATTTTTTCCAAAAAGTTTTAAAGTTAGAGATTGGTTTTTACTTGGGTTTCCGGAGAAATTGGTATGGCTACATTTTGAAGGGGCCATTTTCAGAAAAAGTTTTTATCACCTATTGATTTTATAAAGGTTAGACGAGATGTACGTCTGACCTTTAAAAACTTGTATAACGTTTTAATTATGCACAATCATAAAACGGACATGATTGGTTTTTACAAAAACAAAAGGTCATAGATAAAAATAAAAATGGTTATTTTTGCTATAAATTAAAATTAATTTCAAAAATTTGTTCATCTTAAAATTAATTTCAAAATCAAAAGACAATGTCTGGACGCGGCAAAGGAGGAAAAGGTCTTGGAAAAGGAGGTGCCAAGAGACACAGAAAAGTGCTGAGAGACAATATTCAAGGTATTACAAAGCCTGCAATTAGAAGGTTGGCTAGAAGAGGTGGTGTCAAGCGCTTGTCAGGTCTTGTGTACGAAGAGACACGTGGTGTTCTTAAAGTGTTTTTGGAAAATGTGATTAGAGATGCAGTCACTTACACAGAACACGCAAAGCGCAAAACAGTCACTGCCATGGACGTAGTTTACGCATTAAAGAGACAAGGAAGAACTCTTTATGGCTTTGGAGGCTAAAGCAACATCACCAATTTCCACATCACAACCCCGGCCCTTTTCAGGGCCAAATTAAATTTAAAAAATAAAGCAGAACGATTATAAGAAATTTGAGAATTTAATTTTCGAAACTTTCTATCTTGTTTGACTTAAATTATGAAGCAAATCCATAGTCTAATTTCTTTGAGATTTAATTTCTTACAAATGGTATAAAGGGATATTCTAATTCTGTATCGAAGAAAACATTTTACCCATAATTATCATAACTAAGGTGTTACTGTCTGTTTGTGAAATGTGTCATTTTGTAAAATTACTTGATATAAAACATATGTTAAAAGAGGATGAATCAACCCTATCAAATGAACAACAGAATTTTATAACTACGGTAAATGACAAGTTTTAAAATACAGTCATTCCGATTCCTTACCATATTTTGAACTTAACCAGATTAAAAAAATCAAAAATTGTCCCTATTCTTAAGGATTCTGGGAAGAATAACAATGATCTTAATAATATTAGACCTATCTCAATATCGAATTGTTTAGCTCAAATATTTGAAAAATTAATATTGATGAACTCTCCTAAACTTTATAATGTCAATAACAACCAATTTGGTTTTAAAAGAAAAACTTCATGTAATCATGCTATTTTTGTTGTTAAAGAAACAATTATCAATTACCTCAATAAGGGTTCTGCTTGTAGAATAGCCTCGTTAGATGCTGAAAAAGCATTTGACAAGGTTTGGAGAAATGATCTATTTTTCAAGCTTCTAAATAAATTACACATATCATACTGGATTTTATTAAAAAAATATTATGAATATTATTCTAAGGCGGTCATCACATTACCTAACAATATGACTTCAGCAACATTTAATATAGAAACAGGTGTTAAACATGGTGGTATGTTATCACCCTTTCTCTTCAATATATTTGTAGATGACCTTATTAATGAATTTTTCCAAAAAGAACTTGGGGCTCTTTATAAAAACCTTAATGTTTCAATTATTGTCTATGCGGATGACATCATTCTGATTAGCTCAGTTGACAGCCATCTTCACTCACTTTTAAACATATGTAATGATTTTGGAAATAAATGGAGAATAAATTCAATTCCAAAAAAACTCATATAGTTAACTTTGGCAAAGTTCTATTCAACACTATCTTTAACCTAAATGGTACTGCCCTCACTGAAACATGTCAAATTGAAAACCTAGGTTTTATCATAAGTTCAAATCTTGATTTCAATATTCAAATAATAGATAATTTCAAAAAAGTGCAAAGCAGTTTCTTTGGAATTTCATTTCTTCTCCCAAAAAATAATCCCAACGCTTCACCAAACTTTAAATCATTTATATATAAAACATATTGTTTATCTAAATTTACATACGGTCTGGAGGCCTTAACCCTTAATGGTAGTACAAAAGACTTTATAAATATTTTACAAAACAACCTAATTAGGCAAATGTTTAAATTAGGCCCTTACTGTCGAATGTCTAGAGTCCTAAAAATGCTCAAATTTTTTAATTTTGACGAACTCTATCTATTCTCAAAACTTACCTTCATAGACACAATTAAACACAATTATCTATCTTTTCAAATTTTTAAATCGATGCTGAATGAACCTCCGACTAAGAAATCACTCTCATCCGACATAAAGTTAAAAACAGACTTTTTTAATATTGAGGCCCACATTATTATTAATAAATAATTATCATAGCTAAATAAATCCACATAAACAAAAAAACATAACTCATTCAAAAAATATTTAAAGAAATTTTTTTCCAAAATATGTTTTTTTCTTTCAATCCCTTTTATTATATTTAATAGTTTGTTAAGGAAAGAATATGATGTTTTATAAAATATTTATTGGAACTACATAAGAAATAGAAAAGGATCAACTATTTAATAATAATAAAATAGGTTATTCTAATATTAGTAAATTAGGTCATAAACTAGTTATTGGATACTAGAATAGCTAATTAAAGAATGACCTCATATTATATTTGACAGTTTCCCCCCTTTAAAAAAAAATAATCGTCCCGATATTTTCACTCATTCTCTAATTCGACACGATATTTAACCAAATTACTACGTTCAATTTGAATTATATCGTCTATGTTTGCTAGCATTGTTTCATCTGTTGCAATGTTGTTCTCACCGTCGATTTTAATTTCATTTAAACTGTCGGATTCTTTCACTTGAACTTTTTCACAATTGGTTTTTCTTTTTTTTCTTTTGTTTCTTTTTCGATTTGTTAATAATCTTACAGTTCTTTTAAAAATAGTAATTTTAAATATTAAAATAGAAACTAATATAGTCAGAATCGATATTATAATGTAAACAATATAATGTTTAATTGAATTCAATGTTGAGGCAAAGATACCAGTAGCAACAGTCCAACTTGTTTGTTTGTTTTTACTTTTCTCAATATTTGGTTGATTGAGTGAATCAGTGACGAAATTTTCTTCTTTAAGCATTTCAAACTCTGTAAGGAGATCGAAATTGTCAATGATTTCTTTTGAGTGGATAAACTTAAAATTTTGAATTGTTTCGGTTGGAATTAGTTTAATGTCCTCCTTGAATGCTATTTGTTTTAATACCGCTTTTTGGTTGATGAGCTGTATAAACGAGTTAGTGTTTGGTAAGATTATATTACTAATAGTGTCGCAGTTTCTACGTCTCGCTATTTTACTCACTATGCCATTATTAGTAAGGAACCCTTCAATAGTTATATTCACTCTTCACTCTTCACTCTTCATCATCATCACTCTTCATCATCATCACTCTTCACTCTTCATCACTCTTCATCATCATCACTCTTCATCATCATCATCATCACTCTTCAAGTTTGTGTGTTTCTTTGTGACTTTTTTCAAGCTGGACAAAAACTTTTCGACTCATTTGGTAGTTTACCATGTGAATAGCTCAGAAAAAATTCAGCAAGCTATGGGACAAGCAACCGAGCCGTGTAGGCCCCGCGGAAAATTCGGTCCACTTTTCGGAATTTTTTTGATTTTTCATATTTTTAACGTTTTTTTTTATGTTTCTGGGGGTTTTCGAGGGTGCTAATTACGGAAATGAGGTTTTTGTGCGGTAAAAGTCGGTGATGTGGGCGTGGCACATGGTATTTTCTGTTTTTCGGAATTTTGCCGTTCCTTTTTGAAAAATTGCCGTTCCCATGGGATTTTTGCCGTTCCGTCACGTGAACTAGGCGGCCCAAGGTCTGAGTGTGCCGTTCCAATCGGACAAATACGTGGTCGCCGTCCCACTTTTGCCGTTCCAGCGTCACAAATTGCCGTTCCAATCAAAAACTTGCCGTTCTTTTGGGTGACTTAGCGGGGAGCATTGGTGAGTGTTGGCAAAAAGCGGTGATGTGGTTGTGGCACATGGTATTTGCTGATTTTGAGAATTTTGCCGTTCCTTTGAGAAAAATTGCCGTTCCCATGGGATTTTTGCCGTTCCGTCCATGAAATTAGGCGTCCCCACTCAAAACTATGACGTTCCAACATCAAAAATTGGCATTCCCATAATATTTTTGCCATTCTTTCCTAAAATTAGGCGGCCCCCCTCAAAACTATGACGCTCCAACCAACAAAAATTGGCGTTTCCATAATATTTTTGCCGTTCTTTCCTAAAATTAGGCGGCCCCCCTCAAAACTATGACGCTCCAACCAACAAAAATTGACGTTCCCATGATATTTTTGCCGTTCCGTCCATGAAATTAGGCGTCCCCACTCAAAACTATGACGTTCCAACATCAAAAATTGGCGTTCCCATAATATTTTTGCCGTTCTTTCCTAAAATTAGGCGGCCCCCCTCAAAACTATGACGCTCCAACCAACAAAAATTGGCGTTCCCATGATATTTTAGCCGTTCCGTCCATGAAATTAGGCGTCCCCAATCAAAACTATGACGTTCCAACCAACATAAATTGACGTTCCCATGATAATTCAGTCGTTCCGTCCATGAAATTAGGCGTCCCCCCTAAAAACTATGACGCTCCAACCAACAAAAATTGGCGTTCCCATGATATTTTGCCATTCCGTCTATGGAATTAGGCGTCCCCACTCAAAACTATGATGTTCCATAATCAAAAATTGGCGTCCCCATGATATTTTAGCCGTTCCGTCCATGAAATTAGGCGTCCCCACTCAAAACTATGACGTTCCAACATCAAAAATTGGCGTTCCCATAATATTTTTGCCGTTCTTTCCTAAAATTAGGCGGCCCCCTCAAAACTATGACGGTCCAACCAACAAAAATTGATGTTCCCATGATATTTTTGCCATTCCGTCCATGAAATTAGGCGTCCCCACTCAAAACTATGACGTTCCAACATTAAAAATTGGCGTTCCCATAATATTTTTGCCGTTCTGTGCATGGAAATAGTCTGCTCCACTCATAACTATGACGTTACAATTAGACAAATACGTGTTCACTATTCCACATTGACGTTCCAGCATTAAAAATTGGCGTTCTCATGATAATTTTTGCCGTTCCATCAATTAAATTAGGCGGCCACCCTCAAAACTATGACAATCAAACAAACTTTTGACGCTTAACGATATAATCAAAAAAGCTCTCACTATAAAAGACGTTCAGTAATGTAAACAACACGTACTTAGTGTACTTCAGACGTTCAATAGTGATAAAGAGTTTTAGGGGTTTAATAGGTGTAAAAGAGTTTCATTAAATATTAGAAACGTTAAATAAAGAGAACATTTATCACTATCTTTACAATAATTTTATTTAAATTAAAAAAAGTAATTTATTTGTAAACTATACACAAAATTGAGATATTATTTAAGATTTTCAATCACAAAAATTGCAATCTCATTCTATATAAACGTTCGGGAAAAGAACAAAATTGTTTTCGCTATCACAGACGTTCTTAAAATTAAAAAACCTAGCTGAAAAAGTAATTATAGACGTTCAATTAAATCTAAAAACTCTTAATCATTTCAGTGATTCTAATCGATGAAAACTCTCCCTTATTATCACGTTTAATAATTAAAACATTTGAATCTCTTTCACGTTCAAAAATAAAAAACATTAGAATCACTTGCTATATATACGTTTTTATAAAAATCTTAGCTCAACAAGTATTTAAAGACGTTCAATAAAAATCATATTGTCAATCTATTATCAATCTTTTCCGAAACTCAATGATAGAATCAAAAAAGTTTCTCTCCTAAATGGACGTTCAGCAATGTAAACAATACGTCATCAATCAACTTCAGACGTTCAATGGTGAATGGTCAAACTTTGGCTCTTAAACAATGTAGATAGCATAAATACGTAAATTAATATCAGTTAAACTGTGTATAATGAGTTTACGAAAAACTTGACAAAATACACAAATTCAAAATAAGAGGCGTGATTGAAAAACGAACGATTTTACTGTCAAGTAAAAGCGTTCCCAATTAAAAAGTTTAAAAAACTCTCATAAAATCTATTAAATATAGATTAATAATAGATGGGGGAAAGAGAGTCAGGAAAAGCTAGGCCGGGCATAAAATCAAGAGATTTTAGAATGCAAAGGGTACAAAAAAAACACGTTGGCTAGTTTTGTATATAAAATTAATCTGAGCATCATAAAAACACTCTTTAGGGTTAGATACCAATTTTATTTGACTAATTTCAACACATTTACTTACTAATAGTTCTCCTCTGTTGTTATAAATTATCATTTCTTTACCATCGAGATTTTTAATCACAAAAAATTCGTTAAGTTGTTTCTCATGGAATTGAATCATTTGATTAAATAAGCTACACAATCTTTCGTTCGTTTGTCTATTTATCTTATTAATTACAGAGAAAATCCAATAAGATTTATAATCAAAATCTGCTACTAATAAATGTTCTTTTTCGTTTAAGTTAATGTTTTTTGACTTTTCGATATTAATTGCTTTTGCATCAACTGTCAAGTAGATTCCTTCGGTTGTTCTAGTTAAATTCATGTCGCATTTATTATGAAAAAATTGTTGAGTTAATTGAAATAATAAGTTTGACCTTGTAGAATATGCAATGTTATTACTTATATTAAAATTTTCTTTGCGAATTAACATAAATGGGCATTCGCTAATAATTGTTTTATCCCAAACATATGTTTTTGGAAAATTTATACAGTAAAAATCATACGGCATACAACCAAATTTACCTTTAAAGATTGGTTTATTTAAATCATTGCCTAGAATCATTCTTTTATAAATAGAACAGTGAACACTTTGGCTTGTAAATTCGTTAAAGTATTCATATTTTTCTTCCGGTTCGTTTGTTAGACTACAAATGTCATTTTCACAACTAAGTTCTTGATCTTCACATTTCTTACTTAATACCATTATATGACATTCTTCTTTTGAAACTAATAATTTTTGTTCTTCGCGTAGTTTTTTGGGTATATTCCAGAAATTTTTCCAAGTTTGAACCGTAATTCTAGACTTAGTACAAAGGTATCCATATCCCTCTATTACATGGTCTTTTTTCTCCAACATATCAAACTCTTTGTTTTGAGTATCGACTGTATCATGAAATAGATGGCATGATTCTTGTACGTGCACGAGAGGTGAATTATCATTAATTGTACAGTAACGAAATCTATCATTTATATTTTGACAAATTAATTCAGGTATCAACACAAACAAGAAAAATAATGATATCAAGAGTCTATTCAGGTTGAATGACCAGCTTACTTTTTTAGTTTTTTTAAGTTTGCTTTCGGCTTCAACTACGAATATATGGACATTTGTGTCTTTAAAAGTTTCAATCAAATGGGCTTTAATATTGACCCATTGATTACAATCAAATTTGTACTAAGATATGTACAATTTTTGGTGTTTTATTGCTTTTGATTACTTTTTTAAGACCTTTAAAGCATTTGGTAAAAATTTGTCCTGATATATCATTAATATTTGACGAAACAATTAAATCGGTTTGATTTTTATCACTGTCATAAATGCAATTACCTTCTTCAGGCTTCAACTCACTTATGAATTTATCATTTTTTGTTTTCCAATCGACACACATATATTCATTGATTGCGTTTAATTGTTTTCTTGATATTTCTTTGTATTTGAAGATTTGTTTACGTAACGACGCAATATTAGATGTTTGTAATATTTTATTATTATATTCATTAATTATTTCGGTTGAATTAAATTCATTTTCAGGAATCCATTCATTTTCATCTTCAGGGTAATTTTTCCATTTGACTAAATACTCTTTTGTACCATTTTTTATTCTATGATTAAGAATTCTCTCTATTTCGACATGATTTTTATCATTTTCTTCGAAATCGATTATTTCGGCATCTCGAATTAGCTTAAGTTTGCTCACCGGATAACTAGAACTTAGTAAGTTATTATCACTAGCTTTGAGCTTATAATTGCCGCCTTTGGTAACTTCATGAATTGAAACGGTCCGTAAAATTTCTGGTCAAGTTTAGATAAAATACCTTGAGCTCTAATCATTACTTTACTACCAGGTAGAATAGCATCTTCTCTTAGTCTCGATGCATTTCTCCTATTTTGAATGTTCATTTGTCTGGTTTGAGCTTTCACAATTTGTTGTTTGGCATCAACATGCTTACTTTCAAATAACTCCTTTAATTCCAAAGAACGTTTAAATAAGGATTCAACTTCAGATTCTTCATCTAGTTTCTTCCAATCTTCGAACATCTCCATTTTACGACCAAAAACTAATTCGAATGGTGTTTGATTTGTTGATGGATGGATTCTCGACCGATAAGCTAATAATACATAATCAATCCATTTATCCCAATCTTCGGTATTTTCTTGGCTGTGTTTGCTTATGCAATCCGTAATTGTTTTGTTAAAATTTTCAACTAGACCATTGGTACGTGGATGATACGCGGAGGTAACTCTTCTTTCAGTTCCAACTAGCTGACAAAGTGCTTGCATAACTTTATTTAAAAATTCTAATCCTTGGTCGGAAAGAATCTCGTGTGGAGCACCAAATATGCTAATATATTTTAATAAAGCTATTTCTTCAGCTGATTTACTTCTAATTGGAAATGCAACTGGGAATTTAGAAAGGTACTCTATTATGACACACAAACCTTTATAACCGTCTTGTGTAGTCGGAAAACCAAACTGTAAATCAATACTAACTCTTTGAAAGATGTATTCAATTTTTAACCTTTTAGAAGTATGTTCAATAACTCTTCCTCGGTTACGTCGTAAACATTTAACACATTTCTTTAACACTTTTTTAATTTGTTTTAACATATTTTTCCAAAAATACTTCCTTTTCAATCGTTCGTAAGTTGTTTTATCATCGAAGTGTCCAATTAAATGTTCGAGTTCGATAAGCTGTTCTCTTTGTTCAATTCTAGGAACCATTTTATCAAAATAAGGCAAATCTTCACTCTCTCTGTACCAAATTTGATCATCGTGAATTACTAATTTTACTCCAAGCTTAGTAATTCTATTTTTTTCATTTCTTGATAATCCAGGTTCAGTTTCACCAGTTTCTAGATAATGTATTAAGGGACCATCTTCATAAAAGTCCAGATTATTCGAAGACCTATCAGTATCAAGATATTGTTCATCTTCATTCTCAGATTCATCACTTAATTCTTGCTGTACGTTCGTCTGACTAGAACTAGTTTGTTGATTTGATTCAGAACTCTCTAATGATTGGACTTGAATTGGACGACTGAGAGCATCAGCATTGGTATGTTTTTTACCAGGTCGATGTTTTACTTCAAAATCGAAACCTTGAAGAAATATCGCCCATCTGGCTAAACGTCCAGTTGGTTCTTTTATCTCTTTTAGCCATTTCAACGCTATGTGGTCGGTTATGACTACGAATTTTGTTAAATATAGATAAATTCTTAAATACTTAATAGCTCAAACAACTGCTAGGCATTCTTTTTCCGATATACTGAAATGTAATTCAAAATACAACGTGTTCTCGTCCTTCGTCATCGTCTTGAGCTAAAATTGCTCCTATTGCAACATTAGACACATCAGTTATTAATTTAATAGGTTTTGAGAAATCTGGTTGCTTCAGGATTGGATCATTTATTAATTCGTTTTTTTTATATTTGAAAAGAATTTCTACACTCTTCGGTCCATTTCCATTTCTTGTCTTTCTTGAGAAGTGCGTAAAGTGGTGATGCAATTTTCGCAAACGCCTTGATAAATCGTCTATAAAATCCAGGTAATCCAAGAAATGTTTGAAGCTCTTTAACATTTCGCGGTTCTGGATAAATCTTAATCTTCTCAATTTTGTCTGAATCAGTTTGTATCGAGTCTTTTGAAACGATGTGGCCTAACACTTTAATCGATTTCTGAAACCAGCTACATTTTTTGGGATTTATTCGTAAATTGTATTCTCTTAGTGCGTCGAATACTTGTTTCAGATGTTTTATATGCTCTTTAGCATTATTCGAAAATATAACGATATCATCGAAATATACCTGTACGAAGTTTAGCTGTCTAAAAACCTTGTTCATCATTCTTGAAAATTCGGCAGGGGCATTTTTTAACCCAAAAGGCATCCTGGTAAACTCGAAGTGTCCATCTTGTGTTGTAAACGCAGTTTTTTCTATCGAGTCGGGGTCCATTTGAATCTGCCAATACCCAGACTTTAAATCAATTGACGAAAAAATTGAAGCACCGCTTAGTTTATCCAAAATATCAGATACTAATGGTATAGGGAAATGGTCTTGTTCTACTACTTTGTTCAATTTTCGGTAGTCTACACAAAAACGCCATGAACCATCTTTTTTCTTTACGACAATTGCTGGTGCACCCCAAGAACTTCTTGATGGTCTTATAATACCATTTTTCAGCATTGCGTCTATTTCTTGTTTCATTATTTCTCTTTCGGCTTGTGACGCACGATATGGATATGAAAAGACTGGTTTGTCACATGTTGTCTTAATTTTGAATTTAGTAGTGGTACATGGTGATCGTAAGTCGGACAAATCTACAGCAAAAACGTCGAAATTATTGTCAACCAATTGCGCAAATGCTTTTTCAATGCCAACATTGTATCCTTCGATACTAAAATTTAAAGAGGTTTTATCTTGTTTCAATTCATACGAGAAATCATCATCATCATATGGATCTAATTCATTCAAATTTTCTTCTCCATTTTCCTCTAATTCTTCAATTCTTCCAATGGTATGGGTATATTTTGAAAATCTATCATACTTTTGGATACATTGACCATGCTTTATTTCAATAATGTCGGATTTATCACCAAACCATATTCGCTGTCTGCTTAACCAAGTACCAGCATCTGCCATTATCAGCCAATCTGCTCCCAATAACACATCAGTAAAACAACTTGGTACAATTGCTAACTCCAATTTTATCTTTTTTCCAAAGGTTTCAATTTTTACATTTTTTGTCAATTTCGACTCAAACGATTCGATACCAATCGGTTTAACAAGGCTTACATTCTCTGACATCTCTAGTTTTAATCTTTGACAAGCTTTTTCCGAAATAACTGACCTTTGAGCGCCCGTATCGATTATCATTTCCGCGTCCATACCATTAATTGTTCCTTTAATTTTCAATTCGGTTTGTTGACCATCGTATTTAAAGCATCCAATACGAACTGCACTAATATCCATTTCATCATCATCAACGCTTATTTTTTGTAAATTGCTACGATTATTGCCGTTTTCATTTTTTCTATTATTATTTCTAAAGTATTTTCCTTGTCCACTTCTATTATAATAATTATTTTTTTGTTGCTTATCTTGTGGTCTCTTATAACTATTTTGATCATGTCTTTTTTCGTAATAATTTCTTGAAATATCGTTCCTAGTCTTATAACTCTGAGATCTTTTTCTAGCATAACAATCTGCCTTAAAATGGCCACTTTTGCCACAAAAGTAACAATTAAAACGATTTTTTCCTTGGCTTCTAAACGCATTAATTCTAGTTTCTCTATTTTCTCTTTTTAAAACATTATTTTCGTATAGAATAGCCCAACTAAATGCCTCATCAATTGTTTCCGGTTTTCTCATATTTAAATAACCTTCTATTTCAGGCCTAATATTATACTTAAACAACCTTATCTTCATTTTTTCATCAATATCACTAGTCTGATTAAGACTAAATTGAAATTGGTTAATATAATCCTCTATTGAACCATTTTGCTTCATCTTAACTAACTTTTTAATAACTATATCATCAATATTTTTGTTTCTGAACCTCTTAAGAAATTCTTGCTTAAATTCTGTCCAACTTATTTTTGGATTTGCTTTAAGAATAGCCTTATATACTTGTTGAGCATTGCCTCTACAGTAAGAGCCAGCATAGAAAATTTTTTCACCTTTGGGAATATTTGCATTCCTCAGATTAATATCTAAACTAAATAACCAACTTTCTACATCCTCAGAAAGTTTTCCTTCAAAAATAGGTTGAGCTGAACTTACAGGATAACGTCTACCGTTTTCCCGTTCATCTCCTATCTCAGTTAAAACATCATCTAAATCCTCAACGTATTCACCGAAATCTCTTAAATTTCCTTTTTCATTTTTCTTAAACTTAGAGAGCTGTGATTCTAGTTCCTTAATCTTTCTGTTTTGTTCCTCCATTAATTTTTTAGATTCCGCACTTAAATTTAATAATGCTTCTAAAGTATTCGGACTACGATTTTCCTCACCTAAACTCATCTTATTTAGACCACTTGTGAGACCGCTTATGCTTGACGTTTCACTTGAATTATCTTCATTAATTTTCGACATCTTTTATTGATTCATTTTTTAATGTGGATCGTATATTTTACCAATATAGTAAACACCTGAGCTGCTACCAACTGTTAAGGAAAGAATATGATGTTTTATAAAATATTTATTGGAACTACATAAGAAATAGAAAAGGATCAACTATTTAATAATAATAAAATAGGTTATTCTAATATTAGTAAATTAGGTCATAAACTAGTTATTGGATACTAGAATAGCTAATTAAAGAATGACCTCATATTATATTTGACAAGTTCCTTTCCGGACCACTGAGTCTCTCATCTTCGCATTATTAAAAATGTATGTTGTATGAGGCCTTGTTAGGGACAACTTTGAGATTTTATCTCCATAAAATGATCTATCTATCGAAGAAAACAATTTCTATTTTTCTTATGTAAGATAACTGATTATACTTATCAAATTGGTTGCTTTGCGCTGCATCCTCTGTATAATATAACACTCAAATTTAAGAATCTAAATCAAATTCAAAGGAAGAACAAATTCAAACAGAAATTGAAGTCTTGATTTACCAATTATTCTATTTTATTAAAATTAAACAAAAGTAAAATAAAATTGTGAGCAGTCTATATGGATCAACAGTTGAGGATTTAAAATTGGAGAGCTTGAATAAACAGAATTAGTAATTTTTTTATTTCTTTATCTTTTACGAGCTCCTTCAGGATTAAAATATAAAATTTAGGATAAAAAAAAAAATTAAAAAAAAAATTTAAATAAAATAATATAAATATTAAATAAAAAGAAATATTTGTCAAAATAATATAAAGAAAATTAAAAACGATTTATTGAAATTTCCAAAACAGAAATAATAACAATTCGCAAGCCTTTAAATACTGAATCTATTGCTGTAAATTATTAATAGTAAAAATCTTAAAGGACAACGTTAAGAGACAACAAACTCTGGAAAAAGCTTTACACATGTTAGACCGCACTTGGAATGCAATGTCAGCATGGAGTCCATAAACTCAAAAAGACAAGAAATTGCTAGAAAAAGTACAACACAGAGCCACAAAAATCATATATGAGCTTAACAAATGTTCAAAGCCGCGAGGTGGTCACAGAGGTAATTTAAGGCACGAAATAGCAAGATGTAGCAATCCAAGACACAACTTTTTCAATAATAGAATTAAAACATTTAGAACGGCCTACCAGACAATGTCATCAACTCACCTACAGTGAACTCACTCAAGAACCTCGACAGGCATCTCGATACCGCTACAGGGACTCATCTACTAAAGGAAAATTTCAAACAGTAATTAAATTCGATTTAAAAAAAAAACAGAAAAATTACGTAAAAATAGTACATTTAACCAAAAAATTTAATTTTAAAATTTATTCAAAATTTTGTAAATTTCCGTAAAAAATAGTTAAAGTAGTACAATTAAAAAAAAATTGATTCTAAATTTTACAATAATTTTCGAAAATTTACTTTTGACTTTCAAGAAGAAGCTTTTATTACACAATTAATAACTAGTCTAATTAATAACTTGTTTATAAAATTATTTTGTTATTATATTTGTTTAATTTATTTATTATTTATTATATTTTTGTTTTTCAGTTTAGTTATTGTTAAGCCTTTATAAATGGACCTTTTCTCTCAATAATGTTATGCTTTAAACTTTAGCTACATTAATCCTGCATTTATTAATAAATGTTTAAATCCTCAAACCTCGAGTAAGACTGAGGAAGTAAAAATTAATAAATAAATATATTTAAATTACGAGTAACAGGTAAAGCTTGTTTAGGTATTTAACGTTTGAAAAAATTATAAGAAAATACTTACACTATGTAGTTGGAAGCTCGATATAACCTTGATTTGAAGTGGGCATTTTAATCGAATAGTCTGAAAACCAATGGAAGAGAATAATAGTCAATTAGGTCGAGTTTAAGACTAAAACGTAAAACAACGTTTAAACCGTTACAAAAGGTAAGAGAACCGTTCTTTTTTTGACGATTATTCGATATCTTCTTTTGAAAATCAAAGTTGGTTTAACCTTAAATTTTTTTTTGTTCTAAATTCTTACCAAAAATGTATTCTCGATTTTTTCCCCCTTATTAACAAAGTCCAGGCAATTTTGATTTCAAAATTTTTTAAATTTTTCTAACTCATATGTCAACTACTTAAATTTTTTTTCATTTATTTGATTAAATAATAAGTTATCTAGAGTGATATTAATTATTTTGATAAATTTTTGTGAAAAGTAAATATTGAAGATTAATTTTTTTTAAATTTAAATCAGCTAAACATTATTTAGTTATAAGTGAATTGTATATTTTTGTAAATAAAAAATAAATGTTATAATTTTCTTCATTATTTTTAATTATTCCAATTTTCATATTGTTTATTAGCTAATATTTTTTGGGTCTATTGCATTATGTGAACAAGTAAAAAATTATGTGACTAAGATAAAAAAAATTTTTTAACATCAATTTCGATCCTTTTTTAGTAGAGATAGGTGGGCTTTTTGCTTAATTATTATTACTAACGTTTTTATTTAAACAGACAATCATCGAACCACGCTAAATAAAGGAATGATAATTTCAGTAAGAATATTTAATTAAAAAAAACAAAATCAATTAAATCCTATAATATTTTTTCAATTTATATCCTACGACAAATAATTAAGGTGACCAATAAAAAAATTATCTTTGAGAAATTGTTTTTAGACTTTGGTATTAAGTTAAAAATATTCTTAAATATCAAAACATGTTTAGACCAGAAGAAAAAAGTTTTTTTTTTTTTTCTTTTTTAGTTTTCTTTCAATCTGAATCAAAAATATGTTTAATTTTATCAAAGTTTTTTTTAATGTTCAATCAATGTGTTAAAATCTATATTTTTTAATGGGAAATTACACTTGAACTAGATTTTGCCCCGAACAAAGTTTCTAATGCTTCTTGATAACTTGAATCATTTTGATACATTTCTAATACCTATGTCAAAGGTTTACATTTAGATTTTTACCAATTATTTTGTATCAGAAAATATACTATTTTTTTAAGGAAAAAAGTTGGAAAAAAATTAGTTGATAGTTTTTTTATTTTTTTAATAAAAAATCTTTCAAAATTTAAAATATTTAATTAAAATTCAAGAATATTTAAAAAAAAAAAAAAACTGATTAAATACAAAAAGTAATCGAAAATTTGAACTTAGCATAAAAAATTACCCTTAATAATAAAAAAATAATTAATCAAAAAAAAAAGTTGCTTGGTTGCTTATCACGGCTCTATGATTTGGGGCACCTTACTTCTTAAATTTTATGCAGCTTTAGTAACATTTAAATATAGAATAAAATTTACAACATTTAGCGCATATCTAGGAAAACTTATCAATATTTAGAGAATATCAGGAGTATATTTTTTCATTTTACATTCGATTTGTCAAATACGGTTTAACAAATCAATAGACATCAAAAAATTAATCTGCTCTAATGAATCCAATTGAAAAAAAATTTTGGAAGTCTTTTTTAAAAATTTCAATTTTTAATAATTTTTGAAAAAAAGTAAACAACTTTTGGAATATGTAATTTAGTTTATGAAATGGTTAAAAAATGTGATCAAAAATTTGAAATGTTGTGATCTGATTTAATGCTAAAATCATGATCGAATTTATTTTGAATATTTTTTTTGTTCATAAAATTTACAAGATAAATTTTTCGAGTAAAACTTGTGATTAATAGATCATGAAATTGACATGACTCAAAAAATTCAATAAAAGCTAAAATGGTTTTACATTCTACAGTTTAAAAATTCTGTTTTAAACACTCGTTTCATAAAATAATTAAAGAAAAGCAATGCTTTTTTTTAATAGATTTTTGCGACATGACATTATATATCGAGCACTGGTTTACAAAATGGAATACCTAGATATCTTTATAGTCGAAAATGGGCCAAAAATGCAATTTTTCAGAATATAAGTGTTCGACATGTCACTATTCTATAAAAAAATATCGTTATTTGGAATTATTTTATTGAAGTCGGTCTTACGTGTTTTTTTAGAATCCGACATGTCTTTAAATAACGAAAACGGTATACCGAATAGAACTGAATACCGAATAAAACCTTAAAATCAGTATTTTTTTAAATAAGTAACATGCCCATAATACCCAATAAATTTTGAAAAAAAAAATATATAATAATAAAAAAATATGAAGAGTTTGGATCGTTTATTTAAATAGAAACACGACTTTAATGGTTGGAATAAATAATCGTTTGTTTAGGGTCACGGAACCGACCAAAATTTTTTAAAATAAAATTAAAAAATCTAAAACAATTCAGAGTTGTTTAAAATGCAAAAGTAATTAGTCAAGTCCAAGTCCGGAGTTTGACTTAATTTAAGACTAGTGACTTTTAAACAACTCATAAGCAATTAAAAGAGATTAAATCAATATCCAAAAGAATCTACTCAAAATGTCTATAATTTAACTGGCCCAACACTATTATATCGTTTGAAATGCGTTATATCAATTGTTGGACAAAAACAAAAATGCTTTTTTTGTAATGAAGAAAGTCACAACATTTCCAAATGCCCCGTTAAGAACCAAGCATGCAGGAGCTGCAACCAAAAGGGACACTTAACTGAAAAATGTTCATTAGCTGAGAGACTTAAGGCTATTGAACGAGCAAAAATTGACTACAGCGATCTGGCGATCCAGGAAGAGGAAGCTGAAATTTGCCAATATGAAAATGATACAAATGTTCTTATATCAATTCCCAGA
Organism: Brachionus paranguensis; assembly: GCA_016802215.1. Lineage (NCBI taxonomy): Eukaryota > Metazoa > Rotifera > Eurotatoria > Ploima > Brachionidae > Brachionus > Brachionus paranguensis. The sequence goes on from JAESIX010000004.1 coordinate 256,412, forward strand.
ACCCCAGTTCACCAACTGAATGAGTCAATGAATAGTATTACTGTTCCATCCACAGAATCCAGTCCAAAAAGTATGCATACTCCTGTTTTACCGCCGGAATTTCGAAAGAATTTAGAACAAACAAACTGTTCAAATGTTGAAAAGCCACAAACCCAAGCTAAAAAGTCTCTAAAAACAACTTTTACACAAGTTCAAACAAGAATACAAATCAAGCGACAATCTGAATCGGAATCGCAAGAAATAGAATCCGAAAAACGTTTCAAAGACCAAGAAGAAAACGAGGATCTGAGCGATCATAATGATGTCTTTCAAGAACGCTCGTACGCGCCAACTTAAATTTCAAACAACTACAAATTTACGAAGAATACGAAAAATAACTATAAAATGAATATTTCAGAAAACTTATTATCTTCCAAAAGGTTAGTAGTTACACATTGGAACTGTTTTCACTTACCTAGTAGGATTCATTTATTAGAAGATTTTTTGGCTCAAAAATGTCCTGACATAGTTCTCCTTAACGAGATAAAAATAAATCAGAATGAAATAAATTTTTACTTCAATTTTAAAAATTATAACGCAATAGTTAGGGCCAGGAATAGTAATGGTGGAGGAGTATCCATTTTAGTAAAAGAAGGACTTGAATTCAAACACTTTTCATTTGATAAATTTAATGCAGAACTTCTTTGCATCAAGATAAGAATAAAAAATACAGAACTATTTGTTTTTAGTATTTACAATCCTCCTAATATTATACTTCCTTTTGAATTTTTTTCAGATATCTCTAAAAGATGTGAAAATTTTATTCTAGGGGGTGATCTCAATGCGAAGGCCAAAAGCTTAGGCTGTTTCGGAGAGAACGAAAATGGTCTCATACTAGAGAAAATACTTAACTCATTTAGCCTTTCTATAATTAATGATATAACTCCTACATTTAATAAATTTAAATCCGATTACTTTGAAATTCTCGATCTTTTTGTGATATCTTCATCACTCACTGACAAAATTTTTGACTTTAAAGTCTTGTTAGAGCATGATATGTTAAGTGATCACTTCCCAATTCAAGTAAATATATCAGTCGAGCACTATATAACAGTAGAGTCACCAAAAATAAATTTTGATTTTAAAAAGGCCAATTGGGGATATTATCAGGAATTACTTAAAACCTCACAAAAAAGCATAAATTCTCTTAGAAATGTTGATGAACTAAATGAACATATTTCATTGAAAATTATTAACGCTGCTCAAAAAAGCATCCCCCTCCGATCTCAGAAATTTTTCAAATCTAGTTTACCGAAGGAAATTATATTACTCATAAAGAAACGTAGAAAGGCTAGAAGACTGTTTCAGAAAACAAAATGTCCTTCTCTAAAAATAGAATTTAATAAACTAACATCTGAGTTACGTTTAAACTTAAAGGATTTCTGGAATCAAAACTGGCTCGAATTTATTAATAAAATTGGAAAAAACCCACTCTCGAGTAGACCTTTTTGGAGAAAAATAAATAAATTTAGATCAAAAAAATACTCTAAACAAATTCCCACGCTAATTGAAGATGGTAAGGAATTCACTACAGATAAAGATAAAGGAAAATGTTTTGGAAATTTCTTAGCTACAACTTTTAGTCCACACCAAGATTTTGCTTTATCTGAGAATGATTCAGAAATTGCAGATACAATTTTAGATTTCTCAAAAAATATGGTTAATAATAATCTAAAAGAGCCAATTACTCCTTCAGAAATTAAGGTTTCTCTAAAAAAGCTAAAAGAGGTGGCAGGGTCTGGTCTAGATCGTATTCACAATCTTATGTTAAAAAATCTTCCCTATGAGGTTTTGGTTGAACTAAGTCAGCTTTTTAACATGACTTTGGAACAAGGTCAAATCCCAAAATCATGGAAAATTGCTAGTATAACAATGATACCAAAGAAAACTTCACCAACCCATGACCCTTCCAACTATCGTCCAATCAGTATGACAAGTTGTCTCGGGAAATTACTTGAAAGGATTGTATACTCAAGAATTTATAATTTTCTTGAGAAAAATAACTTGCTAATTAATGAGCAGTCAGGATTTAGAAAACATAGGCGAACGGCAGACAATCTTTTCTTTCTTATTCAAAAGGTAGTAGAATCTTATAATAGAAAAAAAAAAGGTCTGTTGTCTTTATTTCGACATTTCCAAAGCTTTTGACAGAGTTTGGCACGATGGACTTATTTATAAATTAATTAAGATAAAACTGCCTCCCTATCTTATATTTTGGATCAAATCATTCCTTGATTCCAGATATTTTATTGTAAATGTAAATGGTCACTTAAGTGATCAATATCCAATAAAAGCAGGGGTCCCACAAGGAGCTGTAATTAGCCCACTACTTTTTAGCATTTTTATAAATGATATACCAAAAAGAAATAAACCAAATTGCCAATACTCTCTTCTTTTTGCCGACGATTTGGCAACTTTTTTCATTTTTAATAAGGAAGGAAATCTCGAAAATACGATAAATAAATATCTTAATGAAGTTGAGAAATGGCTTTTCAAATGGAAAATGAAAGTTTCTGTTGAAAAGTCATGTTACATGATCTTTGAAAAAAGAACAAAATCCAAAATCAATTTAGACCTTAAAATTTACAATAACAACTTAATTCGTGAGGAAAAAGTTAAGTTCTTAGGCATTACGCTTGACTCAAAACTTACATTTAGCTCAATGATAGATGATTTAAAAAAACGCTGTAATTCAAGACTTAACATAATAAAATATCTATCAGGTAAAAAATGGGGTCTGAAACCAAAAACACTGGGTAACCTATACAAATCCTTGATAGGGTCAATATTAGATTATTCTTTTCCTTGTTTAAATTCATTTTCAGAAACCAACATAAAAAAACTACAAGTAATTCAAAATGCAGCAGTCCGATCTATTCTAAATCTAAAATATGATACTCCCTCCAACATTATTAATCACGAGGCCTCTAACAAGCTTAAATTACTAACAGTCTCGAATCGACTCTTTGAGTTGAGTGAGAGATATGTTAGGGCAGGATTGAGTCATTCTATTCCATTGGTTGTCAGACTGGTGGAAGAATATAAGGAAGGTTTCGAATCTCGATATATCGAATATCCTACTCCACTGTGTAATTGCTACCTTACTATTTCCTCTTTTTTTCCTGAGCCATCAGAAATTTAAACATATGTATCCTGTTACTCTCTATTTAATTTCCTATTTTTTTTTTTTTTTTCTTTTTAAATCATATTTACTATATTTTATTTTTATTATTTTAAATTTACTTTATTTTTATTTTTTTTTTTTTTTTATTTTTTTTTTTAATCTGAAGGAGCATTAGCTCGGTACAGAAAACAAATAAAAAAAAAAAAAAAATTAGATTATTAAAATATAAAAATTATTTTAGTAAAGATCAAAAATTATCTTAGTGAAGATCAAAAATTATTTTAGTGCGAGGTGATTTATATAGTATAGTTTTGAATAAAAAAAGTTTTGTTTTGAATTATTTTAGTAAAAAATCGAATAAAATAGTGCACATTAAATAATTAAGTGCTGTTGTTGGAAATAATATAGTGCAGTTTGGTATTAAAAATAGTGCAACTTGTGATTGATTTATAGTACAACATTAATTAGTATCCTTAATTTAACTCCATGAGTTAATAGCATAGAGAAAGAGTTAGTTGAAAGATATATTAAAGTAATAGACACAATTATGTATAAAAATCTATCTTTAAAAGATCATTTAATAAATAATAAAAGTTATAGTAGGTTAGGCTTAATTCCATATTTAATTTGGGAAACAATAAACTTCACTGAATCAACTAGACCACGATTTCCTTCGATAAATAAATGATCAATTATTGCTTGAGAAGTCTTCGAACTATAAGCCATAACATCAATATGAGTTTTGTTCTCCACATTTTTAAGTTGTTTGCAAAAGGAGGTATTTTTCTGATCAAGCTTTTGCGGAAATTGTCGGAAAATTTCCGCGAAGGAAAGTCAAGATATTCCAGCATACTGAGCTGTTCTTTACTTGATTTAAGAAGAATATCTTGTGTTTTGTGTATAGTTGTTCAATCATCTCTAAGTGTAAGGTTTCTAACAAAAGTCTAATTCTGGAAAATTTCTTGATTCCTAGTGCTCTTTTAATTAATAAATTTTGTCTTATGTCTAGTTCATTTAGTTTATTTTCACTAATATAGACCAAATCTAGATGATATCGAATAATTGATTGACAAAATTTACTAAATTAGGACATGCCTATTTTGGTTTACAGCAAAGTCCATATAAGGAGTAAAAACTCCTCTCAACTTTTTTCCACTTTTCTTCAATAAAATTCCAGATAAAATTACTATCACCTATCGGGAGACCTAAGTATTCTATATTTGAGCAACTTTTAACAGATGTCCAGGAGAAATTGACAATGTCGAGATGTAGTAGCTTGTATTACAATATCATCACAATGACCTATAATAGATAAATTCACCTCATTTATGGATGCGCCAAGTTTTAGGTCAATACATTCATTTAGTAGGTCATTTATAAAAAAGTTAAATAAGTAGGGAGATAGAACACCTCCTTGTTTGACGCCCTCAGTTGTTGCCATCATATCTCCTACTTTGTTCTGAGATTATGTATCATCTTTTTAAAAATATCATTAAAAAAGTGGAAAACAATTTACCTACTAATTGAGAACTTTTACTTGTTGCCAACATTTCCTAGGCGACGATCAAGAAAGTAGCAATCTATTTGTTATTTTTTACAATTTCTTTTCTCCTTTTTAATGTAAAGTTAATCAATTTAGGGTAATTGATTAATAAACTTACATTTATTTTTAGAGACAAAAATAATTTCATCATATATTCGATAAAATTATTTACAACAGCAAAAAAAATATAAAAAATGGAAAAAAAGAAACATTCAAAATCATAAATTTACAAAATGTCAATTTCGTCAGCATCGCCATGTGAAATAGGCTCAACTAGCCACACCATATCCTCCGTTCCTATACTCAGCTTTAGCTCCATAGCCAATTTAAGTGACACATTAAAAGAACTGCCATTTGTTCGACCAATCGACAAACGACTCCTAGACCTAGACACAGACATCAACTTTGACTCACTTTCACTTATTGACAATTGTTATCGAGACCACTCGATCAAGCTCATAAACAACACTGAAAATTCTTTTATCGAATCAATATCCTCTCTGATAAAACAAGTAGACACTTCCAAAATAGAATTCATTCATCACCATGAAAGAATAAATAATCCTTTTCCACCACTGTTAAAATCTTTAATTAAAAATGATCGGAGCATTTTTTCCAACACATTTTCTGATGTCCAATTCATTGAAGAGAGTCACAAGGAAGATGACGAGAGCAAAGAATCACCCAAAGCTGTCAAAATAGAATCTAAACCAAAGGTTGAAAAAGAATCAATCAATACGACTAGTTTTTACAAGAAAACTAATAAAAATCTGCCTGATGATTTTACGCCCGAGTTGATCGAGCAGTTGGCGGCAGAGGGCTATGATGTAATGGGTTCTAGGCGGGCGAGAGCGCCGAAAGCCACTGTCAAAGTGGAATCGAGTGACAGTGAAGACGAATTGAAGTTAAAAAAAAAAAATCCTGACAAAACGCTTGGTAAAATGATGCCTGTGCGTCAAAAAAGAGAGCTTGATCAACCCAACGAGCATCACTCGTTGAAGCGATTTAGCCAACTGCTAGAAGATTTATTGGACTCTTTCGAGAATGATTTGCAGCAAATGATCACTAACAAAGACTTGGATCAAGACATTCCCAGTGAGTACTTGATTAGTCGTCCACTATGTGCAGAAATGGCTCAAGAAGCGTTCAAAATGTACACTTATTCATCTATCAATCTTGTCGGAAAAGAAAATTTGCTCAAGTTGCAAAATTTGATTTTTTACAACATCAAAGATGGAATACGATCGCTTCATATTATGAACGAGGTAAATAAGAATTTTGTTTTATTTGGATTTCAAATTTGATGATTTAACTAAGGAATCAGATATTGTTTTATAAAAAAAATTGTGTTTGATTTTAGGACTAATTAGGTATGTTAAAAAGGGACTGGATCTTTTCATAGCATAGCAAATTGTCCCATCGAAAATTTTTTCATAGCCCTAATTAATTTAATAGAAAAATAATTGATGAATAAAGCGTATTTTATCGATAAATTAGATGATTTATATGGTTTGTGTAGGAGCTAGAACGTGTGCTCCAACTGCAGTTGACCCTAGATTAAATAATAAGTAGGGACATGTCAAGACTTGGGACGCTTAATAATTGAAAAAAAAATTGGCTTTTATTCTTAGACTTTAAAAAAAGACTTTATTTGAATTTTGAAACGCCTTATTAGAGTAAAAAGGGGAATTTTATTATGTTCTGAGTCATTTTGCCAAATGACACATTTTAAAAAATTACAGTGACATATATAGTAAGATGGGGCAATTATTTAATGTTTGAATGGGGTGTATTTTTTTTGATTGAATTTTAGGGCAAAATTAAAATAAAAATTTTGTCTTAAAAGCAGCATTATGGGTAGAAAAAATATCGAGGATTGCGAAAATACCATTACTTTTTTGATAGGACCTCATCAATGTGGTCAAAATTTATGTTTTTGTAAAAGTTCCGAAAAATTAACAAATTACCTATTTGCCTAAATGGGTTAATGCACTGAATTAAATTTTCACAAGAAACCAAGATACCCAATAGCTCAGATAAGCATGATATTGAAAGCCCTCTGTCTAAGCTATCAATACAAAACAAAAATTAAATTTAAGTATTTTTATTAAGTCAATTCTGAGTTAACCCTAACCTCATTAACCCCTTTTGCTAAGGGGGTGAGTCGGAAAACTCGGTCTAATTCGGTTAATGGATTCGGAATTTTCAAACAAAACTGAGTCGATGGACAAAAAATAGAAAAAATAGGCCATCTTCCTCCTTTAATCTAAATCAATTGTTCATATATGTTATGAACAAAATGCTATGAAATTTTTGACAAATGCGATTTTTGACTTTTAGGATATTATTAAACTTAACAAAATTATAATCACTTTATTGCGTTAATAAAATTGGTCATAGGCTATTATAGCAGGACGTCTACTGGCGTCTCTGCTTGGAGACTTAGTCCTCCATAGCATATCCTACTACTACTAAAATTTATTTCTCTGCTATGAAAAAAACATGCTTTGAAAAAAAAATGGTATGAAACATTACACCGCCATTAAAAAATATGTTTTCGGTAATAAATTATACAATAGTAAATAAGTGGGATTGTGAATTTTGGCACAAAAATAAAAATAAAGTAAATGCCAAAGTTTAAGTTCGGACGGACCAAAACATGTTTTGTTAATTGTAGCAACTGATAAATCCTTTGTACCATCAATAAACTGATTCTACAAAATTGTGAAAATTGTGAATTTTGGTCCAAAAATCAAAATATAAAAAACCCCAGAGCTTTATTTGGACCGACCAAAAAGTAATAGATTTTTGATTTTTTTGCTTGGGCCTAAAATGACGGTATTTTTTTTGTTGGCACTAAATTTTCTAACAATCTGTGAATTTAACAAAAAAGCAACATTAATGTTCAATTTCATTAAAAAATTAAGAAGTTTACTTTATTCTAGATCCTGACTTTTGAATAGAATCTGACAATTAAAGGATGATAAATAAGAAATTTTTTTCAGAAATTATCTCTCATTTTTTACCTATTAATGGATATCTGTTGGATAAAATTCAATATATTAACTTATCAAGGCATTGTGAATTTTGGTACTAAAAACAAAATATAAAAAATACAAAAAGTTTAGTCTAATGGACCAAACCATGTTCTGTAAATTGTAACACCTGATAATAATAAAAATAATAAAAATAATAAAAATAATAATAATAATAAGAGGAAAGCTACTACAAGCAACACTTGTGGAGATGTCTTGCAAAGGAAAACCTCTATGGTAGCTGCATTACACGTTAGCAATAGGTGGCATGAAAAATTTAAAGTGCGAGAACCAAACTAAGGCATCAAAAACAAAAATAAAAAATTAGATTACACTAATTAAGCTAGCCAAAATTGTCATAAAGTATTAATTTAGTTTAAATGTTAAAATTAACGCATAAACTGATAAATCCTTTGAACCACCAATTCACTAATTCTAAAATGCTCTTCAACAAATCTGCAAAACCCGAAAAATTGTGAATTTGAGATATAATTTAATTTGGTTAATTTTGAAGGAATCTGGCGAAGAAAAGCTGCTTAAAGACATTCTGATTGACAAAGTGGTGCGCGCCTCCGATTGCTCTATTCTCTCATTGATAATAATGACATCGGACAAAATATCCAAAGAGCTAATAATTGAAGATCTAATCGAGCAGATAGGCATTTTCCAAAAGCTGATTCTCACCGAAATAATATTTCCGCACTACGACCCAGTGTACAAATCGTCATCGTCGTCGTCCGACTCAAAACCTGTGTCCAAGCGCAAGCTCTTCACTCAATCGAACAACAAAACAACCTTGAACTCAAAGCACATAAACCACGTGTACAACCGGATGCGAGAAATGCTCGGCTTCACCAGTCACCTGCTCGCTCAAATCGATCTAACCGACACCATACTCATAACGCTGACCTCTCTGTCGGTGATGTGCTTTTTTGTCGAAAACATAAACGACCTTCAACTAGAAGCGCTCAAAATACTCACCAACATATTCAGCAGATACGAGCGTCACCGGCAGCTCGTGCTCGACGACATCCTGTCCTCGCTGGCCAAGCTGCACCAGTCGAAGCGCACCAGCCGCTCGTACAAATGCTTCAGCGGCGACTCCATTCAAATGTTCAGCGCCCTGCTCCTCCAGCTCGTCCAGTCCGAAGTGAACAGCCTGGACGAGAGCCGCGCCGACAACTCCGAGCTCACCTTCGAGCACAAAGAAACATTTCTGCTCAACACCTACGAGCAAGCCAACCACACGGCCAAAAAATTTCTCACCCACTTCTTCTCCAAATGCAAAGTAAAACAGGCCGACTTTGACTTTCGGCCGCTCTTCGAAAATTTCATCCAAGATCTGCTGGTCACGGCCAACAAGCCCGAGTGGCCCGTCTCCCAAATACTGCTCAATTTGCTCGGCCTCATATTGGTCAATCAAATACAGAGCGAGCAAGTGGACGTGCCCAGCCGCGTCAACTCGCTCGAGTACCTGGGCATCATAGTGTCCCAGCTGCGCAAAGACGCGCTCGAGTACCAAAAGTACCCGGGCCGCATCGACAAAATACTCGACAAGCTAGCGATCAAAAAGCCTCAAGAGTCCGACACCGACACTTTTTTTGTCTTACAATCAAGCCTAGTCGCCTATTTGAACGGTCTGATTGTGAACGATCAATTGCACAAGTATGCCAAAAATTTCCTGCTAGCCCAGTGGCTCAAGGAGGTGAATGTGCCGGTAGGCGGCAGCGAACACATGGAGCATGGCGAAGAACGCGTGGACGCAGTCAACACACAAAACGAGCTCAGACACAAAATCTACTCGCTGCTCGACAACCAAAGCCCGAGCACCAGCTTGGACGCCGGCGAGGCATTTTTTTTGACCAAATATTTGGCTTCGGCCAATAAAAATGTGGACAAAAATTTTGACTTTTACTTGTTGAACATTGTGAATTTGACGGGCAGCGATGGCGCGACGCCCACCCAAGTGCGCTCCAAAGCCATCAAGTGTTTGTCGCTGGTGATCGAGGCCGATCCGCACATACTCCTCAAGCCCAAAGTGTACAAGTGTGTCGAGGCCAATTTTCTGCACCAGACCATAAGCGTTCGCGAGGCCTCGGTCGATCTGGTCGGCCGCTTCATCACCATTATGCCCGAGCTCACCGCCCACTACTACAAGCTGTTGTCCGAGCGCATACTGGACGTGGGCGTGAGTGTGCGCAAACGAGTGATCAAGATACTGCGCGACATTTGTCTGAATCAGCCGCGTTTCGAGCACAAACGCGAAATATGCGTGCGCATCCTCAGACGCATCAACGACGAAGACAACATCAAAAAGCTGGTCATTGACACTTTCTATCAAATTTGGTTCGCGCCGTGCGACAAACAGCAGCGGTTCGAGCGCGTACAAAACCTGGTCCAAGTGGTCAACGAATTCAATGTGATCAGCAACCCGACCAGCATGGACATATTCGAGAGTTTGTTCGCCGCGCTTATCGTCACTCAGACAGTATCCAGGTATGTAGTAGACTAGAGAACTATTTGTAAAAAATGCGCTTTTCTGAAATTCAGTACTAAATTATAAAAAGAAAGAAATGATAAAATATTAAATAACTTTTCTTCTCAATCTCTTAGAAAATTCACTTAGTAATGCTCTAGATTATTCAGTTTCATTGACTAATGGACTTATTTCCGAGTACCAAAGAGGCTTCGATTTTAGATTTGTTATGGATCCTACTCCTCTATGTAGCTGCTACCTAGTTGTACAAAAATTTTCTGACTCTTAAGATCATTTCCATGTTTTTTTTTTCTGATTCTCATATTATTTTATTAATTTATTTTAATAAGCTAGTCTTGACTCATCGTTCAAACTTTTTATTTGTGGAACAAGCTTCGTTGTTCGTCTTTGTACTTGTTCAAGTCTAAATATATCCTTCTTTAAATAAGGATTCCAGGCAGGTGCACAGTATTCTAGATGTGGTCTAAAATATGTTTTGTAAAGCTGCAAAAACAATTGAGCATCCCAATACACAAATGTTTTCTTGAGCATAACAAGCATGTTGTTTGCTTTTTTAACGCAGCTATCAATTTGATCATTCCATTTGAGTTTGTTGTTCACCATTACACCAAGATCGCGCTCAGAAGTACTCTCCGCTAATTCAACTCTGAAATCATTCGCATTTAACATTGAGATTTCTTGCCTTGCAATCTTTGAGTTGCCAATATACATTACTTTACACTTAGATTCATTAAATTACATACTCCATCGTTTCGACCACTCAACCATCTTGTCAATGTCATCTTGAATAAGCATTTGATCACTTGTATTTCTGATGACACTAATCAATTTGCTGTCATCCCCAAACAGCTCACAAAAGTGACTTACTAGCTCTGGTAAATCATTTCTGAAAAGATAATTTAAAAATTAGAAGTGTTTGAAAGTTAAAGAAAAAAAATAAAATTTGATAAATCCTGCCGGATAAGATTGCGGCCGGAGTTGTTTAAAAGCCTTGAGTCCATGTCAAGGACTTTAATTTTAGTGGCTTTGACTTTAATTTATTTTAAATAAATTAATTAATTTTTTGATAAATTAAAATTAAAGACAATAAAATGTATTTAAAAAAATACTTTTAATAAATATAGTTACCTAAAATAGGATCGTTATTTCCTTTATTTTTAGTAAATCAAATCAATAATCAATTTAAATCTTATTGATGTTAATTTATTATCCTACTTTAACCTAAAAAAAATTATTTTAGGTATAAAAAGTGCAAAAAAGTATGTCGCACTATATTGCAGTATTTTATTAAATACATTTTATTGTCTTTAATTCTAATTTATCAAAAAAGGAAGAATTTTTGTTCAATTTGTACTTAAAATTCACAATACTAGCTTCTTTTATAACAACATCAACGTCAAATAAGAAGTAAAAAAAAATACATTCGAAAATAATGCAAAACATATGTTTAATTCCAGAAAAAAAAAAGAATTTTCGATTTTAAACCCTGCGGTTGTTTACGCAAGATTACGACATTAAAAAATTAAATACTGTACTAAATTCTTCAGATTTTTTGTATGTTTTTATGTCTTATTAGAGCTGAGCACTCGATTAAATAATTCTTACAAATTAATATTAATATTAATTACAAAACAAAAAATTTTTACCTTACTATGACTTTATACTCTACTCAACAATTAATTAATTCAAAAATAAACTAAGTTTATTCTCAAATACATAGTTGGTCAAAAGTCAAAAAGTCAAAGTTAAAAAATATTTTAAAAGTTAAGTCAAACTTCAACTTGGACTTAAAATTTCGATTTTTTATAAAATAAATAAATAAATTGTTATTGTTGTGTTTCAAATTAAGAAAATTTTGATTTTTTTTGGTTAATTTGCTTGGTATTTAGAAGTGAATTAGTCTTCATATGAGAAAAAGCATAATTTCAGTTTATAGAAATTCGTGTTATTTTTTATTTAATAGAATAAGTTTATTTAGACTTATTAAAAAAAAAACTTAAAATCAATCAATATTCTTCTAATTTTATTTAAAAATCTAAATTTTGAAACGTAAATTAATTCTAAAACAAAAAATTTAAAATCCTTTTGAATAAATTTTTGATTTTTGACCAACTATGCTCAAATATTTGAATAATTTTTTCAATTTTTTTAAAAGTGACGACACCACCACCAGTGCCAGCGCCATCAGCAAGGACTCGGGCGAAAAAGAGCTCTTGCTAAACAGATCCAAAGAAGTGGAACGATCGTGCAAGCAAATAGTCGATTGTCTGATCGACAATGTGCTCAGCACCGAGGCCAACTCGAACACGTCGCAGCTGGTCTCGTCGCTGGCCACCCTCTATCTGCTCAGCAAAATAAAGCCCGACTATCTGGTCGCTCATGCCGAGACCCTGCTTCCCTACTTGAACATCAAGTCAACGAGCCCGACCGACTCGTTGATTATAAACAGTGCGGCGCGCATTCTCGAGTGCGTGGTCCCGCTGCTGCAATCGCCGTCCAACAGTTTTTTGCTAGCGCTCGAGGAAAGCTTGTGCAAGCTGATATTCCAGAGCGGCATGATGATTGTGAGCAGTTGTATCAGTTGTTTGGGCACTGTGGTCAACAAGCTCAGCCACAATTTTAAGCTGGCGGCCGATTGCTTGAGCAAATTTTACAAGAACGCGGCGTATTTGCGCGAGAGTGTCAAGGCCGATCAGCGCATCGACCCCCAAGCCAAATCCATGCTCCATCGGGTCCTGTACACACTCGGCCTCTTGTCCAAACACTTCGACTTGGACTCGCCTCAATTCAAACAGTTCAACGTGTGCAGCAAAGACAGCCTGTTCGATTTGTTCATGCATTTTGTCAAGGCCACCTTTGACTCGGATGTGCAGCTGAAAGCGCTGCTCGGCCTGGGCTTTTTTTTGACCACGAACAGCGAGTACATGATCAGAGAGGAAGTGAAGTGTTTGTATTTGGCGTGCATCAAGTCGGACGAGGCCCGGGTGCCCTTTGCGCTCAAGGCCCAGGTCTTTGCCAACTTGACCGAGTACTTGAACGAGGAGGACCAGCGAAATTTGGCCAAGAGCGTCCAATTGGCCAAGTCGCACTGCAAGGACGACTTGAAAGAGATGCTGGACGTGCAGTCCGGCATGGCGTCCACCATTGTGCAGTGCTATCTCCGGCCCATACTGGACTCGTACTTGACCAGCAATGTTCAAGTGCGGCTCAGCGTGTTCACTTGTTTGAGCATGATCTTGAACCAGGGCCTGGTCTATCCGATCGAGTGTGTGCCCTACTTGGTTGCCATGACAACCGACATCGACACCAAAATACAGACCAAGTCGCTGCTGCACTTGACCAACTTGCAAAAGGCGCATCCAAATTTTGTGCAGTCGAAGTCGATCGCGGGCGTCAACGTGTCGTTCGTGCTGCACAAGTGTGTGCGGAGCAGCGCTAGTGTGGTGCGCGGCTTTAGCGAAAATGGCGAAGTGCTCAGTCTGAATCATCACCTTTACTCGTTGATACGCTCGAATCGGTCGTATCGCCGAGCGTTCGTTCAGCAATTGCTCAAAATGTTCGACGACTCGTCGACCAGCAGTCACACCACTCTGGAGCACAAAGTGTTCATAGCCGACAATCTGGCCTATTTTCCCTATCAGCTGCTGGACGAGCCGCTCTTCCTAATTCATCAGATCGACTTGATTATTTCGTGCACGGGCATCAATTTGCTGCAGACGTTCAAGGAGAACCTGAGCGACAAAGGCGACGGTGAAGCTGTGTCCAAGGAGAGTGGTGGTGGCGCGAGTGTGCCGAATGATTTTGACATGCTCAGTCAATTGGAGTGTCCGCAAGAGGTGGAAGAGGTGAGAGCGGCGGCCAAAGCGCCCCAAATAGAAGACGAAGATGAGCAAACCTTTGAAAGTGTGTACCAAAATTTGCCTGGAGATTTGAGCGCGCTCAAACAATGCATGTACCAGGCCCAAGGCTGTTGTTTGCTGCTGATTTTGAAGTTGTTTCTCAAAGAAGTCTACACGATCAATGACTCGCGCATTCAAAGCTATTCGCCTTGCGATTCGGCCAAAGTGAACGACCGGCCTTTGACATCGCGCAAGGCCAACCGCAAATTCAATCCCAAACAAATAATCGACTACATTGGTCGATACACAAATGACGCTCTGCAAAATGAGAAATTAAAGGAGTCTTTGGTCAACGAGTATTTGGAAGTAAGTTGGTTTTTGTTGTTGTTGTTGTTGTTGCTGTGGCAATTTTATGAGTTTAGGTCAGAGTTGGTCAAAACGAAAAGTAATCAAGTCGAACACTTTGACTTTAATACAAACATAGCAGAGTTTTTTTAAGTCACATGTCTTAAGTCAAGTCAAGTCAATGACTTGAAATTTTTCTTTTTTTTTTAAAGTCATAACTTTGACTTATATTTTTGTGAATTAAAAACAAGTCTGATTTGAACAAGAGATATTTGGGCTTTGGGAGACCTGGTCAAAAAGTACAGTAGTACTGCTAAGTGCGAACCTTAACTCAAAATTTTAATTATTTAATTAAATTTACCTATTTTTTGCTGAAAAATTGGCTTTTATTTTTAGACTTTAAGAAAAGAAAAATTTTAAGTCAAGTCATAACTTTGACTTAAATTTTTGTGACTTAGACTTAAAAACAAGATGGGGCAATTATTTAATGTTTGAATGGGGTGTATTTTTTTTAATTGAATTTTACGGCAAATAAAAATTAAAATTTTGTCTTAAAAGCAGCATTATGGGTAGAAAAAATATCGAGGATTGCGAAAATACCATTACTTTTTGACAGACTTGTGCGAAAGTCAAAAAAAAATATTTTTTTTAAAATCTTTTGAAAGTCAAGTCAGAGACTTGAGTTGAAGAAAAATTTACTTGACTTTAAATTTTTTTTTTGAAAAAAAGTCTTTTAACTTGACTTTTGGTATCCAAGAAAAAATCAGATTGTTTTTAAAGTTATTTTATTTAGTTTTTAAAAAACTTAAATTTTAAATTTTAAATGTCGAAATCCAATAAGTAAATGTTTATAAATATAGTATTGAAGGAACAAACAAAGTTTTAAAAACTTTAAATATATAGTTAAGCTAAAAAGAATATAGGAAATCTAATTATACTTTTAATTCTTATTAAATGAAGCTATAAGTTTTATACTGGCTTATGAAAAAAGGAATCGTTTTTTATAATCTATCTCAAACAAAATTAGCATAAGGTTTATTTATAAAAAAATAAAAATTGAAAGCGACAGCGCTTAACGTTTTCAAAAGACTTTTTTTCAAAAAAAAAATTTAAAGTCAAGTCAAGTCTTTTGACTTGACTTTAAATTTTTTAACTTTATGACTTTTGAACAACTCTTCTTTTTGATAGGACCTCATCAATGTGGTCAAAATTTATGTTTTTGTAAAATGTCCGAAAAATTACCAAATTACCTATTTGCCTAAATGGGTTAATGCACTAAATTAAATTTTCACAAGAAACCAAGATACCCAATAGCTCAGATAAGCATGATATTGAAAGCCCTCTGTCTAAGCTATCAATACAAAACAAAAATTAAATTTAAGTATTTTTTATTAAGTCCATTCTGAGTTAACCCTAACCTCATTAACCCCTTTTGCTAGGGGGGTGAGTCGGAAAACTCGGTCTAATTCGGTTAATGGATTCGGAATTTTCAAACAAAACTGAGTCAACAGACAAAAAATAGAAAAAATTGATCGCCCGGTTAGGCCATCTTACTATACTCTTAATCATTTTTTATGACTTTTAATTCAATGGTTATTTTGAAAAAAAAGACTAAATCAAGTTTTCGAAACTTTCGAAAAAAAAAATATCGGACTTGGACTTTATTTTGGGACTATTAAGCAACTCAGTATAAAAATTATTCAAAAAAAAATTTAGTCTTTTTTTTTCAAAATAACCATTGAATTAAATTAATTGGACTTGACTTGTGACTGTTAAACAACTCTGTTTTTATAAATTGAGTATCTATGTTAAAAATTATTCAATATTAATGCTTCTTCTATTTCTTCTCTTCTTCTATAATTTGATTTCATGAACTCGAGTTTGTTCAATTTATTGTAAATCAGATTGTTTATTTTCGGATTGGGACATATTAGTAGTAGTAGTAGTTACTGCGGTATAGTGCTCTATACCAGCGCAAATTTTGCGCTTAGCCATTAAGGCTATTACAGTCCATATAGTTTCCATTTGAATATTTCTTTATCAGTAAGTGCCTTAAAACTATTTACTGTCCTTGCTGATATTGCTTCTTTAGGTAACTTGTTCCATGATTCAACAACTCTGTTTGTTAAGAATTGATAACGGTTTTGTCCTTTTTTTTTAATCTCTCTTACAAGTTTATGATCATTTTCTCTTCTTAGATTAAAGCATAAGCTATTTGAATAATTTATTCCTTTTACAAAATTTATGATCTCAAATCCATTTATTATTTTAAACATCTGTATTAAATCTCCCCTCAATCGTCGTTGTTCTAGAGTCATCAACACAAGGAAACTAGGCCTCTCTTCATATGATTTGTTGATTTATTCACTAATTTCTAAGAAAATTTCAATTCAAATTTTATTTTCAAATTTATTTAAAATTTTAACAGTAAATTAGCATTTCAATAAAATTAATATTCTTTTGAAGTCAATTTAATAATTTACTGAAATACAAATTACTAAATTTACAGAATAACTTACTAGTAACAATGTATACTCTTATTTTAATTTTCTAAATTTCACTCTTTTACTTATCCACCAGGATTTTTTACGGTAAATTTACTATACACTGTAAGCTATAAAGGTACATATTTTTTTATCTTAAAAAACGATTTTTACACACATAAATGTATAATTATAGAAAAATACATTTATGTTGCATTTTTTCAGTAACTAAAATGTGTTTTTTTTATCGACATAAATGTAAAATAATTTGAAAGAACACTAAAATGTACAACTGCTTTTTTTGTGTTTAGTTGATCCTGAAGTTGATGATCAATTCACAATATCATTTCAATTCAAAAGGTTTATCTTTAGATATTAAAATAAATCTTTGATTCAATTTAAATAATTTTAATGTAACATGATTAACATGCTATGTAGATTTAAAAAACAATAAAATTTTGAAAAAATATTTTCTCAATCCATTGTTAAAAACGATTTTTATATTTAAATGTATTAATTTATTTTTTTGTAAAGTTTATTTGAATTTTTTTATTTCAAAAGTATTTGTATCTAGCATTCAAGATTAAATTTAAAAAAGAAATTCAAATAGGCATTGTGAAATTTCATACAAAACTTCCAATACAAAAATGATCAATTTTTCTAACTTTTGTTCAAAATGTCAAAAACTTGTTCTGCAAATGTAGCAAAGTGTAACAACTTTTGTTTCACCTACCGCGAAAGTCTGCAAAATCTGTGCAAAAAAATATTCAAATTTTTTTATTTATTTAATCTACACAACATGATAATCATGTTACATTAAAATTATTTAAATTAAATCAAAGATTTATCTTAATATCTAAAGATAAACTTTCTGAATTGAAATGATATTTTGAATTGAACATAAACTTCAAGATGCCAATAATTTGAATGTAATTTTTATATTAGAAAAAATTTAAAATTAAATAAAAAAGTACGATATGAAGTGGACTGCATAATTTTTACAAAAAGAGGCCAAACGCCGACATTTTCTCAAATTTAATTGATCATTTTATTAAAAGAAATATTTTTATGTATTATTAAAGATCTTAAAACTGTTGAGGTGATTTATTTTCGATTGATTTTTATTATGATGAGACCATTTAAAATTGTCGTACCAAAATACCAATAGTTTTAAAAAATCATATTTAAATTTTAAATAAAAAATATTTTAAAATTTTTACATTAAATAAATAAAATAACAAGTCTATTTTTTTGAAATTATTTATATTATTCAATTGTACATCAAAGTTGTACAATGTTTTCAATCAAAAATGTATCAAATTTTCTTATTTCTCTTTTTTCATAAAAAGACATTTTTAAAAATCAATAAAAATGTACTTAAATTTCAAGCTAAATAAAAACTTTAAAAAATAAATAAGACACCAATTATTTGATTTAAGTTTTTTTCATAGTTTTTGTACATTTTTCTGAATTCAGATTAAAGCAGTCTTGAGAAACTTGTTTAAAGATAATCTTTTTTTTGTTGAAAATTTTATTATTTTTTATTACAAAATAATTTCACCTAATATGCTTAATCTTTTAGACTTATTGATTATTCACTCTTTGTCAACCAATACTTAAAAAATTCAATTTAGTTTAAGGAATTAATGTTGACGATAGATCAAGAAGAAGCGGCAAAAACAGATGAAACCAAAGTAATTAAGCCTGGTAGTGAGCCTAAATTAAGTCTTTTGCAGCAAAAATTGTATGAAGGCATTGAAAAGACCAGATCAGTGACGAGTACCCCAGGTGGAAATGCAAGTGGTCAGGATTCAGTGAATGCTACGCCGCGCAAGTCCAAGCATAAACGTGGGCTGTCAAGCTCGACCAAAAAATTATCGAGTAAAAAAAGAAAAAAGAAAAGAGATTCGGATGATAGTTCTAATGATGAGTTCATGGCTAATAGTGATCTAGATGATGAGCTATGATTTTTTTAAATAAAGTAAATATTTTGTATGAAATTTAAAAACAAGTTGTGATGGAATTTTTAGAATTTTTTTTAAACATTTTGCATTTAATAAACAATTCGATATTTCAAACCAAATAAATGATTTTTTTTTAATTTAATTTTTTTTATTTAAAAAGTTATTGATTGAATTTTTGAAAAAAATATCTTCAAATCGACTCATTTTATCAGAATTCTTTCTTTTTTATGGCCACATTATCTCGTATCTATTTTTAAAAATAAGCAGAATAAAAGTCTAATTTTCAATTTTTTATCAAACTTGCAGTCGCTAATCTATTCCGGTCTTTAGTCATTTTTTTAATTTTATATTTATCTATCGAATAGGAACATACAAGCAGTCCAGACAAACACGCAATTTGGACACACTTTCCTGCATTATCAACATAAATAAAATGAAAATTTAATTTTTTATTTAAATTAGATGATGGATAGATCATTTATTTTATTTTTATCAATCTTTTTCTTTCGGCTAAGAAGTCGAATTTATTTAAAGCTATAATTAGATTTTATTTTTTGCTTAATAATTGCTCATAAATTTACAATGAATAGATCAATTTATTTTCTTTATTTTTTGATAATTTTCCCAAGAGTTTTTACAGCCAATCAATCCCACCCATTCTATTACACTAACGCAAACTTTGCCATATCCGGCATTGTGAAATTTCATACAAAACTTCCAATACAAAAAAAAAATTCTATAACTTTTGTTCTAAATGTCAAAAACTTGTTCTGTAAATGAAACAAAGTGAAATAACTGTTGTTTCACCTTCCGCGGAAGTCTGCAAAATCTGTGTGAATTCTGCAAAATTTCACCCTATTTAAAAGTATTAAAAGTAAAACGCAATTAATTTGCACAGATTTTGAAGACTTTCACAGAAGGTGAAACAACAGTTGTTTCACTATGTTTCACATACAGAACAAATTTTTGAAATTTAGAACAAAAGTTAGAAATTTATTTTTATTTTTGTATTGGAAGTTTTGTATGAAATTTCACAATGCCGCCATATCCTGTTCAAATGTCCGAGTGTTTTCTTTGGACATGAGATTGCTAAAGTGCTTTTTTACTATCGAGTTTTCAAATATTAGATACTTTTTTCGAAAAGCTGAGTTCAAGTTTGGCTTGAAATGTTATTTATTTATTTAAGGAAAACACACATAGTACATAAGTATTTAAGTTAAAATTAAAATTATAATAGCCATAAAAATTCTTTTTTAGTCTTATTTTTATCAATTTTATAATTTTTTTTTATTTTTTTTTTGTTTTTGACATCACCTTTAAGGCGTCAATTGAATGAATAAATAAATGTATAAATAATTTTAGGTTATTAATGGATCGTTTTTTGCTTAGTTTTTGTAAATATTAGATTTTTTTAAATTTTCATATAAATAAAAATTTTATGCTGAAAAGAAAAAAGGAAAATTTTATTTTTTATAAAAAGTCATTTTACAAAATGACCCATTTCACAAACAGACAGTAACGCCTTATTATATTTGATATTAAAATTAATTTAGAGAAAGCCTTGACCGGTTGAAATGGAGACATAGTCCTTCCTTTCAGCCACATGAAAATATTTGTTAATTTTATTTCGCTTATATTTTATGCTGATACTAAATTTATTTTTCTGCTACCAAAAAAATAAATAAAAATGATACTTATTTTGTTTATGTGATACTAATATTTTTTATAATTGGTATCAAATAATTAATCAAATAAATATTAATTGACAACTATATAAATGTGTTTAAGAAAGCGTTTGTCAGTGAGCGAATTTTTGAATATGGTGTCCACAAAACTTGTTCGAAGATGGTCCATCGAACGGTCAATCAGTTACGATGATCCGCGACTTTTCAAGGAAACTGTTGAGCCTGACTTGAAAACATGGACTAAGGCTTGGCATTGGGAAGTTTCAATGAGAGATGTAGTTATTCCTAAGAAAATCGACGAAACTAGATCGATTTTTTTTGTTCCATCTAAATTTTCACATAAAAAACAGTTGGATAAGGAAGACATTAGAAGCTACATAAACATGTTTAATTTGTGTTAGATCCCCAATTATCAGTCGTGGCTCAAAGAAGTTAGTAAAATTTGGACAATCAAATTGAATGATGCTGAATGGAGAAAGAGTACGAGTACTTGTCCCTTTTGGAAAAAAACTATATGTGCAAACATACAGTAGCTATTACTTGTCGCGATAGAGGTAGGCCCAGCTAAACGTCCGAGAGGTAGACCTCGCAAAAACCCAATCAGTGATCAAAGTATCTAATATAAGTCGAAAAAAGTATCTAATATTTGAAAACTCGATAGTAAAAAAGCACTTTAGCAATCTCATGCCCTAAGAAAACACTCGGACATTTGAACAGGAAATGGCGGCATTGTGAAATTTCATACAAATCTTCCAATTCAAAAATAAAAAAATTTTTCTAACTATTGCCTGCGAACCTGCGAGCAAAAGATCTAAAAACAATTAATTTTTTTCTTTTTATTTCTCTTTTTTTGTATTTTTTGTTATCATCAATAAAAATTAATATCATTTTCTTATAATTTGTATCAATTAACTTTTTTTAATAGCATAAAAATAAAGAAATAAATGTAAAATTAGTATCATTTTTTTAGTAGCAGAAAAATAAATTTAGTATCACGTAAAATACATGCCATTCTATTTTAAGGCATCTTAATTAAAAAAGTCTATTTTTTAATACTCTTTCAAAAGTTAATTAAAAAAGTACAGCATTAAGATATTCCTTTATAACAATAGTAGAAATTAAATCTCAAATCATAAAGCTTTATTTAATAAATTAGAAAGAAAATTGACATTGGATTTACTTCATTTATAAAAATTTATTATTTTTATAAAAAATAAAAATCTCCCTTGTCTCTTTATATTTTTTTTGTTTATGTGGATTTATTTAGATATGATAACTATGAATAAATTAAATTAGAAAAAGTTTTCTTGCATACAGAATTAGAATATCCCTTTATACCATTTGTAAGAAATTAAATCTCAAAGAAATTAGACTATGGATTTTCTTCATTATTTAAGTCAAACAAGATAGAAAGTTTCGAAACAACCAAGAAACAAATATTAATGGGTTGAAAAAGGCCGAGCCTTAAAGCAATCCGGTGATTGGATGATGGGAGATGCGCATAATTTTAATTATGCTAATCAGCTCATACCATCACAAAACTATTTAATTAGTTAGTTAGTTAGAAAGTTTCGAAAATTAAATTCTCAAATTTCTTATAATCGATCTGCTTTATTCTTTAAACTTAATTTGGCCCTGAAAAGGGCCGGGGTTGTGATGTGGAAATTGGTGATGTTGCTTTAGCCTCCAAAGCCATAAAGAGTTCTTCCTTGTCTCTTTAATGCGTAAACTACGTCCATGGCAGTGACTGTTTTGCGCTTTGCGTGTTCTGTGTAAGTGACTGCATCTCTGATCACATTTTCCAAAAACACTTTAAGAACACCACGTGTCTCTTCGTACACAAGACCTGACAAGCGCTTGACACCACCTCTTCTGGCCAACCTTCTAATTGCAGGCTTTGTAATACCTTGAATATTGTCTCTCAGCACTTTTCTGTGTCTCTTGGCACCTCCTTTTCCAAGACCTTTGCCTCCTTTGCCGCGTCCAGACATTGTCTTTTGATTTTGAAATTTATTTTAAGATGAACAAATTTTTGAAATGATCTTCGGTGCACAATTAATTTTTATTTATAGCAAAAATAACCATTTTTATTTTTATCTATGACCTTTTGTTTTTGTAAAAACCAATCAAGTCCGTTTTATGATTGTGCATAATTAAAACGTTTTACAAGTTTTTAAAGTTTAGACGTACATCTCGTCTAACCTTTATAAAATCAATAGGTGATAAAAACTTTTTCTTAAAATGGCCCCTGAAAAATGTAGCCATACCATTTTCTCCCGAAACCCAGGTAAAAACCAATCTCTAACTTTAAAACGTTTTGGAAAAAATTGACCTAATGAAAAAAAGCCTTTATTTCTAGGCATAACTTTTGATGAAAACCTTTGCTTCGACTCACATGTAGATTTTATTAGATCAAGATGTATTGATCGCATTAACGTCTTAAAAATTCTAGCACACAAGTCATGGAAACTTTACTAAAATACTCTGGTCAATATATTCAATATATATAAAACATTAATCGGCTTTATTATTGATTATAGTTTTTTCACTCCTATTCCAGTCTCAATGACCAACCTCTCTAGGCTTCAAGTTCTCCAAAATATTTCAATTAAGTACAGTTATAATTTTCATCAAGACACTCCATCGGATCTCCTGGTTAATTCTTAGAAGACATTAAGCTTGACAGCATTGAAGTTCGTCTAAATAAACTATTTATAAAATATCTAAAAAATTGTCTTATTTTCAAAAATACACTAATTATTGAATTAATCAAAGATTTTGTCAGTGCTTTTGTTAATAGCTCAAGACCCTGTAGGAAAAAAACCCCATTATGTAATTCATGGAATGAATTCAGTGAATGGTTAAATGAAAAGGGATTATCTCTCTGATTTTCGACCTTTTTCCTTCATCAAAATTGTCTTGTCTACTTTGATCTTTTAATTTTTTTTTATTTTTTTTTTATCTAATGGTGGAGGGAGTTTTATTACTCAGAGCCATTTCAAATTTAAATAAACTTTTAATAAAAAATAACTTTTTCTCTTGTAATGAAATTTTTTTGTCTTTCATTTTCAATATACCGTTTATAAATTCCTTTTTATTTTAACTTATTTTTACATTAAATTTTTATTTTTATTTAATTTTTATATTTTTATTCTGAAGGAGCATTAGCTCGATACAGATTAAACAAATAAATAATAAACTTTGGAGCCAAAGTCACTTCTTGTTTTTATAGCAGAACAAAAACACACTATAACAAAAAAAAAGGACAACAACTTTTAATGGACTAATCAGATCTAAAATTGAATATATCCCTAAGAAGAAATAGAAAAAAGAAGAAATAGTTAGGTAGCAATTACACAATGGAGTAGGATATTCGATATATCTTGATTCGAAACCTTCCTTATATTCTTCCACTAGTCTGACGACCAATGAAATAGAATGACTCAATTCTGCCTTGACATATCTCTCACTCAACTCAAAAAGTCGATTCAAGACTGTTAGTAGTTTAAGTTTATTGAAGGCCTCTTGGTGCATAATATTGGAGGAGTATCATATTTTAGATTCACAATAGATCGAACTGCTGAATTTTGAATGACTTGTAATTTTTTAATGTTGGTTTCTCAAAATCAGATTTAAAATTGATTATATCTCTTATGCACATCTAATGATGATTATGTCGAACCAGAAAATCTTGGAAATAATCATATGATTAAAACGAGCCGTCACCTTTTCTGTACATGCTCATTGAAATCGACCCAGTAATAAAAGATGCTGTAATTTAACTGAAATATATTTGTATAAGACTGTCGGAACAGACAACATGATTAAAAATGAGATAAAAGCATATAATCTTGCGTCTAAGATGGTAAATGCAGCAATGCTAAAGTAGAGCTGACAAATTTTGGAATAATCAAAAATAATAAAAAAAATCATCAAAATTATTTTATTATAATAATAATTACTAATTAATTTTAAATGTATATAGATATTTTAAAACATTTTAATCCTTCTTTAGACAGAAAAAGACCGTTCTACTTTTGCATTGAATTTGGAAATGAAAGATGAATTCTTTACAACGATAAAGTTTCACTTAAAAGCATTGCTTACATTATCTTTTTATTTAATTTTTTTTCATGTTGGATGAATAGTTTACTTTAAAATAAATCTGATTTTTTAAAAATCTAATATTGTTTAAAATCTTTCTTAAACCAATGTTTTTTTATAATTTTTTAATTAATCAGCTTACTGAACCCAAATCATTCATCATATTTTATTTTATATGAAGAAACTTAAGCTCAAACTAAAAATAAAATAAATAAACTAAAATAATTAAACATTTTTGAATAAGTTCAACTAACGTACTTATTGATTAATAAAAAATCAAATTAAATTAATTAGTAAACAATTACGCTTTTACTGATAGTAGTTACCTGAAAGAGTGTTACTAATAGTGTGAATACACTTTGATAAATGATAATGTGCTTGAAAAATTGAAAAAAAAAACAAATAGTCTAAGTTGGTCAAAAAGAAAAGATCAGATTTGACTTGGAAGATATTTGTTCAATCTGATTCTAAGATGAATATGTATGTGAAGAAGTAGAGGCACAAGAGCAAGTAATGAGCAAGACACTCGAAGCTATTTTAGATGTTTCGATCTATCGCACACGTTAGCTTTTTAGTTTGAAAAAATTTCTTTCAAAAATAAAATTTTAAAAGTCCAAGTTTACTTTTAATTTAATTTGGGTAGATTCAAGTCCCATGGACAATTGAAATTTAATATTATCTATAATAAGAAGTAGAAAAATTTAATAGACAATTAGATATCTAATTTCAATTAAGCAACAAATTCAGTTTGTTATACACATAAAAATGATCAAGATTATTTAACATAAAAAGTCCGATTAAGTAAAATAAGTGTTTTATAGAGTCAGTTAGTCGAGAATTGTTGCATTCATTACACCATTCAATCATTAGAACACTAAAAAAATGCTATTTTTTTTTTCCCTTGTGGAGGAAAGGGTCATTACTTGTAATTTCTACTCAAGTCGATCTTTTGCCTTTACCCTTGGTTCTACCCATGTCATTCCCATTTCGATGAGCTCTTTCATGATTGTTGACCTCCATGTTACAGCTGGTCTTCCTACCTTACTTACGTCGTCCTTGGGGTGTCCATTGAAGGGCCTTTTTTGGTATTCTTTTTTATTCATTCTTAGTACATACCCAAGCCATCGTAGTATTTTGTTCTTAATGCATTGGCTTACTGGTTCTGAGTTTGTTCTTTTGTATAGTTCAGCATTCGAAAGTGTCTCAGGCCAACTTTGACCAAAACGAAAGTTATGTGCATAAACACTAAATTGGATACCAGTACCACTATCAATGATTCACAAGTCGAGTGTGTAAGCGAATTTACATACTTAGGAAGCACCATCAGTAAAGAAATGGGAACAGAAAGATACATTAAGAAAAGGCTTGATATAGCAAAGAGTACCTTTGTTAGACTCCGATCAGCATGCAAATTAACCAGCTATAGCAAGGAAACAAAACTCAAAATGTACAACTCTGTAGTAAAAGCAACGTTGATGTACGGAAGTGAATGTTAGGGAATTTGTGAATCTGACTATAGAACTTTGGACACCTTCCATTTCCATGCTGCGGAGGATATATCTGAATTTGTATTTAATCACTGATAAAACATTTGTCTTTAATATAAAATACCTTGCTTTTCTCCATGATTTCAAATTGAGAAGATTTTAAAAGAATAAATTTACTAAAAAAATTCATATTTGCTTTAATTGCTAAATTTTTGGTTGGCCTTGAAAAAGGCTGGTGGGTTTAAAATTAAGAAATTTGAAGTCTATTCTGCTTTGGAACTTGGACCTTCTTCAGCTTTCTTTGGTAGCAAAATTGATTGAATATTTGGCAATACACCTCCTTGGGCTATTGTTACACCAGACAACAACTTGTTCAATTCTTCGTCATTTCGAATGGCCAGCTGCAAGTGACGCGGTATGATCCTTGTTTTTTTGTTGTCTCTTGCAGCATTTCCTGCTAATTCTAGAATTTCGGCACTCAAGTATTCTAGAACAGCAGCCAAGTAAACTGGAGCACCGGCACCAACTCTTTCGGCATAATGACCTTTTCTCAACAGTCTGTGAATACGACCGACTGGAAATTGAAGGCCAGCTCTCGAAGACCTTGTTTTGCCCTTTGCTCTTACTTTTCCTCCTTTGCCTCGTCCTGACATTTTGCTTCTTTGATTGCTTGGTAGATTGTATTAGTTTAAAAAAAAAAAGTGGATCTATTTATATCAAAAAATTAAATAAGAAATTTATTCACAATCAATATTTTAGTCTTA
Source organism: Brachionus paranguensis (assembly GCA_016802215.1). NCBI lineage: Eukaryota > Metazoa > Rotifera > Eurotatoria > Ploima > Brachionidae > Brachionus > Brachionus paranguensis. The sequence continues at coordinate 283,321 of JAESIX010000004.1, forward strand.
ATTTGTAAAAAATTAGAGGTCAAATGAATTAAATTTAACCAATAAATGACATTTAATTGTTAGATTGGATGGAAAAATTATTTCCGGTCAAATTTTTATAAATTCGAACAAATTTTTTACAGCCTTCAACTTTTGACTCTTATTTTGTTCATAATATTTATTTTTATAATTCTAAATTAAATATCAATGGATGATTAAAAAATTAATAAACAAATAAATAAATAAATAATAAAAATTAATTGATTCAACAATCGAAGAGATGCCACCAAAAACGCCAAGCAAAGGAGCCAAAAAAGCCGTAAAACCTGTAAAAGGAGCGAAAGGAGAAGGCAAACGAAGAAAGAAAAGGAAGGAATCTTACTCAGTGTACATTTACAAAGTATTGAAACAAGTTCATCCTGATACTGGTGTGTCAAGCAAAGCCATGAGCATAATGAATTCGTTTGTCAATGACATTTTTGAAAGAATAGCTTCTGAAGCTTCTAAACTCTCGACCCACAATGGCCGTTCAACCATCTCCAGTCGTGAAATTCAAACTTCAGTTCGTCTTCTTTTGCCTGGTGAATTGGCCAAGCATGCAGTTAGCGAAGGTACAAAAGCTGTTACCAAATACACCAGTTCAAAATAAAAAGAATTCAATTCATTTTTTTAATTTAAACCCCCGGCCTTTTTCAAGGCCAATTACTCTTTAATAAATAGAGCAATCATGTAAAATAAATAATTTTTTTTGATGATTATTTTCTCCAAAAAAGCTCTGAAAATTTTACGGCCATTTGTTCTTTTAAAACAGCGATCTTTAAAGTATGACTACTGAACTCTTTTCTCCCAGACTGTTAGTAACCTAATTCTCAAGCCGAGAATATCTCAGTCTAGAATTACTGTCTTCGTAGTGATGAAAAAATGGGTGCTTTTTTTATAAACATAGAAAAGGCATTTGACAAAGTGTGTAAAAATTTTTACACTTATAAACTTTATATTATATTTGCAAATATTTTTTGTGCATTTTTTCGAAAAGTATAAAATAAGTCTCTTGTGAAAATCCAAATTAAAATTTTTTGAAAAAATGCGCAAAAAATATTCAGCAGGTTCTACACCCAAAAACCGGGTGTAGGTGTAAGTAGTAGATGTAGCCTACACCTACACCCTACATCTACACTTTTTTCACTAATTTGGTGTAATAAATTCAAAAAAGTGTAGGTGTAGGGTGTATGTGTAGGCTACACCACTACTACACCGAGAAATTTCCTTAAATTTAAGCCTCAAATTAACTATTCTTTATGTTAAACTAAAAATTTAAAATTTTAAGTTAAATTAATTTTAAATCATTTTTTAAATGTGCGTTTGAATTTATCCAATCCATTTTATTAAAAAATTCACAATTATTTCATTTGAAAATTTCAATAAAAACAAAACCAAAAAATGGTAAAACAAAACGAAAAAGAAAGTGAACCAGTTTGTTTTAAAATTAAAATATTTTCAACTCTGATTGTTTTTATTATCAAGTTGAATCTTCAGAAAGCTCTGATGTAGAAGAGTCTCCAGATATCGAGTATGATACACCAAATGTAAGCACTTTACCAACTGATTCAGAATAATTTTAAAACTTTAAAAATTCAAAAAAAATTCTTTGAATCTTAAGCGCTTGACTTTCATAAGACGAACTTAAGTCATTGACTATATAATGACTATACACCCTAAACCCTTTTATTTTGTTTTTTAAGTAGATAAATTGATGAATTGGTAAAGAGTAAAAAGATAAACAGATCAAATTTAAAAAACCCAAATTTTACTTGTTAATGTTAAATGTTAATTGATTTTACATGGTGTATCAAATTATGTTTAATACATTTTTTCATAAATATTTTATTAATTTAACAAGATTTTATTCACAAAATGATAATAAAATTTAGCATAAAAATTATTAATTATAAATCAAAAACTTAGATTTGAATAAGAAGTTATCCATGAATTCTTTTGTGACCTTTAGACCTCTGAAGCTCTATAAAATTCATTTTAAATTTTTAAAAAATAAATCAATTTAAAACTAATAAATATCCAAAATTATAAATATAATTTTATATTTTTGAAAATTAAATAAAGATATAAATGAATTAATTAGTGCATGCTTGAACAAACTTTCTTTGGCTAAATCAAAGTCATTAAAGTAGGTTTTGAAATAGTGTTTTTCGTGCGTTGTGTTGTATATAACGCTATAGAAAAATATATAATGACTTTTTAATTTTTTATATTAATTAAATTAATAAAATTATCGAGTAAAATTAATACTTTTTCCTGTATCTAATTATCTTATAAATCATCTTTTTTTTAAGTAGTAATTAAGCCTTTGAAATTATTTAGTTCCTTGATTTAAATAAAAAAAGCTTTTAGTTATTTTCTTGTAATATTTTTATGAGGCTGTTTGGTAGACATAATGCCAAAAATGTTAAAAAAATTATTGAAGAAATAGTGAATTCTTTTGAATTTAATAAAAATAAAATAAGTGGAATTGTTTGTGATGAAGGTTCAAATCTTGTTCGACTGATTAGTCAGTTAGAAAATATAAATTTTGATGAATGTGAAACAGAAGAAGAGCAGAGTGAAGATGATTAGATGGAAGAGGCTGAAGAGGGTGAATTTTGTCATAGTTCATCAGAAGAGGATGATGAAGGATCGAATGAAGAAAAAAGTGTAAATGAAAATCCAAATGAGCAAACTGGTGAAAATGATTCGATCGAGAACTTTCAATAAACAGAAAAATTTGCAGTTTCTAAAAAGTCTCTTTTTGTTTTCTAAAAACTTTATAGAACCTTTTGAAAATGCATCATACGAAACCGAAAACGATTTTCAAAGGGGTGATTTGATCAAAGATATCGATTTAGTGATTGGATCCAATCAATTTCAGCGGTTTAACTGCTCGTCTCATAAATTGAACATATCAGTTCGTAAAGCCGTTACAAACTCGCCAAACTAAAGCGAATTGGCATCAAAGTGTGGTAAATATGTTGCGAATTCTAAACTTGAGTACGGCCGCTTCAGGGAGAAAAAATGTATACTTTCCAGGCAAAATTTTACACGGTGAAATTCCACGTATCGTATGTAGTTTAGTATTTTAAAGGCTTAAAAAGCAGGACTATAGAGAGGATAATTTATGCCCGGCGGATATAAATGATTAGGAAATTTATTCATTTGTCACCGAATTATTTACACTAGAATATATAATTTTCTTGAGTACAATAAATTACTTATACATGAGCAATCAGGATTTAGAAAACATAGATGCACTGTAGATAATCTTTATTTTCTTATTCAAAAAGTAGCAGAGTCTTTTAATAGAAAGAAAAAAGTCAGTTGTGAATATTTTGACATTTCTAAAGCATTTGATAAAGTTTGGCACGAAGAACTAATTTACAAGCTAAATAGAACTAATCTACCTCCTTATCTTATTTATTGGATAAGATCGTTTCTACATTTAAGATCTTTTAGAGTAAATGTAAATGGTCATTTAAGTGATCAATACTCTATAAAAGCAGGAGTTCCACAAGGGTCAGTAATTAGTCCACTTCTTTTCAGTATTTTTATAAATGACATTCCAAAAAGAAACAAAACAAACTGTCAATACTCTCTACTTTTTGCAGATGATTTGGCTACTTTTTTTTTCAAAAAGATAGGAAATCTTGAAAACATGATCAATAAGAACAGTCGTCTCGCGTTTATAACCCCTAATCGGTTCTTAACTCTCAAGGGGCTATAATTAAAATGGGTTATAGTTAAAAATAAAATATTTTTTACAAAAATTTTATTTTATTCATTTAAAACTTAATAATTATTAACAAATTTAAATGGGATACATATAAATTTAATTTTTAGATTTAATAAATTTAAAATTTCAGTCTGCTTCAATTTTTTCAAATTTTCAGTTTCACAAAAACTAAATGTTTGTTTAATAAACTTAATTTTGGAAGGATCTGTTGGAAATTGCTCAATAATAGCAAGTTTGGTCTCATTGTTTAGCTTAGGCCGTTTTTTAGAATTCATTTTTAACTCTATACAATGAATTTAACAATTAATTATACAATTAACTAAAACAACATATGTATATGAATTTGTTGACAATGACAGCTTGATTGTCGATGTACATGGTGTTAATGGCGTTCTTGAGCTGTGCCTTCTCATCTAAATACAGAAGAGGCAACAAGTAAGCTGCTGCCTCATTAAAAAGAATTTTATTCGTCGGAGTGGGCAATGAGAATTCCTTTCCCGATTGCCCGTCAACGACCCCTAGCCCGTCCTCACTTGCGTCGGTAAAGAAAGTTAACGATGTTTTCCTCCTGGTGTTCTGGAATTAATAACTATCTACCTTAATGATGATACTCATGTACCACCAGTACTCCCTGCGGGTTAAGGGAGTCATTTTCAAGAAAGTATTTACTATTGGGGCTACCTTTCCCGCGAAACTTAAATGATAATTTAAGTAGCCCCTAATTCTTTGCAAGTCCCTTCCTTTTGGGTCAGAGAACAAGAGCTGCTCAGATAGGGTCTTGACGAAAGAAGAAGCCTCGTTAGATCTTTTAATGCCTAATCCATCCCAGATTGCTCCGAGGAAACTTATCTTCTTTACCTGATTTAATTCGGACTTGTGCGGGTCTAAGAACCCATCCAATTGCCTTAAATTTGCCCTTAATATCGTCCAGAATAGATAGGAGCTTATTTCTATCTGGGTCGGCAATGATTATGTCGTCCAGATGCCCGTAAGTGAATTTCGTGTACTTTTTAATGTACCTTAAAACACAATTGAGCATCATTTGTTGGACGAACGGAGCTATGCAAAGTCCGAAGGGCATTCTATTAAACTGATAGAATTTTCCCCCGTAGCCGAAAGTGGTAACAAATTTAGAGGCTGGGTGGATTTCCACGTTAAAGAAAGCCTGTTTGAAGTCCACTTTGGCGTACCACAGATGCTTTGGCCATTTAATGTCAGCCGCAGCTTGGTACACTGATTTCATAGCAAATTTTGGGGAATCTATCAGTTTGGTCAGTGCTGAAAAGTCAGCAATTGGTCTGACCTTGGAGCCAGGTCTCTCAACTAAGAAGAAAGTTCCACAATATCGTGGGATTTTTCTGTGGGAGACTTCTTCAATTATTTTTGCCCTCATTAAAGAGTCAATGACCGCATCCCTAGCTTTGTCTTAGACCTTTGGTTCTAGCAACCCCCTTATTAGGCCATATTCTGAGGCCGTCTTTAAGCTTTGAGAAAAGAGCTTTAGGCATTGGGAATACCTTATTAAATTTCCTAACCGAGGTTGGAGGAGCGAAGTATGAGTCGACCGCCTGGGTGCTCAGTGACTTCTGGTTATTGGTTAGTAAGGGGATGGGTCTGATAAAAAAATATAATGGGCTTTATTTGCGAGTAAATTACATGTATTTATATTAAGTTGGTTTAAAATTTGTCTGGGTTTTAATTAAATTTTGGGGTTATTTATTGGGCTATAAACAAAAGTAACTTTACATTATTTTAAATTAAAGGAATTCTGTTCTGTGATATTTGGGGCCATAATTAAAATGGGCTATAATCGTGTTGGGTTATAAACGAGAGCCGACTGTACTTAAAAGAAGTTGAAAAATGGCTTTTCAAATGGAAAATGAAAATTTCTATTGAAAAGTCATGTTACATGATCGTTGAGAAAAAAACAAAAGTTAAAATCCTTAAAACAAATGGTAACAATTTAAAAAAGAATTTAAACAATTTATAAAGAGTAAAAAATCAAATTCTTAGGCATCACACAAGACTCAAAACTTACATTTAGTCCAATGGTAGATGAATTAAAAGAACGCAGTAATTCAAGGCTTAATATAATAAAATACCTTAAAGCTCGACATGTTAGCTTCGAGATCCGAACGTATTTTACACAGGTTTCTCAATAAACGAATTGAGCATCAACAATTAAACAGCGACTTAATAGATTACTTCTCTATTGCACCTGATTTGAATAAAAAATTTTATACACTTTTTGGAAAATTTAATTCTTTTTTAAAGGACATCCGAAGATAAATATGCTGTAAATGAGAGCGTAGGAGGATAGAATAAAAGATTTAATATAATTTCTAACTGACTTTATTTAATAATGAGAGATTATTTACAGTGGCCTGGATGGCTCACATCCCTCCGGCGCTATTTTCAGCTTACGGAAGACCCGTAGCCAGACCCCTATTTCGTCTTCGTCGCTGCTGCTTTCGTCGCCATTGCTCACATCGCCTTCGCTTCCATCGTCCTCATTTTGTGCCTGGACTCTTACTTCGTTGGATTGCGGTCGGAATTGGACCTCCTGGTCTTGTGCCAGGTCAGTCTCCTGGAGCCATTCTTTTAGGTCTTCCCTTTGTGAGACCATTCTACGCTGGGCGGAGAACGTAATTACGTTGTCGTCTTAATTAATTCTCCACCCAAGAACTGTCGTTGTCCCGACCGTTGCTGAGACATGTGAACCCGTGGTCTGGCCCGTTCGGCCCGTCCTGCACAATGTGTTTTATTTAAGAACAAATGATTAAATAATAAGATTGAATGTTCTCATCTTTTTTTTTTCTTCTTCTTCTCTCTTTTCTGCAGAGGACACACGATTTAGAAGTCGCACGGGTTTAAGCCAGGATTGGTAGCGTTTATACCCGTGTGACTTTCGAATAAGAGCTTAATGATTTTAATTAATAGCGGATGGTTTTTGGCGTGGCGAAACTCGTTACGACTTAGTCTTAACTAAAAATAGAGAATTCAAACAAAATTGCTTAATTAAATTAAAAATAAATATTAAATGCTGAAATAATTGCGAAAACTTTGGCTATTAACCTATTTTTTGTTACTAAAATGTTAATCAAAATAATAAAACAAATACTAATACTTAAATAAAATATGGCTAAAATCTTTGGTTTAAGCTAAATAAAAATATATCTTCTGGTTACAATAAAAACGTAAAAAGAATTTTTGGTGTAGGCTTTTAAGCATATAAATTTTCCTTTTTCCCATGTGTACGTCTATGTGCACCCAAACCCGCGGCGTTTTTAGCTACAAATTCGAACTCGGGACATTTGAATGTTACTTGAGCTTGCTCATCTTGTGGCTGCTCGCTAGGCGAGGCATAAACTGTCTCATTCGCATTTTGACTTCCGTTTTCTGCGTCGTCAAAATTTAGGGTTGTGTCAACTGGCGTATGCAATTTTTGCTCAAAATGGACTCTTGTTTGAAGCGTGCGATTCATGATTACGTTTCGTAACCCAACAATTTTCGCAGCCTGTATTTTCTTGGACTCTAGCCAGTCCTCCTCGAGTGATTCTACCGCCTTTGCTTCGGGGCGCATAAAATACTTATTCATCCGATTGTGGTGAACAATTAGCGACTTGTTTGAAGCGATATCTTTGACTCTAAAATTAACTTCAGAGACCTTTTTGGTAATTTCGGTCGGTCTGCCTTGAGTTTGTCAATAAAACCAAATCGCCAACTTAAAAATCAATTTTATTTAGATTTTTTCTGCACTGCTTGGGCTCGTTCCATGTTCTTTTTGAGTGTTTCAGCAATTTTGTCATTTTTAGGTGTATTATCAAGTAGCATTTTCCTATCAGCAGGTGTTGGTAGATTTTTGCCAAAAATAACCTGATTAGGGCTAAATCATTTGATGCGAAAAATTAATTCAATTCAATTCATGTATTATGATCCAAAAAATCACATGTTTATATGATCGCTTGCTTTGAATTAATACAAACTCTATTCGATAAATAAATCGTTAAAATAAAAATACCTGCGTATGTTTTTATTCAATCGGTAGGCTGACAAGAAGGACTATGATCCATTCTGAGCTGCCTGGGGTATTCCCTAAAATAATTTAAATAAAAAATAATAAAATACCTCTCAAATATGAAATGGGGTCTAAAACCAAAAACATTAGATAATCTTTACAAATCTTTGAAAGGATCAATCTTGGATTATTTTTTTCCTTATTTAAATTCATTCTCAGAAACTAACATCAAAAAAATACAAATTCTTCAAAATTCAGCATTTCGATCTATTTTGAAGCTGAAATATGAAACCCCCTCCAATATTTTGCACCTAGAGACCTTCAATAAACTTAAACTACTAACAGTTTCAAATCGACTCTTTGAGTTGAGTGAGAGATATGTTAGGGCAGGATTGAGTGATTCTGTTCCACTGGTCGTCAGACTGGTGGATCAAGATATATCGAATATCCTACTCCATTGTATAATTGCTACATAACAATTTCTTCTTTTTTTCCTGAACTTCCAAATATTTAAACATGTCTAACCTCTAGATATTTCAACATATCGTTTTTAATTTTTTTTTTATTACTTAGACTTATTTATCCTTTTTTAATATTTTTATCAATATTTTATTTATTTTTTTTTAATATACATTTTTTTTCTGATAAACAGATACAGATAAACAAATAAAAAAAAAATATATTCAAATTTTAAACCTGTTTTCATTATGACAAATGATATTCAATCAAAATTTGCAAATATTTTAATAATTGTTCCTTCAATTTTAATGATTGTCTTTGGTAACTTGGATCGAATTATTTGCGGTGAAGACTAACATGATTAATTTAAAAAGAGTTTAATGCGGCACATAATTAGTAAATTTGAATATGAACTTAATTCACAAGTTTATTTGGTGGCAGCTGTTTTAAATGTTGGTACTTACTCTGCATGGAAAAGTCGATCATTTGGAATTCAATATTATGAGAAAGGAATCAAACATGTAAAAGCTGTGTAAAAATATTTCAGGTCGAAGAAGAAGAGATTCTTTCTCAAGATATTGCAAATGTGTCAATTGAAAGTGATGTTTTTGAAGAAAATCGAGGCGATGTTGATGAAGAATTTGATTGAATAAAAGGATTAAAATCAAGCTTGAATTCCGAAAGCGAAAATGATGAAATTGAAAAAAAATTGAAAAGAAAGTAAATCAATTCAAGTGCTTAATAATTGAACAAGTGATAACTTCAACTAAAACTTTTTGGTTAAAAAACATGACCCAATTTCCTTTTCTTTCTTTTCTATATATTTTTTTAAAGTTTAAATTTTTTTCAACATTTCTCAACTGCAGCTTTTTGCGGGGCAATCGAAACGCATTAACACTTATTTTACCAAAATTTCTGGTGTATCTACATTCAATACACCTAAAAATAGGGTTATTAGAAGTGGTGTAGCCTACACCTACATCAGCTTTTTTGGCGTGGAACCTGCTGAAAATATTTGCAAGTATAAAATTATGAAAATTTGTAAATGTAAAATTATTTTAATTTTGATGGAATACAGGTCTAATGTACAACTTTTACCAACTCAAAGTCCTTAACTACCTAGGTCTTTGGATTCGGAGATACCTAACATCTCGTAATTTTCATTTAAAGCATGAAAATTTGGTTTCGTGAAGTTTAGTACAATAGAACAGAACTAAAAGTTAAAAATTCTTATAACTTTTCTTTTAAAAGTCAAAAGAAAGCTCTGTAAATGCAACATGGCGAAAATTCAAAGTTGCACTATTATCAACAATATGGTAAAATTCTGCAAATTTAGCATAATTTAAATTTGGACAAATTTGGCTAAAGTGCATTTTGCAGAAACTTTGCACATCATTAGTAGACTTTGACTTTTGGTGCAACTTAGCATGTTTCACTTTGTTGCGCCTACAGAACTAATTAAAAGCCTTCAGAAAAAGAGTTATAAGCTTTTTTAGCAACATTTTTTGTTCTATTTTTTTATTTTGTACCAAATTTCACAAATCCTGAAAATGTGATGTTAACGATCAGACCAATTCATGCTGGTGTCCTACGGCAAGTCTTTTAGTTTTCTTTATTATGGTTACTACATAATATCTAGATTTAAGGAAAAAAAAAATTTTTTGATGATTTTAGCCATTGTAGTTTTTTTAATTATATTTTAATAAAATAAATAAATTTTTTGTATTAAAATGTTTTTCAATTAATTTTTTTAATTAAAAAGCCAATTGAATGCAGAAGGAAATTCCTGGCTCCAAAATGTTTCATAATGAATACCATCTGGTCGAACAAAATAAGCCAAATTTTTATAGCCTTTATTTGACAATATATCAACCATTTTGAGCATATTACTAGTCATGTTACGATCACCTTCCATACCTCCACAAACAAAATACAATTTTGTATCATCATACTTTGTCACTTCTGGTGAATCTACCAATTCAAAAACTGTTGAATTAAACCAAAACGATGGAGAAAAAACAAGTAATTTCCTAAATAAATTCTGATTTTTCATTCCGGCATAAAAAGTCATCAAACCACCAAACGAACTTCCGCCAAGACCAGTAAATTCTCTGCCTGGCTTAGTTCTAAAATTTCTATCAACATAAGGTTTTACATCATTTATTAAAAAGTCCACATATCTATCTCCCTTACCTCCTCCTCTAACTGGATGTGTATAGGGCGTTAACTCATCTGTGCGCTGATCTTTTGTCTGAAGTCCAACAACAATTGCAGTTTGTTTGCCAGATAAATGATTTCTTTCAATAGTCTCATCAACATTCCATTCATCGCCATATGAACTAGTTGCATTGTCAAAAAGATTTTGTCCATCATGCATATATAAAACAGGATATGATTTTAAAGATGAAAAGTAGTCGGCTGGAAGATAAATCCAAATTGGTTTAGTGGAATTAAATTGCCGATATGGGAAATTGTTGCTTAGAATAAATACATTTCCTGTAGCTGTGTGTCCTCCTTTAAAATCGTTCCAATTTTGAATGCGCACCAAATGAGTTTGCCGGTTGTTTGATAAAATTTTAAGGATTCTGTTCGGCATAAAATCTCCATTCGAATTTGCTTCACCACTTGACCATGAACCACGGGTAAACTTATATTCGTGATCACCCTGGGGAAGATCTATGACCAATTTGAATAAATTATTCGACAACCTGTTGAATTTGTACTGAGAATGATTCGGAGACCAGTTGTTAAATGAGCCTGCGATAAATATGTCATCTCTTAAAGGCGTATAGTATCTTGGAACTTGCACAATGTCAAATTCTATCTCTACATTAATTACCTCATTAAAGGCTTAAGATTTTTGATTAAATAGCATTTCTAGTTATTTGAGTTAAATAAATTACCTAAAAGCAATAAAATCAATTTAACATTTAAATTCATTGTTTGATTTAAATCAAAGAATATAAAAAATTTTTAATAAAAAATCAAAAGATAAAATTTTGTTTCTCAAGATGTTAAATTTCTTTGTTAGAATTGAAATGCTTAAACTAAGATTTAGTTGAATTTCGAAATTTAAAAATAGAAGAATTTGTTTTATTAAAAAGCCATTGATTAAAAACGTGGCAAAATTGTTTTAATTTCATCAAATATTTCTTGCTTTAAAGAAAGAGTTTTTTAAAAAGTTGAAAATTATTTTAAATAATGAAGACACTCTATAGAAAAATTTTAGATAACAATTGTAAAAATAACCATTTTCAATTTAGTAACATCTATTCTACACCTTACTTAGTACCCAGAAACCAATTCCTAATTAGGATCCTGTAAGAATCCTTAAGAATTCGTAGGAACAGGATTATTGATAGGATCTTTAAAAAATCCTAATAAAATTCTGAAAAAAACTCTTTTCATAAGTTTATTAAGGAAAATATTTTAGAAATCCTGACAGAATCCTAATTAGGATCTGAGCGGGAATTGGTTTCTGGGTATTATTAATGCTAGTGATTTAAATTTTACTACCAATTTGTATATTATTAAATTCAGAATATTCCTAATTTTAATGTGAATCCGATTCACGTTTTGACAATGTAAAATTTTTTCTTCTTGATTTATGAAAAATATAACACTTTATATACAACATAATATAACTTTATTTATTCTATATTTACTTAGTTAGTAAGTAGCTCTTCCTGCAACATAAGTAGAGAGTATAAACACATAAAAAATATTACGAAAATTTTGATGTTTTTTTTAGACTAAGATTTTATTAAAATTTGAATATTTTTCAATCGAAAAATTTTCGTAAATTTAAGTAAAATTCAATTTTTTGTAAGAGTAAATAATGGTAAAAAATCGCAAAAAAAAGTTTAATCTCTTATAGTGTTGGGGGCCGGCCAAGAGGCCACGTGTCCGGCCAGAAAAATAAAAATACCGAGACCGTGGCCTGTCCTGCAAGCGGCCAAATCACGGCCGGTCGATTAAACGGTAAAAGACCGTGGATGGCCGGCGAAGCAGCGGCCAACAAAAAGACCGACCGAGAAATGGCCGGCCAAATTTTAGGAGACCGTGTGGTGGCCGGCCAACTAACGGCCAAAATAAAAACCGGCCGTTTAGTGGCCGGCCAAGTGACGGACCGGCCGTGTGGTGGCCGGCCAACAGAAAGGCCGTTAAACGGCCGACCGTGTGCAGACCGGCCGGCCACCACACGGTCCAAAAAAAAAATTTAGTTAGATGTTTAAAAAAATTTATAGGCATTAAGATTTTTATTTATCTTATATTTTATTTTAGGTAATTTTTGATAATAATGTTTTAGATATTTTTTAAACATCTAACTAATTTTTTTTTTGGACCGTGGTGTGGTGGCCGGCCGGTCTGCACACGGTCGGCTGTTTAACGGCCTTTCTGTTGGCCGGCCACCACACGGTCTTCTAAAATTTGGCCGGCCACCACACGGCCGTTACTTTTAAAGACGGCTCAGATACGGCCGGCCAATTTACGGACGGTCTAAAATTTGGCCGTTAAATTCACGGCCAAAAAAGGCCGTTTATACAGGCCGGTCTATCGGCCGTTCAAATCCGGCCGTAGGCTGGCCGGCCAAAGTTGACCGTTACCCAACACTAATCTCTTAATTATTTTTATTTATCTATTTATTCATTCAATTAACGCCTTAAAGGCGATGTTAGTTAGAAAAAAATAAAGGACTAATAAAAATTAGACAATAAAAGTAATTTATGGCTATGATAATTTTAATTTAAATGCTTATTTTAGAATTAGAATTTCATTTTTATTTTTTTAGTAATTTACGAAACTTTTATCTGGACTGAACATTTCCATCTCACTTTTCAAGAAGCTAGTCTATAGTCTTGCTGAGGGATGTCATTAATGGGAACAACAGATTTTGAAAATTGTTTTTTTTTTAAATTTTGACTAGAGAAAAGAGGGAAATTTTAAAAAAAAACTTAAAAAATTTTTTCAAACTGCAGGGTATAAACGAAGTTATAAAAGTTCTTTTTTACTTAATTAAGTCATTAAGAAATTTCATAAAAAATTTCCAATATTAAAAGAAAAAATTTTACAACTTTTACAAATTTATTCAGTATTGACCTTATAATATCTAAATAAATCAAAAAATAATTCACCTGGCTTTGGTTCTATTAAACGATCAGTTTGCTCATGTTTTTCTGGGTCAAATTTAATCAAAATACGATGAGCCTCTTCCTTCTTTAGTTTTTGATTATATTTACCAAAAATATTCATTTTCGATTTTATTTATTTTTATTATTTGTAAATATTAACGGTTTAAATTTTTTTAAGAAGTTTAGATAATATTGTAAATAAAGGCGATCAATTAATTAATCAATTAATAAAGGCCATTCATTAGACTGGATAGAATTAATGCAGTCACCACTTTTAGTTATTTTTGTCATCTTATAAAAATTAAATTTGTCACCCCCAAAAAATTTAAGCCGTAAATAAATAGCATTTTATTCAAGTATATAATTTACTAATTTTATTAGCGCAAAATAAATATCTTCACTTATAAGATCATTATTCGACTACTGTTTTATAATACTTCAACCAGGTACCCAGAAGATAAAAGCCGAAATGCAAAAAATGCAAAATCGGGCCTTGAGAATAATCAAATATTTTCCACTAAGGACAAGTATCAAAAAAATCCACAGAGAGCTAAGAATCGACTTGATCGATGACAGAGCAAACAAGTTTTTTTCAAAATTTATCACCACCAAGCAAAACCATGAATTAAAAGCTCACGAGATCCAGGACTTTCTGCTTCAAAGCTCCTCCAGGAACAATTTAAAGTACAAAACCCCCTTTGATTCAATCCTAAACATACCAAACTCTTAGCATAAATTTAATTTAAAAATGTAAATACAATATAAATATTTATTTTCTACTCTAATTGTACACATATATTTAATTTATATTTTAATCATATTGCAACCATGAGGGCTGAAAAGAAGGCGCCGCCATTCGGAACTGCCCTGAAAAACTTTTCCTAAGCTGTTTTAAAAAAATAAAATAAATATCTTTAAAATTCAGAAAACCAATTAAAGTTATGTTTATAAAATCTTTCCGCTTTTTTTATTTACGTTAAAAAATTCCATATCGTTCAAAGATGATAATCAATAAAAATTTTATCAATAAAAATGGTTTGCAAAAATCACACCGAATTAAGCGATATATTTTTAAAGTTTTTGATATTACTTTATTAAGACCTTTTTTTTTAAATGTTTGAAAAGATCTTGATACAGTTAATAAAATTAAAGTTAAACACTTAACTTGTCCAGTTTTTAATACCACTTGCATTGAAAATTTCATTGAATGTGACATCTTTCATTATTCTTGCGCTAATGTGAGTCGCTATCAACAATTCGGTAAAAGCAAGGTTTGGATTTGAATATATTTCCAAAAAATAAACTTGATTTAGCTTTGGGTTTTTATTTTTTTAATAAAGATTTTTCTTAATTATTTTCGCTTTTTTATTTCCGTTCAAAAATTCCGCATATTTTTAAAAAGTGTTTTAATTATTTATTTATTTTTTATTTATTTATTTGTTTTCTGTACCGAGCTAGAGCTCCTTCAGAATAAAGTATAAAAAAAATAGATATATAAAATAAGATAAAATAAAAATAAAGTAAATCAGCTAAAAGAAAAATGTAAAGAAAGTTTAAAAGACATATATTGAAAAAGGTTGTTACATGTGACAGAAGTTTACATAGTTGAAGCTTCATGAAAAAAAGAGGAAATAGTAAGGTAGCAATTACACAATGGAGTAGGGTATTCAATATATCTTGATTCGAAGCCTTTTTTGTATTCATCCACTAGTCTGACCACCAATGGAGTAGAATGACTCAGTCCAGTCCCAACATATCTCTCACTCAACTCAAAAAGCCGATTCGAGACTGTTAGTAATTTAAGTTTATTAAAAGCCTCATGATGCAACATGTTGGAGGGAGTATCATTTTAATAACCGAATTTCCGCTTATTAGTCAGGAATTTTGCGGAATAAATAAGAAAAAAAAACAAAGAGCATTTGCGGAATACCGCCAAAAATTTCCGCTTTCCGCGTTTTAGGCATACCATTGTAGCTTTTAAAGTTAATTCGTGATGATGAGCCTAAATTCTTCATTTTTTAATTGAGATATTTCACTTTTATTCTCACCTTCCTGTTCATAGTTTTCTATTAATGGTTCGATACTTTGGGCTATGATTTGATCATAATACTTGGTTATTAAATCTGTGTAGATTGACGAGTTTCCTCCGATTATTGATTTGGTCAGATCTAATTAACTTCATCGTTTATTTTGTATGTCCAGTTGTGTTGTGTCCAATTAGAATTACCTTTCAATGCTTATCTTATTAAAATAATCTCGGATTAAAAGTCACAAATCTAAGGTCATGTAGCGGGAGGACTGCGTCAATCTGTGCCATTGGTTGTCAAGCTGGTTGATGAATATAAAGCGGGTTTTAAATCAAGATATGTCGAATACCCGACTCCATTGTGTAATTGCTATCTTACTATTTCTTCTTTCTTTCCTGAACTGTTCAATTATTAAAAATTTTACACATGTCATTACTTACAATTTGTCTATTTTAACTGTCTTTTATTTTATATTTTAACTTACTTTACTTTTATCTTATTTTTTCTTTACATTTTTATTTCATTGTATTTTTTATTGATTTTTTGTTTTTTTTTTTTATTTTAATCTGAAGGAGCTTTAGCTCTGCACAGATAAAACAAATAAATTGTAACAAATAATAAAAGTCAAGTCCAACATTTTTATTTTTTATTGACTTTTAATTTTTTTTTTTATTCTGGACTTGGACTTAAATTATGTAGATTAAAACAACTCTGAATCATACGTAAATTTTCGTAAATTCACTTAAAAAGTAAGAGGAGGTCTCTAAATCATTTTAAATGCTTTTTATTTATTTTAAATTTTTTTTAAACTTTTTACTCGCCTTTATTAAATAAAGTAAATTAAATTATAAAAGGCTTTCTTTTAATGATATATTTTCTGGCATTGGGCAGTGCAATCAATTAATAAAATTTAATTTGATTTTTCGATAAAATAAAAAAAGCAACTGTCATGTTTAATTTTCAAAAATTCTTTTAAATTTTTAGGGATTTTTTATTGTTTTTTTAGACTGCAGTGAAACAAAGAAGTCAACATACAGTGGTGATTTGACACGTGGTTCTGAGGTAAAATTACGTAATTTAACGCTAATTTACGAAGTTTTATGTAAAAAAATGTAATTTTACCGAATTTTACGTAAAATTACCAAATTTTACTTAAAAATTTGGTTAACCTAAAAGGGCCAAAAAAAAATAAATTATTAATTTTTTAAAAAATAAAGTTTTTTAATAAAATTTTTGAAAAAATTTGAAAAAAAAATTTTCACTTCTTAAACATTTAAGAAAAATTTACCATATTTTACGTAAAATTT
Organism: Brachionus paranguensis; assembly: GCA_016802215.1. Lineage (NCBI taxonomy): Eukaryota > Metazoa > Rotifera > Eurotatoria > Ploima > Brachionidae > Brachionus > Brachionus paranguensis. Next base: position 300,024 of record JAESIX010000004.1, read on the forward strand.
GGTAAAGTTTTATTTTTTTTTTAAGTAAAAAATCGTAAAAAAAAGTAAAAAAATGTTAAAGACAGTAAAATTTTCTTTAGTTCTTTTATTTCACTTTTTAGAATAAAAATAATTAAATTTTTATTTGTTTTTTGCGTAATTGACCTGTCTGTAAAGTTACAAATTGATAGAAGATTATCCGATTTACTATTCACTTGATTCAATCCTCTCTTGAAATAAGAAGCGTGAATAAGGCTGCAAACTCTTTAAAAACAAACAGGTCAATTACGCAAAAAACAAATAAAAATTTAATGAAAAATATTCAATGATTAAAATATGCAGTAAATTTCAGTTTTTGTAGAGCTAAGAATTCTTTAGTACAATTTTTTTATACAATATTGTACTGTTTACATAACCATTTTTGCACAATTAGAAAAAAAATTACCACGTTTTTAATTTTTGTACTAAAATTTCACATTGCCCAAATTAAAGAATAATTACAACTAAATTTAAATTTATATATTTTATTATTTAAAAATAAAACAAAACCAATTGAATTAGTAATGGACCAAATAATTATTTAGGGATCAATTAAAAATATCATTCAATATTTTTAAAAAATTACTTAACAAAAAAACTAAACTTTTCATCAATTACATTTTTCTTTTGTTCTTAAAAGAACTTGTTAAAAAGAAGTGATTAAGGTGAATTAAAAAAAATACAGCTACTTTTCAAATTTTAATTTAAGTCTAATTAAAGAACAAAAAATATTGAGTTTATGATTAAACATTAAAGTAAAACAAAAACTACTAATTTACCGGAATAAAATTTTTACAATGAATATCTAAATTGAATAAAATATATACAATTAAAAAAACGAAGGCCAATTTACCGAACAAACGATTGAATTTTAACAAAAATTAAATTCAACTTTTTTTTTTTAATCAAAGACCGGATGTACAAAAAATGTCAATTGGAAAAAATAAATCAATCTATTAAAAGATTTTGTAAAAAGTACATATTTTCATTGAATACTTCTTCCTCGAAATTATTTGTCAGGTCACACATGTTCGTATTAATCGAAGATAGGTCATTGGAAGAGTGCGCTTTAAAATTGGGCTCATTTTTGACAAACACACTTCCATAAGAGATCTCGGCCTGTTTAGACTGAGCCCTATTCACACACACCGACTCATAACTTTGCCTCAAATATTGATTTTGCTGATAATTTGACAAAACAGATTGATCACTAAAAACCGGTTGGTCATAAGCTGGATAGCTTGAAGGCCCTTTTTTATAATTGTCATAGGATGCGTAGTCACTAGCTCTCGAATTCTGGTACATGTACTTGCTTGCTGAGTTTTGTTGGCCATACGCATCTGCCATTTGGAAGTTAACATTTATCTTGGTGTTTATCTCGATGTTAGGTGCTGTGTCATCACTTTGATAGTTGGTCACTTGACTTGTTGGCTCAAAGTACAGCTCATTTGGAGCACAGTTTACATTGTCAATCGGTGCATAAGCACTCTGGTTCTGGTCGTACATAGGCGGCATTTTGGTTGTAGCGTACGACGGGTAGCTATGCAAGTTGTCTGGCTTTAGATTGGACATTGGTGGATAGGACGGCGAGTTGATTTGTGGCGGGTAGTGCTTGGTCGTCACGGTCACAGTGGTAGCATATGAATATGGCTCGGGAATGAGTGAATAGTTGTAAGCGGTATTTGATGGCTGCTGTGGGTTCTTAAATTCGTTGTACATGTTTTGACTAGTTGGTGGCTTGGATTCTGGCTCTTTTTTGGTGGTCTCTAGGTCGGACAGGGCATATTGTTTGCTTGATATGACTGGCGACACGACTGCGATGTTCACAGGCTGGTTCTTGGCAAATGTGCTGGATGTGGCGTAGGCAGAGGATTTTTTTTGATTTAGTCGTTCTTGAAGCTTTTTCCTGAGCGCTGTTGAGTTGGTCTCTGTGTTGGTCAGCTGGTTGGACTCTTTGGACTGATCGGAGTGCAGTGGATGATTGTTTGACTGGTAGAAAGCTTTTTGAATGTTGCAGGAGTATTGGCCTTCTCGGCTCGAATATTGGCTTTGGTAATTGGTTTGAGCGGCTTTCGATATTTCATTGAGAACAAATTCTGACTCGACTAGACCCAAGTCAGGTTCTGTGAATGGAATATCGATGGCCGATGTTTGATTGTCGACTTTGAGTTGATTTGAGGGTTGAGTCGTGATTTTGAACGACTCGATTAGGTCGGATTTGAGCAATTTTGTAATAGCCTCTATTCTTTTTTGTTTTTGCATGTCATCATTGAATGTTTGTTGTTTAGTTTGAGAATTTTCCGATTCTTAAAATTTTAAAATTAAAATAAAAAATCCCTTAAAATTGTAAACTTTTTTGAATTTTTTATTTTATTTACAAAATTCTAATCAAGAAAAAATATAATAAAAATTACAAATTTGAAAACTTTTCCTAATACCGTAATTTTTTTGTCAAAATTTATTAGTTTTAAGAAATTTTTTTGAATAAATCAAGTATTAATAGATATTTTGTGGACAGGCACGCTAGCTTTTTGGTCATGAAAATAAAAACGTGAAATTTTTTTAAAAGTTTATGTTTTACACCAAAAATTTTTAGAATTTTTTATATCATTAATTTTTGTATTGTTCATTTCTACCTTTAGTTGCTGTTTGTAAAGGTAGAGATAAAATAGATAAATTTTTTTATTTGTTTTTGTTTTTGATTTAAAAATAAATTCTAAATAGAAAAGGATAGTTGATAAATTGTTAATAGTGTTGGACACAAATTTTGATTAATCGGTTCAAAAATCGACTAGTCATAAAATCGAATAATTTTTCTGGTCCATTTAGGAGCCTAATTAAAATTTCTTAGTTAATTTATTTTATGTAAATATTATTTTTTAATTGTTATCAATTAATGTCTAGTAAAATTTTAAATAGTTTTGATTCAAAAAATCTAGATGTACTTCTCTTAAGGGAGCTTTTAATAAGCTTACATCCGAGCTCCGACTCAGTCTAAAAGAATTTTGGAACAAAAACTGGCTCGAGTTCATAAATAAAACAGGAAATAATCCATTGTCAGGTAGGCCTTTTTGAAAGAAAATAAATAAGTTCAGATCAAAGAAAACAAAATAATTTTAACGAGCCTATCAATTTTAACGAGCCTTAAAAGAACTCAAAGAACTAGCGGGGTCTGGTCTAGATCGGATCCACAACCTAATACTAAAAAATTTACCTATAGAGACTTTATTTGAAATAAGTCAACTATTTAACATGAATTTGAAACTAGACAAAGTCCCAAAATCCTGGAAAATAGCAAGTATAACCATGATCCCTAAGAAATCTTCTCATACTGAAGACCCTAATAACTATCGTCCTATTAGTATGACGAGTTGTCTTGGAAAGTTACTTGAACGAATTATTTACACTAGAATATATTATTTTTTTGAGAACAATAAATTACTTATACATGAGCAATCAGGATTTAAAAAACATAGATGCACTGTAGATAATCTTTATTTTCTTATTCAAAAATTAGTTGAGTCTTTTAATAGAAAGAAAAAAGTATGTTGTCTATATTTTGACATTTCTAAAGCTTTTGATAAAGTTTGGCACGAAGAACTAATTTACAAGCTAAATAGAACTAATCTACCTCCTTATCTTATTTATTGGATAAGATCGTTTCTACATTTAAGATCTTTTAGAGTAAATGTAAATGGTCATTTAAGTGATCAATACTCTATAAAAGCAGGAGTTCCACAAGGGTCAGTAATTAGTCCACTTCTTTTCAGTATTTTTATAAATGACATTCCAAAAAGAAACAAAACAAACTGTCAATACTCTCTTCTTTTTGCAGATGATTTGGCTACTTTTTTTATTTTCAAAAAGATAGGAAATCTTCAAAACATGATCAATAAGTACCTAAACGAAAATGAAAAATGGCTTTTCAAATGGAAAATGAAAATTTCTATTGAAAAGTCAGGTTACATGATCTTTGAGAAAAGGAAAAAGTCAAATTCTTATGCATCATACTAGACTCAAAACTTACATTTAGTCCAATGGTGGATGAATTAAAAGAACGCTGTTATTCAAGGCTTAATATAATAAAATATCTCTCAAATAGGAAATGGGGTATAAAACCAAAAACATTAGGTAATCTTTACAAATCTTTAACAGAATCAATCTTGGATTATTCTTTTTCTTGTTTTAATTCATTCTCAGAAACTAACATCAAAAAAATAGAAGTTATTCAAAATTCAGCAGTTCGATCTATTTTGAAGCTGAAATATGAAACCTCCTCCAATATTATGCACCTAGAGACCTTCAATAAACTTAAACTACTAACAGTTTCAAATCGACTCTTTGAGTTGAGTGAGAGATATGTCAGACAGGATTGAGTCATTCTGTTCCACTGGTCGTCAGACTGTTGGAAGAATATAGAGAAGGTTTCGAATCAAGATATATCGAATATCCAACTCCATTGTGTAAAAAAAAAAAAGATAAATTCAATTTAATTGTTTTTTTTTCTTCAAAATTCGTTAAAATTTTTATTATAGATTTAATTTTAAAAATGATTTTTTTCTCTTATGAAAAACAATTCAAATACGATAATAATAATTCCAAGGTTTCTTTATGTGTTTTTGAAGAATCTCTGAATTTTCATTATGTAAGACAGCAGTTACCTGTTTGATGGCATTATATACTATGACTCTATAATTTTATTTATAATGAGACTGAAGAATAATAATTTCAATAAAATAATCTTCTAGATGAAATGCAAATCTTAATAATAAGGACTTGATTTAAAAAAGTAAGGCTATAAATCATACAATCAGCAAATTAGCAGAGCCAAGAAGAGAAATGTACCAGAAGAAAACATTTTTTTATATTTTTTTAATTTTTCTTTCTTCATTATATATAATGATGTGATATTTTTAAAAAGATTTTATGATTAAGGATTACCTTCTATGAGAGGGATTGAATGCTGAGCTGCCTTTGATTTATTGGTGATGCAAGGCTCTGATTTTATGCTACCGGGCTCGGATATGTTTTCTAAGGTTAAATTGGTACAGCTTTTTGATAATTGTACATTTTGATTTGAAGCTTCATTTGTGAAAAGTGACGAGTTTTGATTTGGAGTCGAAAAATCGAAAGAATTTTGTTCCATGAAACGATCGTACTTGTTTCTGAAATTTTCGAGTTGATTTTTTTCAAGTTCCTCTGATAGCTGAATATTTTCTATTTAATTAAAGTTAATTTGTGGAAAAAAAATTTATTTTAAAAATACAAATGCAAGGATTTTCTCAATTCATTTGCAAAAAAAAATATTTTTTGTTTTACACTACTTACTTTAATATGTTTTTTTCTTAAGATTAAATAAATATTTCTTTAAAAATACATTTAATTATTTTAATTTTTATACAGCTTCTCCGTCGTTTATATATATATATTTTTATTCTAAATTGGTATTGATTGAATTTTTCCAAATAATTCTTTTTAATGTTAATTTTCTCTTTAAAATAAATTTTTTAAATGGCCAAAATAGGCGTTAATTGAATCAAAATAGTAAATATTTGTCTTTTATCAAATTTCTAAATACGATTAGATTAAATTAAATTGATACCACGTTTTTAAAATAGATCACCTTTTTGTTTAAATATCATCTTTTTTATGATTAAAGTAACCAAAACTTCGTTAAATCAATGTTTGGACCCTCTGATCATTTCCCTGATATTTCTGAAAATCTCAGACCTCCTATCGATTCTAATTTAACCAGTCAAAAACTTAACCAGTGATGAACAAAAATTACATTTAAAGTCAAAGTCGTAGTCTAACTTTTTCAAAAGTATTAATTAAAGGTTTTGTGAAATTTGGTACATTAGAACATAACAATATATTAAAAATTGATACAACTTTTTTTCTAAAATTCAATAAAAAATTCTGTAAATGGAACGAAGTGTCAATTGACCCGACATAGTTTTTATCCTATATTCAAGCTATTTTGCAAGCGATTAAATTGATTTAGATTTTTCAGTGTTTAATTTTTCTAAATAGTCAAAACTGCTTTTTATTTTATTTTTTTAAAGAAATCAACTTTTTATATAATTTAAATAAATGAAGTGTTAATCAGTCTTTATGACAAGGGCACTCGCCTGTTGATTAGCCTTGAAATTGAAATTGAATTGCATAATTTTTGATTATTCTAGATTTTATTTATTTAAAATGCAAAAAAGAACTGCTGCTTTAGCCGCTCTGGCGACTCTCAGAAACATAAACGAGGAAGATTCTGATGCTGCGAATGAGTCAAGTTTTTCGTTTGATGATGAGGTCTTATTTGATAGTGGTTTAGATGAGGATTTCGACTATTCTGAATGCAACACCAGAATCTACACCTCCTAAAAAATTGACCAAAGAAAAAATTTCCAAATTAGGCTTTGTATTGAAAACAAATCAACATTTAGTTGTCATAATTGTAAATTACCAGTCTGTGGAACCTGTATTAAAACCCCGAAATATGTTTGCAAAAAATGCTCTGGGAATAGTGAAAATTAAATTAAAAAAATTACACATTTTTTATCATTTTTATCATTAATATTCTAATTTTTTGACTTTTTTGCAATTTTTAATTTAAAATATCGAATTGGACTAAAAAATTAATAATAATTTTTAAAAAAAAATTAAACATTTATTAATTTTTGCAATTTTTGAAACAATTTGACTAAAAGCAACAAAAAAATCAATTAAATCTGATTATTTTTGCCTGAATAATTAATAAAAAACATTGTCGGGTCAATTGACCCCACCGGGCTTTAATGGTATAAAAAAACTGGTCTTTCTTGTGTTAAATAATTTTTAGTCAACTAAAAATCCGTCGACTAAAATTTATTTGGCATTTTTGTTAACTAAAATATCAACTAATTCTTAATTTTTAATATTTTTTTAACAAATTTTTTACTAAATAATATTTTTATAACTTAAACTTTAAAGAACTAAGCATGATTTTTCTCTAGCAAGGACTCGTATAAACTAAAATATGAGTAAATTTTCAATAAACGATTCGTTAAACCATTAAATTTTAATTGTTAAAAATTAAAGAGTTAACAAATTAAAAAATGTTATGTTTATCTTATTAATCAACCAACTGTCTAAATTTAGGAATGTTTATTTTAATAGAAATTAAATAAATTAATTATTAAAATCAAATCTTTGAAAATTATAAAATGTCAAATAAAAGTATGAGGAACAGACGTTGCATCGATCTTAGCAGATTGGATAAATTTCTTCAAGTTTATAACAATGACCAAAATTTACAAACACAAATATCATATGTTTAGCCCACTCAATCAAATACAATTTCAATAGAAAATTTTCATGTTGAGGAATCATCTTTGAGGGATCCAAATTTTCAAAAGAATTTTTCTTTTTTTCTTTAATCTTATGTTTTTTTTACCTTTTTCAATACTTATATTCTCATTTTCAAGAATTTATTTTATTTAGATCAATTTTGGATGAAATTTATTTAAGAAAATAATAAGAACTCTTAATCAAACTTTTTTAGTTGATTTTCTAAGTCTCACTAAAGATAGCTGGACTTCTTGCCAAAATTAAAGCTTTTTTAGCCTAATTTGTCAAAATTAGCTAATTCAACCCGATATTAGTTATTATACAGGTAGAATATGGGTAAAATTCTTTCAAAATCTAGAAGTATTATTTGTTAATTCAATCATTCTTCTTTCTACATTAGCTGAAAGCATTGCTAGAATAGCAGTAAAAAGGTGAAACTAAGATTCATGTTAAAAAGCTATAATAGTCAGTTTTTGTTCCAAAATTTTTTTAGACTGAATCGGAGCTCGGATGTAAGCTTATTAAAAGCTCCATTTTTTATTCTACACCCGTTATATTAAAAAAATTTAAACTTTAGCTTTTTCCGATGCACCTAAAAACAAATTTTATTACCATTCTGTAAATTGCTTCTGCTTGATTGCTCTTAACTCTACTCTTCCATAATAATTTTAAACTTTAATTTAACTTTTTTTTTAATTCAAAACTTGTCAAAAAAAATATTGTGAGATTTAGATATATTTTTTCAATTATGACCTAAAATTTATGAAAAAATAATTACCTTTGACCAAAAGAGAATTTATTTTTGAACTAATCGAGGAAGGATTGTCATTTTTATTTTTTTGATAATCATTCTTTGTAATTTCCTTTTTTGTCGATTCGCTTTTAGTGCTTTTTTTAGGACTATTTTGCCTATTAGAGCTGTTATTAGCCGCTTGTCCAAGTTTAAACACAGACTCTAATTCAAGAACCTGTGGCTCTAAATCATTGCTGTTTAATAAAGCTCTAAGTATAATATCATCTTTGGAGCCATTCTCACTTTCCGCTTTACTGGACTTTTTTTTCAGCTTTACTGGACTTTTGTCATTATTTTTTGCTACTTCTGCTTCGTTTGGCTTTGTTAAATCAGTCGGTACTAAATTTTCCTGTGACAACAGCCGCTTAAGCAGTAAATTATTGTTTGTTTTTTCCAATGTGTCCACACTTGGTTGTTGCTCTTTTGCTTTGGCGTTATTTTTTGGTTTTGGTTGATTCTTTGGCACATCAACACTATTCGTTTTTCTTTCCTCGAGGGCCATTATTTCTTTCTTTATTAATTGTTTAAATGAAGAGTTCGGGTCTATCGGATGTCTAATCACGTTCACATTCTCCTCTATAGATTTTTTCTTAATTAGATTGAGCTTGAGTTTATTTTTTTCAATACGATCCATGTCCAGCAAGTCACATTCATCTAATTCTTCCGGTTGTTTGTCTACTGGCTCATTAGAGCCCTCGTTTGATAGAATGCTCGAGCTGGACGCTGAAGTTTTGACTGTTTTCTGAGCTAATTTGTTTTGATTGTGATTTTTGGACAAGCCTAGCATTGTGAGCGCAAATTTGGTGCCGATTGGCGTCAATGGTTGCACATCGCATGATTGAGATTTTTGACGCACCGGAAACATACCAGCATTTGAGCCATCGCCATTTTCTTCATTCAAAATCATCGATGACCCTGAAGGCTTTCGGCTTATTAGCGTTTTCATCAAACTAGTGCTAGCTTTTCCTTTCATTTCAATATCATTGTCAATTTCTCTTCAGAAATGATAAAATGTTATCAAATTTTCAGAACAATAAAACAAAATTTTTCTTGATCTCATTTTCAATTAAAATGAATTCAGTATTTTTTAATAAATTAAGTTATTAAATAAAGGTATTTCCTTACAATTAATCATGTAGTTTTTTTACTAAATAATAAATTTGAAAGATAATTTGAGAGATAAGATGGAATTTTTTGAATGATAAATTTAACATTCATGGAATGATAAAGAAAAGAATTAACAAATAATAACTAAAACAATCAAAATTGCCTCTAATTTTAAATAAACTAATTTGTTCAGAAAATTTAAAAGATTATTAAATTATTAATAAAGAAAAGCTTAAAATTCAAACAAATAATTAATTAGGACAATATGTTTTTTCTTTCTTTAACTTACCACTACTTTTAACCTTCTTTTGTGAATTCTACTACTAAATCTGTAATACATATAGTGTCAAATTTTTTGCTTATTTTTTTGATGTTTAATGGGAGACTTTTTTAAATTGTGTAATTAATATTAGATATAAGGAATTGATAATTATTGAACTAAAGCAAAATAAATTAAAATTTTTAAGATTATATCTTCCAAATTCAGTTTCTGCAATTTTAATGATTTTTTAATGCATTTACTGCTTTGAGGATTTGCCAAGTTTTTGGGAAAATAAAATTAAGCTGATATAGATCTAAATGTTAGCTGAGACCATCTAAAAATATTTAAAAATAAAAAAAATGTAAATTGTATAATTATTCAAATTTAATTTTTAATCTTAAATTTTCGAACACTTCTAATTTATATTATTTTAATTTCTGTTTATATATTAAATAACAAAGATTAACAAGGGGGCTGAAAAGAAGGCTTTTGCCGTTCGGGTAAGTCCCGGGAAATTCCCAAATTTATTTTTCAAACGAATAAAAAATAAAAAGTCTCCAATTAAGCATCAAACAAAAAATAAAGTATAAAAGAAAATATTAAAAATAGAATAAGCAAATTGGCAAAGATCTAAGTCTAAACAATTCTCAGAACACAAATAATTTAGACTTTCAAAAAATTCTTCTATCATAAATTTGTTAATAAATAATAAGTCCTTAGATACAAAAGTATTTCATTATTAATAAAGAACACCAAAAAATTTTTGAAAAAATTTTGGGTGAAAAAATAATTTACAATTAAAATTGGAAAATAATCATTGGAATTTATTTTCATATAACATTTTTTATCCTATTAACTTTTATAAAAATGTAAAAACTAAATAATAACAAGCCACTTAAAACAAGCAATGTCAGAAAGAAGACAGAAAAATATTCGTTTTCTTTTCTGGCAAAACCCATTTCTAAAATCTATTTAATTAAACACTTTTCAGTAGTTTCAAAAGTTTATTAAATAATTTTAAAAGGCTTGAGCTAATGCTCTTATGCTTTTCGGTTAAAAAAAATTCTGTTTAAGTAAAAATTAGAGTCTCTGATATAGTTTTAAAAATAAAATTAAAAAAAAATCAAGAGTTTTAAGTTCCTTTTAATTGATTGTAATTTTTTTTTTAATTTTGATTAAAAATTAAAATTTTGTTCAAAACTATAGTTTTTAAAGGAATATTATATCCTGATTATTAATAATTACGATATTGAAATTATGAAAAATCAAATGGTCAGATTTGTAATGACCAAATGTTCACTAATCCTGAAAAGTATAAAAAAAATAATTACTTTATGATTGAATGGACTGTGTGAATGTAAATGTTGTTACAAGATTCATGTTGGTTTTGATTTTTTTCATCACTTTTTAATATTTTACTTGATGATTGAACAAAAGCATATTTATCACTTATTTTTAAGCGGTAAATAGCACTCGTTAGTTTTTGTCCTTTTTCCATTACTTGAATAATTAATTCAAATAATTTTTCATTTTAATTTCACAATTTATATTTTATATTTACCATCATTTAAATGTTTTTGTAAATGTCCCAAATCATTGCTGTGCACATAATCAGTCAATTTGAGCTTGCGTTTGTCGCTTTTGTGCCAAAAATTAAAGTCGGACAAAAGTCCTAAATTTTGTTTGCTGGACGAAAAATCCCTATTTGACATGGACTCGTTTCTCGTTGACTTTAGTTTAAAGTTTGACGAATCTAAACTTAGTAAAATTCCATCAAAGTCAATCAGTGTAATTATTTTGTCCATATCGCAGCCATTAATTTTGTTGGCAAAATTTTTGTTTGACTCAATGGCTTGACTCCTTTATCAACATAATGAAATTTATTAGTTAATTAATATCAATAAATAAAATTTATTTTAATTTTTTTTTTAAATTCAAAACAATATTAGTAATAACCTTTTAAAAATATAACAAATTGATTTCTAGGAAATATAGTTAAAAATTTATCAATTCCATTTATAAAATGATTTTATAAATGGAATTGAAGCTTTTCTTGAACTTGATCTAATAATGATTCAAATCCAATATAGCTAATATCATCAAAAGAATAGAAAAGCTGCTTGAACGAGACAGGACTATAATTAAAATTTAATTGAAATTTGTTTAAAAAAAATATTGTGATTGTTAATTTACTTAAGAATTAGTTATCTCAACTCTTTATGTGTGTAGAAATATATATACAAACCTTATCATGTTTGGATCATATTAAGTGTAAATTATAGTTGGGGCATCTTAAATATTCTGAAAAAGGTGTCAATTTTTTTACTTATTTCTTATGTCCCTTTACTCATTATCAGTTTGTTTTTAAATTTTTTAAATAATGAAAAACTGAGCATTTTTTTATACTTTGTAAATGAAACATTAGTAATTGAAATTTTTGATAAAAAATATAAAAGTGAATAAATTGACTAAAATTAAGAAGATAAACAAGAAAAAAATTAAAAATTAAAAAAAGAATCGAAAGTGAAGCTTCAAAATTGATCAGTGATTTGAGAAATTTAAATTAGTGAAAATGAAGTTTAAAGGTGAAAGGCTTAATTAGCTGAACTTAATCACACTTGAACTAAAGAGCCTTGGAGTAAATTTATAGAAATAGTAAAAATTAAAAAAAAAATAAAAAAAAATGGTAAAAAAATCTTTCATAAAACGATGGGGTTGTGAAGTTAGTTTGAATTCGATCTTTTCAATTCAGAAAAACTTGAGTAACTTTTTTACTAAAATAGATAATTTAGTTCTGTAAAATGCTTAATGTTTAAGCAACTTTGCTTAATGCGAAAATATATGTCTGCAAAAACTCTGCAATGTAATTGCACAGTTGATTAGAATACTTTTTAACGGCGTGCAAAATGCAAAAAACTGCAAATTACTTTTGCAGACTTTATTTACTGCATTAAGCAAATTTGTTCATAATTAAGCATTTTACAGAACTAAATTATCTATTTTAGTAAAAAGTTATTAAAATTTTTCTGAATTGAAAAGATCGAATTCAAACTAACTTCACAACCCCTAAAACGATTTGCAAAATGCTCGGGATAAATTTCCAAAAGAAGTTTTTAAACTATAAGCTTTTTATATAAATTTAAATAGACAAAATTGACTTTTTAAATTATATTTTGCGGAGTATTGTTGGGCTGGATTTACTGCTGGTTTATATTCTTTATTCTGGAATCTTGCTATATGGAGTTCTAACTCTCGATATCAGGAGTTAAAACTAAAGTATAGGATATTTAGTTTTGTTTTAAATTAGCTTTTATAAAATTGCTATAGATGCCATTCAATTAATTAAGTACTCAAAGTAATAAATTTCTAAAATATTTTCATTAAAATGAATTATATCATCTAGCATTTTAATTTTTGTGATAAAATTCGTGAAATTTTTTTTTTATTTGCCGCAAATTTCAAAGATTTGTGTGAAGTTAAATCTTTATTTTAGTCCTTTTTTCAAAAATGCAGGTATGACCATTATTTAGAGTAATATTTCATGTTCTTCTAATAATAAAAAAAATAAAAAAAACAATAAAAAAAAATTTTATTAAAAAAAAACCTAAATATTACCATATATTTCAATAAAAATATTAATAATAATAATAATTTTTAAAATTAATTTTTAAAAGAAAAAAATATATACTTATAAAGACATTATATTTATTAAATAATGAAAAATTGAATACTTTTTTATTACTCTAGAAATTTTCAATCATAATAAAAAAAATGAATCAATTGACTAACACCGTTTACGATTTTAATTCGTAAATTAATTTTTCATTATTAATTCAAAGGCTTTATCTAGAACAAAAGTAAATTATTTGTGAATTATTTTGCTACTTAATTTTTACTTTTATCTTTTCCTTGACTAAGAACTAATAAATAATCAATTTTAATAAATAAAAATTTTAAATAATTAATTTGAAAATAATAAAATAAGAAATTTAAAAAATCTAAAAGATAAATTTAAATTTAAATTTAAAACTAAATACAAAACAGTCTTTCATCAATCTTTTATTTATTTTTTTATTATTTTTAGTTTTACAAATCGCCAAATATAGTAATAATTTTGAAAAAGTTTGAAAAATTTAGATTTCGACTTTTAAGTTTTAGTCTAAAAAAAATTACCTGTATTCATTATGGAATCTAAAATAATCATCAAATTGGGTTATTTTAAGATTATTTACTAAAATTATACTACAATAAAAAACAGTCATTAATGTTAATTTTTGATATATAAAATAAAATTTTACCCACTTTACTTCATGAATTTGTTAGAAAACGATTTGGGAATGCTTTTTAATTTTCTGATCAGCCGAATGATATAATCGATTAAGTCAGTTCAAATATTCCTAATGCATATTGAAATGAAAAAGAAAGTACCAAGTGGAAGGAAATTATATTTGAATGTTCAAAACCTGACTGGTAAAAAATATCTACAACATTTTTAAAAAATTTTCTCTTTTCTTAAAATTTAATCTATCAGAAGACTATAAATTTCAGATTATTTTTCTTTTTTCTGAATATATTTTTATTTATTATTGGATGTGCTTGTGTTTAACTTTGAATTAGATCATCCCTTTTTGTTTAATTTATTATTTTTAAATTAAAAAAAAGACAGAAAAATCACAACAATTGATTCAAAAAAAAATTTCATTTAAAAAAATACAAGCAAGGGACAATTTTTCAAATTAATTTAATGAAGATTTTTTTTGTTTTTCTCAAGACTAGGGCTTTAAATTAAATTTTTTGATAAAATTTAATTAAGCTTGTCATGTACAGCTTGATGCATTTAAATTCATAGTAGATAAATGAAATTAGTGGCTCACTTCAACCAAATTTTTTCATTTTATTTTTACAAAACTAGTATCTGAAAAAAATGAATAAGCTACCATTCAACCGACCAAATCTTTGTTTAAATTATTTTAAAATAAACATTCTTTTACTTTCACAGTAACAGAGTTGTTTAAAAGTTACAATGTCACAATAAAAAAAGTACAAGTTAAGAGTAGGGGTGGGAACCCGGTTTGATTATGAAACCGGCTCAATATTATATAATAAAAAAATATTAAAAAAAAAAGATTTTTTTATCAGAATTGAAATTTTCTTAATTTTTTAATTGAAAAAATAAAAAACTAGTAGAAAAAAAAATTTCGTTTAAAAATCTTCTTTTTATACAACCAGTTTTAAAAACATTTCCACCCCAAATTTTTAAATTTTCAAAAACATCTTACAAGTCAAAGTCATGAATTTTAAATTTTAATTTTTAAATTTGTATAAATTTTATTCGGATTGTTTGATTTATAAACATCTTTATTTAAATGAATAAATTTTGGCTCGAGCTTTCGCTCCTTTGCCAAGCTTAAGAAAAATGCTACAAAAAATAAATTAAATTATTTTTTCATGTGTTCATAACTTTAAAAAAATACTTAATTGTTTAAATAAGAAAAAAAGAAATGAACTAAAAAAAACGAATATTTGCAAAAAAAGAATTGTAAACATATTAGGCAATGTTTATTAGTTATTTCTCCATATAGTGCTACACTTTTTGGTAACAAAGAATAGAATCGAATTAAGTTTGGTTCCTACCTCTTATAAATAGTAGGGACTTTTTTTCATGACTTTTATACAAGTCTGTGTAATCCAATGACTACTTATTACAAAATGAATTTATCAATTAGTTATTTGCTATTATTTTTATTATAAAATGCAACAAGACTAGAACATAAAAGGTTGGCGAAACATAAAAAAAGGCAACTTGAAGTTCATTATCATGATCAGACGATCAAAGCTTAATTGATTAAAATTTCAATAAAAATGATGAAATAAGCTTTTTTATTTCTTTTTTAATTAAACATTAAATGTTTAATATTTTAAATTTAAAAAAATTTTTTTTTTCTAATTGATCTTTAATTGATTCTTCAAAAAACTTTATTTGAAAACTTAAAAGACAAATTTAAAATGCACATTGAGTGATCCAAATCGTGGCTCAAACAAACACTTTAAATTATATTACAGCGATACAAAGTTAAATTCAAATTCAAAGATTAAAAATTTTAATTCTAATTAAAGATTAAACAAATTATGTTTAATTAAGTTTAGTCATTTATTATTAAAAAATTGATAAAAAATACCTTTTTTTTAATCTAAATTTTAAAATTTTGATTTAAAATTTACAGTTGGTCATGAACTTCAATTCATCGACAAAAAAAATATTTTTATAGCGTTGACATTAATATTGAAATTTTGGTCTCCGAAATTGAGCGAAGACATCAATTAATAAAATATCAAGTAAAAAAAATTTGTCAGGTTTTTGCCAAAAGAGATTTTTTTTTGAATTTTTGCTTCTAAAGGAGCTCTGGTTTGAACACAAAAACACAA
Source organism: Brachionus paranguensis (assembly GCA_016802215.1). Taxonomy (NCBI): domain Eukaryota; kingdom Metazoa; phylum Rotifera; class Eurotatoria; order Ploima; family Brachionidae; genus Brachionus; species Brachionus paranguensis. The sequence goes on from JAESIX010000004.1 coordinate 315,953, forward strand.
TAAAAATAAATAATCAATTAGCAGGCAGAATAAATTGATAAAAAGAGCAATAGGTTTTTCAAAATACATTCGTACTAGAAACATGTTCCAATGCTTAAAGATAGAGTCGATTGAGAAGCTTTTCTATAAACATAAATTATTTTTTGTAAAACAAGGGCATTGTGAAATTTCATACAAAACTTCCAATACAAAAATAAAAAAATTTTATAACTTTTGTTCTAAATGTCAAAAACTTGTTCTGTAAATGAAACAAAGTGAAAAGACTGTTGTTTCACCTTCTGTGAAAGTCTGCAAAATATGTGCACATTAATTGCGTTTTATTTTTAATACTTTTAAAAAGGGTGCAATTTTGCAGAGTTCACACAGATTTTGCAGACTTCCGCGGAAGGTGAAACAACAGTTGTTTCACTTTGTTTCATTTACAGAACAAGTTTTTGACATTTAGAACAAAAGTTATAAAATTTTTTATTTTTTTATTGGAAGTTTTGTATGAAATTTCACAATTCCTAAAACAAGTGAAAAAAAATAAGTTCATAAACGAAATTTTTAATTATTTAAATAATTATTATGATGGTACAAAATGCGTAAGTAAGTCATTCGTAAAACAGCTACAAATAGTAGGGAAACTTGTTAAGTTTGAAAACTATGTCGAGAATGTTATTGGTGCAATCAATTTATTAGATAACTATTATGATATGAAGAATAGGGGTCTAATAGACTCGATAGATTTTACAATCGATTTTTTTTTAAATAAAAGTTTATTCAGCGAAATGACTAAGCAACTTAGCCGTTTGTTAAACAATACTAACGCTAGTTAACTTTCAATCACTCTAATTTGTTATCTAATTTTTTAATTTTTATACTTGTTAAATACTCAATTATTAAAAGCTATTGTGAAATTCAAATACAAATTGAACAAAAATTCTTCATTTTTTGAAAAATTAAAATTAAAGTTAATAAAAAACATGAGAAAAAATACTGCAACAACCCTTTTTACCAAAAATAAATTTTTTATTTTCTTTTTATTTAGTAAATCATTCGCATTTGCTCGCAGCTAACTGAAGCATGGCGAAACTTTCTATCAAATCGAGTAGTGAACAAATGGAATGTGTTGCCAACGTTGTTGTCACAGCAAGTTCGATCAACCAGTTCAATAACAGACTGGACAATGTCGGTAGAAATAAAAAAAATGAAGAGTCTACTATAGCGGGACTACGTTAGTCTTCCTGCTTTGTCAATTTAGTTAAACTAAATTTGACCGTAGAATATTAACTATTATTATTATATTAGATAACAGACATTAGCAAGGGGGCTAAAAAAAAGGGCTTTTTCGTTCGGGTAAGTCCCCGGAAATTCCCAAATTTATTTTTCAAATAAATAAAAATTATCTGGTCAGAACGGTTAAATGCTCATGTGACTTTTATATACTTTATGCTATATAAGATCATGTATTTCAATACTTAGTATGTAATCTTTTATGCTCCTCTAATTCAAATTATTTAAGGCATCTCTTCATCCCTAATTAACCCCATACCACTAAAACTAGCGTTGACGTCCGGTCGTCCGCCAGTAAGACCGGTCTGTTTTCAAGTATTAGTATTATTTAGTATTAGTATCATTATATTTACAAGTCAATTTATTAAAATATTAAATTGACTTGTAAATTAAATTATTTATTTTATATGTGTTTATTTTAGTAGTAGAACAGTTTCAAACTCTTTATGTAATACTAGTTCACCATCAGAAAGACTATTTTATCATCAGGTTATCAAGTTTGGAATAGAAGAAATTTCACCAAAAAAAGTAGAAAAAATAATGTTTTTTTATGAAAATAAATCATTATTTAGTTAAAAATTAAAGAAAAAAATTTGTGCTTAATAAAATCATAAAAAAATATTTGTACTTATTTCCTTAAATTATAATACAATACATGTCATACTTAAATCTCTGTTTTTTATTCGACAGTCCGTTTAAATAGGACCGGTCATTTGCGAACGGTCTTTTAGATGGTCTTGACCGTTCGTCTTGAACTGGTCTTTCCAGGACCGCCACCCAACACTACCTAAAACGGGACTGCGCCCTAAACTCCCTGTTTTCCCAAATATAATGAATAAAAATTAACCCAAACCATAAATTGCATTGCTTTTCATTTTTAAATTAATTGCAAATTATTTAAATAAAACTGATCTCAAATTTAGTAAAACATAGTTTTAACAGTTATTGCTCCAAACCTCACTTCCTCAATATAATTCTCAAAACAATGTTAACTATTATTATTATTATTATAAATCAAATCAATAATCTATTTGAATCTTATTGATTTTTTGTCATTTTTTAAATGAGAAAAATTATTTTAGGTAAAAAAGGTGCAATTTTTTCTGATGTTTTTTTATAAACTTTAATTTTAATTTATCAAAAAATGAAGAATTTTTGTTCAATTTGTATTTGAATTTGACAATACCTTATTAAAATCGCCAATGTAGCGTGAAACTTTTTTTAATAATAATAAAAATTAGAAGGCTAATTGAATGCTAGTGATTTTAAAATTATTTATAAAAAAAGCTCTTACTGAAAATCGTCAAGTTTTTGCACAAAAAATTCGACAAAAACATTTTTGCTAAACTTTTTGACAACGGGCCACACGATCATTTCCATGTGATCCTCATGATCTAGAAGAAAAATTAGAGCACAGTCTCGTGATCAAAAACAAAAGAAAGTAAACCATTCATTTCGACAATCATTAAAGCGTGGAATGGCTTGATGGTCACTTGCTCTGACACATCTTTTACTAAAGCGTCCAGTTTGCACATTTCGCAAGATTTAAACATGGTCTTAAATGATCTGCCCGCCAGTGCATCCTTGAAAAAAAATTAAAATCAAAATTCAGTGTGTTGAGCCGAGCCAGCTCCTTACTTGGCCGTATCCTAAAAAACTGGCCGTGTTGGCCGAAGCGCTCTGAACTAGCAAATCGACGCTCAACGGCTGAGCTATGATGTTGTTGTTGGTGTCCTGGCCGAAGCACGGCGACTTCTTAATCATTGAGCACGTGACCTTAAAGTATTTGGTGGCGTCTTTAGTAAATTGAGTAAATTGTTCATTGGTCGCGGCTGGAGCGCAGAATTTTTTGAGCGTTTGTTGGCGATCGTGAGAGCGCTGCTTTCTTTTTAGGCTTTGTTTGTTGCTGTTGTGCTCGTGCAGAGTGAAGTCAATGCCGCAAAAGTCGATGGCGTCCATGTCTAAGTCGTCCGGTGTGTCCAACTCGAACGACTTCAACTGGCGCGAGTACTCGCAACTGGTCTTGCCGCTGTCTATCATTGTTGCTAGTTGGCGTGAATTGGGTACGCGCACAGCACATTAAATAACATCATGTTTTCAAAATGTCTAATAATATTCAAAAATATTAATTAGTGTGTGTGTGAGAATTGATAGCGATGAAAAAAAGACATTTATTATTATTATTTTATTTATGAAATAAATCTCCTCAATTCCATAAAGAATTGCGATTTATGAAATTAAAAAAAAATAAAATTCTCTTAAATGATTGCATCAAAATTTAATCAAAAAAGAATAGAATGCATTTGGCACACACTCAAACGTTGCGAGCATAATAGCAGCGAATGATACCTGGCCTCTATTCGAAGCCAAATTTAAAAAGAAAAGAGAGAGAGAGAGAAAAAAAATTTCGCACTTTGTTTAAGAAAAAAATAAGCACTAAACGAACAAACGCATATTTAATAATTACTATATAATAATTTATTATTATTTAAAATCTATTTTTCTTGAATTTTATCATAATTTAGAAAAATGTAGAAAGGTATTTTGTTTAGATAACAACACTGTGAAAGAAAGAGAGAGAGAGGTGGTCGATTTATCGTTCTTGTTCAAATAGCTACAATCATTGATCTAATTGCTGTGGAAATGAAAAAAAATTTTGTTGCTGAGCCCGAATAAATGACCAAAAAAGAGTTAATATGATCAAAAAGTATGTTCTCTCTTCTTTGACATTTCTCAGGCCTTTGATAAGGTATGGCACAGTGGTTTAATCTAAAAACTAAGCAAAACTGGGCCTCCCCAATACATCCTGGATTGGGTAGTAAATTTTTTAAAAAGTCGAAAGTTTTTTGTCAAGTTGAATAATTTCGAATCGGATACAGAGTCTGGGGTTCCTCAAGGTGTGGTTATTAGCCCTCTACTTTTTACCATCTTTATCAATGACATTCCTAAACAGAATCAAAAAAATCAGTCATACTCTTTGCTATCTGCCGGCGATCTAGTGACCTTTTTTATCTTCAAAAAATACGGAAACATAAACAAAATTATTAACACAACTATTTAAAAAAAATTCAGATGTGGCTGAAAAAATGGAGACTAAAGATGTCCCCTGACAAATGCAGTTACATCATTTACTCTGGCAATTCCTCAAAAACCAAGAGCCAAGCTTAAAAATTTTTGGCAAGCAAATACCCTACACTGACTCTCCAGTTTTCCTTGTAATAAAATTTGACCAAAGCCTCTGCTTCAACTCTCAAGTTGAATTTATCTGCTCCAGATGCCACGATAGAGTGAACATAGTTAAGATCTTATCCCACAAGCCGTAGAAGTTATGCAATAAGACTCTTTCCGGAATCTATAACGCCCTTATAGGCTAACATTCAAACGAACATTCAAAGACTTCAAGTAATTCAGAATACATCCTTTAAATCAATCTATCATCTACCCTATGACACACCATCAACTCAACTTTTCAGATTTCTCGAAGAAAAAAAAGTTGATAAAATTGAATCCAGACTTAGAAATTTACTCAACAAATACGTAATTAACAGTCTAAAATACAAAAACGTACAAATAACTTCTCTCATACAGGATTATATTGATGTTTTCATTGAAAGCTCAACAAGTCCCGAATCAAAAACCCTACTATGTCAAGTCTCCAATGAATTTTTCCAGCGGACTGCTAGTTTGCTGTAATTTCATAACCTTATTTCTTTTTCATATTTTTTTACTCTTATGAACTTAAATTGATTTTTTAATACGGACACTTTTTTATAAATTTTATTCTAGTGGCAAAAGGAGTTTTGTTACTCAAAGTCATTTAAAATAATTAAATAAAGTATTAAAAAAAAAAAGAATTTGTGTTGGAAAAATTGGCTGTGACATTCAAGAATTAATTAAAGAGATTTTTTATGCTTCGTTTGGTTGTTGTTTTTGCTGGTGAGAGTGGCTTTTTTGTGCACGACTATTCTCTGCATGATCAAATAGCTTTCGTACAACCACAGGATCTTAAAAAGATTAGGTAAAAAATGGAACTAGGAGCCTGGAATTAAATGGGGATGTACCAGTAGAAGGGCGCAGTTAATAATGATCGGCGAGCTAAACACTGTGGAAATGAAAAATCCGCCACTGTCAAAGTACTGCTCGAGGGCGAAATGGTGCCAGTAGCTGGCGCCGAGCTCGTTTAGCCTCTCGGAGCCGTAGCAAAGAGTGACCAGGGCGAAGAATAGAAACACTTGAAAGTTGGAGCATCGTCTCGAAAAAATGATTGACAACAACGTGACCAAGTGAAATAGGAGCAGACAACAAAGCCATTTTTGGGACCAGTCAATCTTTCAAAAATTAGATTAGTTTCAGTTGATTACTTTGGCTTGACAAAGCGTACTGCTCTTAGAAAGCTTAATATTCCGTCTATGTTTGTAGCCTCGAATTTAAACGAATTCGAGCTCTGTCTCAACTTTGACAAGTCTATTGTTTGCATTGTTTGGAAAGCAAAAAATTTGATGAATTGAAAAAAATCCTACAACCAACTAGAACTAGAAAATTTGCGTGCTTGCATATGCTTCGTTCAAGTGATGTGACACACACTCACTCATACACACACATGAGCTTTATATTTTTAACTTTTTATCTTAATTGATCTTGCTCCTCGCCAATTAGGTCAAGCTAAATTACATGGAAAAATCACTCATGCAAAATTAGTCATGTGCACAAAATTTTTTCATCACGTCTTTTAATTTTAATTTCTAATTTGTTCACTGTAAAAACTCGAACAGCAGAGAGAAAGAAAGAAAAATGAAAAAGAGGAGCAAGAGGGCGAAGCTCATGTTTCTGTTATCGATTTTTCCGAGTCGTCTAATATTTTGCTGAAGTGTTCAGGGATTATACAGATACGCAATTATTTACACTCAGTTATTATTTGAAAGAAACAAGCATTGAGTAATTAATCACGGGGAATTATTTACTGAAAAATTATTATTGCTCCAATCAATTAAAATAATTAGATGTGTATCTGTAAAATTCAGACTAATTTATAAGCGCCTCAATTTTAACTGCAGTCAATAAAAGCATTCCATATCAAGAACATTAACTTTTCAGTCTCCCACCCAACATTGCCAGTCTAATTGAGAAATGCAGAATTATAAAAATATTTAAAAAAATTCATTGTCAAATACTAAAAAAAGATTCAATCAGTTGACCACGGAGTTTAGAAGCAGTTTAAAAAATTTTTGAAACCAAAACTGGTTTGATTTTGTTTAAAACAATTTGGGAAAAATCTGCTTTCAAGTAGACCTTTCTGGAAAAAAATTAATAAATTTTGATAGAAAAAAGGATCTGTATTAATACCTACTTTAATCTCTAATAACATGCAACTCAGGATTGATGGAGAAAAAGCAGCATTTGTTGGTGAATTTAAACGAAAATTTTTTTTGATTTAATCAATATCCAAAAAGATAGAGAAATAATTTAATTTTGAAAAAATAAATAATTTTGAACTGTTCACAAAACAAACTTTTTATTAGATAAAATAAATTGAGTGAATTCGAGTCTAGTACTTCTGAACTGGTCATGAGGCAAACAGATAATCTCAGTGACGACACAGATCATGACAATGGCATTGAAGATGTACCAGTAGCGAAAAAGAGAAGAAACAAAAATAAAGTTTACGTTGTTTTAGTAATTTTACCAACTTTTTTTCACACTTTGATATTTTTTTTTGTTACTATAAAAATAAGATTTGTTTCTTCTAAAAAGAATTTGTTTTTTATTTTATTTTATTTTGTTTTTTTTTAATAATTATTTTTGTGACGAAAAAAATATATTTAGTACTGAATAAAATTGATGCCAAAGAAAAACTGCAAATTAGATGAGCTAGTAAGCATAAAAGAAATTAGTATTTAAAAGGATGAAAAAGTAGGCAGCTTTGGGACGTGACCAAATTATTAATCTTTTGTTAAAAAATTTTAAAAGAAATTATTTGAAATAAATGGTCACACAAGTGATGAGTACCATATTACTGGAGGTGTTCCTGGAAGCTCATTAATCAGTCTTTTACTATTTAGTATTTTTATCAATGATATACTAAAAAGAGATAAAAAAATAGTGAATATTCTCTTCTTTTTGCTGACGACTTGGTCACATTCTACATTTTTAAGAAAAAAGGAAATCTCGATAATAAGATAAACAAATACTTAAACAATTAGAAAAATACATTTCCAAGCGGAAGATGAAAATACCTGTTGAAAAGTCCTGCTTCATAATCTTAGTAGCAGTATCACTTATTACTGCGACCTTATAGGGAATAAAGCTTAGCTGTAAGCTTTGGTAGTAAATGTTTTCTTTTGAATGTAAACAGCATCCAAAAATCTTACTTTGGCTCAACAATGTCCTGAGCTAGACTATTCCAAAGATTAATAACTTGATTAGTTAGAAAATAATAACGCTGCATACAACTCTTAACTTCTTCTCTTGTCAAACATTTTGTATGTCTCCTTAAATTATACACTTTATTGGGCAAAACATTTCTACCATTTATAAAATGAAGAATTTCATTGCCATTTGTGATTTCAAACATCTGAATTAAATCTCCTCTCATCAGAGATAGTCACTCAAACATTTGACTCAAGTCAAATACGCTATTTTCTAAACCTTTTCTATTTCAGAAATATCTTTATCTAGATATGGACACCATGAACTAATTGCGAACCTGATTGTCCGCTACCTTTTTTGAAAAGAGACGTAACATTAGCCATCTTCCAGATTTTAGGGAATTTCCCTCCTGTAAGTGATTAATTAGACAAATTTTTATTGAAATTTCTTTTCTTTCAATAAGCCTATTTCCATTAATACCTTACTATTATTTTTTATTTTATTTTTTAATTTTCTCTGAAGCAGCTCTGTTCGAACAGAAAACAAACAAAAAAATAGCTTCAATTTTGTCATATGCCATGTGTAAACGAAACGTCAACAAAATTGAATACAGAGCAGGTTTCGACTTCAATCTAAATTCTTGAATGGTTGAGTGATTTCATCAAAAAAGAAAATATTTTTGAAATAGATTTATTTTTTTGTTCACTGAATCTCCCGAGTTTTTAATGTAGTAAAAAACGTAAAATGGCTTATAAAAAAGTTGTACTAAAATTAAAACTAAAAAAAATGTATAAGAATTACAAATTAAATTTTTTAATTTTTCTAAAATAAATAGATTAATTATGCTTAGAATTAAAAAAAGTGAAACCTACAATTTTTCGAAAAAATTTTAATTCATGGGGCAACAGTAAAAAAAGTTCCCATTACAAGACTGTTTTAGATTTTTTTGTCCCCCAAAATATTTGAATGTTTTTCATTATAATTAGCTGAAATATTGTACGACCAATAAATATCCTTACAAATTATGCATCCTGTTGGCCGATTTGTGCATGGATACTTTTTGCTAACTTGAAATTATTCTTTTAGTCTGAATTATTCCCTTCCCACTCTTGAATTTTCTTACATCTTAATATCTGATTCTTGCAGAAAAGTTCATTGACTAACTTTTTTGACACTGCAAATGAATGTTTGTGCTCATTCCTTTGAAGCGACCAAATAACTGTAAAAAAGCAGAAAATGAAAAAATTCTAATGTGGATACACTAAAAATAAATTATTATTATTATTATTTTTATTAATTTAAAGTCACATTGACAAGATTAAAAAGAGTTGAACAAAATATATTGAACAAAATTCTTTTCTCACCAAAAATGTATGCAGATACAAGGATTAAAAGTTACTCTCTAGATACCAAAAAACAGCGACCACTGTTTTCGAAAACTATCAAACTACAAAACCTTGTACGCCAGAGAATTTTTTTTCTCCTTCCCTTAAGAAAATTTTTGCTAAGTTTTCACATACGTAGATTAGGAGATAATGTTTTAACTTTTTGTAACTTAGTTGAGAAAATATTTTAATTTGATTTAAGGCAATATTTAATTTAATTTAATTTAATTTAAAAATGATCAAAAGTCGAAAGCCCTTCTTTCAGCACACAGAAACGCTAGTTATTTTTATATTTTTAAGTTTGTATAAAATAAAAAGTTTTTACAGATTAAAACAACAAAAAAAATGAAAAAAAGGAATGAAAAATAAAAATTTTGAAAAATTGAATTGATTTGCTTTTTACAATTTGTTTTTTTCTAATTTGTGCATTTTATGTAACAAAAAAATAAGTTGAGAAAAGACAGGATCTCGACTGACAGGTGCCAGTCGAGAACAGACTTGTACAAAAGTAATGAAAAATAAGTCAAAGTCTTGACTATTTTGTTTTAATTGTTTGACGTCACGGGGTTGGTGGTTTAGGTTTGGATTCTCAAGAGACTTTGCCTTGGACTCAGACTATTCTTAGTGGACAGGCCTGGGACTGAGACTAGTCTTGGCTGTTTTAAATTTCCAAGAACTAAAATAACTAACTTGAATAATTTTATTAAAAAATAAATTCATATTTTAATAAAGATAACTCTTATTTATCTTGTTTAAAAAAAATTTGTGAAAATATCAAGAATTTGGTTTTTTATTCAACATGTATGTTAAAAATTGAGTTAAAAATTAATTTTAATTTTTTAAAAAATCCCGAATTAAACTCTCAATGATCTCAGAAAAATCAAATTTTTTTTTCAAAAATCTCGGAAAATAGCTTCAAAGCACTAATCTTTGAAACTATTTCAAACGTATCGGCAATGAGTACTCTCTCGGTAGCAGGTTATCAGGCTTGGGACATAATAAACAAAATTCCGCTATGAAGATTTGAGGAAATAATGTTCGTTATGAAAATGAGAAAAATTTTGATTTGTAAAAATAAAGTCAATGAAATTTAATGAAAATTCTTACTCTATTTATTTAAATAATTATTTGATTAATGAAGTTCGAACACCAAGACTAGTCCCATTCTCAGGCCCTGAGTTTCAGGGACTAAGACATACTAGATCCGAAATGTGGTGAAGACTGATAATTTTGGACCGGGTCTGGTACGTCTACCTGCGGCCGCCGACTAACACTATTTTAAGATAATAAATCATTAAACAGGAAAATTATTTATTCCGTGAAATTTTAAGTAAGAAAAATTCTCTGAAATATTGCTTGCCAAACTTAATTTTAATGAAAAAAGAACATCACTTTGTTAAGTGTGACTTAATACTACTTTTCATTTTTTTCAAAGCATAACAGAATTTTTCCAATAAAACTTTAGTCTTGGATTTATTGAAATTTTGATTTTTTTCTGTTTGAATAACTTGAAAATCTTTATATATTCTTTAAAGATTTTATTTGATTTCAAAAAATAGCTTAGTCGATTTTTGCTTTTAAGCTTTTACCATGTTTCATAATTTTCATGCTTTCTAGGCAGATAACGCCATACAGATGCGAATTTTTGACAATTTCTCTTTTGAGATTTGAAAATAATTAATTTTGTTTCTTGGAATATTTTTTAAATGATAATAAATGACAAATAAATGACTTGCTTAGTTGAATCTAACTATCACTTATCTGCAGCATTCTAGATTCAATGAATCTTCGACTTTTATTATTTTTCATTCTCAATTTGCTTATTTTCCCTTCTCATTTAAAATTTAAAATTTAAATGCTACTCTGAAATAGCGCAAAAAAAAGGACAAAATTTTTTTTTCACTTTTTTTATTCAGGTCAAAAATAATTTTTATTTAACCAAATTTACATTGCAAAAATTGGTAAATTTAAATGATGCTAATATGGAAAATACTCATCGAAAAAATTTTAATCAAAATGGAAAATTTCAAACAAAAATAATGAATTTAAACTTTACTGTAAACCTAGCGTTGCGATTTATTTGAATCTTAAAATCCCAAAAACTATGGCATCTTTAAGAAGAAAATATTTTCCAATTGACAAACTTTGATTTAATTTTTCTTCTGAGCTTCTTTACATCTGCACTTTTAAACAAATTAAAACGATCTGAATAGTTAAGGTGTTTTTACAATAAACTTTAAATCTATCATAAAATAACATTTTTTAACACTTATGATTTATGTTAAAAAAATCCTACTTTGTTTCAATAATTTTTTACATTTTTGGACGAAATTTTACCAAAAACTAAATAAATTTAACTAAAATACACAAAAAATATTAAAATCAAAATTTAAAAAATCTTTTTTGATCTTTTTTTTCTTCAACATATCATATGTAAAATGAAATTGGCTAATATTTAAATTCTAAATATAATCTTCATGCACATGCGGAGAATTGCAAAAATTCTAAAATTGTTTAATTTCAATTTGAGTTTCAAATATTCTCTACGCTATCTTTTATTGCCAAATCTTTAAATATATGTTAATCGAATCACCCACGGAAAATTGTTTTTAAATTGCCATAGCTCTTACGTCAAAGTATTCTAATGAAGATACTAAACCAATTGCAAAAAAATAAGTAAATTTCAAGACAATTTAAAACCATAAAATGACCATTTTTAATTTTTATCTTTTTTATCTTTATTGAGGAAGGCTAATATAATTATATAAAAAGAAAATTTTAAAAATCTTTAGAAATTTTCTGAAAAATCAATTCAAGTTGACAAAAAATTCGCTTCATCACTAGTGTTTGAACATTATCATCTTCTAAAAGACTAAAAAGACTGAAATTAAATCTTCAACTAGCTAAAGATATTTGGGCGTAAAAATAAGATCAGATGAAAATAATGAAGATAAGTTGAACTAAGGAGATCTCGCTATTCCGTGTTCTTCACTGAGGACATTTCTTAGATCATTTATCCAAGTGTCATTCCGTTTTATGATTGTAGTGTCAGTTTAACATCAATATTAGCTTATCTGCTTTTTCAAATTTTTTAAAAGCTTAAAAAAATTTTAATTTAGAGCTTTTTCTCAATACAGATACGCAAATAAATAAATTTATTTATTTTAAATGTTTATTTTGAAAAGATTTAAAGCGAAGTGCTAGAAGATTCTTCTAATCTAAAAAAATGTGGTCCTCATTATTGCTTTTTTAAAATTTATTATCAGAACTACTCTGGTTAAATATTAAATTAAAATAAAAGCCAACTGATATAAAGTCTGGATAGTTGAACTTTTGAGCATAGAAAAAGACTTGTTTTGATTTATGAATTTAAAACTTAACTCTTTTTGAACTCAATATAACTATAAAAATGCGCAATTCTGAATTATAAACTTGAAAAAGTTTTGAAAAAAAAGTACAGCTATTAAATGCTATGCTCTCGAATTTTTCAAAAAAAAATCTTGGTCACAATTCTGAAGAGTTACTTATATTTTACCAAACCATCAATCTAGCTTCGACTTTTAGAAGAAATATTAAAATTTTATAATTTTTTTATTTACCATGCTTTTAAACCACGTTTACTAGGCAATGATTGAAAAAAAAAAACATAACTTGAAATAACAAGAACTTTGCATCTCACCTATTCAATTCAAAAATAACCTTGTAATGAATAGAGGGTTAAAAAATAAACATTTTTCAACTAAACAAAACACAATCGGTTCTGATAAAAAAAAAATTAATAATGTGATTATTTGATTCTTAAGATCTTAAAACTAAATCAAAAAATATACATTTGAATTGCTGCTATTTGGTTATAAAAACGATATATTATAAAAATTCATTTTTTAATTGATTAATATTTAAATTGAAAAGTAGTTACATGTGCTCATATTTGTCAGTTTGTAAAACAGAGATGACTTAAGAATTATTTTTGAAAAAAGCATTAAAAAATATCGAAGGTTTGGGCATTAAAAATAACTCTGCTAACTGAAAAAAAATATTTACTGATTCCTTGTAATTAATAAATCTTTTTTATCATTTTTTCATCTTAAATTTTATTTTGGTTCTTTTATATATTATCCGATTTTTTTATTATTCTAACTGAAGGAAAATAGAAGTTTGATTTGATCTTTTCAATTGAAAAAAAACGTATTTCAGAAAAAAATGATTTTCCTAATAACTTTTTATTGAAATCCTTTTTATTGTTTCACCTGATTCTATTTTATTTTTTAATAAAAGAAGATTCCTCAGTTCTGAAATCTTCATAATTTTAATTTCTTAAAATTATTGCTTTTTGAAAATAATTTCAAAAATATTTTCAGAATAAATCGCTAAAATCCAAAATTTTTAGTTGATTTAATCCATTTAAGGATGAACTTGCTTTCATTTGAAATTCTAACTTTAAAAAATTAAATTTTAGTTCTAAAATAATGTGGAAACTGAAATTTATTATTGTTTACTTTACTTAAAGACATTTTTAAATAGAATTATAAAAAATTTTTATTTAAAATTTGAAATTGTTATTATTATTGTTTAATTATAATTTATCGCTTTCAAATTATGAATTAAATTTTTTAATTTAGTAAATTATTTTGAAGAATTTGATGAAAATTTCCAATTTAAAATAAAATATTCCCATAACAATCACAATGAATTTTTCATTAATTCTTTGAAAAGAAAAACACCAAACTAATTTAAAATTTAGCTTCGGGATAATGAAGTTACCTTTTTAAAAATTAAGGTTAGCTAATGATATGATTCAAAGCATTGTGGCAAATTCGGTAATTTAAATTGAAAAAAAATGTCTGTTAGCTAAACAGGTTTAATAAAAAACTTTAAGTAAAATATCAGAACTTATCTGAATTATTTTTAAGTTATGCTAGCTTTCAGGCTAAAATTATTGTGACAGTTTTAAGAGAACATGGTCACGACTAAATCTGGCTATCTTTTTCAATTTTATTCTCAAAAACAAGGTTAGTAAGAAATCACATACCTGTAAAAAATTTATCTATAATAAAGCTGACTTTGTAAAAATTTCACATTTTCTTTCAAATATAAATTGGGTGCACTTGTTTGAGAATTTAAATATTCAAGAAATGTACGATGAGTTAATTTTCTATGTAAGCGAAGCTAGTAATCGATTCATTTCAGTGACAGATGGCTCAAAAAAGAAAACTATCTCAAAACCTTGGATTAAAGATGATCTCAAGATCTTAATCAGAAATAAGAGGAATCTTAGATACAGGAACTGTTCATGTAACTGGAAGGATATGAATCTTTATAAAGATTACAAACGTACCTGTAAATTAGTTTTATCAGAAATTAAAAAAGCCAGACTAACATATGAACAAAATTTAGTGGAAAAAGCTAGGAAGAATCCTAAAATATTGTATAAATACTTAAATGATCAACAAGTAGTCAAAGAATCAATTAAAGCATTAAAAAAGTCAAACAATGAAATAACGCACGAACCGAAAGAGATATCAAATCTTCTTAATAAATGTTTTCAAGATGTTTTTGTTATTGAACAAGATGGTGAGCTTCCACCTTTTGAAGTTGAGTTTGATGAAAGCTGGTCAGAATATAGTGACATTGATCCAAATGATATTAGTTATGAAATGGTATTTAAAAAATTACAAGACCTAAATCAAAATAAATCATGTGGTGTAGACAAGCTTCATCCATCATTGCTTAAAAATTGTGCAGAAGCCTTTACTGTTCCTTTAACTTTGATTTTCAGAGAATCTTTATCCAATAGTCAGCTTCCAATCCAATTCAGATCAGCAAATATTACTCCATTGTTTAAAAAAGGTGATAAATCAATGCCGAGCAATTATCGTCCTGTGTCTTTAACTTCAATTCCGTGCAAAATTATGGAAAGCATAATTAGAACCAAAATGGAAGATTATCTTTATAAGCATAATATTATATCTAAAGAACAGCATGGATTTGTCAAGAAAAAGTCATGTACCACTAATCTTCTGGAAACTCTAGATTTCATCTCAATGAGTCTTGATAAAAGTATCCCTGTTGATGTGATTCTACTGGATTTTGCGAAAGCATTTGATACTGTTCCGCACAGAAGACTAACAGCTAAATTGAAAGCGTATGGCTTTGGCGGTCTGACACTAAAATGGATTGAAGCTTTCTTGAAAAATAGAAGGCAACGAGTTGTTCAAGGGGAAATTTTATCGGATTGGGTTGATATTTTTAGCGGTGTACCACAAGGCTCAGTGATTGGTCCACTATTGTTTGTTTTGTATATCAATGATCTACCAAAAGGATTAGAAAATGTTGTCAAATTGTATGCGGATGATACTAAAATGTTCTCGCAAACGGTATCAGAAATAAGCGCAGCGAAACTACAATTAGATTTAGATTTAGTTTTCAAGTGGACTCAAGATTGGCTTCTTCTCTTCAACACATCAAAATGTGTGGTCATGCATTATGGTCATAAAAACAAATATTTTCCTTATTTTATCAATGGTAAGCAGCTATCAACGTCAGAAACCGAAAGAGATCTTGGAGTTATTTTTAATACAAATCTGAAATGGAAAAATCAAGTGTTAGAGGCTACAAACAAAGCAAATCAAATGCTAGGTCGCATCAGGAAATCATTTGCTCGTTTTGATTGTAAGTTATTTAGATCTCTGTATTTAACTTTTGTTCGTCCTCTTTTGGAATTTGCGGTGCCTGTATGGTCTCCAATTCTTAAGTCTAGAATGTTGAAAGGATTCAACGCAGAGCTACGAAATTTGTTTCTGCAATTAGAAACAAACCGTATGAAAGCAGATTGAAGGCTTTGAACATTCCAAATCTGATGGAAAGAAGAAAAAGAGGTGATCTAATTCAATTATACAAGTTCATGCATGGAATAGAATTGGTTGAAAAAAGCAACAATTTTAATGTCACTAAAAACCAAGGAAGAGGTCACTGCTTTAAATATCACAAAGAAATTTCAAGGCTCCAACATAGAGATAACTTTTTTTTCAACAGAACCGCTAGCATATGGAACTCGCTGCCTAATCAATTAGTTGAAGCCCCCAATGTTAACAGCTTTAAAGCAGGCATTGATTGCTGGATGAGCAGCAATCAATCACATCAGCTGTCTTAGTGTGCCTTGTCAGCACACTCGCTGGCTAGCCAGCTACAGTCTAAACTACTACTACTACTACTACTAAATTTAAATTTTTTTTAATATTAAAAAATTAAACAAAAAAAAAGTATTTTGTGGACTGTTTTATTCATGAGTAGCTATGCCAGTTAAAAGCAATATCATATATTAGCTTTTAAAATGTGAGATCACGAGAGTTTTAAATTAAATGAAATGAAATGTTTTTGTTTAAATTAAGCCAACCTAGGTCGTTAAGTTGAAAACGATTTAACTAAGGTCAAATTAACACACTTTTTCATAAATTCAACATCTAAGTATTTGAAATGAGAACTGAAGATATCTTAATTTATTCGGAACAGAATATATTTAACCTAAATTTGCTGGTTATTGATTGCCGTAAGCAGCTGCTTGGTTTTTATAGTTGTACTAAAAGCTAATTTATTTTATAATAACAATAAGCTATTAAAACAAAAAAATTATTTGTTTCATAATTTTGCTGCAATTAAGGTAAATTCCAAGGAAATAAACTCTTAATTAATTTATTAAAATAAATCTGAAAAAAATTTAATTTTTTGATTTGTTAAAAAAAAATCAATTTTAATATTTTTTAAATCGTCCTAGTTACTCCAGGTAAATTTAGGTAAAAAAGGTCATCTAAAGAAAAATTGAAATAGAAGATTTTTAAAAAAATACAACCTAAATTTGAAAAATTACAAATGAGTGAATCAATAAAATCGGAAGGCCCGAAAATGTTTTAATTGTGATTCAGGAAAAAAATCTATCTTTTGAATATTAATTTATTTTTATGTTTTTCCAGTCACATTTTTTTAAATGAGACTCTCTAAGAGCAAAAAAATATGATTAATTCAGTTAAATTGATTTTTCAGCTGTATAATCTCCACGGAGATTTAAAAATAAATTAAAAATTGTTTGATTCTAATGTTCATTTAAACAGCACTAAAAAACAGAATCGACTAACCCGTATCTTAAAATGTATATTGATAAATTTATGCTAATTTCGGTATTTTCAATCGACTTTAATATAAAATCAACATTTTGACTGTAAAAAAATTATAATCAAAAAACAAAAATTTTTTCTCCTTTTTGCAAGACTTTTCCACAAAAGTATCAAACAAATCTTGGAAATTTTAAACGAAGCCATATTTCGTACCAATAAACACACTTTTATTGAAAAAAATTTTAATATACGTTTCTAAATTGACTTAAAAAAATATATGCAAATTTTGAAGTTGATTTCTCGAATTTTTCTATGAATATTTTATAAATATTTAATAATTTTTTATAAATAATACACTGATATGAAAAAAATTTGCAAATAAATCTTTTTAAAAACAGGAAAAATAATCAATTGTTTTAACCTGAAGAGTTCTATACTATTTTCTATCATTTACTTACAATTTTCTAATAAGATTACCTACTTAAATAGTCTCTATATTACCGTAATAGCAACTGAACAAACTTACAAGCAAATAGACAGGATAAGATCCTATGCTGCAAAGTTTACTTTACAATATGTTACTTCCATAATGACCCTAAAAAAAATTTTCGAATAGAAATAAAAGTTCAAATTTGCTTAAAGAGGATGGTAAAAACAAAATAATTTCGAAAAACTCAATTTAGAAAATTCTAGTTTAGTTAATGTTTTTTAGCCATTTTTTACCTAAAAAAGATAATAAATTTTTATTTGGTCTTTTAGGCAAAATTTTTGTAAATTTACGCTTTTTTACCTCAGAACCACGTTGGATTACAGTTCATTAAAGATTCATTAAAATTTTGAAATTCAAAAGATTTTCTGAAAAATGTTTTTAATTTCAATAATCATTATCGAATAATAATTATCTAAAGTCAAGTTCTGACTAAATTTTTTTTTTTAAGTCCGAATTTGGACTTAAATTTTAGTGACTACGAATATTTTAAAAAAAGAGAAGAAAAAAGAAAATAACATTTATCAGAATAAAGCTATTTTTTTATTATAGATATTATATTTGAAATAAAAAGTGACAAATTTGGAAAAAAAATATTTAAAATATACACATATTTTTCATATTATTTTTAGAGTTGGATGCGGTTAGAGCAAACGGGTTCAATTCACGGATAGTTTTTCGCGGCCATTTAGCTGCAAAAAAATCTGGTCAAAATAATATGGGCGGTAAAAATGAGGTCAACTTTTTTTGTCATTTAAACCTTCAAAAAATTTTACAGAAAAAAGAAGAAGATTTTTTATTTAACAATTTCTGAATGAAATTAATTTTTTTAACTTTATCATATTATATTTCTACGCTATTTTTATGGAATTTTAAAAGTTTTTGCCACCATTTGTTTAAAATTGAATAACATTTTTTAATTTTTTTATTTTTTAAAAATGTTTCATAAAAAATACATAAAGTTCATTAATTTTCAACCAGAAAACCACATAAAACTCATAAAGAAGACATAAAGTAACCTCATTGTTAAATAAATATACATGCTGAATTTTTATGGCTTCATTTACAATTAATGAGCTCAATAATGATTTACTAATAAATAAATAATTTGACAAATTACTCACATTTTGAATAAAAATTAAATAAAAATAATAAGTGGCCACAGGGGTAACATAATATGTTTAGTTCAACTTTTAAATTTTAGCTTAACTTTATAATTTTCACTGAATATAAAATAATAATTCATACTTTTTATCTGAAAAACAAAAAGCATCATATAGTACCACGCGACTTATTTTAATCATGGAAAAATGAAGTTTAAGTTACGCAACTGGATATTTTTTGGTTTCATTGATGAAAATATCATTTCGTTAAATGATTAATTAATTAAAAAATATGATTGAAGTTAAAATCTCGTTTTATTTTTAAAACATTCTAAAATTCTTAAACAAAATTAAGAACCTTAAATTTATATTTTTCAAGTTTAAAAAAAAATATTGATTAATACAAATTTGATAGTAAATCAATTTTTTTTTCAAAAATAATAATTTGATAGTAAATAAATTGTAGTACAATTTAGCTTATTTGAAATGATTTGTGATCTTTGTATTTTAGGCCAAAATTTATAATTTTTTGTAAATTTGTTAAAAGATAATTTCATATTTTTTTCCTTTTTCGATAAGTATTTTCTTTCGAAACAGGAAGAGAATCTGTTGATGATTCGAAAATGTTTTTTATACTAATAAGTATTGCATTTAATCAATAAAGAATGTAAATGTATAATAATATACCGAAAAAAACCTTTAAATTCGAGCTTCAGACTTACAAGCCTTCAATATATTTTTTTCAAGATTTTCGAAGACAACGATTTCAAAATCTCCCAGATCCCATTCAAATATGATGAATTAATTTGATATATGAATGGAATGTGGGATTGAAATTTAAGAATATTCTTAAAATTGAGATATCTCAATAGAAAAGCTCATGTCAGCTCAATAAATTCTTGGATTAGTGCAAATTAAACAATGATTTACCAACTGATATAAATAAAGAATTTGTTCTGAATTATGTTTTTGTTTCGACACACAAATCAACTCAATATATTCTAATAATAATTTCCACCAATATTTAGGTTTTTTGATATTTTTGCAAGGCTATCTAAGAAAATTACTCAATTTTTCATGTATAAGGATTTCTACTATAAAAATCAAAGACTATACTGTCATTATTTTAACTATTAAATTAAAATTTAAACTTTAATTTTAAAAAAAAAACCAATAAATCAAATTAATTATTATTAGAATAAGGGAAAGTCTAGATATTGATTTTTTTTTAAATCAAATAAATTCAGGAAGCCCCAGGTTTTTATTGTATGGCTGATGGCTTAGTTTAAACCTGATTGTAAGAAAAATAAATATAAAAAAGAGACTAGTAAAGTTTTAAAAAATTTTACTAAATATTAGGAAATTATGAAAAAAAATTTTTTGGCTGATGCCATTGTCTATTTTTGAATGGCATTTTAAATTTTATTTAAAATTAATAATAGAAGTAAAACTTAAAAATAAAATTTTGTCGAGAAAAAAATAATTTTTTCAACCTTCGCGTGACTAAAACTTTAAGTGAAAATAATAGCGAAGTTTAGTCTTCAAAAATGAATCAAACATAAAATGGATTTTATTTTCTTATTTATATTTTAAAATTTCCGACTCTATTTGCTGGCCATTTAAAAAGAATCCCAATAGCTGTTTAATTAGAATTAGAATCCCAATTTTTGGCTAATGAGTTTTTGGTTAACCAGTTTTTGGTAAACCAAAGTCGACTATTTTGGTCGACCAAATTTTGACCTAAATTCAATTATCTAAACAAATTTTGAGATTTTGGTTAACCAAAAATTGACTAATCAAATTCGGTCGACCAAAAATTGGCTAACCAAAATTCGGTCGACCAAAAATTGGCTAACCTGATTTGAGTTAGTCAAAGCTGGCAATTTTGGTCGACCAAGCGTTGGTTAACCAACATCGCTTCAAATTTGTACAATATTGTACTCTTTACAGAGCCATTTTTGCACAAATAGAAAAAAATTACAAAGTTTTTACGTTTTTGTTTAGTATAATTCATTAATCGATGTTTCATTCAAAAATTAGTTTACGGGGTTAAACCAGTGAACGTGAAAAAGAAGTCACGATCATTCATATAGTATAAAATTGTTTAAAAAAGAAGTTCGGATTCCTAAGTAAGAGATTTCGGAAATCTCTTAATCTAAAAATTCGCATGAGTTTTTTTTTTTAATCGTTTATTAAATTTTTTTAAAAAATAAACAATCAATTTAAAAGATATATCCTCATAAAAAATTAATCATAAAATGAAAATAGAAAAAAACTTTTAGTTATGGATATTTTATATTTTTTGAAAATTTGAAAAAATATTCTAAGAAAAAATCAAGCAATATTTTGCATTAGATAATTTATCCATTAAAGAATTCTAATATAGACCTAGGTTATTTACAGCGATTGATAATGATGTGAGCAGAGGTTAAAAGAAAAGCTGATTAACACAAATGACTCATCATTCATATTTAAAAAGTAAAAAAATTATTTTTTGGGCATTTTTATTTTAAAAAAATATGAGTAGTAAGTTTATGATTTTAGAACTTTTTCGGGGCATTTTTTTTTTTGAATAAACAAACTTTAGGTGTATTTTTATGGTCTCAATAATGACTGCTAATAAATAAAAAAAAATTTTAGACTTTAGTTAAGTTATAAATGTAAAGTAGATCATTTTTTGCTTCTTTAAAAAATTTAAAAAAAATTCTATTAAAGATTATTCTTAATCCTATTTTAATTAGCTTTAATCTTTTTAGACTTTAATCTTTGATAAAACATTCCATATAAAAATATTTTGCAATAGAAAAAATAGGTTAAATTTTTTTTTTTATATATGAATGCTAATATATCAATATGAATGATATTTTTCCAAATAAAAAATGGTTAAAAAATAAAATCAGCAAATTTAAATTTTCTTTGAATTTATCACTTTTAAATTTTGTATATATCCTAAAGAACTTGTGAGTACATAGACACATTGAACCGAATATTTTGGTCAAATAAACAACCTTAAAAAATCTTAAATTAAGATAAACAAAATTCAGAAATTCAGTATCGTACTGCAATGAAATTTGTATTCAGAATGAAAAAGTTTTTGTTCTAGCTTTTGTGAAAAAATACCATGTTTTCTTAATTGTGTTGTGACAAATGAAAAGCGTCTCAATTCTCTATACCAAATTAATCTTGAATTTCAAAAATCTCGGAATCTAACTAATTTAATTTTTTTTTTCAAGTTTCAAGATTAATCAAGATACTCATAAACTCTTGATTTACACGAATTTTAAAAATATAAAAAGTTTTGATTTCATAAGTACATGAATTAATTTATAGAGAAGATATTAAATTTTAATAATTAAAATTTGACAACAAAATCCATGTTATATTAAATTAAGATTAGTAAAAATTAGCTTCCAAATTAATCTTTTTATCACAAATCTAAATAATTAGATGCAAATGTATAAAAAGATGAAAAAATATCAAATAAATTTTTTAGTTTTATCTGCGTTTTAGAGAAGAAAAAGAGAAAATTTACCAACTTGGCGATTTTAATGTGTGTTAATGATTTTAATGTATCGGACTAAAATGATGTAAAATTTTCAATACTAACCCTAATTTTCGGAATTTATGCTTGTAAAATTATATCCAAAAAAAACTTCCCTGGAAATAACAACTCTATTTATTTATTTATTAAGCAATTCGACTCTACAAGCATTTATTTAATGATTTTAATTTTTCTCTTTTAAAGGCTCTTTTTTAAATGAACAATATTTTAAATAAACTTTTACTCAATTTAAAAAGAGAGCTTTCACCATTTGGACCTTGACTGTACCAAATGGAAATGATATGGTTGTCAATTAGAAAGAAGGTAAATACACCTGTCCAACATTTTTTAAGCAGTACATATGGAAATATTTAGTCGGTATTGCAATAAGATAAAATAGACTACAATCAGCAGCAAAAGATGTCTCGATCGGAGAAAAGCGTAAAAGATGACGACCAAATAAGTCATCGAAAAGTTCATTGAAAAACTAAATTTTATTCTTTTAAAATAAAAAAATAATTTAATAAAATAAACATTAAAATAAATAAATTTTACTTTTAATATTTAAATTAAATATTTTAGTGATTATTATAAATAAAACACTGATCGAAATTCTAAAAAATTGATCAATTAATATATATCCTCTTTTGAAGTCTAAATTTTATTTTATCAAGGAGTGTTTTTAGGCGAAAAAAAAGATAATTCAAAAAGTAACACACATTTACACTAATTTTAGTAAATATTCTAAAATTTTAACTTAATGAACCCTTGTTACAATCTGTGGGATAAAGATTTATTTTTGCTAGTGATTTTATTAGTAAAAAAGAGCATGAATAAATAGTCATATTTTCAACGGATCCTTGAAGATCCTATTGTATTTTTTAAAAAAGAATCGATTTTTTTCTAATAGAAATTTAATGAAAATATATTTCAGATCATCTCTGATAACTCAGAAAATATAATTCTTTGACTTCCTGTTCATGATTTAGGATCTGGAAATAAACAAAACAGGGATTTAAAAGCATTGAAATATATTTTTTTAAATTTTAAATGCCAAAAAACATATTATTTACATTATAAGACTATATAATTAAAAAGGTTTTTCCATTCAAAAATATCGTAGAGTGTATATGAAATTTCATTCGCTGTTTTATGAGGTTTTTTATATAATTGAAGAGTGGCATAAAGGAAAAATTTGATTTTATAAAAAGGTGAATGAATAATGAAATTCATCTCTCTCGAAAAATGACAAAAAAAATTGTTTCTTGTGATTTATTTTATTTATTTGTTTTCTGTATAGAGCTAGAGCTCATTCAGAATAAAATATAAAAAAAATTATAAGAAACAATTTTTTGTTTCCTTTTTGGCACGTGTTTTCTTGATCCCGTTTAGGAATATCATTTACATAAAAATATTGAATAGTAGTGGACTTAAAACTGAACCCTTTCGTACGCCAGCTTTAAAATTGAAAAATTTACTTCAAAATTCACGTCAACTTCAAAGTGCCAAATTGGAAATATTCTCATTTCTATATTTAATTTTGAATGCTAGATATAAATACGTTTGAAATAAAAATTTCAAAAAAAATTTCAAAAAAATGAGTTTATCAAAAATACATTTAAATTTACAAATCGATTTTATCAGTTGGTTGAGAAGATTATTTTTTTAAATCATGTTAATTTTTAAATCTAGATAACATGTAAAGCGTGTAACATTAAAAATATTTAAATTGATTCAAAGATAATTTTATAATATCTAAAGATAGACTCTGTGAATTGATATTTTGAATTGATTGTCAACTACAAGATGCCAAATAAAAAAATATAAATCCATTAGAAGAATGTTTAAAAGTGAATAAAATATCAGGCATGTTTTTAATTCTGAAATTTACAATGCATCTTTAAAATATTATGAATATAATAGAAATTTTAAATTTTATAATGAATATCAATTTTCTTTTTTAAACAAAATTATATTCACTTCTTAAATCGAATATTAATTATTAATTAACTAGAAGTGAATATTTAAATAATTGTTCCAAAAAAATTTTAGCATATTATGTATTTAATTGAAAAATTGCCATAAATTTTAATTGACCAGTTTAAATATTAGATTTATTTATACTGAGCCTAATGTAATATAGTCTCATAAGATTAATAAAATGAAGATATTATTCAAATAAAAAAATTAACAACCGAATAGAATAAAATAAAATAAAACAAAACCATTAGCTGTTATCCTTTTATTTTATACATATTTAAAAATTTTATTTTTATTATTTTTGTTAATTTATTAATTTTTATCCAAACTTGACTCTAAACATCTTGAAAGATTAAATAAAAAAATTTATTTTTTAATATTTTATTTTTATCAATTAGAATCTACTCAAGTAAAATGACTAGGGCTTGAGCACTGAATTTTGGCTAAATTTAAGCAAAAACTTAACTTTAGCCGAGTAAATTTTTCGTAATTCTTCAAAAGACTTTCTGTAAGACTGAGTCAAATCACTAAAATCGACTGATTGATCGTCTATTTTCTGAATCAAACCATCGACAAAATTAGCACTTAATTTAAATTTGTCAAAACTGTTCAGCAATTTGTTCAATGCATCGAATAAAAATTCATAAATTTCAAACAACATGTCCACTGTTTGAGCATACTTTAAATAAACTCCCTTCTTTTTCTTGCTTTTCTTACACTTCTCGGTCCAAATAGGCTTATAAAACTCATTTCCTAGCACAGAAACCAGACTAACTATGAAAATAGACAAAGTTTCTACAACGGCACTCAACGATTCCAGCACGGCGCTTAAACTCTCTGTATTTTCATCCGGAGCCTCAAGCTCTAAATTTTCAAATAATTTCTTAAATTCATTTCTGTAATTTAGAACTTGGGAATCGTTGGCCAAAAAGTCTTCGCCTAGTGCCATATCCGCAATCAAGTGTACAAAATTAGTCACAATTTTGTCTAAATTTAATTTAAGAAATTCTTTCAAATAGTTCGATTTAGAATTAAAAATTTCCAGGTCAGATGGTTCTTGTTTGCCATACTCAAAATTTGCCAACTGAGCTTTAATCAAAGTAAATTTTTCATCACTAAATTGATTTTTAATATTCAAATAAATAAATTTTATCCAAAGAATTCTTAGCTTAAGTAATTTTTTTTGTTCCTCAATCAGACAAAGTCTGTTTTGTGAAGTTTTTTGTTGCTGATTGGGAGGACTCCAATCGTACACAACATTGGTGTCTGAGTGATCGACTAGACTGCTTTGTTCACTAAAAAACTCACTTTTGTCTACTAAATTTGACAATTGGTTCAAATTCTTGAAGTATTGTTCTATTTTAGTTTCCATCAGTGAAAGACCGGTTGAGAGATCTGTCTCAGACGCATCATGCTCCTTAATGTTTACTTGGTCCATAACAATTTGTTGAATGACATGGTTGGTTAAACACACGTGAACAGTTAATGATTTTTTTAACTCGTCAATGAACGAGTTAATCTCGAAGGCTTTCAAGAAAGTGCCGTATTTGTAACAGTTGACCATAAAGCTGGTCAAGTCAAATAGGCCAGAGTTAAAAAATGTGTCCATGGTTGAATGGACTTGAGCGGAGCTCTCAAAAGAGCCCAGTCGAATGTTGTTGAATATGAGCAGATTTGAGGTTGAATAGTATTGAATGTTTTTTATATCCATGGAGTCGTACATAGATTTTATTGAGTCGTATGCGCCCAAATGAGAATACAAGTTTAGCAGAAGAAGTTTTATTTGAAAGTTGGTTGGTGAATTTTTGAGTCCCATTTTTAGCTTGGCGACCAGATGCAGCAGAGACTCGTGCTTGAATTTTTTCCATAGGTCATAACCAATATGGACTGACATAAGTAAAAAGTCATCGCCATATTGAAATGCAGTTGGTAATAAATCTAAAATTAGAGAAAATTTGTTCTAAATATTATGTACCAAAATAAAAACAAAATTTATTTTCTATTAATTTATTAGGAATGATAATCAGAGAGAAAATTTAAAACTAAAAGTTAAATTAATTAAAGATTTAACTTTTAGAAATTTGATTTAAACGTTGGAGTGTTTATTAATGCATTAGCAGAAAGAACTTCAATAAAAAGAAAAAATTTCTAAAGTATTTAATAAAAAATTATTGCTAACAATAAATTCAGCTTAAATCATATATAAATTTTAGTGATGAAATAAAATTCATTTTAACCTTTATAGAAATATTTTAATTAATTTTATTTGAATTCATAAATTAAATAAAAAATTTTGTTATTTAAATGTTAAATTTAAAGAATTTTAAGTTTATTTTTAAGATAAATTTTTTTTCTAAATTCAATTTAATGTGAACGACACGCCCAAAAACTGCAATATTTATTTGAATTAAAACTAAAATTATTTTTACACTCAAGTAATTCACTCAATTTTTTTCACTACTTGGCGATTCATTGCAAAATAAGCATTTTTAAATATTTTAAATATTTAAAAAATGTCTATCTTTTATTCAAAATAAAATAAAATAAAAATACAAATATAATTATAGATAATTAGATTGGTAAAGTCCTTGAGTTTTAAATTTTTTGAAATACTTCAAAAGACATATTTAATGAATTTATTCAAATAAAGTATATAATTAATCAAAATCTTAAATTAAAAACTAATTTTTAAATTTTTTGTTTATCGTTTCCTAAATATTAATCAAATTCTTTAAATTCTCTTTGGTTTAAAAAGGATTTTGAAGTTCATTTCCATTAGATCGTTTCAATTCAAGAAAATTTGAATAACTTTTCAATAATAATAAGAAAAAAATTAGTTCTGCAAAATGCTTCATCGAAAAAGTAAGTAAAAAAAGTCATGCAAGTTTTTCAGTATTGAAACGATCTAATTGAAATTAACTTCACAACCACGGTTTAATCAGGTTTCTTATAATCTCGTTATTTTTAATCTCTAATAAAAATTAAATAATATATAATACAAGCGTTAAAACATTAAATTAATATTATTCTTTTAAAATTTTAATAAATTTAATTTTAAAAATACGTTTTCTTATGTCTAAAAAAATTATTCGAGTTAAAGTTTTGGAAAACCGAACAAATTTGACATTCAATAAATATAATATATTTTGGATTTTTAAAATGCGTATAATTTAAAGAAAAAGAAAAATTATTATTTAGAAAACAAAAATACTGAGAATAGGGTTATTTTTAATTAATAATGACAAATTTAATAAAAAGTGTTAAATAAAGTAAAAACGTGTTCATTTTTAATGTATTCGCAACAAATTGAATAAAATAAATTAAATATAATTGAATATAAAAACAAAAAACTACCAAAAAAATTCTTTTTTTAGAGAAATACCAATTAATTAGTTTTTGGAGTACCTTTTTTATTATTTAAAAATAATTTGGGCCGAGGCCCCAGACAGTTCAGAACGACGTAAACCTTCTTTTCAGCTTGCATTCTTTAGATCAAAATTTAGAATATAATTTTACAATTGACTATAGAAAATAAAATTGTGAATAAAAAAGTATTGATAAAAATAGAAATAGAGGCTATTTCCAGTAAAAAAGCAAGAGGAAAAGGCATGATCTAACTGTCGATTTGTAGTTTTCGAACATTGGATCTGACTCAAGATCATCTTGCCAGCCTTATTTGGTATCAGTGTGTAAAATGCGAAATTAGATTCAGTGAGTCAGTCAGCAGCAAAAAAAAACACAGTAGACTTCCTGGCTCAAAATATAAAAAAAGATAACTTATCTTTAATGAGAACTAATTATTTTTGAATAAAAATAATTTTGTTTTTCCTGTTTCATGTTTGAATCAATTTGAACACAATTTTTCTCTTGTTTTATTATATTTAATATCAATAAATATAATTATCCCTTACATCAGTATTTTTGTTTTTTAGTGCATGAAAATAACATTGGTAATAATTATATGCCTTTTTAAAATGATAGATTATAAATGCGACGTAAAAAAAGAACAAACAACAACTAAAATAATAATATTTTTAAATAATCAAAAAAGTTTTGAATAATTTTGCTTATTTTGTAAAAAAGCTGAGTTTTTATCTTTTTTTAAACATTGCCAAGATAGACGTAATTTTATGAAATAAATAATATTATTTTACTTCATTTTACACTAATTTAGGAGATGAAAAATATAACAAAAAAATTTAATAAAATTTAATTTTAATTTTAATAAAATTTTGACCAGTGATATTTTTTAAATAATACATGATATTTTATTTGAAATAAAAAAAATTTAAAATTTAAAGCATTTAAAACCTTTATGTCTAATTATTCATTGTCATTAAAATTTTCAAATCACATTATACAGATCTTGTTGATTATTAAAATAATTCTATAGCTACTATAGTCTTTGTTATCAAAATACTAAAATTAACTTTAATTTAGAGGGGCTCAGAATTCGTAAGGAAAAGTGAATTAAAAAAAAAAGAGAAGATCTGATTGTTTGCATAACTCACTTAATAAAAATTTAAATACCTTTGCCAAATGGAAGACTTTGGTGATAAAGATCTTCAAGAAGAAGGACCAAATCTTTCGACTGGTCTTGGGTCAAATTTTGCTGTTGTCCAAAAAACCGATTCAATTGCCAGTAAGTAATAGCCGTATATATTGCCTTGATTGACTTGAACGGCAAGCTCTCATCATACAACAATTTGCATAAATTTAGAACAAACTCTTTTAAATTAGCTTTTTCAATTAAATTTGAAAATTTAGTTATGTCATAGAAAAAGCCTGGCTGACAACAACATTGCCTAATGTACTTTTCGAGGTTTAATTTCAAACAAGTGACAACCGATTCACTCAACTCTTGTATCTGATGAACCAGAACAATCTGATTTATGAACTCAATCTGAGCTACGAAAGGAGCTGTTGATCTTGAATTGGATGCGTCCAAAAGCTCTAGTGTTTCAAGATTTTTCAAAAATTGTAAAACTTCTTCAACCAAAATCATTTGGTCTGCACTTTTAAGTTTATTTATGACACAATCAAAGTATTGAGTATAAACTGTCCAGTCGTCCAAATTGGCACTTTTGCGCTGCATAAAATACTCCTCGCAGCTTTTTCTCAACTGTTCCAAATTATTCAAATTTTTAAAATAAAGCAATTGTTTCATAAACTTAAAATTTGGGTGTCCAATTTTGGCCAAATGCTTTTCGTGATCGAACTCGCCGATCACTTTCAACGCTTCAGCATATTTTCCCAATGATTCTAGCACTTCCAAATAAAGCTGAAACTCTCCATTGTATTCCATTTTTTTTTCTCCATAAGCCTTTTCCAGAATTTTCTCGGCCAACTTTAAATACAGAGTTCGCTGCTCAGGTTTTTGCTCGGCCTTGGCCATCAGGACATAGCTAGCCGCGTTCCAGTAGCTGAACATTAGTTTTCCTGTGTGCTTGTAAAGCTTGAGCGCCAACTGTTGCTGTTTTTTGAAGTCACGGTTGCGAACATAAGCGTTGAAGAGTGACACAAGGATTTCTTCGTAATCTTGTTGCTTGCTGGCCTTTTCGGCCTCGAGTTTGTTGGCCGCGTTTTCATAGAACACGGCGATCTTGGTCAACTGGTGGGTTTCTTTGCAGTACTGCATAATGATGCTTAGGGCATTTTCGTCGGTGGTGTTCGAACAGAGGAGCTCATCGATCAGACTGTCTGAGTCTGTCTTGCGGCCCACTCGCACCAGTGCTAGGGCTTTCAGGGCTTTGGCGATGACCAGTGTGGTCTGTTCATCGTAGCCAGGCAGGCCGGCTTCGGTTGACGAGAGCTTTTTTTTGCCCAAAGATAAGTTGGCCGTACTGGTGACCAGTTTGTCCACTTCTTGGATCACTTTTTTGTTGTTGCCACTCTCAAGAAGCTCGTAGACGTTTTTTAGTCTTTTGCGGTACATGTCTCAAGCGAAAGAAAAAATAGAGAAATTTTTAGAATTTAATGTAAGCATGTGTTCAGTTTGATTGTTAGCTAGAGTATTTTGAGACTTTGAATTGCAATTTTTGAAAATTTTTCAAATATTTTTTAAATTATTTTAATATTTAAATATTTTTTTTGATCGATAAGATTCATTTTAAAAAAGGGTGTAAAAAAAATTGAACTCAACGAAAAAATTTCATTTTTCGATTTATCGATTTTTCTATGTTGCACCTTTTTTACCTGAAATAAAATCATTTTTGTCTTTTTTAAATCAATAAAATCAATATTCAAATAGAAATCTTATGATTTCTAATTTTTTGTCTTTACGAATCATTTAGATTTATTTTATTAAATTTTTTGGTATTTAATATTCCATTGCGTAATGAATTCTCTATTTTTTACTCTTGTAAAAAACTCAGTTAATTTTATTTAAAAAAAATAAATGAATAAAATAAACGTTTTTGCTAGACTTCAAAATTTTTTAATGATTGTAAAAAATCAAATTAAATTTCACAAATTTTATATACAGTACCGATTTGACAAGTGGATTTCTGGTAATTTTACGTAATTTTACGTAAATTTACGTAATATTACGTAAAATTACTTTGTAACAAAAAGTAAATTTACGTATTTTTACGTAATTTTACGTATATTTACGTAAAATTACGTAAAAATTGGTAAAAATGAAAATGCCAAAAAAAAGCCCGATTTTTTGAATTTTTTATTATTTTCTAATAAAATTTGAAAAAATTAGTTTCTATTTATTAAATAAAATTTTACCAAAAGTTACTTTTTTTTACTAATTTTTACGTAAATTTTTGTAAAAAATGGTAAAATATGGTAAAAAAAAGTAACTTTTGAAAGAATATTAATAAATTTTAATTTTTCTAATAAACTAGCAGTCCGACCATCTGCCATTTTTGTCTATCACTATATCAACTACCTATAAAACAAAAAAAAACATATATATAATCTTTTAAAATTTTAAGAATTATTTACTTTTTTTAATTGACTTATGTAATTATTACATTTAGTAATTGTAAAATTTCTTTGAAATTCGAAAATTAAACTTGTTAATTCTTCATCATTTTGAGGATCATTTGCTCTAATGAATCTTTTTAATTCATTCCAAACCATTTCTAAAATTTTACCAAAAGTTACTTTTTTTTACCATATTTTACCATTTTTTACAAAAATTTACGTAAAAATTAGTAAAAAAAAGTAACTTTTGGTAAAATTTTATTTAATAAATAGAAACTAATTTTTTCAAATTTTATTAGAAAATAATAAAAAATTCAAAAAATCGGGCTTTTTTTTGGCATTTTCATTTTTACCAATTTTTACGTAATTTTACGTAAATATACGTAAAATTACGTAAAAATACGTAAATTTACTTTTTGTTACAAAGTAATTTTACGTAATATTACGTAAATTTACGTAAAATTACCAGAAATCCACTTGTCAAATCGGTACTGTAGTAATTTTGGTAAATTTATTTTCTTTGGTCAAAAGCCGAAAACAAAGGCCACTATTTCTTATGATACATAACATATTTTTAATGCTTTTAAAAAACGTCAGGAGAACAAGTGAAAGTTTTATGTGAAAAAATTGACCTAAAACAATTTGCTTATAAGTCTAAAAAAGAAAAAATTAAGTTTGATGAATTCATGGACTTTAAAAATGGCATAACAAATGGCGAGGAATTAGACGAAGAGGACATCGTAGCTCTTGTTAGAAATGATTTGGAAACAAATGAGAAAGATAATTTAATCAATAAATTAAGATTTTGTCAATAAGATGAAAAGCAAACTAGCTTAGATAAGTTTTTAAAAAATAATTAAATATTTTGAACCGATTAAATAATTTTTTTTATAATTGATTAAAAAGCTATCTTAAAAAATTATCTTTTTGTAAATAAGAAATTTGCAAAAGTAATAAATCAAGCGCTTGTCAGGTCTTGTGTACGAAGAGACACGTGGTGTTCTTAAAGTGTTTTTGGAAAATGTGATCAGAGATGCAGCCACGAACACGCAAAGCGCAAAACAGTCACTGCCATTAACGTAGTTTACGCATTAAAGAGACAAGGAAGAACTCTTTATGGCTTTGGAGGCTGAAACAACATCACCAATTTCCATTTCAAAACTACCGGCCTTTTTCAGGGCCATACTAAATTTATAGAATAGAGTAAACCAATATTTAAGCTCTCAATTAATTAGATTAAGAGAGAGATTTTTGAACATAAAAAATCAGCATCTTTTAAAAATTAAAATTGCATTCAATTTCAAATAAAGAAATTAAAATGATTTATCAACTCCATTGAATCAATAGAAAAATAAATAACAAAATAACAATTTGATTTTATTTTATTTTATTCAAGACTGATAAATAGCTTTGTGATCTAGAGGTCATGAAACCTCTTTGTGAAATAAAAAGTTTCATTTGTTTTTAAATTCAGGAACAAAATTTTTTTGATTACTTGACAACAATAAGCAAATATAACGGGCAGGGATTTTGTCTGCCAAGAGAATATTTTTAATAAATAAAGAAAAGAAAACATTTTGAAAGAAACTATTTGTTAGATGTTAAACTCAAATTTATGTAATTTAATTATCATATATTTTTTTTTAAATTAGAAATATATCTTGAAATAGAAAAAAAGCTATCTTAAAAAATCATCTTTTTGTAAATAAGAAATTTGCAAAAGTAATAAATTAAATGATAAATTAAAGTAATATTCAAAATTTTTAATTTATTATTTACATGCTATACTTTTTAAATTGAAAATTTCCCCAAAATGATCAAAATTGGGAAAATTACCGAATATTTAACATGTATAAAAATTAATTTTCCAAAAAAAAATGCACAATTAAATTTTTGAATTTAAAACTTTCTTAGAATAAATGGCTCATCAATACAATGGTCGCGGGACTGGTCCGAGTGGTGAACCAACCCAGCATTTTGTACTAAAAAATTCTCGAGGAGATGCAAAGGAGGCGGCTAGAGAAGCTGGTCTAGGTAAGATTATTTCTAATAAAAAATTAAATACAAGTATATTCTCAGGTACACCAATTCATCATACTGCTCATAAAAGAGGTCAAAGTCCACATTTTCATCCAACAGATAGACAAGGCAACATAATCAAAAATGGACAGCACTTTGGATATCCTCAAAACACTCAATATCATCCTAAATAGCCATTTTTAATAACAAATTAAAAAAAAATAGAATTTGAAAAATTATTTTTTTATCCATAAAATGAATAAATGAGAGAATAATACTGAATCAAGTTTTTTTAATCCTAGTTTTTTATATAATTTCGCTTTTTTTCGGTTTACCGGATAAGCTTTACTTTTTTTCTGTTTATTTTTTTTCTAATGTGGACACGTTTATCAATTAAGTTTAGCACCTTCAAATAATTTTATAGCATTAGATAAATTTAGGTATCTTAATTGAAGATTTTTATACAATTATCAATTGTTTTTAAAAAATAAATTTTATATCATTATTTCAATGCTATCCATTCGGACGAACCTAGAGCCCGCCCTAAAGTATATTTTTAATAAAATAAATAAATCAATGCTATCTTCCTACACTGTACAATAAATTTAAATAAACATTTTGCACCTGTTATTACTTACATTTGTCCATTTTAATTGTCTTTTATATCATATTTTAACTTATTTTACTTTTATTTTATTTTTTTTTTGATCTAAAGGAGCTTTAGCTCGGCACAGATAAAACAAATAAATAAATAATAATATTATTTTATAGCTTGAAAAAAAATTTTTATATCGTAAAAAATATAAGCCGAAAGCATTTAGGAAAAAAAGACCATCGCTTGTAATGCAGTACAATTAGCCTTTTTTATTATTTTTAAATATTTTTAATAAAGAGAATTGTGCCAAATCTTATATTTTGGTGTAAATCAATTTTTTTTGATAGAATAAGAATTTTACATTAGGTCACAAGTCAACTGCGGACTTGGACTTGACTTAAGATTAGTGACATTAAACAACTCTGAGAATTTTTATCATGTTGTTTATAAAAATAGAGTTTTCATACCCGTGAGCGTAATATGATCATTAAGTAAAATTAGAGAAAAAAATCAGAAATTAGATTTTATTTATTTTTATTGTTTGGCCTCATCTAAGGCTATTGGTGGCATGGCGAGTCTATCGCGGACCTCCATTACTTTAAACAAAAATAAAAAGAAGTTTAAAATTTATAGAAATTATTAAATTTTAATTTATAAATAGGTAGAAATTAAATCAGTTGTATAGTTTTGTCTTTTATTTGATAAAAGTCACAAAAGATGATTTCCTAAAAAAATGATACATAATATTGATAAATTTCTGTTAAAAATTGGTTATTTAACACTGATAACACTACTCGGTAGACCCCAAATAGTTATGTTCTTACCTGTTTTTATTTAAATTTATCAATAAAATTTATGATCTTATTCAGAAATATTTGAAATATAATTGAATAACCTGTTTAATCTATTTTTTTCATAAAAATAAATAAAATCGTATTATTTTACTCTAAATTGTTTTAATCCATTTTTGTTAACGTGAAAATAAACATACTAATTTTTTTTTTAAATAGTGATCTAAAGTTTAAGAAATTGTTAATTTTGGTGCAAAAAACAAAAACAAGATGCATAAAATACTAAAGCTTAAATTCTAAAGGACCAAAGCATGTTCTTTGAATTGTAGCAACTGACACATTCCTTGTAAAATCAATATACTGATTCTGAAAAACTCTGCAATAAATCTGCAAACTTCATAAATTGTGAATTTGGGATATTTTATTATATTATAAATCAACTCAACTTTACGTGGTGGTACAGAGCATGTATCAGTTGCTTCATTTTACAGAACAAGCTTTGGTCGCTCCGAATAAAAACTCTGGCGTTTTTTTGTGTTCCGTTCTTGTTTTTTTACGAAAATTCACTATGTTATGAATTTTGCAGAATTTTGCAGAATCAATATATTGGAAGTACAAAGGATTTATCAGTTACTAAAATTTACAGAACATGTCTTGGTCCTTCAGAACTAATGTTTTGGCATTTTTTATATTTGTTTTTTTTTTGTACCAAAATTCACCATGTCAAGTTAAAAAAATTCGATGCTAAAATACAACAAAAATTAGTCTAATTTTGAACATTCAGCCAAAATTTCAACACTTTTTGAAATTTTTTCAAAAATTTTAATGTGTGTGCATATAAGGATAAAGTTAGTTGAATTTTTCAATTTTGATAAAAAAAAAATTAAATCAAAAACGACAATGTCCTCGCACAAACCCAAAAGCAAGCCAAAGTCATCGTCGTTTTTTGACATGAAAGTCAAAGACGAGGACGAAGAGGTAGCACCAAGTGATTCAGACGAAGAGATAATTGAAGTGCGCGATGCCAAAGTTGAACAAGATGAGAAAGAACGAATCCAGGACATCAAAGAAAGAGAAGAGTTTGCTGAACGGCTGCGCACCAGAGACGACGAGAAAACCAAGAGAAAAATGGACAATCAGACCCATAAATCGCTAGAGGAAGCAGCCAAGCGGCTTAAGCTGGAAAAAGAGGACCGGTTTAAAGTTGTACCGGAGCTGCGCGAGGTCTCTCGTCAACAATACCTCGAAAGGCGCGAGCAGGACAAGCTTGCCGAGCTCGAACAAGAAGTACTAGACGAAGAGTACTTGTGGCAGGGAGTCAAGCTAACCGAGTACGAGCGCAAACGGCTAGAGCAAAAAAAGAAAACGCTAGAAATAGCGCGCCAGTACAAAGAAGCCGATGTGCTTGAAAAAGCCGAACGCTACTACATGCCTGACGAAAAAGCCGACCCCAAAAAAACCAAAGACAAATATTCCGAGGACATCAAGGAAAAAGGTCCCAATTTTGAGCACCAAAAATGGGAAGAAGAACACCTGAACGCTGCTCTGCTCCACTTCGGGTCCAAGGACGCCAAAGAAAAATTCAAAAAAGACAAAGATTATGACTATGTGCTGGACGATGAAATCACTTTTGTCAAATCATTGCGCATGCCGGGCAAAAATGAAAAAAAGAACAAGAATTATGAGAGTGATCTGGAAGAGGAGGCTCAAGCACGAGCTAAAAAATCAATCGAAGAGACACGCAAGTCCTTGCCAATTTACGCTTATCGTCAAGACCTACTCGACGCTATTAGTCAACATCAAGTTATAATTATAGAGGGAGAGACAGGATCGGGCAAAACAACCCAAATAACTCAGTATTTGTGCGAGGACGGCTACACCAAGATGAATGGAGAAAAAAAGAAAATTGGATGCACGCAGCCGCGTCGTGTTGCGGCCATGAGCGTGGCGGCGCGCGTTGCACAAGAAATGGGCGTCAAGCTGGGCACTGATGTCGGCTACTCGATCAGATTCGAGGACTGCACATCGGACCGAACTGTCATCAAATACATGACCGATGGCATGTTGCTCAGGGAGTTTCTGAACGAGCCTGACCTCGAGTCGTACAGTGTGCTCATAATAGACGAAGCACACGAGCGCACTCTCCACACCGACATTCTATTCGGCCTGGTCAAGGACATTGCTAGGTTTCGCTCCGATCTCAAGCTGCTCATATCCAGCGCCACCATGGACTGCGAGAAATTTTCGGATTTTTTCGACGGAGCTCCCATTTTTCGCATACCCGGTCGCCGCTTTCCCGTCGACATCTACTACACAAAGCAGCCCGAGGCCGACTACTTGCAGGCTGTCGTGGTCACTGTGTTTCAAATTCACATATCGCAACCACTCGGCGACATACTTGTCTTTTTGACCGGCCAAGAAGAGATCGAGGCCTGTAGTGAAATGATCACTGAAAAGTCGAGGAAATTGGGCAAGAAAATCAAAGAGCTTATTGTGCTGCCCATTTACTCGAATTTGCCGTCGGACATGCAGATCAAAATATTCGAGCCCACTCCGCCCAATGCTCGCAAAGTTATTTTGGCCACAAATATAGCCGAAACATCCCTGACCATAGACGGCATCATTTATGTGATAGACCCAGGATTTTGCAAACAAAAGACCTACAATGCCCGGACTGGCATGGAGAGTTTGATAGTGACGCCAATTTCAAAGGCTTCGGCGAACCAGAGAGCGGGCCGGGCCGGCAGGGTCTCGCCCGGCAAATGCTTCAGACTCTATACTGTGAGTGCCTACGAAAAAGAGCTCGACGACAACTCAATACCGGAGATACAGCGGACTAATTTGGGCAATGTTGTTTTGCTGTTGAAAAGCTTGGGAATAAATGATTTGGTTCACTTTGATTACATTGACCCGCCACCGCACGAGACCCTCATAATGGCGCTTGAGCAGCTCTATGCTCTGGGCGCTCTTAATCACAAGGCCGAATTGACCAAGCTGGGCAGGCGAATGGCCGAGTTTCCGGTCGATCCGATGCTTTCAAAGACGCTCATCGCTTCGGAAAAGTACAAATGCTCAGAAGAAATTCTGACCATTTGTTCCATGCTGTCGGTGAACAACGCAATCTTCTATCGGCCCAAAGACAAAATAATACACGCTGACGCAGCTAGGCAAAACTTCTACAATCCGGCCGGCGATCACATAACCTTGTTGAATATTTACAAGCAATGGGAAGACACCAGCTTTTCCACACAATGGTGCTTTGAGAACTTTATTCAGCACAGATCGATGAAAAGAGCCAGAGATGTGCGAGACCAGCTGGCTGGCTTGATGGAACGTGTTGAAATTGATTTGGTCTCGTGTGTGGATGATTCGATCGCGATTCGCAAGGCCGTAACTGCTGGCTTTTTCTACCATTCGGCCAAATTGAGCAAGACCGGCTCCTATAAGACAACCAAACACCAGCAGACTGTTCACATTCATCCAAATTCTTGTTTGTTTGAATCGTTGCCCCGATGGGTTGTCTACTATGAGCTTGTTTTCACATCCAAGGAGTACATGAGACAAATAATTGAGATTGAAAACGACTGGCTGGTTGAGGTGGCGCCCCATTATTATAATGCAAAAAATCTACAAGATAATAGTAATCAAAAAATGCCCAAAAATACCGGGAAAACTTCTGATCAAGTGACCAGAAAGTACCCGGCATTGAACTAGTAGTGTCAATTTTTTGTTAATTCTGTAAATATTCTTAAATAAAAAAACTGTTTTAATTTAATTTTTATCTTTTTTTTTTTTTAAGTCACCTCTTAGAAATGTTTTTAGATGAGATTTAGGAATGAGAAATGAGAAAACAAAATTAAAATCAAAAATAAAAAATAAGATAATAATAATAATAATAATAAGGCAGGTATTTTCGACAGTAACAAAAATATTTATTTAAAAGTAACAAATTTAGAAAAAAACAAAATTATTACTATTATTTATTTGTATTTCTGTACCGAGCTTAAGCTCCTTCAGATCAAAAAAAAAAAATATAAGAAAAAATCAAAATAAAGTTAAATAGAATAAAATAAAAATATATTTGATGGTTCAGGAAAAAAAGAGAAAATAGTAAGGCGGCAATTACACAATGGAGTCGGGTATTCGACATATCTTGATTCGAAACCTTTGTTATATTCTTCCACGAGTTTGATAACTACTGGCTCAGCCCTGCCCTGACATATCTCTCAATCAACTCAAAAAGTCGATTTGAGACTGTCAGTAGTTTAAGTTTATTATATGCCTCATGATGTAATATGTTGGAGGGAGTATCATATCTTAGTTTTAGGATAGAACGAACCGCTGAATTTTGGATTACTTCTAATATTTTTATATTAGTTTCTGAAAGAGAGTTAAGACAAGGGAAAGAATAATCTAGAATAGATCCAATCAAAGACTTATAAAGGTTTCCTAAAGTTCTAAAGTCAAGGCCCCATTTTTTATTTGACAAGATTTTGATTAAGTTTAGTCTTGAATTGCAACGTTCTTTAATTTCATCTATCATTGAAGAAAAGGTAAGTTAAGAATTGAATTTAATACCTAGGAACTTTATTTCGGTAGGGTTTCGCTTTTATTCCCATAAATCCTTAAATTAAACATAGAACTTTCTTTGTTGTTTTTAGTAAAAATCATTGAGCAAGATTTATTTTAAAAACAAAAAAAAAGTAAAAACAATAAGATTTGTAATAAAAAACTTTTATTCTTTAGAATATAATTAAACAAGTTTCTAGTTTTTTTTAATTTTTGATTTTTGATGTGAAATGCTGGTCATTCAAATATTCATACAAACCTTCACTTTTGGGATATTTGAATGGCCAAAAGGATTATATGAGACAGTTTGAGTTTTCTTTTAAAGCCTTTTAAATCAATAATGGACTCTGAAATGTATAGAGATATATTAGCTGAGTATTTATTATATAAAAATGTTTGAGAAGTAAAAATAAAATTTAAATTTGCAGACTTAGTCCTTCCTTTCAGCCACATGATTGATTTTTGATGTCGCACTATGTTGCAAAATAACAAAAAAGTTAATTTAGATTGAGTTTAGCGCTTAAATTTTTAAATGTTAGAAATGTAATTTACAATTTATATTAATTGACCTAGAAAAATTAAAAACTCATTATGTAAACTTTAAGTAAAAAAAAAAAATTGAAATAAAATTCAATAATGTAGAATAAGAATGATATATGAAATTGGTGCTATTTTAAGGAAAAAGGTAATTGAAATTGTAATTCAAAAAGATGGTGATTGGTCAGCATATTAATTTAATTAAAAAAATTCAAAAAATAAAAGTTTTTATTACAAATCTTATTGTTTTTACTTTTTTTTGTTTTTTACAATTTTTTACAAAAATTTACCAGTATAATTTTTGTTTTTACCAATTTTTACGTAAAAAATGGTAAAGAATTAAATTTTAAAAAAAATTTTTTTCCTAGACAAAATAATATTTTCTAGCAAAATTTTATGAAAAACAGCAAAACTTGAAATTTTTTTGGCATTTTCACAAATTTACGTAAATTTGCGTAAATTTACCATGGATCCTTATATCAAATCACCACTGTATTTCAATATATGTCTTTTAAACTTTCCTTTTTTTTTTTTCTAGCTGATTTACTTTATTTTTATTTTATCTTATTATATTAACTCTATTTTTTTTTGATACTTTATTCTGAAGGAGCTCTAGCTCGGTACAGAAAACAAATAAATAAAAAAAAATAATCCTTTGAATCCGATTATATTTAATCATCAACAGACACAAGCAACTTCATCCACGTCGAGTATTGCAGTAGAAACCATTGCAGTTAGTGGTCCTAAAAAACGAGGTCGTCCACCAAAATCAAAAAATGCAAACTAAGTCACAGAAAGGTAGAAAAAGAATAGCGGTAGATTGCAAGTTTAATTGATTATTTTGTTTTATTTTATTTTGTTTTTCCTAATAATTATTTTTGTCACGAAAAAAATATATTTAGTACTGAATAAAATTGATGCCTAATAATAATGGTGATAAGCTAGAGCAGAATACCTGCGGAGCGAGACTAGCTTTAGTCTCGCTCCGCAGTTCTTAACGTAAAAAAAATTCAAATTCGTTTCAATTTAATTTTTTTCTTTTTTTCATTATATTTTCTTTTTTCCCTTCTCATCTCTTCTTCTTTTTCTTTTCGTTTCTTCACTTTAGAATATCCGTAAAGATAGATTCAGCGATGGCCGAAATGCAGCGTCAAATTTAGCCCTAGGAGCCGCGGTTTCAAACTGACTGAAGCCAAAGTAACCCCTTTTGTTACTTCTTCCCCAGATTAAGATTGATCAATCTTAATTACTTTTTTTTTCTGAAAAAAAAATTTATTTTAAAAATTTAAAAATTTATAAGTCAAAAGTCAAACATTTTTTAATAGACTCAATTTTTAAAGATATTAATCTTTAAAAAAATTGAAAAAAAATACACTTTAAATTAAAATTTGACTTGTGCAGGGTTTGTCAACCGCTTAGAGGTAACAAGTTTAGAACCGGTTAACAAAACTATACTAAATAAATTATATCCCAAAAAGATAAAAAATGAATAAAAATATTAAAAACATTTTTTAATTTTGAAATTTGTCTCTAAATTCATAATGCCCTGTTACGGCTTTTTGGGGGGCTGTGAAGTTCGTTTCAATTCGATCTTTTCAATTCAGAAAAACTTGAATAACTTTTTTACTAAAATAGATAATTTAGTTCTGTAGAATGCTCAACTATGAGCAAATTTGCTTAATGCAGTAGAATAAGTCTGCAAAGTACTCTGCAATTTTCTGCATTTTGCACGCCATTAAAAAGTATTCTAATTAACTGTTGCAGAGTTTTTGCAGACATATATTTTCGGATTAAGCAAAGTTGCTTAAACATTAAGCATTTTACAGAACTAAATTATCTATTTTAGTAAAAAAGTTATTCAGGTTTTTCTGAATTGAAACGAACTTCACAACCCAACTTTGTGGTGATAGTCTCGAGATTTTCTTAACTCATGTACAAGGACAAACACTCGGAGTACATGATAGTAACAATAACACAGTTTTCTTGTCAGTTGTTCTATTGGATGTTTAAACCCAACTTAGGTCCTTTTTTATTAGAATTTAGTTTTGAACAAGCTTGTTCTGGATGAAGCAGACCACAACTTCCTAGAAACTTAAAAAAAGCTTATTTTCATAATAAGATGATATTCTACTCAATTTTTTTTAATTAATATAACAAGAGACTAATAAAAAAAAACATGTATTTTTAAAAAATCATTGTTTTCAAATTTTTTAGGATTTCATAAATTCAGAATTTTTAATTTTTAATTTTAGAACCACTTTAGCAAAAATAAGTTTTAATTATCTTCCAAAATTAATCAATAAATTAAAAAATTTAATTTGAATTCAGTAAATTATTTGATCATCATTTAATTTGACAATTCGAAATTTTTCGAGTAATTTAAAAAAGATTGTTTGAGAGACATTGGAACAAAAAATTGCCTTGAAATCTACAAATAAAAGAAGGAGAATTTATTAGATCAAAAGGTAATAATTAAATACTGAGTGTCTGAAGAAACTGATTTAGTACTAAAAAACTCGGTACAAGTAAACACGATCAAGTGATTTTCTGTCCAAAATAAAAAAATGCTATAAAATTAAAAAAAAACAAACGATTGCCAAGCTCTACATGAAAACAAAACAACATTTAGATACGCGATATTTTCATTTTTTTTCATCAAGAAAAAATTAAAATTCATAAAAATTCTTTTCGTGTACAAAACATTCATCGACACAAAAACATTTTAAAAATTTTTGTATGTGATCAAAGTCTCGGATCTCAAAAGTCTTATGAGGCCTCTCATCACATTTTTCACATAACCCAAAAAAATTCATTATTATTTTTTATTTTTAGACTTAAGACATCGCTAGTAAAAATGTTTAAATCAGTAGCTTGATAAAATGAAATTTATAATTAAAGAAGATATAAAATCGCTTCCTTGGTGCAAAGTTAATTTTTTTTTATCAAACTTAAATCAAATGATAAAATTCTTGGCAAATGAAAGTGACAAAAAAAAGTCTAAAAATCAAGTAGTCTAAAAATAAGTTCTTTAATTTGATTATATCATATGCAATAATAAATTCAAATAAAATATGTCTACGTAATTTATTGAATTACACTTTGTTTTATGTTGATGACAGAGAGAAAAATTTAAATGATGACGAATATAATGATGAGCTATTTGGTAGTGCAAATATTCAGAATAGTTTAAATAAAGCCTCAAATTGGTTTTTTTAAAAATTAATTTCTTTTTCTATTGTAAAATTATTTCTAAATATCGAGTATAAAAAGAAGAAAATCATCAAAAATATTTTATAATAAAAAAACTACACGTAGAAATAAGTTTGTTAAAAAAAATAAATTATAAATTTTTTTTGGCTCTAACAAACTTCGAAAAAATTGACAATGCTCAATTTAGGC
Source organism: Brachionus paranguensis (assembly GCA_016802215.1). Taxonomy (NCBI): domain Eukaryota; kingdom Metazoa; phylum Rotifera; class Eurotatoria; order Ploima; family Brachionidae; genus Brachionus; species Brachionus paranguensis. The sequence continues at coordinate 359,047 of JAESIX010000004.1, forward strand.
GAAGTAAGAGTGCCTACAGACAAGGACTATGAATACATACGGGAGTTGTGCGAAAGTGATCAAGGATGGACTATTGATTTTACCAAGAATAATTTAAAAATATGGACCAAACAAAACGAGCTGTCACCTTTTAAAATGATCCGAGCTTGGGCTGAATTCAGTGACGTGTCGGCTACGGTCATGTACAATGTAATCCAAGACGACGAATACCGCAGACATTGGGACACCAAGTTGGATTCTTGTCATGACATTTGTTACATCACACCTTGCAGCAATATCGGATACTATGCAATTAAATCTCCCAAACCATTTAAAAACCGAGATTTTGTTACTCAACAGTGTTGGCTTGATTTAGGCCCAAATAAAGATAAAATTTTGTTCAATCATTCAGTTAATCATGCAGTAAATTAAAATATACTTTTTTTAAATTTTATTTTATTAATATTTAATAAAGAAATGTCCTCCAAAAAAAGGCTACGTTAGAGGACTGTCATTTATTACAGCTACTCTAATAAAACCTACATCACCAAAGTCATGCATTTTGTACTATGTAACACAGTCGGATCCCGGCGGCTCATTTCCAGTTTGGGTTGTCAACTCAGCGACTCGAGTTTTTGCACCAAAATTTATGAAAAAAATTTACAAGGCTAGCTTAAAATATGAAAAATGGAAGGCGAAACATAATCCTGGTTTTATGCCTTGGGTCAATCCGGAGCAGTTAAGTGTTGCGCGAATTGATTGGAATGACATTCAACCACTGGACTTGGGTCAATTTAAAAAAAATCAAATTGACGAAAGTCAAATTGCTGAAAACCAAGTCCAAGAGAACGATGCGGATGATGACTAAACATAATTTTCCATAGCTTTAAAATTTAATTAACAATTATTATTTTTTGCTTCAATTATTTCGATTTAAATTTAATTTGAAAAAGAGAGCAGAAATTTTTTTCTGATAATTGTATTAGTCATTTAGGAAATTAAAGAATAAAATTTTAATAAAACATTTTGTTGAAATCGGAAAGCTTGTTCAAATCAAGAAAAATTAAAAAAAAAATCTTAAAAAAAAAATATCAAGTAAAAAAATTTAATTTCAAAGGGCCACATGTCACCATAGCGCAACTTATCATTGGTTTGAGGATGACTTTAGTCGTCATCTTTAAACACAATCTTATTAAAACCGGACATAAGAAATTCAAATTTCTTATGAAGGATTAATAATAGGATGAATAGGGAAGTTTTGAGAAACTGTTTTTTTTTTAGCTAGATCTTATTTTAAACAATTAAGAATTTGAATTCTTTTTTATAAACTAATAGCAGTCCTCTGATTATTTATTTTATCATTTTTATTTCCGTATTTTTTATTATTTTTTTTTTTAGCTAGATCTTATTTTAAACAATCAAGAATTTGAATTCTTTTTTATAAACTAATAGCAGTCCTCTGATTATTTATTTTATCATTTTTATTTCCGTATTTTTTATTATTTATCATTTTTGAAAAGTTCGAATTTATAATAAACACCATGAGTTCATCGTTTTTATAAACAACAAGTTTAACATCAAAAATATTTTATTTTTTTTTTTAATTCAATTTATTTTATGCGATAAATTTTCTTTTTGAGAATTTCTTATATTGTGTCGCATCAAACAAGTCTAATAAATAATTTAACTAAAATTGATACAATTTAAGCAAAACATTCATCAATTTTTTAACTTTAGTAGAATTATTAGTTCACAATAATATTTTAGCTAATTTATTAAATTTAACTAGAACGGTAGCATTTTAGCAAAAACAATTTTTATTAAATTCTTTAATTACATTAATATTAAGTCAATAAACAAATAGAAAACAATATAAAAATTACATTTTGTTCGTACAAACATTGTTATTGTTATTCTTGTGACACTTTGAGTTACAATTAACTCCGTTTTTTTTACAAGTGCAATTTTTGGTACACTTCCCGATACAATTGCATTTCAAAAAACCTTGACCACCAGAAATTGAATGTAGACCATTAATTTCTCTCAAAGAACATTCCTTATTTAAATTCAATTGCTCTACTTTTAGGATCTTTTGTTTACAAATTGAAAACTTATTCCTAGTATCCCAACCTGCAATTATGCCAAATTTGGTAGCTAACTGATAGGTCATATAATTGTTTTAATTCTAAGAAATTAAAACAATTAATATCTCTATCAACCGTAATGCTACTTCTCTCGCACATTTAGAAATTAAGGCACATAAAAATGCCAACTTGTTATGATGGTCTTGATATTGAAGTATCCATTTGAACTCTCCATCCGGCATTGACTGATAATCGATCAGATCTACCTGTCCCCTATTCATAAACCCATTCGATACAATTGGCTTGACTACTACTTTTTTGTTACCTGTTTTTGTGTTCTTTTTTAGACAGCCAACACACAATTCAACATAAACTCTTACAAATTTGTTGCTTATATTGTCATAATCTTTGCTTAAAATTTTAAATGTTATAACAATGCCACCATGACCGATCTTTAGTATTCGGATTTAATTTTTCTTTTATAATCGTGTCGATCATATCTTCGATAGTTTGACGAGTATAAATTTTACGAGAATTATCTTTTATCTTGTCCAAAATAGCATAAAAAGATTCTTTTGGCACATAATCACTCATTTTCAAATTTTAATTTTTTATTTTTTTTTTAAGAAAAAGAAAATTCATAAAGTTGTATTAATTTTAGCTAAAAGTTAAGCAATTGGAATTTTTTAGTAAAATGAAACCAAATTTAAGTTAAATGTTGTGTTAATTTTTAGTTTTAATAAAATTGCAATTTTTTTCTATATTTTAGCTAAATAATTCATTTTACTTATTTGATACGACATGTGCAAAAAAATGAGATTTTTCTAAAGGTATAGAAAAAGTTTTTTTCCCTTTAGGTTTAGCTTATTATAATCGAAAATTTCTTATATCCATATTTCTTATAAACTTTATTATTTATTAATATTTTACGAACCAAGTCCAATGGGACCTTGAAGTTTGATCCCTTTAAACTCTCTGATTTAATGAAAAAAAGCAATTTCATTATGGGAGGTAATTAACATGCACGATAAAATAATATAAATGCATGATAAAATAGTGAATTGCCCGATATTAAATTTATATGTGTATATATTAAATGGAAGTCGATATTATAATGATTAAGTCATCAATATATTTAGAAAAAAACTTAAGTAATTAATCAAGCCTCACAACATTTTATATTGTCATTTATTTTGATAAAAGTAAAATAAAAGATAAAATGAACAAATTTTTTTGGATGCTTAGAAAGGCGGCCTCGTTTCCTCTTTAAAATATTAGTTGCAGTGGTTGTTACCGTCTCTTCTGGGTACTCCGCTAGTCGGGTACTCATCGACACCGGCTTCAGGCTGAGTTTCGTTGGGCTGTCTAATTAAGGCGCTTACTGTTGCTGCTGGTAGTTCTTGTTTTCGTTTTTGCTTAATTGGAATAGAATAAGCTACTTCAGAAAAGCAACATAGTTATAAACGAGAAGCTAAAGCGATAATATAATTGCATTTGTAGACTTTCATCCAAATTTTACAATCACAAATGCTCCTTTCCCAGCAGTTTAAATTTAAATGAATTGTGTTGATGCGATTAATTGAGTTCAGCATGATGTCAAAATCGTGATTTATGTTTTTATTATTAAAATTTATGTTTTTATAACTTTTAATTTTTACTTTATTGTAATTTTCACTAAAGGTAAAATTTTTATTATCATTGTTGAAAAAAGATTTCCAATTTATTCTATTTATTAAATAAATAATCAATAAGGGTACTGAATAAAAATTTTGGTGATAAAAAGCGCCAATTAGTGCCTTAAAGCAAAATAATTAGAATTATTCATTATAATTATTCCTGCTTTGTCAATTTAGTAACTAAATTGATCGTAGAATATTATTATTATTATTATTATTATTATTAATCCTAATTAATATCCTAGAAGTCACAATAATAAATATAGCAGGCAGATTCACTATTTTCAAATGATCACATACAAAGGACTTATTAGAACAATTATCGACTATGTTCCTTTTGCTCCACTAGTCATGTCCAAGAACAACCAAAATCTATTAGAGGGTATACAACGAAAAGCCATAAAGTACTCCTTCAAAAAACCAAGAGACACCAAATCAGCTGAAATTTATAAGTTAGTGAATCTTGAGCCAATCGTGATCCGTTCGAGTCATTTGACAAATAAATACATCTGTATAGCTGCTAAATCGAACAGCTTAATACGAGAAGAAGTAAAGACATACAACCTAGCTCAAAACATTGATGAACATTGATGAAGGTGATTTATGCAAAACCAAAGCTAGACCGACAGTTTTCGGTATCATCAAAAACAGTAGAAAAATGTCAAGTAGCAGATACTTCAAACCTGATCCAGACAACAGTCTCTTCCTAGATTTGGAGAGATATAACAATGAAAAATTCTGAACAAATACAAATGAAGTTGAAATTAAGCATTGATGGGCTAAAAGGGATCATTATCCCGAAGTCCATGTGACAAATGTCACCAAATCTTTATCAAGTCAAGTCAAGTCTATTTTCAGGTGCAGAAATATTATTTTATCGACACGCATTAATTTAGTCTGGTTCTTCTTTAGATTAAAAGATAAAAAAAATTAAAAATATTCTGAAACAAATTCATTCTCAAGAGATAGTAGCTAAAATATAAAGATAAGAACGCTTAACAAAAATTTTCAGATAAATGTTGCTAAATTCGGATTTAAATAATGTACAATTCCGTGAAAATTAAATAACATTTTCAATAAGTGAAAGTAAAATTATAGATTTTCACGGAATTATAATTGCATACAGATTCTTTAAGCACCGAGCTACACAAAAAATATTTTTTTATTTGCCAACCATAGTCTTATTTCAAATCACGACTTTTCATTCCTGAAATATTAAAAAAATTATTTTTAAATCTCTGAAATTGATATCAATTTTCCAAAAATGTATAACATTCTCTAATCAACTGTTTTGACATAAAAATTTGCGTCAAAGTCTAAATATATTATTGATTTTCAATTTAGAATTTAAGACTGATTTTGAATAAGAATTCTAATTTTTGTCAAAATTATTTGCAAAAAATGGAAAATTTGGCGAAAATAAAAGCAATAATTAATTGAAAAAAAAAATCATGAATAAATATCTGACTCCGGACAAAAAATTAGGAAATGCATTACTAAAAAATTATTACTAAAAATTAAAAGATGGCATATTAGTCTGAAAATTATGTAACTTAAATTGAACTTTTTAAAAAAAAAATAAAAAAGCTTTTTTTACGAATATTTTATTTATGAAAAAAACTTGTGACCAAAGCAACTAGCAAAGACTAAACTTGGTGCCACGTCGAAACTCATTTGAAAAACTAGATTTAGACAAAAGTTGCATGATCGTAAATTTCTTATTGGTCACAGAGACGGGTGATATAAATTAGGCTGATAAGATAAAAAATTTGGAATTCAAACATTCAACATTGAAAGAAGGCTCCTAATAAAACTATAATGCAAATTAGCATTTGACGGTGGTAAAAGCTGGTTAATACAAGTTTGAATATGCGTCTTAAACCAAACATTTTATCAGTTATCTTAATATGCTTTAAATTACTCAGTAGATCTTTTGGCGAAACAAATTTAACTGATTATAAAGCAAGTGACTGCAAGTAAAGCTTTTTTCTTTAAAATTTTATTCTGCTTTTTTAGAGATAATTAAAAAAATATCTAAATAAATTGAAAATTTTATAAGTCGAAGGTGCACTACTGGATACTCAGATGCGACATGTTGGTCAAGTTCATTCGATTTTTTTATTCGAGATATGATGAATAGCGTGAACAATTACCTTGGGGTAGCCGAAACTTTGTCAAATTTGAATGTAATAATTTTTAATAAAAAAAAAACAAAAAATTTATTTGCTTTTACTATTTTTCTTAAGAACGAAACAAAAATTGATTTTTTAAATGAAATAGCTAGTTTTGAAAAAAAAATTATAGATAATTTAATGGAGCAATTAGAACAAGAGGCGGATTTAGATTTAAAAAGTATAACATCAGATTTACGGAATATTTTCAATTTTAGTAAAGAAGAGTTCAATCAAATAGTCAATCAGGATTCAAAAGTAATATTTTTTGTTTTTTGGGAAGACTTGTATATTTTTTTATAATTTTTAAGAGGGATATCGTTTTTAAAAATTGCCCAGTTGACTCGGCATGTTTTGAGAAAAATAGACAATCATTCAAAAGCTATAAGTTATTCATTAGCTTGACTTCAGCTTTGACTTTGGCGATCATTACAATCTATATAGTTACGTATTTGTTTGTTGAAAATAAATTTGTAAAAAAATTCAAGTAAAATCAAATAAATTTATCTTTTAAATTGTTTTTTGCTTTTTATTCACCAAAATATCTTGTCTTAAAAAAGTCTAAAACTAAAAGGCTATAATTATATATAAAATTTAATTTTCACATTTACCGAAATTCATCAAATAAAAAAAGTTCGCTTCAAAAGATTTCTTCTGTTCGAAAATTTTCTCTCTTAAAAAGTGTCTCAAATTAAAGAAATTTGTCCATTTTTTTCTTCTACTGATTTTACCAGAATTTACGCGTATTGCAATTTCACGTGAATCTACCGGAATTGCAGAATTGATTACTAAAATTTTGGTAAATTTTTTACACTTTTTTGATTTTTTAAAATTTTTTTCAAAAATTAAATCGATTAAAAAATGCTTTGATATTGTAGAGTTTACTAAGTGTGACATTACTTATAAAAAGAAATAAGATGCTTTTTTCAAAAATGATTCTGAGAAGAAAAAATTTTTATTTTCCATCAATGGTCATATTGGGACTGGATCTTTTCATAGCACATTTTTATTTCATAGCGCAAATTAATTAAAAAAAAATAATAGATGAGTAAAGCGTATTTTTTTGATAAATTAAATGATTTATATGATTTATGTAGTAGCTAGAACGTGTGCTCCAGCTGCAGTTGACTCTAGATTAAATAATAAGCAGAGACATATCAAGACTTGAGACTATATGTGAATTTTCAAAATGCTTTATTAAAGTAAAAAGGGAAATTTTATTATTTTCTAAGTCATTTTGCAAAATGAAAATTTTTAAAAATTTACAGTGAAAATCAATATAAATCATATAAATCCTCCTCTACTCTAAATGAGATGTTTTATATATGTTATGAAAAAAGTGCTATGAAAATGGATGCTTTGAAATTTTTAATAAATGCGATGAAAGTTTATTTCTCTGTTATGAAAAAAAAAATGCTATGAAACATTACACTGCCGTAAAATTATTTAGGAATGTTTTTAGTAAAAAAATTTGAGCTTAAAGAAAACTATTTAATATTTAGCCATTATAAGCTGATTCTTACATTGAAAAATTAAAAATTAACACAATTAATTCGAATTATTGAAATTGCGATTTTACGTAAATTTACCAGAATTGCAGAATTGTTTACCAAAATTTTGGTAAGTTACGGTAAAATCATCGGAAAAAACTATTAATGAATTACAAGCAAGAAAATATATTTTTACATCATAAATGACTGGGGAATTTTCTTTTAAACGAGACACATATTTTTAAGAAAAACAACTCTAATAAAATGAAACTTTTGATGATGAAATACTAGCAAGTTTCCTCTATTTGATGAAATACGGTAATAATTAGCTACTGCAAGAAATCTTGCGGAGAAGTCTTACACGGGAGACTACAATGGTAGACTAGTATGCTGATCGTACATACAATTTAACATTAGGCTACTATGTATGTTTGTTAGATGCCTTTTTGATAAGGACTTTTGGACTTTTTTTGGATTGATTCATTGAAGTGGAATTGATAACTTCCTCGAGAAGCCTGTTCCACCCATTTACAACTCTCTTGGTAAAAAACTGTTTCCTCTCACTGAAATTTTGAATAGCCTACCTCCTTTTGTGTCCTCTGATTCCCTGAGAAGGCTCTGATGAAGATATCTATCTTAATTGTGTGTTTGCTCCTTAGATTAAAATTAAAAGAAAAGTCAAAATTGAAAAATAAATTGAAAAAATGAAGTGTAAAATAAAAAATAAAAAAAATACACTGACATAAGAAAAAAGAATAGTTATAAGAAAAGAATATTGACTGTTTGTTTGATTCCTATTTGATACATCACTTATAAAGATGCTAAAAAGAGTGAACTTATTAAAAATTATTGTGGAACTGCTTTTATTCGATATTGATCACTCAGATGTCCATTTACACTTATTCTAAAAAATCTTGAATTTGGATACGATTCAGTTCAATAAACAAGGAAAAAATTTATTTTAAACTTATTTATTACATTTAGAGTCTTAATTCGTTCCATGATTTTTATTTATTTATTTAATTAAATATTTTGAGAGTAATCCTCGAGTTGAATAGTAAATTATTTATTTTAAATTAAAAAAAAATAAATAAAATAATAAAATAATTATCATAATAAAGCAATATAGATTTAAATTACGATTTTTTCGATTTTCAATAACCTTTTTTGAATAGTTTTTTAAGTACTTGTTACAGACCATCATAGCCAAAAGGCCTTTATTTAAAATAACGTTAATAATATTTATTTTTATTTAAAGTTAATAATAAAAAATTGAAATTATTTATTTTGTTTTAAAAAATTGGTGACTGATTTTTGAGATTTGTTTTTCTCAAAAGATTTTTTAATGCTTTCTCTTAATTCATTCAAAATATCTTTGCCTTTTAAATAGTTCCCTCTTGTTATTGTATTATCAAAATTTAAATTTTTGAAAATATTATTTAAGTAAAAAGGAAATTAAAATTTGGTGAGATTTCCGAGGATTTCGGAATTTTGAGGGTCGGATTAAACAGGAAAATCTTTAGTTTATTTAATTTTTCAATTATTGATTAGAATAAAATTATACAATTAAACTAAAAAAATAACGAGATGACTGAGACAAAACTTGGATCATAAATATGCAGAAGTCGGTGCGGTGTAGCTTTAAAACTTGATACAAAGTATCTCTATCCTAGACTTTAATAGCATAAACATTGGAGATCAACAATAAAGTCTTAGCTTATTTTGATTTGAAATCGGTTTGAAAATTTTTGATTTTTCAGAGGTAGTTTTGACGACTGAGGAAAAATGGTTCAAGAATGTTAAAAAAAAAAGAAAAGTTTATTAAGTCTTACCATCTGTCTGATTAGATTGTTTTGACAAGTGTTTCAGTAGTCTTTGGTATTTTAATTTTGATTATTTATTTTACAGTGAGCATGCACTTAAATCGAGAGAGACTGGATGTTTTTTAGATAAAAGCTTTCAGATGTGGTTTAAATTTTTTTCGATTAAGTCCTAAATAGAAGAGAAAAAAGAAAGATTTTTTTATTCTGTTCAATTTATCGAGTCTTACTGAGTCAGAGTCAAGAGGTTTTTTAATGGAGCAGAGATTTTAATAGCATCTTCAAAACACAAAATTTAATATTTTATTAAAAAGTCAAATGACACTAATGATTAATATTAAATTTTTTAACTAAATTATCAATCATGAAGAAAAAATTTGTATTATTTAATCTTAAAGATATGTTAATCATCATAAATCATGACCCAAAAATGTATTTCTAAAGCTTTTATTATTAAATTTAATTATTTAACAATTAAAATTCTTTTATAATTTATAAATCAAGTATTCAATTTTAAAGAAAATAGTCGGCTTTGATAGCTTTTTTTTAAATTGATAAATAAAATTTTGCTTCATTTACATTATTCAACTTTCAGGATTAAATTTCATAAATATTTTAATATTCTAAGTGACTAGAAAATTGATATTGTAACAATTGCATAAAAATAGTGTTAAATTAGATGTAAATAGCTAAAATATAAATTTTCTCATCTTTATCAGCTAAAAAAATCTGGTCCTATTTAGAATTTCATACACAATATAACATATACTTTGAAAAAGTTTTGTTTTCAGATAGCATTGCATCAATTTATTAATCAAAATGATTAATTTAAAAAGTATAAATTAGATAAAAAATTAACAAAAATTTTTTAAAAAGAATAATTAAGGTTTCTGAAATTAAAAGCTTTTTTTTTGATTGGTACCTTTAAGATTTCTCAATGCTTGATCAAGAAGAATACCTAGGAACATTTGGATGATTTAAAGTTTGAAATAGTTGTTTAAGGGATTAATTTGTTGCTAAAAGAGGTAAATATGATTTTTTTCTTAAAAGTAATAATCAATCACTCAAGCCTACTAATAACTAATTTAACCGAATTAATCTAAACCATTGAGTCCAGAAATTTATTCTTTTGTCATTCATGATAAAATTTTTAAAATTGCTTACCTAAAAAAAATGATTTAAATAAACAAAATACCAGTTTAGAATGTGTCGAATAAACAGTTATTATTTTATTTAAAAGGCTTATTGTCCTTTGATCAATAGTTTACATGTTATAAAACATCTTTTATTTATCTTATATGTGTATATAGAAAATCTATCTTTAGACCACGCTTTATTGTGTAATTTTTTTATTGGTGTTTTATTGATTTTTATCTATTTTTTATTAATTTTTTGGGTGCATAGAATTTTCAAAATAAAAAATATGTAATTTTTAATATTGAAAAAAATATTTAATCTAGATGGATAAATTTTCCGAAAAGGGTTTTAATTTAATTCAAATTTTTTGATTTAAAAAAAGCAAATAAGTACCAAAAAAATAATTTCGTTGATGATTTTGGGAAAATTTTGAATGATCCTCATTACTGTGTCAATGATACCTTAGTCAGCATCTTTAAAATAATTATGCTAAAAATATTCAATTAATAAAAAAAGTGTTTTAAATTTCACTTAATTATTAATTTTTTTTGTTTTTAATTTAAAATAAAATTAAAATATCAAAAGTAAAAATTTCTTAGACGTCTAAGAATTTAGCAATTTACATAAAATTCATTTTATGTTATCTTTAATTTTTATTGTAATATTACGTTTATCTATGTTTCATTTATTTCTTAGTCTAATGTTATCAGGGCATTAATTTTAGGATACCAAATTATTATATATTATTGATATTTAGTTTCAATAGAGTTAGTAAAATACAATATAATTTTTGCTGTAAAGGTTTAAAAGTTGTCCTGCAAATGAGAAGTGAAATAACTTGTTTAGTCCAATTTTAAAATCTGCAAAAACTCTTAAAATTAATTACCAATTTATTTTTAATAATTTTACAGCAAAAATTGTTTTTTATCTATTCAAATTCACTTTATTTTCAACGATTCTTGAGTTATCTGAGAGTTCAAAATTTTATTCCTTTTTTCTTTATTTTGAAATAACTTCTTCAGTTTTCACAACTCGATGTTGATTTATGTTCATTTTTAATTTCGACAAAATTTTAAGGAAATTTTTAATTTAATGCGTAAACTTATGAAACTGGGTACTCGTAAAAATATTTAATTTAACTTTTTTAAAAACAGAGCAAAAAACATATTTTATTTATTGAACTTAATTGTTATTGTATTTTTATTTTTATAGAATATTTAATCTTTTTTTTCATTGCCTTCGAGGCGTTTTATTTAGATAAATAAAATAAAGATTGGTTCCGAAATCTTTTCCTCTTCTAAAACTAGAACAAATTAGAAAAATTAAGCTAATTTTTAATTAATGAAAATTTGATGAAGAGCTTTAATTTGTTTCAAAAGCCAACAATAGGCACTAATAATCGTGATTGAAATTTTACAGTGTTATGAGCAATAGGAGTAATTTTATAAAATTACCGTTTAGTACTCCGTGACTCTACAAGACATCACTTTTTTAAATTATTATTTTTTATTAAGATTAATACAATAATAAAAAATTTTGACAGAATTCTTTAAAAATTTGACTCCTAAATAATTATTGTGGAATTATTTTAAGGAAGCGATTCTAATTTAAAAGAATTGAAATTATTTCGCTTTGGTTGATTTTGACTTTCTTAATATCGAAATGAAATTTAATTCAAAATTTTTAATTTTTATCTATTAATTGGTTAAGTCTTTTAAATAAAAAATATTACGAGCTAAATATTATTTTTTTAATAAATAATTAAAATAATATAAAAGTAAGTAGATATGTTTTTTCTAGAAAGAATTTATCGTTAGTAAAACACATTTAATTACACATTTAATTGATATCTTACTCTCCCATGATATCAAATTGTTGAATAAAATTAAATAAACCTTTGTCTGTCTTTGAAAAATTGGATTAAATTGTTTGATTTTTTAAATAAAAAGCATCACAAAGTAAAAAGACAATTTTTTTATTATCAAAGTTTATTTTTTTATACAAACAAAATAATATAAAAATAAGTAGATATGTTTTTTCTAAATAGAATTTATCTTTAGTTAAATAAAAATAATTCTCACTAGAATATTTTTTTTATGTTCATAAGTTTATATTTTCTTAATAATTGCTCGGTTATTATAGATTTTCGGGATCTATCTCTCTTTTTTAATGAAAAAAGTTTTCGATCATTTTCAATCAAAGTGTGATTAAATATTTGCAAAAACCGTATGCCAAAAATGACATTTTCCTACGTACAAATTCGTAGATCTCACCTTTTTGTCTGTTGCTACAACGTTATTTAATTATTTTAATTAATTAATTTTTAAATTTGATAATTTTTGCGATTCACAATGCCACCAAAAACTAGAATTAAGTACTAGCAGAAATGTGCGTTCCTCTTCCTGTTCTTTCGAATAAAAACTTTAGCTTTTAGGTGGTCTCTAAAGAGGCCTCTGCCACAAACGCTGTTTTTAGCGATATTGGATTCCTTTTTAATGTTTTTTATCTTTTTCATTCCACTTATCATTTCTTAGATCAAATTCAGCCTATTTTTATCATGTATTCTTCTAATAATCAATATATCACACTTTCCTCAAATATCTCACTAATCGCCAGATATCACAATTTGCCAAATTAATTCTACTCCAGCCATGTCCCACTTTTCTCCCATTAAATCCCACTATTGCTATAATCTCTCACTATTCCTCAGATATCTTACTCTCCCATGATATCAAACTTTAGTTAAATTATCAAACTGTTCCTCAGATATTCAGGTAAAGAATGAACGGTAGAACAGCTAAAGCAAAATCGGCTTAAAATTTTGGACTAATTGCTTGCTTTATTAATTAAAATTTTATACTTAACTTAAAGGCTTTTGTTCATGCGTTAATAATTATTTTTTAAATCTATGAAATTTTTTATTTATTAGTCAAACACTTTTTGCCTGTAAAAATAAATTTTTTAGGAAGAGGTTTTAAGCTTGCTTGTTGAATTAATTTGTTTAAGAAAGTATAATTTTAATTTAAACTTACATATTTCTATTTAACTTAAATAATAGTCAGCCCTTTACTTCATCTTAACTAATTTAATTGTCATGATTCAATGTTTTATAGAAATTACAAAATTTTGAATTATTTAGCACATTCTGCTTAATTATGAACTTTTAACGACTTGAAGAATTTATTTGAACAGTATCCATTGACTAAAAAACTTTGAATAAATTTTATTTTTTATTTAAATATGCATTCAAGTTCTCAAATTAAACTAGCATTTGCCCAAAAGCAAATTTAAACTTAATTATTCTCTTTAAATTTGATTAAATTTTCAATTGAGATTTGACAATAAAAATATATTCTAAATTTCGTAGTTATTTTAAAGTTTTAGATTGCAGTCAAAAATGACTAGATAAGATTTTTTAATTTGCTTCGAGCAAATTTAACTTAAAAAAATGTTTTTGGCATTTTTTAAAATTATTATCTCATTATATTAATACTTAAATTTTAAATAGAATTAAAAGGATAAAGCGATAAACATAATCCAAACAAAATGTTATTTTTAGTTATTAGATAAAAGCAAATTTCCGAATCAAATTAAAAGAACATAAAATATGCTTTTAAGTCAGTCTGTATTTTAAAAATGAGATTATGAAGGAATTTATTTTCAAAAATAAAATTTTTTCATGATTAGCTTATGAAGCTAGCTTATGTAATTGAATAGCTAATTATTTTGCGCCATTTATAATTGAAAAATTTATCTTATCTTAAAGAAATTAATTAGACCAATAATAGAAAATGATGCCAGTTTCCGTCTATTTTTAAGTATATCTCTGTCCTAGGATTCATTTTCACTAGCAACATAAGATCACTGTTCCTCTTATTTTTTCAATAAAAATTAAAAATTTTAATTTTTGTAATTCAATTTTACCAAAAATCTTTCTTACACTAGAAAATTCATAATAAGGCTTTTGTCCCTATCACTTTCCTATTTTGAATAAGAGTATTAAAATAATCGATAAAGAATTTTTTTTTCTTTAATCGTAATTTATTTAATTACTGTTTTTATAAATAATTAAAAATTAAATCCAAAAATAAAAAGAACACACATTTATTTTATTCAGCATAAAAAGAGCCAGAAATTGTTGATTATTTAGGATTCATTTTAATATAGATTAACTCCAAATTAACCGTGATTTTAAATATTTTTGTTGATAAAAAAGAGTTTCCGATTAATCTTAAATAATTCATAAAAATCTTCAGAATTAAATATAATTTAAGTTAACAACCAGAACAAAGAAATTTTTTTTACGTATATTTTGATAAGAAAACTATGAATCAAATTACAAATTTTGTTTTTGATTTTAATTTTTTAATTTTTATTTTTTAATGCAACTTTGCCTTAAAAGTTTTTTATTTATTCTTTACCGCAACATTGTTAATAAAAATGTTAATAATTTTTTCTACTCTCTTAGAAATTGGTTACCCATCAAAAAGTTAAATTTTTTACAGATTTAAACTAAGATTTACAATTGTTTAATAAATGAACTAAAAAGCTAAAAAAATTAATATTTTAATTCTTTGCTTTTTTCTCTTTCAAATATTTTGTTTTTATTCTTTGCTTTTTTCAAAAGAAAGTAGATACACCTTTAGAAAATATTAAAAAGTTTGTTGTTGAAATATTCATTTTTATACTGAAAATTAAATGACAACTAAATGAAGAATTTTTAACTTAAATATAATAAAGAATTTAAATTAAAATGGTTCATTCGTGATTGATACAAGCAATATTTTGTCCTTTTTTCAATTGATTATGAATTGAAATCTAAAAATTGAAAAAAGCAAAAAAAGGTCAAGAAGAAAAAAAAGAAAAAAATATTATCTTTTCTTTTATATTTAACCATAAGTTTGCATGCACGTTGCCTTCCATAGAAGCCTCTTATATAATTCTTCTTTGTACGACTTCTCCGTAAGTTTCTTGCAAAACGGATTATTTAAAAAGTCTTTTTTATAAAACGCTTTAGATAAAGGAAGTAAATTAGAGTGATTTTGTTATTTAATTATAAAATTAATGAAAGCAAGAAGGAATTTTATTTACCTTTTTGAAATATTAACCTAAATGTCTACAAATAAAGACAGAAAATCAATAAAAAATAAGCTTATTATTAAAAGCTGATAATCTCTCTTTGTATTACAATAAATTACATAGACTAATAAATTAGATTAAAATGCAATTAAATTTATATAAGAATTTTTTTTCTTTTTACTATTCCAATATGTTACAGTAAGAATTCAATAGAAAATGATTATAAAAATAAAAGACTAGATGAACCAGATAACAAAGATAAACTGATGGAACTTGAGTTAATTGAAAATAAGCTTAATTATATAGTTATGATGTTCAAATAGTATTTTTAAAATAAATTATATTAAAAGGCAAAAAATATTTAAATTATCATAATAATGTTTTACTGGCGAATTCTGTGAATTTTCAAATTATCAACTTTTGTTTTTTTTCTGGACCAAAAAAGAGATTAGCTTTTCAAATTGACTTTATTTGTTATATATATGGTGAATATAATATACATTTAAAGTTCAAAGTTACTTCTCTTTTTCTTGGTTATAATATCTCGTTATTATTAATTTTTTAAATCCTTTTTAAAATCATTCTAATTATATTCTCATATAATTCGATTTATTTTAATTCAAGAATCTCGACTAGATTTTATAGACTGTATTTATATTAGCACTATACAATTCGATATTTTCAATTCAGAAAAAACTGTATTACTTTTTTACTATAATAGATAATTTATTTCTGCAAAATGTTTAATTTTTAGTAAATTTGCTTAATGCAGTAAATTAAAAGTGCAAAAAACTCAGCAATTTTCTGTATTTTGCACGCCATTTAAAAGTATTCTGATCAATTGTGCAATTACTTTGCAGAGTTTGTGCAGACATAAACTAAAGGATTAAGCAAAGTTTCTTAAAAATTAAGCATTTTACAGAACTAAATTATCTATTTTAGTAAAAAAGTAATACAGGTTTTTCTGAATTGAAAGGATCGAATTGAAATAATCTTCACAACTTGTGCCTTTTAAGTTCATAAGTAATAAATAAAAAATTGCAAATGATAAAAAATGTTTTTTATTTTTCCAAAATTGAGCGTGAACTAAATTTTTTGATTTTTTAATAAAAAAATTATAAGAGTCATTTAAATATTAAGTGTAAATTTCTTCAAAACTAATTTTTTTTTCAAAATTATCAAATAAATTTAAAAATTTTTTAAATTTTTCTTCAAATAATTTAAAACTTAATTTTAAAAATTTACTAGGTGATGCAAAAGTTTTCCAAGCAAATCTGATCATTTTGCGATTTTGAACAAAACATTACGTTATCTAAATTATTTTATTATTATTATTATTTATTTTCAAATTATGCCAATTCTGGTGATGATGAAATTTTAAAAGCAAAATAATTTATTAAAAAAGATAATATAAATTGAGAAGAAATAAACGCTCTTTTAATTTTTTTCTGAGAGAAATTTTAAAATATTCAATTTTATATGCCAGTCAATGGACTTTACTAAATAAGGCGTCTTTTTTATTATATGTGAAAGAATGGCATTATAAATACCATTATAATTTTATCGATTCAAAATCAGTTTTTAGTTATTCATATAATTTAGATTTTTTTATAGGTATTTAATATAGTTTATTATCAAAATGAAATTATATTTTATGAAATTAAAGAAAGCTTCTAAGATATATGAATAAGATACTAAATCACATTTTATTAAATAGTAACATTAATTATCTGTTAAATTTTATCATTAAAAACAAATTATTATCAATATGATTACTGACTTAAATCAGACAATTTAAATTAAAAAAAAATAACAGATTAAGTTAATCTTATGTTTAAGAGTATATTATCTACTATTATAAAATTACTACAAGCCAACCAACACATTCAATATTTAATTGAAACAATCTCTAAGACAATGAGATACTTAAAAAAACATTAAAAATAGATTTTTTACACTTAAGCAGGACAAAATTTAGATATTAAAATTTTTTTAAAAGGGCTTTTAAAAATTTTATTTAATTTTAATTTATTTTTAATTAAATATATTACAAAAAGTGTGGAAAAGTGAAAATTCAAAGTTTTAGTAAGATAAAAATTAATTTTTTTACTAAAAAATTTGACATAACTAAGAAATATTCTATTATTTGAAAAAAAATCTAGAATTTGTCCTTTTCAGATTAAAAAAATAAGTTGAGGAAAAATTACGATAAAAATATCACCATAAGGCATATCAAAAAGGTGCTAAAAATTTATAAATTAAACGGCTAGGCAAGATTTTGAAAAATAATAAATAGCAATCAAAAAATTTTTTCAAATATCGAACCAGTATTTTAATAATGAGTAATTTAAATAAATTAGTTAAATAAATAAATTAATAATTTATTTCGTTAAATATTAAATAAATTTATTTCGTTTTAGATTTTATATTGAAAATATTTATCATCATAGTTTATTTTCGAATTGTAAAATAGTTGACGAATTTAACTTTTGACGGGATAATACTAAAATATGCTTATTGTCTAAGTGTTTTTTTTCTTATTTGAGAAATTGATGTAACACTTAGCTTACTTTAGTACTATTACTTTTGTACTTCGTTTTTTGACTTTTTTAATTTTTTTTAAAACTTATAAAAAAATATTTATTTTTATTAAAAAAGTATTTTGATAACATAATTAAATAATTGAAGAACATGTCTTTTTGAAGAAATGTCTACCACGCAGAAATTTTTTTTTCAAATTTTAATGAAAACTAGTGAAGATGTAAAAATTCAAATTTTTTCTGAATTAAAATATATAATGTATTAGTGATTATAGTATGGAACTCAGTATTATTTTTATAAAAATAATAATTTTAATTAAGCATTTTAAATACTTTGAACCATAGAGGATTAACTTATAAGAAACCATTTTTTTAGAGTTTGGTTAAAGTCTTTTTAGTAGAGTGATAGGTAATAAAATACTTAAATATAATATTTACCTGTATAATATTAAAAGTGAACAGAGCATTTTAGACCAAGAGAAACTAAAAAATGTATCTGCAGTAAAGTAACAAAAATAATAAATTTGAAAAATTCCTGATCAATCAGTAAATTAGCGAAGTTAAAAATTTACAGAAAATTTAAATTATTCGTTTAATTAGAAAAACAGTAAATTTGTTTCGAAAATTACGCCATATTAATTAAGTTGACAAAAAAAATTGAATATAAAAATATAATAGTTTTTGACTTTTGAAAAAAAAAGTCCGCTCTTGGACTTGAATTGAACCTGTGACTTTTAAACAACTCTGGATATTACCAATACAGACACAGGTCGCCGTTACAAAAATAAATAGAAAATAAATAAAAATTAAGAAAAAATTAAGTTAATTTTAAATTAGATAATTTTTTTCTTCGTAATCTCGAGGCTTCTAAATGCTTGAATTACGATTCTTGAAAACTAATGAGCAAAAAAACTTATCATTATTTTTATTTTATTTTTCCTTATATTTAACTTTATTTTTTTATTTACCTGTCGCAACAGAAAATTTAATGGTTTTGCTATTTTTCTATATTATATCTTTTATCGTTTTATAATTTATTTTAGCTTATATACCTCAATCATTTTTTTAAATTATATTTTAAAATTTTAGGATTTATATTCATCACAATTTTTAACTTTTTAAGATTATAGTTTTCAAGATAATTTTCAATTTTGATTAATTATCCAGAAAAATGTTCCAAAGGCTTCAACTCACGATCTTGTAAAAATTTATATTATCAATTATTAGCTTATAGATTTTTAATTTAAAATAAAGCTTTTTGGCGGCTATGACAAATCATTTTTGAATATTTATTCTTTTCCAGGCTAAAAATTTCTAAAGAAGTACTGATGAAATAACTAAACAAATCTAACATTATCTTAATTCTTTCATAGTATAAAAGATTTAAAATGATGTTTGCTGAAAAATGCTAACCATATTTAGTAATTTTTCGCCGATACTTATGATAAATCCACTAAAATTTACAATAAAAATGCTAAATTTAAATAATCAATATTTACAAAGACAAAATTAACAATGCTAAAGAAGTCATATAATTGCTAACGATTCCTTTCGGGTTGCCATTTAGCACCTTTGCGTTTTGTTTCCAATTTTTTTAATTCTTTTTATATAAATTTAAGGGATAAGGGTTGAAGAAAAAAGTTTTAAAAGAAAAATTATTATTATTATTATTTATTTCAATGAACACCTTTAAGGCGATGTAAAAAATATTAAAAAGTAAAAATGAGTGTAAAAATAAGACAAAAATAAGGGTTCGAGTAATAAGTAGTAATAAGGAGAAAAATTATGTAAATGGAAAATTTTGCATTTTATATAATTGAGTTATTATGTCGATGAGAACAGTAAATTAAAAAAAATACTGATTAAATTTCAAAGGAAGTTCGTAATTGCTCATTAGAAATAAACAAAAGGTAAATTTTAACCTTATGTTGTTGTAAAAAAGCTACATTTTTTGAATTTTTTAGGTTATGTATTTAAAACAAGTAGATAATGTTAATTATCTTGGTTCATTGTAAATCTTGGTTCAAAAAACAAAAATAAAATATTAAAAATGCCAAAGCTTAAGTTCTGAAGGACCAAAGCATGTTCTGTGAATTGTAGCAACTGATACATCCTTTGTGCCACCCATTTTCTGATTCTGCAAAACTCAGAAAATTGTGAAATAGGGATTTATATTATAAATCCAACTCAACTTAAAGTGGTGGTACAGAGAATGTATCAGTTGCTACAATTACAAAACATGTTTTGGTCGGTCTGAATTAAAGCTCTGACGTTTTTTGTTTTTTTGTAATAAAATTCACAATTTTCAATTTTGGTCCTTCAAAACTTAACACTGGAAGACCTAATTTTTTTTTAACGTTAAGACCCGAGAAGATAAAAAACTTTTTAAATCAAAAAAAGAGGTTTTTAGGGTAAGATTTTCCTTTAGACATTTTAGTTATGTAGAATTTATTATTGTGAAATTCAAATACAAATTGAACAAAAATTCTTCCTTTATTGATGAATTAAAATTAAAGTTAATAAAAATATACTTTAAAAAATACTGCAACAAAGTGCAACATACTTTGTTGCACCTTTATTTCCTAAAATAAAATTATTATTTTCTTTTTTTAAGTAAATTAAACCAATAATCAATTTAAATCTTATATTTATTTTATTTTTTATCTTATTAAAACATGATAAAAATTATTTAAAGTAAAAAAGGTGCAACATACTTTGTTGCAGTGTTTTTTTAAGTATATTTTTTTGACTTTAATTTTAATTCATCATAAAAGAAAGAATTTTTGTTCAATTTTTATCTGAATTTAACAATACCGAATTTTTATTATTAAATTAAAATTTAGAATTTATTCAAATTGTTCCAAAATGCTGACTCAAGTGTTTACATTTGGCATTTTTGACATTTTTTTATTTGTTTTTTGAACCAAAATTCACTATGCCAATTCGATTTAAAAAAATTTTAAAAAATTTTAAATCCAAGCCTAAATTATAAGGATCAATGCAATCCAAAAATTTCGCAAAATCTCTTTTATTAAAAAATAGAAGTTCTGAATTTTAATTTCAAATATTAAAGTTTAAAGCTTATAGCTGAAAATCTACAAAAAAATAACTAAAAATGTATTTTTTTTGGTAAAATTCTTCAATTTTTAAGAATTTAAAACTATTTTGTAGATAACTAACATACCGTTTTGTCTATATTCTTATAAAAATTTTGAAAACCATTTATATTTTTACCTTTGTAAATCTTGTTAATAGATTTCAAGTTATTAATTAACATTCTTAATTAATTTTATTTTAACAAATGTGAATCTAGATGAAAAGAGATGAGCATTCCTTTGAATCTATTAACAAGATTTACAAAGGTAAAAATATAAATGGTTTGTCACTAACTTGTCCATTAACTTTATTTCTAAAAGATCAACAATTTCAAACTTTATTATTTTTTTTAATTTCGATACATTTTTTTTAGTACAATATTTCAAAAACGGGATAAAAATTCAAAAAATTTCTGTCAAAAATTGGACAAATTTTAAAAATATCAAATGTAAAAATGATTAAACTATTTTTATTTTTTAATTATGACATTCAAACTAGCTTGTGCAATTATTAATGCATTGTCATCGCAATTATGATTAATTTAATGCATTATTTTTATTTTTTTTTGTAAATGATAATGCACTTTTTTTCTCGTTAATTATACAGGCCTGACAAGCCGGGGATAAGACTGTTAACTTTTATTCTAAAAGATCAACAAGTTAAAACTTTTATATTTTTTTTAATTTCGATATATCTTGTACAATAATTCAAAATCGGGTTAAAAATTCAAAAAAATTTCTGTCAAAAATTGCACAAAAATTTTATCAAAATGTAAAAATGATAAAACTATCTTCATTTCGCCTTTAAAAGGGAATTATGATATTCAAACGGGTCTACCAGCCGTAAATATTTGTCACTAACTTGTGCATTAACTTTTACTCTAAAAGATCAACAAGTTAAAACTTTTATATAATTTTTTTAATTTCGATACATTTTGTACATTATTTCAACAACGGGATAAAATTTTAAAAAAAATTTCTGTCAAAAATTGCACAGAAATTTTAGAAATATAAAAATTTATCAACAGTTTTAAACTTTTATATAATTTTTTTAATTTCGATACATTTTGTACAATATTTTAACAACGGGATAAAAATTTAAAAAATATTTCTGTCAAAAATTGCACAGAAATTTTAGAAATATAAAAATTTATCAACAGTTTTAAACTTTTATATAATTTTTTTAATTTCGATACATTTTGTACAATATTTTAACAACGGGATAAAAATTTAAAAAATATTTCTGTCAAAAATTGCACAGAAATTTTAGAAATATAAAAATTTATCAACAGTTTTAAACTTTTATATAATTTTTTTAATTTCGATACATTTTGTACAATATTTTAACAACGGGATAAAAATTTAAAAAATATTTCTGTCAAAAATTGCACAGAAATTTTAGAAATATAAAAATTTATCAACAGTTTTAAACTTTTATATAATTTTTTTAATTTCGATACATTTTGTACAATATTTTAACAACGGGATAAAAATTTAAAAAATATTTCTGTCAAAAATTGCACAGAAATTTTAGAAATATAAAAATTTATCAACAGTTTTAAACTTTTATATAATTTTTTTAATTTCGATACATTTTGTACAATATTTTAACAACGGGATAAAAATTTAAAAAATATTTCTGTCAAAAATTGCACAGAAATTTTAGAAATATAAAAATTTATCAACAGTTTTAAACTTTTATATAATTTTTTTAATTTCGATACATTTTGTACAATATTTTAACAACGGGATAAAAATTTAAAAAATATTTCTGTCAAAAATTGCACAGAAATTTTAGAAATATAAAAATTTATCAACAGTTTTAAACTTTTATATAATTTTTTTAATTTCGATACATTTTGTACAATATTTTAACAACGGGATAAAAATTTAAAAAATATTTCTGTCAAAAATTGCACAGAAATTTTAGAAATATAAAAATTTATCAACAGTTTTAAACTTTTATATAATTTTTTTAATTTCGATACATTTTGTACAATATTTTAACAACGGGATAAAAATTTAAAAAATATTTCTGTCAAAAATTGCACAGAAATTTTAGAAATATAAAAATTTATCAACAGTTTTAAACTTTTATATAATTTTTTTAATTTCGATACATTTTGTACAATATTTTAACAACGGGATAAAAATTTAAAAAATATTTCTGTCAAAAATTGCACAGAAATTTTAGAAATATAAAAATTTATCAACAGTTTTAAACTTTTATATAATTTTTTTAATTTCGATACATTTTGTACAATATTTTAACAACGGGATAAAAATTTAAAAAATATTTCTGTCAAAAATTGCACAGAAATTTTAGAAATATAAAAATTTATCAACAGTTTTAAACTTTTATATAATTTTTTTAATTTCGATACATTTTGTACAATATTTTAACAACGGGATAAAAATTTAAAAAATATTTCTGTCAAAAATTGCACAGAAATTTTAGAAATATAAAAATTTATCAACAGTTTTAAACTTTTATATAATTTTTTTAATTTCGATACATTTTGTACAATATTTTAACAACGGGATAAAAATTTAAAAAATATTTCTGTCAAAAATTGCACAGAAATTTTAGAAATATAAAAATTTATCAACAGTTTTAAACTTTTATATAATTTTTTTAATTTCGATACATTTTGTACAATATTTTAACAACGGGATAAAAATTTAAAAAATATTTCTGTCAAAAATTGCACAGAAATTTTAGAAATATAAAAATTTATCAACAGTTTTAAACTTTTATATAATTTTTTTAATTTCGATACATTTTGTACAATATTTTAACAACGGGATAAAAATTTAAAAAATATTTCTGTCAAAAATTGCACAGAAATTTTAGAAATATAAAAATTTATCAACAGTTTTAAACTTTTATATAATTTTTTTAATTTCGATACATTTTGTACAATATTTTAACAACGGGATAAAAATTTAAAAAATATTTCTGTCAAAAATTGCACAGAAATTTTAGAAATATAAAAATTTATCAACAGTTTTAAACTTTTATATAATTTTTTTAATTTCGATACATTTTGTACAATATTTTAACAACGGGATAAAAATTTAAAAAATATTTCTGTCAAAAATTGCACAGAAATTTTAGAAATATAAAAATTTATCAACAGTTTTAAACTTTTATATAATTTTTTTAATTTCGATACATTTTGTACAATATTTTAACAACGGGATAAAAATTTAAAAAATATTTCTGTCAAAAATTGCACAGAAATTTTAGAAATATAAAAATTTATCAACAGTTTTAAACTTTTATATAATTTTTTTAATTTCGATACATTTTGTACAATATTTTAACAACGGGATAAAAATTTAAAAAATATTTCTGTCAAAAATTGCACAGAAATTTTAGAAATATAAAAATTTATCAACAGTTTTAAACTTTTATATAATTTTTTTAATTTCGATACATTTTGTACAATATTTTAACAACGGGATAAAAATTTAAAAAATATTTCTGTCAAAAATTGCACAGAAATTTTAGAAATATAAAAATTTATCAACAGTTTTAAACTTTTATATAATTTTTTTAATTTCGATACATTTTGTACAATATTTTAACAACGGGATAAAAATTTAAAAAATATTTCTGTCAAAAATTGCACAGAAATTTTAGAAATATAAAAATTTATCAACAGTTTTAAACTTTTATATAATTTTTTTAATTTCGATACATTTTGTACAATATTTTAACAACGGGATAAAAATTTAAAAAATATTTCTGTCAAAAATTGCACAGAAATTTTAGAAATATAAAAATTTATCAACAGTTTTAAACTTTTATATAATTTTTTTAATTTCGATACATTTTGTACAATATTTTAACAACGGGATAAAAATTTAAAAAATATTTCTGTCAAAAATTGCACAGAAATTTTAGAAATATAAAAATTTATCAACAGTTTTAAACTTTTATATAATTTTTTTAATTTCGATACATTTTGTACAATATTTTAACAACGGGATAAAAATTTAAAAAATATTTCTGTCAAAAATTGCACAGAAATTTTAGAAATATAAAAATTTATCAACAGTTTTAAACTTTTATATAATTTTTTTAATTTCGATACATTTTGTACAATATTTTAACAACGGGATAAAAATTTAAAAAATATTTCTGTCAAAAATTGCACAGAAATTTTAGAAATATAAAAATTTATCAACAGTTTTAAACTTTTATATAATTTTTTTAATTTCGATACATTTTGTACAATATTTTAACAACGGGATAAAAATTTAAAAAATATTTCTGTCAAAAATTGCACAGAAATTTTAGAAATATAAAAATTTATCAACAGTTTTAAACTTTTATATAATTTTTTTAATTTCGATACATTTTGTACAATATTTTAACAACGGGATAAAAATTTAAAAAATATTTCTGTCAAAAATTGCACAGAAATTTTAGAAATATAAAAATTTATCAACAGTTTTAAACTTTTATATAATTTTTTTAATTTCGATACATTTTGTACAATATTTTAACAACGGGATAAAAATTTAAAAAATATTTCTGTCAAAAATTGCACAGAAATTTTAGAA
Organism: Brachionus paranguensis; assembly: GCA_016802215.1. NCBI lineage: Eukaryota > Metazoa > Rotifera > Eurotatoria > Ploima > Brachionidae > Brachionus > Brachionus paranguensis. Next base: position 384,690 of record JAESIX010000004.1, read on the forward strand.
ATATAAAAATTTATCAACAGTTTTAAACTTTTATATAATTTTTTTAATTTCGATACATTTTGTACAATATTTTAACAACGGGATAAAAATTTAAAAAATATTTCTGTCAAAAATTGCACAGAAATTTTAGAAATATAAAAATTTATCAACAGTTTTAAACTTTTATATAATTTTTTTAATTTCGATACATTTTGTACAATATTTTAACAACGGGATAAAAATTTAAAAAATATTTCTGTCAAAAATTGCACAGAAATTTTAGAAATATAAAAATTTATCAACAGTTTTAAACTTTTATATAATTTTTTTAATTTCGATACATTTTGTACAATATTTTAACAACGGGATAAAAATTTAAAAAATATTTCTGTCAAAAATTGCACAGAAATTTTAAAAAATATAAAAATGTAAAAAATGATTAACTATATTCATTTCTTAATTATGACATTCAAACTATTTTGTGCATTAACTTTTACTCTAAAAGATTAACAAGTTAAAACTTTTATATATTTTTATTATTTCGGGCAGCGGAGCGACTAGACCAACTTGTTGTAAAAGCAATCGTGAAATAAGGAAAAAAAGGCCAAGTTCTCTCTAAAAAGACAAACTCACTCTCGCTGCCGCGGCTAGGGCAAACAAAATTATAATTTTCCTCCAGAGCCATAATTCAACATATCAAGATCAGCACACACATCAATCGATCATAAGCCCCCAAATTGACAATACTAACTTAAACATTATAATTATTTATTATAATATTCTCAACCCAAAAAGTCATGTTTCACTTAATAACAACAAAAAATCTAAAAAAAAATCAATTTATTTTTGTAAAAATTTATTCTAGTTCTAAGTTGATTTAAAAGTCTAAAAAAGGTGCTTTAGATTCGATTCGAACTAGTCTTTGTCTCTCGCACTGCAACACGCACACACAGACCGACAGAATGGCCACAGCCAACAGCCTGAACGACGAGGAGTCGAGCAAAAAGATGGGCACCCGCGTGTTCAAAAAGTCGAGTCCGAACGGCAAAATAACGACGTACTTGGGCAAACGGGACTACATCGACTACAACTCGGCCATAGAGCCGATAGACGGCGTGGTGCTGATCGACCCGGACTACGTGAAGGAGCGCAAGGTGTTCGCGCACGTCCTGGCCGCGTTCCGCTACGGCCGCGAGGACCTGGACGTGCTCGGGCTCACGTTCCGCAAGGACCTGTTCATCGCCCAGCAGCAGATCTACCCTCAGGTCGAGCAGCCCAAGCACTTGACCCACCTGCAGCACCGCCTGCTCAAAAAGCTGGGCCCCCACGCCTACCCGTTCTTTTTCCAGCTGCCCAAGAACGCGCCGGCCTCGGTCACGCTGCAGCCGGCGCCCGGCGACACCGGCAAGCCGTGCGGCGTCGACTACGAGCTCAAGACCTACTGCGCCGAGGACCTGGACGAGAAGCCGCACAAGCGAAACTCGGTCCGGCTGGCCATACGGAAGCTGACGTACGCGCCGCCGAGCCGCGCGCCCCAGCCCGCCATCGAGGCCCACAAGGAGTTCATGATGTCGCCGGCGCCCCTCCACCTCGAGTGCACTCTCGACAAAGAACTGTACTACCACGGCGAGTCCATAACCGTCAACGTCCAGGCCACCAACAACTCGAACAAAACGGTCAAAAAAATACGCATCACGGTGATTCAGACGGCCGAGATAATGCTCTACTCGACCACGCAGTACAAGTGTGAAGTGGCCGAGATGGAGTCCACGGACGGCTTTCCCATCAACCCCAGCTCCACCATGTCCAAAGTGTACACGCTGACGCCCCTGCTCGACAACAACAAGGACAAGCGGGGCCTGGCCCTCGACGGCAAGCTCAAGCACGAGGACACCAACTTGGCCTCGTCCACCATTGTCACCGACGCCACTCAGAAGGAAAATTTGGGAATTATTGTGCAGTACAAGGTGAAGGTGAAACTTGTGGTGAGCATGGGCGGCGACTTGGCCGTCGAGCTGCCGTTCACGCTCACGCATCCGAAGCCGGCGGGCGAATGTGTGGCCGTGCCGGCCGAAAAAGAGGTGGAGGTCAAGGTCGTTCAGCAAGCGGCCAATGATCAGACTGTGCCCGTCGATCTTAATCTTATCGAATTCGAGACCAGCTCGACTCAGCAGCAGCAGCAGCAGAATGGCACATTGAACAAAGTGGCTGGCAGTGCTGACGATGATCTGATATTTGAGGAGTTTGCCCGCATCCGCCTCAAGGGACACGAGCCTGACGACACTGATGTCTAAACGAATGTAAATTGGGTCGTTGATTTTTTTCTCTTTTTTTTATTTCTTTTTTTTTTTTTTCAATATTTTTTATTTTTTATGTAAAATTAGAAAATGATTTAAGTGTTTAGTTCGAGTCCAGCACATTATTCGCACAGTCAACTCTCATAATTTGCCCCTTTTTTCTCTCTCTCTCTCTCTCTCTTTCGTTTAGGTTTGTCAATTTGCTTTTAGTTTTTTTTTTTGTTCTATCTTTAATAACGCCTTAGGCTATGAATGGAGACAATAAAAAAAAGAAAAAAATTTTCTTTATTATTTATTTAATTTTTGTTTCTAATTAATTTTAATTTTAATAAAATTCTCATATGTACTGCTTTTTCAATTATTTTTTTGAATTTTTTTTAATTAATTATTCAAGGTTAATCAACAGGCTAGTGCCCATGTCATTAATGACCGATTAACACTTCATTTATTTAATTTTATAAAATTAATCATTACAATTTAAAAAAATAGAAAAAAAAATTATTGAAAAAAGTAAAACATTGAAACATTTAAATTGAATTTTTTGAATTTTTTTTCAAAATCTGTAAAAATCAAATTGATATTATTGAAAATTGATTGTTTGAAAGTAGAAAACTTCAATATTAATCTCTTGATCACAAAGCTATTTATCAGTCTTGCATAAAAATAATCAAAGGTTTTTTCACCATTAGCCGTTTTTGACATTGGTTCAATCAGATTTCCGCTATTCCTTAAATTGTATTTTAAGTTTCTTGAGTCATTTTTCTTTAATTTCATTCTTAAATTTTCAGGTGAATTATGGAAAAAAAGTGTTTTATAGGCAAAAGATAGCATTCTATCAAGAGTTCTATGCTGAAATGCATATAAGCCATATTTTTCTAGAAAATTATTAACACAATTAAAGTTATTAAATTCAAATTTAAATTTAAATAATTTGAATATTGAAAAATAATAACTTTTAGCAAGTTTAACTATTGCATCTTTTGAAAAATAACACAAAAGTGTTGAGCAATAATCAAAATAAGGCAAAATAAATGACTTAAAAAACTGAATTTTTACAGAAGTAGAAAGATAGAAAAGTCTAAAAAGCGGCTGCTCAAAATAGAATGTTCACAAGTTTGTCAAGTTAAAATATGCTCTTATTAACACACAAAGACCGAAATTTTTTTTATACTTTAAGTACTAAAGGGGTCTAAAAAACCCCTTTAATAAAAAATGCTTTTTAGATTGCATAAATTACCAAAGTTACTCAAAATATGTTAGAAAATATACTGAATGTAAAAATAAATGTCTTTTTCTTATTTTGTTTTGATTTAAAAAAAAATTTTGCCTATTTTTTAGAAAAAATTTGATATAAACTAAAGAAACAAAAATAATTTCCAAAAATTTTTTCTAAATTCATACTACTAGTTCCTAACAATTTTTACAGATCGATTTAAAAACATTCCACCCTACCCAAGGACCAAATGTAAATTGTTTAAATTTCTTACAAGTAAAGCTTGATTTGTTTCCATTACGGAAAAAAATGGTATTGAGAGGAACATTTTGGCAAAAAAAACTTTTTGCATAAAAGATACCGATAAAAGCTAATATATCTACAGCTTTCTGATGACAATTGGTACAATTCAATGTAAATTTATCGTGGACAAGTCATAAATCATGAAGAATGTTGACAGTTAGGTCTCATTTATTTATGTGTAGTATAGCTTGTTGGTCTAACTTTCTCATTAAAATTTATTTTTTTTCTGTCATTCAATCTAACCAACACCGTTGCATTTTTGAAGAATGAAGTTTTTTTTCAATGTAATTTTCTTCTTATTCAGAATATTCATTATCTGAGTCTTCATCTGAGTCATATTCAGTATTAGGGTTGATTTGATGTTTCCATTTCTTCTTCAAAATCATTATCAAAGTCATCATTTTCCTCATAATCATTATAATTATCATCAGAGACTTCTGATTAGGTATCATTCGCATTACTAAGAAGTTTAAAAGCTTTTCATCGAGACATGGTTCAAAAATTTTCATTTATTATGGGAATTAAGTAGAGTTTGGAATTAAAAGCATAATTTTCCATTCTTTGATTTATTAAACAAAATAAAAGTCAATATATTTGGAGGGTCGAAAAAACCTCTCTTCGGGCTTAACGTATACTTTTTTTTCTTGCATGAAAATTAAAAAAATTTTTAATCCAAATTTATTAATTATAATTTTATTGATTTTAATTTTGATGGAAAAAAAAATTCCAAAAATGATTATATTTATTGAGTAATAAACAAAAGAAGCACCAAAAAGGGTCGAAAAAACCCCTCAGGGCTTTGAGTGTTAAGCGAATTTAGCCCTAACCCTAAAATTTTGTACACATATTTAATAGGCTGTTGTAGCTCTCTTAATAACTTAATAAATTTATATAATTTTACAAATTTAAACGTAAAACTAAAAAGGTCCAAAATTTCTTTAGTTATGTTGAATAACTGAATTTTGAGCCTTTAAAGTGTTACAATTAAATAATTACTAATACTTAATTTTAAAGATCGATAAAAAAAATTAAATAATATGTACCATGCTTCATTGTTCGATAATGCAGTCTCATTACTCAAAATACGGCTTGTCGCAGGCAATAAATTCCATGTTAAAACATTTTTAACTTATGCCACTGAAGCATCAAAAATTTATTAAATTAAATATCTCTACATTACGGGAAGCATGTTTAAATTTCTTTCATCATTAAAGGAAGGTCGGTTTAGATTGAGTAACAATTGCGATGTTGCAGTAACCTCTGTGTCATATCGGAGCCTTCAGTCAAAATAGTTACGAAACTCTCCTATAGTCATGTTTGATAGCATGAGAAAATATATTATAATAATAATTATTCGATTTAATACAACTTAAATTAAAAATTATTTGACTTTCAATTGAAAAAAAAATTTGGACCGATATAGAATTAAATTAATATTTTATTGCTAGATAGTTCCTTAATTGTTTAAAAAAAAAAATCTTTTTTTAAATTTTTTTTAAATTAAAATTTATAAATTAATATTTTTCAAGTTATGGATTTTTTTAAAAAAATTCAAAAAAATTTTAACTCTTGTTTGAATTGTTGAATTAAAGCTCACTTTCAGTCTTTGTTGATTTTAAATATTTTTTTTTTACATTCAAACTTAAATAAAAAAAATTTAAAATTTAGAAATCAAATTAAAAAGCAATTTAATTATACACTATATTGTTAAGATTTTATTTATTTGCAATACTAATTTCGAATGATGCTTGAATCAGGGGTTTTATTTTAAAAAGTGGTTACAATTAAATCCAAGCTAACATCAAAAACTTTTTCGTCTATTAAAGATGTGAAATTTAAGGTATTGCCAATTTTCATGCAAGCTTTCATAAATAGACAAAGAAAAGCTTATTCAAAGAACTCAATTAGTTTAATAAAATCCATTAATTATTTATGAAGTTTACAATTTAGCTGTACTCAAAAGCCTTTTGAAAGATTATTTAAATTAAAGAAAGAATCTCTCGATTCTTATCAATTCTTTGGAATTAGAGTGGTTGATATTCAATGATTGTCTTCAAATTGTAAATTTCTAAAAGGTTCAATATTACAAATATTTTGTAAAAATTTTTAATTTAACATTTTGATGATACAAATGATGTTCCACCACAATATACCGAAACTTGATTTTCAATTTGTCATTAATTATAGATTTTGAAATTTTATTTCAAAAATTTTAAAATCATTTGGCTTTTAGCTCAGTTGAGATTTGAGTAAGTGTCTCTTTTGAACTTGGAAAACAATTTTTGGTGAAAAAAATGTATCACTTGGGCAGTGAATCAGCGATTGAAAATGTATGAAGGCGCAACTTTGTGTTTTCTCAGTGGACTCGAATCTATGTGTATGAAAAAAAGAATTGTATCTCTGCCATTAACATCTTCATTTCCTCCTCGCAGTTTTTTTTAAATACACACTGAACAATGAAAGAAAGAAGGTGGCCATGGAAAATCAATGTACTAAACTACAATGTATCTGAAAACCACCAGATAAATGGAATTTTTTTGGTTATATTGTTTTTGTTTTTTTTTTCAAACTATTTACTTTCAGACATCGAAAGATGTCTTCTGCGGGTGGGGGAGAAATGTAGTACCCACTGTATCTCAGGCCCTATATCTCTTTCTTTATACATATATGTAATATTTTCTATCCTAGTCGATAATAGGTGAGGCGCTTATTTCCAATTCCAATACCTTTTTTTGAGCAACGGTTTCGATCTGACACAGAGGTTATTGTATCGAATTGATCATCTACACCGCAATTATTACCCAGTCGAAACCGGTCACCCATTTTTAATGAAAGAGGTTTAAACATGCGTCCCGTACGGCAGAGATATTTTTAAATAAAACTTAGTATTATTTCTAAAATTGAAGAAAAAATATCTAATTAAACTAAGAAAATTATGTTTTTTGCCCTTTTTTTACTTGTTTTTCTACCAATTAATATTCGATAAATTACCAAAAATTACGTAAAACGATAATTTAGTTCATAGAATCAAAATTGAATCAAATTAAAAATTAGATTTATTTTGCCGAAAATTACGAAAAAGTGTCTACTTTTTGACCCTTTTGAGTTTCAGGTAAATTAACGTAATTTTACGTAATTTAACGTTAAATTACTTAAAAACCATTTAACATACCACTGCTGTATATATTTAAATAAAAAATTATTTAAAAAATAAAATCTTTCTTATATTTGGGAATTATTTTTATATCGAAAATATCTGTAATGGATTTTAATGATTTTTATGCTTTTAATTATTTTTGTTTCTGCTAAACAATCTATTCATGAAGCCGATTTCAGGACCTTTCAATGAAATTCAGGTCCGGATTGCTACGGTATTGTGAATTTTGATACAAAAACAAAATATAAAAAATGCCAAAGCTTAATTTCTGAAGGACCAAAACATTTTCTGTAAATTGATGCAACTTATATATTCTATGTACACCAATAAATTGATTCTGATAAATTCTGCAAAATTCATAACACTGTGAATTTTGGTAAAAAAACAAGAACAAAATATAAAAATCGCCAGAGCTTTTATTCGTAGCGATTAAAACATGTTGTGTAAATTGTAGCAACTGATGAATCCTCTGTGTCACCACTTAAAGTTGGTTGGATAATATGATATCCCATATTCACAATTTTCTGAGTTTTGCAGATTCAATATATTGGTGGTTCAAAGGATTTGTCAGTTGCTACAATTTACGCCAGAGCTTTTATTCGTAGCGATCAAAACATGTTCTGTAAATTGTAGCAACTGACAAATCCTTTGAACCATCAATATACAATGTTCAGAACATGTTTTGGTCTTTCAGTTCTAAGCTTTGGCATTTTTCATATTTTGTCTTTTATATCAAAATTCATGTCATTGTAACTTCAATATTTTTTACTTGAAAGTAGTCTTTGACTTATTTGACTTGATTGCAAGGTGCATTTTTATGATTCAAATGTTCCAACATGCCCTAGCAGATTCATTGTTAGAAGCAAGTTATCTACTGAGATATCCAGATGGGTGTAAAAAAATAAAATTTTCACGATTTAGCCCCAGGTTTAACTTAGTGAATAGAAATTTATTTTTTTAAAAAAATCTTTTAAGGACAAATTTTGACACAAATGTATTTTTTTGAAAATTTGAATTCTATTTGAAAAAAGGATATATTAAAATAGCATATTTTAATTTGATTTATAATACTAGAAGTTTGTTTTATAATTTGAATTTTTTAAGAGCTTGAGTTTTTAATTAATTTTCTACAACTATTACAAAACTGGTATTTTTCTAAGCTTATGGAAATAAAAAAATAGTTTTGCGCTTTAAATTGACATATTTAGCAAATTTTCGAGTTTTATTTACAAATTTAAAAAAGCTTAAATCTAACTTTGATTAGTTGACAAACTACCCACAATTTCACTTAATCAGAATAAATTTACTCGAACAAAACTTTAAAAATTTAAGTCAAATTTAATTTAATAAATACTTTTTTCAAATAAAGAAATTAATTTAAAAATTTCCGTTTTTTTGGCGCTTTTAAAACCTATTTCCTGCCGCGTTCTTGAGACTTCAATTTCCCCCTAAAAAACGCGTATAAATAGGTTAAACTTTTTATTGTTTAATTTACATAACATAAACAATTACCCGCGGATTTTTTTATTGTTTAATAGAGTGGAAATTTTGGGTTACACACGTTCTGTGTCAGAGTAGACGTTTGAACGACGTGACTGATAAGAAAAGCCAAATTAACGAGATTAATAAGTGATTCACCCAAGGCGATTTAGAATACTATCCACAAACTTGAGTATTATCTTGTTTTGTTACAAAAGTGTTAAGTCTTGTTACATAATCCAAAAACTTAAGTAAATAGACAAATTTTTTATTTAGAAAAGACTTGATTGAGTCAAGTTTACTTTAAAAACTCGATAAGCTCTTTAAAATTTATCGAGATGTCCATGTCCCTGTCAATTCCGCCACCACCTCCTCCTTTGCCTGATTTTCGTTTTGAGCTTGTGCGAAAGACCGACCTTGCGCACAAAATTGATTCTGTTTCGTTGCCTCAGCAAATAGTACCCGAATCAAGCTTTAAACTCAAACAATTCACATGGTCAAAAATACCGCTGAATAGAATCGCTGGCAAAGACAACATATGGACCAAATATGCAGTTCAAAGTGACATAGTTGCGTTTGACGCCGAGTTTTATTCTTATCTGGAGCAGTATTTTGTCGAGGCAAAAAAAATTGATGACCGAAGACACTCGACTTTAATCAGAGAATTTAAACTAATGCATTCAAGTGACAAAATTAATCTGTTGGACAGCAAAAAAAGTCTGAACATTAATATATTCTTAAAACAATTTAGATGGTAAGTTTAAGTATTAAATTTTTTTTAATTGTATCATGGGTTTGATATTTTAATTTTTTTCTTTTTGGATAAAAATTAATTTTTGTTTAGGTGTTTAAAGTCAAAAATTATCTTTGCTTAAAAATGTTTTATTTAGGCTTTAAAGAGTAAAATCGAAATTAACAGCTAATACAGAAAAAAATTGTTTAACAAAAGACTAGTTTAAATAATTTTAATTAGAAACATTTTTTTATTTTTTTTTTTTAAAAGGACTATATTTTTGAAACAATATGGTTAAAGAGATTGTATATCTTTAATGGAAAAATATAAGTCAAATATTAAAGGAAGGTTACATCCTTTTTTTAATTTGTTGAGCTAAAATTTTTGAAAAAGTAAATTTTCTAAGATGTAAAAAATTTAAACTGTAAGAAGATTTAAAAAAAAATTAAAAAATCTTAATTTTTTTGACCATTTACTGAATTTTACATAAAATAATATCAGATTATCTTTTTTTTACATAATCCACCTTCAGCTGATAATTTTTTTTCTAATAATATTTTTTTGCTCATTTTAAAAAGAATGAAACATGAATTAGTACTTTATTTTGACATTTAAATCTCAAAGTTTATTTTTAATAAAAAATTTAGATTAAAAAATAGAAAGTTTTTTTTTAACTCAAGTTTATGGTTAATTTTTTTTATTTCGATAAAATTTTGACATTCTTCTTTTGACGACCATCTGTATAATTTTTTATTGCTTGACTAATTTCTTAATTTTTTGGCAAAACTTATTCTATATATCTATTTTTTATTATGCAAAAGATCTAAAATTCGATTAAAAGCACCTGAATCGACTTGTGTCTTGTCCTTAAATTAAAAAAACTTTTCAATTCAGCATTTTTTTTTTATCATTTTGTTTTCTTGGTTTAGATAAATATTTGTAGATTGATAAGACGAAGGATTTAAATGCTCATTAAGTGTTTCATAATAGCATTCAAAATACAAAAATTATTTTAAAAAGCTTGAAATTAAATTTTTTTATTTATTTAAAAAAATGTCGGCTTTTTATATTTGCAATAGATTATTCTAATTTAAATGAATGATTATATCTGTTTTAATGTAATGTGTTAAACTAACTCTGCAGTAAAAAACAAAACATTGTTAATTTATTGTATTAAAAGAAGAGTTAATTTAAGTTAGTAAGCCTCAATTTTTTTTAATATTAAGTTTTCCCTCATTTAACCTGTCATTTAAAAAAAAAGAATTTAAAAATTGGAATTTTTGATTCCATTATGCTTTTAAAATCTGGCAAATTAAAATTTTTAGTTTGATAATAAACTTGGGGTTGTTTCAATTCAGAAAAACTTGAATATTTTTTTCACTAAAACAGATAATTTAGTTCTGTAAAATGCTTAACTATGAGCAAATTTGCTTAATGCAGTAAAATAGGTCTGCAAAGTACTCTGCAATTTTCTGCATATTGCACGTCATTAAAAAGTATTCTAATCAACTGTGCAATTATATTGCAGAGTTTTTGCAGACATATATTTTCGGATTAAGCAAAGTTGCTTAAACATAAAGCATTTTAGAGAACTAAATTATCTATTTTAGTTATTAAAAAGTTATTCAAATTTTTCTGAATTGAAAAGATCGAATTGAAACGAACTTCACGGCCCCAATAAACTTAAATACCAAAAAAATCAAAAAAATAATGGCTATTTTTTTTTAAAGAAGAACAACAGAATTTTTGTCTTTAAAATTTTATATTAATATAACTAAAAATAAAATATGATTTTTTTATTAATGGAAAATACTAATCTCGTAAAATTTAATTTTAATTACTGTGAATTTAATTTTTAAAGTGATGCAGACGAAATTTGTGAAAATTTGGTCGGAAAAAATCAGCTTTTCGGCCTTGAAAACTTTGAAGCCTTACTAAAAATACTTCCCGATTCAAATGAAGTAAAATTAATTTAATATTAAGTGGATTGCATTTTAATTTTGATTTAGATTGAAATTTTGAATGGATACTCTGGAGATATAGATAAACTAGGCCAAGCGGAAAAATTTCTTTTGAAACTAATAAAAATTCCAAAGTATGAAAAAAAAATTTTAAAATAACTTTTTAATTTTAATCAGTTACAAGCTTCGAATTGAGTGTTTGGTTGTTAAAGAAGAATTTTACAATCAAGTTTATTTTTTTAACACAACATTCGATTCGGTACTTACCGCTTGCCAGATCGTTTATGAAAACAAAAATTTACCTCAATTTTTATTGTATATTTGCAAGGCAGGAAATTTTCTCAATCATGTAAAATTTATTTCCATATTTTTCAGAAAAAATTTAATTTTTTTTAAAAGGGATCCTATTCTGGAAATGCGGCAGGTTTCAAATTGTCCTCACTTAACAAACTTTGTGACATAAAGTCGAATCAAAATTCAATCACACTTCTTCAATTAATAGTACAAGTAAATTGAAAATTAAATTATATTTTTTTTTTTTGAATTCAAATTAAAGAGATTGGAAGTGGAAAAAAAAGAACTGCTACTTTTGCCAGATGAAATAATGTCAAATCTTAAGCACGTACTAACAGTTCAAACCGAAGTTTTTGTTAGCGATTTTTTTACTTTTGCAGACAAAGTAAAAAATTTATACGAGCAGTTATTTTGTGTAAATTTAATGAGTGATTTAAAGGAGTTTTTTAAAGTAAAACTTTTAATTTCTTATTTAGCAAAAATTATATTTTTTGCTATAGACTGCAGTAAAAAATATCAACGAGCTTAAATCCAAGGAAAATAAATTTGAAGAATGGAATTTGAAGTTGGCTAATTATTTTTGCGAGGATCCTGTAAGCTTTCGACTCGAGGAATGTTTCAATATTCTCTTTGTTTTTGCAGAAAAAATAAAAGTAATTTAAATTAACTTAATTTAGTAAATGCTGGTAAAAGTACAAAAATTATGCATCGTAAAAAATGTTTTTAAAATATCTGTTTCATTTAATTTGGCATTGAAAATTTTGAAAAGATTTTACCCACCGGTCGTATTATTTACGAAACTTCTTTTTGAACTTTAGAAAAAGTTAATTTATTTTTAAAAACATTATTTTAGTATCCCGCAGTTTATTTTTTATAGAATTTATTAGTTCTTAATCATGAAGATTTTTTATTTTATAAAGTACTTTAGTCGACAAGAAATTTTTAAAAAATTTTTCCAACCTGATGAAAAGTTTGTAAAATTAAAATTTTATTACATCTATGATTTTTAATGACAATAGTCTCATTTTAATAATTATTCGTCTTATTTTATTAATATAAATTATTTTCTTCCTTTTATATAGTGTTTTAAACAAAGTAATTTAAAAAAAATTCTTAATTTAATTTTTTTAAATTTTTTAAACAAAGAGTAAAATTTCTGACAAAAATTATTATTTAAATGAACATTTTTGTTTAATTACATACTTAATTTAATAATCTTATTCGAATAGAAAATATGATTTATTGGTCATAGTTAATTAATGTCCCGATTTTTTTTCTAAAAGCCCAAAATTGGTACTGCATTTTATTACAGCTAGATCTATTTTCAGAAAATACTTTACAAACTTTCATAAATTTTAATGTGTGTTTTTTTCTTACAGAGACTGTAATTAGATTGAATATATTAGTTTATATGATTTATTAAAAATAAAATTGTTAAATTGTTGTTGGTGATTTTGTGCGTGATTGCTATGCACTCAACCAATGAGTGTCACAAATAAATTTGAATGAATCACGCACACTAAAAATAAAAATAACTTAAATTTTTTTTTAATTTCTAAAAGATAAAATTTTTTAATTTTGTAATAATAATTAAGTTGAAAAATCTTTGATAAATCTTTGAAATTAAAAAAAAATCAAAATTGTTCAAATCCCAGTCAAATTAGAAATTTTTTAAAAGCATTAAAAAAAAGCTAAAATATAAATTCGTCAATTATCAATGTATATAAATTGAAAAGATTAATTTGCAAAAAAAAAAATAGAAGGACTTTTTTTCATATTTCACTTAAAACCAAATTTTCTGCCCTAAATTCACAAATTTTCAATTTTTTCAGATTACCTAACAAATCATAGTTTAAGCCTAATTTTTTAATCCATTCGAAGAAACTTTTTTTAAATAATTTTTAATCATAGCAATCGTGTGAAATTTACCAGTTTCCTAAATTAAAAATCATATTTTATTTTATGTGTTTTTTTAGATTCTCATTATTTATGTTTTTTCTATCTCTCTCAAACATTTGGGTGGTTGATTAAAGAGTGAAAAATAAAAATTATTTTAAAATGAATTCGAGTCCGGATTGATAGAATTTTGAAAAAAATTCAAAAGAGAAAAAAATATTTACTTAGAGAAACCAAATGCAATCAGGATCTTTCTAAAATAAGAAACAAAAAAATAAAATAATTCAATAAAAAATTTCTAACTTTTGCTAGCATTTGAATTTTATGACTTTAACTTTTATTTTGAACTAGAATGTCAAATCTACGAAAACTGAAATTGTTACGACTGTTAAAAAAATTAAAAAGGCACCAAAAACTAACTCGGACTATTATGATACGACTAATTATTTGGAAGAATTGGATGGAGTTGTGGTAAATTATCGAAATAGTCGAGCTAGGCCCTCCGCCAGACTTTCTCATCCGGTTTCTAGTTTTGTCCGATTTTTGCATGATGATGCCGAAACAAATAGAGAGTTGGTGAACACTTCACTCGATTTAGATTCAATAAAACCCAGAAGAAGCTTGTCAAGCTACCAGTTTGGTGTGTCTAAACTAGACAATAAAAAAGGTAAATCGATGAGCCTATTAGAAGAAAATGAAAATGAGAATCCGGACCGAAAAAAGTCAAATCGCCTGTCAGGACTTAGAAAAATGGAAGAATTTCAAAAATTGGCATCTATGTACAAAAATTTTGAACAAGAAGATTCTAATACTTCTGTCAGAACAAAATCTCAAGACCAAAAGATTAATCTTGAAGAAAAATTGGCATTTTTTGAGAACATGTCTTGCGATCAAAATTCCAAATCAAAAATAGACAAACAGAATAATTCTAGTTTTGTATTTCCTAAGAAATGTCAAGAAACTAAAATCTGTGAGGTTTTGAGAGACGAAGGCTTTGAGACTCAGTCCAATTCTTCCATGTCTAATACTAATGATATGGAACATAAAAAGGAATATGAGAGAAAAGAGATGAAGAGACGGTCGGTTTGTCCGATTATTGGTAGAACCAAGTCTTGTTCCAAGCCAATAATTGATACGAGACATTCAGTTTACATTACATATAATGATGGCCTAAATATTAAGTCTAATAATTCATTGTATATGAATGAAACAGTATCTACCAAAGCAAAAAAGACAAGCTTAAAAGTTAACCAAAAAAATGCTCTCCAATGTCAAAGCAAGACTAAATTTTCATCAAAAACAAATTCAGAGTCTCCACTGACAAAGCCTAGAACAATTTCATCGTCCAGCTCATCAACATTAGGCTCTCAAAAGTTAACAAGAAAAAACAAAACAATAAATGAAAAATCAATTCTCACCAAAATGACAACTATCAAAATTTAAGTCTTTTTTTTTAATAAGTTTAATTTTTTTTAATTTCAATTAATAATAAAATAAGATTTCAGAAAAAATCATCTTTCAATAGATTTAGTGACATGTCACTAATCTTGATCTTAGTATCCAACTACATAGGCAGGGACAACTAGATGGTTTTCTCAAAACTAATAATAACAATATTTATAAGCTATAACAGTTAACACTGCAGAGCAGAAACTTAATGGATTCATGTTTCTGTTGAGACCATTAAAGGTCTTGTTCCGCAACAACCTTGGAAGTACATCTCTTAAAAAAGCCATTAGTGTGGTAAACTTTAAAATAATAGCAAACGAGAAAGGTGAAGAAAATTTCTAACATTCAAGAATATTAGCAAGTTACCAATATTAAATTCTCAAGTACTTCATTTTTATTTTATTTTAGATATAATTTTTATTATTTTCGAAAAATGTTAAATAAGTTTGAATCGAGCACTCCAGAAAGATTAGTATTTTAGCCGATAAATGAAAAAAATTGAAGCAGTTTAAAAGAAAATTTTGAAATTAAAATTGGCTAGGCTCGATTGGGAAAAATCCACACTCAAGCAGACTCTTAGGGCATAAAATAAATAATTTACCAACAAAAAAATTTGAGATTAATTTCAACTTTGATCTCAAATAAAAGGGATCCATTAAGAATGGTACGGTACCCTTTAAGAACGGTACGGTACCCTTTTGGAACGGAACTGGAACCCTTTAAGAACGGTACGGTACCCTTTAAGAACGGTACGGTACCCTTTAAGAACGGTACGGTACCCTTTTGGAACGGAACTGGAACCCTTTAAGAACGGTACGGTACCCTTTAAGAACGGTACGGTACCCTTTTGGAACGGTACGGTACCCTTTTGGAACGGTACGGTACTTTAATAGCGTGCTATTAAATAATAGAGAAAGGAGGGAAAAAATAAAAGATTTCTCTCTTCTAACTTTTATTTAAAATAAAAAACTTTTTTTTAATAATAAAAAATAATCTCTTTAAATACTCGACTGAGCCTCCAAAGATAGGGGTCGGCTCAGTCGGGTGTTACATGAGTCCCCGTTGCGCCAGAACGGCTCCTGACGTTCGGGTCCCGGCGATCGGCATGACGGTAGATACAGATGCGGTGCTCAGCTTTGAAAATCCACGGCCGCGGCCCATGACTCGACTTCCCAGATTGTCCGCGTGCAAGTGTATAGTTAAGCTGGGGCCAAACACGACCGCCGCCGGGGCTGGTGGAACGAACGAAGGCGCTGTTGGTGAAGTTGGTGACTGTGGTGGGGGGGAGGCCACGTGGGGTGTCGGGGTTGGTTCGCGTTGTGCTGGGGCTGGTTTGGGAACAGAAACGGGTGTTGGACCCGGAGCGGATGGTGGAACCGGAGTCCAGCATTGGACATAGTTCTCCGGACCACAGACCATCAACTGTCCATCAAAAGGGGTCCGGCGTATCATGTCCATCAACCATTCGTTCTCCTGAATTTTGGCCATGGACATGAAGATAAGGGGCGTGGGGCGTCGTTCTATGAGGCGGCATCGCACGAGACCGCCGCGCTCCCTTCCACCATTCTCGCAGACCCATTCCTCGAGGGAATTCCGGGTCGCGTTCCTTACGTTTGTAGTGGGTTCGACACGTACTTCCAATGGTACGTGTCGTTCTTTGAAGAGCTGTTCTGTCATTACTAAATTTTATTTGAATTAAAATTAAATTTTATTTGAATTCGCAACTTGTTCGAACACGAGGATTCGAACATGACCTTGCCCACGCAGCGCAGTGCGTCGACCATTTTTCTGTCTCCCAGTCTTTTTAGAGGACTGGGAACTGACTTGTGGCAAGTTTATTAAAGACAACTAACTTAACAAAATTAAACATAGCCAGGACTACATGCAATATTAACGGGAAAAAGAAAGGGAAAAGAAAAACAATTTATACTTCATAAAATAAATAAAAAAAAATACAAAATGACTAGTGGGCTTTGCAGCACCGCTCAGGTGGGTTTGTTTTTTTTTTTTTTTTTTTTTTTTTTTTTTACAACACAATATTAATAATGCAGGCGATCGGGAGGTTTTCTGGACCTCTTAGGTCTGGCCTGAACCCCTCCTTCCCCCTCTGCGGAGTCAGCACTCTGGGCTGCTTCGACTTGTTTTCTCAGATAATGATTGGGCTCGAACAACGAACTGTTCTGCTCCAGCGAAACTAGACTGTCAAAAATGTCCATATCATCTTCGTTTACTTCGAGAAAATTTTGGTCTATCCAATAACTTTCTTCAGCTTCCCCCTCGACCCCTACTTGTTGAGTTGGGTTTGGGTCAGTAATTTCGACTTGTACCGCGGCGGTTTTCTTCTGTTCTTGACTAACTCCAGAATCTTCGAGCATCGTGTTGTACCACGTATTAACTGGGGGTTTGAAACATCGTTTGAGCTTATTGGCATGTACCAGTTGTTTTTTTCCATTGTGCTCGGCCCTAATGAGGTAATTATTCTCATTCAGAACCTCTACAACGGTGTAGGGTCCTTTCCATTTGTGGCCCAACTTCTTGGAAACACCTTTTCTTTTCGCCTCTTTTAGTAGATAGACCCTGTCTCCCAGAGAATACCGAGCCGCTCTTACGTTGCGGTCGGCGTAAAACTTAAATTTACTAACCTTCGAATTCGAGGTTTTGGCCACTGTATCGTAACATCTTAGCAGATCCGCACGTACCTTATTTGCATAGGACTCTACATCAAGATTCAAATCTAGATCAGGGCTTGGGAACATTAAATCTACCGGTAGTTTTGGCTTCCGGCCATAAACAACTTCGAATGGGGTTAAGCCCGTTGTAGTGTGCACTGCCGTGTTGTACGCGAACGCTAATTTTTGAAGATAGCTGTCCCATTTCTCTTGGGTGTCGGCTACGTAACATGCCAACATTTGCTCCAAAGTGCGGTTGAAACGCTCGGTTTCGCCATCGCACTGAGGATGGTATGCTGACGTTCTCAACCTTTTTATGTCCAACAACTCGAAAAGCTGATTCATCAACTCCGATTGAAAATTAGGACCTCTGTCGGACAGTGCAGCTTCTGGAACGCCGTGGCGACAAATGAACTGGACCAGGCAATTTGCGATCTCCTCGGACACTTGCGTTTTTAATGCGAATAACTCGACAAATTTTGAAAAATGGCAGATGACCACCAGGATGTACAGATAATCCTGTTCAGTTGATGGTAATGGGCCAAGAATGTCCCATGTGATAATTTGAAAAGGCCTACTCGTTCGGATCGGCACTACCGGTTGTTTGGTGTAAGCCTTAGGCGCTTTAACCAGTGCGCACTTGTCGCACCTATGGATATATTCCGCGATATCCTTCAAGTACTTTGGCCAATAAAACCTACCCTTAATTTTGTCTGTGGTTTTATCGACCCCCAGATGACCACTGAACGGATCATCGTGAACTTTTTGTAGTACTTTTTCTCTATCCTTCTTTGGGACCACATACTGGTACTGGACACCCCTTTCGTCCTTTTCATACCGCCTATAAACGTTCTTACCAAAAATTCTGAAACGTTTAAACTGACACCAATAAATAAAACGCTCCTGATCTGTCCTGTCGCACGCGTCCGGTCTGTTACCATCTAATAACCATCGGTGCAGCTCGGCGATCGACTGGTCTTCCAACTGCTCCTCGTTAAACTCCGTCTCCTGGAGTATAACGTGATTTACTACAAACCCCGGGTCGTCCTGTACATCTTGCTCTTCCTCTTCTTCTAAAAGCCATCTAGATAGTGCATCTGCGTTGCTGTTTTCATGACCTTTCCGATACTCGATGTCGAATTCATACATCCGCAATTCTATTAGCCATCTTGTCAACCTAGGAGCAGGATCCTTCAAGTTCTTTAGCCACACTAGGGGTTTGTGATCGGTGACGATTGTGAATTTCTTACCAAATATGTAATGCTTAAAATGACCAATTGCCATCACAATTGCCAATAACTCCCGCTCCGCCGCTGAATACTTTCTCTGCTGTTTGCTGAACCGTTTGCTCCAGTACGCAACCGGTCTCCAAAAACCTTTATATTTTTGACTTAGCACCGCTCCAGCGCTATGCTCACTTGCATCCGTCTCCAACCTAAATTCCTCATCAAAATTCGGCAAGATTAAGACCCCCTTAGTACCATCGTGCGGTGTGGTAAGATAGGTTCTAATTTCGTCGAAACTCTCTTGACGTTGTTGGTTCCATGTGAAGTTTTTGCTCTTCTCCGTCGCTTCATGGAGCGGTCCAGCAATTTCGGCGAACCCTTTTACGAAGCGTCGATAGTGGTTTGCGAGTCCCAGAAAACTTTGCAGTTGGCGCACTGTTCTTGGGCGCTCGTACCTGTATAGCACTTCTATTTTTTCTGGTGATGGTCGGACCATTCCGTTACTTACTACATGACCTAAATATTGTATCGACGGTACAAACCAGTCGCATTTCTCCCAATTGATTTTCAAACACGCTGCTCTGATCCGTTCTAACACAGTTCTCACATGAACGTAGTGTTCCTGGGCCGTTTTCGAAAAAATGATAATATCATCCAAGTAAACCAAGCAGAAAACGTTCAGGATACCTTTCAATGCTTTCTCCATTGTTCTCTGGAAAGTAGCAGGTGCGTTCGTTAGCCCGAATGACATCACGTTGAACTCGAACAATCCGAATTCCGTAATGAACGCAGTTTTGGGGCGATCGCTTTTTCTAATTTGAATTTGGTGATAACCAGCTGTTAAGTCTAACTTAGTGAACGTAGTAGCACCGTTCAATTGGACGATCATTGACTCAATTTTAGGCAGTGGGTAGCTGTCCTTAACCGTGATTTCATTTAGTCTACGGTAGTCAATGCACATCCGAATCTTCCCGTTACTTTTTTTGATAAGAACGATCGGTGAAGCCCATGGTGATTCGCTTTCGCTGATCAGCCCCGCTTCTAACATCTCGTCAATCTGGCGTTTCACCTCTTCCCGCAACGAAAACGGAATGCGTCGTGCCGGTTGTTTAATTGACTTGTTTGTCGTTAGCTCGATTGCATGTTCACATAAGTGTGTTTGAGTAATCGAGCTGATATCAGTGCCGACAATATCACAAAACTCGTCTTGAATTATTAATTTGAATGTCGCAATGTCCTTCGGCTCCGATTCCTTATCTCTTTGGATAGTCAGTTGTTCTGTTTGTGAAGGACTAAGCGCCTGAGCTTGCTGTTCAGCTTCGACCTGATTTACTACTATCTCTTCGATCGGGGTTTGATTCGAAAGCGCTTTCCGTATGTTTTCTAGGTATGTCTTGATATCGGTGAGTTTGAAAGCCACGTCGAGTCCTAAAAGACAGTCGTTGACTAGTTCATCGACCACTATAATCTCTACTTCACCTTCGTAGTTCTTAATTTTGACAGAACAGTTACCCTTTCCTATTGTTTTGACCGGGCCACCAATACAAGTTTCCAGAGTCTCATTTAGCGGCTGCAGAACCGAGCCTGGAGCTTTACATTTGTCCCAAACACGCTTTGCCAAGATTGTTTTAACTGTTCCAGTGTCAAACAAAAAATTAACAGGATTGTTGTTTACCTCCCATTTACCAATGATGCTATCGTCGAACATGACTTTATTTATCACCCTATTCGACACGCTCTGTTCTGTTCGTTCTTTTCTTTCTGCAGTTTCTAATTTCATTCGATTTTTTCTGGAAAAACAGTCCTCCACTAAATGTCCCTGTTTGCCGCAATACAGGCAAACCTTTCGACTGACGGGTGCTTCTTTTCCTATGTACAATGAACCACGGTCTTCCATGTCTTTGGTACATCTATCATCTATGGTGAGCGATCTCTTCGGTGTGGGCCTATTCCTGTTTAAGATTTCCAACCTCGAATAGGTTTGCGCCACGAGATCGTAAGCTTCGGCGCACGTACGTGGCCTTGAAAAATCCACTCGCCAAAATACTGATGGTTCGATCAGGCCAGTTACGAACCTCTCTTTTACCAAGTAGTCGTACCGGTTTTGATCGAACTCGCCCGTATATACGAACGCCTTTTTTGCCAACGTCCACAGGCTCGTATAAAAATCGCGGAAGTCTTCGCCGGGTAGTTGTCTGCGGTTGTAAAATTCGGCGACGGCATCAGTTTGTGACGCCGGTTGGTGGCCGAATAATTTTGCCATTTCGAGCTCCAGCTCGAAAAGAGTTATTGGGCCTTTTGGTACCCTAAAATCGTATCTAGTTAAACATTCATCGTCAAGAAATGTCGCTAGACAATTCCTCAGGTCGGCATTTTCGACCTCGTTGTTCTCTGCAAACAACATAAAACGGTTCCACCAGGTACGTACGTCCTGTTTCATCGTATACATTGTGGGTTTGAATGACCATTCCTTCGACGACGATTTTTGCTTTGGCGTCTGAACTGCTGTTTCGCACCAATCGTCACGTATGCGCGCTGATCTTAATGTTGTTTCTTTTTCCGGTTTGATTATCTGAGAACCGTCCGCTAGACTACCCGACTTGTTTATATCGACTTTAGGTTCCAACGTATTTCGTCGTCCCAGGTCCGGCCACTTTGGCGTGCCGATCGATCTCGCAGGAGTCTCGCCTTCCCATCTACCACGATTTCGCCGTGGGACGTCTTCGAGTTCGGGCGTCGACCCTTCTGGTTCCTCCTTCCACGTGTCTAAAAACGGATTTGTACTTTGCCATCTGCTTCCGGTTCGTTCGTTTTCCATCTGTTCAAACTGCGTCCTGTTCGGTCCCCCAAACATCTGTGATCGCCTTGGTACAGGTTCTGTCTCTTGTCTGTCATTTTGGCCTAGGTCTGAGTATTGTCGTCTTTGATCAGTCTCATTGTATCCTATTTGATCGCCTTCTCGCCAGATGTTGATCGGCTCGGACTTAATCCCCGAATACTCTCCAGTATCCTTGCGAGCTTTTTCTCTAGTCCGATTTAGTCCTTCGATTTCATCGGCTTCTTGAAAACTGACTTTACATGAACTGCTTATCGACTTTGACTCTCCGTTCAGCCCTGACCAGACCTTAGTTCCTAGCCTGACTAAGATAATCGTCACCATTAACACGATTACGCTTATGCAACACTGCATAAATAACAGCACGTGTTCATTAAACATCTTGTTGTTTTTTATTTCTCTAAGCTTAACCGCTGCCACCAATTTAATAGCGTGCTATTAAATAATAGAGAAAGGAGGGAAAAAATAAAAGATTTCTCTCTTCTAACTTTTATTTAAAATAAAAAACTTTTTTTTAATAATAAAAAATAATCTCTTTAAATACTCGACTGAGCCTCCAAAGATAGGGGTCGGCTCAGTCGGGTGTTACAGTACCCTTTTGGAACGGAACTGGAACCCTTTAAGAACGGTACGGTACCCTTTAAGAACGGTACGGTACCCTTTTGGAACGGTACGGTACCCTTTTGGAACGGTACGGTACCCTTTTGGAACGGAACTGGAACCCTTTAAGAACGGTACGGTACCCTTTAAGAACGGTACGGTACCCTTTTGGAACGGTACGGTACCCTTTTGGAACGGTACGGTACCCTTTTGGAACGGTACGGTACCCTTTAAGAACGGTACGGTACCCTTTTGGAACGGTACGGTACCCTTTTGGAACGGTACGGTACCCTTTTGGAACGGTACGGTACCCTTTTGGAACGGAACTGGAACCCTTTAAGAACGGTACGGTACCCTTTTGGAACGGTACGGTACCCTTTAAGAACGGTACGGTACCCTTTTGGAACGGTACGGTACCCTTTTGGAACGGTACGGTACCCTTTTGGAACGGTACGGTACCCTTTTGGAACGGAACTGGAACCCTTTAAGAACGGTACGGTACCCTTTAAGAACGGTACGGTACCCTTTTGGAACGGTACGGTACCCTTTTGGGTTAAAGGGCCCTTAAGGCCGAATGGTTAGTGTGTTAGTCATGCAAGCAGAGGATCGAGGATTCAAAACCCGCTGATGGTGGAAAATATCTCTGCAGTATGGGACGAATGTTTAAACCCCTTTCATCATAAAAAAGTGTGACTGGTTTCGACAAGGTAATAATAGTAGTGTAGATGATCAACTCGATGCAGTAACCTTTGTGTCAGGTCGGAGCCGTTGCTCAAAAGCTACTGGAAAATGAGATGAGCGCCTTTTCATTATCCACTAGGATAGAAAAGGACATATTATAATCTAATTCTAATTAAACTAATGACATTTTATTTCTGATAATTGCATAATGGAATTTAGCTTTTAAAATCAAATTAATAATTAACATTCTATAAATTTTGACCAAACATGAATAGCAAAGTGTAAACCATTAAATAAATAATAGATCTTTTTTAAATATATAAAACCCTTCTAGTAATTTTTTGAAGAGTTGAAAAAAGTCAATTACGTGTTAATTTATACTACTAAAATATTTTTCAAAAAAATTTCATTTTTTTATTTTTGATGTGAAAAAAAAATAGGCGTTTATTAGATCTTTTGCAATCCTGTAAAAAATCTAGAAAAACTTTCGAGTTTGAAAGCGAAGTAAAATTTTATACAAGAGCGTTAAATTAGAGTGAAATTATTTTCAAAACTAACTCAGAATGAATAAAACTACATTCTCAAAATAAGGACATAAAGTCAAATACTGTTAAAAATTTCAAATAAAATTTCAAAAAAAAGTTTTCAAAAATAATTCCGTCTTTGCTTTTAAATTTCAAACTTATTATATTATTCAGGTAAGCAAAGCTTTTTACAAGATTCTATTGTTGTTAACAGAAAATAATTTTTATTTTTGAAAAAGTTCCACAAATGACAATAGAAAAACTCTCTTTATCTCGCTTGATGTCGTTTTTTAATTACACCCGCTTTGATTGAAATTTTTTTCCTACATTTTGTTTTTTGAATTTCATCATATAACAGAGTAATATTGAAAAAAACTGCTTTTATAAAAACATTATACAAAAAAAAGTTTAATTTCTAAATTAAATTAAAATTATTTTTGATTGCAACTAAAGAAATATATAAAGAAATTAAATATTTTTCTGTTAAAATTTTTTTAAAAGTCATTTTTGGTTATTGGATGGCTGAATTCCTCTCATATCTTGATAAACTTACTTTAAAATATTCTTTCCTTTGTCTTCTTTTCCCAATTTTTTTTCTACTTTGTAGAGAAAAGTTAGTTTGATTGTGTTCTATATATTTCCCAAATCTTTATAAAGATATGATATAAATGATATTGAATTTTTTTTAATTTAATTTTTAAATAAAGATTACTCAAAAAAACATTATTAAAAATGAAATAATGACTGATATCAAAAGTCCTGACCTTAAATATGGATTAATAAGAGGAAAATACGATGGGATGATCAGAGTGCATAATGGGACCAGAACTGAAACTACGGGGACCGCTGCTATAAGATTTGAACAAAGAGAAGAAAAAAGTTCCAAAAACAAAAAAAATATGAAAATGAAAAAATGAAAAATTTTTTAAATGTTTGTAGCATTGTTATAAAGTAAATTTATTTTAGTGATAAAAAATAATTTTTTTTATAATTTTAATATTTTGCCCCATCTCGTTTCTATCTGAATTTTTAATGATAAAATTATATCAAAATTCGAAGAAATTTTTCTTTCATGTGATTGGCTCGCTTCATTCCAATTAAAAAAAAATATTCTCTAAAAAAAATAATATTTAAAAAATAACCTTGCACATTTTTAATTAATTGACTTTGACATTTTTTTTTTAATTATTAATTTTCTATCATTATTTTAAAAATTTGATATAAAATTGTAGTAAACCAAGTAGAACGTATTGTGATCGAGATCTACAAGAGAGAGAGAGAGATATCCAAGAAAAAGATACGACTTTTAAAAATTAAATAGGCTTAAAAATAACTGCGAATCGCTTTAATTGAGTTGAATGTTGTGCTAATGAAATCTTTTAGAAAATTACATAGGATTATTCTTTTGATTTGGGATTTTCTATTCCATTAAATCAAATTTAAATTACTTCTTCTTTTGGTGTCTGGAGACATCAGCTCTTACTCAGGCAAATTTTCTTCATTTTCTACAGTAAATAAACCGTGAAGGATTTTAAATATTTATCAAGAATAGAAAATTTGAGATTGAGATTTTAAAAAACTGACAGCTTACTAATGACCAAAAATCCAAATTGTTCAATTTTTTTAATTGAAATATTTTTATAAAAATAATTAAACAAAGACTTTTTTTAAATAATCTTAGAAAATTAAATCGCTATTGAGACTAAATGCTTATTTAAACTTCTTAACGGTGTCCTTTTAATTAAAAGGACAGAATCTTCCTTCACCAAGAGTATTAACTCGGTACAGATAAACAAAAAATAAAATAAAAATAAATAAGAAGAAAAATCGAAATCGAAAACATGAAATGAGTTAAATAAATCTAAATCATGAACAAATGTATTTTTATATTTTCAATTTTATTTTTGAACTTACAATGCTTGTTTTTTTTCAAACTTTAAGTGCTTTTTACTTTATTTGATTTAAAATAAAGCCTTCCAAATTTGAAATGAATTTAAAATCAAATTATAAAATCCTTAATTAAAAACATTAATAATATTATTTTTTTCAAATTTAATTTTTGAATCTTAGTTTAATGAATCATCAGTTATTTATTTACTCGATAGTTTTTATTTCTATAATTTCTTTGGATTATTTAGTTATTAAACGAATCTAAATTTCAAAATTATGGATTAAGTCTTTTTTTGAAGAATTTTTCTGCTATTTTTTGCTAGCAATTCTTTATTTTTAGTTTTGTTTTTAAAGACTTAAGGGCTCTTAAAATTTTTTGTTAAATTTTTTTTCACTTTGTTTTCAAACAGTTCAAATCAATTTTAGAAGCTAATAATCACTAAATAAAAGAATTTAATAAAAAATCTTTGTGAAAATATCGATTTAAAGCTAGAACTTTATTTTTCTCGCTAAATTTTGAATCTAATTTTGAAAAAAAAACTATTTTTTAAAAATTTCAGGTAAATATTGTTGCAGTTTGATAAAAAAAAACATAAAACTTAAAAATTATATAACATGAGCTCTTTTAACAATTAATTTTATTTTTAATTTTCAAATTGAAACAAAACTGGACTCAAGATCAAGTTTTGTCCAAGATCCACTTGATCCAGGGCTTCAATGGACAAAACTTAGATCGCAAAGGTCCAGTTAGTACCGCAAACAATATAAATGCGCGGCCATGATTCAAAACTAAACAAAATTTATTATTTAAGTATTCCTAAAGGTAATAACAATTTATAGGATTTCAATTATTCTGAATAAAACAAAACTTTTTCTTTTTCTCTTAAACAATTTTGAATAATAGGTTTGAAAGAAACTAAAGCCTTTTAAAAAAATCTTGTTTTGTATAGTTGTGTGATATCGGTCCAAATTCAGGTAATCAAATCACTTTTAAAAATAGCTCTTGGAAATTCATTTGTGTGATCAGTTTGGAATGAAAAAAATTCAACAATTTCACAAGTGTTAAGCTCAAAGTAGCGGTCTTAGGACCCACATTGCACAATATCCATTAAATAGCGCCACTAGTGGCCTTCTTGACTAAAAATATACAAACTTAAAGTCGTGGTTGTGTTCACCTTAAAATAAACTTAAAATTTTTTCTTAAAATCAGGTACAGAATTTTTTTAGATTTAAATTGCATGAGTTTGGCTCAGAGACAAACAATTATGATTGAGTTACACAAGCTTATGTTGGTAGGCTTTTTGCTGGGTTGTACCAGCGCCCAGCAGATAAACCCGTGCTTGAATTCAGCATGTGCCAATTTGGCAAAATGCGTGCCACTTAACGAATACAATTACACGTGCGAGTGCAACTCGACTTACTGGAGCGGCCGGTTTTGCACCGAGCCGACGGTCAGCAACCCGTGTTTCTCGCGTCCGTGCCGCATGAACTCGTCTTGTCTGTTCGACGAGGCGTTCAGCGCCTTCAAGTGTGTTTGCCAGCCCGGGTACACGGGCATTCAATGCGACCAGATAATAGACGTGTGTCAGTCGTATCCGTGCAAAAACCGCGGACTTTGCTCCAACATAAACAGCAAAGGTGTGGTACAGGCCGACTTCTATCAGTGCTCATGTCAGCCAGGCTACACCGGCAACAATTGTGAAATAATAATAGACCAATGTTCTTCCAATCCTTGTCTCAACTATGGCATATGCATCAACCGAGTGGACAGATACGAATGCATTTGCTTGCCGTCCTTTAATGGTACCCGGTGTGAGAATGACTTTTCGCTCAACAGCTACACATGCTCATGTGCACTTGGATTTTTTGGAGACAAATGCGAAATAGAATTGAATCGATGCGCCGCACCGGTAAACCCGTGTGGCGATTTTGGTGTGTGCACTCTGGTGCCTAGTAATGGTCAACAGTACACTTGTATTTGTCTGCCGGGCTTTACTGGTCTCAATTGCCAGATCAAGCTTGATCTGTGTGCCAACAACCCGTGTAAATTTGGTGGCACATGCACTACGCCTACTCCTTTTCAGTATCAGTGCCAATGTCCTGCAGGCACCAGAGGGGTCGACTGCGAGGAGAACATCGACGAGTGCCAGTCCCAGCCATGCATCAACAATGGAACATGTATTGAAACAGCGCTTAATTCCTACATCTGCCTATGTCCTGACAGGTATGAAGGTGTCAATTGTGAAATAGTCAATCAGGTGTGTACACCCGAGTCTTGTCTAAACGGTGGTCTGTGCCTCAATAGCCAAAATGGTCCACTTTGTCTATGTTTGGATGGTTTTTCGGGGGTCGATTGTGCCATAAGTTTGAGTGCATGCAATTCAGATCCGTGCTTGAACAATGGTACATGCATCAAAGGGCTAAACAACACGTACAGATGTGCGTGTCGACCTCCATTCACAGACACCAATTGTCAGAGTACATATGACCCGTGTTTGTTGTATAACCCGTGCACAAACGGAGCTACTTGTGAGTCCGATGGTGGTTTGACAAGGTGCAGATGTTTGTCCAACTCGACAGGCACCTTTTGTGAGAACAGAGTTAGTGTGTGCGAGAGTGAACCGTGTGGAAATAATGGAAAGTGCTATGAACAAGCGGATGGATCGTACCGGTGCTTCTGCAACCGAGGCTACACTGGACACAATTGTTCGACTGTCATAGATGCGTGCTTGTCGAATCCGTGCAAAAATGGAGCCCCATGCCAACCATTGTTAAATGACTACGAGTGTAGCTGTCCAGTTGGATACACGTCTAAAAGATGTGAGCTCGAGATCAATTCTTGTGAGAGTGATCCGTGCCTGAATGGCGGTATTTGTTTTAATAGATTCAACTTTTACAATTGTTCGTGTCCGCCAGATTTTACAGGTCAAAACTGCGAGGTATCACTTGACCCATGCTTGTTTTTGAACAATTGCTCAGGAAGAGGTATTTGTGAGAATCAATTTGGTATTGGAGTGTGTAGCTGTAGTCAGCCGTTTTATGGCGAATTCTGTCAATTTTCTTTTGATTATTGTTTAAGCAGACCATGCCAAAATGCCGGAAACTGCCGATCGGTAAGTTCATTTTTTTTTCATTTTAATTTGGGCAATTTTTATTAAAAGGAATTTAACTTTTTTTTTAACATATCAAATTTTTAATTTGAATTAAGAGCTGTTGAAAATTTAGATAAAAAAATGCGAATGTGAACTTGCCTTTTTTTAATTTTTAATATTTA
This sequence comes from Brachionus paranguensis, assembly GCA_016802215.1. NCBI lineage: Eukaryota > Metazoa > Rotifera > Eurotatoria > Ploima > Brachionidae > Brachionus > Brachionus paranguensis. Next base: position 413,151 of record JAESIX010000004.1, read on the forward strand.
AGTTCTAACTTATTTGTTTATAGCTTTAAAAATAATATATTAGTGTATAAAATAAATTTATATAATTGTAACACTTTTTAATTTCGAAATTTATAAAAATCAAAAAATTACATAACTTGGTCCTAAAAGCAAGTTTATTATGTCGTTGATCTGCTTTGTTTATTGTTTTCAAGATACTCAACAAATTTTTTTTTAAAAACATTGACAGTATAAAGTTTTTATCAAATTTTGATAGATCTGTTCAAAAGGAATTATTTATTAAAAAGTGCAATTTATTTTAATAAGACCCAAATTATCTATTAGCTCATAAATTTATGCAAAAAAAGCAAATTTTTTAGTTATATATTTTAAGTGTTTTATAAAAAGACTCTTTTTGTTTGTAAAAGACAAAAATATATAAAAATTGACAAATTTCCAGATCAGAGGTTGAGTATTAACTCATCAATTGACCTTATCAAAAATTCATTTCAAGTTTTTGAGAAATTTACAATTATTTTTACAGTAAATTTTAAAAATAAAAACTTTAAAAATTGCTTTTAATCAATTAAAATATAATTTAATAAATTTGAACAATCTTATTATCTTTATTTCTGCAGCTTGTTTTAATGGTCTAAAATTTGATAATTTAAATACAGATTTAATTGATAAGCACATGTTTTAATTAAACCGATATAAATTTTTATAAATTTACAGTCAATTAATTTTTAGGTTAAATTTTTTATAAATAAATATGGTTTTTAATTAAATGATTCGTTTATAAAGAATTAGTTGTCGATTTTTGAGGTAGCATTTTTTTTGCGGCATTAAATTTCTATAGGCCATAAGTAGTCTCAAAAATTTTTAAATTTTAAAAGAAATTAAAACATGAATAAAAAATCCATAGGTTATTCTTATAAATAAATATTCTTTCCATCTTCGCTATTGATCCGAGTCTTTTAAACAGGTAAATTTATTTAATATGAATTTTTATAAATGTTATAAAAAATATTAATTTTTTTTAAATTAATTTTTCATTAGTAACTAAAATATTATCAAAAGCGGGAGAATTCATTTTTTCAACATAACAAAAAACAGACTCTTAAGTCAATTTTTAAATGAAAAACTTTTTATTTTTTTAAAAAAATTGTAAAAAAATTTTTTTTTTAAATTAAATTCAAACATGTAAAAGTTTTATGCAGAAATTAAAGCCTCTAGGATTTCAACACTAAAATGGCTAGAACAGAAATTTATTCAAATTCAAATTCACAGTTTTTTATAATTATAATTAACTATAATTATTTATAATTTTATACAAAGCTTACAATTTCGAAACTTACTATTTTTGTTATTATTTTCAGTTAATGGTCTTTTTAGGTATTTTTTTCGTTCACTATCTTAACCTTGATTTTTTATTTTTAGTCCAATATGTTTATTATTGTCAGCTCATAAAGTATCAAATTCAAATTTAAGATAAATTGATTTTAAAAACACCAAAATAAATTTTCTAGCAAAAGAACTAAATGAATTTAAATTAACGGAACTCTGACTTGACTTAAAACTTGTGATTTGTAGACAACTCTGTAGTACTCCTAAAAAGATAATTTTTTTTGATAACATTTTAGACAACATTCAAATTAGATTTAATTTTATTCCATTTCAAATGTCATGCATCAATCGTTCCGCTTTTATTTTGATTATTGAAATTGCAATCTTTTCATCAACAAATGCAAAAAATTACTTTATTTTGAAATTTAAGAAAAATAATAAATCAGGAAACAATTTTTAAGATATTTTTTTTTTTACCTTTAAAGACTGTATTCAATCAATATTACCATTTTATGGAAATCGACAGAAGATTTTCCTTTTTAAAAATATTTAGTTAACTACCTTAAAATTTTATTTTGTTTATTTGATTGCCAAAATTATTAACATTTACTTATAACTTTGAATAAAAATTGTTCTTTTTAAGAATTCAACATCATATTCATGTAGTTGCACAGCCGGATTCACAGGAGCAAATTGTGAAATTGTAATTGATCCGTGTGAAAATTATTGTATGAATGGAGGTAGCTGTTTCACGGACGCAACCTTAATGATCGGATGTCAATGTCCATGTGGATATGAAGGTTTGAGATGCGAGACAAAAATAAACTTCTGTAATGCTTCGTCACTTTGTGAATTTGGACGGTGTGTCGAAAGCAGTTGTGGATATGAATGCGAGTGCGATTGCGGATATACGGGAAGATATTGCGATGTGCCAATAGACCAGTGTTTGCCTTATGCCGATGGTTCTTCAAAATGTCTCAACAACGGTCTTTGCATTAACAATGGATGCAACTTTACTTGTAATTGCACTCTAGGATTCACCGGAAGCATTTGCCAGATCAAAAGAAATTTATGTGACTTCAACACTTGCGTGAACGGGGGTTTTTGCAACGAGCTCACAAACGACTACTTTTGTTCCTGTCCATGCAAATATTACACAGGAAAAAATTGTCAAGTAAAATTAAATTAAGAAATTTGTTTTTAAAAAAATTATTTAAAAAAAATAAATTAAAGAATTACACAGATATTTGCTCAGAAAAACAAAATGAATGTCTAAACGGAGCCACTTGTATGTCAAAGGGATGTGACTTTGAATGCGTTTGCTCAGCATTTTATACTGGGAGCAGGTGTGAGACAAAAATTGATCCATGCTTGAACAATCCATGCTTTAATAAGTAATTTAAATTATTTTTTTTAATTTTTTTTTTAGAAAATATAAGGCGCATTGAAGAATTCTTTTAACGAAAATGACAAACTTAGTACGAAAATGTAGATAAATATCTTCGATTAAAAAATAGAATCAGTCATTATATTAAAAAAAAAATATACAAGTTCTTTTTTAAAATAGATAAATTTCATCAACCAAGAGTGATATCATATATTTTTTTAAATTTTAGATAGATAAAACAAATTTTGTGCCATCTTTTGTAATTACCAACCATTCCGAGGTAAAAAAAATAACCCCAAATTGAATGAAAAAAATTTAAGCTTTCTTTTTTGTGATCTTATCGGTATGGTGAACCATAGTTATAGGATCAATCTTGTTTTCAGGTTTAGTAAACTATTTGTTCACCTAATTTTTTTGTGAAAAGGTGAACTAAAATAGAATTAGGTGAACAAATTTCAAATTAGATAAACAATTTTTTAGATTAAATGAACTAATACCTTCACTAAACCCGAGAACAAGAATTTTTCTAATACTAGACCCCTTTTTTGATCATAAAAGTTATGTTTACCAAGAAATGCTTTTACATGACCAGAAAAATTTTTGAAAATGATTTTTAAATGATTCTTAATCGAGTCGAACTAGTTAAATTTAATTAAAATATGTCTGATTTTTTAAATTTTTTTTACAACCCTTGAATCTTGCTTCAGCCTATGCTATTTGGCCGTTTGATGACAATTGATGTTCATGAATTCAATGAACATTGTCAAAGCATTTATTAGTTCAGTTGTCAGATGGTTAGGGATTCAGATATTATAAAAAGGTCGTTCCAAAGATTCAAAAATAAAAAGACAAAATCATTTAGGCATTGTGAAGTCTATTAAATTTACTCATTTTATTTTAGATATGCTTTAATTAACTTTTAAAGAAAAATGATAAATCGATTCGGCGAATTTTTACATTTAAAAAATTTTTTCAACATTTAAAATAAGTTATATGGAAAAAATTTTCAACAATACTCTAATAGCCTTCTTTTTATGCAAATTTTGGAAAAGTCCATATTTTTTACAGTTGAATATTTTCCGGTGTACAAAAATTGCTAAAAGTCTAGCATTTTGAAGAATCATTTTATCATTATCTTAGAAAGCTAATTTAAAGTAAACATATCATTCAAGTTAATGCAAATTTCTGTCTAAAAATATTTTTACACAAGAATTTAAGTCTGACTATATTCAGACTTAAACAAAAGTCTCAGTCTTAGTCAAAATCTGACTTTTGAAAATTTAATCTTTAAAGGCAAACCACAATAGAACAAGTCAAAATTATAAATTAAAAGAAAAATTTTTTGACAATTCAAATTAATTAGATAAAAACCTAAATAAACTGAAATTAATTTTTTTTGTATATGATCTTTAGTCTCAATTATTTTTTTTAAATTGATTAAAAGCTTTCCATTTATCTAATAAACTTTTTTTAAAGTGGAATATGTGTATCAGACGAATCGAAAGGAAATTTTAGTTGTATTTGTTCAAATGAATATACAGGATCAGACTGCTCCACTTTAATTGTTCAAAGTCCTTGCGTTTCATCACCTTGTGAAGGATTTAAACTATGCATTGATAGAAATTCAACTTATAGCTGTGAATGTCCACCTTTGTTCACCGGTGATAGATGTGACATAAGACTACGTCTTTGTGCTAATTCGCCATGCAATGGAGGACAATGCATTGAAAATTTGAATAGTGGAAGCTTCAAGTGTAACTGTCCAGTTGGTCTGACTGGTGACCGATGCGAAACAATGATCGATTCATGCCAGAGCTCGCCATGTTTAAACAACGCGACATGCTCGCAATCGAGACCAAACACTTTCAATTGTGTTTGTCCACCAGGTTTTACGGGAACTCTTTGTCAACTAAAAATTAACCCTTGTCTGTCTTTTCCATGCTTAAACAATGCAATTTGCTCAACTGATCCAATCAATCCAGACAAATGGACATGCAATTGTAACGCAACTTGTTTCAGTGGTGAGAGATGCGAATCTGAAGTAAACCCATGTATGAACAATACATGTAATTTTAGAGGAAGTTGTATCAACTTGGGCTCATGTAATTCCAGATGTTTGTGTCAAGCAGGCTGGACTGGAGAAACATGTGAAACCCGATTGAACATTTGTGATAGTCAGCCCTGTATGAATGGTGCCACTTGTATTAATAATGAAAATTCGTGGAGTTGTAGATGTAGGCCGGGATTTACTGGAGCACGATGCACAAACTATATTCTTGCTTGCTCCAGTTCCCCGTGTGAAAATGGTGGCTTATGTACAGAAGATCAAAATTCTTTTACTTACTCATGTACTTGCCCACCTGGATGGACAGGAAGCTCCTGTGAAATAGACATTAACGAGGTAAGAATGCTTTAATTAAACATAAAAAGTATCCATTAGGTAAATTTTAACTTTTTATTATACTTTTGGTATTAAAAAAAAATATCAGATTTTTTTAAAAATCAGATTACTTTGGAAATTTTTCAAAACTTAAATCTTAAATTTATGCATTAGATCTGATCACAGAATTTTTCATAAAATATTGAATAATGGATTAGCGAACTGATTTTTAATTTAGTTAAAATTGAGTTTCCTTTTCTTAAAAAAAAAGATAAATTTGTTCTGAAAACAATTTGTAGAATTTGTACTTCAATTAAAAAAAAAAAAGTTGTCTTCACAAAATATTTAGGTAAATTTTTCAACATCAGAATATAAGTTTTATTTTAATTTGTTTCTTTTTTATTTTAATTAAATTGTTCACTAACAAAATTTTCTATATCATAGTTTTCGCATATAAGATAATTAAGGTTTTTAAGTATAAAATAATTGATAAAATTTTATAATTCATTTTAAAAATTAAAAAATTGTCATCTTTCTCTATGATTATTAGGTTAAAACGGGGTTTAATAAATTCCGAGTGTTTATGAATTATATTTTTTGGGAGGTTAAATTTTAAAAAATTTTAAATAATCAAAATTAAATGAAATCATAATTTAAGCATTAAATTTATGAAACAATAATATCCCTATTTGAAAAAATCAAATTTTTTGGGATCAAATCAATTAAAAAGTGTCATGTGGATTAATGAAAGAATAAAATAAATTATATATAAAATTAAATTAAAACCTAAAATAACTATAAGCTTGAAAATTATTAGTAGTTGTAAACGAAGTATGATAAAATATAACTTGGTGCATTGTCTAGGTGAAATTCTATTGATTTATAGTCGTCGTTTCTCAGTATCCAAACATCTAGCTTTGCTTTGAAATAATTTAAACTTCTTGCGTTTACATCATCATCAGACAGCTTGTTCAAATCTTAGACATCCAGTTTGTTAAAAATTGAAAGAGAATTTTACTATATTTTTATCTATTGCCTTTTAGTGTCTCTGCTGAGCTCATATCTTTTATTATTGCTTTCTTTAGATCTGTCAAACTAAGTTGGGCCAGGGGTTCTTCATAGTTGAAATTTCTAGACTCTAGGATTAGCTTTGCTGCTTGTCGCTGAACCATTTCAACTTCTGATATTTCTTTCTCTAGGTACGGAAATCAAAAATTTACTGTGTACTCTAAATTACTAACTGCATACAAAAGTTTAATAGTGATTTGTGATCAGTTTAATTTGAGTTTCCCATTTAAAGTCACACACAATTAAATAATTCGAAGATGGGTTTTTTAAACCCACTTTTTGCTTAAACAAAAAAATCGAGTTTTCTATTGTTGGCGTTTCTTAGTAATTTCAAAGCACGTAAGGTTGAAGCTCTCTCTGACATTTTAACGATTTTCAAAAATATAAATAAAATTCGTAAGTAAATTATTATTTTTTTGTGTAAAATGTACCAAAAATTTAACTGGGTTTGAAAACCCCTCCAAGACTTCAAGTATAATTTATTTTGGCATTAAATATTAATACAATTGAAATTTAACATTAAAACTTTATGAAAAATTAACTTTTAAATTTTGAAAAAAAAATTTGCTTCAATTTTTATGCAATTTTTTGTGAAAAAAAAGAGTTCTAAAAACCCGCAGGTCTTATAGTGTTAAAGGTTGGGATAAATTTTTGTAATTTATTTTTCTTGCCAATATGTGCAACGTTGTATATGGAAACATTTAGTTCAATTGTTCATTCAGTGGATACTATCTTTTAGACGGATTAACACTTCATTTATTTAAATCTAAATAAAAGAATTCATTTAAAATTTTAAAAAATAAATACAGAATTATTAACAACAAGATATTCAAGTTAAAAAATTCGATTAAATGTTTTAAATATTTTAAATTTATCAAAAATAATTTAAATATTTTTTACTCAATATTATTTTTCTTAAAAAATGTTTTTTGTTTTCAGTGTGAATCAAGTCCATGCATGAATAGTGGTACTTGTGTAGAGGACAAAATCGGTTCATTTAGATGCATCTGCTCGAAAGATTTTTCCGGCAAATTGTGTGAAACATTGATAGAGATATGTTTGAGTCAGCCTTGTCTAAACTCAGCTGTTTGCACATCAAATTTGAACGGAACTTATACTTGCACGTGTCCGAGTGGTTTTTACGGACCCCGTTGTGAATTCGAATCAAATGAATGCTCCTCAAATCCGTGCCTTAACCAAGGTATATGCACAGACAAAGTCGATTCATATGAAGTAATTAAAATTTTTTCATTAAAAATAAAAAAATCCCATAAAAACTATCTAAATTTAATTTTAAATATTTTTTAAAAAAATTTTTCAGTGTCGATGCCCACCAGAATTCACAGGCACCAATTGCAACATGTCATCTTGCACTCACTATTGTCTTAATGGTGGAGTATGTATTTCAGACCAAAATGGTTCAAACTTATGCAACTGTCAGTCTGGATTCACTGGCTTACGGTGCGAGCTAATTGCCAATCCATGTAATTCAAACCCATGTCGATCTGCAAACAGCCAATGTGTTAGCCGATTCTTCGGACACTTTGAATGTCTATGCAACTACGGATACACTGGGCGCTTCTGCGAATTCAAAATAGACTCTTGTGCCAACAATCCATGTGTAAGAGGAAATTGTTACACCACTAATTTTGGCATAGTTAAATGTCTGTGTCCATCTGGCTACACAGGTCGATATTGTGAAATCAATTTATCTATTTGTGAGCCGTCCAACCCGTGTCTTAATGGCGGCATATGTCAATTTTCCACTTCATACAACTCATCTGTGTGTCCCCAAGGTGTAACTGGAACTGATTGTGACATGCCAATAGACGTGTGTGCTTCGAATCCGTGCCGTTCAAACAATGCTATATGCATCAAAAACAACCTATTTTCATTCCAATGTATTTGTCCGCCCTATGAGACAGGCCGATTTTGTGAAACTACCATTAATCTATGCGTGCCGAATCCATGTCCGTCTTTTATAAGATGCAATCAAATTTCCTTTACAGAAACTAAGTGTGATTGTCCGCCTGGCTTCTCTGGTCCAAAGTGCACTGAAAGATACGATGTGTGTCAAAGTAATCCGTGCATAAATGGAAACTGTGTGTCGCCTCTGCCAGGTGTTTTCAGGTGTAATTGTCAACCAGGATACAAAGGAGTTTATTGTCAAGAGTCAATAGTTTTGTGCGATCTAGTCACTTGTCTCAACGGAGGCTATTGTGTCGGCAATTCTTCTTTGTCGACGGGCTTTCATTGTTTGTGTCCGCACAGCTTTACCGGAGTGTATTGTGAAACTCCGGTGGATCCGTGCCAATCAGGAGTTGATTTGTGCGGCAACAATGGCATGTGTATGTACGTTGCCCCTGGTGACTATGTTTGTAAGTGCAGAAGTAGTTGTTTTTATGGAAAATTTTGCGAGTTGACTTACAACCCATGTACTGAAGGTTTTTGCAAAAATGCCGGTCTGTGCCTTTTCAACGACTCTCAATGTACTTTCAGATGTCAATGTCCACCTGGTTTTAGTGGAACTAATTGTGAACATAGCATAAACCCATGTTTGACCAAAACAACTCCTTGCTTTAATGGAGCTTCGTGTGTTGCAAACTCAACTGATGAGTAAGTTTTAAAAAAAGTTATCTAAAAATAAACAAAGTCCCATTTATTGTCAATGAAGCCATAAAAATCTATCTTTATTTAACAATAAGGTTACTTAATGTTTTTTTATGATTATTAAAAATTTCCGTAAATTTCATGTACTTTATGTAGTTTTCTGGTTGAAAAAGCTTTAAAATTAAGGACTTTGTGTATCCTTCATGAACAATTTTATAAAATAAAAAAATTAAAACTATTAAAGAAAACTTGCCATAAAATATGCCATAAATTGTCAAATTAGGATTTATTTTGGGATATGTTTTGTTTGGACAAAATGGAGAAAAAACGGAGTACGGGTTGCAGTTACGGTAAGAGGAAAGGGTTAATTATGAGTGAAAAGATGTCTTAAATAATTTAAATTAAAATTGTATAAAAGATTATATACTAAGAATAGAGAAACATGGTTTCAAGTGCATAAAGTACATAAAAGTCAGTATGAAAGAGATAATTTAAAAATCAAGGCAAACATAAATTAAATCCTCTATTTCGGAGCTAGTTTTTTTTTATTTTTCCATTAAAAAGGATTTACTCAGATTGTGTTTTTTTCTGGGCTCTTTGACAATAAGTTATAAAATACTTGGATGAAAAATAAGTAATTTTATTTATTTTTTTAATTGTATCGAGCGACTGTTCTTCAGATTTAAAAAAAAATTTAAATTATGAAAAATTATAACCAAAAAATATGCCAAATATTAAAAAGAAATAAAAAAATATTTAATCTGATTGGTAGTAAAAATTTTAAAACTTATTTTCCGACAAAATTAATTTAAAAAAAAAAAAGTTATTCAAATATAACTGGATTGGAAAGACCAGATTAAAAAAACCATCCTCTGCATTTTTTTGTCGGAAAAATTGGATATTATGTGCAAAAAAACACATTTTTAGAGTTTTAAAATTTTTAATTTTAAATAAATTCAAGACAGCAATATAAGATGTCTCAATTTTAAAATTCGATACCTTAAAAATGTTTATTACCAGTCCAAACTAAGGTATCTTATTTTGGTGAAAATATTTCAAACTTTACATTGTTTATAAAAAAATCGATAATAAAATAAATTTTTAAAAATTATAAAGACATCTTTACTCCTTTCTAATTTATTTAAACAAAACAATTATGTTTACATCAACGCTTATTCGTGGCCTTACACATAAAAGGAATAATTTGTTCTCCACAAGCAGAGCACTTTTGCACACCAAAATTTTGTGGACATTAATAAAATTTTAAGAAAAAATAAACAATAATACTGAGTTAGAATAAAAATTTAGTTAAATTGGTTTGCTTAATTTTTAATAGAGAAAAAAAATCAGGATTCGATTAAAGAGCTTTTTCTAAGTTTTTTGGATATCTATCGAGCAATGAGTTGTTTTGATTTATTATATAATTTTTCGGTGCTTCTATTTTTTAAAAAATATTGAGAAGCCTGCTTTTTTATTACGCAAGAGCATCTTTCAAAGATTAAATTACAATTCTGCAAACAGTACAATATTGTACAATTTTGTACAAACAAATTCTGAGCTTTGCAAAGACTCTTAAATTTTTTGCATATTTTAATCAAACGTTTATTTATGGTGAGCATTTTACAGAAAATTGCAGAGTTTTTTCACAGCTTAAAATTTGTTTGAATGCTGAGCTATTCCATAGAACAAATTCAGAGCCATTAAGTCAATGCATTAAGAACCAAAGACTGCGATGGCTTGGGCATGTACTTATAATGAAAGAAACAAGGATATCAAAACGAGCCCTTCGATGGACACCTCAAGGGCGACGTAAGGTAGGACGATCAGCAGTAACATGGTGGCCAACAATCATGAAAGAGCTCATCGAAATGGTAAAGCCAAAGGATTGACTTGAATGGAAATCAAAAGTAATGACCCTTTGATCCGCAAAGAGTGAAAAAAAATTAAAAAAATTTGTTTATAAAAATTTGTACAATATTGTGCTATCCGCAGAACCATTTATGTTTAATTGGAAAAAAAAATTATAACATTTTTTCCTTTTTGTACTAAAATTTCACATTGCCAAATTTTAAAAGAAAGAAAATATTGAAATATGCAGGCAATTATCTTTTTCGAATGTTTCGCCAAATTAAGATTTTTTAAATTTGATTTGAAAATATTTGATTTGTGGATCCATGCTTTTTTTTTATTTTTAGTAAAAGTATTTGATTGAGGGCAATATTTAGACCCCTTATTGATACATTATTTAAATTTTTTTTTCAAATCAAGCTATTTTTGCCAATGTGAGCCTAATTTTTCTGGTCGCTATTGCGAAAACTACATAGATCCATGCTTTAATAGACCATGCTTAAATGGAGGCATTTGCATAATTGATACATTCTATTCCCAAGCAACATGTGTTTGCCAACATGGTTATACTGGCTTAGACTGTGCGAACCGCATTGACTTTTGCTCCAATTCGCCATGCTTCAACAACGCAAACTGTGTAAACTTGAACACAACTTTTCTCTGTCAATGTCCAGTGGGTTTTGCAGGCAAATACTGTCAAGAACAAATTGACACTTGTCAACTTCTAAATCCTTGCGTCAATGGCGGCTGTTTCAGAACTGAGCCAGGCAACTACACTTGCTTCTGTGTGAACGGGTGGACAGGAAAGAACTGCGACACAAAAATTTCATATTGTGTATCGAACCCATGTGCAAATGGAATGTGTATAGACCACATCGGCGGATACTCTTGTCAGTGTTCAAGCGGCTATACTGGCTATGACTGCTCGTCTCTGATCGACACTTGTTTGTCAAATCCATGCCGAAATGGCATTTGTCTTTCGGTCCTCAATCCACTCACTACAAATCCTGAGTATTTGTGTATATGTGATAGTGGATTCACAGGAACTGAGTGCGATGTGCAACTAGACTTGTGTACCAACAACGCAAACTGCACCAACAACAGCACTTGTAGGCAGTTGTCAAATTCTTTTGCTTATTGCGACTGTCCGATCGGCTACGAAGGAACTAAATGTGAAATAGTGACCAATCTTTGCAGCCAAGTGACTTGTTTTAACGGTGGTACATGTCAATTCGAAGGTTTGAACAAATTTAGTTGTAGTTGCTTGCCCGGTTTTACCGGAACCTATTGTCAAATTCAGAATGATGCATGTGTTCCTAATCCATGCCAAAACAGCGGCAACTGTTCGTCAACAAATGGATTTTATATTTGCCAATGTCCAACCAATTTTGGAGGCTTAAATTGTCAGTTTTCTCAAACATGTGATGTCAATCCATGTCAAAATTCAGGTCTGTGCTCGAAGCTCTTCGATGATACTGTGATATGTGAATGTCAGCCAGGCTTTACTGGTGTCTTTTGTGATCGAATAATTAATGCGTGTGAGTCTAATCCTTGCCTTAATGGTGCCACCTGCCTTCGCTATGTAATTTTTTTTATTTCTAGTTTTTGTTTATTTATTATTCAGTTTTAATTTTATAAAAAATAATTTTTTGTTTTAGAATTACACTAGCTACTTGTGTGCATGCACCTCAGGTTATACTGGAGCTAGATGCAATCAAGATGTTGATGAATGTGCATTGAATGTGTGTAAAAATAATGGGCGATGTGTAAATACATTTGGTTCGTTTCAATGCACCTGCCAGCCTGGTTTTACCGGTGTCGACTGTTCGGAAATAGTTGTTGATGCCTGTTTGAACAATAATTGTTCTAGAAATGGAACACAGCGCTGTATACAGAGCAGTTTTGGAAATTTTGCCTGCATCTGTAATAGTGGTTACACTGGACACTATTGCGAGCAAAGAGTGCTACCTTGTCAATCTTCGCCTTGTTTAAACAATGCAGCTTGTGTCAATAATCCAGGTAATTAAAATTTTAAAATCTTTTTTTTTCAATTTTGAAAATTTTTTGGATTAAAATTATTTTTATTTATTTTTTTAATTGAAAAATAATTATTTTAAAGTAGTCTTACTATGTCGTCCAAAATTATGTGTGACATAAGCAAGGATAAAAAAAGATAATTTTATTTCATTTATCAAAGAGAAAAGAAAATACAAAAATGAAAAAAAATTATTCTGTGAACAAATTTTTTGATCTAAATTTTGCATCTTTGATACATCATTACGGGGTTGTGAAGTACGTTTCAATTCGATCATTACAATTCAGAAAAACTTGAATAACTTTTTTTACTAAAATAGATAATTTAGTTCTGTAAAATGCTTAACTTTAAGCAAATTTTCTTAATCCGAAAATATATGTCTGCAAAAACTCTGCAAAGTAATTGCATAGTTGATTAGAATGCTTTTTAATGGCGTGCAAAATGCACAAAATTGCAAAGTATTTTGTAGACTTATTTTACTGCGTTAAGCAAAATTGATTAAAATTAAGCATTTTACAGAACTAAATTATCTATTTTAGTAAAAAAAATTTTCAAGTTTTTCTGAATTGAAATAATCGTATTGAAACGAACTTCACAACCCCACTCATTACAAAGTTTTAAAATTATTTAAGTATTCAAAAATTCTCATACAATGACAAGTTTAATTGAAGATGTTAAATTTTGACAAAAAAAATTTGATTTCGACTTGGTTTTTTATTTTCTTTTAGCTCAAATCTTCCGATAAATTTAATTTAAAAACTAAAGAAACTATATCAAAAAAGAGCACCGGTAAATCATCAAAAATTCTATTAATGAATTTTATTAAATATCATTTAAGATTTTTGAAAAAAAAATTTTATGATATATAATACTATCTTTATAATATTGAAGTTTAAAAATTTTGATTGCGAGTTAAATAACTGGTTAGGATTAAGAGTATTTATTAAAAGAAAATGATTTAAAATGTTTTTTTTATCTAAATAATTCGAATTATTAATTTTTTTTCTATTTTTAGTTCCAAAAAATTTCTAAAAAAAATACATATTTTCATTTTTTTTAAATAAAATTATTAAAAGATTCAGACTCATTCAGCTGTATTTGTTTATCGCAATTCTTCGGAAATAGATGTGAATTTAGTGCTGATTATTGCTCTGCTTTTAGACCGTGCGGTCCATTCGGTTCTTGCCGAAACGTCAATACTAGTGACTTTGAATGTGATTGTCAACCAGGAGTTACAGGCAGAAAGTGATTAATAAAAAATTTAAAAATAAAACCAAAAATTTTTTATCTTTTTTTTAGTTGTGAAATTATAATTGATGCCTGTGAGTCTAATCCGTGTTTAAACTCAGGTACCTGTGTATCTTCAATAAATTTTTATTCTTGCCAATGTTTACCGAGTCATTTCGGTTCGAACTGTGAAACACCAGTAGACAGATGTAGCCAATTCCCATGCTTCAATGATGGAACTTGTGTAGCAACATTTAATGACACTGTTTGTCAATGCCAGCCGGGCTTTACTGGATCACAATGTGAATTTAGACAAAGCTGCTTGGTACAATGCCAAAATGGAGGATTATGTAACTCAACCGGAAATGGATGCATCTGCCCGAACAATTTCAATGGCACAGACTGTTCAAATGTGGTAAGCCAATGTTTATTTAACCCTTGCGCGAATGGCGCACAATGTGTCGACATTCCAAATGGTTATTCGTGCAATTGTGCTCCAGGATTCTCAGGTCAGAATTGTGATATTCAAATAACTCCTTGTGATTCTAACCCATGCCAAAATGGATTATGCACAACTCTTAACTCAACTGGTTATGCATGTCAATGTTTTTATCCTTATTCTGGTCAAAATTGCGAAACACAACTCACTTTATGCGATTTTATTAATTGTGGTCAAGGTGTCTGCAAGCAGAGCTCTAATGATAGCTTTACTGCTACATGCGAATGTTTGCCTGGATATGCCGGTGACTATTGTAACGTCAGGCTTCAGGCATGTCTTTATTCTCCTTGCAAAAATGGCGCAACTTGTATCGATGGACCGAGTGGAACTTTTACTTGTGTGTGTGCACCTGAATATACTGGACCTAATTGTGAAGAAAGTAAGCTTATTTAAAGAAAAAAAATTTAAATAAAACCTTTTATTTGCTAATTTAAAAAAAAAAATAATCGAAGGATTATTGAATAGTCACTTAAACAAAATGAGTACAATTAAATAAAATGTGAATCTTGAATTTGTTTATCAATTTGGAGTAAAAGAACTTTGGAAATATAAATTAATAAGCTAAAAAATCTATTTCAAAGAAATACTATTAAAAAGGACCTGCATAATAGATTAGCATGTTTGATCAAAAATCTATTAATTTCCAGGGCTAATTTATTCAGATCAAGTCATTTTTTATAGAGAATTTAATTTTTTTTTAGAAACCAAGACCCAAAAAATTCAAATTGAACTTGAGTTTTTCTTTTAAAATTTTAAAATTTATTATAAAAATAATAATAATAATTAGCTACTGCAAGAAACTTGCGGAGAAGTCTTACACAGAAGATTACTATGGTAGCTTATACACCGTATATACAACTATCATTAGGCTCTTTATCTAAGATAAATAACAAAGCACACCCCAAGTAAAAAATAATTCATAATTGTCCAAAATAAATTAAATAATACAGTCCAGAACATTCACAAAATGCTAAATAAATTGAAATTTCCTCTTCCTCTAATTATGGTGCTTTAATTTGATTTTACTCATGTAATTTCTTATCTAAATTTGTAAATTTAGAAAAAAAAAATTTTAATATACATTTTATTTATTTAATAGTAATTTCAGCCTAATTGGCATTAATAGGTATTGCGAAATTCTAATACAAACAAAACAAAAATTCTTTCTATTTTGATAAATTAAAATTCACTAAAATAAAATATTTTAAAAAAATACTGCAAAAAAGTGCAACATACTTTGTTGCATCTTTTTTATCTAAAATAAATTTTTACTTTCTTTTTTTTAGGAAATCAAATCAATAAACAATTAAAATCTTGCTGATGTTTTGTTTTTTGTCTAATTTTTTGAATAAGAAAAAATATTTTATGTAAAAAAGGTGCAACAAAGTATGTTGCACTTTTTTGCAGTATTTTTTAAAAAACATTTTTTTTTTAGTAAATTTTAATTAATCAAAATAGGAAGAATTTTTGTTTTGTTTGTATTTGAATTTCACAATACCCATTAATATGAAGAATAAAAAATATGTTTTAAAGTGAAAAATTGAAGTTTAATGACAGTTTTTTTCAAGTCCAAAAGAATTAAAGGACCGGTACTCAGAGTTTCGATATATCATTAATTTTTTGTGTAAAAGATTATTATTTTGCTAATTTTTTCATTTTTTCAAAGACATCAAATTAGTGTTGGTAAACGGAAAGAAATGATTCCGCCAATTCCACAGTCACTCCTTTTACCAACACTACATGAAATCATAAAGTTTCATGACAATCTACATTTCAAGCTTTTTCTTGCATCTAATTTGTATTTTTTTTAAAGAAAAAATTTGTGTTGACACTTTTGATTATTGTTCCAGTTTACCTTGCTTAAATGGTGGAACATGCATTCCCAAGGCCAATTGTACATTTGCATGTAATTGTAGTTCAGATTTTTACGGTGATTTTTGCCAATTTTCGCGGCAAGAAAGCGTTTTTTCCACTCGTGATTCAATAAATCTACTCCTTCCATGTGAAACCCAGCTAGATTTTAAAATGGAACTTCAGCCATGCCTGGTAGAAGCTTGGAAACAAGCCAATCCTCAATTTTCATGTCCAGTAGGATACGAAAACATTCCTGGCATAAGTGACAGATGTTTTTTGGCCAAAGCGGTGCCAGCAGGAGTCGACAAACTAACTGCAGACTACGACTGTCAAATAAGTGGAGCTTCTTTGATTATTTTCGAGAATGAACAGAAATTAAATGCTGTCGTTGAATGGTTAGATGCCAAACAACTTGGTCAAAATAAATACTGGACATCGTCAGCCGTGTTCAGAAATGGAACTCAGAATGAAAGCAATTGGTCTTGGGTATGGGCCTCGAAGCTCTCAAACACAATTCACCCAATTGAGTATGACAATTGGGGTGCGTTCCAAGAAAAAAATTTCAATGGTGATTCACTCTATTTAGATAAACAAGACAACAGATTTTATGTCATGTTAAGTCGCAGTAATTTGACTGGATTTATATGTGAATCAAAAATAAATGGCCTCAAAGACGTGAACATAAACATTAATGAGATTGGTCAACAGCAATCATTTACAAATACTGGAGGTACAGTACTTACAATTCAATACTCGGTTGATATAACTACTAATGAGACTAGTAGTGTTAAAAATGAAGTTCGCAGTCCAAATTCAAGTTTAATAAAAGATATAGTTAGAGATACATGTTTCAAGCAAGTTTTTATTGATAGTATCGATGGCAGGGTATATTCATTTGACAATACATTTTCAATAGATATTTGTGGAGATATTAATCCGACCCATATGGATTTTATAAAAAAAGCTATATTCGATTCATGGTTAACAGCTAGACCAGGTATTAAAATTCAATTTTTAAAAAATATTGAAATTTGAGAATTTTTATTTTTTAGAATTTTCATGGTGTAGTGCCCAACGAAATTGTCTAAAAATTGATATCTTAAATACTAAACAAGTATTTTTCAACAATTGGTAAGAAACATTTTAAAATAAAATTTTTTTACTGTGGATACTAATTTGTTAAAATTATTGTTATATTTTAAAAAATCAAAAATTCTTTAATTTGATTAAGACAACCTTCTTTTTGATTATCTTTGTTGCTGACATGGTTTCACGAATTTGCATAGATTGAAAAGTCATATCTAAAACTTTCTTGTTCAGATTTTTATTCAGTTCACGAAAAATATTTGTTCTATTATTATTTAAATGATTAACTGTGAGATTAAAAAAAATTAAAAAATCAAGAAAAAATAAAATAAAAGTAAAATAAGTTAAAATATAATATAAAATATAATCAGATTCAACATGTTTAAGCATTGAACAGTTCAGAAAAAATAGAAGAAATATTAAGAAGTCGAGTATTCGATTTTTTAAATCTAAAAATTAATATAAACATGTGTCCCGTTTATTAATTTAAGTGCTGTAGAAACTAAATTTTCCATAAAATTATTTTTTGAAAAAAATTAACAAAATTTTCGTAAAGCAATTATAAAATAACTAAATATTTCTAAGTTAGCTAAATAATTTTTATTAAAGATTTAAAGAAAGAGCTTTAATAAAAAGCGTTTCTAAATTAAGAATTTTTTAATAAAATGCTTGCGAATTTTTTTATTTTTTATTTTAACTTTTATAACAAGTAACTTAAATAATCAAATTTTTTTAACAAAATTAAATTGTTAAAATATTAAAAGTTCTTAATAGATTTTTGTTTTAAATTAATTATTTTTTCTCATAAAGGAACAAATTTACTCGTTTGGATTATTCTGTTTTCGTAAATGATGTTTTAATCAGTCCGAATGATGCGAGTGCAACTCCAACTAGTGAAATAATGCGTCAAAATGTTGAAAAAGTTAGAAAAAATTTCTACTCAAGTTATTTATTGTGTGGAATATTGGAAAGATCAGGAGTAAACCAATCTTTTGTTGACACGCCAGGTATTAAATCTCAATATTTTCCGATTGTTCTCAAAAATTTTGCTTTATCAACTTCAATATTCACTCGATCACAAATTGAGACTGGAATTAGAAATGCCTTCTATTTGACATCTGGCATTGATCCGTCACTATTCCCAATCCAAAGTGAACTACTTGACAATTATCGTGATGTCTTAGTTTTGTCTCAGTTTTACTCTAACATCCCCATCAACAGGTTTAATATAAATCCATCTCAAGTTGTTTTTCCAACCAGCCTTCTCATGTTCAAGTTAACCATAAATGGAACAAATTTGTCGCCAGCTGTACAAGCACTTCTAGATGAGAATCAATTTTATTTCTCTATTCAGCAGCAAATATACGCCAATAGTCAATTGAGTTCTTTGTCGTTGACTTCATTTTTGTTGAATGAAAACCAGCGATTCTTAATTCCAGGAGATAACTTTTGGCGCATTACTTTTTCTACCCAAGTTATTGAAGAAGATATTAGATCGATTGAAAATGCTCTTAAAAATTTCATAACAACTTTTAAAATTGAGTTCAAACACTGCACCAATTGTTGGAATGACAGTATCTCTTCTTTTACTGTACGACACATCTACACTAACCATTTAATTGACAATAGAGCGTAAGTTTAAAAAATTAATTATACAAATTTCAGGACCAAAATATTTAAATAATTTTTTAATGAGATAAATTTGTACGTACTGTTATCTTTTAACTGTTTTAAATCGAAAAAAGTAAATAATTTTCAACTATTAACTAAAAAATTTTCAAAACAATTAAAAGCTTTTGAACTGATTATTAATTTTTTCTTCTGTCTCTTTGGTATACAAAAATTAGAATAAGAAATTTTAAATTGTATATTTTGTCGAAAAAAATACATAAATTTATACAGTCGTTCCTCGGTAAAACGAGCAAGTTGGGCGAAAATTTTTGTGCTCGCTTTATCGAAACTCGTTTTATCGAAATCCAATTGAAAAGGATGAGAATTTTTTTTTTATTAAAATTTTTAATGAAAAAGTTAAAAACAAGATAAATAAAACTAAAAATTAAGCTTTTTTTACGGATGAAGATTACTAACACAAAAAAATTCTCTAAAACATAAAAGAGTGATCGCCACATAAATTTATTTTTTTTTAGAAAAAGTTAATCAAAACATAAAAATATTATTAAGTGCAGTGAATAAAATCTAAAATAGATACAAAACCTTCATTTTGTGATCATCTACATTTAGCGCAAAAAGAGCATCGGTTAGTGTTACCATGGGTTGAGGTCGCTTTTGGATATCTCTTGAAAAAGAATTCGAGTTCCACGTCAAATTCTAAATTTGACCAAAATACTCAATCTATTTTTTTCCTCATTTTTTAACAAACGAATAACAAAATTCAAAAAATAATTACTAAAATATATTTATGTTTTATTCATCTGATTTATATTCTATTTATATGTTTTAGTAATCTTCATTCATTTCTTACTAAATCTGCAATACTGGATTGTTTGGTTTACATTTTTCTAGCACAATATTTTCAATATTGAACAAAAAGTCAACAAAGTTGGAAAAATCTTCTTTTTATTTAGAAAAAAATATTTTAAATCATTAATTCTTTCGATTGCATCCTTTGAGCTAGAATCTGATTTTTTTTGATTTGTAATTTCTTTGACTTCTGAATCACTGTATTCTTTAGAAAGTGTAGTGGTAGTTATTTTTTGATCGCAATGTTTTTTTTATAATTTCTGTATTTAAATTTATTTATAAGAAATTATTTTTTTTAGAGATAATTCAAATTAATTTGCCTAAATAAAAAATCATTTAATTTAAATAAGAATTATTTTTAAATTAACTTTTTATCAAGTTTTACGTAATTTTTTTGAATTTAAGGATTGATTTTAATTATTTCAAAATCAAATAATTTTTTTTACCGATGAGAAATACAGCTCCGCCATTTTTTTTACTAAACAATCTAATTAAAATAAGGTAAATTGACCTTACTTTACGTAAATTTACGAATGCAAAAAACAGAAACTCGATGAAAAATTAAATAAAATAAGATATTTAAAAAGAGCAGTATTTTAATTGAATTTATATTTCATCTTGCCCTAATTTTACTCTTCTCTTCGTTTTCAAATATAAACGCCATTTTTTTAAATAAAAAGAAATTTTTTTTTAGCAAAAATCTCCTTCTATCTACGTAAAATTAGGTAAATTTATGTTTTTTATATTGGTTAATTTACGTGATCGTCTAATCTTATGTTTATTGAATAGAGTTTTTGTATTACAATATAGAATTCACAAAAATGATCGCCCCACTTAAAGAAAAATTGGTCCTTTAAATCTAGTATACACACTTTAAAAGTATGGAACCCACACTAAATAAATAATCTTAGCACATTCACTGCAAATTACTTGAAAAGAGTTATAAAAAGACAAGATTCATAAATTTAAGATTAGAATAACTTTTTTTTATTTAAAAATCGTTTTGCAAAATGTGTCAACCACTAGAAAGTTTGAATCACCCAGATTTAGGCTCTGCAAAAACTCTGCTATTTAATTTTAAAAAATTTTCAACTACATATAGTGCTTAGTAGACTTGCAGAGTTTTTTGCAGAAATTAAATTTGAATGATACCAACTTTCTATCAACTGGATTATGAAGAACGATTTTTAAATCTTGAAAAAAGGTATTACAATCTAATTCACTATTAAAATTCTGTTTATGGCGTGTTAATTTTTATTAACTCTAATTTCTGATTTTATCAATAATTTTTTTAATGATTTTATTTTTATAAATAACATGTTAAAAATTCTTATTCTTTTAAATAAAATTAATTATCACCATAATTTCAGATTTAGCTCAATTCCCTTTAAAAGAAATTAAAAAAGATTAATTGAATTGCATTCTAAGTTACTCAGTT
The DNA here is from genome assembly GCA_016802215.1 of Brachionus paranguensis. NCBI lineage: Eukaryota > Metazoa > Rotifera > Eurotatoria > Ploima > Brachionidae > Brachionus > Brachionus paranguensis. Next base: position 434,369 of record JAESIX010000004.1, read on the forward strand.
TTTGCTGAGCTTCTTCATCTTCATTAAGATCGCATTCGCTAAATAATTCATGTTCAGAATCATTTAATTCAATATTTTGATTTCAATAATTTTTTATTCAAATTCAAGAAAAATGAATTGAGAATTGAAAATTTATCACGCAATAGTAGTATTTAAAGTAGTTTACTGCGGTATAATATTCTATACCATGGCCAAAATGTGCTTAGCTATTTATGGCTTTTGCAGTATTTATTTGGGAATAATTTAAATGGGCTCATTCTATTACTGAAACAGACTCATAATTATTTTGGACTCAATAGTTAATTAATTATGGGATATAAAATTACTACTTTGGACTCATTTATTAATTATTTTTGGCCTCTAAAATTACTTGATAAGAGTTACGAAATTTCTTAAACGATAACAATTTTTAAATGAAATAAAACAAATAAAATTTCAATAATAATTTTATTAAGCAAGCAAAGAATTATTTGAGTAAAATAAAAAAATTTATATTTAAAAAAAGTAAAATAATAAAGAAATTTATAAAAAAAGTAAAAAGAAATTTTTGAGTAAAATTGAGAAGATAATGAAATAACTATATAGCAGTTTTCTTAGGTCTACCTCTCTGTCTTTTAACTTCTTGTGTAGCTGAATGACTTGAAGACAGTGCAGTTGATTTAATCAAGTTGTTCTTCAACAGGAGAAGCTAATCTTTTTTGTGAAGTTGTTATTGATAGAACTGTAGTTAATCTATCATCTGGTTGCATTTTTAAAGCCTTTCTCGTTTTTATTGGACTTCCTCTGTTCTTTTTTTTCCAATTTCAACAGTTTTAGCTTCTATTGGAACAAAAGTTATAAATTTTTTTTTTGTAATTGAAGTTTTGTATGAAATTTCACAATGCCCTTTGAAACTGTTGATTGTTTAATCCTGAAAAATTAAACACAAACAAAATTTGTTAAGAAAATTACTAAAAATATTTTTTTGGCTCTATACTTTTAGTGATGCAGTCAGAAATTAAGATAAAAAAAAACGATCGCCACTGTTCATTAAAAAAATTTAATGGGGATATTTTTTCCTGAAAATATTTTGATTCTTAATTTAAAATAAAAATAAATTTGAATACAATTTTTAAGAAATATGTATTACGAATTATGGTTTGTAGTGGTGGTTAGGAACCAAATGGAAAACAATCGACTAAAACTGGTTGAGTTGGGTGAAGAAAGCGATTTTTTGAGCAAAACCGAAATGAATAAACAAGCTTTATACAATAGCTTGAATTCGGTGCCAATTTCTTATAATAATGGAAATAAATTTTACGCTTTGTCCCAAACTAGCGCAAAAACAAGACAAAAAATTAAAGCTTTGACAATTAATTTGAATCAATCAATACTTTACGAAGACATAGACCCGATTATTACCACACTTAAATCCTCCATTGGTCTAGTTTCGAACAGCAAAATTAAAAATGACGACAAGTTCGAAGTTGATTACTGGGGACAGAGAGAATTTATAAGACAAAATTCAGAGCAAAATTTTGACACCTATTGGCAAGCTTTTTTCTTCATTCGACCAGAGAACAATTCCCACGAAATATTTGATCCTACCTATGACTACTTAATCAACACCATTAATATAGACAACTTTTTTAGAGTCTACATATCAGCCAGATCGAACTATTTCATAAACACAATCGAGACTAGTCCAGGATCGGACTACTCGACTTCAAGTGACCTATTCTACTTGCCCTGCTTTGGCTCGATAAGTCTACAAAATCAAATACTAATTTCATTTTTGCTCAGAAATGTTTGGCTAAATGTTTATTCAAATGATGAAATTGTTAAAAATACTTTGCAAATAGAGTCGCTGAGCTCATTGACAATTCCGTATGTGAATGAGAAAGGCTCATTTTCAGTAATTCCGTACGCTGTGCGGGCATTTGATCAGCAAGTGTTGTTGAAGCGAGGCTTGTACAAAGAGCCTTCGCTTAACGAGCTTAAGGCAGCGCTGAGTGGAGTATGTGATGTCCAAGATGATATAAACAGATTGTTTAGAGAGGACAGTCTGAATTACATAGAAGTAGTGGGTACCATAAATATAGACCAAGCTAAACAGTACTTGCCAACAATTACATTTGCGTACATGTCCTATTTTGCATCCATGGACCAAAAGTATGAGCCCAGCGTCATAATGACTAAGCCAAGCGAGATTATTGTTATTGAGAACTATTTGGTAAATATGATTATTGTGACCAAGATATACTACAGGGTGTATGCGAATACAACATTTGAAATGAATTCGTTCAATTATGATATCAAGAATACACAATTTAGAATTTCGTCGCCGGATTTAAGTGCCTTGACTTCGATTTTATCGCGAAAAATGAGCAAAAGTTTTGCTCGAATCGATTTGTTTAGGGCCAGTGCTAGAGTTGAAAATATTAATTTGATTCTGGCATGGTTGCCTCAGATTACTATTGAAATGGAATTTGGAAAAGAACTGTCTCTTGACGAGAAAAGAAGCATCGAAACAGTGCTTGTCAATTTTTGGACTGAATGTAAGATATTTATTTTTAGTCTAAAATTTAAGAAAAATATTTAGATTTTAGAGCGGAATTATTGAGTCAATATTTTAATTTAGCCAGGAAACTGGCTTTAATTCTTTGTTTCTTACTTACCTGGGTCTACAAAAAATTAATTAGAGAAAATGTTTTTTATTTCTTGGTTAAAATTTAAAATTATTTTTTATGGGGTCATGTCGACTATGTGATCAAGGGTTGTTGAAGTTTAATCTGATAATTGATTTATAACTATAGAAATTTGCTAAGACAAAAATTGAAAATTAATTTTCCTATTTTTTTTACTCTTGGTTAAAAGCAACAAAAGTATTCTTTAAAATAAAAATTAATATTTTTCCCGATTTTTGTCATTTAATTTACTCAACAAGTGTTAAAAAAATGTGATCACAGGTATCATGTCTAGAATGTGATCATTTTGATCAAAATAGGATTAACAAACATTATCTGATCATGAAATGATCACCAAACAATTTTTCCATATTTGAATTTAAAAAAAGTGTAGCTTTAGAAAAGTTTAATATTTAATAAAAATCAAATTCAAATAAAATTATTACACCCATAGCAGCGACCGAAGAAGCTAAATAGCTGGTAAAATTCCTTAAGCCAGCACTCAAATTGGATTTCCTGTACCAATTGTAGTGAATTAATGAAAAATGAAAAGATTTTTTAATTGCATATATCAAAGAAACATAGGTAAAGTACTTTTTTTTAAACTTTGTTTCATAAATCAAGGTTGAAAAATTTTTTTTCTAAAGACTTAAATATACTATTAATATAACTAAAATATTTTGCAATTAAAATTTTTTGATAACCAAAAAAACCTATGATCACATTTTTTGTAAACGCTTGATAGCATAGTAAACATGACTCTTTTTATGTTATTGACAAAATGATTGATTCGAGCTTTTTTTTTATTGAATTTAAAAAAAAACTGTAAGGAATGTAAGGATTTATCTTTTTAAAATCTAATTTAAAATATTTTGGATTAAATTTTTTTTGAAGATCTTTTTAAAAATTTTTTAGTAAATCTTAAGTCCTCAAAGAGTTTCCAAAATTAAGAATTTTATTTTAAAATTTTTGAATTCTTTAAATAATTTTTTCAATATACTCAACCAATTTTATTTCTGAAACTATCAATCTTTTTAAATTTTAGCATTAAAAAAATCGAATAATTCATTCAAAACAATCGAAGTTGAGCTAGCATACTCGAGAGGCTTCTACAATCTCAATACAGAGACGAATTCAGCTCTTATTTATTACATAATAGCAATAGATGGTCTGGTAAAATATGAATCGGAGCTTTCCGGTTCTTTGACCAAGTCCACTTTGAGTCAAGAACTTGGCAAAATAGGCTTTAAAACAGTTGACAAAGACGCTTATTACCGCATACGTTCAATATTTATAGACACTAATGACCGACCAGCTGAATTCAATCATGAGCTTTTAAGTTCAATCTTAAAGCAAAGCTGGACTGACCACATAAAAACCAGTGGAGATATTCTCTTTCAATCAAAGCCTTTGCAAATAATTGTCAAAGTGATCAAACAAAGCCTCTATTACTCCGATGAGTAATTTTTTTAAAATTTAAATTATCTAATTTTATATTTAATTTATTTAGAAAACAAGTTGTAGGCATAAGTTACGCAGTTAGCGTTGATGCACGAGATCCATTCGACTTTATGATCTCAGACTTGCCTTCTGCCATTCTTCAACCCAAAATAAGCCCATTCACTATTGTTTCAAATAGCTCTCTTTTGGCAAGACGAATGTATGTATACAGCGCTAGGCTAAAAGACGAAATGCAGCTCATTAACTCAGCACTCATGAAAGAGAAGATATCCAATTTATGGCAGGATAAAAATATCCTAAGCAATAATTTACAATCAATTAATGGTAAAAATTATTTTTTTTTATAAATCGAAAATTTTTTTAAAATAAACTAAAAAAAATTTTCTTTTTAAAGTGGCTTACAAAACGGGCTATTACAAAGCCGAAAGTCGAAATTTTTACAGCAATTTTTTGGATGTGTCATTTTACCGAATAACTTATACCCAGTCAATAAACGGAATAGAGCCATCTCACTTGTTCTACCAGTCTCCTAATGAAGCTGACTTTGATAAGCAATTTTTGAAAAGTCTAAATCAAAATCTAATGGGTTTTTGCTTCAAAGACTGCTTCAATTACAAACAAAGCGGAATTTTGATTAAGCCAACATATGCCACCAGTCCTGATCTATTAAATTTAATAAAAAATACTTGGATGAATGCTAATCAAATTGGATCAAATTTATTAAATTCAAATTCCATTGAATTGTCCTATATAACAAATAAGAGATCTTTTAAGTCAATGGACACCCAGACTGGTCTATCTATTGTGCTTTTCAATGTAAAATTGAACTCAAAATTCAACCAAATCGATTCACTTGATTTGCAAGAACCAAGCAAAGAAGATTACTTGAAAGAATTAGCCTCGGTCTATCAAAACATTACTCCCAAAGACTTTTACCCTATTTTAGATTTGTCTATCATCAAAGAGAAATTGGTGTCTACAACTCAGCAACCAGAGTCTACAATTGAGCAATCAAAGCCTACAAATGCACAAATTAAAACTACATCGGCATCCAAAAATGATGAGCAAGATTTACCAAAAGAACAAAGTGCTAATACAGAGTGGTGGGTCATTTTTTTGATAGTTCTAAGTGTTTTGATAATTTTGATGCTGATTGTTGTGGTTACAATTGTTTGTATTGTATTCAGAAATAAGAACTCTAAGTTTTATTCAAAAAAACACTTGTTGAGGAGCGATAACGACTCGGAGTATTCATCTAGAGGCATCGAGAACCCATTTCCGACAGATTTCGATGAAAATGAAGATCTTAATTACACCAGGTCGGTTATTAATCCGAATATAAGTATTCTAGAGCCTAATTTCAATCAAACGATCTCAAAAGGTGTAATTAGCCGACAAAGTGATAGAATTGTATATCCCGGGTTAACTATTGAAGGATTAGTGCCCAATCCGATTTATACTAAGATAAAAACTGATGAAAATCTAGTTTCGAATGTTTATGTTACAGGAAATATGAAAGAAATGACATCCAAATCAAGCTCGCAGGACTAAATTGAAAAAAAAGCATATTTTTTATTAGCTTTAAATTTATTAGTTTTTTTTAGACTTTAAAATTATTTATTTAGTAATTTTTAAAATAAAATTTTTGATTAATATTTTTTTATCGCTCTTTTTTAATCCGATAATAGAGAAGCTTAATTTGAAAGTTTTTTTTCCATGAAAAGCAATTTTTTTTTATCGAGTATTTAATATCTTATAACCAATGAATTTTAAATTTAATCTTTAAAAAAAGAAAAATATTTTTCAAATAAAATTTTTGAATATTTCATTAAATCATAAAAAAACGGATCCAAATACATTGAGCTCAAGACGAATTTCTTCAGCCACAAAAATGCCTTTTAAAACACAAATCAAAAAGGCTGGCAGACATTTCCGACAAATCATTATCCGACTATAACTTTTCCTACAAGTCTACAATGTATTTTAAGTAATATCATACATAAATTATCTTAAAAAAACTAAAATGTCATCATATTTCATTTGTACTAAATATGTCTCAAAGCCAAGATAGTTCTTTTATTGAGTTTAAAACAACCAAAGGGAAATCTTGTATTGGTTATTTAGGAGCAAAGCATAGATTTAAATATGAATCGAAGATAACAGGGTATAAATCTTGGATTTGTTGTGAAAATGAATCTTCTGGTTGCTTAGCAACCATTACAACATTTCAAAACACCGTCACTCAACAACCAAAGAAGTAGTATTTTGTCCACCAAATAGGCAACGAAAACATCATCAGAGCCGCTATTATTTCATCTAAGGTTAAGGAATCAGCAACCAATTCTCGTAGTGCACCATCTACAATAGTAAATACAGAGACTCTTGGATTACCATTAGAAATATTGTCTATAATCAATATCTTAATAGCATAGGCAACTATTTCGATTTTATTCACAGTTAAATTATTTTTTATAAATTATTATTTTTATATAAATTTAATTTTTTTTTTACTACCTTTTTATACTAAATTTTTTATTATAATAGGACCTTTTTAATTAATTATTAATTTAATTATTTAGTTTAATTGTCGGATCATGATTTGCCTGATCGAAAATTGTCGGAAGTAATTTGCTCAGTAACTCTTAATTTGCCTTTATTATTTCGTTGGACGGAATAAAAAAAACTTGTTACTCATCGCTTTAGTTAATAAAAATCTTTCGAATAATAAATGAATGCCAAAATTTTAAGTAATTATAAATCTTAAATTTATATATTCGCTCGAACCAACTCATTTTAATTTTGAATAAAAATAATCAAAATTATTATTTTTACCCGTTTGTTTTATATTTTCAATAGGTTATTAATATTTATAGTCATCCATGACTATTAAATTTTTATATTATTTAATATTAAATTTTAATTAATATTTAATTAATATTTAATTAATATTTAATTAATATTTAATTAATATTTAATTAATATTTAATTAATATTTAGTTAATATTTAATTAATATTTATAGTCATGAAAACCAAATGTTATAAAAAAATCCAATTTAACGATTTGGTCTAAACAAAATCAACAATTTTTACCCTAAATGTAGATAATTAGTGAACAAGAGACTAAATTTAGACCCTAAGCGAAAATTTTAATTAATTTAAACAGAAACTTCGAAAAAAGGCGCAAGGGATCTTAAGAAAGAAATTTTAAAATTATAAGATAGAATATTTATTTATTGATTTTCATAAAAATAAAAATTTATTTATGAATCAATGAAAAGGCTTAAACGCTTCAGTTATGATTAAATAGCTAATTATCATTTAATGCGTATTTAATTATCTTTTATCGTTTCATTTTTTCTAATCCATGTTTTATCGTCTCTATAAGAAAGTTTCACGGGTATAACAGAGCAGTTTTTGTCACTTTTACCACCATTTTCATTTTAAACATTTTTTTCTTTGAAGGGACAGAATTTGGTGATATGCAAAAAATTTTTGCGGTTTCGTTTTGCTTTTTTCCAATTTTTGGCAGAATGAAATTAATAATCAAATTAAAAAGATCATGCTCAAAAAGTATCATTAAAAGAAGACTTTCAATTGTTTTTTATTTTTAATTTTATTGCATAAACACATTTAAAAAAAACATTCAATTTTAAACTAAATTTTTAATAATGATTTTTCAGGATCATCATGAAAATTTGATTATTTAATTCGATTTTTCCAATTTTCATCATAATTAGCCATTTGATTGGGCTAATTACGGGATTTTTTTTCAATTTTTTTGGAATTATTAAGATTTTATGGATTGGATCCTTTCGCGACGGCGAAGTTTAGAGAAAAAAAATTAAAGCAAAGCAAAATATTTAAAAAAATTAGAAATAAATTTATAATTTAGAAAATTTTTAGCAAAAAAATCAACAAAAAAAGCTTTTTTAAATCAGAAAAGAAGTAAAAAAAACTTAAAATTTAGAACTGTTTCTATCGATATTCGATCTTACCTTCTAAATACAAGGACTTTTTTAATTTTTTGCTTTTGTTTAAATGTAACAAATTATGTTTAAAAATTTTGAACATTTATTTAAAAAATAATTACTAATGATTGAATAAAAACTGGCATTCAATTTAATGAAACACCTTTGCAGCAGGTTTTGCTCCTTACTTCACATTCAAGATTTTTTAAATCGTTTTAGATTCTAAAATATTTAAACAAGTCATCAATTATTTTAAATAGAAATTTGCAGAAAACTATTAAGATACAATTTAATATTTTAATTAAATCTGAATTTCGAATATTTTACACGTTTTTTTTCAATTATTACAGAAAATTTTAATTTCAAATTGTTTTTTTGGTGAAAAAATTATTTAGTATGATATACCAGATTTAAAAGAGAGGGAGAGAAGAAAAATTTTAGAATTTTATATTTCATTGACACATATTTTTTTTAAATTGACAAGAATAAAAAATAACTGACAAAAAATTTATTTTTCAAAATGACATTTATTTTTATTAATTGATAAAATATCATTTTTTCTTTTATTTACTTATATAATATTAATACTTAAGTAAAATACTTAATCATCTTCATTTAGAATTATCAGATTAAAAATAAGTACATCACAAGCTTCTTTGGATTAATTCAAATAATAAATTTCCCAAATGAAAGTTAGTCAGTATTTTTTCTTTTCTTTCTTAATTTCAAAACCTAATATTTAATTAAGTTACTTTTTTAATGCTATCAAAATATTTATCGAAGAATTAGAATAAAATTTAAAAAAATGTTATTCAAAATCTTTAATAAGGCTTCGGAAAAGAAATGTGGGTAAAAAATGCTAGTTTTATCTTATAAAAAATGAATAGATTTTTTAATTTCGAAAAAAATGCAAAAAATTTATTTTTGATAGTTTTTTTTATAATTAATTTTTAATTTATTGTCAAATAAATATTTATATTGTAAAAAAAAAATCAATTGTAATATTTTAAAAACTTGATATTTGTTCCAATTGGATAATACCAAAAATCAGCTTTAGTATAAATTTTTAATTGATTTTTTTAGAATTTTCTGATAATTTAACTCTACGATGATAAACCTAAGTTTGATGATAAACCTAAGGATGGTTTTTGACGAGAATTGTTTTGTAAAACTCATACAGAACCAATTTTGAAATCATAGGAGAAAGTAATAAAATTTTTTAAATTGTTTTCTGTTCTTTTGTACTTAATTTCAATAAATCCACGAAATAAAAATTTTTTTCTTCATCCAAAATTTAAACTTATCACATTTATCTGAAGAATGATCTTTCAAATCATTAGTGAAACGTTAAATATCAAATTTTTATTCTGCATATTCAGTAACTAAATTCCCCACAACAAAAAAATTAAACACCAAAATGCGGAATTACTAATTAATTATCTGGAAAAAGGCTCCGAATTGTTAAAAAATTTTTTATACCAATTTGTATATTTGTAAAAATTACTCTTAAAGTTCTTGAAAAAATCATTAGAAATTTTACTTTTTTGTTAAAATTCTTTGAAAATTGTTCTTTGAACAATGAGCAAACAATGTTTTGATGCACAGCTCAAGTTATTCCTTAATTATCTATCCTGATTCTATTTTTCTAAGGTGTTTTTTATTTAAATAGCTGTTTAAGATTAAGTGACAGCAAAAAAATTATAGAATAAATAAATCGACTGAAAACTTTTACAAATAGCTTTATTTGTTTATTCAAATTAAAAAAAAAAGTAATTTTTTTTACCTTTTCTAAATTATTTCAATAAAATCGTATTTAATTAAAGCCAAATTTATTATTTTTAAAATTTAATAGACTTTTTCCATTACTTATATGAAGCTCAAGATTTTCAACAACGTTTAATTATCGATAAATAAACAAAATTTACTTTTTTTAAATTTATTTTATTTCATCTACTTGAATCCAATTTTTCTTAATTGCAAGCATAAAATGTCTGAAATTGGCTATACCAATACTTGGCTTCAATTTTGGTATGTTTTCGTTGCACTGGGCGTCGGACTTCTTTCAATTATCTTGTTCAACGCCATCACATTTTGTTACTTCATTAGACGAAAGCCCATAGACCCAGTGCGATTATTTACCGATCTGAATTATGAAGATGAAAGTCTACTCCAAAAAGAAGAGGAATTCATCGAAAACTACATAGGTGTAAATTCCGGATTTGAGGAAGAGGAAAATTTCGAAGAAAATTTATCTCCTGATAATTATGATCTTAACCAATTTAGAATGGAAGCACTAGAGGTTCATAACGACTATAGGGCAAAGCATTACGCACCACCCCTTCAGTATTCTGAAGAGTTATCTCAGTACGCTCAATACTGGGCCGAAAACATGGCCAAAGTCAACAAACTGGTTCATTCACCGAGCGAGTGGAGATTGAAATTTAATGGAGAATCACTTGGAGAAAATGTAGTTCTTACAAATGGATTTAAGCTTGGTGGCAAAGGAATGAGCGACATGTGGTACAGTGAATCATATAAAGTACAAAAGACTAATTTTATTTTTGCTTTTAAATAAAGTTATTTTTTAAGCATAGTTATCAAGAGCTTCAAAAAGAGACTAAATCTTACACTCAAATGATTTGGGCAAGTAGTAGAAAGGTTGGATTTGGACGAGCGAAATCGGAAGACGGAAAATGGTATGGATGTGCGCATTATTATCCAGAGGGAAACATTATTGGTCTATTTAAAAATAATGTCTATCCTTTGCAACAACTTTAAAGCTTTTTTTGAGATTTAACAACTTTAATTAAATTAAAATTATACAAACCATCATCAAATATTTGATGATTTATTTAAATCATTAGTTTTAATTTTTCAAACGTTCAAAAAACTACATTTCTTTCAAAAACAATTCTCATTCACTTGATAATTTTTTACCAAGAGTATTTATAAATGGTAATAAGACACAAATATATTGACACATAGGCAGATTATTTTGAGTCTCATCGATGAAAAAAAATTCCACTGATTTTTGATCAGTAGAGAGTGACATCAACATCATTTAGTAGCATCTTTTTAAATTTTCAAAATCTTAAATAAAAATTTTTTACAATCTTAACAAAATAGAAACTAAAATTAGATAAGGTATCCATCAAAGCTCTGCTTAAATTATTTTTTTTAAATAAAAGAAAAAATCTTTTAATTTTTTATCCATTTTAATGAAAATCTTGTTTTTTTAGAATGATCATCTATTAAGCTTAATAAAATAAACTGGAAAAATTGATCTTTTTACAAAAAAAAGCTACAGTGTGGTCTTCAGCTTGATTTATTCCTTTAAAGAATGAAAAAACTTATTACCTTCTTTCTGAGAGTCATGTGTCCTCAGTATAGGCTCATTTTATTTTTTTTTGGATTAAGTCCTTTTTTTTGCATTTCTTGATTTAAAATCATAATTTTCAGAAGTAAACCAAGATTTAGTTAAGCTGGTAATAAAAGTCATTAGATATCGAAAAATAGGATTTTACCGACAAACTTCAAACGCTCTTACACAAGACTTGGGTTTAAAAATATTGAGACACAAATTCATAAAAAATCGAACCACTTCTATCAAATTTTTTTCAAGAAAGTAAACGAAAGGAATAATCCTTTAAAACTGATATAATTTTAACATAATCTTTCGAGTCTTGGGCCATATTTCTTCTCAATTTAGCACAAATTTGTCTCAATGGGTAGTCAGTCATTTCCGACAAATCATGATCCGACAATTAAACTAAATAATTAAATTAATAATTAATTAAAAATTTTAGTATAAAAATTTAGTAAAAAAAAAAATTAAATTTTTATAAAAATAATAATTTATAAAAAAAATTTTAATTGTGAATAAAATCGAAATAGTTGCCTTTGCAATTAAGATATTGAATGGGGTCAGATTCGTTGTATTTTTCGACTGATTCTTTTCAGATTGAGATTTTTTTCTTCTTTTGATTCTTTGATCACAAATACGTTGATTCTTTCGTTGAGTGCTTGGAACGCCATTTTCAACGTGTTTAAGATCACGTTCCACTTTATCTTGCACTTTAACTAAATGCTGGATAAAAACTGGTGTTTGAGGGTGAGAAATTGCTACTCTCTTGTTGAAAACGCGATGCCAAGCTTCTAAGCAATTAATAGTTCTCGAAGAATCAGATAAAACATTGTCGTACATGGTCCATTGATTGCAAAAAGAGGTTCCTTACGGTCCTTTTTTCTTCGTCGACGACCTGCACCTTCTTGTGGAACAACTTCTCCGATATAGTTGGTCTCAAAATAGTCATACAGAGAGTCTAATTCGGCAGGGATATCTTTTTCGATTAATTCAAAAACATTACATTGACATTTTTATCTTCGATTCATATTTAAATCGATACTTTTCTCCTAAATAACCAGTACAAGATTTCCCTTTGGTTGTTTTAAACTCAATAAAAGTACTATCTTGGCTTTGAGACATATTTAATACAAATGAAATCTGATGACATTTAAATTTTTTTAAGATAATTTATATATGATATTACTTAAAAGACATTGTATGACTTATCTTTAATTATTTTGTAGGAAAAGTTATAGTCGGATCATGATTTGTCGGAAATGACTTGGTCCGATATGTCTGCCAGCCGTCTCAATGAGCGTATTGAGCTTGAGATTAAATTTAGCCTCTTATCTTAGATAAATTCGAAAAAAGTATTATCCCTAAATTAAACTTTTAATTTTTTTGGTATTTTTAATTTATCATTCATTTTAAGATGGTATAATAGTGATTCTTGATTTTTAAAAAGCAAGAGCTTATTTTAATGCTTAAATAAAAAATTTATCTTAAAATTAAGTTATTTTCTAAACTTGCTCAGTCATTATTTAAATTTCATTTTTGGTTCCAAAATTATTCAAAAAATTTACGTTATTCAATTTTTTTAGCTCAAAAAATTTAACTTAATTGTTAAAAGAAAGTTATTAAATGGGTGTTAACAAAATTGATAGTTTCTTTAATTGATAATTAGTCTTAAAAAACATAAAATTTAAAAAAATTTTCTTTTATAATTTGGAATTTTAATTTATTTTACATAAAATCAAGCTTATCATTGAAGTTGATGTTATGAAAGGTATAAGTAGATTAGAATTGTTTAAAATTCCAAGTCCAATCTCTTATTTAGATTTGTAAGCTTTGAAATTTTGTACAAATCTGGTGTAGATCATGATTGCTTGTTTGAAAATTTTCAAATTAAATGATTTCATTTGATTTTTTTAAATATTGTTTCTAGCACATCAGAAGTTTAATGTTTTCTTTTTTTAATTTCAAGCAGTTGTTCTCAATAAATTGTTTATAAACTCAACAAGACTAAGGTATTCAGCTACTTTGTTAACTTTTTGTTTAATTTGTAAAGCTTCCATAGTCTTATGATATAATTTAGATCGCAAATTATTTACTGAAGGTAAAAACTCATCTAAAATTATAACTTTTTCTTAGAAAATTTTTTTTAAAGCTATTGAAATGCTATAATTTTAAAAAATTCAGAAAATGTCCTAAGTCATAAGAAAACTTCTAGTTTAATTAAAAATTTTTAATGAAATCTCGGTTCTTTAAAATTTTAATTTATTCACAACTAAATATAATGTTTTTATTTTAAAACTTTGATATTTTTGCAGGTTTATAAGTCATTTAAACCTTGCATGATTATTTTGAAATCTGAACCTAGCAATATATTTCGTTGTAAACAAAATCAAACAATCACACTATCTAATTTATGGATCAGAAAAAAGCTTTTATTGGTAAAACGACCTGAAAATCTCTAAAAATCAGATAAAACAAATTCCAAAAGTTCACCTCATCAGGAAAGCGAACATATTACGAAATTTAGTAAAAGTTAAATTTTTTTACAAACAATATCGAAATTTCTTTAGAACCGTATTCTACATTTAAATGCATTAAGCTTGATCCAAAAAAGTATTTCAAAGCCCATGTAGAACAACTTGGTAAGAAAGTAAAATGAATACCTTAAATGAACTTACCCAAGCCAATCAAATACAAATGGTCTAATTCACTCTCTCTGGACATTAAACTTTATAAATCTTTAAATGGATCGCTTTATGGTTATTGCTTCTTAAAATTAATTGAATTTGAAAAAGTCAAAACTACATAAAATACCAAACAAATCTTTAAAATCATTGAATATTTTCTTATTTAAACATTTATTCATGCTCACAATTTTGAAACTCAATACAATTGAAGAGAGGACTAATAGTCATTTCATCAAATTTTTAACAAGCAAGTTGAAACAAGAACTTAATTTTTTAAAAAAATAAAGCAATTTTTTCTACTCAATTTTCTGAAGCTAGGACCCTGAAAAATTACAATAACTTCATCCAAACATCGACTATAGATGAATTGTTTCAAATTTTTTGTATGATTTTTATAAAAACCATTGTAACTCAAACATCAGGGTTTAAACAAATGCAATTGTCATTCGGATAAATACTGCTTTTTCTCAAAATTATTTAAAAAAAATCTATCAATCATTGATAAAACTAACCTGAAAAACTAAATTTAACAATTTTAATTTTAGGTTATTTTTCAGGTAAAAATGAATTGTCATTTTATCTAATTTGATTAAACGAATTTTTTTGTGATGTTTTGATTAATTTTAAAATCTATAAATCATTAAAGCTGGAAGTTCTTCAAGGCTCAGTCCTTGGTTCACTCTTATTTCTAATATTTATTAATGATCTGCCTGTTAGCATCCTCAAAGCCTTTATTGAGCATTTTGCTAATGATAAAACTCTAATTATATATGGAGAAAGGCCATATTCTGAAAGAATTTGAGTGTGCTATTGAAGAATTGACCTTATAGTGCAGCTTCAAAAAAGAAGATATTAGCTAGAGTAAGACTTTTTCATGGTTTTAACCAATAAAAAGATTAAAATTCTTGATTTTTTTATAATCAGGAGTCTAAATATTAGTTTTGTTAAAGAATTTAAGTAATTAGGTTTTACCATAGATTAAAAATTAAATTTTATGAAGTAAGTATCACTTTTATTTGTTATTTTTCCAAAAAGCTATTCAAAGGCTGGCAAATTGTTTCTATTTATGTATTTTTAAGCTTCCTTAACTAAGAATAGGTTAGGGTTATGGTTATGGTCTATGGTATTTTTGCGTTTCGACATCGAACTTTGGAGAGAATGTTGCCTTTTTCTTACAAAATTATAACATTTGATAACCCACTAACAGAATTCAAAGAAGATCTAGTAATTAATCATGAATGAGATTGAATACAACTTGAGTAATAAAAATGATTTTATGGTACCAAGTTCCAAAACAAGGAGCGGCGAGAATACAGTTGGACATGTGTATTCAAAACTAACTAATAAGTTCACTATTAACAGATTAGTCCTAAAATAAAATGCATTCAAATGTCAATTTTCAGCAATATCAATTTAATTTATGGAGAGGTAACAAAAATTTTTGATAAGTTAAATTTTAAATTTTAATTTTTTATTTTTGAAATCAAAATTTTTTAAATTTTTATGTTCTATATACAATTTTATTTAAAAAAAAATCTATTAAATTTAATTTTAGGTTATTTTTCAGGTAAAAATTAATTGAAATTTTTTCTATTTTATATTATTAAACGAACTTATTTTGTGTTATTTTGATTAATTTATCTTCACTAGCTTAATTTTTAGGAAAAAATATTTATTTTGAAAAATTATCTCTTTTATTTTTTTATTGATAAAAAGATTATTTTCTTAAAATATTTATTAGGACATTTTTGCTAATTTCAATTTTGGCCGTTTCTCTAATCCGCCTTTTGCCCTCAGCCTGTTGCTTCAAAAGCTTTAACTTTCTAGTTTGATCACCACCATAACATTTAGCAGTGACATCTTTTCTCAGTGCTTTTATATTCTCTCTTGCAAGAATCTTACCACCAACCTTAGCCTGAATAGCTATTTTGAACTGTTTTGGAGGTATTTCATCTTTAAGCTTTTCAACAAGCGCGCGGCCAATAGCTCCAGCTCTTTTTCGGTGCACAATCTGAGTCAGCTCTTCGATTTCCACGTCATTAAGGCAAACAATTAACTTGACTAAATCAGATAATTCATAAAATATTTCCTCATAGTCAAAGCTGGCATAACCCGAGGTCTCTTTTTTTAAACGATCAAAAAAATCCAAAACTATCTCATTCAACGGTAGCTTGTACTTTAAAATAATCCTATTTCCACTTATTTGTTGACGTGACTCAAACATACCTCTTCGACCTAAGCACAACTGATTAACTTGTTTAAAACTTTCATCTGGACAAACAATGGTACCAATCACGATTGGCTCATGTGCCTCATCAAAATTGTGAACTTCTGGCCACTTAAAAAAATTGTCTCTTAAACTAAATATAATCAAAAGTACTTAGCTATAATTATTCATGCATTGATCTCTTAAAATCAAAAAAAAAATAAAATTAAACTTTTTTTTGATATTTTAAAAGAACTATTGCCTATTTAAATCATGCTTTATCTATGAAAAATTTTACAGCATATTTAGAAATATACAAATATTGTCTTATAAAAGTGTGTGTCATTTACTACGTTTTTTACAGTGCTGATTTCGGCATTGTGAAATTTCATACAAAACTTCCAACACCAAAATAAAAAAAATTTTTAAATTTTGTTCTAAATGTCAAAAACTTGTTCTGTAAATGAAACAAAGTGAAACAAAAGTTGTTTCACTTACTGTGGAAGTCTGCAAAATCTGTGCAAATTAATTCCGTTTTATTTTTGATACTTTTAAAATGGGTGCAATTTTGCAGAATTCCACAGTATCATTTTTGTTTCATTTACAGAACAAGTTTTTGACATTTAGAACAAAATTTAAAATTTTTTTTTATTTTGGTGTTGGAAGTTTTGTATGAAATTTCACAATGCCGCTGATTTCTTCCTTAAATTTTACGTAATTGAACGTAAATTACAAAATTTTAAAAATGACAAAAAATTGGACTTGATTTTTGTATTTTTAAAAAAAATTAGATTTTTAGTTATTTTAAGAAAAAGTGTTATAAAACTGTTAAAAAACTCTATAAAAAATAACAAAATTTTTAGCTCTTAGATTTTAGTTAAAAGGATGTATTTCTAAATCATCTCTAATTTTTTTTTAAATTAAGGTAAATAAAGCAAAAGATATTTAATTATTTTATAATAATTTGTCCCATGCTATCCAACAGGATAATTGGGATAGCGTTCATCTCTTTTTGTAGCACCTTTCGAGCGAAGGCTTCGATCTAACACAGAAGTTACTGCATCGAGTTGATCTTCTACTTAAAATGGCGGAATTCGAAGTGGAAAAAAAATTCAATTAAATTTTTAACAAAAAAAATCAAATTAACAAGGCAATTAAATTTTTATTGAGAATGATGGTGAGCGGTAATACTAAAAAATTCAAAAATAGTGTTATTAAACAAAATAAAATAAACTAAATGTTTTTGCGTAAATTCAACTTTAAATAGCTAAATTTTCCCTAAAATTAAGAGATTTTAGTAATTTTACTTCTTACAAATTTTAAAATTTTTTTAAAAAATACGAAATTTCAGTCGTTTTTTTGTCATTTAAAGAATTTTTAATTTTTCATAAAGAATCACAATTTTTTGTTTTATTAGGTGTTGTGAAGTTCATCTCAATTCAAAATATAATATTAAATAATCAATATTAATTTTTTATATTTAACCTTTCTTGAATAATATCAAAAAAATTTTATCTAAATTGAATACTCTATAAGCTTACCAGAGTTGGATTAACAATTGTTAATTCGGTAGTACCATGAAATTTGATCAATCTTTGATTGCTAAATTTTATTTTGTAGGGCACATTTGGAGACGTAATTATGACTGACTGACTGAACTCTTTTTCTAGACGTTCTTTGAAAACTTCCATGTGCAGGAGACCCAGAAAGCCTAATCGGTAGCCTTGACCTAGTGCTGGCGAGCTATCTTCGGCAATCGAAACACTTGAGTCATTGATGCACAATTTTTCGATTGATCTGCGCAAGAGAGAAAAATTCTCCGAATCCTCAGGAAAAAATCCTGAAAAAACCTAATTTAATTAGAAATTTACAACATGAAATAGGTGAATTTTTTACCATTGGTTTTGGCGATTTAAAGCCTGGAAAAGGTTCAACTTTAGCCTTATCTAAATAAAAAGTGTCGCCTACAAGAGCTTCTTTTATGCTTCGGATATTACATACCATGTATCCAACTTGGCCAGCGTATAGCTTGTTTGTTGGCATGAAATCAGGTCTAGCTATTCCAACTTCTTGCACTTCATAAGTTTTATTGTTAAAGTAAGACCTGACTTTGTGTCCTCGCTTTATTTCGCCATCCTTACAGGCTACATAGATAATAGCGCCCCTTCTCAAATCGTAGAAAGAATCAAAAACCAATGCTTTAAAGGGCTTATCTTTATTTATAGAAGGACTAGAATTAAATAATTAAACAAAATTTCAAGAATAAAAAATTAAAAAATTTTACGGCGGTATCTGTTTTAAAATAGCATCTAAAATATTTTCACAATTTAGACCTGTTTTGGCACTTATAAAAATAATGTCTTGTCTATTGAACTCAAGAGTTTGGTTCATTTGTTCAACTGTTGACTCAATGTTGGCTGTTTTTAGATCTATTTTGTTTATAACTGGTATGATTTTGATTCCAGCTTCGAATGCAAGAAAAAAATTGGCGATGGTTTGTGCTTGTACACCCTGAGTGGCGTCTACGACTAAAATGCAGCCTTGGCATGCTTTTAAAGAGCGCGAAACCTCATATGTAAAGTCTATATGTCCTGGGGTATCAATTAAATTTAGTAGGTAATCGTTCTTGTAAAACATTGATGCTGTTTGAGCTTTAACAGTGATTCCTCTTTTGCGTTCTACCTCTAGTCTATCAAGCACTTGCTTATTATTAGTTTTATCATTTTTTTCAATTGTTCCTTAAGAATTTAAAAATTTTATTTGTATTGATATTTAATTAGCCTGCTGAAAAATTTATAAAATTTTCTTTTGGCTAAAATAAATAAATATGCACAATTTCTCTAAAAAAAGAGTTGAAAATGAATGAAATAAGCTACCAGCTGAAATTTCTCAAAAAAAATATACATTTTAAGCAAAGACTTGATGAATTGAAGTTAAAAATTAAAAGTAAACATGATTAAATTCGTACATAAACTAATTCATAGAAAATTAATAAAATCGTACAAAACAAAATTTTAAGTTTTGTACGATTTATGTTTTGTCCCTTTAAATTTTATTATGATTTTCAATAAAAAGTCATTATTATCAACTTTTGTTAATAATGAAAAATTATTTTTTTATCATAATTGGTATATTTATTTTGATAAATAGTAAATAGAAGAATAAATAGAAAAAATTAAATTTGATTCACACAAACTTTCGATTTAAAGATCAAACGAGTTTTTTTATTTTTTATTATTTTTCTTAGACACTATATTTCTAAAGCAATTTTAAATTTCTTTTTTTTTATTCCTTTAATTATTTGTAAATTTATAAATTTAGTTAAAAAAATAATTACTGAAAAAATATAATAGTATTTAATATTTTCATAAAGAAGTTAAAAGCGATCCCTGCAAAATTTCTTTTCGAAAATTTTAATTTCTAAAAAAGCATTTTTTTTTAATATACCTGTAATTTCAAGTAAACGGTCAGCTAAAGTCGACTTTCCATGGTCCACGTGAGCAATAATACAAAAATTTCTGATTTTATCACAAGAAAAATGGCTCAAATCAAACACTTTATCGCTCAAATTTCGACTAAATACTTTTAAGTAATCACTGTGTATTCTAAGCAAACGCATCTTTCAAAAATTATAAAAAATAATTATAAACCTTATTTTTTTTATTATATTTCACCTAACCAAAGGCGAGAGATTGATTCAATAATTTAACTCCATACCAAACTATTTATTAGAAAAATTCATCTAAAAAAATTTAAAAATAAGCTTTGTAAAAAATCAATTTATAATATTGTTATCAAAAGGTGGCTGAAAACATTTAATTTGTTGAATGTTGGTCATTTGGGCCGAATCCACTGGTTCGTTCAAATTTTGTTGACCCATGGTCGATGATTTTATGTATTTGTTCAGAATAGCGAATATTTCTTGGTTGAGCACCTGATGTTTACGTATTCGGTTCATAAAATTGGGTAAAGGTATATGATTGACTTTTTCTGATTGTCCATCAACTTGATTAACTTTAAACAAATGGTAACAATGATCAAATGCCTCGAAGCGCTGCTGTTGTCCGAGTAGGCTTATAATTGAGCATCCGGCCCAGATTAGACCATCACCGAATAATTCTTCGACCAGATTGGAATTAGCCTGACGCGGTAAACAATACACAAACTGCATAGCGCTCCATAGTCGATGAAACTCAACATTTTCGTCCACATTCATGACACCGTTTGAAGGTGGTTGCTGGTTGAAATCGAACCAAATAGAGTCTTGTGACAAAAACGACTTGATCTTGGTCAAAACAAATTCGAATATGCTTAGACCGCAGCACAATCTCTCTCTGGTAAGAAGCTCACTTTCATGCACCAAATTAACCTGCTGCTCTGATCCAAGTTTTTCTATTATCTTTACTATTTGCAAAGAGGCAAATTTCTGCTCCAATTTCTTTACCTTCATTTCAATGTTTTCGTTTTCTTTGCAGAATGGCTTAGGTAGCCAATTTAAATATATTGATGCATGTACCAAATCGATAACTTCATCCCCGGTCTTAAGATATTAAATTTAAATTAAAAAAATATGAATCTCTTAAATTCTCAATAATTTATGATTAAATGGTGTTCGGGTCAAATTAAAAGTAAAGAAGTGTTCCCAACCTGTTATATGAACTTTAACTTTTTCTATTTCCACTTTAAATTAGAAAAATTTTGGATAAATTTAGCAAATTTTTTATAATAAAAAGCACGATTTACGAGCTTATAATAAGCGAAAAATCTTGAGAAAATTTTCAGTAAAATTATATATTTTGTAATAATTTTATATGATTTCTAATGAAAATCAAAATACTGTAAATATTTGTTTTTTAACACCGCACTAAATACACAAGAACTTGGTTTTGGTGCATTAAAAAATTATTTTTTTCAACTTTCTATAAAAAATGAATGTGAAAATTTCGACATTTAGTTGGCTTTCGGGATCATAGATTTTCATCTTTAATTTTTTAAGCCTTGAAAATTCAATTTTTTTGAGGCACTACAACCAAGTTTTAGAGCTTTTAGTTAAAAAACAAATACTTACGCAAGGCTTCTCAGCATACAATTAATCGCCTTTTTTAATTTTTATGAAGTGTGAACTTTATAGTATGAGAATCAATAGTAATAATATCTATATGTACCTATCAATATTAAGTAATCACTGTAGATAAATTAAAAAATTTAATTTATTTTTACGAATAAACCAAATAAATAAATAAACCAAAAATGTTATTTGAAGTTTTCGCGGTTGAAAATTACGAATTTTAAGTCGAAAAGGCAGCTTACTCATAAAATTAGCCGATAATTTTAGCCCAAAATTAAGCACTTTTCTGAATATTTTTTTTCAAACGGTTTGAAAATTTATGCTGGAAGTAAAAATTTTTTTAATTTTTTGTGAAAAATTCGAACCGAAATATAACGATTAAAAAAATCTCATTAATTCTAATGAAATTACGAGTTCTTATTCTAACAGTTTTAAGAAAATTTATGGTTAGTTCGTATATTTAATTTCAATAAATATTTTAAAATAACTTTAATAATTTACAAAATTGCGTGCTAAAATTTTTTTATGTAAAATTTACGTAAAACTAAATATTCTGAGGAAAAAAAAATCAGAGATCATTTTAACAATTAAAAATTGCAGAAAATGCCTCTAAATTCAAGGAAAAACTGAAAAATATTAAAATTATTAAAATAAAAGTTTTCTTCAAAGCAGGTTAGATCATCATCCAATAAAAAAAAATAAATTTTTAAAAAATCTTCAAAAAGATCCTCAAAATTGTTTATTATTTTTAGATTGATATGGATTTATATGCTTTGCTTTTGAGACTATAAAACTAAAAAAAATTTTGATCAAGTATTAAATTATAGTCAAAATTTTAATTTTTTTAAATAACCAAAACCGATATCTCGGACAAAAAACGAATAATTATTTTTTTCATTTAACAATAATAGAGGAAAAAAAATTTATTTTCAACTATTTAAATAAATAGATCTTCTTTAATGTGTCAATCACTTTGCTTTTGTTTTTAGCCTTAGTTTATTTGTTTCTAATCTTAATCCTAAAAAAAACTCAACCATAGTCTAAATTTTTGTTTGACTTTTTTTTTCAATAAAATATTTTATAAACTAAATTATTTTATTCTTTGAAAGTTTAAATTGGTCTTTTGGTAAAAAATATTTGTCCAAGACTTAAAAAAAGTATTTAAAAAATGTTAAAAAGACGGTTCTAAAAAAATAAAAGAAAAAAGAGAATCATTTAACATCCTTCTCGATCAACATTGCTAAATTAGCATTTAATCTTTAGAACGATTGAACGAGTTTAGACCAAGTCTCATTGTTTTGACAAAACCTTGCTTAAAGTATAAACTTACGGGGGGAGAGATTTAAATAAGATAATGAAAAAATAATCTTTGCTTATCAAAATTGGCATGCACTTGATATATTTTAGAAACCATTTTCTATTTATAATAAATATAGATAGCTTGGCTTAAGTATAGAATGCTTTGAACAATGAAATGTTCGAAATTGGAGCCCAGCGAGCTACGCTACCAATCGAGCGAGCAGTACTTGGTTGTGTGTCTGAGACTATGCCACCTGATAGCCAAAAACGAGTGCTCCATTGACCAGTTAATAGACGTGAATGGGTCCGAGCCAAGCAATTTGTTTGTGCTTGACTCGCCGCAGCTTTTGTCCCACCTAAACTCCAGCGAATGCCACAAATACTCGCACAAAGAGTCGCACAAAATGGCCTTCTTTTTCACCGGTGTCCTCCTCTGTCTCACCATCCTCGCCCTCAACTTTTTCACCCTCATTACCATTCTGAAGTCGCGTCGCCTCCAATCCATCCAAAACATCCTCATAGCCAACCTTAGTATATCCGACTTTCTATCCGGTGTTTCGTTCATGTATCCATGTTTGCTCAATCTGCTCACCATATACGCCCTTGAGACCTACAACTCGTCATTGTACAGTCTGGCCTGCATGATTCGCCAATACCATTACATGTGTCTGGCCGGCTATTCGCCCATGATCACCTCGATGCTTAGCTCCATGTTCACGCTGAGTCTTTTGGCGCTGGAAAAATACATGGCCGTAGTGCATCCGTATTTGTACGAGCGCATCATCGGCCAGAAAAAAGCCTACTGCTACATTTGCCTAGTGCTCAGCTGGTTTTTGTCAATACTGGTCAGTCTACTGCCTCTGATGGGCTGGAATGAAATCAACGACAGCTCATACTTTGTGCCGTGCATGTTCGAAAAAATTTTCACCCTCAACTATATCCTGTTGTTCACTGGCATCTGCTGTTTGTGCGCCCTGAGCATGTTGTTCATTTACATCCGCATTTACTTGATAGCGCGCAAACATTCGCGCCAAATTGCCAAGATACACTCGGTAGTGAACAATTACAGGATGATGGTGGCCAATAGACCAGCAAGTAACCAAGAAGAAAGAGAGTTTGTGATGGCCACCAAGCTCAGTTGTTCAGAGTCCAACTTGAGCATTCTGGTTCGCAAAGAGATCGGTAGACGAAACTCGTCACCTGCCATTTTGTCAACCAGAGTGGAAGTAAAGCGAGCACCAGTCAAAAATAGCAACAGCCTTAACATGAACATGAAAGCGATGAAGACCTTGCTTATCCTACTGCTCGGATTCTACACCTGCTGGCTGCCGCTGATCATCTACTTTTTAACATTTGCCTCAAAGACCTACGACAACCTGACAATTTATGTGCTTATGTTCATAGCTTGCTGCAATGCGTGCATAGACCCATTGGTGTATGCGTTTCGCAACAAGGATTTTCTAAAGGCGCTCATTAAGAATTTTGCCAAGTGGCCCAAAAAAGTGACTTGGTCGAATTCAAAATAAATTAGAAATAACACTTACCAAAGATTGCTCCAGTAGAAGAGAGAATACAATAGCGTTTCCGATTTGGGAAAACTCGTGAAATATGTTTGTTCTCAATTCACCGTATGACACCAAATTAGTCAAACTCTCGGAGTAAAATGTCATTATCGCTGCTGAACCGTACTCGTAACGCGGTACATTAATGTTCTTCTTGAGCTTTTTATACATTATCCGTACATAGTCGGCCAATTTTGTTTTAAGCTTGTTAAATAAATTTATAATTAAAATTAAAACTTTAAATTTTTTTTAAATTATTTTGTTATTTTAAGGAATTTTTTGCATTAAAATGATCTGTGTTGTTCAGAAGTCATAAACTCCAAGTAAAGAGACTAGAATGAAAATTAGAAAAAAAAAAGAAAATGATTTTGCCCTAAAAGTTGTAGATTATCTTAAATTGAAAATTAAATTTAGAAAAACAAAGAAAGCATATTTTTCTGTTATTTCTGGAAAATAGTTTTATCATTCACCTTAGAAACTCTATCTATACGGTTGTAATTTAAAAGACTAATCTAGTTGAAAAATTTCTGTATTAAGACTTTCTATCTTAGAGTAAAATTATTCTATAATTCAAATATACAAGTCAAAATTTTAAAATCAAATCAAATAACAATTCTGAGACTGATTTTCAGTAGAGTGATTTAGATTTGATCTAAAGTTTAGATGGTGACGAATGTGTATTGAAATTATAAAATGAATTTAGAAAGAAGTAAGTCATTTCCTAACTAATTCAAAGCATTTAAATCAATTTTTATTTAAGAATTCAGTATTTTTTTTAACCAAACAGTCCCATTTAGACAGAAAATTTATACCGAAAAAATTTTTCAAGAAGGAAAGCAAGCAGAACATTTGGGATACCTTATTCAACTTTAGACAAACGTATTTTTAACTTTTTTTCGCTTCTAACAATCTTATTGTATGCCTGTTTTATAGTGCTTTTTCCGACGTATTAAATAAAAAATGCTTAAACTATTTATTTTTTTTCAAAAACACATATGACATTCCTGTTCCTAAGAATTTAAAAACAAAAAAATTGTAAAAATCTTATAAGCTAACCCTTTATTTTTCAATATTGTGATAAATGATTGGTTTTACGTTGTTTTACGATATTTGTTTTTTTTAATAAGAAAAGCCCATTAATATGCATTATGAATTTTGGTAAAAAAAACAAAAATGAAATATAAAAACATGTTATGTTCTGTTAATTGAAGCAACTAATACATCCTATGTACCACCAATATACTGATTCTGCAAAGCTCTTCAATAAATCTGCAAAATTCAGAAAATTGTGAATTTTGAATAAAATGCTATAAATCCAACTCATCCATAAGCGGTGGTACAGAGGATTTAACATTTGCTACAATTTACAGAACATGTTTTGGTAGCTCCGAATAAAAGCTCGGGCGTTTTTTATATTTTGTTTTTGTTGTTTGTACCAAAATTCACAATATTATGAATTTTGCAGAATTTTGCAGAATTTTTCAGAATCAGTATATTGGTGGTACAAAGGATGTATCAGTTGCTACAATTTACAGAACATGTTTTGGTCGCTCCGAATAAAAGCTCGGGCGTTTTTATATTTTGTTTTTGTTGTTTGTACCAAAATTCACAATGCTATGAATTTTGCAGAATTTTGGAGCATCAATATATTGGTGGTACAAAAAATGTACCAAAATTTGCCCCATTAATCACTATTTTTTAATATTTCAAAAAAAGTACAAGATAAATTTTTTTTTATAAAACGAAAATATAAAATTTGCCATCCCTATTTGATTGCCTCAATTTTGTTTCCCAACAAATAAAAAATTTCTCATTTCAAAGTATCAAATAATTAAACTTACCGAATTTTGAATAAATTCAAATAATTCGCTAATAATCAGCGCAATGCCTTGATACCCAAGATATTTGCTAATCATCTTGACATGTTGACCACCAACAAATTGGGAATACAATGAGTTAATAGCCTGAAAAGCAGCCTGCACGGGCTTAGAGCCGTACTGATCGGCGACCAAAAATTGAGGCGGCTCGTGCCGCTTGTACACTTGCTTTTTGTTCAATTTTAGCTTGGTTGGCACAAATCTCATGGTCGATTGGTTGTAGCAGTAGTTTGGCAACAGATCACGCTTTATCTCATCTAGAATGTGCACACTTATCTTGCCATACGAACTGGACACCGACTGCTCAGCCTCTTTGAACAATAGATCAAAATTTTCCAGCACCAAGTGTCTGCTCAGCATCTTGTGAGTGACTTTGTTCAACTTGATCAAATAGTCTAGCTCCACTATGCATGTCAAGTCGGACGAGAGAAACTTTTGAATTGAAATGTCCAGACTTTTCTGTATCATGAGAGTGATTCGCTGCGCAATCAATTTGGACAAGTTGATGGATCGACCAAGCAGCTGGATGTGTTTTTGCTTGATCAAAGTCTCGTATCTGCTAGTGTTGGGCACAGTGATGCAGTGGTGTGATGAATCCTCGCTCTCAGCCATCTGAATCTTATTAAACTCATCTCTGAACTGCTTGTCGAGCAAAACACATGCCGCTGTTTGTTTGTACGCGTGGAATATCTGCTCGCTGAGGATGTACACAAACTGGTCGAAGCACAAGTTAACCTCAGCCTCTACCTCGTCATACAAGTGTCTTTTTTTGAAGACGGCCAGCGCGTTCATGGCCGCATCGTTGTACAAATCAAGCGGATAGAATACAAACTCCATTAGTGATTGATCTTTGGTCTCCAGTATGTGACTGGTCAGAATCCATGGCATTGACATTTCAATTGGAAATTGGATTTTTTTTCCCATGGTCATTTCTAAAAAAAATTCCCTATACCACATCTGGGACAAATCGGAGCATTTTTGCAGCGAGTCTGTAAAATTGAGTAAATAGGGCCAAAAAAAAGACTTCGAATGAAAGTCCTCAATAAGTTCCAAGTGTTTGGTGTCTATGTCTTTGCGCAGGGTCTTTTTTCCTTTTGTTTTGTCGCATATCATTGACTCGAGCATTGTTCGCACCATGTAGAGCTGGGTGGACGATGGACCGATGAAGCGCGGCGGACGGTCTATTTTGAAGCCGCATTCGGGATCCTTTTTGCCGCGCATCGCCGGGTCATCTTCCGGCTCTTTGCCCCTGTACCAATCGACACATGTGTCCCGCACTGACAACAAAATTGTCTTGGCCACGTCGCTCTTGCGACTTTTGCAAAATTTGCGAATCATGTCTCTCAGGTCCATTTGGACAAAATTTTGCAGCTCTAGATAAGTGGTGTAGTTGATGGCCTCAGTGAAGGCGTTTTCCAGTCGGTACATGAGCGACTGGAGGCCCTTGATCATCGAAATGACTTCGATTAGAGCCACTTTTTCCTGTGGTGAATAGTTGTACTTGGTTGCTTTTTCATAGTCTTCGGCGTCTTTGGGACACAGTGGGTTTGACTTGTGGTCGGTCAAGTGGAGCAGCTTCCAGTTGTAAAGCTCGAGGACTGTGTTGGTCCATTTGGACAGGAGTTTGAGTCCGCTCAATGCCAAATTGTACAAGCTCTTGTATTCCTCGTCGGTTCGTTTAGTTTCTTTGCTGATGGCTATTTCGTTGCTGTACTTGGCTAGTTCGCTAATGTAGCAGTTGTGTTCTACTCGGATGCGATCCACTTGGTCCAAGATTTTACCTTGGATGCTTTCGGAGCTGGAGTTGCATGCTGGCCATTTTGATGCCTCATAGTTCTTTGATCTCATGACATAGTTGAATGGCGAAATTTGCATGTCGCCATACAAAGGAACCACTTTACATTGCTGTTAAAATAAAAATAAATTTTTTTTATTATAATTTTTTAAATGTTAATCAATTAAATAAAAAATTTAAAATTAAATCATAATTTATAGATTATTTTAATTATTTTTTAATTATTAATTAAGAACACTTTTTATGTACAACTCAATTAAGATTTCAAAAGGCTTGGTTATCATATTTAAAACATTGATGTATTTTCTAACAATGATGTTCAAATCTCAATTATTTTAACCATATTTATGCAATTCTATCAAAAATCAAAAAAGATTTGATTAAAAATGTCAAAAATTCATTAAAGATCTTTGTTTAAATAATATACGAGATTGAAAAATTTCTAATCATATTTATGTAATCGCCAAAATTGGCGTAAAATCAAAAAAATAATAAAAGTAAATTAAAGCTTTAAATAAATAAAAAAATAAAATTATCTTATGAGTTTTAAAAAAAAAAATTTTAAGTATTTTTTGTCTACAGTTAAATGCCAAAAAGAAATTAAGACAAAAAAATTTAAACAGATTTTATTGTTATAACATAGAAGTAAAAGGATTTTATCTAATTTCAATAAAGTATTTTGAGATATTAATTCCCAATAGGTTACCATTATCATTCTACTATTTTATTGCCCTTTAAAAAAAAAATAGCATTTTCATTTCAGTAAACTTTTTTATTAAAATTTAATGACCATGATCAACATTTTTTTAAAAGGATTTTATTATATACTCAACAAACCATACCAAACTTTAATAAAGTATCATTCATAAAAGTGAATTTATAAAATTTTGCTGCATTTTTAAATAACAAAATTCAAATTTGAATACTGAATATAGGGGGTTGTGAAGTTCGTTTCAATTCGATCTTTTCAATTCAGAAAAACTTGAATAACTTTTTTACTAAAAGAGATAATTTGGTTCTTTAAAATGCTTAATTATGAGCAAATTTGCTTAATGCAGTAAAATAAGTCTGCAAAGTACTCTGCAATTTTCTGCATTTTGCACGCCATTAAAAAGTATTCTAATTAACTGTTGCAGAGTTTTTGCAGACATATATTTTCGGATTAAGCAAAGTTGCTTAAACATTAAGCATTTTACAGAACTAAATTATCTCTTTTAGTAAAAAAGTTATTCAAGTTTTTCTGAATTGAAAAGATCGAATTGAAACGAACTTCACAACCCCTGAATATAGAATTATTAATTTTTTGGAAATTTTTTTAAATATTTACATTTATTTAATTTTTTTATTCTTTAATTTGATACCAATTTAAGAAATAATGGTATTCTAACTAAATTGGCGTTTTTATTTATAAAAATTATTAATCAAAAAAAAAATCATTAAATTAATAATTAAGAAAGGTTCTTTTTTTCTTAGTATTTAAAGCCTAAAAAAATTGAACAAAATAATTTTAAAACTAATTTAAAAAAAGTCATAACATTTTATTAATTAATTCTCAACTTAGTCAAATGTTTTTTGTACTATTAACTTGAAAAATTTTTGTTAAATAATAAGTTTTCTGATTACTTTTTTATACGTTAAGTACTAAAGGGGTCTAAAATAACCCTTTAAAAAAATAAGCTTTTTAGATTGCATAAATTACCTAAGTTACTCAAAATATGCAAGAAAATATACTGAATGTAAAAAAAATGTCTTTTCTAATTTTGTTTTAATTTAAAAAAAAATTTTGCCTATTTTTAAGAAAAAATTTGATATAAGTTAAAGAAAAAAAATTTTTTCCAAAAATTTTTTCTAAATTCGTATAATTGGTTCTTAACAATTTTTACAGATCGATTTAAAAACCTTCTACCCTACCTAAGGACCAAATGTAAATTGTTTAAATTTTATAAGTAAAGCTTGATTTGTTGTCATTACGGAAAAAAATTGAGCTTCATAAATTCTTGACCACATGGCTTTGAGAGGAACATTTTGGTAAAAAACACTTTTTGCATAAAAGATACCGATAAAAGCTAATATATATCCTTTTTTAAATGAAAGTTAAGGATCTACAGCTTTCTGGTGACAATTGGTACAATTCAATGTAAATTTATCATGAACAAGTCAAAGATCATGAAGAATGTTGACAGTTAGGTCTCATTTATTTACGTGTAGTATAGCTTGTTGGTCTAACTTTCTCATTAAAATTTATCTTTTACTTTGACTCTCCATTTCTTCTTCAAAATCATTATCAAAGTCATCATTTTCCTCATAATCATTATAATTATCATCAGAGACATCTGATTAGGTATTCACATTACTTTTTTTTTCTTGCATGAAAATTTTAAAATATTGTAATCAAAATTTATTAATTATAATATTTTTTTGATTTTAATTTTGATGGAAAAAAAAATTCGCATTTATTGATTAAATTTATTGAGTAATAAGCAAAAGAAACACCAAAAAAGGTCGAATAAACCCCTCCGGGCTTTGAGTATTAATTAATTCTGACTCTTCTTTTTTTTTTTTAAATTGGCTTCAAACATTCTCATTTTATTCAATTTTTTTTACTTTTCTACGCGCGAACCTTATGTTTAAAAATATTTCTAAGTCAGACCTAAATTTAAGTAAGTAAACTTTTTTCTCCTGTTTTTGAGAAAATAAATTTTGATATTTTCCTTCTTAATTATTTTAATATCTAGTTTTAAAATTTCTGAAAGCTCAATTTCCCAATTCTGGTTCAAAAAAAATGAACGAAATTTTTTCCCCTAAAATAACAAAAATTTAAAACAAAAACAAAACTTGCCTTAAAAATCTTGTCAATTAGACTGAGATTAATTTTTTTCTTTGAATCCAATTTATTGATATTAAAATTGTCCCCATCGAGCAAATTGAGCGCAAAGCCAATTACTTTGACCAGTATGTGCTTCTCCTGTGGCAAAAGGTACATTTTATTCTCGAACATCTGGACAGACGTATTTATTACGTCACAAAGAATGTCATCATAACCAGGCACA
Source organism: Brachionus paranguensis (assembly GCA_016802215.1). Lineage (NCBI taxonomy): Eukaryota > Metazoa > Rotifera > Eurotatoria > Ploima > Brachionidae > Brachionus > Brachionus paranguensis. Next base: position 465,370 of record JAESIX010000004.1, read on the forward strand.
CCATTGATCGGATCATCCAATGCTTTTTTCAAATTCACACGAATTATGTCATTAGTGGCCAGAAACATGGACAAATTCTGTGACTCAAGGCCGGCATACGAGTCCGACTTTCGAAATTGAGCCGCTCGGCGAAATGCCGAATGATCGTTTTTGACACTTGATTTCATGTTCTTGAGCTCGTCTAGTACGGCAAACATGTTTATAAATTTACCAAGTGTGAGCAGGTAAGCTTCGCTGATGAACTCTTTTTCCTTTTTTGGATGGCAAAGTCGCCGCATTTCGATGCAAAATGCGCTTATTGCCTCCGATTGAAAATTCATCAAGTCCATTAGTTTGTCAATGTGAGGACTGAGCACCTCGACACTTTTTTCATAAATCTCTATTCGATCTGGCTGATCGTTTGACTTTACCTGAGGAATAGCTCGTGAACAGCATCGCCATGTGTAAAGCATTATGGAGTGCTCGTTGCCTTTTTCCAGCAGCTTGTTTAGCTTGGCGTGCATGGCCGCTTCTTCCATGTACTTTGACATGCCTGTTACATATGCGTTTTTGTCCTCGAAATTGGTGTCCAAATTGACCTTGTAAATGCACGAACCGCTCATTGACTCAATGCATGGTTGGTAGTCCGGCAAGGCTATTTCGTCAAGCGATTCAACTGTGTTTACGGCTTCTTCAAGTGAGACTTTACTAGCCATTTTTAAAACTCCGCAACTTAAATTAAGACACAACAAAAAAATAAAGTTTTTATGATTAATAAAAATCCAGTCTGCTAAAATGAGTATACATGTACATCATTTTGTGAGTGTTTTGGTTATGTCTTTTTTTTCTTGCGGTTATTTTTGTTCAGTTATTATTATTGAATTTAGATATTTTTTAATGATATTAAAACTTTTTTTATATCATTTCTAATGATAAATAGATTTGATAAAATATATTTTTATTCGAGCATACTTGGTGCATCTAGTAAAATTTAAAATTCCAAATCAAAAAATTTATTAATCCTGAAAATTTTCGTTTATTAATATTAAAAAGTAAAAAGCTATAAAGTGCAAAGCAGTTGAAATGAGGCCTTATTCTCACTGTAAAAGCTTATCAAAATTTAGTTTGTATTTTTTATTTTTAAAATCATTTAGAGTTTTTGATTTAAAAATTTCGTTTCTTAGGCTTTTCCACACATTTAAATAATTTGCTCAACTAATGTGTATTTTATCAATTGCTTCTATATTTTAAAATTGTGAAATCTCGGATTGGTTGAGATTTCTAGCGGTGTACCACAGGGAAGTGATTGGTCCACTATTGTTCGTTTTGTTTATCAATGATCTACCAAAAGGAATAGAGAATGTTGTCAAAATGCATGCAGATCATACTAGAATGTTCTCGCAAACGGTATCAGAAATAAGCGTAGCGAAACTTCAATCAGATTAAAATTTAGTTTTCAAGTGGATTAAAGATTGGCTTCTTCTCTTCAACACATCAAAATGTGTGGTCATGTATTATGGTCATAAAAATAAAGAAAATAAAGATTTTGCTTATTTTATCAATGGTAATGAGTTATCAACGTCTGAAACTGAAAAAGATCTTAGAGTTATTTTCAATACAAATCTGAAATGGGAAAATCAAGTGATAAAAGCTACAAACAAAGCAAATCAAATGTTAGGTCGCATCAGGAAATCATTTGCTCGTTTTGATTGTAAGTTATTTAGATCTCTGTATTTAGCTATTGTTCGTCCTCTTTTGGAATTTTCAGTGCCCGTATGGTCTCCATTTCTTAAATCTGACAATGATTATGTTGAAAGATTCAACGCAGAGCTACGAAATTTGTTTCTTCAATTAGTAACAAACCGTATGAAAGCATATTGAAGGATTTGAACATTCCAAATCTGGTGAAAGAGGAAAAGAGGTGATCTTATTCATTTGTACAAGTTCATTCATGGAATAGAATTGGTTGAAAAAGCAAAAATTTTAATCTCACAAAAAAGAAGAAAGAGGTCAACTGCTTCAAATATCACAAAGAAATTTCGTGAAAATAAAGAGTGTCCCTTGTCAGCACACTCGCTGGCTAGACAGCTACAGTCGAAACTACTACTACTACTCTATTTTTTTTTTATTAAAAAAATCAAAAAAAAATCCAGTTTTATCCTTTTATACATTTAACTCAAAAATTTTGTGTAGAAAGATTAATGTTTAGATTTTAGACTCTTTAACAAATTCACCTCTTCCCAAATATACCCATCATCAATTTTATAAGCTTCAGCCATCGAATATTTTCAATTTAGAAAAGTTTAAATAACTTTTTTGCCAAAAGAGATATTTTAGTTCTGAAAAATGCCTACTTTAATAAAATTTGTTTTTAAGAAAATTTGCCAAGGAAAAATGTATAAACTAAAAAAAATCACGTGATTTAATTAAAAAAGCTAAAAAAAATTTTTGTGCATTTTTTTCGAAGTCTTTCTCGTTAGTGATTAATAAATTTGATGTAACTCTGGCAGCATGGATTACTTTGCAAGGGGATACGGCGTAAATACTAAATATTTTATAGTAATAAATATCGATATGATAGCTTGTAATATTTATTTTATAAGATATTAAATTTTTAAGTGATTTTTTTTTTCTAATTTTTTTAGTTTTTAAAATTTTATTTTTTAGCTTTTTTTTTATTTTACTAATATAAATCTCCTCTATAACTGCATCGAAATTGAAATGAACTAAAAATAAAAACACTTTCATTTAAAAATCAGTATAATTAAATTTACCAAAGAATTGAGATTAATTTTTACTTGGTAACGTACATTTTAAATTATCAAGCATAATTTCTAACTATTAAAAAAATAATTTAAAATTGAAACAGTAACTAAATTTGTTTAAATTAAACCCAATTTTTAAATTTTTTAAATTTAAGATGAACTTTTCTGACTTCAATTTTTTGTCAAATATACAAGATTTATCAATATCTTTCAAAGAAAAAATTGATAAAAATTTACTATATGATATTGCTCAGGAGTACTACACTACCGAAAAAGTCTTAGAATTCATTAATTCTACTTGTGACAAAAAATTTCCAAAAATTTTAATCGAAATGCTGGACTTTTTCTATGAAAAAAAAGTACTCAACTATGAGAATGAAATAGATAATGAATACATAGACATGACCCGTTTATCAATTGCAATTATACGAAATTTTTGCAACGAATCAGTCAGATTTCGTGGCGAAATTCACAGACAAAATGGCCTAAAAGTCCTTTTTAAGTATTTAAATGACTCCAATTTTCTGCACCACACACTGCAAAACACATCACTTAATCAACTATTTCGTGACTTTGTCGGATGCCTGGAAAATCTTTGCAAGTCATACGAAAATTTTAAGCAAGAATGGAAAAAGCAAAATTCGGTAGAGACCATTTTGAGCTTGTCAGAGAAATCAAAGCATGTTTTAGATAGCCAATTGGCTTGCTACATGATACTAGCTTTTATCACAGAAGAAGAAGAGATAGCCAAGTTTCCTGATATTAACAAGTCAATTGAAGGCATAGTTAACATAATTGCAGAGATTGCTTCAAGACTAACCAACAAGGAAGCTGTGGAGAGAATTTCAATCGAAATAAATGAATTAAATGAATCGTTTGAGGTTTTGGCATGTGAAAAAATGAACACACTATGGAGTATCATAGAACTGCTGGATGCTTTATATCACATGGCTGTAAATGACTCACTAAAGTCCAATATATATTTTGACAACAAAATGAATGAACACTTGAGGATCCTGATCGAAAATGGCAATGATATTGAAAAAGCCTTTAGCATTAAATTATTGTGGCAATTATGCTTTAACTCAACAATAAGTGAACAAGTTTTCCAGGATAAGAAATTGTTTAATGAAATTGAGGGCTACACAAAAAGTTCTCTAAAAGAATTGTCCAAAAATTCAAACGGGTGCATTTGGACTATTAACAATAAACAAACACCTTCGACGACTAGTCAATCAAGTTCAAAGCATATAATGATTAGTTATAACAGAGAGAGTAGAGATTTATGTCTCAAAATCAAGAACGATCTTGAAAAAAAAGGCCACAAAATTTGGATAGATGTTTTTGATATACATGGTTCAAGTTTGGAGGCTATGGCCAAAGCGATCGAAGACTCCAAATGTGTCCTAGTGTGCATGACTGAAAAGTACAAAATGAGCTCTAATTGTAGATTGGAAGCCGAATATGCTCTGCAAATAAATAAGCCAATTGTTCCATTGATTATGCAGCCCAATTACAAGCCTGATGGCTGGCTTGGCTTAATTTTAGGAGCTAAAATATTTGTCAATTTTACCAAGTATGGTTATGACGAATGCATCAGACGGGTTATTCACGAAATAAAAAATACTGGCGTCAAAGATGATGCTAAAAGTGAAACGAGCGTTCAAGCTTCTGTGAACGAAAATTTAGATGGTAATGACAAAGAAGAATGGACTGAGGATAAGGTTGAAGAATGGATTAGAGAGAAAAATTTTAATGAAAAAATTGCTAAAAATTTATTACCATGCAATAGTAAAATGTTAAAACAGCTTTATGAAATGTTGATAGAAGCTCCCGAATTTTATTATTCTTCTATAAATTCGGACAAAACTGTTCCGTTGCGTGATGTACTCTATTTTACAACTGAACTAAAAGATTTGCTTAAAAAATAAAAGTTTGATAATGAAAACAATTTAATTATTAAAACAATTTCAGCTTTCAATTTTTCTAAGCAATCTAACTGTTGTAAAATCAAAAATGATAAAAAATTAATTAATTCTGAAAATTTTCTTTTATTAAAATTAAAAAGTAAAAAGCTATAAAGTGCAAAGCAGTTGAAATGAGGCCTTATTCTCACTGTAAAAGCTTATCAAAATTTAGTTTGTATATTTTATTTTTAAAATCATTTAAAGAAATTTAAAAATCGATTGCTCAATAAATGAGTATTTATAAATTTTTTTTCATTTTAAAATTGTGAAGTCTCAGAGCAGGACAATTTTTTTTTTGTTTTTTTAAAAGGTACTCTAAAAAATTAACTTACAATAAACTAAAAACTAAGCTTTCTTTTGATATATAAATTGTCCAAAAAAAAATTTCTAACCACTCCAAAAATTTTATTAAAAATACTAAATAATGTTTGAAATGTCTTTTTTTATTGTTTACATGCACTTTTTACAACTCATTAATTATTTTTGGCTTAAAAATCGGTGATTTTATTGAGTTGTACCATTTCGTTGATTTTTCCATAAAAATGGGTAAAACTGAGGCGCAAAGGTGGCAAATAATTGGGCTGTTGAAGAATAAGACAAAGTCTCAACAAAAAATAGCTGATTTAGTAGGAGTTTCAAGAAAATGCGTGTTTAGAACAAAGTGTAATTATGAGAAGACTTCGGTGGCCAAAAGATTACCAAGGTCTGGTAGACTTCAAAAGATTACCAGTCGAAATGAATCGTACATTTTTAGAAAGGTCAGAATCAATCCGACAAAAAGCTATAGACAACTAGCATCTGAATTTAGCTCTAAGTTTTCAAATGTTAGTGTTAATAAAGATACTGTTAGAAAAATACAATTAAGGAAAAATATAGTCATATACTGCTATAAAAAAGCCTCTTTTGACTGTATTGGACCGGTTGAAAAGGCTCAAATGATGCAAAGAACGAAAATGATGGACTTTTAAAGACTGATCTAAAGTTATTTTCAGCGATGAATCTAATTTTGAAGTATTAAACAGAAAATCAAGAATGTTCGTAAAACGTTTCGCAAACGAAAAGTATCACCCCAAGTTTTGTTTACCTAAGTTACAGAATGGTGGAATTTGGGGATGTTTTAATCATAATGGTATTGGTTGTTGCTCTATTTATACAGGCAGAATCAATCAGTTTGTATACATTGACTCCCTGGAAAATCAGTTGTTACCATCAACCGAGATATTTTTTGATCAGAGTCAGATTGATTGAATCTATGCCAAAACGTGTCGCTGAGTGTATTAAAGTTAAGGGCGGCCATTTTAAATGTTAAAAAATATCATATTTTTTAAAAGAGTTATGTTTTAAATTTTGTATACATTTTTTTTGATAAAAAATCAACCTCTCTTTTTTTTTGCGATTTTTTCATTTCGATTTTTTTTTCTATCCTAGTTTTTGTACTTTTTCAATAAAAAATTTTTTTCTAAATCAAATTCAAACAAATAAAATTATTTTTGTTTTTTTATTAATTCGCAAGGCTTCCCAAAAACAAACCTTGCATAAAAAATATAAATGTTCTAAATTTTCGATGGAGTATGGAATTTAATGAATCTAAGTGTAAAGTAATGTATTTTGGCAACTCAAAGATTGCTAGGCAGGAAATCTCAATGTTAAATGGGAAAGAGTTGAATTAGCGGAGACTACTACTGAGCGTGATCTTGGTGTAATGGTGAACAACAAACTCAAATGAAATGATCAAATTGATAGCTGCGTTAAAAAAGCTAACAACATGCTTGGTATGCTCAAGAAAACATTTTTGTATTGGGATGCTCAATCGTTTTTGCAGCTTTACAAAACATATGTTAGACCGCATCTAGAATACCGTGCACCTGCCTGGAATCCTTATTTAAAGAAAGATATATTTAGGCTTGAAAAAGTACAAAGACGAGCAACGAAGCTTGTTCCACAAATAAAAAGTCTAAATTATGAGTCAAGACTAGCTAATTTGGGATTAGAAACTCTAAAAGAAAGGTGAGAGCGTGGAGATCTGATTCAATTTTATAAAATTCAAAACAAATATAATCATGTCAATTGGTATTATGATGCGGAACTTATCAGTTCTGTGAATAATGAAGAACCAAGTGGAGGAGTAAGGGGAGCAAAGTATCGCATTTGCTCGCAGCTAACAAAATGTGAAGCAAGGCGAAACTTTCCATCAAACCGAGTTGTGAACAAATGGAATGTGCTGCCAACGTCGGTTGTCACAGCAAGTTCGATCAACCAGTTCAAAAACAGACTGGACAATGTCGGTGGAAATAAAAAAAATGAAAAGTCTACTATAGCGGGACTACGTTAGTCTTCCTGCTTTGTCAATTCAGTTAAACTAAATATGACCGTAGAATATTAACTATTATTATTATTTTCTTTTTTACATAAAAGGACATATTTAAAAATCAATAAAAATGTACTTAAATTTTAAGCTAAATGTAATTTTTTTTTAAATTGAGACACAAATCTAGTACATTTAAGTTGCTTTCATAGTTTTTGTACATTGTTCTGTACCTCAATCACTTACAGTGTGATTATTTTCTTACATTTTAAAATATTACGATTGTAGTTTTCTTAAATCAGAGTATCCAGAATTCAGTTCTAATTAAAATGTAATCAATTTCTTACATTAGTTAAAAAATATTTATATGTTTAATAAAGATGTAATTTCATGTATTTTTTAAGAACACGCTAGCGTCTTTTAATTTTCTTCAAAAAAGAATTAAAATTTTTTGAAGGTTAATGTTTTAAAAGCTATTTTTTGACCATTTTTCACTTTGCAAAGTCAGACACTGAAATTTTTATTTAAACAATTATTATTATTATTTATTAGTTTAAAGTCTCATAAGCAAAATAGAAATGTTTAATAATTATTTTATTTATTTATTTATTTGTTTTCTGTACTGAGCTAGAGCTCCTTCAGAATAAAGTATAAAAAAAAATAAAATAGAGTTAATAAAATAAGATAAAATAAAAATAAATTAAATCAGCTAAAAAAAAAAAAAAAAATGTAAAGAAATTTAAAAGACATATATTGAAATAGATTGTTATATGTGACAGAAGTTTACATAGTTGAAGCTTCATGAAGAAAAGAGGAAATAGTAAGGTAGCAATTACACAATGGAGTAGGGTATTCAATATATTTTGTTTCGAAGCCTTGTTTGTATTCATTCACTAGTCTGACAACTAATGGAATAGAATGACTCAGTCCTGTCCCAACATATCTCTCACTCAACTCAAAAAGCCGATTCGAGACTGTTAGTAATTTAAGCTTATTAAAAGCCTCATGATGCAACATGTTGGAGGGAGTATCATATTTTAACTTAAGGATAGATCTGACTGCTGTATTCTGAATTGCTTGTAGTTTTTTGATATTATTTTCAGAAAATGAATTCAAGCAAGGAAAAGAATAATCTAAAATTGATCCGACTAAAGTTTTATATAAATTTCCTAGTGTGTTTTGAGTAAGACCCCATTTTTTATTTGACAAAATCTTAATAATATTTAACCTTTTATTGCAGCGTTCTTTAATTTCGTCTACCAGTCTATTAAAGTTTAACTTAGAATCAAATTTAATGCCAAGAAACTTGATTTCTTTTTGGCTCACTATTCTGTTTCCATAAATTTTTAAGTTTAGATTTTCATTCTCTTTTTTGTACCTGAAAAAAATTACAGAACACGACTTTTCTACTGATATCTTCATTTTCCATTTAATAAGCCATTGTTCTAGTTCGTTGGTTTATTTGTTTATCTTATTTTCAAGGTTCCTCTTTTTGTTATAAATGAAGAATGTAACTAGATCATCTGCAAAAAGTAGAGAGTATTCATTATTTGTTTTGTTTCTTTTGGGGATGTCATTAATATATATACAAAATAAACGAGGACTAATTACTGAGCCTTGAGGAACACCTGCAGTTATTTGATATTCTTCGCTCAGGTGATCATTCACATTTACCTTAAATGTCCTAGAGTCTAAAAAGGATCTAATCCAGTTAGTCAAGTAATGAGGTGGATTAATTTTAATCAATTTAAAAAGTAAACCTTCATGCCAATAAAAAACCAACACTATTTAAAAAGATAATTCTAACCATCAATTAAAAAAGCGAACAGTCCGTTCTTATTAATTAAGACAAAATTGATGTCCTTAACAAGACATTGTTATCTGTAAATACTAACATTCTTAATCGGTTGCTATCCGACAGTTTTTTTTTTTAAATTCAAAAATAGTATGCCTAGGCATCGATAGTTTTTATTGATTAAACTAAAAAAGAATGGACAGTACACTGCAAACATCCTCGGTATCTTCATCAATATCAGAGCAAAAATACATAAACCTGCGCAAGCGTTTGGACCAACTTGGTTACAGACAAACTCTTGGCATCGAATCGTTGCCATTAATTGAAAAGTTGTTCAATGATTTGGTTCACACCACTGAGAGTTTGAAAAAGGCAAAGCTTGAAAAATCCAAAAATGCCGATTCGATGAACTCGAGCCTGAGAAACAGCTCAGTGTCATCTATTTCCAATGTGGACATGGTCACGCCAAGCATCCAGGCCTACAAAGCAGACAATGGCAAGCTGATCAAAGAAAACAACGAGCTTCATTTGCAGCTGATTAAAATAAAAGACGAGCTCGACTTTGAGATCAAAGAGCTCAAGACAAAATTGTCCAAAAGTGAACACGAAAACTCTGATCTCAGATTTTTGAACACCCAATATTTGCACAAGCTGAGATCGATTGAAAAGGAATCGAAAGACAAGAGCAAAAAAATTCTCGATTTACAGGAGAAAAATTTCCAAGCTGTTATTCAAACCAGTTCGGGTTCTGTCAGCAAGCAAGGTTTGTGTTTCCGGCGTCAACGGCTAGATATTGATTGTATGCTGCCTCCGCCAACCAAGACTTGTTCGACCACATCACTCGCCTCAAATGGTTCGTCTGGCTCCAGTGGAATTGGACAATCGTGCGCTAGTGATCCATATGTTATTGACATGATCAAGCTCGCTGATGAGCGCATTTCCCAACTCCAAACAGAATTGGACAACTACAAGCAATCGAGTGAAATTTTGGAAAATAAAGTATCTAATTACAAAACTCAAGTAAGTTTAGAAAATTTTTTTTATAAAAAATTTCATATTATCTGCTCCATTTTATTCTAAAGCTGACTTTTTTTGGTCGGGTGTCAAAAAAATACAAAAATAGCGACAAATGTCTGTTCTTTTTTGGAACTTCTGTGAACTTGACCATTTTTTCCTAATTCATGAACTCAGCTCACCAATTTCGTAAGCTAATATTTGTGATCTTTGTTTTGGAATTTTAAATTCATGCAATAACTTACAAACATTTAAAAAAAATCAGTATTTTTGAAGGCAAATAAAGGCTATTTCTTTAATTTTGAAGAAAAAATCATATGAAAGTTTAACAGTTTGCAATGAAGCTACCACCGAAGTTTAGAAGGCACTCGTAAAAGCAAATAATGACTTGATCTGAGATATTTGTTTAGAGGTTTTTGTGAAATTTAGTAAAATAGAACAGAACAAAAAGTTAAAAATTCTTATAACTTTTCTTTAAAAAGTCAGAAGCAAGCTCTGTAAATGCAACATGGTGCAACATTCAAAGTTGCACTATTATTAACAATTTGGTAGAACTCTGCAAATTTAGCATAATTTAAATTTGGACAAATTTAGCTTTAGTGCATTTTGCAGAGAGTTTGCAAATCATTAGCAGACTTTGACTTTTGGTGCATCTAAGTATGTTGCACTTGATTGCGCTTACAGAACTAATTAATAGCCTTCAGAAAAAAAGTTATAAGCTTTTTTAGCATTAATTTTTGTTCCATTTTTTTATTTTGTACCAAATTTCACAAAACCTGTTTAGGGAAGGAGTGGAGAAAAAATGCAAAGGTAAAGAACTATTTGAAAAAAATTCAGTGACCTAAAGTAAAATAATATTTTATTTAAATTAATTATTTTTTAGAAAATTTTTTTAATTGACTTCAAAAATATTGATTTTTTAATTTTGTGTAAGTTATTTAAATTTTAAATCACAAAAAATTAGCTTACGAAATTGGTGAGCTGAGTTCATGAATTAGGAAAAAATAGTCAAGTTCACATATTTACGTGAGCTCAGTTCACATACCAAACAAGGTCCTTTTTTTTTTAATTTTTGCACAATTTTAGAAGTTAAAAAATTTTAAAGAAAATTGATAGAGATAAATTTTTTGACCAACAAAAAAAATTTCCTGATAGAAACAACAAAAAATTTTAATTGACACAAAAAAATTTAGTCTAGTTTTTTATGATCTCGAACAATTCCCCCTTTTGAATGATGTAGTGTTACCGTACAATTAAGTTGAAAAAGTGAAAACGATGTTGGCCGATAATTGAGATTATTTGGCCGAAAATAGAGTGCAGAATTGTTTTTATAAAAATTCACAACCCAAAAATTTCTTTTTTCAAAACTTGTTTGTGAAAATCTGTATATTGGCTATGAATTCGATTTCTTTAATTTAAGTGTATTTCAAGGTTAATCAACAAACTAATGTGCATGCCATGAAAGACCGATAACTACATTTATTTATCTATTATAGAGTAATTTTTAAATTTGAAAATAAAAAACTAATATATAATACTAATGTGGTTAAGAAATACAATGCAAATACCATTTTTACGCAATCTTACGTGATATTACGTATGATTTGTTAAGATTACATATCCTTACATCAAATGTAGTTTGTAAAAAAGCGTAATTTTACCTAATCTAATTTTAATATCTGTCAGGTAAAAAATAAATATAAAATATCGGCCTTATTAAATATTTTTTGTGTTAGAAAAAATATTTTTTACAGAATTTTTATTTTCGAAAAATTGAAAATAAAAAATAGAAAAATTATTTTAAATTGAAGAAAAAATGCTTGTAAAAATAGAAAAAAAATGTTTATTTTTTCTTGGTCTTCCACATTTACGTTTCTCACTTTGATCGTTTTGATTTTCTGATGATCGATTATTGCAGCCAGTGCTCAATATTTGATTTTATCAAGACGTTGATTCAGTTTGAATTGAAGGTTTCATGTTGGTTTGCATTGACCTGAAAGCGTTCACATTTGAAGAACTAGTAAAATTTCTCTCAGTGCTAAGATCTAGAATCGGAAATTCTAATAATATTAAGTCAAATCTGATGCCAATCACATGCTTACATTTATTTTTTTTTCCAATATTGATAACTGCAATTACTCAACTCCAAAGTCTCATTGTTAATTTTATTACATGCATTGAATTAATCCAAATCATATATTCATTCATTGTAGCGGTTCCAAGTTGATTTCATTGTCTGTGTCATCTACATTGTTGGCTGCTGATTATTAAATTATTGAAGTTTATGACGAGTCAGAGTCTTGAATCATTTTTGTTATAAAAGTTTCAATTGTGATAACTTAAATTCTAAGAGCATTTTTATAGTAAGTTTACGTTAAATTAAAGTAATCAGTAATGTGTAATGATAAGTTATTTGTCATTAAGTACTATATTTTAGTTTTCTTAATCGATAAAGATGAGAATAAAGAATAAAAATAATTAATTTTTCTATTGGGAAAAATATATTTTCTAAGGAAAAAAAGTATTTTTATTTTAATTTTTTTTGGGGTGGTATAAACTGAAATGACTTTAAATTTAAATTTAAATTTTGATTTAAAATTTGTTTATTAAAATATATTTTTTCCAATAATCAGGCCAAGTAATATTTTAAAAAGAATAAAAATTTAATAATGATACAATACTGATGAATTTAATAAATTAATTTTGCCAGTTTTTTCTTATATTTTCTTCCCTATCATAATTTTTCTCCATTTCAATTTTTATCTTTTTTTTCTCTATTTTTTGTCATTTCTGTATTTCAATTTTTATTTTTTTGGATAGTTAATCGAATTTTTCATATACAAAAATAATTGATTTTCTTCAAATTTTTAAATTTGTAAATATCAAATACACAATAAAAAAAATAATAAAATTCTAAAGAAATCATTTTTTTCAAAACGTCAATTAAAAAATTCTAAGTTTTGGTCCAGTAAAAATTAATCAAATATTTAGTCAATTTTTTATATTTATCAGTTCTTTTTTTTTACTCATTTGTTATAAAACAAACTTTAAAAGCTAAATTTTAAGATTCAAGTTAGATCTGTCTTAAAAATTAAAATTATTTTGTACTTAACAATAGAGTAAATATTTACTTTAAAATTTTTAAAAATTAAACTCTTTCAAACCAATAGATAAAATCTTTTATTGAAAAAAATTCATTTGTTTACTATTTGATCTTAAAGTAGGTGACTAAAAATCAACTTTGGTCAATAAAAATAAAAGTTTTATGCTAAGCAAATAAAGCATTTCTAACGAGTTTTATTCAGACTTTAATTAAATGTTTCATATCAGAAACCATTTCAAATTTTGTTGTCTAAATAATTATTATTTTCAAATTTTCTACACTTAAAAATAATAAACCTCAATCAATTGAACCACTTTGAACAAATTTTATTCTTTTGCCAAGGCTTAAAAACGGAAAACTCTTCACAAATCGCCAATTAACCACACTCAAGCTTCTATAGAAACAATTTTTTATTTAAAAAATATTTTTTAAGTTAGTAATTGACCGTATTAAGCAACAACTAGCAATTTAAGAACACAAAACGTAACCAATACTTATTAGGCTTTGAATTGCTGGCTTCATTGTATTCAATACTTTTTTTACCATTCATTTTCTCGTATAAATATAATAAGCTAAATTGTTCATTTATAAACAAGCAAAAATTAATGCTCCCGGGGCCAATTGCCGCTCTACAGTCCCTAGTCCACAGTTAACCCAGTTAGATTGTTTAGACCGCTGCGTTCGCGCTCAAATCAGTCAACAATCAAAAATTAAATATTTTCTAATTTATATTTTATATCTACAAATTTTGAATTTAATTAACTAAAATATATTTTTTATTTTTTCTGGTTGCTAAGCGAATAAGAACGACCAATCGATTCACAGGCCTAAGAACTAAAAAATTTTATTTTCACTATTAAATCCTTAAATACATAATTTTTGAAAAAAAAAAGTAGAAAATTAGCTTGTTCGATGTCGAATTCGTTTAAAAATTATTCGCTTAGAGCACGCCGCTCACTGGCACCTTTGGACACCAGCAATCCAAATTTTAACAAGTCAGTGAGTCCGGTAAGGCCCAGTGCTGTCAAAGCGAGAACAGCAAGTGCTAAGCCCACTGCGACCAAAAAGACACCAGCTCCAAAAAAATCCTCGGGCAGTCGATCTGTAGGTCGCCTGTCTTATTTTGAAAATTAAAAAAAAAATTTTATTTTTAAGATTGAGAATCGCGACAGAGAAATTGAGCGTCTCAGTCGTTTATTAGATGGAGGACGTTCGTTCGAAGCCGTGTCCATGGAGGCCAACATGAAAAATAGTGAAAGGCTTTTGGCTCATCAAAACATGCAGGTAAGATTTATTTTCCAAATAGCTCCCCAAAGTCAATTTAACTAATTGGTCTTTTTTAAGATTGAATTCTTACAGGAAAAAAATCACGAATTAGAACGTCAATTGCAAGAGCTACTCAGGAACGACACGAAAAGAAGCGATCGGGATTTCAGCCAGTGCCAGGTAATGCCTACTTACTTTTTAATCTTTTACAAAATAAATCCCTGTTTCCATAGAAACTAATTGTAAAAGTGATATTATTAAGCCTATTTATTACTAGATCAATAAAGTTTTCTAAAGTCTTACAATAATCTAAATCATGAAACTATATTTTTTTACTAATTAATATCAGGCTTGGCCATTAAGCCAATATAATGACTTTACTTATGACTCATGAAAAACAAGCTTGACATTAATAAAGAAAAAATATTAAAAGTTAAAAAAAAATGTGTTTTTTAAATAGATAATTTTATTTGTTTATAAAAAAATAATCAAAAAAATAAAAGAATATAAAACTTTTTCTAAGATGTATTTTTTGAATAAATAGTAACGATCAGAAAACAAAAAAATAAATAATAGCTTGATTAAAAAAGAAATAACCTATTTCATTTTACCTTATATTTTTGGCGACATCACGCTTTCAGTGTTTCTGGATCTTGAAATACCATTAAATTTAAATTTGTAATCATAAAATAATCATGACCATAATGATATTTGTTCAGTTTATCAGCGTAAATATTTAATAGTGTAAATTTAGAAAATTTTTGGAATTTAGAAATAAAATTTAATTTATTTTTCTTTTCTCAATATCAATTCCTATCATAGAAAAAAAAAGAGAATTTTTAATTCTAATCTTTGTCTAAATTAAAGCTATTCATAACTGAAATAAAGAATAAAAAAAATACAATTTTATTTTTTCAATTCTAGGTCTTTTTGATGCATTTTCTTGTGTCGAACTTCAATCTTCATTATCTGATTCAATGCTTTTAGGTCTTCCTTTCTTTCTATTAGCTTGTATAGGTATATACATACCAACTGAGTCGAAATTGCATTTTTTTACGTGCTGCAATAGTTGTCAGATGATAACATTCGTATTTTTAACCAATACCAACAATAGCAACTACTCAAAGTCCAACTATTTTCATTGTATTGATTTTTTGCAGCCTTTTTTGTTGAATTTGCAGTTGAATGTATGTTTATCGCAATCGGCTAGGTTATTTGTACAATGAAAGTTCCATGTTACATTATCAAAATGAAAATTTTTGACCAATTTTTTAAATTTAACTAAAGATTCACAATCTTCAAGAAAATCGTAGACTTTAGTGGTGCTTCTTTTATTTTCAGCAATTCTTCAGCGTCATGTATAGTATCGTTGAAATTATTTTCTAAAATACTCGCAGAACTATACATTTTAATTCTAATAAATAAATATTTTAATTTTATTTATTTATTTGTTTAATCTGTATCGAGCTAATGCTCCTTCAGAATAAAAATATAAAAATATATAAAAAATAAAAATTTAATGTAAAAAGTAGATAAAATAAAAAAAAAAATTAAAAACAACTGAATAATATCAATCATAATATTAATAATATTAATCATAATTAGTTTTAATCAACTGAATAATTTCTTATATAGTTAATTTTTATTAAAAAAGTGTCAGAAAAATTTGGTTTAATTCTAATAATTTGGGGTATTGAAACTAAAAATGTCTTTTAATAAATTAGGGGTAGTTTTAATCAAATTTAGTGTCAAAATAAAAAAAAAGTAACTTCTTTTTTAATTATGTGTAAATCTTAATTTTTATGGATAATTTAATTAAAAGGGGTATATTATTAAAAAATTGGGGTATTTTATCCTAAATTTGTGGCCTCGAAATTATAGAGCCTTTTTTTATTGTAATTGCATGAATAGACAATTAAATTTTGTTTTTTATTTAAATGATCAATTTTAGTACTTTTTCATATTTCTAATTTTTAGAACTTGTTTCTTTTTCTGCGTTTTTTTTACTAAATGATAATTTTTAATTTTAGACGCTTTTAAATAGACAAAAAAAAAAGAAGAAATGAAAATTAGATCTGTGCCAGTTTAAGGTCCGAGTCTAGTTGAAAGATTTACTTAACTCTTTTAAAATCATTGTCGAGCGCTTTTCACTTTAAAAAAATTAAAAAAATTAATTTTTAATGCATAAAGTATTAAAAAAAGAAATAGTGACCAAAATTAAAAAAAACATTAAGTACATAAAACACTAAAAGAACCAGGTTCTAAATAATTAAAAATATGAAAAAGTACTAAAAAGAAACTAGCTATTAAATTAAATTACTAAAAATGTTAAATTTTTCAGAATAATGTTGATTGATTTTAAAATTTTGCTTAATTTTGCAAATCTTTAAATAAAATTAAAATTTTTGAAAAAAATCCATAATATTATAACTTGAAATGATGATTTTTTTTATTAATTGAAATTACATTATGGGTTTGAATAGCTTGTTTTCAGTCAAATGATGAATATTTTAAATTAAGTTAAGAAAAAGTCAAATATATGAAAATTTTGAACCTTTTTTCAATTAATTTTAGAATTTATTAGATAAATATTTGTTTGTATAATCTATAAGATAAAAATGAACATTTAGTAATATTGGTATTATTATGAGAAACACGAATTAAAATTAATAAGTACACCAATTTGATTTATTAGAAAGAAATTAAAGGTTGCGTGAAAAATAGTTTAGAAATTTAGTTGTAAAACTTTTTTTTCATAAAGTACACATTAGTTCTATTAGTGGAACATAGTGCAAAAAACATTGTTGCATCTCTACCCTTTGTTTGCTGAATCTCTGTAAATTTAATGCAATAATGAATGTTGCATTAAACCAATTATTAGAGAATTTAACTTGAATTCTGAACTTTGAAGGAATTTTTTTTATTTATAATTTATTAAATTAAAGATTTTAATTTTATTTTTAGTATGAGATCGAAAAATCTCGGGAAGAATTAAATAATTTGGACAATGCTGTTCACCAATTGGAAAATGTAAGTAAAATAATTTGATTATATACCACAAATTAAATATAATTTGAATGAGCAAATTTTAAAAATATCCTAAAAAAAAAATTTTTGTTTATTTTTTTTCACTTTAAAGAATAAGTCTTCAAATACTTCTAAGTTGCTTTTTTTATAATTTAATTTATTCCTTTAAATTTGGAAAATTTTCTCCTAAAAAAATAAATAATTCCATAATTTTTAAGTGATATTAAACTTTTTGATATAAACATTATAAAAATACACCTATTCAAAATAAAACTTAGTTACAATAAAAATTAAATAGTAACTTCGAATTTAGTTTTTAGGGATTTTATGAACTCAAATTGTCATTCTTTACAAGTATCGATCCAGTATTAATTATTCTAAAAAAGAAAGCGTTATTGGCATGACACGATATTATTAGGCTGTTTTATTTTTAAAGATTAGTAAAATTAGCTGATGCAAAAGAAAAGAATTTAGAAAATTTTTAAAGCTTTCTTACTAATGTTAAATTATTTTGATTCAAATAATAAAGCATTTTAGTCCAAAGCGGTTTTCAGGAAACTTACATTTAATGATTTCAATTTAAAATTTTTATCAGAATTTTATTTTTTTAATTATTTTAATCGTTTATTTAAAATTTTTAATGAATTAATTATTTTTTTTTATTCAAATAATATTTTTTTTCATACGCACTTTGAAACAATGAAATATTTTAATATAAAGAGTAAAATTCAAATCAAAAATAGTGGTTTAGTTGTTTTTAAATTTTTAAGAATTAAATGCTAAAGTTTATTAGAAAAAGATTTAAAAAAAACTTTTAAAAACAATTATTATAAAAAGCATTTAAAAAAATTCTACTACTAAAATTCATTTTTTTTAACAAACTTTCTAGAAGCTTGTTCTAGGTATAATGATTTTTGTATTTAATAACACATATTTTTGGACGCTTGTTTTTTGAAAGCCCGTATTATTTAATCACTTTGAAGCTTCGGCAGTATCTTTTTTTTCCCAAATTCATCATTTACTCACTAAAATTATTCTCAATATAATTTTTTTTATTACCATTCAATGACAGTATTTAATATTAAAATAATTTATATAAAACTTATTTTTCCCTGTGATTTCGAGGTTAAAATGGGTCTTATCATCTCTCCGGGTGTTTATGTATCAATTTTCGTATTAATTAATTATTTTTAATTCTTCATTCCCAAAAGTTTTAGGAAATTTCAAATCCAAATTGCAGTAAACTTAAAAATAGGATCCAAAAACATCCTGGGGGTTTTAGAACTGGTCAAAACGACGAAAATCTGTCCGCCAAATTTAACTGAATTTTTCATCCAGTAGTAGATAAAAACAACGGATTTTGATAATAAGTTTAAAATTTTAAAAAATTTGAAATTAAAAATAAATCGCTAATTGTTCTCATCATTTTCTAACTCTCAAATTATTTTCGTGAAGCTTTAAGTTTTTTTACTATTTTTTAACATCTAATACAATTATTTGATTTTCAATTAAGTCTTAAAAGGTTAGTTTCTTGTGTTCTCTAAAATTTTAGTTCCTTAATTGAAAATAAAACTAATTTGGTACATATTTATTATGTAATAATTTCCATAAAGATAGCAATGAAATAATTATTTATATATCAAATGATTCCGTTTTTTCTTCTCTACACATTGATGTTTAGATTGGAAATTTATTAAATAAAACACTTTTAAAATCAATTTATTACAAAAAATAATTTGAAATTAAACAAAAAAAGCTTCGAAAATAATTTGAATAATCTCTAATTCCTTGGTTTTGTTGAATGCATAAGTAGCTTTTGATCTCATGTTAACATTGTAACTCTCTTGATGTGGACACTTAGAATTTTTTAAATAGTAATATGTAGGTTTAAAAATCAAAAAGCCTCCATTAATACCGGGTCAAAGACCGAAAAATCTAAATTGTCTCTTCATTAAAAAATTAAATAAAAAGCCTAAAAATTCATGATTGTGGGTCATAATTAAGGTTAAAAATAATAAAAAATATAAAAGCTAATTTTTATTAAAATAAAATTTATTGTAATTTGCTTTTTAAATTTTTTTTTTATAAACTAAATCAAAGGTTCTAGGGAACTTTATTAGATCATTTATTGGAAATTAAAAACTATATTCAAAGTTTCAATTAATACCAGCCCCGAGATTTTTGGTGTCAAAATGACATTAATCACCCTAAATAACCAAAGTAATTAGGGTCTTTAAATTTGCATATTTTTTGCAGAATAATTAAAGTCTGGTCGCTTTAATCCAGCCCGAACTATTAAGCATTCGAATCAAAATTCATTCATCCTTCAGTCATTTCTAATACATTTTCATACAAATGCTTTTTTTTTTAATACGAACCAAAATGTTAAAATAAGTTGGGTTTTTTTTTAACAAAAATGAAATAAAAAATAAAATAAAATTTTATATTCAATTTTTGTTTAATAAATAGGAAATTTTTTTCTTTGATTTTTTTCAAACATTAATATAATAATTATAATAAAACTAATTAAATTAATCATTATTTTTTTGAAGAAAAATTAAAATAGAAATGGAACAAAAATGTTTGAAAATTAAATTACAATTAATTTTATTTTAAATAAAAATTATTTTTTTTAATTTTTTCGTATTCAAATTTTACCTTATTTTTATAAATTTATTTGTTAATTAAAAATATTAATTTAAAGTTAAATAATTTTTTCTTATTTTGATCTTTCGGAAAATTAAATCCGAACCGATATTTTTTCCTCCGAAAAGTTCGGATTAGGTAACACTACATTTTGCTCAATTTTTTTATATTTTAATAATTAACAAGAGAAAAAAATCAACAAATAATATAATAAAATTAATATAATATAATTTATTAAATAAAGGAAAAGAGATCAATGAACAACGAAATGTACGCACTAAAGAGTGAAATAAGCGAAAAAAACCAGGAGATAAAAAATCTGCACGAGCTGATCGAAAAAATCCAAGAGGACAAGTCAAAGTTGACCAAGAAAATATCCAAGCTGCTTGAGAACGAACGCGACATGGTCAAAGAGCTAGACTCTCTTAAGCTGACCACTCGTCGCTCGAGCTCCAACCTCCAAAAGTCCAACTCCACAAAATCCCTCAACTCCAAATTGGACTCGCACATCAAAAACATTGAAGGCGAGCGCGACTTCTACAAACAAGAAGTGGCCACCCTGCAAAAACTGCTCAAGCAAAACGAAGCAGCGCCGAGCCGCTCGCGCTCCAACTCCCCATCCAAACGCGCCTCCCACCCAAACACCACCAAATGCTCAGTTTGCTCGCTCAGCCCCACCAGACAACAACCATCGGCCGAAGTGAAGCAGCTGAAGCGCGAGCGCGACGAACTGCAGCAGCTGCTCGACAAGTTCGAGCGCCACATGTCCGAAATCCAGTCGAACATTAAGGTACTGACCAGCGAGAGGGACAGATACAGTCAAATGTATGAGGAGAACAAGGCCGAGTTGGCCAGGGCCCGCAAGGACATGCTCAGTCTGAACACCGAAAAGGGCGTCCAGCAGACCAACATGTCCCTGGCGGCGCAGTCCATGCTCAAGCGAGCAGAGTCCGAGCGAGACTCGGCTCTGTTCGACCTGAGGAACGCACTGGCCGAGCGCGACGCTCTCAAAGAAAGACACGCCATTGCCAACGACCAGTTCTCCAATGACAAAGTCTACTTTGAACACCAAATGAGCGATTTGCATGAGCGCCTGCGCAAATCCGACTTGGACAAAAAAGACCTGTGCAAGCAAATTGACCTGCTGCAAAATCAGCTCGAACAACTAGAGAACAAGATACAGACTCAAAATTATCACATGACTCAGACAGAACAGGATTTGTACGAGCAGAAGTCGGCCTCGAGTCAAATGAGGTATTTGGCCGAGGAGTCGGAGCGAGCGCTCGAGGAGCAGAGGCGACAATTGGCCATCAAGACCGATGAGCTCAATCAATATGAACAGATTAAGTTTAGGCTTGAGCAGAAAATTGTCGACTTGCAAGAGTTGAACAGGACCCTGAAGGATGAGATAAATTCTCTAAGAATGAATATTGGTTCATTGGACAAGGACAAGGACAAGCTGCTGGCCAGCATTGACGAAAAAACTGTTGAAAATGTCACTTTTAAGCAAGAACTAGCGTCCAAGCATAAACGCATTGACGAATTGAACTCACAGTTGACTCAGTTGGATGCTGCGCTGGACCGTGCCAACGATGAACTCAAGTCGAACAAAAAAGAAATAAACTCTCTCAGAATTCAGGTAAATAGTTTCAAATACTAGTAATTTTAATTAATTATTTTTCATCAATTTTATAAAAATATTTTTCGGCTCATGTCCAATTTGTGATCAAATGTTCACTTAATCTGTAATCAGTCAAATCATGGTTATACTTGCTATTTTCCAGGATTTTGGGACTTGGCCAAGTTCGAAGTTGACTTATTTCAAATAAAGTCTCTATAGATAAATTTTTTAGCATTAGGTTGTGGATTTGATCTAGACCAGACTCCGCTAGTTCTTTGAGTTTTTTTAGGTCTTTTGTAATTTCTAAGAGAGTGATAGGCTCGTTAAAATTATTTGGTACTTTATTTAAGAAATCTTTTATTTCTTGTGATACTTCACACTTATCCTCCGATTCTACAAAATCGATGTGAGGACTAAAAGTAGTGGCTAATAGATCGCCAAAGATTTTCCTTTTATCTATATACGTATTAAATTCTTTACTATCTTTAAAAAGTGATGAAATTTGCCTCGAAGATTTCTTTGATCTGAACATATTTATTTTCCTCCAAAAAGGTCTACTTGACAATGGATTTATTCCTTTTTTATTTATGAACTAGAGCCAGATTTTGTTCCAAAATTCTTTTAGACTGAGACGGAGCTCGGATGTAAGCTTATTAAAAGCTACTTTAAGAGAAGGACATCTAGATTTTTGGAAAGATCTTCTTACTTTTCTTCGTTCCTTAAATTAATGTTTCAATATTTTTTGGTAAGCTTGATTTAAAAAAACTTTTAAGAGTGAAGGGGTATACCTTTTTGAGCATCATGAATAATCTTTTTAGAGATTTGTTCATTTAGCTCGTCAATATTTTCCGTATAACTATTTTGCTGACTAGAAGACTAAAGTAAATCTTGGTAGAGTTCCCAATTTGCCTTTTTAAAATTAAAATTAAAATTTGAACAATTAACTGTAATAGCATGCTCAACTGAAATACGTGCTTTAATAGGAAAATGATCACTCAAAATATCATCATCAATCAGAACTTTAAAGTCAACAACTCTATCTGTGAGTGAAGATGGTATTTAAAATCTTATCTTGGACTTCATAATATTTTGTCTTAAATTTATTA
Organism: Brachionus paranguensis; assembly: GCA_016802215.1. Taxonomy (NCBI): domain Eukaryota; kingdom Metazoa; phylum Rotifera; class Eurotatoria; order Ploima; family Brachionidae; genus Brachionus; species Brachionus paranguensis. The sequence continues at coordinate 487,964 of JAESIX010000004.1, forward strand.
TATGAACAAAAAATATCTTGTGATCAATCTTTGAAATTTGAAAAAAAATACATTTTAATAAAATATCTAATGAATTTTAGCCATATTCAATTTAACACCTAAGTAGTTTTTCATTACTTGATTACAAATAGGACTTGGAACTAGATTTAAATGTTTGCTCAAAGCTTTGTATAACATCATGAGTGGTTAAAGAAACAGCTGAACTAGTCATCGCCATTTTTTTTAATTGATCAGCTTTTTTTTTTTAATAATTCTCCATCTGGACCAATACCATCTTCAGAATCGTCATTACCGATATCTTCTTTTGAAAAAAATCTTTAAAATAAAAAACGACAATGTTATAAATAATTCTTAATCTAAAGCTTAAAGATAAAAAAAGAGTTTTGGAAAATTAGTTTCATTAAATTATTTTTAATTGATCATTTTAATATTTTTGTGATCAGATTTTGATAGATATGTAGGTTTTCGTTTCATAGTGTTTGACAGTTTTATCGAGGACGTATAAAGTATGGTTAGTACAACTGTTTGATTTAAAGTCGAATTGTGTATCACAATCTTTGTAAGTTAATAGATATTTGCAAATGGGTCAGATACAGTAATTGGTCTTACGTTATTTATACAAAAGGAGAAAAAATGAGCTTTAATTAGATACCTAATTCAAGCATAAAATTTTTTAATTTAACGATAATTTTAATTGTAAAATACAATTTTTTTTTATTTTACAGTTTGATTCTAACTTTTTGTGACATACTGTATTTGAATTATCTCCATTTTCTTTTTTTAATAAAGGAAAAATTTTACCAATGTTGAATAGGTAAAGAATTACACTATGTTCAATCATTTTGAAAATATAAATGCTACAATACATGCCAGATGGTCAGTTGGTCAATATTTGAACATTTCGCAATTCACTTATACAGGATTTTCCATTTGGCAAATTTTCAATTATCTTCACTTGTACCTGAATTCTGTTTTGATCACTTCTATTCTCAATAAAACTTGAGTAATTTTCTACTTCTTGTATTTTTCCATTATTGATTGGTTCTCCAAAATTATTTCTATTGAAAAGATCATAAAAGTTTTCACTCAGAGTTATATATTTCATCTTTTGAGCCGTTTGATCACCTAGGTTTCATTTCTTCCCAGAACTTGTTCTTATGGCTGTGATACCAGTTGTCTTTTTTAGTAAAATTAATCATAAAAAAAATAGTATAAAAATGTCAAAAATTAATTGAAATTTTAATTCTGATTACTTTCTAATGCTATTATTTGTCCTGTATTTCTTTTAATTCTAATTCTTGTCTAATGGTGAAAAGATGGTTATTCCTCAGAAGAATTTCAAAAAAATAAATATTTAACAATATTTTTAGGTTGACAGAGGCAACGAAGAGGCTTCAGATCTTGGGCGCCGATTTGAGTCAGCTTGTAGAGAGAACAAACGTCTTCAAGATGATCTGATAACAGTGACTAGAGAAAATCAGGTTTTGCACTGTGAATTGGAGAAATCAAATGCTGACAAAGAATGCCTGAGGGATCAACTTCAAGAGTACATAAATGAAGTGGCCAAATTTGAAGATTTGCTTAAGCAGAAGGAAAGCGACAGATCGAGTCTGTTGGAACAGTACCGAGAGATCACCAATGAGATGAATGCCATGAAGGCAGCACTAAGCTCGTTTGAAAACGAGACCAACAACCTAAAAATGGAAATTCAGATAAAACACGCGGACAACAAGCGTTTGAGAGAAAGACTGGACATACTCGAAAGAGATTATCAGCAGCAATTGAGTGCTTGTCAGGAATATGAAGTGAAATTGTCGAGTGCCAATCGCAACTTGCAGCGATGCGAGGAACAGCTGAAAAAGGCTCAGGCCGAGACCAAGGACTTGATGCAAGACTTGATGCACTCCAGAGATCTGAACTCGCACTTGGAACAAGCCAAGGAAGAGCTGAGTCGACAACTGACCACCAAAGAGCTTGACTACGACCAACTGCAGAACCAGCTGGCCGATAAACGAGCAGAGAATGATCTGCTCAAGTCCCAGGTAAATAGTGAACGAACTATGGTCAGAAACTTGGAGGAATTGATCGCCAACAACAGGGAAAAAGATTTTCAGATGCAGCTGTCAACTCAGGAAAGAGACTCGGAGCTTAAGCTGCTGAAGGATAGAATTGTGTTGAGCGAACAAAAAGTTCAGGGACAGAACAAGGAAATAAACTCGCTGAGAAGCAAGATTGTGGAGTATGAAACCGATAATGAAAGATTGAAAAGACAATTGACTAATGAAAGGTTTGAGAGAGAGAGGGCCGCGCAAGAGCTTAGGAAACTTGGCGATTCGGCCGAGTTGAATTCGTCAAGTAGGTACGGCTCGCCCATTCGGCTGCCGTTGCCGCCACCGCCGCAGCCATGTGTCACCTCATCTTTAGAGTTCGGCTTGCCTTTGCCCTTGCCACTGCCTACACCACAACAGTCCGCCAACACGGCCATGGCTGCTGCGGCAGCCGCGGTCGCAGCCTCCAATGCTGCCAGTGCCTACCGCTCTTTGTCGCCCATTCGATCCAGATCACCTGCTAAGGACTTCTTGGCAAATCACTTTCACACATCTTCTTCTCTGTCGGCCTCAAATCTAAGGTACTCTTCGGTCGAGAGGAGGAATTTGTCGCCGAACAAAATTAATTAAAAAATTTAGCCTGCACCAAGTAGATTTAAATATCTATTTCTTTTTTTTTTTAGTTTTTATTATTTTTAAACAGCAAAAAGAATATTTTGAAAGTTTGATTTAAATTTATGGAAACGAATTTTTTTAGCTTTAAGATGCCATATTCAAAAAATGCGTTTTTAAATACAACTTGTTTTAATTTTTACAAAATTTAAATTTTTGAATAAAATTTTTATGCAACCAGAAATTTTTTATTTTATTTTGTTCAACTAATTAATTCATTTAAAATAACAAAATTATAGTGTTTGTTTCCAATTTCATAATAAATCACGAGGATAGATTCCTAGTCATGAAAGATTATTCAGCATTCTTCTTTTTTTATTATTATAAATATTGATACATTACAGTGCCGCTACGATCCAATGAATTCACCAAATTTGACGATAAATTACGTGATAAAATACTAGTTTCTAGAATACGCCATTTAACGTAAAATATAGAAAATTAACGTTATTTTACGTAAAATGTGGTAAAATTTGGCAAAACACAAAATGTCAAAAATTCTTGAAAAAAAATTTTTTTTTTTTATTTTATCCATTGAAACTCTCAAAAATGATTGTTTTATTTTTTGACCAAAATTAACGTAATAAAATGTTATTTCTGGTGGATGAGGTAGAGAAAAACATAAAATTAATAAAAAAAATTTAATTAATATAAATGAGGCGAAAATTTGACTGGGTCTTGGTTGAAGAATTTAGCAACCAAATAGACCTTAAAACATTTATTTCATCTTCATATGACGCAGCCTCCGATCATTCAAATCAAAATAATTGTACTCTGTGCCAAAGTAATTGCCCTCATCTAATGAAAGTACTATATATGAAATGCAAATGTGTAAATATATGTCAAATGAGTTTGCTTATCAAAATATGTATGGTAACAGACTTGGTTAAACTTTATGGTTCAAATATTCATAGTTCTAAGCCGCCAGAAAATCAAAAACAGTTGTTATTTAGAGGAATTCCGAAATGTTTCAAAGTAGATCTAGAAAATTATTTATTGCAGGGTATCAAAAAAACCATTCCATTTATGGCAAAAATAATCTTTGATAAAAAAAATATTTTATTTCTGGACTGAGCTAATCTATGTTTGTAATGTAATAAAAATAAATACTGATGTAATCAATCATATTTGTGTTGATGCTGATTATGCAGTGGCTAATAGTTTAAAAAATAATTTGCCTAAATCGACTTTAACTATGTGTTGGTTTCACCTTAAATCAAATGTAACTTTATATTATTATTCATTTATTTATTTGTATTTCTGTACCGAGCTTAAGATCCTTCAGGTTAAACAAAAAAATAAAAATAAAGTTAAATAAAATAAAATAAAAATAAAAAATAAGAAAGAAATAAAGTAAAAATAATATAAGTTAAAAAAATAGAGAAATATTAAAATTAAAATTAGATAAATTAAGATAGAGGGTTACCTTTTCTCTTAAACTTAATTTTTATAAATAACTAATTATTCAGTTAATAAAGGTAAAAAAAAATTGTGATAAAATACCAATAGATTTACGTGAAAAAGTAAACTCGTCTATTAGCACATTGCATTAATGCAAATCGAAAGAAAAATTTAATTTATTATTTATTTTATTTATTTGTTTTCTGTACCGAGCTAGAGCTCCTTCAGAATAAAGTATAAAAAAAATAAAAAAAAATAGAGTTAATAAAATAAGAAAAAATAAAAATAAAGTAAATCAGCTAAAAAAAAAAACATTAAAGAAAGTTTAAAAGACATATATTGAAATAGGTTGTTACATGTGACAGAAGTTTACATAGTTGAAGCTTCATGAAAAAAAGAGGAAATAGTAAGGTAGCAATTACACAATGGGGTAGGGTATTCAATATATCTTGATTCGAAGCCTTGTTTGTATTCATCCACTAGTCTGACCACCAATGGAGTAGAATAACTCAGTCCTGTCCCAACATATCTCTCACTCAACTCAAAAAGCCGATTCGAGACTGTTAGTAATTTAAGTTTATTAAAAGCCTCATGATGCAGCATGTTGGAGGGAGTATCATATTTTAGCTTAAGGATAGATCTGACTGCTGTATTCTGAATTGCTTGTAGTTTTTTGATATTATTTTCAGAAAATGAATTTAAGCAAGGAAAAGAATAGTCTAAAATTGATCCGACTAAAGTTTTATATAAATTTCCTAGTGTGTTTTGAGTAAGACCCCATTTTTTATTTGACAAAATCTTAATAATATTTAACCTTTTATTGCAGCGTTCTTTAATTTCGTCTACCAGTCTATTAAAGTTTAACTTAGAATCAAATTTAATGCCAAGAAACTTGATTTCTTTTTGGCTCACTATTCTGTTTCCATAAATTTTTAAGTTTAGATTTTAATTCTCTTTTTTGTACCTAGAAAAGATTACAGAACACGACTTTTCTACTGATATCTTCATTTTCCATTTAATAAGCCATTGTTCTAGTTCGTTAGTGTATTTATTTATCTTATTTTCAAGGTTCCTCTTTTTGTTATAAATGAAGAATGTAACTAGATCATCTGCGAAAAGCAGAGAGTATTCATTATTTGTTTTGTTTCTTTTGGGGATGTCATTAATATATATACTAAATAAAAGAGGACTAATTACTGAGCCTTGAGGAACACCTGCAGTTATTTTATATTCTTCGCTCAGGTGATCATTCACATTTACCTTAATTTACTCATTGAATCAACATTAAATAGCTGGAATGGTTACAATTTATTAATTATTTTAGTAAACAAAGGATTAATTCTGCATTCAATAATTGGCAAATTAGTTAAAAAAGTCAAAAAAATTCAAATATAGTCAGTAATGGATAATTTATTTACAACTTGTTAGATTTTACAAATAAAAACGAATTAATATACATAGTTATATTGAAGCAACAAAAACTAAATTAATGATCTGACCAATCTCCATTTCTCTCGATAACAACCTCAATTACCTTTTAATTTAATTTTAAACATTACCGAAAAATGAAGTGAATGAAAAGTGGAAGTACTTTTTTAAATGATCGATATACTTTTTACATCTAAAGTGGGGTTAAAATTTTGTGAAATTAACGTAATCATACGAAAAATGTGGTGAATTCATCGGATCGTAGCAGCACTGTAAATAAAAAAATTTTTAATTATTTTCAAAAAAAGTAATTGAAAGTAAAAGTAAATTTTTTTGAATTTTTTTTCAAAACCTGTAAAATTTAAATTAATAGAGAAGCCATAACATTGGCAAATTGAAGTTTCAGATCAAATTTTAAAATAAAAACTGCCATTTAAAATTTTAAAACTTAATTAATCTAATGATTTTGATAATTTAAATAAAATAAATACTAATAAACACTCCTAGACAGGTTATGTCTAATAATGGTTAATTATCAAACTAACATCAAAATGATCGACCAATAATTTATTTAATGAAAAAATCAATAATTTAAATAATTTAGATTAAATTAACACTAGAAAGACCAGTTATTTTATTCCATTTTAGCCCGGTCGGGCCAATTGACCGGAAAAAGAAGTTAAAAAACATTTACTAAGTTAACAAAAATTTTTTAGGAAAAAATAAATAAATTCAGATTAAAAAAAACAGTTTTGTCCTTTAGGCCAACAATTTTCACATATCCAATTTTCACATTTCTGACAAGAAAGCCATGAATTTTGGTCATTCTCTAAGTGAAAAAAACAATTACAGTTAAAGCATTTTTTATCATGCATTTGAATTTTGAAAAAAATTAGTTATACTGTGACTACCAGGTGACTTTACTAACGCTCTTGAACAAGTGGCTTTTTTGCTTGAAGCACTTGCTTTTGGAACCTCACAATTTTGTTTCTTAGTTGTTCTTGAATATCCACTTTTGACTTTTCTTTTTTCAGATTTTGTATCTTGACATGAAGAATTATTTGATTCTGAATTAAAACTTTCTAAATTATAGCTTGAATCTAAAAATAGTTCGTCGCCGCTTTCATCTTCAACAAATATAATATCATCTTTGGAAGAACTTAATTCATCTTCTTCACTTTTGTGATTTTCTTCATCAGTGTTACGTGAATCAAAATTATCATTGAATTCATCATCTTCATTCCTAATATCAATTTGTTTATCAATTGGTATTATTCCTTCTTGATAAATTTTTTTTAGTTCAGAACGAAATTCTGAACAATCAGTCGTTCCTATACCACAATACAGAAAGGATTGTACAATATACTCTTTACTAAGTTCAGACCATCCATCATCTATCCAATCAGTCATTTTTAAATATCTAATAAATTAAACTTAAGTTAGAATTCAAAAAAAGTAAAGATAAATACCTGGGTCCTGAAATATTACCGTAACGGGTAAAATGTTTTTGGTCATTTCAAAGCAATTTATACTTACTTTTTAATAGCTTAAACCAGCATACATCTGCTGGTTGAAGTATATCTAAAAATTTTAGTAAAACAAGAGTTAATTTTTTTTTAATATTAATTTATATCAAAATAAAATTAAGTCAAAATATAAAAATAAAATTTTTCACTTATGATTGAACAAAGTTTTTTTTTTTTTTTTTTTTTTTTTATAATAGACTAATTTAGTGAATGTATTAATCAGAGTAAATCACAGTATTATGTTTTAGTCTCAAAAATTTAAGCGAATGTTATGACTTGAATTAAAAAAAAAAATTAAGTCATTGACTTGACTTTGCCAAAGACTTGTGACTTATAAACAAGTCTATAATGAATTTTATAATAAATTAAATTCTAGATTTTAAATGAAAAAATAAATAATAATATTAAAATTTATCATTTTTTTCTAAATCTAAAATATTAAAAAAAAAATTTTTGATACTAAAATATTAATAAATTCACACCATCAGAAATTTAAATCAAAAATTAACTATAGAAATATAATATTACTTGTGAGTGATGTAGGAATAAAAGCTAATTCGGATCCACAAGATTGTAAGCTAGATTTAAATGATTCATTTGTATGACATTTTGCTCTGTCCAAAACGACCAGAGATTTTTTTATTTAATTTTTTTGAAGATGAGGTTTTAAGTTTTAAAATATAATGCTCGATGAGATTTTGACTATCAAGAATACCTAATTAAAATTAGGATATCATTTGGTTCAATGCAATATATTCTGACCAATTTTCTTTAAATTCAATTTCAAAAGGTGGAAACTCACTATCTAGTTCAATAGCAAAAACATCTTGAAAACATAAGATTTGATATCTCTTTCGGTAAATGCTTTGATTGATTTTTTGATTACTTGTTGATCATTTAAGTATTTATACAATATTTTTGGATTCTTCTTAGCTTTTCCACTAAATTTTGTTCATTTTTTTTCGGTACGATAATAGTATTTTTTTTAAACTTGAATGATAAATTTCCATTTTACCATGTTCCCGATTAATGAACAGATTGAGATCAGATGATATTGGACACCATGGGATAATTCTAAAATCATTCTCTCTTAACCAGTCTTTCACCGAATTCGCCGTATGTTCAGATGCGCCGTCCTATTAGAAAATCCATTCTTGATTAAGCTCGATTAAAACCTGTACAGATGATATTAGGTCGTTTCTAGGGTGTTTAATAAAAAATATGTGTTTATTCTTCCGGTGTATATGGAGCAACAACCCTCTCCTTCGTAAGACATGCATCCCTAAACACTAACTGAGCCTTCCGCTCTTGAGACACAAAACTTTGGTCTTAAGAGTTTAGCCCAATCTTTGTCGGTTCAATTTCGTCGTTCTTATTATATATTAAATAACTAAATTGTCGCATTTATTGGCAAGCATGGTCTCAAATGAAAGATGATTAAGTTTTTTAGCAAATTCGGTAAAATAATTACTCAAAGCATAGGATATTCGATTTTTATTTCGATAAAAAAGTTTGATTCTAACTTTTTTGTGCCTATTTTTTTCTTTAAAAGATGAATACATTTTTTTTGTAGCGGGAGGACTGCGTCATTCTGTTCCATTGGTTGTCAAGCTGGTTGATGAATATAAAGCGGGTTTTGAATCAAGATATGTCGAATACCCGACTCCATTTTGTAAATGCTATCTTACAATTTCTTCTTTCTTTCCTGAACTGTTCAATACTTAAAAATTTTTAACCTGTCATTACTTACAATTTGTCTATTTTAATAAGTCGATTTTTTATTTTTTTTTAATCTGAAGGAGCTTTAGCTCGGCACAGATAATACAAATAAATAAATAATAATTTTGTAGTTAATTAATAAAGAGATACTTTTTTTAATTGTAAGTATTATAATTGATTAAAAAGTAGAAAAAATGAGCTTTAATTTGATTAGGGCTAGTAGACCGGCTCCATGAAACCGGCTTCAATTCTGTTTTTTAGTAAAACCGGCTTTAAATTAAAGCCGTTTTTAAAAATAAAACCGGTTCCAAGCCGGCTCAACCGTTTTAATTTCAATTCAATTACACTTAAATTAATTCAAAATTTAGTAGTAGGAGTAATAGTAGTAGTAATATAAGGCAACGCTACAAGAGCGTGAAATCTGTTAGGCAGGCTATATGCCGTAAATTCAAGTCAGTCTCAGTTATAAATGTTTATCATATTACAATATATTGAATTATTATAAAATTAACAAATTTAAGTTCAAAATTTTTATTAGAAACAAACCATTAATTAAAAATAAAGAAAGATTTTACAATTTATTTATCAAAGAATTCAAACACATTAAGTTTGAATTAATTGAATCATAGAATTAAATAAGGAGAGTAATTTTGAGAAAAAGTCTAGACGTTTTTGGCGTGTTTTGTGATTTTTAGAGAGAACATTATTTTCATATGTAAGATTCATAGAAATCCTTCTATATTATCAAATATAATTTTTTTTAAATAAATTTACTCTTTCGAAAAATAATCTAAACCGGCTTCAAGCCGGTTGTTAGTCGGTTTAGAACCGGCTCCATTTGTTAAAGCCGGTTTTAAAAAATGGAACCGGTCTACCAGTTCTAAATTTGATGTTTAAATCAGGCATAAAAATTCATAATAAATAATATTATTAATTGCAAAAAGACGATATTTTATTATTTTCAGTTTGATTCTAACTTTTAGTAACACTGTAATTTGTGTGAGCCAATGTGTGCATTGATTCCAGCTCCAGCTTTGTATGGCTTGTTGCATAGTTGACAATTTATGTTATTGGCAACTGGCATTTGGCATGCTTTGGGGAACACTTATCAAAAAATCTTTCCAAAAGATACGCTAAAAAATAAATTTTATTTAAAATTTATTGCGCAAATTAAACTATAAAATTAAACTCTAAAAAAATAAAACCAACACTTGAATGAAAAAAAAAAAAGAATAAACTTAATTTAGATTAACCCCTGAATAAATCATCATTTGATCGGTAGACAAAAAAAATTGGCTCATAAATCTTTTAAGATATATCTGACATTTAGAAAAAAAAAGAACAAAAAAAAAGTCCCATCTAGTAGATAAGCTTGAATCGTTGTATCAGCTGACTTATTTCGTCAGCAAGACTGTGCGCCTGTTTGATCAACAGGTCCATTTGGGCATCGTTCAACTGTTTGCTCGAAGCCAAAAATGCAATGTTCAGCGTATTCCTAAAAGTGTTCAACAAATTCAAAATCTGAATCAACAGCTGTCTAACCTGATCGAGCTTCTCATTTTTGTGCATGTACTCGAAGCATATCTGAAAGCATAGCTTGACCAAACGGCTGAGCGAGCCCATGGCCGACCTGACATTGGGCAGCGTTTGCTCGTCGTCCACAAGCGCCGTGCTGATCATAGTCTTGGACGCGTGCACAAACTGTCTGCACGTCACCGCCACATCGTTCAAGTTCTCTTCGAGACCCCTTCTGAACAACTCGTCGCCAATCTCTCTGTCGCAAACAGCCGGCTCGCCAGCCACCATCGAGCTCAGTCTGACATGCTCGATGGTCGAGTGCAGCTCCGCAGACACACTCTCCAAGTCGGCGTACACCCCACTGAATCCGTTGACATCGCCATTTTGTAGCGCGCTGTTCGCGGCGATTTTCTCCAGCTTTCGGACTCGGTCGGCCATCTCGGCCTCGAACTCGGCGCCCATTTTGTGCAGCGGCTTCAAATTGAACTGCTCTATGTTGCTGTACGCAGTCTCTATTTCCCTGCTGGCTTTTTTGTCAATTATGATCTTGGACGCCGAGCTGCTCAACTCCAGGTCCGAGCTCTCGATGCTTTCGTCGCTCTCCGAGTTCAGCTCGTCCTCAAAGTCACCGTAAATGTCATTGACGCACTCGTCCTCTTCGTTGTCGTCCACTTTCTCGATGAGTATGTTCGATATTTCGATCGAGTCCTTCCATCTGACCTTGAGGCTGGACTTGCCCGCTGCCGGGTCTTTGAGCACACTCTTCTTGGCTTTGAACGAGCTCAATATGGGCACCGATATCTCTGTCTCCAAGTCCTCTTGCTTGTCTTCTTGGAGCGCACTTTCGCCAGCCTCCTTAAGCTCTTCTTTGTCGACGCCAACGCTCAAATCGTCCAGGCTCAAATTCTTGTCGGCCTTGGCGCCGCGAAACAAGTCGAGCAACGAGCGAAAGTTTCTGGACGGCAAGCTGTTGTACAGCGAAGAGTAGGAGGCCGACGCTTTGCGGCTCAGCTTGCTCTCGATGGACTTGTAGGAGAGGGAGCGTTTGCGCTCGCTTTTCTTGATCGATGCGTACAAATCGTCGTAGCCGTTGATAGGCTCGAATTTGTCCAGCTCGTCTCTCTTGGGCTTGTGCTCAACAAATCGGCTGATCATTTTGTGCAGGCTGTTCATGGGCTTGGCCTTTTTGGTGTGGTCGCTCACACACTGTGACGTCACAGTGTTCAAGTGAGTGTCTTGGCTGAAGGCGATGCGAGTGGGCTGGACGCCAGGCGGCTGCATGAGGCTGTGAACGGTGCCCGCCGCCTCAGCATTGGGCTCAATGTGAACTTGTTGGAGTGGAGAGTTTGTGTGTTCAAGGGGAGAGTGTTTTGTGAGCTGATCGTGGCAGGAGAGTGAATAGGACTTGAGGCGGCCGGCGGCCGGAGCCGAGCCGGCCTTGTTGTGGTTGATTATTTTGACGACCGAGCGCGGCTCGCTCAACAAGCCGCTCTCGTATTGTTTGGCGATGTGTTTGACGCTGAGCGAGTGGGCTAGGGGCTTGGAGGCCGGCGATGAGGACGATGACGACACTCCGCTGCTGCTCGACGAACACATGAGCGCGCTTTTTTCGCTCATTGTCGACAAAAATGAATTGGATCGCTTGAAATTGGCGCCGAGTCGAAACGATTGGATCTTTTTGGCATCGCTGCTAATCAAATGCTTCAGACTGATTGATTGATTGGAGTCAGTTGTTATTTGGCTGTTATCCAAATTAATGACTAATTGGCTTGAGTAGGTCTTTGGCTTATCTTTAATTAAAAAAATTTAGTCTTGTGCGGCGGTGGCGAAGGGGGGGGGGGAGTGGTCTGCGATGGATTAATGAAGAAGAATTTAAGTGGAATACTTGGCTGGGTGTCGGAGCGGGGTGAAAGGAGCGGGGCTGGTGTGGCCGGCAGTGGAGGAGGCGATGGGCACGTTTTGATGTTTGAGCCTATGTTGTTGTGGTCCGAGCTCGAGTCTGACTCGATGCCGCTTTCGATCTCCAGTTCGCTGGCCTTAACTTTAAATTATAAAAATTAGTCTTTTTTTTTTACAAAATTGGCTTTTATCTTTTTTATAGAATTTTTATTTTCCAAAAGTAGAAAAAAATTAATTTTTTTTTAGAAAAGTTAATTAATTAAAAAAAGTCAGTTGTGAATATGATGTTTCTAAAGTTGTTGTCAGTTGTTGACATTTCTAAAGCTTTTGATAAAGTTTGGCACGATGGACTAATTTACAAGCTAATTAGAATAAATCTACCTCCTTATCTTATTTATTGGATAAGATCGTTTCTGCATTTAAGATCTTTTAGAGTAAATGTAAATGGTCATTTAAGTGATCAATACTTTATAAAAGCAGAAGTTCCACAAGGGTCAGTAATTAGCCCACTTCTTTTCAGTATTTTTATAAATGACATTCCAAAAAGAAACAAAACAAACCGTCAATACTCTCTTCTTTTTGCAGATGATTTGGCTACTTTTTACATTTTCAAAAAGATATGAAATCTTGAAAAAATGATCAATAAGTACCAAAACGAAGTTGAAAAATGGCTTTTCATTTGGAAAATGAAAATTTCTATTGAAAAGTCATGTTACATGATCTTTGAGAAAAAAACTAAAGTTAAAATCAATCTTGACCTTAAAATTAATGGTAACAATTTAAGTAATGAGGAAAAAGTCAAATTCTTAGGGATCACAATAGACTCAAAAGTTACATTTAGTCCAATGGTGTATGAATTGAAAGAGTTCTGTAATTCAAGGCTTAATATAATAAAATATCTCTTAAATAGGAAATGGGGCCTAAAACCAAAAACATTAGGTAATCTTTACAAATCTTTGATAGGATCAATCTTGGACTATTCCTTTCCTTGTTTAAATTCATTCTCAGAAACTAACATCAAAAAAATACAAGTTATTCAAAATTCAGCAGTTCGATCTATTTTGAAGCTGAAATATGATATCCCCCTCCAATATTATGCACCAAGAGGCCTTCAATAAACTTCAACTACTAACAGTTTCAAATCGACCCTTTGAGCTGAGTGAGAGATATTTCAGGGCAGGATTGAGTCATTCTGTTCCACTGATCGTCAGACCGGTGGAAGAATATTCAGAAAGTTTCGAATCAAGATATATCGAATATTCAACTCCATTGTGTAATTGCTACCTAACAATTTCTTCTTTTTTTCCTGAACTATCAAATATTTAAACATGTCCAACCTTCTAGCTATTTCAACATATCGTTTTTAATTTTCTTTTTATTACTTAGACTTATTATCTTTTTTTTTATTTTATTTATTTTTTTTTTTATCTTATTTAACTTAATTTTAATTAATTTATTTTCATATATTTTTATTCTGAAGGAGCATTAGCTCGGTACAGATAAACAAATAAATAAAAAATGTTCTTAGAATTGGACTTAGGAAACTTCTATAATAAAAAATGATTCAAGACTCTGACTCATCATTAACTTCAATAATTCAACGATCAGCAACAACAACGTAGACGACACAGACAATGAAATCGAGGACATTGTTTTACCGAGAAAAGCAAGAGGTGTGTGGTAGTTTGCAAGAGAATAAACATAAACGATTGTCACATTTAATACATTTGAAGAAACGTTTTTCGCCAATATCGGCTAATTTCTCTTTTGAACTCCACTTGACATCATCCATAAGTTTAATTTAAATTTAATAGAGATTCTCTTACAAATTGTTTTATTTTTTGCAATAATCATACACTTTAGTTTTCATAGTTTCAATAGTGATAAGTCGAATTCAAAGAACATTTTTTTAATAAGTTTACGTTAAATTATAGTTATCAGTAATGTGATAATATTTTGAGAATTATTAAAAAATTTCCGCTTATAACGAGAACAGAAGACATTAACAAGGCCTTGAACATTGATAATCTAGATGACCGATCCGATAGACTCTTTATAAGATTCCTTAAAACAAAATCTGAAAATGAGCTTATTGCAAAAGAATTGAGCGAATTTAAAAACAATCAAGCCAACAGAACACTCACAAAATTCAAAACACCATTTGATTATGTTAAAGATTTACTGCCAAAATCTTAAACCATCACAAATTAAAAGCCAATGTTACTAATTTTGTAAGCTAACTCGTAAAATTAAATCCCTTCCAATTTTTCTAAATCTGTATTCCTTTAATCCCATTTTGTAAAACTTTTACCTGGAGATAATTTTATCAATCTATTTATCTGTTAAAATCGGATATTAAATCTTTTTAAACATTTTTAATAATACTAACTTTGTAATTTCTATCATAGGGCTGAAAAGAAGGCCTAAGCCATTCGGAGCTGCCATGGGGAAATCCCCATAATTATATTTTAAATAAAATAAATAATGTGATCATGTTTTAGTTTTTTTGATCGATAAAGTTGAGAATAAAGATAATTAATTTTACTATTAGGAAAATTATTTTTTCTATAATTAAAAATAATTTTTCTACTACAAAAATATAAGCCTTCTAAAGTAGTGAGCAAAAAAAGAGGGGTCATTTAGTGTCGGTTATTTTTTTTGTCGGAGAGACAGGTTCAGAATTGCTTCATAGAATTCCCTAAATCATTGACTTAAAAATTGGAAATAAAAGCACTGTGAAATTTCATATTTTTAATTAAATTAAATTTTTACTTTTAATTTATTGACTTGAAATTGTTTTTGTAGCTAAAATTACCAAATAATTTTACTTAATAAAATTTAAAATTTAGAAAAATCTTATTTTAATAACTTTTTATTAATAAACAACTTTTTTGATATAAAAATTATTTTTTATTAGAATAAAAATAATTAAATTTTTTATCGAAATTCTAAAATGCTTGATTTGGAAAGCGAATTCAATATCAGTTTTATTAAAAGATTGAACACTTAAGTAATTGCTAGATAATGAATAAAGACCAAAAAGAAAGAAAAAGGCGCCGAATATTTTGAACTTTACAAGATATTTTAAGATATTTAAATTTTTTTTCGAACAAAACAAAGTTTTTACATTGATAAAGTTTTTTTTATTGAAAAAATCTTTAAATATTAAAAGTATTTGTTATTTTAATAAAATTTTTTTTAGATTAAAATTTATTTTACATAGATATAAGTAAATTTATTCATGTGAAGTTACGGATCATCTGATTTTTACTACTGGACAAATGTCTAAACTTAGACCAACTTGTCACATCTCTAGAATCCTTAAAAAAAAAAAAATTTTGAAGAACTTTATCTGTTTTCAAAATAATCTTTTATCAATTCGCTAAAATTTTACTATCTCTCATCTCAAATCGATAACATGACTAATGAATCTCCGTTAAAAAACATATTTTCTTCCTACTTAGCCTTAATCTCAAAACGCTTCAAAGCAAGTTTATCAACTATATTAAAAAATGCTTTGAATTTAAAAAGTCTGTAAAAATGGCATTAATACCAAAAGATGGTATTTCTGATTATATTAAGCTCTATTTGACTAATAATAGGTTTAAAAACTGGGTGTATATAGATTCAAAATGATCTAATAGAAAAAAAGTGAAGCTCTCTTTTTTTGTCTTTTATTATTTTGCTTTATTCATTTATCTTTTTATATGACTTTTTTATACATAAAAAATAACATCTTTTTTCTTTCAAAATTACTATTTGATTTGCATTTCCTAATAGAAGGCTAATTCAATTAATAATTAAATAAATTTATTTTTTAAACTGAATTAGCCTTCTTTAAGGATAAGTAAAAAAATGAAAAATTATTACCTAAAAATAAAAAAGGAATGATAGTTTGAAAGCGTGAAAATTTGGACCAAATTTCATAAATTTCTTTTATTTTGAATCAGTTGATTTAAAGTATCGTGAAATGTTTTAAATTCTTGAGACATAACCAAATTGAATCAAAGTTAGAAAGTTAGTTAATATTCATTGTAATTTTTGATAATTCAATTTTAAAGTACATCGGAGGAAAAAGATTTATTATAAAGCGCGTCACTTAGAATAGATTTTAAAAATTGTGATGAGAGATGATTATATTTGAATATATCAATAAAAGTTGGTTTTGAAAATAAAAGCATTATGAAATTTCAAAACTCTCGTTTTAAATATATTTAATTTTTATTTTCTTCTGTTTTAGCCTATTTTATTTTTTATATATTTTTACTTAGTAAGTGTACTTTTACTTATCTTATTTAACTTTATTATTATTATTTTTTAATCTGAAGGAGCATTAGCTCAGAACAGAAAAAACAAATAAATTATAATAAAAACTTACATATTTAAACGTGAAAAGGTATAAAACGTCTTAATCAGCTTCTTTTTTTTTTTGCTGTACTTCTCCTGATGGAGGTTAATTTTAAATAAAACGTAGAAAAAAAGAAGTCTGAAAACAAAGATGTCAGTCATAAATGCAAAACTTAATCATTTTTTTTATTTTTCTAATAAAAAAACAATTAAAGTAAAATAAATTGCTTGGAAAATAATTAGTTTGGCAAAGTCAAACAAGATAAACGCACTAAACCAAAATACTTGATTGAAATATGGAACTTAAATGAGCGAATAAAGTTAGACTTGCCATGTACTAACAATAGCGTACATTAATGAGACTCAATCACGTCTTAAACCCAATATAAGGCAGAATTTAAGTGTAGCAATAGTCTTATAATTATTTAAACTTGAACAAGATTACTAGGAAGTGAATTTTAGCAAGCTAATCAAAGGTGAGATTTTGACTAAAAAAGAAAATCTTTAGCTGAACGTAATGAAAATAATATACGAGTGAATTTTTAGAATTTTATCTAGATGGTTTTGGTTAAATTAGAGATAATCAATAACCTTTAAATTAACTACGAATTGACAAAAAATTTCAATATTTTATTCATATTAATAAATTAATACTAATACTAAATATAATTTTTATATTAAATTTTTTATACTGTATTTTTGATGCAAAATTTTTGGTAGAATATTTTACTATATTAAACATCGCCGTTTGTGGTTTATTGAATTAACTAAAATTAATAAATTAAAACACTCCTTTTTCTTCATTAATTTTTTCTAACTCTTCAATTATCTACCTTTATTTCTACATTTTGAGTGTTCCTCAACTTAGAATACAGCAAAGAGAAAATTTTATTATTTTTGTTCTAATGATCAAAAACTTATTTAATTAAAAATTAATTGTAACAATTTTTGATTCATCTACAGCGAAAGTCTGCAGATTCTTTTATTTATTTGTTTGTCTGTACTGAGATAATGCTTCTTCAGAATATAAATAAAACAAAATTAAAATAAAATTAAATAACATAAATAATATTAATATTTTACTGCTGTTGAGCTGAAAATATTTTATTTTTAACATTCGAAAATTTCTAAAAATATTTTTTTTGAATTTATTATAAGAAAAATCTCCCAAGTATATCTTTATTATTAAAAAAATAAAATTATTGTTTTTTAATTAATTTAATAGAAATATAGTTTAGATCTTTTCTAGGACCATTTCGCGTCCGCTCGACCACCAAACCGCCGGCATAGATTGCTGTCAATTACAAACAATTGCCGTTGAAAAGACCGACCGTTTAATGGTCGCGTTTATCTTTTTATTGCCAGCCACTAGGTCTTTTAGCCATTAACCAATACTAATAAAAAAGAAATCAAGTTTTTAGGCATACCATTTGGTTCAGAATCATCCTTCACTCTAATAATTGATGAAATGAAACATCGGTTAAGCTTATAAAAATATTGTAAGACAAAAAATCGGCTCTAAACTATACCACACTAGGAAACCTATCTAAGTCTCGGATCTATTATTGACTACTTTTTCCCTTGTCTGAATTCATATTTGAGGCAAACATTAAAAAATAGAAGTCGTACAAAACTCAGCAGTCTGTTTTATACTCCAACTAAAATATGAAACTCCTATTATTACAAATTAAATTGATACCTCTTCTTTCTTTTCTGAAATGTTCAATACTTAAAAAATTGAATATCTTTTTTTCAAAATGAGTTCTGTGAATACAACATGGTTCATTCAAAAAAAAAAATTTAATTTATTGAATGTGTTTGCCTGTTTTGGAGCGTTCGGTAAGCTGATTCTGGAAGCGAAACTTTCCTAGAGTTATTTTTGTGATCAATTTAAAGAAAAAGTGGAAAGTATTTACAAAAATAATTGATAAAAACTTTATTGAAAAAATGCTTTAACTATTCAAAATCATATAAATTTTACTATAGGACGAATTTCCAATATAATTGCTTAAAATTTGAAGCCAAATTAAATCTATTAAATATATTTTTTTTGGAAATTTTTATTTATTCCTGGATTTTTTTTAAATGGCTTTGTTAATATACGGGGTGCAACATACACTACTGAAGTATTTCAAGAAAGCAGGAAAAACTCGGCAAATTGAAGATTATGATCAAAAACTATTTTTTTAAAAAAGATTTTTAAGTTTTTTTAGTTATAAAATTTAATTGCAGAATCATTTTTTAAAATAAATTTTAGTGACGCAGAACTATTCAATTTACTTGGTTTTTGCTAATCATGATTTGTTTTACATAAAAAAACGTCTCTGCATTAAATTTTATAATAAAAAAATACAAAAATTTTTTTCTTTACAATATTAGAAATAAGTTAGAAGATTTTAAGATTTTGTTCTTTTTTTTATTGAATTTCACAAAACTCTCTTAATTAAATTAATAAGATGTGGATAATGAGGAAAAGTAATTTTTCATAAATTTTCAATTTCAAATTTGATCACTTAAAATGATATTAATTTAAAATCGAAAATTTTTTATTAATTGAAAAATTCAAATCTTTCAATTAGAAGCGTTCCTTTTCAAAAAAGTCAAATAAGGACCTTGGCTTGAAAAATTATCAAGATTTTTCATTGTTCTAACGATCTCAATATAAATAATAATAATAATTTTTCCAATGCCATCCAACAGGAAAATTAAGGAAGCGTTCATCTCTTTTCCAGTACTCTAAAACAAACAAACCCCTCGGCTCTCCGGGTTTTTTTGCTAAAATCTCAATGACTTAACTAATAAATGTGAAATATTAGTAGTAGTAGTAGTAGTAGTAGTAGTAGTAGAAAAAAATCGACAATTAAGCTAAAAATTTTGAATAGTCAAAAATCATTAAAATGTTAACTCATCATTAAGATGTAAAACTTATCTTTAAGCAAAAAATCAAAAGAGATATTCAAAGCTTAAGTTTTTTTATTAAATGATAATTATCTTTTATTCATAAAAACTTTCATAGAAAAGAAATTTAAATTTGAAAAATGTTTGTACCCGAATAAATTTTATATGTCTTAAAAAATAAACCTTTCAAACAATAATAAAAAAAACAAATTTTAAATTCTTTCAAAAATATAGGTTAATTTAATTGAAATAAACATTTGTAAAAGTTAATGCATTTATGATTCTGTATTAAATATTCGGGCATGAATAAAAGAAGCTATTTCCATTGATTTTTTATTTTTTCATAGGTTTGAAAAGAGAAATTATTTTTATAAAAAATTAAATATAAATAATTTTTGAAGATTTGACAAAAATGGATTACATATTTCAAATTTAAGGAGAAATACTTCAATTTGCCGTAATGTCTTGTATTGGAATGCAAGTCATTTATACTGAGGTACTCGAATTCTGATGCGGCATATTAAAAAGATTTTATAAAAAATTAATGTTAATATTTAAATTTTTAACTTAAAGAGAGTATTTTGAAAAAATTTTATTTTTTTTAAATATTGGCCTAAATAATTTTTGAGAAATAATGTCAGGCGTTTCCATACAAGATACTAGGGTAATTTGAAGTATTTTCTTCTTAAATTTAGTTTTATTGAAATATGCAAAAAAAATTCTCTTCTTATATAACAGTAATTTAAAATTAAGTCTATTGAAATGTGTTTCTCAATTTTTTTCAATCTCGATTTTTAACAAAGATAATTTATTATAATGAATTTGAATTTTAGCTTATTAATATAAATATTAGTTAATGAAAAATAAAAGAAACACTCCTAGTAACCTTCATTGTCTATCTTAATAAGCAAATTGGAACAACTAAAATAAATAAACATTTCAAAAATTCATTTATTTCTGGAAAAAATTTAACTTAATCAGGATTGTTATAAAAGATTTGACCCAAGTTTTCTTCAAAAAGTTTGTGTTTATAGAAAAATTTAAATCTATTTTAAAATCAATTGAATTTTTTTATTAATAAAGATATAAAAAACTTAATCTCTTTAATTTTTAGTACAAGAGTAAAAAATTTTAATAAATTGTATTCCTTAGAGAAATTAAAATTATTTACTAAAACTTGGTTAAATTACATTCATTTAATTGGTAGTCATCGGAGAATTGCTCAGGTGGCGGTGGTGCTGTTATTAAATCTTTATTAATTGATTGAGTTAGATCTAAACAAAAAAAATTTAAATATTATTAATTTTGTACTGATAAGTTACCTATGACGTCAAAATTTGGAAACTCAAAGTCAAAATGCGAGTTAAATGAAAAATTTTGGACCAGGGTCGGCGCAGTATCGTCGTCGAATTCGCTCTTGCGATTCATGTCAAGCTCGTAGTTCAAGTTGGCAAAGTTCGAATTAGAAGTTAATTGTTGCAAGCCAACACTTTTCCAAGCAATAGTTTCATTTATCTTGCTATCTTGAAAAAAGAATAAATTTTAAATCAAAAAGCAAATATAAATCGTGACTGGAGTGTCGAGTTATTGCCTTGGTCAAATTAAATATTTACTTTATTTTAGCCTGAAATAAAACGAAATTTGAAAGACTACGAAAAATAAAAAACTTTTTAATGCACCGACTTAGGTTGCTATCTCTACCAACAAATTTGAAAGATAAAATTTTAAAGCTAAATTTTTTGTGTTTTAAAAAGATAAGACATTTTATAGATGAATTTAATTGATTTATTATAAATGAAGGCTGACAAGAAATTTTTAAAAATACATCTTTGATGTATGGTTCACTTTCATTATAACTTCATATAAATACTGTTTATTTTCAAATTTAAAAAGTTTGAAATAACAAAAAACACTTTTCTTAAAATAATAAATCAAGACTAATTTAGTGTGGGTTGAATTTTCTGGAAATCAAATTTTTAAACGCCAATTGCATTTTTCGTCAATAAATTAGTGTAAATTAACTTGATTTTTTTTTTATTTGACAATAAAATTTAATTGATTTAAATTTTACAATAAAAATTTTGATGATTAAATATTGACTTGAGAATTCTTGGAAAATTTGGTCGCTATTAAAACGTTTTAATTTATGGTGAGGCTTTAAGAGCAAAATTTCAAAGAATGAATTTTTAATTAAAATTTGTACTTCTATTGTTCATGTGATATTTTTTTTCTTCAAATAGCACTTGAATTTTTACCTAATTCTATATTGTAACAAAAATTAAAAATTTACAAGGTTTTTTTTAGTTTAATAAAAAGATTTTACATAATTTATTTTTTTTTAAATTAAGTATTACCGATTTGTAAACAGGCTGATGTAAAAAAAAACTAAACTTAGATTATATTATGAATTGTAACTTTTCCCAGAGCTTATAATACTTATATAGCTCTTAGGCGTCTAAAAATGTACTAGTTACTCGTAATATTTTCTAATACTTCCTTAAAGATTGTTAAAGATCAATGAATATTTTTATTTGTGATTTCATAAATCATCAATCTTTATTTATTTAGTTTTTATTTTTTTTTTTGCTTTAGCACATTGCTACTTAAAAAAATGTAATTTAGTTTTTTAATTTCAAAATATATTTGAATTGAGCTTACACTCATTTTTCCTCCGGTTAAAAACATATTTAAAAAAATAAAACAAAAAAGCTTAAAAATTGTATATTTGTTAAATTAGTTTAAAAAAAGGGTTTAGGCTCTTAACCATTTACTTAATAAAATGAGATCAGTCAAAAATAATACTTCACGTGTTAACAATTACAACAAGTCCTAAATTAGCATGTTTATTGTAGGTAGCACATTGTAAAAATTTTTCTTTTTATAGTATTAAAAAAGTAAAAGAAAAATATTACCTAATATAAGTATTATAGCCTTACGACAGCATTTAGTTTTAGTTACAATTTTAACTCAAACTATTTATTCATTATAATTTTCCCCTATTTCAAACGACAGTCACTATCTAAAACGATTTTTAAAATATTACTGAGTATATCTAACCTTGATGTGGACATATAATGTGATTTTTTTAAAGAAAGTTATATAAAAACCTTATAGCAATTATAGAAAATATTTCACTTTAATTTTCAAAATTATTATATTTTAAGATCAATTTGATTAAAATACTTTACTGTAAATTAGTACATAATCTAAACGTGTGTTTACAAATTTTTTTAAGACCTAGGTTTTTCAATAATTAATTTGTTATTTTTTAACACTTGAACGACCGGCTTGTTAAAGAAGAAATTAATTATTCAAATTTTAAATCTCAATATCTTTTGAATGTAACGATACAATCTAATACTGATTAGGAAAATTCCAAGGGTAATCGATAATTGTACAATATTGAAAAATCAAAATAATGTTCCCATTTTTTGATCAAATGTCTAAAAATTAAATAAAAATTTTTTTTATATGATATAGTTTTGATTTTTTTAAATAAAAAAGTGCTCTTCAAAAACTTTTCATCATTTACGAAGAAAATTTTAAATTTTTTAGCTTTTAAAATTATTTTTAAAGATTGAAAAAAATAACTAAAAATAATTTGATTCAATATTTATGAAACAAAATTCCGATATTAAATTTCTCAAAACCATCTAATCATCTGCGAAAGTCATTAAAAATACTTCAAAATTCCTGAACATTTCTAATTGAAAATTTTTAAATCTTACCACTTGATTAAAATCTTGGCGTGACTCTGTAAAACTAAATAGAAAAATAAAACGAATATGTTTTTTAAATATATTATAATGTATTTTTTATTCGTATTTAGAATTTTAAATTTCATCATTAATTTTTGAATTTAATTAAAAATAAAATATTAAATAAAAAATAGCAATTCGAAAGATTTTTTTGGCTAGTATTACACTCCTGTTTATGACATAAATGTAATAAAAGAATATGTGAAGAAAATAAATTGTTTCATATGGTCTAACACGTCTATCAATTAATAAAAAAATTTTGAAATCAAATTATTAATTTAATATTAATATGAATAAAATAATAA
This sequence comes from Brachionus paranguensis, assembly GCA_016802215.1. NCBI lineage: Eukaryota > Metazoa > Rotifera > Eurotatoria > Ploima > Brachionidae > Brachionus > Brachionus paranguensis. Next base: position 511,483 of record JAESIX010000004.1, read on the forward strand.
TTTAATTAATTTATACTATATTTTTTGGAATTATAACTAAATTGAAAATAATTTTAAAGCTTAAACAAAATTTGTCCGATTTTGCCGTCGTTATATTTTAACTATTTCTCTAAGCTTCCTCCTCTCAAAAATTTAATTAATTCAAATCCTAAAATTATCAATCGTCATTCTGTTAATTATGGCCCCAATGAATTCTTGATAGAAAAGAATTTATTATAAATATTTATTCTTTGCCTTAGATAATATTTATGATGATGAAAATTAAAAAAAAAAATTCTAAATGAAAATATATGTGAAAATGAAAACAATTTTCCTAAATTTAGAGTCACTTGACTTGACATATAATCGTAGTTGGCGAGAATCAAGTCTTAAATTTTTTAATAATTTAATTCAAATATCGAAAATTTTCTAAGAATTTCATCGAAAAAAAATTTTGTCCCAGTTCAAAATTGATATTTAAAGACATTTACTTATTCAGTTCTTATTACATCTAAAAACTTAAATTAAAAGCTGAAATTTTTGCTTTAATTAATTAATTAATTAATTAATAACTTAGTAATTCGCAAACCAAAATTCTAAATTTTTTCTCATTGTCTCATTTTAAATTTTTTAGATAATCATCAATTGAGGGACTGGATTTGAAAGAAAAAAATATTCTAATCTTCTCAGCCGTTGTCAACTTCATGTTTTTGAAAAAGAAATAACAAAATATTTAAAGCTAAACTATCTAGCGCAAATAGAATGTTAACAAAATATTAAAATGATTAAATTTTTTTTTAAATTAGTGTTGGTAAGCGATGCGGCGGTGGCATTGGCGGTTTTGTCTTCAAAGTGCTTAAATCATTTTTACTTAATAAAAAAAATTCACAAAACTAATTTTACTAATTTTGTAATTATTTGGTGAAGTCAATAAGATTCTTATTCACTTAAATAGGTAAAAAAATGACCACGTCAATGCCACTGTCACTCCGTTTGCCAACACTTTTAAAAATTTAAATTCTCTAAAATAAAAAAGCAGACTTGTATTAACATTACTCGTCAATGAGTGAATGTCAAAAGATATCACAAATATTGAATTTGATACTTTGGGTAGAAAATATCTAATATCTTGCATACGTTTATTGTTTATGATGGTAACTAGATATTGATAGAAGCCAAGTACTTGAGAAAAGTATCTGAAAAAAAATTAAAAAAAAAGATCAACTCTAAAAAACTAGACCGACTAATTAGAAAATTGCGTAACATAGAATCATAAATAAAATGTAACCAAAAGTGATTAACCTTTATTTAAAAATATTCTCAAAAATTAAAATGAATAAAAGTGAAAAATAGTTAGTTGAGCTTTTATTTACTTTCAATTATTTTCAAGAAAAAAATTACATAACTAAGATTTCAGGCAAGTGATTGACTAGGACTCTCACTTTGTACTTGACACACATAAATATTCTTCGGTAAACAAAAAGACAAAACTTACAAAGCATAGGTCTAGATTTGAAAAAAAAACTTTGCTATTATTTTTAGCTTAATTTTAAACGAGTTTACAAATACTTATAATTAGAAGATGATACTTGTATGTTTTCATTTGTGAATAGACAAAATAATAAAAAAAAATTACCTTCTATGTTTGGATACATATGAATCAGTGGAGTGCTTGAATTAAGACCGGTCGAGTTTTGATCCATAGACGCTGAAATTCCCTTCAGACTGCCCTCAATTGAAGAAATCGAGTTGGAGTCCTCGTCTTCTTGAACTATTTTGTACGACTTCTCCAACCTATTATCCCCATACTCAACTCCAATGTGTTCCTCGGTCGACAAGCTATCCGAACACAGCTCTTCTTTTTTCTCATTATTTTTTACTTTGAATTTATCCATAAGTTCTTTGTGCAAGGCTTCTTTTAAATTTACACCGCTAATCTCTACCTGGTCGCTTTTTTTCGCCTCATCACAACTCTCTCCCAATCTAAGCTCTTCAATATTAGTGCTTATCAATTGCAAAGCATTCTTGACCTGGTCGTTTTCATTGCTTTTTTTGCTCATTATTTTGCATGGATGTTTGACCAAATAGACCGGAACTTAAAAGATAACATTTTTAAACTAGGAAAAAAAGCCTAAAAATTAATCTACCATTGAGAGATTTATTTTCGCATGATTTAATTTCTTGAATAGGACAAATTCTTTTTTTGTTAGGAAAGACAATAAGGCGTAGATAGCCTTGTAAAATGTACAAGAACTCTAAATAGTCGTCTCGAAGAAATCCAATTGAGACTGTTTTGCTTTTGATTATTTCGTCTTGGTCGTCTTCGCTGCTCATGGTCTCAAATAGATCAAGATCAACCCGGATGAGATTCATGTTCAAGTCCAAGCTGTCCGAGACTCGAATGTTCTCGATAGAATCAAATTTGGCCAGATTCATTAGCTTTTAAAAAATTTTAAATTAATTTGTTTATTGTTATAAAACATGGGAAGATTGGGAATAAATGGGAAACAAAATGATGTTTAAATTACAAGTTGAAATTAAAAAGAAGGCATTTTTTTAAAAAAATAGTTTATTTGATATTTTTACTTTGAATAAAAATCAAAGTCAAAGGCAAAGACAAGTAAAGGAAAATAAAAATTAAATCTTTCAGTTACCCTGTGCAAAATTAATTATTTTTGTTTATTAATTCATTTTAAATTTAGTAAAATTAATAGTAAGGCAAATTTATGAATAATGTTGATATTGTTCTTCAAAGTCATCGCTGTGTTAAACTTTTTTCTGACCTGGGTTGACTGATTTATGATATATGTAATGAGGAATTAGAATAATTCAGAAAAAAATAGTTGAGCAATGAAAACTGTAAAGGTGTAATCGATACAATTTTAAAAAACTTATTTTACTTTTAATTATTCTCTAAAGAAATGCAAATAAAATTAAAATCAGTTAATGTTTTTTTCAGCTTTTAAAAAAATATGTCCTTAATATTTATTTTAGCGTATTTCATCTCTAGAATCAGTAATAGATAAATTTCATCTAAATTCTTCTTTTCTGATGAGATATTTTTAGGCAAAACTATTAGAGATATTAATTTAAGCCGATAGATAAAAATTATTTGACGAAAATTTTTTAACATCAACATTTTTAAAAATCTAATTGCATTGCTTTTTATTTGATTTTTTTTTTAAATTGAATATTTAAATTAAAATTAAAAAATGATACTTTTATTATTCATCAAAGATACCAAAGAAAAGTAAATTAAAATCTAATAATTAATATTTCTTCCTTCTAGTCTTTTTTGCTTTTATTAGGAGTCATTCAGTATGAGTCGGTGTTCAGAAAAATTAAATATTCGTGATGTTTAAATTAAAAGTTTGGATCCATTAAACATAAAATTTGATGAATCAAAATTCGATCATATTTATTTTGGAACTAAAAATATAGATGAGATTTATTACTAATAAATCTCATCTATATTGAATATAAAAGAGTTTAAATTCTATTAAAAATTGATTCATTAGCTACCTAAATATCAAGAGTTGTTCTAAAAGATACAAGCAAAGTATAAGACAAAGTAAGAGAGAAAATAAATTATTGTCTATATTGGAGATCAAACATATAAATTTAGAATTATCGGAAAAACTAAAATTATTTATTGAACATCATTTCAATTTTGGCTAACTTTGCATCACAGAAGAAATTCATTTTATGAAAAAAATGAAAATTATTATTATTATTATTATTTCAATGAACGCCTTTAAGGCGATGTTAAAAAGACAAAAAATATTGACTGAATACTTACTTTTTTGGATTTTATATCAACAAATGTTGAGATGCCGAAATCAGCACCAATAATTATAAACGCCTCTTTCATTTCATCCTTATAAAAAAATATTAATATGACTTGTTATTTAATTAAATATTCATTAATTAACTAGTAAAAAGACAAAAAATATTCGACCGGAAAATTGGAATAACTCTTTGATTGTGCTCAAATATTCCATCATAATATTTGCCTTGTTTTCGATTAGGTCTGATTTTTCAATGAACCAGCTCAAGTTTTGAACCAGCAGCTTTTTGAGATCTTCTTTGGGTAGAATGTTTGTTTCAATTATAGCTCTGGGCAAATATCGACCAATGTCTAGTTGCCTTCATTAAATTAAAAATTATTTTTTTTTTTAAATTAAAAATGTAGTAATTTATATTTTTTATTAGATTTATCTTGGCATGTGATTCTTTAATTTTTTTTTGTTGATAAAGCAATATGAGATAACTTGCATTTTGAAATAGTAAAATCTTTATCTCAACAAATTTGGTTTTATGAAAGATATTTTTGAAAATTTTTAAAATTAAATCGAAAACCAAGCTTAAATTTATTAGGTAATCCTGTATATAAAATACTCCTAGTTCAAGCATCAATTATCAAAGATATGCTTTTTATAATTTCTAAAATAATTTTCTTAAATATCGCTTTCAAAGCACTATTCTTAGAAATATATATTATAAAAGAGAAAGCGTATAATTTTTGAAAAGCCAACAAAAGTGTTATTCTAGATTTGTTTAGAATGCTTACTTTTTAATTTAATGGGCAACTTGCACAAAATTTAAAAATAAATATTCCTATTTGAAAATAATCAATTTAAAAATTTATTTTTTATTTCTTTAAGCATTCAAATGTCAAAGAAAGCATAGAAGTCATTGTTTCACGAGATTGTTTTTTTTTTCATGAACTTAAAAATTAAACAAAAATAAAAAAAGCAAAACAAAAAAATCTATGAAATAAGTGTCAAGCGTAAACAAAAAATCTAAAGATGGTTTTTAAATTTTCTTCTATTAAAATTTAACTTAATTTAAGCTTTCTTTAGATATTTGCATAAACATACAGTTTAATAATACAACAATTTAAATTATTTGCTTGTCAAATTTTAAAATAAATTAATCTAGAAATCCTTCATCTTAAAACAAGTTGATTGTAAAAATTCTCCTACTAAACTCAGATTTAAATGTAAAAAGTTGAAATCGACTTATAGAATTACTTATTTAAATAAAATCAGAAAAATCCTTGAGGTTACAACTTAATTCTTGAGTTTATCATTTAAATTTGAAAACTTTATATTGCTTTTAATTTAAAAGTTATGCATTCTGCAGTGAAATACAATTTTAGAAAAGTACGCCTATTAATACAACAATCTTTATTATCAAGCAAATTATCTTGTCAAATACAAAATATTCATTTTTGTATTTGAAATTTTTTTAATTTAATTTGCTTAATTTAACAAATTAAAACAAAATTATTCATGTGAGTCATATCACCAAACTACTTTAATAAAAATAAGTTGCAATAAGAAGAAATATTTTGTAAAATAAAAAATTTAAAAAGCAATAAAATTAAAAAAATCAATATTCTATTTTTTCTATTTTAACATAGAATAGAAAAAAGCATTTTTGGAATTATTAACAAGAAGCCGTGATTTATCTAATTTGAAAATTTTTTATTAGAATCAATCCCTTAATGTATCGTTTAAAAAACTTTTTAACATATTTAAATTTTAAAATGTATTCTAAAATTTTTTGTATTATTTCGAACAAATGAATTTTTTGTTATGGTGTTTTTTTTCAATCAAAATTTCAACTTTCAACTTTTCCGAGATTTAAATTTTAAATACAAATTAAACAAAAATTCTTCCTTTTTTGATGAATTAAAATTAAAGTTAATAAAACAAACTACTGCAGCATAGTGCCTCATACTTTTTTGCACTTTAATTATCTAAAATAAAATCATTATTATTTTTTTGAGTAAATCAAATTAATAGTCAATTTAAAATTTAGATATTTTTTAATTGTCTTATTTTAAGACGAGAAAATTATTTTTTGCAAAAAAGGTGCAACGAAGTATGTTACACTATGCTGCAGTATTTTTTTAAGTTTATTTTATCAACTTTAATTTTAATTCATCAAAAAAGGAATAATTTATGTTTAAAGTTGTATTTGAATTTCACAATACCTAACCTTTTAATTTAATACTTGAAATTTTAAATACATTTCTTTTAATTAAATAATTTGAAAAATATTTATTCTAAAAGATTAAAATAAAATCTGCATTTTTTTTCTCATAGACTCGTTTTTAACAACTAAATAAAGCAATAAATATTTAAACTTTTAATATTTTAAAGATTAAATATATAAGTTTAATAAAATTTTCTTTCATTTTTTTTTCAAATTTTATAAAAATTGATCTCAATGAAAATTCTAAACTTTAAAAAATACTTTAAAGAATAAAGAAAAAATTACTCGAAATTGTTGGAATAAAAATCCGGCAACACATCATACAAATCGTACAATATACCCAAAGTTGTCAAATGTAGAATCATTTCATATTTGATTTCAGAAGCGTATTTTTCTTTCAAAACATCATTGACACTTTGTTCATAAAGATAGCTTAATGCGTTTTCATCAAATACAGAAAGTTCCTGGTAATTGCTAGGAATAAATACAAAACGGAGCATACAGATAAAATTTTGTCCAAATTTTTCCCTAATCGAGAACAAATGCTGCATTTCATCAATTAGTATATATTTTGACACACAATCGAACTCATTTGACAATCGAACCACGAGACCAAAGTAGTCCATTGTTTTAATTGACAATTTTTCCTTAAGGCATTGCAGAACGTCTTTTACAGTGGTGTTTTTGTCGTATTTGAACGATTTGACATTTTGATTTTCCAAATTTACTTTGAAAATAGGCTCTGAATTTTCTAAATTAAGATCAATCTTAATTGTCTCTTTTTCAATTAATTCTGCGTTTAAAATTTCTTCGTCACATTCAATTAATTCCTTACCATTATCCTCAAGTCTAAATCTAACTTTAACTTTTTTATTTGAATTTATTTCTTTTTTGAGTGCTTTTTTGTCCTCGGTCAACAAGAGCGAGTTGTTGCTCTTGGGCTAAAATAAAAATTGTTTAAATTAAATTTTTATTAAAATTGTAATACACACTGTGGGTTGTTTGACCAATAACTTAATTTTATCATGACAACTTCTAATTAAATTAATTACGTAGTTTCTTGACGCAAATTCGACATCTTCATCATTCACAGCTAAAATTTCATCTCCATTTAATAACTTGTTGCTTCCAGGACCGTCTTAAAAATCAATTTTTTTTTAAATTTTTAAGAAAGAGAAAAATTCCAGCCTTTGATTCTAATTTTAATTAAGTCATTTAAGTATATGTAATAGCAATTTTTTTTATTTTCTAAATAATATTTATACTTTGTGATATAGCATAGGATAAAGTTAAACAATAATTTGATAATGCAATAAATATTTCAGAAGTTTAAGAGAGAAAAAAAAACTAAGGTGGAATTTTTTTTAGATTAGTTATGCAGAAAAGATCTTTACTGTTTTTTATTACAAAACAATTGAAGCTTATATTCAATTGAATAAAATTAACTTAAAAAATTTGATAATTTTTTTTAATTACTTATTTATTTTATTTAAAAAAAGTTAGGGATTTACCCATGCAGATTAGAATGAAGCCTAGCCAAATTTAATTAATTTAATGTAATTAATTTTAGAATTTTTTTTCCTCCATAAAAAAATGAAAATAAAGAATGAAATAATAAAGATAGGTTAGTTTTTTTTTAATCATGAAAAATTTAATTATAGGTTGACAAAGATTCAACTAAAGCAACCCCAGAAAGAGGCCCCGAATCGATCTGACCATAATAACTAATTATAAATTAGCTAAACAAATATGAAAAAACTTAATAGTTTTTTACTAAAAGCTCAAAATTTAAATTGTAAATTGTTTCAGCTGATTTATTAAATATATAACCACTTCAAGAAATTTTAAAGCTTAGCTTTTTAGCAAAATTTTTTAATTTCAAAGGTTAAACAATGTAACCTATTATTTAACTGTTTAAAGTAAAATAATTTAGTCATTATTTAGCTTTAAACAATGATGTATTTATCACCGGTTTGAAAATCTCAAACTTTCCAGGGTATCTTCAATAATTATATTAATAAAAAATCGTCTAAAACCAGCTTCTGTAGATACAAACAAAATGCATTAAAAGTAAAGAATAAAATAAAACAAATAAAGTATCGAATCTGTGAGTAACTTTTATGAAGAATTTGTCAGAGCAAATTTTGGATTAGGACCATTTTGAAGAATATTTAACCAAAAGAAAAGCCATGAGTTCAACAGCACGAAGACTGAAAGGTGATTTTTAAACTAAGAATTCGAATTTGGAAACGGAAAACAAATCAATTAATTTGTTAGTTTTGTTACAAAAATTTAAAAAGTAATCATTTTTGAATGATTTCTATTTAAATACTCTCGAAAAAGTTACAGTTGAGGTCGTATTTTTAAAAGTTTTTTTTTTTGGAGCTTTAGTCATCCAAAGCCCAAACTTCAATTTTAAAAGTTCTTTTCAGATTTTGAGATAAAAGCGCATAACAAATCGAAATTAAAAAAAATTATTTATAGAACAAAAAAAAACTTGAAAATAAAGGCCAACTTAAAAGTATTACAAATAAAATTTTCAATAATTTTAAGCGTTAGTTTTGTTAGACTTATTTTTATCTAAAATTTTTCTTAATTAAACTAAAATATTTAATGATTTAAAAAATTTTCCTCATCTCATTTTAGCTTCTGTTTTAATCAATGTACCATTAAATTTCAGAAATTATAAATATTTATATATTTAAGCCTTATTTAATCTCTTAATTTAATCATATTTAATCCTATTCTGAATATTTAATTTTTTGAAAAAAAAAGAAATTTATGCTAATCTCTTAATGAACTTTTAAGTAATAAAATGTAAAATTCAAAAATTTTAAATTTTAGTTGAATTTTAATTTATGATTCTAAAAAATTAATTTATTTTACATACTATAAAAATTTTCGGGATTCCGAAAATTCCGCACTATCTGAGAAAGATTTTTGATTGTGAAACTGGAGAAAGTTTAAAATGGCTTGATGGTTTTTGAAGTATTAGCTCAATATTGGATATTAAAAAATAAAAATAATATTACCAAAAATTTGATATAATTTTTTTTGAAAATTTCTATATTTTTTTAAGAAATCAGAACTCTTTTTTTTTGCACCCTTAGAATAATTCAAGTATTCTTGAAAATACTTAATAATTTTAACTAAATTTTATGCTCTATCCGATTGTATAAAAATAATATGGAGTTGTTGAGTTTAAAATGTTAATTATTGCTAATTTCTGCACAAAATTTGACATGAAATTCCTTATTATAGATCTGATTTTAAAATTTAAAAGCCTTTTTTTTTTAAATAGAGGATGCAAAGCATGTTAGAAATATGAAAAAATAGAAAATTAAACTTTTCTCTTCCATGGCCATCAAAATTTAAAATTAAAATATTTTGGCTTTATATAAGAAGCTTTCTATTCTTCATTCAAATAAAATTTTAGCTTAAATTCTTTTTAAATATTCATTTAAAAAAACTTTAGATTAAAAAAATTAATTACTTGGTGTTACAAATCTAATTTTGAGTGGCTTTTCGCTTCCAGCAATAAAACCAAATCCCAGGTGTTCGTCTTTGTACAAAATAATCTCTCTTTTTGGACTAGTTTTCAACTGTTGGTTGATTGAAGTATTGGCCTCGCTTTTGGTATCGCTAACCTGAGACACTTTTTCCTCAAATGACTCATCATTTTCTTGAGTATGAGACTTTTTAGTGCGAGAGTATTTCGACGGAAGTTTCCTGTTTACTATGATTCGTTTGAATGCTCGTTCGCACTCCTTGGATTTCGGCTTGGTACTAAAAATTTTCCTGCTTCTTAACAAATTGAATTTTTCATGAGTTTTTTTGGGCACCAAGTCTGCCGACTTTGGACCATTTTGTTCAAAGCCCTTCATCAGATCGTACTCATTGCAGCCAAGAGTTTTGGCCAATTTTCTAATCGACACCAAACTCTTGTAATCGAATTTGTTCAATTCATTGCAGCCCAACAAATGGGCCGCTTTGTTCAGCGACAAATTGCTCATTTTTTATCCTTGTTTAGTGAAATGAACACAACTAAATCGTCATATCAACTAGGCTCTGACTTATTTTCGTTAAATCTAAAATGGTTAAAAATTTATCCTTTTAAAATTTGTCATTTTTATTTATTCCCGCACCCACTTTTTTTCTATATGAATAAAAAGTTAATAAAAAATTGCCATTTTTAATATTATTTTAAGGTAAAAAGAAGAAATAAATTGACCAAATCAACTTGAAAATATGAAAGGATCTTCTCTTTTATTGAAAAATTTTATCAGCAATTTTCTTTCTAAAATATTATCATTTTTAAAAATATATCTAGATTACGCAGTGCAGGTTTGGAATCCAAGTATGAAAAGGGATGTGAATGCGTTGGAAAAGGTGCAAGAGAAGGCTTAGAAACATACCTTTGTCTCTAAGAAACATGTCGTACGAAATAAGGTTGACGAAATTAGGACTGACAAAGCTGAGTGAAAGAAGAATGAGAGGGGACTTGATTGAAATGAATAAATTAGTGAATGGAATAGAAAAGGTAGGCTTGGTCAAGAATCTAGTGAATAGATCAGAAAACAAGGGTCCAGCTATGGCTTTAAGAGGAAATAGCATCAGAGTCCAGAGAGAAAGTTTCCCAGCTCAAATTAGAAACGATTTTGCAGCTGCAGTAAGGGCCAGACATGTATTTTTCTCAGAGTAGTTCCGCATTGGAATAAGTTGCCAGAAAATGTGGTGAAATCTAAGTCAAAATCTAAATTTTAAAATGGCTTTAGATAAACGATGGAATCGGCTGCTACAGCTCTACATGGCCAATCGGCGGTGATGGGCTCAGACACTCTACATGTTAGGTGTCACAGCAAGAACTACTACTACTACTACATGTAACAAGAATTAAAAATTAAAAAAAAAATTATTTTAAAAATTTGTTTAAAACACAAATGATTGTAAAACTTGTATTGTTCTGCATGAATTTGTACTAAAAGACCTTTCACATATTTTTTTAATACGATTTTAATTTTGTTTTTATTTCCACCTAAAAATTAAATTTTAAAAGTCCAATTACATTTTTCAAAAGAGGATAATTTTATTAACTGAGTCTAAGCTCACTTAGATTAAAATTGAAAAGTAAAATAAACTAAAAATAGAAAAGAGCTCAAATAAGAAAATCAAAAAAGACAAAATGAAAAAAGAAATGACAGATTTTACAAGATTTGATAAAAAATTTATTAAACATCAAATAGATGATGAAAACATCCAAGATTTTCACTAATATAATTAAGAAATAGAATTAAACAAATCGACTGGGAATACAGATTATGTTAAAATTGATTTGACATCTAATTCAGCGGATACAACTGGCACAAACAATTTTTTTAATAATGGACAGAAAAAGGAAGAAAAGTTCATTTCAATAGAGGGAACCATTTGTGTCCCATAAGACCTATTGAGAAAGAAATATCAACTCAGCGAGTAAATCAAGAAGGAGAAAATGGAATAAGGAAAAAAATTGATTAAATTGTCCTAAATCCAATTAAGCCTGAGGAATATTGGTTCGAAAAACAAACTTGGTAGCGAAGCTCAATTCGAAACAATTTTTATTAACTAATTTTCAAAAGATAAAATAATAAATAGAGTTTTGTTGATATTCGGCAAAATCTAAAGCGGTTTATACTTTATGCTTTAAATCTGCTAAAAGAAAAGCTACTTGATACGGGCTCAGTGACGTAATCAAGCGCTTCGGATGCTAAAATAGGCTCAGAAGCGAAGATTAAATTAGCTTTTGACTGTAGGTATAACTACTTAGAAATAGTCTCGGAAAAACTCGAATACTCATCTTAAATAAACACTTTGAAATCTCTAGCGACTTAAAGTTGGTATGCATTCTTGGGCTCTCCTAGATTAGACCACGTATTTAACTACTAGGCTTAGAAAAAGATTTAAAAATTAAATGAAAAGGCTTAACTCAAATTTATTTGATTCAATAAAATAAAAAAATAAGAGAGAGAGAGAGAAAAAAAAATCTCAATTATTTCAACTTAATTCTCTAGCACACTTTTTCTATTCTTTCAAAAGCCTATAATCTTTGAAATAAGTCCGAACTTTTCTTGGTTTTGGCCAAAAAATATCCTTTGGCTATGTAGAGCAAAACAACCTATGGACCATACGCTAAATTTGTATCTACTGTGTAAATTTGAGTGGTGATAATAACTTTTAGGTATTAAGCCTAATGCTAACACAAACACGATCTGTACTCGCCTCTGAATTGGCTTCTACCAGGCATCTTAATCCCACAGCGCAAACATGGCTTTTTAATCTAATCCAAACAAGCTAATCCACACATCGGAAGTACATTAATTTAATAATCCGTAAATCTGTGTACAAAAATGTACAATAATTAAGACTAGACCGTTCTTGCCTTTAACATTAATGCGAAGGTGTCATGACTAAATTTAAATGTTACGATAAGCCAGAAAAAGGCTATTGACCTTTTTTTCTCTCTTAATATCTCTCTAATAAACTTTATCTTTAGCTAATTAACACTGGTAAATAATACGGTCATATTAAAATTTAAATTGAGTTTTTTTTTTAATCGGCTCGCTCGACTTAATAAACTTAAGCCGATATTTTGCACAATAATTATACAACCCAAATTCGGGACTTTTTTGTCAAGAGTGCACTTGACTTTTTTTCTCAATTGGAGATCTGATATTTTGAGCAAGACTTGTCGATATTAATATTAATCGAGACTATTTAGTCTATCTTTTTTTGTTAGTTTATCAACTACAAATTAATTTTTTCTTAATCAATAAATTTAACTATTTGAGACAAGCATAAATAAGAGAGTGGAAAATTTAAATTTACATTGAAAATAGAAAAGAGTGATTAGAGCCTAATAGTGAATAGAAATGAACTTTTAAAAGCCATTTAAACTATTTTTAAAATACCAAATGATCACGATATTTCGAATTGACATGAATGCGAATTAATAATTTGGACAGATTGGTGTAAGGTTTTTGTTACAACAATAAAAACAACAACTACAAAAAAGACCATTGGTTTTGTTTATTGATAGTTTTTGAAGATTAAAAAAATTTTTTAATTTTTTTCTTTAAAATATTGTTAGTTTGAAATTTTAATAATAAGTGTCAAATAATATAGTCAAATTGACAAAAAATGATTTAAAAAACGTGAGACCATTTTAACCACAATTGAAATATCATTTTTTTCTAAAATAACTTTAAAAAAATTTAAAATCATATTGAACCATGCATTGGTAAATTCTTGAACCAAATTATTTTCAATTCTTAAAAAGTCATAATTTCATTTTATTTTTTAACAATTGGAATTTTTATCTTGACAAATGAATACATTTTTTAGGTTATTCAGTAATGTGAATAATTATGTGCTGAATTCCTAGTGTTGTAAATAGAATATTGTGTTTGGTTTAATATTTAAGTTTTTTAATTTCAAAAAAAAAATCATTTTTCAATTTAAACAGAAATTGTTCTGATTTATATAAAAGTAACAAAATTAAAAACTTTATATAAATATTTAATTTTTTCTTTATTTGAATCTAAAAATAAAATTTTCAAAAAATTCTAATTTATGTTTCAATTTTGAAATTATTTGAATTTGAAATTTACTCACTTTGAAATTGAAACAATAAGATTGATCATGAAAGTATTATTTTTGTGTTAGAATTTTGTTTTAAATTTTTTTTATCTAAATAGCTAAATATTGTTTAAAAATCAAAAAAGAAAATAGAACAAAATACTAAAACATATTAAAAAAAGATATGGGAAAAGTTTTTAAAATACAGTTCTCAAAAGAAGTGAGTGATTGAGCCGAAAAGTTTAAAAATAGATGGATAAAATCTGGTCTTTATGGGAAAACATGAATCCATACCAGCTTTACAATTTTTTCCATGGGTATAGGTGCTGTGATAGGTCTAAAATTTTTTTGAAGAAAAAAACCAAGCTTTCATTTGAACAGAGTAAAGCGTTTTTCATGAAGCAAAATATATATCCGTTTTAATTGTTCAAAACTTTCATCAAAAGTTTTCATTTTGTAAAAAAAAGTTAAAAATCTATTAATTTATTAAAATGTTTCAATTAAGTATCAATTAAAATTTCATTTAGATTAAGAATTCAATTTTGTAAATTTTCACTTATAATATTTCACTCTAGGTTTTAGGATTTCAAAAAAACAGACAAAATAATCTAAAATTTTATAGTTGGGTCTTATATTTTTTAGCATCTAATTCGATCTATTTTTAAATAAATAATAGTTTCGACATATGAATAATATGAATGTCTGCTACCTAAATTATTTTGGAGATTTATAGTTTTTATTACAAAAAACTAATAAAATGATAATGATAAATCAGAAGTATTTCAAATTAACAATCATAAAAATTACTTTTGCATTTATGATTAAATAAATTAACATCACACAAAACGAACGACACTATCAAAATCGGCCATTTTCCATATCAAATTAGCAATCAACGTAAATGAAAATCTTTATCATTTTTCCTTAAGGAGGGCAAAGAAAAAATAATTTATTACAAGATCTTGAAGTTTGATATTTTTTCAAAACATTCGTTGCTGATTTTTAATTTATTGATTTTAAGATTTAATCCAAAATTTCATATGTCTTAAAAATTTTTTAAAAATGACATATTTTAATGGAATTAAAGTGGAATTTAGGTACATTGTTTAGCCGAAAAAGTTTTTTTGTTCTCGTCGTCAACTCTACAAAAAAGTCAAAAAATAATACAATTTCCGAAAAAAAATCATTTTAATTTAATTTGTAATTTATATGTTTTAATTTTGTGGTTGAAATTTTGTCAAGTTGAATTTTCAAACGTAAAAAGAGGACTTCAATTTGAAAGACTAAATATTTTTTTCCTAAAAATTAAGCAAAATAAATGCCGAGTTTGCAATTTTTTAAAAATTAAGTGGTAAATAGTAACCAAGATGTTTGATTTTTTTGTTAAGATTACCAGGGCTTTAAAAATTAAATTTCATTTAAAAAATCTACATAAAATAATTTAGTTCATTTTAAAATACATTCATTTCATAAACAAGGATAAAATTTGAAGGCGATTAAAAAGGCCATGCAAGGGATGATCCATAATCATTTTTCTTTTTTACAGTCTGCGAACCTTGTTTTACATATAATAAATTTATTACGTAAAACCGGTGAACACAACTTTAGCCGAAAAATCTAATTGATTTTTTTTAATTTAAAAATTAAAACCTTTATTTCAATTTATTTTTTAATAATTTGAATATTAAAAATATAATAATTTTTTTTTTGCTAAAAATAGATTTTAATTTTTTTTTAGATTAAAAAAAGTCAAGTCGATTTTAAACAAAAGATAAATTCTAACCAGTTGTCATAATTGGTTTTAGATTTTAGTCCGTTTAAAACTGGTTACCTCTAACCGGTCGACCAACCCTTATTAATAATTACCTAACCCTATCTGAATTTTTTTTGAAATAAAATTAAAAAATCTGAAAATTTATTTTCCTTCCTCTTCTGAACCTGGTTTTCTTAATAGATGCTTTTAAACTTATATCATCTGTCAGAAAATTGTTCTGCAAATGAAACAAATTTAGACAACCTTCTGCGAAAGACTGCAAAATCTTGAAATTTCATAAAATTGAATGATATTTAAAGCTATTAAAAATAAAAATAAATTTATTGACACAGCTTTTGGAAAAAAATAGGGCACCTTAAAAACCAGTCCTGCTAAAACACTCGGCCCCAATTCTAAAAATTTCCTGACCCCCACTTATTTTACAAAGCAAAAATATTAAACATCGCCATTTTTATAAAATTTTATGAAGATTTTTATTAAAAGACGTAAAAATACACCACATATTAAATTATTATTTTTAATTTGATTTTATTAAGGATTATAATTATTGTAATTGCAAATTTATTTTTTATTCGTAGCAAAAAAAATGTAGCAGAAATATTTCCTATGGTAAAATAAGAAAATGAAAAGAAATGTGTGAAAAAAAGTGAAAAAAGAAAAGTCAATGCATTGATCAATTAAATTAATTGTTTTTTTATTCTTTGAATAAGCTTTACGCGGGCGCCCTCTGCCTCTTTTTTTAAACTAATTGAGTTACTGAATGTAGAACTAACAATATATTCGGTTCTGACTGAATTACTTGTAACATTCCATTTTAAATACTCATCAAACATATTCGACATGCCGATTGATTATATTATTTCGAAGCCATCTCCCAGTATCTTTTTGGATATAAAGAAAAGCGTCGAGATTTGTACGATGTATTGAAATCTAGGCTCTCTTCAGTGAAGTGCATCCAGTTGAAATAGCGTTTCCAATCCACTTTATTATCTATGCCTCTTTTGTACGCAAAGTTACATTCTCAATTAAACCTGAATTAAGTTCCTCAAGACAATCTGCTAATGCCTCGTAAGTTTAAAACACCTTATACGTGAAATTCACTTCTATTCGCTTTTTCGAAATCGATTCTTCTATTTTGTCTTCATTATTGTTAACCGTCATTAACAACTGGAGCGATAATCTATTTTGATTCGGATTAAGATTCTAAGTTATGAGTCATTTTCAAATTTTGTATAATTTTATGATTTAATTATAATATAACTCATTTAAATTATGTTATAAAAAGATATTAATTAAATATTTAATTAGTTAAACGTCTCAACTTATTGCTTCTAATAAAATTAAATAAACAACTTTTGCAAATAAAATTAAATAAGCTATTTTATGATCTGCTATTTAGTAAAAATCTTTTGCAACTTAAAGAAATAAATTTGCTAATAGCGAAATTATAAGCCTTTTATTAATCAAATATTTTTTAGTTACAAGACAGTCTTCTTGCATGACCTCTGATACCCCCGGCGGGTCCGGGTTAGGATAGTAAGCTTGCGCGAACTGGGGTGTTCACCCAGCTCACTTCGTTGATGCCTTTGGTGAGTTTGAACATCTGGATCAGGTCTCAACGTGCACGGCACTCATGAAGAGGAGTTAGTCCAAGGACGGCAAGACGGTCTTCGTAGCGCCAGTTCCTAATGCGGGGCACCAGTTTGGTGGCCCTTCTCTGCACCTGCTCGAGCATCTTTGCCTCTTTTTTGCTAGGGGGGGACCAGACAACAGCGGCGTATTCCAGGTGGGGTCTTACGTAGGCACAATAGAGGGTCCTGCAGGTATCTATGGACCAATTTCTAAATGATCTTTTCAACTGGCCGAGTATTCCTGTAGCTCTGTTCACTTGATTTTTAATGTGAATAGAAAATTTCAAGTTACGTGAAAACGTGATTCCCAGATCCTCTTCTGTGTCGACTAAAGCTAGTGCGCTCCTGGACTCGTCTTCCCCCATCAGTAGTTCGGATTGGGCGTAGATGTTCTTGCCAGACCTGCTGAATTCCATCGCCTTGCATTTGCTAACGTTGAAGAGCATACGCCACGTGTTCGACCACTCGGAGAGTGCGTCGAGGTCATGTTGCAGTATTGATAGGTCACTATTTCTGCGAATTGTGGCAATAAGTTTACAGTCGTCGGCAAATAGTTTGACTAGGTGGCTGACCGCCGCTGGCATGTCGTTGATGAAAATGACGAACAGAAGCGGATCTAGGACGCTACCTTGAGGGACCCCACTAGACACATCAATGTGCTGACCAATCACTACCCGTTGCTGCCTCCTTGACAAGAAGTCGCTGACCCAATCGACAATGCCTGGACAGAACCCGTAGGCAACCAGTTTGGCTCTTAATGACGCGTGGCAAACTCTGTCGAAGGCCTTTGCAAAGTCGAGGAAGACCACTAGGACGTGCAATCCCCTATCGATGCCATCGCTTATGCGATCCACCGTCTCCAGTAAATTGGTGACTACTGACTTCCTCAGGACAAAACCGTGTTGTTCCGGAACGATCGCTTTGTTGCTGTATAGGTGATCCATCATGACGTCTCTTACCATACGCTCCATCAACTTACAGGGGATTGACGTCAAGGAAATAGGTCTGTAGTTACCTGGGGCACTCCTGCTACCTTTCTTGAAGATGGGGCTGATATGGGCGAGTCTCCAAGCGTCTGGGATCCTGCCACTGGTGTACGAACTGGTGAATATAACGCTGAGGACCTCCGAAAAAGCATTAGCGCACTTTTTGACGACGTATGGGTGGATACCGTCCATGCCAGGCGATTTCCTGGGGTTTAGGCACAGTATGTGCTTGCGGACGTTGGCGGGCGAGAAGAAATTGACATCCATGTCATGCTGGGGACTTGCCGAGGGCTGGAGAGGCTGAGCTGGGCATGGTAGGCGAGGGATAAAGACACTACCAAATTGGACATTGAGAATGTTCACGATCTTGTCACCATCAGTGTGGAAAGTGCCATGACAGTCGAGCAGGCCTTTAATGGAGCCTCTGCATTGCTTCTGGCTGTTGATATAGTTGTAAAGAAGCTTTGGCTGAAGCTTACAGTCCCTGACAATAGATGTTTCGAACTTGCAGATGGCATTCCTTACAGCTAGTTTGATTTTCTTACAGATCGAGGAGTAAGCGGTCCTCAACTCAAGGCAGCAAGGGGCTGATCTAATCCGACAGTAGATTTTGAACTTAATCTTAGTTAGCACCTTGATTTTGTGGTTGAAACTCTTTGGATTCGGGCGCTTGCGGGCTCTGGGCACTTGGTTGGGGATAGCCATAGAGGAGGCAGCGGCATAGGACTTGATTATCCAATTATACGCGACATTGACGTCCTTATCAATGGGTTTGGTGCTGTCGTAGACGAGGGTACTGAAGAGCTCGTAGTTGCCACGGTGCAGGACTGGGCGGGGGGACTCGACAGAAGGAGTATGACAGCTAGTGCGGAGCTCGTAGTTCTAGGTAAGTGTTGCGTCCTTCTCAGTAAACCCAAGGGGAGGTCCGTGTGCTACTTGGAAGACTCTGGCAGAATCGCTCGTGACCACGAGATCCAGAATGTTTGTCCCTAGCGTTGGATGGAGAACGTGCTGAGTCAGGAAGTTCTTATCTAGAGTGTTCAAAAACTTCAGGCTGGATGGACGTCCTTTGTTGACACGTAAACCCCCATCAGGGTCCAGCTGATATCTGGGAAGTTTAAGTCTCCGGATACTAGAAGACTTTTTGACGAAGATGAGCTGCACAGGAAACTCGCATGGCCGATGCACCTGTTGATCTCAAAGTTAAGCTCTCCATCGGCGTTTGGGGTCCTATAGATGCACCCAACAAGAATAATTTCGTCGTTGATCTTTACGTTGTACCATATCTGCTCGCTCCTAGTGTTTGAAATAAAGTAAAACTAACTAGGTGTGAGGTTCACCAATATATTTTATTTATTTCTTAATTTTATTTCTTAATATATGTAAATAAAACTTTAATGTTTTCTTTTTAACAATATCCTGTGCAGGGAACTTGTGTATGCACGGTCTCGCATGCGCTTAACATGCACATCGTCTACTGAGTCAGACGAGTGCATGAAACTGCGCAGCAAACCGAGTACATACCCAGTGATGTCCTCATCACATCTTCCCCCCCTTTTGAGCCGAAAGCTTGGCCTGACTCAGCGTCTGCATCTGGTGCGTGGGCGGGTTAGCTGCCGTGCGCGCTGCCTCTGCCGCAGCCGCTGTTGCCCTGTTGGCTGCCGCCTGCGCTGCCGTGGGCCGCCCTGCTTTGCGCTGCTGCGCCTGGTCCTCGTCACGGGACGTCCTCGTCTTCGAGCTGTCGACCGTCGCGGTCGGAACCTGCTGGACTGCCGGTGTCCCATCTCCTCTTGCCTGCGTTGACTCCGCTTGCCTGGTCGTGCGCGTTGTCGTTGCCGTTGCCGTGCCTTCCCCCCCTCTCGAAGATTCGGCTGAATCCAGGGAAATTGGCTGGGCGCTCTGAAGCGGCGCGTTCAGGTCAAAAGGTAATAGGCCGGATGGCCTCGGAACCGGCGGGCAAATGACCTCCGCGTACGACCGAAGGTTTGCGAGTTCTTCGTCGTAGTTGTTGCTGCTCCGGTACAACTTGAAGAACGACACGTTTCGCGTCGTCAAGATATGGTTGTGCCGGTACACACTAACCATGCTGCCTTTCCGCTCAGTGATGACGTACGGCTCCGGGTCCCACTCAGGCATCGTCTTGCATACTCGCTGAAGCTTCAGGAGTACAAGATCGCCCACCTTCAACTCGGACTGCTGTAAACGCATGCGAGCGTTATACTCGCGCATCATCACCTCCTTGGCCTTGCGATCGTTCTCCTCCGCGAAACGGTGCGCGGCCTGGTTGCCGCTCTGATCGCAGGCGGGAGCGCTGAGCTGCGGGATGCCCGACGTTCGGCTGTAGCCCATCATGAGCTGAGCGGGGGCTACCTTCGTGGTGGTATGAGGCGTCTCCCGGTACGCTCTCAGGAACTCTCGTAGAGCGACGTTCTTGTCGACTCCCTCGATGGTGGCTGTTCTCAGCACTTTCTCGAGCTTCTTCATGAAGCTCTCCGTCCCGGCGTTCGCCCTGGGCCAGAGTGGCGTGATCCGGCGATGCCGAAAGCCTAGCCGCTTGGCGAATGCCGCGAACGAGTGCGACTGGAACGGCGATCCGTTGTCAGTCTTGTAGACCAGTGGCGTGCCGAACATGCTGAACATTTCGTCCAGAACCGGGATCACAGTGTCGGCAGACACAGAACGGATGTGGTGGACCATCGCCCATCGCCCATCGCGAGTACTCGCAGTGGTTGACGAACCAGTACGTGCCGTCCGCCATCGGACCGAAAAAATCGCCACCGACGACTTGCCAAGGTCCTTGGGGCATATCTGCCAGGGTCGCAGCGGCGATCTCCTCGAGCGTGATCGCCTCCGGCACTGCACTCCGCACGACAGTGTTGATGTAGCGCTCTGTCTTACGCTCCTCGATCTCGGTCGTCAGACTTACCTTCGGATCCGGATGTCGCAAGAAGTAGTCTGCGATGTTTGACAGGCCAGGTCGGTGCTCGATTGAGTAGTCAAACTGGGAGAGCCGTAGGCCCCACCGTTCGATCCGAGCTGGCGGTCGCTTCGCCGAGTCCCCGAAAATCATCTGAACCGCTCGGTTGTCCGTAACCAGCGTGTAATGGGAACCGAACAGGTATAGCCAGTATCGTTCCGAGCCCCACACGGCCGCGAGCGCTTCCTTCTCGCACTGGCTGTACCTTCGCTCGACATCGGTGAGCGAACAGGATGCGAAGCACACAAATCTGCGGTCGCTGTGGTCGTTTCGGGTTGACCTGCACAAGAATCGAGCTGAGTCCAACTGGGCTGGCGTCGACAATGACCTCCGTGAGCCATGTCTTGTCGAAGTAGGCCATGCGCTTCGAGCTAATAGAGGTCTTGAACCTCTCGAAAGCAAGTTGCTCGACAGCTGTCCACCTCCACGCTGCACCCTTCTTGGTGAGCTGCCAAAGGGGGTCGGTGACGGTGTTCAGATCCGGAATGAATCGGGTGCTCTTGCTTCGCGAAGAGCGACTTGAAAAACTTGCACTTACCAGGATGGGCCGTGAATCCAGCCTCCTGAAGCCGCCTGAGCACTCGCATGAGGTTCCGTTCGTTCTCGGCCTGGTTCTTCCCGTAGACCAGAATGTCGTCGGTCATGTTCAACTGACCTTCGCATCCGAGCAGGATGTTGCGAAGGCCCTCCGTGAACACCTCGGACGCGCACGAAATACCCATGTGCAGGCGCTTGTAACGATACAGCCCTCGATTCGTTGTGATGGTCGTGTAGTTTCGACTCTCCTGGTCCAACGCGAACTGATGAAACGCCTTGATGAGGTCTATCTTCGAGAAGACCGTGGCGCCGTTGACCTGCGTGACGAGGTCCTCAATTTTTTTACCCGGAAATCGGGTCCGTCGGATCGCTTTGTTGAGCGCCTTGGAGTCACACGTGAGCCGAATCTCCAACGTGTACTCCGTACGCTTGTTCCTCCAGTTGGCGTGCGCCGTCTTGTCCTTGGACACCACAACTAGGTTTGAGATCCATGGGGTCGGTCCGCTGCTGCTGTCGACGGGCTCGAGAATGCCCTGCTCGACCTGCTTGTCCAGCTCTCTTCCTACTGCCTCGCGCAGGTGGAACGCAACCGGGCGTTGCGGCTGTCTCACGGGGCGGACGTTCGGGTCGACATCCATCTTTACGCTGATGTCCTTCGCGCAGCCCATTTTTCCGCTGAAAAGTTCAGGGAATCTGGCTACAAGCCACTCCACGGTGTGCTGCTCAATGGTGGAGGATTCGGCCTCCGGTGACCGTCAACAGCTGAGAGAGGCGATCGGCTTGGCGATGCTCACCACCCCCAGATCGACACAAGTGCGCTTGCTGAGCAGGTTCTCAGCCTCGCCCTCAACAACGACGAATGTGGCTCTTGCCCACGTGCCACGAAATGACACGTCCGCTTCAAACTTACCCAGGAATGGGATCGGCAGTCTCGACTTGTACCCAAAGTACGGTGTCGTGAACGGTGTCAATGGCGTGGCTTTCTCCAGCCTCTCGTAAGCGTACTGGCTGATCGTGTTGATCGCGCTTCCCGTATCGATGACAAACTCGGTTTTGCCACCGCGCAGACCGACCTCTACTCGCACTGGCTCGCCGCTCGCGTCGTCGTCCAGGCTCATCAGCGTGTATTTGCTGGCATTCTTGTACCGGAGGAATTCGGCAAACTCCTCGTACTCCGATTGTGAGTGCGGAGCGTGCCCACTCACACGCGCGTCAAGACTCGAAAACCCTGCCGAGTGTGCGCTCGGATTATGGACATCGCCGTCGATCTGGCGGATGACGCGGTTGCGCTCGCCTTGACCGCGTCCGTACCGGCTTTGGCCCTGGGGAGCGTTGCTGCTGCTCGACCCGTACCCGGTGCCACTCCTCGACTCGCCGCCTTGTCCGGCCTTCGGCTTGCCTTGACGTCCTGCGCCGCAGGCTGCCGCAAAGTGGTTCTCGATTCCACAATTCAGACAAAGCTTACCCCGCGCCGGGCACACGCTGAATGCGTGCGGCGAAACGTTGCAGTTCCGGCACTTGTCCGTGCCTTGGCTCTCCTGCTTTCCAGAGAACGGTGCACTCTGACGCTGATTGCCTCCTGAGCTCCTGTCGGGCTTCTCGTTGCGCGTGGGTTGGCCGCGGTCCGTGCGGAAAAGGGCTTGACCGCGCCCTTCTAGCTCTCTCGGGGTTGGCTTCGTGAGACCATCGACGCTGACGCTGTTGGTCTCGCAGTTGCGGGCAATAATGAGAGCCTTTACGAGTGTCAAGTCGTCATCCTCCTCGCAGCACTTGCTCTCGAAGCGCCGGATTCCCGTCATGTGCACCAGGTGGCCCAGGATCTCGCTGTCTACGTCCTTGGCGTCGCCGAACTTGCAGTGAGCGGTGAGTTCGCGAAGACGCATGACGTACTGGTCCACCGTCTCGTCCTGGCGCTTTGTCGCTCGACGGAACACACACTGCTCTGTCCATTTCGACCTCTTCGTGCGAAAATAATTGGACATGAGCGCGTAGCACTCGGGCAGCGTGTCCGTGTCGGGTATGTCCTGCTTGATGTCGGCCGGGGTTGAGGTCGGATCCGGCTTCATCTTGCCCTCCGGCTTCGCGAGCGTGTGAAAAATTTTCCTCGCCTGCTCACACATCTGGAGCTTGAAGAGGACTTTGCCCTTGCAGTTGTTTATATCGTTGGCTTCCAGATAGAGTTTGAAGCCCTCTAGCCAGGCCTCCCAGCGAGGTCCAAGCGTGCCTGCGTCGCCAGCCGCGTACTTGAAGGTCTCAAGTTGACCATATGTCGCTGACATTTCTTCCTCGTCGTCAGATGAAATAAAGTAAAATAACTAGGTGTGAGGTTCACCAATATATTTTATTTATTTCTTAATTTTATTTCTTAATATATGTAAATAAAACTTTAATGTTTTCGTTTTAACAATATCCTGTGCAGGGAACTTGTGTATGCACGGTCTCGCATGCGCTTAACATGCACATCGTCTACTGAGTCATACGAGTGCATGAAACTGCGCAGCAAACCGAGTACATACCCAGTGATGTCCTCATCACAGTGTTGCACAGGACTTCGTCGCTGACTTCAAAGCTCTCTTCGTCACAGTGCACATAGATAGCTACAACTCCTCCTCGGCCATTTCTCTATTCATGCAGTAGAGATTGTAGTTGTCCAATTTGCAATTGCTTAGGGCGTTGAACCATGTCTCGGTGATGAGGATTATGTGAGGGGATTTGTAAATGGCAGTTAGAGAGTTGAACTCGCTCCATTTTTTAACGAGAGATGTGGCACTGGTATAAAAAAAGTTCAAAAATTTGGTTGGATTATCGGGGGTGTTCTTGCTTTTTGAAGATAAGTTTCGTTTAGTCGAAGTAGATCTCCCTGAGCTCATTCCACCTGATGCCCCAATAAAATTTCTTGCCAGCTTTAGGAAGACCCTGAGGTTTGACGCCGTAGCGGTGCCTCCCTTCAGAATCGCTCTTGCTTTCGCTAAGGAGGTCTTTCCGTTTGTTTCGTTCGGTTCTAAGCTCTCGTTCCAATGCTCTCTCGCTGGGGGTTTTGTCTGGATTGATGTACACATTCTTAAAGTCATCCGTGCCCCGAAGGTTCTTGGCGTTGCGTAGCGCAGTTTGCTTGCTGGATTCCTCATTGAACTCCACCACGATCATATCTAGCTCCTTTTTAGACCGGTTTTCATTGCTCTTGTTGTTCCTAATGCGCCTAAAGCGCTTAACGGTTTTGCTCCTATCTAATTTCAGAGCTTTTAATACCACCTCCACCTTTTCTTCGTCTTCCTCCTCATCTCCAACGTCAACTCCTGATATCACTACATTGTTTTCGATCCTTGCCTTCTCGTTGATCTCCTTATTGACACTGGCTATGAGACCTGCGTCTGTTCAATCTGTTTCTTGCCGTTGACAATGGCACTCCACGAAACTTCCATGCCACCAGTCGGGTTCTTCTTTGCCTCTGCTAACTCGGCTTTCATTGCTTCGATTGTTTTGGACAGGTCCTTAACAACCGTCACCAGTGCCATAATGTACTTGTGCATCTTCTCTCTGATTGACCCAACCTGTTCATTGGCCATGGACACCCAGTCCACCTCCAGAACCTTAAGCGCTTCCTTCATTTGCTCTAAAATTTCTTTGTTAATAAAGTTTTAATTTGTTTTAAAATTGAATTATGAATTAAATTAAAAAAATTAGTAAAGTAAACTCTCGTTAAACCGGAACAATTTGGACCGGACAAAATCATTCCGGATTAACTTTTCCGAATAAGATATAAACCGGAATTCAAAATACTTTTAAGTCAAGATTCCTATTTAAAGAAAATTTTTAAACGATTATTTACAGATTTATTTTTAACTTAAATTTTTTACAAAAAGTTTCTAACGGATTAAAAAAACTAATTTTTAATGAAAAAAGATGAAATCAACGATTGACTTAAATTAGATAATTTCAATTCAGAAACTATGTTTTTTAAATCAAAGATCAAATCTTTAGAATAGTTTTAGATAGATATTGGGGTCCTTAAAATTTTTAGACTTTTCAACAAATGTATGAACTTTTTGTATTATTTTTTTTTGTCACATAAAAATCGAAAATTGTATTTTTTTATTGCCATAATTAATAAATCTAGATGAATTTTATTATTTCAATGAGTACCAGTGAGGAGTTAGATAATTACGGGAAGTAAAGATGATTAAGAGAATTTCTCGAGAAAATTGGTTATGACTTAATATTTTAATTAATTAATATTTTAATTAATGTTTTCCCAACTTTTAATATTGATGTACTGGTTCATACTCAATTATTTTAGCATCAAAATTAACTACTTAAGGTTTTTTAATTAAGCCATAAAGTATTTGCCGAAAGTGATGACTTTTAGAAAAAACGAACAAAACATTTCAAATAGTTTTTAAAATAGTTGGACACCGATCAAGTTATAAAGAAAAATATAGATTAAATTTATATAATGACAGTTATCTAGTTTCGCTATGTCCATTTCCAACCTTTCTTGTTATTAAATTCGATTCCAAATTAAGATGAAAAATGTCAGAAAAAATAAAAGTAAAATTAGAGAAATAAAGGTTTTAAAATCAAGCAATCAATTAATCAACAAAAATTACAGAACTAAATATTCAGTACTCAGTTGCGGCTCAGTTGCCTGAAGATCGCTATTTCAGCGAACTGAGATCTTTCGGCATTGAAACGGGTGCTCATGAGCTTATACATTCCTTTGATGTGCTTGCGTCGATGACCATGGCTTCTGGAACGGGTGTTGCCAACGAGTTGTATAATTGATGGGCCTCTGTGCTCATGTATAGCAAAAAGTTGGCTCTTATTGGAGGCTGTCAAAAACAGATTGAAGCGCTCCAGCCATAACGACCAACGTGGTCCTAACGAATTTTAGGTCGTTCGTGTAAAAGAACTTTCGAACCGCCCATGTCTTCGTATCTTGTGGACGGATCGGAAATTAGGTTTTCGACTTGGTTTGCTCCTGGTTCGTACTTCGGACTTTCTTGGAGCTTGTTTGCTGTATTTACCATTTGGTCGTCGAATAAAACGTTTACTTCTATATTCGGAGTTAGTGGCACGCTGTTTGCAGTACTGGTTTGTTCTGCAGCAGTTGTTTCTAGTTGCTGACTGCTGATGCTGGCGTTTGTGATTACTTCGCTTTCTGTTTTTGCAAGTGACCCCGTGAGTTTAGTTTCGTATCCGTAAGCCAGCGTGGTCAGGTGTATTTCCTCGTCGACAGATGTATATTTGTAAACTTTTATTTATAAGCAAAAATAGCCGTTTCCTAAAAGGAAAAGACAAGTGTAAATATTAATTAGAAAACGGCGGCATGTAAATAATAATTTCATTATGAAATAATGACAATCTTATGTATATTATTTCTTGTAAATACTGTTAATAAAATATATAAAAGAAATAAGCAGTTTGTTATTGTTGCTGCAGACCGCGCATTAGTCATGGTCGCGCCGAACCATGACTGATGATTTCGAAACATCACATTTTCCACCGAATTCGAACAATAAATTTAAAATACTGTTAAAGAATTTGAAATTTTTGTAAGAATTCCAACAATGATGAACTCAACTCTTCCAAACTTTTCTTATTTAATTTTTTTTTTTAAATTAAATCATTATAACAGAAGTTCCAATTATTTATATCAATGTCCTCAAGTTTTCTCACTTTTTGATTAAATATTATTTTTTAATCATTCAATTAAATGAGAATGCTGAAAATGTGTTTTTGGTTTTTTCTCCAAAATTATTCAAATAAATTAGAATAGGCTTCTATTTTAATGGTCAGTATATTAAATTAGAGTGGCAGTATTTAGAATAAAGCAGTGGAATATTTAAAAAAAAATAACATTAGAAAATACATTTTTGGGGTTGTGAAGTTCGTTTCAATTCGATCTTTTCAATTCACAAAAATTTGAATAACTTTTTTACTATAATAGATAATTTAGTTCTGTAAAATGCTTAATTATGAGCAAATTTGCTTAATGCAGTAAAATAAGTCTGCAAAGTACTCTGCAATTTTCTGCATTTTGAACGCCATTAAAAAGTATTATAATCAACTGTGCAATTACATTGCAGAGTTTTTGCAGACAAATATTTTCGGATTAAGCAAAGTTGCTTAAACATTAAGCATTTTACAGAACTAAATTATCCATTTTAGTAAAAAAGTAATTCTCAAAATTGAGTGATATGTCTTAAAAATAGATTTCTCTATTTTAGTGACATGCATTTATGACATGTAAAAGATTCTATTGTAGGGTCTTGCGGAAAGTGTGATCAAAAGATCACAAAATATGTGATCTCAATAATAAAAAAAACTTTGAGATCAAAAAAAATTTAATGTGAACAATAAAAATACACTAAAGTTGAAGTTTAATATAAAATTTAATCTAATTTTAATCTTAGTCTTTGTGTTTCCATGAAATATGTTTTTTTGCCTAAGTCTTTTATTCTTTCAAAAAATGTTATTTCATCAGCTTGAATTGACACCATTTTCAGATTTTTTTGTAAAAATTTAAAATGCTTATTTTAGTTTTGTATACAGTATGTCTAGAAAATTTAGAACATTTTTTTTATTTGGAAAAAATTTTTTTATATGAAAAGTTTATATGAAAAAAAATCGAAATGAAAAAATCGCAAAAAAAAGAGAGGTTTATTTTTTATCAAAAAAATAATGTCTACAAAATTTAAAGCATAATATTTTTTAACATTTAAAATGGCTGCCCTTAGCTTTAATACACTCAGCGACACGTTATGGCATAGATTCAATCATGTTCTTGACTATTTAACTTTAAAATTTTAACCATTCATCAAAAAGAACGATTTTTAGATACTCTACTGATTTAATCTTTGTATTGACCATTTTGTGGTGTATATATGACCATTAATTCGTTTTTGGATTAAGATCAGGTGATCTTGGGCACCAAGGGAGGACCGATATTTATTTTTCTTGAAACCAATCTCGAACGGAATGAGCAGTATGTGAACTAGCCCCATTTTGTTGAAAAATCCAATGCTTGCTATCGAAGTCTTCTCATAATTACACTTTGTTGTAAACACGCATTTACTCGAAACTTCTACTAAATCAGCTATTTTTTGTAGAAACTTTGTCTTATCCTTCGACAGCCCAATTATTTCCCATCTTTGCGCCTCAGTTACTTTTTTGTTTACCCATTTTTATGGAAAAATCAACGAAATGGTACAACTCAATAAAATCATTAATTTTAAAGCCAAAAATAATTAATGAATTGTAAAAAGTGCATGTAAACAATTAAAAAAGACATTCCGAACATTGTGTGACAAAAAAATTTTCCAGGGATGGTCAAGGTGTCGTAAAATTTTAGTAAAAAATGAATGTTCTAAACTTTAAAGACTAGTTTTTTTTTGAATTTTATCTAAGTATTTTTAAAAAGAGTTTTGGAGTGGTTAGAAGTTTTTTTTGGACAAATTATATATCAAAAGAATGCTAAAAAATATTCTATTAGATGATTTAGTTTGTATTATATGATAATCGATTTTAATTTCAAATTTTCACTACTTAAAAATTTTTCGATTATTTTTTTTGAAATGTTCTAAATTTTCTAGACATACTGTAGTTAGTGTATTTGTTTTATGTGCTTTTTGTTTTTTAGTTTTATAATATCTATGTTATGATAAAAGTCATCCATTTTTTTCTAATATTTATAATACTAATGCATTTTGCATATTTCTTAATTTTAAAATATTTTTTTCTTATAAAATTTTGTGCTATCAAAATTTTTTTTGTTATCATTTTTTTCTTATAATTGCAAATACAAAAATTCAAAATTATAATCCCATTCTGTGTGATCAGTCATAATCATATATTCCGCAAGATCGAGATGATCACATAATATGTGATCTTTTGATCACACTTTCCACGTGCGCCATTACTTGGAGACTCAAGTCTCTCAAAGCGTTTATACTACTACTACTACTAACTGGCATTTTACTTTAAAAAAAAATTCCGAAAAATCTATCTTACTGTTAGTTTAGGTTCAATACTGCTATAATTCTTTATTTACTGACAATGTAAAGTAATGCCATTCAAATACCGCCATTTCAACCCAATATATTATTTATAATGCTGTGCAAATATTATTTTCTACTGCGGATTTTATTCAAAATGCTACCTATTTAATTTATCCCTACTAAAATAGATAACATTAAAGTAAAAATATTTTAAAATATTTAAATGAGGCTTAATTTCAAATTAAGCCCGTAAGGTCGAATGGTTTGTTTGTTAGTCATGCAAGCAGAGGATCGAGGGTTCAAAACCGACTGGGTAATTATAGCGGTGCAGTTGATCAAATCGATGCAGTTACCTCTGTGTCAGGTAGAAGCCGTTGCTTAAAAAGGCACTTGAAAATGAGATGAGAGCCTCCCCATTATACACTAGGATAGAAAGTGATATATCATTATAATTTTTTTAAATTCACATTATAATTGCCTGAATATATTTTCATTCATCTAATCCAAATCTAAATTTAAATAATTAGTGCTTTTATTTTAAAGTTAATTATGACTAGCAACAGAATAATTAGAATAAAAATATTATTTTTTAACGATTTGAACATTCACATCCTTATAAAATGGTTCTATTCTGTGTGGGCAGATTTGACATCTGAATTTTGATATTTATAATTTTTATATTAATTTTGATGTTGAAAAAAGTATTGTTTTATTATTTTTAGAATACAAATTCTATTTCTCTACACTATCATGTTTCTGGTTTTCTTATAATAACTTGAAGATCTGATTTCAATTTTCTCACTTTTCAAATTTATTTTCTGTGACTGCCAACCATTTCTGAAAAAAAAAATTTTATTTTGAAAATCTATGATTTTACTTTTTAAAATCTAGATTAATTGACGAGTAGCAAACTAAAAATTTTATAGAAACTTAAAATATATACAGTATTGCTTTGACACGAGGAACAACAGTAATTTTATGTAATATCACGTAATTTTACAGTATTTTACGTAAAATTACGTAAAATTACTGTTGTTCCTCGTGTCAAAGCAATACTGTATTGGTAAGTTTTTTTTATTGGATTTGTCTTTTAACAGGCCAGTATCTCATCAAAAAATTCTTTACAGTATGATAAAAATATTTTTAAGTTCCTTTTTTATTAGGTTTATTTCTCTTATTCTTTTCTTTTTTCTAATTACATCGATACAAAAAGTTTATTGTTCATTTGGTCCTGGTTATTATTTAAATTTATTTATCAGTAATATCGGTAATGTTATTAAAAGAATTGTTTAAAAATTGAGATTTATCTTACTATTAAAAATTCAACTGTGTGAAAAATACAGACTAAAAAATATGAATAAAAGACTTATGCGTTGCTGATTATTTGTGCTACTTTTTTCAATAAAATTTAGAAATTTTATTTTTTTTAAAATAAAATCAGCCAAATAAAAAACCAAAAAGGCGTATTTAAAAAAGCACGATTTTATTTAATAGCTAGGCTAAAAACAAGGACTTTGATTCATTTCACTTAGTCTATTTGAATAAATAAATTATTTAAAAAATATTCCCATAAATAACTAAACACAATTGATAGCAACAAAAAAATGGAAAATTCAATTTATTATTATTATTATTTGTTTTCAATTTACGCCAATTCTGGGGTGATTAAAATTTTAAAAAATAAGCCATTTAGTAAAAAATTAATATAAATTAAAATTGAAACAAATTAACATTTAACAAATAAATAAATAAAAAGAAAAAATTTCAATAGATAATAATGAATGATTGTTTTAGGAATTATAATTTTTTTTTAAAAAGAAATTATTCATACAAAATAAACTAAATTTTAAACGCTATAGTTATTAATTTTAGAGGACTTTTTACGTTTTGGTTTTTAGAATTTATCAATTCATAGCAAATTTTTATAGAATCACTTATACCATTTTTAGCCAAAAATTCCAATTAATAGAGATGAAAATTACAAAATAAATTAGAAAATAAAAAAACTCATAATTAGTCAGCTTTAAAGCTATTACCCCATGTCACGCACGACTAATTTCGCCGTGTCCTAGCGTAATATTTTTTGTAATATGATGAAAAGTCATCCATGTGTTTATGATCTAGACGACTGGTTAGATAAATTGCAAAAGAAAATAAACGATTGTTTAATTAGAATTAAATACTGTTGCTAGTCGTAGTCTAAAGAAAATTAATTTTGTTAATGAAATTAAAGATTTTTTGAAAAATATAAAAAAAAGAAGAATATGTCATTTATAATTAAAAATCAATTTGGAAATTTTATTTTATTTTTCTTCTAATAAAATGTTTTTTATAATTTTGATAGATAAATTAGCTACTAATTAACCTTTTGATTATCTGACAGTGGCTATTTAGGTAGATTTTAATTAATCTAAAGTTATTTGAATAATTTTTTTTGAATTGAGCTTTTTTAAACATTTACCATTCATATGAAATTAAATTATTTTACCTAAGTTTTGGTATAGAAAGAATATCTTAGCAATGTGTGTTTGTTTGAAATATGCTATTTTATTTTATTTTCCGTTTGATTTCAATAATGAGTGAACAATTGTTTCACAAATTCTTGTTTAATTAATCATTTAATAATAATAATAATAATAATAAGCTATGATGTGCACAGCACATGGAATGAGGGTTTAGCCTCATCATAATAGCCTTTTTAAAACTCTTTTATCAATTTTGCTTTTAAAATCATTTAAAGTTTTAGCATAAATAATTTCATTGTCCAAACCATTCCAAACATTTACCACCCTGTTGCTAAAGAAGTTGAACCGAGCTTCGCAATTTTTAACCAATTTTTTTTCCATCGCTAAGTAAAAATGCCGTCTTATAACTTTTGTTCTAAATGTCAAAACTTGAATGTAAATCTTGAAAACCAATGGAACATGCTTTTGTTTCACTACTTGTCGGAAGTCTGACAAAAATCTGTGTTACGTTTTTGTAATTTTAATTAAAAAAATTTACCTGGGACTGGCATTTTTTCTTTTTACTTCTCGTGTTGGTATTTTTTTTATTGTTTAAAAATAATTTACAGAATCGGGGGCTAAAAATAAAATAAAACTGGATTTATTTGAAATTAGTTTTATCTTTTTCAAATAATTAAAGAAAAAAATTTTGAAAACTATCAAAATTCTATTTAATTTTACAGGGTTTTCAGTTATTTGTGTATATGCTTTGATCCAGATAGTCCTTCGTTAAACGTGCTATCTACTCATGATTTGAATTCAGATATTACTTTTTGGATATTTTTCGACAAGTTTAAATAAAACATTCAAAAAGTATGATGATTGAAAGGCTCTTCATATTCTAGAGTTGAAAGATCTAAGATGGTTTTTTAATTTCTGAAATTTCCAAATTTTAAAACCTTCTTCACTAACAGTTGAGATTCGCTACATGGATTTTACCAAATTAAACATAAAATGACTTTTGTAAAAAATAGCAAATTTACGAAAATTTATATTCATTTACGTAAAATTACGTAAAATATCGTAAATATTTGTAAAATCAAAAAAGGCCAAAAAAGTTTGAAAAAATGCAATTTTTTTCATTTTTGCTTTTGAAAACATTCAAAAATTAACATTTTAAAGTGTAACTTTTTATTCAAACTTTTTTGGCCTTTTTTGGTTTTACAAATATTTACGATATTTTACGCAATTTTACGTAAATTAATGTAAAATAATGTAAATTTACCAAAAAATTACGTAAATTTTGGAAAAATCCATGTAGCGAATCACCACTGTATTTTAATTTTTTTAAATAATTTACCAATTTAAAAAAAAAAACAATAAAAATTAAAAGTGATGAATAATTAAAATAATTGATGAAGGGGTTCTTAAAAAGTGATAAATTAAAAAATCGAACTACTGTTCCACCAATTTTTAATCAATCCTCTGTATTATTGGGGAAATTTTTAATTTAGAAAATACTTTTGGAATAAGCTTTTGAGTATTTCAATAAAATTTTGATTTATTAGTTTTTTTTAGATTCATATGATCTAAAACTGTCAATAAATTTGATACAAAACTCACTTTAAGTATCATTTTCGAACAAGTACTGCAAGCAAATACTCTGAAATATTTCGATTACGCAAATCCATCAATATTATAGATATATCATAATCTCTCAAAAAATTTGTTTGCTAAAATGTAACAGTTGCTGGTTTTAATTGCGATTTTAGCATCCATTTGTTACAAACAATTAAGAAATTGGTTAATATTGGTTTATATTATAGATCATTTAAGGCATGAGTTAAAACAATTACATTAAATAATATAAAGCAGCTTTTGCTGTTGGTTGAAAACCATATGGTTCATTTCTTTGTTTAATGCTTTGTTGGTATTCAGACATTCAGAGATAATAAAAAAAAATTAAGATAGTAAGGATTACTTAAGAATTTAGCTAAATATGTGCAAGATGATTAATTAATGTTAATATTAGTTTAAATCTAGTTAATTTTATTCGTTTTTAAACTAATTTGGTTAGGTTTATTTTTAAACCAAATTTGAAAGCCCAAATTTAATATAATTAAATCGTATTTATCTAACTTATTCATTTTTAATTTTTTATATGATAAATTTTGTTCAAACAATCAAGTTGGCTGATATAATTTGGTATCTTCTAAAGTAAGTTTGATTAACTCTAAAATTTCATTGAAGCTAATTAACTTTTAAACATATTCATGATCACGAATAAATCCATATTTAAGGAAAGATTTCTAGTTAATTTAAAATTTTAACACTAATTTTTTGGTTTAGTTAAATGTCCGTAAGATTTTTTCTCCCTGTTTAATTAGCTAGTTTCTTTAAACATGCAATCATAGATTTTATGTCAATTTATTTTTTCGCGCCAAAATTTTTTAATAACTTGGAAGGCTGTAGAAATTGATTTTTCAGTCCCAAGGTATCTAATTTTACATTAAAAAATAATTTCCTTCAAGCTACGCTTTTATTAGGCAAACAATTGTTTGAGAAAATTAATTTTTTTTGAACTTGTCTCGCAATGCTATCAAAAAACTAACGAGATTTTTTTACTAAAAAAATTAGAATTACAAGTCGTTATTTTCTGATACAGTATAAGAATATCTTAAAATAAAACTTTTTTTCTACAGTTAATTTGCGGATTTTTTATGTTTATTATCAAATTAAATACGGAAAGAGAGATTTTAATCTTTTTATCTTAAGATAACTTTTGTTTCACTTATTTTTTTTGTAAGTTAATAAAATAATTAATTTATTAAGTGTCCCCAATCATGAACTTCCAGGAATATTAACTTAGAGTTAATAATCTCAGTTAGATTCTATAAATCTTAATAATTTTTTTTGTTAATGGCAAATTTTTTAAAAATTCTTGGGGAAAATTTTGTTTGTAAATTTATGTTAAACTTCAAAATATTCATGTTTATGATTTGGGATACTTTAAAATTTAGAGATTCATTTTTCAACACATCGTTCAAAACCTTAAAACTTAAATTTTATATTTTTTAAAACAAAAAATTATCCAAATAAGAATAAATCTATAAATATTGGTCTTTTTAAAGCCTATTTGTTAAAGGTTAAAGAAAAGTCGAAAGGTCTCAAAAAATATATATAACTTTAGTTTTTTAAATTAAGATTCAATAAGCAGCATTCAAATGAATTAGCTACCAAAGCGTGAATGATTAAACACCAATTTTTTTAAAAAGAATATTTATTAATAATACGACTAGTTCTTTTTTTAATTAAATTCTTGAAATTTACTGTTTTTTTTGTAAACTAATTTTTAAAATAGTTAAAACAATCATTTAAAAATAATTTTTAAAATTTTAAATATTAATGGAAAAAAATGAATAATTTTATATTTCAATATTTTTTTAAAAATTTATTAAAATAAATTTTGCAATTGAATTTTTATTTCTTTAAAGTGAATCGAATGTTTACTAGTTACAATCTTATACAATTTTAGTATTATTTTCAATAAATCTTTTAACCAATCTTACGATTTTTGAATAGAGTTTTTCAAATTGGAAATTATTTGAATTTAAAAATTGAATTTTTTATTATTTTTATTTATAATATTTTATTGTCTTTATAATTTATGGTTATTATTTTAGGTTTCTGTTTTTTTCCACTGGATTTTCGAAATCTAATCAAGGAGCCAGAATGGTTTATGCCTTCTTTTAAATCCTATTGTTAAATAGTTATTATATGCTCACAAAAAAGGACTAACTTAAAAAAAAAGGAATTCAAAATTTAAGTAAAATTATTTATATGAAAATTTGATGTTAAAACATTAAAAGGTAAAAGGCGTCGTAAGGGACTCGAATCTTTTAAATGGCAGCGCATATTTACAAATTTATTTTTTTTTGACTATTTGACAAAGTTGAGGTTGAGGTTTTAATAATGTTAGATCAATTAGAATTGTAATTAGTCTTTTATTCTTAAAATGTTTTTTTTTTTAATATTTTTAAATAAATTAGTATTCCGAAAATTAAAAATTAACATCAATATCATTTCATTGTTTTTTTTTTATTGTATAAATCTTTATTTTAAAAAAAATTTCATTCTTATTATTAAAAGTTGAAGAATTTTTTTTATATTAATTCAAAAAGAAAAGAAAGATAAATTGAAATATTTAAATACAGCGCAATGCTTTATTTAAATTAAATTAAACATTGTTTCTGATCAATTTAGTTTAAACAGACTACGCAATATTTGATTCAATGTTAATTGATTTTTGGGGTAAAAAAGCATCTGATGTGTAATTCTCAAGATGATTTAATTTTTATTTGACTGTATTTTTTTCTACACTTAAATATTTTCTACTTTTTTTCTTTTATAAAATTTATAAACAGTCAGTAAATTAACGTTAAAATACGAAAAATTACGTATTATAACGTAAATTTACGTAATATTACTTGAATTTACCTGGAACCAAAACGGGCAAAAAAATCGACCTTTTTTCGTAATTTTTGGTGAAATAAATCAAATTATCAATTTTATTTTATTTGTTGTTGATAAATTAAATTACCGTTTTTTACTTAATTTTTGGTAATTTTTCGAATTTTAATTGGTAAAAAAACGTAAAATAAAGTAAAAAAAAGGTAAAAAACACAATTTTCTTTAGTTTATCTAGATATATCTAAATATAAATAAAACTTAGTCTTCTTTCCAAAATTATTGGAAAAATATGTAAACAAACTAAAGAAAATCATTAAACAGTTCACGTAACTTATCACAAGATTCAATATTTTGATTTAGTCAATATTTCCTTTAATACCAAATAGAACCTTGAAATATTCCAAGTTATAATGAATAAATTTAAATAGTTATAAATAACCATTAAAGTTGGCATATTTCTTATAAAAAAATAAGAGTGTTTTTTTATATCACACGATTAGTTTTTTTAGTAAATTTAATAATTAATATTATATTTTTTTATTATAAAAAATCTCATTCTTCGAAAATTTGAATTTTAAGACAACAATTTTTTAAAGTATGTCCACTTATTTGAAATTTTGAATCAATTTAAATTTATGTTAGTTGTCTTTTCTTATTTTCAAAAATCATGCAAAAAGTTTTAGACCAGTTTATATCAATTTTGTTTAAAATACACCATTCTTTTAAACTTTTTGTTGTAACATTTAATTTTATCAAAGCTGATTCTAGGTCTTTAACAGAGATACTTATTGTTGTATCATCTGTAAACATTTTGACACATGAATTTTTAAATAAAAATTGTAAATCATTAACAAAAATTAGAAAAAGCAATGGACCTTAAACAGATCCCTGAAGTAAACCCATTTTTAATTTAACTGGTTTAGACTTTTCACTGCCAATTCTAACTATCTGAGATCTATTTTCATAATAGTTAGAAAGAAGACCCAAAGAAGAATTATCAAAACCATATTGGAAAAGTTTTAAAAGTAAAAAATTTCTATCAATAACATCAAATGTTTTTCTAAAATCAATAAACAAAGAGACAATTGTTAGTTTCTTTTCTTTTGCTTTATTTATTTCACTTATATACTCATAAATAACTGTTTGACAAGAATGTCCAGGTCTAAAACCATGTTGTCCATTAAATAAAGTCTTATTTGATTCAAAATAGTAAGATATTTGTTTTGCTAAATAGCTATTCAAATATTTTTGCTATTGGTGAAGGAATTGATATTCCACGGTAATTGTTTATATCTGACATATCTTCTTTATTCATAAATAATGGATTAACAATAGCAAGTTTCCAGTCATTAGGTATTTTTTTAAAAAATAAACAGTTATTAAAAAGCTCATATAATAATGGAACAAAAAATTCGTAAAGATTTTGAATTATTTTAGTATGGATTCAAACAAATCCAGGGGAGCTTGATGAAGGGAGTTCGTCAACAGCTTTTTTAATTTCATCTGTAGAGAATTCATAAAATGAAAATCCCGGGGTAAAAAGGGTTTCATTGAAATTTAAATATCTTAAAATGGATTTTGATTTTGTCTTTAAAAATTTCAAACAAAGATTTTAGAAGAATTAATTAAAGATCAATTAGAAAAAAAAGATTTTTTGTTTAATTTAAAATATTAATTAAACATTTAATGTTTAATTAGAAAAGAAATAAAAAAAAGCTTATTTCATCATTTTATTGAGAATTTAATTATGATCATGAACTTCAAGTTGCCATCTAGATCATGTTTTAATTTAAAAAATCAACTCAGTATTTACAGAATTTATGTAATTATTAAGAATCTAAACAAGGGGAAAGTTGTCCCTTCGGGAGATTCTGGAAAAATTTTAATATAAATAATATTTGCTAGTCTTATCTAAAAATTTATTTTTGTTTAGAAATTTTTTTTCAATGCTTAGTTATCATAGATTTTATCAACAATCAAAGACATAGTCGTAAGGAATAATTCCAGAATAAAATAAAAGAGTGTAGAGTGCAAAGGAATTTAGAAAAGCCAAGTCAATAGAAAATTATTCATATTGTTTAAATAAATTTGAAAAATCATTATTTGATAAAATTTAGATATAAAAAAATTTTAAAACTATCGTCAAAAATATTAATCTCAACAAATTTCAGTACTTAAAACATTTTTTTCTAATTTTACCTCATGCTATACATGCTCAGGATGGCAACGCTTTAAATAAAAAATGTATTTCTATGCTTGATTTTTATCAAAAATGAAAGCTTAAAAGTGACAATCTTTCTTTAAGTAATTCTACTAATTAAAAGAATTCTTCTAAAAGGCAAATATTTGAAGTTGTAAATAATTTTAAAACAAAATAAATTTATGTCATCTTTACTTGGTTTTAACATAGGGCTTTTCACGAAATTATCAATTAACAATTTTTGTTTCAACAATCTCAAGGCCAATTTTCTGCCTAATCTTTATTAAGAAAATCGATATAAGCATCAATGGTTCAATAAATGTTTTTCAGATTTCATAATCTTAATCAGAATTCTAGTTTAGAAGCAAATCAATAAATTGAATTAATCTCTCGATATAGATGATTAAAGAAACAAAACTTTTATTTCAAATTTATAATCATTTAAATGTCAAGGTTATTTATTACATTTTAAATGAAACTTCTGACGGAAACAAAATTAGCTTTCTAAATTACTTAAAT
Organism: Brachionus paranguensis; assembly: GCA_016802215.1. NCBI lineage: Eukaryota > Metazoa > Rotifera > Eurotatoria > Ploima > Brachionidae > Brachionus > Brachionus paranguensis. The sequence continues at coordinate 550,614 of JAESIX010000004.1, forward strand.
AAACCATGTGTATAAGAATGCTCTTGAAAATTAATCTTTTGGTTGAATATAGCTCTATTCGCATTAAAGGAACTGATTTAAAAAATTTATGCTTTAAATTATAATTCTTTTTACATTATTAATACAGATTTAATTGAAGATAAATTGTTTTCTGAATGCTTTTGTAAGCTAATCATGCAATGATAAGCGATAAGTTAACAATTTGAAAATTATTTTTTTTCTCAGTTCAAACGCTCAATTGCTCCCCAAAGATTGTGTGCTTCTAAAACAAGACTATGAAATTATTGCTATTCCCTTCGAATGTTTGTTAACTAGAAAATTTTGATTAAAAAGTTTAATTTAATTTTTTAATCTGTATGAATTTCTTAAATAAAAATACGGCGCGGAGCATTAAATTTAGCAGATATTTGAAGTTATATTTTATTTGGGAGGTTTTTTAATTTATTTTGACTTATGTTTTTTATTCTTGACTTAATACTTTCTGCACTAATAAAAAACTTAATAAAATTACTTAAGTTATTTTTGCTATTTTTTAATTGTATTGTCAGTTATTAGTTATTTTAAAAAATTCTTTTTTATTTATTTATATTAATCTTAAGGCAAAAAACATATTTTCTGTCTGCTGCTCACATTTTCTATAATTGTTGAATTAGATAAAAATTTTATCTTTAAATAGATATTTTTTTTGCATTTTCGAATTTTACTAAAATTTTAAAAGAGTTCAGATTTTAGAGGAAAGCTGTGCTAAAATATTATGCACTATGAATTATCATGTCTGAATGATTAATTAAAATGAATTGTTTTAAAGGACAAAAATAATGTGACCAAATTGATTCTTAGGATTATATTTTTAAACGAATCTTTAAAAATTTAATAACAATAAATTTAACATCGAATAAATTAATTTTTAAATTTTTCTATCGATAAATCTTCTAAACATGTTTGAATCGAGTAAATGCCAAACGAATATGCACCGTCTTTTCTTTTATTTTTTTTTGATTAAAAAATCTACCTCCGATTCATTTTTTTTTAAATTTATATCTAAATAAATCTTAATCTAATAAACTTTTATAAATTTTTTTTTATTCTATTCCGCTTTTGATGTAGCTTTAATAAATGCTTAAAAAATATGAGATTTAAATTTAGGATTGAGATTTCAATTAAGAAAATAAAATTTTTTAGTGGAAAGTTAAAGAATAAAGAATTATTTTAACACTAGATTGACCCGTGTCAAATTGACACCAACGTTAACAGTTAATATCTTAAGAGAGCTTAATATGATTTTTAAAAAAATTATTTTATTTTTTTAATTTAACTAAAATCCATAAGATGAAACAAAATTATTTTCTAATTTAATTTTGGTGATAAGTCACTTTATAATCTTGAAAACCAGTGTTTGATATTTATAACATGTCAAATTCAAAAAATAGTAGGTAAGGCCGATTTTAATAATAAAATTACAAATAACGACATGTTTTATAAAATAGTGGCTTTTAGTGAATTATTGTCGAACACTGGAAATTAAAGAAAATGGTATTTTTGGCCCATTTGCGACTATAGCGACATGTAAATTTTCCATTTTGAAAACCAGTTATCAAGTAAATAAGTTGTTAGGCAAAAATTGTTCACTAATTTTTTTTTAATTTAATTAGAAATAATTCAAAATAAATAAATAGATAATTTGATGTTTTTTTATCATTTATAATAAAATAATTTTCTTCAATGTTTCCTTCGTTATTTTTATTTTTATTTAATCTATGCTACTAAAAGGAAAAAAATCTACAAGTCATTATTTCTTCGATCATGATTGTTCTTTCGTTTTAGAAAATGATGATACAATTTTTTTTTCGAACTTTATCAAAAGAGGATTAACACTCTTTTTATCAGATACCAGAAGAAACGGCATGATTTTTAAATACAAATTAATCTTGTCAGAAAAATCTTCATGGAGTCAATATAAATTAGATTTAAATTTATTAGATTTGCATTATAGATTGATTGTGTAAATTTTGAAATTTGCAAAAGTTCAAAAAGTATTTCTATGTAAGATAATCGAGTTTAAAAAAAATAAAGTATTTTGACCATTTTTTAATTTGGCAATTGACTCAAAATAATCAAATCAATGATTTTTGAGTCATTGTTGCATTCGTAGGAAGAAATCATCTTTCTTAGAATTTGATCTTGAAAAGAAAAATTCCGTTTTATTTTGAAAATATTATTTACATCACTATAATCAAATATGTTGTGAAATAAAATTTGATACATTTCTTTATTTTTGATAGATTTCAGTAGAATAATTTTTTTACAAAATCCAAATAATACGATTCAGGCGTCTAGAAATTTTATTGTCATAAGAGTAGTAAAATTAAATTTTTTAATTCTTCATTTTTAATTTAAGCGGGAATTACCTAAATTATAAACCAATTTATTCTAAAACGCAAGAAAATGAAGCTTTTTCTAGTATTAATAATTTTACGCTTAATTTTCTGTAAAAATAAAAACAAAAAAATTTTAAAATGAAATAAATTAATTTATTTTGATGTTATTTGAGAATCTGAAAACAACAATAAATTAGTTAAACTAATTTTCTAAATATAGAGTTGCTCATTTTATTGATTAAAAAAATGTTTATAATTTTTAATAAAAAGCATCTAGGGATTAATGAATTGATATAATGCACAAGGTATTTTAAAATTTAATTTTTTTTTTAATTTTTTCGAAATTTCCTGTTTATTTTAATAAATTAAATTAAAAAAAGAACAGTCAGAACTACTACTACTACTAAAAAAATTTAAATTTAAACTTTATTTTATTTAACAATTTTGGATTAAATTGTTTTTTTTTATTTTTCAAAATACTTTAATTGAAGTCAATTGAAGTCTTTTTCTAATGCTAATAAATTTTTTAGTAATAAAATTCAAATATGTAAAAATAAATAAATCTATTTTGATGGATTAATTGTTCAAGAATTTGATTTCAAGATTAGCGACAGTCATACATTTATATAGATTAGAATTTTCCTGAATATATTGAAATAATTTTTTGTTGAAAAATTAAAAATTTCATCTAATAACTTAAGAAACTCATTATGATAAATATAATTTGATTTTTTATAAAATTTTTGTCTTTTCTTGAATCTTTCTAGTGGATTTGATCTTAGAATTTTTAATAAATATTTTTTTTGTAATTTGATAAAAGCGATTGGTTAAATTACTCATCAAAACATAGTCTCAAGATTTAGAAAAATTGAAAGAAAGATTAAAATTTTGTAGTGACTTAAGACTAAATTTGAAAGGTAGTTCATTAACTGGAAGAAAATCTGTCTAGTTAATTTTGATGATTTTAATTTTTGAAAAAATTTAAATCATGAAAAATGAAAAGATGAAAAAATTTTAGGATTTTTTTAATTAATATTTAAAATTTTATTTGATTTTGAAAAAAATTTTTTACTTTCTTTCAAATAATAGTTAAAATTTATTTTTTTCCGAATTCAGGAAGTTTTTATCAAAAATATTCATGAAAATCTTTTTTTGTTTATTTAGTTCTAATAATTTGAATTTAGATTCCGGTTACCTCTAAAATTCATTTATAGTGTTATTGTTTTTATAGAATTCTTATAATTATTTAAAAAAGATCATAGGAGGCATTTTATTTCTCCTCAAATGGCACCATAATTCTTAATTACATTTTATGTCGGTCCTAATTTAAAATTGAAAACAAAAACAAATTGAAACAATTTATGAATATGAATTTGTTAGAGAGAAATATGTATTACAAGCCCTGAAAACTCTATTTAAAAAAGTTAATTTACCAAAAAAATTATTCAAAACACTCATAAATATTTAGGAATTCTTTCTCACTAATTTTTCGTTGCCTTTTAGATTTTTATAGAAATTAAGGCATGTCAGCTATCAGACTGATTACATTCTAAATTATGAAAAGATAAATTTAAAATTAATGTAAAAAGTAATGATTTTAGAATTCGATTTATTCTGAGCTAAAAAATTTGTTTTGTTTAAATAAGCTTTAAAATTAGCGAAAGTTGGCCAAGTAAATTTGGTATAAAAAATAAAATTCAAGTCAGAAATAAAGTAAAAATAAAAATACGAAATTCAAAATAAACAATTAGTTTTCCGGATGTAAGAATTGGTGACGCTTGATTCTAAAGAGACGATTTGAACGCTTCCATTGAATTTAAAATTCAATGCTTCTATTTTAATTTGATCAAATGCCACTAATTTTTAATTATAAAAAATCCGTAAACCAAACCAAATAATAGTATTAAATTTTATTTGGCTAGTTAGTCAAAGACTCTATATTTTATTGTTTATTTAATTTTAGTAAATTCAGTCAATCAATAGAGAGTGGGAAGGTGTTAAGTAGACATAGAAATACTAAAGACTAAGGTATCTGATCAAAATAGAAAATTAATATTCATATTACTTTAAAATCATTGTGATTTTTTTCATTAAAAGATAATTTTTTATTTTTATTATTTAATTTTTTTATTCTAAAAGTTATTCCGGAACTAATTCTACAAAAAGTCTAAATATTTTATATAACAAAAGATATCAATTACCGTGAACCTTTTCCTAGAAATAAGATGAACTTCAAGTTTATTTCTAAGAAACTGGGCGAAAGTTAACGGCAACGTTATTAATTATCAATTATCGTAATTATTTAGTAATTAGTTTTGTGCAGTTTGGCAGTTAAAAAACAGAACAGAACTAGTTTTAACTTTTACAGATAAATATCAGATTTTATATTTTTTTGTCTTTATGCAAATTTTTAATCGAATTTTTAAAGGGACTTATTTAATTTGTTTGATTTTTCTTGATATCAGCTGAAAATTTTTCTATGATTATTTTCAGGACACATTTGAAATGGAAATACATTAAGGTATTCCACAACTTTGGAAACTATTAGAGTTGAAACTATTTGAATAGCAGTCAATAATAAACTAATTAACTAATTGTATTTTAAAAACACTGATTTAAGTCTGAAGAATTCATAAAGGGAAAAATAATATGTTTTGAGGCAAGAATACAACTAGACTATAAAAATTGAAGTATAAAGCTTATTATATACTATGAACCTACTAAGACTTTGAATTTTAGAAGAGCAATATTTTAAAAATCTGAAAATTTTTTTTTCTATGAGCTAAAAATTGGTTGTCTAAATTGTATCAGCTGATACATTGAATGAATCATTTAAACTCAGCCTGTGCCGATAAAAAATTAATTTCTGAATCCAGATTCTCAATTAATTTGAAAATCTGAATTTATTTGTTTAATTTATTTAATTTTTAATTCATCTCATTCCAATTTAAATAAATTTATTCAAATTTAAAGTTTAAATGAATGACTTTAAAAATATTTTATTTAATAGAAAATTATATTTTCAAATGGCATCGAGAACAGCAGAAGAAGTAGGTCCATTTACTAGTCTAATGCGCCTAATATTCAAAGACATTTTGATGCACATATGTATTACCCTTGGAGTTCTGGGAAACATATTGACCCTCATAATTTTGTTGCAGAAAAAAATGCGTCACACAAGCACTTCCCAGTACCTGACTTTTTTGACCGTATTCGATCTGCTCTACATTGTTTCATGCTTTTTCAACAATCTCGAAATAATGTATTCCAATAACATGCTTATCGAACAAATAAGGCCCTACATAAACCTCATTTTCTATCCACTTGGAGATTTTTCGGCCAACACAAGTGCTTACTTGATTCTTGTTTTCACTGTTGAGCGATTCGTAGCAGTGGCCTATCCATTGAACTCCCGTTTTTGGTGCAGACCATCGCGCGCTCGCAAAATCATCCTAGCCACAGTGATATTCACATTTTTGCTCACATTTCCCACATTTTTGGAAAATAAAATCGCATTCATTCACGATCCGGACTTGAATCGAACCCGAGCTGAACTAGTCGATTCGGGTTTCTATCCGAACTTTGATTTTTATAAGCTCATTTACTTTTGGCTGATAGCAATCATGGTCCAATTTATTCCACTAACATTGCTGATAATTCTAAATGGTTTTCTAATGAAATACATTCATGGCTCAATAAAGTTAAAGCATGTAAATTTGACAAATAATTTTAAACCATTCTCGACGGACAAACCAAGCATAGAGCTGCGGGTGCACCGCAAATCTGACCTAACAGTTCACAATACATACAAGAATACATCTCAATCAGATCAGAATAAAGTCACCATTTTGTTAATAGCAACTGTATTGCTTTTTTTGATTTGCCAAGTACCAAGTGCTTTGCTATTGATCTACGAGGCCATATTTCCCCTTGACAACGATGTTGGCTACGTGACCAAAGACATTCGACTTGGCTTGAACAATATAGCCAATGGTCTCACGGCAATCAATGCATCTGTAAATTTTATACTCTATTCTTGTTTTTCAGATAAATTCAGACAAACATTTCGCGCAATGTTTTTGAACAAAACCAAAAGAAATGAAAGCACAATGTACAGCAAGATCAGAACCATAGTATCAAATTAAATCAACTCAAGTGTATCTATAAATTGCGACTATTTATTGTTTTTATTTGATCAGAGGTGAAAAGAACCGGTGGTGTAAAGTCTTTGTTGGTGAATAATACCAAAAATGGGTTCAGTGTTAAAATATATTTTTCAAAATAGCTTCTTTTGAGTGTCAATTTTTATATTGATTTTTTTAAATCTAGAATTTGAATAAGAATTTTATTTAATTAAAAAGCAGTTTAAACCAAGATTTAAGAAATTGCCTTTTACCAAGGTAAAAATTTAAATTCAACAATTTTAAATTTCTTTGCGCCTTTTCCATAAATATTGCTTCATTGGTTTGTCAACCAGTGGATTTTTTTCAGCTGTTGGTTTTTCATTCTTCGAATAGACTGACTGGTTGTTTTGGAAAATCTCTGAATGAAAAATATTTAGAAATTGTTAAGTCTTCTGGTCGATTTCGCATATCAATAACGGTGTTTGAATTAGATATTATTTAATCGGTGAAAATTTTATCACGAGATGAAGTTTTATTTTAAAATTTGACAAAAAATAATTTAGAAATTTATGTTTGGATTGAAATAGTCAGAAATAACAAAAAACAATCTAAAAAGATTAAATATGAAGTCAATTTCAAATGATCTCAAGCTTAAAAAACAAACCTCAACAGTGAAAAATACAAGTTACAGCAATCTGGCTTAAATAGCCATGGATTCGGTTTCCATTTTATTTACTATTTAAAAAAAAATTTAGATTAACATCCACAGCTATCATTTTTTTTGATTATTAAAGAGAATGTTTGGGTAATATTATGGTAAATCAGCATATTTACAACCTTTTGAGTATTCCTTTATACTTCATTAATTTATTCCAATGAAGAGATAAAACCAAAGCAAGTAATTATCGAATGGCAACTTTAGCAGCAATGCAAGGATTTAAAGGATTGTTCAAATTGAAATTATTTGTTATCAAAATATGGAAAAAAATTTAATGTTTAGCTTTAAAATATGTGGATGAATAAAAATAATGGACCTGAAAACCACAGTCATCTCTTTTAATCAATCAGCTGATAGCCAATAGGCTCATTAATCAGGCGGTTCCGGTAGTTCAATATTGCTTTAAAAAAAAGTTGTCACAACCATTCAGACTCGAAAATGATCGAAGAATCAAAAAAATTAAGATTTTAAGCCACTAACACGAAAAGAAAAAAGTTAGAATTTTGAAAAAGAAGAAATTTATGGGACGTGAAGCAATTCCGAAAAAATTTAACAGCAACAACAACATAATTTATTATTTAATTCACTGATGTTTTTATATAAAATTAAAACGATTCAATAATTTATAGATGAATTCATGGTTCTTGTACGAAAATATCTACAGAAATCCTAGAAATAAATCAAAGAGGAAATCATCTATTTGAATGGAATGGAACAAACGAAAATATGTTTTATGTAACGATCACTGATTTTCAAAGTTTTTTAGAAAATAATAAAGTTTCAACTAAATTAAAATTTACATAAGCTATTAATAATATTTTATTTTGGGTGACAATTACTTTTGTAATTTAAATTTTTTTTGTTTTAATTTAATATGTAAAAAATACCATGTAAGTAAGTGCGTTAGTTAATTTTATCATAAAAAATTGAATAACAACATTCATTAGAGCAATAACTATTCAATAAGTCATTTTTAAAATATCTGTATGTTTAGTAAAAAATTTGAGATAAACTGTATAAATTTCGTTTCTAACAAGTACGAAATGAGGCTTTTTTTAATTTTGCTAACAAGCTTTTTAAATTAAAATTTATTTTAATCAGTGAAAATCAGTTTTCTATATTAAAATAATGGTGCTCAAATATTTCTTTCCCAATTTTCAAATAAAAAATATATAATTGTTTTCCTTATTTTTTTCCAAATTTTATTTATTTGTTTGATAAATGATTATTTGCTAAGATTATATTAGCTATAGTTTATGATTGTTTTTGTAATAATGAAGAAAATAAATGAAACATCAAATTCTTTGATTTTTTTCAATTTTTTTTTAAACAGAAATCTTCTGTTTAATTTTCTTATCTGATCTTACATCTTCTGTATTCAAAATATAATTCTAGTAGTGAAGCAGCCCAAAGTTGTCATTAATTCTCTGCAACATAAATAGTTGCATCAACTGTCAAAATTAGCTAATGATGTGAAAAATCTCTGCAAAATAAACTATGCTAAAATTTCTGCTAAATTTTCAGAGTTCTTACCAGAATTTTGCTAATAATGCGAAAATTAATTGAAAGTTTAGTAAACACATTGTCAAATATATAAGTGGGCTCCATTCATTTATAAATTATATTCTGATTTTCTAAATCAATTCTGGTCAAACTCTAAAAGAAAAAATTGAAAAAAACTGAGTATTAGAGATTTAACTTTTTTTAAATAAAAATAATTTTTTTGGGGTTGTGAAGTTCGTTTCAATTCGATCTTTTCAATTCAGAAAAATTTGAATATCTTTTTCACTAAAATAGATAATTTAGTTCTGTAAAATGCTTAATGTTTAAGCAACTTTGCTTAATCCGAAAATATATGTCTGCAAAAACTCTGCAATGTAATTGCACAGTTGATTAGAATACTTTTTAATGGCGTGCAAAATGCAGAAAATTGCAGAGTACTTTGCAGACTTATTTTACTGCATTAAGCAAATTTGCTCATAATTAAGCATTTTTCAGAACTAAATTATCTTTTTTAATAAAAAAGTTATTCAAATTTTTCTGAATTGAAAAGATCGAATTGAAACGAACTTCACAACCCCAATTTTTTTTTTTTTTGTTATTAAAAATTAAGTTAAAAAATTATCTGTCATTTTTATGATGTTCATTTTAAATTGGTGATTTTTCGGAATGGTTGGTTGTTTTAACATACTTAAAAAACTTTTAAGTATAAATTTTGCATTAACATACTTTTTTACTTAAAAATATACATTATCTTAATCATTCATCAAATTGATAAATACAAAATGCAAAGAATCGCATCAAAATTTTCAAAGGTTCAGTACTTTAAGCAAGTGTAAAAAAAAACGCATTCCCTAATGATTGGAAATTTAAAGCTTGGAAAAGTCATAGAAAGGCTTTGAACTAATGATATTGGTTATGCTTGGATTTGGGGTTAGCTAATTTTGATTAGCCAAAATTTGGTTAATTCAAAATTCTAAAAAATTAATTAATAGAAGAATCAATTAAAAAACTAAAAAGATTCCTTATACTTTCCCAGTCAAGCAAAAAACGATGTCTTCATCATCGTATTATTTCAAAATATTAAAGAATAATCTAATCATGAAAAACTTTCATCTCTGCTTCATTTATGAATCATTTCGTCAATTATAAATAAACAAACAAAATTAGAAGAACTGAATGGTTTTGCTGCGAGACAATTATCCCATTATCTCGATATCACCTTTTTTTTTTTAAATTTCTTTCTGAATATGAGGAAAAAGTTACTTTTAATGTTTATTTTAAAAAGCAATAATTATTTAATTTTATTTAAGTTTTAGAATTTAGAATTCTCAAATTTTATTTTTTTAACAAACCTCTAAAGACCCAATACCAATATATTTTACGGAAAAAGTCGTAAAGCACTGTAAAAATGAGAAAAAAAGAAAATCAAAAAATGAATCAGTTTAGTAGCTAAAACCAAATCATTTCATACTTTTAAAAAGTATCCATACTACAACATGAAGCCAGTAATTATTGTAAATTTTCGCTCAATAGTATATTCAGTGTATCTGGACTTTAAAAAATATTATTTAGTTGAATTACTAGTTTGTTTTTCGATTTTATATCTACTTGAGACTAGTATTGATTGTGCATTGATTTTCGTTTTAAATCAAATTGTAAAAATTTTAATTAATTGAAAATACTTTGCTTTTAGACTATCTCCTGATTATTAAGTTGAAAATTCTTTAAAATATAAGAAAATTCTTTATAATAATATAAAACTTTATAAAATAATATTTTCATCGATTATCTTTGATGAAATATTCTAATTTTCATCGTAGAAATGCGATGAAATTGTTCCTAACTCATTAATGACTCATCTATCAAATTTCATCGATTAATCATCGATTTTTTTGTGACTGGGTTAACATTAAATAAAAATTTAGCCAATTTTTTTATTTTGTTTTTTTCAGGTTTTAATATACGCATTAAACAATTTTTTTGTTTTGCTCGCAGTTCTCATCTAATTTTGACTTGAAAGAATTGTTCAACAAAATTTTGTTGCCAGCTAAACAAGTTTATATGTTAAACCAGAGGAAAATTAAAAGAAAATAAAGATGCATTATGAGAAAATCAATTAAATTTTTTAAAGAAAGCTTGATTTGATAATTTTTATCAACGAACTTTTCCTGAACTAACTACTCAGATTTCTTTAATTTTTCGTTTCAATTATTAACAACTTTTAGATAATAGTAAATTACTGAAACAAGACTAGTAAATTAATAAAAAAAAATACAAAACAATTAAATTTCTTATTTATTTTTGCAACTTGAATTACACAACAGTCCAGATTTTTGGCATGAACATCTATTTATTTGACAACCACCGGTGCAATTACACCTTACCATTCACTGTCCACCGCCAATGGTCAATTCATTGATTGCTTGTCTTGCACTTAATTTTTTATCCATTTTTACTTGAATTTTAATTCCGCAATCTTTTTCTAAGTCAAAACTATTTCTCGCGAATAAAGTATTTAAAACTCCAGCTTCACAAGCCAACTCAAAAAGACTTTCTATAATCAATTTCAATAATCTGAGATATCAAATTTGGTGTTTCTGTTAAACCTTTGTCAACATCAGGAACTGGTAAAGCAACGTAGTTAGCTATTGAGATCTCAGGAATATATCTCTTGCTTCTTGTTTTCATATTGTCAGCCTGACGCTCTTGGTTTACTCTTACGTTCACTCTAATACCTAACAAACTATTAGCATTATTTATAATTTGTTCTATCGGAGGCTCATCATTGCTTACGTGTTGATCTATAATATCATTCATTTGAAATTATTTTGGATCAAAAACGTCAGCTGGCGGATCAACATCTTCGCACTCAGACAGGTCTAATAACCCCTCTTGGTCACCCTCATAGCCAACTGTTTCAAATAGGTTTTCAAATTTACTGTTAAATATATGTAACAGTAAATTTTTCTAAAACGTAAATTATATAATTTACTGGTCTATTAGGAAATTAAAAAAATAAAAAGTGAAGTTTATTCAATTACTAGGAAATATGTTAACTTACGTCAAGACAAGAAAATTAGCTAATTTTTTTTTATTTTATTAAGTAAATTACTAAATAAAATAAAGTAAAATATTAAGCAAATTTCAGTCAATTATTATGCCAAAATGGGTCATTTGGTCAAGTCCAAATGACTCATTTTACCGTATTCGGTAAGTTAGGTCTTCAAGACCGTTTCAAGGTCCGTTTTTTATAAACTTTATAAAAAACCTGAAAACGGAGACCTGAGACCGTTCAAACTTATTCTAAATTTTTTCACTTCTTAAGTAAACTTCATCTCCTACATTTAGTTTAAGTTACAAATGATACTTTTTTCTGCTTATTTTGAGTTTTAATTTGACCAGTTTTTAAATTTCCTAAAGACATTGACAAATTTTTTCCTAAAAGAGATGTAATTTCTGCTGTCCTACGTAAAAGTGATAAATTCTCGTTTTCAAATAAATTAAATTCTAATTTATTTACTCGTTCATATATCTACTAAATGGTAATTCATATGGTGTAAAATTACTAGAGCTGTGTACTTTATTTCTATATGACATTATCCCAATTATTTTTATCATGAGCTGCCGGTTTTCTTTAATTTTTGGTTAAAACGTTCTGTTAAATTGTAAGCTCTTGGGTTGTATGAGGAAGTAAATCTTCTTTTAATATAAATATTAATTCGTCCTTAGATTTAGACTTGATTTTGTTAATTAATGGGAATTTTGAAGAATGGTCTGTGATTACAAGGCAGCCAATATAACCATTTGAATTCTGGAAAAAAACCCAAAACAAGGTCGAAGCTTACTCTATCTTATACACTAACAATAGGTAGGCTAAGTGCAGGAGTTCAATTTTTCCTTTTTTGTCGAATTTTAGGAATATATTACATCTATTGATATAATTATCAATCTTTTTTTAATTGATTTCCAAAAATATTTTGATGAAAGCTTTCTGTAAACTGTCTCACATTTTAAGTATCCAAGATCGTGATAATTTTTTTTAAGCTGTAATCTATCTTCGAATTTAGGTACAATTTTATCAAAGTGTTCATTTTTACTACTGCTTCTGTACTTTAATTGACCTCCTTCTAATTTATAAAATTTAATCATTTTGTTAATAGTTTGCGTAAATTTACGTAAATTTTCCTTTTTCACGTAAATTTACCAAAAAGACACTTATCGTAGCAATACTTTATGGTCAGCATTAAGAATTGTTAGAATTTTAAGTAAGTTGAAAATATTTTTAGTTAAGTTGTTTAGTTAGACCATTTTTCAAAAATTTTGGTGAATTTATTAAAAAAGGGCTTTTTTCACCACTAATATGTGTACAACTTAAAAATTTTAATTTTCTATGGCAACTTGTAAAACAAATAAAAATGATAGTTTTATCTGTCATACAACGTTATTCACTTTATTTATAAAGAAAAAAAAACTTTATCTCACACATTTTTTATACATCCAAATATCAAAAATAAAATAAAATGGCTTCAAGTTTTAATTATAGACAAGAAGGTAACAAAATATTTAAAAGTATTAGTAGCAGTCTTCCACCTTTAATTTTTGTATCACGCTTAAATGAAGCCCAAAAATTGTATAACCATGCTTTAGCAGAAGCTCGAGATAATGTCGATTTTAGTGGGAGAGTGAAGTTGGGAGCAATTTTTTGGAGCAGAGCAATTTTATTCTAATAAACCATTAATAACTTTTTCAAAACTTATATTGATGTAAAATTTTTTTTTAACAATAATTAACAAATTTTGTTAAAATTTAAAATATTCTAAAATTTCTTTAAGTTTTAATATTAAAATCGAATTTTAAACAATTTTAAATAAATTGCTCTGCTCCAGATACAAATTGCTCCCAACTTCACTTTCCCGATTTTAGTAGTGCTTGTAAAAATCTTTTCATTGTGTCATACAAATTCCAAAAATTCTATTCTACTCGTGAATTTAATGCCCAAAAAATTGACTTTTACTGCGAAATGGCTCAAAAATATGCTTCTGATGCTTTAGAACATGGGAAAAATGAGCAAAGCTATGAATGGATGGCCAAGATAAAGTTGGATGCAAAAGAAGCTTTTTCTTTCTACTATGAAAGCATCTTAAGTCAGTCGTTTGAAAAAAGGATTAAAGCTTTGATTAAAGTTTTGAAAAGTTCTACTAAAGAAATTGGTGCATTGATTAATTATCGAATTTGTGAATGCTACTTTAGACTTTCAGGCGAGTTAATGAACTCTAATTTGGTTGAAAAGGCTTCGACAACAAATTATGAGTGTGATTATCATTATGAAGAATCATTAAAATTTTCCAAAGATAATTATGAGATGACACAAATGCTTGAAGAACTTAAAAACGACTTCATTTTACAGAGATTTACTCTTGAAGGTCTAAAATCAAAGAATATTGGTCATAATCTGTTGCATGATTGCATTAGTAACCATGAAGATTTAAATTTGGAACAAATTTGGGATATAATTGATTGGTTTAGAGACGCCATTGCTAAATTAAAAGACAGCGACGTTGAATCTGAGGCCGAATTATCCAGCGATATAGCTTATGTCTATGATGAAATACTCATAATAAAAGATAAAGCAAAAATTTATTATCAATTGAGCTGGCATTTAGTTGACAGTCTTAGACCTAAGATATTGACTCGTTTAAAGTGGTATCAAAGATGTGCTCAAGCTATTGAAAGATACCAACAAGAAAAACTAGAACAAGAAAGACAATCATATGAAGCACAAAGAGAAAAAGTATTTGGTCAAATTAAGGATGATATTGAAAAGCTTAGAAATAAAGCTAAAGATGGCTATTATGATTTTGTGCCTTTTATCTATAGTAAATATCCGCCAAAAAATCCAAAGCACACTTTTTCTGGCGATCTTAATTCAACCAACTTGAAAAAGTCCATTCAAACTGCAATTTATCACTATCATCCTGATAAGAATTCTAGTGATAAGTATGGCAACGCTTGGTTCTTTACAGCAGATGAAATTACAAAAATTTTGACCAATTTTTATGAAAAACTAAAAAGCATAGATTAAAGTCAAATAATTAAGTTTTTTCAGAAACAAAGTATTTATATCGCATTGACGATATCAAACCAAGTTTTTTTCAAATATACTTAAGAAATTTATTTATTCAAAAAAGCCGGGACCAATTAACTAGTTTTTTAGAAACCCATTTTAATTATTTTTTAAATTTAAATAAATAAAATTTGAACTAAATTAAAATAACTTGTTTACTCTTTTGAGTAAAATTTAAAAAAGAAAAAGGCTTCCTTACATTAATAAATTGTATTCATTAATGAAGGGATCAAACAAAAATTCTGACTTGATTTTTCATTATGAAGAAACATCATAAAACTATAATCGAAAATTAAATCAACCATGAGGACAAAAGTTACACTTGAGCAAACTTGCCTGAAACAAGACCAATAGAGTGATTTTGGTCAAAATTGAAAGAAAATTTTTCCTGAATCACAGGAAAGCAGTGACATTTTATTCATTCTTTATCTCAAATATTTTGAAAATAAAGGCCTAATGGTCTTTTTAATGTTGCCCATAACCTGAATTTGCTCTCATTAAAACAGACTTGTGCGTAACTCAAAAATTTTAGTCATTCTTAAGTCATTTTTGTCAATGACTTAAGATTTTTTTTTCAAAGTCATTTGACTTGACTTGAGAATTTTTTTAATTAATTAAATTTATTTATTTTACTTTCATTAATTTCAAATTTTATTTTTTTTCTCCCAAAAAAATATAAATTTAAATTTATATAAAAACAAAAAATTGCTTCTGAATTAGTTTATTTTTATTTCATTTCATATTTTTTTTACTAAATAAAATACTTTAGTATCAATTCTAACAATTAAAAATTGCTGCATAATAATGATGTTGCTTCATTTTTTTTTGCTTAATTTATTCAATTAATGGTAAAAATATGATAGGTATTGAGATTTTTCGTACTAAATGAAATAAAATCTTCGATTATCATGCTGAAAACTGATAATTTACTTAAGTTCAAATTTAAAATGGAGTGATTAATTACTGAAATAAAATTTTTTTAAATTGATACGAAATTTTACCCTTTATTTTGGTGAATACTAGCAAGTTAAATCACCATAAAATCGAAAATAATTTCAATATTCGAGATTTTTAAAATAAAAATTAAACTATGTTAAAATTTTTTTAGTACACAGTTGCGGATTACAATTTGATTATTTAATTTTTAGAAAAATAAAACGATATTTTAAGTATTTTTTTTAAATTTTAAATAGCATTGAGAGAGGATCAAATATTAAAAACGTTATATAATATTCTATTACAAAAATAATTCTGTATTTAATCTAAAATAACTACGTATCAAATAATAAACAAAAATATATTTTTAACAAAACAACTAGCTCTTTTTAAATATTATTGCTGCATTTAAACATTTTGAAAAATTCTAAAAAAAAACATTTCTTAAATCATTATTTTTTAATAATTTCTGAAATGATTTTTTTTATTTTTGTTTTTAAATTATTCTTTGTTGTTGATTCGGAAAAGATTTCAAGCTGTTTTAGCCAAGGCTTTTGTGAGATATCACATTACTACAGACAAATGGTATGTACAGACTTAAAAATTTCTTTATTTTTCAATGTGACAACCAGGTGTCTAAGCAATGTCTATTTGATATCAAAAATTAATTTTAAAGCTTATGACCAAATTTTAAACAATCATTCTTTATATAATACTATACAATTTTTTAAAGACACAAACCAATATCAAGCATCAATCGACTATACATTTATTGAAGGAATTGATGTCAATCTTTTTCAAATAGATTCCACTGACGGATATTTTGTTCAAATTGGTTTAAATAGGATTAAATTTAAGGTATTTGAAAATAATTTGTGTAGCAGAGGTTTAATTGAAAAAAAAAGAGTCCGAATAAATCAGCTGATTATCGGAAAGGGAACAAAATACTCGGAAAAAGTTTGTCCTCTTCTTTTTTCAAATATTTTAATAGATTATTTGTCAATAGAATATTTATCAAATACATTTTTTAAGAAAAACTTTATCAGATTTAAATCCATTGAAAAAGCAATTGAACTCAATTCGGTAATAAAAACACTTGAGTTTTTTCTAGCCGAAAACATTTTTCTAACATCGGAGATACTAAATCCTGTTTTATTCAAATTTACTGAATCAATTTATTTATTCGGAAAAATAAAATTAACACAAAAAAATTTATTTAGTTTTTTTCCTCATTTGAGGTTTATTCAAATTGATATGTTTTACGCGCGAGCATTATTCCAGTCTGGCTTAGAGTGGCTAACTTGGCTTAATCACGACTTACATGTCAATATGTCAAATCATTCAAGTTTTAACTTGCATTATAACCGCACTGTCCATGTAAACATAGCCTACAGTTCGAATCAACAGTCGTACGATCTTCTCACGGTAAATGAAGTGTTTCCAGAAGAAGATTTTTGCATCTATCTAAATTTACCATTTTCTCAAATGGTTCTCTTAAGCGTAAACGATCGCATCCAAAAAGAATATACCTATGAATACACTTGCACATTTAAATGGATAGCTAAGCACTATTTTGACTTTAAGATGACACAAATTCCAAGCTATTATGACTTTTCGTGGGAGCTGGACTATGGTCGTTTTGAAAATTTCTCCACAAACCAATGTGACTTTGATTCACAGATTAAAAGATGTCAAGCAAGTCAATTCAGCGTTCAAAAAGAAAAATTTACCCTGTATGATTTAAAAATTTTGATTGCTTATTTTGATGACTTATTTTCTGTTATTATAATACCTTTTTTGTCAATAATTGTTTTGATTGTAAGTGTAATTACTTTTATAATTTTTAAAAATCTTAATGAAAAACATTCTATTAAAAAATGTCAATTTAACTTGGTTAAAAGTCATTCTATTCTAAGCGCAATATATAGTGTAATCAGCATTTTCAGTCTCATAAGTAATTGCTCAATGGTAAATGGGTTTTTTTGCTCTAAAGTATATACTAGTCTTCTGGCGCAATATTATCAAATAGTGTTGGTGGATTTTGGTCAAAGTGTTGTAAAATTTGGCATAAATTCAACTATTCTTAGCTTTATAGTGTGTCGACTTTTATTAATTGAAAAAAATACACCTTTATTATTAAATAAAATTTTTACTGTTCCGTTCAAAAAATTAATTTCAATCACATTTCTATTTGGAATCCTGCTTAGTGTGAGTGGTCTGTTTATTCACAAGACTAATAAATTTAATAAAAATGCTGACTATCCAGCTATTTTTCTAATAGACAATTTCAATCTTCATCAAAGTATAGAGGACCTATTAAAATCGATGATTTTGATGAAAAATTTTTTTAATAGCATTTTTTTTATATTGATTAATTTTATTATCGATACAATTCTGATTTTTAAAATAAGAGCAGCATTTAAACAGAGCAATTTATTACGACAAAAAATGAACATGAGAATGAACTCAAAACAAAGCATCAATTCTAGGATTATTTATTTGACAGTATTTATTACAACTTTAAATTTGATTTTAAAGCTTTCTGAATTGTTTTCTCCAATTTACTTTTTTCTTCAATATTATGGATTGATTAATCTAATTACTATACACAATAGATTTCAATTTTTTTTACAAGTTATTTGTGAACGTTTAAAATTTAACATTTTGATAAATGATTTTACTCAATTATGCTTCATTATCAGCAATATTTGTAACTTTTTTTACTATTTTGTGAGTGACAAACAAGTAAAAAAAATATACATGAAAAATTCCTTGTTTTCTAAAACTTAAAGAAACTGACTTAAAAATACAAACAAATTTAAATAGAACTTTTAAAGCTTCATCTAATCTGCGAAAATTTTATTTATATTACATTTAATTAATTATATATATTCAAACAAAAAAAATGCTTTTAAATAAAAATCTATGTTTAAAATATAATCACCATACTTTTATTAAATAGAAGAAATAATTGAAAGCTACAAAATCAGTAAATCATTTACTGATTTTGTATAATCGTAAAATAGAGAACAAATATGTGAGGCAGCTAATTTTCTCTTAAATTTGATATCGAACATCAAAAAGAACTATCTCTAGAGCTTTTTAAAAAATGATGGGTCACTAAATTAACTAAATTTTTTATAAGCAGAAAAATAATTGAAAGCTTAGATATATTTTGATCAAACAAAAAAATATTTAAATAATTGAAAATCAAAAATTTAATAATTTATTATTTCCAATTAAAGAAAAATCCCCTAAAAAATTAAAAAGTAATAAAAAGATAAGTGAACCTCCACTAGTTTGTGATGCAGATGTTCTTTCGCTTAGTGAAGTCATCCTGTTCTTAATAAAGCAAATCCTATTACTATTAAAACTAATAAGATTTTTCACATTCTTTCTTTTTTTGTTGACATTTAAATTTTTAAATAACATATTTTACAACAATTCCAAACAATAACAATTTTTCTTTCTGAGTGATATAATTTTTTTCGAATTTCTCTTAAATACTGTTTAGTTTCACGCTTGATGTATTATTTTTTTATTTTTTTTTATCACTAATTCTTTTTGTATGTAATTATATCCATAAACTCTTTCTTATTCTTTGAATCTTTTTTTATTTTTGTGTCATTTTTTTCAAATTTATAATATTAAAATTATTTTTCAAAAGTGGATGAATTCTATTACATTAATCAAAAAAATAATAAGAAAATTTTTTAATTGAAGAGTTAAAAGGAAATTTTGTACGTCTGCACTACTATACGCTAATAATTACTTAATCACCTGGGGAATGTTTTGGTTTGCTATTATTCAGATTTCACTGAGTTACTTTTTTGGGATACATTTTCTTATTCTATTTTTTTGATAAAAAGAAATATTTTTTAAAATCAATAAAAATGTACTTTAATTTAAACAAAATGTAAACTTTGTTTTTTCAAAAAATTGAGACCCAAATTTAGTACATTAAAGTTTTTTTCATAGTTTTTGTTTTTACATTGTTCTGTACTTCAATCGCTTACAATGTGGCTATTAATTTTATTTTTATTGATTGGCCAGGCCATTTGACAATTTGGCCGTGCGCTTGACTAGACCCAAAAAATGTGTTTTGATCAGATGATAAAAAATTCTCCTAAACAATTTTGTTCTCAAACTGAATATTTTGTCTTTATTTTAAAACTTTTATTTGATTCCGGTGATCTTCCTCTTTTCTTTATAAATAAACTCACAGTCAGCATTATCAAATATTTTAATAGTCTATTTGCACAATACTTTGTAGTGCTTAAAAATGCCAAATTCGAAACAAAACAATTTCAAAAACGAAATTTCATAAAAGTGCTGTGAAATGTAATAGTGTTCGGTTTTGTGAAATTTAGTGCAATAGAACAGAACAAAAAGTTAAAAATTATTATAACTTTTCTTTAAAATTTCAAAAGCAAGCTCTGTAAATGCAACATGGTGCAACATTCAAAGTTGCATTATTATCAACAATATGGTGAAACTCTGCAAATTTATGCATAATTTAAATTTGGACAAATTTGGCTTTAGTGCATTTTGCAGAGAGTTTGCACATCATTAGCAGACTTTGACTTTTGGTGCAACTAAGTATGTTGCACTTTGTTGCGCTTACAGAACTAATTAAAAGCCTTCAGAAAAAAAGTTATAAGCTTTTTTAGCATTAATTTTTGTTCTATTTTTTTATTTTGTACCAAATTTCACAAAAACTACTATTTCAATATTTTGAATTAATTTTAAAAATGAAGTGTTAAACAAGGAATAATCAAGGAACAAATCAAAAAATCAAAAAAAATAAATTATTTTGCTTGTACTAATTTTTTTGATTAATTCCAGATTTTGACCTTTGTTCTCGATTATTCATTAGTTTAGTTCCAATGATAAGTTCGACCGGAATTTTTTTATGAAGTTTATTTAAAATTAAAAAAGGCTCTGAGTAACAAAACTCCTTCCGCCATTAATCATTATTTTTAGATTATTTTTGATATAAATTAATGCATAAAAATTAAGAGTTTTAGAATTGCAATAATTAAAAACATGGAATAACATTTTTTAAATATAAATAAAAGTAAATAAAAGAAAAGGCATACAATTTAGAAATAAATGTTCTTTTCAGTCATCCATTTGTTTATTTCTTTTTAAATGAAACAAAGTGGCTTTTCTTTGCTACAGACTCTAGAGCTGTTGACAAAAGAGTCAAATTAATCTTTTAGAAGATCTCTAATAAATATATTTTTAAAAAGACAAATTGAAGTTTCAGATCAAATTTAAAGATCAAAATGATCATTTAAAATTTCAAAACTTAATTAATCTAATGATTTTCATATTTTTAAAAAATTTAATACGTAACATTACTAGACATGTTATGACCGAAAATGGTTCATTATCAAATAAACATCAAAGTTTATTAAACAAAAACAATCAATAATTTAAATAATTTAGGTTAAGTTAATTCAATACTTTTATATTCATTCATTCATTCAGACTGAAATAATTTTATTTTTCCACTCAAACAAATTATAAATTTTAAAACATTAAATTTTTTTTGTCTTTAAAAGTTTTTTTTAATAAATCAATTAAAAAATTTAAACCTTTTAAAGTTCAATAAGAAGGGATATTTTAAAATTTTATAAATGAACATAAACTTGACATAACTTGTCAAGTAGTTGCTTGGTAAAACAAATTATTTTTTCTCTATTATTGAAAAAAAATATTACATTTTATATTTTTATCTATTGATCTTGATCTCAAACTTCAATTTGCCTTTAGACAAAAGAATTTTTTTAATGTATTTAATAAATAGTTTGTTAAGTCGTGTTTCGATTTTGTCAAATTCTATGTCCTCTAAAAATTTGTTTAAAAGCTTCGAAGGTGTATCAAAAGAAAAGGCATAAATTGATTTTATTGATATATTTTGTACTAATTGACGTCGGGAAAGATTTGTGTTTGAGTTAAATACGGATGAAAAAACTATAGTCAATTAGGGGTCCAATTAAAGTTTTAATATTAACAAGAGTATTTTTATCAAGTTTCCATGATTTGTGAGACAAGATTTTACTGATTTTTGATACAATAAAAAATTTTTATAACTTTTATTCTAAATGTCAAAAACTTGTTCTGTAAATGAAACAAAGTGAAACAACTTTTGTTTGTGGAACAAATGTGGAAGCCTGTAAAATCTGTGCAAATTAATTCCGTTTTATTTTTAATACTTTTAAATAGGATGTAATTTTGCAGACTTCTGCAGAAGGTGAAACAACAGTTGTTTCACTTTGTTTCATTTACAGAACAAGTTTTTGACATTTAGAACAAAAGTTATAGAATATTTTTATTTTTGCATTGGAAATTTTGTATGAAATTTCACAATGCCCAAATTATCAAGATGATATCTAGAAAAACATATTGGAAGAATTGCATGTTTTAAATGAAACAGACTTCACCATTTTATGAATTGCTATTTACAGACAATAAGCATGTCTCAGTAAATGACCATGAACTTAATTGTCATGGTTATTTTTGCTGGTCATTTGACAGGAAATAAACAAAGACCATTTAGGATTTTATACTTATTTAATTTAAAAGAATGTTCAAAGAAAAAATTTAATTACTCTTTATTGCTTCCCATTTTTTAACCAAAGCATCTAGAAAAAAAGCAAAATAAAATGACTTTATTTAAAGTAAACTTTATTCTGAATTAGGACAAATTTCAAGGCAATAATCAAGTAACCCACATACCATTTTATTTAGACAAATATTTCAAAATAATCAAAATTTATTTTCTCTTTTATTTGAAATTATTTCAAGTATTAAAATTAAATGGCCGACAAATCTGTAAACTCTAAATCTTGCTCTAAATAGATACCTCATCACTACTAGTCCAAGTTTTTGTCAACTAGCCTTGGTTAAAAAGTCTTATTTTTTTTGTGTCACAATTTTTTTGAAAAAAATTTCAATTTTTTTCTCTTGTTTTTTTTGCGTAATTTTTTTTTCTAAATTTATAAAATGTTCAAAAAGACATTACTAGCCAAAAATGGACAGCGACGACGAATACGATCAAGTGAGAAAACATAGCAGAAACAAATTCCGAAACGAAAGAGACGAATACCAATCACATGACTACAAACGTTCCCATTCTCACAAAAGCAGTCGTCACGACTACGACCCTTACCCCAGCTCTTCACACCGAACAAGGTTTTTCCAACACCTTTTCCTTTTTTCCTAAAATAAAAATTAACCAAAAATTTTTTAATTGTTTTTCAGAGACAGATCCAACGGACAAAGCTATTCTTCACGCTACGGCTCATCGCGTACCCCACCTCCATCCTCTTCAAGCCACCGCTATCCCTACTACCCAGACGAGTACCCGTCCAGTAGCCCGCACAAACGCTCTACCTACTCCGGCTACGACAACCCCTACAAAAAAGCCAAGCGCGACTGGTACTTTTTATTAATTTCTTTCAGTTTTGTCAATTTTGAATCAAAGAACTAACAGATGAATTCTAAAATTTGTCAGTTCATACTAAATTTGTATCACCCAAATTAAGTCTCTGTAAAAATTGTGCAAAGTGCTGTATGAATTGGTAAATTTTTAAAATTTAATTGCAGATTTATTGCAAAGACACTTGGTTAATTTTCTGAAGCATATTTTTTGCTAACAGTGCCCCAAATCATTAGCTGAAGTTGGACTCCGACAGATTCTATTAATTCTATTAATGATTTTTGTTTTAAATTAACACTGGTAAATCTCATTACAATTTTTAGGAAAAAAATTTCCTCTATTAATTCACATTACCTGAGTTTAAATTTCAGAAATATTGAGAATTAGACTGCAAAGGCATTGTGATATTTCATACAAAACTTCCAATACAAAAATAAAATTTTTTTATAACTTTTATTCTAAATGTTAAAAACTTGTTCTGTAAATGAAACAATGTTTCACTTAATGTGGAAGTCTGCAAAATCTGTGCAAATTAATTCCGTTTTATTTTTAATACTTTTAAATAGGGTGCAATTTTGCACAGTTCACACAGATTGTGCAGACTTCTGCAGAAGGTGAAACAACAGTTGTTTCATTTACAGAACAAGTTTTTGACATTTAGAACAAAAGTTATAGAATATTTTCATTTTTGTATTGGAAGTTTTGTATAAAATTTCACAATGCCGAATGCAAAAGACTAGGGAAAGTGAAGTTGGGAGTAATTTATTTAAAATTCTATAAAATTCGATTGAAATATGGTAGCTTAACAAAATTTTAGAATATTTTAAATTTAACAAAATTTGTTAATTATTGTTAAAAAAATTTTTTTACATCAACATAAATTTTGAAAAAGTTATTAATGTTTTATTAGAATAAAATCGCTCTGCTCCAAAAAAATCCAAATACTTCACTCTCCCAAAAGACTCCTGTTTATGATCTGAGCCACTTTATCTTTATGTGTTTATAGAAAACCAAAATTTCTCTTAACTTCAAATATACAAGTCAAAATTTAAAAGTCAACTCAAATGATTTAACTAAAAAAAAGTCCGTGACTTTTGACTGTGGGACGGCAAAAAGATCATTCATCAGACATGATCATGGCCACACAAATTTTTTGCCGTTCTAGGTAGCTATTGTAGCAAATTAGCAAAGTCCTAGTTTAAGTCTAAGTCACTAAAATTAAGGTTCAAGACCGGACTTTAAAAAAAAAATTTAAACTTGACTTGACTTGTGACTTTTGAACATCTTTGGGAAAATTTGTAAAATATATAGAACATTAAAAGAATGTTTTTGTCCACCTCTTTTTATTTTAATAAAAACCAAACTTAAAAACTAAATTCAACTAACATAGAAAAATAACGTAGAAAGTCAATATTTTTAAACGTAAAAAATCAAATTATAGAAAATTGATGACTGTTAAATGATTTTTTGATTATTTACTTTTCTATTTTATTTATTTATTTTCAAAAAGATTACGCCAGATTCGGCGATGAAAAGTATTAAATTATAAAAAGAAATTGTTCCAATGAAAAAAAAAAAGGAAAATTTTTTTTCAATCATACCATAAAAATGACATGCTTATAAAAAGGATAGATTTACATAATTTGTATTATTCTTAATTATTATAACCCTGAAGTATTGAAATAATTACCTTGTATCCAGTCAGTATAGATATGTATTCTATCGAAGTTGATTGTTTATGAAGGGCTCGGAACGGACGTAGAAGACCTTTCTTTTAAGGGTTCATATTATTAAAAAAAAGTAGTAGGACACACACACTTAAATAATCTCAAGCGATTCTTTTCAAATAATTAAAGGTTTTAATGAAAAAATTTAAAAAAAAAGGAAAAGATTTTTTAGAATTTGAATTCCTTTTTGGCTTTTTATTAGTAATTATTTTAAAAACTTATCCCATGACTCGTAGTTTTCAATGTTTGAAAAATAGCTAAATCAGATAAATGGAATAAAGGAGTTTAAAGTTTAAAAGCTAAAAATAACACAGAAAATTATTTTTATTCGCAAAAATTTTTTTACTTAGATAAGCCGATTTGAAATTGGTTCTGAAAACCGGAAAATTCAATTCTAGAACCAGTTTCGCCAAAATCGAATTTGAAACCGGTTTAAAGGAGAAACTCATATTTCTTGATTATCTAAATTTAAAATAGAGTTTAAAAAAAAACAACTTTCAAGTTAGATCATTTAATTATTATGCAAAATTTACTAGATTTAAGTTTTGAAAATTTTCCAGATAAATTTTCTATGAAAGGAACATTTCTGTGTGACAAATCAACAAAAAAAAAAAAATAATGCCAAAAAAATTATTTCTATTTAAAATTGTCTGCTTCTATTCTTTGATCCAAAATTGACAATGGCTCATTTTATCGCTCACTCACATTTAGCCCAAAAAGGATGGAGTACGACAACGGACCGGCATCCCTTCACACCGGCTACTACGAGCACGATAACCGGCTGGGCATGGCCTACGACGACTATGACGAAGTGGGCGAGTACTTCGAGGACTATCACAGCGTGGCCAGGCCGACGGGCTACCCGGCCTACCCGTACGCGGCTCCCGCCATGCAGACCAACTTCAATGCGATGATGATGATGAAGCCGATGATGGGCCAGCAGGCCGTGATGCCGTTCTGCGGCCAGCTGAGGCCCGGCGAGACCGGCCTCATGGGCCAGTACCCAAGCATGAGTCAACCGGTCGCTCAGATCATGACCGAGTTTCCGACGCAGCCGCGCATGATGACATTCAGGGAATTCTTGAAAACGCTGAGCGACGACGAGCTCAAAAACGAGACCGAGTCCTACAGACTCAACAAGTACAATCAGTACAAGGAAGAGTTCAGGGCCGAGCAAACGCTGGACTTTTTCGAAAAGCACAAAAACGAAGACTGGTTCCGACTCAGATATCACCCGGACGATTCTCACAAGCGAAAGCTAGAGCTCAAACAATCGATCGCCCATCGGCTCAGCATATTCGTTGGCACATTCAAAAAGTGCGGCCAGCATGTCACACTCGAGATGCACAACGACATAGTCAAACAGGAGTTGTTCAAATTTTTGGACGCGTGCATGATCCGACTGGAGGGCGGCAACGACACGTCCGACCTGGACGTCCTCGACAAAATCTACACGCACAAACAAGAGGCCAAGATAGCGCAGCGGACACAGTCCATTTTTTTCAAACACTTGCCCGTGTATGTGACCCGCGGCGATTTGGAGCGCATCGGCAAAAAGCTGGACGGCTACAAGCGCGCGTCCATAAGCGAGCCGGCGCCCGAGCGCGGCTTCCAGCGCCGCGGCTGGATCACCTACGACTCCACAGTGGACATCAAGGACATATGCGCCAAGCTGAATGGCGTGCGGGTCAACGACACCAGCAAGTTTGTGCTCAACGCGACCATAAACCGCGACCTGGACCAGCGGATCAAAGTGATATCGGGCCTGAGCAACCACTACAAAATAGTGCGACAGGACTTGAAGACCATAGTCCGAGTGGTTCAGAACATGGACAAAAAGTGGTCGCTGTTTGCCGACGGACAGAGCAATGAGCTGGTGGACGAGGCGGTCCGCTACTTGCGCCAGGTTGACAGTGAAGTTAGACAAGAGGTCAAGGACGCCAATGAGCTGATCGCGCTGGAGAAGGACGAGGCGGCCGCCCGCCACCTCGACCGTCTCATACTCTATTTGCGCATAGTCCACTCCATTGACTACTACAATGCCAGCGAGTATCAGCAAGAGGACTACATGCCGTATCGGTGCGGCAGTTTGCATGTGCGCGCCTCCAGCCAGCTCAAAAGCGATGCCAGCATGGTGCAGGTGATCAAGGGCTCGTTGATCAACGCCTACGAGCCGGACGCCGTCCGCACCACTCATGTGAACGAGTGGCTGCGTTTGTTCGAAAATCACATCCGGGCCTATGCCGAGTACAAGGACCAGATTGATGTGGACTTGGCCAAAAAGCTGGGCATGAAAGACCAGCACGCCGAGCTCGAAAAGTTTATCACAAACAATTGCCAAAAAGTGGACAAAGACGTGTGGCTGTGTCCGCTGAGCGGCAAGAAGTTCAAAGGGCCCGACTATGTCCGAAAGCACATTGAGACCAAGCATGAGGACAAGCTCAAAGAGATCAAGTTAAATGTGGAGTATTTTAACAAGTTTGTGATGGACCCGAAGCGTCCGTATTTGCCCGAGCACCCCATGAACCGCAACATGGGAAAGATGTCACTGCAGAGTGGATTTTATCAAATGGACGAATTTGACGTGGCCTATAATTATACAGGAACGGGCCTAGCTGGACCGGTGCCCGCGTATCCAATGTTTAATCAGTATCATGGCGCCAGCTACCAGGCGCCCGGTCTCGGTCCTCGATCCAACACCTACAGGCCGAGGAGATAATGGCACTTAATGGCTGATTGTGTCGCCTCAATTACATTCAAAATTTTATCATTTGAACTTGTTTATCTCATTTTTAAAATATTGACTAGTGATTTTTTTTTTAAATGACAGTTGTTTTATTTTGATGCAAAAGTGCATGATGGCTGAGCAGTTAATATGAGAACTAAAGCAAATTAAAATTATACAATTAATTTAAATATTTTTTGGATTTTTTTTTCACTTTTTTTTTTTTTCATTTTCCTAGTTTTTGTTTTTGTCAATAAAAATATCTCATATTTAAAGAGGTGAGTTTATGGGGCATTGATTTGCAAGTTTTCAAATGGAGCATCTTTGGCACACTCTATTAACACCCTAAGATCCAGTGAGATTTTTTTTCTCATTTTATCACAAACACAAGGATAGGGCGTCTTTAAGTTGATGGTCAATTCAAATAGCTTATCTTTAGACATAAAAATTGGCTGTTAATTACCTGTACTTCGAAAATAATTACTTTCTGTTAAGATTAATTAATTTTTGTTGAAAAATAAAAATTATTTTTTTGGACAAAATTTGATTACATGAATTTTGATTACATTTAATAGTAATGATTGGTCAAGTAGCAGATGCTCTTGTAGTTTTTATTTCAAGAATTATTATTCCTCTTATATTATTTCTTTGGCAGCAAACAAAAAGCTTTTAGCAATGCCACTGGAGTATTTTCAGAAAGATGTTGCTCCAAAAGCAAAAGCTGAAAGACCAGCAAAAACAAGAGCATGTCTAGTTAGGCAATAATCAAATAATTTTTTTTTTTTATTTAAATTTTTTTACATTTTGAATAATGATTTTCAACTTAAATTAAATAATTTGTAAGAAAAGTAATTATTTTCAACAAAAAATTAAACGTAAACTAATTAAATTCAACAAAGAGGTAATATTTTCTCATGAAAATCAATCTTTAAATTTTAAATAAAAAAAAATTTTAATCTAACATGCTTTATATATTATGAAGATTTGAAACATAAAATAATTTAAAAAAAATATTTTCTCAAAGCATTGATAAAATCGATTTTAAAATTTAAATTTGTAAGCTAATTTTTTTTAGAGTTTATTTTGAAATTTTTTATTTCAAAAGTGTCTGTATTCAAAATTCAAAATTAGATTTAACAATGAATTTCAAATATCAAATTTTAGCAAGTAATAAAATGAAAAGATCAATCTTTCCTACAAATATTTTTGAAGTAAAAAATTTATTTTATTTCTTAAATCTACATTATATGTAAAGCATTTTACATTAAAATTATTTAAATTAATTCAAAGATTAATTGTAATTTCAAAAGATAAACTCTTTGAATTGAAATGATATTTTGAATTGATCATCAACTTCAAGATGCCAAACAGTACTAAAACCTAAATTTTATGTAGCTCTATTGAATGCGAGTCTTGACTTTGACATCTCCGATCAAGAAAACTTATCCGAACCAAAAGATAGATTCCTCATAATGTCAACGAAATTTAATCAAAAACATGTTCTTTTAATTTTTAAAAATTTATTTAAAAATTTTTTTCTAATAAACGTTTTGAAATAAAAAATTTATTTAATTTTTACAAAAATCACAAAAAAATAAAATGCCACTTGGTAATTTGAAAGAACGATTTTGTCCTAAAGGTTGTAGAAGAAGAGGAGATATAATTGGTCGTAAATATTTGAAAAAAAAAACAATTAAATTGGCTGAAGAACTGACTAATTTTTTTGGTGTATGAAACATTATATGAGTTAATATAACGAAAAAATAGGAAATAGCAAAAACAAACTGACTATGACGAATGGAAATGAATCGGTTTCAACTTTAAGTTCGAATAATGAGGAAAGAAATGATTGGATCAATTGTGAGGTTTAACCTTCAATTTCATTCCGATCAAATCATGTTTTTGATAATCTTTCAAGTGATAAATTTGTACAATAAGATAATGTAGATAATAATAGCAATGATAGTACAAATGAAGAAGTAAATGTGCCAAAAAAATCTGTTTCAATGAACAAAACCATAGATAAAGAATAAGCTGTTTTCGATTTGGAAAGAGCGTATGCTTCAGATAGTTTTTGTTTTATTTGTAAAAGAAAAACTGGATCTAAACCAATGACAACTTTATCAATAGAAGCTATTATTGACGTTTATATGAAGAGAGATGTTTTAATACCACAAGGAACCAGGTCATGTAGTGAGCATCTAACTGATAATTATTATGTGAAAGACAATCAGATCGACAAAATACGAATTGTTGAAAAATCTATTGGTTTATCAAAAGAAAATCTAAAAGAAATAATTGCTTGTATTAAAATCCGTGAGACTCAGAGATCAAGTTTGTTTAGAAAATTTAGTGATTTTCCTACAGTAAGTGAAGAAGTTTGTTTTAGGATAACCGGATTTACAAAAGATGAACTATTTTATATATATATTGAGTTAAAATTATTAATTTTCTCGAAAAATCGATCAATGTTTCAGTCGATCGCAATATATTTGTTTTTGCTAAAAACAGGACTCGATCAAGAAATGATAGCAAATATTTTTGAAATAGAATAGACAGACAGTAAGCAATATTTGTTCACAAATCAGAAACGCAATGTTAAAAGATTTTGTTCCAAAGTATTTAGGAGCAAAATACTTTTCACGCGAAGAATGGATTTAAGTCCACATGCGGTGAATTTCAACCACGGCTTAAACTCAATTTAAATTTTTAATTTAAATTTAAATTCGTTCTCCTTACATATCTTTGGTGATAGTGACTAACCAACCAAATGAAAATTAAAGCTTTGATATCTTTGATAACAGCTTTGTTTCTTCGTTCTCAAAAAGCTCAGATTATTCTTCGGTTCAACTCTTAGACGGTAGTTTTTCCTCCAAGTCTTAAACTTCAACTGAAATTACTTCAAAAAATCAACATGGTAAGCTAAAATTTTGGTACACATAAAATATGGAACATTAAAGGGGAAAGTAAAGATTTAAGCCAAATTGCTCTCGAACTTGGTTATGAATTAGGTCCAAAAATTCAATTTAGAGAACTAAAAAATATTCTATCAAAGTATCCAGCAATTTTGCCTGAAAGCAATCTTGAAATCTAGCAAAAAAATGTGGAAGTAAAATTGTATTTTGCCTAAATATATTAGACTTATATCCATTAGAAGGTCTATGGTGTTATTTTTAACAGTATACTGTATAAGAACGAGAACAAATAAAAAGTTTCCTAGAATGATTGAGCTATTAACAAAATAAAGGGAAAAGTTTTTTGGTTAAGTTCAGGACTTTCAAAAAAATTAATAAGACATTTTTGGCACTGTTTAATAGGTTACAAAAATGGTTCAACGCACGTTGAAGTTTTTAAAGCTTATTTTTCTGGAAAATTCAAAGAAACAATAGCCAAACATTTAAGACATTCGAATTCTTAACTTTAAAGATTTATTTATTGGAGTCTTAAGTGATCCCTGGAACTACATTCACGATTCAAGTAAAAAAAAGTGTTTTTTTGTTGTCTTTTTTTTAACTTTTTTAAAATAAAACTATATACAAAAATTTAGAAAATTTTATTCTCTTTCAGAATATATAAAATTTAAAAAAAAAATTTAATTTAATTACTGAATACTTGGATCTGAAAGAACTACAACTTTTTAAAGGGTTAGTTATTTTTAGACCCATGGGTATAGAATTTTTTTTTGAGTCTCCCAAAATAAAATTAAATTTGCGGTCTCAACGTATTTTACGAATTTAAAATCAAAAATTAGAGATTCAGATAGCACTTAAGTTTTGAATTATTGGAACTTTATTTTAAACTAAGGGAGCTTTAGCTCGGTACTGTAAAAAAATGAATAAATAATAAATAAAACAGAACAAATACAAAGTTAACTTTGAACTGATCTTAATTTATAAATTAAAGCAATTTAGTTAATAAAAACTACTCGTAAATACTAGTAAATTCAATATTGAATAAATTCATCAAATAGTTTACTGTTATATAAAAAATATGATTTAATATTGGTCTATTATATGTCCCGGTTAATCCATCAGATAGTCTTGCCACTATGTCTAGTTTAAAAAGTTAGCATTTGTTTAAGATTTAACGATTTGGGAAGAAAGGTGTCAATTACATAACATATTTATATTCTTTAGAATTGATATTCATATAATAGTCTGACAATAAGAGCAACAAAATGCCTCCGTACTTAACTAACATATTCCTTACTCAAATAAAAAAATTGTTTCAAGATTATAAGCAATCTAAATTTATTTATTTAAAATTGGTTAAAATCATCCTCAATTTAATAAAAATTCGCTGGTCTGAAGAACGCAACAATTAATATCGTTTTTTGAAAATGATTGAAAAAATCTAAAATTTTATTTTAAGGAATTTGTCCTAGATTATATAAAATCTGGTTTATCATCACTATTTCTTTAGATTCTTTTTCAGTTTTTTTCAGAAAATAGAAAATAAATAATTTCATTAAAAACCTCTTGACTATTAATAAAAAATATGTCCCAAATATCTAAATTTAAACTTCAGTTGGATTATAAATTAGTCACACATTTTTTTAAAAATAATCAAAATAAGAATCTGCCAAAAAATGAAGACAATAATATTAATCTGTTTGGTTGCAACTCTGTCCAAAGGATTGTATTGCCAAAATGAAATTTCAGATGACCAAGA
Organism: Brachionus paranguensis; assembly: GCA_016802215.1. Classification (NCBI taxonomy): domain Eukaryota; kingdom Metazoa; phylum Rotifera; class Eurotatoria; order Ploima; family Brachionidae; genus Brachionus; species Brachionus paranguensis. The sequence goes on from JAESIX010000004.1 coordinate 582,967, forward strand.
AATTCAACGACCTAGTCTTATAGAGATGATCAAACTTTTGCCACCCATACAAGCTCAATTGATTCCATCCGACTCACAAAATCCAATTCAAATTCAAATTTTAGACTCAGGCGAAAGCATTGAAAAACTTGAGCAGCAAGGACAGCAAGAACAGCAAGAACAGCAAGAACAGCAAGGACAGCAAGGACAGCAAGGACAACAAGGACAGCAAGGACAACAAGGACAGCAAGAACAGCAAGAACAGCAAGAACAGCAAGAACAGCAAGGACAACAAGGACAGCAAGGACAGCAAGGACAACAAGGACAGCAAGGACAGCAAAGACAGCAAGAACAGCAAGAACAGCAAGAACAGCAAGAACAGCAAGAACAGCAAGAACAGCAAGAACAGCAAGAACAGCAAGAACAGCAAGAACAGCAAGAACAGCAAGGACAGCAAGGACAGCAAGAACAGCAAGAAGAACAAACTCAATAAATTAAAATTCAATTTATTTAAACAAATGATTTTTGCCTGATTCTTTCTTTCTTTCATCTTTTTTTAAATTGTCTAATTTTTATTTAATAGATTTATATCTATTAAGTAAAATAAATGTTTTGATATCCAATAAATGTTATAAATGTAATTTATCGAACTTTTTTCCTTTTTATTAGAATATGCTACTTACACTGTAAGAATTTAGAGTACCATTTTATAGATGATAATTAACATTTGAGAGTTGTCATCTCGAAAGTTACATTTTTGAGTTTTTACTTGAAACTAAAATTTTGTTTTTTACTTAAAAGAAACATTCTTTTTTACATAAGACAAGAAATTTTTTGTTTCCATGCGTAAATATTTTTTTGTTAAATCAAAAATTTTTTATACTTAATATAAAAAAAATGTTAATTATTGATTTCAAAAAAATTATGCAAAATTCGGAGATGAAAAAAAATTAAATATGAAATTTAAAAAAAATTAGCACTAAAAAACGATTTACATAGTTATTTCTATTTTTACAATTAAAAATAGCAGAAGGTTTCTCTTTCTCGATCTTTTACCTAGTAAAAGCATCTGTTTTATCATAAGGCTTTCGATTGTATACATATATGTTTTTTTTCTCAGTTTTACTGGTATTACAATTTTCTATACCAAAGTACATTATTGGCCTCACCTCAGTATTGAACAGTTTAGCTTTTACTTAATTGAACAGTAATTTTTACTTATTTCTGATTTTTACTAAAATGTTACATTTTTTGAATAAATTATCGAAAAAGTCAAGTATATATTTTAAATTATTTAGGCATATTTTATATATTTTTAATTAATTTTTGCCATGGTTCAATTATTAAAAATGAAATTTTCATTTAATAAAGTTATTTATCAAGCAATTTCTAGATTTGTCTTCTTATTTCAAATAGAAAAGTATGTTTTAAAATGGTCTTAGATATAAGTTTTTATTGAATTAATGTTGGTCAAATTTTTGAAATTTCTAAATGTTTAACTTATTATGATTTGATTAAATAAAATAAATTATATTTTTTCAACTTTTAAAATCTAAAAAAAATTGAACGCTTTTTTCTATAAAAAATTAAATTTTTATAATATTGAAATAAAAGATTAATTTAATTTTTAATTAATACTGAAAAAAGTTCTATTTATCAAAATTAGTCATAATTTTTCAGTCAAATTATAAAATTTCAAAAAAATAGAAAATCTAAATTTTTTAATTTACCTAATTTAGAATATTAGTACTCATTAAATATATTTTTTGTAAATTCCCACTAATAAAGTGTAATTTTGTTTTCATAAAAAATTTGCTGAAAATCAGTTTAAACGTTTAATATATTTAGGAAATCAGACAGTTGTTTTTTATTTTTTAAAAGAAAACTACACTTTGTTAGTGGAAATTTACAAAAAATAAATTTAATTTATAAATTTTAAACGATTTAGAATAATTATTAAAACTAATATCGGTAATGCAAAATTTAATTTTTTTTAAGATAATTCTAGTTAAAAAAGTTAGTTAAACATTTTTGAATTCACCACTTACTAAATGTTAATTAATTTTACGCAAATTTAAGTTTAGTTTGATTTTAAATTGCAAAAATAAAAAAAACAAGAAAATGAAATTTGACATAATATTTAATGATATTTAGTAAGTTCTGAATAAGGAATTCATTAATTTTTCGGATTATGAATTGATTGTAAATTTTATCAAAATTGACTAAATTTACGTAAGTAAATAAACAAAGATGTACGGCCAAATATTTTGCAGACGGTCCTTAAACCTTCAGAAAATGTCGTAGAAAAATGAAGAATCTTTTTTTTTAAAGATAATTAAACGTAATTTGTACAAAATTTTAAAATTCTTTTCCTCAAAATATCTTACAATTTTTAAATTATTTTGGCCGGACTTTTTTGCGGTCTAAAAATCGGACTGTCAACGAAACCGGCCAAATGGTCGTAAAAAACAGTCGATGAACTGCTCTTACCGTATCCAACACTAATCTGAACATCACAGAAATTTTTTTTTGAAAAAACTGTGATGCTTGATCGAATGGATTTAAAAGGCATTGTATTAATAATATTATATAAAAACATAAAATTTACTTGACATTTTTACTCCATAAATAAAAAATTAGACTATTTTTTTTAATTTTAAATTTCTAAATAAAAATATTTTAATTAAAATAATTGAATTTTGAAAACTCTTCAAATAAAAAACATTTTTTTTTAATTTTAAAATATTAAATTTTAAATTTCCTCTGCGTGTTTCTTATTTAAAAAAATCAATTCTGTTTTTTCTGAAAGTAGGAATATAATCTTTGATTTTGCATTGAATTTCAAAATAGGTTTCATAATCAAGGTCTCATTTTTTTTATGCTAAGATTTTCTTGAATTTTAAAGTTATTTGAATTATTTAAAAATTGATTTTATATTTAAAAGTATTTCAAATTATTAAATAAAATTTTAATAATTTAGAATTGATTTTTTTGATAAAAATTTTAATTCAAAATTTATTTGTTAAAAATTTATTTTGAAAAACTTTTAAAATACCTAAAATTCCTTGATTCGTTTTTACATCACTTATTGCATTCATCAAATCTTCGCTAATTCTTCGATAAATAATTCCCTTTTTAATTAAACTTTTGTCAGTAAGCAATTCGTCATCAGAATAGAAAACTCTTTGGAGCGTAACACAGTCAACCTTTATAGCTTCTTTTAGTAAAATTTTTCCTTCTAACAAAATTAGATTCTTTTTCGAAATTTTATTCGAAAAATATTTTAAATCGTTCAAGCTGCTTTTCATGTTATTTATTGAAAATTTTGTAATTTTTCGATCTATGACATATCTATTTTTAACCTTTTAAAAATATTTAATTTAAATTTAAATAGAAAATATATTCATTACTTTTGATATAAAGTCCAAATTATTTGCATTTTTTCTCAGCGAGTTAAATATTCTTGATGTTCCAAATTCTTAAAAATATTTTAAAAAAGATCTGGTATATATACAATGCCAAATTTTTTAATTTTTCATAAAAAAAGATTCAAAGACAAGAATGAAAACTTTAATGCTTATTTGCCTATTTGGTATATTGACAAAAGGATTGATTGCTCAACAGGAGCAAGAACAAGACCAGAATGAAATGGAATCTAGACAACAATTGATGGAGAATATGCTTCTAAGACAAATATTCAAAATGGTCCCTCCAATTCAAGCACAAATTATTCCTTTTGAAGCTCAAGATCCAGTTCAAGTTCAATTTGTTCGTCAACAAGATATGAAACAAATGACGCAAATGGAAGACCAGCAGGATCAAGAAGATCAACAAGAACAAGAAGAACAAAGAGATCTTAAAGAACAAGTAGAACGAGAAAGACAGGTGGGTCTGCGAGAACGGCAGCAAGGTCTCGCAGCGGCTGTTATATCTCCTCCATCTCCAGTTTTACCATTTTTTCCTGCTCGTCCTGTACGTCCTCGAGTGCAGAGCTTATTTGTTTAAGTTTTTTTTTCAATAAACAAACTCAAAAAATAAACTATTCTTGAAATAAATTTTAAATTTTATTGTAACAATTTTTTCTAAATTTTATAAAAAGTATAAGAAAACGAAAAACGCACTTAAGTGAAAATTTACTTACTATTTAAGCAAAAACATCTCATTCTAAAATAACTAATTAATATTATTAAATTTATTTATTAAAAAAATTTATAAGTGAAAATTTGAAAAAAGGATTTTCAAACAAAAAAATTTTGAGATAAAATAAAAATATTTTAGAGATGATCGTCACTTTTTGAAAACAATTTATTCTAAATTATTGAGCTTTTTATTTTTAATATTATTTTTAGAAATTAATCTAATTTATGTTTATTTAATTAGTACATTAAAATGAATAAATAAATAATCATTTAAGAAAACAAGAAAAACAAGAAACACACGTAAGCCAAAAGTCAAGAAAAGAAAAGCACACGTAAGCCGAAAGAAAAGTGTAAAGTAAAATCGAAAAAAAACGTAGTAAAAGCACGCAGTTTTTTTTATTCAAAATGGACACAAATTTTTTGCTTGAAGCAAACTGGCCAACGTTTGGACAGGGTGTTGTATCTGGTCATTCAAAAACGTTACATGATTGGTGTGGTAATATTTCGAAATTTGTCTTGGAGCTTTCAAATCGTTTAAAACATCTGGAAGAAAGAGAGATTGAAAAAGACATTGAACTAAATAAACTGAGAGCTCAATTGGCAGCAGCAAGTAAAACGAAAAACTCACCCAACATCAGTAGTCAATGGGTTCAAGTAGTAAAACAAGGTTCTAAAAATGCTAAAAAACCAGCTGAACAGATAGCTGTAGCAAATGCGACCATCAGCGAAATGAATGAAAGAATGAGAAGAAGAAAAAATGTTATTATTTATGGTGTGCCAGAATCAAAGAAAGAGATTTTAACAGACAAGAGAGCTGAAGATGAAGAAAAAATCAAAGAAATTCTGACCACTATTGGAAAAAGTGATGTCAAGCCAGCGTATTCGAGACGTTTGAGATCTAAAGACCAAAGTAAACCAGGTCCAATTTTGGTGGAACTCAAAGAAGAAGCAATCAGAAATCCATTACTCCTTGCAGCCAAAAAGTTGAGAGATTCAAATTCTCTCAAAAATGTTTATATTAGTCCAGATTTGACTGAAACGGAAAGAGCTTTAGACTATGAATTGAGAAAACAAAGAAACGAAGCAAATAATGGTCTTTCACAAGACTCGCCCTTTCGATATGGCATCCGTGGAAATCAGATCGTCAAATTCAAGAAGCAATAATCGTTCATCAGAAGCGTCATCACGTCTAGATAGTATCGAATCGTTAAAATGTATGTATTTAAATGCTACTTCTTTGAACAACAAACTAGATGAATTTAGTGTTGTTATTGAAACATATAGCCCACAAATTGTGGCAATTAGTGAGACTTGGTTCAAGAGCATCTCACTTACAAACGTAAAAGGATACAATGTGTACAGAAAGGACAGAAGTGATGGACGCAGAGGCGGTGGTGTATGTCTCTACATTGATGAATTTATCGACTCATTTGAATTAAATGATGCAGGTTTTAATTTAAGTAAAATTGAACAAATTTGGGTAAGAGTAAACTTTAACTCCGAAAAGTATTTAGTTGGCTGTATTTATAGGCCAAACGATTTTGTTGATATGAACGATATTGATTTAATTTTCAAGCAAGCTAAAGACTATGTGGATGAAAAAGGTTTTAAAGATCTTCTAATAATGGGTGATTTTAACTTTCCATCAATCAACTGGTCAAATGGCTGTGTGTCAGAAATTTTAAACGAAAATGGCATCGAACATAAATTCAGAGAGACGCTAAACGACACTTTTCTATACCAGCATGTAAATGTCCCCACTTTTCAAATGGCAAACGAAAAAGCTGTCAACACTTTAGATTTGATTTTCACGACCCAATCTGGCAGTGTGTATGCAATCGATACAAAATTTGTGCTCGGTAACATAAATAAAGGACATCTGGCTATCTTTTTCAATTTTATTCTCAAAAACAAGGTTAGTAAGAAATCACATACCTGTAAAAAATTTATCTATAATAAAGCTGACTTTGTAAAAATTTCACATTTTCTTTCAAATATAAATTGGGTGCACTTGTTTGAGAATTTAAATATTCAAGAAATGTACGATGAGTTAATTTTCTATGTAAGCGAAGCTAGTAATCGATTCATTTCAGTGACAGATGGCTCAAAAAAGAAAACTATCTCAAAACCTTGGATTAAAGATGATCTCAAGATCTTAATCAGAAATAAAAGGAATCTTAGATACAGGAACTGTTCATGTAACTGGAAGGATATGAATCTTTATAAAGATTACAAACGTACCTGTAAATTAGTTTTATCAGAAATTAAAAAAGCCAGACTAACATATGAACAAAATTTAGTGGAAAAAGCTAGGAAGAATCCTAAAATATTGTATAAATACTTAAATGATCAACAAGTAGTCAAAGAATCAATTAAAGCATTAAAAAGTCAAACAATGAAATAACGCACGAACCGAAAGAGATATCAAATCTTCTTAATAAATGTTTTCAAGATGTTTTTGTTATTGAACAAGATGGTGAGCTTCCACCTTTTGAAGTTGAGTTTGATGAAAGCTGGTCAGAATATAGTGACATTGATCCAAATGATATTAGTTATGAAATGGTATTTAAAAAATTACAAGACCTAAATCAAAATAAATCATGTGGTGTAGACAAGCTTCATCCATAATTGCTTAAAAATTGTGCAGAAGCCTTTACTGTTCCTTTAACTTTGATTTTCAGAGAATCTTTATCCAATAGTCAGCTTCCAATCCAATTCAGATCAGCAAATATTACTCCATCGTTTAAAAAAGGTGATAAATCAATGCCGAGCAATTATCGTCCTGTGTCTTTAACTTCAATTCCGTGCAAAATAATGGAAAGCATAATTAGAACCAAAATGGAAGATTATCTTTATAAGCATAATATTATATCTAACGAACAGCATGGATTTGTAAAGAAAAAGTCATGTACCACTAATCTTCTGGAAACTCTAGATTTCATCTCAATGAGTCTTAATAAAAGTATCCCTGTTGATGTGATTCTAATGGATTTTGCGAAAGCATTTGATACTGTTCCGCACAGAAGACTAACAGCTAAATTGAAAGCGTATGGCTTTGGCGGTCTGACACTAAAATGGATTGAAGCTTTCTTGAAAAATAGAAGGCAACGAGTTTTTTATCGGATTGGGTTGATATTTTTAGCGGTGTACCACAAGGCTCAGTGATTGGTCCACTATTGTTTGTTTTGTATATCAATGATCTACCAAAAGGATTAGAAAATGTTGTCAAATTGTATGCAGATGATACTAAAATGTTCTCGCAAACGGGATCAGAAATAAGCGCAGCGAAACTACAATTAGATTTAGATTTAGTTTTCAAGTGGACTCAAGATTGGCTTCTTCTCTTCAACACATCAAAATGTGTGGTCATGAATTATGGTCATAAAAACAAATATTTTCCTTATTTTATCAATGGTAAGCAGCTATCAACGTCAGAAACCGAAAGAGATCTTGGAGTTATTTTTAATACAAATCTGAAATGGAAAAATCAAGTGTTAGAGGCTACAAACAAAGCAAATCAAATGCTAGATCGCATCAGGAAATCATTTGCTCGTTTTGATTGTAAGTTATTTAAATCTCTGTATTTAACTTTTGTTCGTCCACTTTTGGAATTTGCGGTGCCTGTATGGTCTCCAATTCTTAAGTCTGACTTTGAGAATGTTGAAAGGATTCAACGCAGAGCTACGAAATTTGTTTCTGCAATTAGAAACAAACCGTATGAAAGCAGATTGAAGGCTTTGAACATTCCAAATCTGATGGAAAGAAGAAAAAGAGGTGATCTAATTCAATTATACAATTTCATGCATGGAATAGAATTGGTTGAAAAAAGCAACAATTTTAATGTCACTAAAAACCAAGGAAGAGGTCACTGCTTTAAATATCACAAAGAAATTTCAAGGCTCCAACATAGAGATAACTTTTTTTTCAACAGAACCGCTAGCATATGGAACTCGCTGCCTAATCAATTAGTTGAAGCCCCCAATGTTAACAGCTTTAAAGCAGGCATTGATTGCTGGATGAGCAGCAATCAATCACATCAGCTATCTTAGTGTGCCTTGTCAGCACACTCGCTGGCTAGCCAGCTACAGTCTAAACTACTACTATTACTACTATAAATAATAAAAAAAACAGAATAAATACGAAGTTAACTTTGAACTGATCTTAATTTATAAATTAAAGCAATTTAGTTAATAAAAACTACTCGTAAATACTAGTAAATTCAAAATTGAATAAATTCATCAAATACTTTACTGTAATAAGATAGTGAAGCAGAGCTTTTGATATGCGAGTAACGAAACGTTAAAAGATATTTTTGTATGTGCAAAAAATTAGTTTTTGAGATTTTATTGATTTTTAATAATAAATGAGTCTGTTCTTTGATATAAAAAAAATGTTTATTTATTTAATAAAAATTTGAATTTTTGTAATGTACTCTCTCTTAATTGGTTTAATCTAGTTTCTTCGTTCAATCTTGGAATCAAGTTAGCACTGTTTTTAATCCTGGTCAAAAGATCAAACGGATAGGGTACAATAATAAAATCGTTAACATTTTTTAACCTAGACAATGCAACAAAGGTTAGTCCTAGTGATTTTTCCGATTTTCCCAAATCTATTACAGCAGACTTAAGGGTTTGTCCTTGCGATTTGTGGATGGTCATAGCATAACCTAGTCTAACTGGGAGCTGTTCACGGGTACCCTTTCCAGATTTACAAAATGCTGTTATTGGATTAATTGGGATTATATTTTTTCTATCTTGATCTGAAAAAAATTGTGGTCCAGTATAATCTGGTATTTCAAATAACAGAGCCATTGGTATATCATCATGTACAAAATCATCTAACACGATTATGTCTTTTATTATTCCATTAGCACTGTTGACCAAGCCTTTTGGGGTCCATAAGTTAGATGTTAATGTAATTTGAGAATTATTTGAAATGTATAGCTGATTCGACAAACCATTGCACTGATCAGACGGAAGTCGTTTAGTTAAAATTGAGCTGTTTTTAGATTGAGCATACATTATAGGCTTATTTAATTCACATAATTGTGAAGAGCTTTGTTTTAATCTCATACGCACTGTTCAAAAATATAAACTTTCAAGGATTTCAAGAACTACTCCTTGATTTTTTTAATCAACTACTATTTTTTAACAAAATTCCAAAAAATTTTAACTGTTCAAAAATTGTCCCTATTCTTAAGGATTCTGGGAAGAATAACAATGATCTTAATAATATTAGACCTATCTCAATATTGAATTGTCTAGCTCAAATATTTGAAAAATTAATATTGATGAACTCTCCTAAACTTTATAATGTCAATAACAACCAATTTGGTTTTAAAAGAAAAACTTCATGTAATCATGCTATCTTTGTTGTTAAAGAAACAATTCTCAATTACCTCAATAAGGGTTCTGCTTGTAGAATAGCCTCGTTAGATGCTAAAAAAGCTTTTGACAAGGTTTGGAGAAATGGTCTATTTTTTAAGCTTCTAAATAAATTACACATATCATACTAGATTTTATTAAAAAAATATTATGACTCTTCTAAGGCGGTCATCACATTACCTAACAATATGAGTTCAGCCACATTTAATATAGAAACAGGTTTTAAACAAGGTGGTCTGTTATCACCCTTTCTCTACAATATATTTGTAGATGACCTTATTAATGAATGTTTACAAAAAGAACTTGGGGCTCTTTATAATAACCTTTATGTTTCAATTATTATCTATGCGGATGACATCATTCTGATTAGCTCAGTTGACAGCCATCTTCAATCACTTTTAAATATATGTAGTGATTTTGGAAATAAATGGAGAATAAAATTCAATTCCAAAAAAACTCATATAGTTAACTTTGGCAAAGTTCTATTTAACACAATCTTTAACCTAAATGGTACTGACCTCACCGAGACATGTCAAATTGGATACCTAGTTTTAATCATAAGTTCAAATCTTGATTTCAATATTCAAATAATAGATAATTTCAAAAAAGTGCAGAGCAGTTTCTTCGGAATTTCATTTCTTCTCACAAAAAATAATCCCAACACTTCACCAAACTTTAAATCATTTATATATAAAACATATTGTTTATCTAAATTTACATACGGTCTGGAGGCCTTAACCCTTAATGGTAGTACAAAAGACATTATAAATATTTTACAAAACAACCTAATTAGGCAAATGTTTAAATTAGGCCCTTACTGTCGAGTTCTAAAAATGCTCAAAATTTTTAATTTTGACGAACTCTATCTATTCTCAAAACTTTCCTTCATAGACACAATTAAACACAATTATCTATCTTCTCAAATTTTTAAATCGATGCTGTATGAACCCCCGACTAAAAAATCACTCTCATCCGACATAAAGTTAATAACATACTATTTTAATATTGAGGCCCACAATATTACCAGTAATATAAATAAATTAAAAGAGAAAATAAAAAATAATCACAATACTAATGATGGTATCTCGGACTCTATCTGGCTGTGTCTAAACAAATTAAGATTCAAACATTATAGACAACTTTTGAAGGAGTTATTAAAATATGATTAAAATCCATGTCAAATGTAATAATTTCTCTCCTAATCTCTTTTCTTCTGAACTGAAATTTTTACCTATTTTATTTATTTTTTTTTTTTTTGTAATATTTTTTTATTTTTCTAAAAACAATTTAATTATTTTTACTTCTCCTTAAAGGAGGTTAATTTAATATTAATAAATAAATAAATATTGTAATGAACTTTGATAAAGTGGGCCACTCATTAATAGTCGACAAACTTCACATTGGCCTAAATCCCGTTGACCACATGAAGTTTTCAACATTAAAGACCTTAGTTTTGATCTTGGATCATCTTCTTCGCTAGTTTGGCCCAAAATTGTCCTAAGTGCATCCATGTACGTTTGACTTGATTTCACTGGCTTAGCAGCATATTTAACCATATAACGTATCGCTGCATTTTTTCAATTATAATTTGCATGTCCGTGTTGCCCCTCCAATGGTGACAACAAAGGATATTGTGCACATTCATATTCGAATCATTCCTTTTGAGTTTTATTTCAGCAATAATTGTATTTTCGGTTTCTTTGAAAACTATTTCGGTTTTATCATGTAACGGAATTGGAAATTCAAATCGGGATTCTTTACCTTGCTTTTTGGATTTACAATATCCATCTGGCCTACTTACATGTCGTTGAACAAAATTAACAAGGTTTTCATAATCTTTATCATAATCTTTGGTATCAATTTCAAGAAAATTTAATGAACTTGGGTGAATTTCAGATTGTCCATCATATATAAGGGTCGAACGGGAATTCATAGCTGAGAGAAGAGTTTCGGCATATGTAATTACTTTAGTTTCACTTGCCTTCCCTTCTTTAATTAAAGCTAAAAGTTCATTCTTCTTACTTTCATCATATTTATTAGGGTCTAGTTGTTTTTCTGCTCATCTCCCGACGTATACTTTTTTGGTAAGTTCGGTAAGACCAGGACCATTTTTAAATCTAGCGGCACCATGCGCATGAATAGATGATCTGGCTTGCCATTCATAACGGTGCCATCGCCATTCACAATCTAATATTCCGTCAAAAACAACTTTTAAATAACGTGTCTTGGCTTCATTAGAAAAACCACCTGGCAATAAGCGGTGAAGATCTTCCCAGTGGTTGTCAGCATATGAGAAGGTAAAAAATACAGTTGCTGGCTTTTTTTTCAAATGTACTCTCTAATTCTATTCTTCTTTGGTATCAGTAAGCATTACTTCCAGTAATATTTGCCGAGTATGGTGTCATTTTTCTTAGAAGTTTTTCGGCTAATTTTTTTAAATTATTTTTTTTTATATATATATATTTTAATATATTTTTTTAAATTACCAGAGCCATCGTTTAGCATTTTTTTAAAATCATTTATAGTCAAATTAGTGTCACCGGGGTTCTGCTTCAAGGAAACTTTTGTTTGGTCAAGTGTACGATGACGACTAATTCGATCATCCATCCAAAATTTAAATCGTAGGTGCTCTGCAAAGGGATAATAGTTGAATTTTGTTTTCGAGTTGACTGTTGCATATTTCAATAAATGTTGAACTGCTAATGTTTCAGACACCATTTCTTTGCGAGATTTTTTTGTTGGATCGCCGGATCCAAACGGAAATAGTTTTGGAAACACTAATAAACATATTGTAAGACTTTTTCTTCTTCCGGTTGAATAAAAAAGTGACCATCTGTATCATTTCGAAATGATTCTGTACAATTTCGGGTCCAAGGTCTTGATTAAGTATTTCTTTTTCATGTATATTTAGTTGTTCATCAGTTATTTCGTTAAAATAAAATGGTATTTGATCATTTGGTAGCAAATTGAGTTTTTCTTCATTGAGTTGAATACCATATGATCTCTAGGAAGGGTTGTTTTTTATTAAGAAATCTAAAGCCATTGCTACGCGGTTTTTGTTTACTTTAAATTCTTTTGAAATTTTTTGAACCCTAGACGATACACACTCATTACAGGCAAGATTGGTGAAATTAACATTTCCTCAATCATAGTTAAATTATATAAGCTATTTTTCACTTAATAAGTGGTGATTAGGATTCATGTCATTGTGAGAAGTAAACTTGTTTTTATAATAATGACATGTCTCACATTTTGCTAATTTTGTTGGCCAAAGTTCAAAACAATTAGTACAATAAAAAGTTTCATATTCTCTTACACTGGTATGAAACTTTTGAATTTACATAAACAATCATGGGTATACCCATGGTTGTTTATGTCCTTGGGTGCAATATTTGTAATCGGTGGATTTAATGCGGAATTTCGGTTCTTCGTATTGTACTTGCATTTAAGGTTTCGAATAGATATATGATCTGCAGCCCCACATTTACATTTAGGAATCGACAAAGTTGGATCTATAAAAATAGAATTCGATTGTTGTGTCATTTTTTCTGACTCGTTTAATTGTTTTGAATTAGTGTTAATTAATGTTGCGGAAACAAGTTGTTTTAAATTCCTATTAGTAGATATTAGTGACTGATTTTTTATGTTTAATGGACATTTTAAGCTACTGGTGTAAGAATGATCAATATTTCCACATGAACATTTCTCTTTTCTTGGTCCATTTGATTTATTTAATCTACGATATAGATTTTCGCAAGTTGAACGAAGCTAAAATTAAAGATTCAAACCCTTTGCCAAGGATAGATGAGTCAGTTGACGCGCTTGGAGGTTCGCGCTATTTTACCACACAGGATCAACAAATGGTTTCTGGCAAATTCAGAGAGATTCTGGCGAAAGTAGTAAACAGAAAGCTGCGTTTTGTGCAAACAGCAAACCATTTATGATATTTACTTAAGCGTCTGGTAGTGATCTTGGTGCAGTTTTGGAACAGTATATTGGAGACTTGTCACATCCGATTACGTACGCGAGTCGTCAACTGACACGTCAGGAAAAGAATTATTCTACCAGTAAGAGTGGAATGTTAGCGATAGTTTGGGTGACAAAGCACATTAATAGCTATATGTATGGTCACAATTTCAAGGTTTTCACCGATCACATGAGACAGAGCGTCACCGAGCTACACGGAAGATATTACAGTTGACATTGTTGACAATGGATTCGCGAATATTTAAGGTACACCGATAGCGATTATTGCTGATCAAGGTCGTAATTTTGAGTCAAATAAGTTGAAAGAGTACTGCGAGAAAAAAGAAATTAAAAAGTTACGCACAACTGCCTATACCATCACAATGCAATGGGTTAACTGAAAGGACAATTTGAACAATTAAAGAGAAGCTATCATGACACATGTTAATGTAAATGAGACACACGACAATTGGATGCCAAAAACTCAATCAATTTTAATGTTCGAGACATAGTTGTTTTAGTCAACTCTTGGCAAAGACCTGATCAGGTTAAAAGTTTTAAAACAAAATTTAATGGACCATTCAAAATTCTCAAAAAGATTAATTATGCTAACTTTAGGATTCAAGAATTAATAACAAATAACAAACAAGAGTCAAGTTGTTCAATACAATTGAATGCGCAAGTACGGCTCTATATTAAATCAGCAGACAAAAAAATAAACAGTTTGAAATAGTAAAATTAAAAGGAACTAATTAAATAATACAAAATAGCAATAAAAAGCGCCAAGAAAAAAACAGCAAGTGTTAATTGAAATATAATTGAAAGAGCATAATTGAATTAAGAAAAAAAATGGAAAATGAAATTGATAATTTGATAGCTAATATCGATCAAATAACATTAAATAAAGGAAAAGTGACAGCATCACAAAAGCTTCATCCACAGTTATCATTTAATGGCTATTTTTTTCGGAGCTATAGCGAAAGTGGTGGTAAAGTCAATTGGCGTTGTGTGAAGAAAAATTGTTTTGCCAAATGCTATACTTTCGGCAAACAAATTGGTTCTGAATATGAAATTAACTTTAAGAATCCTGAAGATGAAGAACATCCGAATCATGCTCCGAAAATTGTTAAATTCGACTTGAAAGAAAAAAGAAGAAAAATAAAAGAAGCAACTTTGACTTGTGCAAAAATTTTTGTCAAAAAGACTTTTTTCTTTTTAATTAATTTTATAGATTTAATTGATTGATTAAAAACACTTGCTATTTTAACTTGTCATTTTTATTTAATTAATAAAGGTATTTTGCTAAAATAATGGTGCTCTTTTAATTGATTTGTTTTTTTACCTTTGCTATTTTAATCAATTTATTATAATCGATTCTATTTTAATCTACCCCCCCGCAAGTACTATGATCGAAATCATACCGCAGTTCAGAATTTCGCGAGTTCAAAAACAGCTCCGGATATTAACGTTTTAGACGCTAATAGCACGAAAATAGAAGAAGCACTTTTTCAAAATTTGTCGAAAGAGAATTGCAAATTTAAACAACATACAGCATTTAAACCTAGAAAATTTAATTATTGATCCAGATAAAGATGAAATTAAAAGACCAAACGAGAAAATCACAACTCAGTTGTCAGAAGATTCTAAACTATAACAAAACAGTTGTAATATTTATGTTGAAAACATTGAGCCAAAATCTCAAACACTGGTTGAGAGCCAACAGCTAGTTAAAGCCGATAACATAAGAGTTGTTGTCGCAGACGATACACTAAGCGACATTATGGATCAAATATTTAACGCTGATAACCCGATAAGTGGTAATCAAAATTTGTTTGATGAAAGTAATGCTACTAGATTAATCAAAAACATTGTGAATGCGAAAACGATGTACAAGAAAATGTGGAAATAGGAACAAGTTTAGAGCCTTTCAAAATTATGATAATCAGTTTTCGCTAGCAACTGAAATTATTGAATGTGTTAAAGAAAGGAATGAAAATTTTTACTATAAGGTACCGAATTCTAATTGAAGTATTAAATTTGCCAGCGACTTTGGTTTACTTTTCATGCTGGAAAAATTCCCAAGGGTTTTAAATCAGGGCCGTTACAAACTCCTAAGTCGGATAACGAGAACTAAATGGATATAAACTAGTTAGTTAAGTATTATGTTTTATTCCATAATCAATTAATTTTATTTATTTTATTTAATTTGTTTATTCAATTTTTTTAATTCAATTTAATAATGCTTAATTATTTTATTTTATTTAAGTTAAATTATAGTTCTATTTTGTTCACATTCAAATTCAAACTCATATTAAAATTGTATTAAATCTTAATTTAAATTTCGAACACAAAAAAAATAAAAACAAATTTCAGGGCTCGGTCAGTATTGGATCCTACTAACACGTGACGTACACGCAAGCTTTCCTGTCATTGAAGAACGTCATTTCGTATTTTATAACGTATTTTCACTTTAATATCTAAACTTAAGACAATGCGGGATTACATCAGAAATCGTTGACACAGAAGTCAAACTCTGCTACTATAAAACTTATGGGAGACCGAAGTTATACTATGGCTTTGAAAATTTGTACATAAACAAAAGTCAAACAAAAAAATTTCAAAGACTAGAATCAATTCTTGTTAAGCCAATGTTTGGTATTGCAAAATTGTATAGAGCAGATTAAAAGACAAGACACATACACAAGCAGTGTATAAATGATTAAGATTTGTCTAAAAATGACGGGAGGTGAAAGAACAAATGGACTATACAGAGTGCCCAAAATAAACTTTGATAAACAAATAAATTAACAGATTTATCTATTTTCTTTATGGTTTTTATATTTTTTTTATTATTAGGAAATACTTTAATTCAATTTTTTTTATGATATAATAGTAACTTTATCTTCTTTTTTTTTAATCTCTTTTGTATATATTTGAATTCTTGTATAAAGTGATTGAGGTCCGCGATAGACGCTCCAAACCTCTTATCGCCTTGGTTGCACTTTTTTGGAATTCATAAATAAAATAAATATTGAAAATCAAAAAATTTGATTAATGCTTTTTAAAATTTTTTCAAAAAAGATTCAAAAGAAATAAAATAATAACAAAGAAATTTTTTATTTCTTATATAAAATCTTTCTGAGCTCAAAAGCCAGAACAGCAAATGCAACACTACAATTTAAGCTTTCCATATTAGTAGGAATATTTATTGGTATTACTTTGTACTTTTGATTTACTAATTCATAAAAATGATCATCTACACCATGGGCTTCATTTCCGATAACTAGGCAAATCTTATCATCTGGATTTAATTTTTTTGATAGGTCTATATAATCAACAGCATCATGTACTAAATTTGAATCCGCAATCAGTATTTTATGGTCGTTTGTGATATACTTGAATATGTTTTTGGAAATGATGTTCTGATTAATATCTATATAAAAATGCCCACCCATGGCCGATCGAATGACTTTTTGACTCCATGGATTTACTGAGCCTTTTGTGACCAATATTTGCTCACAGCCAATTGATGCTGCTGTTCGTATTATGGTACCCATGTTTCCAGGATCAGTAACTCTATCCAAAATAACTCGAAATGATTCTCTTTTAAGAATTTTTTCCGGGTAAAAATTTGCAAATGCTAGTTTAAAAATAAATAAAATAATGATTTACATTTTTTTGGGTCATTAATTAAAATAAGTCCTCAATAAAACTAAAAGTAAGAAATACTATTAAAAGAGATATTTCAATCTTATTTTTTAACCATAACATACATAATTCTAGTTGATTTATAATTTTTTGCTTAAAAATATTTATTTTTTATTTATCTTACATAGAATGAAAATTTTAAATAATTTGAATTCAAATACCAACAAGATCAAATTTTATATATCATACATCTGCCGAAGGAGTTTAAGTATTCCAAATGGCGTGTGCTAATTCATTACTAATTTTTCACCAATTTACCAGATCGATATAAAAATACCGGATTCCCTTGTTCAATATTAGAGTTTCAATGCAGGCAATAAATACCATCTACCCCCATGAACGTTTTTAACTTAAACTGCATGCTCTAAAGATGTATTTTTACACCTTAAGTCCGCATTAAAATCAAGTTTTTTAAATTTTAAACCGACTTTCAAAAAGTCGAAAAAGTTCTAAATTTCAAAAAAATAGAAAATCTAAATTTGTTAATTTACCTAATTTAGAATATTAGTACTCATTAAATATATTTTTTGCAAATTCCCACTAATAAAGTGTAATTTTGTTTTCATAAAAAATTTGCTGAAAATCAGTTTAAACGTTTATTATATTTAGGAAATCAGACAGTTGATTTTTATTTTTTAAAAGAAAACTACACTTTGTTAGTGGAAATTTACAAAAAATAAATTTAATTTATAAATTTTAAACGATTTAGAATAATTATTAAAACTAATATCGGTAATGCAAAATTAGTAATTTTTTTTAAGATAATTCTAGTTAAAAAAGTTAATTAAACATTTTTGAATTCACCACTTACTAAATTTTAATTAATTTTACGCAAATTTAAGTTTAGTTTGATTTTAAATTGCAAAAATAAAAAAAACAAGAAAATGAAATTTGACATAATATTTAATGATATTTAGTAAGTTCTGAATAAGGAATTCATTAATTTTTCGGATTATGAATTGATTGTAAATTTTATCAAAATTGACTAAATTTACGTAAGTAAATAAACAAAGATGTACGGCCAAATATTTTGCAGACGGTCCTTAAACCTTCAGAAAATGTTGTAGAAAAATGAAGAATCTTTTTTTTTAAAGATAATTAAACGTAATTTGTACAAAATTTTAAAATTCTTTTCCTCAAAATATCTTACAATTTTTAAAATTATTTTGGCCGGACTTTTTTGCGGTCTAAAAATCGTACTGTCAACGAAACCGGCCAAATGGTCGTAAAAAACAGTCGATGAACTGCTCTTACCGTATCCAACACTAATCTGAACATCACAGAAATTTTTTTTTGAAAAAACTGTGATGCTTGATCGAATGGATTTAAAAGGCATTGTATTAATAATATTATATAAAAACATAAAATTAACTTGACATTTTTACTCCATAAATAAAAAATTAGACTATTTTTTTTAATTTTAAATTTCTAAATAAAAATATTTTAATTGAATTTTGAAAACTCTTCAAATAAAAAACATTTTTTTTTTAATTTTAAAATATTAAATTTTAAATTTCCTCTGCGTGTTTCTTATTTAAAAAAATCAATCCTGTTTTTTCTGAAAGTAGGAATATAATCTTTGATTTTGCATTGAATTTCAAAATAGGTTTCATAATCAAGGTCTCATTTTTTTTATGCTAAGATTTTCTTGAATTTTAAAGTTATTTAAATTATTTAAAAATTGATTTTATATTTAAAAGTATTTCAAATTATTAAATAAAATTTTAATAATTTAGAATTGATTTTTTTGATAAAAATTTTAATTCAAAATTTATTTGTTAAAAATTTATTTTGAAAAACTTTTAAAATACCTAAAATTCCTTGATTCGTTTTTACATCACTTATTGCATTCATCAAATCTTCGCTAATTCTTCGATAAATAATTCCCTTTTTAATTAAACTTTTGTCAGTAAGCAATTCGTCATCAGAATAGAAAACTCTTTGGAGCGTAACACAGTCAACCTTTATAGCTTCTTTTAGTAAAATTTTTCCTTCTAACAAAATTAGATTCTTTTTCGAAATTTTATTCGAAAAATATTTTAAATCGTTCAAGCTGCTTTTCATGTTATTTATTGAAAATTTTGTAATTTTTCGATCCATGACATATCTATTTTTAACCTTATAAAAATATTTAATTTAAATTTAAAAAGAAAATATATTCATTACTTTTGATATAAAGTCCAAATTATTTGCATTTTTTCTCAACGAGTTAAATATTCTTGATGTTCCAAATTCTTAAAAATATTTAAAATAAATCTGGTATAAATACAATGCCAAATTTTTTAATTTTTCATTAAAAAAGATTCAAAGACAAGAATGAAAACTTTAATGCTTATTTGCCTATTTGGTATATTGACAAAAGGATTGATTGCTCAACAGGAGCAAGAACAAGACCAGAATGAAATGGAATCTAGACAACATTTGATGGAGAATATGCCACTAAGACAAATATTCAAAATGGTCCCTCCAATTCAAGCACAAATTATTCCTTTTGAAGCTCAAAATCCAGTTCAAGTTCAATTTGTTCGTAAACAAGATATGACACAAATGACGCAAATGGAAGACCAGCAGGATCAAGAAGATCAACAAGAACAAGAAGAACAAAGAGATCTTAAAGAACAAGTGGAACGAGAAAGGCAGGTGGGTCTGCGAGGTCGACAGCAAGGTCTTGCAGCGGCTGTTATATCTCCCCCATCTCCTCCATCTCCAGTTTTACCATTTTTTCCTGCTCGTCCTGTTCGTCCTCCAGTTCAGAGCATATTTGTTTAAGTTTTTTTTTCAAAAATAAACTTTTCTTGAATTAAGTTTTAAAATTTTATGGTAACAATTTTTCTCAATTTTGTAAATAGTGTAAGAAAATGACAAATGCACTTAAGCGAAAACTTACTTACTATTTAGGCGAAAACCTCTCATTCTAAAAATAACTAATTAATATTATTAAATTTATTTATTAAAA
This sequence comes from Brachionus paranguensis, assembly GCA_016802215.1. Lineage (NCBI taxonomy): Eukaryota > Metazoa > Rotifera > Eurotatoria > Ploima > Brachionidae > Brachionus > Brachionus paranguensis. The sequence goes on from JAESIX010000004.1 coordinate 603,099, forward strand.
AAATTTATAAGTGAAAATTTGAAAAAAGTTAGTTAGTTAGTTAGTTAGTAAATTTGAGCGATTTTCAAACATAAAAATTTTGGGATATAATTAAAATATTTTAGAGATAATCGTCACTTTTTTGAAAACATAATATACTAAATAATTGAGCTTTTTATTTTTACTATTATTTTTAGTAATTAATCTAATTTATGTCTATTTAATTTGAACATTACTTTATTAATAAGATATCAAAAAAATAGCATTTCATATTTTAAAATAAAAAATGGAACCTATTTTTATAATAAAACACTATAATCAAGTTTCTATTTTGTAATAACAGCATCTTTAAAGATTCTGAAATAATTGATTTTTAATTAAAATCAAACCCATTGATGGTAATTTGGTAATTTCAAAAATTAAGAAATTTTATTTAATTTTAAATTAAATTATATTTTTTTTTCTTTTAATTCAAATGTAGTCCATTTCAAGAAAAAAATTAATTGAAATTAAGGTTTTGTTATTTTAATGATTATTTAATTTTTATTTATTCTCTATTTACAATTTAAGATAGATTATAAAATAGCGTTAATTATTTTTTAAAATAAAGTGATTCCTTAAATAAAGAAAACAAAAAAATTACAGATAAAGCGACGACCTCTTTAAAATAAATAATTATTATTTTTTTAAATTAAGTGATAATTATTTACAAAAATTGTTATACGGTAAATACATACCAAAAAATTATTTTTGAATGTTTATTTAGTTTCGCTAAATAATGAGCGTTAATAAAAAGAAAATTGAAAAAAAAATATTAAAATCGTTTATTAATAGTTATTTAAGCAAATAAGTTTATTATGATCAATCATGAGCCGACAACTTGGACAGGTAACTTGGGAGGAATTTTTATTTAGAGACAAAACGTGACGTTGAATACAATACCAACAAAAAACATGACCACACTGCGTAACAGTCGGAACACTAACATTATCTAAACAAATTGAACATTTGAATTTACATGTTTGACTGGCTAGAGTAAGAATTGGTTCTGAATTTGAAGGACTTGAGTTCGATTTTAGCAATAAAAAATTCTTTCCTAAATGAACTAAATTTGCTAATAAATCTAAAATTTTGACAACTCCTATCAGTCGAATCGAGTGTCGATTACGATCTGATGAACTCTTTGGGTCCAAGCTTACATATTTGGTGGATGTGATTCGATTCTCAATTGAATTGAAAGATTGCTCGGAACCAAAATAAAACAATATGCTATTTAAACGTTTAATAATAAAGTATAAAAGTCTAATTATGTAAATGATAAGGAAATATTTAATTTTTTTCTTGAATAAAAAATATGGAACGAGGAGTTTGAAAGAAACTATGGTCAAGCGAGCTGTGAAATTTTGTAATTTTTTTATCTTGTAATTGTAGAAAATAAGATTATAGCATTCCTCGCCAAGAGTTTGTCGATTAAATATAGTTGTCAGCACATAGTATAGACCATCGGACAAAAGTCGCACATGGTCACAATTGAATTTATTTAGAATTGATTTTAAACGATTGTATTGAAGAAAACGATAGTATTTGTCTTTAGACACACTTCGAATTATATCAAATTTATTTGGATTTTGGTTCATTCTGATTTGGCTTTGGCAATCTGATGAATATTTTGGCAAGAGAAGTTAAGTTTACATTCAAACGAATTAAGTCGATTAAAACTCTAATAAAAAAAAATAAAATTATTTTTAGAGCAGTTTTTATTTTTGTCTTTATTTTAATTTTTTAATTTTTAGTATTATGGAAAATAGTTGAAATAGTTAGAAAGATAAAAAAAGAGCTGTCACGTGTAAATATTTGACTTTTGGAAAAAAATTTAACAATTTTAAGAATTTGAAAAAAATCTACTAATTATATTTGAGTAATGTTAATGACAAAAGAATGTCAAAAATCTAATTTTATTTTTTTAATAATATTTTTTTGAAATTTGAAAAATAAATTCGTCTTGCTTTAGGTCATTACTTGGGTCTTCAAGTCGAAGTCAATCCAAAACTTTGACCTTTAACTTTTATTTAACTCAAGAAAAGATGCTTTAAAAATGGAAAAATTTTTTAAAAGTAAAAATAATTTAATTTAAATTAAAACTAATTGATATCAAAAAAGTAATTTTTACTCAAAAAAATCTTAAAACTTTAGAATTAGCTTTAGATTCCTATTCTACAGTCATTTTCTAGTATTGTTGGTTGCTTTTAAAGAATTTTCAATTTAAGTTCTTAAGATAACATCCTGAATTACTCCCAACAAAAAAAAATAAAAAAAAAATAAATCTATTTTTGAGAATATTTTATTATTTTGTTCTGTTCTTTTGTTCTGAATTTCACAGAATTTTATTTTAAATTGTTTGTCATTGAAATAATGATTTCTTTTTTAATTCAATCTAAGTTCCTCTTTATAAATGAAATCTATTTAATTACATTTCGCTATATTTTGACATTACGAATTTTAGAGCAAAAAAAATAAAAAAATAATGAAAAAATAAAAAACTTTTTTCTGCAAGTCCAAAATAAGTTCTAAAAATTGAATTAATTGATACTTTCAGTATATCACCTAAATTCAGCTTCTGAAAATGATCTGCAAAGTAATTTTTTAGCATTATAGGTGTGTGCATTTTTTTTTAAAGAATTTTCACATAGGCAGTTTTTAAGAATTTTGTTCTAAATTTTAAAATGCCTAAATAATATTTTTTCTCTAAAATATCTGTTCTCTGTGAAACCATAGAATAGTAAAATTATAGATTTTGAGGAAATGAATATATTGCAGAGTTAAAAAAACCTAAAAAAAAAAAATTATCAAAAATTTCAGAATTTCCGGCAAATTTTTCTGTAATTTGTCTGTAGTCTTGGACTTTTGAAAAATTAAAAAAAATTTAAAGTCCAGATTTGGACTTTAATTTTGGACTTTAAAACAACTCTGATATATTGAATCATTTAGTTAAATACTTGAAAATTTCTGGGTCCATGTCAAAACCGGCCGATTGAGCGAACCATAAAAGTTCACTTTCATCTTGACTCAAACTCATTTTGGACACCGAACCGAAGCTATTAGTCGAAAACGAATCCACTAAAAACACCAAAAATAAAAAAATTAGCAATACTTCCTTTTCAAACAGATTTTAGTCCGCATTTAAATAAAGCAACAAAAAATAAAATAAAATTTCTATATTTTTTTATTTTAATAATTTAAATCCCATTAAAAAAAAAAGAAGAAAAAAAACAATAGGCAGCAAAGACACACGAATTAAAACAATTTATTAAAACTACTAATAATAATTGATTATCTATTTGTTCTGTTTTATTATCAAATAAAATGGAATAATAATTTATGGCTGGCCTCTATTCTCAAGATCTTTGACCTTGTAAATACGAACCATCCAATGCTCAGTGGTGTAGGCCTCCTCCAGTTTGGACAATTCAAAATTCTTGTTGCCAATCTCAGCATTGCGCACTCGGTCATACCCGGGCGGTTTGTCTCCCTCGGTGTACACTTGGCCAAATCTGTAATAGGACAATTTGTACATTAGACAATTGAGAAGCTTGGGTGCACCATCTTTGTCCACTCTGTACTCCCCTTGCGGCGTGTAATAGTCGCTTTCCTTGATATGAGTGCCTTTTTCTGTCGAGCCTCCTATTCGCACCATCCACATAAATTTGTTTATGTCATCGGACGAGTAGCCTACCATGCCGCCAAAAATCACCAGCACATAGTCCACGTCCAGCTCTCTCATGATCTCGTAGGCCTTGTCCTCGGGCGACGCCATCGCTTGGCCAACCCGCGATATGTGCGTGTTGTTCCACGTGTTATTGTCCACCAGTATGGTCCGATTGGCCATTGCAGTGATCTGATAGCCGTAGTCCCACCAAGACATGACTTTGGCGTCTTCTGGCGTGTTGTAGCGCAGCCAGTAGTACGCCTCCCTAAAGTCGTCAAATATTATCTTGTCTCCGTTTCCGCCGCGAGCCGACAACACAATGGACGGGCTCGAGTACGCTTCAGAGGTGACCCATACGCAGTGGAACGCGTAGTTGGCCAAAATGAACGCCATAAAAAACACCACCAACGAGGCGAACTCGGACTTTTTCGGATAGTTCTCATCCGACTTCTTGCTCTTCTTGTCGGCCTTGTTGGCATCCAAATTTTTCATATAAGTAGCCAACACTGAACTGATGCCTATGCCGGACAGAATGCACATGACCGGCGCCAACACCAGCATCAAACGGACCATGACGCCGGCAAAGTAAATGCTGGTCATGCCGTACAAAACAATGAATATGTTGGCCTCGGTCAAGCTTTTGAAGCAGTAGTAGAGGCCGACTGGAAAAAATATGACCAATATTTGAAGATCAAAGTAGAACGAGGACCAACTGGTCGGCTGGTGCTCGCTCACCGAAGCTATGATTGGAATGTTGTTCTTGGCATAGGACGGGTCTAGCAGGGAGTAAAATCTGCCGGTCCATGGCGCTATTTTGCCAGTCACAGTCAGCCCTACCACACCAATGGCTGCTGCCGAGCCGAACACAATGGCCACCGATCTAAACAAGGCATCAAATTGCTTCTGTGTGAGCCTGCTCTTGGCATAGTTGTAAAAGGCTAATAGTTGGCAGAGGCCGAAGACGCCCAGCGAGGCCATGTGCTCGCTGGTCGACACGGGCTGGAAGCCGACAAAAGAAATTTGCATGGACAGAATGGTGCCGAGAACGTATACGGTCGAGTAGGCGACGTACACGCGGTTCGAAAACCTTCCCACAACCATCAGGACCAGAACGTGCAGAGGAATTAAGTTTATGAGAAAAACGTAGCCGCCCCATGACGAGACCATGTAGAAGTAGGCGACGGCACAGCTGGCCGCCCAGTAAATTGAGCCGGTCTTGACCGAGCGCACCCACAGCCAGTAGGTGAGCAGCATGCAGAATATGGCGATGCCCTCGTTGTCATATGAGCCGGCCACTGAGCGCGAAATGTAGCCTGGCACGGCAGCGATCAAGCAGGCAGAGACCAGTGCCGAGCTGGCATTGCTGAGCTCCTTGGTGAGCAAATAGGTGACAATGACGGTCAATGAGGAGAAAAAAGGAGCCAAAAAGACACAAACATTGCGCACGTCAATCGAAAAGTTGGCAAAATTGAGCAGGTGGTAGAAGAGGGCGGATGTGACCATGAGGCCTGGGTATATGGTTCCGCCGATGATTCTGCCCAATGGGTACCAGGCTCGGTCGTCGAACCAGTTGTGGAAATTGTAGAATCCTTCATCGGCTAGAAATTTGGTGGTTCTGTAGTTGAAGTAGGGGTCGAATTCGTGGATGACCGATTCGTAGCGGAGCACCGAAAATAGGCGCACAGCGAATGCAAGAATTGCGGCACCTGATAAAATTACCAATTTGAGGAATGTTTCCTTCTTTTCGGTGCTCAGATTGGAGATTAGTTTCGGAAGTTTAACAACATCCATTTCTAAATTTAAAATAAGTTTTTATTTTTTAAATAGTGACGTTGAACAGTTTATTTATTGAATCTTATTTTAGTCAATAGGGTTCGAGTGAATGTAGTGGTTTTTAAATTTTGAATTTTTTTTTGAAAATTAAGTTTACACGTATGTTTGACATTCACCTATGAAATGTTTTTTCTAAGTGCACAAATGCATTCGGGATTTTATTTTATATTTATTTATGCTACTTTTTTATTTAAAGGTAATCAAATTTTTTTTTCAAGCCATCATACGTAATTTTGTCTTGTTAAGTTTTAGACAAAAATTGAATTGAAGTTTTTTTGCTTAATATTTTATTTTTTAAAGCGCTAAAAGCAGCGGTGCCCAAGTTTGGAGCAAAAAATTAAAGCAAAACAAATTATTTAAAAAATTAAATAATAAATTGATAATTTTAAAAAATTTTTAGCATAAAAATCAAAAAAAGTTTTATTAATTCAGAAAAAAAAGTCAACAAAAACTTAACATTTAGTACTGTTTCTATCAATATCAGTAGAAAATTATTGATTTTTTTTATTTTTATCTGCTAACTATTTTTTTTTTGAATCCGTATTGCCGAATGGATCATGTGTTAGCCATACAATTGAACTTGCTTAAACCGAAGGGACCGGGTAAAAAAGTGCACTTAAGGCACTTATTCGATTATCCGTATCTAAGTGTAAAAGAGTTAAAAAGAAAATAAAAAAAATTGAAAGTTTTTTATAAATATTTATTAGACTGTCAATTAAATAAGAATGATATAAAAATAAAGTCAATTTATTGATATGACTCTGAAAAATTGTCAATTCAAGTCGTTTGATCTGACTTAAACTTTTTTATTAAAAAAAGTCTTTTGACTTGATTTTTTTTTGTCTCAGATCTAGTCACTAGACTAGATAAATAAATTTGTTTCTTTTAATTTCCTGGACTATTATTTGATAATAAATAATTTCAGATATAATTTTTTCCTGATTCTATAACTAATTGTACTGATCACTAAAAATCTTCATTTTTTACCAACAAAATCTATTCCCAATTTTGTCATAAACAGAAAGAATATGGCAAAAATTTTTGAGTCTTAAATTGTTTAGACACAGCCAGATAGAGTCCGAGATACCATCATTAGTCTTGTGATTATTTTTTAATTTCTCTTTTAATTTATTTATATTACTGGTAATATTGTGGGCCTCAATATTAAAATAGTCTGTTATTAACTTTATGTCGGATGAGAGTGATTACTTAGTCGGGGGTTCATTCAGCATCGATTTAAAAATTTGAGAAGATAGATAATTGTGTTTAATTGTGTCTATGAAGGAAAGTTTTGAGAATAGATAGAGTTCGTCAAAATTAAAAATTTTGAGCATTTTTAGGACTCTAGACATTCGACAGTAAGGGCCTAATCTAAACATTATAGACAACTTTTGAAGGAGATATTAAAATATGATTAAAATCCATGTCAAACGTAATAATTTCTCTCCTAATCTTTTTTTTTCTGAACTGAAATGAATTTTTTATTATTTTTATCTATTTTTTTTATGTAATATTTTTTATATTTTTCTAAAAACAAATTTTACTTTTACTTCTCCTTAAAGGAGGTTAATTTAATATTAATAAATAAATAATAAATAAATATGGCAAAAATTCAAAAAAAGTTAATGCATATCCTTAATTTATTATTATTTATTTATTGTTTAGCTGGTCGAGCTTAGCTCCTTCAGCAAAAAAAAAAAATTAAAAAAAAAGAAACAAGGTATTGTTAAAGTACCAATAAAAGCAAATAATACTGGTTTTTAAAAATGTAAAAAAAGTTTAAGATAGATTATAAAGATAGTATTATATAAGATAAGGGTTTAACAACTGTATGTGTTTTGAATTAGTTATGAGTCGACACGTAGGAGCCACCTGATTTTGTAAACATCTCCTGATATAGATCTCACCTAAATGAAACATCCTTAACAATTTAATTAGACATACATACAAGTAATCATAATGGATGACGAAATCGAAAAAATCCCTGTCCATGAGTTTAAGGTAATTCTTTCAAAGCTAGTTTTTGAACTCGAAAAAATAAGTAAGGTCTAAAAAAAATCTAATTTACTTTATTCTTAAATTTTTTTATTTTAAAAATTTTTATGTTTTATTAATAAAGTTAATTTCTTACTTGTATAAAAAATAAGATTTAAAAATTTTATTTTTTAAACAATAAAAATTAAATATCTTATATTTGATAATATCTATTTAAATATCTATTTAATATGGTAATAAGATTGCAAAATTTACTTCCATTTAATTTTTTGAAAAATAAATTTGAAACATAGCACTTTTTTCATGCTTTTTTAATATTGCATGAATATTTTTATTGAAAGACAAGAAAAAATGTACCATTCATATTTTGATTTTAAGATTTTAAAAAACATATGCTCTCATACTAGGTAACTCATTAAGGAAGTTACACGATCCAAACCTCTAACTCGTTTAAAACTTTAATTTCTTTAAAAAAGATTCATAAAAGTTTTCGAAAAAAATTTTTTGCAGTGAATTTTTCAATCTAATGAGTAAAGCATCTAAGGTTTTATTCATTTAATCTTTCTTTTGACTTCTTTTTATTAATTTTTACCAATAATGTTCGAGATCAAAATTTTGGATAATAGACGCTTGCAAGTGCAAAGATAAAATTTTTTTAAGACCTTTCAAAAATTTATAACTAATGAAAGTTCTAGCAAAAACCCTCTTATATACAAAATTTATAACAAAATTTAATTGCAGAGTCAAATCTTAATTTTTCAAAAAATTTCAAACTTCAAACAAAAATGCTTTTAAATTATTCGAAAAGATTTAAAAGTTTTACAGGAGATATATGTTTGAAAAGAAGCCAAGTCTTTTAAATCTATTTTTTCAATTTGTTCTTAATATCTAAAAAAAATGATAACTGATGCGGAATTAAAACCTTAAATTTAAATCTTCGAAAATTAGTATTTTTGTAATTTGATTATTGAGATTATTCATGTGAATGCTTGTTTTTAAAATTAAAAGTGCTGTTTCAATCAAGCATCTGAAAACCTGAAGCTTATTGCAAATTTCGGTTTTTTTAAAAAAACTTCAAAATATTAAAATATTTAAGCTTATAAAACGCATTTATTTAAATACATACTATAAAAAGTTTTTTTAGAAAATATATAAAAAAAAGTAAAAATCGGTTTTTGAAAAAGAAAATTTAAATTTATCGAAACTATTGAAACAAACGTAATTTAATATTTAAAAATAACATTATGAATTTTTTCTGGTTTATTCTAACTTAAGTTAATCAAGAAAAATTTCAAAATAATTTCAATAAAAGCTTTTTTAAAACTTAATTATCAATATTTAAAAAAAATGCTTGAATTAAAATTTTTCTTATTATTTTATTATTTTGTTTTTTCGAAATCCTACCCCCTAGAATTTGATTTTGATGCTCCTGCTGATATTTATGACAAGATAAATGATACAGAAAATAATCTACTTAAAGGATATGGTATAACAATACTAGATACCCTTAAATGGCCAAATGGTATAGTTCCATATGAAATTGATCAAAATTTTAGTCAAGATGATATCTCAATAATTTTATCGGGAATGAGACTAATTGAATCTTCTACAAGCGTTAATGGTAGAGATTGTGTAAAATTTGTTAAAAAAACAAGTGAAATTAATTTTGTCAGAATAGTCAATGAATCTGGTTGTTGGTCTTATGTCGGGAGACAACAAAATGGCGCTCAAAATTTATCATTACAAATACCTTCAGATAGTAATCCTGGATCTTGTTTGTTCACGGGAACTGTTTGCCACGAATTAATCCATGCATTGGGGTTTTTACATGAACAAAGTAGACCAGATCGCGATTTTTATGTAAAAATTAATTGGAATAATATTGATGAAATGTATTGGAATCAATTTCAGAAATTTTCTTCATCATTTGGTGACACCATGGGCTTCAAATATGATTATGATTCAATAATGCATTATTCTTCATTTGATTTTTCAAAAAACGGACTTCCGACAATAGTGCCACTTCAACAAGATAATTTTCTAATGAATAAATTCAATCAGAGTTATTTGAGTGATATAGACATAAAAGAAATTAAAAAAATTTATAAATGTGAAGAAGTTGGTTCAGCAATTGGATTGGCAAGTCGAATATTAAATGATTCTGAGAAGATCAAACTACTAACAATATTTTATTTATCGGTATTAAATCCATTTTTTTACCAAATTTTTTAAAAATTAAAACGCTTCTTTTAAATAATTTAAATAAAATATTTCAAAAAAAAATTTTGAATAGGTTAAATAAGATAACGTTTTTTTTCCTAATATTTGGTAAAAAATTAAATGTACATATTTTTTGAAACTAAAATTGTTTCATTCATAAAGGGAATTTTTTTAAATAAAATTATTCTATTCAGAGTTAAAGTTTTTTAATTATTTTAAGTTTTACTATTTAGATTTTTTTAACAGATTATTAAAAAGTGTACCAATTGCTTTATTAACTCCTCTAATTTACTTATATTTTGGAAGGAAAATAACCAAAAAGGATTTATTGATTCATCAAAAAAGTATGGACAACAGAGTGAAAAGAATTATTTAAGTTTCATCTAAAGTAGACCAAAATTACGAATAATATCATTGTTCTTTAGCTGATGAAATAAAAGACCATAATGAGCAATAAAAGAGCTTTGAAAATTAATGTCTGATATATTACAAGTTTAAAAGTTTGATTAGCAATAAGTTGATAAATCAAGTTTCTATTTGTTTTTTATTTTATATTTATTTAAGCTATAAATTACGTATGGTTGACAATAAGTTTATTCAAAGGTAGATAAATTAAATTTTCTTCTTAAATTTCTTAATGATAATTTAATTAAGATACAAGTATTTAATTAAAAAATTTTATTTTTGAATTAGTCCCTAAAATTTTAAAATCATAGTATTTTTTTTTATCTTCTTAAAAAATAATAACTACTTTTAAACTAATTTTCTTTAGTTAAAAATTATCGATCATTAATATTGGATATTATTATTTATAATGAAGACACAAAAGTTTTATTGGAGTAAAAGAATGTGGTAAAATTGTAATATTTATATTTATTTGTTTAATAACAAAATAACACTTACTTGAGCTAGTTGGGTTAATTTTTATTTATTTAAAAAATATTTAATTTTAATCAGAAATAATGAACTAAACTGACCAAAATCTTAAATATTAAATGTTATGATTATTTTGCAAAAAATTAAAAATTTTTACTAAATAATTTTTTAATAAATATTCAAATTGAAAAAATCCAAATATTAAAGCAAAAAATAATTTTCACTAAACGTGCTTGAGTATTTTTCGGATATTTTTGGTTAACATGGCAAAAAGTGAGCGTAAAAGTAAGTGGAAGCGAAAATTTCGCGCAATTAAGCGTGAAAAGAACAAAAAAAAGGAACTAATGATGCTCAATTCTGTAATTGAAAAACGAAGCGAATCGGTCAGTGAAGTAATGTCAACCGAAGCGCCAGGTAAATTTATCTACAAAAATGAGAAGATATTAAAAAACTAGCCTGAGTTATTTTTAGTTCAAGAAGACGAATCAATGCAAGTGGTTGGCGAACAAAAGGTTTACAACTCACGAACCAAATTGGACAAAAATGGAAACTATCCTGGATGGATGAATCAACGTGCCATAAAAAAAATTAAAAAAATTAAGAAACGACTTAATTCGAAGAAATAAAAAGAATATAAATAAAAATACTTGTTCTTTTTTTACTTTCATCAACTTGCCATATTTATCCTACCTTATTTTAGATTTTTTTATCTATAAAAACCAATTTGGTTTTGATTCTTCATAAAAATCAAATTAAGATGAATTTTGGAATCATTTTATTAATTGGAATAGTATCTTTATGCAATGGACAGAATCAAACTACCCCTTCAGAACCAATAACATCTGCACCGATTGAAGCGACTTCTCCATTGACTACAGTTCAATCTACCACAATAACTACAGTTACTACAATAGCTTCAGTTACTACCACTACAGAAATCACTGCTCCAGCGGAAGAAATCCCAGTTATAATTAATACATCACCAGAAGCCATCATCTTAGTACAAGATCCAACAACTTTATTGCCTCCAATTCCGGTTGAAATTCCAGTTCCAGTTGAAAATCCAGTTCCAGTTGAAAATCCAGTTCCAGTTGAAAATCCAGTTCCAGTTGAAATTCCAGTTCCAGTTGAAAATCCAGTTCCGGTTGAAACTCCAGTTGTCACTACCTCACCGACAATTACAACTGGTATTCCCACTGAAAATGATAGATGTAGACTTTTAATTGCAATTAAGCCAGGTGATACATTTAATGCTTTAGCCAAGCAACATAAGGCAAAGGTTCGCGACATAATTAAGGCAAATCCTCTTTTAATACCAAACAATTTGACTGTCGGAACAACTGTTTGCATACCGAAATAAAAAAGGAACTTTTGTTTTATTTATAAAATTATATGTATTTATACAATTTATTTATGATTATGACACATTATAATTTTTGAATCAAACACAAAAATAATTATATTTTTTAATACAGTGTTTCTACAAAAAGCTCAGAATCTCTAAAATGACGTAATGTTACGTTAGTTTTAGTAAAAAGCCGCATCAAGATTTATCGAATATCTAACTTCTCTATGTAATTTTTAGCTTATTATTTTTTCTTTCTTTTTTGAATGGTCCAATACTTACTAGTACCTGTATTTTCATTATTTTAATTAATTTTTTATTATTTTTTTTTAAATAAAATTTATAATAAAAAAAAATTGTCTTTTATACGAAAATAATATTTGAATGTTTATTTTAACTAGTTCCATGATTTTTTTAAATTTAGTGATTTGATTTTTGAAAGGAAAAATTGTTTCAGCAATCTTAAATACTAAATAATTTTACTGAAAAACATTCTTATAATTGCCCAATAATTTTTTTTATGTGTTGATCAAAATAAAAAAAATATTCTTGAAAAATAATTTAAAAATTAACTTTTAATTATTATATTGTAAAAAACAAAGAATGAATTTTCCATGAAATAACGATTTTTATCTTTAAGAGTTCATTTAAGCTAATTCTCCCGGAATATTAATTCTTGTTTTTGAACTGAATCAAGCTAAGTATAATACGGAGACATTTTTACCTAAATTCATCGGTAAGCCAAAAAGAATTAAATGTATGTCTTAAATGAAATTTCTAATTTATTTTTTAATAAAAAATAACTTAATGATCAAAATATTGAAATACATTTTCTTTGGGAGAATGCTTTACTATGAGAAATTCAAAATAAAATTTTTTTCTTACTTTTATGATATTAAAGTGTCCTGGATCAACAATCTAAGAATATTTAAGGTTTTCCTCCTTGTTTTTTTTTGCTACAGCTAAGTATGGTTAACGATTGATCAAAAGGATCAGGACCGGTAAATTAAATAATCGAATTTATAAAAATATATTCTTATAACTAAGTTATGACTGTGATAAAGATTTTCAATAAACTTTTTCACTAATTTCGCTTTATTCTGATCAATCGTTTGTAAACCCGAAAATTATAATACAAAATTAAATTAAATTTTCCAAATCAGATTAAAAATTTTTTCACTTTTTAAGTTAGATAACTTCGGCATTATGAAATTTCATACAAACTTTCAATACAAAAATAAAAAAAATTTATAACTTTTGTTCTAAATGTCAAAAACTTGTTCTGCAAATGAAACAAAGTGAAACAACTTTTGTTTCACCTACTGAGGAAGTCTGCAAAATCTGTGCGAATTCTGCAAAATTCCACACTATTTAAAAGTATTAAAAATAAAACGCAATTATTTTGCACATATTTTGCAGACTTCCTCAGTAGGTGAAACAAAAGTTGTTTCACTTTGTTTCATTTGCAGAACAAGTTTTTGACATTTAGAACAAAAGCTTTAAATTTTTTTTATTTTTGTATTGGAAGTTTTGTATGAAATTTCATAATGCCGATAACTTCAAACTTTAAATTTATTTAATTTTATTCAATGTTATTTTTTCCTTATTTAATTTGTAAATCAACTAAAAGAATTGGCAAGGTGAAATTTAAGTTCAAAAAACTAAAACGTTATAATTTTTTTTATAACTGTACAAAAATGGTTCTGCAAAAATTACAATATTTTAAAAAATTTGTTAACTATTCTGTTGTTTGTAGAACCATTTTTTGTACAATTATAAAAAAATTAAATCGTTCTTCTATTTTTTATACGGTAATTTTTGTGTTAAAATGACATTTTTAACTATAAAAAAGTTTGATTTTTAAAAAAGTCTTTCACAGAGTATTCTTATTGTAAACCATAATTTTAATAGGCTGATTTTATTTTAATTCAAATCAGCCTTGTAAATACCATATTCTTTAAAAGTGAAGTCTATTTTGCACACAAAATTTTTTATTTCACATTTCTACTCGGTGCACATTTTTCGTAGAAAATTCTTTTCCAAAAATTAAAAAGCTTAAATCTATCTTATAATTAAAATATATTTGTGAAATATTAATTTTAATAAAAAATGTTAATTTAATTTTGAATTTTTGCAGATAATTCGAAAAAAACCATGTGTAAATTTTAGGTATAAAACAAAAACTAAACAAACATTTATTGAGATAAAAATGCCCAAAAAAATTAAAAATAGTAATTTTTTTTAATTATAAATTATTTACTTGAACTAAATTAAAAAAATTAGAGAATCTTCACTACAAAGACCGAAATCGGAATAATCAATTAAACCATGTGACTAATGGAGGCTCTAGTTCAAACATAAAGTGGCAAAATAATCGAATAGCTAGTTCAAATCGAAAAAATTACATTACTCGTAATTCATTAACTTTAAAAAAAAGCTTACCATGCTTCATTTTTATTTAATTATTCAATATTTAAGCAACTATAATTGAGGCTCTAAACAACGAAAATGATGAAGATATATTTCAAAATTCTCAAAATTTTAATCCAAATAAAAAGAAAAAGTATTTATCTTTTTAAAAAATAATTAAAATAAATTTTTTAATTAAGTAAAAAAAATCGGAAAAAAAAATTTGAAAATCTTGAAAATTCAGTAAATTAACCAAAATTATTTTAGTTATTGACTTTTTTTAGTTCAATTTTAAATTTAGGATATCGTCAAATCTGTCAAATTATCAATTGGAGAAGACGACTCCGCAACCAAAAAACCATTAATACCTTCGAAGCCTTTTTGTAGATTAAATTCGATGCCAGAGAATGTTTTTAACATTCTAGTCACCTACACTCAAAAGTAAATATTTTTAAAAAAACTAGTCACTTAATTAATTATTAAAAAAATAAGTTATTTTACATGTTTTGACAATAATAGAGAAGAGTTAATCGGTGCCTATAATCCAAATTGTTTATTCAGTTTTACATATAATTTACACAACCCTGCGTGTCACAGACCATTTAGGTTCGACGACTCTGTTCTTAAAGAAAGTCGTAATTTAAAACGATTGACCAAGACTGACCATCAAACAAGTGAAAGAAAATTTCGCCTGATCAAACAGGGACACTTGGAAACAGTTAATTTTTTGACAAAAATGCCTAAAACTGAACACGAACCAAGCTCGTTTAAATTAGACAGCTGCTTTTATTCAGTCAGTTTGGTTTCATTTAAAATAAGCGGAGTCTTCAGAGAAGGTGCACTGTGTGAAAATGTTAGACCTTTGAGGTCTTTTAGCAAAATTTTTGTATGCATACCAGACCCAAAAACACAGTAATATTTTATTAAAAAACATTTATTGTAAATACTAATGAATTGATTTTCTCATATTTTTCTTTCATTTAATTAATTTTAAGTAAATATTAGATAAAAAAAAATTTATACTGAGCTTTTTTCAAGTAAAAGTTCTTGATAAAATCTTAAACAGGTTCTCGCAAAGATAAATCAAAACAACTCTTTCCAAATCTTAAATCATTTACTGTTGGTACTTTTCTGATTACAAGT
The DNA here is from genome assembly GCA_016802215.1 of Brachionus paranguensis. Lineage (NCBI taxonomy): Eukaryota > Metazoa > Rotifera > Eurotatoria > Ploima > Brachionidae > Brachionus > Brachionus paranguensis. The sequence continues at coordinate 618,605 of JAESIX010000004.1, forward strand.
TTAGTTTATTAAAAAAAAGAGAGATTGAAATGAATAAAAAATGTGATTCATGCATAAAGAGAAAACTTTTTATTTAAAATGATGAAAAATGCATATAATGAATCCATTGAAATGTAAAATCACACAAGTTAATTTTTCAAATCAAAATTTAACCATAAAAAATTATAAAAAAATTTAAGTCAATAATTTTAATAATAATAATAAGCTGCTCTGTATAACATCAAGGTTATACACACGCAGGGCGTCCAGCCAACTAGTGGCTTCAGCAGTTATTTGCGATTGTCCCTTCAAACAGTTTAAAATAAATTTAATAGTTTATGTTCATCCAAAATTCTTTTAAAATTGTTGACTTTTTTAATAAAATATTCATCTTATTTCATTAAAAATTAATATTTTGTTACACACAGATAAATTGAAAGTTCCCAAATTTTTTTTTTTTTAAAAATCTTTATCATCTTTTAGATTTAATTTTTTTACTCAAAAAGAATTAAGATCAAAAAAATTTAAAATGAAAATCAATTAGTAAAGGAAATAAGAATTTTTATTTGTTGATCAACATTTCATAATATAAATATTTTTTTAGAAAAAAAACATTTTTGACAGATTTAATTTCATGCGCTGTTTTTTTTGTTACACTTTTTTTATTTTTAAATCCTCACTCCTAACTAAAAAATAATAATAATCAATCAAAAATTTAAATAAAACTTTGGTAAGAAAAAGTATCGTTCTAGTAAGGTTTTTTCTTTAAAAATATTGTTTTGGTAATTGAAAAGTTTAAATTTTGAAAATTCTAACTTCTAGTTTATCTATTTAAAAATTTAAGATATTTTTAACATGTAAACAATTATTATGTTATCTAATTTAATTAATATCTAAAGAAATTTTATTGAATTACAACTAATAATTATTTCCGTCAAGGTTCTTTTACTTAATGCTTAAAAAGAAAAATTTTCAATCTGAATTTTTCGATGAATTTTTTTTCTTTTGATTTTTTTTATGATGTGAATGAAAAGTATCAATTGATAGCATTTTTGAAATAAATATATTTTTTAATCTAAATTTCTCGTAACAGACTTCAGTTACTAAAATGGTAAAAAAAGTTACAAAAATCAATCAAAAAAAAGTTTTTTTTTAGTTAATTTAATTTAATAATTAATGTTTAAAGAATGAGCATTGTGAATGATCAATATACGATCAGTAATATTTCCTCACAGCAATATAATTTGTACTTTGATCAAAAAAATCGAGAGCAGATCAAAACTCCAATAGAAGGAAATTCGATCTCTACAATTGGTATTGATCCAAAAATTCAGATGATCGAGCATTTTTCCAATGAATCTGGCTTGAATTCGGAATGGGCAAAATAGTAAAATTTTTAAATAATTGAATCTTTATTAATGTTTTTTTAGTTGCTTAGAACATGCTAAATGGAATTATGAAGAAGCAGGGAGAAGTTTTGTTCAATTTAAAGATAGCATACCAAAAGAAGCTTTCAAAATTGTCTAAATATTTAGTTCAAATTTAGCTTGAAAAAAAATGAATTTTTGAAAATAAAAAAAAAGAATCTTAGACACTTCTTTATATTTAATTTCAAAATTTTTATTTAACTGTCATTGATATTAATTAGTAATTTAAGCAAAACTCATTATTCCAAAATTTTCTGATTTATTAGATCGATTATTTAAAATTCTTCTAAAGTATTGATATTTTGAATATCAGAAGAACTTGAAGCTTGTGTGGGTTTTTTTTTGTCGCTCAGGACTGATTATGATAAAGGTTTTTCTACTCAAATTAATACTTACCGAAAACAAATTATAATTACATTAATTAGTACTATTATTAAATTTTAATGAAGAATATCCAATGACTGCTGGAGTCGAATATTTTTCTGTAATAAGCTCTCTTATTTAGTGAACAGTTTGATCATATATTTTACAAAAAATTATCCTGTTACAGAAAACAATACTTTTCTCTATTGAAATTAAAAACTATTTATTCATTAAAAATAAACATTTATGAAGTGTCTTTTGGAAATTTTTACCAGAATAACACAAAAGAATCAATTTTATTTTATTTCTTTTTTTTAAATTAATAAAACTAGATTGAATATTCTTATTTAAAATCTAATGAACCTCTAAAAAAACAAAAAAAAATATATTTTGAATAAATACTCTCTAATTTTCAAATAACATCAACTAACACCTTTTTACTCGCAATATCAAACGGCTCTTCTCTGCGTATATCTCATTAAAAATGTTGCCATAACATTTATTATGTGATCATAAAAAAATTTTAAGACAAAGTTAAATTTTAAGAATCTAAAAAAATTGATACTTGTATTTTCTCCACAATCTGGAGATTGAATAGGATTCATTCTAGTTTTAAGAAAATTAAACAATACGAATTTATTTAAGAAACCAAAATAATTCTTGTTATTTTAAAAAATATTGTAGGCTAAGACAAAATTTTTTGTCTATGGTCAAAAAAAAAGCTTCATAGGATAGAAACGGGGGCATTTGATATGAAACTGTACAAAAATAGATACTTAAGATACCAAAATGCTTCTACTGAGGCTGAAGCTCAACTTGGTGTCCTTTAATACAACAATTGTTTCGAGCGTTAATTGCTTTAAACACATATATCAGGAAGAATAAAATTTTTTTATAATGTTCAGTAAAAAATTTTCAAGTGCAAATCCTCTTTTATTTATTCTTTAATTTTTAAAAAATATTCTATTTTTTTTTTGTTTATGTTTATTTTATGTGGTCAGATAAAATGCTATTTGGTCACTGTTATTCGGAATTTTATTTATTTGGATATTATTTTGGTGACCAAGGCTGGTCACATAAAACAAAAGACCAGGTTTTATTTATTTTTTGGAACTGTTTAATAAATTTAATACAAAGTTTGTATTAGTAGATAAATTTTGGAGAAATATTTTTTTATCTAAAAAAAAAATGTAATTCCAATTTAAAAATTTTTGTTTTTATTCCAAAATCCACAATACCAATCAGATAAAAATTAGACATTTACTCTTATGCCTTTTGAAGTAAAATACTAAAACCGAATCATGTCTTTGAACTCTTTTTTTTTGATTTTTTGATTTTTATAATCATAAAAATCTGATCTTCCATTCATATTTTTCATCAAAATTGATATTTAAATGCAGCTATCTCAACTCAACAGTTTACTCCGTGGTTTGTGATTTTCTAATCGATTTTTTTCAAAGAAAAGCTACCATGAGCCTGCACTTGTATGAAATAAATTTTTAAAAATCTTGCATGATATTAAATTTTTTAGAAAATTATTTTTTTAAATAAATAAAAAATCATAAACTTAATTTTTTTGTAATTTATTTTATATGCACTAGAAAATTTTAATATATCTTGCTTTACATAATTTTAATTTTTCTCTTCAATAACTCTTAAAAATCTAAAAAATATTTACTCCTTTTCATTAAATATTTATATGTTTTTTTATATTATTTATTTTGAAGGATTTTGTTTTATTATTTTATTCATGACATTTAAAAAAAAGTGCCGAAACTCGGGATCGAACCAAGGACCTTTAGATCTTCAGTCTAACGCTCTCCCAACTGAGCTATTTCGGCTATACAAGTCACACAGACCCATCAAAATTTGTCTCTCTCAATCTAAACTAAACATAAAAAATTCTAAATTTTTAATAAAAATTTTAATTTGCAAAATTTTGTTTCGTTTAATAACCCAATAAAGTATATGCGTTAAAAATTTAGGACGTCGAAATCAAAAACATCAGTTAATCATTTTGTTTATTAATCAAAAAAAATTTTCTTTTTTAGAAAGATAGCACCAAAAGCTGATTAAAAATGTCATCACGCAAAATGAAATCGAACATTAAAAATCGCGCCAGGCGAGCCACATCGAACGTTTTCGCCATGTTCGACCAGGCCCAAATCCAAGAATTCAAAGAGGCTTTTAACATGATTGATCAAGACAGAGACGGTTTCATCAGCAAAGAAGACTTGCACGATACTTTAGCTTCTCTCGGAAAAAATCCAACTGATATTTACTTAGACGAAATGATCAATGAAGCAACTGGAGCGATTAATTTTACCATGTTTTTGACCATGTTTGGTGACAAGCTAAACGGAACAGATCCAGAAACAGTGATAATGAATGCATTTGCCTGCTTTGATGAAGATAATATGGGAAAAATTCCTGAGGAAAAACTTCGAGATTTTTTGTGCACCCTTGGTGACCGATTTAGTGAGGAGGAATGCGAAGAATTGCTCAGAGATGCACCAATTAAAGATGGAATTTTCGACTATGTCGAGTTCACTCGTATCCTTAAACATGGTCGCAAAGAAGAAGACTCGAATCAAACTTTGTAATTACTTAACTATAATTCTTTTATTTTAATAAGAACTATTTTTTTATTTTAACTAATAAAAATTATAAAATTCAATAATTTAATTAATTTTATGAAATTTTGCATTAGGATCAGCAAGCAACTTTTGTTCAAAGTGAAAAGAAACTATGCAGAAATATTTAAAGATAATTAAGTCTAACACTTAGGTGATGTTGAATTAATTTTTATGATTTATTAATAGACCTTATTTAGTCCAACAAATTTTTTGCTGAATGATTAAAATTTCGGTTCCATTTTCAAAAAAAATTTAATTATTTTTTATAAAATTAACTCAATTAGATCAAATTTAACAAAAGATAAAATTACATTAATATGATAGAATTATTAATTCGTGTTTTTTTTAATTAATTTCCTTTTGATAATTGCTTAGAATTAATTAGAGACAATTCTATTTTAAAACAATTTTTGAATTTTTGTCTCTTTTAGAAAATTTTGAGTTTTTAAAAAATAAATAATTTTTTTACTGGACAGTTAATATTCTTTATTTATGGCATTTAAAAATTTTATTATTTAAATAAAAAAATAAAGTTAATACAAATTTTTTTGTAATAATTATTGAAAATATTTTTAAATTAATTAGATGTTATTATAGTATCGCCTTTTCAGACTAAATTTATTTTTTAGAAAATATTTGCCAAAAAATTAATTAGGAAAAATCAGACTTGTACAAAAGTCAGAAAAAAAAGTCTCAACAAGTCATTAAAAAGTCAAAGTCAAGACTTTGACTTTAAAAATTTAAAAAGTACAAGTCTTGACTTTGACTTGTTGGAAAAAAATTAAAAAGTACAAGTCTTGACTTTGACTTGTTGGAAAAAATTTAAAAAGTACAAGTCAAGACTTTGACTTGTTGGAAAAAAATTAAAAAGTACAAGTCAAGACTTTGACTTGTTGAAAAAATTTAAAAAGTACAAGTCAAGACTTTGACTTGTTGGAAAAAATTTAAAAAGTACAAGTCAAGACTTTGACTTGTTGAAAAAATTTAAAAAGTACAAGTCAAGACTTTGACTTGTTGGAAAAAATTTAAAAAGTACAAGTCAAGACTTTGACTTGTTGGAAAAAATTTAAAAAGTACAAGTCAAGACTTTGACTTGTTGGAAAAAAATTAAAAAGTACAAGTCTTGACTATTTTACTCCAAAGTTATTTTAAATTCTTTTAAAGTAATTTATCATTGATTAAAAAAAAATATTTTCATCGTTTTTACTTTGCAAATTTCACTTAGTTCCTAAAAATTTTAATTTTTATTTTGATTCAATTTATTTAACTTTATTTGAAATTTTTATTGTTAAATTAAATTAATTTAATTTTTGAAAATTAATTTTTTTTTAAATTAAAATTTAAAATTTAAAAATTTTCAAAAACTAAAAATAAAAGAAATTTATTATTGATTAAAAAATATTTTCATGGTTTTTAGTTTGCAAATTTCACTTACTTTTTATTTTGATTCAATTTATTTAACGTTTATTAGAACTGAATTGACTTTTTTTGGCCAGAATTGAAATAATGTAATTATTCTTTCTTATTCAGACTCTTTAAAGAAATTTTATTTACGATTAAAATTGATTATTAATTAGTAAATATTTTTAATTAATATATTTACTTATTATATCTAAATAAAAGAATTAAGTATATTAGGAATTATTTATTTAACTCAAAGATATTTTTTAATTAAAAAATGTTTAGTTTTAACTTAAATCTTTAAAAGATCAAAATTACACCGCAAAAGTGTTGTATTTTCTAAGTTTTCTACTGTCATTCTTGATCTATGTGGTCTGTTTATATAGCCAGCATATGAAAATGTACGCTCAATTGGACCTGATGATGCTGGAATTGATAAATATTTTAAAACCAAAATATATAAATCTGGGAAGATTGATTTGTTTCGTTGCCAAAACGCCTTTAAATTAACATCTGGATCATACTCGATATTTAGATACTCATCTATCTGGCGTCTGAAAAATTTTTCATCATTAGATTGCACACCTTCAGTACTCGAGGTTTTTTTTGCGAAACTAAAAAATTTCCTTCGTTTTAATGGTGATTTTAGGACGCTTGAATCGGATTCATTGCTGATTGTACTTAAAGGCCGTCTATTTGAACTTGAAGAAGCGTGCTCTATAGCCTGCGATTCATTAACGTTTAAATTGAAATCATCATTTGTCGACGCTGCATTTTTCTCTCTAGGGCTCATTTTTGAGAATTCTTCCATGAGTTGATTTTTTAATTTATTTAAAATTCTTAATTTTTTTACCTCGTCTATATCGAGACTCAATATCCACTCGTTTTTGAAAAATGGGTCTAAAAAGGATGATATATATGGTGAAAAATCTGTTCCGATTTCATCTAAAGTAGATGGATTTTCGATATTAACAAATATTGATTTAAAACGAAATCTTAATTGAGATTCTAATTCTTGCCTAAAGGCTAAAAGATTCTTGTTTTTAGGTTCATATTGTTTGAGGTCATTGATAAGCTGAAACAAACTAGGGACAACTAAGCTTATTGTACAATAGTTTTCACCTTTTTAATTTTAAATTCATTAAAAAAACGATTATGTGATTTTAAATATTAATTACCTTGTATCTCATTTGAAACATATTCGAAAGGCTCTAGGATATTCACAATGTCTATTAGTCGTAAATAGTCATTTTGAGTCAAAGATAGATTCCAGGATTCAATTTTTTCGAGACCTTCATTTAAATCGTTCAACTTTATTTTACAAATAGATTTTAAACATTCGATTTCACTGTTCCATCGAACTTTTATTGGTTTGGTAATGGCATTGTAATTCTTTTCTTCTAAAAAATTTGCAAAAACCTTTTTTTGCCGATATTTTGCTGATATTTTGTAACATTTAGAGAGGAGCTTTCGAATATTATTAATTTTTTTCAAGCTATTTTTTACCACAAGTTGAATTGAATGAGCGAAACAGCGTGAATGTGTTTTATCGTTTGGGATCAATTCGCAAAAAGTATCGATTAAATTTGTATTTGATCCCTCTTCATCTGAACTTGTTAATTCATCATCATCTTCTTCTGAAGAACTGGAATTATTTTGGCTTGACTCAATCTCTTCTAGACTGAATTCATTGTCACCAACTAAATTATAAGAAAATTTAATTTCAAAGTCTTAGAATTATTTATTAAATTTAATAAACTTAAGTTTGAGTTTATCAAAAAATATTTATTTATTACCTAAATCATATAGTTTTCCAAATTTCACCATATTCGAGCCGTTATCTGTAACAATTTTAACAATTTTTTCTCTATTTAATCAAAAAAATTAATTTATTTTCTATATTTTTATAAGTAAAATACTTTATATCAAATTGATTTAGAATTTTATCCAACTCTATTTTGATATTTAAGCCAGTACAGTCTTTTATATTTTTACATCCAATTACTAAAGTCTTGAATTTAAATTCGCTATCGATAAAATGAGCAGTCACTCCCAGAAAAGATCTTAATCTTCTATCAGACCAAATATCTACTGTAAGCGATATAAATCTTGCACAATCCAAATTTTGCTTTAAAACGGAATATAAGGTTTTGTTAGCTTCTCTTTGAAGCTTTTTTAATGTCATCCTTGTACATGGCTTCCATTTGTCACAAACCAAAGACATGAAAACTTGGAAACCTAAATTTTAATTAAAAAATCAATTTAATTATTAATTATGCAATAAAAAAAATTAAGAGCATTATTAAAAGTTTAAAAAAATTAACTTAATTTTACAAAATATTAAAAAAAATTCTAATTACCATCACTTTCTATTAGACGAAATGGCAAGCTACATCCGATAATTAGATATTTAAAAATAAAGAAAGTTATGTTTTCTTGATTTAATTTCTTTTTTTTATCAGTTTCGCAAACTTCTTTTCTTCTATTCTTTTTCTGATAGAACTCATCATAAAACTGTGGATTACATTTTTTGGTGTGTCGTATAAAGTTCGACGTATTGGTCTTGGTGTCAGTAATTTTGATTTTACAAGTGACACAAACACCAGATCTTGAAACAATGATCTTTTCATTGTTTTCTGTACAAAAGAATTAAAAAAAAATAAAAAATTATTATTTTTATTTAGATGTTTACTTTCGACTGTAAAATCCGAAAAACAGGTCTTCAAAATTTCAGATTTCTGAATTTGAATATCAGTATTCATTTTATTTTTGAAATCGTGTTTAAAATTCTCTTAAGTTAATTAAAATAAGATTTGAAAAATAATAAACAAAGCTTAACTGTATAGAAAATTAAAAAAGAAATGTTAAATATCAATTCAAAAAATAAGCAATATTCTAGAGATTGTTTAAATAGATTTTAAATCTCTTTTATTTATAGTGACAATTTTTGGCTTAATAGACGCTAACTTTTTGATGTTAAAATGCTTATTTGAAAAAAAGTTGGGAGAACGCACGTGTGAGTGCTGGATTAAGTCAAATAATCTTAAGCTTAAAAATAAATAAGTGGGAATATTTGAAACATAAATTTCAAAAATATTGTTTTAAATATAAAAAATTTAAAATTCAATATTTTTTAGGCCTAACTTTTTTCAATGAATTTTGATTTAAATCAATTAATTTCTTTAAGATTTAATTTTGTTTCCTAACAATCTAAATTCATTGTGTGAATATAGTTCTGGCCAGCATGGACCATATACTACTCACATTAATACCAAAACATAGAATCAATGAATTTTGAAATTTTTTAACTAATTTAATCTATTGGCATTGTGTAAGAACAGTTCAAGCCAGCATGGGCCGTCTACTGTTTACATTAATCAAAATAGATTGAATCAATGACTTTAGATTTTAAAATTTGAAAGTGGGTAAGGAGCATGCTCATCATGCATGACTAACTTCGTTCCTGTTACCCTGTAACAGTCACCGTGAACCCTAAACACGGACCTAAGTAGCATGTACTCAGGCGTACTTTGTGCCCACCTTCATATTTTTTTTAAATTAATTTTTGCTTATATATTAGACAATTACATTATTTTTAGCAAAGAGTAATTTTTATTAGTAATTTTAATTTGAATTTGAAAAATTTTGTATTAAATTAAAGATGGCGCTTAAAATTTTTAATTTTTTGGAATTGCAATATTTTAAAACATAGAATATTTTTTGTTTTTGAAAATTTTTAAATTTTAATTTAAAAAAAAATTAATTTTCAAAAATTAAATTAATTTAATTTAACAATGAAAATTTCAAATAAAGTTAAATAAATTGAATCAAAATAAAAATTAAAATTTTTAGGAACTAAGTGAAATTTGCAAAGTAAAAACCATGAAAATATTTTTTTTTAATCAATGATAAATTACTTTAAAAGAATTTAAAATAACTTTGGAGTAAAATAGTCAAGACTTGTACTTTTTAATTTTTTTCCAACAAGTCAAAGTCTTGACTTGTACTTTTTAAATTTTTTCCAACAAGTCAAAGTCTTGACTTGTACTTTTTAAATTTTTTCAACAAGTCAAAGTCTTGACTTGTACTTTTTAAATTTTTTCCAACAAGTCAAAGTCAAGACTTGTACTTTTTAAATTTTTTCCAACAAGTCAAAGTCTTGACTTGTACTTTTTAAATTTTTTCAACAAGTCAAAGTCTTGACTTGTACTTTTTAAATTTTTTCCAACAAGTCAAAGTCTTGACTTGTACTTTTTAAATTTTTTCCAACAAGTCAAAGTCTTGACTTGTACTTTTTAAATTTTTTCCAACAAGTCAAAGTCTTGACTTGTACTTTTTAAATTTTTTCAACAAGTCAAAGTCTTGACTTGTACTTTTTAAATTTTTTCCAACAAGTCAAAGTCAAGACTTGTACTTTTTAAATTTTTTCCAACAAGTCAAAGTCAAGACTTTGACTTGACTTGTGACTTGTGACTTTTAAACAACTCTGGGAAAAATTTTGTGTTAACAAAATTGTATGTAACTAAATAAAGTGTTTGCTTCCGGATTTTTTTTCTATAAATATATGAAAATCTTTGACTATTGGGCTCACGACACTTTTAAAAGCAAGAAATTAGATTAAAAAAGTTTTAAGGCTAAAATTAAAAACCTTCCTTGTCATGTTAAAACAGAATAGATTTAATCCGAAAAGGAAAATTAAATTAATACAGACGGGACACCAATTACTCTGTTTTGTGCTATAAAAATCATGTTCTTTATGAAAATGTTCATTTTTTATTTTTGGACGAATTTAATTTTAATCACAACAATAAAAAAATTTAGATTTATTTTGATTCATGATGGTTTTTGTTAAAATTTTGTTTACATTGATGGTTTTAGTGGCGATCGCGATGGCCAACGAGAATAATGTATTTGAACAATGCACTAAGCTTGTCAATCGATTCTCTAGTGCTTCAAGTGGTCAAAATTATTTAGAATCTGGTGAAGAAAAACTCAAAGTAAAACCTGACGATTTACTAGACTGCTTGAGCTATATGTACGAACTGGTCATTAAGTTGGACACTACATACCAAAACATTGATGAATCACCAATCATCCAGAGAGACACTAGAAGATTAAAACAATTTTGGAAACGCAAAGCTTCTTGGCTGAAAAATAACAAAAAATTTTGGTAAAAATTTTTATTTTTCTGTCTTATTTAATAAAAATAACCATCTTAATGTTTTATTTCAATTTAATTATTCATTAATAAATATTTAAAAATGTTCTGCTTTTCTTAATTAAAATCAATTTTAATATGAGTTTTGTCTTAGATATCAATATTAACCTTACAAGTAATTATAAAACCAAGAATGAAATATTAAATAGATTTCTTTTGAAAAATCTTCTTTTGGTTCCAATTCAAATTATGTTTTTGACGCTAAAAAGATTCAATCTCCTTTACAACCATCTTTAACTGTGAATATAACGAAATTCAAAACATGTATCACACATTTTTGTATTTATCTCCATTGACCATTTTTTAATCATTTTTTAATTTTAATTAAAATGAACCAAAATATTGTTTCATTTTGTTATTAAAATAAGCTTTTGGATATTTTAAATAATTTTAAAATTACATTATCAAAAAAATTAATGAAGATAAATTTGGTACATTCTAAAGCTATTTTCCAATGCACTTAACAACGCTTGAAATTCTTTCTCGCCAAATAAAACATTTTTTTTTATTTAAATTAATTTTGCTTCTTCTTAATGGAACCCAAAATATAATTAAAACCAAATTTTCTAAGACTATAAAAAAATCATTAGTGAATTTTACTTTTAAGAAAAAAAGCAATAAAAATTCAACTAGATTTTTGATTCATAATTTAAAATTTATTTAATTTTCTAGGAATTCTATTAAGATTTCGAAAATCGTTTTTTTTAAATCGCAAAGGAGAATGAAAAATTCGTTCGTTAATAGGAATTGAAAGAGATGAGTTTTTTTCTTTATGAAACGAAATCCAATCTTCAACACCTATTTGGAAATTCAATATGAGCTTATGTGATACAATTTTTATCTACATGGCATGATTACGTCTCGGATATTCAATTAAAAGGGATGTTGAACTTACCAACATATTTTATTATAAACAGACGATAAAAAGTTTTAAAGCAGCGAGAGAAATTTTTAAAAATACTTTTGTTTTAATACTCAAGGCGATCCGATCGAGTGATTTTTGAAAGATCATTATTTTAATTCTGTTTTAGAAGATTATTTAAAAATCATAGGAATCAAAACTTAAATAAATTTTAAAATTGTTAATTTGGGATATTTTTGATACAGTACTGAATTATCAACTTGAAAAAATTGTTTTCTTTACCTATTTTTGACTCTTTCCGAGTCAAACAATTTTAAATGTATCATTGATGTTCTTTGATGATCTCATAATTTTCGTTTTTTTCAATCGAAAGCCGATGAGATCATATTAACTTGTTTTCAATTAAAAAATTTTGATATTTTTTTCAAATCATCGATGATTTATTGTTATTTCTTGGAAAAAACTAATGCAAAATGATTGATTTTCTTATTTTTCATCGGTATACAAGAAGCGCACAAACATAGGTTTTGGGCATGCATTCGAGAATACATATAAGAATTTTTAATGTATTCTTAGTATTCTTCAGAGGGGAAAAAATTCAAAATTTTAAAATTATGCATTCGAGAATAGTTTGAAGAATACATATTTAAAAAATACTTGTATGTTTTCAAGTATACATTAAGAATACAGCAAAATACAGCAAGAATAATTCAAAAACACACAAAAAATACCTCAGGAATACTTAGGGAATACTGAACATAGTCAAAAAAAAACAAGAAATAAAACAATTTTTCTTAATTTTGAATTTAAATATTATAAACAAAAAAAAAAATTCAAAATAAGAATAATAATTGAATAGTAGGACAATGGTATGTTGAATCAAATTTGTTATTTAAGGCTTTATTACCATGTTCTATATATCAAACGATAGCTAAGATGATTTTGAACAAAACTATATATAAAGAGTTCTTCTATCAATTACTGTTATTGAGTTACTGAGCTTATAAGACAACATACCCAAAACCTCTTTTTTGATTTTTTAATTATTTTGAAAGTTTTAATGATTTATTTTGGCTCTCCTTTAAACGATGAAAAAAAATATACATCTATCACTTATTGTTTTAGAGTAATTTTAGATTTACTAAAAACACCAAAAAATGGGACTTTCTTTAAAATTTCCGAATGGCTATCGATTTTGAGGATCGGACTAAAATTTCCTAATTCCTTATCAAAAAATAAATAAAAATAAATATGTTTCCGATAGGACTCTTTAAATTGGATTGGAATTACTAAAAAAACTTAGAAAAAAAACATTTTTTTAAGAATTTATTTATAATTATCATACAATTTAATTAATAATGAAAATAATTTAAAAAAGTTAAATGTAAATAAATTATTCATTTTCTTCATCATCTTTTATACTTTCTGATTCTTTTATCAACCTTTGAGATGCATCAAAACAATACCCAAATAACAAGTCACTTTCGGGTGGATGCAATTCTTCAGGATTGTTTCGGGCATACCCTAAAAACCATAATACGCTAGTTACATGTGAGCATGCCCCTACTACCCTAGCACCATTTTTAAATGTATAGTACCAGGCTTTTATTGGGTCATTGTCATAAATATCACATTGGAAATTATTATAAACACTATAAAGTGAACTGTTCGAATGCCTGGATTTTAGCTTTACTCTAATATAATTTGGCTCTTCTTAAAAGTGCTCGCACATATATTCTCCATGCTCATAAAAATTCTGCTTTGAATAGCTTTTTGAATATTTCAGTTGATAAACTCCAATCGTAATCTGCATATAAGAAAACCTAGGAAATTGAACTTTTTAGGGGGGGTCAAAAAAAATTTTTTTTTACTACCCCTCTCAAAGATTAGGTATTAGCCCAAGAGTTGCCTGTCTTTGGATCAAAATATCTCATGATCTGATATTAATATTTCCAATTATTTACATATATTCTGAAAGTAACAGTATCAACTACAAAATAGTGAAATTGTCTTGCGGTTTTAATTTTTTTATGACCAAGATAATGGATCAAAAAAGAGAAATTTTTAAGGTTTTTTCAGTATTTTTGGATCTAGTCCGTGAATTACCCCCTAAACCCTACTTTTTTATACAGATTCTGAAACCAGAAAAAATTCTGAAAAAACGCTTGAGCTCACTTTTTTTTTTTTTTTGATTTTTAAGCCCATAAATTTTGATCAAAAAGTATTCATTTTTTAAAAAAATGTAATTTTTAATTTTTATTATTTTATTAAAAAAACGAATTTAGTCACATGATTTTTTATTATATTTTTAGCTCTTTATAATTGTTTTTATCATCAAACCAATAATAAGCTTTATTTTTCCTGGAATAAGAGAGCCATTACAAGACCTATCTTCATACGTAATTCCATTAGTTTCAGTTATTGAAGGGTACTTTTTAACGGCATTTGTCCATTCACTATCAGATAATTCAGAGAAAGGTGAACTAGGATGAGCAACCAAAAAATCTGAACACATTAAGCTTCTTCCTCTTCTTTTATCAATAATAAATAAAATAAAAAATGAGCTAATAGGCAATAAGTTAGAAGACTTATAAATACCCTTTATTAAAAAATGGCTCATTTCCTTCTTTTTGCCATCTTGAATGACTTTATTCACCTGATCGAAAAGTTGATTCGTCATGAAATATTAGAACAGATGGTTTTTCAGTTGGATGGATCCAATCACATTTATAATAAATATAAATTAATAAAGTACAGTGATGATTTGATCTAAAGTTTTACGTAAAATGAAGTTAATTGACAATATTTTACGTAAAATTACTATTAATTTTTTACGGTAAAAGTTTTACCGTAAAAAATTATAAAAGGCCAAATTCCAAAAAATAGAAAAATTTTACATGATTTTTAACTTTTTTCATGAAAAAAAAACTTTTTGATAAAATTTTCAAAAAAATAAAAATTACGATTTTTTACGTAATTTTACGTAAAAACTAATTTTTTTCTAGTAAAAAATAGTAAAAAAACGTAAAATAAAGAAAATTCAATAATTTTAAACTTAAATTCTAATTAACTTCTTTATTTAAGCTTGTCAAAGGCACTAAAATAAGTTTTACTCATGAAGAAAATGGCAAATGTCTTGCTTGTACGAGGGTTCATTACTTGTTCAAAAAAATTTTTGGTCCCAGAAAAAAAAGTATAGATATTTTTATTTCTGAATTTTGCTTTATTAAATTTTTAATTTCAAGTGCGCTTAGTTTTTAAATGAGTCAAACGAGGACACAAAAAAAATGTTTTAGAATGCTCAATTGTTACTAGTGATGTTGGTTAAGCTTGGTTATCTGGTTAGCCAATTTAGGTCAACCAATTTTTGGCTAACCAGTTTTTGGTTAACCAATTTTTGGCTAACCAGTTTTTTGGTCGACCAAATTTTGACCTAAATTCAATTATCTAAACAAGTTATGTAATTTTTTAAATTTTGGTTAACCAAAAATTGGCTAACCGAAATTTGGTCGACCAAAAATTGACTAACCGAAATTTGGTCGACCAAAAATTGGCTAACCTGATTTGAGTTAGCCAAAGTTGGCAATTTTGGTCGACCAAGCGTTGGTTAACCAACATCACTAATTGTTACCATAACTGATTTTTTGATCAAAATAAACCAGTTAAATGATTCAAAAGACCTTACTTCGCCGTGTTTAAGTCCACTTACTTCACCAAGATTAAAAAGAAAAGTTGCCGAAAGTCAACCTTGCACTAGTAAAGATAATGAAAACAATAAAATTTCAGTTATATGTAAGTTATATTATGAAAATATTAAAAAATTCAATTTTTTATTTTTATTTTTTTAAAAGATACTCAGAAAGACTTTCTGAATGAGCTAAAATCTTAAATAAAGCTCAACTTTCCAGATCACCCAAATGAAAATATAACATTTTATCAAGAAAAAGATAATAATAAATTGTTAGAAATTAAAAGTAATTATATCAAAAAATAATTTTGAATATCAATTTAAAGTTGATTTTTAGAACACTTGGCTGAGTTTGTCCCAAAAAATTCTTGTTTTACAGATGCTTGGTTAAAAGCGTCAAACAGTATCAAAAATGAAAAATCAAAAATTAAAAAAAGCCAATAAATCTTTTTTTTGGTAAAATAATAAATTTAAATAAAAGTCAATTCAAATATAATAAAAATTTTCTTTATTTTACGTTTTTTTACGATTATTTACCTATTTTTTACGTAAAATTACGAAAGTTTACAAAGTCATGTTACGTAAAATATTGTCAATTAACGTCATTTTAGGTAAAAATGCGGAATTTTACGTAAAATAACGTAAAAACCTTAGATCAAATCATCACTGTAAATTAGAGTTTTATTTTTACTTTCAAAAGTTAATTTAACAGAAATTAGGGGCTTTTGACTGATTAAATCTAAAATGCGTCAACTCTATTCTATATTTGCTTCTGTGTGGACCTTTGGTTATTTCAAAACAAAATTTAAAAAGAAAATTAAAATGCAATCATGATAAATGAGATAAATTTAACTAAAGAAAAAAATAAAATAAATAATATCAAATTGTAACTAAAGTTTATTCGAAGCCTTTCTTGCATAAATTTACTAGTCCGACCACAAATGGAACAGAACGATTAATTACATTTACTTGCTTTTCTTTTTTAGAACTTTCTTTTTTAAGACTTGTTACGGTGTGAAAATAACCGTTTCAACTATTTAAATTAACCTTATCAATTTTCACAACTTATCTAGATTTTATCTTTATGTTTTTATGAATCATTTATCATATGTCATAAATCTTTATGACCGATTTAATTCACAACTTATCTTTATTTAGATTCTTTATGATTAATGACCTTTTTAAGTTACAACTACTGAATATAAATAGAAGTTGTAATTCTTAAAAAAGGGAGCTTTTTAACTTGTATTTTTCCTATTTATTTTAAATTAATAATAAACGTTTATTCAACACGATTTTGTTCTTTGTCTTCACTCTATCTCCTCTGAAGTTAATCGAAGGTATTCAGGCCAAATTCCCTAGACTAACATATATGGTAGCAGCGATAAAGACCGATATAAACAGATAGATAATAGACAAAAGCAGATTGTTCCGCGCGATAATTTTATATTAGTACTAATTATTAATTGTGCAATGAGTGAAATAGGCTCTATAATCGAGGATATCGATTCAAAAAAGTGGAAAAAAATAAAAGCTCTTAATATTTGCAAGGCTAAATCCCTAGCTTACTCCCTGGATAAGGTAGTGGCTGCTTACAGGGCTACTGTAGCAGAATTAAAGGATATTGCGGAAAGCAATGATGCCACTGATACAAGGAAATCAAAGTGCATAGAATGCATTAGTAATTTTGAAAGCAAAGTTAACAAAATAAAACAAATAAAACTGGACGCTGATGACGTAGATGAGCAGAAAGATGATGTATCTTCAGAAATTGACAGACTTCGTCTGACTAATGAAGAATTATTATTAAGAAATGAAAATCTAAAAGAGGATAATCTTGAGAAAGATAATATAATATCAGAACTTAAGAAACAGTTAAATCAAAACGAGAGTCAATATTTTGACTTACAAGCTTCTGATAAGAAAAAAAATGTACAATTCAACGAGGATATTCTTAACAACTCAACTGTCAGCAACAGCCAACAAGAAGAACAATTTCTAAAAATGAATAAAGACTTTTACAAGCTAGATTATTCAACTATAAATAATCGCTCGCAAAATGATGCTTCAATAGAGTCGAAATCGAATAATTTAAACAAAATGTTATATAATATGGATCATAATGAAAAAACGCCTAAATCAATACTTATCAGTGATGATGATGCACAAAAAACACCAGAATCTTATTGTTATGGAAAAGATATTATAAAAGATTGGAATCCAAAAAATCACCAAGCAAATTCGGTTATTCATGATTATGAACGGCAAAAAACACCTAAAATGTCTGACTATGTATCGAATGATTATAATAACATGATAAATAATAAACGAATTTCAATAAATCAACCGGTCGAGATGAGCGGACAAATGTTTCCTTTATCGAACGATCCAATCTATAAATTTTTGCTCAACCAAAATATGGAAAATAAACCAAAACATCTTCATGTAAGTACACCAAAATTTTCTGGTAATAGTAAAGATGATATAGAAGATTGGCTTTTTATGATCAGGCAAGGTTTTATAGCAGCAAAAATTCCTGATGAAGATCGACTGAATGCAGTCGTTAATTTTGTGGCTGAGTTACCATTGCTAATATTAAAAAGACACATTGTGTCAAAAAGTAACTGGTTCGAATTTGAAAAAGAGCTCAAAGATACCTTTAGAAACGTCGATAGAGAACATAAGATAAGAAGCGAACTCTCTAATTTAAAACATAAAGAATTAAATGTTGAACATTTTGTAAACAGATTTTTGACTTTAACCAATAAGTTAGGCTTTATGGCTGAGGAAGAAAAAATGTTTTACTTTAGAGAAGGTTTAAAAGAAAATACAAAAAGAGAAATTATTTGTAGAAAAATCGTTAAGCTGTCGGAGGCTATCCCACTTGCGATTCAATTGGAATCAGCGGCTAGCTGCATATCTAAAGTTAACTTTGTTAAAACTAATGTAAAAAGAAAAGCAATAATTTTTCATATAAAAGAGATACTTTCAAAGATTTACAAAAACAAAAAACTGTATCTAATAAATATTTAAATCAAAGAAACAATAAATCACATGATATTACATGTCTTAGATGTAAAAAGAAAGGACATTATGCTAATAAGTGCAGGGTAATATTAAAAAAGATAAATTCTTTAGAAATTGTTTCTGATTCGGAAGAAAAGATTTATATGGTTTCTTCTCTCTCGAAAAATATTAACTGTATACCATCAACTACAGGTTATGTAGGAGGTAAATTAATGAAAATAGGAATAGATTGCGGGGCTACCCATTCTATTATGAACCATATGACTGCAGTTCAATATAATATAGATATTTTAGCATGTGAAAACAAAATAAAGACAGCAACAGGCATAATTACTCATGCTTCTGGCAAAACGAAACCAATTGAAATTAAGCTAGGTAACAGTTTATGTTTAATCGAATTTATTGTTTTCGATCATGAAGACCATGATGTTTTGTTAGGTCTTGATTGGTTTCAAAAAACAAATTCAGGAATTTTTCCATCCCAAGGACTTATAAAATTTCCAGGTTCAGATTTTAAATTAGAAAGTAGTGAAAGTAATAAAGAAGAAAATATTTTTGATATTTTTCTATCTGATGTTAATCCAGAAACCTCAGATGATTATTTTTGGGAAAACAAATCATATAAGGTTAACCCTTTAAGTCCTCTATCATTCAATCAGCAAAAAGCTTTTGATAAAATATTAACCGAAGCAAAATGTTTATTTGCTAATTCTATAGAAGAATTAGGGAGCTGTGAGGTGTATAAACACGTAATTAGGTTGATTGATGAAAATGTAGCTCCTATTTATAAACGACCATATAGAATGTCAGAAAACGAACGCCAATTTTTAAGAACCGAAATCAGTAAGATGATAAAAGCAGGAATCATTCGAACATCTAAATCGGCTTGGTCTTCCCCTGTAATTGTTGTTCCAAAAAAAGACGGAAATAAACGAATTTGTATAGATTATAGAAAGTTAAACGAAAATACTTTAACAGAAAGATGGCCACTTCCAAATATTACTGATGTAATTGATAGAATGAGGGACTCGAATTGGTTCACTGCACTTGATTTAAAGTCAGGCTACTGGCAAGTAAAAATGGATGAAAGTTCAATTCATAAAACTGCTTTTTCCACTCCAGATGGTCATTTTGAATTTTTAAGACTACCTTTTGGCTTAAAGAATGCGCCAACAGACTTCTGTAGGATTATGCAGATGACCCTAGGTGACCTTCCTTTCGTTGAAGTTTATATGGATGATATCACTATACATTCAAAAACCTTTCACGAACACATCTCTCACATAAGACAAGTTTTTAAAAAATTAAAGGAAGCAAATTTAAAAATAAACCCAACTAAATGTAGCTGGTTTGCAAATGAAATTAAAGTGCTTGGTCACATTGTGTCTCATAATCAAGTTAAAATGGATCCTGAAAAAATCAAAGCAATTGTTGAAAGAGCTCGACCAAAAAATTTAAAGGAACTACAAAGTTTTCTTGGTCTACCTAACTTTTATCGACGCTTTATTAAGGATTATTCAAAAATTGCTCATCCACTTTTTGCTTTGTGTGCGAAAGATTCAGTATTTGAATGGAGTAGTGAATGTGAAGAAGCTTTTAACATGCTTAAGAAAAAATGTTCCTCATATCCAATATTAAGAATACCAAATCCTAATTCCAATTACAGACTCTATGTCGATGCTTCTGGGTACGCACTTGGAGCAATATTAACTCAAAAAGATGAAAACGGAGAGGAATTCATGGTTGCTTGTGCTTCACGAACACTCTCAAAAACAGAAATAAAATACGGTATTTCAGAAAAAGAATGCTTAGCTGTTATCTATGGTATAACACAATTCAGAAAGTACCTGTATGGAATAAAATTTACAGTTATAACAGACCACTCAGCGCTTGTATGGCTTAAGAACATTAAAAAAATGACAGGAAAATTAACCCGATGGTCAATATTTCTTCAGGAGTACGACTTTGACGTTGTTTATAGAAAAGGCTCTGAACATGGAAATGTGGATGCAATCAGTAGACCTGTAATTGACTTTGTGATTTGTATGACAACAACACAAGTTTTAAATGATAAAATTAAATTAGACGTGTGGGAAAATCCCAACTTAATCCACTTCATCCAATTTGGAAAGGTTGTACCAGGTATTTCAAAAAAATTAGCAACAAATATTCAAAATTTGGCAAAAAATTATCGTTTTGAAAACAATAAACTTTTTATCCATAAAACTGGAAAATATTTAGAAGTACCTAAGCCAGAATTGCGGGCAGAAATTATTGAGAAGGCACACAATTTTGGACACTTTCAAACTGAATCCACATATCAGAGACTGAAAGACACATTTTATTGGAAAAATATATTTGATGATATAAAAAAATTTGTAAAAAAGTGCACTGTTTGCAATCGAAATAACAAAGAAATTGTAAAATATCATCCTGCACAAACAAGTAGCATTAGCAAAATTTTTAAACGTGTTATGATAGACCTTATTCTTGGTCTTCCTGAAACTGATGAAGGCTTCAATGGTATATTAGTAATAGTTGAATTTGTAACAAGATTTTCGTTTGCTAAACCAATACGATCAAAATCGGCTAATGAAGTAGCTTATATATTAACTGAATATATTAGTATGTTTGGTCCATTTGAGGAACTTTTATCCGACCAAGGAAGGGAATTTTGTAACAATGTATTAGAAAGTTTAAAAACAAATTTAGGTTTTAAACATATCACAACCTCAGCTTATAATCCAAGAACTAATGGGATAACAGAAAGATTTAATCAGACTTTAGCAAATTGTTTAAGAAAACATGCTGAAGCCAATATCAATAACTGGCATAAGTTCCTACCGTTTGTTTTAATCGCATACCAATCGAAAGTTCATTCGGCTACGGGTCACACACCTTTTGAACTAATGTTCGGAAGGAACATGATCCCATTTAATGATTATTCAACTGAAAAAGAAGATTCAAATGCTATCTTGGAAAGAAGTAAAGAAATTAAACAACTATTTGAAAGTACACGTCCGTTAGCACTAAAAAATTTAAAAGCATTTCAAGAACGTCAAATTAAAACACAAAATAAATCTACTAATATTGTTGAGAAACGAATTGACATTGGAAAAACTGTATTCTTAAAATGCGAAGGACTTCTTAATAAATTAGAACCAAGGTTCAAGGGACCATATAAAGTATCAGGTCACACCAAACGTGGTAATTATATTATTAAGAATGCTCTTAACGAAACTTTAAAGGACTCTTATCCGAGACATAAAATTAAATTGGTGGAAGACGATTCGTCTCTTCCAGTAGAGAGTGCCGAAATTGAAAGAATTCAAAAGCATAAAATAATCGATAACGATAATCTTTATCTTGTAAAATGGAAAAATCTTCCATTATCGGAATCATCTTGGATTCCTGAAAAGTATTTTAACAACCTTAAACTAATAAACGATTATAAATCAGGATTACAATTCGCTAAATCTCAACGTCCAAAGCGAAAATGTACATTAAACAAAGCATTTTTTGTAAGTTTTTTACTTTTGTTTAGCATTATTCCTTCAATATTCACTGAAAATGTAAATAAAATAAAAGGGATAAATGTAAACGGTAGTTTTATGTTATGTTCGCATTCTTATCATAGGAAGATTGTTGATCTAAATTCACTATGTAAAACTAAACCCAAAATACTAATCACATATTGAATAAGTATTTTGAATTGAAATCTAACCTAAATGTTGTCAGTTCGAAAATAAAACTAAATGTTTTAGGAAAATTGGAACACCAAGTTTATGGAAATGGATATCATTGCTTAATGAAAAAACATATTTTAGTTACATCAATGTCGTTTTGGGGTGAAAAATTTGAATCACTCAGAACAGAACCTGTAAAACTAACTAACGATGAATGCAAAATAATGGTTATTACTAAAAAATGCAGAGAATCGCCTATGGATTGTGATGCTGAATATTGTACCTATTCTGCTAATCCAAAAGCAACATTTTCATGGTTAAATGAAAAAAAAGCGAAACATTTTCTTGTTCTTTCTCACCAAAATTAATAACAGCAAAAAATCAATTTGATCATTTATTCGGTTTAAAATGTCAAGCTAAAAATCTTTTTTGTTATCTTCATGATTCCATTATAATATGGGATAAAGCTATTTATCACGAATGCCCACTATACAAAATCACTTTGGAAGACTTCAAATATGATAAAGATAGTGATATTTTAATAAGTGAATCACATTTAGCAGTTCAAGCTTCCGGAATTCAAATAATTTGTAATATCTCAGTCTTAACAACAGTTGAAGGAATTTATCTAAGTAGAAAAATTAACCAAGATATAAATAACAAAGTACCTCAGAGTTCAACTGTAGAAGAAATGAAAGAATTGTTACTTGCTGACAATGACTATAGAGTTTTCGAAGATATAAAACAAAAAAATGAAATACTTTTTAACGAATGTTTAAATTTTAAATCGACGCTAAACCTTTTTTCAAAAATGAAGACAAATATCTTACACATTTTCTTAAAGATGGAAGTTCAATTACCTTCTACACTACTATGGGTACAATTTATAAAGCGGACTGTTTGTCTGTAAGCGAAATAGAAATTTTGACGGATACACGCAATGGAAATACTTCGCAGTGCTTTACAGATCAACCTATTATTTTTAATATAAAAAATTCGTCAAAAACAGGATTTTTAACTTATAACAATATTATTAGGCAAGTATCTAATCTTGTACATTGTAATAGAGTCATACAATATATACAATTGGTAAACCAAAACTACACTATTGTTAGAAAAAATTTTCAATCTAGTGTTGTACCTAATTCAAAAATTCATTTTTTTAATTTTGATTACTTGGGAAATAAGATTAAAGAATTAAACGTTCATCATAATCCTCTATTGCTTGATGGTATAGATCTTCTATCAACGTTTCAAGAAATAGTAAATCATGAAATGTCGGCTGGTACTTGGTATTCACATTCGTCAGACACTTCTAATATCAAAGCGAACGTCATCGAAACAAGAATGGAAATAAAGAATGGTTTAAATTTGATTTTTACGAAAACATTTGGAATTATTGTATTAGTCTTTACTAGTATTTTCATATTGCTTCTTTTATTCCTAGGATACAATTTCTGTGTCAAATGTTTCCCATACTGGACATTAAACTCAGAGAAAAATAAAATAGAAGAACAGCGAAAATCTGAATTTAGAGAAAATCAAAAGAATGGTGCCAATGAACAAATAGAAATGATTACAATTTCAAAAGAAAAAATAAATGTTGAGCCCAATATTCAAAATCAAGAAATTAGCGAAGAAAGTTTGGACTCAATCACAAATCAACTAATTTTTTCAACAAATTAATGTTATAAATAATCTACCCTTGTTTAGTCCATTCGAGGACGAATGATTATTTTCAAGGGGGGGTAATGTTACGGTGTGAAAATAACCGTTTCAACTATTTAAATTAACCTTATCAATTTTCACAACTTATCTAGATTTTATCTTTATGTTTTTATGAATCATTTATCATATGTCATAAATCTTTATGACCGATTTAATTCACAACTTATCTTTATTTAGATTCTTTATGATTAATGACCTTTTTAAGTTACAACTACTGAATATAAATAGAAGTTGTAATTCTTAAAAAAGGGAGCTTTTTAACTTGTATTTTTCCTATTTATTTTAAATTAATAATAAACGTTTATTCAACACGATTTTGTTCTTTGTCTTCACTCTATCTCCTCTGAAGTTAATCGAAGGTATTCAGGCCAAATTCCCTAGACTAACAGACTTTTTTTTTATTTTTTAAATGATGTTACTTTAGGATCAAGAAAATTTTAAATTTTCTGAAGGAGCTTTAGCTCACTAACTAATAAATAAATAATAAACTGATCAAATTTATTTTAAATCCCAAAAATTTTAATTGTAATAAAAATTTAGCTCAAAATTCTCAATTTATTAACTTTAAAATCGTCACCAAGAGAGCTTAAAACAGTGGCATAAATTTACTCAATTTTTGTTTATTGCTATATTACAAGTAAATAGAAACAATCAAACACATCAAGACATGGTTTACTCTAGCATTATTCCCTACATCAGCATAGCAACTGTGAGGTAAAATTTTACATATTTAATTTAAGACTTTTTTTAAAACTAATCAAAAATTCAAGCTGGATAATTTTAAGATAAATTTTTAAAATAGTTAAAATGGACGAACAGGTACAGCAAAAATTTAGTGATTTGACTCGCAAATTAATAAACCAGGTACTAAATACTGATATTCCGTCTATTTTTAGCCAAATAGAATTAGATAATCTCAAATCAATGTCACCATGTAATCCAATTGAAATAAGCATTATTAATTTTTCTGGCAAAAAAGTAAAATTCATTTGGATGGATTATGATGGCAAAGCTCGTCAAGATCTAAGCCATACATTAAGGCAAAATAATGGTTCAATACTTAAAATAAATAGCTACACAAACCATGTTTATCGTATTCAATTTGACGCAGATGATTCCTCGTCTGAGACAATCCATTTCAGAATTCCCGAAGATAAAAATAATTTTTACTTTGGAGAAGTAAATAAAATCGAAGAAAGCTATCTGCAATTAGTTTATGATTCATGTTGGATATCAAATCCATCAATAAAGTTCGATCATCTTAATCTTTTGGAAAAATTTTTTGACCATAATATGAATCAATTAACCAAAATAGAAACAGTTCTTTTACAAAGTTATGGCTATGACGATTCAAGCGAAACCAGTGATTTGATTAATTCATTTTATGAAAATTTTAGCAGTGATAATAAATTTACTGATCTTTTTTATGATCCTTTGAGTAAATTAGATTCTGGTTTTACAACTAAACGAGTTAGTGAACACGAGGTAAGTTGTGAAAAAAAAATATATCCATCTGTTTACTGGGAAGAATCGTTTAGTTTTAAAATAATTAATGATACAGATAAAGATTTCGTTCTTTACTGGATTGATTACAAAGCAACAGCTAAAAGTAGATTTTATTTTCATTTAAAAAAGAACATTTTAAAAAAAATTTATGAATCAATCAATTACACAAATTTACCTAAAATTTCACTAATAATAGGAGAATAAATTTTTGTTCATTTACGGAAAAATGGCGAATTCACAATGATCATGTCAATTACCGTATAACAAAATATTCCTAACTTGGCTTTTTTTCAATTGTCTAAAAATTAAGATCTAAAAAATTTTAAAAGACGGAAATGTGATTCAAAAATTTTTAAATGCATGCCATTCTACTTGAAAATTATTTTATTTTTAGGATGGACTGAATTGAAAATATCAAGTTATGTGAATCAAAACAGTCATCTTGGTAATGTATGGGTCGTTTCTAATGAATCTGAAACAAAAATTTTTCAATTGGGTAA
Source organism: Brachionus paranguensis (assembly GCA_016802215.1). NCBI lineage: Eukaryota > Metazoa > Rotifera > Eurotatoria > Ploima > Brachionidae > Brachionus > Brachionus paranguensis. Next base: position 644,626 of record JAESIX010000004.1, read on the forward strand.
AAAGCCCTTCTTAAAATCAGATTGTTCTGTAAATCTGTCTAGTATTCGTAATTCATATGACTTCGGTATAGAAAGCTATCAACCTGAAAAAACGCTTTCACTTATAATTCACCCAGATGAAAATATAGAATACAACTCAAGACAAGGTCAAATAGGAAACTGCTGGTTTTTACAGGCGCTTATCTCAATCTATGCTGCTTATCATGATAAAATAAGCTCTTTGTTTATTAGACCAGAAATGGTCAATTCTACTGGAGTGGTTATGGTTAGACTCTGGAGCAAGGACAACGAATGTTGGCGTCTAATTATCATGGACGACTACCTTCCACAGAACGAAGAAAATAATTGGTACTGCTCGGGGCCTCTTGGTGAATTGAACAACATATTTTGGGTTCCTTTGATAGAAAAAGCAGTGTCCAAACAAATTGGATCTTTTAAAAACTTAACTAGTGGATTAAATAGTATAAATGTTAATGGATTGTTTCATTTGATTCTAGGGCCAGAGTTGAAGGATGTTGATGACTTTTATGTTCCTGAAGACGAAAATGACTTATCTGCTTTTGAAAAACTTGTCGAAAATTTTAAGCAAAAAAATGTGTGCTGTATGGCAAGTCGACATTCGAAAAATAAAAAGTTAATTGATGAAGAAACTGGCATGGTTAGTTATCACGGCTACGGGCTTTTGGACATAGTTGAAAACATTTGTGATACTGATTTTATTTTTGTCAAATGTCAAAATACATGGAGTAAAGGAGGCGGTATTTTTGAGAATCAAAATAAAATATTAAATTCTTAATTTGATGTAAAAGAATGGTCTGGTGATTGGGGTGATTCGTCTGATTTGTGGGATCAGTATCCACAAATTAAAGAAGCATTAAATTTTGAGAAAGAAGATGATGGAACATTTTGGTTTGATATTTTTACTAATTTCTGTTTAAAATAAACTTTTAATTTTTAAAGGATAGAAAAAAAAGATTTTAATCAGGCATTTTATAGAATTTGGATTGCAAAATTGAATTAAAAAAATGTTAATATTGGAAGAATTTCTTTAAATAATGAACTATACTTTACACAATCCGAAATATAAAATTTAAATAAATTACATATTTGTCTTTCTATTAAATCCCTTCTATCGAAATATAACCCTAAATACCTGTTTGAATTTTCGGGATAAAAACGAAATTAGGTTCACAATTTCAACATACTATAAAGTATTGTTGACAGACCATTATCTTGTCTTGTAAAGCGTATTCCCAGTCCTCTCTTAATCAATGTTCAAAAGCTGATTTAGAATTAACATCTTTATTTACAAAGAAAAATAAAGCTTCTTTTATTTATTTATTTAAAGTTTAAGTCCCATGGACAAATTGAAATAAGAATAATGGACAGTTAAATATCCATTTTACAATTAAGTAAAAAATTCAGTTTGTTATATACAAAAAAATGATTAAGATTATTCAATATACAATATTCTATTAAATAAAAATAGTTTTTTTATCGAGTCGGTTAGTTTTGCTTACATCAGAGTTGCTACATTCGAGGCACCATTCAATCAATAGAACACTGAATGCTAAATCGTATTCAGTGCAATTTATATGAGTCAGATCTTCAACTTTTGATAACTGTTTAATAAAAGAAGTATTCTCTCTATCAAATATCTTATAATCTTTCCTTAAGTATTCAAAAACGTTTTTACATAATTGGTTATTAAAAATTTGTTTGACAAAGAATATTTTATGCTTATAATAATTTTGTCTAATTGACTCCAATTTTAATGCCTTGTTCAAAGGTTTTGTTTTTGTAAATTTACTGAGCCCAAAAAAACCTTTTTATTAAAATATTTTTCCGTATATCAAATTCCTTTAAACTATTTCCATTAATGAAGATATTATCTAAATGATATCTAAAGATTGATTGAGAGAACTGTTTGTATAGGAAAGCTTTAGTTTCGTTATATTTTTGAAGAATGAAGTTTTTTCATTGTTAGTTTCTTCTTATTCAGAATAACGGGTGTAGAATAAAAAAATGGCTCAAATTAATTTTATCATAAAAAATTTTTTATTTATCTAAGGCTATATTTTTTTTTTAAATTATAACTGAACCTTCTTATTTTGAAAAAATAATATCACTTAAGGTATTGAACTCCATAACGACGTATGATATCGATCCTAGAGCGAACACTCTTGGCATGATCTTGTACAACCTTTGGGTCGATATTGCTCAGGCAAGCGCGAATTTTATTTTCTTTAGCTTTCAAATTTCCCCAAAAATCTTTAATTGGTCGTGCTTTTGGTACGTTTGCTGGATTCACTTCTTTATCAACATACCTCATATTCTTATCTAACATATAATTCTGTACCAGATTGGCATAATGAGATAATGCTAAGTCAGACTAAAAAACTTAATTGCTATCCTGATAATATTCTTTAATCATTGGATAAGTCGTTTCTTAATACACTCTCCAAGGTAGACATGTTGATTGAATTCAAACCACTAGGTACAAAATATGGTTCGCTTATTCCGCGTTGTGAAAAAGCCAACCAGGCCATTAATTTTTCTTCAAATTTTTTAAACGTACTTGTTCTTTGTTCTCTCCGGCGTCTCGCTTACGTTACTGCTATAAAAAATATCATTCCCTGCGACGAGGTGTTTCCAAGAGTGAAATAAGATTCATCATCAATTATAAATTCATATCTGCTGCATTTTAAAAGCATTCGACGACATTTTGGCCTTGCTGCGTTCTCTTAGTTAGCATTTAAATGAGGTCTCTTGTGTTTTTTATACTTTTTGATTTTTGTATACTTTTCTATAATCTTTACGATATAGGTAAAATGGCAATTAAACTTTTTAGCCATCTTTGTTTGCGAACGACCCGATTTATGTCTGAAATAGGGTCTAAGTTTGGCCACCATTAGTTTCGTCGCTATTTTAGCAGGTCTACCACTTCCTTTTTTGTATCTTGAAAGTTTTATCTTTTTCTATAATATCTAGCCAACGATAAACAGAACGTTTTCTGTATCCAAGACAAGTGAATCGCCTCACAACTTCAGCTTTTGGCAAATTTTGGTTATTTTTTATAAAGTTGTACGAATCTTTTTTGATGGTATCGTACATTTTTTACTAACAACTTATCGAAAATTCATTTTTTTGAAATAATTTTTTTTTTAAAGGTAGGATCAGTCTGATTTTTAATTTTGAAAAAAATTGGAAAAGGTCTTGTCCACTCTTGTAGAAAAATAAACTTATTTTTTGTGCCGTTTTTTTTTCTTCACCCGTTAATCATTATCTAAGTCTTCATGTGAGTCATATTCAGTATTAGGTTGATTTGATGTTTCCATTTCTTCTTCAAAATCTTTATCAAAGTCATCATTTTCCTCATAATCATTATAATTATCATCAGAGACTTCTGATAAGGTATCATTTGCAATACTAAGAAGTTCAAGAGCTTTTCATTGAGACATGGTTCAAAAAATTATAATTTATTATGGGAATTAAGACTTTAGCATATCGACCTCGAGTCTTTGTCAGCTCACCAATGTAGGTACGTTAAAAATAATCATAAAAAAGTTCTAGTTTTGGATCATTAATTGTCGCTCTAGGATCGATATCATACGTCGTTATGGAGTTCAATACCTTGAACTTCTTAGTATTGTAAATGATACCTTATCAGAAGTCTCTGATGATAATTATAATGATTATGAGGAAAATGATGACTTTGATAAAGATTAATGATAAAATTAATTTGAGCCATTTTTTTATTCTACACCCGTTATTCTGAATAAGAAGAAACTAACAATGAAAAAACTTCATTCTTCAAAAATATAACGAAACTAAAGCTTTCCTATACAAACACTTCTCTCAATCAATCTTTAGATATCATTTAGATAATATCTTCATTAATGGAAATAGTTTAAAGGAATTTGATATACGGAAAAATATTTTAATAAAAAGGTTTTTTTGGGCTCAGTAAATTTACAAAAACAAAACCTTTGAACAAGGCATTAAAATTGGAGTCAATTAGACAAAATTATTATAAGCATAAAATATTCTTTGTCAAACAAATTTTTAATAACCAATTATGTAATGGATCGAACATACTTTACCAGATATTATCAAAGATTATGATATTAAAGATATTTTCAACGCAGACGAAGCTGCTTTATTTTATAAAGCCCAACCAGAGTCTACAACGCATTATAAAAACGTTAAATGCGATAATATAAAATCATCCAAAGAGAGACTCTCGTTATTATTGTGTGCAAACATGGACGGTAGCGAGAAACTAAAGCCTGTCGTTATTTCAACTTCGAAGAATCCAAGATGCTTAATAAACGTAAATAGAGCAAATCTTCCAGTTTATTATAGATACAACAAGAGTGCTTGGATGACTCATATTATTTTTGATGAGTGGATAAATAAAATTAATAATTATTTCAAGGAACAAGATCGAAATATCTTACTATTTGTAGACAATTTTTGTGGACACAAAGTTGAAAAATATTCAAATGTTCAGGTTCGATTTTTCCCAGCCAATTGTACTTCTGTATTATTATTGTTTAATTCGGACGTGTTCTTGAGTTAAGTTTTTTTATAAATGACCAAAATATCTTTTTATCTTGTTTTTGGTAATTCTCAAGTTTCATGCTTTTGTTCTTTTCATTAATAAACAGTTCCTGTCTTGTTAAATGTTTGAGCCACTTTTTATTATGTCTAATTTCTTTCTTTATACCATCATTTAAAGATTTAAAGACGTACAGCGGACAATCTTATTCAAAAAATAACTGAATCGTTTAACAGGAAAAAAAAATATGTTGTCTTTTTTTTGATATATCAAAAGCATTTGACAGAGTCTGGCATGAAGGACTTGTGTACAAAATGATCAAAATGCAATTGCCTAAGTACTTAATTTCTTGGATCAGATCCTTTCTAAACTCAAGATCGTTTTGTGTAAAAGTGAATGGACAAAAAAGCAATGATTTCCCAATCAAAGCCGGAGTACCACAAGGCTCAGTAATTAGCCCCCTCTTATTTAGTATTTTTATTAATGATATACCAAAAAGGGATAAAACAAATAATGAATACTCTCTTCTTTTCGCTGATGACTTAGTTACTTTTTTTATCTATAAATCTAAAAGAAACATTGAACATAGGATCAAAACTTACCTTAAAGAATTGGAACCATGGTTAACAAAATGGAAAATGAAGATTTCAATTGAAAAATCTTGTTATATGATATTCACAAAATCAACAAGAGAAGAGCTCAATCTTGATCTGAAAATATATGGAGACAATTTAAAGCGACAGGATAAGAAACTACAATTAGATTTAGATTTAGTTTTCAAGTGGACTCAAGATTGGCTTCTTCTCTTCAACACATCAAAATGTGTGGTCATGCATTATGGTCATAAAAACAAATATTTTCCTTATTTTATCAATGGTAAGCAGCTATCAACGTCAGAAACCGAAAGAGATCTTGGAGTTATTCTTAATACAAATCTGAAATGGAAAAATCAAGTGTTAGAGGCTACAAACAAAGCAAATCAAATGCTAGGTCGCATCAGCTTGCTGCGTTCTCTTAGTTAGCATTTAAATGAGGTTACTTGTGTTTTTTATACTTTTTGGTTTTTGTATACTTTTCTATAATCTTTACGATATAGGTAAAATGGCAATTAAACTTTTTAGCCATCTTTGTTTGCGAACGACCCGATTTATGTCTGAAATAGGGTCTAAGTTTGGCCACCATTAGTTTCGTCGCTATTTTAGCAGGTCTACCACTTCCTTTTTTGTATCTTGAAAGTTTTATCTTTTTCTATAATATCTAGCCAACGATAAACAGAACGTTTTCTGTATCCAAGACAAGTGAATCGCCTCACAACTTCAGCTTTTGGCAAATTTTGGTTATTTTTTATAAAGTTGTACGAATCTTTTTTGATGGTATCGTACATTTTTTACTAACAACTTATCGAAAATTCATTTTTTTGAAATAATTTTTTTTTTAAAGGTAGGATCAGTCTGATTTTTAATTTTGAAAAAAATTGGAAAAGGTCTTGTCCACTCTTGTAGAAAAATAAACTTATTTTTTGTGCCGTTTTTTTTTCTTCACCCGTTAATCATTATCTAAGTCTTCATGTGAGTCATATTCAGTATTAGGTTGATTTGATGTTTCCATTTCTTCTTCAAAATCTTTATCAAAGTCATCATTTTCCTCATAATCATTATAATTATCATCAGAGACTTCTGATAAGGTATCATTTGCAATACTAAGAAGTTCAAGAGCTTTTCATTGAGACATGGTTCAAAAAATTATAATTTATTATGGGAATTAAGACTTTAGCATATCGACCTCGAGTCTTTGTCAGCTCACCAATGTAGGTACGTTAAAAATAATCATAAAAAAGTTCTAGTTTTGGATCATTAATTGTCGCTCTAGGATCGATATCATACGTCGTTATGGAGTTCAATACCTTGAACTTCTTAGTATTGTAAATGATACCTTATCAGAAGTCTCTGATGATAATTATAATGATTATGAGGAAAATGATGACTTTGATAAAGATTAATGATAAAATTAATTTGAGCCATTTTTTTATTCTACACCCGTTATTCTGAATAAGAAGAAACTAACAATGAAAAAACTTCATTCTTCAAAAATATAACGAAACTAAAGCTTTCCTATACAAACACTTCTCTCAATCAATCTTTAGATATCATTTAGATAATATCTTCATTAATGGAAATAGTTTAAAGGAATTTGATATACGGAAAAATATTTTAATAAAAAGGTTTTTTTGGGCTCAGTAAATTTACAAAAACAAAACCTTTGAACAAGGCATTAAAATTGGAGTCAATTAGACAAAATTATTATAAGCATAAAATATTCTTTGTCAAACAAATTTTTAATAACCAATTATGTAATGGATCGAACATACTTTACCAGATATTATCAAAGATTATGATATTAAAGATATTTTCAACGCAGACGAAGCTGCTTTATTTTATAAAGCCCAACCAGAGTCTACAACGCATTATAAAAACGTTAAATGCGATAATATAAAATCATCCAAAGAGAGACTCTCGTTATTATTGTGTGCAAACATGGACGGTAGCGAGAAACTAAAGCCTGTCGTTATTTCAACTTCGAAGAATCCAAGATGCTTAATAAACGTAAATAGAGCAAATCTTCCAGTTTATTATAGATACAACAAGAGTGCTTGGATGACTCATATTATTTTTGATGAGTGGATAAATAAAATTAATAATTATTTCAAGGAACAAGATCGAAATATCTTACTATTTGTAGACAATTTTTGTGGACACAAAGTTGAAAAATATTCAAATGTTCAGGTTCGATTTTTCCCAGCCAATTGTACTTCTGTATTATTATTGTTTAATTCGGACGTGTTCTTGAGTTAAGTTTTTTTATAAATGACCAAAATATCTTTTTATCTTGTTTTCGGTAATTCTCAAGTTTCATGCTTTTGTTCTTTTCATTAATAAACAGTTCCTGTCTTGTTAAATGTTTGAGCCACTTTTTATTATGTCTAATTTCTTTCTTTATACCATCATTTAAAGATTTAAAGACGTACAGCGGACAATCTTATTCAAAAAATAACTGAATCGTTTAACAGGAAAAAAAAATATGTTGTCTTTTTTTTGATATATCAAAAGCATTTGACAGAGTCTGGCATGAAGGACTTGTGTACAAAATGATCAAAATGCAATTGCCTAAGTACTTAATTTCTTGGATCAGATCCTTTCTAAACTCAAGATCGTTTTGTGTAAAAGTGAATGGACAAAAAAGCAATGATTTCCCAATCAAAGCCGGAGTACCACAAGGCTCAGTAATTAGCCCCCTCTTATTTAGTATTTTTATTAATGATATACCAAAAAGGGATAAAACAAATAATGAATACTCTCTTCTTTTCGCTGATGACTTAGTTACTTTTTTTATCTATAAATCTAAAAGAAACATTGAACATAGGATCAAAACTTACCTTAAAGAATTGGAACCATGGTTAACAAAATGGAAAATGAAGATTTCAATTGAAAAATCTTGTTATATGATATTCACAAAATCAACAAGAGAAGAGCTCAATCTTGATCTGAAAATATATGGAGACAATTTTAAGCGACAGGATGAAATTAAATTCCTAGGCATCAGATTTGACTCGCGGCTAACCTTTAGTCCATTGATTGATGAATTAAAAGAGCGTTGCAACTCTAGGCTAAATTTAATTAAAATTTTATCTAATAAAAACTGGCGCCTACATCTCAAGACACTTGGAAATTTATATAAATCGCTTATTGGTTCCATTTTAGACTATAATTTTCCCTGTTTAAACTCTTTATCTGATACCAACATTAAAAAACTTCAAACTATTCGAAACTCAGCAGTTCGATCCATTCTTAATCTAAGGTTTGACACCCCATCAAGAATTTTATACCACGAGGCCCAAATAAAATTAAAAATTCATACAATTACGAACCGGCTTTTTGAATTAAGCGAAAGATATGTCAGGGTTGGACTTACTAATTCTGTCCCATTACTTCTTAGACTGGTAAATGAATACAGACGAGGTTTCGAATCAAGATTTGTTAACTATCCAACTCCATTGTTGTAATTGCTACCTTGTCATAGACTCTTTTTTCTCTGAAAACTAAACCGAAATAACTTTGGTCTCTTCTTTTTTTTTTTTTTTTTTTTTCTCTCATTTCCTTTTGACATTTCATTTATTTCACTATATTTTTAAATTCTTATTTTATTTTTTAACTTTTATTTTAATCATTTTATTTTGATTTAATTTTATTTTTATTTTTATTTTTCTCTGAAGGAGCTAACGCTCGATACAGATTTACAAATAAATAATAAATAATACCGTTATACCAAGACTCAACTGTATCATGTTTTCCGTAATTCTCAAGTTTCATGCTTTTGTTCTTTTCATTAATAAACAGTTCCTGTCTTGTAAAATGTTTGAGCCACTTTTTATGTCTAATTTTATGTCTAATTTCTTTCTTTATACCATCATTTAATCTTTGTTGCAATTGAATTTTCCAATTGACATATTTGACTTCCTTTTTATTTTTAATTCATTTCTTTAAACAGTCCTAGCAGTTTTAAGAAGAATTTTTTGAATTTCATCATGGATCTTGTCTAACATTTTAATTACCGAATTAACATTTGATGTATTAGTATTAGATATTTCATTCAATAAATCTTTAACATTAATATGAGAGTAAATTTTGATAGTTTAGAACAAATTCGGGGTTATTCCAATGAAAAAAATAGAAATGTTTTTTACCGTCAAATTTATTAATCTTTTGATTATTACAATAAATTTAGTCATTTTTGTGAATATTTTTTTCCATCAAAATTAAAATCAAAAAAATATTATAATTAATAAATTTTGATTACAAAATTCTTTAATTTTCATGCAAGAAAAAAAAAGTATCCGTTAAGTCCGAAGAGGGTTTTTTTCGACCCTCCAAATTTATTGAATTTTATTTTGTGTAATAAATCAAAGAATGGCAAATTATGCTTTTAAATCCAAACTTTACTTAATTCCCATAATAAATTATAATTTTTTGAACCATGTCTCAATGAAAAGCTCTTGAACTTCTTAGTATTGCAAATGATACCTTATCAGAAGTCTCTGATGATAATTATAATGATTATGAGGAAAATGATGACTTTGATAAAGATTTTGAAGAAGAAATGGAAACATCAAATCAACCTAATACTGAATATGACTCACATGAAGACTTAGATAATGATTAACGGGTGAAGAAAAAAAAACGGCACAAAAAATAAGTTTATTTTTCTACAAGAGTGGACAAGACCTTTTCCAATTTTTTTCAAAATTAAAAATCAGACTGATCCTACCTTTAAAAAAAAAATTATTTCAAAAAAATGAATTTTCGATAAGTTGTTAGTAAAAAATGTACGATACCATCAAAAAAGATTCGTACAACTTTATAAAAAATAACCAAAATTTGCCAAAAGCTGAAGTTGTGAGGCGATTCACTTGTCTTGGATACAGAAAACGTTCTGTTTATCGTTGGCTAGATATTATAGAAAAAGATAAAACTTTCAAGATACAAAAAAGGAAGTGGTAGACCTGCTAAAATAGCGACGAAACTAATGGTGGCCAAACTTAGACCCTATTTCAGACATAAATCGGGTCGTTCGCAAACAAAGATGGCTAAAAAGTTTAATTGCCATTTTACCTATATCGTAAAGATTATAGAAAAGTATACAAAAATCAAAAAGTATAAAAAACACAAGAGACCTCATTTAAATGCTAACTAAGAGAACGCAGCAAGGCCAAAATGTCGTCGAATGCTTTTAAAATGCAGCAGATATGAATTTATAATTGATGATGAATCTTATTTCACTCTTGGAAACACCTCGTCGCAGGGAATGATATTTTTTATAGCAGTAACGTAAGCGAGACGCCGGAGAGAACAAAGAACAAGTACGTTTAAAAAATTTGAAGAAAAATTAATGGCCTGGTTGGCTTTTTCACAACGCGGAATAAGCGAACCATATTTTGTACCTAGTGGTTTGAATTCAATCAACATGTCTACCTTGGAGAGTGTATTAAGAAACGACTTATCCAATGATTAAAGAATATTATCAGGATAGCAATTAAGTTTTTTAGTCTGACTTAGCATTATCTCATTATGCCAATCTGGTACAGAATTATATGTTAGATAAGAATATGAGGTATGTTGATAAAGAAGTGAATCCAGCAAACGTACCAAAAGCACGACCAATTAAAGATTTTTGGGGAAATTTGAAAGCTAAAGAAAATAAAATTCGCGTTTGCCTGAGCAATATCGACCCAAAGGTTGTACAAGATCATGCCAAGAGTGTTCGCTCTAGGATCGATATCATACGTCGTCATGGAGTTCAATACCTTAAGTGATATTATTTTTCCAAAATAAGAAGGTTCAGTTATAATTTTAAAAAAAAATATGTGTGCACTAAAACATAAAATAGAATAAATAATATTATTTATTCCTGAAAAAATTTTATATAAGTATTTATGAAAAAGCTTTTTCATTTAAGTCTAAATAAATAGCTAAATTAAAAAAAAATGAATTTGAATTTCTTTAAAATGAATTTTGCAATTTATTTTCAAATCTCATTTTTTTGTAAACCGAGAGTTAATTTCCCCAGTCTGAACCGATGTTTTTTTATTATAATTTTAAAAATCCTAAAAGTAAAAAAGTTTTTTTGAAAAATCGAAATGTCGAAGTCTGTAAAATGCTACTTTTTTCAAAAGTTTTATTCACCAAAAACAATTTCTCTTCAAAAATAAATTCACAAATTAATTAAATTTAAATTGCAACGAAATAAAATTTTTAGAGGATATTTTAGATTAATGATTATGTTAGACCTTTACTTTTTTATCAATAGTTTAACTTTACTGTAAAAATTTACTTATATCTAAATAAAATAAATTTTAGCGTAAAATTAAGGTAAGTCAAAAAGAAATGTCAGGAACCAAGGGAAACCATGGAATAAAAAAAAAAAAAGAGAATTTAATGACTAAAAATAACCTTTTAATTTAAAAACATACTTTATTAGTATTTTCTATCTATTTCTAATTATATTTAAAAAAATTATTTCAAAAAATAATTTTTAATCGGGCAATATATTTTTAATTCTTATTTTAACCCTGTATCATAATTTAGGATCGAATTTTTTAAATAAAAAACTATCATTAATTATTTTAGTTTTTTTTCCTAATTTTTAACCCCGCACCATAACCCAAAAACTTGAATTTTTTGCCTCAAATTTAATTTTCAATTTTTAATGCGGGGTCAAGTAAGCATTTAACATGGACGATTTTAACATGGGGTCTATGGCCGCTTATGTGTGCACTAAAACATAAGATTCAACGCACTATCTTGCAAGGGTTTACGGTATTGCGAAGTGAAACAATCTATATCTGTACTTTTTTTTACAATTCAAGATTTTTAGTAGTAGTAGTAGTAGTAGTTTAGACTGTAGCTGGCTAGCCAGCGAGTGTGCTGACAAGGCACACTAAGACAGCTGATGTGATTGATTGCTGCTCATCCAGCAATCAATGCCTGCTTTAAAGCTGTTAACATTGGGGGCTTCAACTAATTGATTAGGCAGCGAGTTCCATATGCTAGCGGTTCTGTTGAAAAAAAATTTATCTCTATGTTGGAGCCTTGAAATTTCTTTGTGATATTTAAAGCAGTGACCTCTTCCTTGGTTTTTTGTGACATTAAAATTGTTGCTTTTTTCAACCAATTCTATTCCATGCATGAACTTGTATAATTGAATTAGATCACCTCTTTTTCTTCTTTCCATCAGATTTGGAATGTTCAAAGCCTTCAATCTGCTTTCATACGGTTTGTTTCTAATTACAGAAACAAATTTCGTAGCTCTGCGTTGAATCCTTTCAACATTCTCACAGTCAGACTTAAGAATTGGAGACCATACAGGCACCGCAAATTCCAAAAGAGGACGAACAAAAGTTAAATACAGAGATCTAAATTACTTACAATCAAAACGAGCAAATGATTTCCTGATGCGACCTAGCATTTGATTTGCTTTGTTTGTAGCCTCTAACACTTGATTTTTCCATTTCAGATTTGTATTAAGAATAACTCCAAGATCTCTTTCGGTTTCTGACGTTGATAGCTGCTTACCATTGATAAAATAAGGAAAATATTTGTTTTTATGACCATAATGCATGACCACACATTTTGATGTGTTGAAGAGAAGAAGCCAATCTTGAGTCCACTTGAAAACTAAATCTAAATCTAATTGTAGTTTCGCTGCGCTTATTTCTGATACCGTTTGCGAGAACATTTTAGTATCATCTGCATACATTTTGACAACATTCTCTTATCCTTTTGGTAGATCATTGATATACAAAACAAACAAAAGTGGACCAATCACTGAGCCTTGTGGTACACAGCTAAAAATATCAACCCAATCCGATAAAATTTTCCCTTGAACAACTCGTTGCCCTCTATTTTTCAAGATAGCTTCAATCCATTTTAGTGTCAGACCGCCAAAGCCAAACGCTTTCAATTTAGCTGTTAGTCTTCTGTGCGGAACAGTATCAAATGCTTTCGCAAAATCCAGTAGAATCACATCAACAGGGATACTTTTATCAAGACTCATTGAGATGAAATCTAGAGTTTCCAGAAGATTAGTGGTACATGACTTTTTCTTGACAAATCCATGCTGTTCTTTAGATATAATATTATGCTTATAAAGATAATCTTCCATTTTGGTTCTAATTATGCTTTCCATAATTTTGCACGGAATTGAAGTTAAAGACACAGGACGATAATTGCTCGGCATTGATTTATCACCTTTTTTAAACAATGGAGTAATATTTGCTGATCTGAATTGGATTGGAAGCTGACTATTGGATAAAGATTCTCTGAAAATCAAAGTTAAAGGAACAGTAAAGGCTTCTGCACAATTTTTAAGCAATGATGGATGAAGCTTGTCTACACCACATGATTTATTTTTATTTAGGTCTTGTAATTTTTTAAATACCATTTCATAACTAATATCATTTGGATCAATGTCACTATATTCTGACCAGCTTTCATCAAACTCAACTTCAAAAGGTGGAAGCTCACCATCTTGTTCAATAACACAAACATCTTGAAAACATTTATTAAGAAGATTTGATATCTCTTTCGGTTCGTGCGTTATTTCATTGTTTGACTTTTTTAATGCTTTAATTGATTCTTTGACTACTTGTTGATCATTAAAGTATTTATACAATATTGTAGGATTCTTCCTAGCTTTTTTAGCTCAAAATTCTCAATTTATTGATTGTTGACTTTAAAATCGTCACCAAGAGAGCTTAAAACAGTGGCAAAAATTTACTCAATTTTTGTTTATTGCTATATTACAAGTAAATAGAAACAATCAAACACATCAAGACATGGTTTACTCTAGCATTATTCCCTACATCAGCATAGCAACTGTGAGGTAAAATTTTACATATTTAATTTAAGACTTTTTTTAAAACTAATCAAAAATTCAAGCTGGATAATTTTAAGATAAATTTTTTAAAATAGTTAAAATGGACGAACAGGTACAGCAAAAATTTAGTGATTTGACTCGCAAATTAATAAACCAGGTACTAAATACTGATATTCCGTCTATTTTTAGCCAAATAGAATTAGATAATCTCAAATCAATGTCACCATGTAATCCAATTGAAATAAGCATTATTAATTTTTCTGGCAAAAAAGTAAAATTCATTTGGATGGATTATGATGGCAAAGCTCGTCAAGATCTAAGCCATACATTAAGGCAAAATAATAGTTCAATACTTAAAATAAATAGCTACACAAACCATGTTTATCGTATTCAATTTGACGCAGATGATTCCTCGTCTGAGACAATCCATTTCAGAATTCCCGAAGATAAAAATAATTTTTACTTTGGAGAAGTAAATAAAATTGAAGAAAGCTATCTGCAATTAGTTTATGATTCTTGTTGGATATCAAATCCATCAATAAAGTTCGATCATCTTAATCTTTTGGAAAAATTTTTTGACCATAATATGAATCAATTAACCAAAATAGAAACAGTTCTTTTACAAAGTTATGGCTATGACGATTCAAGCGAAACCAATGATTTGATTAATTCATTTTATGAAAGTTTTACCAGTGATAATAAATTTACTGATCCATTTTATGATCCTTTGAGTAAATTAGATTCTGGTTTTACAACTAAACGAGTAAGTGAACACGAGGTAAGTTCTGAAAACAAAATATATCCATCTGTTTACTGGGGAGGATCGGTTAGTTTTACAATAGTAAATGATACAGATAAAGATTTTGTTCTTTACTGGATTAATTACAATTCAATAGCTAAAAGTAGATTCCTACATGAACCGTCGTTTTGCTTCAAAGGAAACTATAGCTGCCCTGACGGACCACGACGACCTGACCGTCACTGACCGGACCAGCATTTGCAACAGGTTAAACATGTTTTTCTTCTCGGTCTTCGAGCCTCCAACTTCACGGGAAGACATTAGGCGAGCTAAAGATAATTTCATTAGGCGCTCTCATGCCGATCCATGCTTTAGGATCAGTGAAGTCGTTACTCCTTGTAAAGTGCAGGACAAGCTCATGAAATTGTGCAGTGACAAGTCCGCAGGAGTCGACCAAGTAGCAACGCACGCGCTTAAGATGTGTTCCAAGGAGCTTGCTGGACCACTCTCGCTTATTTACTCACAGTCTCTTAGCTCATCTACACTTCCCAACGAATGGAAGATTGCAAATGTATCGCCTATTTACAAAAGTGGAAGTAGATCCGCAGTTGGCAACTATCGCCCAGTCTCTCTTACCTCAGTACCATGCAAGGTCTTGGAATCACTCGTTAAGGACTACATCGTCAAACACCTGGACAAACACAATTTGATTACCAAGAAACAACATGGCTTTGTGGCACATAAGGCATGTGTGACCAACCTGCTTGAAACAGTTGACTACCTGACGGACTGCGCCAGTCGTAAAGAGCCTGTAGATATAATATACCTGGACTTCGAGAAGGCGTTCGACAAAGTATCACACGAACTGCTCCTGGTCAAGCTAGCAGCGTACGGCATTCCCGATCTCATTGTTAGCTGGATTCGTAATTTCCTAAGCGGCCGAAGACAGAGAGTAGTCATAGGCGAAGCAGAATCGGATTGGGTACCAGTTACGAGCGGCGTTCCTCAGGGTTCGGTCATTGGCCCGCTTCTCTTCATCATTTATATCAATGATATGCCAGACGTGTGTGGATCTGTTTGTAAGCTGTATGCTGATGACAGCAAGCTAATGAGCTCGGTACTACGTGTGGAGAACTCTAGGAGGCTGCAGTCTGACCTCAACCGTCTTGCAGAATGGTCGGACACTTGGCGAACAAAATTCCACAAAAAGAAGTGTGTGGTCATGCATGTTGGGGACAACAACGATTGCTACGAATACATGCTAGGCGATTATACACTTCAAAAGACCACAAAAGAGCGAGACCTCGGAATCATTATCACAAATGACCTTAAGTGGACTGAGCAGTCCAAGAGAGCGGCGTCTAGAGCGACGATGATAGCGTGCCGAATCAAGCTTACCTTCTCGTATTTCTCATTGGACCTGGTGAACCTGCTCTACAAGTCGTTCGTACGGCCTCACTTAGAGTTTGCAGTCGGTGCCTGGAATCCTTTTCGGCGGGGTGACATTAAACTGCTTGAACAGGTGCAAAGGAGATTCTCAAAGCTAGTCCCTGAACTCAAATCGAAACCCTATGTTGAAAGAAGAGAAGCTCTCGGTTGGATCACTCTAGAAGAACGGCGTAGTCGAGGTGACCTCATCCAGCTCCATAAGATTCAGCACGGCTACGACCACGTATGCTTTATCAACGGCGATCAAAGGCTGGCGTCTGATGGCCTCGACTGTCCAGCAGGGAACACCAGAACATGTCATCGTGCAATTGAGCGCCAGTTGGTTCGCAACTGCGAGGCACGCACCAACTTCTTCACGAACAGGACCGCAGGTGACTGGAATGCCCTAGATGCAGTGACCAGATGCGTAACTAACACCAACACATTTAAAAATAGAATTGACAAACTACTTTATTTTTTATAATACTCTTTTTGTGACCATTCAGACTAAATTTTTCTAAAATTAGGATATTAGAAAATATGTAAAACAAAATTTATTTATATAACTTGTAAAAATAAGCTATCTAAAAATAGCTTATTATAAAAAGAAAAAAAAAGGCAAGTGGCTGTTATAGTGGGGCGTCTACGTGCGCCACTACTTGGAGACCCAAGTTTCCCACAGCATTTATACTACTACTACTACTACTAAAGATAATCTTCCATTTTGGTTCTAATTATGCTTTCCATAATTTTGCACGGAATTGAAGTTAAAGACACAGGACGATAATTGCTCGGCATTGATTTATCACCTTTTTTAAACAATGGAGTAATATTTGCTGATCTGAATTGGATTGGAAGCTGACTATTGGATAAAGATTCTCTGAAAATCAAAGTTAAAGGAACAGTAAAGGCTTCTGCACAATTTTTAAGCAATGATGGATGAAGCTTGTCTACACCACATGATTTATTTTTATTTAGGTCTTGTAATTTTTTAAATACCATTTCATAACTAATATCATTTGGATCAATGTCACTATATTCTGACCAGCTTTCATCAAACTCAACTTCAAAAGGTGGAAGCTCACCATCTTGTTCAATAACACAAACATCTTGAAAACATTTATTAAGAAGATTTGATATCTCTTTCGGTTCGTGCGTTATTTCATTGTTTGACCTTTTTAATGCTTTAATTGATTCTTTGACTACTTGTTGATCATTTAAGTATTTATACAATATTGTAGGATTCTTCCTAGCTTTTTTAGCTCAAAATTCTCAATTTATTGATTGTTGACTTTAAAATCATCACCAAGAGAGCTTAAAACAGTGGCAAAAATTTACTCAATTTTTGTTTATTGCTATATTACAAGTAAATAGAAACAATCAAACACATCAAGACATGGTTTACTCTAGCATTATTCCCTACATCAGCATAGCAACTGTGAGGTAAAATTTTACATATTTAATTTAAGACTTTTTTTAAAACTAATCAAAAATTCAAGCTGGATAATTTTAAGATAAGTTTTTTAAAATAGTTAAAATGGACGAACAGGTACAGCAAAAATTTAGTGATTTGACTCGCAAATTAATAAACCAGGTACTAAATACTGATATTCCGTCTATTTTTAGCCAAATAGAATTAGATAATCTCAAATCAATGTCACCATGTAATCCAATTGAAATAAGCATTATTAATTTTTCTGGCAAAAAAGTAAAATTCATTTGGATGGATTATGATGGCAAAGCTCGTCAAGATCTAAGCCATACATTAAGGCAAAATAATAGTTCAATACTTAAAATAAATAGCTACACAAACCATGTTTATCGTATTCAATTTGACGCAGATGATTCCTCGTCTGAGACAATCCATTTCAGAATTCCCGAAGATAAAAATAATTTTTACTTTGGAGAAGTAAATAAAATTGAAGAAAGCTATCTGCAATTAGTTTATGATTCTTGTTGGATATCAAATCCATCAATAAAGTTCGATCATCTTAATCTTTTGGAAAAATTTTTTGACCATAATATGAATCAATTAACCAAAATAGAAACAGTTCTTTTACAAAGTTATGGCTATGACGATTCAAGCGAAACCAATGATTTGATTAATTCATTTTATGAAAGTTTTACCAGTGATAATAAATTTACTGATCCATTTTATGATCCTTTGAGTAAATTAGATTCTGGTTTTACAACTAAACGAGTAAGTGAACACGAGGTAAGTTCTGAAAACAAAATATATCCATCTGTTTACTGGGGAGGATCGGTTAGTTTTACAATAGTAAATGATACAGATAAAGATTTTGTTCTTTACTGGATTAATTACAATTCAATAGCTAAAAGTAGATTTTATTTTCATTTAAAAAAGAACATTTTAAAAAAATTTATGAATCATTTTTTAAAATTAATATTATTTTGAATATTAATTATTTCTTTCACGATTTTGTGAATTTCAACCTTTAAAAAAAAGTTATTCAATTTTTAATCATTTGGTTCATTTCTTTTTTATTTATTTTATGAACAACACAAAACTCCTTTATCTCTATTGAATTTCTTTTAAATTTTAGAAATATGACTTTCTAAACATTTATTTTTTTTTGTTTCTCAAAGATTACTAAATTTTCACTTATTATTTAATTTAAAAAAATTTGGTTTGACAAACGTAGATTTATGCTGTATATGGTAAATTTTAGCCATAAAATGTAAAAAAACTGAAGAAAAAATAAA
Organism: Brachionus paranguensis; assembly: GCA_016802215.1. NCBI lineage: Eukaryota > Metazoa > Rotifera > Eurotatoria > Ploima > Brachionidae > Brachionus > Brachionus paranguensis. The sequence goes on from JAESIX010000004.1 coordinate 663,507, forward strand.
TTTAGATTTTATTGAAAAAATACTTCAACGATTTATTTTAAAGTTTTAAATGTAAAATCTTTAAAACCTTCAATTTGATTACATACACGTTAAGCTAAGATTTATTTTTTAGTGAATTTTGTATATTTTCGTTATTATGAAAAAAAAATGATTTTGAACCGTTAAGGTATTTTCAACATAATTTAGATGCATTATTTTCAGTTTTCTTTAATTTTTTGGCGAAAATTTACCATAAATTACACAAATTTACCTCGAAATTTCACTAATAATAGAAGAAGAAATTTTTGTTGATTTACGGAAAAATGGCGAATTCACAATGATCATGTCAACTACCATATAACAAAATATTCCTAACTTGGCTTTTTTTCAATTGTCTAAAAATTAAGATCTAAAAGATTTTAAAAGACGGAAATGTGATTCAAAAATTTTTAAATGCATGCCATTCAACTTGAAAATTATTTTTTTTTTTAGGATGGACTGAATTGAAAATATCAAGCTATGTGAATCTAAACAGTTATTTTGGTAATGTATGGGTCGTTTCTAATGAATCTGAAACAAAAATTTTTCAATTGGGTAAAAAGCCCTTCTTAAAATCAGATTGTTCTGTCAATCTGTCAAGTATTGGTAATTCATATGACTTCGGTATAGAAAGCTATCAACCTGAAAAAACGCTTTCACTTATAATTCACCCAGATGAAAATATAGAATACAACTCAAGACAAGGTCAAATAGGAAACTGCTGGTTTTTACAGGCGCTTATCTCAATCTATGCTGCTTATCATGATAAAATAAGCTCTTTGTTTATTAGACCAGAAATGGTCAATTCTACTGGAGTGGTTATGGTTAGACTCTGGAGCAAGGACAACGAATGTTGGCGTCTAATTATCATGGACGATTACCTTCCACAGAACAAAGAAAATAATTGGTTCTGCTCAGGGCCTCTGGGTAAATTGAACAACATATTTTGGGTTCCTTTGATAGAAAAAGCAGTGTCCAAACAAATTGGAACTTTTAAAAACTTAGCTAGTGGATTAAATAGTATAAGTGTTAATGGATTGTTTCATTTGATTCTAGGGCCTGAGTTGAAAGATGTTGATGACTTTTATGTTCCTGAAGACGAAAATGACTTATCTGCTTTTGAAAAACTTGTCGAAAATTTTAAGCAAAAAAATGTGTGCTGTATGGCAAGTCGACACTCGAAAAATAAAAAACAAATTGATGAAGAAACTGGCATGGTTAATTATCACGGCTACGGGCTTTTGGACATAGTTGAAAACATTTGTGATACTGATTTTATTTTTGTCAAATGTCAAAATACATGGAGTAAAGGAGGCGGTATTTTTGAGAATCAAAATAAAATATTAAATTCTTAATTTGATGTAAAAGAATGGTCTGGTGATTGGGGTGATTCGTCTGATTTGTGGGATCAGTATCCACAAATTAAAGAAGCATTAAATTTTGAGAAAGAAGATGATGGAACATTTTGGTTTGATATTTTTACTAATTTCTGTTTAAAATAAACTTTTAATTTTTAAAGGATAGAAAAAAAAGATTTTAATCAGGCATTTTATAGAATTTGGATTGCAAAATTGAATTAAAAAAATGTTAATATTGGAAGAATTTCTTTAAATAATGAACTATACTTTACACAATCCGAAATATAAAATTTAAATAAATTACATATTTGTCTTTCTATTAAATCCCTTCTATCGAAATATAACCCTAAATACCTGTTTGAATTTTCGGGATAAAAACGAAATTAGGTTCACAATTTCAACATACTATAAAGTATTGTTGACAGACCATTATCTTGTCTTGTAAAACGTATTCTGAGTCCTCTCTTAATCAATGTTCAAAAGCTGATTTAGAATTAACATCTTTATTTACAAAGAAAAATAAAGCTTCTTTTATTTATTTATTTAAAGTTTAAGTCCCATGGACAAATTGAAATAAGAATAATGGACAGTTAAATATCCATTTTACAATTAAGTAAAAAATTCAGTTTGTTATATACAAAAAAAATGATTAAGATTATTCAATATACAATATTCTATTAAATAAAAATAGTTTTTTTTATCGAGTCGGTTAGTTTTGCTTACATCAGAGTTGCTACATTCGAGGCACCATTCAATCAAAAGAACACTGAATGCTAAATCGTATTCAGTGCAATTTATATGAGTCAGATCTTCAACTTTTGATAACTGTTTAATAAAAGAAGTATTCTCTCTATCAAATATTTTATAATCTTTCCTTAAGTATTCAAAAACGTTTTTACATAATTGGTTATTAAAAATTTGTTTGCCAAGAAAATTTTATGCTTATAATAATTTTGTCTAATTGACTCCAATTTTAATGCCTTGTTCAAAGGTTTTGTTTTTGTAAATTTACTGAGCCCAAAAAAACCTTTTTATTAAAATATTTTTCCGTATATCAAATTCCTTTAAACTATTTCCATTAATGAAGATATTATCTAAATGATATCTAAAGATTGATTGAGAGAACTGTTTGTATAGGAAAGCTTTAGTTTCGTTATATTTTTGAAGAATGAAGTTTTTTCATTGTTAGTTTCTTCTAATTCAGAATAACGGGTGTAGAATAAAAAAATGGCTCAAATTAATTTTATCATAAAAAATTTTTTATTTATCTAAGGCTATATTTTTTTTTTAAATTATAACTGAACCTTCTTATTTTGAAAAAATAATATCACTTAAGGTATTGAACTCCATAACGACGTATGATATCGATCCTAGAGCGAACACTCTTGGCATGGTCTTGTACAACCTTTGGGTCGATATTGCTCAGGCAAGCGCGAATTTTATTTTCTTTAGCTTTCAAATTTCCCCAAAAATCTTTAATTGGTCGTGCTTTTGGTACGTTTGCTGGATTCACTTCTTTATCAACATACCTCATATTCTTATCTAACATATAATTCTGTACCAGATTGGCATAATGAGATAATGCTAAGTCAGACTAAAATACTTAATTGCTATCCTGATAATATTCTTTAATCATTGGATAAGTCGTTTCTTAATACACTCTCCAAGGTAGACATGTTGATTGAATTCAAACCACTAGGTACAAAATATGGTTCGCTTATTCCGCGTTGTGAAAAAGCCAACCAGGCCATTAATTTTTCTTCAAATTTTTTAGACGTACTTGTTCTTTGTTCTCTCCGGCGTCTCGCTTACGTTACTGCTATAAAAAATATCATTCCCTGCGACGCGGTGTTTCCAAGAGTGAAATAAGATTCATCATCAATTATAAATTCATATGTGCTGCATTTTAAAAGCATTCGACGACATTTTGGCCTTGCTGCGTTCTCTTAGTTAGCATTTAAATGAGGTCTCTTGTGTTTTTTATACTTTTGATTTTTGTATACTTTTCTAAAATCTTTCCGATATAGGTAAAATGGCAATTAAACTTTATAGCCATCTTTGTTTGCGAACGACACGATTTATGTCTGAAATAGGGTCTAAGTTTGGCCACCATTAGTTTCGTCGCTATTTTAGCAGGTCAACCACTTCCTTTTTGTATCTTGAAAGTTTTATCTTTTTCTATAATATCTAGCCAACGATAAACAGAACGTTTTCTGTATCCAAGACAAGTGAATCGCCTCACAACTTCAGCTTTTGGCAAATTTTGGTTATTTTTTATAAAGTTGTACGAATCTTTTTTGATGGTATCGTACATTTTTTACTAACAACTTATCGAAAATTCATTTTTTTGAAATAATTTTTTTTTTAAAGTTAGGATCAGTCTGATTTTTAATTTTGAAAAAAATTGGGAAAGGTCTTGTCCACTCTTGTAGAAAAATAAACTTATTTTTTGTGCCGTTTTTTTTTCTTCACCCGTTAATCATTATCTAAGTCTTCATGTGAGTCATATTCAGTATTAGGTTGATTTGATGTTTCCATTTCCTCTTCAAAATCTTTATCAAAGTCATCATTTTCCTCATAATCATTATAATTATCATCAGAGACTTCTGATAAGGTATCATTTGCAATACTAAGAAGTTCAAGAGCTATTCATCGAGACATGGTTCAAAAAATTATAATTTAATATGGGAATTAAGTAAAGTTTGGAATTAAAAGCATAATTTGCCATTCTTTGATTTATTACACAAAATAAGAGTCAATATATTTGGATGTTCGAAAAAGACCCTTTTCGGACTTAAAGTATACTTTTTTTTTTCTTGCATGAAAACTAAAGAATTTTGTAATCAAAATTTATTAATTATAATATTTTTTTGATTTTAATTTTGATGGAAAAAAATATTCACAAAAATGACTAAATTTATTGTAATAATCAAAAGATTAATAAATTTGACGGTAAAAAACATTTCCATTTTTTTCATTGGAATAACCCCGAATTTGTTCTAAACTATCAAAATTTACTCTCATATTAATGTTAAAGATTTATTGAATGAAATATCTAATACTAATACATCAAATGTTAATTCGGTAATTAAAATGTTAGATAAGATCCATGATGAAATTCAAAAATTTCTTCTTAAAACTGCTAGGACTGTTTAAAGAAATGAATTAAAAATAAAAAGGAAGTCAAATATGTCAATTGGAAAATTGGAAGATTTATCTAGATTTGTTATATTTACCACAATTGAAAATTTAAAAACAATAGAAAATAATCATATTTTTTGTGATGGGACTTTTGACATTTCCGCAAGGCCATTCTTTCAAGTTTATTCAATTCATTGTCTAATTGATGGTCAATGTTTACCAATGGTCTATTGTCTTGTACCAAACAAACAACAAACAAACTATGAAAAAGTTTTGTCAAAAATTAAAGAATTTTTGACACGTCCAATTCTGAGTGTTAGCTCTGACTTCGAAATGTTCCTTTTTATGGATGCTATTTTCATTTTAAACAAAATTTATTACGAAAAATTCAAAATTTAGGTCTTGTTGAAAAATATAATGTCGATGAAATCATTCGCCAGGAATTAAAAATTCCACAAGGATTTGCATATTTGCCCAAGTATGATGTTATCCTTGTGTTTGATATATTGAAAAATAGAATAAAGACAATTAATGATCCAAAACTAGAACTTTTTTATGATTATTTTTAACGTACCTACATTGGTGAGCTGACAAAGACTCGAGGTCGATATGCTAAAGTCATTAGAAAGAAGCCACTTTATTGTATTGATTTTTGGAATGTAAGAATTTCCAATTGCATTCCGAAAACAAATAACTTTGTGGAGTCCTGGCATAATGCATTCTCATCAATGCTCGTGTCTCATCCATTAGTTTATGCCTTAGTAGACGCTTTCAAAAAGGAACAAATTTTAACCTACAATAGACTGCTAAAGATAAAAACTGGCTTGCTCCCGAAACGTTAGCCATCTTATCTAATTTTAGATGAAAGAATTCAGACAATGCTTATGTCTTATTCATTTTGTAATTCAGAAAAGTTCTAAACTAATTTGTGCTTAATTTTGAAATATTGATTAGGTTCACAATAATCAATATCAATGTTATAATTGACTGTATATGCTATTTTGAATTTGCTAATTTTGTTTTATGCTAATTTGATTTCTATTGATTTAAACATATAAATAAATATTTTTCTTTATTATCTTTTTTTGAATATGCTAATTTGATATTTTTTATTTTAATTGCTGCTATTTTAATTGGTTCCCATTCTCCTGTTCTCTGTTATTGGGCCTATCATAATGAGAAAATAATCTTTTATAATAGTTTTCAAATTGATTAATGTTTGTCATATCATTGTTTAATTCGGACGTGTTCTTGAGTTAAGTTTTTTTATAAATGACCAAAATATCTTTTTACAGTCGAACCTTACTATAACGATCCGCGATGTAATGATTTTTATCATAATACGATCAAACTTCAAATAACCAATTTTTTATAATACCTTCACATAGGAAAAAAATTTGATATTACGATGTGCGATATAGCGATTTCTCTTTAATACGATTAAAAAATAAAAAAACACTCAGCCGAAATGTATACAAATACATCTTTATATAACGATTTTGTTATTTCCTATTATCAAAAAAAAAGAAAAAAGACTTGTTACGATTAAAAATTAAAAAAAAAATAGGAGATAAAATTATATATATGTGCTAATTAATTTTAATTGATTGTTTATATTTTTGCTTATGATAAAAAAACCTATTTAAATAAAAAAAATAAAAGAAAAACATTAATAACATATATAATCAATCATTAATAAAAAATGTCAATAAATAATAAAAAAAGAAAAGCAATTGACTTAGAAACAAAGTTAGAAATAATTAAAAAACACGAGGAAGGTGCTAAGATATCAGATATCGTTAAAGAATTCGAATTACCTCAATCCACAATATCAACAATAATTAGTAAAAAAAGCAAAGAAAAACTAAATGAATACGAGAACAATTTGATTGCGCCGAAACAAAAACGAATTAAGCCTCCGACTTATGGTGACATCGAATCAGCTCTTGACACTTGGTTTGTAAGCGTTAAAAGCAGCCATTCGAATGTAGCGATATCTGGCTTAGAAATTCAAGAACAAGCCAAGAAATACGCTACTATGCTTCAACATCATGAGTTCAAGGCGAGTAACGGCTGGCTTGACAATTTTAAAAAAAGACACGAAATTGTTAGCAAAAAACCAAGTGGAGAAGCTGGATTAGTTGATAAAGCTGTAACTGGTCGTTGGATCGAACATACTTTACCAGATATTATCAAAGATTATGATATTAAAGATATTTTCAACGCAGACGAAGCTGCTTTATTTTATAAAGCCCAACCAGAGTCTACAACGCATTATAAAAACGTTAAATGCGATAATATAAAATCATCCAAAGAGAGACTCTCGTTATTATTGTGTGCAAACATGGACGGTAGCGAGAAACTAAAGCCTGTCGTTATTTCAACTTCGAAGAATCCAAGATGCTTAATAAACGTAAATAGAGCAAATCTTCCAGTTTATTATAGATACAACAAGAGTGCTTGGATGACTCATATTATTTTTGATGAGTGGATAAATAAAATTAATAATTATTTCAAGGAACAAGATCGAAATATCTTACTATTTGTAGACAATTTTTGTGAAAACAAAGTTAAAAATATTCAAATGTTCAGGTTCGATATTTCCCAGCCAATTGTACTTCTGTATTATTATTGTTTAATTCGGACGTGTTCTTGAGTTAAGTTTTTTTATAAATGACCAAAATATCTTTTTATCTTGTTTTCGGTAATTCTCAAGTTTCATGCTTTTGTTCTTTTCATTAATAAACAGTTCCTGTCTTGTTAAATGTTTGAGCCACTTTTTATTATGTCTAATTTCTTTCTTTATACCATCATTTAAAGATTTAAGAAGTACAGCGGACAATCTTATTCAAAAAATAACTGAATCGTTTAACAGGAAAAAAAAATATGTTGTCTTTTTTTTGATATATCAAAAGCATTTGACAGAGTCTGGCATGAAGGACTTGTGTACAAAATGATCAAAATGCAATTGCCTAAGTACTTAATTTCTTGGATCAGATCCTTTCTAAACTCAAGATCGTTTTGTGTAAATGTGAATGGACAAAATAGCAATGATTTCCCAATCAAAGCCGGAGTACCACAAGGCTCAGTAATTAGCCCCCTCTTATTTAGTATTTTTATTAATGATATACCAAAAAGGGATAAAATAAATAATGAATACTCTCTTCTTTTCGCTGATGACTTAGTTACTTTTTTTATCTATAAATCTAAAAGAAACATTGAACATAGGATCAATACTTACCTTAAAGAATTGGAACCATGGTTAACAAAATGGAAAATGAAGATTTCAATTGAAAAATCTTGTTATATGATATTCACAAAATCAACAAGAGAAGAGCTCAATCTTGATCTGAAAATATATGGAGACAATTTTAAGCGACAGGATGAAATTAAATTCCTAGGCATCAGATTTGACTCGCGGCTAACCTTTAGTCCATTGATTGATGAATTAAAAGAGCGTTGCAACTCTAGGCTAAATTTAATTAAAATTTTATCTAATAAAAACTGGCGCCTACATCTCAAGACACTTGGAAATTTATATAAATCGCTTATTGGTTCCATTTTAGACTATAATTTTCCCTGTTTAAACTCTTTATCTGATACCAACATTAAAAAACTTCAAACTATTCGAAACTCAGCAGTTCGATCCATTCTTAATCTAAGGTTTGACACCCCATCAAGAATTTTATACCACGAGGCCCAAATAAAATTAAAAATTCATACAATTACGAACCGGCTTTTTGAATTAAGCGAAAGATATGTCAGGGTTGGACTTACTAATTCCGTCCCATTACTTCTTAGACTGGTAAATGAATACAGACGAGGTTTCGAATCAAGATTTGTTAACTTTCCAACTCCATTGTGTAATTGCTACCTTGTCATAGACTCTTTTTTCTCTGAAAACTAAACCGAAATAACTTTGGTCTCTTCTTTTTTTTTTTTTTTTTTTTTCTCTCATTTCCTTTTGACATTTCATTTATTTCACTATAAATATGTTGTCTTTTTTTTGATATATCAAAAGCATTTGACAGAGTCTGGCATGAAGAACTTGTGTACAAAATGATCAAATGCAATTGCCTAAGTACTTAATTTCTTGAATCAGATCCTTTCTAAACTCAAGATCGTTTTGTGTAAATGTGAATGGACAAAATAGCAATGATTTCCCAATCAAAGCCGGAGTACCACAAAAAGGAACAAATTTTAACCTACAATAGACTGCTAAAGATAAAAACTGGCTTGCTCCCGAAACGTTAGCCATCTTATCTAATTTTAGATGAAAGAATTCAGACAATGCTTATGTCTTATTCATTTTGTAATTCAGAAAAGTTCTAAACTAATTTGTGCTTAATTTTGAAATATTGATTAGGTTCACAATAATCAATATCAATGTTATAATTGACTGTATATGCTATTTTGAATTTGCTAATTTTGTTTTATGCTAATTTGATTTCTATTGATTTAAACATATAAATAAATATTTTTCTTTATTTTCACTCTTGTAGAAAAATAAACTTATTTTTTGTGCCGTTTTTTTTCTTCACCCGTTAATCATTATCTAAGTCTTCATGTGAGTCATATTCAGTATTAGGTTGATTTGATGTTTCCATTTCCTCTTCAAAATCTTTATCAAAGTCATCATTTTCCTCATAATCATTATAATTATCATCAGAGACTTCTGATAAGGTATCATTTGCAATACTAAGAAGTTCAAGAGCTATTCATCGAGACATGGTTCAAAAAATTATAATTTAATATGGGAATTAAGTAAAGTTTGGAATTAAAAGCATAATTTGCCATTCTTTGATTTATTACACAAAATAAGAGTCAATATATTTGGAGGGTCGAAAAAGACCCTTTTCGGACTTAAAGTATACTTTTTTTTTTCTTGCATGAAAACTAAAGAATTTTGTAATCAAAATTTATTGATTATAATATTTTTTTGATTTTAATTTTGATGGAAAAAAATATTCACAAAAATGACTAAATTTATTGTAATAATCAAAAGATTAATAAATTTGACGGTAAAAAACATTTCCATTTTTTTCATTGGAATAACCCCGAATTTGTTCTAAACTATCAAAATTTACTCTCATATTAATGTTAAAGATTTATTGAATGAAATATCTAATACTAATACATCAAATGTTAATTCGGTAATTAAAATGTTAGATAAGATCCATGATGAAATTCAAAAATTTCTTCTTAAAACTGCTAGGACTGTTTAAAGAAATGAATTAAAAATAAAAAGGAAGTCAAATATGTCAATTGGAAAATTCAATTGCAACAAAGAAATAGTGGCTATAAACAACACAAATAAGCTACTTTATGAATCATTATTATTATTTATTATTTATTATTTATTTGTAAATCTGTATCGAGCGTTAGCTCCTTCAGAGAAAAATAAAAATAAAAATAAAATTAAATCAAAATAAAATGATTAAAATAAAAGTTAAAAAATAAAATAAGAATTTAAAAATATAGTGAAATAAATGAAATGTCAAAAGGAAATGAGAGAAAAAAAAAAAAAAAAAAAAAAAAAGAAACCAAAGTTATTTCGGTTTAGTTTTCAGAGAAAAAAGAGTCTATGACAAGGTAGCAATTACACAATGGAGTTGGAAAGTTAACAAATCTTGATTCGAAACCTCGTCTGTATTCATTTACCAGTCTAAGAAGTAATGGGACGGAATTAGTAAGTCCAACCCTGACATATCTTTCGCTTAATTCAAAAAGCCGGTTCGTAATTGTATGAATTTTTAATTTTATTTGGGCCTCGTGGTATAAAATTCTTGATGGGGTGTCAAACCTTAGATTAAGAATGGATCGAACTGCTGAGTTTCGAATAGTTTGAAGTTTTTTAATGTTGGTATCAGATAAAGAGTTTAAACAGGGAAAATTATAGTCTAAAATGGAACCAATAAGCGATTTATATAAATTTCCAAGTGTCTTGAGATGTAGGCGCCAGTTTTTATTAGATAAAATTTTAATTAAATTTAGCCTAGAGTTGCAACGCTCTTTTAATTCATCAATCAATGGACTAAAGGTTAGCCGCGAGTCAAATCTGATGCCTAGGAATTTAATTTCATCCTGTCGCTTAAAATTGTCTCCATATATTTTCAGATCAAGATTGAGCTCTTCTCTTGTTGATTTTGTGAATATCATATAACAAGATTTTTCAATTGAAATCTTCATTTTCCATTTTGTTAACCATGGTTCCAATTCTTTAAGGTAAGTATTGATCCTATGTTCAATGTTTCTTTTAGATTTATAGATAAAAAAAGTAACTAAGTCATCAGCGAAAAGAAGAGAGTATTCATTATTTATTTTATCCCTTTTTGGTATATCATTAATAAAAATACTAAATAAGAGGGGGCTAATTACTGAGCCTTGTGGTACTCCGGCTTTGATTGGGAAATCATTGCTATTTTGTCCATTCACATTTACACAAAACGATCTTGAGTTTAGAAAGGATCTGATCCAAGAAATTAAGTACTTAGGCAATTGCATTTTGATCATTTTGTACACAAGTCCTTCATGCCAGACTCTGTCAAATGCTTTTGATATATCAAAAAAAAGACAACATATTTTTTTTTCCTGTTAAACGATTCAGTTATTTTTTGAATAAGATTGTCCGCTGTACTTCTTAAATCTTTAAATGATGGTATAAAGAAAGAAATTAGACATAATAAAAAGTGGCTCAAACATTTAACAAGACAGGAACTGTTTATTAATGAAAAGAACAAAAGCATGAAACTTGAGAATTACCGAAAACAAGATAAAAAGATATTTTGGTCATTTATAAAAAAACTTAACTCAAGAACACGTCCGAATTAAACAATAATAATACAGAAGTACAATTGGCTGGGAAATATCGAACCTGAACATTTGAATATTTTTAACTTTGTTTTCACAAAAATTGTCTACAAATAGTAAGATATTTCGATCTTGTTCCTTGAAATAATTATTAATTTTATTTATCCACTCATCAAAAATAATATGAGTCATCCAAGCACTCTTGTTGTATCTATAATAAACTGGAAGATTTGCTCTATTTACGTTTATTAAGCATCTTGGATTCTTCGAAGTTGAAATAACGACAGGCTTTAGTTTCTCGCTACCGTCCATGTTTGCACACAATAATAACGAGAGTCTCTCTTTGGATGATTTTATATTATCGCATTTAACGTTTTTATAATGCGTTGTAGACTCTGGTTGGGCTTTATAAAATAAAGCAGCTTCGTCTGCGTTGAAAATATCTTTAATATCATAATCTTTGATAATATCTGGTAAAGTATGTTCGATCCAACGACCAGTTACAGCTTTATCAACTAATCCAGCTTCTCCACTTGGTTTTTTGCTAACAATTCCGTGTCTTTTTTTAAAATTGTCAAGCCAGCCGTTACTCGCCTTGAACTCATGATGTTGAAGCATAGTAGCGTATTTCTTGGCTTGTTCTTGAATTTCTAAGCCAGATATCGCTACATTCGAATGGCTGCTTTTAACGCTTACAAACCAAGTGTCAAGAGCTGATTCGATGTCACCATAAGTCGGAGGCTTAATTCGTTTTTGTTTCGGCGCAATCAAATTGTTCTCGTATTCATTTAGTTTTTCTTTGCTTTTTTTACTAATTATTGTTGATATTGTGGATTGAGGTAATTCGAATTCTTTAACGATATCTGATATCTTAGCACCTTCCTCGTGTTTTTTAATTATTTCTAACTTTGTTCCTAAGTCAATTGCTTTTCTTTTTTTTTTATTTATTGACATTTTTTATTAATGATTGATTATGTTATGTTATTAATGTTTTTCTTTTATTTTTTTTATTTAAATAGGTTTTTTTATCATAAGCAAAAATATAAACAATCAATTAAAATTAATTAGCACATATATATAATTTTATCTCCTATTTTTTTTTTAAATTTTTAATCGTAACAAGTCTTTTTTCTTTTTTTTTGATAATAGGAAATAACAAAATCGTTATATAAAGATGTATTTGTATACGTTTCGGCTGAGTGTTTTTTTATTTTTTAATCGTATTAAAGAGAAATCGCTATATCGCACATCGTAATATCAAATTTTTTTCCTATGTAAAGGTATTATAAAAAATTGGTTATTTGAAGTTTGATCGTATTATGATAAAAATCATTACATCGCGGATCGTTATAGTAAGGTTCGACTGTAAAAAGATATTTTGGTCATTTATAAAAAAACTTAACTCAAGAACACGTCCGAATTAAACAATGATATGACAAACATTAATCAATTTGAAAACTATTATAAAAGATTATTTTCTCATTATGATAGGCCCAATAACAGAGAACAGGAGAATGGGAACCAATTAAAATAGCAGCAATTAAAATAAAAAATATCAAATTAGCATATTCAAAAAAAGATAATAAAGAAAAATATTTATTTATATGTTTAAATCAATAGAAATCAAATTAGCATAAAACAAAATTAGCAAATTCAAAATAGCATATACAGTCAATTATAACATTGATATTGATTATTGTGAACCTAATCAATATTTCAAAATTAAGCACAAATTAGTTTAGAACTTTTCTGAATTACAAAATGAATAAGACATAAGCATTGTCTGAATTCTTTCATCTAAAATTAGATAAGATGGCTAACGTTTCGGGAGCAAGCCAGTTTTTATCTTTAGCAGTCTATTGTAGGTTAAAATTTGTTCCTTTTTGAAAGCGTCTACTAAGGCATAAACTAATGGATGAGACACGAGCATTGATGAGAATGCATTATGCCAGGACTCCACAAAGTTATTTGTTTTCGGAATGCAATTGGAAATTCTTAAATTCCAAAAATCAATACAATAAAGTGGCTTCTTTCTAATGACTTTAGCATATCGACCTCGAGTCTTTGTCAGCTCACCAATGTAGGTACGTTAAAAATAATCATAAAAAAGTTCTAGTTTTGGATCATTAATTGTCTTTATTCTATTTTTCAATATATCAAACACAAGGATAACATCATACTTGGGCAAATATGCAAATCCTTGTGGAATTTTTAATTCCTGGCGAATGATTTCATCGACATTATATTTTTCAACAAGACCTAAATTTTGAATTTTTCGTAATAAATTTTGTTTAAAATGAAAATAGCATCCATAAAAAGGAACATTTCGAAGTCAGAGCTAACACTCAGAATTGGACGTGTCAAAAATTCTTTAATTTTTGACAAAACTTTTTCATAGTTTGTTTGTTGTTTGTTTGGTACAAGACAATAGACCATTGGTAAACATTGACCATCAATTAGACAATGAATTGAATAAACTTGAAAGAATGGCCTTGCGGAAATGTCAAAAGTCCCATCACAAAAAATATGATTATTTTCTATTGTTTTTAAATTTTCAATTGTGGTAAATATAACAAATCTAGATAAATCTTCCAATTTTCCAATTGACATATTTGACTTCCTTTTTATTTTTAATTCATTTCTTTAAACAGTCCTAGCAGTTTTAAGAAGAAATTTTTGAATTTCATCATGGATCTTATCTAACATTTTAATTACCGAATTAACATTTGATGTATTAGTATTAGATATTTCATTCAATAAATCTTTAACATTAATATGAGAGTAAATTTTGATAGTTTAGAACAAATTCGGGGTTATTCCAATGAAAAAAATGGAAATGTTTTTTACCGTCAAATTTATTAATCTTTTGATTATTACAATAAATTTAGTCATTTTTGTGAATATTTTTTTCCATCAAAATTAAAATCAAAAAAATATTATAATTAATAAATTTTGATTACAAAATTCTTTAGTTTTCATGCAAGAAAAAAAAAAGTATACTTTAAGTCCGAAAAGGGTCTTTTTCGAACATCCAAATATATTGACTCTTATTTTGTGTAATAAATCAAAGAATGGCAAATTATGCTTTTAATTCCAAACTTTACTTAATTCCCATATTAAATTATAATTTTTTGAACCATGTCTCGATGAATAGCTCTTGAACTTCTTAGTATTGCAAATGATACCTTATCAGAAGTCTCTGATGATAATTATAATGATTATGAGGAAAATGATGACTTTGATAAAGATTTTGAAGAGGAAATGGAAACATCAAATCAACCTAATACTGAATATGACTCACATGAAGACTTAGATAATGATTAACGGGTGAAGAAAAAAAAACGGCACAAAAAATAAGTTTATTTTTCTACAAGAGTGGACAAGACCTTTCCCAATTTTTTTCAAAATTAAAAATCAGACTGATCCTAACTTTAAAAAAAAAATTATTTCAAAAAAATGAATTTTCGATAAGTTGTTAGTAAAAAATGTACGATACCATCAAAAAAGATTCGTACAACTTTATAAAAAATAACCAAAATTTGCCAAAAGCTGAAGTTGTGAGGCGATTCACTTGTCTTGGATACAGAAAACGTTCTGTTTATCGTTGGCTAGATATTATAGAAAAAGATAAAACTTTCAAGATACAAAAAAGGAAGTGGTTGACCTGCTAAAATAGCGACGAAACTAATGGTGGCCAAACTTAGACCCTATTTCAGACATAAATCGTGTCGTTCGCAAACAAAGATGGCTATAAAGTTTAATTGCCATTTTACCTATATCGGAAAGATTTTAGAAAAGTATACAAAAATCAAAAAGTATAAAAAACACAAGAGACCTCATTTAAATGCTAACTAAGAGAACGCAGCAAGGCCAAAATGTCGTCGAATGCTTTTAAAATGCAGCACATATGAATTTATAATTGATGATGAATCTTATTTCACTCTTGGAAACACCGCGTCGCAGGGAATGATATTTTTTATAGCAGTAACGTAAGCGAGACGCCGGAGAGAACAAAGAACAAGTACGTCTAAAAAATTTGAAGAAAAATTAATGGCCTGGTTGGCTTTTTCACAACGCGGAATAAGCGAACCATATTTTGTACCTAGTGGTTTGAATTCAATCAACATGTCTACCTTGGAGAGTGTATTAAGAAACGACTTATCCAATGATTAAAGAATATTATCAGGATAGCAATTAAGTATTTTAGTCTGACTTAGCATTATCTCATTATGCCAATCTGGTACAGAATTATATGTTAGATAAGAATATGAGGTATGTTGATAAAGAAGTGAATCCAGCAAACGTACCAAAAGCACGACCAATTAAAGATTTTTGGGGAAATTTGAAAGCTAAAGAAAATAAAATTCGCGCTTGCCTGAGCAATATCGACCCAAAGGTTGTACAAGACCATGCCAAGAGTGTTCGCTCTAGGATCGATATCATACGTCGTTATGGAGTTCAATACCTTAAGTGATATTATTTTTTCAAAATAAGAAGGTTCAGTTATAATTTAAAAAAAAAATAAAGCCTTAGTTAAATAAAAAATTTTTTATGATAAAATTAATTTGAGCCATTTTTTTATTCTACACCCGTTATTCTGAATAAGAAGAAACTAACAATGAAAAAACTTCATTCTTCAAAAATCCAACGATATAAAGAAGATTGAATGACAGAGAAGAGTCAAGTCTTAGAAAAAAGATTTAATGAAAAAATTAGATCAACAAGCGTTGCTACACGTAAATAAATGAGACCTAACTGTCAACATTTTTCATGATCTTTGACTTGTACATGATAAATTTACATTTTAATTGTATCAATTGTCACCAGAAAGCTGTAGATCTTAAATTTTCATTTAAAAAAGGAGATATATTAGCTATTATCGGTATCTTTTGTGCTAAAAGTGTTTACTTGATCTTATCAATTTTATTAAATTTTAAATTGTCTGAAGGAGCTTAAGCTCATTAACTAATAAATAAATAATAAATTGATCAAATTTATTTTAAATCCCAAAAATTTTAATTGTAATAAAAATTTAGCTCAAAATTCACAATTAATTGATTGTTGACTTTAAAATCGTCACCAAGAGAGCTTAAAACAGTGGCATAAATTTACTCAATTTTTGTTTATTGCTATATTACAAGTAAATAGAAACAATCAAACACATCAAGACATGGTTTACTCTAGCATTATTCCCTACATCAGCATAGCAACTGTGAGGTAAAATTTTACATATTTAATTTAAGACTTTTTTTAAAACTAATCAAAAATTCAAGCTGGATAATTTTAAGATAAATTTTTTAAAATAGTTAAAATGGACGAACAGGTACAGCAAAAGTTTAGTGATTTGACTCGCAAATTAATAAACC
Source organism: Brachionus paranguensis (assembly GCA_016802215.1). NCBI lineage: Eukaryota > Metazoa > Rotifera > Eurotatoria > Ploima > Brachionidae > Brachionus > Brachionus paranguensis. Next base: position 680,200 of record JAESIX010000004.1, read on the forward strand.
ATTTAAATACTGATATTCCGTCTATTTTTAGCCAAATAGAATTAGATAATCTCAAATCAATGAGAGGATATAATCCAATTGAAATAAGCATTATTAATTTTTCTGGCAAAAAAGTAAAATTCATTTGGATTGATTATGATGGCAAAGCTCGTCAAGATCTAAGCCAAATATTAAGGCAAGATTTTGGTTCAATACTTAAAATGAATCGCTACATAAACCATGTTTATCGTATTCAATTTGACGCAGATGATTCCTCGTCTGAGACAATCCATTTCAGAATTCCCGAAGATAAAAATAATTTTTACTTTGGAGAAGTAAATAAAATTGAAGAAAGCTATCTGCAATTAGTTTATGATTCTTGTTGGATATCAAATCCATCAATAAAGTTCGATCATCTTAATCTTTTGGAAAAATTTTTTGACCATAAAATTAATCAATTAACCAAAATAGAAACAGTTCTTTTACAAAGTTATGGCTATGACGATTCAAGCGAAACCAGTGATTTGATTAATTCATTTTATGAAAATTTTAGCAGTGATAATAAATTTACTGATCCATTTTATGATCCTTTGAGTAAATTAGATTCTGGTTTTACAACTAAACGAGTAAGTGAACACGAGGTAAGTTCTGAAAACAAAATATATCCATCTGTTTACTGGGGAGGATCGGTTAGTTTTACAATAGTTAATGATACAGATAAAGATTTTGTTCTTTACTGGATTAATTACAATTCAATAGCTAAAAGTAGATTTTATTTTCATTTAAAAAATAACATTTTAAAAAAAATTTATGAATCATTTTTTAAAATTAATATTATTTTGAATATTAATTATTTCTTTTCACGATTTTGTAAATTTCAACCTTTAAAAAAAAGTTATTCAATTTTTAATCATTTGGTTCATTACTATTTTATTTATTTTATGAACAACACAAAACTCCTTTATCTCTATTGAATTTCTTTTCAATTTTAAAAATATGACTTTCTAAACATTTAATATTTTTTGTTTCTCAAAAATTACCAAATTTTCACTTATTTTTTAATTTAAAAAAAATTTGGTTTGACAAACGTAGATTTATGTTGTATATGGTAAATTTTAGCCATAAAATGTAAAAAAACTGAAGAAAAAATAAATTTAGATTTTATTGAAAAAATACCTCAACGATTTATTTTAAAGTTTTAAATGTAAAATCTTTAAAACCTTCAATTTGATTACATACACGTTAAGCTAAGATTTATTTTTTAGTGAACTTTGTATATTTTCGTTATTATGAAAAAAAAATGATTTTGAACCGTTAAGGTATTTTCAACAAAATTTAGATGCATTATTTTCAGTTTTCTTTTAATTTTTTGGCGAAAATTTACCATAAATTACACAAATTTACCTCGAAATTTCACTAATAATAGAAGAAGAAATTTTTGTTGATTTACGGAAAAATGGTGAATTCACAATGATCATGTCAACTACCATATAACAAAATATTCCTAACTTAGCTTTTTTTCAATGTCTAAAAATTAAGATCTAAAAAATTTTAAAAGACGGAAATGTGATTCAAAAATTTTTAAATGCATGCCATTCTACTTGAAAATTATTTTTTTTTTTAGGATGGACTGAATTGAAAATATCAAGCTATGTGAATCTAAACAGTTATTTTGGTAATGTATGGGTCGTTTCTAATGAATCTGAAACAAAAATTTTTCAATTGGGTAAAAAGCCCTTCTTAAAATCAGATTGTTCTGTAAATCTGTCTAGTATTCGTAATTCATATGACTTCGGTATAGAAAGCTATCAACCTGAAAAAACGCTTTCACTTATAATTCACCCAGATGAAAATATAGAATACAACTCAAGACAAGGTCAAATAGGAAACTGCTGGTTTTTACAGGCGCTTATCTCAATCTATGCTGCTTATCATGATAAAATAAGCTCTTTGTTTATTAGACCAGAAATGGTCAATTCTACTGGAGTGGTTATGGTTAGACTCTGGAGCAAGGACAACGAATGTTGGCGTCTAATTATCATGGACGATTACCTTCCACAGAACAAAGAAAATAATTGGTTCTGCTCAGGGCCTCTGGGTAAATTGAACAACATATTTTGGGTTCCTTTGATAGAAAAAGCAGTGTCCAAACAAATTGGAACTTTTAAAAACTTAGCTAGTGGATTAAATAGTATAAGTGTTAATGGGTTGTTTCATTTGATTCTAGGGCCTGAGTTGAAAGATGTTGATGACTTTTATGTTCCTGAAGACGAAAATGACTTATCTGCTTTTGAAAAACTTGTCGAAAATTTTAAGCAAAAAAATGTGTGCTGTATGGCAAGTCGACACTCGAAAAATAAAAAACAAATTGATGAAGAAACTGGCATGGTTAGTTATCACGGCTACGGGCTTTTGGACATAGTTGAAAACATTTGTGATACTGATTTTATTTTTGTCAAATGTCAAAATACATGGAGTAAAGGAGGCGGTATTTTTGAGAATCAAAATAAAATATTAAATTCTTAATTTGATGTAAAAGAATGGTCTGGTGATTGGGGTGATTCGTCTGATTTGTGGGATCAGTATCCACAAATTAAAGAAGCATTAAATTTTGAGAAAGAAGATGATGGAACATTTTGGTTTGATATTTTTACTAATTTCTGTTTAAAATAAACTTTTAATTTTTAAAGGATAGAAAAAAAAGATTTTAATCAGGCATTTTATAGAATTTGGATTGCAAAATTGAATTAAAAAATGTTAATATTGGAAGATTTTCATTAAATAATGAACTGAATTTTACACAATCCGAAATATAAAATTTAAATAAATTACATATTTGTCTTTCTATTAAATCCCTTCTATCGAAATATAACCCTAAAATACCTGTTTGAATTTTCGGGATAAAAGCGAAATTAGGTTCACAATTTCAACATACTATAAAGTATTGTTGACAGACCATTATCTTGTCTTGTAAAGCGTATTCTGAGTCCTCTCTTAATCAATGTTCAAAAGCTGATTTAGAATTAACATCTTTATTTACAAATAAAACTAACAATCACATAACACAATACACCATAACTCTTTTTATACATATTCATTTTATATTGCAAATAGAGACAATTTAGTAATAAAAACTATACCAAAATATTCCCACTCAAAGCCCGGAGGAATTTTTCCCACCCTTTTTGCTGCTTCTTTTGCTTATTTCTATTAAATTTAGTCATTTTTGCGAATTTTTTTTCCATCAAAATTAAAATCAAAAAAATACTATAATTAATAAATTTTGATTACAAAATTTTTTAATTTTCATGCAAGAAAAATAAAAGTATACTTTAAGTCTGAAGAGGGTTTTTTCGACCCTCCAAATTTATTGACTCTTATTTTGTGTAATAAATCAAAGAATGGCAAATTATGCTTTTAAATCCAAACTCAAATTAATTCCTATAATAAATGATAATTTTTTGAACCATGTCTCAATGAAAAGCTCTTGAACTTCTTAGTATTGCAAATGATACCTAATCAGAAGTGTCTGATGAAAATTTATAATGATTATGAGGAAAATGATGACTTTGATAAAGATTTTGAAGAGGAAATGGAAACATCAAATCAACCTAATACTGAATATGACTCAGATGAAGACTTAGATAATGAATATTCTAAATAAGAAGAAGAAACTAACAATGAAAAAACCTCATTCTTCAAAAATCCAACGATATAAAGAAGATTGAATGACAGAAAAGAGTCAAGTCTTAGAAAAAAGATTTAATGAAAAAAATAGACCAACAAGTTATGCTACACGTAAATAAATGAGACCTAACTGTCAACATTTTTCATGATCTTTGACTTGTACATGATAAATTTACATTTTAATTGTACCAATTGTCACCAGAAAGCTGTAGATCCTAAATTTTCATTTAAAAAAGGAGATATATTAGCTTTTATCGGTATCTTTTATGTAAAAAGTGTTTACTTGATCTTATCAATTTAAAAACTTCATTTATTTCACTGAATTTACTATTATTTCAATATATATTTCAAAAATATTTTATAATTATCCCTTAATGATGTAAAGTTCAATAATTCTGAACACCTTGTATATGATACTCTCCGATAGCACGCCAGTTTCTGCACTGGTTACTGCCGTCTTCAGCCCTCAGGTACCTCAGGTCTGAATGCCACAAATGCAAAAATAAGTCAGTCCATTTTTCATATTTGCTTGATCTTTGAGACCACTTATTTATTTCATTTATTTATTTGTTTATCTGTATCGAGCTAATGCTCCTTCAGATTAAAAAAAGAATAAGAAAAAAAAATATATTTAAAAAATAAAAAATTCAAAATAAGATTAAATAAAATTAAAATAAAAGAAAATTAATAGAAAATCGAATTATAGAAAATTAATAGATTAAAGAAAATCTTGACATTTAATTAATTAATTGAAAAAAAAGCAAAAATTTAATTGTTCTTTATTTAAAAAATTATTCGAAATTTAAATTAAGTTATTAGATCAATTTCAATGTCAATTTCAATTTCAATAGAAAAATTCCTAGTAGAAAATTCCTAGTTTCAGTAAACAATAATCTCTCCAAAGAATTCGAAATTTTAACTGGAGTCCCTCAGGGAAGCTGCTTATCACCTACTTTTTTTTCATTGTTTTTTAGCGACATTGCTAATGTCATTCCAAAAATGATAAACTTAGCGTTGTTTGCTGATGACTTATGTATTTGGTATTCACACAAATCTCTAAGAGTAACCGAAAAGACTCTAAACCTAAGCATTCTTCGAATTAAAAATTACTGCAAAAAATGGGGACTTGTCATAAACACCAACAAAACTTTCCACACGGTTTTCACTAAAGCTGGCTACAGACACAACTATGAAACAAAATACAAGCTGAATTTGTCAATCGGAAATCAAGCAGTCCCATTAGACCCATTTCCAAATTTTTTAGACATTAAATTCGATCCAAAGCTCAACTTCAAAAAATTAATCGAAAGTCTAAGCGGAAAAGTCATGTCTAAAATCAACCTTATTCGGAGGATAAAAGGACTAAAACTCTCTAATTCAATTTACCTAAGCAAAATCATATTTAGAAATTTTATCCTATCACAATTTGACTATGCTTTTATCCCTCTTTCAAGTTCGACTCAAAAAATTACCGGTGATCTACTAAAAAATGCAAAACCGAATTTTGAGACACATCAAGTTTATCCCATTGAGAATTACAAACATCCACAAAAATTTAAATATTGACATGGTTGCAACTAGAACCAAATTACTTTTAGACAAATTTCTCTTGAAGCGAGTAAAACATCAGCAATTAATCAAAGATTTAGAATGCTATCCAACTAACACGTACGAAATAAACCAGAAATTTCGCTCACTTTATGAAGAATTTAAGAACATGTTAAATAACTGACCCTTTAAACTGACAAATCACAAATCTCTTTTTACTTTTTTTTCACTTTTTTCTCTCTCTTTTTTTTTTTATCTTTTATTAAATGATCTTTTTATTAGCTAATATCGCTAATTATTTAATCAATGTCTGTCACTATTTTTATTTTTTTTATGTATTTTAGTCAAATTTGTAATTTTTTTTATTTATTTTTCCAATCGCTAGGCTGAAAAGAAGGACTTAGTACCATTCTGTGTGGTCTGAGGTTTACCTCAAATTATTTATTAAATAAATAAATAAATTTCAATTTCAAGGTTAATCAACAGGCTAGTGCCCTTATCGTAGTCGACTGATTAACACTTCATTTATTTAATTTAATAAAATTTTTTAATAATTATAATTTCAAGATAAATAATTATTCGATTTCAAGATCATCTTGAAATCGATTTATTTTAATTTAAGAAAAAAATAAATAAAAGTTTTATTTATTTTTTTCGGAAAAAGCGATGCCGTTTAACTATTTGTATGTTTAAATGATTGTGAATATCAGTTATTAGTATGTTTAAGAAGTAAATTTTATGGAGAACAGATTTAAGTGTTTTAAAAGAGTCAAGTATTTTTGGATTAAATTTAATTTAATTTAATGGTCAATTTTATTAATAAACTACTAATAATTTAATTATTTCCCCTGGAACTTTTTATATAAGGGTAATTTTTAGTTTTGCTAGGGTCGAAACTTTAAAAGAATAAAAATCAATCACACTGAATAGAAGTCGGAACTTCCATTTTTATGAAATTCATAATTTTATTTGCAAAATAGGGAAATTCTTTTAGATTTTACTAAAACTATTCAAGTTGAGATTCAATAGAATTCATTTAAATTAAAATGCCAATCTAATCATGATGCCATTCATTTTTAGAATATTCAGGCTCATTTAAACGATTTACAAATAATATTTAAAGATAGAAGAATCGCTTCTAATAACCATGCTAATAAAGAGCCTTTAAATGACGAAAAAATTTTCGATTCTGTTTAAAAATTCTAAGAACCCTTTATTGTGTGATTACATATGACATTATTAAATATTTAATCTTATTTTTGAATTGTTAAAATTCAAATTAACTTAGATTTTACAATTTTTTTGTTAGTAAAAAATATTAAATCTAAAATATATTAAAACTAAAAACTAATTAAACACTCTTTTAATTAATTTATAATAAACCTAATAATTATAATAAGAGAATATTTGGTAATTAAATGGTAAGACAATAAAAAAAATATTTTTAAATTATTTTATTAATTTGATTTTTATATTTATTAAAAATATAAAGTCAAAGTTTTTAATCGAAGAGACCTAAAGAAAAAATTAAATGAATAATTAAATTAGTATTAAAAAGAAAGCATACCAAAGCCCATGTCTTCGTCTTCGGATTCTTCTTTCTTTTCTTCTTTCTTTTTCTCCTCTTTTTTCGGTTCTTCTTTGGCAGCAGCTGGAGCGGCGGCAGCAGCAGCTGAAGCTGGGGCAGAAGCACCTGAGCCGATGTTATTCACCAAATCTCTAACATTAACGCTCTCCAAAGCATTAGCAAAAAGTCCTGGCCAGTATGGCTCAATATCATAGTTAGCGGCTTTCAAAATAGCACTAATTTTGTCGCTCTAAAAATAAACTAATTTAAATGAAAAATATTTTTCTCTTTATATATTAAATTACTAACCGTGATGCCGATGTTATCATCAGCCAAAATCAAGGAAGCGTAAACGCAGGCTAACTCATCGTTTTGTCCAACCATTTTTTAAAAATTTTACAACTTATTTTTAAGATTTGAAAATTTTCGGATTTTTTTTTCTAATATGATTTCAATTATCTACTCGTATGAAAAAGTAAATTTGGCCTTCAAGATGCCTTAATCTGCAGTTTTACAAAATCAACAAGAAAAAATGCTTTCACGTTTTTTTAAATAGAAGTCAGTCTTAAATTTCTCATTCTAAAGTTAAATTTTGAACAGTTCTCAACCACGAGTTAATGAATTTGTTCATATCTTACTTGACGTTTGCTCAATTCTAAATTAATATATCCTTATATTCAAAGATCCTTATAATAATTAATAGAGTAAATAATATTATTTATTCCAGAAAAAAATTTATATAAGTATTTATAAAGAAGCTTTTTCATTTAAGTCTAAATAAATAGCTAAATTAAAAAAAATGAATTTGAATTTCTTTAAGATGAATTTTGCAATTTATTTTCAAATCTCATTTTTTTGTAAACCGAGAGTTAATTTCCCCAGTCTGAACCGATGTTTTTTTATTATAATTTAAAAATCCTAGAAGTAAAAAAGTTTTTTTGAAAAATCGAAATGTCGAAGTCTGTAAAATGCTACTTTTTTCAAAAGTTTTATTCACCAAAAACAATTTCTCTTCAAAAATAAATTCACAAATTAATTAAATTTAAATTGCAGCGAAATAAAATTTTTAGAGGATATTTTAGATTAATGATTATGTAAGACCTTTACTTTTTAATCAATAGTTTAACTTTACTTATATCTAAATAAAATAAATTTTAGCGTAAAATTAAGGTAAGTCAAAAAGAAATGTCAGGAACCAAGGGAAACCATGGAATAAAAAGCAGAAAAAAGAGAATTTAATGACTAAAAATAACCTTTTAATTTAAAAACATACTTTATTAGTATTTTTTATCTATTTCTAATTATATTTAAAAAATTTCGAAAAATAATTTTTAATAGTGCACTTTTTTTGTTAATTCTTATTTTAACCCTGTATCATAATTTAGGATCGAATTTTTTTAAATAAAAAACTATCATTAATTATTTTAGTTTTTTTTCCTAATTTTTAACTCCGCACCATAATCCAAAAACTTGAATTTTTTGCCTCAAATTTAATTTTCAATTTTTAATGCGGGGTCAAGTAAGCATTTAACATGGACGATTTTAACATGGGGTCGATGGCCGCTTATGTGTGCACTAAAACATAAGATTCAACGCACTATCTTGCAAGGGTTTACGGTATTGCGAAGTGAAACAATCTATATCTGTACTTTTTTTTACAATTCAAGATTTTTAAACTGAAGTTCTAACTGAATTTGTAAGTTTTCATGTCAGACCTCGAAAACTCTGATTTTTTTATTAAGAAAATTGAAAATTAATTTTAACTTTAATTGTTTTCAAATAAAAGCCAGAATATAAATTCTAATAAAAACCAAGCTTTAGATAGATTTAGATAAATTTTAAAGAAATGAAAAACCTTTAAAAATATTAACGCTCAAAAAAATTTTTTTTAAATTTCTGTTAACACTTTACTTAATAACTTTCAAAATTAACCATTTATTATATCAATATTTTGAAATTATTTTAATTACACATCTCAATATATGTAGAAAGTTTTTGAAATCTGAAGAGTGCAAAATCATATAATGGGATGTTCACAAAAAAAAAATTACGGCTAAAGAAATTCCAAAACTAGCAATGATTCGAAGTTGTTATTGAATCTCAACAACCCAACTGAAAATGATGATGATGATGATTTTTATTTGGCTTGTTTTAGTTTATTTCAAAAACTTAGTAACTTAATTCTGAAATAAAAAAAAATTTAAATTAATTTTTATAGAAGTAAATTTAAATTTAGCTCGAATAAAGGCAAACATGAATTATTGATCAAAAATAACCTAAATTTAAGTTAATTCTAAAATAAAAAAAAATATTTTTTTAAATTTGGTTTGGCTGCTAAGAACTTCAAAAGAAAGAATTTAAAGTTCGTCTTATTTATAAGATTATTAGGCTAGAGTTATTGGTACGTTTTTTATGATCAACCAAGAATAATCCTTAAATAAAAGATTAACATATTAAATTATAACATGGTTTATCTCATAATTGTAAATTTTTGTATTTTTTTAAAAATAAATATATTCCCTTTTTTTAAAATTTAATTTTAACAATTAATACCATAATTTTTCTAATTAAAAAAATTGACTCTTCTATTTTTTTTACAACTAAATCTATAAAAACCAAATAACGGATTCAAATGGGCATTGATTTTAAATCAAAGAAATTCTAAAATATTTACATCATTTCAATTGTAAATTTGAAAATTTTAATTTTTAATATTTTTTATTGATTAAATAATTTAAAACTGTTCAATTAAATTCTGATTTTTGATAATTTAGAAATTAAAATCTTCTATTTTAAGACCGCTCGCATCCTCATATTCATAATTTCCTTTAGAGGTCTCACCCAAACAACTTTTTTTTTCTTCAATAATATCATCTTTCAAATCTTCATTTTCATAATCATTTTCAGTTGTTTGCTGGCTATTTGTTTTAGCTTTGGCGCACTTTGAAAACAATTGATTAAACTCAGGCTTGAAAAGCATCATAGTTAAGCTATCTCTTGGAAAACCGGGCCGCTTCGACAACATTCTTAGTTGCATAAATGGAATGAACTCTGTGAAAAGTTCTTTATTCATTTCAATCAAATATTTATTCATAAAACTAATTTTATCTGCTGCCAAATTCACAAAATCTCTAGCCATCTTTTTCTTTTTTAGTTTAGCTTCGATTAGCTTTGAATTGAATGGCTTGAAAAGTGGCATCCACATACTTTTGGAATCATTTTCGGAATTAAAATAAAAATTGAACAATACTGATCTTATAGATAAACTAGCTGATATTTCTTTAAGTCTTGCCTCTTGGCTGCCAGTATTGCTGCCACTTTCGAACAAAACACTAGTTTTATTTATGATATCAGAAAGAATGAAATTTTCATTTATGGATACCAGTGCATCAAATTGTGTTTCAAAATCAGCAAATGATGACTTAATGTTGAATATGTCGATGTAGTTTTGATGCAAATAAGATAAAATTAGATCAGAGCTGAGAGACAGCTTATCATAAATATCTTCGGGATCTGTATTTAAATTGGGTCTTTTGAACTTAGCTAAATGCTTGGGTATTTCGAATTCTTCAAAAGTTGAATCCACATTTTTGCGATGGAGAATTTTTCCAATTCCGCGAAAAATACTATAGTTGGCATCTTTGCTGCCAGATTCAAAATCATTGTTTTTTTTAATTTTTTTATTTCATATGAAAATATATGCCTTTTTCTCAGAAAGAAACTAAGATTTTAATTTATTATAATTTTTTACAAAATCTAAAACAAAAAAAAGATTTTTGATAAATACTTTAAATTTAAATTTTTTTTTCTATTTCGATTCAAGTCGTTATTCGAATTTGGTTTGAGATTTGTGGATCAATTCTGATGTTTGACCATAAGTTCTTCATAAACTTGATTTTTCCAGGGAAATTAAAAGAAATGGAATGGAATAAGAGCAATTTACAGAATTATAACAAAACTTTATCTAAATATCTTTCTTCGTATTTTTCCTTTTCCAATGCTCTTAACTTGAATCAAATTTTTCCCAAGTGTACAATAACATTTTCGAAGCCGTATAGAAAAACAATTTGACTGATTTTTGATTTTTTTTTAAATCTACTACATAAAGAAGACCCTCATACGACAGTTATTTTTACAAACTTTGTGATGTCAAACTGACCTTTAAGCAAACTTTTAACTAGAGAATAATTTTGTTTATAAAAGAGTTTTTTTGATTAATTTAAATAGAGTACAATTATTCATATATTTTAAATTTATTTTTTTGTTAATCAGTTTAACAATCGAAATAGTCTGCTTTAACTAGATCTTTTAAGGCTAATAGATCTGGAACAGATAAACATTTCACAAATCATTTAAATTTCTTCGAAAAAAATTTAAATATTTAATCATTCCGATAAATTTTTTTTTAGTAAAGTTGATTTTCAAAAGTGATTAACATAAATTTAATATTTTTTAACCATTTTCTCTTCATATGTGCCAATTGAACCTTATGGCCAGTACTAATCAGTTCAATTAGATTTATAGCGTGCCGTAGGTCGCCATTGCTAGTGGCACATAAATTTTCCAGAAATTTTTTATCAGCAAAACCAAAACGTTCCAATTTAGCGATCTTGTCAATTTTTTTGCTCATATAAGTATTGGCTATGGAATTGAATGAAATTTCAAGAACGCCAAGATTTTTCCGAGTGTCGTTCGAGAAAATTCTATGTGGATTCAGATCCGTGGAATGAGTCTGAGTGAGAGTGAAAACAAGAGAAAATCTTGAGAAACGTTTAAATTCTTGAAGGAGATTTAGAAAAACCTGTACATCTTTGAAAGCAAAATTAGGTAATTCTTTAACTAGAAGGATTTTTTTTAAATGTGAAGTGTTTGCTTGGCCAAAAAGCTGGTTCGATTCGTATCTGGATGACTTGAATAAGAATTGAGTAAATTTTTTTATCTGGGATTCGTATGGAGCTGCGTAATCGCCTTGATTTTGAAGATCAAACGATTTTAAGTTTAAATTGTTTTGATCCCATTCAACTAGTTCAACATTTTTTTCTTTGCATAAAACTTTAAGTGTCACAAACTTTCCACACCCAGAAGGACCCTCAATTAGAATAATAGAGCCCTTGTTTTTAATTAAGCAGTCATCAAGCAAATTACTTAGTTGCTCTACTTTGTTTTTGTGCACAGACAATTCCGATCTGTTCTCTGGTTCGTATTTATTTGCCAAATTAGTCGAGTTTTGTGTATCTTGATTGACTGGATTGAATGGTTCGGCTATTTTTTGCCTCAGATTTTTATTTGTTAAATTTGACAAGGTCTGTTTCTGGGAAGATTCTTTCTGTGATGAAGGTTTTTGAACTGAAGTCCTACACCGGGTCGGCTTAGCTGTACTAATTGACGAGTCAGTAAATGCTGATGATACCCAAGACTTCATTTTTCGTATATTAAAATTCAAATTTTTTTAAATGTTAATTCAAATAAAGTTGTATAAATAATTAATTTATTGTTTAATGGCTTTTTTAAGTTAACGTAGAGCTTGATAGGTATTAAAGTACCAAAACTAATTGCAATTGGATTCTTTGGAGAATTCATTTCGACAATGTTTAACCCAAATTTAGACTTAATTAACACTGAAAAAGATTCAGAAATAATTAGTTAAAAACTAAATTTTTTCGAGGAGTACAACCATTTTGTTTTTAACGAACCCATTTGCATGAATGAAGTCTGTTTGAAGATCTAAAAAAGCTGAGAAATTATGCATCATCAGGACCTGATCAAATACACAATCAAATGTTAACTCAAAAAACCGGACGAGGTAGAAAAAAACATACAAAGAAGATAGTAAAACATAGAAAAATAGAAAGCCACATAAATCAATTTTTTTTTAAAAGATAAATAAACATAAGCAAAAATGAAAAAAAATCATATATCTATTTTTTTATAATATTTTAATCAATCCTGCAAAAAAATAGGAAAATCATAAATCTAATCCATCTCATACCATTTACCAGCTTTTCTATTTAAAAATATTTTAAATTTTAATTCAAGATAATCAATGTCATCAACTATACAACAGAAGCTAAAAACTAAAAGAGCTAAAAAGAAGTTAAGAGAAACTAAGAGAGGTAAAAACAGACTTACATTCAATTGCTAATTGTTAAAAACATTTAAACTTTAATTTTTTAAATTAATTAAAATCAAATTATTTTTAAACGTTAATTTATTTAATTTTATAAAACTAATTAAAGAGTGCCGTTTCATTAAATCAATCTTTTTTATCTGAATCCTCAATTCACAATAGTCAAATAAATACCCTAAAAAGCAAAACTAAATATAGCACCCAAAGAAAATGAAATTTCAAAGCAAACTTATATAAAAGAATTTAATTCTAATAAGAACGGACCATTACATAAACAATTGTGGTTAATTGAAGAGATTAAGAAGTTTCATGTAAGGATTAGAGAGCATGAAAATTTTTACTGTAAAAACTGTTTAGAATTATGGCCAACAAAATTGGCTAAATGTGAAAATTGTGACACATATGGAAATAAGTTTACTGATTTAAACGACATGAACCCTCGTCACGATTTAATTACAAATGTTTTTTTAATTTAACAATGATTGAGGAAATGTTGACATTCTCAAATTTACCTGTAATGGGTGTCTATCGTTTAGTAGGAGGCACATCAGTAAGTAAAGGTTATATTATAAATCTAAAACATAATATTTCGAATATTGTTACTTTCTTTTAATTGTTTATTTATAAATTTAAAAGGCTCTGAGTAATAAAACTCCTTCCACCATCATTTTTTTACTTTAAGACAGTTTTTGAAATTAAAAAATTAAAGGAGAAAGGTTTATGTGTACAAAAAAATTAATTTAAATAGGCAATTTTCTAAGAAAGAAGAATTTTATTAAAGAGAAAGACCCTTTTCATCCATCCACTGCTTTAGTTCATTCCATATATCACAGAGAGGCGTTTATTTTTACAGCTTCTCGAACTATTAACAAAGACGTCATGATATTCCTTAACGAGATTAAGTATAGATTTGTTTTTAAAAATAAAACAGTTTTTGAGGTACTTAGTAAATAGATTTTTAAGACGAACTTCAATTTTGTCAAGTTTAATGTCCTCAAAAAATTTGTCCAGCAAATTTGATGGTGTATCATACGGGAATTTGTAGATTGATTTGATGGAAATGTTTTGTATTACTTGAATTTTATTTAAGTTAGTTTTAGAGACCAAAGTTGAAAAAAACTGTAATCAATAATTGAACCAATAAGAAGTTTATAAATAGAGATCAATGTATTTTTTTTTATTTTCCAAGATTTGTTAGATAAAATTTTGATGATGTTTAAACGTTCCATACATCTTGAGCGAATATTGTCAATGTGTCGATTGAAAGATAGATTTTCATCGAATTTTATGCCAAGAAAAGTTAGATTTTTTTCATGGGGAATATTCGCATTAAAAAACTTGATATTGAGCTCTTGGTTTTTATTGGGGTTTCCAGAAAAAATTGTATAACCGCACTTTTCCGGGGCCATTTTCATTTTCCAATTAATTAGCCAGTTCTCAATTTTTTTTAAATAAAGATTAATAGTTGAGCTAATCTTCCCATATCTTTTAAAAATAAAGAAACTGACAAGATCGTCAGCAAAGAGAAGAGAATACTCCTTGTTTGTTGTGTTTAACTTAGGGATGTCATTTATAAAAATTGTGAAAAGAATTGGACTGATGACCGCACCTTGAGGGACTCCAGTTTGAATTTCTCCAAAATCAGTCTCATGATTGTTTACTTTTACGAAGAATTTTCTTTTATTCAGGAATTCCTTTACCCATTCTAGTATATAGAGAGGTACTTTCATTTGTGCCATTTTAAAAAGAATTCCATTGTGCCAAGTTTTGTCGAACGCCTGTCAAATATCGAAAAATAAGCTACAAACTTTTTTCTTCCTATTCAAGCTTTCGGATATTTTTTGGTTCAAAAACAAAAGGTAATCAGCTGTTCGCCGATGTGAACGAAAACCTGATTGTTGATGGCAAATTAGGTAATTTTTTTCTAAGAAAGAATAAAGCCTATTTCGAATGATTCTTTCCAAGAGTTTGCCGAGACAACTTGTAACACTAATCGGTCGATATTTGAGGGGATCACTTGAAACTTTCTTTTTCGGAATCATTGTTATCCTTGATAATTTCCAATCTGATGGGAGGGTTGAGGAACAGAGGCAAAGATTAAAAAGAGTTAAAATTTTGTTAGGAAAGAATCTGGTAAATTTTTTAAAATTTGATTACAAATATTGTTTGGTCCGGGTGCGGAGTCCTTTTTGATTTTTTTGATAACTCTTTTGAGTCCATTTAGTTCAATTTTAGGAAAC
This sequence comes from Brachionus paranguensis, assembly GCA_016802215.1. NCBI lineage: Eukaryota > Metazoa > Rotifera > Eurotatoria > Ploima > Brachionidae > Brachionus > Brachionus paranguensis. The sequence continues at coordinate 695,348 of JAESIX010000004.1, forward strand.
AATGAATCAATGGATGAATTATTAGAAAGATATTTTTTATTAGTAATGAATGAATCAACATTTTGAGAGTGTTTTTGATCCCAGTTAATTGAGTTATCCATTGAAAAAGTTTTGGAGAGGATTGACTTAAAAAGTTCCGCTTTTTCTTTATCAGTTTTAAAGTTCCTATTGTTTATTTTTATTTATTTTTATTTAATGAAAAAAAAAACTTGTTTAGACCTCATAGGTCAAAATTTATAAAGAAATAATTTCAAAATTAAATAAAATATATATAAAAGTAATTAAATTTGACGAAGTCAATTTTCGTTTTTTAACGACGAATTTAAATATTTAACCTATATTCTCATATAAATTTATGCTATTTAAATCTAAAATATTTACATTGTTTTCATTGTAATTATTATAGTCCAACAAGTGTCTTAAAAGAGTAATGTTTTGCTGATAATTTGAGACTTCTCGATCATAGAGACTATTGAAAATAAATTTGATTGAGTCTAGTAGACCCAAATTTTCGCATTTGTGTCCATTTCCAATTAGCTTTGATATTAATTTGTTATCTAATGGACCATCGACTTGGTATTCATCAGCTACCTCCGTATACTGCTTGTAGAATGATTCATTACTTTGACTTAGCAACTTCTTGTCATATAACGATTTTAGCTCCTGGTAAATTAGTTTCGTTAATTCATTAGTGTAGATTTGATTGAACATAAAAAATTTGTGCTTTTTATAAACAGTTTGTATAGAATCAATATTAAGTACCTTAAAAACGTTTTGACAAATTTAGAAACTCCTATTGATTTTTTTATTAATATATTTTATTTATATATAAATTGGGAATCTTTGAATTTGAATTCTTCCCTCTAAACTTGTTGATCTTATACCAAAAAGGCCTTGAAGAACAAGGATTCGAACCCTGTCTCTTAATGAAATCAACCATTTTCTCATCCTCTAACTTCTCCAATTCAAAACGTAATCTGTTTGTCAGGTTAATACCCTGAGTACGTAAGAGTTTAGTTGAAGGATTGTTCGGGTTTCTTAGAATTAAGATTTTCAACACTAAAATTATTATTAAAATTTTCATTAGAGCCCACTAGTTCAAGTTTAAATTTTTCCTAATTTGCTTTGGAAAAATTAAAACTGCTTTCTGGATTTAATTTAACAAAGGAGAAATCAAGAGATGTGAAAATTGGATAATGGTCGCTATTTAGATCATCATCGAGCACATTGAAAGAGTTAAAATACTTTCCTAAACTGTTTGAAAGAATAAAAAGATCAAGAACAGAAGTGTAATCGTGACTTTTAGATGAATAATTTGGTGTTTTATCATTTAATAAAAGAAATTTTGGACTTTCTAAAACTTTTTTAAGTATTTGACCATTCTGATTTGTTTCATTTCAACCCAGAAAGCTAAGTTTTGCATTGAGATCCCCGCCAATTATAAATATTTTCGAAATTATTTTGAATAAATCCAACACATTAAGATTTAGGGGATTTCTTGGATTAGGAGGTTGATAAAAACTGAAAATATAAAGATCTTTGTTTATTGGATTAAGGTTAAAATTTTTTAGTGAAATTTTAATCGAGATAATTTCTAAATCAAAGAAATCGAGGTCAAAAACTTGACAGAATTCGATATCCGTCTTAATAAGGATGGCTACACCGCCACCACGGGTATTTCTACATTTAAAGATACTTTTGTATCCAGGGATATCGAATAAAAAATTTACTTGACTTTCATTACACTTAATCTCATTTAGAAGGATTATATCAGGTTCTAAGGAATTTATTTCAGCAAAAAATAGGTCTTTTTTGTTACTGAGAGCATTACAATTCCAGTGGAGCATTGAAAGGGGTAAATTACAATATTTAAATTTTTGCATTTTTTAAGTTTAGGAAGAAATTAAGATAAAGATTAATTAGAAATATAAATAAAGAAAAAAGTTCTATTTGCTTGAATTTCGATGTAATAGTGTTTCTGCTTCTTCAATAAGGTCTTTGTCTGTTAATTCGGAATTTTCAAGGTCTATTGGTTCACTTTTATTCGCTTTCTTTTTTCGTCTAACAGTTTTTTCGGTCGATTTATCGAGACAAGACCCATTATTTTTTGATCTTTTGCAGTTTGAGGTTCTTGAAAGAAGAAAGAAGTCGGAGGTACAGGTGTGTTCGATAATGACGATAAAGCTGAGACAAATTGGAGTTTGGTTGCAACGGAGTTGGAAGGACAGAATGAAGACTAGTGGACGGTTGAGCTGATGCTTGTTCTGTGTTTTGCCAGAAGCCTTGATTTGGGATCATTGTCGAGTTCAAAAGTTGCGATTCGGTATTTTTTGTTTGGACATTTAAGTGGTTTGTTTGATTTTTTTGGGATAATTGTTGATGAAGTGACTTATGAGGGACTCCTAAGTTTCCAATTTTATCAACATCTGCATAAAGAATTTCATTATCATTACCGTTTTCGGCACCTTCAAACAGGAATTCTTCCGAAAACTGTTTTGTTGTGCGTTTAGCCAAATTACATTCGCTTTCTGAATGACATCGGCCTTTGCATTTGGTACATTTTAAATTTTTAACATGACAGTTGAAGATTTTATGGGTTGTATTTGTACAAAACAAGCATCTCGGTTCACCAACTCGTTGAATAGACACAGGGTTACTAACTATGTGCGTATTTTTTGGTAACTTTTCAACTAGTTGCTTATATTTGTTATTTTGAATTGGATTAAACTTCAATTTGGCACGAAGAATACCTGTTTTGATGTGTTTGTACTTTTCGTCGTTTACGAACTCATCATAGATATTAACTATTTCGTTCGGGGCGACTCCTTCGATGAGTATGTGCTTTTCTATTTGATACTTGTCGAAATTTGGTTTGAGCCAAATAAATTTAAAGGTGAAGACCTTTTCATAATTCACAGAATTTGGTAATTGAAACCAGAGATAAATGAGATCAACCAAGTATTTTTACCAGTCGTTGTAATGGTGTCTATGTTTTGGATTAAATTTGCACAGGGAAACGCATTTTGTGCATCAAGAACGGCATTGCTAGTAATGGTTTCCTCCTTTTTCTTTTCAATCCTGATTCTTGCGTTCTTGCAAAACGAGGGATCGGGTGAAGATTTGGACATTAGTTAGAGCAAAATAATTATAATTTAAATTTAAATTATGTTGAAATAATTTAAATTTGAAATGTTGTTACAAATTTACCAATACTACAAACGATTTAGCAATTATAATTGTAAAGAAAAAAGGTGTTCGAAGCAAATCAAAAGATTTTAAAGTAAATAAAAATCGCGTTCTTATGGTTTTAAATATTTTAATAAAAACCGACCCGATCTGGAAAACATATGGTGTTAAACTAGACGAATACAAGCTAAATTTATTACCGGATGATCAAATTCCTGGAACCTTTAACGAAATTGTTGATGACCGTCTTAACAAAAATAAAAAGGAAATAATCAATCAAAACCTTGGTCCTAAAATTGCTCAAAATTCAAATGATACTGAGATACACATTATTTTTTACAACCTGAAAGAGAAAAAGTTTAACATTATGATAAAATAAAGCAAATTGGTCTATGGTTTCTAGTTCACCTATCAAGGAATTTGAATTTGATGGTTTATGTTCCCTATTTTTTCCTTTACTTTTGCCGTTTGGATTAGATGATCCAACAGAAAATCACGGCAAATAATTGTAAAAGAAACACTGTCTGTCCAGCATCTACTTATATACGCAAAAAAAATCCTAAATCGAATTTTCATTATTACCCTTTCGCTGAGCATCTGAGGTTCAAATTTTGACCCAAGTAACAATTTTTGCAAGAAATATTCAATAAATTGGCGATTTCGCTTTATCGATTTTTATTATAATTAGTTTATCGATATTTATTATCGCCTACTTATCGATAATATAAGAAAATTATACTGAGCAATTTATATTTTTTAATAAGATAAAATGTTTAGAGTTTTATGAAAAAATTTATTAGCAATGGATTTTACAATTTTAAAATTTTTCAGAAAAAAACAATATTAAACAAAAATTTAATACATTAATTAAACAAAATAAAAAAAAACTTGTTCAATTTTTTAAATGACAAATAAAATTTTTTTATAATTACATAGTCTCATTTGTTTTACATTGAGGATATTCTTTATATTCAGTTCTCTTGTACACAAGTCACGTAAAGCTTTATTAAAACCCGTTTCAGGAAGTGTTTATCCTTTGGTTATCATGAATTCTTAAAATTTAAAAATTGTTTATCAAAAAAGCATAAAAAATTTGATTCTTAATAAAAACCTCTTACTGCTTTCATCACTTGAGAATATTTTTCTCGCATTTCCTTTCCTCTGCTTTTGGCCCATATAGTCATGTCTGGAATCAGGGAAGTAATATTTTGTTTAAAAATGGCTTAATTCGTTTATGATAAATTTGAATAGTCTCATATTATTCGGTATTTGTACTCACATCAATTATGTTAAAGATTGGAGGTGGAATATTTTTATATTTAGGTACTGAAACAACTTCTTGAAAATTTGACTTTCGATATGAGTTTTCCCTTGAATAGAAGTTGTGATGCACTTGTCGAATTCTTTGTTCGGCATTTTCGACTCTTTTTTTTCTTCTGTGGCAATTAAATTTCGAAGCTTTTTCAAATGGTGTCGTCGCTTTGTAGAATATGGGATATCGGTTGTTTGGTTACGTTGCCACAAGCGATAACTTTTTCCAGCTGTAAGCTCAGTCATTTTGATGCTTTTCTAGTTTTTAAAATCAGAATATATGAAATTATTTTTTAAATAGAAATTTTGGTAATAAAGTGAGATAAGCAAAGACACAATAAGCATACATAAAAAAAATACTAAACGTCTTTTATAAAAAACTTGAATTATATGTATATTAATCACTAATGATGGCATTTATTTTGTCTTATTTGTAACTTTAATTCGTATATTTTTATGTTTAGATTTAAATACAAATATTTTTCAACAGGATATCTTTTTTAAATGAGTTTTAGATTTTTTTATGGTAAGTGTATACAATTTGTTTTTTTTTATGTTTATTAAAATAAATTTAAAAAAATATTTGGGAAAAATTGATGTACTTTGATACATGGTTAATTTCAAAGAGATAGTTGATACCTAATGTAGTATTTTCTTCAATGAACTATATTTTGGTATAATAATGGTATAATGAGTAAGATGACTATTTTTTTTACTGTGATCCGAAGATTTAGTACGATAAGTTATCAAAAAATTTTAATTAAAAATCTATTAATATTAAAAATAAAGAACAATAAAAAAATCAACGATAAAGTAACGCTTTGAGACGATAAGAAGCTTATTGCAATAAAATAAATAACGATACTTAGCGAAAAACTAAGGGTCAAAAAAAAAATTTTTGACCACCCCTCCTCAAAGAATAAAAAAAAATCGAAAGTTTCATCTAATCAAGTCAAAATATCTCAATTTTTAAAAGACTTAATTTATTGATTATGCACTAAATCTGAAAGCGCTTAAACTCAGCTATACAACGGTATACTTATTAGATATATTTTTTAATATATCGGTCAAGTGTAGGGGTCAAAAATGCGAAAAATTGGTAATTTTTTCATTATTTTTGTATCTCGTGCACAGTTTCCACCCTAACCCTTTCTTTTTTTTGCAGAATCAGTAACTATACAAAATTCTAAACAAATTTTTGAGCTCACTTTTTCTTATTTTTGACTTTTTGGTCTATAAATTTTGACCAAAAAGAATCCATTTTGAATCCAAAAAAATTAGAAATATTTTCAATTTTCACTAATTTATTAAGAAAAAATAAGTCACGTGCTAGAAATCATTATTTTCTTACATAATCGATCTATTAGAAGTAAATTTTTTAATTTAAATTTGTTTTTTTGAAAATTTCATTAAAATGCCTAAAAAACCGATCGATCATCGAAATTTTTATCAAATTTTGGAGACAATTTAAATAATAATTTAAATGGACATAATTCATTCCAGTCTGTCCAAGAACATAACAACGAATTTAAATTTGATGGCACTTTTTCTACTGAAGAAGATTCTTCAGATGACGATTTTGTTAAAAAAAAGAAATTTCAAATGTTGATATAAAACTTATTGCTTATATTATCGAGTTTATTTTAAATGGCCATACATCTTTACGATCGATTAGTGTTAAAGGTAAGAAAAAAATAGTGATTCAAAAAGAGTTAAAAGTTAAAGTTTCCGCATACCATAATTCGACATCACTTATTTGGAACATCTAAAAACTTTATATAATTAAATAAATTAAATATTTTTAAATAAATTAAAGCAATAAAAATTTTGCATAAATACAAAACTGAGGCTGACATAGATAAAGCAAAAAGGTTACTAACTTTTTTCTACAAATGGTTCATTCAATACTATGGAGATGAAAATTTGACGTTTACATTTCGTTGCTTGACAAAACATCTGATCAGTGATGTCAAATTATACGGTTCATTTTCAGGTCACTCAATGTTTAGCGTTGAAAGTAGCCTTGGTTATTTCAAGATGATCCAAATTCTGAAAATAAAGAATCAGAAAACATACAATTTATTCGAGATTTATAAGGTATTGAGAAGAAGAGAAATTGGGTCGAACTTTTGGAAACAGTCATAATAAGAGCTTTGAATCAATTCGAGCTTGAAGCCTTAGAAATTAGAAAAATTTGAGGGACCAAAATTTTTTAATTACATGTTTTTTTGCTGTGAGAAAACTAATAATTTGATACTTATTAATAGCTCTGATATTAAAACTAAATGTATCAGTTACACTAATCAAGAATTGTTCATAATTACTGAATACTCAAATGAAGAAGAACATGATTAAATTTATTTTATTTTTAAAATAAAAACTCACCATTTCAACTAAAATTTAAATTTCTTATATTAATCTTAACTTTTCTTAATGAAAAGTACTAAAATTAAAATAAAAGATCTTATTAATCATCACAAGATCCTATCCTACTAAGTCATTCAAGTTCTTATAAATTTCTTGATATTTTCTTAGTCAAAGGTTTAATTAAGATAAGATCTTGAAACTTTTCTTTAAAAATCTTAAATTTTTTTATCTTATAAAATCTTAAAGAAACTTTTAACAAGATCTTACCAGGACTTATATTAAATATTCTTAAATTTCTCTAATAAGGATTCTTATAAGAATCCATTTTAGGTTCTTATTTAGTTCTTGATTAAAAAAAAAAAATAAGATTTGTCAAGATATCTAACAAGAAACTTAATTAAGATCCTAGAAAGTTTTTGACTCATAGGGTTTGTAAAGAATTTTTTCAAGAATCGTAACTTATCTTTATAAGAATCTCGCTCTTAAAAAATCTTAAGGAATCTTAAAAGATCCTAAACAAGAATCAGCTCCTGGGCTTCCCATTTTGGGGCAAGCTTTTAAGAAATTTCTGCTTTGTTTTTTGGAATATTTACCAAAACTAACTCTCCTACTTTATATTCATTTGGCTTAATGTTGCATTCGTAATAAAATTTACTTTTTTCAACTCTTACACCCGTAATTGTTTGTACACACTTGAAGACTTCTTTGAATTTTTCCTTTAATTCCCTATTATATAGGTCAACTTGCGGCTGTTCTTTGTAATTGTTTTCAGTTTCAATTGGGTTTAAGTCGACTGTAACTTCCACTTCCCCATTATTTTCGGCGCCTTAAACCGTTGTTACAGTCGACTTAAACTTTATACTTTTAAAATTCGAGGAAAAACAATTCATAGTTTGTTTAATCTACATAATGACGTTGAACATAAAAGATAAGAAGAAGAAAAGAGACTTGATTATCTTAGAGAAAAAAAACTGCAAAATTTAAGTTTTTTACAAACTATATCAATTTCTTTATTATTTTTTATTTTATTATTTATTTGTTTTCTGTACCGAGCTAGAGCTCCTTCAGAATAAAGTTAAAAAAAAAAAAAAAAATAATAAAAATAGAGTTAATAAAATAAGATAAAATAAAAATAAAGTAAATAAGCTAAAAAAAAAAAAAAAAAAAAAATGTAAAGAAGTTTAAAAGACATATATTGAAATAGATTGTTACATGTGACAGAAGTTTACATAGTTGAAGCTTCATGAAAAAAAGAGAAAATAGCAAGGTTGCAATTACACAATGGAGTAGGGTATTCAATATATCTTGATTCGAAGCCTTGTTTGTATTCATCCACTAGTCTGACCACCAGATTATCCAGAAAAACCATTTATAGTGAGATTCGATCACGGTGTTGTTTTTTCGACTATTAATGACAACGAAACGTCTAATTTCAAATACAAACAAAACTAAACAAAACTAAGCGATCACAAATAGATTCGCTAGAGCTTTTTCTCAATTTTTTGCTCGCCGAGTGATGTGTTATGCTCATATGGTAAGAAAAATTGATAATCAATTAAATGCATTCACAACTGCAATTCAATTACAAGTACGAAAAGAAATCCGAAATGAATTTGTACTTTTACAAACTTGTGAATCTGAAGCTATTTTCGATGCGGCTTTAGTATATTTTTTAAAAATGGCGTGCAATTAAATCAGATTTAGTCGATGCTTTCTTAAAATACTTTGAAAAAAAGTGGACAGGTGAGCTCAAAAGCTGGTTTGAAGGGTATACACTTACTTTGCCCTCTACTAACAATGCATTAGAGTCATGAAATTTAATTATCAAACTCGAGTCAAGTTTTAGACAACGTCATAATCTTGGCAAATTTTTGATTTTTTTTGTCGAAATCAAATACAATTTGTTACGTTTTTAGTAATAAATTTTTCAGTAAATTAAAAATTATTTTGTCAGTAAAAAAAATAGAAACCGTGTTCCAATTTAAGCAAAAAGATAAAGATTTTTAATTTTTGTCTAACTTTTTTAAGGAATATCAACAATTAATCTTAAGTAATGGTTTGGAAATTTTAAAAAAAGGCTTTCTTCATGGTTCTTAAACAGATCCATAATTGATTACCCTTTTCCATGTCTTTTTCATTTTCACAGACAAACATTTAAAAAATTCAAGTCTTACAAAACAAAGCAGTACGTTTTATACTTAAACAAAAATATGATACTCCTTCCAATATTTTGGATCATGAGGCCTTTGATAAACGGCTCTTGACGGGCTCTTAATTGTCTCGAATCAAATTCTTGGATTAGGCGAAAGATATGAAGCAGGAGGACTGCCACTGGCAAATATTCAAATAATAGATTTGATTTAAAAATATAAAATAACTATCAAGTCTTTTTTTGAAGAATATTTAAAATTTATTTTGAATAAATTATTAGAGAAAAAAACTTTTAATTAAATTCAAAACTCGCCTGTCAAAATTCGGACCGCTACTTAGTTCACCCTTTTAAATTAAGATGGTTACTAAACGGGCCAAAAAGTAGACCACCAAAATAAACGGAGCAATTTAAGTAAAAGCTTAAAAATCGTTTTAAATTTAAATTAAAACTATTGAATCCAATACAAGGTAATATAATATTAATATAAACAAGAATTGATGTTTTTGAAAATTTGGTTAATGGGGCTATTTGTGTTGAAGATAAGGATTATTATTTAGATAATGTTTCTGAGTGCGGTTCGAGTTCTGGCAGTTTAGAAATTTCTGACATTTCCTCGGACATTTAAGGCTCGATAACAGACTCCATTAGTAAGTTTTATTAGTAGTAATACCAGATGTAAATAACTTTATAGATGAAGAAGATGAACAAGCTGATCAAGAAGAATCATTAACAGGGAGTGAATCAACGATACAAACAGTTCAAAACTATATGAAACCAATGATGAACTTTCAGAGGATGATTTAGAGTTAATCAGTCTGAATTAAAGACGATATTACAGAAAAGCCCAGTAGAATGTAAAATATGCGGTATGAGAAAAAAGGTTTGAAAATACATATGGCTCGGATGCATAATTAAAAGAGATTTATTTTTATTTCAAATTTTTTTATCTTAGTCACATGATTTTTTTTTGTTTTCTAAATTTTTAAACTAATTTTTTTTGTTCACTTAATTTTTGATCACATATTTTGTGACCGATTTCGGTCACTAATTCCTAGAAACCAAATTGGTCACATATTAAGTGACCAACTGGTCACATAATGCAATTGACCCAAAAAATGGATAAACCAAAAAGAATTTGAATTTTTTTTTCCTTTTTTGTTTTTTTTTTAAATTAAATTAAGGTAAAAAATTACAATTTATTTATTTGCTGATAAAAAAATAAGCTGAAAAATAAATATTTAATTGCTGATGAAAATAAATTGTTCGCTTAATTTTGCACCCCTTAAAGTCCTTTAATTAAAAAAATAATACAAAACTCATCCAATTTTACTGCATTATTTTTGCACAAATAATTGATCAATTGTATTTGCATTTGAGTTGACAATAAAAAAGCTAAAAATGATTTAGTTAAGTTTTTATTTATATCTAATATTTTATAATATATTCAAAAATTAAATTCTTTATAGTCCATTTATTTTAAAAGTGTACTTTTAGGAGCCAACAAAAAATCACTTTTAATTTTGAATGTTTTTAAAAATGCCAAAATAAAGTCTCTATTTTGTGTGCTAGTGTTTTTTTTTGTTTTCTTAAATAATTCAATAAAATTCCAATCGATTCAAAATAAAAAATATTTCCATTCCTTTAACATTGACATTGTTTGTGTGTCTGTGTCTCTGTGTATGTGTGTTTGAGTCTACTTTGAGCGTTAAACTTCTGTCCTGACGATTCAAGAATAAAACAAAAACGAGAAATAATTAACAAAAAAAAATAAAATAAAGAAAAAACCAAATAAAAAAATAGAATAACAAAAATAAATTATATCAATAAGTTAAAGGTATTTTCTATTTGATTAGCTATGTGTATGAATTGTACATGTTTACAAATGGAGCTGCTGCTGCTGCTGCTGTAGAAGCCAACAACAAACGAAAGAGCTGTGTATATAAATATGTATATATAAATGTATAATATAAATATATAATAGATTTGAAGTATTTATTTATTACAAACTATGTATAGAGAAGATAAAGTAGTGTACACTTAACTTAGCCTATATACATTATCCGTCAATTGCTGCTGCTGCTGCTGTTGTTGGTGATGCTGTTGTTGTTGTCTATTATTTAAAAACCTATTAATAAAAAGTGAACTAAACAAAAAATTGTTTTATTTAGCGCTAAATTTTGCTAAGCTCTTTGACTCTAAAAGAAACAAAAGAGAGACAGAGAGAGAGAAGAAGAGAGAGAGAGAGAAATAAGAAGAGAAGAAGGTTGCTTAGCAAATTTATTCGTAGTGGAGAATGTTGTTGTTGGTGGTGGCAAACGAGTTGATGTGATGATGGCTGATTTGGTGAGGATTGGGATGGTGAGGATGCGGATGATGATGGATTTGGTGAGGTATGGGCGACGTGGTCTGATTGGCGCTAGCAGCGGTGGCCGAAGTGGGGCCGAACTCGTTGCTCTTGAAAAAATACTTCTCCAACTTGGCGAGTATGTGTTTGCCGTAGGTGAACTTGCGCAACGAGTGCACATGCGGCCTAATCTTTTGCATGAGAGTGCGCCGCTGCATGGGCTCGGCCACGTCGATCATCTTCTGCACGACATAGTTGGCGTACTGGTCCTTCATCATGGTGTACAGACAGCAGCCGGTGGTGTTGTCGGTGCCGGCGCACACCTCTTCGATGAGGACGGCGCGCTCGGCGCGGTTCGCGTGCGTCACACACTTTTCGATGACATTGCTGGCGAACTTGTGCTGCGACAGCTGCAGCACCTTGCCCTTGAGCTCGCCGATTATGCGGCTCTTGTCCTCGGGGTTGCCGTGCTCGAGCACATGCTGAATGACATAGTTGCCGTACTGGTCCTGGACGAGCCGCTCGGTGCACCTGTGCAGCTCGTCGAGTATGGGCTGGGTCTGCTGGTCGTCGCAGTGCTCGAGTATGCGTTGGATGACGCGGCAGCCGTACGGATGCGTCGACAAGTGGTACACTTGCTTGAGCACGTCGCCGACTATGAAGTCGATGGCGTTGGGCTGGCAGCACTCGATGCACTTTTGGATCACGTGATTGCCGTTCTGGTCCTCGATGCACTTGACCACGTTGCCGTCGAGCTCGCGCGCCATCTCCACCTGCTGCTCGCTCGATATGCTCTCGAGCGCCTTTTGGATGACGCGACACCCGTACATTTGGAGCGCCAGCGACAGCACGTTGCCGCGCAGCTTGGCCGCGAACGCCGCCTTGTGCTCCGGCGAGCCGTGCTCGAAAAACTTCTGGATCACATAGTTGCCGAACACGTCCGTCATCAGCAAATGGCTCGACGACACGATCTCCCGGAACACCAGCTCTTTTTCGGCCGGCGACGCCCTCTCCAACTTTTGCTGTATGAACCGAGAGCCGTGCTGGTCCATGGAGAACTCGACAAAATGGTTGATGATGTCGCGCAGCTGCAGGTGCGGCTGTCGGTTCGTGCGAAAGTCCTCGAGCAGCCGGCTACGGTTCGAGCCCAGCTGCTGCGGCTGTTGCTGCTGCTGCTGTTGGTGCTGCTGCTGCTGGTGCTTGGACGCGTCTTGGAGAAGAGCGTTGAGGCCGTTGGGCGCGCTCGGCGTGTTCATTGTGCTATTGGGGGTCAAGGTGGCCGTGGAGCTGTTGTTCGAGTTCGAGTTGAGCAGCGAGTAAGCGGCGGCCCGGTTCGCCGCGTACAACTGAGAGAACTGCATCGAGTTGGACACGCTGACTTTGCGGCCGGAGCCGGGCGCCGCCTGTCCATACGACGGCGTGCTGTAGCTAGGGTACATGCTCTCGAACAAGTTGTTTTGTTGAGTGGCGGTGAGCGGCGCGTTCGACTGGCTTGGCGGAGGCGACATGGCCGTCGAGCCCTGTTGCTGCTGCTGCTGCTGCTGGAGGATGGTGAGCGCGTTGGTGGCGGGGCTGGTGGCGATGGCCGACGACAAGTAGTTAAAATTGCTGGCGGCGGGCATGCTTGGCGTGAACAGCGTGCCGGCGGTCGAGCCAAGGCTGGAGCTAGGCGTGAAGTTCTGGTTCGATCCGTTGATCAGCATTGGCGATATGAGACGCATGCCGGCGGCGGTGGACGCGCTGCGAAAGCTCTGCTCCGGGTAATACGAAAAGTTGGACTGCTGCTGAGCGCTCTGGTAGCCCGGCGTCTGGCTGTCTTGGCACAGAGGCGATATGCGCCCGTTCTTCATGAAACTCATGCTCTGACCGGTCGGCGACGAGCCCAACTGCGCCGACAACTGCTGTTGCTGCTGCTGCTGCTGCAGTTGGTGGTACATGATGTTGTGGGCGGCCAGGTTGTAGTAATTGGGCAAATAGTGCTGTATGGGTATGCCCATGTACGGGTCCTGAAAGTACTGGGGCTGGCCGAACGGCTGCTGCTGTTGCTGCTGGTACTGGAGGCTGGCGGGGTCGGCGGCGGCAGTGGTGGCGGCGGCGGAGGGCGGGTAGGCGACCGGGTAGTGGACCGGCTGCTCGTGGTCGTAGTGGGCCGATTGGGCGGCGACGCTGGCAGCGTCGGACTTTTTGGCGTTCTCGATTAACTTGACGCTCTTGAATCGGGTCTCGAGCTCGCGCACCGACGGCGAATGCTCCTCGGCGAGTATCGAGTTGACGAGGTTGAGGCCGACGTTGTCCGTGGACTTGGGCGAGAGGAGGCAGCCGTTCGGCTCGCCTAGGCTGTTCATGGCGAGCTTTTTTTGCATGGGTATGGGCTGGGAGACGGAGTGCGAGTCGAACGACCAGTCGTTGATCTCCCAGGAGGCTTTTTTGTCGACAGCAGCGGCGGCGGCCTCCGACGTCTTCGACCACTTTTGGCCGCTGACGGACTTGGGGTCCGGTTGGCCCGGGGTGGTCGCGTTGCTCGACGAGGCTGACGAAGAGGAGACGGGCGCGGACGCCCCACTGGCGGCACTAGCGGCGGATAACATAATTTAACTTTGTACAGTAAAATAAACGAAATTTGTACACTAGCAAAATGAGAAAAAGTGGCTATTAGAAAATTTGGGATCAATCGGCTAGAACATTACCTTGATTAAAAAGGATATTTACAAGAATTTTAGTCGAAAATTTATTTCGTTTCTATTCTTTTTAAAACTTGTTGTGCTTATGATGAACGCTTTAGAATGTTCGCTGCTTTTACTACTAAGCTGCGATGAAGCAATTATGTGCGAGAGGGAGCGAGAGGGAGAGCAAAGAGAGTGAGAGCGAGAGACACAGAGACACAGAGAGAGAGAACACAAAGAGAACACAAAAAGAACACACAGAGAACACACAGAGAGCGTTTGTGTTCATGTACCCGTGTTGGATGTGTGTGAAAGCAATAGAAGTGAAATGGATTGTAATAATTAGCTGCCATATTGCCATTTGATTGGCTCCGCCAGATGAATAGATTATGCTAAATTGCTAGTCGAGCTTTGATGCTAGCTACCTACTCTACTATATTGTGCGTAAATGTGAGTGAGTGAGCGAGTGAGAATGCACGATCAAACTATGAGCGCAAACATTTTTTAACAATGTGATGCCAGCTAAGTTTCAGTTAGTCAATTTAGTTCTATTCTAACTTAACTTTTGAGTTTGAGCTAACTTCTTATGCTTATTTATTTTTACGAATAGCCTTGGCCAACTGTTTGGAGATCGAACTGTCTCCTTTCAGCAAAATAAGAGGGTAAAAATTATTTATAAAGTAATTGAGTAAAAAAGATAAAAATAAATTAGAGTAACTTCTTATGTGTTCATTTACACTGTAAGCGATTGAGGTGCAGAACAATGTACAAAAACCAGACTTGTGCAAAAGTCACAAAAAAAAGCCAATTCAAAGTCATCTGACTTGACTTGGAAAAATCCCTTTCAAATTTAAAATATAACATTAAAAATATTATTTTTTGATATTGATATTTTTATATCAATGAGGAATTATTTCATAAAAACTTTTATTAAAACTAGATAAAAAAGAGTTAAAATTTGCCAAAAATGAGTACTCAGAGTACTTTGAAGAGACTTGTTCTTTTTTGTCAAAAAACAGCCAATTTTCCACATCGATTTTATTGAATTGAAGTCAAACTGTAAATTTTAAATTGAAAAAATTTTTGAAAAAAAAAGCTTGAAAATATTTATCTTTTTTTCTCAATATAAAAACTTTGTTTTAAAAAGCAATGTTTTGAAATATGAAAAATTCTAAATCATATTGGATTGTAAAAAATGAAAGTTATTTGGTTTAAATATTTAAATTTTTACTATTATGGGAATAAATTTTTTTAGTTAAAATGACTTCGACTTGACAATTATTTTTTTATTTAAAGTCAGATAATTTGACTTTAGAAGTTCAAAGTCAGATGACTTGAAAAAAAATGTACAGCACTGAATTGTGTGTGGTTTTGCCAAAATTTACGGGAATTCGGGTAATTTTCAGGTAATCACTTTGTTTCAATTACAGAACAAGTTTTTGACATTTAGAACAAAATTATAAAATTTTTTTATTTTTGTATTGGAAGTTTTGTATAAAATTTCACAATGCCAAAAATTTATGTATCTAATGATTTCGATATTAAAAAACTTAACTTAAATTTTTTTTTTAACTATTTTTCAGCAAAAAAAAATTTTTTTACTTAAAAGTTTCTATTAATTTTGAAAAAAACCAAAAAAAAATTGTAAAAAGTTGGATTTTTTTTCGTAAATTTACTAAAAAGGATTATTTTTTGATTACTAAAATTTTGGTAAAACCACTGGTACAAATTAGTAATGTACATTTAGCTTGAAATTTAAGTACATTTTTATTGATTTTTAAAATGTCTTTTTATGAAAAAAGGGAAATAAGAAAATGTAACAAAATTGATACTTTTTTGATTACAATTGAATACTATAACTGATTAAAATAAAGACTTGTTTATTTTATTGATTAAGATTTATTATAAAATTTAGAAATATTTTTTATTTTAAAAATGGAAATATAATTTTTTTGTTCAATTGGTATTTTGTAATGACAATTTTAAATGTTTCATTATAATAAAGGTCAATCAAAAATAAATCACCTCACCTCAACACTCAAAAATCTTTAATAATAAATAAAAAAGATTTTCTTTTAATAAAATGATCAATTTAATTTGACAAAATGTCGGCGTTTTTTTTTTAGCAATTATGTCGTCTACTATTCATGTCGTACTTTTTTATTTAATTTAAAATTTTTTCAAATAAAGATATTAGATCCAAATTATTCTCTTTTTTAATTTTCAGCTTACGAAGTGTAATATGGGAACAATATCTTTCCTTTCGATCAATCTTCAATCTGTCAAAATCGGCAAGTCAAACCTTTGTAAGAGTCTATGTTAAAATAGAATATTTTATTGAAAAGGCCCAAGTTTGAAAAGATTACAACTGCATTCGATATGCTAAGCTCTAATTAATTCTTTTTTTACAGAAACGTGTAATTGTGCTTATGCTGAAACACTGACTGTGGTTGGATGGTACAGTGCTTTTATAAAAGTTCCAGAATTGGCTAAATTATGTTATTTTACGTAATTTTACATTATTTACGTAATCTTACGTGAATATTATTCGGTAAATATATGTAATTTTACGAAAAATTACGTCAGCTTAAATTAAGATAGGGAAGCAAAGCTTTGTATGCGAGTAACGAGACGTTATTTAAGTTAAACGCGCCTTTTTTAGAAAAAGTTGACTTAAGACAAATAAATTGACTGTATTGTCAAGTACTAATTATTAATTTTTTAGCATAATGAGGCTTCTATTTTTAATTACATATACAAATACCCATTTTCGCGAACATCGAATTTTTTTTTGCCCCGCTATGGCTTTTTCAGTGACACGCCCACACACAGCTTATAAAGCTCGTCGCGATCGCTCGTTCCTCGCCAAAATACGTAACTTTAAGTAAATTTGTTCCCTAAATGCTTACAACCAAAAAATGAGGATTTTGGTAAGAAAAATGTAAAATTGATTCCTTTATCAAAATATTTAATTTTGTTATGAAAAATTTTAAAAAATTTCAACATTTCTTTCTTAAAATTGCCTATAATTACACAATTTTTGGTAATATTTTGTAAATTTTGTAATGAAAATATAAATCGAAAAATTTTAAAATGAAAAAAAAATTAAAATTCAAACAATCTCAAAATGACCTAAAATCAAAAAATTTAAAAACGAAAAATTTCATTATTAACCATGTCAATTACCTTTAAATAAATATTGATGAATAACATGAAATATGTAGTAAATTTAGATATAAATTTAAAAAAGTGTTCATCCAAATTAAATTTATCTTTTATTTTAGTTTTTTCCAACAAATATATTTAGATCCAAAAAAAATAAGTTGAATAAAAACAAATTAATTCAATTCGAGCATTTAAAATTAGTAATCATAATGTAAAATAACGTAATTTAGCCCATTCTGGATCTTTTATAAAAGCACTGTATTAGGAACTATCCAAAAAGTGTCGACCACCGACCATACCAAGAATTTGATGAACTTTAACGCAAAAGTATCAGTCGGACCATAAGACCTAATTTTTGACTTGAAAATCTAGTAAAAACGAGAAAAATCTAGAGTGGCTGTTAACGGATTACATGTTCTCAGGATATTGACAATACCTTGAACTTCCGACCACTAATTATATGACAGAGAATAGCCTAAGCATTATTTTCTGGTCTAAACTCATTCTCTGAATCAGGTTTACAAAAAGTTACAAGTTATTCATAATACTGCTGTAAGATATACTCTAAAATTTCCGATCAGAAACTCGTCTGAATCATTATTCTATAAAGCAGAAAATAAATTAAATATTAGTTCCCTTTTCTTTGATATTTCTTAAGTCTTCGATAGGGTTTGGCATGAAGGCTTAATTTATAAATTGATTAAAATAAATCCACTGGATTAGATCCTTCTTAGACTCAAAGACATTTAAGGTAAATGCGAATGACCACTTGAGCGATTAATACCAAATTACTGCAGGTGTTCCTCAAGGTTCAGTTATTAGTCCTCTTATATTTAGTATAAATATCAATGACATTCCTAAAAAAAAATCAAAACAAATAATGAATACTCTCTACTTTTTGCAGATGATCTAGTTAATTTTTTTTATTTACAATAAAGGGAGAACCTTGAAAATAAGATAAATAAATACACCAAAGAGCTAGAACAATGGCTGATTAGGTGGAAAATAAAGATATCAATTGAAAAAACGTGTTCAGTAGTCTTCTCTAAGTACAAGAAAGAAAGTGATAATCTTAACCTTAAAATTTATGAAAATAGAATAGAAAACCGAAAAGAAATTAAAGACTGTTGCAATACAAGGCTAAATCTAATCGACTGAGTCATTCCATTCCATTGGTTATCATACTGGTAGAGGAATACAAAGCGGATTTCGAATCAAGATATATTGAATACTCGACTCCATTGTGTAATTGCTACCTTATTATTTCTTATTTTTTTCCTAAAACCTCAACTATGTAAACACGCGTAGCACCCTACATTATATTTCAGTATCTCTTTTTAATTTAGTTTATTTTACCCTATTTTACTTTATTTTTTTTTTATTATTTTTATTTTTTGATTTTATTTTATTTAATTCTAAGAAAGCTTAAGCTCGGTAAAGTAAACAAATAAATAAATAAAGAATAAAATTTTTAAAAAATGAATAAAAATTTTTTTTGGGTAATTAAAATATATCCATTATCAAAATGTTTTTATAAAATTAAAAATCAAATAGAAATTAATAATCAATTTTAAATTTTCAAAAGCCAGACTGTATATAATTCTTAAAAAATACCAGACAACCAAAAGACTAAGAAACTTCCTAACATTTGTATTTTTTTTAAATATAAATTTTTTAAATAATAATTTTTTGATAAACAATAGAATTATTTATTAAATAGATTATTTGATTTCCGGAAATCTGCTGATTTTGTAGAAAAAATAAAGTCTTGCCCTTTCCCTTTCTTAACAATTGAAGCATAAATTTTTAGCCAAAACTTTTAAGCTTATGATTTCCAAAAAAAAGTTGAATTACCATTAAAATTTAAAATAAATTTTTTTAATGAAATATGATCTATGTTTATTATGAACTGTCTTCTCTTGTTTAATTCTACACCCTCAAATAACGAAGCACAACTTTTGTGAATTCTACAAACACCATCTTGGTCATTTTGATGGATAAGTCAATATTTTCATAAATTTTTAATTGACACTTTATGTTCAAAAGTTATATCTCATATTCTTTCTTTAAAGTTGAATTAAACTTATAAAACTTGATTTTAATGTAGACCCAAAGCTTAAAAGTATGCTGCGGTTTAAAAAAAGTTTATTTTAAATTATATTTAAAACTTGTTCTGCAGATGAAACAAAGTGAAAAAACTTTTATTTCACCTACAGTGAAAGTCTGTAAAATCTCGGCGAATTCTGCAAAAAATGCGCTCTTTTTAAAAATATTAAAAATAAAACGCAACTAATTTGCACAGATTTTGAAGACTTCCACTGTTGGTGAAAGAAAAGTTGTTTCACTTTTTTTTCATCTGCAGAACAAGTTTTAAACCATTAGAACAAAAGTTATAAAATTTTTTTATTTTTTTATTGGAAGTTTTGTATGAAATTTTACAATGCTTTAACAATTTTTGTAAATGAAAGACTTAATTAAGTTTTTCAAAATTGTTTTTGGCGATACTCAACCCAATTAGAGCCGATCAGCCTTAAATAAGGGAGTTTTATTTCACCTGCAATCTTCAAAATTAATTTCAGTGATTTAATACCACGTAAAATTTCATCAGAATACAGTAGTAGTAATACTATAATAACTGCAACCAGAACAAGTCGAGATGAGCCATAAGGCTAAAGCAGTTCTTTGCAATCACAGTAGTTTCTGTACCATAAACGATTTATCAAGTCTTGCTTTGAAAGAGTTTAACGAGTTTGCTTCAGCACATTCATTGGTAAACGGTTCTTACAGTCATTTACAACCCTGTTTGCAATAAAATTGTATTCTGAAAAAATTTAAAATGATTTTTTTTTATTTTGTTTAATTTTGATAATTTCAATAAAAAATAAATTTCTTTAAAAATTTTCAATACTTAGTTATTTTTTAATATTCATTAAAAAGCTATTTTGATCCTTAAAAACACAGTTGTTCGGTTTTATTTAATTAATCTTAAATCTAAAAATATTCGGATATGATTTTAACTGATAAATTAATTTCAATTTTTATACGTAGAACTTAATTTATTTTATTTTCTCTTAAAGGAAAATTATAATAAATAATAACACGCCCATGTGTTATTTTAAGAAATAATGCTTAACAATGCAACATTTTTTAGAATTGGTTTGTTATTATTATTTTAATATTCATGTTTTATAAGATTCAAATGACCTTTAAATAGTCACATTTTTTAGCTAAGTTTAGAAGCATTTTTAACAAACCTTAATCGAGAAAAATTGGAAAAAAATTTAAAACACCATAATAATTTTTAAATTTTTACTTTTCTTTTTTAAAACTACTTTTCAGGAATTTTTTAAGTTTAAATTTTAAAAAATACCAATTTTTAGTATCATTCACAAAAGTCCACTTAATTAAATAAAATATAACAATTTATTATATTCGGATAAAAAATGAATAATAAACGTCAAAAATTTTGATAAATCAATAAAATTTTTGGGGAAATTTTACCAAAAAAATTTTATTGTTAGAATTCATAGATTTTATTCTAAAGTATAGTATTGAGACGAAAGCAAATGTTTTCAAGACGAACTTTACTTTAAGACCAATTAGTTTGAAACCTACTACACGTGTTTATAAAAAAAAAACATGATTAGATAAAGACGCTTAAATACACAACCAAATTTACGGATATTTTGGTATTTTAAATTTGTAAAAGCCTAATCAACAACCATCAGACTTACCACGCTAATTCAAATTATTATAATAAATTTCTAGAAAATTTTTTTTTCATTTTTTTACAATTATGGAAGCTGTTATAGATTTTACCAGTGGAGTCATGGGTACAAAAATTCACTTAAACTAACAAGTCTATTTTAAATGTTCCAAAAGGCGGAACTGCTTGTGTCTATGTGGGACAACCGCTGGACACGATCAAAGTTAAGATGCAAATGTTTCCAAATCTTTACAAAAATGCATTTAGTTGTGGAATTAAAACGTTTCGCAAAGACGGTATTTACCGGGGCTTGTACGCCGGCACTATACCAGCACTAAGCGCCAACATAGCAGGTAAATTTGGTTTAAGAATTTTCCAAACTCTTCAATTTTAATCAAAAGAAAATGCTGTTTTATTCATGTCTTATGGTCTGTGCCAAAAAGCTATCTGTAAGCTGTCTTTTAAAGACAAAGTAGAAGAGCTTAATTCATTTCATAACGCTTTGGCCGGTTCCTCGGCTGCGTTCTTCGCCTCTCTGGTCCTTTGTCCCACCGAACTTGTTAAATGCCGTCTGCAGTCAGCAAGAGAAGTGTCGAACAGCGCCAACATAGGTCCGTATCGACTATGCAGGCAAATTTTCATGGAACAAGGCATCCGTGGTTTTTATCATGGACTGGCGTCCACTTTTGCCCGTGAAATGCCCGGTTATTTTTTTTTCTTTGGCGCCTACGAGTTTACTCGTTCTCTGTTCGCCTCTGGTGGCAAGTCAAAAGACGACATTGGAATTATGAAAACTGCTTTATGTGGTGGCATTGGAGGTGTTTCATTTTGGGTTAGTATTTTTCCCACTGACGTTATAAAGTCACGAGTACAAATCGATCCGAATGGACCGATAGCTAAAAAAAGTGTTCTCGGTGGCATGAAACACATTTTTGAAACCGAGGGTCTTCTCAAATTATACTCCGGATTAGGTCCTTCAATTATTAGGTCATTTTTTGCAACTGGAGCCCTTTTCGTAACTGTTAATGAAACAAAAAAATTTTTAACCAATTTTTTTTGAGTTTTCTTTTTATAATAAAAAATCTAATTTAAAAAAGTCTTCTTTTTAAAATTAAATAGCTTCTTTCTATTGCAAAGGACAAAATATTTAATAAGAAGAAAATTCAAATTGAAAGATAAGAAAAATTGAAACTTTTCTTTTTTCAAAATATTAATTCAAAAATAATTGAAACGTAAAATACAGAATACTAAAGATTTGACTTATCATATAAAAAAAATTAAGTTTTCTTAAATTTTACTCAGTAAGAAAAACTAACTTTTCAGCTTCAGAGTTAAATTATTCAAAGCCTTTAAAAATGTTATCTTAATATTTTAAAAAAAGATAAATAACAAAAAATAACGGGTCAGCCAAAATGGTTGGCAGTGATTTTGAAATTATAAAAATATTATCAAGCTAGAAAAGAACGATGAAATTTCACACGATGGCTAACCTTAATCTATTGATTATCAAATTGTAATAAAAAAAATTAAAAAAAAGTATTATTAAAGAGTGAAATTTTTAAAATTAATAAAAACAATAAAAAATTGGATAAATAAAAGGAAAATAAGTTAATAGATTTAGTGATGAAGTCCGTAAATTTTGAATTTTTTTTGGTAAATCAATAAAGCTTTACCTAATTGTGATCTAATTCAATTATACAAGTTCATGCATGGAATAGAATTGGTTGAAAAAAGCAACAATTTTAATGTCACTAAAAACCAGGGAAGAGGTCACTGCTTTAAATATCAAAGAAATTTCAAGGCTCCAACATAGAGATAATTTTTTTTCAACAGAACCGCTAGCATATGGAACTCGCTGCCAAATCAATTAGTTGAAGTCCCCAATGTTAACAGTTTTAAAGCAGGCATTGATTGCTGGATGAGCAGCAATCAATCACATCAGCTGTCTTAGTGTGCCTTGTCAGCACACTCGCTGGCTAGCCAGCTACAGTCGAAACTACTACTACTACTACTACTAGCTTGACTCAATCTGATTAAGATTTGCAATTATAGCTTTACCTGAAATTGCATTTCCTATTGATCCTTACACCATGCACTTAATGTAAATATTCCCACTACTAACTCTTTAGCGACTTGTGTCTTATTTTTTTCATTTTTATCTATTGCAAGTTTTGCATTATGTTTAGTTTCAAATGAAGTTTGTTGAAGTTTTCTGTCAAAACCTTTTGGATTACTCATTTTATTAGATATTATTAATGTTTTTATTTATTTGTTTATTTATAACAAGCTAATGCTCCTTCAAATAAAAACATATAAAAAAAATTAAAATAAAGTTAAATAAGATAAAATAATAAATAAATAAAAATAAAAAAAAATAGATAAATAAGTCTAAGTAACAAAAAGAAAATTAAAAACGATATGTTGTAATAGCTAGAGGTTAGACATGTTTAAATATTTGATGGTCCAAGAAAAAGAAGAAATTGTTAGGGAGCAATTACACAATGGAGTGGGGTATTTGATATTACTTGATTGGAAGCCTTCCCTATATTCTTCGACCAGTCTGACGACCAGTGGAAAAGAATGACTCAATCCTGCTCTGACATGTCTCTCACTCAACTCAAAGAATCAATTTGAAACTGTTATTAGTTTAAGTTTATTGTAATGCTAGTTAAATGGAACTAGAGAACCCATTTTTTTGTAAACGATGTGGGATATAATATAGATTTTACTTTATAGTAAGGAATTTATAGCATTTTTATTCAGAATCCAATGCTTGATGCTGAACAATTAAAAGCTTAAATAAAAGGTAGCATTACTAAAAGGAACTATTAAATTTTTTTTTTTACTTAATTTTTTTCATAATGAATTTTTTTTTTTTTTTTATGCTATTTATTCAAATCATTTTTCTAAAAATTGACAGCAAAATTTAAAATTTAGCTCTAATCTTACTTAATATTCTCTCAAAACAAGTTTTGTTATTCAAAAATATTTTCATGTGGCTGAAAGGAAGGACTAAGTCTCCATTCCAACCGGCCAAGGCTCTGCCTAAATTATATTTTAAATAAGTAAATAAATTACTAAAAGGAAATAAATTTTTGTCAATCTATAGTCGAACATATTAGTTTTATGCCTTAATTTTTTATTATCAATTAAGCTTTAAATTTTTTGGACAATAAATTTTCGGATTTACAATGAAGTGGCAGCCTCGATTTTACCAACCATCCTCACCGAACACCCCGCCAGCCTGCATCTGCACTTTGATAATCAGGCGGTGATCAGTCTGTCGAAGAGAGTCCGGGCCAAATGGAGCCAATTCTACTCAGCCGGACCCGAAAATATGCACCGCTTCCTGAGCCTGATAATTTACATCAACTGGACAAGGACGGTAAGCAACATTTCAATTTCGTACATGCCATCCGCCGACAATCGGGCAGACGCGCCTTCCAGGCGCATATCCCCATTAATGCGAACTGCAAAGTTACAAAACTAATATAAATATAAGCTGCCCTTCTGCATTTAGACAGCTTTCAAAATCTAATTTTAATTTTGAAAAAAAAACGACTGACCCGCGGTCATACCACCGGTCAACCACACACGACTAATATTTTTTATTGAATTGAATTAACCTCCTATAAGGAGAAGTAAAGTAAAATTTTTCTAAAAAAGTCATCAAAAATAAAAAAAGATAAAAAAGTAAAAATAGAATTAAAAAAAAAAGAAAAAGGAAGAGGTATGATTCAATTGAAAAAAGAAAGAAGGATTAGAGTTAAATAAATTAGCTGTGACCAAATTTCAGAGTTTCAACTGTTCTTGATGAGTTCTCTTAGGAGGATTTTGTAGTGTTTGAATTTTAAGTTATTTAGGCACAACCAGATAGATTCAGAGATGCCATCATTAGATATCAAATTGTTCTAAAGGTTTAACTTAAGTTTTTGTATATTATCTGCTATATTTGAGGTTTTAATATTAAAGTGCTTTGAGATTAATACCAGATCCGAGGAGAATGATTTGTTTGACGGGGGGTCATTATACATGTTTTTAAAATTTTTGATGAAATATAATTAAATTTAATTGTATCAATAAAACATAGTTTTGAGAAGATGTAGAGTTCATCAAAATTGAAAATTTTGAGAACTTTTAGAATTCTCGACATGTGATAGTAAGGAGCTAAATTAAACATCTATCTTATTAAATTGTTTTGTAGGATATTAATTGAATCCTTGGTTTTAGAATTAATAATGAGGGCTTTAAGGCCATATGTATATTTTGAAAGACAATAAGTTTTTTAGATAAACGACTTAAAGTTAGGAGAAGAGGTTGGATTTTTTTTGGGTAAAAGAAAAGAAATTCCAAAGAAGATGCTCTGAACTTTTTTGAAATTATCCAATGCTTGAGAATCGAGATCAAAGTCTGTTTTTATTGTAGAGCCAAGATATTCAATCTGGTCGGTTTCTTTGAGTATTGATCTATTAAGGTAAAAAACTGTTTTAAATAGTGGAGAGCCAAAATTAATAACATGAGTTTTATTTGGGTTAAATTTAATTCTCCATTTGGATCCATATTCATGCCAAGCTCTTTAAGCACTTCGGTTGCCGCTAGCTTGTCGTCTTCCGCAGCATCTTCGTCATTTACGTTGTTTGATTTAGCAATGCCACTAATTACAATGTTGTTCGCCTTCGTCTCTCTCGCTACTTTCTGGATTATTCCAATCTCGTGATTGCTATTCTTCCCATTACCGTTGAAAAGATCGCTGAGAAGAAATGGTTTGCTTGTCACCGGTTCTTTCTCAGGTCTTTCAATCCTTTCAGTCAGTTCTTTGATTTGTCTATCTTTTTCTTCGTTTGTCTGTCGAAGCTCTCAATTATTTGATTCCACTTTATTCATCCGATCATGCAGCTTGAGTAGCTAACTATCCACATCAGCTACCTTGGCTGCTCTACTCGCTGCGAAATTTCTAACTTTTTGGCTGTAAGTATCTGCCATAGCTTTTTTTTTTGTTAATAAAGTTTTAATTTATTAATTTAGATTGTCGGCAGATGGCACGTAATGGACGAATATTTGATGGGTTGTATTTAAATTAAACAGTTTAAGAGCACAATTTTCTCAAAATTAGAAGAAATGTAAGAATTAATCATAAAGGTGTGAAAAAAGATTACAATTGCTACAATTGTTTAATGTTTTGGCTTATCAGAATTTCTAAACTTTTGAACCAACTTTTATTTTTTGATTTTTATACGAAGTTTTTTGATTATAAATATTTGAATGGTAATTATATTTTTATGCTGAGTTTGATATATCAAATTTTAGAGAAAAAAAAGTCTAGAAATTATTGCTTTTATTTTTTTCTTTTGCACTCAATCTTTTGTCTGATTCAATAAATAAACATATAAATACTGTAGAAAGTTGAGTATTTATCACACAATAGAAAATACAAATAAAATTTGTAAGAAAAATTCAGCAAATTAATCTTTTGGTTCTGTATTTTTAGTGATGGGATCAGAAATTTAGATACAAAAAGAATAAATCACCATATCAGTCCACTTTTAAAAGATCATCTAAAATTTTAAATAAGAAGAAATAATTTGAACTGTGCAATAATTCAAGCTTGATTTGTATTGACACATATTTTACTGTGTCTACCAAACCAATGTTCGTTCATTTAAACACAAATTCAATCAACTCAGTTGAAATATTTGGAGCATATTCAATAATATAAATGAAAAATTCTATCTAATATCAAATTCGTCTAATTTTCTTTCTGAAATTAATATTAAAACAAGATGAAATCTTAGAATATACTGGCAAAATTGTTTGTACGAAAAGAAAAGCGTCTATCTTTAAATAATTTTTTATTCCCAAATACAATGAAAATTTAAAACCATAGAAATAATTTTTTTTATTATTCAATAACTTCTTATAAATAATAATCTAATAAATTAACTTTTTAAATCTTTGTTGATAGTATTATCTATTTTAATAACTTGCTTTGTTGCCATGACAACATGAAAAAAGGGTTAAGAAATATTTTTTTGAAAAAAAAATAAAAAATGGCTAATCCAAGAATCGAGAGAAAAACCCAATCAGCTAAGTATGTCATTTCAAGAGATTTAATTATAAACTCTAATGAGGATATATTTAAAAAATCTTTGGTTGAAAAAACATGGTGGACAATAAGTCAGCAAATTATTGAAAATGTCTCAAAAATTAAGCCACAATCTCCTAATTTTTGTTCTAATTTGAATAGTTTTAAACGATCAAAAGCAATAAGAGTTTTTGTTTCGTCCACCTTTACAGATTTCTTTAACGAAAGAGAAATATTGGTAAAATTTGTCTTTCCAGAGCTCAGAGAATGGTGCCACAAGCGAAATTTGGATTTGATTGAATGCGATTTGAGATGGGGTGTGCCCGCAGACAGCACCAACGAAGACACTATTTTGACTTGTTTGTCCGAATTGGATCGTTGCTTGGATGAAAATGATGGCCAGCCATTTTTTATTGGAATGCTCGGCGATAAGTATGGATGGGTGCCTGATTGGAACTATCTTCCAGCTAGTATTAAAAAAACCTATGACTGGGTACCGAATATTTCAATCACACATATGGAATTTTTACACGGTGCCATTCGTTGTAGAAACAAAAATGCATGTTTTTTTGTTAGAGAAAGCCTTAAACAAATTCCAGAAGAATACAGGAATAAATTTTTTGAAACAAATCCAGATTCTTTATCTCAACTAAAAGTCTTAAAAGAAAAATTGGTACAGTATTTTCCGGATCAAGTTTTCAAGTATTCATGTGAATACGACAAGATTGATGATACAACTGGAAGAAAAAAAGTTAAGTTGAAAAATTTTAAAAATTTTGCTGAACAAGTTCTAAATTTTTTGATCGCTTCGATCCAAAAGACCTATCCGGATTTAAATCCGATTTATAGGCTCGAAAATGCTGCTTTTGATTCGCATGAAATTAGAAATGAAAAAAAAGAACTTTTTTTCCAAGATGGTAATCATTGTATTTTAATTTAAATTTTTTTGTTGAGTATATTTTTGTTCTAGAACTGTCGTACCAAGATTTGTTTGTTGTTGAAATGACCAATTTTTTTGTTGGCTATCAGACCGAGTTGAATCTATTAATCGAAAAAATTGAAAATACTAGTTCAGGACTAATTGTGGGAGATAGAGGATCAGGAAGTATGATTAAAATTTTTTTGTTCTCTTTTTTTTCTATTTAATTTTAAAAGAGACAAGTTTTATTGCTATGGTTATCAAAAATTTATTGACCAAAAAATTTCAAGATACAGATATTTTTTATCATTTTTCCGATTCTAGCGTATTTAGTCAGTATCCTAGAGCGTTTGTGTCAAGATTTATTTTTCATTACAAAAAATTATTGAGTTAGTACAAAATAAATTAAAGAAATAACAATTATTGTTTTTAAAGATTTAGGAGATGAACTGTTTTTGGAGACAGCTTATGATTCAATTAGTAATTTAGAATCATTTGAAAAATTACTAGGAATTTTAAATGAGAGAAAAATCAAAATTTTGACATTTATTGACGGATTTGATTTGGTAATTTTTAAAAACTTTTTAATTAAAAAGATATATTTTCTAAATTAAAGGCTAAAAATGATTATTATAAATTGATTCCATTGAGTTCTAAATTTAAGAACATAATTTGCGTATTCACTTGTACTCCGGAACAGTCTTCTGTTTTTGATTTAAACGATTCCTTAAAGATATATTTAAACGGATTTGATAACAATGAATCTCGCGATTTCATTAACAAATTTTTAAGAAAATACAACAAGGTAAGTTTAATTTCCAAATTAAAATCAAAAATGATGCTTTATTATCAAGACGATTTTAAACAACCAAAAATGTCTAATCTTATTTATTATTTTCTGTCTAATATTATTTAAGATACCGAAAGAAAATTTTGAGGTATTAAGAACTCGATTTTTTTGTTAATTTAAAGTTTAAACTTCACTTCGTATCGTGAAATTGTTAAAAGTAAATTATATTTATGTTTTGGTTCAACTTTTTTTTGTAATAAGCCATCCAAACAAATTGTTTTAAAAAAAATTTTATTTTGCCATAAATTTATTCACAGCAATTATGAAGATTTTCACTCACATTGACTTACTAGCTTCATTTGAGGCCATTTTTAAGATATCATCCGTATTCAGTATATCGAACCTGAGTAAAAAATAAGAAAATTTCATTTTTTTAAAATTGTAGTTGGAGCTAAAGAGAAAATTTTATTAGAAAAATGTAAAACCAAAAAAAATATATTTAAATGAAATCGCTTAAAAAAAGCAAAATTTCGCTTTTGATTATTTTAAAAAATATTATTTGTAAAAATATTGAAACCAAATAAAATTGCAAATATTTATGTTTTTCAAATTTGTCATAAAAATTAAATGTATTCAATCAAAAATTTAAATAAGATAAATTTAATTTTTAATAAGCAGAAAAAATTTTTTTTAATTTTAATTTTTAAGAGACTTGATGATACACAAATGAATTTAATTTTGAAAAAATCATCAGATAACAAGATTCCCTTGTGGTTACATTGTGTTTGCGACGAACTTCGTGTTTTTGGTGAATTTACAACAATTAATAGAAAAATTCAACATTTGCCTATAAAAATAACCGATTTAATACGAAATATCATCAATCGAATAAACTCAGACTTTCCTAATGATATAATCAAAGAAGTAATAGTTTTAATTATTTTAATAATTTATTTATTTAATTTTAATTTCAAAGATTTTATGTTTGATTCGTTTAACATGTAATGGTATACCAGAGAACGAAGTATCCTTGTTACTAAAAAGCTGCGGTTTTGACACAAATAGACTAGAATGTGCTCACATTATCAGGAATTTAAAATTTTTTCTAAAATTTTCATACTACCAAAAAAGTCAGCTGATTTTGCTGAAACAAAACTATCTTAGTCAGATCATAGATGAATTATTTATTCTAAAAAGAGACACATTTTTGGCCTACCACAAAAAATTGATCAATTTTATGCGAAATATTTCTAGTTATAGGTCATTTAGCTGTTTGGAACTCTGTCACCACTACAAGGCTGCTGCAGAAAAAAGCCAATTTGTACAATTCTTAAAAACAAGTGAAGCTCGTAGATATATAAATTCATCCTACAGATCTTTTCTTTTCAATGTAAGAACCTGAAACTTTTTTTTGATTGAGAGTATTGAGCTTTATTGAAAAAAATCCAAATAACTAAGTTAAAACTGATCAATTAGAAGTAAAAGATTTATTTTTTAATCTAAAGAATTACAAATTTAATGTTTGATTTTATACAAATGCCAATTTTATCATTTTATCATGTTCTTTTCTTTTTTACTAAATTTGACAAAACCACAGTTAATGCAGTACTTTCTTATAAGAATATTAGATTTTAAAGCAATAAATAACAAATTACTATTCTTTATGTATCTGCAAATATTTCACGCCATGAATCATTTGTAAACATGTTTTAATCTTCTTAATATATGCTCGTTATTCTCAAATACAAAATAATTATTTAAAAAAATTTAATTTCAATAAGGACCTTAGATGTAAATTTTTAGCAAACAAGTTAACTAATAACAGCTTAAAAATATGCTTGAATTGTTCAAACAAAATTGGAGAATTGAGTGAAATAAGCTCAAACAAAAATTCATGTTTTGTTTGTGGATCATCTTTTACAAATAGCTCTAAGCTTGTTTATAAATGTATTAGGCACTCAGAGCATAATTTAAATCCAAGTAATTTATTTAAATGCTGTATTTGTAATAAAATTTATCAAAAATCAAATTCCAATTCAAATATATCATGGCTTACTGATGCAACATTTTGTAATCTATGTTCTGATTTGAATTGTTGTATGTTTGATTTAAACTAATCAAAGAATTTTGATATTTTTACTTAATATTAATTTAAAAATTTGTTTTATTATACGAAATTATTTGATTTTAATTTTGTATTTATTCGCTTAATATTAAATAATTTTAAATAAATATTTTGCTTAATCGCTTTTTATGAATAAGGAAGCTTCGAAAAGAAATTTTTTTACTTAAATCAAAATAAAATAATTTTTAAACTTTAAAACAAGTAGTTCAATTTCTTATTAAATTTACCTTTGAATTATTTATAATTAATCGAAATACAACTCAAAACTGTTGTTATTGTTTTTTTTAATTTTTAATAATTAAATCTATGTTTAATTTTTTATTTGAATTTTTAATACTTGATGAATATATAATCCAAAATTAAAAATACTTTAATTATTTTATAAGTGCAATATATTTTTTTTTGTTTTAATGAATTCTTGCAGTTTTTTTTTTGTTAACCTTTTTCTTAAGGATTTTGAATTGAAAAAGCATAAAAAGCATTTGGGCTTTTTTAAAAAAATAATTACACAAAAAATTTGAAATGTCTTTTTTCAAAAAACCACCAAACTTCTAATAACTTGGTAGTTTTTCTGATTATCTTTTTTGAAATTTCCATTAATTAGCTAAAAATATTATTTTAAATTTAATAATCAAATTCGAGATCGATAGTCGTTAAGATTTCAATGAAATTAAAAACCTAAAAATTTGAAAAAATAATCTGATTGATACTTGAACTCTGTTCCAATAATTTAAGTTTTACAGTATAAACTATTAGATCAAATGTTTTCTTTAAATTTATACATAACAAGCGAAAAGAAATAAAAAAAATGATAAAATATAGTGAAAATCAAAAGTTTAAATTCAACAAAAATTTCAATTGAATATTTTAAATTTCGTAAAAATCTTTATTTTTAGGGTCTTCAAATTTGTTCCCAATACAATAATTTTTAGCTGTTTTTAAGATAATTCAATTTTCATATTAAAAAAACGAATATAAGAGAAAAAAATCGTTTAGTATTTCAATTAAAATGTGCCTCGAATTACCTGATAACAAAAAAAAACTGCTTATAACTTATAACAAGAATAAAAAGATAAAGATAATAAGAATTTGGAATATTTTACTGTCAAAAACGATTTGATATTTTAAAACTAGATTTTGAACTTTTTAAATAAACGAGATAAATATTTAAATCAAAATTTATAAAATAAATAATAAACGCAATTTTATTAATTTGATTAAATAAAATGTCTGGCTGACCGGTGGCTTGGCCACGAGTCAGTCCGTTTTTATTCAAAAGAAAATAAAAATATGGTTCTTTTTAATTTCTTTTAAACATGTTTTTTCGAATTTTTATCACCACCAAACGACTGATAAGCAACGCGGACAAGACAAAGCATTTAACAGTAGATGCTACCTACAAACTTATTTGGCAGGGTTTTCCAGTATTAATGATTAGTACCACTGATCGCCAAAAGCATTTTGATCCGTTTGGTATTTGTATTTCAACCAACGAAACAAGAGATGACTTCAGATTTCTTTTCGAATCACTCAAAAAAGTTGTTTACGATGTGATGCAACTTCAGTTTTCGTCAAACATCGTTATCGCAGATGCAATCACCAATGGATTTCAATAAGTATTCGCTGACATTTTTGAGTTGAGAGTAATGTGCTTCGCTCATGTTATACGTAAAGTCGACGCGTAATTGAATCGTTTCACCACTGACGCCCAAAAAGCCATCAAGAAGTTAATCAGACAGGATATCATGCAGCTTGAATTTTGCGAATCTGAAGAAATTTTTGACACTGTATTAAAACTTTTAATTATTAAGTGGCGCTCGTATAAATTCGAGCTTATAGACAATTTCCTTCACTATTTTTGCCACGAATGGACTACAAGGTAATATTAATTTCCTATTAATTTCATTTTTTATTTAATAATTTTTTTAAAGATTAAAAGGCTAGTTTGAAGGCTATGCTCCTGGTGTGCCATCCACCAATAATGCTTTAGAATCCTGGAATCTCATCATCAAGCTAGAGTCATTTATGAGACTACGTCACAATTTTAGTTCATTCCTTACAATCTTAGAGAATGACATTATTGGACGTTGGTCAAGAGATAGAGATCCTGATAACATAAATCGTGCAAATTTTTACACTGATTTTAATTACGATCTTCAATTGTTTACTGCCACTTTTCAATGGACCAGCTATATAAAAACTGAACATATTATTCTAATTCTAATTTTATGAAAATTTCACAAATTAAAACTTTATTAACAAAAAAATTTTGGAGCAAATGGAGGAAGCGCTTAAGGTTCTGGAGGTGGACTGGGTGTCCATGGCCAATGAACAGGTTGGGTCAATCAGAGAGAAGATGCACAAGTACATTATGGCACTGTTGACGGTTGTTAAGGACCAGTCCAAAACAATCGAAGCAATGAAAGCCGAGTTAGCAGAGGCAAAGAAGAACCCGACTGGTGGCATGGAAGTTTCGTGGAGTGCCATTGTCAACGGCAAGAAACAGAGTGAACAGAAGCAGGTCCTCATAGCCAGTGTCAACAAGGAGATCAACGAGAAGGCAAGGATCGAAAACAATGTAGTGATATCAGGAGTTGGCGTTGGAGATGAGGAG
This sequence comes from Brachionus paranguensis, assembly GCA_016802215.1. Taxonomy (NCBI): domain Eukaryota; kingdom Metazoa; phylum Rotifera; class Eurotatoria; order Ploima; family Brachionidae; genus Brachionus; species Brachionus paranguensis. The sequence goes on from JAESIX010000004.1 coordinate 728,772, forward strand.
GAAGACGAAGAAAAGGTGGAGGTGGTATTAAAAGCTCTGAAATTAGATAGGAGCAAAACCGTTAAGCGCTTTAGGCGCATTAGGAACAACAAGAGCAATGAAAACCGGTCTAAAAAGGAGCTCGATATGATCGTGGTGGAGTTCAATGAGGAATCCAGCAAGCAAACGGCGCTACGCAACGCCAAGAACCTTCGGGGCACGGATGACTTTAAGAATGTGTACATCAATCCAGACAAAACCCCCAGCGAGAGAGCATTGGAACGAGATCTTAGAACCGAACGAAACAAACGGAACGACCTCCTCAGCGAAAGCAAGAGCGATTCTGAAGGGAGGCACCGCTACGGCGTCAAACCTCAGGGTCATCCTAAATCTGGCAAGAAATTTTATTGGGGCATCAGGTGGAATGAGCTCCGGGAGATCTACTTCGACTAACCGCAACTTATCTTCAAACAGCAAGAACATCCCAGGTAATCCAATCAATTTTTTAAACTTTTTTTATACCAATGCCACATCTCTCGTTAACAAATGGAGCGAGTTCAACTCTCTATCTGCCTTTCACAAATCCCCTCACATAATCCTCATCACCGAGACATGGTTCAACGCCCTAAGCAATTGCAAATTGGACAACTACAATCTCTACTGCATGAATAGAGAAATGGCCCGAGGAGGAGGTGTAGCTATCTATGTGCGCTGTGACGTAGAGAGCTTTGAAGTCAGCGACGAAGTCCTGTGCAACACTAGGAGCCAGCAGATATGGTGCAACGTAAAGATCAACGACGAAATTATTCTTGTTGGGTGCATCTATAGGCCCCCAAACGCCGATGGAGAGCTTAACTTTGAGATCAACAGGTGCATCGGCCATGCGAGTTTCCTGTGCAGCTCATCTTCGTCAAAAAGTCTTCTAGTAGCCGGAGACTTAAACTTCCCAGATATCAGCTGGACCCAAGATGGGGGTTTCTGTGTCAACAAAGGACGTCCATCCAGCCTGAAGTTTTTGGACACTCTAGGTAAGAACTTCCTGACCCAGCACGTTCTCCATCCAACGCTAGGGACAAACATCCTGGAACTCGTGGTCACGAGCGATTCTGCCAGAGTCTTCCAAGTAGCACACGACCTCCCCTTGGGTTTACTGAGAAGGACGGCCTGCACGCAACACTTACCTGGAACTACGAGCTCCGCACTAGCTGTCATACTCCTTCTGTCGAGTCCCCCCGCCCAGTCCTGCACCGTGGCAACTACGAGCTCTTCAGTACCCTCGTCTACGACAGCACCAAACCCATTGATAAGGACGTCAATGTCGCGTATAATTGGATAATCAAGTCCTATGCCGCTGCCTCCTCTATGGCTATCCCCAACCAAGTGCCCAGAGCCCGCAAGCGCCCCAATCCCAAGTGGTTCAACCCCAAAATCAAGGTGCTAACCAAGATTAAGTTCAAAATCTACTGTCGGATTAGATCAGCCCCTTGCTGCCTTGAGTTGAGGACCGCTTACTCATCGATTTGAAAGAAAATCAAACTAGCTGTAAGGAATGCCATCTGCAAGTTCGAAGCATCTATTGTCAGGGACTGTAAGCTTCAGCCAAAGCTTCTTTACAACTATATCAACAGCCAGAAGCAATGCAGAGGCTCCATTAAAGGCCTGCTCGACTGTCATGGCACTTTCCACACTGATGGTGACAAGATCGTGAACATTCTCAATGTCCAATTTGGGAGTGTCTTTATCCCTCGCCTACCATGCCCAGCTAAGCCTCTCCAGCCCTCGGCAAGTACCCAGCATGAAATGGATGTCGATTTCTTCTCGCCCGCCAACGTCCGCAAGTACATACTGCGCCTCAGGAAATCCCAGGAAATCGCCTGGCATGGACGGTATCCATCCATACGTCGTCAAAAAGTGCGCTGATTCTTTTTCGGGGGTCCTCAGCGTTATCTTCACCAGTTCGTACACCAGTGGCAGGATCCCAGACGCTTGGAGACTCGCTCATATCAGCCACATCTTCAAGAAAGGTAGCAGGAGTGCCCCAGGTAACTACAGACCTATTTCCTTGACGTCAATCCCCTGTAAGTTGATGGAGCGTATGGTAAGAGACGTCATGATGGATCACCTATACAGCAACAAAGCGATCGTTCCGGAACAACACGGTTTTGTCCTGAGGAAGTCAGTAGTCACCAATTTACTGGAGACGGTGGATCGCATTATCGATGGCATCGATAGGGGATTTCACGTCCTAGTGGTCTTCCTCGACTTTGCAAAGGCCTTCGACAGAGTTTGCCACGCGTCATTAAGAGCCAAACTGGTTGCCTACGGGTTCTGTCCAGGCATTGTCGATTGGGTCAGCGACTTCTTGTCAAGGAGGCAGCAACGGGTAGTGATGGGTCAGCACATAGCTGACTGGATTGATGTGTCTAGTGGGGTCCCTCAAGGTAGCGTCCTAGGTCCGCTTCTGTTCGTCATTTTCATCAACGACATGCCAGCGGCGGTCAGCCACCTAGTCAAACTATTTGCCGACGACTGTAAACTTATTGCCACAATACGCAGCACTAGTGACCTATCAATATTGCAACATGACCTCGACGCACTCTCCGAGTGGTCGAACACGTGGCGTATGCTCTTCAACGTGAGCAAATGCAAGGCGATGGAATTCAGCAGGTCTGGCAAGAACATCTACGCCCAATCCGAACTACTGATGGGGGAAGACGAGTCCAGGAGCGCACTAGCTTTAGTCGACACAGAAAAGGATCTGGGAGTCACGTTTTCACGTAACTTGAAATTTTCTATTCACATTAAAAATCAAGTGAACAGAGCTACAGGAATACTCGGCCAGTTGAAAAGATCATTTAGAAATTGGTCCATAGATACCTGCAGGACCCTCTATTGTGTCTACGTAAGACCCCACCTGGAATACGCCGCTGTTGTCTGGTCCCCCCCTAGCAAAAAAGAGGCAAAGATGCTCGAGCAGGTGCAGAGAAGGGCCACCAAACTGGTGCCCCGCATTAGGAACTGGCGCTACGAAGACCGTCTTGCCGTCCTTGGACTAACTCCTCTTCATGAGCGCCGTGTACGTGGAGATCTGATCCAGATGTTCAAATTCACCAAAGGCATCAACGAAGTGAGCTGGGTGAACACTCCAGTTCGCGCAAGCTCACTATCCCAACCCGGACCCGCCGGGGGTATCAGAGGTCATGCAAGAAGACTGTCCGGCCAGGTCTCCACCAAATGTCTACAGAGAGCTAACACATTCACCAACAGAATAGTCAACGAGTGGAACGCCTTGCCAGCTACAGTCACAGACGCCGACTCGGTCAACAAGTTCAAGAACCGATACGATGCCTTCCGGTCTAGTCAACAATCTTGAACATGAACATTTATTTATAAAATTTTTCCTTTACAGCTTTTTCTACCTGTAATCTTAACGTTATTTTGTCCTAAAAATTAAACTGTATTTCTTCTCCAGTACTTTTCCATGTGTTATGTGTAAGGAGCTACCATAGGTGACCTCCTAGTAGGTCACCTCGGCAAGCTAGACTTGCTGTAGCTTATATATATTATTATTATCAAAATCTCTTCCTCTAATGGTCGAATTTTTTATAGCCATCAAGATCTTAATTTCAAGTTGACTCAAGAAACAGTTGACGACTATATTTCTAAAAAACAAAATTTATCTTGGTGTACATTTAGTGACTAATCTCAATTTTGCCAGATTCACGAGACCAATCTTTGCTGCGATGATTGGAAAAAAAGTAAATGCAATTGTAGAAAAATTTGCGAAAAACTACATTTGCATTCATGTTCTTGGCCTTGCATACCGTTACAAGCTTTGCATTTTCCCAGAAGAAGCTAAAACTATTTAAATTGGTCAGAAACGTAAAAGAGGAAAAAAGCAAAAAGCAGCTTTGTTTTACCAAAATGATTGAAACTTGAACAGTTCAGATAATGAATCCGAACTCGAGCAAACAGCTGTCGAACAAGAGCCTACTATCGATTCAATAGTCGTTGAGAAAGTATATGTGGCTGAAGACACAGTCGTTTTACCAAGAAAACAAGGAAGGCCAAAGAAATTAACAACTCAGGTGAAAAACAAAGAAAAAATTATTCATTTTTTTTAAATTTTTATATTTTATCTTAATTAAATTTTTTTGTTCGGCAATTAATTCATTTAAACAAATATTTTTGTCACAAAAATTATTTTATTTTGTCATTGCAAAATTATTAATTAGTCATCTCAACAAATATATTTGTCAGCCGTTTGGTTTTTTTGTCAGAACAATTAGTTTTTTTATAGTCAGCTAAAATATATTAAATTAGTCACCACTTTTAGTTATTTTTGTCATCTTATTAAAATCAAATTTGTCACCCCCAAAAAATATAAGCCTTAAATAAACAATCTTAAAAGTAGTTTTAGTTATATAATAATTAAAATGGTAATAATATAAATGGGCTCATTCTATTACTGAAACGGGCTCATAATTATTTTGGACTCAAAAGTTAATTAAATATGGGATATATAATTACTACTTTAGACTCTAAAATTACTAAATAAGAGTTTACGAAATTTCTTAAACGATAACAATTTTATTATAATATTTATTTATTTTTAAATGAAATAAAAAAAATTAAATTTCAATAATATTTTATTAAGCAAGTAAAGAATTATTTGAGTAAAATAAAAAAATTTATATTTTGAAAAAAGAAAAATAATAAAGAAATTTATAAACAAAGTAAAAAGAAATTTTTGAGTAAAATTGGGATACCTGAAAAAACTTTTAGGAAATAAATAATAAAATTGCACTTGTTTCTCTCTTTCAAAAAAAATTTCTCTTTTTGTAAAAAACACATTTAAATGTTCAAATAAACAATTGGTACACTTTATGAAAGGCCAACACTTTTGAAATGAGAGAACCAATAATCCCACACAGAAAATGAGTTCTAGGGACTTGATTTGCCTAATTCGAGCTTTGTTTATAGTTCAAAACATACATTTTAGGGGGTGTTTATGTTTGGAAACTTTTCGCTTTTTGGTTGAATTTTTCAGGGCCAAGATAAAAAGATAGAGGTAGGTTATGGGTACCGGTTTTAGATGATTTTTTATGTAGAATAAGGTTAAAAAATAAAATTGAGGGTGTGTTTGACTACTTCGCCAAAAGCACCCGGGTGTTTCACTTTATAAAACAGTTTTTCACTTTTTTCATAAAAAAAAATTCAATAATTTTTAAAATAAAATCAACTTTAATCGGAACTTTGGGAGCAAAAAAGAGATATAAAAAGACATAATTTTTTTGATTTTTTTTTGAATTAGCAGGAGTAGTAAAATTAACTGCAACTTAAAAAAAGAAGAATTGAGCCGTAAGGCTGTGGAAGTTCTTTGAAATATGCTGTATTTTTCCAATGGAATTTGAGCTTATTATTCATTGATCACAATGCCTTTAGCAGAATGCATATTTCTAAAAGAGAGATTTATTTATTTAATTTATTTATTCAAAAGATGGGTAAAAAGTTTATAAAATAAAATATATATATTTTGTTTTTGTTAAATTCTATACTAATTGACGATATCGCAGTGCTGCTGCAGTCCCTTTCGAGCATTTATGACCTCAACTGAAACAAAAAAATTCGTATTCAGTTTGAATATCATAAATTTTTATTAAAATACCAAAATTTATTAAATCACTACCATAAATATTTAAAAATGTACAATAACTTTAAAAAATACAAAAAAAAAATACCTGGTGTAAAAAGCGGTATTAAAATGAAATTATTTGATTTTATAATTAAACAAATAAATTAATTTTCTTTTAAATAGATTTAAAAATGTCGAGAGCGAGTATTTTGGAAAACAATTTTAGCGGCACACTCAAGAGTGTTGAACTTTCCAAAAGAACAACATTGCAGCAAAATGATGAAGCGAAGATACTGGGCCTTTCTAAATAAATGTGGAAAGAATCAACTTTTTTAATTATAATTATTATTATTATTATTTATTTCAAAAATAAACGCCAATATTGGCGATGAAATTTAAGTAAGAAAAATGAAAAATAAAATAAAATAAAGTAAAAAAAATAAAATAAAAATGAAAATTGAATAAAATTGGAATATTAATTCCTTTTTTTACACAAATTTTAATTTTTTATTAAAGTCTTTAGTCCCATGGACAAAGTAGAAAAAATACAAAAGATTATGTAAATTGAATAAAAAAAAAGAAAATTCTAATAATAAAATAAATTCATTATTTTCAATTCATTTTAAATTTAAACAAGTTTAAATAGAATGTATTTTTAATTCTAGTACTTTATTTGTTCGACATATAGGAATGAGAAAAACAAAGTAAGAAAGAAAGGGAGACAATAGAAGAGTAAATAACGTGTTAGAAGATATCACTCTCAAAAAATCTTGTCAATTGAAGTTTTGAAAATCAATTTTTATTAGCTATTAAAAAAGTAAATTAGCTACTCAAAAAAATATAGGCCATTTTTGTAATCTGTTTCAAGTGGTCTTAAAAAAATTCAAAATTGTTAATATTAGCTAGAGTCGTTTCTGTGGTGTAGTGGTTCGAACACCCGACATCAATCAGGAGGCCGAGGCGTTCGAATCCTTTACCCGACCGTCCAAGAATTATAAAAAGTTACAAAGAAATCTCGAAAGCAGAAAGAAACTCAAGGGAGTATCGACTTAAGTGGAAATTAAAAGTAATGTCCCTATGCTCCACAAGGAGTGAATAAGGAAAAAAAATATTAGCTAGAGTTGCTTTTTTAGAAAAAATTGCTATGGCAATTATTAACTATGTTGTATCTTTTCTAATTCTCTCTTATCTTCTTTCAAGTATGGATTCCAAACACTTACTCCATATTCAATAGTAGGTCTCACCAATGAGCTATAAATAAATTTTTAAGAATTAAAAAAAATTCAAAATTTTTTGCATTGAAGCTGCGGCTGTCTGTCCACTTAATTTATTCATTTATTTATTTATTTATTGTATAATTTAAGGAAGTTTTCCTTCCCAAGGCTACTCAGAATGGATCTTAGTCCTTCTTCTCAGCCTCGCAAAATTGAAGAATTGATAATATTAGTAATTTTGTTTTTAAAAATACAATTATCTACAGTTTTTCGAGTCAAAAATAGATAAATACATAAAATTATATAGATAAGAACAGAAGTTCAAAATATAAAGAAGGAAATTAAAAAAGAAAAAATTTTATCTAAATTAGGTCAATTAGGAAAGAGATCGTAAAGACTTGTAAATCGTTTCATATTTTTACAATTCCTATTTTGATTTGTATTTAAATCGTATTTTTTACTCTATTTTGTAAAAACTTTTTTTTTTCTCTAAATTGATTATTTTTTTTTTATATTCTCTAAATTTTACTATTTTGCCTATGAGGCTTGAATTAATAATAATAATAATGATAATAAAATAATAATATTTGGAATTTGTATTGATCGAAAATTGGTCAAATCTTGTTTTATCTGTTGATGGTCATTTTGTTGTATTATAAATTTTTGCATTAAATAGATGGTTCGGTTCTCTAGAAGATCGATATTGAGTGTCTTGTGCATATACGTAATCCTTGTTTTTAGCGGAAAAAATTTTATCGATCTCAATACTTTGTTATGACTTTTTTGCGATATCTTCTGAGTTGAGCACGATAGAGGAATAAAATAATAGTTCACTTAATTTGTTGGTGACTTTCTCTGCTAGTTATGTAAGCCAAATAGACAGTTTACTCAACCAAAGTAAACATGTATTAGTGTTTTTCTTTTATGGTGGACTTTGGACTTGAAAAAAAAATCGATAGCGGAAACAAAGCTTGTAACAAGACTTTGTTTCGCGTTCAAGAAAAAATAAAATTAAAAATCAACATCTGTTCTTGTTCGTGTGTGTGTCAAAAATATTTATTCAGGAAAAATCTGTACAAAATTTAAAACGGCGAATTAGTAGAAAAATAGTTTAAAATAAAAAAGAAAAAAAAATAGAAAAAGGTTTATCCATATATAAATGACGTTAATTACTAGTTCTCAATAGAGAGAGAGAGAGAGAAAAAAAAGCTTGCATTGTGTGTTGTTCTAAAATTGGTTGATTTTTGTTATTTTAGGAAAATATGAAAGCACTATTGACAATTAATTGAAACTTTCTCTCTTAAACAAATCTAAATCACGTATTGAAATTTGATTGCTGAACAAAAACGAGAGCTTTTTTCTTTACATGTAAATGGAATGACTCGACTTGATATGACTGCTTCACCACTGTTAGGCCATCATCTATCGGCTTTGAATCGCCGCAAACTTCATCCTCTTCTGCTTTTGTCTCTGATTACAAAACCACACCCTGACCACATTTTTTTTCAGCTCCAACTTTTCGGCAATCTGCGCTATCTTTTCACCGGAGGGTCTTGGCTGCACCGAAAAATAGGCCTCGAGAGACCTTTTCTCGGGCGCGGCTATCGACGTCCGCTTTCTCTTGCGCTCACTCGCCACCTCCCTATGCTGACTCGCATGGCCCATCATCACGCCACCACCCAGCAAACTCTGCACACTCTGCACTTCCTCTGACTTTTTTCTGCTGCTCCTGGCGTCGATCTCGGCCTGCTCGAGCCAAGCGTGCAGCACGGGCTTCAGCGCGATCATGTTGTTGTGGCTGAGAGTGAGTGACTCGAAGCGACAAATGGTCGACTGACTCAGGCTGCCGACGCCGGGCAACTTGAGCTTGCTGAGCTGCTGACCCACGTCTGCCTGTGTCACCCCCAGCTTGATCCTCCGCTGCTTGAACTTTTCGGCAAAGTTTTCGAGTTCGCGCGGATCGATGTCAAGGTCACTTTGGTGGATGGACGCTGCAGCGGCCGCCGCTGCCGCTATGGCCGCCGAAGCGTGCTGTGTTATCTGACTGCCGGAGGATTGGTGCGAGGCGTAGAACGCGTTGTAGAACGCGTTGCTGTTCGCATCGACAAAGTTGCCGCCACCGCTTCCGCCGCTGCTGCTTTGGTGATGATACAGAGAGGATGTGGACGAGGCACGCTCGCTCTCGTTCGAGTTCTCGAACGAGATGCGGTTCGGCAATGGGTGGTACAGGTTGTCGTGTTTGGCGGCGGCCACTGCGGCCTCGGCGCGCGCCAAAAACGAGTCCTCGATGCCCGGGAACAAGTTGGCTGGCGCGGGCTCAAATTTAAAGTTGTCCATGAAACAATTACTTTTCCACTAGGTGTGAGAACAAAAATAAAAAATAAATAAATAAAATAGGATTGGTAGATCGGCTCTAAATTTTTAATCGGTCCCAGAAACAGGCTTTAGGTTTAGAGTCGGCTTAGGTCAGAACCAGCTTGAAATATTTGGTTTTTTTTTTCAATTTATTAAATTAATTTTATTTTCGAAGAGTTTAAGCAAAGTACATTTTTAATAGGCTTGGTGAAGCGGTCCCGTAAAACCTGATTGAAAGAGGTAATTAATTTCTTGACCCTTAAATTTTTATTAAAAAATTTTAGAGTAAAAAAATAAATTTTTTTTTTTTTATTTTTAAATAAATTTTGAAATTTTATAAAATTTTGTTTTTCATTTGAATTTTTAAGTAAATGCAAAAATAATAAATACTTTTTCGATCTACTTAATAAATTGAATAAGAAAAAAAATAAAAGTTTAATTTTAAAAAAATTTATTATCAAAAGTTTTTCAACAAAAAAATCGAAAAAAAATCCAAATAAGCATTTTCATTTTATTACAAACAGGAGTGGTATAAAGAGTGAAAAGAAGATAATCCAGGGGAAAAGGTAGCCTTTTTTTAGTGCATTAAAGCTGTTTTTAGTTGAGACAAAGTAACTGAAAATTTAACTAAAGAATTTTAAAATGCTGATTTATTAGGCCAAAAAAATTGTTTCTCAAAAATAATTTTTTTTTTAAATTTTAATAATAAAATTTTTTTATTTTAAGCTTTTATTTTTTTTCTATTCATTTAGCTTTATCAAAAATCAAATTATTTGTTCAAAATAAAATTAGTAATTTTATGGTGATAAAATAATGCTTTTATAATCCATTACATTAGAAATGATGGTAAGCTAAATATATTTAATTAGCCAGTCATTAATTATTGATTGTGCAATAATCCGCCTTGATTCTAAGCCTGTTCCCCAACCAGAGCTTTTCACGGACTTAATTGCAGATTAATTAATTAGGAAAAAAGGAGATTGGTTAAGGAAACTCTTTTATTCGAAATCTGTAGTATTAACCAAGTAGAGGTTAGCTTATACCAAAATAATCACTGCAGATAAAGAAAATTAACACAATGAAAACAAAATATAAAGAATGTTCCATTTCAAGTTTTACCATTATGAAACCAGTTTAAATTCTAGCACTTTTGGCACCAAAAGGACCTCCATCGATCGTGATTGTCGAATCCAGCAGTTGAAAATTTTTGTTCACAAGGAGTTTTGATATTTTTACAGGCGAATTTTTTAGAATAAAAAGCAATGAAAAATTGAATAATAATTATCGTAATTAAAATAAATATGTTTTAAATTAGACTTTCTCTTGCGTAGAAACTTTTTTGTCTTTTAATTTCAAAAAATCTTTTTTTTTTTAATTCGATTTTATTTTATCTTATTTTGAATTTTTTGCGGAGCCGAACTACCAGTCCTTAAACAAAGGCATGAATTTGTGTACACATGAGAAGATTAGTAGTGCTAATTAATTTTAAACTTGTAGATATCGATTTTCAATGTGAATGTGAAAATTTGTTTTAAAAGAGAAAGAGAGAGAAAAAAGTAAAGTGAATATTTACCGTGTTTGGTGGCGGTGAGGTGAGAGTTGACGGCGGGGCAGCCGGAGGCATTCGGTGCCGAAACTGGTGGTCCTGGTTTGAGCGCGCATAAAACTGAGCGGCGGCGAGCACCGAGCTCGAGTTGGCCGACACCTGGCACTGATTTTGTCCGGCGAACTGATTGATTGGTGACGGGCTGAAGTGGTGCTGGCCTTGGCTCGCGCCAAACGGAGACAAGTGACTGTGATGGTGTGGGGTGGGATAGAACGGGTTCATTGCTCTAAATCTAATTCAAACACTTTTAAATATGCATGTAATTTAATAATTTAATACTTATTAATTAGATTAATTAATTTTAAACGGTTTAGCCAAATTGGTGGTTAGAGCTGCTCGGGGATTTGAATTTAAAATTGAGAAATTTAGTTGAATTTTTTTTTGTTGTTCAGATTTCTTTTTTTTCTATATATTTCAAAAAAAAATTGAAATTTGCAGCTTCTTAAGGAAACAAAGTTATTTTTTAGTTTCGAAGTAAGCGCTTTGAGCCAATCAATAGAGGAAAATAAATCAGCGCTAGTTGATTATGGCTGAGAGTGAGTGCGCTACTGGTCGGATTTGCTGAGCCAATTGCATTTTCGATTTTATTAAATCGATTTTATTTTACTGTTGTTGTTGTTGTTGAGTCGATTCAGTTATCTTCAGGTGGAGTTTGGAATATGTGAATGACAATCGCGCAATAAAAGAATCAATTAGTTAGTTTTATTTTCTCTTTTTTTTTTTCTGAAAGGTAAAAAGAGCCGATTGAGAATTGAAAAACCCTCGTAGTGAAACTAGCGATTAATATTTAATCAATTGGATTTTTTTCTTATTTCTTTTTCTCCCTATGAATTATTTATTCCATTATAGTTTCACTTGGTGGATAGAAGTCAAAGAAAAGCTTGCCAAGTACGAACAAAAGAATCGCACTGATTGCTAATGTTTACCTTGTATACAATCGCAATAAAAGCTGCTTTCTTCCTTAAAACCAATATGTTGTTCAAGCAGTCTATTTTGTTGTGAAAGCTAATTGCTCGTGGCACTATCCACGGCTCACTCATCTACAGAGCATCAAACAAAATGTTTTTGCTGTTGTTGTTGGGCGCTGAACAAATCTGTCATCAATTTAACTAATGTATTTTTTTCAAATTTTATTTACTTATTTTATTGTTTAGTTTTAAATTTTAATTGTTTTTTTTTTCATACAGATTTTGACAAAATTGAATCACGCAATTTTTTAAGCCTTACACAAAAAGCTAAATTTCTTAAAAATTTTTTATTTTGATTTGATTCTAGACATTTGTTTCGGACAAGATTTTTTGGAGATGCTTCCTGGCTTTAAAAATGTTGGAAGAAATCGATTGATTGAGTGGGAAAATATGGTAGAAAAGTCTGTGGTACGACTGGACTGTTAAGGGTCCAGATAGAAATGTGATGAAATGGAAGAATAAATTTTTAAGGGTTATAATGGTTTACAGAATTAATAAATTAAAAAAAAAAATTTTGGAACTTTTTTTTTATTTAAAGTTTGTGAGCTTTTAAATCTTAAGCTTAAAAAAAAATAAAATAAATTTTGATTTAAATTAAAAAAATGCAAACACTCTAAATTTATATTTTTTTATTTGATTCTTAAAAAGAATTAAGTAAAGGGTATTTGATTGCAATAGATTTATTATTTTAATTTGAACTTTAATCAATTTATTAATTGCCCATGATAATATTTAAAATAAGAAAATAAGTAAAATATTTAATTTATTTACAAAATAATTTAAGAAAATTATTCAAAAAGCGCACATACAGGAATTCTTAGTTTTATAACAAAGAGAAAATTAAAAGAAAAAGACTAAAAGCTAAATTTTTTAAAAATTTTTTTATTTTTTATTTGATTCTAGACATTTTTTTCGGACAAGATTTTTTGGAGATGCTTCCTGGCTTTAAAAATGTTGAAAGAAATTGATTGATTGAATGGGAAAATATGGTAGAAAAGTCTGTGGTACGACTGGACTGTTAAGGGTCCACATAGAAATGTGATGAAATGGAAGAATAAATCCTTAAGGGTTATGATGGTTTACAGAATTAATAAATAAAAAAAAAAATTTAGCATATGGATTATTTTTTTATTTAAAGTTTGTGAGCTTAGTTTGAAAGCGATTTGAAACTACATTGTTTTCTTTTTTGAGATTTTTGCAGCTGGACACATGTCTGTCGCTGTGGACAAGTCTATCAGTTGCATGACTCAAAGAGATGTTCTCGAATCGGAGATTTTTGGGTCTAGTCAAAAATCAACGTCAACAACAACAGTCAACAATTTTCTATTTCTCACCTGTTATGAGAACAGTTCTTGTTCTAGGATTTAGTGAATTATTAGTTCACCTAATTTGAAAAAATTTAAATCTAATAATAAAATAATAAATAATAAATTAGTACATAATACAAAATTAATGAAAAACTGCATAAAAATACAATGCCACCAATTGAACCATTTCTTAAAAAAAAAGTCCAAGTAGAAAAAATCTATCAATAATGTAGAAATATTCTAGAAGAATCATTTTTTTCACTTTTCCATAAGCCGCTTTAAAATTTGAATTTTAAACTTAGATTATTTTATTCTAACTTAGTAGCATTTTATTTTTGTTTACATTTTTTTTTTATTTGTTTCTCCGTTTCATTGAATAAATAATTAAATATATATTTTTACAAATTTATTCACCTAATCTTATTTTGATAAACAAAAAAAATTAAGTAAACTAAAAGTTCACTAGACCCTAGAACAAAAATGTTCTCATAACAGGCGAATTATGGATTACTTCACCAACTAGCCCAGGCATTATTTAATTTTTTAAATAAATTCACATTCCTGGAGATTTTTACAAATTTTTTTAAAATTTATTTATTCAAAAAAAATTCATCTTGAGTGAGCAAAAATAATTAAAAAATAAATTAAAAAAATAGGATAATTTTCTTTTTAAGTAAAAAAAAAATAAGTTGATCTACATAGTATAATAGTAGTCTTGTTAATTCTGTTCTACTAAATGGATCCGAATGTTGGAGAATTACCGATTTATAAAAGAGTTGAAGTAGATAGCCTCAATTCTAAAGTTATCAAAAATCAAGAGCATTACAGGTAAACAGGGACCGAGTCCGTCTGCATCACGATACTCAGAAGACGCTTTAATAAGCTTGGGCATGTATTAAGATACCAACATACAGAATCCCAGAGTCGGTTTATTTTGGAATACTGGATTCAGGAGAAATCAATCCAGGAAGACCAACAATGACTTGGAGGAGAGCAATTGAAAGAGATGAAATTCAGATGGGATCAAACATAAATTGCTGCCAAGGACAGAATGGAAGGGATGTATGTACCACGGGAAGTAGAAGTTAGAAACAGAAACAGGAGAAGAAAAAAGTTGATCACATGATCATTTTTTATTTTATTTTTGAATAAATGTTGTTTTTAATTAAAATTTAGTAAAAAATAAACAAAAGTGAGTTATTAAATATTTTATCTTGTTTAATTCATTTTGTTTCTTATTAGATTAGTTTGATCAGGAGCTCGAGAATACTTTTACTTTTAGAATCGCTGATACAAACTATTGAAAGAGGTTAAAAGGAAAGAATAAGACTCATTGCAAACAATAATTATAATTATATTTAAACAAAAATAATTATATTTAAACAAATTTATAATGATGCTATGATTTTTGTTCTAATTGTTCATAACTTATCCTGCAAAAGAAAAAATTTCTTTTCAAATAATGTGAAAGTGTGCATATTAATCACTTATTTATTTGGCTGTGTATCAAAACATTGAATTTTAAAAAACATGGAAATTATCTTACACGAAAAAACGTAGAAAAATAAACATAGAAAAAAGGTAAACGAAGAAAATCAATTAACATAGAAAAATAACACAGAAAGCCACAACATATTAAACGTAAAAAATCAAATTAAAGAAAATTGATGAATGTAATTTAATAATCTAATTGTTTTTTATTTAAAATTGTTTCTTTATTCTTTTTTAAAAATAATTTACTAAATTTAATTCTTAAAAAATCACTTAAATTTTTCTATGATTTATTTTTTCTTTGTTTCTACCAAAGCTAATTTTTTGAGTTATAATTTATTTATTTTTCGATTTTTAAATTTCTACCATGAAGGCGATTTAAATAGAAAAAATATATAAAATATTATCAAATATTTAGTCTCAATTAAAAAGTTGAATTTTAGATAATTTTGAATGAATTTTTCAAAATTCATTTACAACTTTTACAGATTTTTTTTCAGATAAAAAACAAAAAAGAAGATTCATATTCATGCTACATTTAAACAAAAAGATACTTTTCGAAGATCGTATGATTTAATATAAGAATTTAACTTAGAATTCGAACGAATAAAAACTGACTATATGATTTTTTTTAAATAAATGCCTGAATCTATCGAAAAGAACTTTTATTTTCATTTTTATTTTTTATTTTAAATTATATACTACATGGGCGGTGTAAGTTACAAGAAAAATATTCGATTAAAAAAAGAACAAAAATTTAAATTTAAACTTAGACTTTATTTTATTATATTTAATTTAAATTAATTAAGTTTATTTTTTTAATTGTAGTACAAAAAATTTGACGTTTTTGAGGGATTGATTAGCCTGACAAAGTCAACTCTTGTTTATTTTTCCATTAAATGCCTTTTTAACTTTGCAAAAATAATGTTTGAGCAAGAAATGTTGAGTAGATTCTAGGCTTTAATCAATAATTTAAAGAAATTTTTACATAATTTTTATAAAATTGTGCACTTAAATTTTTTTATTAGTTGATCAATTCTATAATAGATATTTTACTTCCGCCCTGCTGAAATACAATTTTTTTAGCGCTAAAAATGTATTTTTTTTAATCTTAAGTTTAAAAAAAATAAAATAAATTCTGAATTTAAATTAAAAAAAAAGCAAACACTCTAAATTTATATATTTTAATTGGTTTCTTAAAAAGAATTAAGCAAAGGATATTTGATTGCAATTGATTTATTATTTTAATTTGAACATTAATAAATTTATTAATTGTCCATGATAATATTTAAAAAAAAGAAAATTAAAATCCATTTTAAGTCTAAAAATAATTATCTTACTTATTAAAAAAATTAATGCTTAAAATGCTTAATTTTTTTTAGCGACTCGTTGATCCTAATTTTTCATACTTGATCATATGTTTCAGTAAATAAATTCCTTAAAATTCTAGATGGTTTCAGTATGCATTACCAAAAAACAAATTTGAATGTTTTGGATTTTTTGAATCTGAATTTGAAGTTTTTTTCAACAAACTCTACAGACCTTTTCTGCAGAAATTAGCATTTTTTTAATTCAAATTTACCGTTTTGTATTCAAAAATATGCTGAAAGATATTTTCTCGAAATTACCTACTAACACAAACTTTGATTGAATTATTCATGAAATTTCTCTTTAAAAATAATCCAATATCAATATTTATTTTAAATTAGTGATGAGAGAAACAAAAATCTGTAAAATTTTTTTTTATTTTCTTATTTGTAAAAAAAATAAATAAAAAATTATATCAGGTGAGTCTATGAATTAGATCCAGGATCTATATTTTTTCTCTCTAACTTTTTAATTTTTTATCCAATTAATTGAAAAAAATTCTTTTTAATTACTGAAAATAGTTTACAAAAGTTACTTTTACGGATTTTGTCACGTAAATAAATTCTGAAAAGAAAGTAATTGATTTTCATATTAAATATTAAAATAATTCGAAACAGCTGAAAACAACTCAAAAATGTAAATTGAGACCACTTTTATAAGTTCAAAATTTTGCAAGCATTTTAAGACTTGTTCAAGAAAAAAAGATAATCTTTACTATAACAACATCCTGAAAAATTTAAAACCATGAAGAAATGATTCAATTAAATTTTAAAAAATTGCTTAGACAATGCATTTGGGAAGAATATTATATTTCTTTTATTTTCGATTTTTAAATATCACTTTGATTTTATGTGTGGAAATTTATGTTCAAATATTGGCCAAGAAAATTTTCCATTTAATCTAGACAATTTCTTCTTTTATTCTTTAAATTGAATTAAATTAATAAAAATAAACACTTTGGATTATCGATAGTAAAGAACTTTCATTTTATCCAGCTAATTTTGAACCTCCTCTAGGCTATAATAACAAGAATCGATAATTTAATAAAATAAAACTTTAATCTGATTACTTTTAAGACAAAAGTTTACGCTTAAACCATGAATGACAATAATATTTGAAAAAAAAAATATCTAAAATCCTTAAGAATGATAAATTTAGAAAAAATTGATTTGACCATTAGAATAATTAATAATTGTGAATTATAATTTTATAATTTTATTATATAATATTAGATAAGGATAATTCATATTATTTTTGATGACCATTATTTTTATAAATGATAAATATTTACATAAAAAATAAAGAGTTTTAAAATATTGGCTTTCTATTACTATTTCATCTGAAAGAAATGTCTTTTAGAAATGGGACTTGGCTTAAAATGTAATGAAGAATCTTGTTTCTGATAAGTTATCAGCTGGCTCTGATTACATTATAATTGCCTGCATCACAGGATTTGATCATATCTACTTCATGCCGGACACTGACCGTATCTCTTACTTATCTATTAGATAAAAATATGAATTAATATAAAAACTGAAAATATTTTCATATTTACTATCTAAAATTTTAGCAAAAAAACATGTTATCAATTATGAAACTTGTGTTGGTAAGTTTGAGTTTTTGCTGCGACATTCTTACAAGTAGAATGTTTGAGCGTATTGATGCTTTGTGACTGTGTGATGCTGTAGCTGCCAATTCAACTGAATTTGTCTAAAGCTGTTTTTAAACTTTTGATTGACATAGGCAAAACCTATTCTAGTATAGAAACATTCTATTTTTAAAAAAAGCATACCAATCAGTCACATGCGCTGTAAAATAATTTCTTAACTCGACAAAAAAGCTTACATTTGAATTCCCATGCAATTGCTTCTTAATTTCTCAGCAAGACCTTGTTCTCTTGATCTAGAAAAAGGATACCTGCTTAGTTTAAACTTCTCTCATCTGTTTACTAAATTAAACATTTCAATCAGATCTCCTCTCACTCTTCTTTCACTTGGTTTTGTTAGTCCGATTTTCGCCAATCTCATCTCATACCTCTTAAAGTCAACAATTCGGATTTTTGGAGCACGCTCGTGTACTTTCTTTAATGCATTCTCATTCATTTCTTACTTCAATTCCAGACCTGCTCTGAAAACTCTAAGTGTGATCTTACCATAGACTTGTTTTTTTCTCTCCTGACAAAAGATGATTAAAGCATTCCAAGCATCTTGTTTGCTTAGGAAGAAAAAATAAATTTTTTTTTATATTTTTGAATTTTATCAAAATCATTCAACAGGGGACTGAAAGGAAAATCCATGCCAAACTGCCCGGGAGTTCTCCTTAAACTATTATTTTAATAAAAAATAATATTTTTTTTCGTTAAGTTTTAATTTATTTTTAGGCAGAGGGCTTGCATCTATTGCCTCTTTTCAGCGAAATAAATTTGGCACATAGAAGTTAAAAATCAAATTTGAGTGATCATAATCATAAAAATCTAAAGAGGAAAATAATCTTTTCCCCTTTTAGATTTTTTTAATTTATTAAGCAATTACATTTACTAGTAAAAATAAGAAAGTCGAAAAATTTACCGAAATAACACTTTCTCTTGATCACATAATCAAAATACTTAAAATTTAAAAATTTAAATAAAAAATGAAGATTTGTAATTTTGAATATACAGTTTAAAACTTAATTCTATATTTGACTATTGTTAGATAATTTTTTGGAAAAAAAAATTTACTTATTTTTATCTAAACTAATAATTAAAATTACAAAAAAATAAAAATATTAATTCAGAATTTCCAAAAAATGAAATATTAATAAGAACAATAAAAGATGATCTAGGTCCTTCTTTTTTTCTTAGCGTTTATTGGAGAGGAATTTAAAAACTGATAAAAAGAAAGTTTTTTATGACCTCTTTTCATCTGATTAAGAGATAGAAACTTACCAAAGAAATCAAGAAGAAAAGAAATTTAATTTAAAACAAAATTAAAATAAAATAAAATTAAATTAAAATTAAAATTCAGGGTTTGGTAAGTTGTTTGTTTTCAAACTTTAAAATTTGAGAAGGATAGTGTTTTATAAAAATTGAATTAATAAAGAATCTAAGAGAATACCAAAATAGAATATTTGTACAAAGAAAAATATTTGGAAAAACAAATTTGAAAAAATTTCTGTCTTTCATGTGGCATTTTATGTCAGTAAAAATAAATCTATGATTAAAAATATTCTCTGAAAATATTATATTTGAAAATTTTAATTATTCGAGTCTTATTTATTATTGTACAAAATTCTTATCACATAAAAGATGAGTTGATATGCTGGAAAAATGATCAATAATTTTATTTTCGAATTGTTTGTATAAATTATACATAAATTCGTAAGAGTGCAAACAAATATAAAAATTAAATAAACAATTAAATACTTTCTAAGTGAATAATTTACTAACGGTGAACAAAAATTTCAATCTTCAATGCTTCAATCTTCAATGTACGATAAATTTTTAGAAATTTTATAAGCCTTTTTGATTGAGTAAAAATATAAAAATATTGTAATTATTTTAAGATATTTTAATTTAATTTTTCTACACATTTTTTTTTTATTGGTAAATCCAATTGGCGTTTTACAAATTTTTTTTACTTTTATTAAACAATTTATTAAAAATAATAATTTGAGGGTTTTTTAATCCGAATCTCCTTCTTTTGAACCTACTTATTTATAGAAATTTATATTATAAAAAAAAGTTAGTGATTTACAAAACTTTAATATCACTATTTGTTATTTTTATTTTCCAATTTAAATATCGTTAACATACTCAAGTAACTACAGGAGAATTCAAACTATATTAAACTAAATTTTATAAAATTAGATAAAAGTCAAAAATTATCTTATTTTTTAGATTATCCTCGTGCAATTATCTGAATGAAAAATTGCTTCAAAAATTCAAAGTTAACGTCAGATACTGTAATTTTTTATCTATTTTTTCAAATACAATTTGGGAAATACCTGGACTGGTTGGAACAGAAATTAGTCCTTACTTTAAGTTAAATATTTTGGAGTTTTGATTTTTTTAAAATTTTTGAAAAAAATATAAAAAAAAAACAAAAAAATTTTTGAAACTTTTTGTTTTACTTAATTTAAAATCAAATTGAAATATTAATATATTTGAATTTTTAATAATATCTTAATATTTTTTACTGGAGCAAATATCTTTGAATCATTGCAACCTGTCATAGAATGATGTCAACTTATGTGTTAATATGAAATAAAATTAGAAGGAAGGCTTAAAAAATAAATACGATTTGTGGGTAAAAATTCTAATTAACAGATTTAAAATCAGTAATACGAGCTTTGTGAATGCTTGCTAGCAATCAGGTACTATCTAGAAAGCAATTGTCATTTTAAGGAGAAAATTAGCGTTTCATCAAAGTATTGATATATCAAGAGATATTAACAATCAAGTCAAATCAATTGTATTTAAGAGATCAATTCAGGTAAATGGCACGCTGAGCTTCTAGCCAAGACAATTAAGCACTTGAATCTAATAAAATTTTCAAGTATTGTAACTCAAATATTGCCGAATTATTGCGGCTAATTTTATTACAACCTTTTTGTTGAGTGTAAGACTTATCTCGCTTTGATTGATTATGTGATTAGAATCAGACATTATCTTCTTAAAAAAATCTTTTTAAAGATTTGAAATATAAACGTGTTTCTAATAATATAATACTTATCCTATCTATCTTGTTATTGTTTGTACTAGGAAATAAAAAAGTTATTTTAAAAATTTAATACCTTTTGAAAAGGAAGTGAGTCAAATATTGAGTCTAAATTAGGTGTTAGAATTCTACAACTCAATTTTGACAGGAAGTAAAATTCAATTGGACAATAAAACGCCTTCAATTTAGTCTATAAAACCGATAGATATTTTTTATTTATTTCAGAACACTTCTCAATTGAATCACAGCAAGATGTCTTTTATGATTGAAAATATCCTGTCACCTTCGTTTGCCAAGAGGAAACAAGACCAAGAGTTAACACAGAGCATGCAGGTAAATAGCAGTTATGTTAACTTTTTTCTAGCTAGTCTGGCGTTGCGCTACAGTCCGGACGGCATCAACTCGTCCGGATACTCTACCGCGTCAACTTGTTCCGAGGACGAAAGAATCGAAACCCCTAGAGTTAAAAGGACAAAGAAAGAATGGGTTTGCGAAACATGTTCAAAGAGCTTTGATCGGCCATCTCTGCTCCAAAGACATATTAGAGTGCATACGGGAGAAAAGCCGCATGCGTGTGAAACATGCGGTAAGGCCTTTTCCACCTCATCTTCACTCAACACCCATGTGCGCATACATTCAGGTGAAAAGCCACATCAATGCAATGTTTGTGGAAAAAGGTTTACTGCCAGTTCCAATTTATACTATCACAAATTGACACATACGACCAACAAGCCTCACAAGTGTACAAAGTGTCCCAAGTCGTTTTCGACTCCTGGTGACCTACGCTCTCATGTACACACACATAATGGAACTTGGCCTTTTAAATGTGACCTTTGTGACAAAGGATTCACCAAAATGGCTAATCTCAAAAATCATATGCTCATTCATTCAGGTAAGAAATTTTTTTTTTTTACTTTTTGAAAATTTTAAAATTTTTTGTTTAAAGGAGAAAAACCATTTTCTTGTTCTTTGTGCGACAAAAAATTCTCGCTACTATGTAACTTAAAGTCTCACATTTCAAATCAGCATGTCAATGATGAAAATTTAAATGAAACAAATTAATTATTACTTTTTTAAAATTTCTTTTTGTTTATTTTTACCGGTGGATTTTCGAATAAAAATTTAAAAATATTTCAATTTTTTCTAAATTTAAAAAAATTAATCAAATTAATCAGATAAAATTGTGAAAAGCAGAATAATTATACTCTAGAATAATCTATTATATGTTTGGATTGGACGAATATTAAAAAAATATCTTTTTTGTCGACTTTTAAAAAAGATACCATACTATAGCTAGTCTAACCTAACCTCGCTCGGTTAATATTATGCCTTAGCCATTATTATTATTTTATTTTAGATTTATTTAAAAATAAAAAGCGATTGAAAAAATTAAAGCTGATGATTATAAAAAAAGGTTTTAAATAAGATACCAAAAGAAGGTCCATTGAAATCGATTACAAATTTTTAATAAAATTCCATAATTCTATATAAAAACACAAACAAAAAAATACATATCCCACCATAAATTAATTATAAAAAATTATAAAAAAAATAGTCATTAAAAATAACAATTTTATTATTTTTTACCATAAAAAATATTCTTTTAACCACAGTTAAAACATCTTCTACTTCTGGATGATTCGAATGCTGATTGCCGAATATACAAACGGTACCGCTTGTTTTTTTTACTTTTATTTCTAAGTTGAGTGTGTCGTTAAAAGTTTGTATTTAAATACTTGCAGCTGACATTTTAAAATTTATGATAAAGCAAAATTATATCATTTCATTTTACTCCATTCATTTGTATAAAGTAATTTTTTATAATTTTGACATTCTGGTATCAACAAATTTAAAATAAGGGACTTCTAGATCAAATAAGTGTTATTTCTTAATAAAAAGAGATTTTTTATTTATTTAAGACAATTTATATTTTTGTGGGTTATTTTAAAATTAGCGTATATTAATTTAATTTGTGTAGTAACCTACAATTTATTTAATCATTAAATAAATTTTTCTATTTTATCAAACTGAATACGCACAAAAAGAAATCATGAGCAAAAAAGTTCAGAGTTTTGAACATATATGTTATATTTTATGTTATATGTTATAAATTTAATGTTTAAATAAAAATATTCTTATATTTTGAATTTGGAATTAAAAAATACTCAAAAACTTTTTTTTGTTTGGTTCATAAATAAGGATAGAACTTCAATTTCTGTTTTAAAATGACTAAAAGCAAATTGAAGACCATGGACTTTTCTAAAAAGACCGAAAAATCCAAAAAAAATTGACTTTTAATAGGGTGAATATTGAAAAATGTATTTATTTATTTAATCGAATTAAGTCTCAAGTAAAAAATTATTCAAAATACTTATTTTAAATTTATTTTAAATTTGACCAAGAAAAAATTTCAAGATTATATAAAGCTTTTCTGAAGAATCTTCAGTAGTTCGAATCCAAGTGAAATCAAGTAAACACAAGTGGGTTTGAGTGTTGTGCTAAAGCTATAGTCAACTGGTTTGAGTTGATTGCCAAATCATTGCTCTGGATGTTTGTTCCATCAAAAAAATGGAACCTGGTATAAGAAAAATGATTTTAACTCATCCGTCCAAAATAGAAAAAATAACGTTGTCGGTCAAAATGTGTCAATTTTTACCCAATAAAAAAAGGAAAAATATTTTTTTAAGATTTTATTTGAAAATGAAAAGTTAGATACAATTAAAATTCTTGAAGAGTAGGCTGAACATAGTCAAACTTGTCATCACTAACTTGATCGTCTCCCTCTATCTGTTTAGGTGAATAGCTGAAGGTTTTGAAAGAATGATAACTCATTTTTTTAAATTTTAATTGAAAAAAAGAGAAAGGTTTTAAAGACAAAGTTATAAGCCGTTTACTTCAACAGACCTATCTATCAATAAAGTTTTGTCAAAAGATTTAATTTAACTAAGCGAAATTCAAAATAAGATCAGTTTTCGTTATTTTTTTTTCTTTTAAACAATGAGAGAAAATTTAATAATTAAAATAAGATCAATTTTTCGGTATTTTCATTTTTTCTATTATAAAGACAATCAATTAAACAATAGGAATCAAATAAATCAATGAAAATAGATTTTAAAACTTGGTAAAATTTGACTAGAATGGATTAAATTTGATCCGAATGGAACGGTAAAAATTCAATTTCCTATTATTGCTGAAGCTAAAATTTAAAATAAGTTAAAATTCAAAATTACTTAATTTTATTTTTCATTTAACAAATAATTTAGGCAAAACCCTGGTCGGTTGGAATGGATACTTAATCCTTCCTTTCAGTCACATGTTTTAAATTTTGATTACAAAAATGTTAAGATTGCAATAAAAAACTCAAAAATTTAAGATGTTGTATAGAAAATGAAATCGACAATAAGAATTTATAAAATGAAAATTACTTAAAAACCTTCTTTTAATTATTACTTTTGAGTATGATAATTTAAATTTGATTATAGACTTCAATTTGTCAATTTTTTATTTATTTTTTTTAATTCTGTTTCCATTCCTTTGGATTCGAAAAAAAGTCCAAAAATAATGGTAGCCGAAAAACGTTAATTATATTGAGATAATATAATATGATCATTTCCAAAAAAAACAAAGTTGTCATGAGACAAACGTGAGTTTAAAATAAGAATCAAAAACTGGGTTGTCCCTAATTTCCGGACCCGGACTCCTGAAAACGGACTCACGGACCCGGACTTTCTGAACCTAATTTAGGGACACGGACTTAAAAAAAACCATACCTAATTTACGGATCCGGACTAACATTTACTATAATCCGGACTCCGGATCTGACTTAAAGTACTAATTACGGACTAAATGTTTTTACTCGCAATCAAAAATTTTTTGTTTCAAATAAAATTGTAATATTTTTTTACAATTTCAAAATTTATATATTAGTTAAAGAATTATTTCCAAACATTTCAAGTAAATGTATAATTGTTACAGAGAATGAAAAAGCTATAAGAAATTCAATTGAAAATATTTTTGGTAATAAATCTGTATTGTGCTGGAATAATTTTTTTAAAACAATTGAGAGATGGTTGGTATTTTGACAAAAAAACAAAAAAATGTTTTGTCATTAATATTAGAATCAAAAACTTCGATTTTAAAGATTTAATTACTGAATGTGATTTAATTGTAAAACTGGAAGATTTGGCTATTGGTGCTTTAAATGTAAATAATGAAAATTTTAAAGCTTGTTTTACCCAAGACGGGTTTGAAGCTTTAAAGTCAGTTTTGAAAATTAAAAAAGAACTGTTGAGTCCAAAAAGAGGAAAAAAAATTAAAAATTAAACTTTATATTTGTTTTTTTTTATTAATTTTAAAATCTTGTTGCCAAGCGATAAAAGCGTCACTTAAAAAGATAAAAATATCCGATTAATTTTTTGCTGTAAATATTAAATAAAATTATTTATTATTTTTTAATTTTGTGTAAAATTTTTTTTTTCTTCAGTTCGAGTCCGTAAATTAGTCAATATGGAGTCCGAGTCCCTATTTTAGAAAATTTCTTCTTAGTCCGGGTTCGGATTTTAGTCGTAATTTATTTTAAGTCCGTGTCCGTAAATTAGGTTCAGAAAGTCCGGGTCGGTGAGTCCGTTTTCCGAAGTCCGGGTTCGTAAATTAGGGATAACCCACAAATTGAGCTCATTAAGTATATTATATTTTTAAAAAGGTCTTTTTAAATGATTACCATTATTCGATTTAAAAAGTATTGTGAAATTCAAATACAAATTGAACAAAAATTCTTTATTTTTTATAAATTAAAATTTATAAATAACATTGAAAAAAATACTGCAACATGGTTCAACTTACTTTGTTGCACTTTTTTAACCAAAAAAAAAATTCTGATGTAAAAAACACAAAAAATAAAACATCAAAAAGATTTAAATTGATCATTGATTTGATTAACTTAAAAAAAAAGAAAATAAAAATTTTATTTAAGTTAAAAAAATGCATCAAAGTATGTTGCACTTTGTGGTTGTATTTTTTTAGATATTTTTTATTAACTTTAATCTTAATTGATCAAACATTGACGAATTAAATCAAGAACAAAATTGTCGCCACAATTTTTCTTATTTCTAGAAATTTAGAAAAAAAAGATTTAATAGAAATCTGAAAAAACAACGATTTAGTCATTTCTTTATAGAATCCTTTTGTATTGATTATTTTTATATGGCTTTGTTTATGTCTTTGGCAATGACGTAGAAACATGATGTGAACAACTCCGGTACGCTGTATTTTAAAAAAAATTTCTGTTTAGTTCATATTGAGTTGTCTTTATATGTTGTTGTATGTTGTAAAAAGTGACAGAGTTTTGCTAAAGCGTTTTTATTTAAACAACCGAGTTATTTTCTATAATTAATATTTTTTTCTTATATTTAATTCAGATTGAGTGCCAAAGGGTATAAATCAATCATTGGAACCAGAAGATTAAATTGTCATTTAAGTAAAATAAAATTTTATTAATTTTTTTTAAAACAAAAATACACGAATATCAATTAATTTTGCAAAGACACTTTTTATAAATATTTGAATCTTAAATAGGTTCCGATTTTAAACTAAAAATAATTATTTAAAAAAAATACTGTAAGCATAGGTATTTCAAGGTTAGCCTTCCAAATGACTCCTGTATTATTATAAATTTGTTCTAGTAGTATGGTTGTTGTCAATGAATTCACTGATGATTGTGATACGGTTTTAGTTGATTTAATCGATACAGTTGATGACGAAAACTCCTTCAATTGAATATTACAGTGATTTGTGGAACATACATGAGCTGGCTGAAGGTATGCGTTTGAGAATAAAAAGCCGATTTCACTTGCACAATTTTGTTCGATTCTTCCTAAAGCTGTCAATTCAGCAATCTAATCATCAAAAATTTATTTAAAATTAAATTTAAATTAAATAATAAAATTATTTATCTACATAGCAATTTTTTTCTTCTGGTAAGCATTCTTTTGATGTCGCATTTATAGCTGAATCTTTTGAACAATTTAAACAATAATAGCATTTCATTGAATTAACTATTAATATTTCATTAATTATAATTAAAAAAATCAAGACTAAAAAATTCATTCTAAATCGTTTATTATCAGAAAATTTTCGAAAATTTCTTTAAATAGGTACTAAGATGGTATTTAAAATTTTTACTTATCGGATGATTATTTAAACGACATTTAATTATCCAAAATAAAGTTTTGAAGCTCAAGTGTTTTTACGCAAAAATAAATTTGAAAGTTTTAAAATCAACTAATTCCCTTGGAATAAAATCAGCCTTGTACAACAATGGAGAAAATAATAAAAAGAGTTATGATTGAACATCTTGAAAAAAATTAGAGTTGTTTTTAAGTCACAAGTCTTAAGTCATGTCAAGTCATAACTTTGACTTAAATTTTTGAGACTTAGACTTAAAACTGTGACTTAAAAACAAGTCTGAAAAAAATAAACTGATAGCAAAGGAACAACTGAGATCTGTAGCAAAAAAGTCATGTGTCAAAATAATCTATTGGAAAAATAGACAAAGTTAGGCATGGTGAATTTTGGCACAAAAATAAAAAACATAATGTAAAAAATGCCAAAGCTTTAAATCGGACCGACCAAAACATGATTTGTAATTTTTGCAACTGATACATCCTTTGTACTACCACTTAAAGTTGAGCTGAATTTTTAATATAATTCAGCTCAACTTGATCTGTTCTTTAACTGGACTTTAAATTTTTGTGCCAAAATTCAAAATTCCCAAAGTAACAGGTCATGAAACGAGGCTTCACTTAAGTAATTATATTCAAGGATTTCGCAAAAGGCTATAAATTGGTTTTGTAACTAAAATTGATTTTTTATCACTAAAATAAATTTACTTTATAAAAATCCTTTATGAATAGAATAACTTTCTATAAATTGGTTTTGTAACTAAAATTGATTTTTTATCACTAAAATAAATTTACTTTATAAAAATCCTTTATGAATAGAATAACTTTCTATTAACGTGTGATGCATAAGTAAATGGACAAAAGTTAAGTTAACTTGCCCGATCATGCAAATGATCAGGAGATCATATATATATTTATTTATAAACTACTAAAAATTAGCTATAATATTGCAAAAAAAAATTTTTAAAATGGGACTTTCTGTGTCTGAACGAGAGGCTTTTCGAAAAACAGTCAAAAATATGATTTCACAAATGGCAAAATCCGACATTGTGGCGCACTTTACTAAGCAAGGAATCGCTCGAAGCATCAACCGTATTCAAATTGGAGATCCGATCAAGGACAATAAGAGAACGGGTCGTCCAACTACCTGGACAGCTGCAAGGAAGACAAAACTGAATAGATTGACCAATAACCGAACTGGAGTGAGTCAAAGGCGTCTAGCAAGAAAATTTAATGTCCACCAGACAATAGTTGGCCGGCAGTTAACAAAAATGGATATTTCATATCGTAAACGTGAAAAAACACCAAAATATAGCGCCGTACAGCATGAGAAAGACAAGAAATTGAGTAAAAATCTTTCAAATATGCTATATCGTTCACCATGTTCGCTTATTTTGGACGACGAAAAGTACTTTACTTTGGCGGGCGACAACATGCCGGAAAATTCTGGATATTACACAAATGACAAGTCTACTAGTCCGGACAGTGTTCGGTTTGCTGGAAAAGAGAAGTTTCCAAAGAAGGTGCTTGTTTGGATAGCCATATCGGATCGAGGTATGTCGAAGCCTCTTTTTCGATTATCAAAGTCGGTTGCCATCAATTCGAGCATCTATATCGACGAATGCTTGAATAAACGACTGCTCCCATTTATACATGAGTATCATGAAGACCTTGACTACGTTTTTTGGCCTGACTTAGCGTCTGCTCACTATTCTATGGTAAGCACAACATGGATAAACGAAAATGTAAATAATGTGACCAAAGATATCAACCCGCCAAATGTTTTGAGATATTCACTTTTAATTTTTGTACATTTACTTATGCATCACCCGTTAATTAACAAAACTTTTTAAAAAACTTTTTTCATTTAAAAATATTTTTGAATTATTTCCAAAATTTAATATAATTTTTTCACCAAATTCTAAATTGATTGATTTGAAAAGTGAATCCGATAGCAGTTTTATTAAAAGAATGGACAATCAAGCAATTGAGAGATAAATATAAAGACCAAAAAGAAATAAAAAGGCTCCGAATATTTTGAAGTATAAAAGTAATTTTAAGATATTTAATTTTTTTTTCCAACAAAAAATAAACTATTTCTAAATTGAAAAGTCTTTTAAATATAAACAGTATTTTTATCTTAATAAAATCGACATTAACGCTAAAATTTATTTTAGTAAATTAAGATATAAGATAGAAGTAAATCTATTAAGGTGAAGTTAGATTAGTGATAAACAAAGTAAAGGCTCACTTGGATCACTTGTTACTGGGTTTGCTAAAACAAATGAGGCGAAAATAGAAATTGTAGGAAATTGGATTGGTTAAACCTCCAGTATTTCTATCTTTCCTATATTCATTAAGCTCTTTTTTAGTATCAATTGATTCTTCATCTTCGTCAAATGAATTTTCAGAGTCTTCAAAGTTGAGCTTTTTCTTTAATGAATGGGCCTTTATGCTTCCCTCTTTTCTAGCATCAGCAATTATTTCATCAAATCGTTTTGATTTGAAAAGATCAAAAAGAAAAATTTTAGCCTTTTTGATTGTACAATTACGTTCATTTCAGTTTATGAACTCGAATTCTTTATAAAAAGGGTGTAAGAAAATTGATACTATTAAGAAATCATTTGATTTAAGATCATATATATTACAGTAGTCATCATAAGATTGTTTTAAAGCAGCTTTTAAATCTTTGCTAAACCTAATATCATCTTCCTTTACTCCTAATTTTGTTTCAATAAATTTTAATCCAGGTATTATCATACTAGTCGTCACATAAGTTTCTCCATTCATTATTTCACTTTACTTATTAAAAGGACCCAAACATTTTAAACTTTGAGAAAGAATTTCTACCTCTTCTTCATTTAACAAATTTGAAGCTAGATGTCTATATTCTGGTAAGTGGAAAATTGCATCAACGTAATTATGAAGTTTTAAAATGCGACTTAGCATTAAATAACTAGAATGTCATCTAGAAGAAACATCTTGAGTGAGCATTAAAACACTTTCAGAATTTTTCTGATAACTTTCTAAAAGACATTTTAGCTGGGAAGAATGATTAAATGAAGGGCAATGTGAAATTTTAGTACAAAAATTACAGTACAAAACGTAAAAAGTTTATAATTTTTTTTCTAATTGTGCAAAAATGGTTCTGTAAAGAGTACAATATTGTACAAATTTGTACAAACGAATTCCAAGCTCTGCAGAAACTCTGCAATTTATTGCATAGTTAAATTAAATATTTTTTGATGGTGTGCATTTTACAGAAAATTGCAGAGTTTTTGCAGAGCTTGGAATTCGTTTGTACAAATTTGTACAAAATAATTTGTAACCAATTCTATTCAATTCCTGGCTATGGCTAACCAAAATTAGCTAAACTTTATTTTTGTCAAATTTAGACAAAATTAAAACACAAATGAATAAATTTGAATAAAGGAATAAAATTTTTTGAAAAAATTTTCGCCTTAGTCGATTTTTGAGGCTATTAGTCGACAACAAGTCGATTTTCTGAAAATTGGAGTCGATTAGTCGACTTTGGTCGAGTCGACTCACAATACTAATAATTAATAATTTTTTAATTGTTTTATAGACTATTTAATGAAATATATAGTAGGAACATGACACATCATATTTACATTAATTAGCAGAATATAAAGGAAAAAAAAGAGAAAACGTGAACAGTTTTTCCTAATTTTTGGAAATCATAGATCTAAGATTTAATTGCGGTCAAATTCAAACGAAAAAATAAAATTATCTTTTTAACATGATTTTTGATTAATTTTTAATTGGTAAATAAAGTTATAATAAATATGTAAAATATTAATTTAATACATTTAAAAAGAATTGCTAATTTAATTTATATGAAATTAATTTTTAAGATTTAATTATTTTATTTCAAAAGGTTTAATTTTAATTCTTATACATAAAGTTTTTTTTAAATCAAACTTACAAATTTCTAATGCCTATTTCATAACAAATTAAAAATGTTTTTGGAAGCATACATTTATTTGTTTTCATAAATTCATAAATTTTCATAAATTTGTTTTTTGAAAAAGTCTTCTAACTTTCCTCAGTTCCTTAATAGTTAATACAATATTATTCGGTAAACTTGATTTAAAAATTTTCTGAGATATGAGAGGTGTACTTTTTAAAAACAAACATGGTTTAAAAAAATAATAAAATCAATTGAATCAATCGAACATATTTTTAAAATGAAAATTCTCGAAATTCAAAAGTAATTAGTTTGTATAAAATACCTTTAAAATATTTCTTACTAAAAGAATCGATATTAAATATTCAATAAAAAGATCTAGGTTACTTAATAATAACTCTTTTGAAATCGATTTTATAATTTTGAATATTTCTAGCTGGATAATCAAAGAGCATGAAATTTACTGTGGTATAAAAAAGAGCTAATGGTCGGCCAACAAGAATATTCAAAAAAAAATCAATCAACTAAGCCTTAAAATGTCTTTCGATTTTCAACTAGCCGCTGCTTCAGCTTCCCTTCCATTATCTCTGGACAACAACTTTGCCCAAACTTCATTACCAACTCCAATTTCATTCAATTCAGCTCCATTGAGCGTTCCAATTGATTCTTCGTCATTTCAATTCTTTTCTCCACCATATTCCTCTGATGCTTCATTGGCTTCATCATCCTCTTCATTCCCTAGTTTTTATTAGATGTTTTGCACTTATTCTTTTCTATTAGATCAAATAAATGATATTGAAAGAATAATTTTTATTTAAATCTTTTTGTCAGTCAGTATCCTCTCCTTTTTCATTGATTATTGACATTATTCAAGAAATTAATTATTTAGTCATGCAAGCAGAGGATTGAGGGTTAAAACCCGCTGAAAGTGGAAAAATCTTCAAAATATAACTTCAGTGCATGACGAATGTTTAAACCCCTTTCATCATAAAAAAGGGGAACTGGTTTCGTTCCTTACCTCTGTGTCAGGTCGGAGCCGTTGCTTAAAAGGTACTGGAAAAGGAGATTAGTGCAACACTATTATCCACTAGGATAGAAAGGGATAAATTATTATTATAATTATTATTATTTAGAAAATGATAAATAAAATTAGATCTAGCTTATAAATAAAATTAAATCAGAAGATACTGACATGATATTTTTCATTATTTATGATTCAGAAGATCAAACAGATCTTATTAAAGACAATAAGTTCTTACTGGTTAATAAGTTGAGAAAAAATTTGTGTCCATTTTAATTTTATTTTAGATTATCACACTAATTTTTTCAATGATAAGTGAAATTAAAATAATTTTAAACTATACAAATAAAATTTTTTATATAAAGTTTAAAAAATGAATTCAAATTATCCTAGATCCCGAAGAAGACTTGTGGTCGAAACACGTCGATCGTATTTTGAAATAATTTTTTCATTTTTTAAAAATAAAATATTTTTATATTATTCTCAATCAATTATTCGTTTTATTTTGCAATATTTGTTTATTAAACAAAAACATGGTTAAATTCAAAATCTAAATCATGGTAAAAATATTAGAAGCTACGTCAGAAAAAAAAATAAAATCCAAAAAAAAAGCTAAATAAAATAAAATAAAAATAATAGCATATTAAGGAAATAAGTTATTTAAATAGCTAGTGACTGTTTATACATGTTTAAATATTTAAGGATTCAGGAAAAAAAGAAGAAATAACTATTAAGGTAGCAATTAATCAATGGAGTCAGTATTCAATAAATATTGATTCGAAGCCAGTCTTATATTCTTCGACCAACAAATGAAATATAATGGCACACATCTTTTAGCACCCCTTTAAGCATTTTAAAATAATCTGTAATTTCTCAAAAAACCATAAAATCTAACTCATTGATTATTCTTACTAACTTTGAGGCGTTTTAATTTTCACCTTAAACATTAAGTTTTTTTTAAATCAAACTTACAAATTTCTAATGCATATTTCATAAAAAATTAAAAATGTTTTTGGAAGCATACATTTATAAAATAGAATCAAAACAAATCTATTTGTAAGAAATTTTAAATACAAGAGTGAAATTCACATGAAATTAATTCTCGTTTATAAGAAAAAACTTAAGGTAAAAGAATTGAAATTACATCTTTTGAAATCAAAAAATTGAATCTTAAAAATTAATTTCATCGTTATTTGCGTAAAGACACTAGATCAAGAAAAAAATGTTGGTAATTTCATCAAATGTTCATTGTCTAAATAAAGTTCTGATTGATATAAATAAAACAATTTTTAAGATAGGAAAAAGAAAAAGAATTTAAAACCTTGAAAAATGAAACTTTATTTTACTGGATTTGTTTTGACGATTCTATCATGTTTGGCTTTCAAAATAGCAGCTCAACAATGCCAGAGTAGCTATGAGCCATTTTTTAATGGTACATGCATGTCACCGGGTGATTGTACCGGTGCCATAATTAACAACAAATGCCCTGGTAAATTGAAATGCTGTATTCCAGAGAATGATACAATCTATGCAATGCCAATATTTATTACCAAGTCCGAGTTGGAAGACATTCTATCTATTACAAACAAAAGAATTGAATATATTAGTAAAGTGTTAATAGGACCGAGTTCTACTAATCCAACATGCTTTCAGAAAGCATTCTACTTAAGTCAGCTGGCCCATGAGTCAAGTAATTTTATGGAATCTGAAGAATTGGGAAGTGATTCTAGTTTTAATGCAAAATATGATGGAGTGAATGGAAACAAAAACCCAGGAGATGGTAATATTAGAATTTTTTTATTTCCTTTTAATGACCCCTGTTTTAATTTAAAAGGTGCTAAATATAAAGGAAGAGGCTTCATTCAATTGACTGGTCGATCTAATTATCAAAAAGCTGGACGTGATCTTGGCATCGATTTAGAAAATCAACCTGAATTGGCAGCTTTTCCTTCGATTGCTTCAAAAATAGCCAAATGGTTTTGGCAATTTGGCGCAAAAGAAAATCTAAACACATTTTCAGATGGTACTTTTTACGGATTTTCAAGGATAACAAGTTTGATTAATGGAGGTTTGACTGGTTTCAAAGAACGAGTGGAATTATTGGAAACAGCAGCAAAAACACTTCAATGTGGTGAATTAATGAAAGGTAGTGGTGAAAATTGTACTATCAATGGAAAACAAGGTGTTTGCAAACCTATTTGTAATGTTGGAATGGTAGGAAAAAAATTCTGTGGTTGTAATGGCAAAACTGTGGCTAATCAGTGCCAAGGTCCAGCAAATATTAGGTGTTGTGATGAAAAATGTTCAAATAATATGGATCTTACATTTGTTCTTGATTCTTCTGGTAGTGTTGGTACAGCTAATTTTGAGAGGACTAAAAATTTTGTTCGTCAATTTGTTGATAAACTACAAATTGGTCCAAATAACACTCAAGTAGCTTTAGTAAAATATGCAAGTTCGGTTAAAATCGAAAACTATTTGAATTCGATAAGTTCAAAAAGCTCTCTTTTGACATTTATTTCAACAATTGCTTACACTGGTGGATCAACAGCTACTGGAGATGCTTTAAACGCTTGTTTCGAAATTTATTCGCCTGCCAAAGGAATGAGAAATTCTTCGACAGGAGTCAGTAAAGTAATTGTTGTTCTTACTGATGGTCAAAGTAATATAGGCGAAAAACCAATTCCTGTTGCTGACGCATTAAAAGCGCAAAAAATCTCCATAATAAGTGTTGGAGTTGGACAAAATTTAAATTTAAATGAACTTAATGGTATATCGTCAAGAAATCGCTTTTATAGAGCAAATGATTATAATCAAGTTTCCTTGATTTACGATGAATTAAATCAGGTATCATGTCTTCAGCCAGCAATAATTCCAAACAATACAGCACCAATTGAAGTTGATAAAGACACATTTAAATATTTTACATATAATATTCAAAATTTGAACTCAACATTGGCTATTTACATTAATATAAACATTCTATTTGGAGATGTAAGGCTATTTAGTTCTTTGACCAACGAGAATCCAAATGATTATGAGGTTCTTGATTTGAGTGATACAAACAAAAGAAGTTTTAATGTGAAAAACGATCAAAATTTATTAGAGCTTAATTCAAAGTCAAATTATAGTCAAGTTTATATTGGTGTCAAAGGCTTAATGGATTACAATCAATTTTCAATCGAAATCAATGAACTTAAAGAAGTGCCTATTCCAGAAACTATAACAAATTTGATTCCGATAAATTCTGAGATAAGAATTAAATCAATTTATGCTTTATGCATTTCTTGCTTCTTTATTTTTCAATATATTTATAAATTTTAGATTATGTTTAAAACATTAAATTTTTTTTTTTTTAATATAATTTTCAAATTTATTATAAATTATAAATTAAAATAAATATTCAAGTCTCATTTAATTATCTTTAAATCAATTATTAGCATGAAAAATTTTCCAAATAAAATTTACCAATTAAACAATAAAAATTTATTAATTACATAATTCTAATTTATTATTAGAAAAAAGGAAAAAATCAACTTTTCTATAAAGAAAGTTTTTATGTCTTGATTAAAAATAATCATCTTAAAGATGATGTGTAAAATTGCCTCACATTTTTTACTTTTATTCTTGTCCTTAACTCTCCTTTTTAGTATGAACCAAAATTGGCTTTGTATCATATTAAATGATTGGAGTGTTGGCAATGGTCGTGGTTTCGGTTCGGATTTTAATGAGACTAGGCATGGGCCCTTGTAATACGTCTGGGGCCTAGGAGCTTGAGTAGATCTTGTCTTGGCAGTCGAGCCTGGGACTGAATAAGTGTTTCAATCCTAAAATCACTAACTTGTATTCATTTATTACATTTAAAAAAATATTTTCTTAATTTAATAAAGATGACTCTAACAAATCTTATTACAAAAAATTTCATAAAAAAACTTTTAGCATATATGTTAATAGTTTTTAAAAAAGTGTAAATTGAACAATTAAAACTTTATTATAGCATTTACTTTTCAAAATTTCATGTTTGGTAAAAAAAAAATTTAAAATTTGTGGATAAGTAACTAAGAACCAAAAATTAAATAGCTTCGATACTTTAATGTATTTTTTCAAAATCCGAAGCTTAATATCTCCCACGGTATGGTTATAAGTTTAAGTTTAAATTTATAATTATCTTAGATTTGTTGAAGATTATCAATTATAATTTTCAAAATTTAAGATACTAATTTAATTTAAATATAATAGAATTTAAGATTTAACTTAAAATAATTCAATAATGAGAGTTATTTTTTTTATTTAAAGCAGATGTCAAAAAATTAAGATAATTCGTCGCTTTCAAATTTCAAAAACTCAAATACGAACCGTTCTCCGCCAAATTTAGTTCTATTTTAAAAAAAAAAAAAAAAATTAAAAACGATATGTTGAAATATCTAGAGGTTAGACATGTTTAAATATTTGGAAGTTCAGGAAAAAAAGAAGAAATTATTAGGTAGCAGTTACACAATGGAGTAGGATATTCGAGGAATCTTGATTCGAAACCTTCTCTATATTCATCCACCAGTCTGACGACCAGTGGAACAGAATGACTCAATTCTGTTCTGACATATCTCTCACTCAACTCAAAGAGTCGATTTGAAACTGTTAATAGTTTAAGTTTATTGAAGGCCTCTTGGTCCATGTGGGACCCCTGCTTTTATTGGGTATTGATCACTTAGATGACCATTTACATTTACAATAAAATATCTGGAATGAAGAAATGATTTTATCCAGAAAATAAGATAGGGAGGAAGTTTTATCTTAATTAATTTACAAATGAGTCCCTCATGCCAAACTCTGTCAAAAGCTTTAGAAATGTCGAAATAAAGACAACATGCTTTTTTCTTTCTATTAAAGGATTCTACTACCTTTTGAATAAGAAAGTATAGATTGTCTGCTGTTCGCCTATGTTTTCTAAATCCTGACTGCTCCTTAATTAGTAAGTTATTTTCCTCAAGAAAATTATAGATTCTTGAGTAAACAATACGTTCAAGTAATTTCCCGAGACAACTTGTCATACTAATAGGACGATAGTTAGAAGGGTACTGGGTTGGAGAAGATTTTTTCGGTATCATAGTTATACTTGCTATTTTCCAGGCTTTTGGGACTTGACCTTGTTCCAAACTCATGCTAAAAAGCTGACTTATTTCAACTAAAACCTCATATGGTAGATTTTTTAACATAAGGTTGTGAATACGATCAAGACCAGGTCCTGCCACCTCTTTTAGCTTTTTTTAAGAGCCCATAATTTCTAAAGTAGTTATTGGATCTTTTAGATTAATACCTGCCTTATTTTTTAAAAAATTTGAGATTATATCTGCTATTTCACAGTCATTTTCAGATATAACATAAACTTGATGTGGACTAAAAGTTTTTGCTAAGACTTCATGACGTTAATGAGTTCAACTTCATGACGATTTATATAGGTTTCCTAACGTTTTTTGATTAGACATCATTTTTTGTTTGACAGTATCTTAATTAGATTTAGCCTTGTATTGCAAAGATCTTTGATTTCTTCAGCAAGTTTATTAAAATTTTATTTAGAATCAAATTTAATACCTAGAAACTTAATTTCTTTTTGGCTTGGTTTTGTGAAATTTAGTACAATAGAACAGAACAAAAGTTAAAAATTCTTATAACTTTTCTTTTAAAAGTCAGAAGCAAGCTCTGTAAATGCAACATGGTGCAACATTCAAAGTTGCACTATTATCAACAATATGGTAAAACTCTGCAAATTTAGCATAATTTAAATTTGGACAAATTTGGCTTTAGTGCATTTTGCAGAGAGTTTGCACATCATTAGCAGACTTTGACTTTTGGTGCAACTAAGTATGTTGCACTTTGTTGCGCCTACAGAACTAATTAAAAGTCTTAAGAAAAAAAGTTATAAGCTTTTTTAGCAACAATTTTTGTTCTATTTTTTTATTTTGTACCAAATTTCACAAAACCTTTGGCTTTCTATTCAAATTCAATAAAATTTTAAGTTAAGATTTTAACTTTCTTTCTTGTACTTAGAGAAGACTACTGAATACGACCTTTCAACTGATTACTTCATTTTCCACTTAATTAGCCATTATTAATGAGGAAGAAACTAAAATAAAATTACACCGCCGGGACTTCTAACATTCCTGAGTTCCTTAATAGTTAATACAATATTATTCGGTAAACTTGATTTAAAAATTTTCTGAGATATGAGAGGGGTACTTTTTAAAAACAAACATGGTTTAAAAAAATAATAAAATCAATTGAATCAATCGAACATATTTTGAAAAAGAAAATTCTCGAATTTCAAAAGTAATTAGTTTGTATAAAATACCTTTAAAATATTTCTTACTAAAAGAATCGATATTAAATATTCAATAAAAAGATCTAGGTTACTTAATAATAACTCTTTTGAAATCGATTTTATAATTTTGAATATTTCTAGCTGGATAATCAAAGAGCATGAAATTTACTGTGGTATAAAAAAGAGCTAATGGTCGGCCAACAAGAATATTCAAAAAAAAATCAATCAACTAAGCCTTAAAATGTCTTTCGATTTTCAACTAGCCGCTGCTTCAGCTTCCCTTCCATTATCTCTGGACAACAACTTTGCCCAAACTTCATTACCAACTCCAATTTCATTCAATTCAGTTCCATTGAGCGTTCCAATTGATTCTTCGTCATTTCAATTCTTTTCTCCACCATATTCCTCTGATGCTTCATTGGCTTCATCATCCTCTTCATTCCCTAGTTTTTATTAGATGTTTTGCACTTATTCTTTTCTATTAGATCAAATAAATGATATTGAAAGAATAATTTTTATTTAAATCTTTTTGTCAGTCAGTATCCTCTCCTTTTTCATTGATTATTGACATTATTCAAGAAATTAATTATTTAGTCATGCAAGCACAGGATCGAGGGTTCAAACCCGCTGAAAGTGGAAAAATCTTCAAAATATCTCTGCAGTGCATGACGAATGTTTAAACCCCTTTCATCATAAAAAAGGGGAACTGGTTTTGACTGTGTAATAATAGCGGTGTAGATGATTAACTTGATGCAGTAACATTTGTGTCAGGTCTTCATTCCCTAGCTTTTATTAGATGTTTTGCACTTTAAAAGCTTTTTCTCTAGTTTTAGACAAAAACAAATACTTTATTTGCTTATCAAATTTTCCCAAACATTGCAATTCCATTCCAATAATCTCCTCTAATTTTGAATAGGCTTCATCATC
Source organism: Brachionus paranguensis (assembly GCA_016802215.1). Classification (NCBI taxonomy): domain Eukaryota; kingdom Metazoa; phylum Rotifera; class Eurotatoria; order Ploima; family Brachionidae; genus Brachionus; species Brachionus paranguensis. The sequence goes on from JAESIX010000004.1 coordinate 767,763, forward strand.
CATTCTCTAAATGATTTTTTCTTTAAATTTTATTTTTCAATTTTTTTTAAAATATTTACTAATTTAAATTTAAAACATTCCATAAATATTGAATTAATTATTGAAGTTATTAATTCATTTCTAAGCCACAGAATCAGTATTAAAAAGCTCGATTTTATAAATTTATCATTCAATTTCAAAATTGGATCTAGTTGTTCATCATTTTCTGTGTAAATAGTTGACCAGGATTTGAACCTGGATAGTCTTAGTAGAAATCAAGCGCTCTACCACTCGACTATCGCAACTCTTTTGTATTTTTTTTTAATTCTCATTTTTAAATAATTTGATAATTTTATACTTTACAAGTTGAAGCAATTTAATTGTTATTTTTAAAGAAATAATAGTAAGAAAAAATTTTCAATTTCAAAATGAGCTATTCTCACTTACAGGAAAAAATGATGCTTTGTGTTGTCCAAGGGAATTTTTTAAATTTGCTTGGTTTTTTAAATTTATTCGATTTAGGTTTTGGATTTTGTAATTATTCTTACACAAATTTTGCTTAAATACTTTGAACATCTTTAAATAGTATTTTTAACAATCTTAGTTTTTATAAAGAACTAATTTTTAAAAATCAAGAAATCAAGAAAAAATGTCAATAATATGAGCACGAATAAATTAGTATTAATTGATTAACCTTTGAATTAATTCGAATTTAAAAAAAAAATAAAGAATACAAAATAAAAAATAAGAATCGATTAGAATTTTTTGAAACTTTTGCAAGACCAAGACTTCTTTAACTAAACTTCTTTATCTAAAACCAAAGTTTGAAGGTAACGACTTGTTGCTTTGGAATAGATGTGATAATTGGTTTGACAATAATGTTCAAGTATCTCTTGAAATTCATCAAATGTTGAAAATTTTTCTCCTAATCGTATCTGTGACATTTTTGATTCTTTAGAACTAAGTGTAAATTATTATTTATTTTATTTGTAAAATATTTATTTATTTATTTGTAATTCTGTACCGAGCTTAAGCTCCTTCAGATTAAAAAAAAAAATAAAATAATAAATCAAAATAAAGTTAAATAGAATAAAATAAAAATAAAAAATAAGAAAAAAATAAAGTAAAAATAATATAAGTTAAAAAATAGAGAAATATTAAAATTAAAATTAGATAGATTAAGATAGAGGGTAACAGAATACATTTTTTAAATATTTAATGATTCAGGAAAAAAAGAGGAAATAGTAAGTTAGCAATTACACAATGGAGTTGGGTACTCGATATTTCTTGATTCTAAACCTTTGTTATATTCTTCCACCAGTTTGATTACTAGTGGAACAGAGTGGCTCAGCCCTGCCCTTACATATCTCTCACTCAACGAAAAAAGTCGATTTGAGACTGTCAGTAGTTTAAGTTTATTATATGCCTCATGATGTAATATGTTGGAGGGAGTATCATATCTTAGTTTAAGGATAGAACGAACCGCTGAATTTTGGATTACTTCTAATCTTTTTATATTAGTTTCTGAAAGAGAGCTAAGACAAGGGAAATAGTAATCTAGAATAGATCCAATCAAAGACTTATAAAGGTTTCCTAAAGTCCTAAAGTTTAGAATCGAATTTAATACCTAGGAATTTCTTTTAGGGTTTCGATTTTATTCCCATAAATCCTTAAATTAAACATAGAACTTTCTTTGTTGTTTTTTGTAAAAATCATTGAGCAAGACTTTTCAATCGAAATCTTCATTTTTCACTTGAAAAGCCACTGTTCTAATTTAACTTAGTAATTATTCATCTTACTTTCTATATTTCCATTTTTTTTATAAATAAAAAAAGTGACAAGATCGTCTGCACAGAGAAGTGAATATTCATTATTAGATTTATTTCTTTTAGGAATATCATTAATAAATAAACTAAATAATAAAGGACTAATAACTGATCCTTGAGGAACGCCCGCAGATATTTTAATTTCATCACTAATATGATCATTTATATTTACTTTAAATGTTCTACATTTAAGAAATGATCCAATATATTAAATAGGCAGGTATATTTATCTTTATCAGCTTGTACATTATCCCCTCATGCCAAACCTTGTCGAAAGCTTTGGAAATGTCAAAAAATAAGTAACATACTTCTTTCTATTAAATGATTCGGCAACTTTTTGGATAAGGAAAACTATAATATCTGCGGTTCTTCGTTGTTTTCTAAAACCAGATTGTTCCTGGATTAGCAACGAATTTTTTTCCAAGAAATCATATAATCTTGAAAAAATAATACGTTCAAGTAGTTTACCCAGACAGCTAGTAATACTAATAGGTCTATAATTAGACGGATCTTGTGTAGGAGAAGATTTTTCAGGTATCATTGCACAAAACCACAACCAATTTTACTCGAACCAACACTTTTTCTACCCCAACCAACACCACTGCCAAATAAACGACCAAAGCACTCAAATGACCAATGATCTAAATCGAAACAACCCGACCGACATGTACCAAAGTCAATTTCCACCTCTACTAAATCAACAAGAAGTAAACCAGTCACCATTAAATCAAACAATAAAAAACCAGACCCAGCCAATCAACAGACAACCTAAGATATACACACTAAAATTCACAGGAAAAAATAACATGATTTCAGACAAGTTTAATGACTATTTTATGCTAGATAAAGAAATACAAAGCTGTAAACCAGGAATTATAATTAGTACCGCCTACTTAAACAAGAAAAATGAGCTCGTAATCAAAACTGATGACAGTAGTTTAAAAATCTAGAAAATCTAAAAAGCTGGCCACCTTACGCTTTTGGAACAGGCTTAGATCGAGTAAAAAATAATTCAAGATTCTATTTAGCTTTACACATCGCCGACACTGACTTTGTCATCCCCAGCCAAGAAGTTAAAGAATTTGTAAAAGAGAAATATGACATCGAGGGACTTTTGAGAATGATTAAAAAATCCAAAAAACACCCCTAACTCTAGTAAAAGCACTAACCACTAACTCAATAATGTTTGATACTATAATAAAGGAAGGACATATCAAAATTGGTGCCACAAGGGTGAAAGCTACAGCTTGGAAATTCGAAACAACCCCTGACCAATGTTTCAAATACCAAAAATTTGGTCATTCAGCAAAATTGTGCAAAAGTCCAGTTTACAAATGCCTTCGGTCTATGGAAAACCATCACTTTAAAGGCCGCACTGTAACTGACTGTAACTGACCCCAAGTATTTCAAATGCTCAAATTGTAGGGGAATCCATGCAGCTTGTGCAAAAACATGCCCCAAAATTACAAAAAGCAGTTAACGCGAAACAAGACAAGAAAACAAAATAACCCAAAATTTCGTGCGTATTTCATCAAACTTGAAAACAAATCAAACAAATGTAAATCTAATCGGTCTTTTAATTGACATATTCAAAAACCTCAAAAAAATTCAAGCAACAATCCATCATAACCCCAAACTATTTCTAGACTTAATTGGAAAACATCTTGGAAACAACATCATCCACGCAATTACACCAATGTTAAGCCAACAGAAGAAAATGATCCAGAACTAGTCCAAGCTTACATTGAAAATGAAAATGAACAAAACTAACGAATCACTAAACATTCTTCATGTAAATTGCCAGTCAATTTTAAATGAACAAAAAATTATTCTAATTAAAGACATCATATTGAACAATCAAATTAATATAATATGTTTAAATGAGACTTTTTTAAAACCAAGCCACAATTTAAATATTAAAAAATTTAACACTGTCCGCGCCGACAGAATAGAGAAAAAGGGAAGAGGTCTTGCAATAGCGATCATTAAAAATATCCAATATAAAATCATTAAGCCACCATTCGAAGTAGAAGCAATTGGCATACAAATAAACGCGATTGATAATCTACCTACAACTATTTTCTCGTACTATTCATGTCCGAAAAACGAGCTTAACATAGCGTTTTTAGATTACATTTTTACAAATTATCCAAGTTCAATACTAATTGGAGATTTAAACGCAAAACACTCAAATTGGATGTGTAAATACTTAAACTCAAAAGGTAACACTTTAAATAACTTTACTAAAACAAAAAATATTACTATATTTAACTCAAATGAATGCACCTACAAAAGAGGCAAACGTATGAAAGACCTGTCAATTTGCCAAAATTCATTAAAAAATAAATTTTTTAAACACCAAGTCTTAAAAGACACTAAAGGTGACCACCAACCTACAATCACATCTTTTAAGTCTTACTTTCCCAAAGCATTCCGCGAATTTATGAAGATAAATTGGGAAAAATTTAAACTTGAGATTGACAAGCTTCCTTGCCACCAAAAATTAGACAATATTGATCAAATTGAACTCGAAGCAAACTCTATATGTCAAGACATTCAGCAAGCATAAGGAAACTCAATAATAAAATATCTAATCAACGTTGATTGCAAGAACCCAAAAACAATTCCTAAAGAACTATTGCAAACTATCGAATATTTCAACTATAACTCAACTGCAAACCCCTAAAGTTATGTCAAAAACAATTCAGAATGTGACGAAGCACCACAAATATCCATATCAGAACTCGAAGAGACACTTAAAAAAGTTAATCAAAAATCAGCACCTGGTTCTGACAACATAACAAACAAAACAATCATAAACCTAACAGATGGTTTTCTTTCCAGCTTACTAAACTTATACAACAAAACAATCGAATACATTCATTCCAAGTGAGAGGGAAAGATCAAAAATAACAATGATTCACAAAAAAGGAAAACCACCTGACCAAATTACTTCATAAAGGTCTATCTCCTTACTAAATTGTCTCATGAAATTGATGGAGAATATAATAAATACAAAATTAAAGAATTTTATTGAGTTGAACAAAATTTACCCAAATGGGCAAGCAGGTTTTAGGAAAAACAAATGCACTCAAGATCACATTTTAAGGCTAAATCATTCGAAAATTGACGGTTTCAACAAAAATGAGTATACAGCAGCATTATTTTTCGATTTAGAGAAAGCATTTGACAAAGTACCTCACAGAGGTATCATAAACAAGATTAAGTAACTAAATCTAAACCACAAGCTTATAAATTGGATAATAAATTTTTTAGAGGGACAGTCTTATTCAGTTAATTTCAAGTCAAAAACATCACAAAACCGAACCATCACATGTGGGGTGCCTCAAGGAAGTTGTCTCTCTCCAACTCTTTTTATTTTATATTTTAGTGACATTCTTAAATCGATACCAAAAGACGACAAATGTGGTCTGTTTGCAGACGACTTATGTATTTGGTCCACTAAAAATTCACTGTTAGAGCTGTCCCAGTCGCAATCGGGTCGCTCGGAGGCGCTATGCCAAGGCCTGCGTCAACACGGTTATTTGCCGGTCCTTCAAACGTCTGCCGTTTGAATCGGGAAGCATCGCGGGTGATTGTTGCGCCATCTGCATCTCTGGCCGCAATCATAGAAGTTCTGACGTCTATGACTGTAAGCTCGCGGCCAGAGAAACACGTCATCGACTTGCTTGTCCGTTTCTGGCGCAGAAGGACGCGCTCGCCGATTTTAAAGTTATGTTTCACCGCCTTCCTCTTCAGGTCGGTGTAGGTCTTCATGCGCTCTTTCTTGCGCCGGTCGTTCAGCCTTTGGAGCTCTTCTAGAAGCTCGCGCTCTCGTGTTCCAGTTACTGGAGGGCTGATATTTGGCAGGCGACTCGTCCTACAAGCACCGAAAAGTGCCTCGCTTGGAGCTTCTTCAGTTGTGCGGTGGGGAGTCGACCTGTAGTTGCGCAAGAATGCCTGCAGTTCGCTGCGATAATATTTTCGCTCCGAGATTGAGCGTTGGATCACCTTTCCGAGGCTCACCATAAATTTCTCGGCCATACCATTTGCCTGTGGGTGTTCCGGTGTGATCTTTCTGTGCCGGAAACCCATGAATGCTGCAAATTCCGCGAATGCTCGGCCATTGAACGGTGGTCCATTGTCGAGCTGCGGAAGCGATTCGAGCTGCGGAAGGACGTATTCGCTTGCGGTTGTTGTCACCTCAAAGACGACGACAAAACGCGACATGCGGTCCTGGACGACCATCAGTTCGTGTCCGTTCGGAAGCGGTCCCCAGAAATCTGTTGCTAACGTCTGCCATGCTCTTTCGGGCAATACTGATGGTTGAAGCGGCTGAGCAGTGTTCACTGCCTCGTCTATCTGACACGGCGGGCACTGGTTCAACAAGTTGTCAACAGCTGCGTCCATCGCAGCGAACCAGACCTTGGTACGAAGGAGCGCCTTGGTTTTGGTGCGACCTTGGTGGCCTTCGTGTGCTGTTTGACCATGAGCCGAAGAACCCAGCGTTTGATGCGTAATGGCGGATCGCTCCTCGGGTTGCGGAAAATCAGCTCTTCGGCTCTGTTGTCCGTAACTAGACGGAATTCTCGTCCAAAGAGATAGAGGTGCAGTTTCTCGCAAGCCCGATCTCGGCCCCACACGATCAGATTATCGGCGATGCCGCGCGTGCCTTTAAGTCTTGATATCGTGGAGTAGCATCCGGTCGAGCTCTTTGTCAATTGCTTTGACAAGATGGAACGGCTGTCTTCGAGATGTGGTTTGGACAGGAGGGTGTTGAAGGTCGCTGTATCCATCAGGTTGACCTGAGCCCCAGAGTCAATCAGCACATAGACAGATCTTCCGCCTATCCTGACTTCTGTCTTTGGCCTCTTGCTTCGGTCGTTCGTCACCGCGAAGATGAAGCTGTCGTCCAGCGGGGACTGTTCCACCTCCTGAGATTTCTGTGCGTTGATTGCGTTTACCCTCCGCTTTGAGCACAAATTCGACCTACAAAAGTGGCCGGTCTTGCCACAGCTGCGGCACTTCTGGTCTGCTGCCGGGCAGCGTTGGCCGACGTGCGGGTACTCGTGCCCGCAAGCAAAACATTTGTTCCCAAGTGCCTTCTTATTTTCATTTTGTGATGAGACGTGCTGCGCCTTAGAATTCTCGCTTTTAGACGCTCTTGCCAACCGCAGGTCATTCCGTGTGCCCCAAACTTCGCTTGCTTACCGCCGTTTTGCACAGCCGCGATCGGCTCATTCTTGATTGGAGGTTCAGCCTTGCTGATCCTCTCAATGGATCGGGACTGCACCATTGCCGCTTCTCCTGCGCGCGCCTTCTCCTGGATCTCTTTCAGGGTGATCCCGGCCTTCTCTAGAATGTGCTGGCGGAGTTTTGCTGACACAAATCCGCGTATGATCTGCTGCTTGATTTCCGTGTCTGCGCTCGTCCCGAATTCGCATCTTGCGGACGCGACGCGCAGACTGACTACAAAGTCGTCTAGACTTTCTCCGTCATGCTGACGAAGTTGAGAGAAGGAGAAAGTCTCGTAGTCGAGATTCTTGAGCGGGGAAAAGTGATCGCCTAACTTTTTCTTGATCTCATCGTACGAGTCCTCAGCATTCTCATCTAGGGTTGAGTAAACCTCGCGCGCCGCTGCTCCCATCACATATATCAACAAAGCCTTCTTCTGCGCCGCTTGCGTCACGCCAGACGCCAAGACAAACGTTTCTAACTCTCTGCACCACGCTGGCCACCTCGTGCCTGCCGTGTGTCTACATTCGTCATCTAGCCGGAACGATGCCGGCGGTGGAAGGCTAAGAACTACTGCCATGGTTAATCCTCGTCGCCAGATGAAGTATCCTCTCAAATTAAATAAAAGGGGTTAAGCCGAAACTCTTTATTCTTCTTCCAAAAATAATAAAATATGAAAAGTGATAAGTGCATGCGTGTCGAGAGTGGGGTGTGCTTCTAGAGCGTTCTAGATGTTTCGGTTAGTGTGTGATGATCACATGATCACCATGCGCTAACACGATACAACAAGCAAGGTCTTCTTTTTGTTTATATTTTTGTTTATATATTAAAAAACAAACATTAAAAAGGGGGCTGAAAAGAAGGCTTTTGCCGTTCGGGTAAGTCCCGGGAAATTCCCAAATTTATTTTTAAAAAAAATAAATAAAATACTAAGACTATCCAGGTTCAAATCTTGGTCAACTATTTACACAGAAAATGATGAACAACAAGATCCAATTTTGAAATTGAATGATAAATTTATAAAATCGAGCTTTTTAATACTGATTCTGTGGCTTAGAAATGAATTAATAATTTCAATAATTAATTCAATATTTATGGATTGTTTTAAATTTAAATTAGTAAATATTTAAAAAAAAATTGAAAAATATAATTTAAAGAAAAATCATTTTGAGAATGGATGATGAAGCCCATTCAAAATTAGAGGAGATTATTGGAATGGAATTCCAATGTTTTGGAAAATTTGATAACCAAATAAAGTTTTTGTTTTTGTCTAAAACTAGAGAAAAAGCTTTTATAGTGCAAAACATCTAATAAAAACTAAGGAATGAAGACCAGACACAAAGGTTACTGCATCAAGTTAATCATCTACACCGCTTTTATTACACAGTCAAAATCAGTTCCCCTTTTTTATGATGAAAGGGGTTTAAACATTCGTCATGCACTGCAGAGATATTTTGAAGATTTTTCCACTTTCAGCGGGTTTGAACCCTCGATCCTCTGCTTGCATGACTAAATAATTAATTGCTTGAATAATGTCAATAAAGAATGAAAAAGGAGAGGATACTGACTGACAAAAAGTTTAAATAAAAATTATTCTTTCAATATCATTTATTTGATCTAATAGAAAAGAATAAGTGCAATACATCTAATAAAAACTAGGGAATGAAGAGGATGATGAAGCCAATGAAGCATCAGAGGAATATGGTGGAGAAAAGAATTGAAATGACGAAGAATCGATTGGAACGCTCAATGGAACTGAATTGAATGAAATTGGAGTTGGTAATGAAGTTTGGGCAAAGTTGTTGTCCAGAGATAATGGAAGGGAAGCTGAAGCAGCGGCTAGTTGAAAATCGAAAGACATTTTAAGGCTTAGTTGATTGATTTTTTTTTGAATATTCTTGTTGGCCGACCATTAGCTCTTTTTTATACCACAGTAAATTTCATGCTTTTTGATTATCCAGCTAGAAATATTCAAAATTATAAAATCGATTTCAAAAGAGTTATTATTAAGTAACCTAGATCTTTTTATTGAATATTTAATATCGATTCTTTTACTTTTGAAATTCGAGAATTTTCTTTTTCAAAATATGTTCGATTGATTCAATTGATTTTATTATTTTTTTAAGCCATGTTTGTTTTTAAAAAGTACCCCTCTCATATCTCAGAAAATTTTTATATCAAGTTTACCGAATAATATTGTATTACTTATTAAGGAACTGAGGAAAGTTAGAAGACTTTTTCAAAAACAAATTCTACTTCTCTAAAGAAAGACTTTAACAAGCCGACATCTGAGGTACGTTTTGATTTGAAGGAATTTTTGACTTAAAACTTGAAAGAATTTATAAATAAAATAGGAAAGAAGAATCCACTTTCGAGTATTTTTTGAAGAAAAATAAATAAGCACGGATCAAAGAAATATTCCGCAATTTCCCATGTCAAATAAAGCTGGTATAGAGTTTAAAACAGACAAAGATAAAGGAGATATCTTTAAATCGCAACTTTTAGTCCTTATCCAGATTTTGTTAAGTTTGAGAATGTAAATATTTGACTTTAAATATTTTATAAACGTTCACTAGCTATTTAAATAACTTATTTCCTTAATCTTTAATTATTTCTATTTTATTTTACTTTATTTAGAATTTTATTTTTTTTTCTGACGTAGCTGTAAATTGGGACAAATTACCAAAAAATAAATTCATCTAGTTTGTACAATATCGATTGCAGGATTTGCGCTAGTTTCTGAAAAAGCTGGCTCAGATGTATCCATTTTCAGATTCGATAGTGTTTTCTCATAATTAGAATCTTTCAATATTACTTTTAAATTTACTAAATATAGAGTTATTTAGCACTCAAAGGCCCGCGGTGTAAATTTGACACTCTTTTAAAAGAAAACCTTGAATAATTTGATTTTTATATGAAATTTTTAAAATTTTTGATTATTAACTTACTTTATTGATATGAATAAATAAAAAAATTGGAATAAAAAAGTGAAATAAAAAAAATTTTCTGCAAAAAAAAAATATTAATTTAATTCTCGGCGGTGTATTTTTTTTTTAGTTTCTTCCTCATTTATAATGGCTAATTAAGTGGAAAATGAAGTAATCAGTTGAAAAGTCGTGTTCAGTAGTCTTCTCTGAGTACAAGAAAGAAAGTTATAATCTTAACTTAAAATTTTATGAAATTAGAATAGAAAGCCAAAAAGAAATTAAGTTTCTAGGTATTAAATTTGATTCTAAATAAAATTTTAATAAACTTGCTGAAGAAATCAAAGATCGTTGCAATACAAGGCTAAATCTAATTAAGATACTGTCAAACAAAAAATGGGTTCTAATCAAAAAACGTTAGGAAACCTAAATAAATCGTCATGAAGTTGAACTAAATTTGGCGGAGAACGGTTCGAATTTGAGTTTTTGAAATTTGAAAGCGACGAATTATCTTAATTTTTTGACATCTGCTTTAAATAAAAAAATAACTTTCATTATTGAATTATTTTAAGTTAAATAAACTAAGTTTTAGTAATGAGATAAAGTATCTTAAATTTTGAAAATTATAATTGATAATCTTCAACAAATCTAAGATAATTATAAATTTAAACTTAAACTTATAACCATACCGTGGGAGATATTAAGCTTCGGATTTTGAAAAAATACATTAAAGTATCGAAGCTATTTAATTTTTGGTTCTTAGTTACTTATCCACAAATTTTAAATTTTTTTTTTACCAAACATGAAATTTTGAAAAGTAAATGCTATAATAAAGTTTTAATTGTTCAATTTACACTTTTTTTAAAAACTATTAACATATATGTTAAATTTAAAAACATATATGCTAAAAGTTTTTTTATGAAATTTTTTGTAATAAGATTTGTTAGAGTCATCTTTATTAAATTAAGAAAATATTTTTTTAAATGTAATAAATGAATACAAGTTAGTGATTTTAGAATTGAAACACTTGTTTCAGTCCCAGGCTCGACTGCCAATTCAAGATCTAGCTAAAGCTCCTAGGCCCCAGACGTCTAACAAGGGCCCATGCCTAGTCTCATGAAAATCCGAACCGAAACCACGACCATTGTGACGTTTGCCAACACTACCCAAAACTCTCCTATTTTGATAGAACCTACTATTGAGCAAGTCATGTAGATACCATTTTGATAAAGGAGGATTTTTGCGAAGCGAACAGTTTTAAATCTAAATTCTTAAAAATTTAATTAATTAAAAATTAAAAATTAAATAATAATAATTAAAATTGAAATATTTTTCAAGATATCAAATAGAGACATTAGCATGAACTAATAGGAATCATTTAATTTGAAACAAAGTCAATTTTAGTTCATACTAAAAAGAAGAGTTTAGGAAAAGAATAAAAGTAAAAAATGTGAGGCAATTTTACACATAATCTTTAAGATGATTATTTTTTATCGAGACATAAAAACTTACTTTATAGAAAAGTTGATTTTTTCCTTTTTTCTAACAATAAATTAGAATTATGTAATTAATAAACTTTTATTGTTTAATTGGTAAATTTTATTTGGAAATTTCTTCGTGCTAATAATTGTATTAAAGATAATTAAATGAGACTTGAATATTTATTTTAATTTATAATTCATAATAAATTTGAAAATTATATTAAAAAAAAAAAAAAAAATTAATATTTTAAACATAATCTAAAATTTATAAATATATTGAAAAATAAAAAAGCAAAAAATGTATAAAGCATAAATTGATTTAATTCTTATCTCAGAATTTATCGGAATTAAATTTGTTATAGTTTCTGGAATAGGCAATTCTTTAAGTTCATTGATTTCGATTGAAAATTGATTGTAATCCATTAAGCCTTTGACACCAATATAAACTTGACTATAATTTGACTTTGAATTAAGCTCTAATAAATTTTGATCTTTTTTCACATTAAAACTTCTTTTGTTTGTATCACTCAAATCAAGAACCTCATAATCATTTGGATTCTCGTTGGTCAAAGAACTAAATAGCCTTACATCTCCAAATAGAATGTTTATATTAATGTAAATAGCCAATGTTGAGTTCAAATTTTGAATATTATATGTAAAATATTTAAATGTGTCTTTATCAACTTCAATTGGTGCTGTATTGTTTGGAATTATTGCTGGCTGAAGACATGATACCTGATTTAATTCATCGTAAATCAAGGAAACTTGATTATAATCATTTGCTCTATAAAAGCGATTTCTTGACGATATACCATTAAGTTCATTTAAATTTAAATTTTGTCCAACTCCAACACTTATTATGGAGATTTTTTGCGCTTTTAATGCGTCAGCAACAGGAATTGGTTTTTCGCCTGGATTACTTTGACCATCAGTAAGTACAACAATTACTTTACTGACTCCTGTCGAAGAATTTCTCATTCCTTTGGCAGGCGAATAAATTTCGAAGCAAGCGTTTAAAGCATCTCCAGTAGCTGTTGATCCACCTATGTAAGCAATTGTTGAAATAAATGTCAAAAGAGAGCTTTTTGAACTTATCGAATTCAAATAGTTTTCGATTTTAACCGAACTTGCATATTTTACTAAAGCTACTTGAGTCTTATTTGGACCAATTTGTAGTTTATCAACAAATTGACGAACAAAATTTTTAGTCCTCTCAAAATTAGCTGTACCAACACTACCAGAAGAATCAAGAACAAATGTAAGATCCATATTATTTGAACATTTTTCATCACAACACCTAATATTTGCTGGACCTTGGCACTGATTAGCCACAGTTTTGCCATTACAACCACAGAATTTTTTTCCTACCATTCCAACATTACAAATAGGTTTGCAAACACCTTGTTTTCCATTGATAGTACAATTTTCACCACTGCCTTTCATTAATTCACCACATTGAAGTTTTTTTGCTGATGTTTCCAATAATTCCACTCGTTCTTTGAAACCATTCAAGCCTCCATTAATCAAACTTGTTATTCTTGAAAATCCGTAAAAACTTCCATCTGAAAATGTGTTTAGATTTTCTTTTGCGCCAAATTGCCAAAACCATTTGGCTATTTTTGAAGCAATCGAAGGAAAAGCTGCCAATTCAGGTTGATTTTCTAAATCGATGCCAAGATCACGTCCAGCTTTTTGATAATTAGATCGACCAGTCAATTGAATGAAGCCTCTTCCTTTATATTTAGCACCTTTTAAATTAAAACTGGGGTCATTAAAAGGAAATAAAAAAATTCTAATATTACCATCTCCTGGATTTTTGTTTCCATTCACTCCATTATAATTTGTATTAAAACTAGAATCAATTCCCAGTTCTTCAGATTCCATAAAATTACTTGACTCATGAGCCAGCTGACTTAAGTAGAATGCTTTCTGAAAGCATGTTGGATTAGTAGAACTCGGTCCTATTAACACTTTACTAATATATTCAATTCTTTTGTTTGTAATAGATAGAATGTCTTCCAACTCGGACTTGGTAATAAATATTGGCATTGCATAGATTGTATCATTCTCTGGAATACAGCATTTCAATTTACCAAGGCATTTGTTGTTAATTATGGCACCGGTACAATCACCCGGTGACATGCATATACCATTAAAAAATGGCTCATAGCTACTCTGGCACTGTTGAGCTGCTATTTTGAAAGCCAAACATGATAGAATCGTCAAAACAAATCCAGCAAAATAAAGTTTCATTTTGATTAAAATTTAAAGATTTTATTTTCTGAATTATTCTTTAATTTATATCAATTTTTTTTTCAATTCTTCAAAATTTGTTTAGAACATTACTTATTTTCTAAAAATGGTTTTTTTCAGCAAATATCTTTGCAATTATTTTTTATAATAAGAAAATTTAAATATTTTCTTAAGTATTATTCATATATATCACAGTATATTTTAACAATTTATAAAATCTATAAGTCGAATAAATATTTTTCCGAAAAATTAATGTCTTTTGTGTCGTATTTTTATTATTAGAATTGCATATCTTTTAATTATTTTTTAAAATCAAATATTTAAATAAAAAATGAAAAAAATATTCTGATTCTTGCATTTTAAATATTTAAATTTTTGCACATTTTTTCGTTCAAACATTTAAAGTTTTATTTAACTTAAACCTTTCTTTATTCATCTTAAATTAAAATTTATTAAAAAGCATTTTGGAAAATACATTTCAAAAGGCTATTAAATAAAAGTCATTTCATGTCATTTTAAGCTATTCGCCGATGACAGCAAACTAATTGCCACGATTCGCAGCAATAACGATCTCACAGTATTACAACGAGACCTCGATGCACTAACTGAGTGGTCTAACACGTGCCGTATGCTCTTCAATGTTAATAAATGCAAAGGTATGGAGTTTAGCAGGTCTGGTAAGAGTCTACATGAAAATGTTGAGCTATTTATGGGTGAAGCAGGTGCTAAAAGCATTTTTAAATTCGTAGAGATTGAAAAGGACCTCGGAGTCACTTTCTCTCTTAATCTGAAGTTCTCTACTCACATCAAATTACAGGCCAACAAAGCATACGCAATTCTAGGGCAGCTGAAAAGAACGTTTAGATACTGGACCGTAGACACGCTTAAAACACTCTACTGTGCTTATGTTAGACCTCATCTTGAATATGCTGCAGTAGTATGGTTTCCCCACTCTGCAAAAGATAGCAACATCCTTGAGAAAGTATAAAGACGCGCCACCAAACTTGTGCCAAGAATTCGCAATTGGAGCTATAGTGATTGTCTTTCCGTGTTGGGGTTGATTCCTCTAAAAGAACGCAGGACCAGAGGCGACATGACAATTTTGGCTAGCTTAATTAGTGTAATCTAGTTTTTTATTTTTGATATTGATGCCTTAGGTTGGTTCTCGTACTTTAAATTTTTCATGCCACCTATTGCAAACATGAAATGCAGCTACCATAGAGGTCTTCCATTGCAAGACATCTCCACAAGCGTTCCTTGTAGTAGCTTTCCTCTTATTATTATTATTATTATTATTATTATATGCGCTTTTCTAAGTGTTGGATGCAGTCAGAGCAAACCGGTCCATTTCACGGACGGTTTTTTGCGGTCATTTGGCCGGTTAACTTGGCGGTCTAAATTTTGGACCGTCAAAAAATCCGGTCAGACCAAAACGGGCGGTCAAAGATACGGTCAACTTTTTGGCGGACGGTTATTTGGCCGGTTAGCTTGGCAGTCAAAATTTTGGACCGTATAAAAATACGGTCAGACCAAAATGGGCGGTCTAAAATTACATTAAATTTTTTGAAATATTTATTTTGATAAAAAAACAAAAAAAACATTAAAGTTAAAAAAAATTTTTATTTAAAAACAAAAAAAACTTTATAATAAGCACTTTTTTGAAAAAAAAAATGTTCTTGATTTTAATGACTTTTTTTTTAAAGTAAATATTGACCGACCGTTTTGGTCTGACCGTATTTTTATACGGTCCAAAATTTGACCGCCCGTTTTTTGTTGACCGGATTTTTTGACGGTCCAAAATTTTGACTGCCAAGCTAACCGGCAAAATGACCGTCCGTTTTTTGTTGACCGGATTTTTTGACGGTCCAAAATTTTGACTGCCAAGCTAACCGGCAAAATGACCGTCCGTATTTTGTTGACCGGATTTTTGACCGCCCGTATTCCTTTGACCGGATTTTTTGACGGTCCAAAATTTTGACCGCCAAGCTAACCGGCCAAATGACCGTCCGCCAAAAAGTTGACCGTATATTTGACCGCCCGTATTTTGTTGACCGGATTTTTTGACGGTCCAAAATTTTGACTGCCAAGCTAACCGGCCAAATGACCGTCCGCCAAAAGGTTGACCGGTCTATGCGGACACGGTCACGATTTCTAAAAAAATTAGCCGGTTAAGTGTCCGCTTGTACGGATCCCAACACTAGTTTTTCTCATCTTAATAATTCTTACATTTCAATTTTTATTTTAACTTTTTCAAATAATTTAAGTGAATTACCTAATTGTGTTTCTCGATACATTATAAACTTATTTGTGTTCTCTTCTTTCTTCACCTTTTTTTTTTTTCTTATGCATTTTTAATTTCTTTTGAATTAGATTTGGTAATACTAATTTGAAAAAATTAAAAACTGTTTGCCTAAAATAATTATTTTGTTCCTTTTTTGAGGCAAATAAAATATGATTATGATGATCATTGAGCTAATAAAAAATGGCACAAAAATTATTAAGCATTTTAATATTAAATAAAATTAGTGGTGATCGGCGACTCAATTTCCCTAAATGCACATCAAAAAGCATCGCGTCATTAGATATAATAATAAAAAATTTGATATAAATAAACGAAAAAATTATCTATTTCTAAATTCGTAATCCTTGTTCGTAATAATTTTTACAGATCGATTTGAAAATCTTCTCCCCTACACAAGAACCACATATAAATTGTTTACATTCGTCACAAGTTTACATTCGATTTGTTTCCATTACATAGCCTGACTTGACACTTTTTTTTGCATATTTTGGAGATGAAACAGGCTCAGTGCTTGCTAAGCGCTTTCTAGAAGCAACTGGAGTATCTGGAGTTGTAAGTTGTAAGCTTATATTTACCATTTCAAGCAATTTATCAGCCAATGATCTCAAATACATTCGATGAGAAATCTTACTCCTGCTACAAGCTTTATACAAGATCCAGCTGTTTATTCCAACTAAATTTAAAATGTTGAAGAAAACTGGAACTGGCCAGCGTCTAGTTTTAGTCTTTACCGAATATAAACGAATCATATTATCAACACAATCAATGCCGACTTTTGTCTTATTGTAAGTATCAATTACATTTGGTTACTTTCTTTCATGCTCATGAATCGTTGACAAAAAATTCAACCTGGAGTTTGTCATTTGAAATATCAGTCTCTTTGCCTTAGTAAGGAAACCCATTCAGGATATATTTTGTCTCAACGTCTGACAAGATCCAAATCTTAATCCCAAATTTATCAGGGTTATTCGGCATATACTGAATAAAAGAACATCGATTTTTGCTTAGTTACAATTTTTCATCAACCGTCAGATGTAAACCTGGTCTAAAGCAAGCTTAAGAACTTTCTATTAACCTATCCCATATTTGGCGAGCCATGCAAAATTTATCAGTTTCCATTCGTTCTGAACGAGTTGATATAATTTCAAATCGAATATTTTTCAAAACAAGAAAAAACTTATCTCTTGACATAAATTTTCCAATCATACTGACTCCATAAAGTTTTGACCACATAGCTTGGATAGGGACATTTGGGCATAATACACCTCTTGCATAAAGGATACCGATAAAAGCTAATGTATCTTCTTTTCTAAATGAATGATTAGGATCCACAGCTTTCGAGTGACAATTGGTACAGTTCAGTATTAAATTTAGCATTGACATGTCAAAAATCATGAAAAATGCTGACAGTTTTGTCTCATTTATTTGACGTATAGCATAGATCGTTGGTCTACTTTTCTCATTAAAATTTATCTTTTTTCTTAGACTTGTCTCTTCTCCATCATTCAATCTTACCCATATCGTTCCATTTTTTGAAGTTTTATCAATGTAAGTTATTTCTTCGTGTTCAGGTTATTCATTATCCGAGCCTTCATCTAAGTCATATTCAGAAATAGGATGATTTATTGTCTCCATTTTTTCTTCAAAATAATTATCAATGTCATCATTATTCTCATAATCATTATCATTATCATCAGAGACTTCTGATTGAGTATCGTCCGCATTTCTAAGAAGTTCAAGAGCTTCTAGTTAGGGCAACTTTTTTTCGTGACATGGTTCAAAAATTTATTTTTAATTATAGGAATTAATTGAAATTAAGTAGAGTTTGGAGTTAAAAGCATAATTAGCCATGTCTTTAATTTATTTTACAAAAAAAAAGTCAATATTTTTTGAGGGTCCAAAAACCCCTCATCGGGTTTAGCATATACATTTTTTTTTAGCATGAAAGCAAAATTTTTTTGTAATCAAAATTAATTATTTATAATATTTTTTTAATTTTAGTTTTGATGGAAAAAAAAAATTTTCAAAAAAGATTAAATTTGTGGAACAACAAGCAAGAGAAGTACCAAAACTGGTCGAAAAAACCCTCCGGTTTTTGAATGTTAATTTTAATGTTTTAGAGGGGAGTAAATTTTAAAAATTGTTATTTTTCTTACGAAAAAAAAATTAAAAATAAAAATTTTGTCACTAAATTATTGATTTTGACACAAATGCATTTTTTTAATTTCCCTAAATATATTCTTATGTAGATTATCGCTCAAAAATTAAATCTAGTTATTCAAAGAAGTTAGTTTTATTTTTAACCTTAATTTACAGAAGAGATTTTGAGAATAAGCTGCTCTTTTATTATCATATTCAAAGTGATCAAACATAAAAAGAATATTTAATGATTTGACCAAATATGAAAATTTTCCAAATTTTTTCAGACAATAAGCCTGAATCATTAATTTAAAAAAATTATTTTAGGTGCTTGAATCTAAGTGCTCATAAACCTTTGTGAAAATAAGAGATTTTTCAATTTAATCTTAAAAATTATCAAATTTTTTATTTGAAATTTAAGTTAAATTGTATCATACAATTAAGTTAATCATCTTTGCAAAAAATGCTGATTGGATTTTTGCTTTAGCATACCAATTAAACTTTTTAAATTTTTTTCTTATTCTCTCCTTATGGTTTATTGGGTCATTAATTTTGTCACTCAAGTTGATCTTTCGCTTTTGCCCTTGCTTCTCCCCATCTCATTCCCATTTCGACGAGCTCCTGATGATCTTTTCTTGCATCGTTCTTTGATATCAGTATTTCTTTTTTTAAGTACATTTTCAAGGCATCACGGTCTTTTGTTCTTAATGCATTGATTTAATGGTGTTCCCATCGCTAAAATGATGGTGCTTAACAAGTGAATTCGCTTATACGCTCTATTTGTGCATCATCCGTGGTGATCTGGGTTTCCAATTTGGTGTTTATACACAAGACTTTTGTTTTGGTCCCATTTATTATTAATTTCGGATCCAGTTGGTTTAGCGCTGTTCGCCAAGTCTTGCGTCTTCATATGTTTATTTGTTTCTTTATAAGTCTAAGTCTTCAAGCTTTGCTGTTAACCCACCTTGTCTGACTCGTGTACACACTTTGAAGCTCTCAGATTGTCTTTTTTCCACATTTATGCTTTACTCGAATTTTTCGTGGAAAAATTTTATCAAATTATTCATCTTTATAGCAGGCCATAAGATCTTAATATGGCTCACAAGGTTTCTCTATGTATGCTATCAAAGGCTTTCCTGAAGTCAATCAAGTTAAGATACAAGAGTCTATTCCATTTCAGACTTTGTTCTTTTATGTTCCTAAGCGCAAATCTCTGATCTATGCATACCTCGTCTAAATTCTACTTGTTCTTCTCTAAGTATAGCATCCAAAGTGTTCCTGATTCTTTCCAGAATTATACTGCAGAGCGCTTTGCTTGCTTTTGGTAAAAGTATTATTCTTCGCCAATTTACAAATCATTTTGATACCTTACATAGGGATTTTAAAAAATCATTTTTATACCTTTTCTATAAGGCCTTTTTACCAGCTCTCTGGTATGATTTCTTGCCATCATAGAAAAGGTGAAGAGGCGAAGCGCAGGATGGAAAGAAGAAATGAAGAAAACTCGTTTAGTGAGTTAGGTTTTAATTTTGAATGTTTGGTATGCATAATAAATACAGTTTGTTGGAATAAGAATGGGTATGTTAAAAAGTTTTGATAGTATTGGTGAAGCAGACCCAAATGCTGATTGTGTATAAAAAAGTGAGACATTATTTTTATCTCAAATAAAAATCATATCTAAAACATTATATTATATTAATAAACAATAGAGTGATGTATCTCATTATAATGATGGGTCTTAACTTAACTAATTTAGTGCAGTCGGCTAAGCGTCATGATCCATCGATTTAAAAAGACGACGCAAAAAATTTTAAATGAAATGGCATCAATCTTAGAACAATCGAATAAATTTTAAAGCAGTAATCATGAACTATTGAAATGAAAAGCCAAGGCAAAATTCGATCAGGCTTTAGCACGGAAATATCGATTTATATTAACTATCCATTGATGCAGAATTAATTTTAATTTAATAAATATTTGAATCAAAATAAAATCCCATTAAAAAATATTCCTTTATTCATATCAAAGTCTGTTTCAAATAAATATTAATTTTTCAGTTATTTATTCTAAAAATTAAATTATTCATTTGGAGTTTCTTTATTTCCAAAAATTTTTACATCATTTTTTAGACGTCATTTTAAGAAAAATGCATTTTTTCCATAACAATTAAATGTAAATTGAACTTACTCTCGAGACATTCTTCATTTGAAAATTATTTAATTTGATACAGAACTGTGTTTAATCAATCATCTTTGATTTCCGATGAAAAAATTTTCAGAATGTCGAATTTCAAATATAATTAAAAATTTTCAACATTTTTTTACGACAAAATTAAAAAAAATACGATAAAAAAGTGTTTTTATACCTATTTATTGTTAATTGCGTCAATAGATAAATTTTTGTAAGCTTTAAATCTTTAAACAGTAGAAATAATTGAATCATAAATGATTAAAAAAAAAATTTTTATTTAAATTCTTTCATTATTCTTAGAAAGATTAACAGTGAATGTTAAACTAAAATTTTTAGAACTGAGAATTTACCCAATTAATTTTTATAAAATTCAATTAAATTGTCTTATTTAGTTTTTGTTTCATTTTACAGTTTGAAACTGATATAAGATTTTTAATCTAAAATTAAGAAAAAAAATTAAATTTTTTTAAAGCACCAAGTCGATCTAAATTTTCATTTATGACAAAAAACATTTTTTAATAAAAAAAAAACGAGTTTTCTTGATTTTTAAACCAATGATATAGTTTAGTAAAATTTGAGTTTTTCCAATTTTTTTAATAAAATAAAATAAAATCTTGAATTACAAAGAATTCAATTAAAATAATTTAAAAAATATCCTTGTTATAGAATTACTGTAAATTTTTCCTAAATTTCAACCTTTTTAAAGTTTGAAATTAGCTTTAAAGTTACGGTTTACCATTTGCTCATAACGCATCATATATCGATTTCGAAAAACTCAAATTATTTTTTTTTTTTAAATAATTGATTTTTTACTGTAAATTTGGCAACATGAAGTTTAGTACGATTGTACTATTGTACTATTGTACTATTGGGTTAAAAATTAATTTCCAGGCTGAGTTTTTTACAGCAGATGTACAAATTTATGTACAGAGTGTACATGAAGTTTTTTTTTTTGGTAGAATGAAATATTTTTTATTCTGATGGACCCTCATGTTTCAAATAAAGAGGCTAAAAGTTTTATTCTTTTTTTTAATAAACTACTAGTACGATTGGTTATTTTGCTAAAATAGAAGTTTGTACACAATGTACAATATTTTTTGTACCAAATTTTTGATAACCCTTGAATTTTTACTATTCAAAGTAAATATAATAAAAAAATAAAAAAATTTTTTTTTCTCAGAATTAATTAATTTATTCAAAAACATAATCGTACTGAAGGAAAAAAAAATTTAACTTGAATATGCAATTTTGTGTTGAATCGTTAGCTTTTTTCATCATGAATAGTACTGGAATCGTACAGTACAATCGTACTATACTTCATGTTGCCTGTAAATTTTAGATTCGTATTCATGATATATTTTTTATTTTCCAAATAAATCATATAGATTTAAAAATGAATAAAATTAATATATGAATTAAAAATTCACCTCCTGATCTACAAATTTGAATCCAGTATGGCAAATATTAATCGAAATACCAAAGATTAGTGGGAAAAAAATTAAAATAAGATGAATCAATTTTTTAACTTTTATTATTTTTCCTAAGTCAGAAATGTTAAGATATTTAATTTTAGGAAAAAATTCAAATCATCTCTTATTTTCTTCTACTGAGTATCGAGTAATTTTTTTAAAAAGTCAATTTGGTTTTAAATATTTTATAATTAGCTGAATTTAACCTTTATCTTGGATGTTAATTTTAAATAACTTATTTAAACATTTTTTTTAATAATGTAAAAGAAGGACTTAAATAATATAAACTTGATAACAAGAAAATGCTACTTTTTGTAATTTCAACTTTTATTTTTATTTTTTGTTAAAATTGAAAAGTTCATATTGAAAAAGTTTTACTCCATTTTACTCTTGAAATGGCAACAGTGGCATATTAAAGTTTATAATCAAATTATTTGTCTATTTGTTGATGAACTTATTTACTTTGAGAATAAGTAAAATAAAATACATACAAAAGTTAATTTATTTCAAATAAAAAAAAGGAAAATAAAATTAAATAAAAAATAGAAAAAGTATTAGAAATAATAAAAATAGAAAATTTATATTGATAATGATCATATTTTGTTCAAATATTTATTATTTTTTAATGAAACACATGTTTTTGTTAATTTTTGTCCCAAAAGAATTCAATATTGGTACACTCGAAAATATCACGGAAATTTAACAAAATCAAACCAAGACCGAATTTTTTCTTTCTTTATATTATTTCTTATTTTAATAAATAACTAGATTGTTTTAATTTTTTATGTAAGATAACTGACAGACATTATTCTTTTCCAAAAAAGTGCGTCAAGTTTTGTGCCATTTAATAAACTCTTTAATAAATTCGGAAAAAATTCAAAAATTCAAAATTATAAAAAAATAAAAATTTGATCTCAATCCATTTGGAATTTTTATTGCTATTTCTGGATTAAATAACTAGTATATATTTCAAAACACTTCTTCCGAATAATTTTGTTTAATTTTTAAAAAATTAAATTTGATTTACAAAGATCAAATTTAGCCATTTATTTGATTTTTAAAGTTTTATTTGTAAATTTAAAAAAGCAAAAAAGTTGAATTTTTTTTTGTTCATAAACTTATCTAAATCACTTCTTAATTTTTTTTTATAATTGCCATCATTAATATCCAATTCAATTATTAATTATAAAAAAATTCATATCCTTTTTGAGATATGCAAATTTCTGGCAGTTGCTCTAACTTTTTAACTGATAAAAACAAACATTATTTAAAAACTGTCCATAAATAAAAACAAGCTATTAAATATCTAAAATTAATGTTAACTGTTTGTAAATAATGTGTAATGTATAAAATTTTTAATAATTTTTTCATCCGCCAGCTAGTAATTTTAAAATCTTAAATAATAATAAATGAAATTTTAATTTTGAAAGTTTAGACTGACTGGAGTTAAAATAGTTTTATTGTGAATCGGATTTAAAATAAGTCTTAATTTATTAATTAGGAAAGGTAGGAAAAAACTTGTCATTTTGCCCTTTTATAATTAATTATTTTTAAGGAAGTTTCAATCATTTTGATTTCGAATTTATAAAAATTGTCTTTTTTTTCTTAAAATAGATATCAAAAATTTCGTTCAAAAAATTATTCTTTTTTTAATTGAATATTATGCAAGATAAGTCAATTAAGCAAAAGAAATTGTGAATATTTTATTAACGAAGGAATTACTCAAATGTAAAATATAAATCAACAACGAATATGAAAAATAATCAAATCTTTCGCAAAAGTATTACCTTTTACGTAAATAGAAAATAAGTAATTTTCTTCATTTCTTTATTAATTTATTTTATTGGAATATGTTATTACTTAATTTTTAATTCTTGAAGGTTTTTCAAACACGTGATATTTTATTCATTTATTTGCTTTAGACAATGTAATTTCTACATTCCTTTAAAAATAATTTTTAAAATCTAATTTCATTTGGGAATATATTTAAGCATAATCACACGCCAGTTCTATTTTTTTAAATTAATTAATTAATAAGAAAATTTTTAATTTACCCTAATCAGGTACGAATCAATTTTAAATAAAGAAATTTTAATATAAATTTATAAGAAAATAAAGTTTTCTGTAATAATAAAAATTTAATAGATAAAATAAATTTTAAATCAAAGATATTTTAAAAAATTCTTTAATTTTAAGATTCTTCAATTATTTTTTGATTTTTATTATTGGGTCCTTTTTTAGGGAAAAAATGGTCATCACGTATTAGATTAACAAAATATCCAAATTAATACATCTACACATCATTTTATTCGAAATTTAATCCGTATTTTTAAAGGCAGTTTTTCTTCCAAAAAAAAATTACTTAAATATTTAGATTTTTTTTATTTTTATCTTATACAATTAGCTATGAAAAAAAATTTTATATCCAAATTAAGTTATTAAAAAGTTTTCTTAAATTTTATAGTATTTTTATGTTAAATTTTTAGTTTTATTGGACCACGTTAGGTTCAGATGAAAATTTTAATAGACCTAGAACGAGGATTTATGTTATAGTTTATCGATTTTAATTTTTTAGATTCAAAAAAAGACATAAATTTTAGTATGATATCCTCGAGGTAAATCTCTTAAAAATTTTTAAATTTTAAAAACATTTTTGAATCTTTTTATTATCATAATGAATTCAAAATAAATAGAAAATTTATCTTTAGTTTTGCCATTCACAATCACAATAGTTCTTAAATTTAGGTTAAAATAACTGGAATAACTTTATAAGACCTTCTTTGTCAAAAAGTTATGATAGAACGAAAAATCAGTTTATATAACATCCTCGAAGGCATATATGAAATTGCTCGTTGCTTTAAATTATTCAATAAAAAAAAAATTAGATATTATTTTTAGTGGGGTTTTAGAGTTCGTTTCAAACCAAAAAAATTTTAAATAACTTTAATAAAAGAAATAATTTAGTTCTGTAAAATGTTTAATGTTTAAGCAACTTTTCTTGATACGAAATTATAAATGTGCAAAAAACTCTCCAATTTTCTGCATTTTGCAAAAATTATTACTACTATTACTTAGCAGAATTTTTGCAGAATTATATTTTCGGCTCAGGCTAAATATATTTAAAATTAAGAATTTCACAGAACTGAATAATCTCTTTTAATAAGAAAAATTTATTAATTGAATTGAAAAGAACTTCACAACTCTCTTTTTAAATTATATTATAAAAATTTTTCAATTAATTAAATTTTTGATTCACAAAAAAATTTAAGTTTTTTAAAAAATAGACAAAACGCTTTAATTAACAAAATAATCAATAAACTTGGATAAATCTAAACCTTAATTTTCTTGTCAAATTCATCTTTAATTTTATCAAATATTACTCAAATATACTAAAATCAGCTAAAATTTCTGTAAATAATTCTAAAAGCAAAAAGGGGAAAAAAGCCACTTACACTAAACACCATCAAAGCACCTTTACCACTAAAAATAACAAAAGAAACAAATTATTTTTCCATTTTAAGATTTAGGTTAGTTCATGTATAATCTGGTATATTTAGGGTTTTTATCGCTTGCAATTTTACTTAAAATTACTAAATTCAAGTAAATTAAACCAAATTCTAGAAAATCCACAAAAATTTTGGTAAAACCAGTTACTTTTGTTTTTTTTTAATTTTCATTGCTTCTTTTTTGGAGAAAAGTCTTTGATTTACTTGCACCATGATTTCTTGCTAATCTGATATGAATGTATTTATTTAGCTTTAATAGCTTAATCCGTCAGTAGCTGAGTCAAAGGCTGATTTAAGTTCCATAAAAATAAGTTCTTCTTCAAACTCAGCTTTTGATATAAAGTCCTTCTACGCCCGACTTCGGATGATAAATACCTCTAATGATCAAGAGTTTGCTTATTATTCGTTTCTTCTTTTCTGTTCTTTGTTATTCAGCTCTATCATAAATATATCATCTCTTGCGTTAAATTTTTTCCTATATTCATATGTCAAGTGTAACACTTTAGGTACAGATCTCTCCATATCAATAATAGAGTTGATTTTGATCTTATATTTTTTAACACATAATTTTAAAATGCTTTTTTCTAATTTTGATCATATAAATATAAAATATTAACTAAACTTGTAGTAGATAATATTTTGAATTTTTATTTTTAGTTTTAAAATTTTAAGGTTGGATCCGTAAATGCATCGAGTCAGGCTAAATTAAATTTTAATTTTACAAAATAACAAATTTATTATTAATAATATTTAATTATTGATAATATGTTGAACGTTCAGTTCATAGAATAATTATTTCATAGAATTTTTTTAAAGGAATAAAATAAAGAAAAATAATTCAAAAAAATTTATCATTTTTTTCAGAATAATAATTTCTCGTAATTTTTCGTTGAGAATAAATAGAAAAAATATTTAAAATTTTCTTTTAATCTACAAAAAACGAAAAATCTGATTGAAAAAAAAATATTTCAAGAGTTAATAAAACATAAATGCATTTATATTTTGTTTTAAAAAAAATTTTAAATTGATTTAATCTTTAAATTTTTCTATTAAAGTTTGTAACATAATTTCTATAAAAAAAGTTCTATGAAATATTGTAGCAAAATTTATTCGATGAGTTTTGTTTAATTTTATTAATTTTCTATGAATTGATATTAATATTAATAATTTTAAAAGGTAAATTTTTTAAAACAATTTTTAGGTTTAACCGTGTGGGAAAAACCTTAAATTACATGATTAAATTAAAAGAAATTTTAAATAGATAAGTGCTCGATTTGCCCAAAATGGGTAATTGCACCTCAGACCAAAATGACAAATTACTGAAAAAACACTTCCAAAAATCGAATGGTACTGAAATAATCGAAGCATTTATTCATCAAAAGATACTAGATCATCACGAAAGCATGGTTAGTCAGCATTTTTCTTGTTGCTGCATTTGTCACATCAATCATTGCTACAACACTTGCACCCGATGTCACAAAAATGAATTTCTTTCAATGTTAATTAAAGAATACGAAGTTGTAAAACGTCAAGCATACTCGAGCTGCCAAACAAACCCGGTCAAGAAGCCGATCCGAGATTTCCAAGATAATTATTTTTGTATAAATCATGATGCACAGTTAAATAATTTTGTGTGTAATCAGGACATTTTGACTAAGGAGAACTGCAGCTTCTCCAAATATAGCACACTCAAGTTTCCGTCTAAACAAATTAATATGTGTAAAGCTGCTAATTATGCCGAGAGAGCTGATAGTGGTTCAGCTAAAAATGACTTGATTAAACATGAAAATTTGCTACTCACTTCTAATTGTTGTGCGCAAAAAATCAATGACAATATTTTAGTAAGTAAATTGATTTTTTTCTCTATAATATTTATTCCTTCAAAAAAAAATTAAATATTTTTCATCAGTACTCAGTGAATGAAAATTTTGTAAACGAAAATTTGGATAAAAAAATGCTTCAAAATTTTGCCTCCGAAAAACTAAAACTTGAATCAATAATCGAGTCAGTTGGCTTTATTCTCATTCCTTCGGCTAAATACGCTCATCAAGCTCTAGTTGACTTGATAAATTATTATGATCAATCCAAGTAATGAGTTTTAATTTTTTTTAAATAATTCTAATAAAAAAATTTATTGCTAATTTCATTAATTTTTTAGCTTGATCAAAAATCAAGGTTTGAATCTGTCAGAAAATCAGACAAACTTGGAAGCTCTCAAATTCCAGGAACTAAATCAGGACACAATAAATGATGTATTAAATCAACTTGGCTCCAATTCAAGTAAAAGGAAAAATTTAATTTTGTTTGCTTAACAAGTTTTATAATCATTACTTTAGGGAAATTATGGGCTTTTAATAGGCCTATCGATTTCCTTGAGAATTTTGATATTTTATTAAGATTATTTTTAATTTGAGTGCAACTTATTTGATTAAAGTCTTAATTAAAGTAATTAGTATTTATGACTTAAAACAAAAGAAAAAAAGATAAGCATTATTTGAGGAAATTATCGAGATTTTTATGCCGGAAATTAGCTGGAAATTTAAACACAGTTTCATTATTATATTTTCAAAAAGACAGCTATTTTAAATTATATTTTTGCTAAATAGTTCTTTTTAATCGGAAATCCACTATCTTAATTAAATTATTTTAAAAAAAATTAAATTTAAAAAAGTTAGCATTGTGAAATTTCATACAAAAATTACAATACAATAATCAAAAAATGTTATAACTTTTTTTCTAATGGTCAAAAACTGATGCAATAAAGTCTAACAATTTTTTCTACACCTATTGCAAAACTCTGCAAAATTGTACGCCATTTAAAAATATTAAAATTAAATACTCAATTGATTTGCAGAGGTTTTGCAGACCTTGGCAATAGGTGTATAATAATAATCAAATTAATATTTTTTTAAACAAAATTAATAATTGAAAATGCGATTATGTTGAAAAACTCTTACCTAGCAAGAAGTTTCACTTGCTTCAGAAAATTACAACTATTAATAATATTAATTACCTTGATTAAATCAGCAAATTTTTACTTAAATAACAATACTTAAAATTTATTTAAGAAAGTGTTGATTTTAAATCAAAAGTCAACGATTAATTTTATTGGGACTTAAATTTTAAAATTCATTATCTACTTGAAAAGGTATCTTTTAAAAGCAACTTCGATCAAAAAGCAAAAAAAAATACTAGGTGAAATTTGATGGGAGTTTCAATTTTACATAAAAAGGCTGTTAAATAAATATCAAGTGATTAGAAATGAATGTATTAAATAATTTTCTCTTTTAGGATAAAATTGGTAATTCCCTTCAGGTGTTGTTTTTAAAGAATGTTTTTAGAATTGCTAAACTAAAAGATAGAATATAAAAAAACAAGTCAACTAATTATGAATCTAACATCGATGAGAAATATGACTATTTATCATATTGCATCAGTTATCATCGGTTTTTTCAAGAAAAAAATTAATTATTTATTGATAATTTAAAAAAAATCAAAAAATTTTAAATTATCACATGTTATCCGAAAAGGATAAAAGGTTAAGGCGCTATATTTAATGATACCTTTTGAGCGATAGTTCCGATCTCAAACTGCATCCGGTTGATATTTAACACAAGTAGTTCTAAATTTTTTTTACAATTAAATTAACTGCAAATTAACTTCTTGGGTCTTTATGTTAATTTTTTTAAATAGTTTTTATTAGAAATAAAATTAATTCTCTACAAAATTTAAATAATATTTTTGAAAATAAATTAGGGAAAAAATTTTTGTTTGGTTTATTTATAATTTATTTTAATATTTAAATTTATATTATATTTTATTATTATTTTATTTTATTAATATTTTATTTTAATTTAAATTTTTTTTAATATATTTATAATATATTAATATAGTTAAACTAAACCTTTAAAAGAAATTTAAGTTGACCAAGAAGAGTTTCAATGCAGGATCTGATTTTTTAGTATGTTTTAGACACTGAGCAATCCGAAAAAAAAAAAAATTTTTTTTTATGGGGTGTCATTTGACATGGGGGTACCCGAGGGGTCCAAAGTCAGGCATAGCAAATTTTAGGTTTTTCAGGGAAAATTAATTTTTCGAAAAATTTTCCTGAGTTCATATTATGATTTTTAGATTTCTCTTTCTGTTCTGAACATTTTGGTATATAATTTAAGAAAAATCGATAAAGTATGGCCGAGATATGACCTAAAACCCTAAAACATCCTTAAAAACTTCCAAGAGCTGTAATTCATAAACTAATAACCCAGGAATCAAATTATTCATATATTTAGAATCAGCTCGTCGAGATCTACAAGAATCACTATAGAAAAGTTAAAAAATGTGAAAAGTCCGATTTCAGACCTGATTGCCCCATATCCTTTCACAAATTTGTTTAAATAAAAAATAATATTTTATAAAATTATATTAAATTAACAAGTTTAATTTCATATTAATTTCTTGTCATAAAAATAATAAAGAAATAAACAAATTACAGTCAATCCTCGATATAACGACAAAGTTGGGCGGAAATTTTTATATTCGTTGTATCGAAAATCCCATACAAAAGCATTGAATAAATTTTAAGATTTATTATTTTGAATTTTTATTAAAATAAATGAAAAAGGTGAAAAAATTTATAAAAAAAATTATTTCAATCTTTTTTATTATTTCAATTTTTGTTTCAAGTGAATAACATTTTCGTTTTTTTGGGACAGGATTAGATAAATTTTCACTCATTTTAATAAAAAGATTAACAGATAAAATTTTTACCTGTAAATATATATTTTTTTATTGAAAGAATATAGATAAAGTCAAATAAAGAACAAATTTTTGCTTTATTTTCAATTAGTTAATTAAATGTCAAGATTTTTTTTATAATATAAAGGTGCGAATTTTTTTTTGATTTTTCGTTGTATGAAGTTTTATTTCTTAAGAAAAAGATTAATTGGTTCGTTAGAAGAACCTTGTTGTATCGGGTTTTCGTTGCATCGAAATTCGTTCTATAGAAGATAAAAAGTATTCATTTTCCATTGATCGAAATCGGTTCTGATAATCGAATTCGTTCTATAGGGTTTTTCGTTCTATGGGGTTTCGTTGTACGGAGGATTGACTGTAATTGAAATAAATGAAAAATCGATAAAAATTATTATTTTTCTTTGATGAAACATATGAAACATTACATTTATTTTAATGTTACGAAAAACCAAAGAGGTCACTGCTTCAAATATCACAAAGAAATTTCGAGGCTCTTACATAGAGGTAACTTTTTTTCAACAAAAACGCTAGCATATGAAACTCGCTTCCAAATAAATTAGTTGAAGCCCCTAATGTTAACAGCTTTAAAGTAGGCATTGATTGCTGGATGAGCAGTAATCAATGCCTGCACAGTCGAAACTACTCCTACTACTTCTAAATATTATGTAATTAAAATCCAAGTTAGGAAAAAAATGGATAAAAGTGCAAAGAGTATTAAACAATTTTTTTAAAAAAGTACATAAAAAGGATAATTTTAAATGTGCTTGTTACTTATGATGTTAGTTTGATGATAAAATCGAATGGGATCTGGTATTATGAATTGGTTCTGCAAAAACCATGTACCAGATTTATCTTTTATAATAAAATAAAGTTTCCAATTAGAATAATAAAAATAAGATAGAGTAAATTTACTTAATCTATTGTTAACTAGTGCTTGAAGATTGCCAAGCTTGCTGAAGTTTATAAATCATTGAAGGGGCTGATAATTGGCATCAAGAAGTGTTTGTTGCAGCAGTTAAAAAAGTCGAAGTGAATGGAATTGGCTTGAAGTTGACTATAGAAAAGTTGATATTAAAAGCTAAAAGAAGTGCATTCCAGATTGAACAGCTAACTAAAAACCAAATAGCATTCTAAAAATTATTTTAGCTAAAATATTTGAAATTGAAATTTTATTTAAAATATTAATGAACTGACATTTTTTATTTTTGCTTATTTATTTATTTTAAACAAATTTTAATTCTAGATACTTGTGTGAACCAATGCGAACAAATTTTTGGCTATTTTTATTTTAAAAATTTATACAATGACTATCAGAGAGAACTCGAATCAATATCTTCATCAATCCAAGCATTCTACTCAAACCTCAATTCCTTCTACGAACCACTGATCAATCATGAAAATTTTGGACCACTATTTCAGTGCAAGTGTGCACCCACATTTCGCTCCGAAATAGATCACTCATCAGCCAAAGTTTTAAAAATTTTCTTCACGTCGCAAAAACAGAGTGTTTTTTTTCAAAATTTTTACTGCGGTCTCATAGAAGCATCCGGTCTGTACGTGTTCCACAGTCATATTTGCGTAGAAATAAGCGGTAGCTTCACATACTCAATAAGTAGTGATGCCAACAAAAGTTTGTTCAGCCAAAACGAACCGATCTCAGAAAATCCCGACGATCTGAACATGAGTGTCGAAATATTCAAGTCAACTTATCCGTTCACAATTTTGATCAATAGGGATCTATTGATTTGTCAACTGGGTGATGGGTTGGCCAAACAAATCGGCCATTTGATCATAGACAATGTTCATTTTAAATCTTACTTCCAAATTATCAAACCACTACTGAAATTGGACTTCAATGAGCTGTTGTATAACCAAAACATGGCATTTGTTTTGAAGATAAGTGCTTCGGACATGCTCCTGAAGGGTTCGGTGATGTACCTGTGCGAAACAGATTGTCTAATGTTTATATGCTCGCCAGTTATATCAAGTTTGGAGGAGTTGACTGGACGTGGACTGTTTATTTCGGACATTCCGATTCATGACTCCACTAGGGACATCATTCTTATCGGGGAACAAACAAAAGCACAAGAGGGTCTTAAGTTCAGAATGGAAAAATTGAACAAATCAATTGTGCAAGCCCAACAGGACACCGAAGAAAATAAACAAAAAAATATTGAGCTATTGAACATGATTTTTCCGAGTGACATAGCTTCACTTTTGTGGCGAGGGGAAAAAGTCCAGGCTCGAAATGTGAATTTAGTGACATTGTTGTACAGCGATATAGTGGGCTTTACGTCAATTTGCAGCTTGGCACAGCCCATTGAAGTTATCAAAATGCTCAAGAGATTGTACACAGACTTTGACCATGTTTGTGAAATGCTGGATGTTTACAAGATAGAAACGATTGGCGATGCGTACATTGTAGCCGGTGGTCTTCATAAACCATCGGATTTTCACGCTCAACAGATAGCATGGATGGCATTGTTGATGATGAAATTTTCGTCTAGCAACTTCACGCCTCAGGGCGACGAAATTCGCATGCGAATTGGAATTCACGCAGGAGAGGTTCTGGCTGGTATTGTGGGATTCAAACAGCCAAGGTACTGTCTATTCGGCAATAATTGTGCAATAACAAACAAGTTTGAGTCAACTAGTGAAGTAAAAAGAGTTCATGTGAGTCCTGTGGCAAAAGGCTTAATAGAACAAATAGATGGATTTGAATTTGAATCACGTGGGTCTAGTTTTTTACCAGAAAATTGGGATTACAATTTAGGCTGTGAGACTTGGTTCTTGAATTCTTATAGGAATAGAAAGTTGGGTGATACGGATTGCGTTCTAGCACATGTTCAAGAAGCATTAAAACAGTTCGCAATTAATCAAGATTAAATTTTTTTTTACTTATTTTTGTTTATAAGATTTTCATGTTTTTAGAAATTAGTTGATTATTAAATTTTTACCTAAATAAAATTATATCTTTTAATAATTAATAAACAAAACTTTGGTCTTACATATGTTCTATTTGGTTTGATTGAGGAAATTAAAAAATATAAAATTTTTGAATAATTTTTATAAGTATTTACACATGAAAAATATGATAAATTGAATCCTTATTACGTCACGAATGTTTTTCATAATATTTTTTTTTTATCTGTACTGAGCTAATGCTCCTTCAGAATAAAAATATATATAAAAAAATTAATTTTAATAAAATTAAATAAGATAAAATAATAATAAAAAAAAGGATAATTAAGTCCAAGTAATAAAAAGAAAATTAAAAAAGATATGTTGAAACAGCTAGAGGTTTTTATTAAAGGAATCCCTTTTCTAATCTTTTGGACAAATTTTTTGTCAATGAGATATCACGCTAGAATGAAAGCTTAGGGTCAAAAACATAGGTAAAAGTATCTAGAGGATGACAAATTCATTTTTTTAAAAGGTTAAGATTTATGGTGCAGCGAACTCTACATCAGATAAAAAATCGACGAATTTATAACCATTTCAATCGTTTCAACCGACAAAGATTCAAAAATAAGAGTACTTGAGAGGGGAAATGAATCACTATAAAACCGAATTAAACAATTAGAAGTTTTGGCAAAGAAAACTTTCGCTGTGAAAGTATAATATCCCCGTCAGTATTTTTTTCCAAAAAACTGAGTCTCTGCCAATTCAAAATTTGAAACTTTTTTTATCTTTTTTTTTCCCTAACTTATCACCTCTTTTTAGACAACAATTAGGTATGGAACAAAAGCACTCTTAATTTTTCCAAAGGCAATGCAAAAATTTTCTTTTTATAATTAGTTATAAATTTTAAAGAATATTTAAAATTAAGGTAAGAAATTTTAAAAAATTTTGTATTTATTGCATTTTTTTTTATAATCATTTATATTATATAGTAAATTTTGTTGGACATAATAAGATCGTCTATTTATTTTTTTTATTCACCGTACCAGCATAACCAACCGTACCAACAGTAAATTTACAATTTTTTTTTTTTTTCTCTTTTCTTCTTTTATTTAAATCACAATCATATTTTTATGTATAAATTACTTTACATAAATATAATAATGTTTCAAATAATATCCTTGCCATGTTTCAGATAATTTCTAAAGAAAATAAGAAAATTAAAAATTATTGATGTCCGCAAAAAACTAATGGATGTCATATTGTGGTTTATTTAGTTTCCAATTGACATTAAATGAAAAATACGGTGGTTTAATTTTATTTTACTTATATTTTTACTTAAATAAAAAAAAAATTATTTACGATTTATTCACCATTATTTTTTTTATTCCAACATATTATTTGAAGATGAACCATTAAATTTATCTTTAAAAAGGGCATTGTGAAATTTCATACAAAACTTCCTATACAAAAATAAAATAATTTTATAACTTTTGTTCTAAATGTCAAAAATTTGTACTATCATATTATCTTTGTATTGTATTATCTATATTATATTTATTCATAAATCAGAAAAAAAATTTCAATTAAATTGAATCTTAATTCAATTATTGAAATTATTTCCAAAAAAATTGCCGATGTTAAATAATGATATTTAGATTTTAAAAAAAAATTTTGAATATTGAAATTTACTTAGAAAGGGTTTAATTTTTGCAAACGGATAACTAACTATTTTGACTCTCTTGATATAATTGTAAATTCTTTCTCTGTAAAAGTTAATTTTGCTCAATTATTAAATTTAGAGACTTTTTTTCATCCGTGTAGTTATATACTTTTTAAAACTTGTGACCAGACTAAAAGAACACTAATTTAAAGCTAAGTTAAAATCAATAAAGTATTTTTATATTAATGCAGATAATTAACAACGGCATTTTGATAAAATCAATCAAATAAAATATTCAATGAAAATATAGGAATTTATTTTTTAATTTAAAAGTGAATAAAAAATGTAAATGTGAATAAATTTAGCTTTATTACACGAATGAGTGTCGCTGAATTATTTTAGAATAGCTTTCAAGTGAATTTAAATTACACAATCTTTTACATATAGAAAAATATTAATCACGATTTTTTAATTGTGCTCGGTTTCTTTTTGTACCACGAGGTTTCAGGCAAAAGTGAAAAACAATAAATGCTTATGAGCCAAAAGCTTAGTGAAAAAAATTCATGATTATAAGAAAAATAATTTTTTGAATTAATTTATTTTTTAAATAAAACTTTAATCAGAAAAAATTAAAATTATTCATTTAATTTTAATTTGACTAAAATAATAAACTTGCAGATTATTTTAAATTAAAATTCTAATAAATCTAAATTTAAGATAAAAATTTAGTGTATAATAATGAGCAATGGTGCTAATTAAACTGACAAATTAGCAGAGAATCAAAAAATTTTGAATTACCTTTTTTTAAAAAAATATTTTTGACCAAATTTTAATCTTATAAACAAAATGAATTCAAATTGTTCAGGATACTATAATCTAAGAGCTATATATGAATCACAAAAGATTTGCAAGAATCAATTTTGCTGCGGTATTTGTTTCAACAGATTCTGCTGTTTGGATCCAAAACTGTTTCTCAATCAGTCAAAATGCTTAAATTATGACAAAGAAGACATCGATTTTGTTATTCCTGTTTTTCCATCTTCTCTATCTGAACTCATCAGTTATCAATTTTTCTCAAATTTTTTATTTAATTTACGGTACTATTATTCTTTTAATCAATCTTTAAAAAAATATTTATGGTTTGAAATCTTGAAACCATTTTTTTTACAATTTTCAAGGATGGTTATCATTATTCTTTTATTAAAAAGAAAACCACGTATTATTTTTTCTCGATTACTATAATATGTTTAATTTAATTTTATTACGTGATGTAATTGATATATTTTCGATATTTAAATTAATTCGTCAGAAAATTTAAGAATTAAATTTTAAAAAATGACTCAAGAAATTTTAAATACTTTTTAAAGAAAATAATGAGAAACTGATTGAACTTAAGTCAAAAACGTCTAATGGTCAAAAAACTTTTGAATACTTTTATACAAAACTGATGAATAGCTTTGTGATCAGGAGATTAATGATTAAGTTTGCAAAATTCAAGCATTCTATATTCAATGATATCAATGCGTTTTTTACAGATCTTTTTTGAAGGAAAAAGTTAAGCTTTTTTTATTTTAGATTGATCTTTGGTGGTAAGATCATTTTAAAAAATTTTAACTAATAAATATAGATATCTGTTCATAAGTTAAGCTTTTCGATTTAAAAATTTATTTAAAATTAAAAAAAGTAAATTATTCAAATTTATGAAGCCTGCAGTTACAATTAAGACAAGGCAAAATAATATTGCTTATATATTTCTGAATTTTATAATTTAAAATTTATTATTAACAACACTATATTTTGAAGTGCTGTGTTCTCTTTGGAGCTAAGGTCCTAATAAATAAAAAAAAACGACGACTAGCACTGTAAAAATACAATGATTGAACAAAACGACGAATTGGCATGTGTTTACGCTGCTTTAATCTTGGCCGATGACAACATCGCCATTACAGTAAAAAAATTCATTTTATAAGGGTCCCTGACTTGACATTTAAATTTAAGGCGGACAAAATCAATGCAGTGTTAAAAGCTGCTGGTTATGAAGTAGAGCCGTATTGGCCTGGTTTATTTGCCAACGCTTTGGAGGGAGTTGATGTTAAAGACCTGATCACAAATCTTGGATCAGGTGCTGCTGCTCCAGCTGCACCCGCTGC
This sequence comes from Brachionus paranguensis, assembly GCA_016802215.1. NCBI lineage: Eukaryota > Metazoa > Rotifera > Eurotatoria > Ploima > Brachionidae > Brachionus > Brachionus paranguensis. The sequence goes on from JAESIX010000004.1 coordinate 804,533, forward strand.
CGCTGTGGCTGCCGTAGCTGCTGAAGAGCCCAAGAAAGTAGACAAGAAAGAAGAGAAGAAAGAGGAGTCTGAAGACGAGGACATGGGATTTGGTAAACATAAAAAAACAAGTGTTTTAAATTTAAACTTTTTTTATATTATTTTATTTAAAGGTCTCTTTGATTAATTTCAGAAATTTTAGTTCCAAACATTTTAGTTTGAATAAAATTCTAAAGAAAAAACAAATTTTTTACTTATTCCTTTTAATTGATTCCAAATAACACAGAACTATGAAAACAAGCATTAAAATTGACATAAATGACAAAAATCCAATTGAGGCAGGCTGACTTATAAAAAGATAAAAGAATATTTTTAAAAATTTAATAAAGCCTACACAAAATCGATGTCTTCTTTGTCATAATTTAAGCATTTTGACTGATTGAGAAACAGTTTTGGATCCAAACAGCAGGATCTGTTGAAACAAATACCGCAGCAAAATTGATTCTTGCAAATCTTTTGTGATTCATATATAGCTCTTAGATTATAGTATCCTGATCAATTTGAATTCATTTTGTTTATAAGATTAAAATTTGGTCAAAAATATTTTTTTAAAAAAAGGTAATTCAAAATTTTTTGATTCTCTGCGAATTTGGCAGTTTAATTAGCACCATTGCTCATTATTATACACTAAATCTTTATCTTAAATTTAGATTTATTAGAATTTTAATTTAAAATAATCTGCAAGTTTATTATTTTAGTCAAATTAAAATTAAAATGAATAATTTTAATTTTTTCTGATTAAAGTTTTATTTAAAAAATAAATTAATTCAAAAAATTATTTTTCTTATAATCATGAATTTTTTTCACTAAGCTTTTGGCTCATAAGCATTTATTGTTTTTCACTTTTGCCTGAAACCTCGTGGTACAAAAAGAAACCGAGCACAATTAAAAAATCGTGATTAATATTTTTCTATATGTAAAAGATTGTGTAATTTAAATTCACTTGAAAGCTATTCTAAAATAATTCAGCGACACTCATTCGTGTAATAAAGCTAAATTTATTCACATTTACATTTTTTATTCACTTTTAAATTAAAAAATAAATTCCTATATTTTCATTGAATATTTTATTTGATTGATTTTATCAAAATGCCGTTGTTAATTATCTGCATTAATATAAAAATACTTTATTGATTTTAACTTAGCTTTAAATTAGTGTTCTTTTAGTCTGGTCACAAGTTTTAAAAAGTATATAACTACACGGATGAAAAAAAGTCTCTAAATTTAATAATTGAGCAAAATTAACTTTTACAGAGAAAGAATTTACAATTATATCAAGAGAGTCAAAATAGTTAGTTATCCGTTTGCAAAAATTAAACCCTTTCTAAGTAAATTTCAATATTCAAAATTTTTTTTTAAAATCTAAATATCATTATTTAACATCGGCAATTTTTTTGGAAATAATTTCAATAATTGAATTAAGATTCAATTTAATTGAAATTTTTTTTCTGATTTATGAATAAATATAATATAGATAATACAATACAAAGATAATATGATAGTACAAATTTTTGACATTTAGAACAAAAGTTATAAAATTATTTTATTTTTGTATAGGAAGTTTTGTATGAAATTTCACAATGCCCTTTTTAAAGATAAATTTAATGGTTCATCTTCAAATAATATGTTGGAATAAAAAAAATAATGGTGAATAAATCGTAAATAATTTTTTTTTTATTTAAGTAAAAATATAAGTAAAATAAAATTAAACCACCGTATTTTTCATTTAATGTCAATTGGAAACTAAATAAACCACAATATGACATCCATTAGTTTTTTGCGGACATCAATGTTTTTTATTTTACTTATTTTCTTTAGAAATTATAATTTCGATAATTAAAAAATTTCGATAATTTCGATATTTAAATTAAGATTCAATTTAATTGAAATTTTTTTTCTGATTTAGGTCGGCCAACCATTTTTAATAGTTTTAAATAGACAAAAAAAGGATAACAAAAAAAAAACTAAAATTGAAAACAAAAAGAAATATTTATATGTTTTTAATAAAATTTACTCATTGATTTTTTAAAGACATAGAATTATGATCTAAACATCAAAATTGTAGCATTGATAAAATGATTTTCATTTTATTTAAAGCATAATGAAACCATCCGTGTAGTTACAAAGTTAAATCAAAAAGATTTTTTTTTTAAATATTTTCAATAATTGTAGTGAGATTCAATTTAATTGAAAAGTTAAAATTCTGATCTAAATCAACCAACTAACATTGCAAGTATTCTAGTCTTGATAAACAACAAAAAGAAATGAATTTGAAAAAATATTTTAAATAATTTAAAAATTTTTGTTGATGAATATTTTCTAAGATTGAATTAAAAAATTTTATTTTCGTAAATTAAATGATAGATTTCTACAAAAATTGAAAATTTGGTGATTAAGATCGAAAATTGTTGAAAAAAAATTATTTATTTATTTATTCAAAACAAGTCAAAAATAAAATATCAAAATTAATCTACAAAATACTGTTTAATTGTAAATCAGTTAAACTAACTAGAATTGTTTTTTAAACTCTTTGATGGTGCTTTTTAATGCTTCAGTTTTTTTTGCATCCAAATACGAGTACGGAACCTCAGAATTAGTTGCGTTGGAAGCATTACTTTTTTTGCTCAAAGTAAAACTTTTATTTAAATCCAAGTCATAAATTTTATGATCATTGATAAACGAAGATGAATTGCTAAGCTGTGAAGTTGAATCTAAAATGATGTTTACATCATTTCGACTATTGACAACTTCAAGAGGCACATAATTGATTTTTTTGGAATTCTCATTTTCAAACAGTCTTAGATCGTTTAGAGAGCTTGAGTTTATATCATCAACACCACTTTGACATTCATCTAAGCACAAATAGTCAAGTTTATTTTCTTTTTTAGAGGAAAATACGATTTTTAAAAGTGGATACTCGGTGGAAGAACCAACTAAAGGAGACACTAAACCGGCAATATGAACATGATTTGATTTTGTATTTACACTATTTGTTCCAGCGATTAAGCCTTCAGTTTTTTTCTGGACCATGGTCAGCTTTCGCATTTGATTTTTTTCGTTACATGTCCGGTTTAATAATTCTCTTAAAGTTCTTGGTTTTTTTGAAGATTTTGTTCTGTGCGATTCATGAAAGCCGCAATTTCGGCACAATATTTTGAGCCATTCTTTCAAGCCTATTTTATTTCTAGAACTAAGAAGACATGTTTCATTGGATTCAATTCTTTTTAAATATATTAATTTTTTCTTTTCACTCAAATCAATCTGAAATAAAATTAAAAATAGATTTTTTCTTTTAAATCATAAATTAAATACTTGATCAACATTATCCAAGTCAATGAGGAAAATTGTCTCATGCTCTTCATCTATTGACTCCAGATACAATTTTTTCTCATTGTCCAGCAGAGTTAAACGACGAAGAACCATTTTACAAGAATTCTATTTTAATAAAATAAGTATTTATAATTTTTTTAATTTTATTATTGGTTTTAATAGCTTTAAAAATATCTTAATTAATTTATTTAGTATTTTAATTTGTTTTGAGAAATCATTTTACAAAAAAAATTTTAATTCTAAAAGACAATAAACAAAATATTTACCAAATTCTCAAGTTAAATTTTCATTTTTTAAATATTCAATTTCATCAAAAACGTGATTTGAGTGATCACTTTAAAAAAATATTTTTTCTTTTTATTCTCGAAACGAAAATTAATTCTCTGAAAAATTGAGAAATAGCCTTTTTAAAGATAAATTTAACGGTTCATTTTCAAATAAGATATGTTGGAATATAAAAAATAATGGTTAAAAAATCGTAAATAATTATTTTTTTTTAAGTAAAAAACTAAGTAAAATAAAATTAAATCACCGTATTTTTCAATTAATGTCAATTGGAAACTAAAGAAACCACAATATGACATCCAATAGTTTTTTGCGGAAATCAATGTTTTTTAATTTTCTTTTTTTTTAGAAATTATCTGAAACATGACAAGAATTTTATTTGAATCAATTATTATTTATGTAAAGTATTTTATACAAAACAATTTATTTGTGAATTAAACATTAAAGTTTTATTACTTATATTAAAAACAAGAAACAAGAAACAAGAAACAAGAAATACACGTAAACCAAAAGTCATGAAAAGAAAAACACACCTAAGCCGAAAGAAAAGTGTTGTATCTGGGCACTCAAAAAATTACATGATTGGTGTTGTAAAATTTCAAAATTTGTCCCGGAGCTTTTAAATCAATTTCAAAAATTGTATTTTAAATTTTAAATTTAATTATTTTTTTAAGAACAGTCGATACGCTCAATACTGCTTGTACGGCCGGTACGCTTAGTTTGCCCGTTGAAACATGCCAATGTTTTTTCAATAAAGAAGCACTCGATAAAAAATGGGATTGTTGGTAATATCTTTTGAGAAATAGTATTTCGAAGATAAATTAGATGGTTCACTTAAGCTAAAAAAAATTAAATAAATTTTACTAGAACTTAATTAATTTATCTAAAATAGATAGTTTGAGTATTTAATGGCATACATACATTTATATGTTAGGGTTAATAAGCAGAACCAGAAAATTTACAAAATTCCTGGTCTAACAGGAAAAAATCGTTATTTTTTAATTTTTTCCTCTTTTTTTATTCTATAGTAGTTTTACAAATTAACAAACCTTCCAGTAAATTAACGCAATGATTTTCTCTATTTTTTCTTTATTTTGTTCTTCAGTATATTAGAAAAATACGATAATAATTTCTTCTGAAAAATTTAAATAATTAATGTAGCATTAAGTGTATTTTTTTATCTGTACCGAACTATAGCTTCTTTAGAAAACAATAAATAAAGTCAAAAATAAATTAAAATTTTAAGAATAATATAATAAAAACAATAAAGTATCAATTTCACATTGAAGTTTGATGCTTGCTTGATTTCAACGTAGTACAGATTATTTTGCTCATCGGTCTTACTGAACCATATTCAAATATTTGAAAACGTCTAGATTACGAAGGCAATAATAATTTAATTATATGTTCAATATTATAAATTAATTTTAATTTATTTAAATAATGTATAAATTAGTAAATATGAATTAATTTTAGTATTTGGTACCGGTATATCAAAAAAATCTTTTTTTATTTCAATTATTATGCTTATTTACTGAAAAGATTCATGTATTTACTTAAATTCTTGTGTTGTTATTGAAACAAATAGCCCACAAATTGTGTCAGTTAGTGAGACTTGGATCAAGAACACCTCAATTACAAACGTAAAAGGATACAATTTGTACAGAAAGGACATAAGTAATGGACGTAGAGGCGGTGGTGTATGTCTATATATTGATAAATATATCGACTCGTTTGAATTAAATGATGCAGGTTTTAATTTAAGTAAAATTGAATAAATTTAGGTAGTAGTTAACTTTAACTCTGAAAAGTATTAAGTTGGCTGTCTTTACAGGCCAAACGATTTTGTTGATATTTTTTTTTTTTTTTTTAATAAATAATTGTGGGGGAATGCCCCTGGGTTTGTAATAAAGGATATCTGGTCATCTATTTCAATTTTGTTCTCAAAAACAAGGTAATAAAGCAATCATACACCTGTAAAAAATTTATTTTTAATAAGCTGACTTTGAAAAAATTTCTCATTTTCTATCAAATATTGACTGGTTTCATTTGTTTGAGAATTTATCTATTTAAGAAATGTACGATGAGTTAATTTTCTATATCAGCGAAGCTAGTGATCAATCCATTCCAGTGACTAATGGCTCTAAAGAGAAATCGAACTCGCTGCCAAATCAATTAGTTGAAGCCCCCAATGTTAACAGCTTTAAAGCAGGCATTGATTGCTGGATGAGCAGCAAAAAGACATCATTATATTAAGTCGCATTTAATACCTCGCTATGGTTGAATCTAAGCTATGCTAAAGAATGGTGTAAAAAAGTCACCTTACAAACGAATTTTTCATGGAACTAATTTTTTGAAAAAAGAAAATCTCATATTTTTAGCTTCAGAATAATATCTATTTAAAATTAAACATTACAACAAAATTAAACTTATCTTTACTCTCCTGAAGAAGACTTAATTACTCAAAAAGAAATCAATGATTTAATGACCGCATAATTGGATTTTTTTAAGAATTCGATCGAAAATGACATTTATAATGAATATGAATATAACCTTTTTAAATTTTGTGCATTATTTAAGGCAACATGAAGTATAGTACGATTGTACTGTATGATTCCAGTACTATTCATGATGAAAAAAGCTAACGATTCAACACAAAATTGCATATTCAAGTTAAATTTTTTTTTCCTTCAGTACGATTATGTTTTTGAATAAATTAATTAATTCTGAGAAAAAAAAAATTTATATTTTTTTATTATAATTACTTTGAATAGTAAAAATTTGTACGATTCAAGGGTTATCAAAAATTTGGTACAAAAAATATTGTACATTGTGTACAAACTTCTATTTTAGCAAAATAACCAATCGTACTAGTAGTTTATTAAAAAAAAGAAAAAAACTTTTAGCCTCTTTATTTGAAACATGAGGGTCCATCAGAATAAAAAATATTTCATTCTACCAAAAAAAAAAACTTCATGTACACTCTGTACATAAATTTGTACATCCGCTGTAAAAAACTCAGTCTGGAAATTAATTTTTAACCCAATAGTACAATAGTACAATAGTACAATCGTACTAAACTTCATGTTGCCATTATTTAAGGGATTGTATTTAAATAGCAAAGTTTAATTAAAAATAACTTGATTTAAAATTAAAACCTCGAATCGAAGTTAATAAAAATAGACTTAAAAATTAAAATAAAGACAGCAAAATTGAACTTTAGAAATTAAAAAAAGTATTTATATCCAGTCAATTTTGAAGTTTTCTTTCTAATTTTTGACACATTATTTATTTTTTAATTTTATTCATTAATAACCATTACAATCACGATAGTCACTTATATCATCAAATCAGTCGATTTTAATCAATTACCTGATTAGGAAAAATTTTTAAATGAAACTCGATAAAAAAAACACATTTTAGTAACAGGAAAAATACATTTATGTTGTTTTTTTTTATTAATAATATTTTTTATTAATATTTATAATACTTTAATTATACATTTTTGTGTGTAACACTCGTTTTTTAAGATAACGTTCAAAAATTGTACCTTAATAGCTTACAGTATATCATTGCTATTGGAAAATAATTTTTGATTCTTTTAACATCGCTTGAGAAAGAATCTCTTGAAAAATTAGGTGACTAATTATTTTCTTTTTTGAATCAACTTCATCATTAGGGTAAACAAAAAATTTCTTTCTAGATCATTGACATCTAATTCACTCAGTTTAATAAAATCATTCTTGTTGCTTATAAATTCTTTATGATGGTAAAATTTAAAGTAAAAAAATTATAGTGATCAATCTGAATTTGTCTGACAATGACATCTGTAACATTTAAGATTCTAACTGAATTTCTATTTATTACAATTGATATTGTTGTTGATGGCAAAATTATCCTGTCGTTTACAAAGGAACAATGAATTTTTCCTGAATGGCTTTTTATGAAATTATTATTTGTTAATTATTTTACTATATAAATTTAATACTTTATTTCATTTATTCTTCTTATTCTAAAAATTTCCCAAATAATACAAAACGTTTACTTAGGCCTAAAATATTTTTATTTGTAGTTTGTGTAGTTAATTGTTGTTAAAAAATAAGAAAAAAAATCAAAAAAATCAAACCTAATTTCATTTACTTATTCATATACGAGGGATAAAATTTTAGAAATTTTTTTGAAATTTTTTAAAGAACTTTTAAATTTCTTTTAAATTAGAAAATAACTTGATAACCTATTCATTTCGGAATTTATTTCCCAACTTTTTTATAAAATAGGCAAAATGTCCAAAAAGCTCGATTGTTTATCCATAATCTTTATCTACGTTGCTCAACATTTTTCTTGTTATTATTTCATAATTTAACTATAAGCACATAAATTACTTATTCGCTGAAATTCAAGTCACTATTTATTTATAAAAAAAATAAATATTCTGAAATAATTTTATGCTGCACATTACTTAAAACCACCTAATTTAATTTAACCAATTCATTAAATTTGAAAAAGAGGCTTAATTATCCCAATAAAATTTCTATTTACAATCATTTGGTCCAAATCTCTTTAACAGACTAAATTAAAATCTTTAATGAGTCATTTAATATAATATGAAAAAAAAAATAATTTTTTATTTGACGATAAAATGATTTTTTAATGAATTGTTAATCAATTTTCAATGAAATTGTGTTCATCTCTAAAAAATATAGGAAAATATTAAGTCTCTAAGAGATAGAAAATTTTTATAAAAGGATTATTAACCTTAATATTAATATTACTTCATTAATTACTTGTTTAAATTTAGAATGAATTGATAATAATGAATTAATTTTATTATTAGAATTTTTTTTTTCATTCAATTTACATAATCTTTTGTATTTTTTTCTACTTTGTCCATGGGACTAAAGACTTTAATAAAAAATCAAAATTTGTGTAAAAAAAAGGAGGAAATAAAGGAATTAATGTTCCAATTTTATTCAATTTTCATTTTTATTTTATTTCATTTTTCTTACTTTAATTTAATCGCCAATATTGGCGTTTATTTTTGAAATAAATAATAATAATAATAATATTACTTCATTGGAGACAAATGGAACTACTCTCAATTTATTCTCCAAATATGTTCCTCTGGTTATCGAATCAAGATTCATCACGTACCCAATACAGTTGAGCAATTTTTTTCTTATTGAATTTTTCCTCAAACGTTCAATACTTAAAATTGTGGTTGCTTTCTAGTCATATCTCAATTATTTTTTACTTTATTTTGGATATTTCCTCTACTTTTTTATTTTGTATTTTTAAACCTATTTAATAAGAAAAAAATTAACGATATGAATGTGAGATATTTGATTTTTTACTACAGTCACAATAAGTAAAAAATTTTAAATTTTTTTCACTTTTGAATTTTTTTTGTTTTTTCCTCAATTTCAACTTCTAAAATAGGAGATGGTTTAATAACCGAAATAATTTATGCTACTTAAATCTTTGAGGTTATTAACACAGACATTGTTTTTTATTTTATTTTTGTAAGTTATGCTTACTAGCAAAAAATAAAAATATTCTCTAAATAATTTGATTGTTTAAATAAAAAACTATAATATTAAAAAGATTTTTAGTTATTTTCTCCATAAATAAATGTACTTGTGATACTTTGTCGAATTTGAAACAAGAGCTGAATGGAATTCGGCAGATATTTGCTCTTGATTCCGTGCTACTTGCTGATTACATAGATTACCTACTCGATTGCTGATCGAAAACGATTGATATGTTCTATGGCAATTCAGAAATCAATCAATTAAGAAAATTCAAGGGTAAAGTTCAGAAAGATTCGGATGAATTATTTTATGGTTAAAGGAATAACAAATGGAATTTGAAAATTGTAGAGTTATGCATTTGAGAAGATTAGATTAAGTATCTTTAGTACATAAAAATGAGGGTAGTGCAAATGTCAAGCTGGTAGCCACCGTTTGTGATTGAGAGATATTTAAATTTGATTATCTTCACAAAAAAGATAAGACTATAATATTCAAGCTTGTAAACTTCAATTCAGCCTCAACCTAAAAGGGCTTTGTAAAATTTCCTACGAAAATTGTAGTTTTTTTTTCTAGAAAAAAAATTTTTGAAACTACTTATTACCACATTTTTTATTAGCTTATCTTCTGTACCAACTTTTGTTTCAGTTTACAAACATTTTAAAAACTGAAACAAAAGAATTTTAGATCACTGAATTTTAGATCCTAGTAGGAAAACAACAAATTTTGTTTAAATTGTAAGAATACCGGTATTTTTTCTAGAGGAAATGTTTGGTACTGGAACGAATTGTCAGAAAAACTGCTAAATCAAAGAAAGTCGCCAGTTACAGTACAGCTCTAAAAAAATTCATTCGAACCGTCTGTTAAAGCACCGAATCGGCAAAAGAACGTGACATTTTCAGATCGTCTGCCAGAATGTTGATCCTGAAAAGTTTATAAGTGACTTATAAACTTTTATCAATATAGGATTAAGCTCTAGGATCTAAAATTCAGTGTACACAGACGTTACAATACCTAAAATTGTGAATTTTTTAATACAACCATTTATAAGACATGTCATTTTATTACATAATGAAAAATAATGACATGTTCTTTTATATAGAACACTGGTTAAAATTTTTAGATTTTTTTTGAACTTTTTTAAATTCATTGATTTAATACATGTGCTTAATCTCGAAAATCGAGCATTTTTGAGTATTCAAATGTATCTCTTATGACATGTCACAAAACAAGAGAACATTTTGTTAACACGGCCTCTATACCATTATAACATATTTGTAATAAAATTTAGTGATGAGTCTGAGCTAAACTCTTTTAGTTTAGTTTGCTAAATTTTAGCCGATTAAAATTTAGTTTAGTCAAAATTTGTTAGTATATTTATACAAAAAATTTGTTTATATAGCCTAATGATTAGGCTATATAAACAAATTATTCAATTTACGACTATTTCATTTTTTGAAAAAAATAAATAAAAATAATCTTAATCAAGGATTCTTAAGTTTTTAAAAAATTTCAATATAATTTATGTATTAAGAAAATTAACATGTCTCCAGACGTATTTAGCTTTGTAGTTGATAATATGGTAATGCTATGCTTTATTTATCAAAAGCTTTATGATTTAGTTCGATTTGGGTAGCTCGGAAAAATACAACTCAATGAAAATTGTAATGCAACATGTAAGCTTACCTTTAAGCCTTTTTGTTATTTGCCAAGTACACATACATCAAAGTCTTAAAAATGATCAAGTTATAGAACGAATAAATAAACTTTTAAAATTACTTAAAAAATAAAACACTCTAAAATTTATTATCAGAGAATTAACTAGATATTTTTTTCCGCTTTCTTACAACTCTTTCATTTATTATTTTAAGTTTTTTTTTTAAATTTTTTTTACTTAATATTTTTAAAGAATGCAGGCTAAAAAGAAGGTCTTTTGCCGCTCCAATAAGCCTGTGGAGATTCTTTTCCAAATTATTCTTTAATTAATTTAAACATCGCAGATTTAAATGTAATTGTAAGTAAGAGTAATAAACAGTTATATAAAAGTTACTAGTGAAGTTAAGTCATGGCCTTAATTGATTAAAAAAATTCAAATATATAATGTAATGAACTAAAAATCTCCCTGCATATACTTTAGCTTAAAGTCTTTTTTAATTACTTTTAAATGAACGCACTAGAAAAGTGGCAGTCGCTGGAAGGCGAACCTTCAAAAAATCAAAATTAAAAATACTTCAACATGCTATGTAAAATCAACACATTTTAATGAATTTAATGAATAATTTCCTTTTATTAATCCAAATTATAGTGAAATTTAAAAATATGGAATCACTAAATAAGCGAACTCTTAAAAAAAACATCAAGTTATTTACGTATTTTTTTTGACATTTTTTAGTTTTTATTTCAAGAAAAATCAACAAGCTATTTTTAAATTCCGAATTTTTCATATGAAAATCTTGTAATCAGCCGACATTTGTTGGTTTGCCAAACCAAAAAATGGTTGAGAAGTCATCATCAAATTTTTTTTTTAAGTAATTAAACATCTCTTTAATTTCTAAATTTCTCATGCAAATATTAACTAATTTTTTTCGAAATTCTTGTTTACTTGCCTTAAATTTACTTACTAAAAATTAACTTAAAAAGAGGCTAATTAAATTAATAAATGAATAAATACTTAATTTAATCAAAATAAATTTTAGTTAAAAAATTTAAGATCAATAGATTCAAAACACAGATCAAAAAATAAGATTTAACATTAGGATGACCAAGCATTTTTTCATGTTTGTTGATTCAGAATATTTAGAAATAAATTAAAGCAATTAAAACAATAGTTATAAATAAAATCTATATTTAGAAAAAAAATGTATTTATTTGAAAAATCTTATCATAAGATATGATGGTTTGATATCTTTTTAAAACGACACTCAATTAGTGCTTATAGTGTTTAAAAAATACAACGATTATAAAACTTAAAAAAATTCTAAGAAATTGCATCATTTGTGATGATATGTATGATTGAAATTTTAATTATTTCTAATGTGAAATTTAAAGCTTAAATGAAATTTTTTAGAGCTACTAGTCGCTTTTTGAGAAGCTAGAAAAATAGAAAAAATGATTTACTATTTTAATGTTCCATTTGTGACGAATTGATTAAAACGACAGAGTTAATAGATTTCATATTAACAAAAAACTTTAATTTAGCAGTTATTTAGATGATGTTTTCAGCATTTTTCAAGAGAACTTTGACTTTAACTTTTGATCACAAAATAATTTTTATTGACAAAAATAAAATTAATTGACGTCGTATATTTATTTTATTCTATTAAAGCAACTTTTGTTTCATCTACAACAAAATAATTGGAAACAAAACAAAAATTTGAAATTAAATGAGCTATTCATCTATTCTACAAATATTCTGTTGATATATTCTCTATTCTAAGAATCAGACAAAAATCTATTATTTTAGTTTTAGAATAACGCCATTGTGAAATTTCATACAAAACTTTCAATACAAAAATAAAAAATTTTTTTAACTTTTGTTCTAAATGTCAAAAACTTGTTCTGTAAATGAAACAAAGTGAAACAACTATTGTTTCACCTTCTGTGAAAGTCTGCAAAATCTGTGCAAATTAATTGCATTTTATTTTTAATACTTTTAAATAGGGTGCAATTTTGCAGAATTCACACAGATTTTGCAGACTTGCGTGGAAGGTGAAACAACAGTTGTTTCACTTTGTTTCATTTACAGAACAAGTTTTTGACATTTAGAACAAAAGTTAGAAAATTTTTTATTTTTGTATTGAAAGTTTTGTATGAAATTTCACAATGCCTAGAATAACAAATGAATTCCAAAAAAAAATCTATTTACATTTAAATTCGAATTTTAAATAACAAAATTATTTACGGACATTGTTTTATTCTTTTTATGGCTATAATTGATTTTATAAGAAAAAATCCTTCTAAAATTTTTCTAAATTTTTAATACTTTTATATTTTATTTTTTTTTCAAATAGATATTTATTAAATACAAAAATTTGTGTCATTTCTCTTAAATTTCAGACACTCTCCTATTAAGTCATTTATATTTATTTAACTATTGCTTTAATAATATTTGAATAAAAACAAAAATTGTAAATCATGTTATCATTGGAAATATCTACATCTTTTTCAATTATAAATTATACTGATTTAAGTTTTTGTTTAAAAATTAAGAAAACAATCAAATGAATAATGTGAGTGGATATTAAAATTGATTAACATCTGGTAAAGAATCCCTCAACAAATATTCGCCAAAGAAAATAAAAATAAATATTTTTTTATATTTATAAATAAATACAAGATTCTCATGAATTTGTTGTGCAATTGTGGAGGGTATGTTAGGGTTCTCAATCACAACAAGCTGCTTTATAGAAATTAGTTTAATCCTTGTTTATCTTTTACTTATAGAACTAAAAATACAATAGGACCTAGAGATAAAATGGCTTTTAAAAAATAATTTGTATTTTAAAAATTACATTGATTGACTTTTAACCCCTTAGCGACCAGTGCTCAACTGTGATAGATAAGAATTTGAAGTGTTTTCAAGAGAAAATATTTTAAATTTGAAGTCAAAAAGTTTTTAGCTGTATCGCCCAAACAAGTTAAACATTTTTAGGATAAACAAAGTTTTTTCGTAATTTTTATCTTATTTGAGAACTAGGAACCAAAGAAGAACAAATAAATTGAACTTTCACATCAAAAATTTGAAAATAAATCTAAATTTTTTAAATACTAAAATATTAAAATGAAAATATGGCTTATTGACCTGGAGTTTAGGTAAAAAATATTCTATAAATGAATAATTCCGAAGGAAAGAGACAAAATGGTCTGTGATAATTAGCGAGAAATAACAGTGCTACCAATAGTAAGCAAGGCAAGTTGTATAGTTCTGAGTAGAATCAGAGTTGCATTGGATGGTGTACTTAGAGAAGAAGAGGAAGATGATGCATGATGTATTGACCAGATATTTGCAGAGACATCATAGAACAAAATCTGGAATGGAGCAGTCCACTGCTCGTAAATTTCATTGACTTCAAGATGTTGGGTGATAACTGAGAATGATAGAAAAAGAACTTGGGGTCAATAACCACGAAAGAGATCACCGAAAAGGGCATGACATGGGAAGAGGCAAGGTTTAAGGCAAAGAATCGACTTGAGTGGAATCGAAATTAATGACCCTTTGCTGAGGATCCACGAGGAGCTGAAAAAAAATTAATAATTATTTTGAAATTGAGCTTTTTTTAATTAAAATTCTCTCTAAAAAGATTACTAAACTATCGTCACTAAAAATGTAAGGGATTTTTGTAACTGCTTCAAGTTTTTTGAAATCTAATTCAAAATATATTATTAATTATTAACTCAACTTCTAAAAATTCATGAATTAAATTTTTAATTTTGATTTAAAATTTTAGGATACAAAAAATATTAATGAATGAATAATCTTTTGACAAATTGGAAGTTTGAAAAATAATTGAATTCATCTATTAAAGAGCAATTTCAAATAGATGGCTAGTCAACAAGTTATCATAGCTTGGTTCTTTTATTTCAAGCCTTTAAAATGGATCGGATTTAAAAAATATTATAAATAGTTAAATAATATTTTATCATATATTTAAATATTTATATATTTAAATATAAATATTTAAATGCATAAAAACAAATGACATAAAGAAAAAAGATAACAAAAAAATTAACAAATATGATTTTCTTAAAAAATGCTATTATTGCTATTAATTTTTTTTTCCTAAAAAAATAAATAAATTAATATTCAATTTTTAATAATTGACATTTTAAAAATTCGAAAAAGACTGAACATTTTTATTTAAAAGAAAGCTAAATTTTTAATTATAATTTGGAAATTTTACCAGCAATAATGCTGAATCATTCATTTAGAGTTAAAAAAAAAAACCAATAGAAGTGTTGTAAAAATTTCTTATACGTTCTTAGCTTAATTAAATAAATTGATGTTCCTAAAAATGATTTAAACATTTTTGTCATTTAGAATTGCTCTAGCTTAAAATGACTAGATTTGAAACCAAAAACCATTGCTGCATGACTAATTAATTTAAATATTCAAATTAAATGTTTTATCAATTAAACAATACCTAGATTATTGTCTGGGAGAAAAAAGTAATTTATATTAAAATTTTCTAACCCATTGGTCATCAGGCGGTGCATTGTAGTCCAGACATCCATTGTGCAACACTTCTGATTTAATCAAGAGGCCGGAATTCTGATACTGGTTAAAGGACGGATACAATTCTTTGGGAACAAACATAAGTTTGAGCATTTTGAACACACACAATTGATGTTTTTTGCTCTTATTTTTTATTAGCTTATTATATTTCTAATTAAAATGAAATTAATCACTTGATTGTGTTTAGAAATATTATCTTTTTGAAAATTTTATTTTGGCAAGTTTTGCATGTCAATATAAATTAGTGAATAAGAAACTTTTGAAAACTCAAAAATAGTAAGAAATGAAAAGGTAAATTTTTATGTTTTAGAAAATCATAATATAATTTTGATTTAAATAGGTGAATATGTAGTGTTTGAGAGCTACGAACTAAGTGCAACTAAATTGTTGTTGTCATCGTCTTGTGTGCCAGACAAATCATCCTCGCACACAAAATCCTAAGAACCCAAATTAATTCATGACCTGGATATGAATTTTTCTAGCCTGCAATACAATACAGATAATTAGGCCTTGGATTTATGTTTTTTAATTGAAATAAACATTTTTATTAAGTATGAAAATATTAGAACCTAGTTTTTGTTGTTGTTGAATATTTCAATAAGTCCATTTCAGCTAAATCATCAAGCTGCTCATGTTTTGGCTCATTGTTTATTAGCGCTAAATTAAGAAAAATATTGGGGACATTTGATAAAAAAAATATGTTGTCATGGTTTCAAGTTAAATTTTTGTTTAATTTTAATTATTTTAATTATTTTAAGATAAAAAAATTCACTTTGAAAAGATGGATTTCAGGAGGAAATTTTTTCCGCATGTATTTAACGTATCACTTAAATTGGAGAAAGATAATTACTTAATTTAAAATCACATTATTTTAAAATTTAATGGTTGACTTTTTTTCAGCACGATCATGCTCAAAAAAGTATTTAAAAAACAATTTAGAGTATTTTTAGCTATAAAATTTATTGCAGAAGTAAATAAAAACCGTATTTTTTTTTAACGCGGTGCTAAAACTTAAAAATCTAGCTTTGGGACATGCGCCGATTGCCATCTAATCCATGTTATAATTAATTTAACTTTAGAAATATGCATTATAAAATGTTTTTCAAGAGTTGTCTGTGCAATTGAAATTTCTGCAGCACTATAACTAGAAAAAATTGAAATTTTAATTAGGCTTTTTATTCTAAATTTTTAATTTTATGCAACACTTAAAACCGAGTATAAAAATAAAAGGAAAAAAATTCAAAAAATATTATATAAAAATAAAATTTATTTTTTTTTAAATTAATGTCACGAGCGGTACTAAAACTAAAAATAATTTTTTCACCAAAAAATTATAAATCATTCAAAGTAATTTTTTTTTTATTATTGACAAATTTTTTATTTGTTTACTTTTTGGCTATTTATTAGAATTTTTTAATTTGATCCGACACTAAAACCGATAATTGAAAAAGAGAGGAAGAAAATCAAAAAGTACAAAAATTGCCAATAATTAAAAAAAAATTACTCAAAGTGAAAGGTAATCTTTTGGTAAAAAAAATTAAATCTAGTTAGCCGCTATTTTTGGTGTTGTTATTTTGCATCCAAGGAATAAAACACCACTTAAATTTTGCTTCCATACCAAATATATATTTGTAAATATCTTTTTAATAAATCTTTTTAAAAAAATTTCTGTTTATTTTATCATAGTCGAATGCAGAGTTAGTTATCTAAAGTGGTGGCTTTTTTATAGTTTTTTTTCAATTGAACAAGTGTGTTTGCTCAATTTCTTTAATGTCGCTGTTGCTGTTGTGTATTGGAACACAAGAATCAGAATAACATTTTCAAGTTATTATATTTTATTTTAATAAAATCTTCATCTTGTTAAATTAGCCTATTACTTTAATCTAAAAATAAGTGCAATTTTTACATTTAAAAACGCAAAATACAGTGCTGATTTGATACTATTGTTTAAATTCGAAAAATTACCAATTTTTACGTAATGAACCTTACTGGGATTTAAATTACTTTTTAATAGAAATATATACCTTAAGCCCTTTGTGTTTTTTTTTAATATTATTTTATTAGCTTTTTTCATTTTATGGCTTTTAACATTTGTTGTGAATTGGCTTTATTACTTTTATTAGTATTATGAATAATAATAATAATAACTTTTTTTTAAAAGCTTAATTTAATTTATTCATCAAATTAATTATCAGATACCTGGGTTATCGAAATATTATCGTTCTAAGAAACTATAAGAAACTCAACTGTTATCAATTAATTTAACCTATTAAAATAAATTAAGTTTTGAATATAAAAAAAGAAGTTGATATTTTTTAAAATTCATATTTAAATTTTATCCGAAAGTCGAACCTTCTCAAAAAGTTAAAAGCCATTTTTTTGCTGAGAAAAATTTTAACCCTAATCTATCAAAATGAGAGAATGCATTTCAATCCACATTGGTCAAGCTGGTGTCCAAATTGGTAATGCCTGCTGGGAATTGTACTGTTTAGAACACGGTATTCAACCTGATGGTCAAATGCCATCCGACAAAACTAATGGTGGTAGTGATGATTCCTTTAACACCTATTTCTCTGAAACTGGTGCTGGAAAACACGTACCAAGAGCTGTCTTTGTAGATTTAGAACCAACCGTAATCGATGAAGTAAGAACTGGAACTTATCGTCAATTGTTTCACCCAGAACAGTTGATCACTGGCAAAGAAGACGCTGCCAACAATTATGCTCGTGGTCACTATACCATTGGAAAAGAAATTGTAGATTTAGTCTTGGATAGAATCCGTAAATTCGCTGATCAATGTAGTGGCTTGCAAGGTTTCTTGATCTTTCACTCTTTCGGTGGTGGTACCGGATCTGGTTTCACTTCATTGTTGATGGAAAGATTGAGCGTTGATTATGGTAAAAAATCAAAACTAGAGTTTGCCGTCTTTCCAGCTCCACAAATTTCAACTGCTGTTGTTGAGCCATATAATTCAATTTTGACCACTCACGCTACTTTGGAACACTCAGATTTAACTTTTATGGTTGACAACGAAGCTATCTTTCATTGTTGATGGAAAGATTGAGCGTTGATTATGGTAAAAAATCAAAACTAGAGTTTGCCGTCTTTCCAGCTCCACAAATTTCAACTGCTGTTGTTGAGCCATATAATTCAATTTTGACCACTCACGCTACTTTGGAACACTCAGATTTAACTTTTATGGTTGACAACGAAGCTATCTATGATATCTGTCTCCGTAATTTGGATATTGAAAGACCAACATACACCAACTTGAACAGACTAATTGGTCAAATTGTCTCATCAATCACTGCTTCATTACGATTCGATGGTGCTTTGAACGTTGACTTGACTGAGTTACAGACTAACTTGGTGCCATATCCACGTATCCACTTTCCATTGGCTACATATGCTCCAATTATTTCATTTGAAAAAGCCTATCATGAACAACTAACTGTTGCTGAAATTACCAATGCTGTATTCGAATCAGCTAACCAGATGGTCAAATGTGATCCAAAACATGGTTTATACGTGGCTTGCTGTATGTTGTACAGAGGCGACGTTGTGCCTAAAGATGCCAGTGCTGCCATTGCTACCATCAAAACAAAAAGAAATATCCAATTCGTCGATTGGTGTCCAACTGGCTTTAAAGTTGGCGTCAACTATCAAACACCAACTGTTGTGCCAGGCGGTGATTTGGCTAAAGTTCAACGTGCTTTGTGCATGTTGAGCAGTACCACTGCCATTGCTGAAGCTTTGGCTAGATTGGATCACAAATTCGATTTGATGTATGCCAAGCGAGCTTTTATCCACTGGTATGTCGGTGAAGGTATGGAAGAAAGTGAATTCTCAGAGGCAAGAGAGGATTTAAGTCAATTAGAAAGAGACTACGAAGAAGTCGGAATTGATACAGGGGAAGTCTGGTGGAAAGGTGAAGGTGAAGAATATTAAACATATTTCAACAATTGAAAAAGCCTTCAATTCAAAATTAAGATTAACATTTTAAAAAATGATTCATAAAGAATCTTACTGGGTTTCCAATGAATTTGTTCCCCGTTTTTAATTTACTAAATGAATTAAAAATGTGACAAAATATCATTTAAGAGTTTTTTATATTAACTAAAGTATTCTTTAATCATTCTCCGAAGAAGGCACTTCCATTTAAAAATCTTTTCAAATCTAACATAAATTTTTCTAAAATATATTTTTCTAAGAAAAAGTATACTTTTTTATCTTATTCTCCTACTTTCTAATAGAAATATTTACCTCAAGCTCTTGGTGTTTTTTTTTAATAATTTTATTTGCTTTTTCCATTTTATGGCTTTTATTATTTGTAGAGAATTGGCTACAAATTCGTCTCTATAAGCTACTTACTTAGTTATTGACTTAACAGACATAAATTTTCTATCTAATTTAGGAGTTTTTCCACTTTAATTATTCGGAACTAAATACATTTTGGTAAGAATTTTGTTTACAATTACTGTCCTTTGAGGAAAAGCAGTAAAATATAATTTGGGCGGAAAAAAAAAATCATTAAGTAAACAGTTTCATCTATTATACTTAATTCGTTTTTTTTTTTTAAAGCCAATGATTTTGAATTTTTTACTGAATTAAGAATAGGATACAATATTATAAAATTAACTGAATTATTTGAAATTTTTTAAAAATTCAAAAGTTTTTTAAATCAAGTATGAAGTTTTATTTCAAAGAAGATCTAGAACCTACAAAAGATATCAAGAATGTATGGAAAAATAATTAATTGGGTGTTTCTATTAGAAAGTGTCTAGGTGAATAAGATAAAAAGTAAACTTTTTCTTAGAAAAATATTTTTCGTTTTATAAAAGTAAGATCCGATTTTGTCAAAATGGAAATGGCTAAATTGGAATTGGAAAATAATTAAAGAATAGTAAAATTAATTTAAAAAGCTATTAAATGGTATCTTTTTTTTCACATCTTTTATTCATTTAGTAACTTATAAAAGGGTGCAAAAATTCATTAGAAACTCAGTAAGGTTCTTTTCGTGAAATTAAATATGTAAGAAATGGCTATTTTGCGAAAAATTTCGAAAAATTGTTTAAAGCAAAAATGCCATTTTAAAGTTTTTTCAGTAAATTAATCAAATTAAAGCTTCCTTCAAAACCAGAAACAATACCATAAAATAAAGTAAAATTTGGTTTAAAAGATAAGTGCAAGCGTAATAAAGGAATATATGTTTAAACAGGGTAAAGCTTAATACAGGCAATATGAAATTTTAGTAAAAAAATTACAGTCCAAAAAGTAAAAGCGTAATAACTTTTTCTTTTTTTGTGATAATTTTGTTCTGTAAACACTACAATATTGTAGCTTTATCCTATTTAAACCTGTATTTTAGTATTACGCTTGCACAATCGGTAAATTTGTTTTTAATTTGTTGAAATTACTGAAAAAAGTTAAAAATGACATTTTTTTGTCATTTTTGTTTTTACACAATTTTTCTAAATTTTTCTTAAATTAGCTTTTTCTAAAATGTGTAATTTTTCGAAAATTTACGTAAAAAATCGTTAAAACACTAGTATCAAATCAGCACTGTTTATTTAAAGTGAATTTTTGTTTTAAAAAATTAGACATTGTTTATTATGTTTATATAAAAAAGAAGGTTAATTAAATTAGTATATTATCTATAAACAAAACGACGATTGTCTTTTAAAAATTTTGATAAAATCTTAAGGTAGCCAAGCTTTTTGGCAATATTTGACTACTCCAATTTTATAAAAATATAATTAAAAATATATTTTTAGAAACTGTTTTCATTACGTAATAGGGTTTGCTTCAAAAAATTTGATTTATTTTTCCAATTTGAATTTAAGCGATTGATCCTTGAGTGCCAATTATATCATTTTTGAATTTTTTTGCGTTTTATCAAAATCCATTTTAAAGATTTCTGGTTAATTAAAGTTAACAAATTTTTTTGATTTTGTTTTTTAAATCTCTCAATTGTACAGCAATTTTTCTTTTCAGTTTTAAGTCAGTTTCAATTCAAGAGAGTTGCTGCAGCTTTGCAATGTAAATCACACACAAATAATAAAGATAATCATATTGGTGTATTTTTATTATTATTTGCTAGCAAAGAAGAATCTTGAGAATTTGGATTCTTTCAAGAATCTCTATTGAGCGTTTACCAGACCTCACCAATAAAATACTGAATTTTTTGGTCTCGTTTTTCGACCTAGGACATAAAAGCCATCGAGAGGATGCAGAAACGATTAACTAATTAGGTGCCCAAAATTCCTAATTTGGACTAAAATAGCCGATTTGCGAAAAAAGAACAAGAAATGACATTTAAAAATATAAATCAGGAAAACTGAGAGAGAACACTTTTATCAAATGCATACCCAATTAAACAAAATTATGAAGTGATGTCGAAGTCAATTTGATGAAAATGAGTGATGGACATAGATGAAAAATTTTAAGTTAACAATATTAACTTATTATTTCTTAATAGATGAAAAAAGTATAAATAAAATCAGAATTTTTTTAAAAGTCAAAAGTCTCAAGTCAAATCCAAGTTAGAGATTTCTATTTTAAAGTCCTAACTTGGATTTCAATTTGGAACTAATAAAAATTCTCTAACAATTTGATAAAAAATGAAAGTGAGCCCAAAATAAAACGAATTATTATTATTTTTGAAAATTAAAACATTAAAAGCAATTTTTTCTTTGTTTTAAAAAAAAAAATCTACTAAATTTTATTAATTAATTGCATTTGCGGATTTTTTTTGAAAATGAAAAAAAAATGCTAAAATGATTAATTTATCGTCCTTGATCATAGTTAAATAAATTATCTTATAAAATGTAAAATTTTGATGAATTTCTTTAAATATTTAAAATGAAAACTAATGTTAACTTAATTTAATTGTTTCAAGTTATCTTTTATTTTTTTATTAATCAAAATAAATTTTAATTAAAAAAAAAAATTATAAAAAAATTATTAGTTGATCTTTAATTAGCCTTTTTAGTTTTGATCAGTCTAATATTATTAAAATTAAAAAAAGAATTTCATTGCAATTTTTAATAATATAAATGATAACTATTAAAAAAAAAAGATTCATTAACTTCACTTCATATTTTAATCGATTAATTTTTCTTAATTGATGTTCATCAGTAAATCTTTAGATCATCTTCCAAAACTAATATAATTATATTTTATCAAATTTTCAAATTTTTAAATCAAATATCAAATTTTCTTTATTATTTATTATTTATGTTAGATTTGAAAAGATTTTTAAATGGAAGTGACTTTTTCGGAGAATGATTAAAGAATACTTTAGTTAATATAAAAAACTCATCATCATATCATTATCAAAAATACATCACAAAATTGGATCAACTTTAATATAAATCATATGCTATTCAAAGTTACTTCAAATTTATGTTTATAGCTTATTTCACTCATTTTGCATAGTAAATGAGTGAAATAAGCTATCAGAGGAAATTATTAACTCAGTGACAGTGAATATATATACAAATAAGTATGATTAGCACAATAGTGCCACTTGAGCCATTCCTGGAGTTATTGTATTACTAAATTTGAGCTAGATTGGTTTTTTCGGAGCTTAAATTGTTGTAAGATTGTAAGAGCTTCCGTAAAATTTTTCCAAGAAAGACTTCCCTGTAGATTCTCTTAAAGTAACTTATTTATATTTTAATTTTTAATATAGAAGAGAATTAAAACAAAACAAATTGAATTAAGTAATGACAGGTTCTACATGTTTGAGTATTTGACGGATCAGGAAAGAAAGAAGAAATAGGTGGTTAAAATTTCACAATATAGATGAATACCTTCTTATTTCATCATCAGTCTAGCAACCAAAAGAACAAAAAGAGTTCACTTTATATCTTTGGCTCAATTAAAAAAGTCGATTCGTGATAATTAAGTTTATTAAATTTTTATTAAGTTTAGCTCTGAATTAAAAAGTAGTTTTATTTTATCCATTCATTGAAGGTTAATTTTTTAATCAAATTGATTACCTTAAAAAGATTGCTCATTTTGTTTTGTTATTATCCAACTTTCAATTAAATTCAACAGTACCACCTAGACTGCTGTTCTAAAAATGCTACCTAGACTGCTGTTCTAAACATTTCGTTTTATTTCTGAATCCTGAATAATTCGGAATTGTTTGGGAATCAATTTTATTCATTCTGGAAAATGGCTAATCTGAAATAAGTGCCAAGATTTTTTGTTAATATTTTAAGAAACAACAATTATTAAGTTCAAAGTTCTCACTCCTTTTATTCAGTGAATATTTATCACGAAATATTTTATTTTAGATGCAATTTACAGAACATGTTTGGTCCGTCAGAACTTAAAATTTTTGGCATTTTTAATATTTTGGTTTGTTTTTTGTACCAAAATTTACAATGCCAATTTAGTAAATAAGTTAATTTTTAAATTTTTAATATTTTTAAAATTTATTAAGACAATAGAATAAATATAAAAATAATAATAAAAATTTAAACATGTGCCTGACATCAGCGTAGATTGATTTTAATGGTCTTTACAGTTGAAACCACAACTTTCTAAACTAGCAAAGTTGTTTTCGTTTGCGTCACATCCTCCGAACAAGAATGTCTCGCAAGTTTTTGTCTGCGAATTGTAATAATAACGCGGTATGGATTGCTTACAAGGCCCAATCAATTTTTCCTGCTTGCAAATATCAACCTCACATTTTAAACCAATGTAACCTCTTGGACATTTGCACATTTGATTTCCATTCTGGGAATAGCTAGTTCCTCCATTTTGACAATACAAAGCTGCACTCTGTGTTTGACCGCATGGATTTTGTCCACACGGGTTAACAATCTGAATTTCGTTTTGAGTCTTTTCACAATTTTGTCCTGCGAAACCAGGTTTGCATTTGCACAAGTATCCATCGTCATTGTTTAGGCAAATGCCTCCGTTTTGACATTGTGCTGAATAAGTCTGACAAAAATTTCGAATTGTACATCTTGACCCTGTCCAACCATAGTTACAAATACAAAAGAACCCGTTTCCTTGTGGCGCTTGGGCGCATCTTCCGTTTATGCACAAACCTGCCGGGCATTTAACTTCTTGTCTGACTGGCGCCATTGTAGTTGTCTGAAAGTTGCGCTGAAATTCACATCGCGTTCCGTAAAAATTCGACGGACATTGGCATGCACCAGAGCTGCACACACCACCATTTAAGCATTGACATGGCAATATAATATTTGTTGGTCGAGTTGTAGTAGATCCTGCTTTTATATGACATCTTGAGCCGGTGTATTCTGGTGGACAATAGCACATGACTGTGTATTGATCTTGGCCACGGCGTTGGGTTTGACATGTACCTTAAAGAATCAAGGTAAAAATTGCCTTAAAAATTTTCTTTCGGCATGTATAAATTATAATTATTCTTACAAAAATTGTAGAATTTATTTAATATTTTTGGATAAGAAAATAAATTATCTCTAATTTTGAACTTCGAAATAATACTTGAATTAAGAATTAATAGAACATTTGGCAATTAGTTAAGTGAAAATTAATATTAAACATAATTAGATAAAATAAAACTAAGATTTTTTTTATTTTAGTGAAATATAGAAATTTACTATTTTTACATGTTTATTATTAACCATTTTGTTAAAAAGATAGATAATTATCAATTGGGCCTCAATTTAAAATATTTTTAAATTTTAATTCAAAAATAATTATAAATTGGGCTAAGTTATAATAAAGCATTTTTAGTTATTGCGCTTAATATTATTTCTATTTTCCTTATATAATTATTAATTAAGTACACATTTTAATGAATTATCTGATAATTATAAAAAATGTAGCATTTATCTTACTAAACAAAACAATACTGTATTTAGTTTGCTATCTTGTCTAAAAGTTCGTCTATTTTAGAGAAAAATTTATTCATTATACAACCTTTAGAATTTTGTATTTTAAGGGTCCTAAAAATAATACGTTTATAAAAATCAATATCAATTTGTTAGTTTTTTTTTGAAATCAAGTTTTTTATATTTGATTAGAAAAAAATATTTGATGTATCTGTATTTTAACCTAAAATTAAAAAAAAACTGAATATTTACAACATATTAAGCTAAATTTTTCAACAATTAATTTCAAAAAAATTGTTTTTTTTCTTTTTGAATATTTACGAGATAATAGATAAAAAGTTTAAATTAATTGTTGTTATCATGAAATTTAATATTTCACTCTTATCAAAATATTTTTATTAATCGATGAGTCAAGATTTCGACCCGAGATGAGGGCAGTTTATCCCGGCACCTTTCTTATGATCTGTGCTGTTATAGTTCGATTTCAGCATTTCAAAATTTGATTAGATCTGAGAATATTATTATTATTATTATTTTTTTTTATCTCCTACCATAATTTTTAAAAATTGATACTGAATTCAATTTTAAAATTTAAGTAGAATTCTTTTTTTTCCATGATTAATTTTTTCTTTTGTTTTTTACGAGCGATTATTATTAAAAAAACATTTTCAAATTATTAATTTATTATTATTATTAAAAACAATTGAATTTATTATTATCGCATTTATACATGCCGAAAATGTTTATTTTAATTTCGTAATTGTTTATTAAATCACCGGCTAGAATAAAAAAAATTTCACAATTAGAATTACTTACCACCATTATAGCAAGAATTAGTGGCGCACAAGTCAATAAACTGTCTTGTTTCACACTGATTACCAACAAATCCAACCACACAATCACACTGGTAGCCAAATCCAGTTGATCTGCATGTGGCTCCATTTTTGCACGGGCTGCTTGAGCACGCGTCATTCGATTGTTTGTTTCCGCAGTAGCTGCTTTGACAGGGATTTTGTTGTACATATTGCTCACATCTTACTCCAGTGTGTTGAAAGGAACATGTGCAAATAAAATTTTGTCCATTCACTTGACAAGTTCCACCATTTTGGCACGGATTGTTGCTGCATGCATTAAATTGGTAATTGTTAACACAATTGTTGTTTTGACATGGATTCTGCTGAACTAGTGTTTCGCATTTTCTGCCCGTGTATTTCACCGGACACAAACAAACTCCATTGCGGCATGTACCTCCGTTCAAGCATCCACAAGTATCCACTTTGTCAGTGCAATATTTTCCACTAAAGCCATAAGGACACAAACAGGCAAAGGGAGACACGTTTGCGTGGTTCAAAGCTACACATGTACCGCCATTTTGGCACGGTCTGGACAGGCAAGGATTTGGGGCTTGAGTTGTGGTGGTCGTAGTAGTGGTTGGTGGACTGTACTGGTTGCAATTTTGGCCAGTATAATTGGGGTAACAGATGCAAACGTACTGGACAGAGCTTGGCTGGGTGATCGGAATGCATCTACCGTTCTGACACGGATTATTGGCGCAAGGATTGGGTCGTCTAGTGGTAGTGGTAGTCGTAGCCAAAAATATTTCACATCTGAGGCCAGTGTAGGCTATTGGACACACACAAGCAAATGGTGGATTTGCGTTGGGATCTTTGGTGGGTACACAGGTTCCACCGTGTTGACAAGGATTAGTCGAGCAAATATTTTGATTGTTTTGATTGTTTCCGCAGTTGTTGTTTTGGCACAAATTTTGTTGGACTAAAATTTCACAAAATTTTCCAGTGTATTTCGAAGGACAAAGACAATAGCCATTTTGCATCCAGCCTCCATTTCGGCATTGGTTTGTTTGACCACATGTATTTGTCAGACAAGGGTTCTGTTGCACCGCATTTTCACATGTCAGTCCAGTATGGGTGCTTGGACAAATGCAGGCATAGGGTGGATTGACGCTTACCTGATTGATGGGCACACAGGTTGCACCGTTTTTGCAAGGATTTGTGGAGCACGGGTTAACTGGTTGGTCACAGTGTGTTCCTTGCATATTGGGAGGACAGACACACATAAATACTGGATTGTTGACGGACTGGATGTTGTTGAGACAAGTGCTGCCTTGGGCGCACGGATTGGACAAGCAGGGATTGGGCAATGGTCGTCTAGTGGTGGTCACAGGACGCGGTGGAGTGTATATATCGCATTTTTGGCCGGTATAGAGTGCTGAGCATTGGCAAATGAAATTTTGAGATCCGGATGTGACACAGGTACCACCGTTTTGGCAAGGGTTGTTGGCGCATGGGTTATTTTGTTGTCCACAAATGTTGTTCTGACAAGGGTTGGTCTGGGCCGGTCTTTCACAGCGAACTCCCGTAAAATCTTGGAAAGAAAATGAGAAAAAAAATTTTTTGAAAATTTTATCATACTTGGAGAACAGGTGCATCTAAAGGTGACTTGGTCACTCGAGCTGCAAATTCCGTAATTGAGACAAGGATTTGGCGAGCATGGATTTACTAAAAGAATTTTAAATAATTTTAAATTTTATTATGCTATTAAGTTCGTAAGGTGGGATGTACTTGCGGGCTGATTGCAAGCGCCTGTTTGTACGCAAAGAGGTGCCGAACCACTATTGTACTGTTGTATGGAATGTCTAGGCAAGACGGCTAGTATGAACAGAGCAACGCTCAAGGATTTAATCATTTTTTTACTTTTTTAAATTCTATATTTTGTTTCTAGATTCGTGTGAATTTATATAATTTAAGTTAAATGAATAATAGGAGAATGAATTTATCAAGATTGTAGTGGGACTTGAAAAAATTTCGAAAATCATATCCTTTCTAATTGGTATTTAAACAAATAATCATGTAATTCGGATTAGAAAAGATGATTTTTTGTTTAAGGCTATTTGTGCTCAAAGTTTTGTTTATTTTAAATGTTTTTTTTTTAAAACCATCTTTGAATTTAATCCCACGTAACGTCACCGTAATGACTATGATCGGTGGGTTGTTAATTCAAAGGTAAACAATTATTTCAATTATGTAAATTTCAAGCTACTCAAAATACCAATGCACCTGAGCGCATAATGAAATTCCTTGAAGATAACAAAGATTAAAGATATTTATTCTAAATATCATTTTTAATTGTGATCAAATAAGTTTCTTGTTGTCTAATTCCTTGGCATGGCAATCAATGCGCTCCAAGACTATTAATGGTGATTAAGCAAAAATTTTAACAAGCATAAGTCGAATTCTCGTTCAAAGCAATTTTTAGCGCATTTGTCAATAGTCTCTTGGTTTTGTGAAATTTTTGACATTCAAGATTTAAAATAAAGTAAATTTTACGAAAAAAAATTATATCCAATTGCGATAAATTTATAAAACTCTTATTTGAAGACATTTTAACTAAAAAATATAGATTATTTTCAAAAAAATTATCTTGAATAAAAATCATCTATTTTTTTATGAGCGAATTTAATTAAAATTTTGTTTTAGAAATTTAATTGAATATAAAGTAATGATCTTTAGATATAATTTATTTATATGTTCAAGATTAATCAACAGACAAGTGTCCGTGTCTTATTAAGACTTATTAACTCTCTATTTAATAAAAATAATGAAAAATACGCATCAATAAAATAATATAAAAACAAAATAATCATTTGTTTAAGGACTATTAAATAAAAATATTTTTGAAAGATTTCTTTAAAATCAATTTTTAAAATTTTTAATGCCTAAAATAATTTCTTTTGAATTCTTAATATATATTTTGAAATGGTCCTTTTCAAATGGTTGGAAACAAAATCGTGCATTAACAAATTAATTGGCTTTAAAGTTAAAAAATTTCAAAAAATTAAAAGACGCTGGTCTCGGGGAATGCGCATATATGGAAAAAAATGTATACCACGTACGTCAGACCGCATCTTGAGTATGCAATCCAAGCATGGAGACCACAACTTCTCTTCACCTTCTTACAAGTTGGGCCGCCAAGAAGCGGGCGCCGTGGGCACATCAAAACAGAGCTATTGAAGGACTGTCTTATCAGACGTAAAGCTTCCGCAACAGGGTAGCACGAATTTGGAACAAGCTGCCCGATTCAGTCATTGACGCATCGAGTGTCTATTCTTTCAAGAAGAGGATTGACGACCAGAGAACAGGCTGCTCATAGGACTCAGGTTCTCTTGCTGGAGTCATCCGGCAACTCGCAGTCATCCAACTACTACTACTACTACTCAATCAAATGGAATCAAAATAATAATTTGATTTAAAACCTCAGAAAAGACTCATTACTTTTAAACTAAGAGTTTACTAAATATTGTGTATCGCAATTTTTGTTTTTAGAAGCTTTGGTTAGCTAAAACTGGAAATTAGCAAAAAAAAATAAGTCAGCATCAATTTTAATAATTTTTACTTTGAATTTTAAAAATTTCTCATGTATTTGATTTGAATTAATTAAATTAAATTAAATTTTTTCAAATTATATTTATTTGTTTTATTTTTTCAATTATTAACATTTAAAAATTTGTTTTTTTGACCTATAAAAAAAGATTCATTCTCAAATTGAGTCAATAAGAATAAATTTTTAATAGCCAATCTTTAAGATGAAACCAATCTTTTTCTCCTTGTTATTAAACTCAATAATTATTTAAAAGGCTTTAATAATTGATTAAGCCTAGTTTTTATTTAGATTTGGGATAAAATGTTAAAATGACTTCAAAGAAGATTATGTCAAATAATTTTGGCTTAATGGTTAAAACATGATTTGTTTTAAATTGAAAAGTTTAATTTTTTTAAAATTATTTTAAGCTTATTTTTCATTATATAATCTAAGACAGTTTAAGTAAATTTTTATCCTTTTGACTCAAAATTTCTAAGTGCGCTTAAATTGTAGGATAAAGCTAAGAATTCATTGCTTTAATAATTCTTTTATATTTTCAAAGTGCGCCATTAATTTACAAAAAAATAAAAAAAAATTAATTTAACTTTTTACCTTTCATTTAAGCTCTAGTTTCTGGATTATCTCAATTTATTTTTTAAATTGAATTATACTGCTTGATTTAAAAATTTTACACTAAAAAATTTACAGAATTTTAAGTAAACATTGTAAATATATATGTAATAGTAAATTTTGATAAAAAATAAATAGCCATCAGTAAATCTTGAAATAAAATATTCAATTTTTTTGTTATCAAATTTTTCTTAATTAATTTCAAAATTTACTAATACAACCGTAAATATCAACAAAAACAACAAAATTAGATTATTTAATATAGTCTTTAAGAGCTTGCTAGCCAAGTGGGCGTATTTTTTTAAAAGTCGATTAAAAGCGCTAGAGAAGCCGTGAATATGATGTCTATTGGTGGTGGTCAAGGCATGGTAATATGTAATTGGACATCTCACTCTCAAATTGATGCTGGTGTAGAAAATCGAAACTATTATGCAATTCAAGATGTTATGGTTCAAATATAAAATAAATAAACTTTATTTTAAATATTAAAGCCTTATTTTAAATTATTAATATATTTTTTTTTGTTCAGATAATTACTAGAAAATTAAAATAAATATCAGAAATTAGTATTATAGTTTTTGTTTATTGATAATTTTATATATTTAAAATTTTTTTTATAGTTACACATTTACGTATGGCGATTTATTATTTTTGTATCTAAATTTCTTTAAGCATCTCTAAAAATACAGGACCAAGAATTAATTTTCTTAAATTTTATTTCTGTTTAATTTTCTATTCCTTAATAAATTCTCAACTCTCTTTTCATTTAAAAGTAAAAAAGAAATTAATTTTGTATGCTTATTTAAAAACAAAAACGCCATAAAACAAACACTACAAAACTTCTTCAATACTTATTTTATAATAATAATAAAATTGTAAATGATTGGACTTCGAAGTATTGTAATAGTTAAAGTTATTCAACTAATGCAAGCTTATCTTTTCTCTTTTAAAGTTTATTTTAAAAAGTTAAATTGTATTTTTTATATTTTTTTAGTTTGGATTTTTTAAGAACCTTAAGCACGGTGCCGATAAAAAAATAAAACTATTCAATATTTTTCATATTTAATTAATTAAGTAAAACAAAACATGTAATTGCTTATTATGTCTAAGAGACAATTGAAATCACGACTTTGAATAGAAGACAAACCGAACAAAGTTTGTTAAAACCTTACAATAAAATATGAAGCTAAAATTTAATCTTGTTTGATGAAACAAATAAAATTAAAATTTTATGTGACAAAATTTAACTATTTAAAAAAAACGCATTATTTGATCGTTAATTAAAAAAAACTAAGATAAATATATTTTATCTCTTTAATTACCTTACCGAGAAATACTCATGAAATGGTTTATATGATTTCAAAATAAATTTTAAAATAACATCTATAATAATTTGATGATGGAAAAAAACATTATCTGATTAAACAAAAAATGAAGTCTTTTGCAATAAATTAAATAAATGTAAAGTGATATTTATCAAAATATCAAAAAATAAAAATTTTAAAATTCAATGATTTTTTCTTTGAAAAAACAGTCGTCGTCATTAGGTCAGTGAGCGGTTAAGTATTAAAACCTACTGCTATTTTCTTAACCTATTAATACTTCTGATTTAAGCTGACTCAATAATATTTGAAAGAAAAAAAATAATACTATATACATTATGTTTGAGATTAATCAGTCAATCTTTGGAAAACAATTTTCTTTTAATATGGACAGTTTAGCAAGAGAAGCTTCAACGACTTCATTTTGATGTATTTTTAAAAATTCCGTGGCCTTTTTCTCAATAATTCAATTAAAAAATTTAGTCATTATCGTTTTATTTTTTACTGTCCAAAAAATTTTTATATAAAACGACCATTTTCAAATGACTTCTTTGTTCATTTCCTAATATTTTGATGTAAGGTATGATAAAGAATTAATTTGTTCTATTAATGTTGGCACAAATTTTAGATTTGATAATAAAATTGTATAAACTTATAAAAACTTTTATTTTTTAACTAAAAAAATAATTCAAATATAAATTTTTACACTTTTTTAGGATACAAGTGTTTCACATCTTCGTCCGGTATATTTTAGCGGACATTGACAATAAATCGATCTATTATAAACCCTACAAGTAGCACCATTGTAACACTGATTCCATGTGCATAAATTTGAATTATCGGCAGGTACTTCGCATCTAATTCCAGTAAATTTATTCGGACACTGGCAATAAAAGGCATTTTGGCCATTTTTACAATAACCACCATTGAGACATGGATTGCTCAAGCATGCACTGAATTCTTTGACATTTGTCTCACAAAATTGACCAACAAAATTATTGGCACAATTACACTTAAAGCCACTAGTGTTGAAATTAGCTTGGCAAGTTCCACCATTTCTGCACGGATTGTTTGCACATGGGTTATTGGATCCCTGTACCAGAATTTCGCATCTTTTACCTGTAAACTGAACTGGGCAGATACAGTTGAAAGATTTGGCATTGTTCACTTGACATTTGCCGCTGTTTACGCATGGATTCGGTGAGCAAGGGTCCAATTGAGAGATCGAGAGGCTTAATTCACATTGTAGACCCGATGTGCCTAAAGGACATTCACAATAGAATGCTGTCTTACCATCTTGGTTAAAAGTTCTACAAGTGCCTGAATTGCGACATGGATTACTCTCACATGGGTTAGTCTCGAAAGAAATTAAGGTTTCACAGCGTGTGCCAGTGTATCGCGAAGGACATTGGCAATAAAATGATGGATTGCTTATTCGACAAGTTCCGCCATTGCGGCAAGGATTCTGACTGCACACAGAATATGGCACAAAAGGCCTTATCGGAATTTCACAGCGACTACCAGTGAACAGAACAGTGCATACACAACCATATGCTGGGTTCGTAAATGGACCATTGTAGATACACTTTCCTAGGTTAAAACACGGATTCGGATTGCATTGATTACTTTGTCGGACATTTCCTAAAAATTAATTTAAAAAAATTTGTTTTTACTATTTATTTACCTTGATAACAGTCTGGATCATGAGGATCACATCGGTTTTCAGCACTCAGCTTATTTCCAAATTCCAAAACAATAAAAATAAAAAAATTTAAAATCTTCATTTTTTAATTGTTTCAAATTTAAATTTCAAGATTTATAAGAATTCAAAATGGTTTTGACATTTAAAAAATGTCGTCGATCAGGATTATTAGCTTAAATTTCAAGTTTATTTAAAATGTTAAGAAAAAAATTTCAAAATATTTATTAAGCCAAACAATAATAATATATATTAAATAAAAATTTATTTACATATTACAACAATTAGTACAAATAAATTAAGTTTAGGCTTTTGTTCCAATGTCTTTTAATCTATAACCTTTAGGTTCAGATTTAGTCGGTTCGACTTCCATTTCTTCAGCTGTTTCATCAAAGTTGTGATGAAAACGCAAAAGACCAATTTTATAGTCATAAAAAGGAACGCCTTTTTGACTTTCTTCTTTTCCTGTATGTGCATCTACTTTTTTTTTGTCTTTTCCATCCAATCGATATCCTTGGCTTTGGATTTTTTCCGGTGGTTTGGTCAAAGGATTAAAAGTAGTCTTTTTGGTACCACTAGTTGAAGGTTTCACAGGCTCTTGGTATCCCACTGGTGGGGCAAAGTCAACATCCATATCACACTCAATAATGCTTACCGCATTGCGCGGTCTAGTCTCCAGAATGCAGACTTCGTAGTCTTTATCATTGTAATTAATTGAAATAACATCTCCTTTGCTCAAGCATGCAAAGTGTCGAAGCGTGTTCTCCAACACTGCTTTCGGATTTGAAATCTCTAAAAAGTCTACACTCTGGGGCTGAAACTTGGCAAATTCGGCAACTTGTAATTTAGTGTACTCAACTGAAATTATTTCTCCTTCCTTGATCATCAAATTTTTCATCATCCAGTAGGGCAAGTAGCAGCGACCCTCTTCGGCAATGAATTCCAACACACCACAATGAGTTTCTCGTTTCAGTTTCTCATTAGTCAACTTAAATAACATGGGAAATTCTATGTGAAGACGAGTTAAATGATCCAAAGCAGACGTTGGCAAGATAACTTAAAAATTTAGCTTTTTAATTCTTGATTTGAAACAAAAATTCGATTTCAATTACTTTTTCCACCTTTGTTTACTTCGTCTCTTTGTTTGCCAGGCATCATTATAACCGGATAACATTTTAACTGTTTCTTGTAAGTTCCCAAATTTGGAAATACTTCATCAAAACGAAGATTGAACTAAAGTAAAAGATGTTATCTAATAGGATTATTAATTTAATCTTAATTTACCATTTTTAGCAAATATTTTAAATTAATCAGCAAAATTTCAAATTTTTATTTTATTTAAGTAAAAAAATTTCATTTTATAATTATTTTTTACGAGTGCAAATTTGTTGAATGCAATTTGCAATTAATTTTTATTATGGCAAATTTTAAGTCTCTTAAAAATTAGAACATTTTTTAACAACAAAAAAAATAAAGAAAAATTAGAGAAAAATTAAAGTTTAAAATAAAAACATAAAATTTAAAAAATTGCACATTTAGGTATAAAATTATAAATTAATGTAAAGATTAGTCCAATTTTAAATTGAAAAAAAATGAATGAATTTTTTAAATCTGTTAAGCATATTTGTAAGACACAAATAAAAAAAATGCCATAATCTCAAAACCACCTAAAAATACCAGTAAAATTAAGTTTGAAATGGAAAATAATATGCTGAAGAGTCTTTTGTACAGAATTTATTCAAGGTGAAATGGCATTAAATCTTAAATAAGTGATGAAATCGAATATGCATATTCGAACCGATAATCGAATGGGTAGCCTTTCAAATGAAAATTAGATTTGAATGTAATTTTTGAATATAAATAATTTTGAAAATATACTAGAAGATTAATTTATTTAAATTAAAATTAGAATCTATAAAATATTTGAATTAAAATTTGAATCTATAAAATATTTGAATTAAAATTTTAAATCAAAAATCGAATAAAATAAATATTCGATTTAATATTTGAAAACAAAGATTAATCAAAAAAATAATTCATAAAATAAGTTGAATTTCAATTCTACTTACAATTTGACAAATAAAAGAATGCCAGAATTTTACCAGTCAACACGGCTCTTCTAAAATTTTCTGGACTTATTCTATACCTGGCACCAGAAAATAGCTGATCTTATGATACCGACAATACAATAGTACAAAAAAATTAAATA
The DNA here is from genome assembly GCA_016802215.1 of Brachionus paranguensis. Lineage (NCBI taxonomy): Eukaryota > Metazoa > Rotifera > Eurotatoria > Ploima > Brachionidae > Brachionus > Brachionus paranguensis. The sequence continues at coordinate 840,020 of JAESIX010000004.1, forward strand.
GTCAAATATTTAATTCAAATTCTAATTTGTTTCAATTAATTGAAATTATGAAAAATTTAAGTGGCTTATTAAATTTAAGATAATTTCGGATTTTAAATTATAAATAAGTTGTTTTCGAATTTAATCTTTAAAATAAAAATAAATCAAATTTAAACATTTCAAAACTAATTTCCATTCAGTATTCACTTTTTCGTCGAATCCGACGTTTTGAATTTCAGAATGGCAATTTTCACTGAAATTTCATAACTTGGTTTGTTTGAGATAAAATTATATATCAAATAAAATTCATAATTTGTTCTGATTTTCTTTAAAAAGAATTTTTTTAAGAATTTGTGAATTACTAACATTTATTGTTGAAGGCTAGCTGGCCTTGAGTTCGTTATGATAGTCATTGTGGTTGTAAGATTACAAATTTGTGATTCAGCATCTAAATTAAATTCTTAACATCAACCAAAAAAAAATACAAACCAAGCAATTCTAATTTAATATTAAACTAATATTCTTTCCTAGCTATAGAAACAATTTACTAAGTATCTTTGAGACAATCTTAATTGTCTATCAATTTATGATTCATTTTGATGGCGACAAACGCCAACAATATAATACTCAATCATAGAAGTCAAAGTCAAATACTCTAAAAATCTCTTGAATATTTATCTGCAAAAATTTTTTCTTCTAAATTTTTCTGTTATTTTTGCATCATAATAGGGTTAATTGGTATATTCTTATTTTTTAATACAATTACCCTGAAATCACTTTAATTGCTCCAAAAATTAATCAAATAATCTAAAAATCACAAATTTGCTTGAATTAAATAAAATTAAAAAAAAGAAACTATGTTTATATTTAATAAAAATTTTATTGCGGCTAAATCTTTATACTATAATAAAATAATTTGTCCCTTTCTATCTTAGAGGAAAATAAGGTAGGTTCTCATCTCCTTTTTCAGTGCTTTTTTGAGCGACGACTCCGATCTGACATAGAGGCTACTGCAACAAGTAGATTTTAAATTTAATCAACCAAAATAAATAAATTAATAAAAATATTCGCTATTTTGTAAAATTAAAAAAAATGGAAAATAAAAGGAGACCAAAAAGAGGTCAGTTAATTTTTGATTATTTGGAAAATTAAAAAAAAAAATTCATTTTTTTTTACGTAAATTTACTCAAAAATTAAAAGGTGAAAATCGAAATGAAAAATCGTCTCTTCGTTATTTAATATTTGATATCGAAATTTCTTGAAATTTTTAGATATTATAGAATATTGTATTTTATCATTTTTAATCAAATAAAGTAATTAATATGATATTATAAATTTTACAAATACAAATAAATTAAATTAAATTTAAGATCGAATTTTTTGTCTCTTAATTTCTTAAATAAAAAAATTTAAAAAAAATGAAGAATTTTTTTAATTATGTCTCTCAATGAACTTATTTAAAAAAACAAATTTAAATTATTCTATATTTTATTTCAATTTTCCCAAACATATGGATAAAACTTGTAATTCATAATTCAGCAATAAAAATTTAATTTTTTTCAATAGAATTTGCTTAATTGATTACGTAGAAATAAGTAAAGACTATGTGTCATAGCACTACTTTATATTTTATTCACCACAAGATTTTGAAAAAAGTTAAAAATTTAATTTTTAATGTAAATTATAAAAAAGATATTTTCAAAAGATATTAAAATACCATTTTAATCATTTTTATTATCTTTATTTTATTTTTTTAATCTAAGATATGACTTAGACTAATATGATCAATTAATCATTTTCATTAATCCCTTACTTTTGATTAATTAATAAAAATGGTCTAAAAATGAAACTAATTTTATTTCAAAAAATATTAATTTCTTTTAAAAAAATTCATCTTCATCGCCTTCAATGGCGTACATTTCTCTAATCAGCCTATAAACATAAGAAGGCGCAGTCTTGGTCCTATTTAAAAAATAAACTCAATTAAAACTCATTTTCAACTATTGAATAACTTACGTATTAAAAATGAACAAATTGACAAGTTCAGGAGGAACATAATCAAAGCTTGGATTCAACACAGTTAAATTTGGGTGAAAATTACTCGACAAAACGTCATCGCATGGCAACAATTCTGGCAAATTATTGGTATTGGCGAAATACTCAGGTGACAATTTGAGTAAAGAAGAACAAACAATCAAAGGTATGTTGTGATGTTTAGCTGCCAGAGCAAGCGAATGGGTGCCTGTATGAGCTTTAAGACCTCCGTTGGCAAAAATACTCTTTGTTCCAACTATTACTGTGTTGACTCTGGAGATGATTGTAAAAATAGCCGAATCTGTTATCAAAGTGACATCCAGTCCAGCTTTTTGTAAATTTGAGGAAATTTCATGTCCATCTAAGTAGGGCGCATTCTCGGCTACAATAACATGGAATCTTCTCTTTCGGGCGGCATACTTAAGAAATGCCTCTACAGTCTGAGATTTTCCCAAAGTAAATATAACCTCGTTTTCGTAGATATGCTCCACTGATTGACTAGCAATGCTGGCCACAGCTGATTCCAATTCTATTATGATTTCGGATAGAGCCTCGATCATAATGGGCTTAAGCTCGTTATGTGACAGAGCCAAATTTTGGCAAATATTAGATTGGAAAAGATTTCCTTGCAGACTGTCAATTTGAGTTTGATTGCGCTGTTCTATGACCACAGACTCGTCTTTAATAATCTTAATCACACGTTTCCAAATGTTCCGGACATTTGTTTCGTTTGGTATACACTCGAATAGGCTTTTTTCCTCTTTCTTTAAAATTTCGAGTAGTTCACCAGCTGTGTTCCATTTGGATTCGCCAATAAGTTTTTTTATGAGGCGAACAGCAGCTAGCCCGATCTGTGTCGAAGAATTTAGCTCTCTTATTTTAAGAAATGGTTGATTAAAATTGGACAAAATGTTGGTTCTTTACCTGTTTTTGAGTTCGTTGAGAAATTTTCTCAATTCTTGTTCATAGTCTGTTCTGGTTATTTTTGTGAGCATGGTTGAGAATGTTTATGTGAAGCTTTGTTTTTATAAAATTAAAAGTAAAATTGATTGCAAATATTATTTGAAATTTAATCATTATAATTTTTTTATTATTAATAGAGATAAGTTAACTTTTTGTAAATTTTGAAATTTTAAAATAGCCTGAAAATATAATGCTTTTATAGATAATTTATCAAGAATGAATTTTTTTAACCTAATTAAAATAATATTTTTAAAAGAGAATATGGAAATTATTTATTTTGGTCATTTTTATCATTGATTACTGCAGTCTAAACAAAATCACTTATTAGACCTTTTATTTTTCAAAAGACACAATAAATAAGTCGTAAAAAAATTTTTCTAAGCAGTTTATGAATAAAAAATCACTTAAATTAAGTTTCAAAGTTACTTCAGTTGGGTTGATACAAAAATTTATTCAGCTGATATATTAGAAAAAGATTTTTTCCACAACAATTTTTTAAAATATAAATCTTAAAAATGAGTAAAATGTGTAAAATGGTAAAATAATTTAGTCCATTTCCAGTAAATAAATATAAAATAAAAATATGTATTTTTTACTACAAAATTTTCTGTAGGTTTTAAAAGGTGACCAACAATGTTTGAGTTCAAAAAAAAAATGTAAAGAAAAATTTGCCAATTGATTATTTCTAATCAAATCATACATTAATTTGAACCTTAGTCATTTTTATGTATATGTCATGTATAATAAGTTAAATAAATTATTTAAGCTAAATTTTTTGTTTTTAGGCTAATTTATTTGAGATTATTTTATTTTACCTAAATAAACGTAAATAACTAATTTTTAGTCAAAAAACATGAAACAATTTTATTTAAGCTATAGTGATGATTTGATCTAAGGTTTTTTACGTTATTTTACGTACGCCTTTTTACGTAAAATTACTATTTTTACTGTAAAAAATTGTAAAAGGCCAAATTCTAAAAAATAGACAAATTTTACATGATTTTTAACTTTATTCATGAAAAAAAAACTTTTTGATAAAATTTTCAAAAAAATAAAAATTACGATTTTTTTCAAGTAAAAAATAGTAAAAAATGTAAATAATCGTAAAAAAACGTATAATAAAGTTTTTGTGGATGAAACCACAGTTAGAGTATTTGATAAACCAATTTATCAAGTGCGATTAAAATCTACTAGACCAATGACTTTTCCATGTACTTCAAAATTTAAAAGTAAAATTAATGTTTGGGGTGGTATTTCTTTCAAAAGATTGACAAAATTTGCTGTATAAAATTAAGTTTTTAAAATTTAAACTGATATAGTAACTGTTTTTCAAAGCTTTTGAAAGAAAATTTAAATTCAATACTTTATGAGGATATTCAATCTGAGTATTTATTACCATTCGGAGCACACTTTTATGACCTTGAGTTTAAATTACACCAGGATAACGACACAAAACTTCGAGCCGATAATTGTGTTTTAATTCTCGAATGGGTATTATTAGAAACTAATTATTTAGACCAAATATTAAAATTTCAAAAAAGATTCGATCCCCTCCGAAATCACCTGATTTAAACCCTATTGAGATGGTAAAGAACGAAATGAAGAATTTTGTTCGATTTAAAGATCCAGAAAATGTTCAAGATGTGGTCGATGCTATTTATGAATTTCAAAGAAATTTAACAGCAGAAAAATGTAGAAATTATATTGACCACTTGAAAAAAGTAAGGATAAATAGATGATTGTTTTATTTTATAAAAAGATTTTATAGGTAATTAAGATTTTAATTGGTCAAAACGGAGATTGGTCTAAACACTAATTTGATAATAAAAAATTTAAAAATAAATTAGTTTTTTATTGAATTTTCTTTATTTTACGTTTTTTTTACGATTATTTACTTAAAAAAATTAGTTTTTACGTAAAATTACGTAATAAATCGTAGTTTTTATTTTTTTGAAAATTTTATCAAAAAGTTTTTTTTCGTGAAAAAAGTTAAAAATCATTTAAAATTTGTCTATTTTTTGGAATTTGACCTTTTACAATTTTTTACGGTAAAAATAGTAATTTTACGTAAAAAGGCGTAATTTTACGTAAAATAACGTAAAAACCTTAGATCAAATCATCACTGTAAATTAAATATCAAATAAGTAAGTCAAAAATTATATAAAAATTGAATAAAAAATAAATACTAAACAGTCCGATTATTGGTACATGTTGAATTCAGCTTGGCTTTGTGACATTTAGAGTTACAAATTAACCCATTTTTCCTGCAGCTACAATTTTTTTGACAATTCCCGGCGCAATTACACTTTACAAATCCTTGACTTCCACCGTTTGAATGCAATCTATTAATTTCTCTTAAAGATAGTTCTTTACTTAAATCTAAGGATTCAGGAGTTAGCAACTTTTGTTTACAAATGTGGGATTTATTTCAAGCATGCCTATTAATTCTGAGATTGTTTGTAAAGATATGCCTAAACGTGGTAGGAAAAGGGATTTACCTTTTGTAGAACCTGAACCTGAATCTGAAACGGAACCTGTAAAGAAAATAAGTAGAATAGAAATTAATGCTATTAAAATTGCTGACATTCAAGCTTCTTGTAATCATAATCTTCGTTCTAGAGCTGAAAAAATGGAGCAGCAGCATATACATAAGTTAGGTGAAGCTAAGGTAGGTGATATAGTACAGGTTCCATTACCTAAACGCTTTTCAGCGTTTAGCCACTGCGGAGCCAAGGCAGTTTTTCTTCTCTTGCTTTGCACAATACCAAACATCTGATAATCTTTACCCGATTTGAAACTGTTGACTGTCCTTGCACTAACTATGTCTTGAGACAAACAATTCCATTTTGCCACAACATGATTTGTGAGAAAATTATGAGCCGCGTTTGGCAAGCTTCCTGGTCAGTCTCATATTATTTTCTCTTATCAGGTTTAAATTTAAACTTTTAGCAAAGTTTACATCATTGACTAAAACGATTTTCTCAAAACCATTTAATATTTTAAACATTTGTATTATGTCTCCTCTAGTTCTACGCTCTTCTAGACTTGTGAGTCCCAACGATTTTAGCCTGTTTTCATAAGGCTCGTTCCTTAATGATCTAAAAAGTTTAGTTGCCCTTCTTTGAACCCTTTCTAAAATTTTTATGTCTGTCTTTGTCGACGGACAGCATATTCTAACAGCATACTCAAGACGTGGTCTGACTAAACTTATATACAGAAGAGATATTAATTTAAAATTGAAAATTAAATTTTTTGCTTTTCTTTATTTTGGAAAATTAGAGTCAAATGATAATTTTAAATTTTAAATAATTATAAAAAAATAAATACTAAAAACATTACTAGACATTTTAGGTCTAATAATGGTCAGTTATCAAATTAACATCTAAATGATTGACCTCTAATTTATTTAACAAAAACAATCAATAATTTAAATAATTCAGGTTGAGTTAATTAAGAAATTCAAATTCAAACTTTTATATTCATTTATTCAAACTAAAATAGTTTAATCAATAATCAATTACGAATTAAGAAAAAAATTTGAGCGTGTTTGAAATCTAGAATCCGGATTAAAGTCTTTCCAAAATTTCTAAACCTCATATCTTTTAAATAAAACTTATGTTTATACTATGTTTATTCTAAGCAAAATATCTTTCAAAAAACTTTCAAAGCTAAATTTGGTAGATGATCCCTAAATTGTGCACCCAAGTATAGATGCAAGAGTTTAAATTTTGAACCGGTTCCAAACCGGTTTCAAAAAGCTTGTTTAATGGCAAAATAATATCGTTTTAAAATTTAGATATTAAAAATATTTTTATTACTTTTTAATGCGGAAAATTTTTTTCAGTTTATTGAAATATTCTAAATAATATATAAAAATATCAAAATGTAATATTGCTAACAATTGGATTGCTAGCAGTGTTCTCTGATTCAATAAATTACTCAAGCTGCCTTTAGTCTATTTAAAAGATAATAAATCAATATTAAAATTAATAATTATTAAATTGCATAGCTTAATTTTTTTATTTAGTTCTGACAAAATTGATACTAAATTGTATACAGTCAAGTCTCTAAAAAAGAGCAGTTTCGTCAAAGTTAAAGATATCTTTGGCTTTGTATGCTTTCGTGAAAGCTTTTAGTTTTAGACGTTCTTTTTCAACAACCGCAAGATCTAACGAACCAGATTCACCATGAAGTGTATGCTGTTTGATATGAAAGAGTGACTTGAGAGCCAACCATTCGAATAATTGAAATCTTTAATTTGAAGCATTATCCCATAATCGAGAGTAGACTGTTGTGCTAATTTTCTTTGTGAAAAACTAATATTTTGATAAATACAGGTTATTATCATCCCTTACTTAAAAAGAAAAAAATTAATTTTTTTCGATTAAGAAAAGTGAATTGATGTTCTTTAAAAATTAAAGGTGTAAAAAAATTTTGAATTGTAATTGTAAAAATTTAAATTAATTGATGTAAAAATTGAAAAAAAAAAACTTTTAATTTTAAATTTTTTCTAATTATTATCTTAAAAATTATTTGAAAAATTAAAAAATGTCATTCAATAATTGAATAAATAATGATGAATTTAAATATTTTTTTATCAATTTTTTTCCATGAAATATTCTTATTTTCATCTTTGAATTTAGATGAAATGGTTCCTAACTCATTAATGATTCATCAATCAATTTTCATCGATTAATCATCGTTCCCGAATTCATTTGAATTTAAAAGATTAATTGCTGTTTAATCATTTTAATATAATAATAACATTTTTTATTTATTTTTTGATAAAATTTTTAAGATTAATAAAATGAATAATTGTAAATAACATATAATGATAAAATTAAATTCAAAGCCATTTAAAAAAATGCAATTCCGTTTTAATATTTTGTTTAATTTTGTATGCTTAGTATTTAATTAAATGGGGACATAAGAGCTCTAAGACTATAATTGGCAAGCAATCCATTGATAAATTCTTCTTTACTAACTCTGCCATCCCTGTTTCCATCTAATTGTTGAATACATTCAGCTGCAAGAGCCTGTGCATCTGTCTTTCTATCAGCTCCCTAAAAATTGTTCATTTACAGCCTTTGTTTAAAATTAAAAAAAAAAAAGTTTACCAATAGATCCAACATTCCTATTACAACTGATCTGACTTCTTGCGATGACAAGCTTCCATTATCATCAATATCATACATGTCAAAAGCATATTCTAATTTTCCTTTTGGATCGCCCCGAGTAGTCAAAGAATAAGCTACCAAAAACTCATTAAAACAGATTGTTCCATTGTTATCTTGATCGAACGCCTCGAAAACAAAGACAGCTATTTCATCAATACGTTCTGGTGGTTCTGGTCTCAGTTTGTCATAAAGACGGCAAAATTCTCTCTTATCCAATTTTCCATCGGCATTATTAGCCATAAATTCATCATAAAAATGCTTGACCTCTGCTCTTGACATTCCAGTTTGGGCAGTCAAAAAGCTTAAGTCTTTTTCGGTTAACTCATTCTTTGGCGGAATAGCCACTGGTTTGGTCTCTCCGGCATTGCTTGGCTTTGATTTTTTTCCACCCATTTTAAATTTTAAATTTAAATTTTTAAATTTCATTCGCTTTTTATAGCATTTATATTTTTATTCATAGCTAATTTAGATTGCATGAACAAAACTCTAGGTATCATATAAACTTTTATAATATAATAAACTTTTTCTGACTAATAGTGTCTTTTTATATTTAAAAGTAATCAAATTTTTTATGTAAAGCATTATTATATATTTATCATTACCTAACAATTATTTACCTTAAATTTGTTAGTCAAAGCTAGTTTTTTTCCAATTTTTTCTGTCATGATTACATCAAATCTAAATAAGATTATTAATTTTGCATTAAAATATTCATCAACTAGAGCTTTAATATAGTTTAATTGATGCAAAAGTATTCCTACCATGTTGGCTGAAAAGAAGGCGCTTCGCCGTCTAAATTATCTTTAAAAAATAATAAATTTAACACTAAAATGACTGGTGTCAATTTTACACCGACGTTAATTGTCAATATCCTAAGAAAGCTTTATACGATTTTTAAATAATCTATTCTATTTTGTTCTTATAACTAAAACCTATAATAATATGTCTCTTTCTATTCTAGCGGATAATGAGGAGGCGCTCATCTGCTTTTCCAGTACCTTTCTGAGCAACAGCTCCGACCTGACATAGAAGTTAAAAGCAAGCTAAAAAAAGGTAGCACAAGATCAATTTTTGAAAATGAGAGGCATTCAGTCACAATTTTAGAAAAATTTACAGTCTCATAATATTAAGAAAATTTTTTATGATTTAATAATTTCTAAAATTGTTACTATTAAAATTCGAAAGTTCGGTAAATTAAAAAAATAACTTCTTTAGTTAGTCTTTCAAGGTTAGTAATAATTATTTTTTGAATAAAAATTTTTAGACTTTAGCGATGATTTTCGTTTGTTTAATGTATTTTAACAAAAACTCAATTTATATAAAACGGAAAAAAGAAGGTAGAAAGTTTTTTAAACTAAAAATCAGAACACTAAAAGTCACAAGTCGAGTCCAAGTCAAAGACGTTTAAATTTTTTTTTAAAGTCACTCCGGACTTTATCCGGAGTGATTAATAAAATTAATCAGGTGCATATTTTAAATTATATTTTGACCAAATTTAATTTGTCCTTTTATTTTTAGAAAAATTTTAAAGTGATATTAAATTGAAATAAGATTAAAGCTGAATTTAATTTTATTGGCAAAGATTAATTAAAAATAAAAATCAATTGTTATAAACTGAATTTTTTTGCTTGATAATTGATAAATTTCTAGAAAAAAATATAAAATTTTTTTTTTTTGATATCACAAACCCAAACTAAAAATTTATATAAAAATTCAAAGTTTTTTTACAATTGAATTTAAATTTAAATCTAAGTGAATTTTTTAAAAGTTAATTAAAGAATTTTCAATATTTTTTTTTAAATTTTCAAATAAAAATTAAATTCGTTCTATTTCAATAAAAAGTTGAATTTCAAATATGAAAATGCTTGCAATATTAACTAAAAATTATTTTTTTATTTGAAACTGAAAAAAATATTTCAAAAATTAGACTTTTTCAATGTTATTTCAACAGTAGATACATTTTATAATTCAAAAACAAAAAATTATAACAATTAAAATTAATTTTTTTTAAATATAAAAAAGTAAGTAAATATTCTAAAAACTGAAATTTTAAATTTATAAATCCTCAAAAATTCATCTCTTGATCAAAAAGCTACTTGAAAAATAATTTTTTTTATTACTAATTTATAAATTAATTTCATTAAATATTACTTGACCGAACAGAGTGATATCTTGTTAAAACTGATTTTTCTTTACTGAATTTTTTATTTTTTTTAGGCAGTTTTATCAGTCTGTTAGAAATCTTTTAAAATGCCTGCAATTTAAGAATAATTACTGTTTATTCAATGTGACAGCAGAAAAATTTAAAAAATTTTATAAAACAGGTTGACTTAAAATTCAAAGTAAACTTTAAAGTCAACCTGCATTTCTGTAAATCTAGTTTATGCCAGAAAAATTTTTTTAATCAAAATATACTTCGTTCAAAATTCTACAATTCTCTGAAATCTAGACATCACAATGAACATTTTCATAAAAAAGCACACCAAGTTGCCATTTATAATATTTTTGCAAACTTCATAAAGCTTTTGAAATTTGCATCTGTTACATTGCTCTTTCTTTCAAGAAAAAGAGAAAATTTATTTTTGTTTATAAGATTTCATGATAAAATTTTTTTTTAAATGATTTTGTATTTTTGACAAGAAATTCAACTCAATTTCTTTTGCCCTGAAGTAAAATTTTAATGGTATCTAAAATTTAATTAATAAAATTTTTGGTTACATTAAATTAAATTTCATTAAAATTTGAAATAAAAAAATTATTGATCAAATATGAATTTAAAATTTACTGCTTTGCAAAATAAAATGTTTCTGGACATAAAGCCAAATAAATTTTTATATCATTTTTGTTAAAGCTAAATAGATAATAAAAATTAATTTTTAAACCATTAAACAAACAATGTTGAAAATAAAACGTTAAGTTCAGACATAAAATGAATAAATAGCGGAACACTTAAAAAATAAACATATTTTTATTCAAAGGTTAAACACTTCTTCCAAATGGCAAATCAACACTTTTTATCTTTTATAAACCAATTGCGTTTTTATTTTTTCTAGATAAAACAGAAAATAAAAAATTATTCTTTTCAAAAATGAAGTTCTTTATACTGCTAAATATTATATGTTTAATTGCTCATAGTTCTGGGTTGAGCGAACTAAAGCAGTTCGGCAATCCGCTCAAATTATTCAACACATGCATTTCGGACCATCAATGTAAGCATAACGAGTTTTGCGACCATAATGGCATTAATCCGATCGGCAGCTGCACTGAGGGTAAAAAACTGGGTGGATCGTGTTTTTTTGACCGCTATTGCCAATCTAAAAACTGCTACTTAATGAAATGTGTGAGTCGTAAACCAGTTCTAGATGGTCCGTGCACTGACGACAATCACTCGGAATGCTTGCCTGAACAATACTGTTCGGGTCGGGACGATGGCAACAAATGCCGGGATCGTAAATGCTATGGATTTTGTGGCAAAGACGCCCATTGCTTAACAAACAATTGCAGGTTTTTCAGATGCGAAAGACCTAGTGCTGGCTGTGACAAAGAAGAAGAAAATTAATTTTTTTTTAATTTAGGTTAAACAAATTTTTTTATTAAATAAATTTAATTTTTGAATCTTTTTTTCCAAATGACCCATTAACCAAAGCCAAAATTAGCCTGCATTCCATTTATGGAAAATAAAAGCTAAAAGAATTTGAAAAAATTTTTTTTTTGTTGAATAATAAAATGAAGCGTGATCGACGTATGCCCAAAATAAAGCGCCCATTGATCAAGCCCTATGAGTATGACGCCTATTATAATACGAAATTGACTCGGGCTTGGACTTATCTTTCTTCACCAGTAATTTGCGGAGCCCTGTTGATCATTTTAGGCTGTTTATCATTGATATGGACAAGCATTGACATATCACTAGGAACGCTGACGAGGCCTTTTTTTCAAAATCCGAATAATTTTGGTGCAGGAATACCTTTGATCGGCAGCCCGGACCTGGCCGCCACTTGGAACGAGAACAGTATATGGCCAACTATCGGAAAGGGTATTTGGGTTGGACTCATGGTAAAAATGTTTATTTAAAATAAAATTTTAATTATTTAAAAAAATATTTTCCTTGAAGATGGTGGGAACAGGAATTCTTTCTATTTTGTCTAGAGGAGACGGAACCTTTGTTAGTGTATTGTCAGTTAGCATAGCTTCATGGACTACATTGGTATTCTCTCTCTATTTAATATTGTCTTCAATTCTGTCTGTGCAAGTTTATCCTTTCAATGGTGTGTTTAATCGAGTAAAAATTTTGATAAAAATTAAATATTCTTTATAAATGTTTTTAAATTAAGACTTATTTTCAAAATATTGAATTGGCTATGAACAGCTTGTTGATTATTATGGGTGCACTTGCGTTTTTGGTTTGTCTGTATTTGGCAATTAAAAGCACAAAGTTTTTAGATTATTTTAACAATGGAAGAATTTGGGTAAAGACTTAAACTGAAAGTTTGATTCAAGTTTTAATTAATTTTTTTTTAGCCAAAATATAGAAGACTTTAGTTTTAATTTTAAATAAATTTTCATAAGATTTTTCGTTTTTAGTAAGAATAGAATTATTTGAATATTTTTTTTAGTTTGAAAAACTCTAAATTATGTTCAGATCAAGATTTGTATTCTTGATTTAAAAATTATATTATTTTTAATTAAACTTGAAAAATTTTAAATTTCTCAAAATAATTGATTAAAATTTTTTTGCCTAATTTAATATAAACTTAATTTTTGTAAAAATATAAAACGCATTCCAGGAATGACGAAAAATAAAATATGAGAATATTCAATTTTAATTTTTAAAGATTATCTTATTATTAAATTTCTTGCCACAAATTCTGAATTAAACTCAACATTCCTGATTTGTAATAAAAAATCAACGTTCATTTAAGAATTTTATTAAATTTTATTTAAATTTTAAGGTTTTGTATTATTTAGCTATTTTGAAAAATAAATGATGTCAAACGGTAATTGAACCTTTTTATTGATTTTATTGAGTAAAATTCCTTATTCTAAAAATTTAATTTAGAATAAAATGATCTTAATTATTTTTCCTAAAACCATCTTGATCTAGAATAAAACAATTTATGTTTAAATTAATGCTTTTGTTTTTATGGTGACAAATTGATTTTTTTTTTATAAATAAAAAATAATTAATTTGTTACAAAAAAATAAATGACAAATAATTAAATGAAATTGGTTCATTATTTAATTACCAATCGGTAGATATTTACTGGAACATTAGTATTTTACAGCTTTCTATCATTATTTATTTATAGTAAGATGGCCTAACCGGGTGACCTATTTTTTCTATTTTTTGTCTATCGACTCAGTTTTGTTTGAAAACTCCGAATTCATTAACCGAATTAGACCGAATTTTCCGACTCACCCCCTTAGCAAAAGGGGTTAATGAGGTTAGGGTTAACTCAGAATGGACTTAATAAAAAATACTTTAATTTAATTTTTGTTTTGTATTGATAGCTTAGGCAGAGGGCTTTAAATATCATTGATGAGGTCCTATGAAAAAAGTAATGGTATTTTCGGAATCCTCGTAATTTTTCTACCTATAATGCTGCTTTTAAGACAAAATTTTTATTTTTATTTTGCCGTAAAATTCAATCAAAAAAAAATTCACCCCATTCAAATATTAAATAATTGCCCCATCTTACTATATATTATTCCTGCCTGTAAGAATATTAACTCTCAGAGGCCCGAGGATTTTTTCGACCCTTTTTGATTCTTTTCTTCTTTTGCCCTTTGCTCAATATATATAATAAATTTTTGCATTTTTTTTTCTAAATTTGAAAAATATTATAATTAATTCATTTTTGTTTGAAAATTTTTTTTCTTTAAACAAAAATTTATACGTTAAGGACCAAGAGAGACATTTTTGACCCACTAGAAATATTTTCTTTTTTTTGTAAAATAATTTAATAGCTAATTAGCCATTAAATTTCAAAATGTACTTGAATCAAATATTTTTTTAAATTACACTTTTTTGAACCATATAAGTTTTTTTTTTTAATAAAGTTTTTTCAATGTAGATTTAAAAATAAATAAAAGCATAGAAAAATATTGGAGCATCCGACTTAGTCGAAATTCATACTTCTCTAGAGAGTGATAATGGAGGAAAATTTGAATATGGTAACAAATTTGAAAAAAATTTGCTTTTTTTACAAAAATATTTCAATAAATTTTTCATTCATAAATTGTTGCAAAACTAAAAGAAAAGAAACTTTTATCAATTACTTATTAAAAATTGATATTTTTAAACTACTAGCTTTATTCAATGCCATTAAAAATTTGATTAAAACCAATCAACGCTCATTTTAAGCATAAAGACAAATTAACACTTTTTTTATTTAGTAATTACAAAGATTACATTTTAAATTTTTCTTAAAGAGTATTTTATAAGAAATGATAAGATACTCTCAAGAATTGAATGCTGAAGAGCAAAAAAATCCTACTTTTCAAAAAATTAAAAAATAATGTGTCAGATACTACGGCTTGGAGAGTATCAAAAAAAAGAGCCAGCCAACGCCAATAATCCTAACGATGAGAACATCAGCCGATTCATTTACTACGAATTAAGAAAAAACAATTATTATCTTAAAGATTTTATTTGAATCACAGAAAAAAAATTTGACGAAATTTTTTCATCGCACTTTATAAGATCAAAAAAAATGTCCCATCGCCAAATATCTGTCATTATGGACTTTCATTGACTACATACCATACCAGATAAATTAAGCAAGCTATGATTAGAAAATGTTAGCTTAATCTTTAGCATTGAATTGTACATTTTTCTAGATGGTTCGAGCCGACCAGTCTCTTTGGTATTGAAAATTTTTGCTTAACCCTCTAAATCTAAATTTTGCCTTAATTAAATTAACTTTAATTCTAATTTTGCACGCACAAAATATTTAAAATTTGAACCTAAAATTTCATTTGCATTTAGTCTAAATTTAAATTTATCAATTCAAATCAAAAATACATAAATGGATCCGGATGGTTCATATCAACCAATTAATGATTATGTCGAAATTCAGACCATTTACGACTCTAGCTTTGAATGTGCCATAACCACAGCAAGCTTTGACGACACCCAGGAGTTGTTCTGGACTGGAAACAACGAGGTACCATGCACTCAAACATAAACTTGTTTTACCCGCTTCATTTTTGCTATCCATAGGGACGAGTCACATCCTACTACAGCACCGGTCTGTCCAAATACACATCTTTTGTGGTCAAACCTGGCCCCAACCGCGACATCAAGCAAGTCTTTCCATCTGTCAACAACGACATCTTTGTTCTCACATCGGACACTCTGTTCAACTACTCTAAATTCGGAGTGAACAATTTTCGGCACTCAGAGGTCTCCTTTCAGAACTTGCAGTGCTTATTTTTAAACCAGCAGCAGCGCTTCTTCATGGGCGGCTTCTGCGACTTTATCTACGACTTTGACATAGACCGGCTCAGGATCCTCAGACAATTGAGCATATCTGACGAACAGTCCGACTGCATCCTCATTAAATCAACTACTCCAGATCACAGTTCAAAAAATGGTATCCTTTTCACGGGCTCATCGAATGGTAAAATAATACTTCGCGACACATTCACTCTAAAATCAATTCATAAATTTCACCCACATAGCGGCAGTTTGTCCGATTTTGACATTCAAGGCAACAATTTGGTCTCATGCGGGTTCTCACAGACCCGAACAGGCAATTTATGTGTGGACAGATTTGTGATGATTTATGACCTGAGGATGATGCGGGCACTAAGTCCAGTACAAATGCTTATTGAGCCAGTTTTTCTGCACTACATACCTGGTTTTAGCAGCTTGGTGGCAGTGGCGTCCCAATCGGGCTGCTTTCAGCTGGTCGATACTAGTCTGATGTCAACACCGTCTCCGTTTTACCAGGCCCAGTGTCTGGTACCTGGTCTGGCCACCACATTCTCCAAGTCAAGTAACTCGCAGTTTTTCGCCTTTGGTCACTCGACAGGCTCAATACATCTCTTTAGTAACTCAGATAGTGGGTTTTTTAATGACTTTTCGAATCCAACTTATTTCGCTGATCCGGTAAGTCTTTTGAAAATGTTGTCACTAAAAGTCACACTTTTCTCTTCATATTTCCTTTTATATTTTTGTTTTTTGGCATATTTAGATTTTTTTGAATTTTTCAAAATATTCTCAAAAGAGATTGAAAATTTAATTATGAAGACAGAGTGAATAAGGTTGAGGAATTTAAAGATTCCGTTTTAAAAAATTTTATTTACAGAAATTTTGAGAGTATCTGTAAGTTCAAATTGAACATTTATTGGATTTTTAATTGAATTGTACATTTCTTCATTTGAATTATACAGTATTGTTTTGACATGATGGTTGATGGGAATTTTACGTAAATTTTCGTAATATCACGTTACTTAACATTTATTCATTTTTTCGTAAATTGTAAAAAGGACAAAAAACGTCTCTTTTTTGTTAGTGTTTTTCTTTGATTTGTAGATTTTATTATTTTTTAAACTTTTTTCGGTAAAGATGAGTCCCATTAACCTCATTTTTGGCATGTATCAGGTATTTTAACGAAAACCTTCTCCATTTTTTTTAACTTAAGATTTAATATTTTGTGGTAATTTAATTTTAAATGATAAGATTGAAAATCAAAGTGTATTTATACAGGCTTAGGAAAAATCGTTAAATTTTTTCAACTAAAATTAACAATGGCTTATTATTAAAAAATTAAAAGAAACTTATTTGTTTAAGTATGTTCAACTTTAGTGACTTTAAAAAAATGAAATTTAAATTATTAAAAATAAAAAATTTTAATTTTTATTCGTTGTAATGAACAATCATCATATATTGAAAATTTCAAAGTACCACGGTTCTTTATTATTATTAAAATTAAACATTTATATTAAATAACAATACTTGATTGTTTGAAAGAAGTGCTTTTACTTAATATTGAAACAGTAAGCTAAAATAATGATTTCTTATTTACATTAATTGATTAATTAATTAGTATTTAGTATTTAGACAATCAAAAAGTCTTGAATTTTTTAACAAATCTGTAAAATTAATTGTCGAAAATGATTTTATTTCCAAAAAATAATGAAGAATTTTTCAATTTAAAAAACAACCCGAAAGAGTTGCTAAAATTTTTAACCATGACTAATTTAATTAGGAAAAAAACGTGTGTAAATCCGAAATGTTCGGATAAACCTAGAGAATTTAAGACTCAAATTCTTAATTGTCGAATTTTTTCTTTTTTTCAAATTTGTATCCCCACGTGTATCCCCTCGTGTATCCTCTATTTAACCCTATATGTATCCCCACATGTATCCTTATATATATCCTAGGATATATAATGTATCCTGAGATACATTTATGTATTTTTCTATAAAATATTTTTGAAAGAATACATAAAATATGTATTCTCGGATACAAAAAAAAAATGTTTATTTTTTTGATTCATAAAATACATATCTATACCCGACTCATCTATACCCTTTTTTCTATTAAAAAAACATTCCATAAATTCACACTTTTTACAATAAAATATGGTAAAAAATTAAAAAATGAGGCAAAGAAGTAAAATTTTTGGTAACTTAGCAAAATTTTATTAGGTTATTAGTTTTTAAATTGTCTAAGGTAATGGCAGCTGTCTTTTTAGAATGATTATCTGGGTGAGTTTAAGAGCACTTTTGTTTTTTACTTTTTTTTACCATATTTTACTGTAAAAAATTTACGTAAATTTATGTTGTTTTTTTAATAGAAAACAGTTTAAAAAATAATAAAATCTGCATATTTTAAAGAAAAATGCTAAAAAGAGTCCCTTTTACAATTGAAGAAATAAGAAAAAAATTATCGTAAATTTACGTATATTTACCGTCGAACATTATGGCAAATCAATACTGTATATTTTCTAGAATGGTTAATAGTTATTTTTTTTTAATTTAAAAAAGGAACTTACGAATAAAAATATCGTGAAAAATTGACATAAAATGCTAAAAATTTATTTTTGTTTAGTTAGAAACTTTAATTTTTTCCATTCTGATCATTTAAATTTCATATTTTTAATTAATTTTAAAGACAATTAATTTTAAAGACAATTAATATTTACATAAAAATACTTTAAAAAGTTAATCAATAATTATAAATACAGACTAAATTAAAAAATTTAATAGCAAGAATTTTAAAAATTAAAAATTTCATTCACAAATTTTATTTAAAAAAACATATTTTTAAATTAGCAAAGCAACGAAGTAAAGTATTTAAATAAAATTTACCGCTTTCTGAATAAATATTTACTTTTTTGGAGTTTTAATTTTTCGTATCTGGTAATTTGGAAGAGTAGAAAAACAAATAATTTTGAAAATAAAAATTATTGTGTCTAATGGTTTTTATAGCACTTTATTTAAAAGTCATTTATTATTTATTAGTTTGATTAGATGACCAAACCTTAGCTTAGGTGAACAATTACAGGATTAGATTCTTCGGAATCACTAATTTGATGCATTTTTAAGTATTTTTTCTAACTATAATCTTGAACGAAATTTTTAACTTTTGGTGAGCAAGTCAGGTCACCTATACGCGAACAAAATTTTAGGTGAATAGATTTTCACCAAACCTGAGAACAGGAATTGTTTACCTATAGCGTGAAAAAACGTTCTCATAAGCCACTAGACCCAAATTATTAAACCTTTAATTCATTAATTTAAAAACTTATCTTATTAAAATAAACATATATATTAATAAAAAATAATTTTTTTTAAGGGAAATAATATATCTAGTATTTGAACTATTTAAAAAAAGTATTAAATATTTTTTTCACCTTAATTTGAACAGAACCAACGTTTTAATCTTTCAATGAATTTTAAAATTTCTAATAATAATATAGAAAAAGTTCTAAATGAGCTGGAAATTTTGTTTCCCATAAATTTATCATGTGTTTAATTATTAACCTTTTTTCAAATAACCAAAAGTAAAATTTCTCAAAAAGCAATACAAAATTTATTTAGGCTAGTAATTTCCTCTTGCAATCAAATTAAAATATTTAGCTCCTTTTGAAATGACCGAGCAGTTGAATAATTTTTTTTCTTAAGCCCGAGCTGAATCCGGAAGGATTCATTGACATAAATCATGAGATGGCACCAATCTCGAGTGTGCCAGTACCTGTGACCAGCCACATGGTAGCGTCAAAGTGGCACTCAAAAGACACCAATTCCAAGTACAGGCCGACACCGAAGATTAACACTGAGTTGACTGACAGTGCCAGAGTCATCCAAAACATAATGTCGGTACCGAACAAGGTCGATCTGAAGCGAAATGAGATTTTTAATAATGACTATGAGAAAATGCTTGGTCAAATGGAAGAGGAGTCGTCAAAGACTTCCATTAATTTGGAAGATTTATACAAAGAGTTAGCTAGCAGTCAAACAAACAACAATGACACAAATAAATAGGATTTTTTTTTCTTAAACGATATTTTCTATTTTAAAAATTTTTTTTTATTTTTTTAAATTTTTTAAAATTATAAATAAAGAGTTTTAGAAATGTGTTTTATTCTTGAAAAAATCATATCAGAACTCGTAATAAAGTTCGATTGATATAGAAAAGAACAATTTTATTACAAATTCTGACTTTAAATTCATCGAGTGATTTGTGAATTGAATAAAATATTATCCGATTTGTCGCGTAACACAACTCTTGATCAGCTATTAATTTTATCATGCAATCCTTTAATCTTAAGGTTTATCTTTTTTTCTTAGCATTAGTCATTTTAAAAATTTAACTTTAGTGTCGTCTTTATTATATTTTAAACATCATAGTTCAAAAAATAGTATTATAGATTGAAATCTACAATTTAAAAATTTAGCAGAATTAGGTAAGCTTATTTCGTGTGCCTTCTAACCTCAAAATTATATTTTTTATGTATTTTTTATATTGTTCAGACTGTTTCATTTAGTCACAGTACCAGCTTTCTCATTTCATTATTTGGTTTAAGAGTCAATTTTAAAGAAATACCTGAAAGATGGTCTATTTTCATTTCCAAAGAAAAAGAATCCAAGAAAAATCTATTATTAAATCAATTAATTTAAATTTTTAAATTCTTTAAAATTTTTGTAGCATTTTTTGAAACAAAAAAATTCTCTTAATCAATTAATTTCTTTCTACTTCGTCTTCTCAAAACTTCCTAAAAATTTAGCATCTAAACTGTGTTTAATCTCGCTCTTTCTATTTCTCTTCTTCAGGTCTTCATGTGAAAAAAATTGGGAAAATAGAAAAATTTAATAATCAAAATATTTATTAGTTAAATTTATTTTATTTATATTACACGCCACGAGTTTTTTCATGTTTTAAGATAAAAATGTAAAATGATTGATTAATATGATTGTGACAAGAATTTCTTAATTTTTTTAGATAGAATGAGTGAAGTTAGTGCAGAAACAGCTAAACCTAGGCAACTTGGCGACGATAATATAGCCAAATTGGTAGACGAAGAAAAAGAAAAATATCGATCAATTCCGAAAGGAAAATTTAAATCTGGTCGAGTTTGGAAAGAAGCAAATCATAAGTAAAGTTATAATTCAAATAAATTTTATTTTTAAATTTCTATCCATTTAGGTTTTCTGATTTAGTTTTACAAAATTCACAAAGATCTTCTTGGAAGAAAAAGATGGATCTAAAGAACCATAAAAAAGAGTTGAAAAGCTACGAAAATCGCCTGAAAGAAGAAAAAAAAGAAAAAAAACTTGAGCTCGTTCGACGTCAGAAGATTAATGAAGAGCGTCGAAAGGAAAATGAACGTAAGGCTGAAATTGTTCAAACTGTAAAAAATAAAGCCAAATTGAAAAGAATTAAAAAAAAGATGCTCCGTAAAGTTGCTGCTGCTAAAAAGAGCAAAAATAAAAAACCTCAAAATTAAAATATTTTAAATAAAAATTTGAAATTAAATTCATTTTTTCTTATAAAAAATTCATTTCATTTATTTTGGGTGTTGAAGTATGATTTTTCGGATTATTTTAATATAAACACAAACAAAAACTCCAATTTTAAAGTGTTTAAAAGAGTCTCTTGTGGCGATATTGTCTGTTTTTATCTCTAAAACAAACACTATACAGGTTTAAAATTTAACACCTTCTTTCCATGTTATCTAAAACAAAATAGTAAAAATTAAACTTAATAGCTTGTTTAAACAATAGAACCAGCATGAGCCTGATTAATTCTTTTATCTTTTTTATTATACTCTAGTTACAATATTGTTATGTAAAATATAATATATTTGAGTCTTTATCGATCTGTAATCATACCGAAACTTTTAACACATTAATCTATTATTAAAATTAATGATTATGATTTTTTAAATATAATTTAATTTTGAAATTTAGTACAAAACAAAAATACTGAAAAAATAAAAAATGTTTTTTTCAAATTTTTTAAATTTTAGAAAATCTTAACAAAAATTTATTATTTAAACTTCAACATTGATCTATTGATCATAAAGTTATAAATTTTTTTTGAATAAAAATTCGAATTTTTTTTCTTCTAATATTTTTATGGCACTTGGTTTAATTATATTTACAATATTCTTTAAATTATTTATTTATTTAATTTCTATTACGAAAATTAAGGAGGTGTCGCATAAAATAAAATAAAATAATTGAAAAAAAATTTTTACTGAAAATTTTTATAAAACCAATTTTGACATAAAAAAACAAAAAATAATTGATTTTCGTATATATTTTTAATATAAGAAAAAACTTTAGATTAAATCAATTGGATGTAAATCAAATAAATTTTAAAATGAAGATAATAAATAAAATTATTAGATCCTATTCCTAGGAAAATGATCAGTGCAAATAAAACAAAGTATTTGTAATTTTTAAAAAATCCTGTTTATTACTTTTATTTGTTAAATTTAAAACATAAACTAATCTCTTTTAAATGATGCAAGCTTATTCAAAAAGACACTTTATTTTGATTTTAAGTGTTTTTTTTTGTTATATTTCTTAGATATTCCCTTTAGCCTCTTGAAAGTTATTTTCTAGCTAAAAAAAATAAATCTCAAATTTTTTAGTTTGTTTATGTTTATATATAATGGCAGTGTTAATTAGACAATCTCACTGGGTTCTAGAAATCATACTAAATCTTTTAAACCTAAAAATATGGTTTACAATTTAATTTATCTTTTATTAGAAATTGAAATTATTTAAATGATTTCTACAAGAGATGACAAATGTATGAGTATTTATTTAAGGAACAGAGAAGATTTTATAAAAGCATATCATTTATTTACTTAATGATTTTTTTTGGTTTTTTATGTCATTCAGATTAAAAATTTCTTTTTTCCTTATTCATTCCTTGTGGAGCATAGGGTCTTTACTTTTGATTTCCACTCAAGTCGATATTTTGCCTTTACCCTTGCTTCTCCTCATGTCATTCCCATTTCAATGAGCTTTTTCTTGATTGTTACGCGTTGGGCTTATTACCAGACTGTCTAAGTATATAAGTTGGTTACAAAGAAATCAAGAACTCAGAAAGAAGCTGAAGGGAGTAGTGGTAACATCCCAATGGCCGATACAACGTCAGTCAAATCGCTTGAAACTGAAAAAATAATTTCATTTAATTCAATTCTTTTTTAGAAACTAAATTGTATTTTTATTGAATAAAAATAAAATTTAAGGGTAGACCCCAGGGCATGTGTGAATGGATCAAGATCTTCGTTTGAACCCTCATGAAAATAAAAATTGAAATTTTAAATTGAAAATAAGAAAAAAATTAAAAAATTTTGATTAGAGCTTAGCATATCGAATAGGATTGTAAATCTTTGAAAATTTGGGCGTTCTGACAGCATGAATTGTTCAATCTCTTTTACGATCAAAAGTTTAAAAATAGAGGTCCAAAAAATCTAAATCTCTTATTGAATTAATTAATACTGACAAATACACTAATCAAACAAACCTTTGATTTCAAATAATTAAAAAGAATTTTTTTTTATTTTTTATTTAAATAAAATATATATTCTAAAAGTTAAAGAAAAAAAATTTCGACCGGTTTAAAAGACTTGAAGTTAATCTGTACATTCTGTGACACTGTTTAAGTTTAGAAAAAAAAAAACAACAAAAAAAATCTTTTAATCATTTTGTTCGTGAGTTTTCATGTGGGTCTTTAAATTGCATTGTAACGAAAACTGCTTGTCACATTTACCACACTGGAATTGCTTTTGACCAGAATGAATGAGCATGTGATTTTTGAGATTAGTCATTTTGGTGAATCCTTTGTCACAAAGCTGACATTTAAACGGCCAAGTGCCGTCATGAGTGTGCATATGAGAGCGCAGGTCGCCTGGCGTCGAAAACGACTTGGCACACTTGGTACACTTGTGCGGCTTGTCACTAGTATGGGTCAACTTGTGATAGTACAAATTTGAGCTGGCGGTAAATTTTTTACCACAAACAGTGCATTGATGCGGCTTTTCACCCGAGTGTATGCGCACATGGGTGTTGAGTGAAGATGAGGTGGAAAAGGCCTTACCGCATGTTTCACACACATGCGGCTTTTCTCCCGTATGCACTCTGATATGTCTTTGGAGCAGAGATGGCCGATCAAAGCTCTTTGAACATGTTTCACATTTCCACTCTTTCTTTTGGCGTCTGGTCGTCTTGGGCACAAAGTCCTCGTGAATTGAAGAGTTGTTGGAGCCAGTTGAATAACCGGATGAGTTGAGGCTGGATTCAGAGTGATTGGGCAGTGAAAGACTGGCTACCATGTAGTTAAAGTAGTGGTTTGTCAAGGGCTGAAATGGCACACGGTCATCGACGCAGTGGCGCTTGTTGTCAGACATTGGTTGATCGGCAGGCAACTTTCGCTTGCTCGAAAAGTCAGCCGACAGAATGTTCTCTATCATGAAAGACATTTGGTTTAATTAAAATTACGTAATCTGAAAATCGAGGTAGACTAGTTGAGGTATTTATACAAGAATGGATGATTGTCAATAGCCAATCGATTAAATTGAATATTGGCCAATTGTTGCAGGAAATTTGTGGGCAAGAAAACTAACAGTTAGATGAGATTTAAATTCTAGTCACCGCCCATGATTTTATTATTCCATTCACATAGTTTACAATTCGGTTGTTCGCAAACAATGTCTGGTTTTAATCAAGATAAGTCTAATTAGTTATTACCTGGAATAAAATAAAAACTAACCGATTGGGATAAGCTTTTGAATTATTTAAACTATTTCATTCATTTGTTCCGTTCTATTGACTTTTTTTCTCTCTCTAAAGTCAAAAGTCACCACTGCCGAAATTCCACTCTTTGTTTATTTACTAATTAAAGCCTTATTTGCACACAGAAGATCTCAACAAAAAAGAGCATATTTGTCACCAGCTTAATTGTTCTTATCAACAATTCATATTTCATTTCTTTTTTTTCATTTAGATTTTATTTGATTAAAGAGTCAACTTTTATTTTAAAATAATTTAGGACGAAACTCCGGGGAACGTTCATGAAAGGAATAATTGATTTAAAAATAGACACTTGAAATAAATCGGAGCAAAAAAAAATATTTTTTTTATCTATTATTAACATTTATTTTAACAATAAAGATCTAATATAAAAATTTATTTTTCACTTTAATTTTTTTTTAAATTTAAAACTAGTTCGAATTAAAGAAAAATATTGTAAAGCTATGTTTATTTAAAAAAATATGGTGACAATGCTGGCTTTGCTTTGACTGAACCTCTCCTGCGACCAATTAAAAATTCATTCGAGAATTAATTGATTTTTAATATCAAAGATTTAGCTGCACGAAATTTGGAAAATATCTAGTTTTTTAATTGTAAAATTTTTAAAATAAATTACAGAACATTTTTTTCTTTGATTTTGTCTAAAAAAAAATTAAAAATACAATTACTAATTTTTCACAAAAATTTGTCTTCTAAACAATTGAAAAAGGATGAAAATTTTCTAAACCTGTTTAGTGAAATTTTGTTTTTGAGCAACTTAACCTTTTTTTAAAAAAATAATTTGTGCAAAAAAACTCGAGAATCGTTCGAATAGCAACAGCCTTCGTTTGAAACTACAAATTTCAGAGCATATAATTTGATTTGAGGTGATGTTATTTATAAAATATATTATTATTATTAAATATAAACAGTTGTAGAAAAACACAGAGAGAAAAGAAAAAAAATAGATTTTAGGTTTGGGAAAAAATGTTTATTTTTGTGGTTCTGTTACAATAAGTATCATGTGACGCAAGGGCATCAGAGAGGATTTTGTTCCATATGGAGGAAATTCTAATCGGTAAAAAGTTTTCTGGCTGTTAGCTGCTTGAGAGGACTGACAATTTTATGAAATAAGAGAGGCCATGAATGTATGAATAGGGTCTAAATTATACCACATAAGAAAACCTTTATAAATATTTAAAGTATCAGATTTTATTTTAAATTTTGTTTTTTTCTGTTTAAATTTACTAATAAATTATTTTAATTGATTTTATTTTTAATCTGAATTGAGCTTTAGCTCGATGCATACGAACAAATAATATAAAATAAAAAAAATCTAGTTTGTCTAAAATCATTCTCAGAAACTAAAATTAAAAAATATATTGATTCAAAATCCAGTAGTTTGGTCAAATGTTAAAAAGAAAAAGAGAATCTCTCCAACACTAGAGATCTCGAACTCAAATATATTTCAAATAATTAATTAAAAAACTTCAGTATTACTATAAAATTAATTAAAATTAGTAAAATTTAATAACTAATAAGTTAATCTCATAATTTCTTTTAAGTAATATTTAGCTACTTGTAAATCACAATGTCTGGGTTTAATAATTTTTTCAACTTTCACCAAAAATAGGTTAATATTAATATTGAATATTTGTCAATTTTTAGCCTTAAACTACTTTTTTATTAAATTTTCCAAAAATTCAAAATATTTATTCAAAAATTAAAAAACAAAAAAAAAACAATCTTATCAATATACCAATTAATCTTGAGAATAAAACAATTAATTAAATGTCATTAACTGAATATTCTTTGATATTTTAATTTTTTGAAAATATTTATTATTTATTGCTCTTAGGATTTAAAGATAGAACAAATTTTTCTCAGTTGTTAAAAGCAAATTTTATTAAATTTAAATCAAATTCAGATAACTTTTTTTGTCATCTTTAATAAATTTTTCAAAGCATTTTAATTTTTAATCTGTATTAATTTGAAACTGTTTTTAAGGAAAAATGAAAGCAAAAATTAGTCGCCAAATAAATGAAATGTTGGTTTCGGATCAAAGCAACCAGATATCCCATTGTCGGTTCAAATTTTATTTTTAAAAACACAATAATTTGTTTATTTTGGCCGAACTCAAGCTCATTCAGGTTAAAAATAAAAAAAAAAGTAAAATAAAATTGAAGTGAAAATTGTTTATTTTTTAAAAAATATTCAATTTTAAATTAAATGAAAAAAAATTGAAAATTACTGATTACTTCTGTACATTTGAAAGTGTATCTGATCTTTAGAAGATATCTCTTAAAAATTAAATTTTGTAAAAGACCGAATAATTATATGATGTAATCTTTGAGATTAAAGAAAAGTCAAAAGTACTCGAAAGATTTGGTAATTAGTGTTAGGACGGATCCATTTAACTTTTCCGCGTGTAAAGCTATCTCTCAGCATGAATCGCATTTGGAAAAGTAGCAATTAAGTTCTAGATGGTAATTTAATGATTTTTTGCTCACACCTTTACAAATATCCTACATTAAACAACAAAAATCGAGATATTAATCGAAAATATTTCTAGCCTAATCATAAACATGCATGTCCATAAGAAAGTATATCATGTAGATTAGAATCTGATTGTTTGTTGTCGATGGTAATCGATACTCAATTGAGAATTGGCTTCTTGGGATGTTCTAAAAGATACCTCGAGATATTTTACCTAGTCTAACAGTTGGATGTGTGACTAGTGTGACTTGGAGCTAAAGTCAAGTGAAGCAGTTAAAAGATTAGGATTAGCTGAATGATGCTCTACAATTGCAGAGCATAATTGAATTTTTACAGGTATTGTAAAATTAATTTTATTTCAAGTGGTTTTCTCGTTCGCATTTAATGCTTGTGTAAACACTAATGCCATGTTTTGCTCAAGAGGTGAGCTCTAATTGTGATCCTTGGCTAATCACCTTTTACAGATCACTTACTGTGATTAATTTTTTCACTTGACTGGTTAAGTGATTAAAAGGCATGGTCATCGAATTATCAGAAAAAGTGCACTTGGCATTAATTTAAGTCAATTAATAAAGTACGAATATCAAGTCATATTTTTAAATTATAGAAAAGTTTTTTAATTCAAGCGTGTAATTTTTGAGATTGGATATTGAAGATAAAAATTATTAAAATAATGTAAAAAGCGACTCAAAACACAGTAATCTCGCGTAATCTTCGCCACTAGCTTCTAGATCACCATCCACGTTAAATAAGAGGTCAACTCCAGATACAGAGTCAGATATCGATATTCCTAAAAAGAGGGGTAGAAAAATTGGGAGTAAGAACAATAAGACAATTGAAAGAAAGGCAGCCATGAGTTCTAAATAAATTAACCAGTGTTAAATTAACCATTTTTAGTATTCTTTGATTTTAAATTTTTTTAAATCGAACCTTCAGTTTTATCCCGGCCTTAAAAATATATAAAAATAATTTATTTATTTATTTAAATAATTTAGTTTTGTGAAGTTCAAATACAAATTGAACAAAAATTCCTCCTTTTTTGATGAATTAAAATTAAAGTTTATAAAAAAAACTTACAAAAATACTGTAACATAGTGCAACTTACTTTGTTGCACCTTTTTACCTAAAATAATTTCTCTCAAGTTAAAATAAGACAAAAAATAAAACACCAATAAGTTTTAATTGATTATTGATTTGATTTACTAAAAAAAAAGAAAATAAAGATTTTATTTTGGACAATAAAGGTGCAATAAAGTATGTTGCAACATGTTGTAGTATTTTTTTAAGTTTTTTTTATTAACTTAAATTAAAATTCATCAAAAAAGGAAGAATTTTTGTTCAATTTGTATTTGAATTTCACAATACCAAATAATTTATTTATTTAAAAAGAAAGCCACTAGGGTGATTTTGGAAGTCGAATCGTCAATCGTGGACCTCCAATATTCTTATTAAAATTAATAGTATATTTACAATTGTACGAAAGTAATAATAAAATTTGTCAAATAAAATACAAATAAAAAATAAACTAAACAAAAATAATTATTTTTTTTTACTTAATAGGTTAGCTTTGACGTCTATTATGCATATTTTTACAGTATGTCCTAAAAATTTAGAATATAACAAAAAAAATAATCAAGAAATTTTTAAGTAGTGAAAATTTGAAATAAAAATCTAATATCAAACCTTTAGCTTTCTTTTGATATATAAATTTTCCAAAAAAATACTTCTTACCACTCCAAAACTCTTTTTAAAAATACTTAGATAAAATTCATAAAAAAAAACTAGTCTATAGATTATTTATTTATTTATTTATTTATTATTTATTTGTTTTCTGTACCGAGCTAGAGCTCCTTCAGAATAAAGTTTAAAAAAAAAATAATAATAATAGAGTTAATAAAATAAGATAAAATAAAAATAAAGTAAATCAGCTAAAAAAAAAAAAAAAAAATTTAAAGAAAGTTTAAAAGACATATATTGAAATAAATTGTTACATGTGACAGAAGTTTACATAGTTGAAGCTTCATGAAAAAAAGAGGAAATAGTAACGTAGCAATTACACAATGGAGTAGGGTATTCAATATAGAGTTTAGAACATTCATTTTTTACTAGAATTTTACCACACCTTGACAATCCCTGGAAATTTTTTTGTCACACAATGTTTGGAATGTCTTTTTTTATTGTTTTCATGCACTTTTTACAACTTATTAATTTTTTTGGCTTTAAAATCCGTGATTTTATTGAGTTGTACTATTTCGTTGATTTTTCCAGTAACTGAGACGCAAAGGTGGCAAATAATTGGGCTGTTGAAGGATAAAACAAAGTCTCAACAAGAAATAGCTGATTTAGTAGGAGTTTCGAGAAAATGTGTGTTTAAAACAAAGTGTAATTATGAGAAGATGTCGGCGGCCAAAGAATTACCAAGGTCTGGTAGATCTCGAAAGCTTACCAGTCGAGATGGATCGTAAATTTTTAGAAAGGTCAGAATCAATCCTACAAAAAGCTATAGACAACTAGCATCTGACTTAAGTTCTAAGTTTCCAAATGTTAGTGTTAATAAAGACACTGTTAGAAAAATGCTATTAAGGAAAAATATACAGTCATATACTGCTATAAAAAGCCTCTTTTGACTGTATTGGACCAGTTGAAAAGTCTCAAATGGTGCAAAGACCGAAAAAGATGAACTGTTAAAGACTGGTCAAAAGTTATTTTCAGCAATGAATCTAATTTCGAAGTATTAAACAGAAAATCAAGAGTGTTCGTAAAACGTTTCGCAAACGAAAAGTATCACCCCAAGTTTTGTTTACTAAATTTACAGAATGGTGGAGGTTCGGTTGGAATTTGGGGATGTATTAATCATAAAGGTACTGGTTGTTGCTCTATTTATACAGGCAGAATCAATCAGTTTGTATACATGGACACACTGGAAAATCAGTTGTTACCATCTGCCGAGATATTTTTTGATCAGAGTCATCATTGGATTTTTCAGCAAGATGGGGCTAGTTCACATACTGCTCATCCCGTTCGAGATTGGTTTCAATAAAAACAAATATAGGTCCTCCCTTGGTGCCCAAGATCACCTAATCTTAATCCAATAGAGAATTATGTTTGATATATAGACCACAAAATGGTCAATACAACGATTACATCAGTAGAGCATCTAAAAAGCGTTCTTTTTGATGAATGGTTGAAATCTCCAAGTGAAATAGTCAAGGACATGATTGAATCTATACCAAAACGTGTCGCTGATTGTATTAAAGCTAAGGGCGGCCATTTTAAATGTTAAAAAACAAATGTTTACATAAAAAAAATAAATGTTCTAAATTTTCTAGATATACTGTGTATCATTTTTTTTAGCAACTGATTCAACCTTAGTCTCCAATGCCTCCATTATATCTATGACTTGGTCATCTTTCCTGGAATCTACAATTCTTTTAACTGTTTGCGTGACTTTTTCATTTCTATATTTTATCATCTCATAAATTGTTTGTCTATTCGTATTCACTGATATTTCGTAAAGCAGGCTTTTGTTATCGTTTCTTAATTCGGGACCGTGTGCCATTAGCTCATGTATTATTGATATTGTAAGTTCAAATTCTAATTCGAAAATAATGCGAAACACGTGTTTAATGACAGGAAAAAAAAAGTTCTTATTAATAAGAATTCAAAATCATTTAAAAATTTTATACTTTATAATTTTATTTACTACAATTAATTCTAAGAGGAAAATACTTATTTAAACCTTGAGATTAATGGAAATAAAATTAAGAGCCCAAAAGAAATGACGATTTATTTGTTTTTTTCTATATTTTTGATTGAATTACTAAATTTTTTTAAACAAACTTTATTTATGCTTAATTTTCAATTGCACGATAAATTCTCTATTTATTTCTCTTGAGTTTGAACCAAAATTGTAAGGAAATTTCAAAAGCAATTACATATAGTTGTTAAAAATTAACACACCAAAAGAAATCAGTTTCTGGAAATTTAATTTTATTTAAAACTTTTTATCGTTATAAATATTTAATATTTTATACACTAAATTGTGGGCCCAACTCGAAGGGAACATATTCCGAGGTTATATCGGACACAATCTGTAAATTTTAAATATATAAATAAAAAATAAATAAATTATTATTCCCTTTTTCTAAATTAATTCTCCGATTAAAAATTATGCAAAATTCGGCAGTTCGATCTACCCTAAGAGTATAATATGATAGTCTCTCCAGCATTGTACATCACGAGACACTTAATAAACTAAAATTACTGAGAGTCGAACTAGAATTTACTTTTTGAATCGAATATGAGATATTTTAGGACAAGATTGGGTACTTAAGTTGCATTGATTGTCAGTCTGTTGGAAGAATATAAAGCAGGTTTTGAATCAAGTTTCAATTTATCTTTTTCAATTTTCTTTTAAATTATTTTATTCGATATTTATTTCATTATATTTCACCTTTATATTTTTTCATTTTATTTTTACTATTTTAATTTTAATCTGTAGGAGCTTTTATTCAGTAAAGATATGGTAATATTAAATTGTTTTATTTTTTTATTTTGGTTTTTAAATGACTAAAGATAAATAATTAATAATAAAAATGATTTAACAACATTGATTTGAACCATTAGATAACAGCAAAAAATATTTATTTTTTAATGCCGTTTTGGTTTTAATATCCAAAATGAAAACATTTATATCTTAAAAACATTTATAATTGTGGTGAGAAGATTTCTATTTGATTTTTTGCTGTTTCAATGGACTGTCTTGCTATGGGACTTAAACTCGATTTAAATTAAAATTTTTAGTAATGAAGAATAAATTATTTATTTTCTATTATGTTACAAAAAAAGTTGAAAGTTAATTTTGGGGTCTAATTCATCAAATTTTTTTTCCAAAAATCTTTAATCCTTTTCTATTTAAAAAAAAAATATTTTTACCCTTCTTGTCATTCACAGTCTTTTACTAAGCTTTTCAGCTTCTTATATAATTAAAAATATTTTTATTTAGAATAAAAGACAAATTTTAAAACTAAATATATTTTTTTTAGTTTAATATTTCAAGTCATGTATTCTATTGAAAAAAAAAATTAAAGACATTCTTGACTTTGCTCAGCCCCTTCCGCTGATCTTTTCAAAAACGCAATTTAAGCTTTGAGAAATATTATAAAATCAAAAAAATCATTCTATTAGACACAACAAAAGTCTAAAAATGAAGCTATTAATAACTGTGTTGCTAAGTATTGTCATAGGCTTGGCAAAAAGCAGCAATGACATGTACCATATTGAGCCATTATCAGACATGATGATTTACCATGTCAATCAAAAGCTGAACACAACATGGAAAGCTGGTAGAACAAAATTTTATGACTGGTCTATGGTTTCGATTAAAAGACAATTGGGAGTTCCCTTGGACCATTTAAATCAAATAACTGACGATTTGCCAATCGTCAATCATGCCTTGGACAGGGATATACCAGAAGAATTTGACTCAAGACAAGCATGGCCTGATTGCCCTACTATAAAAGAAATCAGAGATCAAGGCAATTGTGGTTCATGTTGGGCGATTTCAGCAGTCGAAGCCATGTCCGACAGAATCTGTGTTGCCACCCAAGCCAAGCTAAACCGACATTTAAGTACCGAAGATTTGCTATCATGCTGCAAAACTTGTGGCTTTGGATGCAATGGTGGATACCCCGCCTTTGCCTGGGAATACTATAAACGAAAGGGTATTTGTAGTGGTGGTAATTATAAATCAAATGAAGGTTGCAAACCATACAGTATTGAAGACTGTGAACATCATGGTCATGGTGAGCGTCCACCATGTCAAGGCGAGTCAAAGACTCCAAAATGCGAAAATCATTGTACCAACTCAGACTATAACATAACCTATGACAATGACAAGTCACGTGGTCAATCTGTATACACTATTAAATCAGAAGAACAAATTCAATTGGAGTTGATGAAGAATGGTCCTGTTCAGACGGCTTTTACTGTGTATGAAGACTTTTTGAGCTATCAGTCTGGCGTTTATCAACACAAAACAGGAAATCAATTGGGCGGTCATGCGGTCAAATTGATCGGATGGGGTGTTGAAGATGGTACCAAATACTGGCTGATTGCAAACAGTTGGAACTACGATTGGGTAATACAATCAAAATAAAAAAAAAAATTAATTTTTTTATTCAAAGGGTTTGGATGGTTTTTTCAAAATATTGAGAGGTAAAGATGAATGTGGCATTGAAAAAGGTGTTGTTGCTGGAAGTGTTAATGTTGTTTAGATCTGTGTACAGATTTGATTTTTAAAAAGTTAAATTTAAACTGTTTTTAGATTCAAATAAAGCTTCAAAAGCAATTTTAAAAAGTTATTAAAAAAAATTAAAAAAATTATCAAAACAGTTGAAAAGTGATTTTGTTATAATATCTTATTATTAATGTAGCCACCTAATATTTATTTTCCTCATTAGCATTTATCTTTCCTAATGGGTTAAATTCGGTTATTTCTGTGTTTTATTGTATTGTCAAAAAAATATTTAGATAAGGAAAATTTTTCATATAGAGTAATAAAGTAAATGAAAAACATGACATATGGCAAAAAATTATTAATAATTTGTTCCATGCTATCCAACAGGATAAACAAGGGTGCGCTAATCTCCTCTTTCAGTACCTTTTTGAGCGACGAGTCCGATCTTACACAAAGTTAACTGAATCGACCTTGTGTCACAGTATTTTTGGCAATGTGAAATTTTAGTACAAAAATTACAGTACAAAACGTAAAAAGTTTATAATTTTTTTTCTAATTGTGCAAAAATGGTTCTGTAAAGAGTACAATATTGTACAAATTTGTTCAAACGAATTTCAAGCTCTGCAAAAACTCTGCAATTTTCTGTAAAATGCACACCATCAAAAAATATTTGATTAAACTATGCATTAAATTGCAGAGTTTTTGCAGAGCTTGTATCAGCAGATTATCTATATTGTTATATATTAGGTTTTTTAAAAATTTTTTCGTTTTTTTCGAGACTTCATTTTTTCATTAAAAAATAAAATAATATTAGACACTAAAATAATTTCCTTCGCTAGAAATACACATCTCCCATCTTTCTGACAGCATTTTGATCCCTCGCTCGTAGAAGCTGGGTGATTTAGAGATGAAATATTGAGTCATGTCTTTTTTGATTTCTTCCAAGTCTGAGTAACTTTTTTCACTGAGAAAGTGCTGCATTGATCGGAACAAATGGTAATCTGAAGGAGCCAAGTCTGGTGAATAAGCTGAGTGAGATAAGACTTCCCAGCCTAGATTCCCTATCGTGTTCCGAGTCGTTTTCGCAACATGTGGCCTAGCGTTGTCATCTAAAAGAATCACTACTCGCTCTCCTTTAGCTCTGTGGGGCCGTTTTGCTTCCAAAGCGTAGCTCAAGCGAATCAATTGTTGTGAAAGGTCTGCGTTTATCGTTTGCTTGGGTTGCAGTAGCTCATAATAGATGATACCCTTCTGATCCCACCAAACACAAAGCATTACCTTTTTTCCATGAATTTCTCGTTTCGGAGTAAATAATGGCGCTTTATCAGAATCGACCCATTGTTTTTTGTTGACCGGGTTATCGAAGTAGATCCACTTTTCATCTTCAGTTACGATTTTCCATAAAAAACTCTTTTTTTTCTGCCTAGAGAGAACACAAATGTTCAATGGTTGCGCAATATTGATTTCTGAGAGTTTGTGAGGGACCCATGTTGGGAGAACCGTCATCAGCTTCGACGGTTCTCTCAACACGTGCTTTGTCATTGAGGTCTAATCCGCCAGCTTTGAATGGAGCGAACCAATTTTGACAAGTGAGAACAAGCAGAGCGTTAACTCCATATACCAAACAAATTGAATATAGTAAGATGGCCTAACCGGGTGACCTATTTCTATTTTTTGTCTATCGACTCAGCTTTGCATGAAAATGCGAAATTCTTTTACCCAATTAGACCGAAATTTTCGGGTCACCCCAGTAGTACATGGGGTTAATCGGGTGAGGGGCGATTAGGTTAATGGGGTTAACCTATTTGCCCCATTTATCTGTACAGTCATCCCAAAAATTCACCCGGTTAGCCGAATTTTCACCCGATTACCCCGTTTTTTCATCCGGTTGCCCCATTATTTCAACTATTTAACCCTACTTTCTAAAACAATAGAAAATATTAATTATATTTTAGTTGCTTTTTCTTTTTTATTCTCTTTTAGTAAACATTTATAGTACGATCAGCTGGTACAACTTTCACATGTTAGCCAACTATTTTTGCTAGAATTACCTAAATCGAAGCTAATTTTACAAATAAAATTATAGAATTATCAACTATTTGATTTTGCTTTTTTTTATTAACACTCCTAGTTGTTAGACTTTCTATATTCTCGTTTTTTTTACTGTTTTTTTCTTCAGTTTGTGCACGTGCGTCATCTTCAGTTAAAGATTGAGCATAGTCTCTTTTCAATTTTTTTCTCTTTTCATTTACTTTTTTATTTTGAGAAAAAATTTCTTTTAAGAAATTTAAGACAGCATTTTCAAAGATTAATTTCGGGTAAATGGGTTAAACAGGTGAATTTGCGGGCTAACCGCGTGAGCTTTTGGCATAAATAGGTGATACCCCATTAACCCCTTTGCCCCTGAAATTCACACCAAAAAAGAACTAATGTTATTTTTTTATCAATCTTATTCAAATTTTAGGGTGACTTTCTTGATTCTCTTTGGAACTTATAGGCTAAATAGGTAATTTGGAATAAATAAAATTCACCATCTTAGAACAATTCTCCCAAATACATAATTTGTTCCAAAATCACCCCTTCTGACAAAATTAATTATTGAGTCTAAATTTGGAGGCTAAGATAAAATAATCAATGAAAAAAGGATCGTTTTATATAAATTTTTGCAACGTTGCATAAAAAAGTTTAATCTTGATTGAGATTTTTTCATTTAAAAATCGACGAAAAAACTTATTAAACAACCTAATATTATATTCCAAAATTCACAATTCTTCCCTATCATTGTATTAAACTTTAGCTTGAACAATTACTAGGCACTTAAAGATTCCTCCGTTCACTGTAATGGATTGATATGTTTTCAATAGATTTTCTGTTTTTAATCTAAACATAATTAAAATCCTCATCCCCCAAACAAGAACTTTAAGTCATTTATTTAGTTTCTCAGTGAGTATTTATGTGACAATTCTAAGCAGTCGCGGCCATGAATTTTTGGTCGACTGGAATTCCTTCTTTCTCGTTGTCTCTAAATGTTCTAACATAAAGTGAAATCCTTTGGAAAATGATAAATTCAGCGAATAAGCTTAAATAAAAGAAATAACTACACTAAGAATACAAAATATACATTCTACAAAATATGGATTTTTTAATTAATTTAAAAATTAATAATTCTTTTGAATTTTATTTTTTCAAAATACTTGAACAAGGCTCAAAAAATATTTTCTATTTTTCCTTTAAAATAATTGATCAAAAGAATTTTAAAGATAATGATTCTATCTTTATCTAATCAAATTTTCTTATCTTTTTGTAGTTTTTATTTAAAAAAAGTCACCCGCTTTTCTATCATACTTTCATATGACTTAAGTCTCTTGATTAAGTCTTATAAAATGAGCTAAAATTTTTTAGTTTTCAAAATTCAAAAAAAATGAAATTTCTACTTGTTTTAATCTTGGCTGTATATGCCACAAATGGACTGCCTAGCAAGGAATTATTCGAACCCTTGTCAAAAGAAATAATTGAATACGTTAATCAACATGGTGAGACATGGAAAGCCGCTCCGTCAAAATTCAACTCATGGTCTTTGGAATCAGTGAAACGATTGCTCGGTGTTCCAGTTGAATCAATTGGCAAACCATCTAAATTGAAGGAAATGATTCACAAAGTTAACCTAGAAGCCATTCCAGAGTCATTCGATGCCAGAGAACAATGGCCCAACTGTCCATCAATAGGTGAAATTAGGGATCAAGGAAATTGTGGTTCATGCTGGGCCTTTGGTGCTGTCGAAGCCATGAGTGACAGAATCTGCATCTCAAGTCAAGGTGAACAACAATTCCACTTGTCTGCAGAAGACATGGTCGACTGCTGCTATAGCTGTGGTTTCGGTTGTAATGGTGGATACCCAGAATCAGCTTGGGAATATTGGGTTAAAACTGGTATTGTAACTGGAGGCAATTATAATTCAAACGAAGGCTGTCAACCATACTCCATTGCCGCTTGCGAACACCATGTTAATGGAACTCGTCCTCCATGTCAAGGTGAGCAACCAACTCCAAAATGCCAAAAACAATGCCGAAGCGAATACACTATTCCATTTGTGAATGATAAACATTTCGGAAAATCAGCCTACTCAGTTAGATCTAAAGAAGAACAGATCCAAACAGAAATCATGACTAATGGACCAGTTGAGGGAGCATTTACTGTCTATGCAGATTTCCTTAACTACAAATCAGGTGTTTACAAACACACTACTGGTTCACAATTAGGAGGCCATGCTATCAAAATACTCGGATGGGGTGTTGAAGATGGTACCAAATACTGGCTTGTTGCTAACTCATGGAACACTGACTGGGTAATTTGATCTTGCTGTTAAAAATATAAAGCAATTTTGTAATCTTGTTTTAAAGGGCAATCAAGGTTTTTTCAAAATTTTGAGAGGCAAAAACGAGTGTGGCATTGAGAGCGGAGTTGTTGGTGGTCTAGCAAAATAAATCTTATTTAAAACACTTTATATCTACTCTACAAAATGAATTTAAATAAATATTTTTGAAGATAATTTTTTTAAAGATCTGCTATATCATTAATTCGATTAATAGATTTCAGCATTTTAAATAAACAGATTCAGAAAAGTAAATTTTCGAATTAAATAAAGTAAATATTTTTTTCAACCTAAGTTAAAATAGATATTCTATTAGCTGAATTGTTTGATTTATAAAATTTAAAATTGATCATATATTTATTTTTGTCAAATTCATTTATACAAACAAAGTGTATTCTTTAGACCTAATTGAAACTTTTTTCAAAAAAGTTTTAATTAAGTCATTTCAGATCAATTAAAAACTAATGAAAATAAGCAATAAAAATTTAGTTAACGATTCAACAAAATTTTGTTATATTTCTTTTCTCAAAATTTTGTTAAAAAAAAAATGGGGAAATAAAGGAATTAATATTCCAATTTTATTCAATTATCATTTTTATTTTTTTTTTTACTTTTTTTTTATTTAATTTTTATTTTTCTTACTTTAATTTCATCGCCAATATTGGCGTTTATTTTTGAAATAAATAATAATATTTAGAATCTTTTTTAAAAAAACTTAAGGATCATGAACCATCCCTACCTAAGTTTAATATTTTTAAATTAGTATTTTATAGAATCCATATTATAGAATTAAAAAAGACCCAAATTTAGGGGCAGTTCATGTCCTTTCTATAATTGGTAAAAAGTTATATATTACCAAATTTTTTATTTTGATTGCCCGGAATATAATTCAAAAAAAATTAAGGGTATTGTGAAATTTCATACAAAACTTCCAATACAAAAATTAAAAAAATTTAATAACTTTTGTTCTAAATGTCAAAAACTTGTTCTGTAAATGAAACAAAGTGGAACAACTGTTGTTTCACCTGCTGTGAAAGTCTGCAAAATCCGTGCAAATTAATTGCGTTTTATTTTTGATACTTTTAAATAGGGTGAAATTTTGCAGACTTCCGCGGAAGGTGAAACAACAGTTGTTTCACTTTGTTTCATTTACAGAACAAGTTTTTGACATTTAGAACAAAAGTTATAAAATTTTTTTTATTTTTGTATTCGAAGTTTTGTATGAAATTTCACAATGCCAAAATTAAGAAACTATTGCGAGAAATGATTTTTATATTTTTATTTTGTTATTCGATTTTCATTTACAAAATTGGCATTAAATTCTTAGAAATTAAATTTAAAGGAAAAAATTATTTTGGCAATTGATTATTTTTAATTTTAGATTTCTGCACAATAAAATTAATTAATAAGGAAAGCATTAACATGTGTCTT
Source organism: Brachionus paranguensis (assembly GCA_016802215.1). NCBI lineage: Eukaryota > Metazoa > Rotifera > Eurotatoria > Ploima > Brachionidae > Brachionus > Brachionus paranguensis. The sequence continues at coordinate 878,970 of JAESIX010000004.1, forward strand.
AATTAATCAAATAATATCAATAATTAAATAAACTTGTAGATTATAAAATTACTCAACAAATATGCTTAAAAAGGCTAAAAATAAACCCAAGTTCTGAGTTATAATGTCGGATTTCAAATTAAGATTTTAGAATAAATTAAAAAAATTAAAAAGAATTAATTATTTTCTTTTTAAAGTATACAGAATAATTTTTTATTTTTGGTTCTCGATGCAGTGGCAAAAGCTCTTTGAAGCAACGTTATCGTAAAATTGTTGGAAGTGCATGCAACTAGTTGCAAGGATTTACGGTAACGGCAGAAATTTTATTTTTTATTGGAAAAACTGTTAAGGACCAGGTGTTATATTTGGTATTCATCAATTATTAAGATGTCAGCAATAGTTGGAAAAAATTGTTTTTTTAGTTGAATAAGAGTAATTTAATTATTTTTAGTTTCATATAAAAAAATTTATCTAAAAATAAATTTTTGGATTTTTGTGCTAAATTTTAATTTCGGAATATTTAACATTGTTAATTTTATTATTTTAATTTACCAATTTATCTAAATTCATCGTTTTTTTACTATAAAATTCATATTTTAATTTAAGCTGCTATCTTTATTTTATTTATTTGACATATAAACAGTGATAGCAATTTTTGATGTTATTTGTTTTTTAACTAATTTGAAATATAGAAATTAATTTCGACAGTAGAGTAAAAAATTGAAAATTTTCATGATAATTAATTTATTTTAAAAGTTCAATATTCCAAATTTTTCAGCATTTGTAATTTTTTTGTCTAAAAAAATTGACGTGTTAATATTAACTCTATTTCTGATTTTATCATTAATTTTTTTAGATAGCATGTTTAAAATTCTTATTTTATTTAATAACATCAATTAAAAATAAAATAACAGATTCAACTCAATTCTCTTAATAAAAAATACCTATAAAAATGATCCAACTATTTTGTATTAAAATCCAAGCTCTGGCCTTTTTTTCGTACCTGTTTTTAGATTTAAACTAAAATTAATTACTTACTTATATAATTAAAAAGCTAAATTTGAGTGTGATTTTTTAAATAAAATAAATGTGTTCTAGTTGGACGTTTTCTGAACTTGCGTCTTTAATAAACTTTTTTACCGCTTGAAGTTTATTTAGTCCTATGTGTGGTATTTTTTGATCAATTTGAGCACGAGCAAAATTTTTTTACAAACAGTATTTGTAATGTCCACACAATTGTTATTCTATTTCGCTTTTTGGAAGCAGTGGGGTCAGTTATGACATTATCGTGGTAACTTTCATCTTCAGTGTCATCGCATTTGCTAAATAATTCTTTTACAGGGTCATTTAATTCAATATTTTGATATCTAGAAAAGTTATTTTCGATTTCAATCATTTTTTGTTCAAATCCAAAAAAATTGAAAAAATAATTTTTTGATTATTTTTTATTTTTAGTGATTAAATCAGAAATGTAGATAATGAAAGAACAAAGGAATGAATTGAAATATAAAAGCTTTTGTTATTAATTTTATTAATTGAATTTAAAACATCTTCTTTATATTTTTTAATATTTTTTATTTGCATAATAAAATTGTTCAATCGGCCTAAAAGGTGAAGGCGTCTAGCCGCTCGGTTGAACCAAACGTCAAAAAAAAAAATCACCAAAACAAAAACTGAAAAAAAATAAAAAATGTTTTTCATCCTAAAAATATTTTGAATCTCTTGATAATCTGAAGAACTAAAAATCAAAAAAATTTTTTTTTTTAAGTCATCGACCAACATCCAACGGCGCTGAACTTCTCAAATTTTATTATTAATATTTCGCTAAATTTAACACATAAATGACAAATTCAAAAAAAAATTTTGTTAAATACAAGCACAATTTTGTCTTTTATTTTCACTAAAAAACTGAATAAATAAATCATCTGTTTATTAGAAAAAATTAAAATATTAGCTTTTATTTTTTTTTAATTCAAAATAGTTTTGAGTATAATTGAATAGAAGTACTCAGACAATTATTAAGTAGTATTAGATTAGAGAGTCTAGAGTAAGACAAAAAAGTAAGTCTTCACAGTTTTGAGTCCTTGGAATAATTTATCATCGCATGAGTAGTTGAAAAGCACGTTAGCAGCATTTGAGAGTTGGCTCTCGAACATTGCACCTCGAAGCTCCGACTCAACAATCAAAGCATTGGCTCATGGTTATTTATTCAAATAAATTATGATCATGCAAACAAAATCGAAAAGCATTTACACTGGTTTAGTTTTGATTTATCATAAAAAATTCGACTAGCAAAATTTCGTTTTTATTTTTTAGATCGTTTTTTCTCTTTTTTTTCTCTCTCTCTTTTTGATTGAGTTGCAACTTTTAGCTTATGAAAAACTAATTTTTACTTTCTTCTTCAAGTTGATAAAATTAAGAGATGATTGATTCAGATAAAATGGATAAGAGTCTGGATCATGACGAGACCAAACTGGGGGTAAAGACATCTCTATCTAATCTCTCAAATTTGAGCATAAATCTGATAGGCACCAGTCCTGGCGACAATGCACTGAACACAAACCAGATATCCCTAAATGAAAAAGTGGCCCAGCTGGCCAATTCCATTTACACTGAGCTGGAAAAAATAATCAAGCTGTATGGCAAAGACATAGTCAAAGAGCTGATGCCAATAGTGGTGAGTGTGCTGGAGGCCTTGGACGCTGCTTATCACGAAAAGGAGGAGCTGCTGGTCGAGAACGAACTGCTAAGGGATGATAATGACAAATTGCTGCTTCAGTATGAAAGGGAAAAGCAGGCCCGCAAAGACACTGAATTAGTAATTATGATAATTAACAAAGATTCAAAGGAAAAGTAAATTTTATTTTTGTTTAGAAATTATTTCAAAGTGAAGATTCTTTTGCGGAACAGAAGCGCGATTATGAGGAAAAAGTGAAGAGTTTGGAGTCGATTGTGCGCATGATTGATCTCAAGTCCAAAAATACCAGTGATCATGGTAAGTTGTCAAAGTTTTATTGTCTATTTTTGATAATTATTTATAATTATATTGGAATAATTTATTTTATTGATCCAGATGCCCTGGTGCACGATGATACTTTAATTTTTGTTTACAATATTTTTTTGATCTTAGTGCGTAGACTTTTAAAATGTCTTATTTTTTAAGCGGAAAATATATTGATAATTTGGGATTTGTTTAGTGGCATGTCTATCGAATTTTGTTTTCATTAGTGTGATCAAATAGAGTCTAAGAAAATATTTGCCAAGTAAAGTTAAAAGTAATTTCTTGTTTTCTTAAGCAGCTGGCTGCAAACTCAAAATTTTATTTTTTTCCAATTTTCAAATTCAAAATTTCTAAGAGTCACATAATACTTTTATTTTTTGATTCAAAACAATCTTGTTCATGACAAAAAAAATTTTATTTTTTTAAAAATCGATTATTATTCGCAATTTTACAGATATTTCAAAATTAAAATTAAAAAAGTTGAATCGTTCACAAATTTGACGTTGTGAAATTCAGAACTAAAAAAATTTTTTTCTGATTGATTTAACACCAAAAAAACCATTTGAGTCATTTCTAAAAAAAATTAAAGTCTAAAAATACGCGTTGAATTAAAAATGTTTTATCTTATTTTTTGATAACTTTAAATTCTGATTTTATCGCTAATCTTATTAAATCATTCTATTTTTAAAAATAACTTGTTAAAAATTCTTATTCTATTTTATTATTATTGTTATTGATATTTTTTACATCTTTTTTAAATAAATGTTTTTTATTTATCACTGATTGAAATAAATAATAATAATGATGATCAACAATAAAATTTTTAGGAAAATTACGAAAAACAATTTTTAAATTCTGTTTTAATTTTTAAATGATTGAATCAGAAATTAAAAAAAGAAATAAATATAATTTTTTTTTGATATTTGATTTATTTCTCTAAAATTAACTCAGAGTCCAAAAAAATTGACAAGCTTTTGCCGGTCCATCTAGTGTCAAAGTAAAGATTAAAAAATTGCAAAAGAAAAAGAAAAGATGTGTTTTTATTTTTGATAAAAAAAATTTTAAATTTCATTTTTATCATTAATTTTTAATTTATCAAAAAATGAAATATTTTTGTTCAATTAGAAATTCTAATTCCATTAGTTTTTTTGTTTATCTGTACCAAAAAACTGAGCTACCGTATTCGATCTAGTAATGACCATAACACCTCAAAACTAAAAAATACAGTTTCTCACCTAAGGTTCTTTGAAAGGGTGATATTGTGTAAAATAAATATTTTATTATAAAAAAAAACATTCCTATCTTTATTTATATTCATTTGTATTGCTATCAAAAATCCTTAATCAAAAACTTGTAAGAGAGATCGACAAAAAAGGACAATACCGTTAACAATTTTTAACAAACAGAGTTGTAAAATCATGGATTAAGCTACCAAAAGAAGCAATACCAGCAAGACTGTAAATAGTTTCAAGGCTCAAATTGAAAAAGAAATATTCAAATTGAACTAATAAGGACTCTAGTAGCCAAAATTTGCGCTGGTATATAGCACTTTACCGCACTAGCTTCTACAACTACTGCTATTAATAGGATTTGAATAATTTTGTAGACATGGAATTTAATTTACATTTTTTCACGATGTTCAAGATTTGTCAGTAAATCGGAAATTATGACAGAAAAAAATTAAAAAGATTAATTAAATAATAATTAAAAGTTTTAAATTATTCACGTAAATTTTATCAGCTGATACATTTAAAGGATCATCGCAGTTTTTATTTTTGAAAAAAAATATATGAAGTTCGATCATCGAAAAGATCATTTCAATTAGCAATGAGCTTTTCTCATTTTGCAGATTCAAATTTTCTAGATATCCGGTGATCATGACTTAGAAAAACATTAAAAATTTAATTCCACTTTGTTTTTTATCTCAGATAATATCATAAATATCTTTTTTTTTTAAATTAATCAAATCAATAATAAAGTTCAGTCCTAATAGGGCCTTTTTTTGTCCTTTCAAAAATTAATAAAATAATGTCTCTCCGCTTTTCAATTCGATTTAATTCAGAGACCATATTTTTTTGGACCAACATTTAGCCAAGGGTATTTTTATTTGATTTAACCTTAGATTTTTCCAAAGTTTTTGTCTGGTTTTCAAATTTAAATGTATGTTCGCTGTAATTTTGTCCAAAATCAATTTTAAATTAGTAGCTAATTATTTTGGATTTTTTTATTACTAATTTTTGCAACCTAGTATATTGTACCCTAAAAAAGAAATTTGACAATGATATTTTGAAAAATGAACAGATATTTAGCGAACTGAATATCACAATGACTTTTACCATCTAAAAATTATTTCTTGCGGCTTGAATAGCATTTTAATGGCATTGAAATTCATTAAAACATGCACTGTCTCAAAAAAAAATTTTTCAATAATTAATTGGTATACAATTTAATGTAAAATAGAAGTTAATTTTAGAAAATGTTAATATGAGAATTAATGAGCATGAGCTGTATAAAATGTCTTTAAATTTATCGATTGCCTTAATGTCCTTATTTATTTGTGGATGTATTCCATGCTGTGCTTGCAAGTTCTGATACGAGATGGATTGAGCTAAGCACTTGAAAGCCTGGTTCAAAAAAAAAAACTAAAATTTATAATCAAATTAAAAAAAAAAATGAGTTAAAATTAAAGGAATACTTTTTGACTTTTCAATAAGTTCTCTATAAATCTGCTAATTAAAATTCTCGATTTAAGATTCTGTTACTCAATTTAGAAATTTTGAATTTTCATATTTTAATAACGGGGTATAAAAAACCTCCCGGGCTATCTTGGTGTTTAAATCAATTATAAAAATATTTGAGAAAAATGTTATTTTCAAAATATTTTCGACTTTTCTCTATATTTTTATTACGCTAATTTACAAATTTATATCCTTAATGACTTTGTAGGATAAAAAAAATTTTAAAAATGTTCGGAAATTTGAATGCATTTTTTTTTTAAATTTTTCTCTAGAAATTGGGAACTCAGGGAATAAAACAATTGATTTAAGCTTGAAATATTTTTTACTTGAGAGATATAATAATATTTATTTCGCAATTTATTGCATTAACTTTTAAAAGAAAAATTTAAAACGCAATAGAAATAAATTTTATATAGTTTATTTGAACACATCTATTTTAGATAATTTTTTTAGTCAAATTCTCAAATGACATAATTTAAAATAATGAAAAAAAAACAATATTCACAATTCATAGAGTTGAATAAATAAAATTTATTAAAAATTTTAGAGTAATTTGATCTAATCTTTTTGAACTTTGTAGCCCAGAGAAATAAAACCTTAAAAAAATAAATTTAATAAATGGCTTAATATTTAATTTTTTATTAAATTTCATTATTTATTCATAAATAAAATCCTTTTAAAACGTAGAAGTTGCATAATTTTCTACGGACTCTATTTGCCCAAACCTATTCAGCTGATCTAAATTAATCCTTTTAAGCCTAAAAATAATTTTTTTAAAAAATTTGACTTCTCATAAATAAATGCAATTAATCGACTGCTAGGGAATTTTTGATCAAAATAAATGGGCAAAAAATCATTTCTAAAATTAAAAATTTTTAAGTTCTAAGACTGGAAGAGAAAGAGAACGAAATCAGGCGGGAATACAACAAATTACATGAGCGCTACACTGAGCTATTCAAAACTCATTGTGACTATTTGGAACGACACAAAATTCTATTTGGTCAAGAGTCCCACTCGTCCAACACTCACTCTCAGAATAATCAAAAAATAAACAAATCTAAACTCAATGTCTCGGTTAACTCGGACCTATCAGACAACAGTACTGGCTTTCACATATCCAAGAATAAACTGCTCGAGCTACTCAAATCAGCAGATAAAAATATAAACAAATCAGACCTAATAAACTGTTTGAAAAATTTAAATCAAAACGACATAAATTCGGCTGTACAATTATTTTTAAATCAGGAAATATCAAATTCAACTCAGTCGATTGAATCGTCGACTGTCCACGACAGATCCATTCAATCCTCGTCAACCAGCCTCAATCAGCCCATGCAGGAACAAATTTCCGGTAGGTTTTAACCAATTTTTGTTTTTGAGTTTTTAAAAATTTTGTAGATAAATTTATCTTAAATGCTAGTAACAATAGTGCTAGTGCTCTAACCACTTATATGGAATGTTTAGGTAAAATGATCAAGTATTAAACTAAAAAACAATTTAACCAATTAATTACCACTTATAATTTGAGATATAATTTGCTTCCAAGGCTTAAACAAATGGCTTGAATATAATCCTTAGCTTTAATTCACTTATCCATTATGTTGTTTAACACAAAGATTATATTTAGCCACTTTTTACTTACAGCTTAATTTATTAAATAATTAAAATATTTTTTTTTAATATTGAATTTTTTTTAAAGAAAATATGCTGGATCCGGACGAAATTGGAACTTCTAAGCTTAACCTGCAGTCTTCGGACAACTTTGATGAGCATCTTCAAGGCGCTGAATTTGACGACACTTGTTCCATAATGTCGCAATCAAACACCAAAAATTCTGAATACGAAGCTGACGAAGACCAAATGAGCAAAAATGATCTTTCACTGTTCAACGAGCTGTCTAGAGAAAATCAGGACATTACCGAGCTGGACGACGGAGCTGATCTTACTGGTATAAATGAATTATTTTTTATGTTTTTAGATAATTTTTTTTTCTAATTTTTTTTATTTTTTTATTAAAAAATATAGTTAAAAAAAGTCTTTTTGGTAAGTGTTGGTGTAGTAGATTTTATTATTTTAGATGTAGTTGTATTATAGAATCTATTTTTCTTATTCAAGTAAAAAAAATATTTTTCTATATTAGGATTTAAGTAAATTTTTTTTATCAATGCAAAAAAATTTGAATATGGCCAGTAAGAAACACAAAAATAGCCAAAAAATTCAATAAAATTAGACTAATTATTTAATTATTGAAAACTTAGTTTTTTTTTTAAACTAACAATGAAAAATAATAGATCTATTATTAATATTAATATTTATTTTTAAATGAACCCTTTGAATTAAACCAAGATTAATTACGTGTAAAGCTTAATATTTAAAAATTGATTAAGTTTGAATATTTTTACATGTTTAGAAGCAATTTTGAAATTTAATTAATAAATTTAAATTTGAATTGTTTTTGGACCATATAAAATAATTTTTCTGGATGACATTTAGAATTTTTAAAATTAAGATTATTCACACAAAAACTCGCTAATCATGGGAGGGAGTAGTTTTTTTACCTGATACTTCACGTTCGCAATTAATTTCGATAGAAGCATAAAAAATATGGAAAATTTATAGAAAAAAAATTCAGAGTTTAGCTCATCTCATTTAGGCTCACATAGATAAATAAAAAATTGACAGAAGAAAAACAGACGAATATTACATAAGGAGCAAAAATAAATATATGAGTTATTTTCTAATTTTAATTGTAAATATGTTGCATTTAAAAAAGAAAATAGAAAATTAAAAAAAAAATTGTTTTGTAAAGCATAAAAAAGGAAAAATACAATGGAATAAAAAAATATTAAGTCATTTTTTCTTTAAGTAATTTTTAAAATGAAGAAATTTAGGCAATAATAGAAAATTTTCTCATTATTTTTTTATTTCTTTTAACTTAAAATTTTATTTTTCATGCATTCTTTAGCTAAGTAAGATAACTATTAAAAATCACTTTTTTTTCAGTACAAAAGAATAGGACAGAATTGAATTATTTTTAAATTTTACTTTGAATGGTTTAAACTGGTTCTTTAAATGCAACATGGTACAGCATACATACTTGCATTACTAAACAAATTTGGTAAAACTCTCCAAAATTAGCAAAAATTAAATTTGAATATATTTGAGTAATTTTCGGAGATTTTGCACATCATTAACAGATTTTGACTTTTGATGCAATTATGCATGTTGAACAATTTTGCAGTTTAAAAATGAAAAAATTTAAAAGATTTTTTTTTATTTTGTTTTGCTCTATTATGAAGAGTTTCTCTAAAATCTTTTATAATTGAAAAAAAATTTAAAAGCTATGGTAAAAAAATAACGGTATTTTGAAAAAAATAGTATTATGAATTTTGGAACAAATTTAAAAATACTATTTTTTTTTGAGTTTAAATTTGTTCTGCAAAATTTATCAAACTTCTTAACACCAAAATTCAGTCTTGCAAAATCCAGGAAAGTCTGCAAAGCACAACATTTATAAGAAAATCATCAAAATAAAATTGAAGAGACTTAATTTGGGTGATACAAGGTTTGGTAAAATTTTCAGAAAAAGTTTTATATTCAAAAAAAAAAAATTATTTTTTTTCTTTGTTCCAAAATTCACAATCTCTGTATTTAGATAAATGTGACAAAAAAAAACATTCGGAAAAATATTTTTTACTTAGAAAGAAAATTTAAAAAAATTTAATTAAAAAAAAAATATCAATTTCAATTTTGTAGGTATGACGCGAGAAGTGGCTAATTTAATCCGCGAAAATAGCGAACTTTTGCAAACAAAGTAAACATTTTTATATTTCTGGAAAAAAAACCAATTTAAATTGTTTTTAAATAGACATGCATTGAATGTGCTCAAGGATGATTTGATAGTGCGTCTGGACCAGTTTAGCAGTGAGATGTTAATTCTGCGCGAAGAGATCAGGTCTTTGCAAACAGTGAAGGCAGCCCTGCAGCTAAGAATCAATGAACTGGAAGAGGAACAGCGCAAAAGCAAGGAAGAACTGGCGGCAAAGAACAAAAAACTGGAAGAAGAAGACGTAAGTCAAATTCATTTTAGTCTAGCTTTACTATTAGATTAACGCTGACTAACTCAAGGAAAGCATACCCATGTCGCAGCGCAAGAGGTTCACTCGCGCCGAAATGGCCCGCGTGCTCATGGAAAGGAACCAGTTTAAGGAAAAATTGATGGAGCTGCAGGAAGCGGTTCGCTGGCGGGAGACCATGCGCGCTATCAAGCAAGACCAGGCCGAACAGGACCAGTCCAATCACACTGGCCCCGAGGCCCATAAGAAAAAAAGCGCCCTGTCCAGATTGTAAGTGTCCAAAAGTCATCTTAACACTCACTGCTTATTAACCACACACACACACATACATAGCTATCTGTTAGTTTAAATAATGTTTAGTTTAAGAGTAGAAAAAGTTTGGCTAATAGTAAACGTGTGGTGAATGAGACCCAAGAAACTAAGCCGTCCGACAGTGGCATGTCTACGTTTTTTTCTTCATTTTTGCCCAAGGAAATATTGGGTGTACCTGTGCAAGAGATTAAAAAAGACATTAATGAAGGAAGGTCTCAAATAAGCAGTTTGTAATGATGATTTTTAAAAAATAAAAAAAAAAAAATTTTTTCTCAAGCTTATTTTTTTTTCTAAAGTTTTTCTGATTTATTCGGGAATTCTCAGCCCAGCGGCACGTCTTCCGGTTCGCCGAGCCCGGCCCAGCCATCCAGCTCACCAAAGAGCACCAAAGCCCTAAAGCCCAAACAGAATGAACAAGTGGTGCCGCTGATTGACGACCCGGCAAGCTCGCAGGACGCACAGCCGAGCGAAAAAATTCTCAAAGCATACGAGGTGTTGTCACCCCAAGAGACCAAAAATAAGAAGAAAGAGCTGGAGTGTCGCGAAGACGGAAGGATGCAGGCGTACGGATGGAGTCTGCCTACTAGCAAAAATTCCAGCCAGCCGTCCAATTTGACCAATGTGCCAGTGCCGGTTTATTGCCGACCATTGTTTAAAGAAGAAACTAATCTGAGACTGAGCTGTGCCGCAAATGTCAACTACACATTTGATCCAAAATGTCTCCCGGAAAGCACCGATTTTGATGATTTGCTGAAAAATAGTCAATTTAATAGCTTTAGAAGTGACAGCGTGTACAAATCGTCGACCATTTGGATATGTAATTTGAATGATAATGATACTCATATATCAATTTTTGACGCCAACAAACCTGGCGATTTGGTGCAGCAGTTTACGCTCAAGTCGCTCAAGATTCATACTTTGTTGCCAGTGAGTGGTGTGACCAAGGATGATGTGAACGAGAAAGAGATCAAGCCCGAGGAAACAAGCAGTAGTGAGAATCAATCGGCCACTATTCAGATATTCAAAAATGAACTCAATGACAATTTGGATAATATTACCTATATTGAGGTTGAGAACGATTTGAATTATTCGACCACTTCAATACAATCGATTGAACAAGGTAATTGTGAGCTTTTTTTAAAAGTTTTTTTCAATTTTTTCTTATTTAAATTAACGAACATTATTTATGTATTTTTTATGGGTAAAGATTAAGTTTTTTTTTTATGGAAAATTAAAACAATATTTTTATAAATGCCAAAAATAATTGTTTATTTAACACTTAGAGGGCCAAATTTTTTTATACCCTTAAGGAGCGAACGGGTCAAAATGACCCGTTATTATTTTTGCTTATTAAATAATGAACAAAAAAACATTTTAAGTACAGTTTTTTTTTAATATAATTTTTATTGTTAGATTATAAATTTTTTCATTAATTATTTAAAATAATCTCGTCAACTAGGAAATAAAATTCAAAAATACTTTTCTATTTCAATTTTTATCATTCTTCAATCAATCTCATAAAATTCATAAGATTTTGAAACCTTTTTCTGTGCATAAAACCTGCAATAATAGGAATTCCATATTTTTGGGACCACCTAGACTTTACCGGAACACCAGTGTGATATAGCGACATCTTTGTCGATACCACTGGAAAGTTAATTAACTTAACCATGAGCGTTTAAGTTAAGAAGGAGCATAAATACATGCTCCAATACGTCTAAACGGGAGATCGGATAGACGGACCCAAAGGTACTAATGTAAACATTACATCTGGTGACGAGGATAAAAGCCCCAGAAGACAAATAAAAGTGCTTCTCAGTGGCAGTAGTGTTTATAGTACGTGCAGCGGCTATCTGACGAGTTTCAGTTAGTTTCAAAAATAATAGTCAATAACTGGTCCCGGTCATTGGTGATCCAGCAGTGGTCACAATGGTCGACAGTTCCCTAGCATTCGCTTAATAAAAGCGGGGGAAGATGTGATATAGCAACATCTTTGTCAATATCACTGGAAATTTAATTAACTTAACTATGAGCGTTTAAGTTAAGAAGGAGCATAAATACATGCTCCAATACGTCTAAACGGGAGATCGGATAGACGGACCCAAAGGTACTAATGTAAACATTACAACCAGGACAAAATCATCATCAAAGAAATCGGCTTCGTCTTCACTCTTAGCATCGGAGTCTTCAAAATCATCTTGGGTCAAACGTTCCAAGGCTTCTAAAGCAGCTTTTCTTTTTGATATTTTTAAATTTCTATTTCAATTTATCAATTTTCAATGAATAATTGATTAAATGCTTTATGAACAAATTTATTTGCATTCAAATTTTGCATTTTATCAAGTCAAACATTGACGGGTCAAAATCACCCGTGAGGTACTTTAAGGATAATTTTTTTATTTTGCATTAAGAAATTATTTTTCAAGAATTCAATTTGAGTTAAAACATTTTAAATAAATTAGAGTAGAACTTTTTTGTTCCTTAATTTTATTTTATTTCAAAATTTATTTTAATTAAAAGAGTCAAAAAGGGTCATTTTGACCCGACGGTCCTCTAAGTGTTAAGATAGAAAAATTAGTCGAATAAATTGAACTTAAAAAAGTGTTTGATTACGGTCTTGTGATTTTTGTTTTTTACAACAATTTGCGTAAAATAAAGTAAATTATGGTAAATTTACAAAAGTAAAGAATCATCAATTTAATATTTTTTACGAAAAAACAAAATGTTCCAAAATAAATAGAAGAATTTTGGTGTTTTTTTAAAAAACTTGAGATTTTATTACAATTCACAAATTTTTCGAAAGGAAAATTTATCAAAAAAATCGTAAAAAAATTAAAATGGAGAATAAAAAAATTTTTTTTTAATTCTATGAATAAAAAATTATATGAATTTTTTATGTAATGTAAATCTTTAACATTTTGATATTTTTCGAACTGTTTTTTACAATTAACTGTTGCGAATGAGCGAAATATTTCAAATGACTTGAAGTGTCTTGCTCATTAATTTTGTCTAGTGTCTCAACTTCTTCACATTCATCTTGATCAATTTTTTATCAAAAAGGATGATAATAAGTCAAATCTGACTTTGAATTTTGACTTTGGTTTTTGACTAAATATGAGAACCCAAATAAAACTTTCAGAAAGTAAGAACTCAAAAATAAAAATGGAAGTCAAACTCTAAGAAAATAAAATTTTAAATATTGAATTAAAAAGGATGAGAGTAGTCATTTTCAAAAGAACATTAAAACTGTGTCACAAAATTACATATTATTTTTCTAAAAAATTATAAAAAAAAACTGTTTTTCATACAAAAAAAATTCATATTTGACATTTTAATTTTTTTACGATTCTAAAAAGAATTTACTCTGGTAAAATTGAATTTTGCTAAAATTAACCTTAGTTTCATATAATTTTGGTAAATTTTTCCAAAATTTATTTTTATTTTAAGTAAATTGTTGTAAAAAACTAAAAGCAGCAATCAGAAAATCAGATAAAATAAGATCATATTTAGCTTTAATATATATTATACATAAAAAGCTTTTACGCTGGTCTAACTTTTGGTTGATTTTCTGTGAAATGCAAAAAAGGTGTCTTGGCAAAAAAAATAAAAAAATTTAATTCTTCGTGTCAATAAATAAAATGAATTTAATAGCTAACCTTGATATTATTTAGGTTAATTCTCTTTTTTAGTCCGAAGATTCAAATTTAATTAGCTTTTGCTTGCAAGACTAAAACTATAATGAGAAAGCCACCCTGAAATTAAAAATTTTTTTTTGTATCGAATTTGCAATTTATATTTTTCATTCGAATAATAGATCTAAAATGTTGCTTGATAATAATGTAAATAAAAAATTCAAATATTTTATTAAAATGTTTATAAAAATGAAATAACAAAAATGACGTCTTTATACTTCTTATTTGAAATTAATATTTGACTAGAAAAAATTTTGCAGAGCTTTAAACAATTTGTTCTACGAAATTAAGTTTTTTAATTCGAAAAATAATCTACTTTTATATCTAAATCCAGTGTGTACAGCAATTCTAAAGACCAATTGAGCTTTGTTTATGAGTTGTTAGTTTTAGAGAAAATGCAAAAGTTTTTTTCCGAATCTAGAATTTTTTTCCGCTTAAACAGCTATTGAGTTATTAATATAATTATACAATTAAGTTATTAAGTTACTTATATAATTTTTCGAACAATTTTTTAATTGCTTCTACGAAACTGCTAAAGTTATATTGCTATTAATTTAATTATATTAAAAAATTGAAATATTGTATTAAAAAAAATAGGCTTTAAAATTTAAATTTAAAAAAAATTTAAAAATCATGCTTTAAAATTTGATCTTGGGCTTTAAAAAACATGCATTCTGCTAGATGGTACCGAATATTGTCTTGTTGGAAAGAATGACTCATCTTGTCGCAGCATAACTCTCATTGAACCATTTTCTTGTTTAATAATACATTCTTCAAGATTAACTTCAATGGATAACGAAGATTTCTGCATGATTTTGATTAATATTTAAAAAACTTTGCTGGTTTATAATTATTTTTCAATAATCATGATATTCAGATAGTATATTATAGTGTTGATTTATTTTACAAAAATATTATCCGAACTAAAAAAGTCGTGATATTTGGCAATAATTTACAATTTCTAGTGCAAAAATATTTGATGGCAGTTTTTTTTTTTACCTAAAAATCTTAGGGATTTTAGATCTTTTAAAATTTTTGCAAGATTCAAAAATAATGGTTTTGATACATGATTTATTCAATATTTGAATAAAAATTTCAGTAATATTAAATAAAAACTTAAAATAAAATAAACTTAGTCTATACCCAACTTTAATTAAAAATATAATAATTATTTTTTTGTTAAAGCCGATGCTTACATACTGAGCTCATATCAGATACGTTTATATAAATTTTACAAAACTCTCTTACTTATTCGAAAAAAGATTGTACTAAACTTCTTGTTTGTTTACTTAATATTTGAACTATTTAAAATGCCAATGTACTTTTTGATATCGTTTCTGGTCAAAAATAACATTAGCGAAGTACACGATGAAAGCATAAAAGACTTTGACGATTTTAGCCTTGATCAGAAGCATACGGAGCTCAGTGTAAATAGAATTTATGAGTCTAATAACTTAACTAAACCATTTAATTGTACACAATCGTCAAATTTTATATCCTGTAAATCTATTGTAAATAAGCTCTCTATAAGGAAAAGCTTAAATGGTAAAAGTATCCTCCATTTGGAAAAAAGCTAACATTATCGGTTCCACTAACTTATTATTTTATCTAATTCTAATAAAAAAATTCAAAAGCAACTCTTTCAAAAAATTCTAAATTTTTTTTATAGATGCTCAGTTAGTCAACAGTCAACAACCTGTTCTGTCCAGCGTTTATCCCACCCTTTGGCTCGGATCACAAGAAGGACTGTAGGCTAAATAAATTTTTTTTAATTTTTTTTTAATTTTTTCTAAATTTTTTCTTAGTTTACTAATTCATTCGACCATATCTTCTGTAAATCAAACAATCGATAAAGTCAAACTTAAAGACTCAATCTTGTGCATGACTCAGCAGAATGGAAAGGTCCTAGTTGGCATGGCTGATGGTTCTATTGCCATTTTTCAGCGTAGTCCAAAGACCCACGAATGGGATTTAAAAAATTTCTATACAATTAACTTCGACAATGCTCACCATTCAATAAGATGCATTCAGTCGGTTTATCCAAATGCTTGGTCCGGGTGTAGAAACAAAATTTATATATTTGATCCACAAAACTTGACAATATCGGTGAATATAATTTTTATTTAGCTCTTTAATAGACTTAAAAAGACTACGGTAGCTCCTCGCATAATCCAGATAAAAATTGGAACATTTTATTAGATGATAAATTTAGGTCCCATTGAGAAGTTTTAGACCCAAAGCTAAGGTAAAATTCTAGGTCATATGTGTTTTTTTTATATCTAAAATAAAAATGAAAAAGTACTAGAACTAGAAAACATTAGAAAAATTGATTTTATAAAAATAAATAAAATAGATAAGATTAATTTAGATGGCCATTAACTAAATTGAATATTTTATTTACAGAAATTTGTATTGAATATTGAATTATTTTTCGAAAAAATATAAAACAAAAAAATACATTTTTTGTGGATAGAATACCATATTTTGATTTCGTTTTTAAAAAAATATTTAAAAAATATTTTTATAAAATTTATAGATTATTAATTTCTAACAATTCTGATTTTAACCATTGTAATTTTGATAAACAAAAAATTATTATGTTAAACTAAGAGAAAATTTGTAATATTCAACTTTAAATTTAATAAAAAAATTTCTTTGGAACAGAGTAAAAATAAATGCTCCTAATTTTTTTTACAAAAATAATATTATGACTCATAATATAGTTCATAACATTAGTTTTTATGCATCAAACTTTTTAACATATCCTGGAGGAAAAAACAAAATTTTTTCCGGTTTATTAAAAGAGTAATTTTGATTATCAAAATGAATAAGCTAAAAAATTAAACTATGTTGAAAATATTGTTGGATATTTTGAAAAAACAAAATGCTCAAATCGTAATTTATTTAATTAAATTTCAAGTGTAAAATATTATTTAATAAAAAAAAATTTATTTTAAGCCTGATTAACTTTTTTTTCAATTCACTTTTACATGTATTAGTAGAAGTGTTGGATGCGGTCAGGGCTAACCGGTCCAAAGGATGGGCGATTTCTCGCTGTTGTTGTCCCGTTTATTTTAGCAGGTTACTTTTTGGCCCATTTAGTAACCGTCTAAATTTTAACGGGCAGGCTTAAATACGGTCAGAATTTTGGCGGGTAGATTTAAAATTAAATAAAAATTTTTTTTCTTATATCATTTATTAAAAATAAATTTTTAAATATTCTTCAAAAAACGGACTTGAAAATTACTTTTTATCTTTAAGTCAAATATATTATTTGAATATTTTCCATTCCAGGTAGTTATTGTAGCGGTCTAGTTAAAGTCGAAAGTACTAAAATTAAAGTTTTTGAAGAATTTTAAAAACATTTATTTTTAATAAATTATCTAACAAAAAAAAAACTCGCCTAACCCGCCCGCCAAAATTCTGACCGTATCTTAGATGGTCCGTTTAAATTTGGACGGTAACTAAATGAGCCAAAAAGTAGCCCGCTAAAATAAAAGTGCTAACAACCGCCCGTAAAAACCTGTCCGGTTAATACGATCACGGTTTTGGAAAATTTTGGCCCGTTTACTATCTGCTTGCACGGACACCAACACTTTATTAGAGATATAATTTTTTTTGGGAAGAAAAAAAGCAATTTAAAAAATTTAAATTTAAAATTTAAAAAAAATTCAAACAAAATAAATTAAATACTTTTATGACAAATTTAAAAAAAAATAAAATTAATTTTTGTTAAATAAAGCTTTGAATTAATTTTTTTTAAATAGAATGTGATTGAAGTTCACCCCCGTAAGGAGAATCAAGTCCGCTATTTGTCAACTGTTGATGATGGAGTTTGGGTTTCAATACGTTTGGATACTACTCTTCGCCTGTATCATGCCAAAACATATCAACACTTGCAGAATCTCGACATTGAACCATTCATAACTAAAATGCTTGGTATTAGTAACCTTGGTCTGTCTATTGTTCGGATAACCTCAATGACCGCTGCTAATAAGCGATTGTGGATCGGAACTGGAAATGGTGTAGTTTTGTCAATACCGTTTAATCAATCTAGCCAAACGCCTCAATGTAATATAAACGATTCGCAGTTCAGTTTTCACGGACACAGAGATGCGGTCAAATTTTTTCTGAGTGTACCTTGCGAAGCAATTCAGAAAAGTTCGACTGATAAAACTGGTAAAAAGTACGAAAAAACCGAAACTATGCTTTTATTGTCCGGTGGTCATGGCTATATTGATTTTAGAATTGGTGACACAACAACGACAAAAATCGAGACCAAAAAAATGGATGAGCCTAACTTTAGTTTTGCTCCGATAAGTAAAAATGACCGATCGCATCTTATTGTGTGGCAGATAAACGAGCATTGAGCTAAATTATTGTACAAATGAGTTATTTATTTTTTTTTGTTGTTTTTTGTTCGCTTGAGATAAATTTAAAAGCCATTTTCTACTTTTTTTTTCTAACAAAATCTCGAAGACTTAGATTTTTATGTTTAATTACATTTTTTTTAATAATATTTGAAAAGATCATTATTTAAGTCGTTTTTACCTTTTTTGTATTTAAATAAAATTAAAAAAAAAGCTGAAAATAAAACAAAGCAAAGATGAACACATTCTTTTATTTTTTATTATTTAATTCTTATTATTATTTATTGAACTGTTAATAATATACTTTACTATTTTCAATAAGAACAACTTTTAAATTATGAATCAGGACATTATATAATTATTTTAAAAGCACACTTAAAAAATCTTTTCAGATTATTCTCAAAAGCTAAAGAGTAAATTTTACAAAAAAACACTGTTCAAAATTTCTAAAATAGAACTGATCAGTTTTTGAAAAATTTAATTCTTGAAACTTTTATCAATGTGTCAATAATTAAAATTAATTATTTAGTCTTAAAAAAAATTAATGGAATTTAATTTTAAAAAATATTTATTAGCTTATGAAAGCTTGTTAAGTCTTGAGTCGCTGGATTTAATAATTGAGAGAAGTTTACGCGAAATAAAAGCGCTACATTCGGTTACAAGTGGTCAAGGATTCCTTTAGTTTAATTGGAAACGAAAATGTGAAAAAACTTAAAGTGTAAAAAAATGGGGTATTTTCAAATTCAATGTGAAATGTGAAAGGTAGTGGCGTTGTGCTGTGTTTTAATTGTTTTTTTCAAGTCACTAGACTAGATTTGAAATTTTTTTTTTCTTTAAGTCATTTCATATGAAAATCGGCAACATAAATTTTTGCCGTTCCATTTAGTAATTAAGGCGGCCTTTTTATTTCAAAATTTTATTTTAAAATGACTTTTTTTTCTGACTTTTGTACAAGTCTGATTAAAATATATATCACTTTTAAATTCATGAAGTTTTATACCTTATTTCGAATATTTTTTTTTTCAATTAATTACGAAAAAAATCAAATTCTAAATTAAATAATAAAATTTTTATTTTATTTTAATAAACGTTCAATGTGAAAATATAACTCAATAAATTTACGTGATACAACTAGATATATTTTTTTAAATTAAGGGCTTTACTTGCTAATTAAGCTAAAATTTTTGAAAATTCTTCGAAAAAAAAAATGATATAAAGTGAAATAAAAACTTTTAAATAATTTTATTTTTATATTTTCCAATTTAACTATGTAAAAATGATTCATACATTACGTGTATAATTTTTTTAGATAAAAAATAAAGACAGGTGGTCACATTAGAATGCAGTCTCTTCTTATTTAAAAAGAAATAAATTTGATTTGAGCTAAAAAAATAACATAAAAATAAGTGAAAATTTATCTAAAAAAGTTTAAATTCTATTTTTCAAAACATTCGAACCGGCGGAAGGCTTGCGAGTTGTTTTTTTTGCCTTGACTGGATCGTTCACTAATTTTATCTTTTCCCATATCTTATCATTCAAACTTTTGGCTGTTAAAGTATATTCCATTGAAGCGTTCCAATAAGCTCTCTTCCTAAAAAATTTCACCTTCTCATCTAACTCAAATGGAATAATGTTCTGTTCGAAGTTTTGTTCTTTGATCAAATAAAATGGCTTTAATTTTAGGCATCTCTTTATGACCGGATCGAATTCAGCTTTTAGATCAGAGTGTGAGTCAATGAATCGCTGGAAAAATTCACAAAAAACTCGAATTTGTAAAGAATTTAATTGATCAGTGCATTTGTGCGAATTTAAATCGCACGTTGTCGTGCATTCGTCCGAGTAAAAGCAGTCGGCATCAGACGAACATTCTCTATCATTTAGTCTATTTTCCAACTCGCGTCCACTAAGGATGTAATCATATTTGATCAATTTTGCCTCGTTTATGAACGTAAAGCCAAAACTGGCTTCTATTGAGGAACATAAGTAAATTGACTCAGGTCCGAAGTCATTGTTCGGATTGTGAGAGATTGTATCGAGAAAAAATTCCAGTATTCCCAAAGCTATCTTTAGCTTGTGATTTGGTTTGATTTTTATCCAATTGTTATTACTGAGAAAAACCGATTTAAGCAAAGCTAAAATCAAAATAAAGTTTTTAAAAAAAATTGATTATCAGTAATTTGTTCCCGTTCTATTAAAAAAGCAAACTGTTCCCGAAAGTAATTTGTTACTGGTTTTTATAAATTAAAATAATAAAATATAATAAAAAAAAAAGTCTTTTATCTTTTATTTAGTTCCTGTTTGCGTCAAAAATATCTAGGAATAAAAAATTTCCGAAAAAAATAGTTGTGAGTGGCAGTCCCATAGTCATTAAAACTCTCTGTTCGTTAAGATATTGTAAAATTTCAAATTTTTGATTTTTATTGATAATAATATATTAAAAGATCTCTCATCTTCTACAAACCCTGTTCCCTAAACCAGGTATCCGCCCGGAACTCGTCAAACAAATATCATTTAAAAAGTCCCACTACAATTTTTCTTTCTATTAACCTGGATTCCTAAACCGGTGATCTGCACCAGACTCCTACATGCTATTGCCCGCTGACTTTCCCTAAACGTACTTTTTTAATAAAAAAAACATAAAAAAATACTGTTGACAATAATTTGTCTTAATAAAAAAATTCTTTAAAATTCGGCAACAATTTCATAAGAGAACAAAGCAAAAGGGAATAAATTCCGGAGGGAGATTAAGAAAACATATAAAATGTGAATTTAAAAAATCAAAAACATAAACTAAAATTTCTAATTTTGAATCTTTAATATTGTGAACTAAAACATAACGTAAGAAGAAAAATAACATAAAAAACAAATATGAGCCGAAAACTCGAATTTATATATATGACCAAAATTAGTTATGAAATCGAACTCGATTACTTTTTTTTTTTTAAATCAAAATGACACTTTTCTAATGTTTTAATTGACTTTTTTTACTTATATGACTTTTTTGATTTAGTTAATATTTATGAAAAAAAAATTTATGTGTGTTTGGTAACAGTTTAAAAAATGAAATCATCCTTATGCTTGATTCTCTCTTTAAATGTTTTATTTTTCAATCCTAACCTATAAATTCATATCAAAATAAATTTCGGGAACAATTTACTTTGTACCAAAATATTTAAATGGATAAAAGATTACAGGATTTTTATGATTTTCAAAAATATTTGAAAACTTAAGGCATAATTAAAGCTGATTTATTTATTTTCTCCAAACTTTTTTATGAATTCACAATAATTTCTCAAAAAAAAACTTCTGATTTTATAATGTGAATGAATTATAAAATATGAAAAGCACTTTCTAAGTATACAATGAAAATTTAGAAAAAAAAATAATTTTTTTTTAATACTTTAAATGAAAGATTGAAAAATTCATGAAGACATTGGTATTACTATAACCATAGGCATACAAAATAAAAAATGAGATCATTTTGAGATAAACAAGCTGAAGCCATCGCTTCGCTTCAGCAAATTTACAAAAAATATAAAAGTTTCAAATTATTAATCTTTAGTTAATAAAAAATTGTTTGTTAATTTTTTTGAGTGATAAGATTTTTTTTTTTATTCTTTAAAAAACAATTCCAAGTAAATTACATTTCTTTTTAATTTTGTATTTTTTAATAATGAAATAATAATACTATTAAAGCATGAGACTCTAGATAAAGCAGCATAGAGTTTACCTTGTCTAAAACCTGTTCATTTTTATACACTGCAACATAATCTAATGTCTGTCCCTGAGCTTAATTTGTAATCATCGCATAATCCGGTCTTATTGGAAATTGGGCTCTTTGAAAGTCGAATGAGAGTCCAGAGTCTGTAGGAATCTATGGCATTCTTGGTAATAAACTGACTTTTCTTTATTTTTATCTATCGCAATTTTTTCATAAATTAGCTTATCATAAAGGGTTTTTATTATTTATCTAATTCGATTACATAAGCCAATATTCGAAGAAATGTCTTTTAATTTCAACTTTCAATCTTAAAACTTGACTATAGAATTTACTCAAATTAATAGAGCTTTTATTGCGTTTTGTGATTAAGCTCATTTTGATGATTAAATTAGACTTTTTATTAAAAATTATTTGTGTTTTAATATTTTTAATTTTGTGTGTTATGCTTCTGTTTTTGGTTTGTCACTGTTTAAATAAATATAATAATATTCGATAAACTTGGTGTCAAAGCATCATTCTCTTCTTTTGTTACTAGATACTAAAGAATTGAAAAGCACAGTAATTTATTTTTGGCTGCATTTTAAATTTTCATTTATTTTGATTAAAATTCAATAGAAAAAATGTCATTTAAATGCATTGATCGACATCTAAAAGTATTAGTTGTCATTTAAAATATTAAATGATGAAGGGTGAATAGTCCTACGGTCACGAATTATTTGATTCCTTACCAGCTGAAGCATGCGACTTCCATTTAGGAAATATAAGAGTAGTAAGTTAACTAAAAATACAGCCAAAAATTTAAAATATATTTATTATATTTTAAAAATTTTTTATATAATTGATTTCTTAATCTTTTTAACTGGTAAAATTTCTTTATTAATTGATGAATTTTTTTTATCTTGACTTCGTGCGATGCATTAAATGTTATTTATCTAAATTTTGTGACAACTAATACTTTTAATTTACGAATTATACCTTAAATTGACTTTTATTTTAATTGAATTTTTATTTTTAGACCCAAGCATTTTAAAAATTCAAAAAAAAATAAAATAAAATATTTTTATTGTTTTACCAAAAGTTAATTTGAAAAGTTAAAATTTTTAAATGATCAATTTGGAAATTGAGTAGTAGTAGTACTCCTACAAAAAAATTAAGTTTTTTAGATATTCAAAATTCAAAATAAATCGAGTTTTAGAAATTCAAGCATCATATTTTTTTTAGAATTCTGATCAATATTTTAATTTAGCTTTTTTTTTATTTTAATATAATTAATAGATTTGATTACTTACAATAGTTATTTGACTCGTATAAATGATTTTTTACTTCTTCAATTTGTAGAACGGAGCCACAAAAATCTACTATTCGAGGAACATATGATTTTCCCGTCATTGTTAGCATGTAATATGAATGCTTTTGATTCAGCATTGACCATAACGTCTGAGCTTCAGCAAGACTAAGCTGAACAAATATTTAGAAAAATAAATATTTTAAGTAATTTATTACCTTTAAATCATGATTGACATCAGTAAACATAAAAATTTTGTCAACAATTCTCTCTACCGTGTTTGGTTCATTTATATTCGCCAGAATTTTGTTGTATACTAGCAGACGAAAATTGTCCATAGTCATTCCTTCAGTTAATTGTTGTGTAACATGAGCTTTGGAGCTTGGTAAACAAACAAAATTTATCTCAGAGTCCTGTATGGAATAGAATTGATAACTAGAATTGGAAAAATAGGATAAGTGGTTTGAGCATTTTGGCAATTTGACCGAGTTTGTGTGGCAAAGGTCCATGCACAAATTGCCTGTGACTTCGAAGCGTTTAACTCTATCACACTTTAATTTTAATTTAAAATAAAATAAAAAATAGAATAAAAAATATACTGTTTCTGCTTGACAGTTGATTCCGTCGCATCTGTTTATCATTGGATCACCTTGAACATGATTTGATGGAGGTGTATCTATCCAGAATATCCAAACAAACAAAACAATAGTTGTTAATGACAAAATTAGAAAAAATTTTGTGTAATATTCTACAGAAATTTCTTTGAAAATTGTACCCAGTTGGGAATTTTTTACGGTTGGAAATTTGTATAATTTTTTCTCGTATTTTTTGAACGGTTCTGAGTCTGATTCCGATGAAAAGTCACTTATTAAACATGCCTCTTCTCCATTTTGTTGACGCTTCTCCCTTATTTTATAAAAACTTCCCTCGTTTAAAATCATTTTGAACAGTAATAAAATAAGAAAAAATATTCAAAAAAATATGAAATGGTTATAATAAATTATACTTAATTTTGTTCTACATAATTTAAAATTTTTGTGGTTTTTATTCTGAAAATATTTATGAGATCTTTAAGAAAAAAAAACATTTATTTTTGTGAATTCAAATAGAAACAATTTATGAATTTGAATCTCAAACCAACCTGTAAAGAAATACAAAAAAGAAAATTCAAAAAATTTCTTAATATTTTTTTAATTAAAATTTATTTATATTCAAAAATCATTCTCAGTCATTCATTACAAATATTTTACAAAAAAATTTTATTTTTTCAATAAGATTTTTTTGTCTTTAAATACTTGAATAAAAGTTCTTATTAGTCAATTGAAAATTTTAAAATTGAATCGCTCACAACAATTAAACATATTAAATAAAATTTGCACAAATTTTTATGTTGATTATTATATACTGTAGTGCCATGACATATGGTTTTTATGTTATTTTATTTAAATTCTGTTTCTAGGGTAGATAATATAATTTGGAGGAATAAAAAATAATACGCTTCCTTTTTATTTTTTAAATTTTATTTTGAATTTGAAGTTAAATGACTTGACTTAGATTTTATGAATTTTGAACAACACTGTTAATGAATCCTTCCAAATCCGCATATATTCTCAAATTTTGATGTGTCATGCATATTTTCGACATGGCTTAAATTGGCAAACAGATCCCAGTTGGGTAAAAGATAGATAGGGTCGAATCTATAGTTTGGTGAAATGTAAATTCTGGCATCATGATCAGGCTCTCTTAGCATCTCATCTTTGAAAATATCAATGCATGAGTCTAAAAAGAGAACAAAAACATTTCCTTTTAATTCACAAAAGACTTTTTTAAAAACAGAATAATTGCTTTTCGTACCCAAACTTGTTTCCAAAAGTGATGAACTTTCATCGAAAACAAAAACCAATGTACTTGAGCCATTGTAAATCTACTCTTATTCCTCCATTTTCAATTTCTATTGTAGTTTTTTTGTTTGACAAATTGTAAGATTTTCACAAATTAAAAATTTTGTTTTCCTCTTTTTGAAAAGAATAAAATAACAATAAATTTAATTTCCTTAAATAAACCTTCCAATGCTATCTTCTTTTCACAATTTTCATCTCTGTAAAATCTCATGCGGCATTTCGGCTTGGTGATTTCATTTTTGTAATCATCTGAAACGAAACTAAATGTTTCAAATCACCTGGAGTTCAAAATCAGATGTTTGGTTGTCCATTGAAAAATGATGCTCTTATTTGTACTTAAATAAAAAATTTTAAATGAATTTAAAAATTTTATCTTAGTTTGATAAAATTAGATTTTTTAAATGTTACTTAAATTAGAAATAACTTTATTCAAAAAATTTGAAAGAATTTAAATTTTTCAAACTATTCATAGATTAAAAAAGAAGCATATTTATTACATAGTATTTTCTTGAACGTTCACATCACACATTAACGATCACATTCATTATAAATATGTTTATATAAATATTTAATTTTTCAGTTAAAAATCATGAAAATTTGTTTAAAATAATCAAAGCTTGTGAAAGAAAATGAAAACTTTTAAAAATAATGGACGCGATTGTTCATAAACTTTCAGGAAAATACTGTGTAAATGCCCATGACTCTATCTAAAAAATTTGCTTTGTTTTTTAACCCTAGACTGCCGTTCTACTATTTACTATTTACATAATAAAAAAAAGATATATTTCAAAAATTAATTTCAAATTAATTTTTGAAAAAAATTGTAATTTTTTATTATTTAAGAATTCAGAATTAATTGAAAAATTAGTCAAATGTTTTTTTTATAGTTAACTTGATAAATTTTTGTTAAATGATAATTTTTCTTATTACTATTTTTCTGAATAGGGTTATTTCCGATATCTGATAAAAGTTTAGAGGGTTTTTAAGCTTTTTAAACTTGTAAAAGTTTTAAATTGTCCAAGTGTGTGATTTTTAAACTTTTTTCTAGATCTAAAAAAAATGAACTTATATTTTTATTTTTTTGATGGACTATTTATGGATAATATAATAAAAATAATCAAAATAATATTTAAAAAAATCGGTTTTTAAATCGGCCATTCATTAGACCATAAGCCAAAAGATAACCATTAACTCTCAAAAATATATTCTGAAGAAGAAAAAGAAAATTAATTAAAAATTTAGAAATCACATTTTTAAATTGATAGAAAGCTATGTATTAGTAAATAAACATTTTTAAGGACATTTATTTGTTAAAAGAAGTTTCTATCATTTTTATAATTCAATTAAAATTTGTGATTTTTCAGAAATCTATTAATAACCGTAAACATTGAAAAAAAAATTTATTTAAATTAAATATTAAAAGTTTTCGACACTTTGGATTGTTTAATAATTGATTTTTTTTTATTTTGAAAGAGCTTAAGCTCAATAAGAATTAACAAATAAATTAAATAATTTTTTACCTATCAAAAAAAGGTTTATTTTCCAATCTTAAATATTTCATATTTGAATAATAACAAAAATTATGTCCGTTAATAATTTTTAGCGCTTTTAATCAAATAAAGAGTCAATATTAAATAGAATAAAAAAGATTTTTTACAATATTATTTTTATTTTAAATAAAACTCTTCAAAAAACGAGTTAAATAAAATTTAAAAAAAAATGAAAATTACATTCTGAAAAAATCTTCAATATTCAAAAATAAGATGATACTTAAGGAAAAAAATACATGAAATATGAAACTCAATCTCTGTAGTAAAAATTCAAATATGGAATAGACAATGATCATTTTGACGAAAATCAAAGGATTTCATTTTTAGAATCCAGATTTTTAATGCCAATAATTCCAAAAAGTATTCTCACAATTCTTATTAAGAATTGAGGTAGAAAAATATTTTAAAATTTACATAAGAAAAATTTGAAGAAATGATTTTTTCGTTACTAAATATTCGACTAAATAATATATTTAATTTTTTTTTTCAGTTAAAAAATCCAATTTCTGATGTTTTAAATCATTTGAATAAATCAAACATTATAACTATCTAAAATAATAAAATTGCCACTTTTTAATTTTATTTTGAAAAATAATTAAGTTAAATTTGCACAATTTTTTATCAAAATTAAAATAAAAAGCTAAATTTTAATATTGCAAAATTCTATAAAATAAAAACAGCGCATATTTTTTCATTATAATAAACTCTCTTACAATAAAAAAAAAGAAATTTTTAATTAAAAAAAAAGTGTAATAACTTGATTCAATTTTAACCCAAGAAGATCTTAAGACGAAAATGATTCTCGCCGATCAGCTTAAGGAAGACGGTACTAGTTTTAAAAAAATATTTTTATTCTTATCAAGAAACTTAATTTTATTTTTAAAGAGATTAAAAGTCAACTAATTGAATCTATTTGGAGATCGATCGATGGACAGCTCAAACAAGAACAACTAGTGTCTTTTTTAAACGAAAAAAAAGTAATTTAACATCATTAAAATTTTTTTATAATAAAATTTAAAATCAACTTTTTTCTCTTATTCAGGAATCACATGGCAAACATTTTGTGTCATTACTGGCTGATGTTATTAGTTTGATCGGTAACTATTAAACCTTTGTGCATCATTTGGAGAATATGTTGATCTAAGGCTCAATAAAAGGTAATCTAAATCGACCAGCAATCAATAAAAAAAATTAATTTGAGCTTTTTTTAAGAACACGCTTGTTTGGCTTATGGCTGCATGTGTTCAACACAGCGAATGGCGTTCTCCAAATGGCTTCTAGTTAAAAAGCACTAAACTAATTAAAATTTATGAATAATAGATGTTGAGATTGGATCATTTGTGGCATGTACCAAGCAGCAAGTGCAAATCAGCTCAAGTGAAACTGACACTAACCCGGTAGACAAACGAGACAAATTCTACTCACTGCTACAATCAATACGAGTAAGCTTGGATAAACACTTAATTGAAGAGAACAACAAATGATCTTTATTACACAGCCAATAGTGGGCGATGACATGCTCAAAGAACGCTTGGAAATCGAAACATTGGAAAACTTAAAGCTCATTGCCAAAAAAGAAGTATTCAATCAAAAATACATCAAAATAAAAACGCGTCTATTGTAAATTAATAAAATTAAAAAAATTTAATAATTATCTATTTATTTTTTAAGCTATAAGCAACAAAAATTTAATTTATTAAGAGAGGAGTCCGAGGGCTATAGTAAATTGATATCTGAACTTGGCCAGTCAACACTTGACAGCAAACTGCTCGAAAGTATTCAATCACTGATCGGTTGCTTTAACCTGGACCCCAACCGAGTGTTGGATATAATTTTGGAATCTTTCGAGAACAACCCCCAGATGTACGACACATTTCTGGCCCTGCTCAAACACTACAAAGCCGACGATGACACCATTTGCCAAATAATTGGATTCAAATACCAATCACTGCACCAAATGAACCAGACTAGCGACGAACAGCCGTCCTCGGACAGTCTGTACTTAGTCACGTCCTATCTACTAAAGCATCGTTTGATCGACTTGAACGACTTGCTTCCCCACCTGTATCCAACAGAGCAACAAATAGCCAAGTCTTACAAAGAAGACTTTGAGGCTGCCAGACAATATTCCAAAAGGCTGACCTCAATTAATTTGTCAGAGAGCACTGGTAACGAGTCAGTGTCGAGTCAGCTTGATGATGCACCCACTTCCAAGTCCTCTGCTAACATAACCAGTGTTCAAGTGTCCTCTAGTGTGCAACAGCAAATCAAAGATTACAAAGAAACAAAAAAACTAGAAAATCAAAAAATTAATTTATTAAAAAATTTAATTTCAATTGGAGATTTTAAGAATGCCGTAAAATTGATTGAAAATTTGCCCCAGTGGTACTTGGCATTGCATGTGGATCAGTCAAAATCGATCTGCAAGTCAATAGACCGCTTGTTTATTGACAAAATGTACAAAAAGTACAATTTGTTGTCCAAGTACATGCGTACAAAACTGCTGAACGATGCCAAGAGTAATGAAGTGTCGCCATGTGAGATTTTAGAGGAGTTCATAAATGTAATTCTTCCCATTTTGTTGTCTCTGGGTCCTAGTCTTGCCTACGACTCGATTCTGTTTACGAAATTAATTCGTATCTGCATTTCTTTTATGGATTCTAAAAAGTTTACGGTCACAAATGGACACAAAGAGTCGACACCCAGTCCGGGCGAAGAGCAAGAGGTCAAAAAAGTCGACTCGAGCCAACTTTTAAAACAGCTGGATAAAATTGAACTGGAATTTTACAATCAAATTTACACCTTATTGAATGAAATATTTTTGCCCTCTTTGTCAATGATACAAATGAATCCATGTCTTGCCATTGAATTGTGGAACTTGATGAAATTGTTTCCGTACGAGATGAGATATAATTTGTACAACAATTGGAGATTAAGCACATATAAGCACTTTCCGCTGTTGATTCGGGCCAGAGCTGATTGTCAAGAAAAAATAAAATATTTACTAAAGTAAGTTGTGATTTTAAAATTTAGTTTTTGAATTGAAATCAGATATTTAACAATAGAAAAATTTATAACTCTTTTTTAAAATTTTTCCACACAAATCAAAATTTTATTACCACATAAATCTTCAGAGAAATTTTTATCTTTAATTTTAATTTTAGAAAAAAAAAAATTTTTTTACAAAACTAAGAAAAAAAACTGATGTTATCATTTTATTTTTAAGGTTTTTTCGAATTATATAAAAAATTTACAGTCTCTGGATAATAAGAATATTTTGGTCGGATTTTTATAATTTATTTTTAAAATTTTTAAATAGAGTTTGTTGGTAAAATTTAAAATTCAAAGAAATTTAATTTAATTCCTGTAATTTCTTATAAAAAAATTTCAATTATAAAGATTAATTCAAAAAGGTACGCTCTTCGATCTGAACACGAATTTAAAAAAAAATTTTAATCTATTTTTAACACAATTAATATAAAACAAAAGCTTAAAATAATATAAAAAATAAGGCAGATACAATTTTAAGCTTATTTAACAGCCAGGAATTTCAAAAAGGCAAATAATTTTTTGACACCGCTATTTTTAATAAAAATTCCGCTATTTTAATAAACTTTACTCTGATTTAATATGTACCACTTTTTTAATAAAAATCCGTCTGAAATAATTCAAGTTCATCTTTATTAATTACACCTATCTCTAAGCTAAAATTTAATAAAGTAAAAAATCTTTTCAAATATTAAAAAAAATTCATATTTCAAACTAGATCTTTTTTTAAAGAAATTCTATTGCATTTGGTTTTGGCTTCTTTAATTTTTTGTTATTCTTTCTTAATTTTAACTTTATTTATTTTTGATTTTTGAATTTTCTTTTAAATATGAAGTAACTTTAACTCGTAACAAAATAATAATAAAACAACTTTAATAAAATAAATATAAAGATTCTATTTAAAATTTAAAATATTGAATTTTTTGTTCTTGATGCAACTTATAAAAATAATTGTTTTTTTTTACTTAATCAAGTTAGATATTTTTCATTAGATAAAGTTTTATTTTATTAGAATAGGTTTTCGTTTATTAAGACTTAACTTTAATAAATTGGATTTTTTTTTCAAATAGTGGTTTTTTTATCAAAATAAGCGAGAATTATATCATTAAATATTATTAATATAGCGGTGACCAAAATTATGGACCTTTAAAAAAATTGATCTAAAAATTACAAAAAACAAAATTTTTTTTTAAATTCTAGCCTATTAAACATGTCTCATACTGGTATTGTGAAATTCGAATAGAAATTGAACAAAAATTCTTGATTTTTTGATAAATCATTTATCAAATTATTAAG
Source organism: Brachionus paranguensis (assembly GCA_016802215.1). Taxonomy (NCBI): domain Eukaryota; kingdom Metazoa; phylum Rotifera; class Eurotatoria; order Ploima; family Brachionidae; genus Brachionus; species Brachionus paranguensis. The sequence continues at coordinate 909,939 of JAESIX010000004.1, forward strand.
AATTTTTGTTTTTTTTTTAACTTTTATTTTAAGTTAAAAATAAAGTTTAAAAAAAAATCAGAAAAAATACTGCAACATACTTTGTTGCACCTTTTTTGCCTAAAATGAAATTTTTATTTTCTTTTTTTTTGTAAATCAAATTAATAATCTATTTAATTCTTATTGATTCTTTATTTTTGTCTTTTTTTAAATTAGAAAAATTATTTTAGGTAAAAAAGGTGCAACGAAGTATGTTGCACTATGTTGCAGTATTTTTGTAAGTTTTTTTTATTAACTTTAATTTTAATTGATCAAAAAATGAAGAATTTTGTTCAATTTGTATTTGAATTTCACAATACTCTCATACTTTGATGGCAAAGCGTTTTGAGGTTTAAATTGGGCCCCTAATCATATTTAGAATCGAACATATAAAATGGTAAATATTTTTAAAATTTCAACTCATTAGAATTAAAGAAAAATTCAGTATCTTTATTTATAAAAATAACATTGAGATTAGTGGGTCTGACGGAGATTTTTTTAACTCTAAATTAATATGTTTGTCTACGGTTTATGATTTGAGACAATTAAAATTTTAATTAGAACTAAATAAAAAGAATACCAAGATAATATTTAAATTTAAAAAAAATAATTTTTTTTATTTGAAGACGCTTGACAAAAGAAAATGTAAAAATTCATGGTAGACAAATTGGAAAATTGAGCCACAACAATCCAATAATCGTTTGCGATTACATCCTTGCTCAAATTCAGCGTTTTGATAATTTTATTCTACCTGTAGTTGAATCTCTCAAATTTATGACACCACTTTCCTATGACGTTTTGTCATTTTCGATCATAGTCGCCTTATCTGACCCAGACAAAGACAAAATGAAGCACGACTCTACCAACATATCCTCATGGCTACAAAGCATAGCCAACTTCTGCGCACTTACATTCAAAAAATATCCAATTGAGTTAATTGCAATGATTCAGTATGTAATCGATCAACTGAAGATGAAAAAAAGCCACGATTTGCTGATTCTTCAAGAAATAGTTCAAAAAATGAGTGGCATTGAGGTTTTGTCTGAGGTGAATGACTTACAACTGGAGGCCATGGCTGGAGGTGATCTTCTAAGACAAGAAGCTGGATACTTCAATCCAATTAGAAACATAAAAAAATGTGCCAATAGACTAAAAGAAGCGTTGGCCGATCACGGCCTGATACTTCCATTGTGCATTCTGTTGTCCCAGCAGAGGGATTACATTGTGTTTCAGGACGCTGAAGAGAGACAAAAGCAAATGTTCTTGCCCGAGTCTGAAAAGACACATTTAAAATTAATTGGGTCTTTTTATGACCAGTCTCAGGACTCGTTGGTTCAGTTTAGTCAATTTTTGTCATCGACCCTTACCACCGAGGAGTACATTCACATATTTCCCAAGATAGATGAACTTGTCCAAGATTATCATGTGTCACCAGACATTGCTTTTTTCTTGTCTCGGCCAATGTATTCACATCATATACAGTCAAAGTATGACGAGTTTAGGCGCGTGGATCGCAATAACAAATCGGCTGACAAGCCGTCAAAAACCCAGCGATACTTGGAATCAATTGAGCATGTGATGCAGCCAGTTATTGACTTGGCAAAAAGTTTACACCCACCTAAAATCTGGGAGGACATATCACCACTGTTTTACACAACTTTTTGGACTTTGTCAATGAGCGATTGCTATGTGCCTAGTTCGGCCTATGAAAAGCAAAGAGCTAGCTTGAAGCAGAAGTTGAACGCGCTCGATGATAACATGGACTTGACTTCGACTAAGAAAAAAAAAGAAAAAGAAAAATTGAATATTATGTTGGAAAAATTGAATGAGGAAGAGAACAAGCAAAAGGATCATGTTCTGCATGTAAGGGCTCGATTTGAAAAGGAGAAGGACTTTTGGTTTCCTCAAAGTAAGTTTTATTTAATTTTTTTATACTTAGTTCAGGCCGCGTAGAAAAGTCATTAAAATTTTGAATGTTAAGAATACTAGAAGACAAATTTATTTAAAAAATTGAGCTATTTTTAGAGCTTGTGCAGACAAGTTTAGCAGGAAATTTTCTTAGAATTATTATTTATTTTGGCTTATTACTAAATACTTTTTTCTAATACAAGTTTTTTTAAAACTTTAGAAAAAGCAATATGAATAAATGAAAGTAAAAAATTAGAAATAAAGATTCAATTTTTTTAACTTTTAAGTTATTAACTGCAAAAATTGTGAAAATTCGGCAGGAATTTAATTTTTTTTTTTTTTCAAATATGTTGCATTTATAAAGCTAAATTTTTTACTTTTGCAAAAACAATTTTAAAAATTTTCTATTTTTACTGTTTTATTTTACTTTATTTCACAAAGTCATAAGTAAAAAATTCAATGTTTATATTTAGTTTCACTTAAGTGATAAAAAAATTTAAGTGGAACTGTATAAAGCATTCAAAGCCTTTTTTAAAATAGCAGCTCTTCACCATTAATTTTTTTTTGGCTAATCTTGTTAACCCTTTTTACATACTTAACATTCAAGAATACTTCAATATTTATCGTAAATATTTTTTTTTGATAATACACGCAAGAATACATAAAAATATCAATTTTGGTTTTTGTTTTATTCAAAATAAATAAATTGTTTTACAAGATAATTTATTTATTTTGAATAAAAATTTAAATGAATATAAATGTAATAAAATCGAATAAAATAATGTGTCCAAAAATGTAACTAGATAAATAATTTTCTTAAATTAAAAATAAAAGAAGTATCAATAATTAAGATTTAAAATTTTAAGACTAAATTAAAAAAATCATAAAGATAACTAATTTAGGTAAAATTAGTTAACATTAAAATAGGGACATTAAAATCGAAGTAGGGACATTAAAATCTCCTGCTCTAAATTTTTATCTATATTCATTTGCCAATCGTTACACTATTGGTACTGATCTTTCTAAGCCACTTCTAGCATTCATAGTTTAAATTTTCTTTGAACTATTTGTAATTTAAGTTATTCTTGATCAAGACTATTGAGAATTTAAGATAGAATTTATACTTGAGTTTCAATATTAAACAAATCGAATCGAATAAATGGATAATAAAACTAATATTAAAACAAGATTGACTAAAAATATTGCTGAAATCAAATATTCATAAATAATTGAAAACAATGAAAAATTCGAAAATAAAAAGAGTTCTTCTTAAATAATTTAATTTAAATAAAATTTAAGTATAGCATTCAAGTTTTGTTGAAAATTAATTAATAAATTTAAATCCGGGTAATTTTTAACTATATTATTTTAATTTTGTTTTAATGTCACAATAATGATTCTGTTCAGACTTTTGCAGAAGTAAAAAAAAAGTAATTTTTAAGTCTTACCATTGTTCTTTATTTGAGTTGACTTCTTTACTTGTCACCATAGTATAAGTAAACAATTTTAAATGATATATTTATTAATATAATATACAACGAATTGCTAAGATTAGATTCGTATATATTTTTATGAAAAATGAATATCCGAAATTAATAAAAATTTCATGATAAAACTTGAGCTTCAAAATTTAATTACTCGAAGTAATCTTAATATAAAACATATAATTTCAACCAAAAAAGTCAGAAAATTTTATTTTAGATATCTTTTTAAAAGTCAAGTCATAACCTATGACTTTTATAAAACCCTGAAAATAAATTTAACAATTTCTAAAAAATTAAAAATCAATTAAAAATAAGAAAAATATTTGAGAATATTATACTATAGATTTTTAATTAGACAAAATTTTACTGCTTTGATTACTATATTCCATTTTTATTTCTTTGACAAAAAGTGATTTTAAATTTAAAAACTAATTTTTTTTTTTAAGAAAGCAAAACAAAAAATGAAACAATAACTGTCTTTCTTCAACTTTGTATCTTCTCACGGTGCTTATTTACTCAAATTGACGCATTCTACTGCTCCAAGTTCATTCAAATAATACATAGCCTAAAGACGCCTAACTTTAGCACAATAATTTGCTATGACAGAATATTCTCAGACATATCCTACTCAATAGGCAGTTTGACAGACAATGAGGCAAGGCGCTACGGCAGATTTTTGCTAGGCCTGCTCGAAACTGTGATGACATGGCACTCGGATCCGGCAATATTCGAGGCAGAATGTGCCAACTATCCTGGATTTTTGACGGTATTCCGCAATGCAGCCTCTACAACCTCATCATCCAACAAACAAGAACCGCTTGACTACGAAAATTTCCGTCATGTGTGCCACAAATGGCATTACAAACTCACCAAGAGCTTCATTGTTTGCTTGGAGTCCGAGGAGTATTTACAAATGAGAAACTCACTGATCATATTGACCAAAATTTTGCCTTTTTATCCCAAGCTGACCGCTTTTTGCTCGGCTTTGGAGAAAAGAGTGGAAAAAATAAAGCAAATTGAGAAAGAAAAGCGTCAAGATATCTTCACATTGGCCTCTGCTTACCAAGGTCTGATGAAGCAAAGAAAACATTTGATGGTCGACGAGTCCAAGTTTCACCTAAAAGAACAAGTGGAAAAAACCAAGTCTGAATTCAAACAGCCTCTGCCGACACAAAATGGAACAAAAGCCAATTCGACTAGTTCTCAGGCAAAAAAAGAGTCAGTGTCGGTCAAAAAAGAGACTAGTCAAACTAATGGTAAAAGTGGAAGTGAAAAGCCACCTTCGCCAAAAAAAACTGAAGAATCAAAGTTAAATGGAAGTGTGACGACAACAAAAGTGTCATCAAAGCGAACATCTGCTTCACCATTGCCATTGACGCCCACTAAAAATGGAAATGCCAATGAAAATCAGGTGTATTCTCCGACCAGCTCGGTCTCTAGTGATGACCTGCCGGTTACATCGCCAAGACGGGCTCAGCACTCCCGATCTCAGTCGCCGAGTCTTGGAGGCAGCCGAGAGCAAAAAGTGAAGAGAGTCAAAACAGAAGATGGAAGCGTGTTCAAGGCCAAATCGAGCCGTGATCGTGACAGAATTGAGATTAAAGAGTCTAGCAAAAAGGAGCACCGCAAACGGGAGCATTCGAGTGATCTGAGCGATGTGCAGCATAAAAGGTCCAAATCAGATGAGAAGAGCAAAAAAACGTCTGTGTCGTCGTCGTCTCAGGTGTCATCTCAGCAAAATCAAAGTTCGTCAAAAAGAAGCTCAAAAAAACACGATGAAGAATATTCGTCCAGTAGTCAGAATAGTAACCAAGGAAGTCAGTCTAAAAAGACTGATGATAAGCACAGAGATGAAAGACGCAATACGTCCTCGTCCAGTTATTACAAAGACAAAAAATAAAGTGTCACGTAGATCAGTGTATATAATTAGAGTTTCTTTTTTTTTAAATGGATAAATTAAATTTAATTAAATGGATTAGTTGCTTTATTTTTTTTTGTTTAAATTTAAAAATAAAATTTTAATTATCTTAGTTATTTTTATTTTTTTGAAATAAATAAATGTTGGTAATTTTATTTAATTTTTTTGGCTTGATAATCGAGTCTGTACACTGTAAAAAAATATAGTAAAATATTGCTAAAATATTAAATGAAATAAACATTAATTGTATGCCAATTTTGCGGAACTTTTAGGATCTGGTGTAGCTTTGTTAAAAATGCAATAAAGCAAGAAAGAAATTAATTAAGGCCGCATGAGAAAGCGTCAAATTTATAAAAATAATATCAAATTTTTAATTGTCAAATACCAAACATCAAATTAATTAAATTAATGTCAAATTTAAGAAAAGAAAGTGTCAAATTGTATTTTCAAATATTTTTCTTGCAATTTCTTGAAACTTTTCAAGAACTACGCATCGTACAATTAAACCAAGATAATTGGAAGCTCAGCACATGTACATGTCAATCGTGGTTCAAACATTACATGTGCAAGCACATCATCGGGATTGCTTATCGCGAACGTCTATTTGATGAGTTTCCTAAAGAATCTTGGTGTCTAACTTTGGGTCGCAAGTGCTGGGAGACCCAGAAAAATGGCTAAAGCATTGGCAAAGTAAGTTTAACCTTTTTTACTTTTTTTATAAAATTTTTTAATCTTGTTTTTGGTGAATATTTGACATTTTTTTTGACGAAAATTTGACTGTTATCAAATAAATTTGATACTTTTTAATTTGACATTTCTTTAATAAATTTGACAAAAAAGCATAATATTTGACGTTATTTTTATAAATTTGACTTTTTAAAATTTGACAAAAAAACATTTACCCATTAATTAATAGCTTTATTAAATAATTATTGGACATCCCTAGCCCAAACAAATAATAAAGTAAATTACAAAAAGGGCAAAGAAAACGACAAATTATAATTAATTTTGCCACATATCGAAATTTTTGAGGATTCTTAAGATTTTTATAATCGAGCAGCTATATATCAGCTACAAACTGTCATTTATAGACTCAACAAAACAAAATAAGCTTGCAGAAGCTATCCTAATGAAATTATCTGAGGAATTTAGGAAAAGATTGTCAAAGTCCTTTGAAAGATACATTTTTTTAATTGTAGAACTATATTCAATCTAATAGGGCAAACCTTAAAAAAGATAATAATACTGGAATTTCATACGAAAGACATTATACAATGTACATAAGAATGTGAGATACGATAAATTTTACATCAAATGTAGGATCTAATAAAATGTACAGTAACGTAAAATGATGAATATTTACGCAAAATTACGTTACAAGTCAAACTTAATGAAAATGCTGACAGCCAAAAAATCCAATTTTTCGGACAAAAATTTGATTTTTAATAATTTTTTTTAGTTTTATAACAATTTTTTCTCAACTTGAAATTTTATATTATTTTTCATTTTATTGTATAATTTTACACAAAATAATGTTATAAACTGTAAAAATTTTATCTTTGTCCACGAAATTTCTTTTAGACTGTCAGAAATGCCTCTTTACCATTGAGGATTACAAGCTACATATCCCAACATTACATTTCAACCTCTAAGAAAAAAGTTAAATGAGCTTTTTAATATTTTTCCAAGTCTATTGTACTAAATTTCACAGAAACAGTATTTATAAAGGCTCGAATTTTGAAAATTAATTAAAATAATATTTTGTTTCTGTTTTTAAGACTGGTAAACTAAAATAGGACAAAGGGTTCCCGGTTGGATCACTGGAAATAACTATGGTTTCATTTAACCAGAACATTTAAATAACTATCTGATGAAATATACGGAAAATAATGAAAAGCTTACAAATGAAATAAAAGAATTGTTAAAATCTCATTTTAGTCCTGCCAGTTTGTCTGTTCCTGAAAGTAAAAAAACTTCTAGTCAAAATAATGATACAAATCACAAACAAATCGATAAGTATTAAATCAAAAATGTAATTTTTAATTAGATAATCTTTTAATTCTCAGTTTAAAACAAAGAATTTACAAATAAATTGAGGGAAGAATTAAAGAATAATTTTAGAAATGATACTGACAACACTCTTGGACAATATTTAAAAGAGTATCCATCTATAATAATGAAAATTAAAAGTACTTAAAATATAATGATCATTAACCTTAAATATTTTTTTCTTAGAAGATTTGTACCATATTAAAAAGCTGCTGCTAGTATCAAAATGGATAAATAAATTAGTAAAAAATCAAAATAAAATAATATAAAATTAAATTGATCTGTTTAAAATTTGTTCTCTGTTTCTTTAAATTTCTATTTAATAAAAAACAGTTTTTCAAAAGCCAATTAACGGCAAAGTACAAATAAAACCATTCAAAAAATCCTGTTTTTTTTAAATTAATTAATTTTCTGTAATTTTCGTTAATAAATTTACATTTTTTTACAATTTTTTACTTTTTTTTACATTTAAAAAAATAGGAATTTACGTAAAATTTTATTTTAAAGAATTTTGTTATATTTTATTAGTTAAAATAAAAAAAATAAAAATAATTCATCAAATTCTCTGTTTTTTGGGGGATTTTAATTTTTATGTAAATTTACGTAAATATGTGTAATTTTACAAAAATTTACAAAGGTAAATTTACGTGAATTTACGTAAAAAACAGTTATCGTAACACCATTGTAATCTTAAAAAATATTTCAATTTTTTCATTAAATACCTGGGTCTGAAAGAACTACAGCGTTTAAAGGGTTAGTTATTTTTGGAACTGTGCAACCATAGACAGTTAACTGAAGTCGGTGTTGTAGTTTATAAGAGAACTAAAACATACAGTTTAATTAAATCAGTTTAATTACGAATTACACTGATTATTCAGTTTTTTTTTGGCGAAGGTGGCTTTTCACTTCCACTTTTACCATTAGTTTGACTAGTCTCTTTTTTGACCGACACTGACTCTTTTTTTGTCTGAGAACTAGTCGAATCGGCTTTTGTGGTTTTGTGAAATTTAGTACAATAGAACAGAACAAAAAGTTAAAAATTCTTTTAACTTTTCTTTTAAAAGGTCAAAAGCAAGCTCTGTAAATGCAACATGGTGCAACATTCAAAGATTTACTATGATTTACTATATAATTGATTCATTATGAGATTACGGTTTTATACAAGATTTTTGATTTTTTTATTCAGAAACAAATCGAAAATTAACATCAAAAAACTTTACTTAAAACTAAAAAAAAATATTATTTTATTTAAAAAAACAAAATTTAAACAAACTTATTTACTTTAAATCACTAAATAAATTAAACAATAAAATATTTAAAAATTTATTTTATGTTTTTTAAATTATTCTGAACATTAACAGATTTTTTTGGAAATTTTTTTTTCTGAATTTTTGCTTGAAACTTAGAACTATTCTCTGTGTCATCATAGGAATCATCTTGATCGGTATCACTTAAATCAAAATTTAGATTCCTTTTCACGTCGTCATAATAATCACAAGGCTGTTTTTTTGTATATCCCATTTCAATGTCCGAAAGATCGTTGTAGCCATTATTTTTTTGCTCATCCTTTTCATCATCCATAATACTAGGTGGCTTATTCAAAAGCATATCTATATAATACCTGAGCTCTGAATTTCTACTATTATTCATTGAGGTGTTTTTCTCCGGCTTCGCGTCTAATTTCTTGGGTGACGAAGTACAAGTAACATCTACTTCTTCGCATATACTTGGATTAGAGGCAGCAACAACTCCAGCCACTTGTATTGCTGTATTGTCTATCTGATAATATTTGTTTATTAAATCAATCTGATTTATAATAAAGGCATCTTTAATTGCTGGTTTTGGCTCATCTTTTGTGGTATTAGTTGATTGAAGGACTTCTAACAAAGGACTACTTGCTCTGTGTTGTAAGGAAGAGTTTAACTTATCATTTTTTTGATAATTTGACAAAGAAAAACAGCTTGATGATTCAAGTTTGGATATTTTTTGCAGATTATTTACAGAATTAGATTTGATCTGTCTAAATTTTGATGAATTTTCATTCTCCAACCCAAGAATTTCAAATGTTTCTTTCATTTGCATCTCTAGCTGCTGCTTCAAATTGCGTCTTATTGTATTTCGCTCATTTTCTAAGTCATAGTTTGCTGCTTCAAGTCTTTTTATCTCACTATGAAGTGTATCAACCCTTTACATAAAAATTAATTTAAAAAAATAGTCAATTAAATTCAGTCGATTGACTTGAGTAAATATAAAAATTATATCTGAAGAATAAAGCAATTTAAACTTTTACCACCGTCTTTTATAAAACCAATCAAATAGACATTCAAAGTAGAAATGTAAAAATTGAAATTTTCTTTTGAATTTTCCATTTTAGACTTTTAGCTAAAAATCATAAAGATTTTTTTTCAAACCTTTAATTGTTTCGAAAAGTCCTCTTCTTTTTCTATGAAGGTAAAGTTAATTTTCAAAGGTCCACATTCTCAGTGTACTTTAAAATTAATTTTTAAATTAATTATATTACAAAGTACACTGAGAATGTAAGTTATATAATTAATATATTTAAAAATCTTTATAGCATACAATATTTTAATCAAATATATCAATTTATTAAGCATACATAAAAACTTTAAAACAACTAATTTTTATAAATTTAAATAAATTTTGAAAATTGAATTTTTTTTAATTTAGATTAATTGTCAATCCAAAAATACAATAAATGATTAAAGCACCCAGAAATTCAATAAAAAAGAAAAACTAACCCAGATCCTAGTGGTGACCAGAAAAAGTCTTGAAAGCATTATTCTAAATTTGATTAGAATCATATTTAAATTTTTTTTTTAATTATAAATTTTTAAGATTTAAAAAGCCTTTTTAATGTAATTATTCAAATTCTGACGATTAAATCAAAGTTCAAATATTTTTGTGTACTAAAGATGTTGATGCATGATCTAACAACTGCACAAGTTTTTAAGTCAAAATTAATGCTGCCGCCAGAAAAAGTTTAAAATTGTGAATAAAGAGAAAACTTGTAAAATGTGTAAAAATATTTTTAGAAATTACACAATCATTAAAATGCAAAAAAATTCATATGATCAAAATCACCAATTTCTGAAACCAAATTAGGAGAAAATCAAGCTGTTAAATCATTCATAAATTTTAAAAGAATAATTACAAAATATTCATAGAGAAAGATCTTTAAAAAAATTACCACGAATTCATACTTAAATTAATTTATCATTGAAAAAAAATATCACTTACTTTTGATTGAGATTTAAAATTTTTGACTCATATTCATCTATTTTTTCCTTAAACTCTTCATTAAGCTTATATTTAGTCTTATCCAAATCGTATTGAAATTTAGACTTGAGCTGGTCCATTTCACTTTTATGATTTTCAACAAGACTTTTTTCCTTTTCCGCCGTTTTATCCTTTGTAAGCGACAACTTATTTTCATAATCATCGACTAAAGATTTTATCTTGTGTTCAAATTTCTCTTCCATCATGTTAATTTCCACCTGAAGGGTGTCTTTTTTAAGCTTTTCTGACTCAATTGTCCGAGATAAATGAGTGTACTGTCTTTCGCTCTCTTCAATCACAGATTTGGCTTCGTTGATTAAATTTTCATACTCCACTTTTAAACTCTTCAAAAAATTATTTAAATTTTTTTTTAATATATTAATAATTTACATCGTATTGATCAAGTAGAGATTGATTTTTTTCACTCAAAAAATCAATTTTATTTTTGTAAGCATCAGATTCTTCTTTTTGTTGATTCAAATTTTCATTTATTTGATCTATTTCGGTCTTGAGAGAAACTTTTTCCAATTCCAAGTGGCTTATTTTTTCCAACAAATTCTTAATTTCGCCATTTCTTTCTTCTAATTTAGCTTCAGTGTCATTTAAACTTGATTTTAATGCTAAATTTTGATTTATGTATTCCTGAGATCTAACTTTTTCTCCTATCAATTCATCACTTATCTTTTTCATTTCCTGCTCAATCAATTGATTTCTCTTTGAATTAAAAATTTTATAAAATTTAAAAATAGAAGTCATTATGCAATTTTCGACAAAACTTCCAATACATAAAGAAAAAAAATTTATAACTTTTTTTCTAATGGTCAAAGACTTGTTCTGCAGATAAAACAAAGTGAAATTAGTTTTGTTTCACCTACTGCGGAAGTCTGCAAAATATGTGCCAATTAATCGCGTTTTATTTTTAATACTTTTAAATAGCGTGCAATTTTGCAGACTTACGCAGTAGGTGAAATAAAACTAGTTTCACTTTGTTACATCTGCAGAACGTCAAAAAAGTCTTTGACCATTAGAACAAAAGTTATAAATTTTTTTTCTTTATGTAATGGAAGTTTTGTATGAAATTTCACAATGCCATAGATAAATAGAAATAGAATACAAAAATTACCATTGTTATTTTAGTCACCTCAATGGAAGCATCTTGTTTTTCTGACTTAACTTTGTCCACATAGTCAATGAATTCTTTTTCTTTATTCTTCCATTTTTCGACAGCTTTGGTCAAATTAGACTGGAAATTTTTCAAAAGTAATCCTTTTTTGGCAGCCTTCTCCTCGGAAACAGAAAGTTTTTGGGCCAATTCGAGCTTTTCAGAATTTAACTCAGAAATTTTTCGCTCCAAGAAAAGACGGCGTTTGATTTCGTCTTCCAATTTTGATTGCATTGGGTCATTGGTGTCATCAACAGAGTGACCGAGGCTTTCCAGAGTGCAGTTTAAGTCTGAAGTGTTAATATGATTGATCATCTTTTCCAACTGGTTAATTGGCTCGTTAAAATTAAGAGTTGTGGAATTACGGATTGATTCGACTTGGGCAAGCTTCTCATTCTGTTCAAATTCGAACAGACTAAGATCATCATCGGCAAGAAATTTAATGGGTGTACTGCGAATTCTGATTTGGTCAAGTTCATCATCAAAATAGGCGCTCTCTGGATCAGTCATACTGAATTTTTGATCTTCGTTTGTTTATCAAGGTTTGAAATATATTTTAGCGAGGGATAGAAAAAAAAATTCGAAAAAATTTTGTATCCATGGAAATTTTTTTTTTCAAATTAAAATTGATAAGACTGTGAAAAGGTCACATTTTGTCCGTCAGGCAATTTAATATTTTTTTTCAAATAAATTATATTTAATAAAATTTTAGATTTAAAAAATAGCAAGCTTTTTTTGATTGATTTGAAGAAATTAATTTTTGACTTATAAAATTATTTTTATTATTATTATTTATTAAATGTTTAAGCCACATTGACAATTATATTTTCTTTAAAAAAATAAAAAAAGTTATATTAATAGAATAAATCCAATCACAAAAATTTATTCGAGTTACATAAATATATTCACAAACATTGTGAATATAATGACTAATTTGTGTAATTTATTTTTAAACTTTAAAAAAGTCAACAAGAGTCAAAAAGACCCACTTAAATTATTTTAAAACTAAATGAAATCACATTTACAATTTTTGAATCATACTCCAAGCTACAATAAACAAACGCTTCTCTAAGCGGATAAGTTACTCCACTTTAATAACCATTCCACTCCAATAATCCGCTTAATTAACAAACTATGTCTTTTGTTAAGTTCATTTAGAATACTATTCGGAACAAGAATGTTGCCTAGAATGTGTGTTAAGATTGACTGGCGAAATTTTTTAATAAAAATCCAATAAGATAAGGATCGGAAACCATTGGTTTACAGCAAAGACCATATAAAGAGTAAAAACTTTTATAAACTTTTTTCCATTTCTTTTCTATGAACTAAGAGATAAATGGGTTGCTACCAAATGGAAGACCTAACTATTCAAAAACATCAACATTGGACAATTGAACAACATTTATATCAGATTTTTGTTGACGTTTCACCCCAGAATTGGTCAAAGCTAGACTTATTAATTTTCTAGGATTCAATTACATTTTTAATTCCTTTTCAAATCTAAAACACTCTTCAAATAACCTCATTGAAGAGAGAATTATAATAGGACAAAAAAAGAAAATTTTTGACCAAATTTGTTCAATTTCAGCGAATTTTTTTATTTTATTTTTATCGTTATAATAAAAAACATAAATTTTTTTGGTTTAATTTAGTTTAATTGTTTTTCTAAAGGCTTCAATATTTTCATGTTTTTGACTTGTGACCAGAGTTGTTTAAAAGTCCTAAGTTAAAGTCAAAATCACTTAATTAAAGTCAAATAGTTACTTTAAATTTTTTTTTTAAGCCAAAACTTAAACTTTAATTTTAGTCACTTTTACTTAAAAATCATGTTAAGTTAAAATTAATATTTGAATTTTTATCGTTTGATGCAGTGATGATCACGGCCACCTGAATTTTTTGCCATTCCAGTTAGTTATTGTGGCGACAAATATCCTAAAAGCTTGTGTTTGAAAAATTAAAAATTAGAAAATAACATTAAAAATTTGTTAAATTTGCCTTATTTTCATTTATTAAAATAAATTTATTGCAATTTTCAGGTTTAAAAAAAAATTAAAATCACTTTTTATTATAAAACTTTTTTATTGAATTACAAATTTTCTTTGAATTCTTTGAAGAGTTCAAATATAGTAGTAGTAGTAGTTGGATGACTGCGAGTTGCCGGATGACTCCAGCAAGAGAACCTGGGTCCTATGAGCAGCCTGTTCTCTGATCGTCAATCCTCTTCTTGAAAGAGTTGACACTTTGTGCGTCAATGACTGAATCGGGTAGCTTGTTCCACATTCGTGCTACCCTGTTGCGGAAAGCGTTACGTCTGATTAGACAGTCCTTCACTAGCTCTGGTCTGATGTGCCCTCGATGCCCGCCTCTGGGCGGTCCAACTTGTAGAGAGGAATGCTATTCGACAGTGTCCAGTCCTTTCTGAATTTTGAACATTTCTATCAAATCACCCCTGGCTCTTCTCTCCTCCAGCGTTGTCAACTTCAGTTTTAGGCACCTGTCTTCGTATTTCATGTCGCGAAGTTGAGTTGGGACTTTGGTGGCACGGCGCTGAACTTTTTCCAGTGTGTTGATCTCGCCGAGAAGGTGTGGTCTCCATGCTTGGATTGCATACTCGAGATGCGGTCTGACGTACGTAGTGTACATTTGTTTCCATATATGCGCATCCCTCGAGACCAGCGTCTTGCGAAGCACTCCGAGCATGGAGTTGGCTTTTGCCGCGGATTTATCCACCTGAATCTTTGTGCTCAAAGTGTCACTCACATGGACTCCCAGGTCTTTCTCCGTTTTAGTTACCTCAAGCTCGTGTGGTATACCGGTCGACCCATCTAGAATGTGGTATTTATTCTCCGGGTTATGTTTACCGATATGCATGACCTTACATTTGCCGAGGTTCATTTTCATCAGCCATTTGTCGCACCATGCTGCTAAGGCTTCCAGGTCGCGTTGCAGCTGCTCACTACAGCTGCTCGTGAGTAAGCGCGCGATGATCTTGCAGTCATCTGCATACAGCTTACATGGAAAGCTTATATGTTCTGGGAGGTCGTTTATGAAGACCATTAAGAGCGTTGGACCTATGACTGAGCCCTGAGGGACCGAGATCGTGACTGGTGCCCAGTCCGAACAGTACTCGCCGAGGACAACTCTTTGCCTCCTGCCCGGGAGGAACGCCCTGATCCATCTGAGTACGGTTCCTTCTACCCCGTGAGCCGAAAGCTTGAGCAACAGTCTTTGATGTGGAACCTTATCAAAAGCCTTCGCAAAATCGGTGTAGATGACATCTACTGGGCACTTGTCGGCGATTGCTCTTGTCGTCAAATCGGCTGATTCTAAGAGGTTCGTCACGCAGGCCTTTCTAGGGACGAAACCGTGTTGCTCCTTACAAATCAGGTGGTTGGCTACTAAATGTCCAACCAAACTGTCCCTTACCATGCTTTCCATTATCTTACATGGCACAGAGGTTAGAGAAACTGGTTTATAATTACCCGGGTCCTTGCGACAGCCTTTCTTGAAGATTGGAGTCACGTTGGCATCCTTCCAGCATGACGGCACCTCTCCTTCCGCGAGTGAGCGCTCAAAGATCATGGCCAATGGCACTGCCCAAGCGGCGGCACATATCTTCAGAACTAGAGGGTGAACGAGGTCATTACCGGGAAGTCCGGAAGACTTTCATCTTCTCTTTCATCTGCAAAAACTAAAGAGAAATGGGCGTTTAGTGCGTCAGCAATCTCCTTACCACCGCTGTACTCGATACCATTTGAAGAGATTTTGGCGATTCCTTGCTTGACTGACTGCTTTGAGCCGATGTAGGTGAATAATCGCTTTGGATTCTTCTTGTCATTAGCGAGGCTTAATTCAAATGACCTCACGGCTTTGTTTGTGGCTCTTTTAACATTAGCACTCATAGCTCGGTATGCCTCAATTGTGGACTTGCTATCATCATTATTAAATATATTAATCAATTTGAAACTAATATGAACAATTTTTTTTTAATTATTTGATATTAATGAATTTAATTTCAACGATTTACTATCTATCGAAAACGACGATACTTCTTTAGATGAACATGATGATGTTTTAGTCAGTACGAACGAAGAGAAAACATTTTGAATATATCATCGATTACATATTACATATCACATTTAAATTTAAAAATAAATCCTAAAAAAAATATTGTTACTTGATAAAGTTTGAGACTGACAATTGCTTTAAAGTCAACAAAGTTTAAAGTTTTTAAGTCAACAAAATAAATATTTAATTGAATATAAATTTAATTTTGAATTAGGATAAAACAATCAATTTTCAGCTTATATAGCTTTAACTTAATTTTGCCATAAAATTATTTACAGTGAAAAATAATATTAAAAGACAAATAAATCTGAAAAATTTTTGTTTTTTGTTCTTTTGAGAAAAGAAAACAAAAGTTTCACTTATTTCATCAAATAAGAAATTATTTTAATTAAAATAGGAAATATAAATGATCAAACGAAATATTAATATTTTGAGATTTTTTTTGTGACTCTATGTTATATCCTTTTTTTGCAATTTGTAAATTTATTTTAATTTTAAAATTCTGTCATCGCCAATTAAATAATTTTAAATTATGTTACTAAAATTGTAAAGAAATACAAATTTAAATTTTTTGTTTTAAGCAATTGAAAATTAAAAATCAAAAAATTCTCTTCGAGCATAAATTTAAAAAATTAGTAAGATTAAAAAAATGAACATATTTTTTTAAAAGCTTTTTTAACATCTTATAATCAAAAGAAATCACCAATATATCAACCAAACTTTTAAAACAGCTAAATTTCCTATTGAGCATGTATCAATCACCCGTTCTATCATTTTCTAATTTCAGCCAGGCTGATTAAATTCAAACGAACATTTTCAAACACCTAAAATAAAATTTGAAAACTTAATTTTTTGAAATAAAGCTAAATTTTTAATAATAATAAACCAATTTTTGCAAGTTTAATATTCAGTTTTTCGTTCATTTTTAAATTTTAATGTCCTATTGAAAAAAAAGTTCGGAATTAAAATTTGAATTCAAGAAGTTCTTGAGAAGAATATACTTCGGCATTAAATTTGATAATTTGAAAAAAAAATTTCCATGGACACAATTTTCTTTGATTTTTTTCCTATCTCTTCGTAATATTTGTTTCATTTAAAAAACAAGTGAAGATCAAAATTTTACTATGACTGGGCAAAATAGCGTCAAACTTGATAATGAATTTTATCAAATTTTAAACCACAACACACATGAGCTTTTTGACGACGATGAGTTTAGTTTGTTCGAATTCGAACTAAATGAAAAACTTTCCAAAGTCGAATCAACTGCTAGTTCCACATCTCTAGATTTAAATATGTCAATTTTGAAAGATTTTAAGTCTTTTTTGACCAAAATTGTCGAAAAATGGAAGAAAAGAGAAAAAGATTTGATAGACTCCTTGGAAAAAGTAAAGTCAGTAAACCATCATACAAATCAAATAAATATCATATCAAAGATATCTAATGAAGTGACTAAAATTAAAATTGTAGTTTTTGCATTCAGTTTTTATAAATTTTTTAAAATTTTTATCTCAAAGAGAAATCAATTGGTTGAACAAGAAGTAAAAAAGATAAGTGATGAATTGATAGAAGAAAAAGTTAAATCCCAGGAATACATAAATCAGAATTCTGAATTAAAATTAAAATTAAATGAAACTGAGGCTAAACTAGGTAACAGACATGATGAAAAAGATCTTGTAGAGTCCTCGGAAAAAGTTAAGTCAGCGAAAAATCATACATATCAAACAAATATCATTTCAACGATATCCGATGAAGTGGCTAAAATTAAAATGGTAATTTTTGTATTCAGTTTTTATATATTCTACTATTAGATTTTCTTTAAAGAGAAACAAATTTTTGGAACAGGAAATGGAAAAGATAACTGATGAATTGATTGAAGAAAAAGTTAAATCCCAGGAATACATAAATCAGAATTCTGAATTAAAATTAAAATTAAATGAAACTGAGGCTAAACTAGGTAACAAACATGATGAAAAAGATTTTGTAGAGTGCTCGGAAAAAGTTAAGTCAGCGAAAAATCATACATATCAAACAAATATCATTTCAACGATTTCCGATGAAGTGGCTAAAGTTAAAATGGTAATTTTTGTATTCAGTTTTTATATATTCTATTAGATTTTCTTTAAAGAGAAACCAATTTTTGGAACAGGAAATGGAAAAGATAAGTTTTGAATTGATAGAGGAAAAAGTTAAATCCCAGGAATACATAAATCAGAATTCTGAATTAAAATTAAAATTAAATGAAACTGAGGCTAAACTAAAAAACAGAAATGATGAAATTAAAAATTTAATAAATATAATTTGTGACAAGTGTAATGGAATATTGATTAGATCAAATTTTTTAAAAAATTATTTAGAAAATAATGTCAATTCAAACTCAGTGATTACAAATTAAATTATCCTTATTGTTAGTATTGAATCGGGAACTATTAATATAAATTCATTCATATTCAAGAAATATTTTAATAAAAGTTAATTTTTGGTTTTTTTCTTTATCATTACTACTATGCTTTAGCAAAAGAGAATTCTTTCAGATTTAAAAAAATTAATTAATTAATTCAAGTTAAATAGCATAAAAGGATATTTTATTATTGTGATTACTGGGTTAATTTTTGGGACAAAGATAACAAAAAATGTTGTTAATTAAAATAGGCGAGTTAAAAACTTCCGGTAAAAAGGTGATAACATTTCAAGTTTTTCACCTTGATTAAAAATATCAGAAAAGATTGATCAACCAAAAAAATAGCTATTACTTGGAAATTGGCAATAGTTAAATAGTTCTTATTTTGTGTTATTAATCGGTGATGATGAGTTTGATTTAGGATAAAATAATTTTATCTGATTCTGATGAATACGACAAAATTGATAAAGATGAATATAAAAAGGTAGATAGTTTGGGGCAAATTAGATGAGCACGAAACTTTCTTTAAAAATTTTTCGGTTACTTGCTGATGTTGGCTGTTGAAAATAGTTTTTGAAAATGGAAAAATTCTACAGAGCTTTGATTTTAACTAATGCAGATTTTTGACTAAATCGAATTTCAATTTGATAAAACTTAAAAGATTTTAGAAAAAAATATTTTTAATTCTGATAACATATGTTTAAAAAATTAAAAAATTAAAATATATTTACTCATCAGTTTCAAAAATAGCTTTTTTTCATTTTTTAGTTTTGATTAAGTTTAATATTCAGTTTGATTTCTTTTGAAAAAAAAATTGTTAAAAAATTAACTTTTTTAGACCATTTTTAATTTTTAAGTAAAAATTTATTTATTAATAATCTAGACTAATGAAAATTCTGCTGCAATTTAATTGTAGTTTTTAAATATTAGGGAAAAAATTCTTTCCTGTGAAGAAAAATAAACTTATTTCAGAAAGAATATATTACATATCACATTTCAATTTAAAAATAAATCCTTAAAAAAATTATGTTACTTGATAAAGTTTGAGACTGACAATTGCTTTATACAAATAAATCGGTTTTCAAGTCAACGAAATAAATATTTAATTGAATATAAATTTAATTTTGAACAAGGATAAACCAATCAATTTTCAGCTTATATGACGTAATCAAACTTTAAGAGAAAAAAATGTTAAATTTTTTTTTAAATATATCACACATATCATTCGATTCCTCTCTTCGAGTTCACCATTTAAACACATTTTTTTAGAAAATATGTTTTAAAATGAAGGACATATAACAGTTTTTCAAATTTGGCCATCCTATTAACACATCACCCCTTTAGACGTCATAGCCATATAGCTTTAACTTAATTTTGACATAAAATTATTTACAGTGAAAAATAATATTAAAAGACAAATAAATCAGAAAAATTTTTGTTCTCTGTTCTTTTGAGAAAAGAAAAATTCAATAACTTTTTTCAAACAAACTTTTTCCGGCTTATATTTTTCTTGTTTCTAAAATTGATTGCAGAATAAGATCTTTCCTAACAGAATTACTAAAAAACATCAATTGGCAACGAGAAATAAAAAGTTTTTAAGCTTGTTCTGTCTCTTTGTGTTCTTTTTTGAGAATTTTTTGTAAATTTTTCATGGTCCAATTCAGAATTTCCAGTTTTTTAGTATCTTTTTGAATTTTTTAGTTTCCGTCTATATTCAAAGAAGAATCTCACCAGTCTCTAGCAGGAAAATAAAGGAGAGTTCAGTTTTAAGATAAATAAAAGTGATAATTTCATTTAAAGAAAATCAACCTTGTTATGGCCAAATATTTTATTCAATTAATTTGGGGGCAATTAAGTAGTGATGTTGGTTAAGCTTGGTTAGCTGGTTAGCCAATTTTTGGTTAGCCAGTTTTTGGTTCGCCTAAATCGACAATTTTGTCGACCAAATTTTGTAATTTTTTAAATTTTGAGATCAAAATTAAAAGTAGAATTTTATGACTTTGATTTTTGAACAAAATAAAATTTACTCGTTAATTAATCCTTAATAAAGGTTAAAATTGATTTTGTTCCTAAACCATATATTATAAATCCTTTTTTTTTCAAAAATTGGAATGTTTAATTTTGAGAATAATACACAACCACTTACAATTTTTTACTTTTAAAAAATCCTTTTAAAGCTTTAATAATTTGGTTAACCAAAAATTGGCTAATCCTAATTAGGTTAGCCAAATTTGGCGATTTTGGTCGACCAAGCGTTCACCACAATTCACCAACATCACTACAATTTAGTCTAAGCCTAAATTAAGGATTCTTCCTTCGAAAGAGACTGGATTTTAAATACTTTTTTTTCTAAATTGATTCACAGAGTAATTAAACAAAATATTAAAACTAATTAACTAAAATCATTTAAATTTGTATTTTAAGCCTAGTTTTATAAAGTTTAGATAATTAATCAGATATCAGGATGTAAAAAGATGTAAAAATTTTGCAATGCTAAGATCAAACCTTAAAATTAAGATTTTGGATCAAAAATTTTTTTTAATTTATTTTATTTAAATTCAATAAATTAATATATTTTAAAGAAATGCTTTTAGAAATTTTATTTGGACTAATTTTTCTTAGAGAAACCTTTTCTTTTCAGTTTGCAGTTGGCTTGAATGACAAAACTGAAATCAGAACAAATGGTTCTTTAAATTCGTATTATTTGTCTCTAGGTACTGTTCAGTCACTTGATTTTGATATTGAAAACAACCTTTTGATGGGAGGTGATAAAACAAAAACTATTTTTATCATATCGATTAATGCATCAATTTATAGAGAAAAAACAATGGAAAAAGATTGCTCTGAATCTGTCATTTCGATCAACAAAACTCATTTAGTAGCTGGATGTGATAAGTCGATAATTTTTTTTGATAAATCGGATTTGTATGAGCATGATGAAGTTCTTAGCGACGATTTTGGTAATATTAAAAGCATGATAGTAGTTAAAAATGAAAAAATGCTTTTAATAGGTTCAGATCAAGGCGATATAACTATCTTTGATTTAGAAAATCAGAAACACTTGAAAAATATCAATATTGCAAGTAAAATATTGGATATTGATGCTTTGGATAGATATTTTGTGGTATCCCAGTGTAATCAAAAATGTATATGTAGCTTTGAAATAAATCAGACAAATTATCTAGTAGAAAAGAAAAAACTGCACTTTGACAAAGATATTAAAGTAATAAAAATAATAAACAAAGAACAGGTAGTTTTTGGCGGAGATACATTTTTATATTTATGGATTTTGCAAAATAGCTCTAAATTAAGCTTCGGCGTGAACGAAAAAGTTTGGGGCTTAGATGTGTTCAGCTCTTTAATAGTAGCTTCGGGGCACGAAAAAGGAGGAGTTAATTTTTGGAATGTTAAAAATCAGGAATTATATTTCTCGTTAAATGTTGGTTCAAATGTTCATTGCTTGGAAAGTCTTACTAATTTTTCGTTATTAAATAACTTTTTGGACACATATTTTACAATGAATTCACAATTTACTTCAAATCTTTTGACAGAAATTGAATCTACTTCTTCAATTTACCAGACAATGCCAACTAATGAGTCTTCTTACACATTTGGTTTCTCTTCTGAATCTCCAATAGACAAAATGGTGTCTTCGAATTTCATTCAAGTCACTAAATCAAATGAAATTAATTCTACTAATACAATTCCTCAGCTGAGTTTTGGGTCAATGACAGAACTTTCCACTGAAAAATCTAAAATAACTTCAGAAAGAGTTTTTTCTTCAGAAAATAATCAGGAAGTTTATCTAAGCACTTCATTAGAGTCCGAAAATAGTGAAGAAAATCAAACAATATCTTTTAATAATTCTCCAGAAACAAATGGTATGTCAGTACTAAATTTTATAGATGAAATAACCACTAGTGATTTGATTCAAGACGAAGGTATTAATTATAAAAGTACGGAAAAAGCTTCTTCTGAAATGCCAAATTACAGTTCTTTTCCCAAAAAAGAACAGACTATAAATCAAGATTTTCAAGAAGAAACTACAAAATTGAATTTTGTTAATAATTCAGAGAATACATATTCAATAATTCCAACTGTGTCAAATTATTTTTTATCAAATACAGATTCTTTGGAACACTCTTTCCCAGAGTATTATCTAAATGCAGGGGAACTAATTAATCTTTTATCTCTTAAATTTGATTTAAGCGATTGCTTAATAAACTGCTCTGCGAATGGAATGTGCAAGTTTATTCAAAATAAAAAATTTATTTGCGAATGCTTTGAGAATTTTGTTGGTTCCAATTGTCAAATAAATACTCTTCCTTGTGCATCGAACCCTTGCTTGAACAATGGAACATGCCTTAACAATTTGGAAAATAAAACATTTACTTGCCAGTATGATTCTCAAAAAAATCAATTGAGCTTGTATTATGGCAAAAACTGCGAGAAAAAAATTGATGTTTGTTCAAATGAAACATGTTCAAAGCAGGGTGTTTGTTATGATATTGATGGTAAGGCTAAGTGCAAATGTTTTCCTTATTATTCTGGAGAAAAATGCGAGATAGAATCAAACGAAATGATGGTGCGAAAAGTTGTAATCAAGACCTCCGCAATTATAGCGATAATGACCATAGTTTCGTTTTTTGTCTTGTGTCTGGTTTGTGATATGCTAAGTATATTTTTTATTGGAAAGAAGAAAACATGCAAAAAACACAAAACTGAGAAATTGATTTACGTGAATTAAAAACATGGAAATTTAAATGAAAATAATTAACAATTTATTAATATTTATTCTTTTGTATAAAAAGTTAACTTAAAAAAATACATAAATATATGGTTTATTCTTTCGTTTTTTTAAAAAAGTTAAATACAATTTTGAACTTGCAATTTGAAAAATGCGATGAAATTTAGTTTCTATTTTTGAAATACTTACAATTAAAATTTGCAATGTTATTTCAATTTGATCTTAAATATAGCACTTCAAAGCTCTTTTATTTAATTAAATTTTTATAAATTTATTTTTTAAGGATTTTTTCTAATAAATTCATTGTATAGAAAATTCAATGTTCTTTATTTGTAAAAATTAATCTTTTAATTTTACTTTTCAGTTTTTAGATAATAACAAAACAGCTCTAGAACAAATAACTCAATTTATTTCAGAGACTGTTTTTTTATTGACCATAATAATTTTTATCTAAAAACTGAAAAGTAAAATTAAAAGATTAATTTTTACAAATAAAGAACATTGAATTAATTAGAAAAAATCCTTAAAAAATAAATTTATAAAAATTAAATTAAATAAAAGAGCTTTGAAGTGCTATATTTAAGATCAAATAAAAATAACATTGCAAATTTAAATTGTAAATATTTCAAAAATAGAAACTAAATTTCATCGCATTTTTCAAATTGCAAGTTCTAAATTGTATTTAACTTTTTTAAAAAAGACGAAAGAATAAACCATATATATATATAATATATTTAAAAATAATATTAGTCAGTTAATATCAGTGACGTAGCCAGGATTTTATTAATGGTGGGGCGAGCATTCTATACAAGTGCTTGAGTTGGTATAGGGGGATAACAGAAAGGTATTAATGGCTTAAAAAATTATAATTATAAAATTATATTATTAATAAAAATATACAATTTACTAACTAATTTTAAACGGATATGAAAATTAAAAGACTGTAATCTTCTATTTTTACTTTTCACGAAACTTCTTAAATTCTATCAACATTTAAAAGATCGACTTTCTCTGATACTATGCCTAAAATTGAGATGTCATTTAGACCTTTCTACATTTGCATTTGAAATTGAAAAAGTAAGATAAATTCTAAACTTAGTAAATATTTCCTTAAAAGCCTTTCTTACATTTCCTTTTAATTTATTATGGCAGTCGCCCCACTTGCCCAACTCCTGCTACGCCATACATATATTTTTACTTAAATATATGTCTAACTTTTTTTGGAAGATCTTGTTCTTTTTTTGATAATATTTGTTTTCAGCAGCAAAACTATATTCTTCTTTTAGTGCTTGACTTAATATTTCAACGACAATGGTCCCTTTTATAGCAAACCAGTTCCTTAGACTTTTTATTATGGAAATAAGCCAATTTTATTTTAAAGTCTATAAATAATTCAAAAATATATTGTGAAGAATTCTTAAAAAAATTTCTGTTTCATTTTTTATTTTGGAAAAATAATTCCAGTTGCTCGTTTTGTGCATTTTTTTTCTCATCTTCATGCTACTAATGCTTTTTATAAAATAATAGGGAAATAGGAAATTTAATTTGAAAAAATTATGGCGATTATTTTATTTTAAGATTCACTGTAAGAAGAATATTAAAAATTTTTAGATCTATTAAAACAAATTTTCAATTTATTCATTATTTTTAACTTTTCAAAATGAACAAACTGAGCAAATTGAACAGTATACAACATTGATAAATTGAGTCGACCGACAGAAGTACTCTATCATTTTAAATACATCAATTCTTCGAAATGGAAATGTAACAACAACTATCAATAAACAAATAAAATATATTTTTTTAAACTTTATTTTATAATTTAATATTAAAAACATTTTTGTCTGTCTTTCTCATTTTCTATCAAATATTAATTGGTTGCACTTTTTTGAGAATATAACTTTTCAAGAAATGTACGATCAGTTAATTTTCTATGTCAGTGAAGCTAGTAATCGATTCATTTCAGGGAGGAATGGCAATAAAAAGAAAACTATCTCAAAACATTGAATTAAAAATGATCTCAAGATATTAATCAAAAATAAGAGGAATCTTAGATACAGGAACTGTTCATGCAACTGGAAGGAATCTATATAAATTACAACAGCAATTACAAACATATCTGTAAATAAGTTATAACAGAAATAAAAAGAGCCAGACTAACATAACTCGTCATCTTTAAATGGTGTAGACGCCTCTGCTTTTTTAGTAGCATTTGATGGTTGCGACGAAAGCAGAAGTGAATTTTTGTGTCTTCTTGAACAAAGTGGTTAAATGATTAAAAGATTAAACTACACGAAAGGCAACTATGTAAACATTAGAAAAGATTTTAATTCATTAAAATAATTTGATCTACTAAATGAAAAAAATGCTGAAATATGTTGTGAGCCGTTTCAAAAAAAAATACAATGATACTAAGAAGTATGGCTGAGAAAAAAGTGTTGGGAGGCCGCGTGAATAAAAATCTAGATTGGTTTAACTCAGATATTAAGTTAGCTTGTTTTAAATAGTTTTTAGCAGCAGAGTTCCTTTGATAGCTCCATTAGATTGTATATTGAATCCGGAAATGGCTTTCAGACCAGACATATGCAACGAAAAATGTTCGGTATCGGTTTCGGTAAAACAACGAAACTGTAAAAGGAATCGACCATACCGAATTTATTTCGGTATATACCGAAAAACGAACTGCTTATATAACAATTTTTCAAATTTTAAATTCTATTTTAAGTAAAAAATTTGTTTAAAATAAAGATTTTTATTAAAAAATTTTGAAAAAATTAGAAAATTTAACTAACATTTAGATTTAAAATTTACATATTTTAAAAACTTTGAAAAAAATTAAATTCAAAATATTTGTTTAATTGATAAATTTTTAAACATGAATAATCTAATGAAAATTAAAGTGTGTCCCGAACAATCTGATCCTAAAATGTCAAAGTCTAAATACCTGGGAAAGACTCTGACTATACCAATTGATAATTTCAAACAAAAATTCCAGTTTAAACTTAATTCAAAGTTATATATTGTTTCCGCTTTGTTGGATACATCTTATCAAAAAATCGTTGGATAAAATTTGTTCTGTTGCCTTAATTATATTAGCCAAAGAAGACATTTTAACCGAAAATCAAAAAAATGTCACTGGAAAGAAAGAAAGTCAGAAAAATAATATTCTAGAAGTGAAGGAGGATGATTTGTTTTTTAATCTTAATAAAGATGATGATGATGATAAAGAATTAACCAGTTCAGGTCAAAGCAAGATAAAAATTTCAAACATCAGAAAAGAAAAGGAGATATTTGTATCGTTGATCAACCAGCCAAGTGAAGAAAACAAAAATCTATTTCAACAAAATAATTCAGAAATGAGAATAAATCTAGAACGTCCTTGTTATTTCGCTTGGCAACAATCATGTTGTCAATACCAGCATCGTCAGTATTTATAGAGAGATTTTTCAGTGTTTGTGGAGTTATTTGCAAAAAAAGAGCTGGTAACATGTCAAACGAATATCAATTAAAGCAGTAAATAGTTTTATTTTAAACAAATTTTTTAGTTAAATGAGAATTTAAAATTTGAAAAACTGTTCAAATTTTAAATTCAAAAAGCAGTTCGTTGTTCGGTATACACTAAAAAAAATTCGGTATGGCGGGTACAGTGTACGGTATATACTGAAATAAATTCGGTATGGTCGATTCCTTTTACAGTTTCGTTGTTTTATCGAAATCGATACCGAACATTTTTTCGTTGCATATGTCTGCTTCAGACCAGCTGCTATAAAAAAATAGGCTTGATGAGCTAGAAAAAAAAAATCAATAGGTACTGATGGCATACATCCATTTGTGCTTAGAGAGTTTAGAGATCTATAATGTGAACCGTTGTCTTTATCGATCAAAATATCATTCGAGGCTTTTATGGTACCAGCTTGATGGAAAAGCGCAAATATTACTCCAGTCTACAAGGCAGCAAATTGATTAGTGTCATTAGAAATTATTGTGATCGAATGTTAATACAAGAGGACATAGACAAGATGGTTGAGTGCTCGAAGCTTTGGAGTAAGGAATTCAACGAGTCCAGGTTTAAAGTAATGTATAATGACAACTCTTAGATCTCTAGGCTAGAAATCTCCAAAGGTAAATGCGAATGATACTAGAGTCAAATTAGCCTAGACTACTACTGAGCGCAATCGTGGTGTAATGGTGAACAACAAACTCAAATCGAATGAAAACAGTTGTGTATTGGGATACTCAATCATTTATGCGACTTTACAAAATATGTGTTAGACTGCACCTAGAATACTGTGTGCCTTCCTGGAATTTCTATTTAAAAAAGGAACTTTCTATCAAACCGAGAAGTAAATAAATGGAATGTACTGCCAACGTCGGTTGTCACAGCAAGTTCGATCAACGAGTTCAAATACAGGCTGGATAATGTCGGTAGAAATATAAAAAATGAAAAGTCTACTATAGCGCGTTTACGTCTTCTTGCTTTGTCAATCCAGTTAAACTTAGTTTGACCGTAGAATTTAACTATTATTATTAAGCTATTAGTAGACTTGTAATAAAAAATCTTTAAAGATTTTTATAAAAAATGATCTAAAATAAAAAATGAGAAAATCACTTAAAATCAGACATTTTTTGACAAAAAGTTTATTTAATTAAATAATTCTTCTTTTGATCTCCAATTACGATCATGAATACCTCTGGCTAGTAAAAAGGCTAAAAATCAAGGCAGTCTTTACAGTTTCTTGAATTTTTATTTATCTGAATCAAAATGATTTAATTTATCAAGTATTTCCAAAAAGTTTGACCAGTTCATATGTAAAAACAGATATCATTTTAATATCAACATATTCTTTGCTGGTTAAAGATTTGTAAAAGAATTCAGGCGAAAACATTTTTAATTCATACATTTGAAATAATATTCCTCCATTTAAGGGCTTCAAAATTTCGAACAAATTCAAAATACCATGTTCTTGAAACCATGTTTTTACTTTCTCTTCATCCCAATCTTTAGGTCCATCTGAAATAGTGTTCAAAACTAGCTCGGGTTGTTGAGCGGTTACACTTTTACTCTTATTAAAACACAAATTAATTTGATTCTTCAATCGCTTTAGCGATTCTTCAAAATTGTATTTAGTAAAATCAACAAAAATCTTATCTCCAATGATTATTCCAAGCCATCCACTTACATTATGATATCCAGGCTGCATTATTAGCGGGATTATAGTCTTATTTAGCCTAAAAGCATATTGGGCTTCAGCTTGACAATTAATACTTTGGCGATACTTTTCGCTAACACACATTAAAATAATTGATGAATTTTCGATAGCCTTTGCCATTGAGTCTAAACTGCTTCCGTGGATTTCATTTACATCTATCCATATTTTAAGTCCAGTTTTTTCCAACTCAGTTTTTATCTTAAGGCACATTTCTCTTGAAGCCGTGTTGTAGGATACCATTATGTGCAAACCATGCTGATCAAGTGTTTCCAATTCTGGCTCGGATTTAGACAAAAGCCAAATAAAATCCGAACTTATAGCTTTCAATTTTTTAAACTCGAAACTTTCAGCTGAATTTACTTCCTTTATAAAGTCAAAAAATTCTTTGTCTTTGCCAAGCTCTTTTTTTATATTCTCATTGAAAGACAATTGCGTCAATAGTTTCAGTGCATAGAATTTTTCTACATCATTACCATCATACACCAAAAACTTAACACTCTCGGCCAAATCTTCATAGAAGAAGATTTTTTCTCTGAACTTTTCATTGATGGAATATCCGTATAAAGTATTTAAATAGTAGTCAATCAAATAGACAAAGCCATTGTTTCCACTAATTGTCCTAATGCTTGCATTGATGCTCTCGGACTGATCATGAAATTGTTTTGAATAAAAGTAGATAGGCTCACGGATGCACTCAATTGTTAAGGGAATAAATTTGGACAATATTTGGTCTAGTTGGTCCATACTTTCCATCTCCTGGTCCGAGGCTATCAAGGCTATAATTGCGTAGGCGACAAAATTCCATTTCGGAATTAATCTGGCAAAATTTAGTACTATTTTAGTCGAGTCCAAAGACAACCAGTTTTGCTTGTACTCATTGGAACTTTCGCTTAAAAAATAGAGTGTGTTTATAAATCCGTCGAAATGTGATTGATAGGTAGTGAATTCAGATATAAACTCAATGTCGTTTAAAAAAATCATAAAAGTTCTTAGATGATCAATATTTTCATTAAAATAGCGCCTGGCTTCTGTTGAATAAAGAAAGGTTGTGTTTAAAAGATAGTTCAAAATATATAAAAAGTGGAGTATTTTTTCACTCCGATTAAATTCGGGATCATAGTAATCAATTTGTCTAGTACAAGATTTGAAATCTATTGTTAATCGTATTGAACAAATGTGCTGAAGTAATGCGGAAAAAAATTCGTATATTTTGGTTTTGCTTACTAATTGGATGTACTTAGAATTATCTAAGACAATTTGATGGCATTGGACTAAAAATTGGGAAAAATTTTCACCATTTTCTAATAAACTATCAAAATTTTGAAGCGATTTTAGATAGTTTACGTAGGCCTCCACATCATTTGAATCAAATTTATCAGAAATGTCGCTCATTATTTTATAATAAATTTTTTAATTCGATTTTTTTTTCATTTAAATTTATTTACTCTTTTTTTACAGCTTCATTTGGAAATAAATTTGAATGTTTAAATAAAATGTAATCATGGTAACTTGTTGAGAAATTTTCGGTTTTTTGCAAGAAAATCTCGGCGTCTATTTTTAATTATCAAATTTAGATTGATATAATTACATAAAATTGAAAAACATATATTCTTAATACAAATATTTAAATCATATATTAATAAATTTGGAGTCTAGTCGATTAGGGAAAATACTTGAATCAATGTTAACCCAATAAGGAAAAAATTCTTTTTCTCATGTCTCTTGGTAAGTAATATAACCTAATTATTATTATTATTTATTAAATGTTAAAGCCATATTGAAAATTATACTATCTTTAAAAAGGAGGATCTCTAATTAATAAAATAAATCCAACTATAAAATGAATTCGGGTTACATAAAAATATTCACAATTTAAAAAAAATTACACAAATTACTCAAATTTTTCATACATAGTCATTGTTAACTTTTGATAAATTGAAATAATTTAATACGCTAAATAGATAAAAATAGAAAATTAAGACCTGATTGCAGGGGCAATGTGAAATTTTAGTACAAAAATTACAGTACAAAACGTAAAAAGTTTATAATTTTTTTTTTAAATGTGCAAAAATGGTTCTGAAAAGAGTACAATATTGTACAAATTTGTACAAACGAATTCCAAGCTCTGCAAAAACTCTGCTAATTTATTGCATAGTTTAATCAAATATTTTTTGATGGTGTGCATTTTACAGAACCATTTTTGCACATTTAGAAAAAAAATTATAAACTTTTTACGTTTTGTACTGTAATTTTTGTATTAAAATTTCACATTGCCATTGCAGGGACTTTTAGCCGTGGTTTTGCAATTGAAATTCTTGGAAGCAAAAGTTCTAGTTGGAAAGATGTATTAAATGGATTTCCTTAATGGTCTGTTCTTGTGTCCTCTTATTTATTATATTTATAAACCCTGAACCACATTGTCACTAGAACAAAATCTCTTGCTGGAGATTAATTATAGTGAAATATGAAAAATAGAAGTTTTCAAAAGAATTCGGTATTCGTATCCCTGGATCAAAATCATCAGAAATTTTGGCTAAAAAAGATTTAAATCGAACAGAAAAAAATCTTTATTAAAACTTATTGAATTACTAGGTTGTTTTAAAAACAAGTATTAATGATTTAGTAGTAGAAGAATCAAATAAAAACTCTTCTATATGCGTTGAAAGCTTTAAATGTAATTCAGAATTACATTGAATCCTCTAAGGCTAATGAAACTGTTATTGATTATTTTGCAAAATTAAAGGATACATGATGAATTAAACTTCAAAAATTTGAATTAAACTTTAATTTTTAATTTTTTGTTTTTGAATATTTAAATTTTCATCCAAAAAAAATAGACGTTTCTATAATATGTTTTGTAATTAAATAAAAATTTAATTAATTAAGATTTATTCTATTAATCAGAAAAAATAATCCGAACAATGCTTTTAAAGTTCCATGGTTTTCGGATTAACTTGTACCGACTGTATTCTTAAAAATCAAAAGATATCAACAAAATTTGTACTATGTATACGTATCAAAAGTGACAAAAATAGACCTAAAATTTTAGGCCTAACTACTCACGAATAGCATCGAAAAAGAGGTCTAACATTAATGCACTTTATACCATATAAACCAATTTATTTCAATTACTAATATTCGCTGCAAAGTTATTCAATTATTTTATCATTTTTTTCTGTTCTTTTCTATTGAATTTCATATACTTCTAAATATAAAGACTTTTTAAAATTTTTTGCTTTTGTTTACTCTTAAAAAATTAAAAAAATTATTTTAAAGAACATTGAACATTTATTTTTTTGTTTAATATCGGGTGATGCATAAGTAAATGGACAAAAATTAAAAGCGAATATCTCAAAAAATAAATATGATATTAAGTTCTGGTTTTTTTTCTGATGTAAAGATTTTATTTTTCAATAGAATTATGATTTTTAAATAATGAAAAAACTCCATCGTGGCCGATTTTTCTGAGCTTTGCTTTGACCCCTGTCATAAGGGATTTCACAAAATTTAAGTCAAATTCCTTCAACTTTAATTTAATGCGGTTAATCAGCTGTTGCTCTGTTGAGGCTTGCCAACCTCCCTCGTATACTTTTTCACTCAAACAACCCCAAAAATTTTCGATTGGGCGCGCTTGAGGGACATTTGGCGGGTTGATATCTTTGGTCACATAATTTACATTTTCGTTCATCCATGTTGTGCTTACCATAGAATAGTGAGCAGACACTAAGTCAGGCCAAAAAACGTAGTCAAGGTCTTCATGATACTCATGTATAAATGGAAGCAGTCGTTTATTCAAGCATTCGTCGATATAGATGCTCGAATTGATGGCAACCGACTTTGATAATCGAAAAAGAGGCTTAGACATACCTCGATCAAATATGGCTATCCAAAGAAGCACCTTCTTTGGAAACTTCTCTTTTCCAGCAAACCGAACACTGTCCGGACTAGTAGACTTGTCATTTGTGTAATATCCAGCATTTCCCGGCATGTTGTCGTGTTTTTTCACGTTTACGATATGAAATATCCATTTTTGTTAACTGCCGGCCAACTGTTGTCTGGTGGACATTAAATTTTCTTGCTAGACGTCTTTGACTCACTCCAGTTCGGTTATTGGTCAATCTCTTCAGTTTTGTCTTCCTTGCAGCTGTCCAGGTAGTTGGACGACCCGTTCTCTTATTGTCCTTGATCGGATCTCCAATTTGAATACGGTTGATCGTATTATATATAGTGCTTCGAGCGATTCCTTGCTTAGTAAAGTGCGCCACAATGTCGGATTTTGCCATTTGTGAAACCATATTTTTGACTGTTTCTCGAAAAGCCTCTCGTTCAGACACAAAAAGTCCCATTTTAAAAATTTTTTTTTGCAATATTATAGCTAATTTTTAGTAGTTTATTAATAAATATATATATGATCCCCTGATCATTTGCATAATCGGGCAAGTTAACTTAACTTTTGTCCATTTACTTATGCATCACCCGTTAATTGAAATAAAACTGGTGTTCAATTCAATAAAACATATTTTGCACCACTTTTTAATCCAAACCACACCACCGCATTATTTTTTTTCTTTTAGTTTAAATTTAGTTCTGTGAATATAGCATGGTGCAACATACATTGTTGCTTTAACTGTCAAAGTCTCCTCATGATATGCACAATATCGGCAAATTGCACTACGCTCAAATATGTTGAAATTTAATTTCTGCAAAATTAGCGAAGTTTATGCACCATGTTGCATTCACGAAACCAATTTTGAATTTATATGAAAAAAGTTATTCAATTTTTAGCATCATTTTGATCAGTTCTTTGGTATTGAATTTCAAAAACCAAAATTAGTAAAATTAATCAAGTTTCAAATTTTTTTAAGAATTTATAAACAATTTTATTAAAGAAATGTTTTTACTTTTAAATGTGGTTCAAATTTTATTTCAAAAATAAATCTCGTTTTAAATAAAACAAAGGAATTAGACAAATCGAAAATAGATAAACAAACTTCAAGAAATTTAGTTTGATCGAATAAATGAATTATTATCTAAAGCCTAAACTGGAATTTTATTATATTACAAAATAATTAGAGAGAAAAATATTTAGTTTCCAAGTGCGGCGAGTATGTTTGCACATGAATTAAGTGGTTGTAGATAAAACCATCGCGTGAATGGATAATTAATGTGTGGCACAGACTTCAATTTCATCACAACCTATTTCAAAAATAAAATAAAAAATTTTCCATTTTTAAAACCAAAAAATTACTTCTCCCAAAAACTTATTTTCCGGCTTTTCAAAAAAACCTCTCTCATCTTTCAAATTAACAGCCAAAGTCCTGGTCAACGCTTCCTGCTGTGTCATCGAATAATCAAAAGTTTCCTGCCACTTGGGATTTATACTGTTCTTTACTAACTTGGTCTTTCGTTTCAGCTTTTGTTTCTCATCCGGATGTAGATAGACCCTGGCATACGGATCAATCATACCTTTAGGATCAATATTTTTCAAGCCTCTGGCCTCATGCACTGTAATTGAGAGTCTGTCTCTAATTTCGTCATACTGCACAGTCAATCTCACAACTCCGTAGCCCTTGTTCTCACCAATTATCTCCGGTCTAATCTCATCCAAGGTTCTGCCATCCGAATTTTGTCTTATCATGCTCAGATCACTGGTCGGTCTGACATTTGGCCTAGGCTCGACTGTGATCGGAGAACTCACATCTGTGTGGATCATTTCAGAGACCATTTTTTTCAAATTCGACATTGTTTGCGGGTCTGGTGTTGCCGCATATGATGTGAATGGCGATGATGGCCGAGTGTAGCCCTCCATTTTTTGAATATCACTCACAATCTCTTTGACATTGGTCATGTTCTCAGGATCTGGTAAATCTATATCTGGCGGAGTAAAGCCTTCTATTTTTTGAATATCTTTGATAACTCTTTTCACATTTGTCAAATTCTCAGGGTCCGCAATAGCATATTCTGTCTTGCTGGTGGCCTCAAAAATTGGCTTGTCATAAGCAAACTTATTTGTGTCTGTTTGTATGGCATCGGCCATTAAATTTTTCAGATTCGATGGTTCGTTGTTAAAGTTTGTCGATGAGGCAATGACAGTTGAGTGAAAATTTTGTTTGTGCACCACTGTTTCGGAGTAAGAATTGTAGTTTTGGATGGCATGGGACCAGTTGAGATTTTCTTTTGAATTTGAGTGTAGGACTGTGGAGGTTCCGCGTGATCCAGAAGCTTTGTTGGCCTCGTAAAAAATGTCCTTGAGATTGTGGTCGACGTCGGGGTCGTTTATTTCAAGAGAGTCGTCTTGATTGCTCACAAAACTCCAGTCCGATCTGTTCATGGTGGCCAGAGCGGCTTCATAGAAAATGTCTCTCAAATTTTCGTTAGATACACTGGTTTCTGATCGGCTCATGTCAGCCAGACGAGCTTCCTGGAAAACATCCTTCAAGTGTTCGTCTTTTGATTCATAATAATGAACAGGTATGTACTGGGTGGCGTTGTTTTCTTCATGTCTTTTGGCCTCTTGGATAATGTTTCCTAAATTTGACAAATTACTGCTCGGAATTATTTTTATCTCGTGAGTTTCTTGGAACGAATCGTTCAAGTTAACAGGTATATCTTTAGAATTGTAAAAGTCTTTGGTGGCAGAGTTTATGATTATGGAAGAAGAAGACTGGGTGGCAGTGTTCAAGCTACTAGAGGCTGTATTTGTGTTGTCATTGCGAATTTTGTTAAGTATATTCACTAAATGCTCTTCTACCGAGTTTTCTTCAAGATTTTCATGGCGAATTTGTTCCAAGTTATGCTTGAGGCGCTCTTCTTCCAAAAGTTGTTCGCGTTCCATTTGTTTCTGCCTATTCAAGTCTCGTTGTCTCTCAATTTCTTTTAGTCTTAGCAGTTCTTTTTGAAGTTCTAGTTCTCTTAGTCGCTCTTGTTCGAGTCTCTGCAATTCGTGTTGTCTTTCTATTTCTATCTCTCTTTCTCGTCTGTCTCTTTCTCGTTGCCTCTCCAACTCGAGTTCTCTTTCGCGTTCTAGTTCGGTGCGTCTGGTCAAATCTCTTTGTCTTTCAAGCTCAAGTTCTTTTTCGCGTTCCAAACGCTGCCTTTCCTCGGTGTCAAAGCGGTCTCTGCCAAAGAATCCGAGCTCATGAGTATTATTGTGCAAAAAATCATATGAGTTGCCAAGATGTTCTTTATAATTTGGATTTTCCTCAAAATTTATGTTGCCATAAGAATATTTTTCATGACTTTTACTTTCATGATAGAACTCCGAATATTCGTGAGACTTTAATGGAAAAAAAATAAATTCTTTTTTTTGAACAATTAAATTAAATCTTAAAAAAATTGTTTAAAATGTTGTATTTGACAATTGACTTAACATTAAAATTTTTGGAGTAACAAGAGATTTAAATTAAAAAAAATAAGCTATCATTATATTTTATCAATTTAAAAAGTAGGATAAAAAAATTTCATATAAAACTAGGATTTGTTTTTAGAAATCTTAAATTAATTATTTGCTTACATATCTTTGCGTAAAAGGGTTATAATTTCTTTGAAAATCAGTTTATCTCTTATAAGCTTGTAAAATTTTATAACTCCAAAAGATAGAAAGATGATAATTATTAAAGCTTCTAATCAAAATTATGCTTTTATTTCATATTAAATGTTGAAAAAAAAACGAATTAAAATTTCAAATTTAAATTCGTTTTTTATTTATTTTTTACTTTTTATTTACTAAATCTTCATAATTTAAATTTTTTTTTGTTAAAAGAGAAATTTATTTAAATTCACCTAATGACTTCAGATTTTTTTTTTCAAATATTTTTTATTAAGTTTATTTAGAAGAAAATTTTTTGAATTAATATTAGCTTCCTTTTATTGTCCTTGAAGCTTGAATTAAAAAAAAATTAAATTTTTTAAATTATTTTTGAATTTATTACGTTTTAACTTAAATAATTAAAAATATCAATTTTCTTTAAATAAACGAATACCAAAAAGAAGGCTTTATTTCTACAAAATTTATTAAAATAATTAATAATTATTAATTTAATTTATTAAATTTATTATTGTTAAAATTAAAATATTCTAATGATATTTTTTTTTATTTAATGAATTATTTAAGTCAATTCGTTTTGTATCTCTTTAACTAATAATTGAAATTTTATTAAAATAAAAGAAAATAAAAATTTTCGATTTAATTTATTTTTCATTGAAAATTTACTATTAAAGTTTAATTACAGTCAGCTAATACTTACATAGTTTTTTATAATAAACAATACTCATTGGCAAACTAAGCTCGATCAAAAATATTATTTATAAGCCTTCTTTTCATAGAAAATATTTAACTTTGTAAAATTATAAGTCTTCCAAAAACAAATTTAAAAAAGACCTAAACAATCAAGACTAATAAAATCAATCCGTGATAGTATAGTGGTGAGTATCCCCGCCTGTCACGCGGGAGACCGGGGTTCAATTCCCCGTCACGGAGTTTTTTTTAAAAAAAAAATCCTCAAAACCTGAGTCTTTTTAAATTTGCTATTTTTAAACAATATAGGTAAAAACCACTACTCTAAATCAGGTAAATGTTTGAAAATGAATAATAAAAAAATACCTCAATTTGCGGAGACTTGGAGCTGAGTCTGTAAGCAAACAAAGAATCGGTATATTTTCCATTTCTTGGGTGATGATTTACACAATACAGTTGGCGATCGTTAAGGTCAATTAGATTAGTTCTGTAGTTGATGAAATCAAGTTGTCTGTCACAAATATGGCATCTGAAACAAAGCTTGTGGTATTTGTGTCCCATGACTGGACCCATTAGTTCTATTTAAAAAAAATTTTATCTTAAATCCAAATAGTAGCTAATGGTCTATTTACCTAAAGGATATATGTATTTGGAGCATCTTTTGCAATGATCGCTTTCGGCATCCTCTCGGTACAGATTGAATGTCGAGCCTTTGGTCGGACTTGCACTCCCGCTTCGATAATAACTTGAGCTAAGCCGATGTTCGGTCATTTTGTTAATTAAACTTTTATTCTTTGATTAATCTAGAAAAAAATTAAAAAATCTTCCAATTTATTCAAATTAAAAGTGAATAATTGAGACATCAGATGTAGGTGCATAATTTTATGTTTCAAGAAATTTAAATTAATTTCAAAAACTTAATTTAGACGAATTAGTAATTAAATTTTGGAATAAAATTTGTTTCGTACAAAAAATGAAGCAAATATTTGAACAAGAAATAAATTGTCTTAGACTAGATACCGACTGGTGTTAAAATATCGGTCAAATAAATTTTTTCTTTTGATTATTTAAGGAAAATTGGGTAAAAAGAAAAAAGTAAAAAATAATTTCAATTAAGCTATCTCGGTCCGAAATTTCTTTAAATATAAAAAATTAGCTTCGGGGATTTATGAAACATTAGAAAATGAAAAAATTTACTAAACAACGAAAAACAACAAAAATTCTAAGCGAACCTAAAAAAATAAAAAAAAATTTAAGTTGTTTTTTTTGTAAGTTTTATAAGTTAACTAATATTTATATAAAAAAATGTAAAATTTTGAAATTAGCGAATAGCAAAAATTTAAAGTAACCTCCTACCTTTAAAGGTAGAAAAAATAATAAATTACTAATTTTCAGAATTATGTTTGGCACGCGGCAAATTTCGATGCTCGCGTTTGACCAACTTCGAGCCCTCGCATATCCTGGCGAGCTTTTGTCTTTGTCTATGCAAGGAAAAATAACTATTGTATCAAGTTAATAAATCATTTTGACTTAATGAATCATAAACCATTGTGCTTAATTATTGCGTATTAATCATTTTCGACTAAATATTCGAGTCTTTAACATTTTATTCAAATCTTAAAGTAAATATGCGATTAATAAGATTCGTAGAGGCTTACGAACAATTCTTAAATAATCTTAGGAATTTGGGTGTCGTGATGGGCACTGCTCTTTCTAGCAACAACTTGAATTCGGTTGTTGCAAAATTACTTGAAAAAACACTTAAGGGATGTTATGAATTATGCTGTTTTAATTTTATTTTTTCTGATTATTTTTACCTAGTCGATTTAAATTCAAAACTTGTTAAATCATAAAATATTTTAAATTATATTTGCTTTAAATAAATAATCTTAATAGTCTTCTACTTGATGCCAATAGTCAACACTGTTCAGTTTGATTCGGAACCTAGTGCTACTTCAGAGTTTGATTTAACTCCAAGAATACGCTTTTGGAATAATAATTTTATTTTAAAATAAAAATGTAAAACTCTGCTTTTGCTAATAAATTCAGTAGCAATCACTACGACAAAAACAACAAAAAAACATTTTTACTTTTTAGAAAATTTGATTAGATAATTTTTTCTTCAAGAATCTTTGGCCATAAATGGAATTTAATCATTTAAAAATTAATCACTCATAGTTTTAAAATAAACAATATACGAAGTTTTTGTTTTTTTAATCTTTATTTTTTAATTTTAAAATAAATTAAACTTCTATTTGGCTCTCTTCTACTTTACTTTCGTCTGTCAAAGTATTTTTCAACTCATCTTTATCGAATTTCTTAATGTCATTCCAATCTAAAAAAGGTGATTTATTTTGTTCAGGGTGTACCCACGGCATATAATCAGGATTGTGTTTTTTTTTCCATTTATCATATTTTAAGCAAGCATGATGCATTTTTTCAGCAAACTTAGGACCGTAGAATTTGGTGCTTAGGTTAACGATCCAGGCAGGCAGACCGCCTGGGTCCGACTGAGATATAAAATAGAAATCGCATGTTCTGGGTGATGTTGGTTTAACCAAAACCGCCGTAAGATAAGAAATTCCTCGAACTCGGTCGGATTTGGCAGGAAATTTGGCATGATTTACCGAGTGATTAAAAACAACTTTGTCTCTGTTCTCGCCATAATCTTTCCAGCATCGTTGTATGACGAAATCCCGATTTCGGAACGGCTTGGGAAATTTGATCGAGTAGTAAATGATGTCACTGTTGGAACTGATTTTGCAGATGTCGACACTTTTATCTTTTCGTTCATCCCAATGGTCACTGTACTCTTGATCAAGAAGCACATTGAATAAGCAGTTTGCTGAGCACTTGTAATCACCTTTGGCTTTGACCATTTTATATGGACACTTATCGTTTAGCTTTGTATAAACTTTTATATCCTTTTTTGAGTTATCCAAGATCCAATCTTCATCCTGGAGACATAATTGGCATATTGATTCAAAATCCTCATTGGATGGTATTTTAACTTCACCAAGTTTGTACATTTTTGATGCGAAATCGAAAAAAATGAAAAAAAAATTAATTTTTTATATATCAACAAAGATTAGTTATTTTTTTTAATTTTTAATAAATTGATTCTAGTCATAATTAACAACAAAAATGATAGGTATTTCAAATTTTTTATTGAAAAAAAAATTATCTTTTTAATAAAAACATTTCTCTGAGACGAATATTGTTAAAATTTACGATCATATTTTTTTTTTCAAGATTTGCATGGATGGTATTCAAGGATTCAATGATAAAAATTCTTCAAATAAAAATTTCATTAAATTATCAGCTTTGCTTCATCTTTTACAAAATTTAATTTTCAATTTGCGATCGCCCAAAAAAAATTTTTCTTTGATCGATTTTTTTCGCAAATCTAAGTAACTTGTTTATTTAAAGGCGATGAATAATTCCAGGTAATATAACACAGGAGAAACAAAAGACGCATTTTATTCAAAAATCATAAAATTTATGAAAAACACTACACTAATATTTTATTCAGAAAATTTTCTAATTAGTAAAAGAATTCAAACATTCTTAGTTTTATTTGAATTCAAAAAATTTAAAATAAAAGTTGAAAATGTTTGTTTTAAAATGTTTTAAAAAAGTAATTTTGGATGATTTAAAATATCAAGATTAAATGATGCTATTTTGTTTCAAATAAAATAAATTCCAAATATTTTTCAGCAAAAAATATTTCTTTTTCTTTCTGAACAATCATGAAAATTAAAGTCAACTTTTAGCACTCGCTTAAAGGCTGACTGTTTTAAACTCTTCAAAAGTCTTTGCTAATTTTAAACTCTGTTCTATTTGCCTGAAAATTAATAATCAAACATCGTTTTTAAGCATTTAATTGTGCAATTAATTGTAGTAGACTAAATTTTTACAGTAGATTTAATAAATGAATCAACAAATAACGAAATGGCAGGAATTAAACTCAAAATTATAAAATTTTTTCCAAAAGAAAATTAATTCATAAAATTTGTTACTTTAAAGATAAACTTCAAATTGAATATTAGACTTTCTTTAAATGTGAATATTATGAAAGCAAATATTTAAAAAAAAAAAGGGATAAAGCCAACATTTTTTGTAGGTTCTTAAACTTTTTTCATTTATCTATCAATAGAGCTCTCGATTTTTCCATAAAAAAATATACAACATTTATAATCAATAAATAAATTTCAAAAAAGTTTTAAAAAATTTAATTTGCTAATGGCTTAAAGCATAATAAGGGAAATTCATTAAATCAAAAATCGTTAATGTCATTTTATTTCCAAATTTATCAGTTTTTTAATTATATTTAGAGACTTAATCTCCAAAAATTTTTTAAAACTGTTAAAATTAATTTTGAGGCAAATATTATCCAAAAAAAAATAGATAAAATTGTAAGCATATTCTTACTAGCTGTCTTTGGATCCAGAGAGGACAGGAAATTTTCTAAATGAGTTAAATTTTGAAGTTTTTGCCTGGCAGGAACAAAAATATAATAATAATAATAATAAGCTACAGCAAGTAGGCTTGCAGAGACGACTTACTAAAGAAGCTGCTTTACAGAAAATAGTCTCAGTTATATCATTAAAAATATTACTGAGACTATTTCGTCGGATTATTCAGTTTATTTAAACATATTTCTTAAAGAGTTAAATTAAATTGAAATATAAAATATAAATTATATTGGTCTAAAAAATAGAATCATTGATTGAAAAATGATAAATCAGATTTTAACTTTTTATTAAAGACTTCATTCAAATATAAATAAATTCCCATCTTCTTTTAGGAAATTTTTTTATTCAAGAGAAAACTGTTAAATATTAAAGCGTTTTTATTATTCATAGTAAATAATAAAAGTTTTTGAGTCAAAATCAATTAGAAATAATCAATTAGAACTTATTTTTTTTTATTTTTTCATATTAATTTTGCTAAAAAGTAATTGAATTATTAAATTTTTGAAAATTTACAGAAAAAAAGACTTGCAAGGTTTGAAACCCTTCGGGCTTTTTGAATAATATTTTTGGACGCTAAATTTCAACGATTTTTATTTTATAAATACTAAAAATTTGAATGTCATAATTTATTTCTTATCTTATAAAGCTGATCTTTTATATACTTCTAACTATGTAATTTCAAAAGATTTACAAAAGAGAAAGTTTTCATTTTAAATTTTATTTGAATATTGGTAAAAATAATCAGATTCATTCGCATAATTTGGATCATTGTTTAATTAAAAATTAATCTTTTAATAATTATTATTTTTCAATAAATCTAGATATGTTCATTTGCACTGATTTCCAAAATAGTTCATCTTTTCTTTCAGTATCATAAACATTAACAAATGAATCTTTAGATTCGACATATTCAGTGTGTTAATCGGAAGCAAATGCAACTTTTCAAATAATGTTTCAAAACTAGATCAAGGAAAAAAAAATTCTATTTATTGCTGTTGAATTATTGTTTAATTTTTTGGAACTTCATTACGCAAGCTTTTTAATCCCATGACCAGTTATAAAGCGCATTATTAGAATTTTGCTTTTCAATTCTTTAACTTTAAAATGCTAGTAATTTATTCTGATCAAAGTCTTGAATAATAAAATTATACATTATGGTACATTGAAGTTTATGATTAAATTTTTATGATCTGAATGAAAAATATTTTATTAAAATAGATTTTATAAATTTTCCCGATGAAATTTAATGCATAAATTTATTTTTGAATTTTTAAAAATCTAAGTTCAATCACAAATTATCACTCTACAAAATTATTCAATAAATTTTTTTAACATAATTTTGAAAATTAAAGCACCAAATAAAAAAATAAATATTTAATATTTAATTTCATTTAAAAAATTTTTATACATTTATGATCAATAAATATTTTCATCTTCGACTGATTTCTACAATAGTTTTGTTAGTTCTACAAAGACTTGTTTTTCTTTTTAAACAACTCCAGAACTAAATATCTCTTTTAGTAAAAAAGTTTTTTGAAATTTTCTGAATTGAAAAGATCGAATTGAAACGAACTAAATCATTAGAGTCTGATAAATATTTATTAATGGACGCTAATTACCTGTTCGTTTTAAATACTTAGGCAATATTTAATTTAAAAGAAAAAATTAATTCCTTATTTAAGTCTCACAACTTTTTTATCGTACTTAATTTATGTTTGAACTTATTTAAGTTAAATATGTAATATTTTTTCTTGTTTATTTTATTTTTGTATGTCTAACTTAATTATTCAA
The DNA here is from genome assembly GCA_016802215.1 of Brachionus paranguensis. Lineage (NCBI taxonomy): Eukaryota > Metazoa > Rotifera > Eurotatoria > Ploima > Brachionidae > Brachionus > Brachionus paranguensis. The sequence goes on from JAESIX010000004.1 coordinate 952,700, forward strand.
AAAAATTATTTTCACTAGTATGCTAGTAAATGTCCTTAAGGGCAAGTGTATAGAGACAAGTGAAGTATTTTTTATGAAGAACTAATTTGTTATCATGTTAAAACTATGGCTGTAAATTAAAAAAAAACTTCTATACTAACGAGGTACATCAAAGTTACAATTGAACTCAACCTAAAGTAGGTCGAAAAAATGATACTAATCCATTTCATGTTAGACAAAATTAATATTTGGATCATTTTGTTCTGACTTATTTATTTATAAATATTTATTTTTGTACGTTAAATAAATTTAAAAAAATTAGTTAAATATTTTGTTTAAATTTACAGAAAATATTTTTAACAGTAAATATATTTTATAAAAAACTAAGTAATAATGTGTTAAATTTTGTTCAGTCAATTAAGTATTTTAAACGATTAGGTTTGTTTTTTTATAATACTTAAAAATTGAATAATTATACAAATAGCAATTTTTTTTTCAAATCAAAACCAAAAAATATAATTAGTACTTTTTTAGAAATTAGAAGCTAAACAAGAAAATTTTATTTTTGAGGATCATAAGTATTCAAATGGTCCCATGTAAGTCCTGTTCCGAAACCAATATGAATCGGACCGAAATAAAGAATAGTTGAAATTTCTCAATAAATTCTTCAATTAAAGTTTATTTAAATTTATACATTTTTTAAGTCATTTTTTTTTCAAATCTATTTTACATGTTCGATCTACTTTTTGCTGGATTAATTAATCGAGAATAAAAAATTTTCAATTAAATGATTTACTGGCCCAATTCTTATTATAATTTACATTTTTTTATTTAAATCGCAATTGCTAATTGACTATTTAAAATTACATTATATTTATTTAAAATTATTTAAAAGCGTAATTTTTCGAAAAATTTTAGAGAGCAAAATTTTTTAATTTTTATATGGAACTTTTTTGATGAAATAAAAAACTAAAAATATTTTTTTATTTTTTGTTTTTAATTAATTAATTTTTTGATTTCCAATGATAATAAATTTTATAATATTATCTTGGGAGGTATTCAAAAGCTGACTCAAATTTGTGGTTAACTCTATAAGGATTTTATTCTGTTGAAACCATGTTATAGCAAATTTTTAAAATAGCATGTATTTCACGTGATACTAAATTTCATTTTCTGCAACTAAAATAAAAAATGATACTAATTTTATTTTTATGCTAACAAAAAAAAAAGATAAATATACACATAAGAGAAAAAATTTTTCATCCCAACAAATATGTTTTGTTTAAATTAATTGTTTGTATTTTCTTCTTTAAATTTAATTTCTTCAATTTACAGTGGTACTATGACAACTGTTTTTTACGTAAATTCACGTTATTTACGATTTTAATTTTTACGTAAAATTTGGTAAATTTCCAAATTTTGCGTAAAAATATGTAATTATACAAAAATTTACAAAGTTAAATTTACGTGAATTTACGATAAAAACAATTATCGTAACACCACTGTAAATAGATTATTAATCATTTTTATTGGCGTTGTTGGTTAACTTGAATAAAGAGGCATCTATTTATTTTTGATGGGAAATTAATCACTTGATATAAAATTAATAAATGATCTCAAATTATTTTTTATTTATTCTATTGCCTCAAAAAATAAAAAGAATGATATTTGTTTTCATTCATTAGATTTTTAAAGTGATATAAAGAAGATAAACTAAAAAAACGAAAAGATATATTAATTTTTTTTGTGATCTTATGCTTGCCAATTGGTTTTGATATCGTAATTGAATTCTTCTTGATTTTCCTCTTGATCTTTTTGCTTGAATTTGCAGAACTAACTAAAACTAGATTTTCAGCATGCCCTTTGGGCTTAGATTTCATTCGATTTCTCTATCATGATAAACAATACCAACAATATGTTTACACATCGATTTTTTCTTCCAATTCGGACAAGTACATGTACTTTGTTTCCAATCATCCTCATTAAACTCTATCGTGCAAATCTTTGAAATTTTCGCATAAACATTTTGAAAAATCTATGATATCCTACCTAATTAATTAAAAAGATATACAGTTTTTTGTTATCGCGCTGTAATTAATTTATTTTTTAAGAGAAAAAAAAATGTCACTATAAAAAAATATTTAGACATTATTTAAATGTGTTTTTATTAATAGAGGTGTTAAATTTGCTAAAATTTTTAACTTTCATTTTGAAGCAGTAAAATAATTTTTATATCATCAAAAAATATAAATCTAGAAAAATATTTGCGCGTGAAAGTATTGCCAATTCAAAAATGCTGAAAGCAAACTTCAAAGTGAGTCGTATTTTGAAAATCTATAAGATTATTTTTATAATATTTTTATGCTTAGATGTCAACTGCTTAAATTTTTTTTCATTAATTGGTTTAAATCCTAAACCTCCTAGAGTGCTTGGGAATTTAATACTGATTACTTGCTAATATTTTCTAATATTAGAATATTTCTTCAACTTTCTAGTTTGCTGTTTTTTTTAATTAAGTTAACTACACTTAATAAAATTTAAAAAAGTTTATTAAATAAAAAACGAATAAATTTGAGGTTATGAGAGAATCGAGTAATTATGCTTTAATTTAATGATTGATAGAATATTGACAATTATTTGATAGAACTTTGAACTTTTGGGTACCATTTGGAGGAGGCAGGTTTTTATATCTATTCTGAATAGTTTCTAAATCATATTGAGTAAGAATTTGACCATGTGAGAGGTGGAAAGAAAATATTGATTATTTTCTAAGAGCATTTGTTTAAGTTGATTAGATTTATTTATTTGTTTATCTGTACTGAGCTAATGCTCCTTCAGGATAAAAATATATATAAAAAAAAATTTTAAATAAAGTTAAATAAGATAAAAAAAAAATTTATTTATTTATTTATTTGTTTTCTGTACCAAGCTAGAGCTCCTTCAGAATAAAGTATAAAAAAAAATAAAATAAAATTTTTCAACCCGTTATTATTTGATTCTTTGATGTTGTTGTTGTATTATGTTCATTGTTTGTTTAATTTGACTTATTAGATAAGTGCAATTGATAAACCGATTAAATTTTAGTTTTTATTTCCTTTTAGTAGCAGATACATGAAATTTGGTATCAGCATGGAATGTTAGTTTTTTTAAATCTACAAATATTTTATAAATTAAATTCCAAGTACAGATCACTATGTTTCATAACCCGGTTCCAAAAACGAGCCGGTTTCTCGTCCCTGAACAAAATTTTGAATAACATAGACAAGTTATCTAGTTAAGTAACTCCAATTTAAGTTATAAATACACAGCAACTAGATTAACTAACATAGAAAGCCACCAAAGGTAAAAGTGATTTTTGAAAGTGTTTTCCGCTCAAAATTTTTCAAGAATCGTGCCATTTAAAAATAAATCATTTGTTTTTATAAATAAAAAAATTATGAAATTTTTTTTTTAATTTTTATTTTTATATTAAAAAAATCAAACTTCTACTTGGCTCTCTTCTACTTTGCTTTCATCGCCCAAATCATTTTTCAAATCATTTGTATCAAATTGCTTAATGTCATTCCAATCTAAAAAAGGTGATTTATTTTGTTCAGGGTGTAACCACGGCATGTAATCAGGATTGTGTTTTTTTTTCCATTTATCATATTTTAAACAAGCCTGGTGCATTTTGTCAACAAATTTAGGACCGTAGAGTTTAGTAGTTAGATTAACGATCCAGACAGGCAGACCGCCTGGGTCCGACTGAGAAATAAAGTAGAAAGTGCACGTTCTGGGCGACGTGGGTCTAATCAAAGTTGCTGTAAGATAAGAAATTCCTCGAACTCGGTCAGATTTGGCAGGATATTTGGCATGATTTACAGAGTGATTAAAAATAACTTTGTCTCTGTTCTCGCCATAGTCTTTCCAGCATCGTTGTATGACGAAATCCCGATTTCTGAACGGCTTGGGAAATTTGATCGAGTAGTAAATGATGTCACTATTGGAACTGATTTGGCAGATGTCGGCACTTTTTTCTTTTCGTTCATCCCAATAGTTACAATATTCCTGGTCTTGAACCACATCGTAAAGACACTGTGCCGGGCACTTGTAATCAGCTTTGGCTCTTAACATTTTAAATGGACACTTATCGTTTGATTTTGTGTAAATTTTTACATCCTTTTTGGAGTTTTCCAGGATCCACCCTTCGTCCTGGAGACATAATTGGCGCATGAATTCAAAATCCTCATCGGATGGTATTTTAACTTCACCAAGTTTGTACATTTTATGCTTTTGCGCATAGAAAACAATGACAAACAATTCGATTTTTATATTCCAACAAAGAGTAGTTTTTTTTCTTTTTTAATTAAACAAATTTATTCTAGTCATAATTTACAACAAAAATGATAGGTATTTCAAATTTTTTATTGAAAATTAAAACAAATTTATTTTTTTTATAAAATCATTTCTCTGAAAGGAATATTGTTAAGACTTAAGTTTAGCACTCGCTTAAGTTCATTTTTTCTCGTAATTTGTTAGGATGGTATCCGCAGGTTGAATGTTAAAATTTCAAAAAATAAATATCCTTTTAAAACTATCAGCTTCACTTCATCGCTTACAAAATTTAATTTTTAATTTTCGATCGCTAAAATATTAAATTATGCTTAGATTGATTGGCAAACTAAAGTAAAGTAAAGTAACTTATTTATTTAAAGGCAATGATTAATTCCAGGCAATATAACACAGAAAAAGCAAAAGACGCATTTTATTCAAAAATCATAAAATTTATGAAAAACATTACACTAATATTTTATTCAGAAAATTTTCTAATTAGAAGAAGAATTCAAACATTTTCAACTTTTTTTTAATTCAAAAATTTATTTAATAAAGCAAATTTTGAATTATTAAAAATATCAAGATTAAATGATGATATTTTGTTTCAAATAAAATAAATGCCAAATATTTTTCAGCAAAAAATATTTTCTTTTTCTTTCTGAACAATCATGAAAATTAAAGTCAACTTTTAGCACTCGCTTAAAGGCTGACTGTTTTAAACTCTTCAAAAGTCTTTGCTAATTTTAAACTCTGCTCTATCTGCCTGAAAAAGTAATAATTAAACATCGTTTTTAAGCATTTAATTGTGCAATTAATTGTAGTAGACTAAATTTTTACAATAGATTTAATAAATGAATCAACAATTAACGAAATGGCAGGAATTAAACTCAAAATTATAAAATTTTTCCAAAAGAAAATTTTTAATTTTATAAAATTTATTACCTTTAAGATAAACTTCAAATAGTAAATAGACAAAAATTTAATTTTGGTTATGGCTTTAATTATAATAAGGAAAATTCATAAAATTGAAAATCTCTAATGTCATTTTATTTCCAAATTTATCAGTGTTTTAATTATTTAATTATTTTTTAATCAAAATGAATTTAAAAATTTTTGCCATTTGGGTGCAATAATTTCATTATACAATAAAAATATACGAAATATTTATAAAAATTTTGCTAATTAGTTGTTTTACATATTCTCATTCTATAGCAAATTGAATCGTACAAGAAAATTATTGATAATGATCAAAAAAATCTTTAGTGGATTGCGGTACAATCGTTATTTTTTTGCTTTAAAGACCAGATTTTGAAAATTTTTTTCAATACATCAAGACTAAAAGTTCAAAAATCCTCTAACAAAATTTCTATCATTAACTTAATGTTTGACAAGCAAAATTCATGATATATCGTCAGGCCAAATTTTTGGTGGATTTATTTTTGAAAGTTTCTGATCGATCAGTCGTGTTTTTCGGCTATTCATCTAGACGTAGTGGGAAAATAGTTTTTTATTTTCGTTTTGATAAAAATTGTGACATAGTGAATTTTGGAACATTTTAAAAAATAAAATTTTTAAATTCAAATAACTTGAAATTAGAAAAATATTAAAGCTAGCTTGCATAGTTATTGCAGAGACTTAATTTGGCTCATACAAAGATTGTATCAGTTGATGAATTTTGCAGAACAAGTTTTAGACCTTAATAATAAAATTCTTTTTACTTTAAAATTTTTATGTCCAAAATCAATTAGTTTACGAAAAACAAAATTAAAAAAATTCTTAGGATTAAAAATCATTTTAATTCTTTTAGCTTTTTTCGATGTAATTCATGTGGTCGTCAGTTTACTTTGCCTGCATCCAACACCATTTAAGTTAAGTTCTAGTACTTCTTTTTATTGAGGACGAATAATTTAAGAATAATTTTTAAATTTTATCTTTGATGTATAAAAAAAATTAAAGATTTAGAAAAAATCCGACAAATAAAAAAATTTTTATTAAATTTCTTTAAATTTAACCATTTAATTTTTGAGTCAAAAAGAGATATCTAAAAATTAAATTTGAAAAAAATTCTACCTAGTTCACCCTCTCTAAAAATTTATCTTTTTCATATTTTAAGCTTAATAACTCTAAAAAATGTTTTCATCTGAAAATTAAGCCGTTTTATTTAATAATTACTCTCTTCGTGTGTTATTTCAGATTAAAAATTGTTTTAGATAAAGTGTTTTTTAAGTAATGTCATTGCAGGAAAGTGAGTGTGTGCTGATTAGACTCGATAATGATGCGATTCATTTTAACTGTCAAAATTATGTATAATTTTTTGAATTTGAAAATAAATTAGAACAAAATTTATAAAATTACTATCTCTCTATTAAATAACTAGATCTAATACATAGAGTTATTATATTTTACTGATTTTTAAGAAATGATGAAACAAAAATCCGGTTTTATTTGAGTTAAGATACGAACACGCATCAAATTATCTTAGAAATTGAAAAAAATATCAACTTATTTAGAAAAATCTCTGAAAATTATCTCAATATTTTTTCCCATTTTTTTTCCACTCATATCAAACTATTCCAGATTAAATCAGATGACAGTTATCAAATTTTAAGTTTTAGTAAAAAAAATTACTGCTACGCCAAGAGGATTTTACGCAAAGATATTTTTAAAATTTTACGTTTATTAACGCAAAATTACAAAAATTCCGGTATTCTTGTTTCAAAAAGCTATAATTTTTCGTATTTTTTCTATAATTTCGTTAAAAAATTTATTGTTTCAATTTATCAGCTTTTTTTGTCCAAAAAAAAATTTTCGCAAATAAACGATAATTTACGTATATTTTCGTAAAATCTTCTTGAGGGAGCAATATTGTATATTAGTATTAAAAAAATTATGCTTTTTTTTAATTTTACCGGAAAAAAATGAAACAATTTTAAATAGAATTTATCTAAAATCGATATAAAACAGGAGTGTACATTAGTAAAAGATTCAATTTGAACAATTTTGAATAATTAAGACAAAATAAGAGCGATGGAACAAAAGCAATTTTTAGAACAATGTTATTTATTTTTATTTGAAAAATAATTTGGAGAACAATGTTAATAATTGTTCTAAAGGTGCCAAAAATAAAACAAAAATTATTTAAACTGAAAAATAATTTCAGACATCTAGATTCGAACTTTCAAAAAACTGTTCTTTATTTGTAATTTGGAAGTCTTATTAAAGAAAAATATTTAGAATTTATGTATGGCATTATTTAAATTTCTAGCTTTAAATGTTGATTTTTTGAGACTTTATTTATATAAAATAAAGCTAAAATTCAAAAAAGTAAAACCCTAGATTTGTTTAGAATTTTGTCTAGTTTATTTTAAAATAAAAATTTGGTCTCAAGTGATCCCTGGGACTACATACGATTCAAGTGAAAAAAAGCGTTGTTTTTGGCTGATTTTCATAAATAAAATTGACACACCCTTTTTTAAATAAAATATACATCAGAATGTAGAAAACTTTATGAATATGTATAATTATAAATAATATTTTAATTTTATCATTGAATACCTGGGTTTGAAAGAACTAAAACCTTTTAAGGGTTAGTTATTTTTAGAGCCATGGGTAAATTTTTTTTTTTTTTTAGCTCCACAAAAAAAAAATGAAATTTAAGGTTTCAAAGGACGAATTTCAAGTCAAAAATTAGAAATTCAGATAGCACTTAAGTTTTGAATTTCTGGAACTTAACTCATCATTCAAAGCATTCCCAAGATATTTAACAATCCACAAATTTTAATAAATTTATTTTATAAATTACAGAGGCAAATAATTTTTTGATACCGCTTTTTTTTAATAAAAACATCACTTTTTTAATAAAAACTAATCTAAATTAGTAGCGGGTGCAGTCTGTTTTAGGGAATAGGGGCTTAGGTCAAAGGGATCCGGGGCGAAGTCTTGGTTCACGGTTTGAGATAAGCAGAAGGTTAGAATCTTTTTATTAAATTATTATTAACTTTAATAAATTAGATTTCTTTTTATTGAAATAGGGGTGTTTTTATTAAATTTAGCGAAAAGTTTATCAAAATTAGCGGTGAGGAAAATTATGGGTTTATTTCAAAATGGAATTGAGCTTACGTCCATTTATTCAACAATTAAAAAAAGTTAAAAAAAAGATTTAACAAAAATATTTGAAATGATTTAAAGATAAAAAATCTATTTGCTATAATAATTATTAAAAAAAATTATTTTACAATGGTTGAAATTAGATTTATGAAATTTATTTTCAGTTCAAAATATATTTATGAACAATTTTAATTTTGCTTTTAACACTCGCAGAATAAATTTGTGCAACTAGTGCCTTTCACTCATTTTCATTTTCTCATCATTTTTTCATCGATTTTTATTCCTTATTTTTTCAAGCAGTTTATATTTTTCGTCGAATTTTAATTTAAAGTTTCTTTCTTAAATTTATTTTCAAAATGTAAATTCGTTTTTTGTAAAAGTCAGAATTTTTAAAGTATTCACATCATTGCATACTTTAGACTGTGTGTCCAGAATAAAAAATTATTCAAATAAAAATTTAAATTTTCTATTGAGGCAGTTATTGCATTTAATGCCTTTTTTAGTTTTAAAAGCTTTTAAAGCTCTAATTTTTAATTTATTTAAATTATTTTTAGTTTAATGAATGATTTCCACATATTTATTTGCTTAATTTTAGCTTTAAAATTTTAAAATTTTGAAAGATCACTCGTTTTAGAATATCTATAGCTTTTAACTGGATTTTACTTTATTACCGAATTACATCTAAAAGCAATTAAATCGAATCGAGACTTTTGAGTCCCAGTTCAATTTTTGAGCAATTTTTTTCAATTCATGTTTTTCGTTATAAACAAACGTAAAAAAACACTTTAACTAGATTTAAAACTAGATTTTTGGCATCTGGTTTTATTATTTTTAATTTTAGATAATGAAATTTTGAAAAATGTTGAGAACATTTAGCTGCTGCAAATAGCTAGTGTAATTATAGTAAGAAGAAATATGATTCAAGAGTGTCAAGCAAAAGCAAAAAACTAAAATTAGATTTAAATTATTTCAATTAAATTACATGGTCGGATTTAAGATAATTAAGATGCTGTCAAAAAATTCAAAGTACACTTTGGAGGAAATTTTGAGGAACAAATCAAACAAAAGCCTAGAGTTTAATTGCATTAATTATGAAATCAAGAACTGAGCATTTCGAGTAGCGTGTTTGACTTTTATGATATAATTAAGCCACCTTGCATTGATTGTTTATCTTAGAAACTCTTTCATTTTATTTATCGAACTTATCAAATTTTTTTCATCACTGCCATCAATGCTTTCAGCCTGGCTTGCATTTTATCATGCAAATCATCTCAGAGCCATAAAATTTAAATAGTTTTCGCTGAAAAATGAATGCATGCCGCATACATGGTGTATTATTGAAGATATCTAAGAAATTATGCCACAGCATCAGAACAGCATTCTATAAATAGAATTTGAACGCATTTATCATTATTAATTATAATTTGATAAGATTCATTTGAAAAATCAAAAACTTCTAGGAAGTCTAAGCTGAATAATTATTTTACAATTGCCTTTAAAATGACATTTTTCATTTGTTAAACCTTTAGTAGTTGCATTAGAGCCTAAAATATTGTTTTATCTGAGAATATTTTGGAAAATTGTTGCAATTTTTCTCTATCCAATTTTAATCATGATTAATTTAAATGTTGATAAAAAAATGAGAGTTAATTAAAATAAAGATTTTTTGATTTACGTGTATTTAATGGGAGATAAGAAAAATTAGAGTCAGTGAATTAAATATGATGGAAAATTTTTATCAAACTTTGCTTAGTTCGTATTTTTGCTAAGTGGATTTTGGCTCTAGTTATCTGTTCAAAATCACCTTTAATTATTAAACTTGTCAATTAACTTAAATAATTTTAAAAAGAGCACGCTTCCATACCACATCCATTCTACTAAAATATTCAAAATATGTTCTAAAAATTCTCAAAGGCGTTTTAATTTAAGAGTTAGTTAAAAAATTAATTATTCGTTGTCTTCAGTTCAGTAAAGTTCTTGAAAACAAACGAAGCAGAAAAAATTAAAATAGTTAAGCAAAAATCAGCTCAGTTTTCAACATTCGGCTATTGAAAAATTTAGAAATTATAAATTTCAAAAAGTAAAATTAATAGTAAAAAGTAAACGCAAAAAATTTTTTTGCCAAAAATCAAAATGAAATGAAATGAAATTATCTTTATTTAAAAAAAAATTACAAAAATGTTGTTTTTTCTTATTAAATGAAAATTTAATGTAATTTATAATGATCATTCTTTTAATTGTTTAAAAAAAATAGTTTGAAAGTAGCACAGGCAGGTTGGAATGAAGCTTAGTCCTTCCTTTCAGCCAAATGTCAGTAATTTTAATTTTTTTTAATTAAAAGTTTCTACATTGTCTGAGACAAATTATTTTTATTTGTTAATTAATCATAATATTTCTAAAGGGTTAGATTTATTTTTAAATGTTGGTAAAAATTCGTTTAAAAACCGATCACTCATTAAAAAGTTTAGGTTTGATGGATTCTATTAGTAATTTTACTTGTAAAAAATGTTATGCATCTAAAACACAATTTCTGTCATCTTTTTGAAATTCTAAAAGACTTATTAAAATTAGAATTTAAGAAGATAATTGTTAAAATATGATTCAATTATTTTATTTTTATCTATTTTTGATTCATGAATTTTTTTAAATATTTTATATATTTATATATTTTTAGGTATGGTGTGGGGTTAAAAATTAGGATAAAATAAAATTTAAATAATGATTAAAAAAAGCTAAAAAGCTTAAATCAAACAAAAAAATTTATCTTAGATAATGGGGTGTTATAGATTTTAAGAAATTTTATATATTATTACCAATATGATAGTTTTTGGTTCTTTAACATGCTGAAACTCGTATAAGTGCGTCATATGGGAATTTTTTTAGATTCGTAAGGCTCAAATAATGGCTAGACATAGGCAACTTGAAGTTCATGATCATGAACATATGATCAAAACTTAAATAATTAAAATCTAAATAAAATCATGAAACAAGATTTTTTATTTTTTTAATTAATTAAATATTAAATGTTTAATATTTAGTTTAAGTTATATGTTTAATAATATATTAATTTAATTTAATTGATTTATTTAATTGATTTAATTGATCTTTAATTGATTCTCCTAAAATCTTTATTTAAAAATTTTAAATACAAAATTAAAACCGACAGTGAGCTATCCAAATTATGGCTCAAAAAAACGCTCAAAATGATATTTTAATATATATTTAAATATAAAGTTAAATTTTTTATTTCAAAATTTTAAATATTGATTAATATTTAATTTTTACTTAAGATAAAAAGTAATATGATTTTTTTAGTTAAAGATTTAAAATGTTATATTTAATAAAGTTTAGTTATTTATTTCAAAAAATTGAAAAAATTTTTTTTTTAAATATAAGACTTATACTTTTGATTTTAAATTTACATTTGATCATGAACTTCAATTTCATATTAAAACGATACTAACATTTAATAACAACTTCAATTTGCGCTTTACAAATAGTATTTGTCTGTTTTCTTAAATATTGATATTTAAGAAATTATTCTTTTATTTTATTCTAATCAAAATGGTTAGCGTAAAATTAATCAAATTTTATTAATTTTTAATTTAAGATTTAATTTGAATACTTTTAAGCGTAATTTAAATAAATAAATAGTTAATCTGTCTAAAATATCCTGTTGATTAATTTTGAAATAATTTTTTATTTATTTAATTTTTAAATTAAAATAGTTTGGGTAAGAATACGGACAGTTTGGAATAGTCATTAGCGTCCATTTAAAGTCTTTGTTGAGTGTTATTAGTAAAGAAGCTTGAATTTTTTTTCTTTTGAAAATTTAATCTAAACTAAAATAATTTTATTACACATCACAGAAAATGGCGAAATATTGTATATTTTACAAATAAATTCTAAAATATATGTCAGAAATGCTTCCAAATATTACAGTGCCATTCTGCTCGAATCTTTTTTTTAATTTGTATTTGAATTAAAATGTATCAAGACCACTAGGCTAAATCAATTTCATTATTTAGCTTAAAATTAGCATATTTCTAATTTTGGAAAAATAACTATCGGGTCTATCTCTAAAAATATCTTAATTAGACAGTTTAAGTTAAAGATGAAATTTGAAATAAATTATTTTTCTTTACTCAATTTTACTTTAAATTTTTTAAAAGTTTTAAAAAAATTTATTTTAATTTTTAATTATGTTAAATAACCAGAAATAAGTCTGCTTAAAAATTTGAAAATTAATTTATTTAAAAAAAGACAAAATATGCAATCGTGAATTATCATTTTTGATTGAAATTTTTGCACATCAACGATTAATAAAATTTTAATAAATAAATTATGTCAGAACAGAAAAGTTTCCATCATTCAAAGTATCAAATTTCATCGTATCTTTTGAAGATGAGACATGCATCTTAGAGATATTTAAAAATAGTAAGGCTATCCAATTTGTTTGCGCACTTAAGAACAGTCTTTATTTAATTGCCATTTAAATGGCATTTCTTTATTTACGCATTTTTAAAACAGATTTTAACCAATTTAATTATTTACCATTATTAAATTATAATTGAAAAAATCTTGAAAATAATTAAACCTTTTTCCTTGCAAATAGGTTCCCCCCTAAAACGCCTCGATAAAGCAAACTTCTATGCATCATCTCTAAAGTTTCGTGATATATCATCATTACATCCATATTAAATATCTTATAATTAGATGATGCTCGGGAAGCTAAGGTGCTAAATTATTCAATAAAGTCACGATTTTAGGTGCGGCAATTAATCAGATTTAGATATCACAAGTTTTATGTAAAAAAAATTAAATTTTAATTTTTAATTAATTATTTTATGAATTTTTTGCAAAGTAGTAAGATTCATTTAGTATTAATTTCTTAATTTTCAGAATACTATATCAGTTTCATATTAATTCTTTTTTATTTAATTTTCTGTATTAGATTTGTTTGGTTTGAGTTGACTGAGCATGGTTTTCTGTAAAATAAATAAGAAATAGCATATTTTTAAAAAAAATGTTCTTAATTGCATGGCTTTAAGATTGAATCTAAATAAAACAGTTTTCTTTTAAGGAATTGATTTTATAATTAAGAAATAACTTAAAAGAAACTGAAAGTAAGACCTAATATCATTTCAAACTGCCTAGGAGACTTAACAATATTTTTCAGAATTAAATAACTAAATAATGGAATAAAATGGGAGAAATTTTCGAATCCAAAAAGATACGTTAGAGTGCATTTAAAAAAATCTTTCAATCAAATTTTCGAGATTATTAATTTAATTAATTAATTTTGTGAGTTAAATTTGACGGAGAAAGAGTGATTTTTTCAAAAAAAATGAACAACGATCATTTTTTGTAAATTTTTTAAGTTAAAATTTGAGGGCAAACAAAAGATTCGAATAGAAGGTTTAAAGAGCATTCTAAACAGTCAGTGAACGATCTAAAATGTATTAATATTATTTAAAAAAATAAAAATCATTTCTAGAGTGTTAACAAAACTTTAAGAATGCTTCAAAAACAAGGGATATTTACAGCATAGTTTGTAAATTTTTTAATGCAGAGAAAAATCAATTTAATTTTTTCAAAAAAGTTAGGGTAATTAAAAAAGTGTAATTTATTTTAGGTTTTTTTTAAAAATCAATTATCATAATGAAAATAAAAAACAAAAATCGAAAATGCAATAAAAAAATATGTAAAAGTTTAATATTTAAAGCGACTGCCTTTCTTGGTTATTCTTGGTTTGAAATCTAATTACGATGCTTACTAACAATAATTTCGTGAGACCTGATTTTTAAATTGAAAGCAAATTTCAGATAGTTGGTAATGGGATCCTCTAATTTTTCTCCTTATTAGGAGGCTTTTAGGGTTTACCAGAGCAGTCTCTTAACTTTCAAGACCATTTTATTGAAATAATTTTTTTTTGGTTAAAGAGGCACATTTTGGTGATAAGTTCAAAAGTTTGGATGTTAAATTCAAATTTTTCTCTCCAATTTTAAGCAGAAATCTTATCTACCATTATATTTGCTTTGTTACGGATTTTTTCTCTATTTCTTTGACAATATCGAGATTTTTTGTTTGGGTTCTTAAGAATAATGATTAATTAAAAGAGAGTATTTATTATAAATAAATTTAAGAGCTTTTATGTTCGGAAAAATATGGCACAAAAGTACGGATTAGCGAAAAATATAAACTTAAATTGATTACAATCTTGATTAAATTTGAATTTTTTAACTTCTGCAATATGGTTAACAACCAATTGATGATGAATCCGAAAAAAAGCTAATATTAAATTTAAAAACTACCTTTTTCAATTTTTTTCTTAAATAGCTTAAATCTTTTTAATTGATATAAGAAGAAAATTGAATTAAAGCATAAATTTGCAAAGAAAAAAGATGACCAAATTATTTTTTTGTAAGTTCCTTCAGATAAATTAAATTTGACTGAATTATTTTGTTAATTGCTTAAATTTTGTTTAAATGCTAATTTAAAAAAATTTTGTTTGTTTTACAGCTTAGAAAAACGCCGCAAAATAAATCTTTTTTTAGTTATTTCAGCGTTTTAATGTTAATGAGGTTTGTATGATTCAGATTTAATTATTCAAATTTTCGAAAAATCTTGCTCGAACTTTAAAACTGATTAATTTTAGTCGCTCATAAATTTATTAAAATAATAAAAAAAATTAATTAATCGTATAAAGTTTAGATAAATAGAATTAATCTAAGCATATTAGATAAAGAGAAATAAAAAGTTGCTTTTTTCGATGTTTTTTTTCTCAAGAATACTTTATTTTAGAATTTTTTATTGATTGCTTAATACACAGTTTTTGTATCCCGCTTAGAAATTAACTTTTAAATCAGATTAAAACTAAAATAAGTTAAAATATTTTGTATGATTTAGATTTTAAAATTTGAAAAAAAAATTCCACCCTATTGATTAAATTCGAAGAAATTAGCGCTTAAGGCTTTTTTAAAATGCATTTAAGAGTTCGTTTTTGAAAAATAAAGTCTGAAATTATTTCACAGTATTTTTAAAAATAGCGTCTTTTAGTAATTTAATTTTTTAAATTTGAATTTAGATTAATCTCACCTATCTATTAATTAAAATATCAATTAATTGTTTTTAAATTCAAGCAAACTAGCCATGATAGAACATTCTAATAAATCTCTCAAAAATAAAGATTTTGTCTTTGATTTAAGTTTTAATAAAATTTAAATCAAAGACTTTTAATCTTTACGAATTTGATGCCACACACAATTTTATTTGAAAATACGGTATTTAAATTCTAAATAGCAATCAAAACGAATTTAAAAAATAACTAAAAGATAATTACTCTATCTTAATTATGTACTAGAAATCTAGTAATTAAGAATTTATTACGCATAAGATATTGATAACTAATGCTTTATACTGATATGATATTTTATTTACATGATATTATTATTGAAGCAGAAGGGCAGGAGTAAATGAAATATTTGTACCGATTTGTGCGAATCAAGCTAAAAAATTTAAAAGAACTATCATGATTTTTTAATGAATCATTAAAAGAGTGTTTGTGATTTGAATCCTTTTTTGTTTTGCTATCTTCTCCATAGCTTAAAAGATTTAAAATTGATTACAAATTTAGATATAGTGTCAACGAGTATTGGTTTCAAGAGTGAGTTTGTGTTAAAGCAAAGGATCGATGATATGAAACTATTATTATTATAAACATGATTTAGCCATATTAATATGTCTAATAAAAAACTTGATGGATTAAACTTTATAAAAACAAGTATATTTAAATTAGTTCTTTAATTTTGACAATTCAAAAAGTATTTCTAATTATTAATGAAAAT
This sequence comes from Brachionus paranguensis, assembly GCA_016802215.1. Lineage (NCBI taxonomy): Eukaryota > Metazoa > Rotifera > Eurotatoria > Ploima > Brachionidae > Brachionus > Brachionus paranguensis. The sequence goes on from JAESIX010000004.1 coordinate 968,947, forward strand.
ATTTGATCAAACTTTAAAGGGTTAATTTTGAGAAATTCAAAAATTTGATTTACCTACATTTTGGGGACATTCTTGAATTTACATTTAATTTATCCGCTTAAGGAATAACCTAGTAAAATTAGATTAAATATACAAATTAAAAGAATAAGACTATAGAAAGGAAAATTTAATTTTTTTTTAATTTAAGGTGGGTATTTCGTTATAATAAAGAAGAAAAAGAAGAAAAATGTTTTTTAAAAGACTTGAATTTTTGATTTTTTTTCATAGAATTAACATTTTAAAATCAATTAAACATAATTTTATTTTACTATAATATGAGTAATAAATATGCAGCTTTTAAATTGAATTGTTTTTTTTTATTGTTTAAATTTTAAATAAAAAAGGACAAGTTTCTGATTTAAAAATAAAATTTTTTTGATTTGTGTCCAAAAGGCTAGATTGTCCAGCTTTAGATTCCGATTTGTCTAATTTTATAATTAAATGTTCAAAAATGATGTTAAATTATAAAAGCTAAGATTTTTTTGTTTAAGCCAAAAAAAAAATTTAAGCTAATTTATTCTCAAAAGTTAAAATAAAATTAATTAATGAATGGGAATTCCTAGATGTCTAGGTTTTTCACAATGCAAGGAACAATTCGATAAGAAATTTGGTATCATTCTCTGCTTGTTTTATTTTAGTAATTTGTCTTTTTGTTCATAAACTTTTTGATTATCTCCCATACCACATTTCAGAGAAGCATAGATGAGATTTTTAATTAGAAAAGAAAGAAAGCTATAAATATTACAATGTATTAAATTAAATGATATACGACAAAGAAATCCACAAAAGAATTCAATTATTAAAATTAGGTAATTTTATTATATTTAAAAAAATTATCTTTTATTTTTTCTAAAATATCATTCTTATTTACAAGCATTTCATTTAAAACTTACATTTATTAAATTTATTAATTCAGGATTTAATAAAAACACAACAACTAAAAACTAGATATTTTTAATATCTATTCATAATTTTTTATTTTTGTTAACAACTGGATTTGTGAATTTGGTAAAAATAGAACCGAACCTAAACAAACAATAACAATAAAGAAAAATAAATAAAGATAATTAATCTAATGTTCAGAATTCATTACTTGCCATCATTCGCTTTTGCATTATCTCTATTTTCAAAGTATTAAATCTCAAAATACATTAGGGGACCAAAATTATATAGCTCTCGCCGTACTTGACGACAAATAGCTAGGAAACTATTAGGCATTTTTCCAAAATAAATTTAATAATGAAATATGTTCATATAAAAGCAAGTCTTTTAATTGAAATTTTGTCGAAGTCCATTGAAAATCATCAATCGGTTTAGTACGTGATATAGCTTACAAAACTCACAATCTAACGAAGGTAAGTGAGATAAAATTTTTTTTAAGTAACTTATATTTAAAAAATATATAAATAATTTAAAAAAATTTAAGCATGAAAATAAAGTAACATAATTTGTTTATTTTATATTTATAAAGATTCATTTTTGGTAGAGAAGTTGGTAGTTTTTTTGAGAAAAGAGACCAATGAGTTTGTTATAATAAAATAAAATAAAACGATATTTATATTCATCTAATTATTTTATTGATATTTATTTTGGTTTATTATATAGAAGAGCTACAAAATTTTTTTTTTAAGAAATTAGAAGAGTTTATTTTCGAATGCATTATTTTTAGTTATTTTAATAATTTTTTATTTTGGTCAAATTACTTAATCTATGATTTTGTTTTCAAGAACAAAATTTATATTTAAATTTTATATTTTTTTACTAAAAAAATCATTTTTAAATGTAAACAACTAAAAAATTATTCTTTTATTTTTCAAATGAAATAAAACAAACTTTAATTATGAAATAAACAAATACTGTTTTTGTAGACTGTCCTTCTTTAGAAATAAAAACTTTTTAGTTATATCTATCAAATTTTAACAATAAAATATAGCTTTGTAAAGAAGATCTTTGTGTCTGGAAATCTTTCGAGATTTTTAAGAATACCACATTTTTATTGCAAATGAAAGAATCAGCAATTTCTTAGCAAAATAAGCATAAATAAGCATTTCAAGGATGTTTCATGAAGCCTTGCACTTCCATGATAAAAGATTATTTAATATAAGAAATGTTTAAGGCTTTTTTTTTATTGTTCATTTTGCTTTTTCAAAAAAGCTATTTTTTAATTTTAAAATTTTAGTTGGTTTGATAGGTCAGTTTAATAAAAATTTCTTATGAAAAAAAAGATGCCTAGTTCTTATTTATATTGAATATTATTAGTAAATTTTTTTATATCAGTTACAGTTCTAACACTAGAGATTTGCTTTATTTTATTTTTTTAATTTTTATTTTAGATTAGATTAAAAATAGATTAAAATTTTTCTCTAGAAGTTAAAAATTAGACCTAAAAACGCTTAGAGGGACCGCAGAAATTGTAAACCGCAAGTTGAGTAAAAGGGAAGAAATTCAAGAAATCTATTCTTGTTATAGCTATATTTATAGCAAATTAACTTACAGTAAAATATAGAAACATCATTAAAAGTTACTTTTTTAAGAAAATTTAAATTTGAAAAATAATGAATTATATAACTATGTGCGGTTTTAAAATTACCTTATAATAATATCATCGAATAAAAATTGAAAATTTTGACTTTTTTACAAAAGAAAAAGACAAAAAATTGAATGAGACATTCAATTAAGTTAATGATTTAATCATTAAAAATCTTAGATAGTTAAAAAAAACTATTGTTAATTTTTATTTTTCAAAATTAATATAAATCAGCATAATATTTTTTATATCTTTAAAATACTCTTTTTGGGGATATATTTTTATTTTGAGTTTTTATTAGCCTTTTTTATTCGATTCTAGTTTTATTGATATGAAATTGAAATATTGATAAATAAATGTATTGATATTTGAACTCTTTTTTTTTCAAATTTCGTTCTTTTTTGCAAATTTTTCTATTTTTCTACAAAAATGCCGACCTTTCAATCCCGAACAAGTTTTGTCAATCGAATTTAGTTTCCGCTTTAGGTCTATTTTAAATGTTTGAAAGCTCGTGATAAAAATCAAATATAATCAGAAAAAGGAAAAAATTATATGCATATTTTGGTTAAATAAAGTTGATAAGAGAAAGTTTTTAAGATATCGAAATTTCATCTTTGAATTATTTAGCTCATAAATTTCTGTTAGAAAATTGAAAAACATTCAAACCAGTTAGTTTCAATGGCTTAAAGCTTAAATTCAATTTTCAATATTTTATCACTTATCGAAAATAAAACATTGAAATTACAAAAATAATGTATATTTTATTTATTTACAGCCTTATAGGTAATAAAATAATTCATGGATAGAATTAATTTATATCTTTTGGAGAATGTGAGTATTTGAAAATTACATTAACAAGTATTCATTATTTTAAGTCAATTAGATATTTATGGAATACAAAAGGATTAATATTAATACTCGATATTAAATTTTTATATGTGATTTTTTCAATTAATTACGGACTTTTTTTAATTCATAATTCCGGCTATAAGCTAAATAATAAAAATTTTCAAATAATTTCAATAAACATTTAAAAATTTACCTTTGAAATGGCTCTTGTTTACCTGTATTTTAAAAATTTATTTTCTCGTCTAAAAATAACTTATCCTGACTAAGCAAGTAAAAAATATTTTCATAAATTTAGTGCCAAAATTTTGTTTATTTAGAAAAAATATTCAATTTTAATTTCTTTATTTTTATTTGAGTTTTTTTTCTACGTTTAATTATTTTTTAGTGGTAATAGGAAATTAAATTACAGATGCACTATAAATTTTTATTAAAGAATACAAAAATTAAAACTGAGTAAGCACAGAGAATTTTATTATATGATAAAATAAATATTTTAATAATTAAACGATTAATTGAAAATTTTTGTTTTTTCATTAGAAATAAATAAAATTTATTTTTTATTTGGAATTAAAAAATGTTTCAATGAATTTTATAATATTGTGAGAAAGTTGTTATGAATCAGAATTATGTTTTATTAATACAATTTATCAATTTACTGTAAATTTTATTGTTATGATCTTTTTTTAATCTTTAATTTTTTAATTTTTTATCTTATTGAATTTAATGAATGCAGAATATAAGATTTGCATCATTTTTCTTTATGATTAATGTTTATACTTTAGAAAATTATATATCTTTTGTGACTAATTTAATTCAATTACATAATAGAAAAATTTTTTCTTGATGAAAATTAATTTAGTTATCAATTATGTTCCAAAAAAATTTTTATATTTTAAATCTATCTTCTTCACATTTAGTTTCAGATATCTTCTTTAACGTTATTTAAAAATCATAACAAGATTTAAAACTATCAGAATTTTTTTATAGCTACTTATTTTGTGTAAAGATGTTTTAAAAAGGTGATATAATTTTATTTTAATGAAAGATCAAAAGTCAAGGAATATTTAGTATTATTTAAATATTTTTTTAAAACATGAAATTATCAATAAAATGATTTTATTGCTGAAAATATCCAGGTTATAATAATTAATTTTCAAGTAGCAAAATAATTTATTAATTTCTAATTATAATATATTTCAATTTTATGGATTAAATTTCTAATTTATTTTTTTACAGGTCGTCCGTTTTTTTTGTGTCAAACATAATCTACTCAATCAACTTTTGTGGGGAATCTTCTAAAGATTTATCTATTACTCTTTGATAAAAGTACAATGTCATTTCGAATTTCTTTTCGCTATCTATTGGAAAATTCTGTTTCGAACATAGACTACTTGAATTAAAAAATTAAAAGAATAAAAGGTGTTTTGATTCAATTGGGGAAAAGTCATCCCTTTACATTTTAAATTAAAATTAAATTTTTTTACTATTTGTATGACAAATTTGATTTAAATTTACTCTTTAGATTTGAATATTATAAGCGAATAAAAAAATTCCTAAAAAGTAATGAATTCAGTTTAATAGTTTAAGATTTAAAATTTGTTTTCTTAAGCTTTTTAATATTCAACACAATCGAACATTAATGTATAGATAAAATTGTTTGAAATGTATTTTTCAAGATCAGTTTTTTGTTTATTTTCTAGTCCTCTCACAACACTAGTTAAAATGAGTAATTAAAATTTAATTTATTCGAATTGTCGATCTACTCATGTAGAGTGAGAAAATTTTTTTTTCAAGCTTTAAAATTTAATCAACAGCCTACCTTTGCCACTGAAAAGCTTGCATAAAATTCGTCAATTTATAAAATTTAAAAAAATACTAAATTTATCCTGAGGAACTTTTATTAAAAGATTCAAAGTTATTCAAAATTCATAATTTCGGTCTCATAATTTCGATTAGTTTTTTTTATTTTAATTTATTTTTGTTGAATTTTTATATTAAATAAATTCTCGGCCGCAGCGTTCACATGAAACTGACTTTTTACCGTTCCATGTGGGCATGATCATGGCCATATGAATTTTTTGCCGTTCCAGGTAGTATTCTTGCGGCCAGATGAAATTTATTATTTATTCGTCTGTTAAGTCTGTTTTGAGTTTTAGAGATTCTTCAAATAGTAATAAAGGAATAAAAAATTAAGGATAAAAAGAATGCTCAAAAAATTTAAAAAATTGTAAAAAAAAACAAAAATAAAAAAATACATTTTTCAAGTTAATTTTGATCAAAATAAGGAGCTATAATTAGGAAGCAATTACACAAAAAGGTGTGGTATTCAACGTGTATTGTGCCGAAACATTCTCTATATTCGTTACCAGCCTTACCACTAATGGAACTGAGCAATCGAGTGCTGTTCAGATATACTTATTTTTCACAGTTGAGTCTGAAGTTAAAACTTTATTTTTAATCGTCGATCGTTTGTCTAAAAGTTAATCTTTGGTCAAATTTAATGCCTAAAAATTTGATTTCCATTTTATTTTCAATGATGTCGCCATAGACTCGCAAGTCATAACTTGTCTCGGGTTTGGTTGACTATGAGAAAGTCGTGTAGCAAGATTATTCCACTTGGATTTTCATTTTCTATTTACTTGGCCATGGCTCTATTTCTGTAAGATAGTCATTCATTTTTTTCTAATCGGCCTCTTTTTTTAAATATGAAAAATTTTGCTAAATCATCTGCAAATATTTTATTATACCGTTTATGAAAATACTAAAAAGAAAGGGTTTAGGTTTAGAAAGGGTTATGAAATTTGTTAATCTGCCTTTTGGGTTTTAGAATTGATCAAAATCTAAACTTTTCAAAACTTGCTTTTAGTATCTCATTAGCTGTGAATAAAAAGTAGCTTATTATTAAGAGACTTTCCTATTTGTCAACTTCTGTGAAAATACAGTTTTTTAAGACCTTAAAGATTGAAATTAAAGAAAAATGACTCAAGAAATTGGAATTATAATTAAAGGAATAGTGAAAATCTGATTGAATCAGCATTAAAAATAGCAAATGCTGAAAAAATATTTGAATTTTTTTTACTGATAAAAATAAAATTTTATAAACAATTTTTTATTTATTTTTTATTTATAAAATAAGCGCTAATCGGTTTTTCATTACAAGAGCACTAACTTATTGATTAACCTAAATGAGATAAGACCTTCGTGCCAAACCTTATCGAACGCTCGACTTTTTGATTAGATTTAGATTGACTCGGGAAGATTTTTAGGAATTAGATTATGTATTTGATCTGGGCCGTCTTTGAGTTTATTAATTGCTAATATTAATTCAAAAATAGAAATAAGTCAAAGGAATTAGATTTATCTTTATTTTTGAAAAAAATCAAGAATTTAATTTTTGATTTCTTTGTATGATTCTTATTTTTGGGTTTCGATAGTATGGCTGAAGGTTGATGCTAATTTCTGCCGTTCCAAATATTTATAGTTGCGGCCAAATGAATTTTTGATCGACAGGGAGGCCAAAAGACAAAAATCTAGAATTGTCTTTTAAAAAATTTAAGTCATGATTTGACTTAAAGCTTGAAAACAACTCTGGTTTTAAAATCAGAACCGGTTTACCAGCGCTAACTGTAATTTAAAAAAAACTAGGGTTAGTTGTTTCAGCATACTAAAAAATCATTCCATCATATCAAATAATCTTTTCAGCATACTGGAATTATTGACATATTTTTTTGCCTAAAAACATAAATAATTTAATAAAAATAATTAATTTCACATCATATCCTTATCAAATTGGTAATAAAATGTAAGAAATTCGTATCAAAATTTTCCATGGTCGAGTACTTCAATGATTGCAAAAAAAAGCATAAGCTAATGAGTGTAAATTTAAAGTTTGGAAAAGTTTAAACATTTTTTAACTAAATCCTAATTTTGAAATTAGTAATAGAATATATTGGCAAAAAGCGTGGTAGCTAAAAATACTTCACAAAGCAATGTTAAAGGAATAATAAAAGCTATGCGTGTAAATTTTGATTTTGCTTTTGATTTTATTTTGTTGAAAAGCTGTGCTGAAAAGTTTACTTTTTGACTAAATTTTTTAAAACTTTAATTTTTATTTTCTAAAAAAAATGACTAAGATAACAAAAATTTAGTATGTTAAACAGGAACGGAGATTAGATAAACATAAATAATGTGACTAATACATAAATAATATTTTATTCAAAAAGAGAAAATACTCATATAAAAATTTCCTAATCTGTGAATTAGACAATTTCATAAACATGAAAAAACACATAAAAATTATTCAAATAAATTTGTACATTCTGGATAAAAACAGTCCTTATTAAACTTATGGAATATTTATCTAATAAATATCCATAAAATTTTTCTAAGTCAAAAATCTAAATAATTTATCTTTAATTATCTTTTTTGAAATTTCATTGAAGTATTTATGTTTTTTTTTCACTTTTAAGGAAGTTAATTTTGAGATTTTTTTTATGTGTTGTTTTTTTTATTCACTTTTTTTGTGATTATTTAATCTTTGCCCGTTAAACAGGATATTATGATTATCAGCATTTAGTATGTTTAAAAATTAAAGTATGTGGAAAAGATTTACGGGTATACTGAAAATAATTTTAGCGAAGATTTCTAGCTATGTTTATAAGTACGTTCCAAAAAATGACGACTTCTTTTGACGAACAAGTTAATTTTTTCTATTGAATATAAATGATTTTTATAGAATAATGTAAAAATTTTTTAACCTAAAAATTAATTTTTTTAAAGAATAAAATGTCTAGATATAGAATATGAAAATTTTTCTTTGAATGTATAAATTAAAAATTTTAAATCTACAGATCAATCAATATATCATATTAGTGTATCATACATTTGTGCTGAGGAAGTTAAAGATCTTGAATTTTTTATACTATAATAAGACGTGTTTTATTCTATGAAAGTTTATTAATACTAAAATCACTTAATTTAATGCGATTTTTTTTTCCAATAAGAACTAATTCTTTATCCTTATAAAATTTACAAAAATGCTACGTTTAGTTTCTTATTATCAAATTATAAAAGGCCGAAAATTCTACAATTAATAGTAATAATAATAATATAAGTTTATGGCTATATTCTTTGGTTTAACCCAAAGATGGAACGCAGTCATCTGCATTATAATAGCCGTTAATACAGTTCTTTAATTAAAAAAATCGATACCACAAAATTTCGAATAAAATACCCCAAATATTTTTATTTTTTCCCCAAATATTAAATAAATTACCCTATTATTAAGGTTATACATAAAAATTAATTAATACTAAATTAAATAGAAATCCAATATTCTTAACTTGACACTTTTAATTAAAAAATGATAACTAATTTAAGAAAAATTATCTGAATTTTGTAATAAAAATAAAGTAATGTGCCGCGTTTTGTTTTTTCCAAAATTTATGAAATTTACGTAAATTCACATAAGTAAAAAATCATAAATTTAACAGATTTTACATATGAAGTCTTTTAGTCTGAAGGAGCATTAGCTAGAAACAGATAAAAAATAAATATTATTAATTAGCTTTTAAAATTTCTAGTTCAGTAAGTATCTGAAAAAACCGAAAAGTAAATTTAAAAACATAAAGCACCACCCAACACTAATTTTACGTAAAATTACCTAAAATATTTAATTTAGACTATTATTTTTTAAGAAAAAGTGTCAATAAGTTAAAAAATTGGATTTCTATTTAATTTTTTTATTGTATAATCTTAATGATTGGGGAATTTATTTAATATTTGGGGAAAAAAATAAAAAAATTCGGGTTATTTTATTCAATTTTGTGGTACTCGAAATAAATTTCTCAAAAATTTGTCTATTCTATTCGATTCGATGAAAAAATTTAATCAGACTGTACAATTTTTAACTAACTGTTTGATCATTGTATATTCATTTCTTCTTGTGTTATAAAATTTTTGACTCGGTAAAGAAAAATTTGAAACGAAAAATCATGTGTTAATTTTGGAAAAAAAGCATGAAAAATTAATTTTTTATAATTTATAAATAGATATAGTGAAAAAAGTAATTATAAGTAATTTATAAAATTCTATTTTCTTTGGCGATTTATTCTTTTTTATCTAAATTTCTGATTGCATCACTAAAAATACAGAACCGAAAAATAATTTTTCGTAATGTTCCTAAAAAATTTATTTCTTTTTAATTTTCTGTTGCATAATAAATTCTCAATTCTCTATTATTTTTTCCCGAGTTTGAATAAAGTTATTGAAATCAAAAATTTCTTTTCAAAAAAGGGCAAAATATTGAATTAGATGATCCTAAACAAGAATTATTTAACAAATGTGATGACAATAAAGATGAAGAAGGTCAGTAAAAGCTTAGTAAATGCTGAGAAATTTTTTTTACTAAAATAAATGAATTTAAAATACACATTTCACTAATTTGGTAGATTATTTTTTTTGTCAAAAGCCAAGACCAAATAGGAAATAAATGCCATCGCTTAGAATGCAATACAATTAGCCTTCTTCATTTTTTAATATAGAGAATTGAGCTAAATCAAAAATTTGTTAATTAAAATTATTATAAAGAATAAGAATTTTAAACATGTAATTTATAAAAATAAAATCATTAAGTAAAATTAGTGATAAAATCAGAAATTAGAGTTATTAAAAATTAAAACGCCTTTTTTTTTACTCTTTTTTACTTTTTTACGAAATTTTCATTAATTTACTTAAATTTACTTTTTTCGTTATATTTATTAATAAATTATAAAAAAATAATTTTTCATGTAATTTTACCAAAATTAACACATAATTGTAGAAATGCTGGCCCTTTTTAGTTTTACGGTACTAATTAGTAATTTTACGTTACTTTGCCAATAAGACACTAATTGTAGCAGTACAAAATATTGGGTTTTGTGAAATTTGGTACAAAATAAAAAAATAGAACAAAATTTAATGCTAAAAAAGCTTATAACTTTTTTTCTAAAGGCTTTTAATTTGATCTGTAAGCGCAACAAAGTGCAACATACTTAGTTGCACCAATAGTCAAAGTCTGCTAATGATGTGCAAACTCTCTGCAAAATGCACTATAGCCAAATTTGTCCTAATTTAAATTATGCTAAATTTGCAGAGTTTTAATTTGCAGTGTTTTATTGCTGGTAATAGTGCAACTTTGAATGTTGCACTATGTTGCATTTACAGAGCTTGCTTTTGACTTTTAAAAGAAAAGTTATAAGAATTTTTAACTTTTTGTTCTGTTCTATTGTACTAAATTTCACAATACCAAAATATTGTTTATATTCTAAAGAAAAAAAGATTTTTTTATTTATTTTATTTATTTATTTGTTTTCTGTACCGAGCTAACGCTCCTTCATATTAAAAATATAAAAAAAAAATTAATTAAAACAAAGTTAAATAAAATAAAAATAAAATATAGTAAAAATAATTTTTTAAAAAAAAGAGGAAAATATTAAAAATAGATATAATGAAAATAGAGAGTTTTAGGATACATTACATATGTTTAATTATCTGATGGCTCAGGTAAAAAAGAAGAAATTGTTATGCAGCAATTACACAATGGAGTTGGATTTTCGATATATCTTATTTCGAAACCCTCTCTATATTCTTCCACCAGTCTGACGACCAGTGGAACAGAATGACTCAATCCTGCCCTGACATATCTCTCACTCAATTCAAAAAGTCGATTTGAAACTGTTAGTAATTTGAATTTATTGAGGGCCTCTTGATGCATAATATTGAAGGGGGTATCATATTTTAGATTCAAAATAGATCGGACTGCTGAATTTTAAATTACTTGTACTTTTTTAATGTTGGTTTCTGAAAATGAGTTTAAACAAGGAAAAGAATAATCTAATATTGACTCTATCAATGATTTGTATAGGTTTCCTAATGTTTTGGGTTTCAGACTCCATTTTTTATTTGATAGATATTTTATTATGTTAAGTCTTAAATTACAGCGTTTTTTAAGTCATCTACCATTGGGCCAAATGTAAGTTTTGAGTCCAGCGTAATTCCTAGGAAATTAACTTATTCCTCACGATTTAAATTATTCACTTAAATTTTAAGGTCTAAATTGATTTTGAAATGTTGGCCCTTTTTAGTTTTACGGTACTAATTAGTAATTTGCCAATAAGAGACTAATTGAAGCAGTAAAAAATATTATTTATGTGAGTCTAAAGAAAATATATTTTTTGTATTCTACACTAATTTGAAAACTATGCGTAAGACAAAAAATATGTCGACGTGTCTGACAGGCACGCGTTAACCCCCACATGCGGATGCAAACAATTAAAAATTAACATAATTATTCTCTCTCATCACATTTCCTCTCAAATCAACAACAAAAACAACAACAAAAATATTCAAATTAAATCAAGTTTTGTTGATTATCATAAAAAATGAACGGTCAATAGGTCGATCGATTCGAGCTCATTTGGCCATCCAAACCAAGTGGAAAATTAAATTTTTGTTACTTTTAGAAACAAAGAGCTTTAAAAATTATGCTTTTCTAGTTTGCTGTCTCAATTAAACAATAAATAATAATAACAATAATAATGTTCAAATGCATACCTTTCGCTCGATGCAACCGTCACGTCGAATCGATTGACAAACGTCACCAAAACCTGACCTCCTTTCCCGACGACATAGTCCGCTACTACCGCACTCTCGAAGAGCTCCTCCTCGACTCCAACCAGCTGCACGAGCTGCCCAAAGGCTTCTACAAGCTCACCCAGCTCAGAAAGCTGGACATCTCGGACAATGAAATCGAAAAGCTGAGCCACGAGATCGGCAACTTCGTCAACCTGGTCGAGTTCGACTGCAACCGCAACGACATCCAAGAAATACCCGACTCGATCCGCTACTGTCGCAGCCTGCAAATACTCGACATAAGCAACAACCCGCTGCAGTCGCTGCCCGCCGGCCTCACCCACCTCCGGGCCCTCACCGAGCTCACGCTCAACGACCTCTCGCTGCCCTACCTGCCCGACGACATCGGCAGCCTGGCCAACCTGCGCAGCCTGCAGGGCCGCGACAACCTGCTCAAGTGCATACCCGACTCGCTGTGCTCGCTCGCCAAGCTCGAGACTCTCGACCTCGGCTCCAACGAGATCGAACAAATACCCGGTCTGATCGGCAAGCTGCACAGCTTAAAAGTGCTCTGGCTCGACCTCAACCAGCTCAAGCAGATACCGGCCGAGATCGGCGCCCTCAAAAAACTCCAGTATCTCGAGCTCAGCGAGAACATGCTCGAGACGGTGCCCGACGAAATATGCGGATGTGTTCAGCTCACCGATCTCAATTTGGCCCAGAACTCGATCGAGTTTTTGCCCGGCACCATCGGCCAACTTGCCAACCTCAGCATTCTCAAGCTCGAGCAAAATCAGCTGGTCGTTCTCACGGCCAGCATTGGCCACTGTCTGCAACTCACCGAGTTGGTGTTGACTGAAAATTTGCTGTCCGAACTGCCCGACACCATCGGCAACTTGAAACAAATGACCAATTTGAATGTGGACCGCAATCGGCTGACTCAAGTGCCCGACTCGATCTGCGGCTGCGAGTCGTTGGGTCTGTTGTTTTTGCGCGACAATCAATTGAGCTGTTTGCCGGACGAGCTGGGCTCGTTGAAAAAATTAAAGGTTCTGGACGTGTCCGGCAATAGGCTGGCCAGTTTGCCCACTAGTTTGGCCAGTGCTAATTTGAACGCTATTTGGCTGGCCGAGAACCAGGCCACTGGCAAAATAAAGCTCACCGCTGATTTTGACGAACAGGCCAAGAAGGAAGTGCTCACGTGCTACTTGTTGCCACAGCAGAATTATCACACGCCCTCTATGGAAAATTTACTCCAGGGCAGCATCAACACGGCTGAGAATCAGAGCCAAAATGGATTTGTCAAACAGAACTCGAGCAATGAGCTCGTCAAACAAGCTACTAGTGAATCAGTGCGCTTTGCGCCCGAGTCCGACACCGAGGACAAGCCCGTAAGTTTTTGCTTTGTTTATCAAATGTTCTTTAACACTTTGCCATATTGGCTATGACCCTTCATCTACTTGATCACCAAGTTGGTGACCAGTTAAGACAAAAAAAATTTCTATTACTAAATAGGCAAACTTTTTATTTTAGCTAGGGATGGTCGACCAGTTCGAAACTTAAACGGTTTTTGATAATCGGGAATTAAATTAATATCGGCTTTCAAAACCGGTAATTAAGTAAAACCGATTAATATAACTTTTGTTTAAAATCGACTTGATTTTTTCAAATTTAAAAGATTTAAAAAAAAAATAATTTAACTATTAAAAATATAACTTAAAAAAAAGATTTTGATTTGTTACTAAAAATGAAATTTTTTTAAATAATTAAATTATTTACGATATAAAAGTTTTCTATTTTACCTAAAAAAAATTTTAATTTTTTAAAATAATTAAATTATTTACGATATAAAAGTTTTCTATTTTACCTAAATTTGGTTGATCGACCTGTTGTAGGCAACCAGTTTTGAACCGATTATAAAAACCAGTTAGAATGTAAAACCGGTTAAAATTTATAACTGGTTAACCAAAATGTATAACCGGTTAATAAGTAAAACCGATTAATATAACTTTGTTTAAAATCGACTTGATTTTTTCAAATTTAAAAAATCAAAATCTTTTTTTAAAAATAATTTAACTATTAAAAATACAAAAGTTTTCTCTTTTACTTAAAAAAAAGATTTTAATTTTTTACTAAAAATGAAATTTTTTTAAATAATTAAATTATTTAAGAATTTAATTTTAATTTTTGATTTTTTTAAATCAAAAAAAAATAAGGTTGATTTAAAAAACTGATTAAAATTTATTTTCGTTTAACAAAACTTTTGTTAAAAACGACCTTATTATTTTTATTTAAAAATATTAAAATCTTTCTTTAAGGAAAAGAGAAAACTTTTATATTTAAAAAAAATCAAGTCGATTTTAAACAACAGTTATATTAATCGGTTTTGCATAATAACCGGTTTTCTCTTACCGGTCGACCAACCGTAATTTTAGCTAAAGTTCATCTAAATTCTTTTCGCTAGACTCAAGTTAATTTTACATTAATTTATTTGTAAATTTAAGTTATGATCAAATGTAAATTTTAAAATTTATATTAAAAAAAGGCCTTTTTTGTCAATTTTTTAAATAAAAAATGACAAAACTCAAGCATCAATTAGAAAATTTTTTTTTTTACCATTATTATTTTAACCGAAATTACAAAAAATATCCGATTTTTTTTATTCAAAGACGAATTTTTACCTTAAATAAAAAAGAATTTAAATTTCATATCAAAATAGAAGCTTTATCCAGAATTTTTTTTAAAGTATTCAGACAATTTGTTTTTTAACTGAAAGGTCTAAAAAGATCACCAATGTTACTGAATTTTCATAACTTGTATTAATTAAGATAAAATTAATAATTAGAATAAAACATGTTATTTACCCAGCATTGTTCTTAAAGAAATTAAAGTTGACGTAATTCGAAATTGGACAAATAAATTAATTTTTCATAAAATTATCTCTACTAATGAGTTAAAATATTAAAAATAAATTTTAATGCTTACTTATCTGTATTTTTTTTGTTATTTATTTATATGTATACCTGTGCCCAGCTAAAAGTTTTTTAGTTTAATAAAAGCCTAAAAAAGCCATTTTTTCTAATTCGTCTTTTCTTATACTCGAAATATCCTTATTTCCGAAAAATATAGAATGTGGACCAAATCGTCAGCAAAAAGAAGAGAGCAATCACCATTTGTTTTATCTCTTTCGTAAATTAGCTTAAAACTCCGTAATAACGAACAATATAATGTAAATTAGGGTAAAATTAAATTCTTAGCATCAATTTATAAAAATTAGCTCATGGATATACAAAATTAACAAAATTTAAAATTTAGAAAACGCATTTTTAAATAGATCTAACTTATTTTAGGTTTTCTTCCATTCTAAATTTCTACTCTGTTCTTTTCTAATTAACTTAGTTAAAGAAATAAGACAACCTTATGATTTAAGAAAGATTTATTCACTTTTAATAACGTGTGTTCATGTATTCGGAGAATAAGAACCTGAAAATGTTTTTTACTAAAATCTAAGTCTTAAAACTTAAATTGCTTATTTTTTTGGAGAATTTTTGTGACTGTTAATTTAGTGGCCATATTTTTTATCCTAGACTATGTAAGTATTACAACTAACAATAATTTTTACTAAAATTTGTCCAAGAATGCTAATTAAAACCTATAATTGGTGGTTGTAATGAACAATTCTTTCCTCTTTAAAATATATTCTTTAAAGCCTAGTCTTATTTCTTATATTTGGTCTAATCTTTATTTTGGCGTTTCAAATTCGACAAAAATATATCCTTTTCTGTTTAAAAAAAAAAAAAGTTTTTTAAAATTACCATTTCTGTAGTTTTTTGGATTGATTATTTGGCTGTTTTAAAATAATTGCGTTGGGGAGTCAAGCTCCATTCGTCTAAGCTTAATTTATATAATCATTTCAAAATACAAGGTGACTATTATTTAATTTGTTATTGTTTCACGCCAGAAACGCCATTTTCAAGAGCGAAATTATTTTAATTGAATTTTAAATTTGATTTAAAATCTCTTATACTTAAATCAAAAAGTTGGAATTTTAAAAAGCATTTAAAGATTAAAAAGTTGTTTGCTTGCTTTTAAATATTTAAGAAATTTTTTTTTCTAAAAATCTTTCCAAAATATTTTTATTAAAAATTACTTGAGTGTGTTTCTTTAACTAATTCTTGATCAATAACCAGATTTAAAAAAAAATTTGATTTATAAAGTATAATTCCATTTAACGATCTAACAAAAAGCTTTCTTAATTTATTTAATGTAATTATATCATTATTTTATTTATTTGTTTTTATTTTATATTGATATTAATTTGATGATTTAAAATTTTTGAAATTTTAAAATTTTTTAAATAAATTATTCAATCTTTAGTTAAAAATAATTGTTAAAATATCAAACATTTCATTTCATTAAAAAATATATCTGAATTAAAATGTAAAGTAAAAAATAAACCCTTAAATAGAAAATTTAAGACATCTTACTCACTCTTTCGTATTTTTATTTTATTCTTTTAATATTTGAGATTAAAAAATAAAATAAAATGTTGCAAAAAACAGATTACAATAATTTAAAAAAAAAACAGATTTAAACTAAATATTAAATAAAAAAATTTCTTAATTTTAAAATTATTTTTTTATTTATTTTAATAAAAAAATTATTTATAAAAATTTTTCAAGAGCCACTTTGTGCGCACCAACACGCCACATCCCAAAGAACTAATGAAAAAAAAGGAATTGCTTAAGCAAAAAAATGCATCTTTTGAATCAAATGCACAAAAAGCATCTGCATCTGCAAATGCGGCACCAATTGCACAAAATCTTCCCGTCATTAGTTCATCAGAATTAAAGGAGCCTGTTGAAGAGGTAAAAATAGATGAAGAACAATTATCGGTCTCCAACAAACACGTTGACTTCAAGTTAAACTCAAACAGCGAATCCTTAGAGCAAGAAGTAAATGAAGACGATGAGGAGGAATCAGGCTCAATGAACTCGAGCGGCCATTGCAGACTTCGTCGCCGCGACACACCACACCATCTGAAGGGAGCCCGTGTCAACTCGCCTACCAACAAGGCCAACCAACTAGATGCCAGTGAGATGAGGGAAATTCTGGAGCGGTACGCCAATACCCAGAGTCCACCAACTCCTCTTCCGCGCTCCCAAAAACCCGCCACTCAATACGTACCAGACGAGCTCAAATATGAAGAGCTCAAAAAACATGTTCATCTGGTAGTGCATGTGAATCGATCTGAGAATTCAGGCCTGGGCATCAGAATTGCTGGCGGCAAGGGATCAACCCCATACAGGGAAGATGACGATGGCATTTTTATCACAAAAATTTTGCCCAGCTCACCAGCTAGGAATACTGGTCTAAAAATTGGAGACAAACTAATCAAAGTCAACCAGACAAACTTGAGTGATTTGACGCACTCACAAGCTGTTGAGGCCCTTAAAGAAGCCGTCAATTTGGGACAACAAATTCAACTTCAAGTAATGCAGGAACTAGATCCAAACAAGCTTTTTTTTATTAAAATAGCCCATGATGATGAGGACAGTCCGGTCGGATTCAGAATAAATCACAACTTTAGCACTTATGAACAAAGAGAGGTGGAAGTGATACATGTGACTGACCAGAAGCGTTATTGTCAATTGGCAAATGGAGACATCATACTGCAAATAAATGGATTTAATGTTGACTCGATGCTGGAAAAAGACCTGCAAAAATATGTGTTGAATTCGGGCAAGAAAGACTGTGATTATGAGATTAGGTATTTGAGTGTGTATAGGCCCTATGTGGAAGAGGCCGACGAAAAGCCAAGTCCCGATGAGAGCCAAGTGGAAAATGTGTGCGATTATGAAATAGATGAAATAAGAATAATGAAGCAAAGCGGTGCTATGGGTTTGAGCATAGTTGGAGGCGGAAATGTTGCATGTCACCCGTTCGGGGTCGAAAAGCCGGGAATTTTTATAAGCAAAATTGTAGCTGATGGTGCGGCAAGTAAAACAAAGCTTAAAGTAGGCGACAGGCTGCTTAAAGTTAACGGAATCGATGTAACTAGCATGTCACATGATGATTGTGTCGAAGAGTTGAAGAAAAATGCCCAACAAGTTGTTTTGTTGGTAAGTCATGACCCACAACCGAGCGGTATGCAAGAAGTAGTGTTGAACAGGTCTCATCCGGACGAGACTATTGGAATCAGAATCAATGGTGGCATTGAGAACAAATCGGCTAATCCTTATGATCCCACTGATGAGGGTATCTTTATTGTAAATATCATTCCCAACACGTTGGCTCATAATGACGGAAGGCTTCAAGTTGGAACTAGGATCATGGAGGTTAGTGTTTTTTTTTTAATTTGCCATCTTTGCCAGATAAAAAAAAAACAAGTTCTTAGCATTTTTTTTGAAAATCTATCAAGCTTTATTAATAAGCACTAAGAGAAAGAATTCAAGATTTTCATACAAAACGGGTTTTTAGAATAAGTTAATGGTTGAATTTAATATCAGTGGATGGATATTCTCAGTTAAATAGATACAAGAAACTTATTATTATTATTTTTTTATTTGTAAATCTGTATCGAGCGTTAGCTCCTTCAGAGAAAAATAAAAATAAAATTAAATCAAAATAAAATGATTAAAATAAAAGTTAAAAAATAAAATAAGAATTTAAAAATATAGTTAAATAAATGAAATGTCAAAAGGAAATGAGAGAAAAAAAAAAAAAAAAACTTGAAAAAAAAAACAAATTTAAAGAAACTAAAGTGTTGTTTTTAATTTTATCAAAAAATTAAAATTAAGTTACTGGTAATTAGATTAACTGTGGCAAAAGTAAAATTAACACTTTTTTCAACACAATTTAGTTTTAGCAGCAATGAAATTTGAAAAAACTATCTGTTTTATTATATTGAATCTCCCTTTTATTACAATTATCAGCAATTATATTTTTAATAAATTCTTAAACGTCAAAAAATCTTTATACAGTGCCGGAAATTAACTTGTCGCATCGTATTATCTGATATTATGTGATATCAGCTAGTATTACTAAAAATATTTTTTAGAAATTAATTTTAAAAAGTAAATTTAAAACATATATTAGATGATACCAGCTGATATGAGCAAGGGACATACAAAAGATCGTAACTGATATCAGCTGATATCACATCATGTCTGATGATACGATGTGACAAGTTAATTTCCGGAACTGTACTTTGAAGGAAAGATAATATATTGATGGGTACAGTATTAAAGTTGAAGTTTTTTTTTTATTTATTTGTAACTTTTTTTTATTACGCTATTAATTGTTTTGCTAAAAACATTCGAATTATCGGCATTGTGAATTTACATACAAAAATTCCAACACAAAATTTAAATTCTTAGTTAAAAAAAAGGATTTTATGCAGCTTTTAAAGCTTACTGATGAATTTTTACATTTAAATAAAATAAATTTACAAATTGGAAAAAAAATTCCAATCAGAATAGATCATAGAGGCAAAAAAAATTTTATCTCGAAATATTGATATTTTTTTGATCATTAATATTACCTGTGTTTATTTAAAATTAACTTTCATTTATTGAATTCAGTAAAACATATTTTGTTTCATGTTTTTTCATCATTAAAGTTAAAATAGCTCAATTTCTCTTTTAATTAATGAAGAAGATTTTATTTTTGGAAGGTTTGTATGACAATTCACAATGCTGAAATTATCAATTTATTTATTTTTTGTTAAAAAAAATTTTGCTTTGATTACTTATTTCTGCTCCAAACTTCATCACCGCTTTATTTTAGTCATGTTTTTTTAAATGTGTCTATGTCTATTTTAATTTATTAGTTTTACGACACTATTTCTTATCTCTATCAAAAAAAATGTCTCAATTTGTCTGAAAATCCAAAGTTTCTTTTTTTAACCCATCTATTTTTGGATTATGTTGATAAATAAATTATTGATCTAAAAGATCCAGTTTAATCATTAATTCCAATAACTGCATTTTAAATTGAATTAACTAATGAAAGGAATATTTTACTGATAAAAAATTGCCATTTTATTTTTTTTTAAGTAATTGTGGATATACTAGGGTTCGTTTGAATACCTAAACCTAATAATTTTGCATGGATTTTATGGATTTGTTTTTATTATGTATTTCAGAAAAAAATGAATTTAAGAATTTTTTAACTTACAAAAAAGCTAAAAAATTCTTATTTCATTCTTGAATTTTATTTTAAAATTTTCAAAACAAAAAAATAATCAAATTAAATAAAAAAAATCATCTGTTAGTTTTATTAAAAATACATTCACATAAAAGGTTTTACATTTTATAAAAAAAACCTTTAAAATAAAATTTTAAAATAAAAAAAAAAACGATTATTTTTTCTTTATTGGCATGTAAATTTGAACTCATTTAAACCCTTCAATAGAGCCATCTAATAAAAATAATAGCCAGAAAGTACATCTGTAAAAAATTTAATTCAAAAAGCCAAACATTTTCCTTAACTTAGGAAAATATTTTTTATTAAAAGTCAAAATTCGTTTAAAGAATGTTTATAATAGATTTAATTGTATTTTTAAAAATTTTTAAATTACAATAGACACAAATATTTTAATCTATTTTTATTTTTATTTTGTCATGGGAGTAATATTATTGATAAAAAAGGTATCAAGGTGATTTTTTAAGACTAAGGAATGCTACGGACTTGTTTTGATGCAACACCTGATAAAAACATAGAAAGTCTTGAACCTTCTTTTAAGAACATGATTGAACTTTAAAGCTAGAAATACCTGTATATAAAAAAATGTAATTATTTTACAATTCTTTAACTCTAACATGCTATTTTAAAAATAATAATAACCTACCAGTGTTAGCACTATTGCTTGAGTTAATCACATCGCTTATCTAATCCCACATCAAACTTATTAAAACAATAATCTTATGTGTATATATTAGTTTCCTAATGTTGATCTAAATAACAATGAAGTTAAGCCAGTCGAAGAAACTAGACTTCATTTGAGACCGGTGTGTAGTAGAAAAAAGTCAATTAAACGAAAACGACCTAGCGTTCAAATGAGCCCAAAACGCAAGCTAGTATTGATGACCGATTTGAATCGTTTGAAAAATAGCTTCATTAACTCGGTGTATGTGGATAGATATTATTTTAGATTTAAGAAGTTTTATGCCAATCTTTTTTGTCAAAACTTTGCCAAACTAAACCACTATAATTATTTGACTAAGTCGAACCAAAAAAGCTACATGAAGCACTTTAAACGACTATTTATGAGTAATCAAAAAAAACTAATCTCACTCAAATTTCCTAAGCCAATAATGACGTCAAAGCCAGTCAATAGTAAAAAACTTAACTTCAAATTTTTGAACACAAATTTTATCTTAAGAATACTAGATAACAACTTTTTTTAAAAGCCCGGTCTTTCATGAACATTTTTTAAAATTTTTAATTTTTTTCTAATTAAATTTTATTCTGTTGCGTCTTATTTTAATTTAAAATAAACAATTACACTGTCAATTATTTTTCTATTTCTAGAGCTCTAAACCGTTTAAAAATGGTTTTGCCAAGATTATTTATTTTCTTTTAAGGTCAATGGTCACAGTTTACTTGGAGTGAAGTTGTGCGAGGCCCAGAGCTATTTGGTCAAGTCTAGTGAGCAGATATACATGGTGGTTTGTGACGGTTTCAATAACATTGTTTCGCAGAATCTACTCACACCGGTAGCTCAGCCGTTTCCGGTCCATTCGCCAGACTTGCCCGAAAGCGCTTACGGAGACACGCCAAAAATGTCGGACACCATTCTCAATGGAAAGCCTAACGGCCACATTTGTAATTACGACAATTTAAGAGACATGGAGACCGAGGATGCCAAAACACCTGATGTAGCCAGTCGACTGGTAACACCCGTCCTCAAACTAAACACAAACTCGACGCCCAATTCGAATTCCCTGAACGACAAGAGTCTAATGAACAACATTATGAACAAGTCCCAAAGTGACAAGTCTCAATCAATGTTTGTAAATTCGAACACGCCAATTACAGTCAAAAACCAGAACGAGTCTGTACGAAGCTTCAAAGATAAAAAACAGTTTTTCGAAGCATGCAAGTCCGGTTCTGACATTTCGAATAAACGTAAGCATCTCATTTAACAATTTTTGTGATATTTAATTTTTTTAAATTATACAAGTAATTAATTTTTTTTCCGAAAATTTATTTTTCTTTTTAAAAAAAATTAATAATTATTCCTGATTTGATTTATTTAATTTAAATTTAAATTAAATGAAAATTTTGACTACTAAAAAATTTACATAATTTAATTTTTTTTTCAATTTTTATTTTATAAAAATTTAATACTAGGACTAATTTTTTGATTAAAATCTAAAAAAAATTATCGCTTTTTTTCTCTAAATGAAATTCGATTTTTAACATAATTAAAATTTATTAAAACCAAGGCAAATTTTTTACTCAGATACAAGAAAGTCTCTTGTATTCAGAGTTGTTTAAAGTCCAAAATTAAAGTCCAAGTCTTAAAAATAAAAGTCCAAGTCCGGACTTTAAATTTTTTTTTAATTTTTCAAAAGTCCAAGACTACAGACATATTACAGAAAAACTTGCCGACAATTCTGAAATTTTTGATAATTTTTTTTTTTAGGTTTTTTATTCTAAAATATGCAAAAAATTTTCAAAGTTAATAGTTTTCATGTATTTTTAATGAAAACTAATGTTAAGTTTATTTAGAAAAAAAAATTTTAAGTCTTTGACTTTTTAAAAAAAAAATAAATATAGTCTGGGACTTGAAAAAAAAAAGATTAAAAGTCCGGACTTGGACTTGGGACTTGTGACTTTTAAACAACTCTGCTTGTATTTAAAGAAATACGCTAGGAAAAATTAAATCAAATTAATAAATTGGTTTATTTATTAAAATGTGTAACTTTTATTTAAAATGTTCCAAGTTAAGTAATGTTTACCGCATTTATGTCTTTTATAAATTACTAAAATTAAAAGAATTCATTTAAATGTCATGAAAAATAACCCAAAAAGCATTACTTCTAGACAAAAGATCATTTACTTTCTTTCATGCTTAGGCAACTTTATCTTTTGGCTCTTTATAATAACACTCTTTTGTATTTCATAATTTTATAGAACAAAAATTCTAAAGCTAAAAATAAAATTAAGCTTACTGCTAAGTTTTAGACATCATAAGATTGGAAAAAAAATTCTTTTAACTAGGTTGAAATTAAAAAGGTGTTTGATTTTAATCGATTTCCAAAAATGGTAAATAATTCAAAAATTTTGAAAAAGATCTTAAAAAAATTAAAAAATTACTTTTCTATTTAATATCAAAATTGCTATTGGTAAGCTTTTTTGAAACAAAATTGTTAGAATTTTTCTAATTTAAAATAATTAGATTACAAAAGAATTAAATTAATAAATTTTTTTACATTTTAGCGCAAAGAAAATTCAGCTATTTACAAGACCACGAAATTCAGAAATTGAAGCAAGAAGAGGAACGGAAGATATCGCTGATGTCACAAGACGAAATATTGTCCATGTCTAGGGTGGATTACAATGACGATATAACTAAACTCAAAGATTATGCCACTTTTTTCTCTAATTAAATCTAATTTATTTTTTGATTAAATTTTATTAGAACGTGTTTTATTATAAAAAAGAAAAAAACAATTCAAATATTATGCTTGTGTTGTTAATGTATAATTTTGTATTCACAAATACCGATGATCATTCAAATGATAACAAGAAGCCTTTTTGTCAAGAGATTGATTATGTAGATCAATTAAATTGATTTTATTTTGTTTTTATCAATGATTCTTATTAGATTTTTCAATTATTTTTCTTCATTTAACTTTTATTTTATGTTATGTTATTTTGAGAATTTCAGTCTTTTTTTATAAATATGTTTAATTTAATTTTTGATATTTTATGGTTTTTCTATAATGGCTAAAATAATTTTTATCATTTAAGAGTTTAATTAAAATAAAATTAAAATTAGACATTTTTTTTTCGATTCATCTTCAATTATTAAATAGATGAAATTTCGAAAATGAACGATTTTAAGCATCTTTCGAATTTTCAAGATAAATCGAATTTTGAAATTTTTGACTGAAAATTAAAAATTTTTTAATTTTATGTAAATTTGCGTAAAACATCATTTTATGTCATATGATGGTAGTTAAAAGTTAAAAAAAGTAAATTGCAAATATACTAACGGGTGAGGCATAAGTAAATGGACAAAAGTTAAGTTTACTTGCCAGATTATGCAAATGATCAGATGATCTATTATATTTATTTTTATAAACTACTAATCATTAGCTATAATATTGCAAAAAATTTTTTTAAAATGGGACTTTCTGTGACTGAACGAGAGAATTTTCGAAAAGCCGTCAAAAATATGATTTCACAAATGAAAAAATCTGACCTTGTGGCGCACTTTTTAAAGCAAGGAATCGCTCGAAGTACAATATATAATACCATCAACCGTATTCAAAATGGAGGGCCGACAAAGGACAATAAGAGAACCGGTCGTCCAACCACCTGGATAACTACAAAGAAGAAAAAACTGAAAAGGTTGACCAATAACCGAACTGGAGTGAGTCAAAGACGTCTAGCTAGGAAATTTGGTTAAACGACTTCTCCCATTCATACATAAGTATCATCGAGACTTTGACTATGTTTTTTGGCCTGACTTAGCATCTGCTCACTATTCAATCAAATGCACTACATGGATGGACGAAAACGTAAATTATGTGGCCAAAGATATCAACCCGCCAAATGTTCCTCAAGCGCGTTCAATTGAAAATTTTTGGGGTTTTTTAAGTGAGAAAGTATACGAGGGAGGTTGGCAAGCCTCAACTGAGCAGCAGCTGATTAGCCGCATTGAGTTGAAGTTGAAGGAATTCGACTTAAATTTTGTGAAATCGCTTATGGTGGGGGTCAAAGCAAAGCTCAGAAAAATCGGCCACGATGGAGTTTTTTCTTTATTTAAAAATCTTAATTCTATTAAAAAATAAATTCTTTACGCTATACAAAAATCCATAACTTAATATCATTTTTAATTTTTGTCCATTTACTTATGCCTAACCCGTTATAATGCTTATTTCAATCCACCTTTCCTTCTCGGGAGAATTTATGTACACAAAATAATATAAAATAATTTAACCCAGCTTTTTTAAATAAAATTAATATTTATGTGTGTATTATTCGTATATATCTAAGCAGAAATATTTCAAATAATTTTCATTAATTTGTCTTTATGTTTTCTAAAATAAATTAACTAGATATTTAAAAATTCGATGTATAAATTATTGTAACCATCGGGACTATATGTAATAAATTTTAACTTACAATTTAAAAAAATTTTTAATATCTCGTTAATATTTAAGACCAATTTTTTTAGGTATCAATTATTTTTATAACTTAAACACAATAACAGATGAAAATGTCAATTTTTTTAAATTTTGATACAGAGACTATTTAATCGACCAGCTAGAATCATTTAATATAACTTAATTTCTAAACAAGCTTTACTTTGTCATCAGTAAATTGTTTAAATTCCAGAGTTGTTTAAAAGTCCAAAATTAAAGTCCAAGTCTTAAAAATAAAAGTCCGGACTTTAAATTTTTTTTAAATTTTTCAAAAGTCCAAGACTACAGACATATTACAGAAAAACTTGCCGGCAATTCTGAAATTTTTTTTATTTTAAATTTACAAAAAATTTTCAAAGTTAATAGTTTTCATGTATTTTTAATGAAAAGTAATGTTAAGTTTATTTTGAAAATAAAAAAATTAAAGTCTTTGACTTGGACTTTAAGAGAAAAAAAAATTTAAGTCTTGGACTTGGACTTGAGACTTGTGACTTTTAAAAAACTCTGTTAAATTCATCCAAGTATTTATTTATCGTAATTTCTAGCTTTAATTTTTTTTAAATAAAAAAAATAGCTAATATAAATGAATTAATCTTAAATGAGAAGTATGAAAATATTAAATTTGGAAACAGTTAATTTAGAAATAGTCAGAAAATGCTAAAAAAAGAAACAGTTTGATGTAATTGTTCAAATTGAAGAACTTGAATTCTTTGACCACATTACAAGTCTCAGTTGGACCAAATATTTCTATAAAATGTTGGTAAACTTTGTTCAAGTTCTTCATTTTGAACTATTACACAAAACTGGTTCTTTAAAATTAAAAAAAAAACAAGAAAAAAATATTACTGCCATAGCAAGATATCTACGTATGTCAGGCTCCGTCTATCGGTCTCTTTCTGCAGTTTTTATTATTATTGTTATTATAAAATTTTTTTTGAAAAATAAACAAGGATTGCTGTTGCAAATTTAAAATAAGAAAAATCTTTAATGTACGAAATGAGATATTAGATTGATTGATTTATAATTTATTTTAAATTTTAAAAATCATAAAACAAAATCCAACAAAATTATTAAAATATATTTAACTTTATTGGATTAAAATTTCAAGAAAATCTGTTCGATAATTCTCCTAAAATTTGTTTCCAAAATTCCGACAAAAATTAAAAAAGTGCATCAAGGATATTTAAATTAAAAAATAAAAGCCGGAAAAACTATCAAATAATTTGATTTTATTAAAAAAGATATTTTGAATTTTATCCTGTTTGATTTTTTAATAATAAAACTAGTTCTTTTTTGGGCTTTTTTTACTTAAAATATTTGTGAAAAATGTTAAATAGAAAAAAATCTTGCAATATTAAAATCTTGTTTGACATAGCTTTCCACTAAAATTATCTAAGCATTTGCATTCACAGTTTGTTAAATCTAAAATACCATTATTCTGACACAATTTGTCACACGAACATAAATTGTTCTCACAATTTTCTTGTGCACATTGGGAGCATGCAGGACCGACTTTATATGGTCTTAGCCATTCTTTCTGAGCCAGTGCATAATTACAAAATGCGTGCAAATTTCCACCACAATCAGCCACTCCACATCCTATTTTTGAAGTAACAGAATTAATAATTTGCGTATAATGACCAACATCAATAAACTGGCCAGTCTTGGATCCCAGTGCGAAGTTAAAATTATTCTCTTCAGTCAACCAAAAATTAATAGCATCAGTCCAAAATGTTTTCGGATCAAAAACAGCTCCCAGCAGAGCAAACGCATTTTGCCCCACTGAGATAGTTTGATTATTTAATAGCCTTCTACACAATGCACAATCATGGTTAAAATCACAATTTTCGGCCCATCTCTGAGCCAATCTGGCCAGACCAATATCCCAAGTCATTTTTTTCATATTAGCAGCTGTTGGTTTTACCAAAGATCTAGCTCTATTATGCATGTCTAGTATAATTTTTGTTTCATTTTTACTTGGAAAGTGTGGAATCGAACCAATACTTGGTTCTACACATGAAGAATGCACTTCATTGAAATCACTGATCAAATTTCTTGCCAGCACAGAACAAGATTGATTACACTGAGCTGCTCTGGTTGTATAGACTGGATCCAATGAGCACCAAAATGAGGAACCATTGTCAAAGCTAACACACTTATCGTATAAAACTCCGTACATTCTAAACGGAAATACGCAGTCTAATTCGTTATAGATCAGAGGAGGCTGAGCTGTGGTGGGCAGAAGTGTGGTTGGTAAAGTTGAAGTTGTTGTTGAAGAAGTAGTTGGAGTCATAATTGGAGTTGTGGGCTCAGGAGTTGAGATATTTGGACACAAAAAAGTAGCTGGAATAAGACAAAAACATGCCAGACATGTTGCATTTGATTCAGATTCAGCTACACTTATTACGAAATAAAAGACAAAAATAATCTTCATTGTTTAAAAAAAAAAGGAAAAATTTTTAGTTTAAAAGTCTTTTATTTAACAAAATTCTATTTTTGCTTTTTAATTTTTGGTTCTAAAAATATTAAATCGTGTGGAATTATTTTTTTGAAAGAAATAAAAAATGAGTTTTACTTTGGACTTTGACCAGCATGAACCTCCCGAGCACATGCCTAAAATCGACATTAATGACTATTTTAAAGCTTGTGCGAAGTCAGGAGTGGTGCCAGAACTCGAAGAGAATTGGAATGTCGGATGTTTGGATACTTTTACTACAGAGTCCATAAATCGTTTTGGCAAAGCTTTTGTCCATGAGGATCAAGTGTACATAGTCGACTCTTTTAGCGGTTGTCACGACTATGCCGCTGCAGTTATTTCTTTTAATGTCCTTGTTCAATTGAAGAGAAAAAAAGTAAAATTTTTAACCAGAAAAAGATCACCGATTAATGTGTGTAATAAATTTGGTGGAGGAGTTATTTTGGTCAATTACCCTGATGCAAAAATATACGAGAGCCATGGTCATGTTTGTCAGCCAATTGTGGTAAAAACTGCTTTTTGTGATGAAAGTCTAAATTTGTTGATTGATGAGTGTATATCTTACATCACTGAGTTTACTACTAATTCTTACGCAATTGGTTTCAAAGTTGATTATTGCCCAGTGGCTTTTAAAGCGATTTTGTTTGTGTTAGAGAGAATGACAATTCCTGATGAGGCCAAAATAAATCAATTGGATGAGTTTATAAAAAAAAATGAAGCAAGATTGAGCGGAGAATTTCAACATGTTGATCTAAATGAATTCAATGTTGCTTTACAATCAAATAATTTTTCAAAATTTGGTGTTAATTTATTTTACAAAAAAGAAATTGATGACTCTAATATTAATGAAGACATAACGTTCAGTCTTGATGCTCATAAAGTTTATGAAAAGATACATGGATGTTTAAATGTTTACATCCCTAGCGAGGAGATTAAGCATATTAGAGATCTTTGGAAAAAAGAATTTCATTTATGAGAGTAAAACAAAATGAAATTTTAAAATTTAATTTAAATTAAGTTGAATTAATTAGTCATATTTTTTTGTTGTGTTCAATAAATAAATCAATTTACTTTAAATATATTTCTTTTAATAATTATATTTAATTCATTTAATTTTTTTTTAAATTATTTATCAAAAATTGTTTAAAATTTTCCGATTTCAAATTTTGAAAAGTTCCCTCTTTTGATTTCAAACTCATCAGTTAAGTTTTGTTGAACTCTAAGCAAATTAAAAAACATAATATATTTTGAAATATTTTTAAAAATTTTATATAGTAAGATGGGGCAATTATTTAATGTGTGAATGGGGTGAATTTTTTTTGATTGAATTTTACGGCAAAATAAAAATAAAAATTTTGTATAAAAAGCAGCATTATGGGTAGAAAAAATATCGAGAATTCCGAAAATACAATCACTTTTTTCAAAGGACCTCATCAATGTGGCCAAAATTTATGTTTTTGTAGAAGGTCCGAAAAATTACCAAATTACCTATTTGCCTAAATGGGTTAATGCACTAAATTAAATTTTCACAAGAAACCAAGATAACCAATAGCTCAGATAAGCATGATATTGAAAGCCCTCTATCAATACAAAACAAAAATTAAATTTAAGTATTTTTTATTAAGTCCATTCTGAGTTAACCCTAACCTCATTTACCCCTTTTGCTAAGGAGGTGAATCGGAAAATTCGGTCTAATTCGGCTAATGAACTCGGAGTTTTCAAAAAAAACTGAGTCTATAGTCAAAAATTTAGGCCGGTTAGGCCATCTTACTTTACTTGATAATAATATTTTTTGGTTTATTTGGTACACAATTATTTTCAATTCAATATCAAAAGTTCATTTTTTAGCATATAAAAAATACTAAAAACTGAGGGTGCGTGTTCGAATACTTGTCATGTCAAATGTAAAGTTAAAGAAAAAAAATGTTTGTGCTTTCAGAATTGTGCTTCTATATACCACCTGATTTGAGTTAATCACCAAATCACTTCTTTGGATGGTTGTTACTTTTTTATCGAAAAAATGGAACCTGGCATCAGAACTTTTCTTCCTACGAGAACGTGTCAGGACTCGCGACTTAAAGAAAACTAAAGAAAATTTTTTGAAAGACTAGCATAAAAAACTCTGTTATAAGCAGCAATAATTCCACAGTTAACCAAATAAAACTTTTTCTGTCCTACAAGGAGTTAGACTTGTCCCAGAAAATGCATACAACTACTAAATTAAAAAGCATATTGATAAGAAAAATTTCTAAATTAATTATACAATTAAACATAGAAAAGTGTTTAATTAAAATTTCAAAAATTTCAAAGGTGAAAAATGGAGCTGCCATATTCAGGTTTTGTGTTAAAATTTTTCGATTGTGAATGGATTAGAATGCGTAAAAGTATTCTGGATTTCAAATATCTAATTAATAGGAAATTTCTTTTTCAAAAATTTCAAAATAAAAATTAATAATTAATATCTTTGTTTTCGCAATAGAAATCCAAATTTTATATTGTTGCCAAATGTCTATAGAAACAGTTTTAAAAAGATTTAATTAAATAATCTGATTTCAAATACATTTTAAAGTCCTACTCACTTGACAAAAATTAAATTTGATTTCATAGAACAAATAAATTTTTCTTAAAAATATGCCCAGTAAATTTTAAATATAAGGTTTGCTTTATTTTAAATTAATATTTACACAAAATCTTTTTATAAATCAGAAAAAAAAAATTTTCCCTTAAAAGAATTAAATACCAGTCTATCTAATACATTGATTTTTGATTATGATTTTTTTTAATTTTTGGTATTACTTTTTCTACTTAAGTCAATCAAGCACTTCAGCTTATTATTTTGCAACTGGACTAGAAGCAGGCTATGTTAAAATATGGAATAATTCGATTGAAAAGAATCATTTAAATGAAGAAAAAAAAGGCATTTCAATAGATTTCAATCAAAATGTAAATGTTCTTATAGGAAGTAATGATGATAAGCAGGTTTTTAGATGGGAATTAAATAAGAATATGGTAAAGCACACATCGGAAGAGAGTCAAACAGCAAATTCGGTTGCCTTTATCAATGATACCCATTTTATAGCTGGTTACATTAATTTTTTTATTATTTATGAAGTAAACAACTTGACAAAAGCATTTAGTTTAATGAACAATAGTCTAGGAACAATTGAATCTATTAAAATTTTGAAAAATAGCCAAAAAGCTTTATTGGGATCTAAAGAAGGATATATTTCAGTTTTTTGTTTAAGAACCCAGCAAATTTTAAAAGTCAACAAGATGGCTTCAATTATTTGGGATATTGATCTTATAGATGAAAATTTTATTGTATGTCAATGTGTTGATAAACATATATGCTCTCATAAAATAAATTATACTAATTCACTAAATATTGACAAGCAAAAAGACTACAACACTGAAATATTTGCCATCAAAATCATTAATCCAGATCGAGTAGCTTTGGGTGCAAATGAAAACAAATTGATCATAATAAATTTTTCCTCTTTGACTTCCGAAGAAATAGCTTCAGGTCCAAATATAAGATGCCTAGAATACTTTGGTGATGACGTTATTGGCTCAGGAAGTGATAATAATTTTCTTGTATTCTGGAACACTAGTATACTTTCTAAGCTAAAGGAATTTAATCTGCAATCCAAAGTTCTCTCACTGAAAAATCTTCAGAATTTCGCTTATAATGTGGAAGAAAAATCAACTGAATTCACATCAAGAATGCTGCTTTCAGAATCTAGTCTTTTAAATGAGAAAATAATAAATTTGAAATCAGATTATTCCACTACACCTGTTCAAATAAGTGAAACATCAATAAAAAATATTTTAGCATTGACATCATCACAAAATAATGACCAAACATCATCACAAATAATTCCTTCTTCTACACTCAAACAATCTACATCAGATTATTCCACTACACCGATTCATACTAGAGATAATGAGTCATTATCGAGTGATTATGTTCAAATAACATCAGATTACAAAGTAACAACAAAAGACATTCCAAATAGCAATACAACACGACCATATAGTAACGGAACTGTAGATTTTTTATTCGCGAATCAAGATATTCAGCTAGTTATTGGTATTTTGGAAAGCACTCTTGACATGACTGATTGTTTATTGAACTGTTCTGGACATGGTTCATGCAAATTAATTGATAGCACAAAATTTATATGTGATTGCTTTGGAAACTATGCTGGATCAACTTGCCAGATAAATACTCTTCCTTGTGCGTCAAATCCATGTAGAAATAATTCAACATGCACAAATCATTTGACAAATAAAACTTACACTTGCCAATGTTCCGCAAATAACAACGGGACCAGTCTTTACTATGGAAAAAATTGTGAGTATAAAATTGATATTTGTGCAGATGAAACTTGTTCAAAGCAGGGTGTATGCAATGAAAAAGGAGATAAGGCTGAGTGCAAATGTTTTAATTATTATTCTGGAGATAAATGTGAAATAGAATCAAATGAGATGAAAACAATTAAAACTGTGATAAATACATCGTACATTATTGCCGGAATTATCTTAATATCATTCTTTTTATTAATAATAGGATGTGATCTATCAAACATTTGTTGTAAGAACAATAATACCAAAAAAAGAATGATATCACATACAGAAGTGATCAAATATCAATATGTGAATAATTAAACAAATTTCGAGTTAGTTATTTATAAATTTTAAATTGAACTCAAGCCTAAAAATTTAATTTAATTAATTATAAAAAAAGTTAAATTATTCTTAATCAATTTAAGAACAGAATTAAAAAAACTTTGATTTTTTTTTTATTTAAAGAAAAAATATAATTGAAATATATGATTAATTTTATTTAATTTTAACATAAAATTTTTTGGTTTAAGGTTTTGATTTAATTTTTAAAATAAAAATACTTTTTTTTACCTTTTAACTTAAATTAAATTTTTTTTTTCAGATATTAATTCCAACCAACTGTTTTTATATTGTTTGATAACGCTAATACTACCGGCCAAAAATTTTTGACCACGACCATAATCACCTAAAAAGGCGGTCCAGATACAAGATCAGCTCCATTGTCTCAAAATCGGGACAGAAAATAAACAAAAATTATATAAAAAAAATTTTTTTCGATGAAGTTATAAATCTAAGAAATCACATAATTTATTTTTAAATTTTAATTTTGGCTCTGTAACTAATACACAAAGTTGCTTATCTTATAAGGTCGATCTGATAATATTTTTCTTATAGCATGGCAGATGATGATAAATATAGGTGTTTTCGATTCCTGCATGAGCAAATGAATGCGCCTTTTATTTATTCAATAAAATTTGGTTCTAAGTGGGGAAAAAATTAAAATTAAAAATAATTCTTTGGGAACACCTAATTTTGAAATAATTTAAAAGCTGAATAGATTAAAAGATTAAAAAGATAGAAAAAATTATTTTAATATATTTTCTTCGGTGAAAAGTCCATATTTAAATTTTTTATATAGTTATTCTATCGATAAGTTATTTTAAAAAATTATATTAAAAAAATACAAAAACTCAATAAGAATTTAAAATTGTGATTTTTATTGTTAATCTTTATTCTCGTAAAAACGAATAAAATTAAGCACTAAAACAAATTTTTTTTTAAACTTTAAAATTTAAAAAAGACTCCAAAAAAGCTTACCTTTTACTAACTGAAAATTCTTTTATTTAAAATTAAAAATTAATTAAATAATTGAAAAAATCAAAACATAATAAAATCTTAGGTAATATGCTTATCAAATTTTTTTCTTATTTTGTTCTCTCGAAAATTTAAATATCTCCATTCAAATCAAAAATTGACAACTTGACTCAACATGTAAGCAGACAAGTACAAAAATATTTTAATTTGAAAAAGTATGCAAACTAAAATTCTACTGATATTATGAATTATCTTCCCAAAAATAACATTTGAACGTAGGTAATCTAATTCTTTTTTTTTAAATAACTTATTGAAAAAATAACTTTTTTTAAAATATTTATATATTTAGCCTTAGGACTCTCACGAACAGCTTTATGTCTTCTTTTTAGTTACCATTTAAAATAAATGTAATTTTTAAATAGAAGTTAGCAGATAAAAGATTAAGCAAAAATATTCGTGAAATTCAAAAAAAAAATAATAAATTTAGTTTTCATTTATTAAAAATTACTTGTCTGTCGATAGAACTTGAAGCCTAAAAAAGGTTTTTCATTACAAAGATAATTTTCTATGTAATTACTTTCGATTTTTAAACCTAGTCCTTTTAATTTATAAAAGAAAGATTTTCAAAATTATTAATTTTAGTAACCTTTTAAAAAATTAGATAATAATTTCATATTATGATACTAGAAAAATTCTAGTTTGAATATTTCAAAAGCAATTTATGATAAAATAAAAACAGCTTACTTGAGTATTTCATTGAATTTAAAAAACAAAACTTACTTTTTAATGACGTAAATAATCACACGTTATTTATGAAATTATTTATTTAAATGTCTCAATTAAATATTTATTTATAATAATTAATTTGAAAAAAAAAATTCAACAAGTTTTCTAAGCTTAAAAATTTATTTTTAGCATCTAAGTCCTCTTTTGCGTCTTTCCATTGTAGACAATCCATAATATTGAACAGGTGTATCATCTATAAAGATTCTATGCTTGGTTGGCGATGCAATAGTGAGCTCAGATTTGCGAACAGTTTCATTCAAGTCATCGAATAAGTTTTTTACAGTACATTTCTTCGGCGTTCTCAGCCTATCTTTTTCATTAATCAAATCCAATGGTCGATACTTTCCTTTTTGCACAAGATTTTCAAATTTAAGAATTCTTTGCTTCGGCTTGACCAACTGAGTGTCCGGATGAACCCATTCTTTGACACATTCTTCGTCCGGATCAATCAATTTAGCAGTTAATGGATTGCATACACCTTGTACGTCATTAAGACAATAAAAAGTATCAACATGCGACTCGACAAAACTCAGCTCGTCAAAAATTAATTTTTTCTTTTTAGCCTTTCGTTTAATTTTAATAAAATTCTTTTTACTAGACACAGAATGGCTTCTTTTGACAATTTTGAGCTCTTCGTCTTCACTAGACGAATTCACTTAAAACTTTATTAGTTTCTAGTGTGTACTCAAAGAGAATGAAGTAGAAAAAAACATAAGAAGAGGAATACACATTTTTTATTTTAAATTAAAGATTTTGAAATTTAAAAAAATTAAAAAAAAATGATGAAGTTCAATGAGAATTTTTTTAGCAAAAGAAGATAAATTTTTTTTCGCATTGATTACAATTAGCCTTTGAATCATAAAATCTTGAAATATTATATGAACTCTCAGCTTATGACTTAATATTTAGAGAAATTTAAATACTAGTGAGAAAAGGATTTAAAAGCTGTGAAAAAACTAGATAAATTTTTTTTTTTATTTATAAAATATCCAGAAAAATTATAAAAAAATTATCTTTCTGATTTTTTGCTTATTGTGCAAAAAAATTAGTATTTGTTGACATTCTTTTGTAGTTTTTTTTCTACTTCATTTGGCTTAAATTTAAAAGTCAAGCTTGATTAACAGCTTGAAAATAAGAAAAAAAATATTATTATTATTTTATTGATTTATTAATTAGAAATAGTCAAATCAGATAGTTTGGAATTGTGTTCGTCATCTTGTTTACCGAGTTGGTTTTGTTGCCGCATAAGCTTTGCCTTTTCGTAAGGTGGACTTATCGGTTGGCAAAGTGGCTCATGAAAGCTGTATTCTTTTCCGTCCAGACTAAGCGGATAAGTTTTGTCCGAGTCGTAGCTTGAGTTTAAGTCTCCACAAGCGATGAAAGGGACTATGAAGCGCGTCGAGCCCTCTAGTTCGTCCAGAGAACTGTATTTTTGGTCCAGCAGTGGATTACGCATGTTAGGAACGTAGTCTAGAGGCGGCTGGTAGCCCTCGCAGACAATAAACGCCTCGATGCTTGAGTTGCGTGAAGACCTCGGCTTGGAGACTGTTACTTTGTTGAAAAAACATTTTAGTTGAGAGAACAAAAGAGTAATGTCTTTGCCTCGGAATATCTTGGCGACAAATTTGCTATTGGGACTAGTTTTAAGCACATGAGTGGTAATATTCAAAGCGGCAAGGACAAGTTGGGCTTGAATGAACTCGTCGATGTCGTGAAGACCTGTGACGTCCGGCGCACCATCGCACACCACCAAATCAGCTTTTTCGCCCTGAAAATGTGAAATTATTTGCTCGGCAGTTTCCAGTTTAGTTATGTCACCTTGAATTTGAATAACGTTGTCCAAAGGCGCCATTTTCTGCAGATCTACTGCCACTATCTTTGCATCATCTGTGTCCTTGAACAACTCGCGGCTCAGCACTTGAGACCATGAGCCAGGTGCCGCACAAAGATCGACCACTCTTTTCACATTTTCAAACAACTTGAACTCTTCGTTTATTTGCAGCAGTTTAAAAGCACTTCTTGCTCGCCAACCATTTTCTTTGGCCAAACGATAATAAATGTCTCTTTTGTCTTTGGAAGCTCGACCCATTTTTTAAAAAATTAAAAATTTTAATTTTATTTTAAAGATTTGTTTAAAAAATTTCATGTGCATTCTTAAGTTAATTTTAAATTTTATGTTTTGGCAAATTTTAGTAATTTTTGGTGAGGAAATATCTATTTTTCATACGAACTAAGATCACAAGCTAGTTGAATATTAATAATAATAATAGAAATGGGAGATTTATAGAATGGCTTGAATTTTTTTGTTACCAAGGCAAAAAAATGTTTATTGAATAAAAACAATTGATAACATGTTTGAAATATTTGTGAAATTTTTTGTATTTAAAAAAACAGATAAATTCAAAAACAAAATTTATTAAATAATTTAAATTTTTTTTATTTCTTGTCAAGGGTTTGTTGTCAAATTAAAACCAAGGTCAAATTTTTAAATTTTTGGATTTTTTTCTGAAAATTTTTCTAGTTTTTATGCCGAATCAAAGAAAACATAATGTGAGCTATTTCTCCCAGAAGTTAAGTATTTAAGAATGACTCAAAGGTTTAGAATGTATATTCATCAAAGCTAATATGATTTTTGTTACTAAGGTAAAAAATTACTGATAGAACATTTAAATACTGTGGTTAAGAAATACAATGCTAATACCATTTTTTGCGTTCTAATTAAACATGTAAATTTACCAAATATGACGTAAAATTACATCCGATTTGGCAAAATAAGATTTTTTTAGAAACATCATTTGATGTAAGATTATGTAATCTTATTACATAATACGTAATATTACGTAAAATTAAGTAAAAATGGTATTTGCATTGTATTTTTTAACCACACTATACACTCGGTAAATAATTTGGTATTGTAATCTTAAATTCAAAGTATACCGGGTTATATTAGCGATTGCATAAAAATTTGCATCTGATCTCATATGTGAGTAGCAGAGGTTAGCATTATACGTTGCCAAATGACTCCAGACCAAACAATATTTTTGAGTCAGAAGTTTTAACCAATTTTATTATCAAATTTTTATTTTATGTTTCTAGCTCATAAAAAAAACCATAAATAAAAATTGGTATTACTTTTATATTTTACAGAGATTCGAAAAAAATCTAATATTTTTATTTATTTTTTATTTATTTACTAAGCTAAGCTCTAATTAAAAATTTTAATTTTTTTAGCTTCAATTTAGTTTTTTGTTTACGCTCTAATTTAATTCGAGTATTTATTTATTTTTTTCAAGTTTTTCTGTGATTAAGGTTCAAACGAATGTATTGAACTTTTCGGACGTGGCCTGGGGTCTACCTCTATTATACTTTTAATAAAATAAATATTTATTTTATTTAAAAGATACGTCAATTGGCAATGATATCTTATACAATAAAATTTGAACTAAATAAATAGAGTTCAGCATATGTTAGAGAATACATATTTTTGTGTATCTTGGACTGAAGAATTTTT
The DNA here is from genome assembly GCA_016802215.1 of Brachionus paranguensis. Lineage (NCBI taxonomy): Eukaryota > Metazoa > Rotifera > Eurotatoria > Ploima > Brachionidae > Brachionus > Brachionus paranguensis. Next base: position 1,006,788 of record JAESIX010000004.1, read on the forward strand.
TTTTCAATTAATTGATATAATAAAATTTAATAAAATTAGTATTTTTCAAATACCTTACAATCGATTGGTTCATAATTTTGAATCCGTGGATTTAAGAAAATTATCTTTTAGATAATTTTTTATGATAGAATTTAAAGTCACAGTGACGACTTAAAAATATCTTGTAAAAAGGTGATTTCAAAAAAATTGCATTTTTAATGAAATTCCAAGATGATAATAAAACATTTATTTATCATATTATAATTTCTTAAAATTTTATTGATAGAGAATTAGAGAACAAAAATTTAATTATAATGGCTAAAACAAAATTAAATTTTTAGTAAATTATAATCTTTTTGGCGTACTTTTTATCAAATGACTATGAAAAAAAAACTGAATTTGTCAGTAGAACAAATTTAATCCAAAAGAAAATCCAAATTTAGATAAATTTTTTCATGATAGTTGAAAACATATCAAATGCTATGATGATTCATAGTTTAATTTAAATTATGGAATTAATTTAAGTATTAAAGGTAGGTAACTTCTAAAGCAATTTACGTCAAGAATTTCACAATTGTTTTTTAGAAAACGATCAATTTTAATTTTGCCATAGCTCGACATAATTTAATTTTTTAAGAAACTCGATTAAAAAAATAAAACCTTTGGGTATTTTTTAAATCATTTATTTGTTAGTGACTTGAGCTTTTTTTAAAAGCAAGTAAACAATTTGATCAAAACAAAAACCTTCTTTTTAAAATTTATTTTTATGAAGAAAATTTTTTTTTTCTAATAAATTTTTTTTTAATTTGTTTATTAAAAAATGTAATCAAAAGCATAATTTAGACTTATGCGGTCAAGTAGCTTTATAAGTTATTATTCAACATATTTTTATCTCTGATAACTACCAACTAAGTGATCTCAAATACCAGTATTTGCTGTGTCATAATTCGAACATAATGAGTAAACAACCAAGCTAGATACCTTGAAGGAGAAAAAGAGGGGTGCGTTTGAGAATGGAGTAGAGGGGCATATTAGAATAAAATTATGCTTTTTTTAAAAACAATAAACTTAACAACTCAATGAAGTATTTACGAATAAGAAAAAAAATCTAAAAAGTCTTACTTGTTGTAACATGAAATCATCCAAAATAAAGATAATAAATTTCTCTAGATAGAGAATTATTTTGAAAAATTACGAGCGTCAAAAACGAATCCTAAAATAACTAGAAAATCACAACGATTAATGAAGACCGCGGCTATCAAAAAATGTGAGAAAAAGATAAATCATCTGTATCGTTTGATAAAAAATAAAGAACACGAAAAAGTAAATTTAAAAAAATGAAGTTAACTTTTAATTTTTTTATTAAATTTAGACTCAAATTTCAAATGATATACAATCGTTGGTGCAAGAGCTTAAGGATTTAAAAGGAGGCCAGGACCAAATAAGAATAGAAATAAATCAAGTGCACAATCAAATGCAGAGAATCCGAGAAAATCGAGATAAAACTGTAAGATTTAATTTTTCAAAAATAAATTAATTTTAAATTATTTTTTTTATTTATGTTTCAAGGACCAAGAAATGTTTAAAATTCGAACAAGCTTGCCGTATAGAACTCGGCATCAATATTCGGACATGATAGCACAACTGGAGAACGAAATGAGATTGAACACGAGACACTACAATCCGAATGAAGAAGCCAGACTTCTCAGGGACATCAGTCATTATGAACAGTGTCTTAGACAATTCGACTTGTACGAAGAGAAAAAAGACGCCATCGAAAGAATTAAAAGAGATTCTGTTGATAAAAGAATTGAATATGAAGTAAATAATTAAAATATTTTTATCGACAGCTTACTTAATTAAGTTTAACAAGAAGATAGGTCGAACGTCTTCGAGAGTTTAATATAAATTAACCTTTAAAAAAACTGATTTAAACTCGAAATTTACTAAGTCTTTAAAAAAGAAAAAGAACTTTATAAATTTTATAAAATTTAAAATTGAAAAAATATCTAAAAAAATTTTTTTGCTCTAAAAAATATTAAATAAGTTGATAATTTTATCAAAACAAAAGATGTTTTTCAAAAGTTTTAAAAATTGATATTTAGTTTTAATTCTTAATTCTTTAGTACAGAAAATTTTATAATGCTTACTTTAAATTTAAAGATAATTTATCAGTTTAAAATTTATACTACTATAAATAAAGACTTGGTAAAATAATCTTATATCAAATATTATTTTGCTAGAATTGTCAAGTTACAGCATTGAGTGTCTCAATATTTTTTTTCTAATTCTTAAAAATTTTTGAACTTATTTTTTAGGAGATCTAATTTAAAATTATAATAAGCTTGTTTGGAATAAATTAGGATACTAATAATCAGAATTTTTTCTAATTAATTAAATTATTTGATAGAATTTATGGAATCAATCAAGAGCAATCGGTGAACAGTTCACAGTTAAAAACGAAATTTTAACCAAACAAAAAGCAAGTAAAAAATTCACAAAAGACGAATTAAGTATGCTGTATCAGCAAATTTTCGACGCAAAAAAAGAGCTCGAAGACCTTAAAAGAGAAAAAATAATAATAGAAAGAACTGAATGTTTATCTTATAAGTAATTATTTCTAATATGACCAAAAATCAAGCATTCCAGGCCAAATAATTATTTCGTATTAAGATCTGTTCAAATAAATTATGAACAAAAAAATTTTGGATCAAATTTAAAGATTTTTTCGAACCATGGATTATTTTCTTCTAGTCGACTAAATCGAAAATTTTTCTCATTAAATTTTTTTTTAATTAAAACCGAAAGTGGAATCCGAAATTTCTACGACACATTTTCCGCAACTTATTCTATCGAAATTCTTAAAATAGGATACTGAAAAACGGAAATGTTTTAGGTACTTTTTAAAAAGTTTAAGGAAAAATTGACAAAAAGCGGAAAACGGAATCCGGAATTTTGAAAAAGTAAATGTAAATATTGAATATTTTTCCAGCTGTGATTTAATTTATTTTAATTTTTCGCCACAGATAAACTTACTAAAAAATTAATTTAAATTAATAACCCAAAGCAAGCTTCATTTTAAAAAAATTCTCTAAGAACAATATAAATTATATAAACCGATAGCCAGAAACATTGGATATGAGACAAGATTAAAAGAATGGACCTTACTTCCTTAGAGTTGAGAAGAAAAAGAGGAGACTTGATTCAGTTTTACAAAATCGTGAACCGTCTAGAACACGTTAATTCATATTATAAGCCGGTTTTAAGTCAAATTTGGACATACACGGCCCCGCAGAAGGCACAAGAGGTCACTCGAAGAGGGTCAGATTACAAAGCTTTACTTCTCGTGAGATTAATGGTTACCATAAGTTTTTCAGTGCAAGAATGTACTTTTTCTCAAACTGGGTAACTGGTTGGTGGAATTTGTTACCCAACTGTATTATTGAAGCCGATAGTTTAAAGAAGGGCTAGACGGATGGCTGTCGATGAATGGGGAAAGGGGAAAATTGATTTAGAAACAATTGATTAATTTATTTATTTTAATTAATTAGTTTTTCTATTTAGTGATTATTAACTGGTTAATTTATTCTTTATTTTATTATGAAAAACTAAGATCTTTTATTTTTGTACTTTTCTGCTATAGCTGGACGTTTCTACGTTACAGCTTGTGGATAGGATCCACGCAGTCCTCCTAATACTACTACTACCATTTTAGATTAAAAATTTATTTAATTTTAACACTCAAAGGACCGGCGGTGTCATTTTGACACTTTTTCAAAAATTCAAATTTAATTTTTTAATTAACTATCAATCATATATACATGTTTTAATATTTATTTTAAAGCTTTGAAAATGGTCTTTTAAATTTAGTCTTTTTCATGTTACAGACTTTTATGGAACTAATGTAACATTTAAACAAATTTTTTGACAAAAATAGCCGGTCCTTTGAGTGTTAATTGAGAAAATTTGAAGATTAACATAGAAAATCTCACAACTTCTTTTTATTTCAAGATCTTAAAGGATTAATTTCAAAAATGGTCAAATGCTTGATTTAAAAATTTTTAAATTTGAATGCTTAAACATTTTTTAAAGGGACAGTGAAACCTTTAAAATGGAACACGACCTAAAAGACCTAAACAAGATAATTAATTATTTTAGTAGACTCCAGCATCCTCAAGCATCATTTATGTTGAATTGCTCAAATGACACAGACTTGACTGATAACCAGGCTGACTTTCAACCAACCAAACCAACTAGTCTTCAATTTCGCAAGACTCACAAATCCGAAGACTACACAGGATCTCCGAGTCCGATGTCTTTGCCTCAATCATCCACCTATCCATTGCTGAATACTCCGACTCCTGTTGATGAAAAATGCCCGGATGGCATGTTTATGCTGAAGAAAAAATTTGATGATAATCAAATGGAATCTAAAAACTGGAAAAAAAAACCTTGTAAAAAATCAAAGCAAAATGCTTCACAAAAATGTTCTCACTCAGTCGAAATCATAAACTTGCTGACAAAATTTGAAATTCCATTAAACTTGAGTTCTCAAGTAGACGAATGTATCAAAATATTAAATTCTCGCCGAGTCGATTTGGAAACCAAATTGGAACTTCACAAATCTGAAATGAACCAAAGTAACGAAGCTTGTGCTAGCAGAGATAATCAAAGTGTTATATCTTCCTTGATGGATTCAAATTATGAATCGGACACAAACAGCTTATGTCCTGGTAGTTTTAATAATGATTTGACTTTAACTGCAAACGATGCTTTGGATTTGAACCTGGACCTGGCCAGCTTGCCCTCTCTGGATAGTTCTACTAAATCTAGTTCTAGTTCTAGTAGCGATAAAACCCTGAAGCAAAGTCCTAAATTGGTTCTAAACAATACTTTTCTAAGGCAAATATCTGATGGCTATTCAAGTATATGCTTATCAGCTGATAGTATGAGTAGTGAACTTCAAGCGGCTGGAAAAAAAGAAGAAGCAAATCCGTTTTTTAAATAAAAAGACTACCATTTATCAATAAATTTGAAACAAATCGTTTTAAGATTTATTTGTTGAATTATTTTATTATCTATAAATATTATTTATTTTAAAGCAATAAATTTATTTCTTGTAATTTTATAAAAAAAATTGAATAAAAAATTTTAACAGCCAAAACAAACATTTAAAAATTTACTGTCAGAGGGAAAAAATTGGATTATTCTTTGATTCATGGTAAAATAGAGAAAAGGATAATAATGATGTAAGCCTGAGGTTTTTATTTTAGATAAGAAAATATTTTCCATATATTTAACAAAAAAGTATTTATATTTTTTTGTCACTAATTTAACTTAACTTGTATAAATTTACTCGTATCTTTATAAAATAAATTTTAGCGTGTAAAACGATTTTATTTAGATAAAAATACTGAAATACTCGACGCCTGTCTCTTTCTTTTTGGTATTTTTTTTTATCTAGCCATAGCTTGAGTGTTTTGAGTGTACCTTTTTTCAACAAAATTACTATCGGAATCACTCGCCAAATCAAGCATTTAAAAATTTTTTGAAAAAATTATATGATAATTTTGGAAATAATTCTCATATCAAAAAAGGTTTTTTATCTGAATATTTTTAAATCTTAAGACGCAATTTTCGATTTATGAAATTAAACTTTAAAAAGAAACAAGCAACAATAGATAAATTTTAATACTTTCAAATAAAACTGTTTTAATTAGTGTTGTGAGTTGACTCGTTCAAAGTCGACAAAGTTTTCTCGACTAGTCGACTTCAAATTTCAAAAAGTCTATTTCTAGTCGACTAAATCGAATATTTTTCTCATTAAGCTTTATTTTAATTTAGCGGAAAACCGAAAGTGGAATCCGGAATTTCCACAACACATTTTCTGCAACTTATTCTATCGAAATTCTTAAAATAGGATACTAAAAAACGGAAATTCCGTGTTTTTAATTATATATAAATTTGAAAGAAATAAATTTTAAATTTTAAAAGTTCTTATAAAACGGTCAAATATTTAACTAATACAGTGCTTTTATAATTACGTAATCTTACGTAATTTTTCATTATTTTTAGTAAGCTTACGTAATCTTACGTGAATATTGGTCGGGAAGGATATGTAATTTGAAAGAAATTCCACCCCAAACGTTAACTTTTGGACACAATTTGTTTGTCGAAGGAAGGCTTTCAGGATAGTAAGATGCCAATCTCCACTGAAACCGTTCTTGATGACCAATTCTGACAGCTGTTTCATCCACAAAAATATAATTGTTAAATCTAAATTTAAGTATCTTAGACACTAAATTAGTCGTTTTATTTTATCCACTTCAGAGAGAATTGGTGATTTTCTAAGTCTACAAAATCTCAAACCTTTAAAAATTATAAAATTGATTTCTTTTATCAAAAATTGTGTAATTTTGCGTAAATTAAGTAAGAAACGGTAATGAATTTTGAAATTTTTTTAAATTTTTCATTATAAAATTAATTTAATATTTTGGAAAGAGCCAATTTTACATTTTTCTTACCAAAATTCTCATTTTTTTGGCCGTATGCATTAAGGAACGATTTTACTAAAATTTAGGTATTTTGATGTAAGCTAGCTTAATTTTACGTAAAATTACATATCCTTACGAACCAATATTCACTTAAGATTACGAAAGCTTACTAAAAATTTACAAAAGAATTTGTAAATGATTGAAAATGATTGAAGATCACGTTGTAAATATTAGATGTAAATTAAGAGTCCACTGCTTTAATTACTTCTAAAAATTAAAAAATTAAAACTGGTAAAATATTATTGTTAGTTATTCGACCTTTTTGAAAAAAAATTAAAAGGAAGTGATTGATTTCTTTATTTAAACAAATTGATCATCATTGTGACCCAAACAAACACACTTACTGACTCTTGTTAGTAAAACAGCTCAGTCTCTAGTTAAATTTGAGGCTGTGAAATTCAATTACCTTTATAAATTTAATAGAACATACCGGCTTTTTTCGTTCTTAAGATCTAAAAACAAATTTAGAATCATTTTTTAATTGAATCGATATGATTTAAATGACTAAAAATGAGATATCGACAACCAAGTCCATTTTCTCTAAAATTCCAAGAAGAAAAAGAATTGCAATTTTTATAAATTTAAATTTTTCCTTTATTTTGTTACTTTTTTTAGGAAAGAAATAGTTAAATTTAAATAAAATACTATTTTTACTTATTCGAATTTCGAATTACATAGTTTCTATGCTATAACAATTAAAATTGAATTAACTAGAAAATACTCTGAATATGGAATTTAGTATGTTGCAAAAATTTAGAAATTAATTATATTATTTATCTAAAATTGTTTATTTATTGAATTTGACGAAAAATTGCTTGTTCACCTAGCACGAACAGGGCACAGTATCTGCTTGGTAATAATGCGCTCCATGATCTTACATGGTGTTGAAGTGATGGCAATTGGTCGCATGTCGCATGGTACAGTTGGATTAAGTACTTTTGGGATTGGCGTGATGTTACCAAGTCGCCATTCGTCGATGACAGTACCTTTGTTCACGCAATGGTTAAAAATGGTAACTAAAGGTGAAACTAATTCGAGTCTTGCTGAATAAATTAGCTTTCCTGAGATGCCATCTGGGCCAGCCGAGGTCGATTTCACCTTGCGAAGCTGGTCGTCTGAAGTTGAAAATCGGGACGACGGGTGGCAAGGCGTCGCGACGAATGAAGGGTAATAAATCAGCTTAAATCACTCCTTGCCAAACAGTATCCGAGAACTGTTCGTTTAGTCGTTCGCCATACTCATGATCAGATGGGAGAGTGGTTGGAGGCTTGCGCATCATGTTTGCATGTGCTCACATGTCGACTTTACTCCTCGCATACTTCTCGCGGTAGAAGGTAATCTTGTAGGTGGTGATTAAGCTTACAATGCGATGAGGAAGTTGATCTCGGAGGTTGTATTCACCTGCAGAGTGAAGGCGCTGGCGTTCGCGGATCAGCTGCTTAATTTCAACATTCATCCACTCTTGGTCACCCTAAGTCTTAACGATTCACAATGGTTGGTGAAGATCGTTGATCTGCTAAAAATGGAGATAAAAAGAAAAATAAGATAGCTAAGTTGTTAGTTGTATCTCCAAAATGTGTGGCTTCAACTAAAAAAAGATAAAAAGAGACTTGTACTGTGTCTGATCGAAGCCGATCTGATAGACCTCGGAAGCTAACTTTTAGGAATGAAACTAACATTTTTAGAGAGATTAGAAAAGACCCTACATCTAGCTATTAAAAACTCGCCACTGATTTTAATTCTAAGACTCAAGGAGTTAAGATTAGTAAGTAAACTGTAATGAGATTTCTCAAAAAAAAAGGTTAAGAGTCTCAGTTTACAGTGGTCAGAAAACCCCCTTATAAGCATAAAAGATAGACAAAAAAGATATAAGTGGTGTAAACAGAGACTTAATTGGACGCTTAATGATTGGTCCAAAGTTATTTTTAGTGACTAGTCCAATTCTGAGGTCTTTAATCGTCAGTCAAGAGTAATAGTAAAGAGGTTTAAAAATGAAAAGTTTCATCCGAAGTTCTGTATGCCAACGTTACAAAACGGTGGAGGCTCAGCCTGTATCTGGGGATGCATTTCTTACAAAGGCACTGGTAAATGCATCATTTGAACAAGATGAAACAATCAATTTGTCTACATCAACACCTTTAAAAAAATCTTTTAGCATCTGATGAACTCCTATTTGAGCCAAATGACCCTTGAAGTAAGCAACTGGTTCAAATAACAGAACAATGAGGTTCTGCCATGGCCCGTTCACCAGATCTAAACCCAATCGAGAACTTATGGTCATACATGGTAAACAATAAATTAACCTCTATTGAGCATTTAAAAGAGGTTACACAAAGAGTGGTTAAAAATTCCGACTGAGTATGATGTGAAAAAATTGATTGAATCTATGCCAAAAAGAGTTTTGGCTTGTTTGGCTTGTTATAAAGGTGGTTATTTCAAATATTAAACTGTAAAAATTTCTAAACTTTTGAACCGTTTTTTTTAAATTAATTGTATCCATTTTTCTTTTCATTTTTTCTTCCGCTCTTTTTATATTCTCACCTATTATATACGAAAAAATAATTGATTTGTTAGCAAAAAAAATTTCTAAACTTTTGCAACATACTTTAATTTCCAATAATAAAGCCCAAATTTAACTTTTACTCTCAGAAAAGAAATTAAATTGATTTAGTAATTAATAATTTTTATTTATGTTAGAATAATTTTTTTATTTATTTCATTAATTTTACCTACGATAATAATAAAGTTATTGAATACAATTAAGCCAAATAAATTCAAAACTAGAATTAAACTAGGCTTGCATAATATTGGTTAGCTTAAAGAATAAAGAAGACTTACTTTCAGAGAAAAGAATTAAAATGGAAAAAACTTAGAAAAGTCATTAAGTTTTTTTGTTGATGATCTTATCGATCAAATCAATTTTTTTTTAATTTATTCGGGAAATTTTTATTTTAATATAAAATTGTCTGGAAGTTCGACTTAGATTTATGTTATGTTACAAAAATTCTTGTCCCAATTAATTAAAACTATATTTTAATTGGATACCAATAAAGCAATACAGTTTTTTCAAATTTTGATTTAGAATTCAGAGTCATCAATGTCTAAAAGAGTTACCATTTTGTTTCTAAGAATAACTCTATTTTTATTGTTATTTTAATTTAAAAAAAATTTAATCTTTTTTCTTTTTTCGAAAAAATGTTAATTTATTTTAATTTAATTCATTTTAAAATTTAGATCGAATCAAGTTTCCGGTCATATTTAAAAAAAATAAAAAAAGTAAAAGAAAATATTAAATTTGGATTGAAATTTGATAAATATTGATAAGATTTAAAAAATTAATTTCAAGGTTAATCAACATTAAAATGGATTGCATTCAAATTCATTTTGCAGATCAGTTAATTTTTTAAACTTTGATTTATGTGCAGGGTTAAATATTGAAAAATAATAATCAAATTTGATTAAATATTTTATTAATCATTAATTTTTGGAAAATTAAAAAAAAACTAAATTAGATTAATTTTTTTAAAGATTTTTTGAATTAAAAAATAAAAATTTATAATCATTGAGCGCTTAATGACTTAAATGCCCAACTTTTTTAAAATAAAGATTAAACTAAAAAAATAAATTTTTGATTAAGCCGTCAATATATAGCTATTTTTCGAAAATTTAAAAGGCAGAAATATTTTAAATGTCAAACAGCTTTTAAAAAAAATAATGTTACCATATTGAAATTTAATTCCAAAGGTCTTTCCAAACAAATGACTGAGGTGTCTTATGTAAATAATAATTTTTGATTTGTTTGAATTTAAATAAAAATAAAATAAAGGTTGCTATATCAACGAAATGTTTTTAGACTAATATTTAAAATAATTTCTTAGCTAATTAAATATTAATTGTATTGAATATTAATTTTAATAATAATTGCTGAATAAATTTATAAAAACAATTTAATTATTAAGGTTATCATGAGCCTAAAGAGCTTTTATTTTTTAAACAGTGACTATTCATTTAGTTTAATTAAGCTTATATTCCTTGCTGATAGAGCTCATTGCTGATTTGGATAGCGGTGCAGCATGGACATGCACTTGATGCTAAACAATCTTCGCAAATACTTCCGTTTATTCTGAACGCAGTCCTAATTTTTCCTCTGAGGATTACCAGACTTGTGGGGATGCAAAGAGGCGTACAGCAGCTTTCACCAGCACGTTCATATAACCTAAATTATTTAATTTAAATTTAAAAATAGCTAAAAATGAAATTAGACCGAAAACACTCACCTGCAGGTAAAGCAAGGACAGCAAAAATAGGCATAGCAGCATTCGTTTGTATTATGACAGCAACCGCATAAGCCTTCAGTCCATTCGTTTTCAAAATCCCAGACATCTCTGGTCGGTTGCTCACCAATTCTTTAGTAAAATAAAATCAAATGTACTTATTTTGGAAAGGTATTTAAGAAATTTACATCATCTCAAAATTGAAAATTAATCAACGAATTTTGGTTGAAAGTAAAATCTCACAGAATAACTTGTTTTTTTAAATAAAAAAATCAAACTTCTTTTTCAAGAGCTTTATATGTTTATCGTTTTCGTCAAGAGATTAATTAAACTTAATTTTAAACAGTCAAATTTAAGTAGTTGACAAATTGAAAAATTCTGTTTTTTAAGGATTCCTTCTAAACTTAATTTAAAAGGCAGCAGAATATCTTCAGATAAGCTTATGTATATCATATACTCCATCATTATAATTTTTAGGTAAAAAAAACATTAAAAAATAAGATGTTCTGTTTTAAGGTTTCAAAAGAAACAAGTTGAGTTTGATTTTAAAATGAAAAATTGCTTATTGTTAAAACTTTTAATTTAAAAAAATATTTTGATAGCTAACAAAGATTTAAAAAAATTGATATTTTTAAATTTAAATTACTGGTCAAATATTTAATAAACTGATATCTAGAATTGGAATTTTTTTTGTTATTTTATTCGAATTTTATGATAAATAACTTTTAAACCAATTTTATTTTTCAAAAAATTTTATTATTTATTATTAGTTAAAATATTTGATTTTTATTTCATTATTTCAGTCTTTAATATTGAATTTAATTATTTAATAATATAATTATGCTGACTTAATATCACAAATAATGAAATCACTGTGAAAATTTTTTAGCTTTCTTGGACATTATTGGTACAAAATCATTTCTTTAAATAATTTTAGCTTTTTTCTTCTATTTGTAAGATCTAATTTTCAAAATTTTGCTCTAAATATTTCATTTCTATTTAGCTTATCGCATATTAATTGATAATAATAATATTTAAAAAAGATATGTTTTTAAAATACTGTGCCTTATAAACTCAAATTATTTATTTGGTAGATTTCAACTTTTTGGTAATCAATATATGTATTCTTTGCCTAGTTTTTTTCGTGAATGAAAAATGTCATATTTTGAATATTGTCCTTGTGATTTCTTTCTTTATTTTAAAACATGCTCACAAAGCCGACATAATTCGTTTTTAAATATTAATTTTAAAATATTTTTTGCATTTAATTTTAAAGAATGTATGGTTTCCATTATTTAAATATTAAATTTACAAATATTTCGAATAAACTTATCAAGAAAAATATACACATCTCATTTTTTTATTAATAAACAAAAATTGAACTTTAAAATATGAATCATCTATTGAGTAAGAATTGAAAAATTTTAAATACATATAACAAAATTTAAATTAGATCATTTTTTTTCTTTTAATGTGACTTAAGTGTTAAATTTTTATTATATAAGAGTTTGTTTATTTTTTTCAAACGATTAAATTTTTTTTTCATTCTTCACTCCAAATAAAACGAAAATTTAAAAAAAATCGGCCTTACTAACAATAAAACAAATAGTAAAAGATTTTTAGAGCATAATTCCTCGAGAACAAAAATGTTCAGCTACTGAATTAACAGTTAAAAATTTAGCTTGCTTAAATCTTAGAAAACAAAATTATTTTATAATTTAATATTTTGTCCGTTAGCATTTCGGATCGATTTTTCTTAAAAATTCTCTATTTAAAATAAATTTACATTATGTAAACTGAGAAATTTTTCGTAAATTACTTATCCATACCAGTTATCTCATTTATGTTTTGTTACATTTTTTTAACCAAATACTATATTTTTTTTTAAATGTGCAGAAACATTTTATTTGTTAAAATACAAGTTTTACAATTATTTAAATTAAACTTACAATTGAAAAAACTTAATGTGATAATCTGGTTTAAAATTAAAAATTGGCTAAAATATTTTGTAATGATAGATTTTTTTTTTAATAATTGAATCTTAAAAAGGAACTATGAAGCTTCCAAGGATAATTTTAAAAAAGGAACAGCGAAAATTTCGAAAAAAAAAGTTTCAAGATCAGCTTTATTATCAGATTTTAGCAACATTAAAGTAGAGGATAAAGAAAAGATAAAAAAAATGAAAAACTGGAAAGAACTGAGGCATTAATTTATAAATCAAATAATTGTATATGTCTATTAATAACTATTCCCTTTATTGTTGTAAGAAAATGATGCTTGGTTATTAAATTTTATTAAATCATTTTATTAAATATTAATTAAATTCAAAATTAATCACTTGAATTTCTTATTTTTTTGAATATTTGAGATAATTTAAATTAAAATTTTTTAACTTTTTTACACTATATTAATATTTTTATGTTTTTGTTTTAATTAAAAAAGGATACTCGTATTAGTTTTTTGAATGAACACAACAATCAATTTCTCTTAGAAGAAGCTTTGATTAAGCAATATTTTTAAAGAACCAAGTATTAAAGAATATATTTTAAAGGATTGTGTTCGTTTCTTATATTTAGCATTGACTTCTGTATCTCGTTAGAGATGATGGATCTTCTAGAATAGAATTCCATTCTGATTCTAGAAGTATTGCGAGGTGTGCTGATTACTAACATTAAAGTGTGGGTGACAGAATGTCATAAAGACTTTGCAAACTTATTCAAAAATTTAAATTTTAAAATCGATTAATTTAAATTTTTGAATTTTAAGCTCATTTGAAAAAATTTGTTCCCTCTAATAGCAATTATAAAAAAGGGTGGCTAAATTCTGTCAAAAGTTATAAAGAAGATCGATTCAAAGCTAAAATAATTAAAATTAGTATTATTTCTAAAATTAATGAAAAAATAAATAAAAAACTATGGAAAAATATGTTTTTTACCTTTTTTATCAATTAAAATTCGAAAAATTATCAAGAATGACGTAAAAAATGGTGATTTAATTTATAGACTAAAAATTGAATAAAATAAAAATATTTAATTTATTTTACCAAAAATTACCAAAAGATGTCTTCTTTTTGGCCTTTTTAGATTTCAAGTAAATTCAAGTAATTTTACGAAAATTAACGTTAAAAAACTAAATCAATCGTAATATTACGTGATTTTACGTAATTTGACGCTTATTAATGTATTTTAACGTTAATTTACGTAAAATTACGTAAAAACCATGTGTCATATTAGTACTATATATTTTACTCATTATTTTAATAATTATTATTCATTTCAATTTCAAATTAAAATTACGCCTGTCTTGGTGATGTTTAAAATAAAAAAGATAGCTAGAAAGAAGTTATTAATTAGTGTTGGGTGCGGTCAAGCCTGGGCGGTCCAAACGCGGCCAAAATAAAGGGGCCAAATTAGCGGTCAGACCGGCGGCCAAAATTTTGGACCGCGAAGTTGCCGGCCACATCATTGACGGACCGCCAAATGCATGGCTTAAAGTAAGCTCATAATTAATTTTTATATTTATAAAATTGACTACCTCATCTTTTACAGCATATAATTTTATTCGATTTTTCTTAAAAAATTATGGATTTTATCATCAGGATGACATCTTAAGGAGAACGAAATGACATCTAATAAGCAATGTCTCTTGGTCGCATAAAAAATCTAAAAGATCTACAATACTGATGCTCTAAACTTTTTTAAACTTTTAATGACTTTGCAGACTTTGTTAAAAAAAATTAATTAAAAAAAATTTACTAGGTTAATAAATTTTCTGTAACCAATAAAATAAAAAGTAATTTATTTATTTATTATTATCAACTCATTTAAATTTAAAATCTTGAAAAATCTGCCGGATCTTTGAGTATGTGTGATGCTGATTGAATCGAATTGATTAAGATGGCTAAATTGACTCTTATATTTTCGATTAAATCTTCTGATAAAGATTGCGAATCGTCCAGTTTAATAATTGATTCTACCACACCAGGAAACGAGTTTCCAACATATTTATTCATTGAACTTGGTGCATATAAGGTATGCCTAAATAAAAATTTTGAAAATTAAAATTTTTAAATTCCAAAAATTTTTTACATGCTTCCAGTTTCCATATAATACACATCCAAAAATGATCTTTCAAAGTTCTTCATTTGTTCATTAAATTGACGGACCAAATGATATTTTGACTTGTCAATTTGGCTCAATCTGTCATTAAAATTTTTCACATTTTTTCCTAAATTTTCAATACTTTCCTCAAGATTATTCAAAGAAATATTTAATTTATTCAGCCTTAAACCGTATTGTTTATCAAAAAGTTTTATTTGATTTTTTATATCTTTGTGATAATTTTCCAAATCGAATGGTAAAATTAAGGAATCGCTCAATACTCTTGTCGTTTCGCCAATAACTTTGGTAATTGATGGTAAGGCAAAAAATTCAGGATCCATGTAACGCTCGACCAATTCAAATGTTTCATAAGAAGTATGGTACAGTGGATAACCAAAAATGTTTTTGAATTTTTCCTCTTTTTTGTATCGGACAAATTTTTGGTCAATACACGGAATCCCAAGTCTTTGCAAAAAGACAGCATGATCACTACCTGAGCCCAAATTAGAATTAATTTTTGGCCAAGTGCCGTCTTCATTTGGGTTATTCTCCAGCCATCGGTCGAATATACTTAATTTGTCATTATATCTTATATTTTTGGTTACTTCAACTAAAAGTTTATGAAGTTGAGGAGAAGCTTTAGCTTCGTAAGAAAAGGTTCCTTGGACAGCATTGTCACAATTTATGTACACAATTCCATTTGCAGTCAATTTTTTGTAGAATTCTTCTACCCATTCTGTAGAGCCTATCAGTCCATATTCTTCGGCATCCCAACTAAGAAAAAGAATGGATCGTTTAGGAATCCAATTGGAGTTTTTCCTGAGCTCACTTAGACTTCTGGATACTTCTAGCAATACTGAGGTTGCTGAAGACGGATCTATCGAGCCGAATGTCCACGAATCGCGATGATTCCCAACCATCACGTATCGGTCTTTTAAAAAATGTTAAAATGCTTATAGTCAATCTATATAAGATTACCTGGCTCAATTTCTCCTCTTATTACACTAATTACATTGTGAATTTTTTTAATTTTTTTTTCACTAAATACAGACAATGTAAGAGATCTAAAAAAAATTTCTATTTAATAAAAAATTTAAACATTTTGTTCTAAAAATAACTTAGCAAAAAAATTAAACTTGGTAAGAAAAACAATTTAATTTAACTAAAAATTGAACGCTATTTTTTAAAAATGTCTATAAATGTAAAAATGTGTAAAATTTCTCTATACATTAATAGAGATGACCAAAAGATTCTCAAGTTACTTTAAAATAATTGGATTTATTTTTTAAATTAAATAAAATAAAATTTAATTAGTTTTTGTGTCAGAGTTGATCAATAATCCATGCCAAGTTTGGCCTCAGAGTTTAAATTTTATTTTTTTTCAAGTCAAGTAAAAACTTTGACTTAAGATATTTTCTCAGTTTGTTGGTTTCTTTTTGTAAGCGAAATTGATTGATTTTGATTAAAATTACATTCATTATCGATAAAAAAAAGTTTTTTTTTTAATTTTTTAATTTTTTTCAAAATTTTTGTTTTTAATGAAACCTAAATCTCAAGTTTTAAATTCAAAGCCAGACTTTAGACTTTGATTTCTGACCAACACTGTTTTGTGTTTTTGAACAAAGATGGACTTTGAATTTAATTTTTTGTCTAATTTTATTCATAAATTTAAAGTGCAAAAATTTTTAAATTTTAGGATTTCTCTATTTAATTTTTTTTGATTATTATAATAAATTCTTAAATTACTATTGACTAACTTATTAATATTTTATTTATTTCCTTTATTTTAAAAATAAAAAATTCTACAGTAGTTAGATTAATAAGACTTAAACTTTAATTTGATACCTTTACTTCGTACCTATTCCCTATCACATCCTAATAAGCCAGTCGCACTACACACTTTTTTCGAAAAATTAAAAATAATAACAAATACTGGCTCTGTTTTTGAATAATTTAACGGAGATGGATTTTCCTGCAGGTAATTGTGATTTTAGTGAAGAAGGAACGATTTTACAGTCGAAAATGTGAGAATTGATGAATACTGATTCAACTGATTCTACTTATTTAACTAAGAAAAGTGATGTTACGATGAAGGACACTGAGTGTGAAATTGAGTGTTATAATGAAAAAATTTAAAATATAGCCATCGAAGATATAAAGTATAGAGTTTTTTTCAAAAAATTTTCACATTTTCACATAAATTTCAAAATAGCTCATAGTATGGAATTTGAATTTGGTAAAGCTTTGAATGGCAAGAAAAACGATGGAGTTTTTGCAAGGAATTTTTCGAGGGTGAAAGATTAGTGAAACTTCATAAATAAAAATCTCATAAATAAGAGTGAAATAATTAATTTTGATTAATTTGAGTCATAGTTAAATGTTTAATTCATCATTTTAGATTTTAACCGTTCTTTTTCGCAACTAGTACTGGTCCTGGTTACAAAACAGAGAAGACCCAATTAAAGTTAAAGCTCAAAATAATTAATTTAGGAGACCAAAGCATTATTATAAGAGATCAATTTCAGTTAAATAAGAGATGATTTTTGTGAAGAGATCATTTCAGTTTTTTAGATCACTAAATTACAGCTCTTTAATGTTTTTAAATCTTTAATGTTTTATCAAATTAATTCCATGGCTTGTATGTTTAATCATAATTTTGTTTTAGAAGAAAATAAAAGATTTTTAATTTTGTTGTCCAATGCCTTTAAGTAAAAAAACTAAATTTGATTTGAAATATCAGATAAAATTGAGTTCTGGCTATCTCATTATATCAAAATAGATGATGTGAAAAAAATTTTAACAAAAAGTAAAGATTACTTTTTTCCTTTTAGAATTCCTCCTATGGAATAAGAAACATTCAATTCTCCGTTCCAAAATTCCGGTACAGGAATATGATCATCCATAATATTAAATAATTCTCTGGCAAGCCTAAAACCAATTACCTGACATACTATTTTAGGTAAACCAGTTTGTTCCTCTCTTAATCTATGTGTATAATCTTAGAATTAAAAATTAGTAAAAAAAATCGGGTAGTTTAAGTCAATACTGTTTGAAGGGTAGTTTGGAGTCAATGGATCACCATCATGCATGTATAGAGTACCTCTTTGAGTTCCATTTTCTGGCAAAAATTGACCATTCGGATAAACCTCGTTCTGAGCTTGTTTTGGTGAAGACCTTAGCGGATCATCGAACAAAATTAACCCTTTAGCTCCGTACTTTTGAGCATTAAGAACTTTATTGGCTCTAAACGACCATCCATATCTGCACATAACGATCGAGTCATTCAGGGATATATTTTTAGATGAGATAACCTCAAAATCTTGTTTGTCACAATAATTTAAATAAAATAATTTGCCAGCTGTCACAGATCCGTTTTGACTATATGCCAGAAATGGCTTTGTGATACCTGTAAAATTCAAGTTACCATCATAGACTGTTTCTTCTATTTCAAACATTTTTTTTGTGCCATCTTTTTCAACAATTTCTATTCTTTTGATATTAAAAATTTAAATATTATCTAATTTGTGAAGCTAATACTTGTTGAGTTTTTCCTCATTTGGAACGTCTAAATAGACATCGTAGTCTATCATTTGGACATCGTCAAGGCCTTGATCTTTCCAAGTTTTATAAACATAATCTGCTGATTTTTTGCCTCCATCTGTGCCCGCCAAATGAGCAAAACTCGTTAAAAATCTTTGATAAAAAAATTTTAAATAAATCATCATTTATTAGAATTGAAAAAATTAATACTTTAGGTGTGATTTTATATTTTCTCTATCGATGCTTGAAAGCAAGTAATCTCGATAATCTTTTTCCAAAGACTGATCATTGATCGGAACAAAATTGTTCCGGTGATTGTGAGAATGGACAGCAAATGCGATCAAGTATCCGAACAGAAATAAAACTAAAGCACATGCTGAAATTAGGATAATTTGAATTTTGCCATTTGATCGATAATTGGAAATAGTGCGAACATTTCTATAGGCATCAGATAATTTTTGGTACATCCTAAGAGAAATAAATGATGAATGCTTTATCAGTTTTTTTTTTAAATAGGTAGGTTGTTTTTTTAAATCAAAAGTTTGATATTTGTGCAGAGATTAAATTACAATGCGTCTAAAAGAAAATTGCAATTTTTGCTTTTTAAATTATTTAATGTCAAATTTTAAAATCTGGGCAAGATAATTTTCATAAATTTCTTCTCATTTCTTTCACTAAAATCCAAAAGATTAGTTTATTAAAAACTTAAGCATTCGAATAAAATAAGGAATATATACTAGAATGAAAATTAAAAAAATGTTATTTAAAAATAATTTTCTTCTTAATAAATTAACTAAATTGAGTCATTTTATTACAATTTTTTGCAAATACTAACAAAATAAAATATGATTACAAGTATAATTATAACTATGATCACAAAGACGCGAATTGTTTAAATTTATAGGTCATAAAGAAAACATGACCACTAAATCTTATGATCACCTCTAACATAACGACTTTGTGTTCTAATGATTAAAGTTATGAACTTTCAAAAAAATTCTAATTAAATTCTAATAACCTTTTCAATTGTTTATTTTACTTGTTTATTATTTTTTTATCACAATATTTTTTTAGAATTATGCCTTTAATGGCTCAATAGTGATAGGTGGCCAGTTGGTTCCATATTATATGACCACTACCCCTCACCTTAAATATGAGACCAAGACTGGTCACCTATCACTATTGAGCCATTAAAGGCATAATTCTAAAAAAATATTGTGATAAAAAAATAATAAACAAGTAAAAAATATGAAAAAAATAAAAATATAAATATAATAAAAATTAAGTGACCAAAATATTTATTACGTAACCGAGCAAAAAAAAATTCATGACCAAAGAAATTTAAATAAAAAAATACAAAGTCATCAATTTTAAGTTTTAATGTTTTTAAGCCATTTTAAACTTCAGACACTTCCTTGTTTATTTCTATCCATACTTAAATATTAATAATGGCTTTGACTTAATATTTGAAGATTTTTTTATTTTTATTATTATTGTTTTTGATTATAAGTTAAAGCAGACTTAAACTTTTTGGGCTTCAAAATGAATTATTTTTCATCAAATAACATTTAACTTTTTTACAAGTTTGAATCTTCAAAAATTATATTAAAAGAGATTACAAATATGTTAAATAATTATGTGACTAATAATAAAAATGTGATCAAACTTGTTATAAACTATACATATATGTATCTTATAAATATTAACTCTTTATAATTTTAGTACAACAAAAGAAATGATTTGTTTCTTTTATTTTTAAAAATAAGTAATAAAAATTTTTGTAACATTTTTTTCTTGCCACATAAATTTTTTTTTTCTTAATCAATCCTTGTAGAGCATAGGGTCATTACTTTTGATTTACACTCAAATAGAACAATCCTAACCATATTACTAATATGGTTAGGATTGTAATAAATCAAACAATTGTAAAATTTAAAAAAATTGTTATAACAATTTTTTTAAATTTAATTAAAAAATTAACCTTATTCTAATTATCAAATTTTATACTTGTTGTCCAATTTATTATATTATCTAAGATTTCCAAATCAGGAAAAGAATATAAAACATTTAATTAATTTAATATATTTAGATTAAGTTTTAAAATGTATAATTAATTAATAATTCTAATTATAAATGAACATTTAAATTTCAAAATAAGGATTCAGTATCAAGACTCTTTAATCGATTTCGTCCGAACTCATCTTGAGTATGGAATTAAAATTTGAAGCCCTTACTTGAAGAAATATATAAACGCTAACGAAGAAGTTCAAAAATTGAAACGGCTCGGTTAAAAGCGGCAAAATAAATTAAATTAAACTAAATTTGATACTCGAAATAACAAGGATGAGGATTAAAAACAAATAAAGAGAGATTAAAAACAAAGAGTATAATCATGATCCCTAAGAAATCTTCTCATACTCGAATCCCTAATAACTATCGTCCTATTAGAATGAAAGTTGTCTTGAACGTATTATTTACACCAAGAAAACTCATCATTTAAAATCAGCAATCAATCACATCAGCTGTCTTAGTGTGCCTTGTCAGCACACTCGCTGGCTAGCCAGCTACAGTCGAAACTACTACTACTACTAAAATGATGAAAAACGCATAAAATGAATTTATTGAAATTTGAAAATCTCATAGATTGATTTATTAAATCAAAATTAAACCATAAAAAAGTTATATAAAAAATTAATAAAATACTCTTAATTTTTCATTTAAAATGAATTTTTTGTTAAACAACAATGTAACTGTCTAATTGCTGACTCTTAAAAGTTTCTAGGTTTTTTTTTATTTTTATATTAAAAAAGAGTTAAGATCACAAAAATTAAAATGAAAATCAATTAAAAAAATTAAGAAAACATTTAGTAAAGGAACAAAGAATTTTTAAGGGTTGATTAACATTCAAAAAAATATTTTTGACAGATTTTATTTTATGCGCTGTTTTTTTAGTTTCAATTTTTTTGTTTGTTTTTAATCCTCATCCAAATAACAAGGCTTAGAGGTGATTTAATACAAATTTATTGAACAGGAAAGGGTTTTGATGAAATCAACTGGTTTATTAAAATTTTGTTTAAAAATGATCATTTATTACCATCAATTTTAATCACACGATTTAAAGATAGAATGACTTGCAGTATTATACTCCATTTTATGTGGTCACAGCCACATTATTATTTTTATTATTATTAATTCAATCCATTTATTTTAAATCTTCACAAACCAAATTTTGTGAAAGCTAAAGAAAAGTTAAAAATCTAACAAATTTATTTTTATATCCTTATTTTTCTTACGTCTTTACATAGTTGGTGAGTATTTTATCAAATCGGAACATGTTGACTGGATTCCATGAGCAGTTTTTAGTCTAATTTTTGCGTCTTGATTTTTTAAATGAAATAAACTAAGACAGTTTTTTTTTGACGGTGTTATCTGTATTCAACAATTTTCAATCAATATATTTTAAAAGCATTATTTTATTAAAATTTGTTCGGTTTTTTTTTTTAAATTAATTCAAAAAATTATGTAATTACTGCAAAAAAATAGCTATAAATAAAATCAAAAGTATGTTCCATGTAAGAAATGAATGATCAGTCAATTCAGGATGATGAAATACTGGCCTTGAAAAGTATCTATGAAGAGGAAGATATTCTAGTGTTTGATGAAAAAACTCGTTCCGGAAAATTTTTTGTAAAAATTAGTTCCGATCAGGCCACTTTCTTTCAACTAAACTTCCCAGAAGAAAATGTCCATGTACAGTTGCTTCATCTGACACCAATTGTATTAGAATTTTATTTTCCCGATAACTACCCCTCTGTTTATGCACCTCAATTTAAACTCATTTGTCGATGGCTGAGCGAAGATTATTTAACCAAATTATGCAACAAACTTGACGAGCTATGGGAACAAAATAGCCAAATTCCCATTTTGTTCACATGGATTTCGTTTTTGCAGGACGAAATCTTCGACTTTCTCTCACTAGAACCAACAAATTTAACAATTCAAACCACCAAGTCCAAAAAAACAGATCCTAGAGTCTCAAGTTTAGCCTGCACATCAGCCCTATTGACCGATTACGACTCGGACCAGAAAAATCTAAAATTTCAAAAATCATATTTTACTTGTTACGTGTGCTTCGAAGACAAAATGGGAAAGGAATGCATAAAATTCAACAAATGTGAGCACGTATTTTGCAATGAGTGCATGCGAGGCTATTTTGGGTCGTTGATAAAAGACGGAAATGTTCACAAATTGACATGTCCTCAAGAAGGTTGTGAGTCCCAAGCGATACCAGCACAGGTATTGAGCTTGGTTGGCATCGAAATGTACAATAGATACGATTCCATGTTGCTCAGAGATGCCTTGAATAACATGACAGACATAGTTTATTGTCCTCGGGCTAGCTGTCAATGTGCTGTGATACCAGAAGATGCCACTTTGTGTCGATGCCCCGACTGCAAAAATGTCTTTTGTGCTCTGTGTCGCCAAGCATATCATGGTATAGAGCCGTGCAAGTTGACCAATAACCAGCTGAAAGAAATTGTTGAGATGTATAAAAATGGAGATGAAGAGATAAGGCTACAGTTGGCTCAGAAGTATGGAGAAAAACGAATAAAGAAGGCTGTTGAAGATTTTTCAAGTGTGAGTTTAATTGAGACAACATCGAAAAAATGTCCAAAGTGTAGAAGCTGGCTGCAAAAGATAGATGGTTGTAATAAAATGACCTGTTTAAAGTGCCAGTGCTATTTTTGTTGGTTGTGTATGGACATGTTGAGTAAAACAGATCCTTATTCTCATTTCAACGATTCTAGATCGAAAT
Organism: Brachionus paranguensis; assembly: GCA_016802215.1. NCBI lineage: Eukaryota > Metazoa > Rotifera > Eurotatoria > Ploima > Brachionidae > Brachionus > Brachionus paranguensis. The sequence continues at coordinate 1,030,051 of JAESIX010000004.1, forward strand.
GTTTCGAAAAATTGTTTGAGGGAGTCGAGCAAAATGAAGATGATGAATTTGAAATTGTACCTGATAATTTCGATTAAATTAGCTGAATTTTTTAGTTTAGAATATTTTTTTAGGTCACATTTATAATCAAATTTGAATAAATTAAATCTTATTTTTTTTTAAATTAATCAAGTATTTTTTTTTAATTTTTGATAACTAAAAAACATACTGATCTTAGGTAATAATTCACGTAAATTTCTTGAATTTTGTTAAAATCAAAGTCAACAATAAAAGTTTTTTTGAGCCTTATTTATAATTTTGGAATTTCAAAACTTATTTTTATTTTTCAATTTAGTACTTGAATTGAATTAAAAATTTAAAGACAGTCTCTGTCTGCAAAAGAATATTAGCATATCTATTGATACTTCATTTGTTTAAATTTAAAATAATTAAAATTACTCGAAAAATTTATTTACTGTTAAGTTCAAGTAAAATTTCGCCTTCTACAAATACAGTAATAACGATGTTGATATTATTGAACATTGAAATATTGATTAAGTCAAATCTGACTTAGACTTTAAATTTTTTTAAAAAAACCTTTAACATTTTGACATTTTTAAAACTAATTTTAGCAACCATTTTTGGCGAACTAACGAAACATATTAAATGAGTTGAAGATTCTTGCTTATTAGTTTTATGAATTTTTGAAAATATAAAAAGTGAAAGTCAGATTTGACTTCTGAAGGAGCTCTGTACAGATAAACAAATAAATAAATAAATAATAACAATGAAAAATAAAAGTTTAAATTGTTTAAGTTTGGCTTTGAATTTACTTTATTTTTTATTTCGTTGCAATTGTGTAATAAATGATAATGAAGTAAGTTGTGTTAATTATTTTTTTTAAATAAATTTTTTAATAAATCAAGTGGATATACTCATTTTGGAATAGATTTTTTCCTAAAAATAGATACAGAGTTTTTGCAGAAGCTTAACCAAAAAATTTATTTTATCAACTACAACAATTTACTGAATTTAAAAAAAAATAAGTAAGAACTTTTCATTCAGTTCTATTAGTTGTCAGGCTGAACAAAAAAATGATTTTTTTGTTAAATAATTATTTTATTAAAATCTTAATTTTGAAAAATTTTAAAATTAATAAAAGTTTAAATAGTTGTTATTTAAGCATCCATACGGATTATTTCTGACAAATTCACATTTGCGACTACGATCGTCAAAAAATACAAGTTCGCCTACAAAAGGACAAGCATAAGTTTTTCGTTGTTGACCATGAACACAAGCATGAAAAACATCACAAAAAAATGTATCTCTAAAATGACCAGTTGGCTTATTTATACAATTGAATCTAAGTCCACCGATCAAATTTTCTATGATTATTTCCCCGCTAGGTGTCATTGTTTTTTGCTGAATTGGATAAGGAATTGAAGGCAAAAATGCCAACATAGAATTTTGTTGGTTTACTGGAAAAATTTGCTGAGCCAAAAAATTAGAATTTTCCACTGAATTTGTCTGATGTTTAGTTCGGTTATGCACAAAATTGATTTTGTAAGGTGAATTGTCGTTCAAATAGTGACTAGGAATTGTCATAGCAAATTTTATTAAAACTAAGCTGATTATCAAAATTCTGTTCATTTTGTTGTTGTATTTTAGTACAAAAAGAAGAGATAGGAGTCTTTTATAGACGAATGAAACGCCTAAGCTTAAAATAGTTTGAATCGTAACCATAATAGTTTAATGACTTGGGAGAATATTTTTTGGTTTTATTAGATTAAAGACATTTATAAAGGATAAATCACGAATCAAATAGTTATTTTTTAAATCAAATAAAATGAATTTAATAAGATTTAAAGGTTTATTATTCTAAATTTTGCTTTATTATTTCATGAAATTAAAAATAATATAATTATATCATAAATAATTATATATATTTTAATAAAAAATACTAGGGTTCTTGGTTATTGACAATTTTTTCAATTATTTACCTCAATTCACGCTCCAGTTACTCAAAAAATTAAATTTTCTCAATTTTGTACGGGTTTTGAAGTAAATTTATGCAGACATTGTTTAATTACTTTTTTTATTAAATATCTTGAAATCTCTTCATGAAATATTAGGATTTACTCATGATTGATGATTGTCTTTAAAAAGGTTTTTTGACCATTTTATCATTAATTAATTCTTTAAATTAATTAACTTAAAACTGATGATATATTGTTTTACAATGACTGATCGTGATTATGCAATAAAAATTTTTATATTCAAATTTTTTTAAATCATCCTTCTAAAAAAATTAGTTCTTTTTAGTAGATTTTGAGAATTTCTAAAAATATTCTAATTTTTCATCGCCGTTTAAATCAAGTTCAAGCCTGGACTTTAAACAAATAAAAAAATTAGAGTCCAGGCTTGAACTAGACTTAAGACTTAGGACTTTTAAAGAGCTCTGGTTTAAATTCGGCCTTTATTTCTAAACAAATTTTTTGTTATCGGCAAAATTATTTTTTATCATTCATTTATATTCAAATTAATTTTTTTTACCACTTAATTTTATTTTATTTATTTATTTGTATATCTGTACCGAGCTAAAGGTTCTTCAGATAAAAAAAACAAAATCAAATATTAAGAAAAAAGATAACAAATTTACATAGAACCCATTATAAAATTCGAAGACTTCACAATTGCTCATCAATGGAATATTCTAGAAGAAAAGTTATCAAGCTTAATTATTTGGATTCTTTTCTCTTGGAAAATCAATTTTGATGAATTTACAAAACAAAAAATCTAAAATTATTGCGACAACATTCAAAAATTATCTTGGTCATCATTTGAATCTTACTTAAAATAGATAACCAAACTTTAAAGAATTAAAATAGATAAAAATGAGTGGCTAAAAGTATTTGTTCTTTTAAACTGACTATAAAACTTCTTTTGTAAACATATCATAGCGATGTATAACAGGCTAATTCTCTATCAAGTACCTTTACAAGTAAAATGTTTACCATTAGGCCAAAAACAAGATTCAATTATAATAGATCCATACACGAAACTCTTGAACCCTTTTCTCAGAAAGAAATTATAATGACAAATACATAAAACGAAATTTGTCAACCAGCAACAAAAGAAGGGGAAGACCAAAAAAAAATTGATTAAGCTGATGAAAAGAATTCGTGTTCAAATAATTTTTAAGTTTTTGGAATTTAAAAAATGTTGTGATTCCCGAATGCTGCATGGGATTAATTTATCAATAATTAATGAAAATATGAACACTTTTACGAACAATAGAATGGCGAAGTATGCTACAAAAAATATCCAGCTAATGAATGTTTCATTGAATATCATTTAAAGACGGACCGATTTTTAGTTTTGACATTCATTATAAAATAATTATTTTAAATCGTTACTCGGAATCTTCTGGATATTTTAAGATATGATATCTTAATGAAAACAGAAATTTCAAAACTATCTAATTCCAAATTAAAATTAAATGATTAAAAATTTTAGATAAATTTAATTGAATTTTGATAATTGGATCATAAGATCCGAAATTCATAAGATATTATTCAAAATGGGAAAAAAATAATTTATACTGATTTAAAAAGCCCCTGGAAGGAATTTTCCTAAATTTAATAGAAAATAATAAAATTAAATATTTATTTTTAACATTTATTTAACACCTCAGGCCATAAAATTAAAAAAAAATTATAATTTCAGATAAAATAAAATGAATCAATCGAAATCTTGATTCAAAATCAGTCTTACAATAAATGAAATGAAGTTATTAACACTAGAAGCACCAACAAGTCAATTTTTTTAAATTGAGCATGAATTTTTTTTCAGCATAAAAATAAGAAAAATTTTAAAATTAATCAAATTCACTTTAAAAAAATTATGTCTTTATGCAAAAACAAGTAGATACTACTAGAAGCACCAAAACGATTCTCTTGATTTTCTTGACTCAAAACCCTTTAACGGGCACTCTTAGGGGTGCCAGATGACATTGAAGCTGAAGTTTTTTTGTAATTACTTTTTATTTCTTCAAAATGAAAAAAACGTTTTATTGATTAGTTCGATTCACGATTTAGTCTATGTAGAACCAGAAGACCATTTTTTACTCAAGAAGTTTTATTCGATAAGGTCCAACAAAACGCTGGCCAATGCAGGCATTTTGTAGCATCATTAATTTAGCTGAGTATTTTATACAAGAGTGCCAATAAATGCAACATTTCAAGACGAGATTTTTTTAGCAAACTTATCGAAGAAATCAAAAGTAATTACAAAAAAACTTCAGCTCCAAAAAAACGTCATCCGTTCAAGGGTCTTGAGTCAAGAAAATCAAGATAATTTATCTCCTGAACGTGTGTCATGTCAAATTCGTTTATTTGGTAATTATAAAGCGACAAATTTATTTTCAAAATATAAATAAGCATTGTGTGGATTTTGTACAATAAAAGTAGAGAGTATTTGTAAAAAATGCGATTGACCGTTGATGTTTTTTTTAAGTCAAAGAAGAGACTAAAATTTAATAATTTATCATTTTTATTCAATAAATTCAATAATTTCAATAAATTTAAACATAAAATATATGATTTATCCTTTATTTTTTATAACGAGTCATTTTGACTCGTTTTGGTGCTTATAGTAGTTAAAAATTTTGGTGCTTCCAGTGTTAAGCATTGATTATTTAAACTGACTAACATTTAAACCAATTAATTAATATACATTATGTTTAAAGAAGGATAAGAGGAATCGAAGGATACTAAATAGCGAGAATACTAAACGAGAATTTCAGTAAAGTTTTTACCTCTTGATCAAGCTGCCCAATCCCTACTGTGTCGACAAAGTCAGTCAAGATTTCAATGGACTTAGACACGTTCTCCCTCGATAATGTACTCAGGTACATCGACAGACTGAAACCAAAAAAATCTCAAAGTTTGGACGGCATCCATCAAAGATAACCTTGTAGTAATTTTCTGTGTAGTTTTCAGCTCTATATTTAAAAACTTATTTTCTCTTGGCAAAGTCCCGGATCAATGGAACTTCCATTGATAAAAATAATAAAAATAAGCTTTTGAAAAGCTATTTAAAAAAGGAAATAGATGTGATCGCGATGACTACAGGTCCGTTTCTTTTAAAGCAGTCCTTCAGCAATTAATTACCTGTAAACAATCTCGGAGTGAAACTTTCGTTTAATCTAAAGTTTTCAGTACATATCCGAATTCAGGCTAACAAGGCATGTTCAATGATAGGGCAACTAAGAAGAATTTTTAGATTTTGAATCATATCCTCTTTCAAGAATAAGAGAAGACATGATACAGCTCTTTAAATTAATCATCGGATAATAAATAAGGTCAACTGGATAAAACCTGTGAAATTCAATTAACACTTCAGGACCTGCGCAAGAGATCCGAGGGCAAAATAGGGGACTATCAGTACAAACAACCAAGAACTGCTGTTAGAGAGATAACTTTTTTACCAACAGAATAGTTAATGAGTGGAAAAAGCTACCAAAGGAAGTAATTAACTCAAGTACGATGAATGTTTTAAAAATTAGTATGATAAACACGATGAGTGCCGGTGGAATCATTCCTTGAGTCTTTGCGTATTAAGCTTGAATAAAGATCTGTTTAGTTGGGGTTAAAGTACTTGATATGGTGCCACAAGAGACCTATTCCGGAAATCAAGGAAGAAATTCATAATTGCGATACGGTGTACAGAGTTACCAAAGAAGTCTTGATTCTTGCTTACTAGACTTTAACTTTAAAAAATAGAAAAAATTAAATCATTGAAAAGCAATACTGACATTCAATTGAAAATATTTGATAGATAGATAATAGATTTAATAGATATTCTTAAAATTATATTAGCTTTTTAAAAATATTATTTAACCTCAATAATAACCTCCCATCTAAAGTTGGTTTTTCATATTTAACCAATTTTTAATTTCATAATTTTTTGATTAATAATTCTTTGTTTTAACTTGGTTTATTCAATTTGAATTCGAAAAAATATTTACGAAATTTTTAACAGAATAAAAATTAATTCTTAATTAAATAAAAAATCACTTTTAATTTTTTTTTTGAATTTTTTCTAGATTTTAATAGATATTTTTAGAATAAAATAATTATTTTAGAAACTTATTTTTTACTTGAAGAAATTTTTGTAAAAAACATTTTTTCAAAAGTATTACTAGAAAAAATATTTTTTTCCTTCATTTAATATGTATTTGAACAAATCAATATCATTGTTTTATCGTTAAATTCCTTTACATACATAAAGTAAAAAAGAAGACGTAAAAATAATTTAAGAGCCCTGTTTTTTCAACCTTGAAAAACTAGGCATTGTGAAATTTCATACAAAACTTCCAATACAAAAATAAAAAAATTATATAACTTTTGTTCTAAATGTCAAAAACTTGTTCTGTAAATGAAACAAAGTGAAACAACTGTTGTTTCACCTTCCGCGGAAGTCTGCAAAATTTGTATGAATTCTGCAAAATTGCACCCTATTTAAAAGTATTAAAAATAAAACGCAATTAATTTGCACAGATTTTGCAGACTTTCACAGAAGTTGAAACAACAGTTGTTTCACTTTGTTTCATTTACAGAACAAGTTTTTGACATTTAGAACAAAAGTTATAAAATTTTTTTATTTTTGTATTGGAAGTTTTGTATGAAATTTCACAATGCTGAAAAACTAACGTTACAAGTTTATCTCCAAAAACCTGTAAATTTCATGATGATTAAAAAGACAAATTTTTTGGAGTTAAAAATTTTTCAGGTGATCACTATTTATCAATTTAATTTTATGACTTAATGCGAATCGGAAAATAGTATTTTGTTTAGATTTAAACTTGAGCTAGGAATTTAAATGCAAAATAAAAATCAAAAATAGTTTTACATGGCACTTGTTGTAACTTATGAATAAATGAAAAAATCAAATTCAGTTATTAATTGAACTGGCAAGAAATACGGCATTTTTTTAATAAAGCTTTTCTTGGCTTTTTTAAAAAAGATAATCGAAAATTTAAATTAAATTGATTTATAAATTTTTCACAATACCTTAGATAAAAAAATATAAAAGCAAGTTGTAGAAAAATTAATTAATTCTATTATTTTATTTTATTTTTGTTTAATGTTTTTGCATTTGAAATTATGCTCTTTTTTAGGTTGAAAAAAATTAGAAATTGATTTTTCTATTGAAGTCCGTATTTTCAAACAAATGTTTTTGGACTATTTGAAGTTAATTATGAACAAGCTAAGGATAGAAAATTAATAAAATATCAAATATAAAATATAACTTGATTTAGTCGAATTGGAATCTTAAAAAACACAATAATTTAGTAAATAAAAATATTTGTAAAAGTTAATTTAACTTATTGACTTGAGCGAATTCTATCTCTCAAAATTTAAAATCAATTCCCCTAATTAGAAATCTAAATTTGAACTCATTTTATCATTGTTCTCTTGTTTAAGCAGGCAAACAAAACTAGAAAATATCTTGACACTTATCTTCAAAATACAAGACGAAAATTCTAATTAATCAATTGAAATGTTAAATTTTTTATTGAACAATCAAAAAATTATTTCAATAAATATTTGATTAAACACACACACACACAAATTTCTTATCAACTTTCTTTCCTATTCGCAGCACATCTAGATTCATTTATTATTTCCAAAAACTTCACTCTAAATTTTTTAACCCGTCAGCGACTATTAAAAAACAAAATTTGATTAATCAAGCAAATACCAAGAATACAATTTAGATTAACTTTTTTTCTTTCTAGCTGATTATTTTGGTCCTAAAAAATTTGAGCAATTTTTAATTTTTGGGTGTAAAAAGACGGAAAATCAATTATTGGTGTCAACTTAGGCATAAAAAATCTGATTTTTAAAATAGAGTATAAATTTAATTTAATTTTACAGATACTTTTTTGTTATAAAAAATCGACTTGAATTTTAGGATCAGACTTTATTTCAAAATGTCTGAATATCAAATCAATCCGAATCCGGAATATTATTACTATTACCCAACTGGCCAAAATTACAATTATTGTTCATATTACGGCCCAAGTGGATATGTCAAATTTCCAGAAGTAAATGAAAATCAAAATTTGGCCTACAACTCAAGTTTGAATGACTCAACCAGCAGTTCAAATTCCAGCATGATGGAAAAACGCAAACAAAGACGTGTTAGAACCACGTTTTCTAGTGTGCAGCTAAAGGAGCTGGAAAAATCGTTCAGCGAAACTCATTATCCTGATATATACACCAGAGAGGATATAGCAATTCGAATTGATTTGACTGAGGCGCGGGTTCAGGTTTGGTTTCAAAACAGAAGGGCTAAATTCCGAAAGCATGAAAGGCAAAATAAAAATATGAAAAAAAAGATTAAAAACGAAATTAATAAATGGCTGGTACCAAGTAATATAATAAATTCAGCAGCTCCTTTGTCGGTATCCTCTTCATCGATGCTTACTAGCACGCCAGCTGTATCTCCAAGTCAAGCACTAGATAAATTGTGATTTTTTTTATTTGAAAAACAGTAAAATTTTATAAATATTTTTTAAAGAATAAAATTTAGAAAACGCATTGGATGAATGCAAAAAAAAAATTTCTCATTTTTTCTGATAAAATTACCAAAACACTTATGTCGAAGAATTTTTCTACCTCTTTATTTTTTTGTTAGTAAATTAATAATGATTTTTTTAAAAATTTTTAAAAAATAAAATTTGAGATAAAAAAGCCACTAGCATTTAGACCTTGCATCATATAATGGTAGCTAAAATGAATAAGATCTATTTGAAATATGAAAAATTTTAAAAATAAACAAATAAAATTGTTTCTACTTAAAGACATGAGAAATTATTTTAAGACATGACTACAAGTAATTCCAGTTCTTAGTTACAGTGGTGACTTGACATAAGGGTCCAAGGTAAATTTACCTAAAAATGGTAATTTTAATATTTTTACGTAAAACAAGAATTGTAAAAAATGGCAAATTTACTAAATTTTACGTAAATTTGCATAAATTTACCATGGATCCTTATTGTTTTTTACATTCTTTTCATTTTACGTAAAAAACGGTATGAAATTAAATTAAAAAAAAAATTTCCGTGCTAGACAAAATCGTATTTTTTAACAAAATTTTATGAAAAACAGTAAAATTTGTGATTTCTTTGGAATTTTTGGAGTTAATTTAACGTAAAAATTGTTAATTTTACTTCTTTTAACGCAAATTTACGTAAAATTTAGTAAATTTACCATTTTTACAATTCGTGTTTTACGTAAAAAATAGTAAATTTACTAAATTTTACGTAAATTTGCGTTAAAAGAAGTAAAATTAACAATTTTTACGTTAAATTAACGTTAAATTAACTTAAGAAAACATTAAAAATGTGAATAAAACATATTAAAAGTGAATCAAGCATATACATAATTTTATTTTTTTAAACTGTTAACATGCACATAAACTTAAATATTCATAAATGTTAATAAAACATAAATTTTTGTGTACAGATTTCAAAATAAAAATCAAAATATGTACAAAGTGTACAGTTTGTACAAAAACAATCGTGATTTATTGAAACTATATATTTGTCGTGACACTTGTACTTTTGATACTCATCCTCCCTGCTTAATCTCTGAATGGATTAAAAATAATTTAAAGTAAAATTTAAATGGTTTAGATAAATTATACTCTTTCCTCATTGAGTATCACTATTTGTGTAAATATTTTTAATATAACATTATTATTATTAAATTAAAAATAAGAATTATTCAATAAAGAAAAAAAAATCAATATTTCAAAATTAATTTCATTTTTTGAAATTTAAAATTGAAATAAAAGAGATTCGTAATTTTCAAATAAAATCAAACATTTTTAAAAAATACAATCTTTTTAATTTTAATATTAAGACTAAAGATTATAATAGTACTTAAGTTAGTACTTATATCAAAATTATTAGACAATTGGTTGATAGAGAATTCTAGTTACCATTCTTGGAAGATTAGAGAAAAAAGATATAATTAAAATTAGATCAGAGGAAATTAATCAAATTGTTTAAAAAGGTAAAAATTAGAATTATAAATTACCTATTATTTAAATTCATTTTTTAATAAATCATTTCACTTGTAACACGATTCATTTATAAAATTAGTCTTGATTTGTTTTTTAAGAATAAAAATTTTTCAAGTTTTATTTCATCTGATAAAATAATGATTGATTTTTTCTGATTCATATTTTTAAATATATTTTTTCAAATTCAAATTTGAAATAAAAAAAAATGAAATAAATACAAATTTTAATATTAAAATCTCATATATATCGCATGCTTTCATTAAAATTCGAGAATCTTTTTAATCACTGCAATAATATTTAGATTTGAGTATTAATGTTGATAAAAAATTTATTTATTTATTTTTAAGAGGTAAGCAGAAAATGGGAAAAAATTCAAAAATTTAGGGTAGATTAATTTCATTTTCATAGTTAAAATAAAACAATTGAAAATTTTTATACTATAATAATTTTTGATAGATGAAAAGTTTGTATTCATAAGATTATTCATTGTAATAAAAATTGATTTTTTGATTTTAAATTTAGACTTTTATAAATTAGTTTAAAATAAATCATTTGAAATCATTTATTTGAACAAAAAATATTAAAATAATAGACTAGAAATAATTTTAAATTAAAAAATTAATCATTAAATTCTCTTCTTATTTGAATGATTGCACAACACGGACATACTAGAATAGGCAAATAAATAAATTTTTTAATTTATATCATAATAACCTACGATAAGAAATGCAAAAGTCCTTACAACATCCGCCTTCAATGCCCCTTTTACCACGCACCGCATTTCTGAGACAGCACAAAGTGCATGGAAATAAAAAACAATGAATGCAAGACATTAGAGTTCCTTCGCCTGCATCTTGTGAAGCGCAGTATGAATAGCAATTGGGACAAAAATAAGCGCACAAACAGTCCGAGCAGTTGTCCCAACAGCCGAAAAGACTGTGACGGAATTCGCCTGGATTTGGTTGATGGTATACTCTAAAAAATTAAATTCTTTCAATTATGATTATTTTTTAAATATCAGCTACTTACACTGCCATTTTTATAACTGCTTATGATTTCGAATTTTTAAAATGATAGCATAAAAAGTATTTTTCGTAGCTTTTAAATCTTAGAATTGCAAAATATTTATAATTATGTGAATCATTAATTAAAAGCCAAAAAAACAAGCTAAATAGAGCAAAATTTTTAATTTTTCGTTCATAATACTTTATTTTGCTAATTTATAATAAAATATTTTCCTTATCAAAAGCATAAATAAACCCTTTTAATCATCATTAGAATTTGAAACATTTAAGAAAAATCCCATTCTATAAATTTAACATTAACTAATATTAATATAAATTTTTGATACCATGTTTTATTACATACATAAAAAGAGATAACATAAATTCTAAACAATCTACAAATTTTGTCCATATTTTGAAAAAAAATTTTAAAAATTCCAATAAAAATTCTTCAAAGTTAAGACTTCATTTTTAAAAAAAAGCTTTTTGTTGTCTGAAAAAAATTTATTAAAAGCATAATAAAAGTCAAAAATTCTAGATAGTCCACTTATAAAAATAAAAATGCATCAATATTAAAAATCCAAATTTTGTTTAGAATTTGTGTTTAAAATTTAATCTGGTTAAAAGATTTATAAAATTTTAACATCTTCTAAAGTTTCACTCAACCACGCATAAAGTTGACTTCTATAAAATAATAATCATTCAAGCATTAAAAAAATTAGTAAATATTTTTAATTAAAAAAAAAACTATGGTCTAGGGATTTCACTAACGACTTTAAAAAAATCAAAAAAAACTTGGTCAAAATCATTTAGCTTTAATTTACTTAAAAATCAATTCAAATTTAAAAATTGATTACAAATTCATTTAATTTCTCAATAGAAGACCAACCCTGTTTGAAAAATTCCTGTTCTTTTGTGTCCTTTTCTATATTCAAAAAAGAGTGCCCCCCAATCTCTTTGAAGAAAATATAGAATACTTAAGTTTTAAGAATATTCAATTTTAAAATTTAAATTTTAAAAATTTAATCATTATTGGATTAATTCAATTGTGAATTTGAATTTGGTGTTTAAATAAAACTTGAAGAAGGATGGGCTCAGTTCGAGTTAAAGGAATCGAGTTAATAAATCGTGAAAAATCCTAAATAAATTTTGTTTATCAGTTTGCTTATCAATGTAACTAAGATAAATATTTTAATCTTTTAAAGTTGGAAAAATTCTTCCTCAATAACTACACAATATAAGATATAAGAGGACACAAGAGAAGTAAAATTTCTACAGAGAATTATATTCTTCATTGAAAAAGAGATCTTGTCCAAAATGTGATAATTTTAATGATGCTGATTTGGGGAACAAGACTGATCACCAAATCTTTGATCAAAAATATGAAAAAAAAATGTAGAAAAAATGTCATCAATGTTTATATTTTTGTGAAAAAAGTGAAAATTAATGCTTTTAAGTTTCTAGCTTAGTGATCCAAGTTTTTGTTTTTTCAATTCATAAAAAAATTTATCTAATCGAAAATAGAAAAAGTCAAAGTGAAAGTTACTGTCAAAACTTTAAATTAGATTGAGTATTATGGAATTTGAATCATAGATCATTTTTCATCCTAGCCTTGCTTATTGGACACGGGACTGCATTTTCATGTTTGCTTAATGCCAATACCACATGTTTTTTGGTCTCATCCGAAGCTACATGTGAATCCATAGCTAAATTATGATATTTGTATTATTTTTCTTTTTTATCTTTACTTTGGCATATAAGGAATATTGTCGATTTCAACTATCGTACCTATTCCGCCAAGTTTTGAGATTTTTTTCTATAGACAATTCTATAGTAAAGCTTTTGCATTTGAAAGAAAAATGACGAAACGGTATCTCTGTTCAATTTATGATTAAAGTGGAGTAGATTTGAATAAACTGTCTTTGATACAGTCAACTCAGCAGCGCAAGATCTAATTACAGTCCAAAATTATTCTGATTGACTTTAAAAAAAATAAAAAAAATAAGGAGCAAAGATTGATTTAAAAATTCCACAAGTACTACAGCGTCATTAAAGAATGAAATTATTAGCATTGGTGGGTCTCTTCTTTGCTTCAAAAGCATTTCTTTTCCAATTTTTTTACAACCAAATTTAAAGCATTTCTGTTCATTCTTAGTTAAGTAAATCTTAGTTATTTTCTGAAAAAGTTTAAGATTGTCAGCTTGAAAATTCATTATTTAACAAACTGTATCAAGGCAATGAAATTTATTTATGAAGTCTTAAGCATTTCAATTTTTAAACTTAGAAAGTGAAAGACCGTGTTAGATTAATTATAAGTCAAAAGGAATACTCTTAAAATAATCAATAAAAAGTATAATACTAGTAAGTGACATCTTTTCACCATGCTAAGTTAATGCAGCAAATATGGTGATCAAGAATTTTACTTTTGTGATCAACAATGTGATCACATATTGTGTGATCAGTGTTGTTTACCAAACCAGCATTATTAAATGATCACATTTTCTGTGATCAACTGATCAAATTTTGGACAAAACCTGAAAAAGGATAAAAGATCGATCGAAAATTTAAATTCTTAAAATTTAAAAAATTGATAATAAATCAATTCCATAAGCATAATTAAATTTGATCAATAAATATAAAACATGATTATTTCCTATCTTCTCTGTGTATTTAGGAAGAATGGGATAGTTTTATTGTTGAAAATAGAATACATTCTTGAAGTCTGTTTACATTTGATTAATAATTTTTATGGTGATGCGTAATTACGCTTGTTAGTTTAATAAAATCAGACTTTTATAATTCAAATTGGTAAATTTTAATATAAATAATTTTTTTGATCAAAGCATCTCATTAATAATTTTTGGCCACAAAAAAAATTTGATTCAGTTCATTAAAAAAAAATTATCATTAATTTTGCCAAATTAAAATAATGGTAGGCTTTGGATGTTAATTGAAATAAGCGTAAGATTCATTAGATTTAAATTTTACTTATTTATTTTTAATTATTTAAAGTTGAATAAACAGTTTTTTTTCTAAATACTTCAAATTGATTTTTTGAAATAAGAACCTAATTCTAATCGATAATTTACCGAATACTATCCTACATTGGGAAAAAGCTTACTTGTTGAATTCAAAATATCTAATTAACAATTTATAAACCTAGATCGAATTAAAAAAGATTTAAAAATTTGCTTGTCAAACTAAATATGTCTGTGAAAACAAAGCTGAAAAAATTTCTCAATAAATTCAGAAAGAATTGTTGCTTGATTACATGAGCAAAAACAAAATTAAATATCTAATTGATTTTGAAATATATTTTTAATAATAAGATATTGAAAAAGTCATTTATAAAATTAAAAAAATTTGTTTTGGCTAAATCAAAAATGAGTATTTTTTATTTATTTTATCTAAAAAAGATTCAAATTTTTATATTCATTAAATTTTTAAATTAATAGAAGACAAAACGATCTATAATAAGTATTTTTATAAAATAAAGTGTCCCAAGATATGAAAAAACCGATGTCTATGATTTAACTTTAAAAATTATGAAAAATAATTTATGAAGTTCCATTCTAAATCAGTCAAAAATAATCTCTAACTTGATTCAATTTTTAAGAAGCTTAATGAAGGTAAAGACGACGATTTTTTTCATTTCTTGTCATAAAGATGACTTTTTGAGAAAATTGTGACACTAAAAACAATGATCTATAATTTAAAAATTTTAAAATAATTATTGTTTTTTTTTATTTTTTTGTCAGCTTTTGGTCAATGTTTTTAAACTAATTTGGTCTGCTAACAGAGATCTGAATTAAAGAATCCATTTTTTTAATTATTTTTTTCATGGTAAATACCTCTGAATAGTTTTTAATCTAAAAAAAAAATTTTATTTTTAAATATTTAATATTCTTACTTAAGAAATATTCTTTCTCTTGTTTGACTACATTTTACTCTGATTATTTATATTCCTCATTTTTAATGGTTATGTTCAAGGCTGCTAATTGGAAATAAATTCAATGTAGAATTTTTTATTAATTCAGAATTAAGAGAATAAAAAAGCTTTCTAAAATGGAGTTGAAAATTAATTGAAGGTTTTAAAAATGATGAGCAAAAATTAGAACAAAATGCGATAAGAGCACAACCTTTAAGTAATAAGAAATTTAGAAGTAAAATTACCGAGATGAAAGAAATAGAAACCTTTTTTAACAAAGGATATGTAATATTTTTGACATTTTATTTAAAAGATCTTGTTGAGATTTTAATTATTGAATATAAAAACATTTTTAGAATGTTCAGCCTTGACGTTGATTACAAAATAAAGCAAAAAAAATTCAAAGCTTAATCATTTCACAAACTTTAATTAAAATGCGCCACCATTACTCACCTAAATTCTTGACAATAAATACTAAACCCAAAAGAATAGAGATATAAAAGTTTATGCACTTAAAACAGCTTTGATTTCCTTTAAGTATTCAATCATGAATTTTTTTATTTTATTTATAAATAAAAAAAATAATTAAGATCATCAATGATGGAAAACCATCGGCTGAAAATGAGACGAGTGAGTACAATTTTTTAATTATTTTAGATTGTGAATAAAGACTGAACCAATGATTGCAAGCTTCAACAAATATTTAACTAATAAATTTTTAATTTGAATTAAAAAGCTGTCAAATATATTTTAAAATTAAATTTTATTTAATTTAAGAAAAAAATTTTAAATAAAAATTTTAAATATGGAACCAGTTAAATCGATACTCTAGTTAATAGTTGTCGGAGCAAAATAATTTTTGGTTTAATAACTTCCGGTATGGTTTCATATTTACCAGATTTCATTTCGCAAATTAATTGCTTTCATTTCCGATTACATTAACTTACACAAGGTTTAGAATGCATTAAGATTAATTTTTCAATTACACAATTCAATTTTATTATAGGTACTTAAAAAAAAAGATTTAGGACGCATCAATCTGGTTAAAAATCAAGAATTAAATAGTTTAAACTAAAATCCAGAGCTAATGTTTAACTGTGATTTTTAGGATTCTTTTGCGAAAATCGATAGACAATTACTTCTTGAATTCAATTTGATAATATAAACCGATCATTATGAAAATATTTTAATTAAATTTTTTTGTATGATTACAGTATTTTTAGGAAAATTTTTGTTGAAAAATAATCACCTCTTTTGTTCTGAAATTAACAATCTCTCGTCAAAAATTAAAGAGAATAAATGAGCGTTCTTAAGAAAATTTTTAAATAATAATTTTTTTGATTAATTGTTAATGAAAGCAATAAAAAAATTGAATTTTTTCCGTATTTAACAAAATATTTTTTCATTATTAAAGCTTTTTGTTTAAAATTAAATCCGGCAAAAGGCATAGCACAATTTATTTGATCTTCATTACTCGAATACTTTTTTAATCTGAAAAATATCAAAAACCGAGTGATGAAGAAACTAGAACACAATAAAAATTAGTTTAATTATTTATTTGAAAATTTAATTTTTAAGTCTGACGCAATGTACTCGAGTGGAGTGACATCACGGCATAACAAAAATCGCTACGAGTCCAAATCAAATAAAAGAAAATACATAAAAAAAAACGATGAGCAAAATGGCCAGTGTATGCCGACCAAAATCGACTACCTCAATTCTCGAATAAGAATTAACATTTCAGGAAAAATATTCGAAGTTCCAGAAAACATTCTCAATCAGTATCCGCTTACTCTACTCGGATGCTATGAAGAAAGAATAAAATTTTATGATTATGTCAGAGATGAGTTTTTTTTCGATCGCAATCGTGAGGCCTTTGAGGGTAAATTTACTAAAATAAAAATTTATATGATTATTTTTCTATTTCGGAAATTTTAAAAAATTCAAAGAGGTTTTTCAATTAAAAAAACATTTTAAGTAGCATTATAAAATCAAAAATTATAATCAATCAAATTTTTAATATTATTTTGGGAATAAAATTCAACCTTTGCTATTATTTCTATTAGTGAGCGTTAAAGGAATAAAGTTGTTTTGGCAAGAAAAATATTTTAAAACTAATACTGAATATAAAAATAAAGTTTTTCAGATGAATAACTAAATTTGAAATTTGAAGGTGTTCGATTGATAAAATTTGAAAAGTGTAAAAGTTATAAGTATATCAAATTAAAAAAAAATTTTTTCTTAAATAAATCCAACAGTCTAAATTGTTTTTTCAATTAATTTGAAAAATAATGAATATTCCCATCAAAAAAGTTTCTTTTTTTTGTTAAAATCAAAGTTTTACTACGGACAGCTTTGAATTCAACCTCGAGTCATTAATTAAGTTGTTTTGATAAAATTAAAATATCCATAATTTCTAATAAATCTTTTCAAAAAACAGTTAAAATAATTTTTTAATCAAAAAATTATATTTTTAATCAATAAACTCGAGCGTTTTATTTTTCTTTATATTGTTTACTAGTTTTTCAACAAAGAACAACTCTTTAATATTAATTATAATATTGTATTCAAAAATTTTAAATATAAAATTAATTAAATTGGTTTAAAATTAAATTCAATTTGGCCAAAAACATTGTAATTTATATATTGTTAAATTATTAAAGAAAAAATCAATTAATTTAAATAATATTCATTTTTTTAATTTAAAATTTAAAATTTAGTTAATAATTTTAAATTGAATTAATTTAGCAATTAGAGTAATAAAGCTTTCAAAAGATCTAATTATTATTTCATTAAACTTAAGATAATTATTTCTATTAGTTTAAATTATAACTATTGTAAATTGAAATTATTAAATAATAATCTATTAAAATAAGTGGAAGTAAGTGGTTTATTTAAAGTCTATTAAAATATGTTATTAATTTAAAAACTGGCTATTTTTAATTATAGAACAATTTCTGTTAATTAGCGAAAAATTTGCAACAGAAAAATCAGTCAAACAAACTATTAACTATATAAAAAAAATTAAACAATTAATTATAAATTTTATTAAATTCAGTTGCCCAAAACTTTGATACAATCAAAAACTTCATGACTAATGAGACTTTTTTAGTTCATTTTTACTAAATATCTTGATTTCTATTTATCATAAAAAATTTGTTCTTAAAATAAATAAATTATTTTTTGTTAATATTATACAAGATAAACCCATAGCTTCGCTTAATGAATTAAATTAAAATATTTTTTGAATCTAAATCATTCTTTACTAAAAAGATATTAAAAAAATGATTTTGAAAATACTCTTAAAAACTCCTAAATATTCAATTTTTTCTGTTAATTTTTATTTTAGAAATTGAAATATCTAGCCTTAAGAATTTTGTTGTCATAAAAAAAGCTTTCCTAAAAAGGAACGGAGTTCCATAAAAGTAAAAATCAAAAACTCCGCATGAAGAAATAAGTGGAATTAATGAAAAATTATACTGAATACTTTCTGTTTCTCTAATTATGTTCTAAAAAACTACAGTTTTGATTTGACATGATGATTTATTTAGAGTAATTTTAAATTGTAAAAGGTATAAAAATAGTGTCTTTTTTAGCGCTTTTCTTTGATTTTTGTAGAATTTATTATATTTTATTATGAACTTTTTTCTATTAGAAAAATTTGCATAAATTCGCACTTTTTTTACTGAGAAATATGATTAACAACCAAAGAATTTTATCTTTTTTACCTATTTTTACCATAAAAAGTGTGAATTTACGTAAATTTATGTAATTTTTTTAATAGAAAAAAGCTTAAGTAACAAAATCTTAAATATAAAAAGCGCTTTAAATAGACTATTTTTGGACCTTTTACAAGTTACAAATAAAGAATTAAACTTGAATTAATTTGGTTTTTGAACTTGATTTTTGGGGTTGTCCCTAAAATGCACAAAATTTTCATAAAATTTGATATACTTAAATGCGGAAGGGGAATCTAAAAAAGTAGATACTGACGCGGAAATAATTTATGAATCTAAAATGCGCAATCGGAAATATAATTTTATTTTAAAAAAAATTTTGGAATTTTTTATTAAGTTTCAATCAAAAAATCCATTATGTAGTAGTTAAAATTATAGAATTGTGAAAATGTTTCACATATTAAAAACCTTAAGCCAAGTGTAAAAAAATGTTAGTCAGCTTGGTTAATGGTTTTGTTCGAAATTGTGCATAAAATAGTTTTTTTTTTAAGTTTTTACCGTCGATTAGATTTACTTGTTTTTATAATTAATAACTAGGATTTTTTTTAATTAATAAAATAAACTAAAAAAATCTTTCGCTTCCGCATTTTAGACCGCTCAATTCCGTTCCGATTTTCTGCGTTTTAGGGTCACTTTCCGTTCTGCTTTCCGCATTTTAGGGACAACCGATTTATGGTCTGCCAAAATGATCGGTCAAATAACAGAGAAAAACTGCCCGTCCAATGGACCGGTAAGCTCTGACCGCATCAAACACTAGTGGTATGCTACGACTATTAAGTATTTAATTAATTGTTTGGATTATTAAATTTGTTAATTCAAAATCTATTTTCGAAAAATAAACACTAAATGTAAATTTTATAATTTTAGTGTGTGATTTATTTATTGTAACAATTTTCAAAATCAAGCTGAAATTTAATAATCTATAAAATAAAATAAATAAATAATAACTAAATAGCGTGTTTCCCTTTAAATATAATTTTCTGAAAAGACAAATTTCAATTTTTTTTTATAAATTTTATTTTAAAAATTTAAATAATAATTTCAATTTTAAAATAAAAAAGAGGATATAATTAAATTCAAATTTATTTTCAAGAGCTTTTAAAACTTATTTTTAAGTAAAATTTTTTTTAACCTGCTTAAAAATTTTCAGAACTGTTTTTTTACCAACCACTAGGTTACAGAGTAAATACTGAATTGAGTGTGATCAATTTATATTTTACTTCAATTTGTTCTATAAAGGTAATTATTAATTTGCATTAAATTGGAGGAAGTTAACTAATTTATAAAAAAATATATATTTTCAACTTTTAAGATTAAACCTGTTAAGGAAATAACTAAAAACAGGAAGCAGAAAAGAATTTTAAATTGTTTTTATATTTTGAATATTTTTAATGGGAAAAGAAGTTAATGAATAAAATCTTTTAGCAAAATTTTCTCCAGAAAATTCGTTTTTTATCATATACAGTTGGAATCGACTAAGGGATCAATTTCATACCTAGTGATTTACCACTTTTGAATGCCACAAATTTCTAGATCGATTTCCAGGCATAAAATTGGTTGGATTCAATAGACAGAAATTTAATTATTTATTTATATTTTAAATAATTAATGGAAAAACCAAGTATTGTACAAACCACTTTTGGTTAAGACTTTCTTGAATATAAGTCATTTATAAATATAAAAACTAAATAATTTTTAAAAAGAAACATATAAAATAAGTAATATTTCTCAAAGATTTTAGAAAAGGTAATTAGTTAAACAAATCGATATTGATCATACTAAGACGGTTAAGCTAATTATTTTGACTTCAATTATCATTATAATTATAATTATTTCTTCTACAATTAGTTTTGTTTGATTTCACTAAAAAGCTCCCTATTTAATTATAAAAATAAAAATATTTAATTATGCTCATTATCAAAACTTAATTAATTAATTCATTGTCAAATTTTAGGATAAAATTTAAAAAAACTAAATTAGACCCTAGATAAATTAACTGACGTACTTAAAAATTTCTCAATGACCAATTTGTTATATTACTTTAAGCATAATAAAATCATTAAATCTGCTGTCTTCTTTTGCAAAAATTTTTTTGCTAATCCCTTCAGGCGGAAAAGTAAAGAGATGTATTTTAGTTTTTCAGAGTCTTTAAAACTTTTACCATATGTTTATTTGAAAATATTAATAAATTAAATTATTGGCAAATTTAATGTAAAAAAACCTATTTTTGACACCAGCCATATTACTTTTTTTATACGTTTTTTTAAACAAAGGTAAAAATGGTTTTGAGAAATCAAATAAATCAAATTTTTTTATTCTAACCTATTTATTTGTTTATCTTTTATTAAAACAATCGTAAAACATAATTGAATCTTTAATTGAAATTTTTAAAAGAAATTGCTAAAATTAATAAAATCTTTTGTGGAGTTGAGCAAATTTTTTAGAATAGATAAAAAATTGGATCTAATATCTTTTTTTAATCGTTAATTGATAATTTCTTTTTTTTTTCAACTAAGAATTTGAAATACGAAAACCTAAGGTCATGGATATAAACTTTAAAATTACGGCATATATTAAAATTACATGCATTTTGCTCTATATAATTAAATAAAAAAAAGAACTTTACGTTTAATTTCAAAACAAATAAATTAAAACATCAAAATTAATAATGAAAATTATCTAATGACTTGTATTTTGAAAAATATTTTAGTATAATTTATGGTAAATGAAGAATATATTCCAATTAGTCAAAAATTGTTTTTTTTTGCATCTTTAGCAAGCTCAAGAAATAAGTTACTGGTAATAAAATGGAGGGAATTGAATTTTCTAAAAAACTTCGAGACAATTTTAAAATTTTCTTATTTTTTTCAAATTTAAAAACGAAATTGTGTTTTTTTAGCTAAAAATATAATAATTATTTTAAAATTCTGATCAGTTTGAGATCAATTTTTTTTTAAATCTTGTCAAGATCTCCTTATAAAAGTTTTAGAACAAAAATCATGAATTTTTATTTAATTTATTTTCTCTCTTTCAAATATTGTGGTCTTCTTTTTATTAATTATATCGTTAGCGAGAAGTAAATAAAATAATGTAAAATTTCTCTTTTTAATAATCTCGAAGAATTTATTTTTATAGTTGAACAAAAAAATTGACAGATTGGAATTTATGCTGCATTGGCCTTAAAATGAATTTTATTTTCTATCTTTAAAAATAAAATTTCAATTTTATTAAAAAAAGCTGTTTAAATTCTTTAACTTTAAATACAAAAAATTTTGAAATTTTACTTTCAAAAAAATTGCATTTCACATTTTTTTTCTTTAAAAGGGATCATCCAATTTTATCAAACAAGAGGAATTTTAGACATTCCCTATTTTGTCCCGATTGACGTGTTTTATGAAGAGCTTAAATTCTTTAAAATTGACTCTTATCTAGACTGTAATACAAAGTGTGATGAGTTGCTTTTGTTGACAGCTTTAAAACACGAAATAAAACTAATCAAACAAAATTTAAAAAATTCAAATTCAGAACACCAATTGACCGAAGACAAAAAGTCAAAAATCAAAAATTTACGCACTCGTTTTCATAAATTCAACTACTACATTAAAGGCGACGAAGATTTGAATATTGAAGATGCGGCTAACTTGCCAAAAAATAAATATCAATTGGCCTTGTGGACTTTGATCGAAAAGCCGAACTCTTCCACCTTAGGTCGTATGCTCGCCTTTTTTGGTCTCACTGTTGTTATTCTATCGGTAATAGTCATGTGCATGGAAACAGTAGTTGACTCTCAAACACGCTCTGGCACTTATGAGGATACCATTGAAATTGAGGAAAGAAATATTGTTTTTTTTGTTTTGGAATTTTTCTGCAATTCAGTATTTACAATTGAATTTTGTCTAAGATTTATAGCTTCGCCAAATAAAATTAAATTTTTAAAAAATTTCCTAAATTTTGTAGACATAATTGCTGTTGTACCTTTCTGGACAGTACTAATCGTAAATAACCACAATTTTTTGCGGCTTTTTGAACTTGAGGATGAGGTAGAACTAAAAAAGAGAAATAGTAATCAATATGCTTTATCAGTGCTTCGAATATTGAGGCTGACTCGAGTTCTCCGAGTGCTTAAACTCTCGAGACATATTCAGATATTAAATGTTATGGGAAAAATATTGTACGAATGTATCTATGAGATTGTTTTGCTATTGACGTTTCTCACAATTAATATAATTATTTTTTCCAGTCTTATTTATTACATCGAATTGGACACCCTTGGAGAAAAATCGCCTTTTATTAGTAAGAAATAATCTATTTTAAAAAATATCTATTAAATTTTTATTTAAAGGTATTCCGCATTCATTTTGGTGGGCAATAATTTCTTTTACAACTATCGGTTATGGTGATCTAATTCCTCAGTCCACAGTTGGAAAAGTGTTTGGATCATTTTTCATTGTATGCGGAATTTTAATCGCATTGCTTCCAGTTCCAATCTTGTCTTGTAAATTTGAAAAGATATATAAGGAATGCTCGTATGAAAAAAGGAAAAATTATGAAGATTAAAATTATATGAAACAAGTAACATTCAGTGATCAGCAACAGTTATTCTCAAACTTTTTAATTTTACAATTGTTTAACATTTCATATTTTTTTGAAAATTGCTTGTTTTTATTTGTTTGTATTAAATTTGTCACCTAATTTAGTTTTTTTTGAAGCCCGAAAAAAAAATTGCCACTCTCCAAAAGTTTAACCCTTTAAACAAAAGTTTAAATTATCTAATAAAAAAATTTTAATAAAAAATGTTCCTTTTAGGTCAAAAGTATTAATCAAACAAAAAAGTTTTGTTTAGTCAGAAAAAAAGTCAAAAAAACATAGCATTTAGTACTATTTCTATATATAATCTATCAATACTTCTAAATATAAAAATTCATTTATTTTTTTGTTTTTGTTTACGTTTAAAAAATTATGTTTAAAAATGTTAAATGTTTATTTTAAAAAAAATGGTTAATAATTGAAATAAAAGTGGTTTTCAATTGTATGAAAAATAATTTGCAACGATTTTTGCTCCAAACTTCACCGCTGCAAAATTAAGAGAATATTGTGTCTTCAAACAGTCAATTCCTGGTGAGCACACAACACATTCAACACATTGTGTTTTTTAGTTAAAAAAAATCATATTCATAATTTTTTTGCATGGAAAACACATAAAGTATGTGCTGGTCAAATGAATTTTTTTTATAATAATGTTAATAGATTTTGAGTTTGTTATATCTTCATAAAGTGTGTTCCATGCATAGACTACTCTATTATTTAAAAAAATATATCTCTGTTCACAATTTTTCATCAGTTGTTTCTACAAAACCAAAGTTATTTCGAAATTGGATAAACTTGATATTTAGAATTTATGACATTAAGCTAATTTTTTAAAACTTAAAACTCAAAATCAGTTGATTTTTTTAGAAGATAATTTTTTATTGCTTTATTTTATCTTTTTTCACTTAATAAATCTGATTTTGAAAATTTTTTTTAATGTATACAATGGATAAATTCAGACTCGTTTATAAGTCACAGTTTGGCGTTATCTATTATCAGCCTTTATTGTTGAGGCGAATACCATGAATAGGTTTAAAGCGTGATTGGACAAATGGTTGCTGAAAAATGGGACCAAATTGGTTCAAGGAACCTAAATCAATAGATATTTAAAAACTGACCTAAAACATTTAGTAAGGAAAACTAGATCTATTAACCACGTTATTTAGTGCTATAGCTGGACATTACTTTGTTGCAGCTTTTGGATAAGATTCACGCAGTACCACTCCTACTACTCTTACTCCATTTTATTTAACAAATTATTTTCATTCATAAGTTTTTTCTATGTGATAAAAATAGATTAAATCATTTTTTATACTTATTTTATATTTTTTCATCTATTTTTCTCTAGTTCACTGTCGCTAGAATGAAGTTTAAATTCTAAAATTAGAAAATTTTTAAATAAACTTAAATATAAATTTTTTTCTTTGCATTTTAAAAATTAAAATGGATATAGCAAACTATTTTGAAGCTAAATTTGAACATTATGAAATGCCAAAAAGTAATGAAAATTGGCTAGTTGGCTTAGTGGACGAGTTTTCAATTGAATCGATAAATAAATTCGGAAAAGCAGTAATTCATGACGCCAATGTTTACATTGCTTATTCATTCTCTATATTGGATTCATTTATTTGCTCAATATTATCCGAAAAAATTAAGAACTCTTTGAATTCGGATTCAATTTTTAATTTTAAAATTGGAGCTCAAAGTCGAACAAATGTTTGTAACACTCTAGGTGGTGGTTATGTGCAGTCGAAAACACCAGATTCTAAAATATTTGCAGAAGAACATAGCTGTCAACCTGTTATCATTAAATGCGCTTTCCCCAATGAAAGTCTCGACCTCCTAATCAATGAATGCTTAGTTTATCTAAACGAATATACTATCAATTCTTATGCGATTGGATTCAAAGTCAACTTTTGTCCAAAAGAATTTAAGGCTTATTTTTTTGTTTTTGAAAGAATGACTGAGCCTGATCATGAAAAAATCAAACTGATCAAACAATTAGTTCATAATCAACAGCCTAGAATTGAACAGAATTTTGCCCACTACGACTTATTTGAATTAGAAAAGGCTTTTTTCGAAGACAAATTGTCCAATTTTGGCATAAAAGTAGTTTGTAAAAAAATTCTGACTATTGATGATCTAAATCATTCGATCGAATTTAATTTAGACAAGTCAAAAATTATACCTGGAGAGTGTGGAGAAGCAAAAGTTACCATAGATGAAGAAGAATTGAATCATTTGTTTGATCTATGGAAAAAAAAATTTCATAAAAGAGAATATTGAAATTTAAAAAAATGTATTTATAATAAAAATTTAAACAAATTCTATAATTTTGCACAGCATAATGATAAAAAAATAATATTTTCAAAAATTCCTAGTAACTTCTAATAATTAAATCCAATCTAGTAAATTAAGAAAAAAAACTTTGTGTTTAATAGTGAATTTGATGATTCTCACAATAAAATAAAGTCAAATCTTAATAATCTATAAACTATTAACAATACATGAAGAAAACTTGTAGAGAATTTTAAAGATACATTTTGTTGGCCACAGATTTGAATGAGTTTGAATTTATCTTATTTTTAATATAAAATCTAAAAAAAATCTCAATTTAAACCATTTAATTAAAAACTTTTTAATTTTTTTTTTTTTTAAATTTAAATTCGTTTACTTGTAAAATTATCATTTTCAACTAAAACCTAAGTCCGAATTTTAGTAACAGTCGGTTTTAAATGATAAAACTGTTAAATTATGAGAATATGTTTCACCTTATTGATAATTTTTATGAATAGATTGAAACAAAAATCTAGTATTATGTCAATTTCAAGTTTTTACTATGGGGAAATTTTTTGATTTTCTTTTAAAAAGCGACATTTAAAATATTTTTGTAATTTTAAAACTTTTAAATATTTAATAGGAAAAAAAAATTTTTAAATAAAATTTTCAAAGTGTTAATGATATTTTTCTAATTTGATAAGTTTTTTTCTTTAATAAACTAATATCTAAATTGTCTTTCATTTAAAGATTTGAAATCTAATTAATTAAATTTAATTTATTATTGCTTTAATTATCTTTATCGATCATTTGATCTTTTAATTTTTACCACCAAATTATTATTTTTATGCTGAATTCAAAGTTAATATCAGTAAGTTAAAATTAATGAATAATTGTTTTGAATTAATCTAATGATAAAAAAATTAATCCAACTAATTGAATTTTCAAAAAAGATGACCTAACCACTTCACAAATCATATTCTACTCCAGCAGAGAAATCACAGAAAAGTTTTCATCTTCGGATTTCAAATTTTTGCATATTTTCTTAATTTACGTTTCCTCTAAATTTTCTTTTTGTTTCGACCAAAATGTCCTTTTCGCCTTACGATAAACAATCTTCTTTACTGTTATTCTGTCTTGCTCATATTCTTTATTCGATTTTCTATATTTTTACTATTTGTTAATATCTTTGTCCCGCCATATTTAGTTAGCATTTTCTTTTCAGATATTTCCTGTAAAGCGTTCATCATACACTGTTCAATTTCCTTTATTGCCTTTTTAGCTTTATTAAAAAGAAGTATTTTACTGTCGGTGTATTTATCAAATATATTCGGATTCAATTTATTGACCTTAGCCTCTAGACTCTCTGCAAATATTTGTTTTGTCAAGTTATTCCATATGATTCTATGTTTTCCCTGTTAGGAACCATTCCTGTTATTTCATGTTTCTTT
Source organism: Brachionus paranguensis (assembly GCA_016802215.1). Classification (NCBI taxonomy): domain Eukaryota; kingdom Metazoa; phylum Rotifera; class Eurotatoria; order Ploima; family Brachionidae; genus Brachionus; species Brachionus paranguensis. The sequence goes on from JAESIX010000004.1 coordinate 1,057,109, forward strand.
TGTATACATTTTGTGATCCAGTTTATCCTCCTGTTCTTACTTCACTAAAGTAGTTATTGACCAATCATCTCCGTTGTTCCAGTGTGACACGTTTATTCTTGTATTATCAATAAAATTTGACTCATTCTCAGTCACCACATGATATATCCAGCTCTTGCCAATAATACAGTCTGGGTTGATATCATGTTATGACATATCAAATTATTTTCGTCTATAAAATCCTTTAAACACTTATCGTGCTTATTTAGTATAATCATGTCACAATTAAATACGCCTACGATTAAAACTCTTTTCATTTCCTTTTTTAACTTTAAATAAATCTGTAATACAGTCGATAATTCATATTGAATTTCAATTCTTGACTCTTTTCAATTTCAAGGCTAATCAACAGGCTAGTGCCCTTGTCTAATAGACTGATTAACACTTCATTTATTTAAATTTTATAAAAAAGTTAATTTCTTTATAAAATTATTTTGACTAATTAGAAAAATTAAACACCGAAAAATTTAAATCAAATCTTTTAAATTTTTTAAAAAAATCTATAAAAATTAAATTTATATTATTATAAATAGAAAGCTTGAATGTAGTGAATTTCAACATTGATCTCTTGATCACAAAGCTATTTATCCATTTTGAGTAAAAAAATCCAAACGTTTTTTTTTCATTATTAGATTTTGCCATTGGTTCTATTAAATTTTCGCTATTCCTTAAATTAAATTTTAAATTTCTTGAGTCATTTTTGGGTAATTTGCTTTTTAAATTTTCTGGCGAGTTATGATAATATAGTGTCTTAAAAGAAAATGATAACATTCTGTCTAGTATTCTATGCTGGAATGCATATAAGCCATATTTTTCTAGAAAGTTATTTACGTCATTAAAGTTTTTAACATAAAATTTAAACTTAAACAATTTGAATATTGCAAAATAATAACTCTTAGCTAGTTTAATTATTGCCTCTTTTGAAAAATAACACATAAGAGTCGAACAGTAGTCAAAGTAGGGTAAAATAAAAGTTTTAAAAAATTGTATCTTAACAGAAGTTGACAGGTTGAAGAGTCTTTTAATACTAAATAATCTTTTATTCACAACTAAAGAGATGGTACAAGCTTGTTTAGAAAAATTTAAATCTTGATCAATCTTAAAGCCCAAAAGACTTATTTCCTTAACAACTTTTATCAGATTACCACATAAATTCACCATTTCAGGATTATTATTATTTTTATTAGAAAAAATCATACAGAATGTTTTCGATGAATTTATTTCAATCTTATTGTAAAAACACCATTCATGTAAGCTATTAATAGACAAATGAAAATCTACTAATACACTCAATTTACTAATACACTAATACATTACAAACATTTTGTTAAGAAAATTAAAAGCCTCTCAAAAGCAAATAGTTCTCTTCTAAATTAATACATATTTAAATGTTTATTTATTCATAACAATTCATTTTATAATCTTTTAATTTTAAAATTATTTTGGAACTTTGGAAATAGATTTTTTAATAATTAAAATTAAAATTTGCAAACAAATTTAGATTTTAATTTTTTTAAGTACCATAATTAGAACAATGATATTTCACAATTAAATTAAATTAAAAGTTTGATAAGAAAATTAAGAAAATCATGTTTTAATATTACTTTTATTCTAAATTGGTCTTTAATTTTGATTATAGCTAAAGGTTGAAAATTAAACAAAAACAAACATATTTGAAAAATCTTTATTTCTAAACTTAATGCATTTGAGGAAACGAGAGTGAAATCTTTAATCAATCTAATAAATAAATTTTACCCAGATTGAATTATTTGTTATTTAAAAAAAAATTAAAATCAATCATTTTTAATGAGATTTTAAAAAATGAAATTTTATACTAAGAGCATTTTTTATTTTAATTAAACTCAAGCAATTTAGAAAAAAAACTTCCTTTGAATAATGCATTTAAAGTTAGATTTCAAATGAAAATTCTTATAAATTAATAAAAGCCGAATTAATCTAAAACATTTTTTACTTTTAGTGTCGATTTAAAAAACATGTTAATTTTGAACCTATTATTTCTAAATTTTATTATTTTTTAATAATTTTTTGAAATATCGGTATGAAATTTTTATTGCAAAATTTTTTTGTCTTATTTTTCAATGCCTAGATCTTGAAAACAAAAAATTTAATTTTATTTAATTTTTTATTGGGGGCAATAAAACAAAAGATTTAAACAAAAAACTCAATTGTGAATTACTAAATGGCCAATCAGCAAAAAATTTGTTTCGCAATCCGAACCACAAAACAATCTTTAGTTTATTTACAAGTTACCAAGCAACAATTTATAATTATTTCATTATTATTCGATAAAACGACTAATTTCTTTTTTAATATTAACAAAAACCTAAAGATAATTTTTTCTCAAAGCGATATGAAAGCTTTAAAAAAACGATCAAGGTTTTTGTGATTAAGTAGTTTTGAACATTGAATCTTATAAATTTGACTGAAAATAGCTTTTAAAATCATCCTTGCACATTTTTTTAAGTCTTTTTTATTCAAAAATCTAATTCTATTTTTGCTTCGGGGCTCGGTAGAATTTCCAATTTTTAATTTTTTTAAACAGTGTATTCTTTTACTAGGAGTATTTAATCAGACGTTTTTTGACCCAGTCAAAAATATTAACAATCACTTAAAGCTTTTGTCACAAAAATTAAAAAAATAGTCTCACTTTTGTTATTTTAATTAGAAATATTTTACATTAATAATTAAGCAATAATACAAGTAGTTCAATTTTGGAAATTTTCAGGCTGCAAAAGAGCTTTGAATTGCGAAAGTTCTAAAAAAAAAGAACGATTTTTTGTATGTTTATGACGAAACCATTAAATACTTAGTTAAATTATTTGACAAAAGAATATTTGAGTAAATTTGTCAAAAAGACTATTAGATTTTTTAAGTCTTCAATGAAGCATACTTGAAAAAAATTGAGCCGAATTCAAATAGGCAATTTGGGGCCTATTTAATTCGATTGGATAGACCTTTGGGAGAAACTCGACAAAAAACCAAATTTATGTCACGACTAGCTTATAAATCATCTGATTTCGCAAAATCTGGTTTAAAATCACCGAAATTTTTTTTAATTTTATTTTTTCAATCCAATTTTTTTGAGTAAAAAATTAAAGAAAAAAATTTTTGTTGCTGCAAATTTTTATCAAAATTTGTGACTTTGGCAAATATTAATTTGTATATGTGTATTTGCCGCAGGTTCTACGAACATTTTGTATTTGTCAAAGATTGACTCTATTTAGCCCTAGGTCAGCAAACAATGCGAGACTTTTTTACAGCCAAATCAAACTGAATTTTAATTAACCCTTCCGAATAGTCTTCAGGTTCAAAATCTTAGCAACTCCTATCGGTATTGTTCATAGTTCTATTTAATAAAATAAAAATTTATTCAAATTTAAAAAAAATTAGTAGCTAAAATTCACTCTAAAATCAAGGTAAAAACATTTTTGCATTTAGAATATTTTCGGCATCAGGCTCGGAAATCAGGCTATTTAAGCGATTGAATGTGAGTAAATCGTTTGAGCGTGACATCATTTATTTTATTGATTTTTTTATTTCCTTTTAAATGAAAGTAAAATATTACGAAATTTTTAAATTGAATAAAAAGCAAATTTTTAATTAATTAAGAACCGATTTGCTATTTCTCTTATCCAACTCAAAGGTCTTTGGAGAGAATTTATTCTTAGTAACCTAGGTGACAGATCTTTTCATATAAATTTTATATTTTTTTCATGTATTTTTTTTTTAATTTTTACCTTTTTTGTTTAGCTGCTGGCTCAAAAATAAAAGATAAATTTATCAGCAAATTTAGATTTTTAATGAATAAATGGCATCTTTTGAAGGAGTAACGCCTCATCAGCAAGATGAATATCATCAACATACACAGCGCACAGACAACACGTTGACGCGACAAGACAACTATAATGGATTCATGACCCAACGGGGACACGAGTCGCAAAACAACCCCAAAAGTTTGACCCTAGAGTATGGCAAAACAATTAAGCTGTTGCGCAATGGCGACGAGTTCTACCGTGGCCAAAAAGTTGTCATCAACTCGAGAAAGTACCGCTATTTTGATGTTTTTTTGGACGATTTGTCCGACACAATGCAAGCGCGCTTTGGCGCTGTGCGAAATATTCACACACCTGTTCATGGTCACAAAGTAAGAAGCCTTGATCAGATTGAAGATGGCAAAACCTATGTTGCTGCTGGCGCTGGGCGTTTTGTCAGGCTCAACTATCAGGATATTTCGGAGGGAAAGCGTCCGCGCATTCCGCCTAAAAGAGTAAGAAAAAATCAGCCTTTTTTGTCACCACTTATCTTTTATTCACTTAGTTGCCTGCTCTCAATAGACCCATTGATTACTCTCATATTCAAGTACCACAATATGACAAGCCCGGAAATATACTGATACATGTGTACAAAAATGGAGAGGTTTTGAGTCCACCAGTTAAAGTTCTTCTCCCCAAGAATACTTTATCAAGCTATGATGCCGTTCTAAATGAAATCACCTACAAAGTTCAACTTTTGAACGGAGCTGTTTTAAAGTAGAATTTTTTGGAAAATTTAAAACAAGCTAATTTAAAGTTTTCTTCCAGGTTGTACACTTTGGATGGTGAATTGGTGATCACCCCTGTTCAATTAATATCTGGACATGGGTATGTAGCTGCCAACAAGGAAAAATTCAAAAGATGTGAGTATCTTTCACCGCAGGATGCAAATCATTCTTCACCAAGAAATGCACGTAAAATGTAAGTTTGAGAATTTTTTTTTTGGTGATTCGCTTTCTCAGGCTTAGGTTAATTTTAATTTGATTTTTATAATTTAGACTTTTTAAATTAAATCAGACCAGATTGATTTTTTTTTAAATTTTAATTTATTTCACTTGATATAAAGAAAAAATCAAATTTAATTATTTTAAAAAGAAAACCTAGGAAACTATTTCAAAATAGAAGGCTTTTAATTATATTAACGTGGGGGTCTGTACCTATATTAAATTTAAAATACTCATTGTGATTTAGACTTATGTAATTTGAAAAAAAAACTTTTAAGGATTTGAGGGATTTTAAATGAAAAAAAAATAAATATTTCACTTTTGTTTTATTTATAAATATTTGATCTTTGTGTTTAAAGGATTCCAAATTTAAAAATTGATTTTTAAATAGATGCTTTAAAAAGAATTGACTGCATGCATTAAACTTAATTTCGAAATAACAACGATATCTTATTTCAAATAAAATTTCGCATTTTTATTTAATTGTGATAAAAATTTAAATTGAGTTCTAATTTTTAAATTTCTTTATTTAAATTTTTGTCTTTTGTAAAAAAAATTAATGAATGCCAAATTTCAAAAATACCTTAAATTTTTCATTAAAGTATTTACACTTTATTGAAATCTGTAATTAGAATATCATTGTTTCATACCTTTAAAAACAATGAAGATGCGACAGGAGGATTTGGTCAATTTTTTTGTTTTCTTGTAATGAAAACCATAAAGAATTAACAAAAATTTGGGAAATTAATCATGATTCTTTTTTATTTTTCGTTCATTTTAGATAAAAAAAAAAGATTCTCGAAATTTTTTGAAACTATAATCTTGGAATTCGAATTGAAATATTTTTATTGTAATAAATAAAATATAACCAAAATTTTCATTTTTAACTAAAAAAATGTTTTAAGTATGCTAATTAATTAAAAATATATACAATTTCAAATAGCAAAGTTTGATGTGAAAATGTTTTTATTATCAATAATTTTAATGATTTTTTAATGAGAATAATTGTAATAATCCAGATCTCAACATGAGATTAAAATGATTAACCCAAGCACCTTACGAAATATATCTGTAGTGCCCAAAAGTGCGATCTTTTGCACTTACTAGCTATAATTTCTTTTTTCGTTTGTTTTATAACTTATTTTTAATTTTAAAAATTTTTTATTTTTTGGATTACATAAATAAAAAATAAAAACTAGATTTCCAGAGGGTAAATCAACAAAAATGATTTTAATGATTAATAATTAAACATTTAGGTTCAAAACTTTTCACAGTATGCGATAATATTTGTTTTGTTGTTTTTAAATTTTCATTCTTCTGTGTTTATTCAATCAAAATTTTTTATTAAAATCAATTTTAAATTAAAATCCTAAATTGGTGAAAAATAAATATTTTAAAAGTAAAATTTTAATAAAAACTTTCTATTCTTGTTTTAAATTTGACATGGCTTAGCAAAGTACTCAAGGTTTTTCAATAAGCGGTTATTTAGTTTTTCAAGGCTTTTCTTGCATTTAATAAAATTTTCAGTAATTATTCTATAACCGAGATTTCTAAATAAGTAGATTAAAAATTTTTCTGTATCTAATTGGTGAAATTTTGAAAAAATAATTAATTTTAGAGTGAATTTAGCAAGATTTTTTTATAATTAATACATTTTGTACTTTAATGATTATTGTATTCATTCATGTCATATTGGCAATGAAAAAAAAGATAATTTTAAAAGAAATCCTAAAAAATTTTGATTTATTAAAAACATTCTAATGCTTCTAATAAATGAAAATTTGATGTTTTTTCTTCAATTAAAAATAAAAAGGCTAAAATTATTCTCCTTAAAACTCTTTTAAAAGTGGTAAAAATTCTCTATTAAATAATTAGAGCGGTTTATCATAGCTAAAATAAGAAAAATATAAATTTTTTTAATTCTGAAAACCAATTATAAGAAATACTTTTAAAATAAAAAAGGTTTAGATTAAATTAATAAAATTTTTCTATAGAATTTTTTTTCACTAATAATAATGCATATATATAAATTTTAAATATTGAATTTTCGTTATAAATCTAAAGCAAAAATTAAAATTTCTCTCATAATTTTAAATCTAATCAAACAAAATTCGAAAAAAAATTGTCTGTATTTTAGCCATCATTTTATCTAATTCTAAAATATCTTTATCATTGATAAAATTAATTTTCAAAACATAAAAGCTTTTATTCCTACTAACTAATATTATTTTAACATAGAAATTCGCAACCTATTTACAATTCATCTAACCCATCAACATCTGGCAAGTCAACATTTAGTTATCCCGGAAAACCATACACCGGATGGTCTGCACAGCAAGAAAACGAATTTTTAAAAAAAAATTTAAACTAATTATTTTTTAAGGCACAAAGATATTGGCAGACGTGAGGGCAGTCTGCCGCCTGTAATTGGTCCCAAGCCAAACAGAAACAACCAAAGGTCAAACAACAGTCGTCTTGATGTTGATCGAGATGAGGGCGGAATATTCAAGGCTAAAAACAAAAACCTGAACAACGTCAAGACTGTGCAGGACTCCAATAACTTGTATGTGGACATGCCAGTAGATTACAAGAAACCGAAAGAAATAATTGATGTAAAATTAAAAAAAATTAGGAATAAATTTTGAAAATTAGAAAAATTTTAAATTTACAGGAAGAGTTCAATGATCAACGGAACCGTCAATCCTTGCCACAAAACACCGTGGCCAAAGCCAACTCAAAGCAACCACCACAACAAAGTACCTATGCTCCAACCAATGACGCCAAACAGCCCTACGAGCCAGTAAGTTGAGCATTCGCTATCGCTTTATTTAAGTGTACATTTTTGTCAACGCTTTTAAAATAAAAATCATTTTCTGTTTTTTTTAAATCTATTAAAAATTTAAAAGCTAAACATAAAAATTTATGTCTTTTTTGCCATTTTTCCTTATTAATCTTGTTGCACTCTGCTAGCCTAATGATCAAGAGAATTTGACAATCACATCAATTAATATGAGCGACATACCGACGGTCGATTCTTCGACTTCGTCAAATTATCCCGATGCGGCTCATGATTTTAAAATAGAGTACAACCAGAACCATGTTCCATTCCAAAACAACTTTGACATTAACAATGAAACTTACATTTTTGGCCAGAACGAAGAAATTCAGGCTAACGTGACCAGAACTTTGGAAAATTTTGACCTAGAACAAACTTATGATGTTCAGCCCTTGAATGAAGATGATGATCAGCTTTCGGAAGATGAGCAGTCGGACTCTACTCCACACGAAAACAGTGGTGAGCAAATACAGGCTGATGATTTACTAGACCAAAAAATTGAGGATTTTGATGAGAGTGATGAAAAAGCTGAATCCGATGATCAAAATATTGTTACTGAAACCGAAGGACTTCTGGACGAACTAATAGAGCAAGTGCAAAGTGAAGTACCAGTTAAAAGTCAAGTCAATTCTACATCTAATCTTAAAAATTCACTTCAGTGTTAAAGTCGTATATCGAAAATGTAGTCTTTAGTTGTAATCATTCAAATGTTTAAGAAAATTTTTATGTTTAGCTTTATTTTTAAATTTTTTTTAATATTAATTGGACTAAAAAATCAAAAAAAAAAGGTTTTTTTTAACATTTAAATTTTTTTAGTAAAATTAGATTTGAATTCTTAGTTTACTATTAGTATTAAAATATTCTTTTTAACACATATTTAGCTTTTATAAATGCACCAAATAAATCTATTGCTAATGAGTCAAAAAATTTTATTTTTTTAAGTATTTTTTAATTTTTTAATGTTTTAATATTTTGTCAATTTTTTTTTTAATAGAAAAAACTAAGCACAGCTTTTGTTGGCCATGTCCAAAGAATTTAATTATCTAAAAGATAAATTTAATTAAAATGTTGATAATTGAAGAAAAATTTAAAATAACAAAAATTTTTTTGGAATAGATAAGTGTAATATGTAAAAGTTTAATTACAGTAAGTCACTTTTAAATAACATATTTTTCGATAAAAATACATATATTTCCAAATATTATTTCAGCAAAATCGAAAGACTATTAAATTTTTTTTTTTAAATTGATAAAATATAAATAAGATAAAATTCCTAAAGGTTTCATAATTCTTTTAACTTTTACTTTTTAATATGCCAATATGAAGCTTTAGCCTTCCGAGTACTTTCCTTTTGCCATTGAAAATTTTAGATCAAATAACAAAAACATTAGAACAAAAATAAAAAATTTAATATAAAATCTATCTCTTTACGAAAATTAATTTCTATCGATTTCTAAAAAAAAAATTTAGTCTCCAAATTTTAGTAAAATTTTGTTTTGTATCAGCCAAATTTATTTTGCAATAACTCTGCTATTTAATTTAACAACGTTTGTCTCAATTTTGAATTTCTTTTCTGTTATTTATTCACTTAATTAAATTTATAAGCATTTTTTAATAGAAACTTATAATAGTTATTTTTTCGAAAATGAAAGACATTCAAAACAGAAACTTTTTCAATTAGGATTGAAAAAGATTTTCTTATTGTTGATTCCTGAAAAAAGACAAATATAATAATTAAAAATTGAAAAAGTGTTTTGATTAATTATTAAGTTAAAGATGGAATTTAGTTTTCAGATGAAAGCTCTATGTCAAAATGTTAGATCCATAGCTTTGACTATTTGTTTTTTTCCAGTCAATGAATAATTTTCGACTTTCTGTTTATTTTATTGCCATTCATCAAGCCTTTTCTTAAATGCAATTATTTAAAGAATTCAAAAGAAATAAGAGATTTTATATTAATTTATTTCTTTAAAATATCAAAAATTTTGCTGTAATTCAAATAGATTAGGGTAACGTATAGGTTCTTACAAACTAAAATTGTTATTTTTATTTAATTTTACAAGCTCTTTTACTTAACCTCCTTCACAGAGGGTTTTTTGGCATAAATAAATAAAATGAATAAATTAAAAAAATTGTCTACCAAATGATATTTTATCAATTACAAAAATACAAAAGCCTTTTTAAAATTTATCTAAAAAAAAGTTAAAGCTCTTTATTTAGTTTTATTTAATATTTACTTAAATGTGTTGAAAGATGCAGAAATTATTTGACTCATCCAGATTATAAATTGCTTCCAAAAATAAAACAATTGAATAATTCACCCATTTAGATTAGTTATTATTGTAAATTAAGGAAAGAGTGGATGTTTTAGAAATTTTGACTCAACAAAAAAATGACATACACTTTATCCTATGCAAATACCCCAAAAATTTGATAAAATGTCAAAAATACTAAATTAATTTTTTTAGAAAAAAATTGATTATGACGCTTATTTAAATTTACAAAACGACCAAAGCCCAATAGATACCAAGCGATCAGTTGATAATAAGATAAAACAAATTGAAGATAATTCTAAGCAATCGTTGAATATAGATTTATATGATGATAAGAATCCTAACGAAAAACCAATTGAGTCGTTAAACGATGATGGTTTCAAGACACAAAGAATTAGTCCAACTAATGATAAAAATAAATCAATGAGTGATAAAGAAGCTGCGACCAAAATACAATCTTTCTATCGAGGCTACAAAGTTCGTGAAGATTTAAAAAAAGTAAAATTTTTAAAAAACAAAAAAAATTGTTTAATGATATACATTTTTTAGAGTGGCAACAGTAGAAAGGTTTGAATTTTTAGAATTTCAAAGCCACATGAATAATTTAGTGAATGATTAATTGAATTTTAATTTTTGATTTTTAAAAAAGGCACAATTTAATCAGCATAAAGCATTTTTATAATTATCATTTTTGCAATTAATTTTAATAAAAATTTAATATTAAATTTAATTATTTTTTGCTTTTTCCTTACTTTTAATTTCGTGATTTTAATCTTTAAATCCTTGATCGAAAAAAATATCAAAAAGAAAAGAAAAGTTTGACCACCTCTGGTCTCGGTCCAATCTTGTGTAGCCTATTATTTGTATTATTATAACTAGTTAAGCGATTTCTTCCTCCTAAAACTTTCATTTTGGTTAAATAATAATTCAGATCTCAACATGAGACCAAAATGCTTGCAATTACTAGCTAATGTGTGATCAGGGAGCATTTTTTTAGAGAAAAAAATTATAATTTGTGCTTTATTATGATAACCAAATATCAAAAACAAAAATCGTTCCGAAAATTCTTAATGAAAATTCAAAAACCTGTTAATATGGAGAAAAGGGTAAAGTCAAACAATAATCTGTGAAAGTCACACAATCTTTTTATAATATTTGTTATTACTTAATTTTAATTATAAGTTTCTATTTTTGTAGATTGATATTTTTGTAAATCATAAAATTCGATCAAAAATGAGACTTGAGCTAAGATTTAATAAACAAAAAAAAGGAACAAGTCTTGTCCACTCTTAAAGCAAATCAAGCTTAAATCTGATCAGATTTTTGGGGTTCGTAAACGAGAGTCTTTAGAGCTTTTTTTTAGATTTTTAATAGTAAATTCATATTATTTAATTTAAAAACTACATTATTTAGTAAACTTTTTTATTCTCTTTTCAAAAATATAATCAACTTTTGGGTGTTTTATATTGAAATTATATTGTGTTTTTTTTGTTCAAAAAAAATTTGATTTTTTGTAAAAATTTTAATTGATTGGTGTTGGTTTTGCACATAACCTTATCCAGAGCAACAGAAAAAAAATAATTAAATTCAAAAATAAATATTGAATTTAAAAGATTTATTTATTTGTTTATCTGTACCGAGATAATGCTCCTTCAGAATATAAATATTAAAAAAATAATTTAAATAAAGTTAAATAAGACAAAATAAAACAAAATAAAATAAGAAAAAAAGGACAAATAACATATTTAAAATAATTTAACATCAGTTTATGATGCATTGATCATTGAAAAAATCTGAAACACTGTTATAGTAGATGAGCGAATCTTCAGTATTCAATCTGGTGCACAATTCACACAGTCTTCTTCGTTCAGTTTGAAAAGCAGAAAAAACAACTTGATATTCCAGTTTCCACTTCAAATAGCTGTAATATGTGTCGAAATCATTGGCAACATAATTGAGATAATTGGCCAATTTCTGTGCATCGTAGTCAAAGTCCTGAGCGTGGATGAACGAATTAGGAGGAAGATTGAGTTGATAGAATTGTTTGGACGGCTGTATTACTACTGGTATGATGCCAATGTGCAGCATTTTCCAAACTTTTTCGGTCAAATAATTTGAGCAATTTTTTGATTCAAATGAAAGATAGAATTTGTTTTTGGTCAATTGTTCGTGCTCACAGCCTGAATCTCTTGAACATTTGTCTTTTTCCAAAAAAAATCTTTCAAAAAAAGGCTTAAAATAGCTTGAACAAGCGCCAAATACTTTAACTGGAAAATGCTCTTTCAATTGTTTCGCAAAGGTTAGTCGAAATTTGGGCTCACAATTGCTCACAAACCATACAGCTTCATTTTTTTTTAATTTAAAATTTAACTTTATTTTTTTAAAAAAATTCTCGCTATTTTGAATCATTTTTCTATAGATGCATCCATATGAACAATCGGATACTTCTGAATCTATTCTATAAGACATGGTCCAATTGAATTCAAAATTATCTAAACTTTTATCTACTTTATTGGCTTCATCATTCCATAGAATCCATATTTGGCTTCTTTTCTCTTTAAAATTATTTTTTAAGTTTTCTAAATAATTTTCGTCCTGTTTAATTTGTTCTTCTAAGTCAGCTTGATGAAATAATAATGCTCCTGCTTCATAAAGGTGTTTTTTATCACAACTAAAAATACAATTTTTAAATGGACATTCGTCTAAATATAGTTCTTTTTGCACACTTTCAAATGCTTGCTTTTCGAATTTTTGGCAATATTTAGTTGCACCGAATATCTTGGTTAACTCCAGAATAATTATATTTTCGGATGAGTTATGAACTAATTTTCGTTGACTTGGAAAAACTTTTTTCCAATTCGAGTTATAGAGATGAATATCTTTAAAATCTTTGATTTTTTCATACTGGCGAACATAATCAAATGTCAGGACGTTTTCATCCGAAAATTCAATTGTACTTGAAAATGAGCTTTTCCTAACACATTTAAATTTTAATAAAAATATTATAAAAACAAAAAACAATATTTTAATTTTGTAAAATTTGAACAATCTTATAATTCTACTTGAATACCTTTTTAGCATTTTAATAAAAAAATAATAATCTTCTAAAACTTATGTTTGCATTAGAGGAAAACAATTAATTATTTTTTTAGCAATAAGTTTTGGAAACAATTTTAGTCAGTCTACTAATGATATTGACTTTTAAAATAATATAGATATAATATAATATAGTATAAAATATCTGAAATCTGATTTTGGAAAATAGTTACTTAAAATAGAAAATTAGATTTGAATTATTCGGCGGATAAGGAAAATATTTATTCAAAAATATTCAAAAAAGTAAAAATGGATTTTAAACAATTGTATTGCTATTTTAAAGTTATTTTGGTTTTAAATCGAGTCAGGACAACCTTTAAATATAGCTAGTTGAGTAATATAATATATTTTGTTTCTTTAGTTTTCATAAATAAAAAAACGTTTACTGTATCTTAGGAACTATTTTTATAAAAACTATGTAAAACATTAAATCATAAAATTATCTACGGAAATTAAATAAAACGAATTTTTTTAATTCATTAAGCGCTTTTTTCCATTTATTTTAAAAATGTATGTTCAACCTCTATCTAGAAAGCACCAAGTTCAAAATAAAGTCTAAATGGTTTTAGATATAATCACAGTATAAATTATTATTTTTTGTCAAAATCTTTTTTTCAAATTAATTTGAAACAAGAATTAAAAATATTTTGAAGCTTAAATGATAATCTAAACAAAAGTTTAATTAAAATTCCCTGGGTTGGTGATTTATTTTACGTACGTTTTTACCGACGTAAAAAAGCTTCAGGCACAAACTTGTAAAGAATTTATTTTTATCTAAATTTAAATTATCTTGAAAAACTTAGAAAACTCTTCTAAATTTTACTAAATAACTAAAATTTTCTTTTTATTTTGCTTCTGAAAGCTCGGTTATTAAAAATCACTTATTTTGAGCCAAAATTATTTTTAAAGTCGAGAATGCAGGTACATATAATTATAAAAAATCCTAAACTTATTTGAAGACAATTTAAAAAAACTAACTCATTTAAATATTACAAACTTTCACTAGAAATAAAGATGATGATATAATGACACTTGACAAAGAAGAAAATGAATCAAACTGAAAAAATACTTAATTTTAATGGGCTATAATATTTCTTATAATAGATAAATTATTTTATAGAAAAATCATATATTCATAGGAGAATAAAATAGTGAAAAAAACATTTGTCACTAGGAGAAAAAATTGTTCTAAAATTTTTTTAAATAAATATTTGTTTTGTTTCAAGAAAAAAATTCTAATTAAAATTTGACTTTGTTAATGATCTTCTCCTTTTTTGCTTTTTAAAGTAGCGGCTTGCAAATTTTGATTCTGATTTTTGAAAGATGATTTTCTTTTTGTATAACAGAGGTAGAAATAGTAACTGATTGGATCACTTTTAAATATTTTTTTATTTTTTATTGTTTTGCCGCATCCAAGACGATTGGTACCCATGGCGAACCTCCATTATAAAAAAAGAGAAATCGATAAAAAATTTAAAAAAAATATAAATTATAAAATATTTAATTTATTTTGATTATAATTTTTATTTTTACTTTTAATCTGAAGGAGCGCTAGCTCGGTACAGAAAACAAATAAATAAATAAATTTATCTGTAAATCTAAAAAATGTTTCGGCAAAAAAAATTAAGTTAAAAAGTACTGTCATTCATAGTTTAGGAATTTTTAGATTTAAAAAAATATAATATAGTAAAAATTGAAAACCTTAGAACATTGGCTCTGGCTCCTCAAATTAGATTTTTTACAGTTAATTTGGGAAATTTACAAAGAATTTAGTAATTTTTAAAATTTTTTGTCTACTTGATAATCCAAATTCTAAATTATATTTATTTAAAACTTAAAAATTTTTGAAAATTTTGTAATGACTGACTTATACGAGGACCTAGCATCCAGCATTTTAAAAAGGGTAAATCTTGTTTTTATTTTTTAATAATAAAATTTAAAAAGTCTAATGGATAACATATTTTTGAGTAGCTGATTTTTAAAAGCTTTTGAAATTTGCTAATTTTTATCAAAAAAATTAATTTTAGTCGAGAACACCGAGCGCAAATATCAGGTGTCAGGTGTGTTTTTTTGCTTCGAACTTGGTAAAAGTGTGCTAACTTGATACCAAACATAAAATAAAAAATAGAAGAGCTTGATAGTAAGTATGTAAAATTTAACCATATCTGATTATCCTTCCGTTTCAAGTATTGATCTCTTTAAAGTATTCAGAAGGAATAAACTGGCGTGAAACATATTCCTTTTTCATCAATTATTCTCATTTCGATACCAATGTACTGAATTGCGTTAATCTTTTGGGATGCTTCATTGGTTGCTGTAAAGTAAAAACAAAGAGCGAAAATAATACAATAGGTCAGTATAATTTGGGAAACATTTGACCCAATACAAAATTTGTATGATTGATGTCTTTCAAAGGCAGCCTAGAAATTTTGTTCTCAATTTAGAATTCATAGATGACACAGAAGATGACGATGTTTAAAA
Organism: Brachionus paranguensis; assembly: GCA_016802215.1. Taxonomy (NCBI): domain Eukaryota; kingdom Metazoa; phylum Rotifera; class Eurotatoria; order Ploima; family Brachionidae; genus Brachionus; species Brachionus paranguensis. The sequence continues at coordinate 1,072,611 of JAESIX010000004.1, forward strand.
TGTTCATTTTTTTTACTCTAGTGATGAAATAACAACCAACAAAATATGTATGTTAATAAAGTATCCCAAAAGATTAACGCAATTCAATATGCATGATCGCAAGAGACCAGAATAATGAAGAATCTGTTATGGAAACAATTATTTATTCATTTTTTTGAACCAAAATTTTTTTAATTTTCTTTTAAAATCAGTGGTAAAAAAATTTTCTATTAATTTAGTTACCAACCATTTTTTATTTAAAAGCTCGTGGTGTAGTTTGCATGATTTTACGGTATTTTAATGATGGTTATCAATACAAAAAATTCAATAATATTAATAATAATAATAATAAGAGGAAAGCTACGACAAGCTATGCTTGCGGAGATGACTTGCAAAGGAAGACATCTATGGAAGCTGCGTTACACGCTAACCAAAACAAACATTACAAAAGTTTCACTGAATACAATGTACAATTTCAAATTAACAAATCAAAATAATAATCATAAAAATAAAAACAAAACAAAAATGCATCATGGACCAGAGGCCTTTCACAAATCGTATCTGTTTTTGAATTGGCTGACCGTAAGAGCACCGATAACCGTGGCAGGGAGACTATTCCATTCGTTGATGACACGGTTTGTAAAAAAGTTCTCACGCTGAGCGCAATTTGTAGAACTTTGTCCAGATAATCGCTTCTTGTGCCCTCTGATGCCCTGGGCTGGTCCGGGTTGAGAAAGAGAGTTGCAATAAGAGGGTGATCGGACCCAATCTACACTGTTGAGACCGTTCCTAATCTTAAATAACTGGATCATGTCACCCCTGGCCCTGCGATCGCTTAGAGGGGTCAAATCCAAGCCGGAAAGCCGATCACAGTAGTTCCAATTACGAATTCCTGGCACAAGTTTGGTGGCACGTCTTTGCACTTTTTCAAGTATGTTTTGCGGTGTGAGGAGACCAAACGACTGCAGCATATTCATGATGAGGTCTTACATAAGCACAGTAGAGTGTCTTAAACGTCGCAATTGTCCAGAACTTAAACGATCTTTTAAGATGTCCGAGAATAGAAACAGCCTTGTTAGCCTGAGCTTTGATGTGGCTTGAGAACTTGAGGTTGTTCGAGTAAGTGACACCTAGGTCTTTCTCTGTGTTAGTGGTGCACAGTGCCGTCGTCGAGTTTCCCATGATGAGATTCGTGTTCGAGAGTTTACCATTTCCTGATCGGTTGAATTCCATTACTTTACATTTTTCAATGTTGAATAACATACGCCAGGTCTTTGACCAGTCAGAGAGCGCTTCCAAGTCTTGTTGTAACACTATCAAGTCTTTGTCATTGCGGATGGTAGCGATTATCTTGCTGTCGTCGGCGAAGAGCTTAATGAGATGGTTCACTGCATCAGGCATGTCGTTGATGTAGATGACAAAGAGAAGAGGACCTAGAACACTACCTTGTGGTACTCCACTAGTTACGTCTCTCCAGTCTGCCTCATGCTGACCAATCATTACGCGTTGTTTTCGATTAGATAGGAAATCGTTGACCCATTTCACTATGCAATCGTCAAAACCGTATGCAGTTAACTTGGATTGAAGTGACACATGGCATACCTTGTCGAATGCTTTGGCAAAGTGCAGAAAGACTACTAACACACTCCAACCGTTGTCTATGCCCTCGCTGATTGAATCTACAGTTTCTAGTAGGTTGGTCACTGTTGACTTATTGAGAACAAAGCTGTGCTGTTCGCGGGCAATGAGGTTGTTGCTAAAGAGATGGTTCATCATAACGTCTCTTATTATTCGTTCCATGATCTTGCAAGGAATGGCAGTTAGTGATATTGGCCTGTAGTTACCTGTTAGGCTTCTGCTCCCCTTTTTGAAAATTGGCGTTACTTGGGCATGCTTCCATAATTCAGGAATCTTGCCGGACTGGAAGGACTGGGTGAATAATACGCTAAGAACCTCGGAGAAACTTACGGGGCAGCTTTTAATAACGAACGGGTGGATTGAGTCTAGACCGGGAGACTTACGTGGATTCAAACGGTCGATGTATTTTCTTACGCTGACTGGAGAGAAAACGTCCATGTTGACTGAACACTTTACATTTAAACGGGACGGTATGGTTGGTATTTGCTCGTAAGATGGAATGGTGAAGACGCTACTGAAATGATCGTTAAGTAAATTGGCGATTACCCTTCCGTCTGTCTGAAAAATACGGTTTACATCTATTAAGCCTTTGATTGAGTCATTGCAGACTTTCTGGGTGTTAATATAGTTATAAAGGATCTTGGGTTGTAACTTGCATGATCTAACAATCGAAGCTTCAAAATCGATTACTGCTTTTCTTACCGCTGACTTTACAAGCTTACAGGTTAGTCGGTACGATGCTCTTATTTCAACATTATTTGAAGATGATCTACATAGACAGTGGAGATTGTATTTTTTCTTGGTGAGTTCCTTGATTTTATGATTGAACCATTTCGGACTCGGGCGGTTCCGTAAGGCGTAAGAACTAACGGGAAGATTGTACGACGAGTCGACGTCACTAGACTCAATAACAGTGCGACATTCGAGAATTTTTTCGTTAAATAAAACGTAGTTACCCTTTGAAAAAACTGGTCGAGGAACACAAGTTCGGGCAGCGCCGATTTTTGATCTCAATTCATATTTCCATTGCAATGAAGAGTGTAGGCAGTTCTTTTCCGTCGAGCCGATAGGAGGGCCATGCAACACTCTAAAGATTCTTCCAGGGTCGTCGGTTAGGACTAGATCGAGCGTGTTTTCCTTGGAGGTAGGTTCCGTGACATGTTGGGTGAGGAAGTGCTTGTGCATGCAGTCCAGAAATCCCAAGCTAGACGGACGACCTTTGTTTTTACACATTCCTCCCGATTGGAACCAAATGATGTCAGGGTAGTTGAAGTCACCAGCTACTAATAAGCTGTTAAAGGAGTTCTGATTGCAGTGATTACTCGCGTAGCCGATGGATTTGGTTATCTCGAAATTTGTTTCACAGTCTGAGAAGGGAGGGCGATATACGCATCCAGTTAAAATCACTTCATCTCCAGCTCTGATCCTACACCACACCTGCTCACTTCTAAGATTCAATAGCTGTGGGTCGTTGACTTCAACGCTTTCAACATCATTTCGAACATATATAGCAACACCACCTCCTCGTGAAGTCTCCCTATTTTTGATGTAAGTTTTGTAATTACTATGGCTGACTACACTGTACTCGCAAAACCAAGTCTCCGTAATCATTATAACGTGGGGAAAATTGTGGTAATCTTTAACTGAGTTAAAGTCATTCCATTTATTTACTAAGGATGTCGCGTTTGTATAGAAAAAATTAATGGTATTTGTAGATTTTTCGCTATTTTCTAACTTGCTGTTTGATTTACGGTTGTGTTTAATCCTCGCAGAAGATTTCCCTGAGTTCTCCCCAGCGAATACCCCAATAGAATTTTTTTCCAGCTTTTGTTCCACCTGATTTGATGCCATATCGGTGCCTCCCTTCTACGTGTTCTAGCTGTTGATTGCGTTGGTTGCGTTCTAATCTAAGGTTTCGCTCAAGAACCCGTTCGCTTTGAGTCTTGTCTGGATTTATATAGACTGTACTTAGTTGCGAGTTTTTCAATTGTTTGGAATTGACTAGAGCTTTATTTTTGTCGGATATATCCTTGAACGAGACCACAATTTTGTCGAGGACATTTTCACCACTACTGCCACTGTTGTTTCTTGCTAACTTGATTCTGCGTTGGCTTTTAACCTTGTCCCTATCTTTATTTAAGACACGTAGAACGCTGTTCACACTTGATATGTCAGTCGATTCATCATCGGAGTAACCAACACCAGAGATGATCACATTGTTCTGAATCCTCTCTTTCTCATTCATCTCTTTGCTCACGTTAGCGATCATTACCATAGTGCTCTCGTTTCGCTTGTTGCCGTTTACAATACTGCTCCACGTTAGCGGCGGGGCAGCACTGCTGTTGTCTTGCTTATCTTCTAACTGCTTAAGTCTGGCAGCCATCTCATCCATTTTCAGTTTCTGCTCTTTCACAATGTTAACCAACGATTGAATGTATCTATGCATCTGTCTTGTCGTGTCATCGTGATTTCCAGGCCCCAGTGTTGGCCAGTCTTGAAGTGAGTCAAAGTCCACTTCCATTTAGTCACAATATATTTTTATTGAAATTTTGTTAATTTTTTGTTTTAAGTAAATTAAACTTCAAATATAATAAAATTTTTATGCTTTTTTTCTTTTTAATGGATCTTTAGCCCACATTCACCTGCAACATACTCTCCACAGTATTGGCAAATAATAGGATTTTTTTGATGCTTATAACTTTTTTGATTGTTTCTAAAGATCCACTCGAACTATGTGGTACTTAATATTATCTCATAAATTTTGGCTCTGGTCGTGATATTAAGTTGAAGCTGAAATGATTGTCTTATCGCTTCAAGACAATTATTTCACAAGTGAAAATTGATTTGACATCTATTCATCATTAAAATATATTGATTAAACATTAATGTAAAACCATTTTTTTCTTTTTCATTTTATTTTATAAAATATTATTAATTGTTTTAATTAATTTACAATTTTTTTATACAAATGTTTTGATCAGGTAAATTTTAAATTTTCTAGTGGTTACAAATATTATAGAAACAAAGATATTAACTTAAAAATATTAAGAAAAAAGTACAAATAAAATCAGAGTTGTTTAAAAGTCAAAGACTTGAATTTTTACTTTTTTGAGTCCGGATTTGGACTTTAATTTGGGACTTTAAGACAACTCTGTATAAAATAAACAATTAAAAAGTATATCATGTACTGTTAATCAGAATATAAAGTCTGTGAGAACAATTCTTAAAAATTATTTTAAGAATCAAGGACTAATTAACACTAGAGGCACAATGCATTTTTTAATGTTTTCGAAATCCAAAATAATTAAAAAATTAAACTATAATAATCTTACAAAGTTATATTTTTTTTACAAGAACAAGATAAATCTACAGAAATATATGTGTATATGTCTTTATTGTAGATATGCCTTAAATTAGAGTCTTTGACTTCATTTTTTTTCTATTTTGTAAAATTTTTATTCAAATTATTTAATTTAAAATAAACATAGAAAATAATTAGAAAAAGAGTATTAAAATCAATTCTCCTAAGTCATTTTACTTTGAAAAAAAACTTATATAGACAATCTTATTTTATTTTAGCTAATTTTAATTTTTAATCTTTTATGTTATGCTAATAATGTTATTGAAAACAAATACATTGATTTAAATTGTCTTAAATTAAAAAAAATTTCTTGACAACGTTGTGTAATGATAACATTTTTGTTATCAAATTGATAATAAAACCGGAAAGGGTAACTATGATAACAAAAAATGCTATCATTTGATAGACCCATTTTTTTTAAATTTTAGCTATTTACTTAATCTTTCTACATTTTAATTTTTTTTTATCAATTTACTAAATTTCTGGGCTTTAAAAGGGGTCTTTCATTTTGAAGTGTCTGGAATTTTCCTTAATAAATTATATGTCTTCAATTAAGACAACGATTTTTAATTGTTTATTTTATACAGAGTTGTCTTAAAGTCCCAAATTAAAGTCCAAATCCGGACTTAAAAAAGTAAAAATCAAATTCTTTGACTTGGACTTGACTTGAAGCTTTGACTTTTAAACAACTCTGATGGATGAAGATTAAAAACTAATAAAAAAAGTGAAACTTAAAAAACAGCGCATAAAACTAAATCTGTCAAAAATATTTTTTCAAATGTTAATCAACACATAAAAGTTCTTTTTTCCTTTACTAAATGTATTCTTAACTTTTTTAATTGATTTTCATTTTAATTTTGTGATTTTAACTCTTTTTTAAATAAAAAAAATTAAATCAAAAAGATGAATACAAAAATAAAAAGAATACCTAGAAACTTTCACAAGTCAGTAATTAGACAGTTACATTGTTGTACAAAAAAAATTAATTTTAAATGTAAAAAGAAGAATATTTTATTAAAATAATTGACTTAAATTTTTGATATAACTTTTAAATGGTCTAATTTTGATTAAAAAAATTAATTTATGTGATTTTCACATTTCAATAAATTCATTTTATGCGTTTTTCACCATTCTAAATAAAGAGTTTTCTTTTTATGCGTGAATCACATTTTTTATGTATTTTAATCTCTCTTTATTTGTTTTTAATCTTCACCCAACTCTGATTATTATTTGTACTTTTTTCTTAATATTTTAAGTTAATATCTTTGTTTCTATAAGATCTGTTATATTTCCGAAATGCATTTTCAAACTGATCTTCATTAGCAGTATCAGAGTCGTTGACAGCTCCATCAGTGGATTCTAAACTCATTTTGAAAAGAATTTGAAAAATTAATAAAAACGCAGAATCAAGAGGATTTATATATCACTTAATACAAAAGAAAAAATGACTTAAAACATATATTAAAATAAAATAATCTTAACGACTAAATAAATTCAAACTTAACTTAATTTTAAAAATTAGAATTAAACTGATTAATTTTAAATTTTAACCCCGCACCATAATTTAGGATCGAATTTTTTTTAAAAAAAACTATTTTTAATTATTTTTTTTTATTTTGTCCTAATTTTTAACCCATTTAACCCATTCATATTAAGTAAGCATTTTCGATTTTTGACTCAGCATTGCTGTAGTTTTTTTGAATTTTAACGCCGCGTAAAAACATGAGAAGCGGATTTTTATGCACGCATCCCAAAGGGGCTGATTTTAACATGGGGTTGATGGCCACGTAATTATTTAATACCAGACTCTAATCAACCTTATATCATATTCGTGAACATCTCTGTTTTTTATTTATCAGAATCAGAAGAATTTATTATGATTTATTTAGATTATTCAAGAGATCTAATTGTTAATTTAGTAAAAATAATTTCTCTTAAATAACAGGGATAGCGGACTTTAATATAGTTAATTTATCAAATTTATTTTTATTTCAGTCTTAAGCCTGAATATGGCCATTTGGTCGAAACGTTTAGTAAAAAATGAAAATCAATTTATTTTGATTTTTTTTATATAAATAATTAAAAAATTAAACAAAATTAATAATATTTGCATCAAGTTTTTAATTATAAGATCAGCTAAAACATCATTAAATTATTGTATATAATATTGATAAGTAAGAGAACAATTTTGAAACAAAATATGATTTTATTAAAAAGTTTAAAACTAAAAATAAATCAAGTTTTCAACCAGGTGTTTTAGCTAGCTTTTGATTATTCAAATAAAAATAAAAAATATTTCAAAATTTTTAAAATTTTATTTTATTTATTTTGACATTAAAAAAAAAGAAAAATTAAAATTTTGTCACAAAAAAATGCGTTTAGGTTGTGAGTTGAGTGTTTAATGCATAGCAAAAATTATGCGTGATCAAGTGTGAGTGAGAGTTGAGTGCTTATCACTCAAACTCACACTCAAAATGAGCCTTATTTGAGTGAAAATGTCTGGTCTTAATGCAGCTTATGCTTGAATATATTTTGTTAAAACAATAAAAATATTGAAAAAATGTATTGTATTTGTGTTTAGTAAAATTTTTAAAATTTTTAATGCTTGAAAATACATTCAAAACACTTCTACAAGCTATAAAAAATATTTGACCCAAAAAAAAATTTATGCAGGTCTATCTCAAATTCTGATGGTTCAATTATCGATTTTGGGCTAAATTGAAGCTAGTTTTTATGTTTATATAAATCCTATTTCTAAAAACCTCAATTTTACCTTTAATTCATAAGTTTATTACTATAGAAACATTTTTATAATTTGAGAATTCAAATTATTTTAAATTTTAACATGCGAAAAATGACAAAGAATACTTGTGTATTCAAATTGTAGCAATAATTCAAGAATTTTTGGCTCTTTCTTTATTTATTGTAAAATTGTCCGGCGAGTTATAAAAAAAAAACATATTTAAAATGAAAAGTCAGAAACAAATTATACCAAGACCAAAGTTTTTGCTTATCTTTTTGATTCGCAAGATTTTTCGCGTTATTTTAAAAAAAATTGTATCCGTAATCTTCATATTGTGTACCTTTTTAGTTTTTTTTCTCATTTATAGCAACAAAAAAACAGTGTATCCATCAGCAACAGTTGAAAACGTGGATACGAATAGTTATTTATCAGAGTACAAAAACTGGCTTGAGATAAAAAAAAAGTTTTCTGGAAGTAAATTCAAGACAGTATTGAAAAGCAAACGAGAACTAAAGCAAACTGATTTGTTTAATTTGGATTTTTTAATTTTGGAGTATACCCCAGTATTTGGACGGTCAAAGTATTGTCAAAATTTTACAGATCTAAATAAAGTTTATAATAAAGAAAAAGAATCTCTTTTTCTCAGAGAATGTCCTTACAAAAATTGTTTGTTCACATGTGATAAAAATGTTGTAAATGATGCAAATGCATTGATTTTCAGTGCACCAGATTTGGAGCAGTTATTGGAAACAGATGAGGGTCTTTTGGAAAATTTGCACGATCAAGTGATCGAACGCGAAAAACAAGTGTGGCTACTGTGGAATGACGAGGCAAATCTAATTCCGAAAAATTTTGATAAATTTTATTTCAACTGGACAATGTCCTACCGGGCTGAGTCAGAGGTCGCGGACTGTTCCTATGGATGCAAGTACAAAACTGTGAAAACAAACGAAGAAAATTATATTCTAAAAATAAAAAAGGAATTTTTAGTTAGAAATAACAGCGCAGTTTGGTTTGTTAGCAACTGTGATCCAAAATATAGAATCAGTTTTGCCAGGGCTTTGAAGAAAATCTATCCAGTAAAAGCATTTGGATCATGCTCAAGTTTTTTAGACCATGAATACTTTTTTAAATTCATTAATTACATGTTGTCAGAACGATGCAGTCAAAAATCGGGCTGTGAGCACGAACAATTGACCAAAAACAAATTCTATCTTTCATTTGAATCAAAAAATTGCTCAAATTATTTGACCGAAAAAGTTTGGAAAATGCTGCACATTGGCATCATACCAGTAGTAATACAGCCGACCAAACAATTCTATCAACTCAATCTTCCTCCTAATTCATTCATACACGCTCAAGACTTTGACTACGATGCACAGAAATTGGCCACTTATCTCAATTATGTTGCCAATGATTTCGACACATATTACAGCTATTTGAAGTGGAAACTGGAATATCAAGTCGTTTTTTCTTCTTTTCAAACTGAACGAAGAAGACTCTGTGAATTGTGTACCAGATTGAATACTGAAGATTCGCTCATCTACTATAACAGTGTTTCAGATTTTTTCAATGATCAATGCATTATAAATTAATAATTTCAACTAAACACAATTTACAAGTTTTTCAATTTGTTACTTCAGTGACATTGGAAAGCTTTTAGATGAGTGATAAGTTTAAATATATAAATTTGGCAAGAATTTATTTTGTATTAGAAAATTTTGTATTTAATTGATTATTTTTATTAAAAAAATTAATAATCATTTGGCTACACAACGTTTTTTCTAGTCCTCTTTTTTTGACATATCTCCGATAAAATTTAATCAAAATAATATAAATTCACAATTCGGTATTATTGTAGATTTCAGGGTTTAAAAAAATGGCAGTGATCGTTAAAATGACGTATTTAAAATTTAAAATTTGAATAAAAATATTACTTAGCTTATGTTTTTGATTTTTTAAATGTCATTTGCATCCATTGAGCTTATGGTTTTTTTTTATCAATAACTGACTCAAAAAGAGGCTCAAAAAACATTCTTTTTGTACATTTTTATTTGTTTATCTGGATTGAATTTAAGTTCCTTCAGATTGAAAAAAAAATCAAAAAATCTAAAAAGTAAAAAAAAAATAATATAAAATAAAAATTAAAATATAATAAAAAAGTTTGCCAAGAAATTCTACATCACTCTGGGATTTCCTCTCTCCTTTAATTTAAATAAATGAACAAAATCAAGAAGAAAATTAAAAAAGAAAAAAATTAATTTTCGTAGATTTTTAATTTTCAAGTTTCCTACAGTTCACATTAGAAAAAAGAAATAGTAAAATAGAAATTACTCAATGGATTGCATCGTCTAGCTCTTATTTAAATTCAGAATTAATCTCCTTCTATTTTTATACGCTGAAATACCAATAGTGACGAAAATTTGAATCTTTTTTGAAAATTTACTGTTATTACATTTGCTTTAAATTTGGGTTTGAAACATTAAAAACTTCAGAAAATCATCCAAGATTTTCAACTATGTTTTTACAATACTATTTTTAACTTTAAAATAAATTACAAAATTATTTGAAAAGAAAATCAAATTTAATTCAAACTTAGTGTCAATAATCCGCCAGGGGCTTTTAAAATTAAATTATCTATTGTTTATCACTAATTTATTTTAGAACCATTCATTCAAAAAATCTATTAATTAAGTTAAAAAACAGTTATTTATTAGCTTATTGTCAAAAGTAGTTTGCTAAATCATATTATCATATAATGATTAATCATTTTAAAAAATATCTTTTCTTTTCTATTATAAATTTACTTATTTCGATTATAAAACCATTAAGTTTTATTTTCTATTTTTTTAAATAAAGAATTGAAAAAACTGAAAATAAAACTTTTTAACTTATGAAGTTTTTTAAAAATTCATTTAAAAGGTGGAAAATTTCATAAGATTATTTTAATATTTATTTTATCAAATAACTTGTATTTTGAATTTTACAATGAATTTGATCTAAATTTGTCTCGTCGCTATTTTTTATTAAACTAAAAATTTCTATTGACAAAAAAAATCATGGAATTCTGTTATTTAATTTATGATCTCAAAATTAAGAAAATTTGAATATTTCTTTAATAAAGGTTAAATTTAGATATTTCTTTAAATTATTTTATTTTTAACAAATTTAATGACTCGAATTTTTCACTAAAATGTATTTTAAAACGCAAATTAATTAAATAAGATTCATAAAATGTTCCACTTAATGCCTAAAGCTATGATGATATTTTTAAATTAAGCAATTACCGTGAAAATTTGCCTATTACTCAGAGAAAAAAGACAAAATTCAGATTTATTCCTATGAGGACTTATTTATTTTAAAAATTAATAAAAAAGGTGAATTTTTTAGCAAAATTATCAAATTTTTTTTTAAAGTTGTAATTTTATTTTTTGATTGAAATAAAGTCAAGCATTAGTTTTAAAATTTTTGGATTTTACAAATAAGATGAGCTAAATTTGATTTATAATTAAAATAAAATTAAAAAATTGTCTTAACATGGTTTCGATGTGAATAACTTCATTTCGAAATGTTCTTGAAGTTATCCTTATTTCTAGTAGTATTAGGCAAAGGTTTACAGAAAAATTTCTATTTATTAATTGACAAACATTTCGATAATGAATGCAAACACATAACTACCATTATGGGTTATCTACGATTGACTTACATCTAAACTTTTCATCTGTAAATGCTTACTGTTTAAAATACGTTCATCATTTTACTTTATTTATCTAAAACTATATATTTATAAATAATAATGATTTTTTATCTTATTTAATTTTATTTTAAAATTGTAAATTCGATGCATGATGCAGGAAAAGGATTTTAAGCTTCATGACTTGAATTTTTATTTTAAAATTGACGGAACTATTTTAAAAAGCTGTCTTAAGATAAGTAAAATGAAATTATCTTCTCAAATAAAAATCAATTTCGACTTTTATTGCATTTATATAGAAAATTTCGAAAATTAATTTATTGTTTTAATAAAGGCACTTGAAACAGAAAGTCTGTATTAAACGTGTTTATGAAAAATTTTATCTAAGCTTCGTAAAAAATGGATTATGTTGAGAGTGATTTTGAGTTTATAAGAAAAAAATTGATTCGAATATTCAACTCGGGTAAGCTAAATGAAGCATTTTTTATAGAATATCTTTTTTTAATTTAGCCTTTGGTTTTAGAATTTTTTATCTTATTGTTGTTTGTTCTCCTATCGCTTCAAATTTCTTGGGTTTATATTGGCATTAAGAATTTGATGAACTGTCCAATACAACCGAAGATTCCAATTTATCTGTTTGTTTTTGGCGCATTTGGCCTTGTTAAAATAGTCAATGTGTTCTATGAATTGTGGAGGCGTCGAAAAATAGATAACTTTGAGCAAAGTGAAATTATGAGTGTGTCCAGATTCGACCATCAAGTAAACACATCTAGGGATATTGATTCAAATGACACACAATTAGTAGACCGAGTAATAACTGGATTTCTAGTTGTATGGTTTTTAATGGGAAATTATTGGACATTTTCGATTTGGAAGCCAAATTTTCATCAGCCACCAGAAATCGATTCGCACAAATGGTGTTCTGAAAAAGTTTACATGTCTTCTTTTACACAAATAATTATCATATATTCTTTTTGCTTATTTTTTTTGCTGTTTTTATTTATTTTATTGATTCTATCCCGATTAGAGAGTTTAAGGGAAATGATGAAATTGAATCACGAAGATATTTCAAATTCCCAAATTCAAAATTACTGAAAATTTTAAATTTTTTTTTATTAAAACTTATGTTTATGATTTTTTCTTTAATTTAAATTAAGTAAATTTAGTTTTTTTTAATGCAAGTATTTAAAGTCATATAAAATTTTAAATTAATTATTTAATTTTTGATCTTAAAAAATAATGTCCATTCCAAAAATTGAAGTGTTGAATTATATTGATGTTATTGAACAAGTAAAAACAATTTTGAATTTTTTCTAATTTAGTTGAAATGTCTCAAAAAACTTTTATTTTAATCAAATGTAATGCGTTTTTTTTAATAACTTTTTGTTGGTCTTCTAAAAAATTTTTTTTTGAATTTTAGTCAAAAAAATCCTTATAGAATTTAACTTTAATATTCATAGAATTAAATTTATTTTCTGTTTGCAGACGATTTGATACCGTAATACCTTGCTGATATCCGCTGCATTTAAAAACTATCAAAATTCAATTTAAAAAAATGCAAATATGCAATGCAATGAAATTGCGAATTTAAAATTTTTTAGCAAAAAGAGCAAATTGAAAATTGATTAAAAATTTTTCTTTGCCCTAACTTAAGTAATATTAAAATTTCAACTTTAGTTTTGGCCCTAAAATTAAAATTAAATAGATTATCTTTTTTAAAAATGTTTGATAGTTATTCGAAATCTACGAAGCATATTTATTTCAATTTTAAATTTCAAAAAATGAAATTAATTTTGAAATACTGATTTTTTTTCTTAATTGAATTATTCTTATTTTTAATTTAATAATAATAATGTTATATTAAAAACATTTACACAAATAGTGATACTGAATGAGGAAAAAGTATAATTAAAATTGAATTTAATTAAATTTAAAAATTCTTATTAGTTACTAAAATTTAAAAAGGAAAAAAGGAAAAGTAAAACGGATTATTATTTTATTTTTTCTGCTGTTATGGATTTTTTATTGATATTCGTTTTAGCAGAGTTCTTATTTCTTATCAGTCCAAAATATTTTAGAAGAAAGACAATCAATTAAACAATAGATTTCAATTAAATCAATGAATATAGATTTTGAAACTTTTATTTGGTGAGTATTTGATTAGTGATTATTAATAAATTTAGGATTTACTCACGATTGATGATTGTCTTTAAAAAGGTTTATTTAGCATTTATCATTAATTAATTCTTTAAATTAATTAACTTAAAACTAATGATATATTGTTTTACAATGACTGGTAGAGATTAAATAATAATATTCAAATTTTTTCAAATCATCCTTAATGCAAACCATGCAAACCATGCACATAATGCAAACCAAAAAAGAAATGAAAACAATGAAAACTACACAAAGAAACTTTTTAAATCAAACTACTTCTAAGAACAGGTTAATAATTACACACTGGAATTGTTTTCATTTACCTAGTAGGATTCAACTTCTAGAAGAGTTTTTAGCCCAAAATTGTCCCGAAATTGTCGATATTAATGGAATAAAAGTTAATCCGAGTAAAATAAACTTCCACTAAATAATTTGATAAGTTTTCTGCAGAACTTCCTTGTATCAAAATAAGCTTAAAAATACACAATTTTTTGAAACGTACCGTTCCAAAAGGGTTCCAGTTCCGTTCCAAAGGGTACAGTACCGTTCTTAAAGGGTTCCATTACAAACATGCAAAATTTCAAATTAAATTTGATAAAATAAATAACTAAACAAAAATCATAAAATTAAATATTTCTTAATTTCTAAAAAAAAATTCAGATTTAAATAAGACAATCTTAAAAGAAAACGACGTAAGAGACTTGTTTGGGAATAAATTTATCAAAATAAATCTAAAACAAGTAAATATTTTTGTTTATTTTTAAAATGGGACTTTTCGATATCGTACGTTTCCCTCTAGGAATGGTTCGGTACCCTTTAGGAACGGTACGGTACCTTTTGGAACGGAACTGGAACCCTTTTAGAACGGAACGTTTCATTTTAACAAGAACCACTGTAATCTATCTCCTTATCTTATTCTTTGGATAAGATCGTTTCTACATTTAAGATCTTTTAAGGTAAATGTAAATGGTCATCTAAGTAATCAATACTCTATTAAAGCAGGAGTTCTACAAGGGTCAGTAATTGGTCCACTTCATTTCAGTATTTTTATAAATGACATTCCTAAAAGAAACAAAACAAACTGTCAATATTCTTTTTGCAGGTGATTTTATCTTCAAAAAGATAGGAAATCTTGAAAACACGATCAATAAGTGCCTAAACGAAGTTGAAAAATGGCTTTTCAATTGGAAAATGAAAATTTTGGCTGAAAAGTCATGTTATATGCTCTTTGAGAAAAAAACTAAAGTTAAAATCAATCTTGACCTTAAAATTAATGGTAACAATTTAAATAATGAGGAAAAAGTCAAATTCTTAGGCATCACACTACACTCAAAACTTACATTTAGTCCAATGGTGGATGAATTAAAAGAACGCTGTAATTCAAGGCTTAATATCATATTTTATTAGTAATAAAATATTTCTCAAATTGGAAATGGGGTCTAAAACCAAAAACATTAGGAATTCCTTACAAATCTTTGATAGGATCAATCTTAGATTATTCTTTTCCTTATTTAAATTCATTCTCAGAAACTAACATCAAAAAAATACAAGTTATTCAAAATTCAGCAGTTCGATCTATTTTGAAGCTGAAATATGATACCCCTTCAAATATAATGCACCAAGAGGCCTTCAATAAACTTAAACAGTTTCAAATCGACTCTTTGACTCTAGTGAGATATATTTCAGGGAAAGATTGAGTCATTCTGTTCCACTGGTCGTCAGACTGGTGGAAGAATATAAAGAAGGTTTCGAATCAAGATATATCGAATATCCAACTCCATTGTGTAATTGCTACCTAACAATTTCTTATTTTTTTCCTGAACTATCAAATATTTAAACATGTCTAACCTCTAGCTATTTCAACATATCGTTTTTAATTTTCTTTTTATTACTTAGACTTATTTTCCTTTTTTTTAATATTTTTATTTTTTTTAATCTTATTTAACTTTATTTTAATTTTTTTTATATATATTTTTATTCTGAAGGAGCATTAGCTCGCTACAGATAAACAAATAAAAAAAAAAAAAATCATCCTTCGAAAAAAATTAGTTCTTTTTAGTAGATTTTGAAAATTTCTGAGAATATTCGTCATTGTCATTAAAATCAAGTCCAAGCCTGGACATTAAAAAAATAAAAAAATTAGAGTCCAGACTAGACTTAAGACTTTTAAACAGGTCTGTCTTAAGTTCGGCCTTCATTTCTATTATTAAAAATTTAAAAAAAAATTTTGTTATCGCTAAAATTATTTTTTATCACGAGATTTATTAATTTATATTCAAATTTATTTATTTTATTTTTATCTTTCAGTGATTATATAATGCATATTTTCTCTGTATCATCAAATATATACATCATCACATTTTTTTCTTCTACACAAAAGACAATTTCTAAAATTAATGCTTAAAAAATTGAAGTTCTAAATTTTATCAACATATTAAAAATACTAATTAAAAATAATAAATAATATTTAAAATTTGCAAAAAAACAATCTAGTAACAATATGAATAACAATGAATATGAATTCAAAATAATCAGAATTTTTAATTCATTAAAGCAATAATTTGGAAAAAACCAACAATGGAAGACTTTTTATCTATTTTCTATTAAATCATTTACTTTTAAATTATGTTCAAAGAATATTTTTGCTTTTTAATAGCTATTTTTTAATTATAAATAAAAAAAGATAAAAAGTGTTTAGTCATAAATTATTTTATAAACGAAAAACAAGTAAAAAAAAATCAAATTTTTTAACAGAAGAGAATCTTAGGCTTTTAATAAAACATAATTTAATAATGTGAATTAGAATCAAGACCAAGAATTATTAGAACTGTTTTAATAAAAGAAAATCCTTATATTAATAAAAAATTTGAGATATTTTTCGTTCTCAATCAATTTTAGTATATTTACCCAATTTGATTTGATTTTATTTAACAAATATTTTCACGTGAAAAACCAAACATAAAAATTTAGATAAATTGACGATGCATATTTTCATTATAGAAATAGTCTAAAATATTTTTAAAATGAAAAATGAACTGTATATTACAGTATTAAGAAATTTCATTCATAAAAAGTTAGCCATAACTCTTTCTTTTATTATTTTACTGATACTTTTTTCACTTTTTTTTTCCAATAAATACGAGGAGAAAAATAAGCTTCGAATTTCAGATAGAAAAATTCAAACACATGATTATTTAAATCAATATAAAAAATTAGAAAACTACAAAATTAAATTTTTGTATAATTCAAAATGGAAAAAAGTTGTGCCAAAGAAAAGAGATGTGAACAACACAACAAAAAATATTGTGATTTTGGAGTATACTAAAATTTTCGGCAATACTAAATATTGTCAGAAATTTGAGAAAAATGTTGAAGAAGCTAAAAAAGAGTTGTACCTAAGTGAATGTCCGTACAAAAATTGCATTTTTACTTGTGATAAAAGTCATCTTAACAACGCTCAATCATTGATATTTCATCAATCAGATTTGGAGACTGAATTGAGATATTTTTTTGGTTTTAATTCAAGACCTACTGTAACAGAATCGAAAAGGAAAAATCAAATATGGATTTTATGGAATGATGAACCAAATAAAGTAGATAAAAGTTTAGATAATTTTGAATTCAATTGGACCATGTCTTATAGAATAGATTCAGAAGTATCCGATTGTTCATATGGATGCATCTATAGAAAAATGATTCAAAATAGCGACAATTTTTTTAAAAAGATAAAGTTAAATTTTGAATTTAAAAAAAATGAAGCAGTATGGTTTGTGAGCAATTGTGAGTCCAAATTTCGAATAAGCTTTGCCAAACAATTGAAAGAACATTTTCCAGTTAAAGTATTTGGCGGTTGTTCAAGCTATTTTAAGCCTTTTTTTGAAAGATTTTTTTGGGAAAAAGACAAATGTTCAAGAGATTCGGACTGTGAGCTCAAACAATTGACCAAAAACAAATTCTATCTTTCATTTGAATCAAAAAATTGCTCAAATTATTTGACCGAAAAAGTTTGGAAAATGCTGCACATTGGCATCATACCAGTAGTAATACAGCCGACCAAACAATTCTATCAACTCAATCTTCCTCCTAATTCATTCATACACGCTCAGGACTTTGACTACGATGCACAGAAATTGGCCAATTATCTCAATTATGTTGCCAATGATTTCGACACATATTACAGCTATTTGAAGTGGAAATTGGAATATCAAGTTGTTTTTTCTGCTTTTCAAACTGAACGAAGAAGACTGTGTGAATTGTGCACCAGATTGAATACTGAAGATTCGCTCATCTACTATAACAGTGTTTCAGATTTTTTCAATGATCAATGCATCATAAACTGATGTTAAATTATTTTAAATATGTTATTTGTCCTTTTTTTCTTATTTTATTTTGTCTAATTTAACTTTATTTAAATTATTTTTTTAATATTTATATTCTGAAGGAGCATTAGCTTGCTACAGATAAACAAATAAATAAATCTTTTAAATTCAATATTTAGTTTTAAATTTCATTATAACTATTCGAACAAAAAAAACAATATATATAAAACACCCAAAAGTTGAATTCAGTTTTTAATTCAAATAATATGATTTAACTATTAAACTTCTAAAAAACGTCTCAAAATGCTCTAGTTTTCGACCTTCAGAAATCTGAAAATATATATTATAGATTCGTTTTCATATGAAATGTTGAAATTTTACTGGACATAAAAGTTAAGTTTGATTTGCTATAAGAGTGGAAAAGACTTGTTCCAATTTCAATTGTTTATTAAATCTTACAGTGGTTCTTGTTAAAATGAAACGTGCCGTTCCAAAAGGGTTCCAGTTTCGTTTCAAAGAGTACCGTACCGTTCCAAAAAGGTACAGTACCGTTCCTAAAGGGTTTCTTTTAAGATTTACCCTTTGGAAAGGAACTGGAACCCTTTAAGAACGGTACGGTACCCTTTAGGAATGGTACGGTACACTTTAAAAAAGGTACGGTACCTCTAGGAATGGTACGGTACCTCTAGGAATGGTACGGTACCTCTAGGAATGGTACGGTACCCTTTAGGAATGGTACGGTACCTCTAGGAATGGTACGGTACCCTTTAGGAACGGTACGCTACCCTTTAGGAACGGTACGCTACCCTTTAGGAATGGTACGGTACCTTTTGGAACGGAACTGGAACCCTTTTAGAACGGAACGTTTCATTTTAACAAGAACCACTGTAATCTACCTCCTTATCTTATTCTTTGGATAAGATCGTTTCTACATTTAAGATCTTTTAAGGTAAATGTAAATGGTCATCTAAGTGATCAATACTCTATTAAAGCAGGAGTTCTACAAGGGTCATTAATTGAAAATTTTGATTTTTGCGATAACAAAAATTTTGGCTGAAAAGTCATGTTATATGCTCTTTGAGAAAAAAACTAAAGTTAAAATCAATCTTGACCTTAAAATTAATGGTAACAATTTAAATAATGAGGAAAAAGTCAAATTCTTAGGCATCACACTACACTCAAAACTTACATTTAGTCCAATGGTGGATGAATTAAAAGAACGCTGTAATTCAAGGCTTAATATCATATTTTATCTATAGTTAATAAGACCATTGATATTCTGAAAGAGTATCGAAGTATTGATTTAAATACTTTTGATACTTTTCCTAAAATAAAACATTTTATAATAAAAAAGTAATTGATTAGCTGAATATTGAGTCTTTTTTCAAATTAAGAATTCAACATTTTTATTTTTGTTTAAATATTTTTGTTTACTTCGATATTTTTAGTATTATCAACATGATAATAATTTTTTCCAATAAAAACATTTTTTTTAAAAGCTTTTTTATTTTTTCAAAAAAAGTTTAATTATTAGTTTCGATACCTGATATCATCAAGTAAAGAAATTTCGACATTCCTGCTTTATTTGATTAAATTTTCTTTTGAATGATTTTCGATTCCGTAAAGATATTAATGCTCAAGTTTTATATCATTTATTTGTTATATTAAAAAATACAGATAATGCCAAAATAAAAGGAGAAAATTATTTATTAAAATAAAAACTTGAGTTATTTTCGTAACAAGCTTAAGATACTAATTAACTCAAATCAAAAATTGGCATATCATTGAATTAAGTCTTTTTAAATTAATCTCTTAAAAAATTATTTTATTTCTTTAGTCCGATAAAAAGAGAATATATTATTTAATAATCAAATAACAAGTAAAAAGATATAAAAACTAAATCTAAATCCAGTAGTTTTGCTCATTGCTAAATGTATCTATGAGTACAAGAAGAAAATGTATAAGCTGAGAAAAAATATGAATCCATGAAATTCCAGCTTTAAAAACAAGTCTTAATAAATACTTGTTTTAAATTTACTATTATTCATATATTTACTATTATACATGAATCGATATTGTCTTGGGAGTAAAAAATGCTCCCAAAACTACTTATTTCAATTATTTAATTTTTTTCTTAA
Organism: Brachionus paranguensis; assembly: GCA_016802215.1. Taxonomy (NCBI): domain Eukaryota; kingdom Metazoa; phylum Rotifera; class Eurotatoria; order Ploima; family Brachionidae; genus Brachionus; species Brachionus paranguensis. The sequence continues at coordinate 1,092,640 of JAESIX010000004.1, forward strand.
AAAAAATATCTTTATTTTTTATTCAGATGAGAGTCTTTGCAATTTGCTTTCTTCGTAATTCCTTATTGACGAAAATCTTCTAAAATAATTCTTGTATGTTCTAAAAATTGTTTTTTACCAATGCCTCTCACTAATCAAATGCATTGCATTTTATATTGATGCCTAATTTTTTTTTATAAATTTTAGTCTGAAAAAGAAATGTTGACAAAACAATTTATTTTTATTTTTCATTTTATTGTTCAGCGATTTATTTGTAGTTTAACTTCTAAAGAAAAGGAATTAGATTGTCCATATCCGAAAAGTTTCGAGTATGAAAGCTCCCATTTTTATCACAATTCTTACCCGATTCAAAGCTATGATAATGTAATGATTAAAAATTTTAATTCATTTGGTAACATAAAGCTTGAATGTTTCAATCATATATATCCAATTGGATCTTTGACACTTATTCCTTGCCAATACTTGATCCTAAACAATAATCTTCGATTTGATAATTGTTCAATTTTTTCACACCAAGTCAATTTTAAATTCTCTTATATAAAAAGCTTTGGCTTTGATTTAAAAATATTTGACAGTTTCAAAAATTATTCGATTAGCTTATACTTTAAGTTTACATATTTTTTATTCAACAATGATAATGGACAAATTTCACCATTTCAAAATTTTAATGAAATATTTTTTTCTCCAAACTGCAAGTATTATCGAGCAACAAGTCCCGGAATATTCAAAAGTAGCAAGATAAAACTGTTGAGAATACATGGTTTTAGTAAAACGATTATAAAACAGAATATTCTTGAATTTAGCACAAATATAATTGGACTGGAGGCGAATATTGAAGCTTTGGAACTTGGTTTTTACCGCTTTTCTCTCCAAAGTACACTTTTGAACCCAAAAATTTTTGAAAATATTAGCTTTTTAACTTTATCTGGACGACTAGATTCAATAGATGATAACATTTTAAAAAATTTATATCGTCTTGAGAAATTAATTTTGAATGGTAAAGATTTTATCTATACTTTAAAAAAAGGGTTCATCTTTTTAAATAGTCTTGATTTTAAAGAACGAATTGGCAAAGGAACTATTTTTCAGATTTCCGATTACTATTTTCCAGATGAAGATTTTTGTTTTTTTCAAAATTTTCCAAGAAATAATTCACTTTTTGTTGAAGTTTATCAAAGTTTATCACCTTTTGGATGTTCATGTCTTTATTTGTGGCTAGTTGATTTGTATTTTAAATCTTCAAATATCTCTATTCAAGATTTTTGTTTTAATTTAAAGCACAAAACATGTAATCTTGACTTATTATTAAAAAACTGTGACAAAAAAAAATTTAAGGGAATAAACTTGAATGAAATCGATCAATTATATTTAACAGAAATAATCAATTTTTTTATGATATTTTTATTTCCTTTTTTTGCCCTGGCATCATTGGCAACACATTTTATAAATATACTCGTACTGAAAAAGATGAATTTAAATAATCATGATTCAATTAAAATAAACAAAATTATGTTGTACGAATGGATGCTATTTAATTCACTTCTTAATTTAATGTATTCTTTAATTTATTCATTTCATGTTTTAAATGAATGTGTGTTTAACAATTTAAGTTTTTGTCCGATCTTAAGTCGCTCAATTCCTGTTCAATATTTTGAAATTTATGTAATTGATTTTTTTGGAAATACTTTAAAAACTTTATCCAATATCTTCAGATTATTAATTTCCATTCAGAGGTTTATTATTTTAACAAACAGGTCATTTTTTAAATGCTATTCAAACAATATTAAAATTCGATATTGTATTTTTTTTATTTTGATAATACTATCTTTCCTTTTAAATATTGATAAATTTTTAACAAGTGAAATTAACACTAATTATTCGAATTTTGCAGATTTTTATCAAGAATTTCCCAATAGAAATACATTCAAAGGACTTTTTGACCAAGAAAATCGTCCAGTATATAGAAATATTATTTTAAAAAAAAAGAATCCTTTTTATTTTATTTTGTTTTGTATTAATTTTTTAATTAAAGATGTCTTGTTAATCATTAGTGTATGCTATATAGATATCTTATTGATTTTAAAATTTAAAAAAGAAATGGAAATTAAGAAAAAATTGTTGACCACTAACACTAACCCGGAGAAAAAAAAGATAGCTGATATTCATATAATTAGAACCATGGTAATAATTATCTTTAACATTAGTGTTCTTTTGGTCTCTCTAGGTCTTGAATTTAGTATAAATTCTTTTATTTTTTATCAAAATATATCAAATGGTGTATGCAGTACAATAAACAAACTATGTACTAATTATTACAATTATGGAAATGTTCTATTTTTAATCAGCTCGACATTCACTACAGTTGTGTATTTTTGGATAAATAAAGGATTTCGTTCAACTTTTAGAACAATTATAAAATTAAAATCATGAAAAATACTTTTTTCCCATTTTTTTTTAATTCAAATAAATTTATAATAATAATAATAATAATATAAGTTACAACAAGCTAGCAAGCTAGACTTGCGAAGATAGGAAACAGTAGGATCCCATCTATGGTAACTGAAGTACATCCACTATGCTTGGAGCAAAGTCATTCCCCAAATCTGCCTAAATAAAAAAATAATTTAAAATAAAAAAATTCAAACCAAAACTTTTTTATTTTCTAAAAATTTTATTAAAATAACTTTTACATAAAAAAAATCAAACTTCAAAAATTAAAATTTTTTGAGCAAGTGTTCTTTATTATTCTATTTTTTATGAATTTATATTTCCTTACCGATCAAATGGTTTCGCATCAAACTATGAAATTCTTTAAATAATGCCTTATCAAAACTTGATTTTAAGACAAAAAAATAAAAAGGTCTCTTTAGCAGCCCTAGGTCATTTGCCCTAGCATTTGCATTTTCTCTTAGACTATTGAGAACATCAAAAAATACAGATCTCTTTTTTGGGTCCTTGGATCCATCGAGTCGAAAACCTGTATTTTTTTAATTTGAGCCTCTAATATGATTCGAACTTGTCGACTCTAGACACGGATTAAAATCAAATCCAATTTGATCCGTTCTTCGTTATTTTAGATAGGCAATTCGCACACTGATCTCGATTTTGAGTTCAAAGACTATTCCTCTCATATCATCTTTTTTGTTTGTTCTGATTCTGAAAATTCTTATTAGCGAGTTGACTTTGGCTAAAGAACTTATCTAAATCTAGTTTGGTCCTCTCTTCTAAATTCTAGAAAAGAATTTTCAATAAAAGAATTGTTCTCTGGTTTATTCAAATCACCAAAATTTAAGAACCTCTTTCTCTATTTCAAAATCACCTCGCTTACAGCAGGTGTATTAGCATCGTGTGTTTTCTATCTACCGGATTGTGCAGTTCGATTAATTGTTGATCACTTTGTTTCCCTGCCAATCCGAAAGTACCAAAAAAATAGAATAAAATTTGGCTGAGATTCCCACGAGTGAGAACAGATTCAACATCTTCATTTCTTCTTTCAGAAAAAAAAGCGGTTTTGTAAAAATTTTGGCTAACCATTGAGTTTCGCAACTGCCACCAGATTTCAAAATCAGAAAAAAAAATCATTTTAAATCAAGTAGTTTGATCTGTCTTTATTTTTTTTTCTTTAAATCTTTTGACGTGTTTGAGATCAAGTTATTTTAAAGTCAAGTCTGGTTTACTTTATGGCTTTGTTACTTTTTAAGCAACTGTGGCTGCTTCCAATTTCATAGCGTGGCACTTAATAAAATTAGAAGAGAGTTTCAATTTCTAAATCCTTTTTAAAAATCACTCCTAAATTGCGAAAAAATACCACGAATGACTTGGCCAGCTTGTAAAGTGATTCAATAAATTCTATGTTCTGATTTAGCATAAAATCTTAAAAAAGAAAATAATAAATTAAAAAAATTAGTTTTAAATATATTTGATATTCAAACCTTTGTCAGTTCCAAGAGATTGACTGTTCTGGTTTATTTTTGATACGGCTGTTTTTGACCAAACATCAGTATCAGGTACAACATCCAATAATTTTTTCCAATTGGATTTTCCTAAAGGACTTTTTATTAGATTTTTATGAAGATTGAATAAAGCGTTTTTAACAAAACGCTTTTAAATTTTCTTGCGAGACTTTTTAAGGGATGATTAAAGTGAAATATCTTGTTTATATATTGTGGTATTTTATAAGCTGCTATTAAATTATCTGAATTATATGAAATCTGAAGCATAATATAAAATAATAGTAATAATTAGTCCCTTTCTTTAATAGAGAATTCGTCTCATTTCCCAGTATCTTTTTGAGCCACCACTCTGATCTAATACAGAGTATACTGCATCGAGTTGATCTTCTTCACCACACTTTTTCAATATTATTTCTTAATTTTTTTTAAATAAAAAGTATCGTTAAATTGAGTGAATAAGTTTTTTCTATGCTAATAAAACCTTTTCTTTTTTAATTATTTATCTGTTTCGAGCAAATGCTCCTTCAGGTTAAATAAAAAAATCTCTAAAGAAAAAAGTTAAATAAAAGACAGGTTATAAATGATTAAATAATTGAGGATTCAATAAAAAAAGAAGAAAATCTAAAGAAATAATCACAAAATTGAGTCAGGTATTTAACTTGAAATAACCTTTTTAATCCATTATAATATCCTTTTCCAGTACCTTTTTTAGAAATATTTTCGATCTCACACAGTAGATCTTGATCGAGTCGATATTCTTCACCGTAATTATTACCCAGACGAAAGTGGTCCCTTTCTTATGATGACGGGGTTTGAACAGTCGTCTGATACTGCAAAGATACTTTAAAAGTTATTCTCTCTCAGGTTTTGATTCTTTTATCCTCTGTTTTTATGATTAACACACAAACCATTCAATTGATATTAACCCTTTGAGTCCCAGTGATAAACGGTGATTGTAAGTAATAATCTACATACATGGGTGTAGATTGCGAATTTGAAGTCAAAAATTCAAGTTTCCAATAAATTAAGCCTTTAAATTAAGGCTAAAATTAGGCTTTTTTCAAAATTTTAGGAAATGGACTATAAACTTTAGAAGACTTGTTAAAAACGTAATCTACGCATCAAAATTACCTCTTACTTTATTTTTCTTTAATCATTTTAATATTTTTTGACACCTTCAAGCCTTATTTGGCCTTTTTTAGAGAATGACTATTCGAAAAAAAATATTTTGACTTTATCTTAATAAATTCTTTTATTAGAAATAAGCTTTAATTTATTAAACAAAAATTTATTTTCTTTTTTGGAATTTATTTCCTACATTGAGTTAATTTTTCTTAAATACATTGGGTGTAAAACGTTGTCCGAAGAGTAACCCCAGTATAAGGTTCATTAAATGAAAAGAGAGATCTTTCTAAATTTTTTATTATTTTTGAATTGTTATCCTTAATTGACGACTTGAAACAAGAGACTTAGTCGATTCAATCTCGACTTTTTACGTTTTTGTCAGAAGTTGACTGACCACTAATACTCATTTAAATAGAATTGAAAAATATGCTTTAAAATCAAATTTTTTTTATATAAAATAATTTTGAATTTTTAACAAATTTTTTTCTTATTTTTCTATACACCAATTATACCCTCTTCTAAAGTAAGAAATGAATTGGCTTTAAACAATATATTGCCATCTGTTCTTAAGAAAAGCTTCAATTAATTTAAAACCAACCATCAACCATACGACTTAAATTTAACTAACAGTAGCTTTGGCAAAATATAAGAGAATGGCATCAACTCAAAAGCGTGAGGTTCGCATTTATAAAAGTTTGAACTTTTTTTACGATATAAAATTTACTTTTGATGATAAAAATTTAGTATTCTGAAGAAGATTTGGCAAGATTTTTTTTCTTTTTAGCATTTTTCAAAAAAACTTTAAGTTAATTATTTTCTCTATCATTTTCGCGCGATTAAAGTATTTTTTCAAACCATTAACTTAAAGTTTTATTGAAAAATGTTTAATCTTGTTATAAAAAAAAATATTGCTATATGTAATTTTTTCGATGTATTTTTCTGGGGTAGCTTAAATTCTAGCATTCGAACACTAGATGTAATTAAAAAACATACAAATATATGTTTATTTTTTTACAATAAACATTAAAGTTTGGTTAAAATTGATTTTTATTTATAGATTAAAAATTTATTACCTAAAAATAATTCTGATTTATTTTATTTTTATTATTCAAATAATTTTAAGTTACATTTACCTGTTTTTATAAAGTAAAGGCTCCCAAGAAGATCATGTGTAGCTAACCTCACATTCATTAAAAAACTTATTGTTTAATATTTATTAATATTTTTAATTTTAAAGGTTTATTCTTGAAAATTGGTAAGAATTTTATTATTTTCTCAATCATTCCTCAATTGTAGGAGGTAAAACACAAAAAGTTCACTGAAAGACTGTTAAATGATAATAATCTTGTGACCAAGAGAGTCGAAGGGTTGGGAAAGTTATCAGGTATTTTGATGATAAGGATGAGTATGAATAAACAAAATTTTAAAAAAATATTACCCAAATTGAACCATAATCTCTTTAATTATCATCATTAACTTGTTTATTTGTCAAATTTATTTTGATATTCTTTTAAATTTAACACAAATATTGATTTATTTAGTTTTAAAAAATTTGATATTTTTCGCAGCGCAGAAATGATTAAAAATCTGTCATTTACAACTAATAAATCAATTGAAAGATTATTTATATTGCTTAACTATTGAAAAATGGCTTAAAAACCCTTGTATAGAAGCGAATATTACGCAATTGTTTCTTAATAAATTCTTTTATTAAAAGAAATAAGCTTCAATTTGTTAAACAAATATTTTCTCATTTAAAAGGTTTTTCGATAATAATTGATAATGAAACTTTATAATAGACCTAAAATTAATTATTAAATAGATTGTCCGCACGATTTTTAAAAATCGTTTAAACGGCTTCTCAAATTGCTCTATCTGAATCTATTTCAAAAGCGTGAAATAAATTAGAAAATTGTTTTGAGCTAAATATATTTCTATACGAATTATATTTAGTTGATCAATTTTAGCTGGTTTGAGGACAAATCATCTAACTATTCCAAGATACATATTCATTTTTTCAAAATCCAATTCCGTAATTTTAGCTATTTGCCTTTAAAAATTTTGATTTTTATTTTGGTTTATTTGAAGCTGGATTTATTTTCAAATTTTATTTAGTTTGAATAATTTGAAGCAAATTATTCTAAGCTTAATGGCTGCATGAAGTTAGTTCGATTATTTAGCAATCTATAAGCTAACTTGAAGTGTGTTATTTCAAAAGGGTTATTTATCTAGATCTCTGAAGGACCATTTATTAAATTTAAAGTTCATTTTAGATTCTTTTGTGTGGTTTCCTCAAATGCTTCATTTATTCTGAATTTAATAGAAAATTTATGCATTAATTCAATAAAAAAACATCCGCAAATTTATATTTCAATATTTTCTTATAGGTCATTATTTTATTAGATTTTACTTTTTATTTTTCGGATATCCGAAATTCTATGTCCAGAGATTAATTAACTTTTTTTGGAATTAGATTGATTGTAAAAAACTTCATTTATTATCAAAGAATTTTTTTTAATCATTTAATAAAATTTTTTATTTTGAAAAATAAAATTTCATTGTTGAATAGAAAAATTTTTTTTTATTAAATTTATTTTAATTCAAAAGAAAGTAATTAGAACTAGAGTTACAATTTATACATAAAGAAACTCAAGCTTTTTCCTTTCATTTTAATGCATTATTCTTAAAGATTTTGGAAAATTTTGATAACTTTTTCTCAAGTTTTTTCAAACCTAATCTAAATTTTTTTTAATCTACGGTTATTAAAAAGTGAAAAAAAAATCAAAATTTATCCTTAGTGTATAGATAAAATTTTGAACTATAAATTTGATTTCAAAGAAAGAAAAAACAATATATTATTGTTTTAAAAATAAGCTTTTCCATCCGGGAATAGATTCTTTATTTTTTTTAAATTCAATCCATCTATGTAAAAAGCTGGGAAGTCTTTTACAAAGTCTTTCATGGAAAGCTGCTTTTCAAAAAAAAATTTTATTTTTTAAAATGTCTTAACTTCTTAGATAAAAATTCTTTTTTAGGTTGTATACAAAAAGAAAAGGGCTTCTAATAATCAAACTAGGTGAAATTCCTCAATTATCTGTCCTGGATTTGATATTGTTTATTATTTATTTATTGATTAAAAATAACTGTTTTAGATTATGTCACTAAGATCTTAGCTAGAATTTAAATTTAAACTATTTTCTACAGCTCAACAAGGATTAAACTTAATCTTGATAGCTGTAAGATTGTGCACATAAGTCCGAGAATTACAATGCTTTGTTTTCAAAACCAATAAGCAAATCAAATTTTCAAAAAAAGATTTAGATAAGCAAAAAATAAAAATGAAAAATTCAAATGTAAAAAGACGTCATTGTCGTTTTTTACATCCTCATAGATTACCTACTTAGACGACTACAAGACGTTTTTAATTTAAAGATGGTACAACAGAGATTTACAAAATCAGTAGCCAAATTACAAAAATTTACTATCACTTTGCTTTTATACTTATATAAATATATTTTTTTTAATGCTTAAATTGTCAAAGAGTTTAGAAAAGATGAAAATTTCATGGAATTTTATTCTTAATTTATTTGAAATAATTAAATTTTTTTATTCATTTAAGCTATTTAATTTTTTAATTTTCCAGATCAAAATAAGAATAATATTTTGATCTCAATAGCGTGTATAATATCGAGTCTAGCTCGAACAGTCGTGATATGAATTTGTATTAGCTTTAGGTCCATTTTGCTCAATAAATGCGAAAATTTGTTAAAGTTGGTTAAAATTTTTGGCAGTGCTTTGGATATTTGTATATTTGCCGGATTGATTGACTCAGCAGTGTTTCAAAGAGTAAAATATGGTTTATCATCGCCAAAAGCAGCTTTAGAGTAACTTTGGTTATTTTTAAAAGAGTTTTGCAGTTTTTTTTTAATTGTATCGAACATTTTATTCATTGAATAATTTTTAAAGAAATGAATTTAAATCAACAAATGATATTTAAGCCCTAAGTTCACTTCGCTCTAACTAGATTTAGTGTCACCCTAAAATTTTTTTAACAAAATTTTTAATTTTCGATTAACTCATTTTATTTACTTACGCTGGGCTAAAAAGAAGGATTGAGTTCTATTATGAGCGCCCTGAGGTTCTCCTCGAATTTATTTAGAAAATAAATAAAATAATTTTTAGATAACTCAACTTTTTGAAATAAATATTATTTCTGTTTTATACAGGCTTGTTTTTAAGAATTTAAAAAACCGGAAATGCTTATAGAACTAAATAATAGAACTAATTAAACACAATCATTTTGCAACATGTGTTGATAAAAAGCATTGTGAAATTTGACAAAGAACTAACGATACAAAAAAGAAAAAATGTTACAACTTTAGTTCAAATGGTTAAAAACCAATTCTGTAAATATGAATATTTTTGTTACGCTAACTGCAAAAGTCTGCAAAAACTCTGAAAATTTCTGCAAAATTGCACGCCATTTAAAAGTATCGAAACTAGAAACACAATTAATTTGCTGATTTTTTTTAGACTTTTCGGAGTAGGTGTCACTAAAATTGCTTCATTTTGATACATCCAGGTATTGTGAAATTTCATACAAAACTTCCTATATAAAAAATAAACTTTTGTTTCACCTACTGCGGAAGTCTGTACCTTTTTACTGATAGTTCTTGATGAAATTTCACAATGTGTCAATAATTAAATGTAAGACTTCAACAAAATCACTTATTTCTAATCTAATCTGTAAACTTAGCAAGAATTAAATTAAAATATTTTCTAAAGTATGCAATTTGCAGAGATTTTGCACATCATTATCAGACTTTGACATTTGATCCAAGTATGAATGTTGCATCTTGTTGCATTCACTGAAATAGTTTTGAACTTAAAGAAAAAAAGCTCTTCAATTTTTATCATCTTGTTATAATCTTTTTTACTAAATTTTACAAAACCGTAATATTTTATTTTTAGCTGATTAAAATGGAAAATTTTAAAGCAAAAAGACCCGCCGTCTAAAATCATCCCTATTTCTTTTATTAAAAAGAAAGTATGTTTAAATGAAGCTTAAATTAATCCAAATGAATAAATTTTATTAATTTTTTTGATGAAATTTTCAAACATTAATTCAGATTTTAAATTTTATTCAACTTGTTGTTTTCATTAATTCAAATTTTTCTGTCAGTGAAATTGACATTGAACTTAGATATATGAAAAAGTTAATATATATATTTTAAAAACATGATTTAATACGTAAATACAGCTTACCGATTTTTTTTTTCAAAATACGGAATTAAATTTATCAGATTTTATATATTTATTTCTTTATACATTTTTTGTAATTAAACTTATAGTTCTTAAAAATAAAAAATAGCATAAAATTAAACCCCGAAATAAATTAGAGGAAATCATAACGATTTATTTACAAAAAATTACCAAATTTTACTGAATTACTTAAAAGAAAAAAGTTTAGAAAAAATTTAAGACAGTTCCAAGAACAAAAAAAACTTAATCATCCAAGAGCAAAATAAAAAAAAATAATACCATTAGAATTAAAAAATTTTAATTATAAAAGCTTTTAAGTCTTTAAGCAAGATTTAATTGAGTAATTTAGGTTATTTTAAATGAAATAAAAGTAAAAGAAGGCCTTTCTCTTCTAGGATTAATCAGAAAAATTATTTGCTATAATTATTAGTTAGATAAAATTGATGAGTTAATTTGCAGCCGATGAGTAATTAGTCGAAAAAAATTAAACTAATAACAATAAAATTAGAAGTGACAGATAGAAAGATGATTTTTTTCGCTTAAATATTTAATGAATCGGAAACAAAATTTTTTTAAGGGCGCTAAAAAAGAGCCAAATATAGACGGGAAGAATTATTCTATTAAATATTTAGATTTAGCATCCTGAATGAAATGCTTCGCTACCTATTCTTATGTTGTTCGAATATCCAAAAATCAATATTAAGCCCCCGAGTGAGCGCAATTTTCAGAATAAGTTTAATATCCGACCAATTCGGATGACCAGCCGAGCTTTTCTAATATGTAATTACAAAAGAAAATCATGCACAAGCAATATCGTGCCATTAATTGTACATAGGGAATATCAGTTCAAAATTATCAATTATTAACAAGTTTTCCATTAGAACGAGAGATTTGTTCTTGTTGCATGAATTCTACAATTGTGAATTATTTACTTAGGAAGTAAATTATTTACCAAACTAATCAGTGATTTAAAATTTTTTTGACTTGAAACGTTTAATTTGTTTTTTAATTTAGATTATGCAATATTGTTTTAAAAGATTAAATTTATTAATTCTTTAGATATATTTCTTTATTTTATTGATTTTAATTTTGTCTTGTAATGTTATTCGAGCCAAGAAATGCTGATCAATTTGATACTATTTCTGGCAATAATTCGTGAACCCATAAAAGGTAAGTTAATATTGTGTCACGTTTGTTCCTTCCAAGTCAATTTTAATTCATAGCATCGAACACTTTAAATCGGATATTCAAAATTCGATCTGCTAAGTATCATTTAGTTTTTCCTTTTTGATCGGTATTTTAGAATTAATTAAAAAAACTAAGTAAAATACTTGTGATTTTTTTTCTAAACATCTTTAATCAAATCCGCATTTCTATGGAAACTTTAATAATATTTGTGATCTTCTTTCTCTAAAGGTAAAATATGAAAATTTAAAATAAATTTATTTTAATTTATTTAATAAAATAACACAATTTTTGAATACCATTAGACTTGTAATTTACTTTTAGCAAAATAAAATAATTTTGATTGTAATTTTTTAAGGTCATTCATAAATTTTTCTATTCATTTGTGGTTTATTTTATTTATTTGGATTTAATTTATTCCTTTTTTAAATCCCAATATTGAAAACCAAAAAACTCATTCCTAAATGTTTAAATGCACTATTTACACGTTTTTGGAGATTGAAACGTGACATGGAAAATTTAATCAGCAATTTAAATCTCAAATTTAATTTAAAATTTTTATTTTTTTCATTCCTTCTTAAATCCAATTTTATGATTATTACTGTTTTATTTAAAATAAAAATTCTATGGCTCTTTTGTCATAATTTCAAAGGAAACAATAACTGAACAATATCAATTCTTAACTGATAAAATCGGTGAAAAGTATCTGTTTTAATTTAATTATTGATTCAATAATTTTGAATTAAATAAAATATGTCAACATGAAATTATTCATCAATCTCCATTGCTATTTGAATTTTGCCTTTTTTATAAAAAAACATTTTTTCAAAATTTATCTTTTTCTATAAGAAAATGTTTTAATTTATTATAAAAGGAAGACTTTTTGTTCAATTTGTATTCGAATTTCACAATACACTTACAAACACTACAAATAAAAAATGAAATTTTACAATTTTTAATTGTTTTCTTAGTTTTTTATAAAAAGAATTTCTTTTATATTTTTATGTTTAATTTTGTTTGTCATTGCCGTGTAAGGCCTAATTTTTGAAATTAATAATAATTAAAAATAGGAAAAGGACTTTTCGTCAAAAAATTCGCTAAACAGTGCATCTTTTTTTAAACTTTTTTTAAATTTTATTTTGTAAGCAAACACTTCTAGGCGATATTCTCAGAGAATTAACTTAGTTATATTCTAACCTAATATTTTAAATAAATTACGATTAGCTAAAATATTATATGCTATTATAGGAATTGCTTGATACAAGAATATCTAATTAACAGTTAAAATTAAATTTTCAAAGTAAACGATTTAATTTATCAATCTTCTTTATAACTATCCGAATTATTATTATACATCATTTATTTCAAAAATTACGCCATATTCGACGATGATATTGATAATAACGATCCGAATACCAAAGAAAAAATCTTATAAATTTAAATAATCAAGTGAAAATAAGACAGCTTATTTCAAAGAAGATTTTATTTATTAAACTTTTTAATTATTAAACAAGAAAAATGATCTTAATTTTCTGATAATGTTTGTTGGAAATCAATCATATACAATTAAATTCTGTATAATAATTATTTCTAATTGAACGAAAAATCTGGTTAAAATTTCAATTCATCTTCCTGCCGAGAATAGATTCTCGAAGTAAATGCTATGAAATAAAATAGAACTTAATAAATAAAAACAATTTATTTATAATTTATTAAAAAAAAAATTCAAGCTCTCGAACTTATTCACAACAAAGGCAATTTTATAGATACCTTAGAAATTTATTCAAGCAAGTTTCCGCGAAGCTTTACACAAATCCCGCATCGAAATTTTGTTTCGACTCAAATTCTGCGTCCATCAATTTTAAAAATTTATCAACCAAACGTAACATTAGATCAAGGTGATAAACTTAAACTAAATTGCCCATTCACCTCTGGTAACATCAAGACGATCATATGGACCAAAGAACTTCGCCCGCCTAAAATAATTTCTCACAATCATGAACTTTATTCAAAAAATTCTAAATATTCATTAGTAGAAAGTAATCATAGTCTTCAAGTGTGTCCAGTTGGAACACGCGACTCTGGATGGTACTCGTGTTATGTTGTAAAAAAAACTCTCTACGAACAAAATGTGAAATATTTTGTCTATGTTAAAGTTCTGGGTTTAGATGATGGTGAAAATGATGATTATGAATACACTGATGATCCGATACCAGACAAATGCAAAAATTTTCCCTCGACAACTCCCGGTGCAATGGACACCTCTTTGAAAAGACAGATTGGCACAGAGATAGCTAGAAAAACTGAAGAGAAAATTTTTGACCTGTCTATTGGTACAGAGACAGAAAGTTTGCATGTCACACCTAGATACCTGGTGGTGAATGAATCTAGCAGCTTTCAGTTCCAATGCTTCTATTCAGGGCCAAATTATTTGCATGTCAAACTAAAATGGTTTAAGAATGAAAAAGAATTGAAAGAAAATATGAGATTTGTGTTGGTAGACTACATCACCAATAGATCGGTTCTACGGATTGTTAAGTTTTCGTTTGCTGTTAAAAGTGATTCGGGTCAGTATAAGTGCGTTGCATATAATAATTCAAAGGAGATTTTGTTTCAAAAGACAGAAAAATCTTTTAGCTTTATAAATGTAAATTGTAAGTCTGAAAAATTTATTTAGTTAAATTTTTGGTAATTTTTATTTTTAGCTTATCAAAAGCGAAAGTTTGTTTTCGGAATAGATAATTTGGCAAGTTTTTTAAAAAACAGTGCTTGTCCGAGTTCTGAATTTTCGAATTTATTATTTTTCGTTACTCTATTACATCTGATAAGTATAGCATATTTTAGATTAAACAAATATGTTTTTAATAACAAAATTATTAGTAATTAACCAAAAGCAGTGTAATTAGATTTTTAGTGTAATTTATTTTTATTTTTTTTTACATAATAAATTAATTTTTTTTTTATTTAAAAATTTTCGACCCATTCAACAAAATTTCAATTTTTTCTATTACGGAAGCTTTTTCATCGATTATTCTAATAAAGTATTAAACGATTAATTTTGAAAAATGGCTAAAATGAATGTAAAAACAAACTAGAGAGAGTCTTTTAAAAATTATCTATTATTATCTTATTTTATAAAAAATATGGTTTGGACCAACGAATCAAAGTCATAGTAGACATTTTTTCTTCAGTTGAAAGAAGAAGAGGCTTAAGATAAAATTTTGTAAATAATTAAAAATAGCATGATTATTTTTCGATTTATATTAAAAAAATTATACTTTAGTAAATTAATAATCAGTTAAAAACTTAAAACTAATAAAAAAATCTAAATTATAAAATGTAATATATTTAAGTATTTAAAAATTTACAATTATCATTGAAAAAATTTAAATTACAAAATTATGCATAATTACACTTAATCATGAGAACCAGATAAATTTCTTACAAAATTAAAAATCAAACAATTCAATAAAATCATCAATAAAATTTATTAAAAATTAAAAGAAAAAATAGCTCTTTTAATTTTCCCGGACCACCGATATCTCAGTCCCGATTTCGGCGAAATTGTGAGTCTTACTCCACGATAAAAAGCCTTAAGGCTTTCATTTAATGCACTGATAAAAAAACTATATTTTACTGACAAAATAAACTTATTTTCTAACAAATTAAATATTTTCAGGCTGAAAAATTTAACAATAAATGATGGCAAATTTAATTTATGTAGGGGACTAAATTAATAAATTTCAAAAATTTAAAAAAATTAATTTAAATTGAAAAGGCAGAGAATGACACTATTGGTCGCTGAGCAAGATACAGAGATCCTGATATTTTTTTTTTATTTCTTTTAACTTTCTAGCCATCCCTAAATCACATTCTGAGAAGCTTAATTATTAATATTTTTAATATTCTGAGAGATTCTAAAAATTGGGGAAAATCTGATTAATCAAGTTAAAACATCTGATTAATCTAAAAATACATTAAAATATATTTCCTAATTAATTTTTCGATGGGTAAATCATAATTTATTTACCATTTAAGGTAAATGTAAATTGTCGTTTAAATTCGTGCAGATGCCCGTCAAGGCTCATTAATTAGTCATGGTGAATTGATTAATGATATACAAATAAAATAAAAAAAACTCTTCTTTTTAATTGCGAATTGGATATTTTCTTTATTTTTTTACAAGGAAAAAGGAAATTCCATAAAGTAACAGTCGTTGATTATACTGATTTACTGAGAAAACAAATAAGGCTAAAGAAATCAACTGTTAGAAAACCTAATAACAAATAAATCATTTTTAATTTACTTTAGATTTTAAATTTATTTTTATTTTTGTTGATTATTTTTCACTCAAGTCAAATGACTTGACTTTTAAAAGACTTTGAAATTACTTTTTTTTGACTTTTTTACAAGTCTATTAAGCATTATGAATATAATAAAATATTATTCTACTTTAATTAATTTGAGTTGAAAGAAGAGAATAAATCTTAAAAAGAATTTATTGATCTATTGAAAACAAACCGAACTTCATACTTTCACAGGGGAAATTATTATATCTTACAAAAATGTTTCTCATACGATTTTTTTAACAAGCTGTTTTATTTTTTTGACTTATTTAAAAAATACAACTTTTTGATCAACAATTTTCTTTTTTTAAGATTTATGTATTTTTTTTTGATCATAATGGTATTGAATTACCTTCAAATTTAAAACATTGAACATGATAGAAAAAAAAGAGGAAAACTCTCAAATATAAAATTTGACCACAATAAATAAAATGTGCAATTTTGTTAGATTATAACTGTTTAGATTTTTTATAATCAAATTCAAAAATTTAGTTTCGAGAGTTTTTAAAATTTTTAAATCTTCAATATCGAATTGTGCTTTGAAATTATTTTAAAAATAATTAAAAATAATCATAAATTGTTATCAAATGGTACACTTTCTGAAATATGTATATAATAATTTAAGTTTAAAAAATATTTCTTTTTTTTTAGGTTCAAGGTTAATCAACAGGCTAGTGTCCTAGTCTAATTAAAGACTGATTAACTCTCCATTTATTCAATAAAATAAAATATAATATAAAATAAAAATTTTACACAATATAACAAAAAAAAAAGTTAGATTTTAAAAAATAAAAAACTTTTACAATTTAAATTCATTTTATCAAAAATTTTTGATGATTCATTATTAATTAAGTTGATGTTATTGAATATTGACAACTTGAAAGCGCTAAATTTTAGAGCTGACCTGCAAACTATGAATTTATTGGCAAACTTGGAATATACGAAAGCAAAAGTATTCTCACCATTTTTTGTTCTGGCTTGAGGTACCATAAAGTCGCTTTTGTTTCTCAACTTGTAAACAATGTTCCTAGATTTATTTGTGACAAGTTGTTCTTTGAGTTGAATTGGTGAATTTTCAAAGTTTAAAATTTTGTAAGAAAAGGACAACATTCTCGCTAGACCTCCATGTTGAAATTCAAAAAGCCCATACTTTTCTAGCAAATTATTAAGGTTATTACAATCACAGGGATCAAATCTCAGGTTTAAAAATTTAAATAAACAAAAATAAAAACAATTTTCTAGCCTTTGGATAACTTCTTTTATAAAATAGCAAACAAGGGTAAATACAAAGTCGAAATAAGGTTAAATAAATGTTCTGAAAAATTGAATTTTTATAGATGTACAAAGATAAAAAAAGCAAAAAAGTTTTCCGTTAACTGCAAAGCATGTTTCCGAGTAAGTTTCATAAAATTTAGTTTACTATCTATGGTAAAACATAGTAATTTAAACTCTTTAACAACCAAAATTTTTAAGCCTTTTATAGTAAAAAAATCAGGCACTTCAATTTTTTTGTTCGTAAAGATAATAAGTCTTACTCCAGTTGATATCAACTTTGTCAAAAAGGCATCATCCACTTAGTTTCTCAATTACACACTCAAAATATTTAAGAAATTCGTCAAAATTTCGACCTTTTCTAGTAAGAGTTGTGTTATCTGCAAAAAGTTCAACAAAGACTTTTAGAATGCAAAAAGGTAAATAATTGATAAAAATTAGAAAAAAAAAGAGGTCCAAGAACAGAACCTTGTGGAACCCCAAGTTTAAGTTTCGCAAGATTAAAATTAGATTTTTTTAATTTAACAAACTGTGATCTGTTGTTCAAAAATTTATTCCAAAAGTGAAGCGATTCTTTCATCCTTGTTAATTTTACTACAAGTAGTGTTAAGAAACTAAAAAAATTTCATGATAACGGGAGCATATTTTAATTTTATCGCAGATTTTAAATTTTTACAAAATATCAAAGCTTTATTCTTAAAGGATTGTTATTTTTAAAAAATGCACTGAAATTTAATTGAGCATTTAAAATGTTTTGATCAAATTTAAAAATGAAATTTGATCAAAAATTTTACTTTACCAGATTTCTTGGAATTGGTAATTTTCCTCAAAGAAAATACAAACTTATGGTAATGTTAAATTGTAAAAAAATCGAATAGCTGTGAAATTAAAAAAAAATGAATTAAAGATATCATAGTCGTGATCATCTATTAATTTTTATTAAAATCACAATCAACAAAAAAATTTTTAATGAAACATTTTTTTTGATATATGTTTTTTAAGTGCATTATAAAACAATTCAAAAATATTCAGATAAAATAATCATTTTTATTTTGAATAATATCAATCAAACCAAAACTTTCTACCAAAAGTTAATGCTAATTTCTAACCAAATTCTAGGGGCGGATGCAAATTTTTTAATGATATAGGTCAAGAGACTTGTAGAACTTTATTGAAATAATTAATTTCAAATACTTTTCAAAATATAGGTCTCATGTTCGATTAATTGATAGAATAGCTAAAAATATCGGCTAATCTTATTTATAATTCTATTTCAATATTTCAAGTTAATCTATCTAGTAGATTTTAAAATTAAGCTATTAATTAAGATAAAATTACATGTCACTTAATCTCACTTTTGTCAATCAATCATGTCCCGTAAGTTAAGTACTAGCATATATCAATAATATTTACTTTATGTGCTCGAAAAAGCCCAAATCCCATAGACAAATAATTTCATAATTTTGCCCATTCTATCGGGTCAATTAATATCGATTTCAAAAATTAACTATAAAATAACTCGAACCAATTTAAGTTGGTCGAAATATTCTATTCAAAATGATCAAGATTGTTATTTTTTTAGCCGCTGTAACTTTAGTCTTTGCCGCAAAAACTCCGGCCAAAACCAAAGATCCTTGCCTGGACTACCCATCTTGTAAGCTCATTTCGGATCAGATGTTTGCCAACTACTGTAGCAGAAGTACATTGAAGAACATGTGCCCCACTCATTGTGATCCGAAATGCAAAAGCTCTATGCCTGAAATATCTGTAAAGGTACTTGATATTGATAGTTTGGAAGAAGATGATTATGACGAGGAGGACTATGACCAAACTCCCAGTCTTAGTACATCTTCGACCACCACCAAAAAAAGGGCCAAACATTCGCGCAAGAAGGGTTCGAGGAAAAAAAACAAACATCCAAACAAAACTTCCACTACCACTACCACTTTGTCTACAACTGTTCAGAGCACCACTACTGAAGAAATAATCGAGGAGGAATCTGTTGAAATCGAGGAGACAAGCCCTGTGCCCCAACCAAAATCTTCAAAATTAAAGACCACAACTACCAAAGAGACAACCACAGTGCCCACTACTACAGTCAAAGTTCTACATACAGAAGAAGATGATTCAGCAACCATTAAAACAGTTGCCAATTTACCAAACGGTTATTTTAGTAAATAGAAAATATGTTTTTTATTTGTTTTAAATTCTTTTATTTTGATAAAAAAAGAGACAATTTATGTTCCGTTGTATGAGGCTGGCTTTGTGCAAAGAGTAATTCCAACATCTAACAAGCCCGAGTGTGATTTTAGCCGAGCTGTTGTATGCAAAAAGGACAAATGTAATCATGATGAAGTATGGTGCCCAGTAACAAATGATGTGCCCAAAGAGCAGCTGGAAATATTGCTTAACTATACTACTGACATTTATATGTTCGAAACACAGGGAAGAATTGATACCAATGAAACTGTGACCAACTTTTTGCTGCAATACTTGAATGATGCTGGAATTCTGGTCAGTCATTTGTATAGAACTGATACAACCAATTCAAGTGTTATCAATAAGTTTATGTTTGAGCCAGCAATTAGAACAAACTATATTAGGCTGACACCTATTGATTATGTTGAGTCCGTAGCACTTAGATTTGAGGTTTATTCAAAAGGAGTTTTGTATAAACCAGACAAGGATAAATGAGTTATTATGGATTAATAGTTTTTTTTTAAATCTTTAGTTTTTTTTATCAATAAATTTGTAATTTTGATTAAATTAATAAAATTTATGAAATTTTAAAATGAAAAAAATCAAGAAATATTTTTTTTAATTGATGGGTATCACGTACCTCAAAGTGATCATTCACAAAAGAATACTTTTTTAGTAAATTTTTAGAATAATTGTTTGTTTCGATTATTTTAGTTAGATTTTGAAATCTGTAGCTTTAAAAATGATTAGGTTATGCCATTTCAAAGTATTTAAATCGATGACATTTCGAGGTACCATATTTCCTAGACAAAAATATAATCTATGTCTAGAAGAAAATGCCTAAAAGGTTCGAAAATGTAAAATTTTTTTCTAATTGTGCGAAAATAGTTCTGTAAACAGTATAGAGATTTTGCAGAGCTAAGAATTCGTTTGTACAAATTTGTACAATATTGTACAGTTAACAGAAAAATTAAAGATTTAACGAGAGGATTTTAAAATAAATAAAAAAAATTTCGTCTTAATCTAATTAAGATCAAATTTTTGTGAGAATTCAGTTATTTTTCCTATTCCCATTTCTCTAAGGAAAACAGAAAAAAGACCAAATAGTTAGGTTGAAAACAGAAAAAAGCCTAAATTTGACTTATTTTCTATTTCGAAATTTACTCCAAAATTTTTATAATTTTTAATTTTTAATTTTTTTATTTTTGGAAAATATCCCATATTAGGATGTTTTCTAGCTAATTCAATTTTAATTGTTATAACATAGAAACTATGTAATTAACTCTAAAAGAAAAAAGGTTGAATTTGGGCTTTGCTCGTAGTGTTGTTAAAAATAAAAAATTCAAATAAAAATTAAATTAAATAAAATAAATATTGTTGGGATCCGTACAAGCGGACACTTAACCGGCTAATTTTTTTAGAAACCGTGACCGTGTCCGCATTGACCGGTCTACTTTTTGGCGAACGGTCATTTGGCCGGTTAGCTTGGCGGTCAAAATTTTCGACCGTCAAAAAATCCGGTCAAAGGAATTCGGGCGGTCAAATTTTGGACCGTGTAAAAATACGGTCAGACCAAAACGGTCGGTAAAAATTTACATTAAAAAAAAAGTCATTAAAATTAATAACATTTTTTTTTTCAAAAAAGTGCTTATTATAAAGTTTTTTTTGTTTTTAATAAAAATTTTTTTTTATTTTAATGTTTTTTTTTGTTTTTTTATCAAAATAAATATTCCAAAAAATTTAGTGTAATTTTTGACCGCCCGTTTTGGTTTGACCGTATTTTTATACGGTCAAAAATTTTGACCGCCCAGCTGATCGTATAACTGACCGCCCGTTTTGATCTGACCGTTTTTTTTGACGGTCCAAAATTTTGACCGCCAAGCTAACCGGCCAAATGACCGCAAAAAACCGTCCGTGAAATGGACCGGTTTGCTCTGACCGCATCCAACACTAAAAATAAAATAAAATAAAATAAAAATTAAGTTTAAAAACGGTCTGTTGAAATAGAAAGACAAAATAAAAAATTTCACTAAATTTTTTAGCAAATACAATATAAACTTTTGTAGCTTCTATTATTAAAATCTCAGACATTGGGTATCTTGAAGTTGATGATCAATTCAAATATAATTTCAATTCTAAAGCTTTGTGAATTTTCTTCCAAAAATTTCAATTCAAAAATGAAATTTCTCTTAAATTCTTAATTTTTTATGATAATTTTACTTTGTAAACAATATTCGGTGAAACAATTTTAGTTTCACCTTTTGGTGAAATTTAACTGAAAATTTCTGAATTGTTACCTCCATAAAATTGAACTAATAAAAAAAATAGAATGTTAAGTTAGCTTTGCAAATAAAAGTAATTATGATAGCTCAGTTGGTTACGTCCGATAATA
The DNA here is from genome assembly GCA_016802215.1 of Brachionus paranguensis. NCBI lineage: Eukaryota > Metazoa > Rotifera > Eurotatoria > Ploima > Brachionidae > Brachionus > Brachionus paranguensis. Next base: position 1,114,374 of record JAESIX010000004.1, read on the forward strand.
TTTGATTTGAAGGGCCTGGGTTAAATTCTTGCTAGAGTCGATTAAAATCTAAGCTTTTCTAAAAACAACTTAAAAAATAATATTTTTTAATAAAGAGCCATTTTTAATTTATTTTTTTCACTTTAAATGCCAATTTCAGTCAAAACAACAACTCAAGTAAAAAAGGCGTTTTCATACAAATTTTCATACAAAATTAAAATACAAAAAAGAAAAATCGATTTAAAATTTTTAAAAATTGATATTTGTTTTAATGTGAACATTGAACAAGGTGAAACAAAATTTGTTTTTGTTTTTAGCAACATTTGTAATGATATTTATGAAGACAATCGTTTGATTTTTGATAGTTAACATCTGTAAAAACAAAGGAGCAGATCGAACAGAAATTTCTTTCAGTGAAATTTTTTATTTGATTAGTTATATCTTACCTCTCAAATGAAATTTTTTTGAATATCATTATCAAATATCAAATTTTTTCCACAAATAAGTCTTTTAAGAAACAAGCAAACGAATATTCCACAATTAATTGAGTCGATTTGAATACTTTGTTCTGGTTCCATTAATTTAAACTTTCTATTTCTAAAGATGGAATTTTTTTATAAATTTTCCTAAAATAAAATAACATATAAAAAATATTTCAAAAAGAAATAATTTGAATTCACCCCCATTTTTCAAAAAAAACGATTCGTTTATTTATAATTTTGTGCTTATCCATTGACGAGTAATTATTTTTTGGATCAAGAATATAAAATTTATTTTCTATGAGATCTATAAACATCAAAACCTAATGATTATTATTTTCATTAATAAACCCATAAATCATTGCTGTTTTATCATCTTCTTTTTTTTGTTATCATCTTGAAGGAAGTTTAATTTATTAAAAAAACTAAAACAGAAATAACATTATTATTTACTTAAAACTCATTTAAATATATCTCAAAATCAAAAGTATTTCAATATAAAGTCGAATAAAACGAATTAAGGCAAAATATATTTTTTCGTAACTCTTTCACAAGGCATCTACCGTAAATTTTTAAACCTAACAATTTTTTATTTATTTTTAAAATTAACCAACCAACTTACTGTGTCATTTAGCCATCGGTTTGAAATTAATTCTTTTAAATCTGTGAAGCGTATAAAAAATTCGTCAACTTTGTAGTAAAATAACTCATCAGGATTCTTTGTTTCTATTTTAAGTTCAAAATAATTAAATTATTTAAATTTAGTAAGTTTAAAAATTAATTTTACCATCTTCTGAAATATCTGTAATTTCAATTTCTCTATCCACGTTTACAGTTTTTTTTAGGAATTAATCAATTTTTGCATAATTATCTTTGAATCTTTCTGATAAAGGGTCTTGAAATATTTCCATTATATCATTCTCCAAATTTAGTTTGTCGTTTATCATACGATCGATGTCTTCAGAAGATGGTAAAATTAATCTTTAAACTTACTAAATTTAAATAAATTAATTATTTTGAAGTTAAAATAGAAACAAAGAATCCTGATGAGTTATTTTACTACAAAGTTGACGAATTTTTTATACGCTTCACAGATTTAAAAGAATTAATTTCAAACAGATGGCTAAATGACACAGTAAGTTGGTTGGTTAATTTTAAAAATAAATAAAAAATTTTTAGGTTTAAAAATTTATTTTATTAATATTATCTAATATCTAATATCAAATATCTAATATCTAATTTAATAAAAAAAACTTGATAAATTAAGCGAATAGTTTAAAATTTAAAATATTCGAAAAAAACAAAAATTCATATACCTAAAACATGTTAGGGCTCTAACATTCAAAATCAATAATGTTAGGAAACTTCCAGACGCCTTGGTATTATCAATTGGAATAACACTTGATTTTTCAAACTGTTTGCGACATTTTGAAACGTCCTTACATGATAGAAATATGGTAAAACATCTCATTGTTTTCATGAGCATTTCATAGAATTTCATAAATTTTAACGTTACGGGTTTTATTGCTCAAAACATGGGTTTAACATGAATGTCTGAACCGTCGAATTGCATAAAACTTCAAACAGCCTCAATAATTGTGAACTTTTTTTTGATACTAGAAACCAAATCGGTGCAATCTAGTATTGATGCATTCTCAACAGTACTTTTAATTTTGAAAAATTAAAATAGTAAAATTTTTAAGCGAAACTTACTCGTCTAATATATGTGAATCAATATGTGAATTTTTTATTTCAAAAATTATAGATTAAAAAAAATCGACAAAATAATGTCAAAATTATCGTTGAAAAAAAAAGTCGATGACACGTTCGTACTAACATCGATGTTTCAATGCGTACACATCTTTTTATCCATTTAAAGATAATGAAAAGAGTGTGTTTATCGAACGCCTGTTATCAGGAGGTAATTTTCATATAAGTAAATTGTAAACAACTAATTGAATTATTTAACAAGGTCTCGATAAGGTTCCCATTCCTAATTTAGAGGATGGACTTTTGTTTAACATCAAAACGTGATATTTTCTTTGATGACTCATGTTTTAATTATAGTGAGCCTCAGGAAGATGGAAGTATTTTTTTTAGCCAACAAAATATTGATCATGTATTAAATTTTTTTAACTTTACTCATATCTATTATACATTATATGTTTATTATTCAAAAGAGTTAAGCAATTGATTCAACAATTAGAGGGTCAGATACAACGAATGCTAGATTAAGGAGAATGACTCGATCTAGATTGTTTAGATGTAGACTTAGCATATAGTAAAGATAAAAGTTTAAAAATAAACAATTTTGATTTTGTTCATAAAATAATTAGTAACTTTATTTAATATAAGTTTAAATTTAATTTCATTATTTATAATCAAAAAGATAAAGAGTTAAAAATCGAAGATAATTTTTTTGACGATTTTGATCCTTTGGAACACGAGGTCAATTACGATTGCGACAAAAATGAATTTAAATTAACTTCAATTATTGGTCCAAAAAATTTAAAAATTTTGAATGATTTTATTTAAGAGAATAATGTTAAAAATTGAAAAAAGTCAATTTATAAACTTTTTTAAAGATATCATTAGAAATAACAGAGCCGAGTCGAAATGAAACAATCAAAAAAACATCATATGAAGTAGATAACAAGGTAATAACAATTTGAATATTAATCTTGAGTAAAGGTTTTGGAAGGTTTTTAAATTTCTAAATTGTTGCTAAATTTATATTTTGTCAAAATTCGAATGGCACGATGTTTATAAAAAGGGAAATCGTTAGAATAAAGGTAACGAACTATGCCTATGCCGCCCTATGCTAGTTTTTATTTTGATTTTAACCGGTCCCTCATTAAACGATACCGTATTTTTTTAAGAGTATTTTGGGTCAATCAACCCACGATACCCAGTGAGGTATCATACATAAATTGTGCTAGATCACCGATGTAGATTTTTCTTAAATTTTAATTATTTAAGATTATTTATTTGTTTTAGAGATTTTAATATCGCTTTTATGTTCATTAAAATATTTCTAAAAAATTTATTTTATTAAAAACTTTTTCTTAAATTAAATTAAATTAAATTTAGGATGTTCAAGATGACGAAAGTCCAAGTGTTTCAAAAATTAGAATTGAAAAATTATAGAAAGATTCTAAAGTAGATTTTTTTATCTTTTATTTAACAGTTATGAATTTTTTTGTTAAAGTTATACTACGAGACTAAAAAAGGAAAAAAAGTTTTTAATGAGGGCATTAAATACGAGGTATTTTATACAAAACCTTAATAAAATATATGCTTTACTATAATTTACTTAAATTAAAGGTTGATGAAATTATCGGTCACTATGAAGTTGAAGATAATAAACTTTATTTTGTTAAAAAATGGTAAAATATCATTCCTATTCATTTGACGAGTAATTTTCTATTTAAGTTTAAATTTTTCTTAATAAAAATTTTATTTTAATTTCAAGTACCATTAAAAGTACATCAATGGTAGATTGCATCAATTTGGTAACAAAATGCCTAAACTAGATTAAGGAGAAATCTTTATCTTTGCCAAACGAACGTAAAGCAAAGACAGAAGACGGATTTGCTCAATTTTTCGAATTGAAAAAAAAAGAACAAAAACGAGCGTTGAATGAATTTAGCATGAGAAGAAAAAGAATCAAAAGAAATTAAAATTAACAAAAATTAGTATTCAGATTGTTCTTTTTAATAAAATTTTTAAAAAAAGTTAATAATTTTTTTTTAAATTGAATAAGATATTTTTAATACATAAAATATTGAATGGAGTAAAATCTCATTTTCTAATAATTTGCAAAAAGATATGTTTATCATAATTGGTCTTTTTTTTGGCCTTTCAAGGTCCTTGGTAAAATCTCTGAAAATACTCGAGAATGAGTGAAATGTTTCTAAGTTTCACAAAACAAAACTTCGATTCGTCGTCGTGAGGTTCGGGAGAGCGGGCTTGGGCGGGGCCCGACTTGCCCTTAGACCCTAGCAGCGCTCCTTAAGTAGAAGGGCTCTTTGGTGTTTTTGACGATGGAGTTGACGTGCAGTAGTGAGCGATCATGCCGGAGGTTCGGCTCCTGGAGCTCTAGAGCGGGTTTTCGGCTTAGGCGATAATCGAGGTGACGATTGAAGCGGGCAGCGACGAGTTGGACGTGTTGACCACGCTGGACAAGACGGGCATGAGGATGAAGAGGCCGGCGTCAGTGGCGAACTCGGTCTCGGTGTCGTTGGATTCGATTTTGGTCATTTTGGATCCGTTGACGCCGCTGGAGCGAGGCCGGAGCCCGACTTGCCGTTGAATGGGCGCTTGGCGATATCGGCCGTCTGCTTACGCGACGCATCGTCCTGCTTGAACTGCTTCTTCTCTTCGACCAGCTGCTCCTCGTAGATCTCGTCGGAAAAGTCCTCGCATTCGTAGAGCTCGAGCGGAGCCGTTATTTTGGCGGGCAGCACCAGAGCCGGCTTTTCTTCCTCGGGCTCGTTTAAATTTAGTTTTTCTTAATTTGTTACTAAATTTGTTGCTAAAAGCGCATCCCCGCTCGAATGAGACCTTTTCTGCATCTGCCTGGACATGGCCGAGTCGAGCGCGCCCTCGCTCGACTTGAAGCTGTTTCTCTTGGCGAGCGAGCCCACGCCGAGGCCGGGGTGAGGGCCGAGCTTGACCTCGTCGTCACTCGAGCTCGAGAACTGAGCCTGCGACTATTGGCTTCTGGTCCGCTTGGCCCACGGCATATCGTTCTTGGTGCTGGCGACGATGGGCATCGTGTGGCGCGTCTTCTTCTCCTTGCAGGTCGGTGACCGAGCTGGCGTCACAAGCCACAGCTGATCGCTCTCGCCTAGGCGGTAATGATTTCAAATAAACAAATTTAAATCTGAACTTTCATTTTTACAATATATATTCAAATATTTCTAAATTTAAATTTCTATAATTTGCAAAACTTTTTTCATTAAATTTCAGAATAAAAAACAATTTTATAAACATCAAAAATTATCGATTTATAATTCAAAGTTATTTAAACATGCAAAAAAATTGTACTTTTTTAATATCAACAATCTAGTGAAACAATTTTTGTTTCATATTGTTTCATCTTTATCTATTGAAAATTTTTAATTCTACAATTTTTACAAGAGTTAGTATGGCAATTTTTTGTACTAATGGATAATTTGTATAAAATTTCACAAACCTCAATTCAAAGAGTTTATCATTAGATATTAAAATTGGTGTTTTTATATTTATTTATTTGGTTTTCTGTACCCAAATAAAAAATTTGGCAGTTATTTATTTGTTTACTGTACCAAGCTTTAGCTCCTTCAGAATAAAATATAAAATAAAACCAAAAAATAAAAATAAAGTAAAATAGGCAAAAATAAACTTTAATAAATAAGAGATATATTGAAATGTAATTAGTTAAATGAAATTTATTATTTATTTAATTATTTGTTTTATCTGTTCCGAGCTAAAGCTCCTTCAGATTAAATAAAAAATAAAATAAAATAAAATAAAAATGTAAAGTAAAAACAAGAAATCACGAAAAAATGCTTATATAGGAAATCATTAAATAATTATAAAGATTGAATTTGTATTTTTAATTTAAGAAATTTCTTTAAGATTTATTAAGTGAAAAAAAAACAAATTTTAACAAATTTTTCTTTCGAGTTAAACGTTAAATTTTAAAATTGATGTTAATGTAAACCAACCAACTTGTTCAATATTTTTCGACTTAAACGGATTTACTTGTTGTAAAATATAATGTGGGTACATAAACCTGAGTATATGTCACAGAACCCTATTTGCCTTGCCGATCGAAAATGCGAGGAAATTCACTGAAAGTCATGCAAAGTTCCAGAAATTCAAAATTTAAGTGCTATCTGAATATCTAATTTTTGACTTGAAATTCGTAAACTTCGTCCTTTGAAATCCTATATTTAATTTTTGGAGGGCCAAAAAAAAAATTTGTACCCAGGGGTCTTAAAATAACTTACCCTTTAAAAACTTGTAGTTCTTTCAGATCCAGGTATTCAATGATAAAATTAAAATATTTTTTAAGATTATATATATTCTGAAAGAGCATAAAATTTTCTACACTCTGGTGTATATTTTTATTTTAAAAAAAGGTTGTGTCAATTTTATTTATTGAAGAACAGCTAAAAACAACGCATTTTTTCACTTCTATCGTATGTAGTCCCAGCTTTATTTCATATAAATAAATAAAGGCTGAAAAACATTTGATTTTTTAAAATTTTCATATTTTTCAAATAAATAAATCTTTAAAGTAAAGAATTCGAAATTCTTAAGTGTTAGGCTACTGTTTCCTTTTTTAAGAAAAAAACAATTTTATGTCCATATTTTTTGACTAAATATTTAATAAAGAAAATAAAGACACCAATGCAAACAAAGGTTCTTGATAATAATTATTAAAATAAAATTCAGATTTGTTCAGAAGCAACTTATACTTCTTCAAAGTTGTCCTATCCCAAGCTGGGCCATTTTATAAAGAGTTCATTTTCAAAAATTAAACTAAGTTAAATTAATCCCAATATTTTTTTCATAATTAAAGTCACAAGTTAAGCACAAGTCATGGCTTTTACTTCTATTTTACTTTTTCAAACAATCTTTGGGCTTTTTGAAGATTTTTATATCGTCTGTTAGTATTCTTCAAAATGGTCGATAAATATAATTATTTGAAAATAATGGTGAACATAATTGTTCATTGAATCCATATCTTAAATAATTTTATTTAAATATTTAAATTCTAGATTTTTCTGTAACTTCGTAAACTTGTTTACCTGAAAAGTAGGTCTAAACTTGACTTAAGCTTTTTCATTAAAACTTATTTTGTGAATTTACTAAAAATAAAGAAACATTTGTTGACTTGTGAAGTCTATAAGTTTAATCCGACCCAAAAAATACTAGCCCTAATAATTTTCATTAACCACACATATTTAATTTAAAAAAATCTAATCTTATCAAATTTTTTCTTTTAATTTGATAAAAAATGTTATTTTCTCTTGGAAAACATTCAATCATTTGAATCTTTTCATTAACTTTAAAATTGAATAATTTAAAAATGAAAAATATTTTTAAATTTTTTATCCTTCTAAGCATTTTATATTGCATATCCGCTCAAAGTAAGTTTCAAAAAGCTAAATTTTCATCTTTAAATCCTTCCTCTAAAGATGATACTGTTTTGAGTGTCAAGCCAGGAAGTCATTATTCATCACTTTTAGGTCTCGGCATATTGAATAATAATCCAGAACTTGTAAAGAGAATCAAGTTTTCTTCAAATTGTGCACAATATTTGTTTCCTTCAGATAATGAAAAAGGTAAATTGTGCAGCACTTCATGGAATAAATTATTCGGAACTGTTCGCTGTGGTATTTTCAATTCAAATCACAAAGACTCTGATCGTTTCATTTGGAGAAGAGCTCAAAGTTGTCTAATTTTCAATTCTCCTTATGTAATAGGTGAATTGGATGATTGTGCTGAAAAAGATCTAATTGAAATCGCTGCATATACTTATGATAATGGTGATGTACCCTACGAATCTCAAAATCAAGGCCGCTTGTTGAAGACATTTAAAACTAAAGTTAAGATCGAGACTTGGTATATTTATAAGCTTCTGATCAATCAACTTTTTACTGAATACCAATTAATGGACGATAGCGGAAACCTGCTCGAGAGTCTTAGAATTGAGCACAGAGACTGTGGGTCATCTTATTATACAGGATTATTACAAAATTTATATTTTGGGTATTTTTTTTTAATTAAATTTTTTTTATAATTTTTTTCATTATTCAAGAGGACAATGTCCAGCACCACAAGAAGTATCCGTTACATATAGACCTTTATAGAATTTTATACTTCATATTTATGAAATACTTTTTGGTCTTCTAATAAAATCTTATTAAAATTAAAAGGGATTTTTTTAATTTGAATTTTTAATATGCATCAATTATTATATTAATTGTTTCAATACCAAAAAAATGGAAACCATTAAAATTTTTTAAAAATTAATAATACTAAAAAATAATCGAGCATTAAATATATGAATTTTTGCATTGGTAATAGCGTAGGATGCGATGATAGGAAGCGATGATTATTCCGATTTCGATTAGATTGCATTATCACATCGAAATCGGAAAAATTATCTGCCCGTTATTTAGATTGAAGATTGAAATTAGTAATTTTAAAATAAATTTAAAAAGTTGATTAGTAAATAATAATAATAATAATAATAATAGTTTCTACAGTTACACCCCCTTAGGTGTAACGAAGCAAGGTCCATATCGAGGCCTCGCTATGGTAGAGTCTAAGTGTGCGTTGGTTGGGGGTTGCTGCTTAGGTGAGGAAGGTATGATTGGATTTGGTGTATGTGTCTAGTGTGTTTTTGAACTCGTCGGTTGTTTTTGAGTTTACGATGTTGGCTGGGAGCTGGTTTCAATGGCGTAGAACTCGGTTGCAGAGGAAATTGTCACGTAGAACATATGCGTGGTGTGGTTCTCTAATTTGACGATGTTGCTGTCCGCGGATATAGTAAAAAGAAAAAAGTTTCAAAATAATTAAGCATTGAAAATTTTATCTGAAAGATTTATTAAATTAGCATGTTCACATCAGCAGTATTCAGTATTTATTCATTTTCAAAGACGATTGATTTTTTGTTTATTCATTTTTTCTTTTATTCAAATAAAAATATTGGTTTAATGATTTGCTAAGTAAATACAATAAAGGACAATTTTTTAATAATTAAGTATTTTATAATACTAACCTTAGCGATTATTTTTAAGTCGAACAGGTGCTCTTTCATATAAAAAATAAATAATTGAAAAAATGAATAAAAAATTTAAAGGATATGGCATGAATTGAGGATAAAGAATTCAGTGGTCCGTAAATGAAAGAAAAACTTAAGGTAATTTTTTGAAATTGAATTATCTTTCTTTGTCTTTTTTACTTTTAGATTATCTTTTATTTTTATAACTTTTCTCTTAAAATTATTTTTAATTTTTATTTGGCCAATTTAAGTTCATGATTAATTTTCATCATCATTCCCAAAAAATATTCTTAAAAAAGATTTTTAAAGATTTCAATTTAAATTGTAAATGTAAAGACATATTTAAAGCAAACCATGTTCAAACGAAGTATAGTGCATAACTCTGCTTACATAAAATTTTTGCAGAGATTTGCAGACATAAAAAATTCAGCTTTAGCATTCAATTCTTACTTCGAAAATATACATCTGCAGTAAAATTTAAAATAAAAAAATTGCTTAAAAACCTTCTTAAAAATGATAATATTTTAGCACAATTATTTAAATTTAATCGTGGACTTTAATTTATCAAAACTTTTTTATTTTAATTTTAAATTTTGTTAGGTCGATACAGTTTTACATATATATATAAATGAATATTATTATTATATACAAAATTCAATTTGTATTTTTTCTATTTATTTTATATAATTTTACATTTTTTAAATCTTAAGTTGTACCGACATTGCTTAATAGTCAGAGATTCCCTTACCACAGGAAAAAAATAATATCTTAAATTTAAGCATTTTTTTTATTAAACAATGTTTTTAATAAATTTTTGGTTATTCAATTAGTATTGGACCTTTTAGCTTTGGAAACTTGGATATAAATTCTTTTAGTATGAATTACGAAAACAGCAACAAAAAGTTTCCATACCACATTACCAGCAAACAACTATCTCTTTTTGCTACAGAAAGAGATCTACGTGTGATATTTATTACAAATTTTAAATGGAAAAATCAAGTAATCACAGTATAAATGCTAGAACGAATTAAACAATTATTTAACTGCTTTGAGATTAAATTACTTGGTACTTTATTAGAATTTAAAGTGTCCGTCTAGGCATCTATATTCATTTGTAATGCAGGAATTAATTGACTTTTGGGCACAGTTGACTGAATCAGATATTCGAGTGAGCTCGAATAAAACTTTTTAAAAGAATGGTTTTGCTAAGTGAAACATAAATCAGATCAAGGAAAGATTGGAATGATTTCTGGAAAATAAGTCAATAAAAAATAACTAATAAATTGCAATTGATCGGACCAAAAAGCCTTTTAAAAATCTATCAGAATGACATACAACAATCATAAGCTGATGTCTGACAATTTTGATACTCGAAAATTCCTTAATTATTTAGTTTAGTGACATGATCAGACTTTTATTATTTCCACACTTTATTTAAAATAATTTTGAAAAAGATAATAATCACTCAATTCTGTTTGCAAACAAGTTATATTAAATCTAAATAAAATCTAGCTATCAAAATTTTAAATCTCAATATCTATCTAAATGCAGCAACACAATTGAATTTTTTATTTCTTATATTTCTAGCGAACTTGGTAAATTTTTAATAAAAATATTTGATATTTTTACTGAGCGTCCAGGCGTTAAATAAAAATAATTTTTCATTTGTATTTGAATTTCATAGTTTTTCTTTTCAAAATGAACCACATTCAACTTTTTCTGATCATCAGAAAAAATTAAAGTTTAATTCAGCTTTCCCAATTATCATTTTTTAAGTCTAGTTTTATTTTCTTCTTGAAGCATTAGTTGATCCACTTATCTTAGAAAAATTTTATTTGGCTTTTTTGAATGAAAGTTGGTTAATTATTGGAAAATAATTATTAACGATATGAATTTAACTGAATTAATTTTGAAAATCTTTTATATAAAGAATGTTCCATAATTTTTTTAAACAGTTGGAAATAAGAATTAAAAAATTTTTGAAAATTCTAAATCAAAATCTATTTTTAATAAATTTGTTTGATGTTAATAAAAAATTAATTTTCAATTCATAAATTAAAAACGATAACCTTTGTTCTAAATAATTTTGAAAAGTAATTATTCTTCTGAAACTAATGTTCAAAAAAGCTTCAAAAAATGCATTCTATATTCTTTAATATTTAAATTTTGAATTTATCGATTTTCTCTAATTTGTCACCAAATTTATGATTAAACTCTCCTAAACCTTTTACACTAAATTTCTTATATCTCCAATTTACAAAAGTTCAATCATTACTAAATGAGACTAAATTAGATAATTGTTCTATTTTTATTCATTTTCTCGAATTAAAAAAGCTAGTCTTGTAGTTTTGTCTTATGAAAAAATTGAAATTAAGAAAAACAACTTGAAAAATATAATTTTTATGAAAGGTTTTCGAATTTCATTTTTAGAAAGATATTTAAGAATTTGCTTGTTCGATTTTATAAAATTCTAGTAAGCTTAAATAAGACTCCGAAATCATAATTTTAACCCAAAATAAAAAAAATTAAACATTAAGTTTTGCAATTAATAACTAAAAAAATTCTTCAATTTTTGGTGAATTTTATATTTTTATTTAAAAAATGTAACTTACTGAACAACAACAGTGATTACTAATTCCTATTATATAACTAAAAATATCTGCTCATAAATTTTTTTTATTAGCAAATGTATAAATTTTCACTCCCAAAGATAAAAGCTGTCTTTTAATTTAAATATTCGTGCTTGTAGATGTTGAATTACAGCCTTTTCAAGTCTGCTCAAGCTGAGAAGATAATATACTGTAGATTTTGTAACAAAAAAAACATAGTGTCGGAGCTGAATCCACATCTTTGTGATCATAAGTCAAAAAAAAGCAAAAAGTAGTTTAAATTTAAATTCAAATTCAAATTGCTAAATTATTTTATGCATAGAAAAAATATTATATCAAAAAGAGTGAATGACGAAAATTTAAATGTCAAAAAAAGGCAACACTTTAAAAAAGAGCGTCCGCTGAAAAAACCATCTAATGAACTAATTCAAAAGCTAAAACAAAGTGTTTATTTGACAAAGCAGCAAACAAACGATGATTATGTAAAAACAAATGCTCCACTTGTAATCGATATTGATCATATTACCAAGAGAAAAAACTCAGATTTAAGGACTTGGTCTATAGAGCAAGTGTGTGAATTTATAAAATCTATACCAGGCTGTCACGATTTTGAGTCCTCTTTTAAAGATCAGGTAAATTTAAAATTAGAATTTTTTTGAAAAGAAAATTTTCAAATCACACATCAAGTTAATTGACGGTGAAGCATTAATGTTGATCGATATTTCTCAAATGATCAAACATCTAAATATTAAATTTGGGCCCGCATTAAAAATTTATAATTACATAAAAATTCTAAAAATATTTATTTTATAGTTTTGAATTTTAAATAAACATTTTTAAGTCAATAAACTTTCATTTCGAAATTAAAATACAAAGTCTTTTAAAGATGACCATTATTAAGTTAGTAACAAGTTTGACCAAAAAGAAGTCTATGAATCATTAAAAAATACTTTTAAAAAAATTCAATGATCTATTCAAAAAATAGTGATTTAATATTGGGCTTCGTAGTGTGATCAGATTCATCATAAATGCCAATTTTGGTTGACCAGAAAAAATAAAAATAAAATACAGAAAAAAGTGATCACAACCATTTTTTTGAAAACATAAATTTTTGAAAAATTGAAATTTAATCCAGAAAATTAATAAAGATTATCAAAAATTAATATCATTTTATTTAATTATTAGTTTATCCTTAGCGATCAAAAGCTCCTTCAGATACAACTACGATAACAGCGACAAATATTACCAAGATTGAGACTATCCTAGAATATCTATATATTATTGTTAATTTTGATGATACAAATCAATAATTATGTTTCTAAAAATAAATTTTGGAATTGAAAAAATTTAAATTTTTACTGTCCTTTTTTTCGTAATTTACTCAGATAATGATACAAAATTAATAAAGAAAATGGTTTGATATAACTAGTAGAGTCTCACAAGGATCAGTTTTAGGGCCACTTCTATTTTTGATATTTTTAAACGATCTATCAATTGGTTTGAATAATAAGTGTGAAAAAATTGTTGATGATACTAAAGTTTTATCTTTGATAAAAAATGCAAATGATAATCTTTTACTTATACACTGCACTTGTGAGACCTTATCTAGAGTTCACAATTAGTTCATAGTATGCATATCTAGATAAAGACATTTATGAAATAGAAAAGGTTCAGAAAAGAGCAACAAAGATTATCCCTGTCCTCCGTAAATATGAGTAGTCCAAGAGACTTGATTGTTTTAGATTAATTTATCTAGAGATTAGACATATAATTAAAGCTAGATTTCATTTTAAAAACCATATCAAGTTCTTAGTCACTGTAATGTACAATTCCATGTGGACGTATCTTGACCACGACCAATAGTCAGTTATTAACAGGCTTTCTTACGCTTTCCATATAATTTATTGAAGTTTTGACTGGTCTGAGTTATTGGAAGTATTTTGCACGATCATTATAATTTACATAAACTGTTATCATGACGGAATTGGCACGAAATATCTGGAAAAAATAAAAAAACAGTCGAGATTTTTTGTAAAAACTTGGAATATCTACAAAATCCTGAAAGACTCTCATGTGATTAAAAAAGGTTAAATCGCCGAGTTAAAAAAGTTTTCTTGGTAATTTTTAACTTTTCTAGATTTATTATTAAAAGAATATTTTATTGTATTGAAAAACTTCAAATTAATATTAAAATGATAAATTTTAAAAATTCATTAAAATATGATTATTGTTCTCATAGCTAAACAATCTTATTCGACATGATCAGTTTTTATAATTTGATTCATGATTTTTAAATTCAAAATTTTTAATATCTTAATTCAATCAGAATTCGTTTGAGAATTTAAATAGATTTCAAAATTATTAAACGAAAAAAAGATTAATAATTATAAATCTTTGTAAATTTGTTCTAAGAATTGAAATTTGAATTTAAAAAATTGAGTTGAAAAACCTTGGTTATAGTTATATATCATTTTGTTTTTTGTTGAAAGATTAATTTTCTACAAAATTGGAATAAAAATTATAATTATGCTTCCAATAACTTTTTTAGTGATTAATCTTTTTTTATTGTTTTTTGAATATGATAAGCAGGGCTTTATTTAAGTCACAAGCCTTAAGTAAAGTCAAGTCATTTACTTTATTATTATTTTCTATTTAAATTCATTTTCCAAATTTATTTGTTTTTCCCTTTCTTTCGGCAAAAAATCATATGGCCGCTATCATCAGTGCATGGAACGGTAAAAATTCAATTTCATTTTGACTTATATTTGTAACTTAAATACGAGTCTGAAGATAAGCATTCAGGTCATTATTGTGACATTTCTGTCAGAAACATAAATCAAAATAGAAATTAAAATTTTTATCCAACAAATCAGCTTTTAATTTATTTGTAATTTTAGGTAAAATAATTACCAATTTTTAAATAATTTCTGAATGGCAATTAAAAAAATATCTAGACAATTTAATCAAAAAAGCCTTGTTAAAATAAAATCTTGTAAATAATTAGAATATTTTTTAACTTAAATATATTGATAAATTAGTCAATAAAAAACTATTTTATTAATTTAAATAAACAAGGTTCCGGCAACAAAAAACATCAACAATATAAAGATCTTGTATCCCAAAAAAACCCGTAAATAAATTTTATCAAGTTTAAGATAAAAAATAAATTTATTTAAGTAGAGGATAATATACTATTATTCTTTGAAAGAATTCTCTATTTCTAATTCTAATTCTTATTTGAAAAAATGTCCTTTCTTAATATGAAATTTAAAACAGCTAGGCTGAATGCTACAAACAGTTTAAAAACTGATAGATCAAAATCAAAAAAAGGTGTAATTATACCTTATTTGTAATTATTTGTCTGAAAAATATAAAATAAAAATATTTATTATTCTTAACCATTTTTCACTTAATTTTAAAACTGTAAAAAAAAATTTTCGTATTAATTTTACAGTTTTTTCCGTAATTCTACGTAAAATTTCGTTTTACTGAAATTTACCAAAAATATTTTTTGTCAATGGGGTATTGTCAATCTAAGAAGAAATTAAGTCCATTTTAAAAGATTCTTCTTAAAATTTTCTATTATAAATTTTTCAACCGTCAGTAATTTAATTTAATTAAAGGCAAGGCTCAAATAATTTGACAAATTTTATTAATTTTTTTATCCTTTACATTCTTTTATGCTTTATTATCTTGATAAATTTAAGTTTTTAAATTTTACCACTTTTAAATAGCAGAAACCACATGTTTTCTCAAGAAATTATTAATTCCTGTAAAAGAAACTTTTAAATTGAAAATAGAATTTGTTCAAAATACTTATTTTATTAAAACAATTTAAATATTTTTATGTTTTTCTTTTTAATGAAAAAAATTTTTCAGCAAATTTTCTATGTAATAAAAAAAGATTATTTAAATTTTAATTATACTCAACTCAGTTCATATAAAATTTAAATTGTGCCTTAATACAATTTACTTTTTTTGTATTTTAACGTTTGACTTAAAAACAAGTCTGCTTATTTAAGATTTAGTGATCAAAAGTTATTTGACAATAAAAAATCAACAATTAAATTTTTATTAAAAAAATTAATTATAAGTAAAATAATATATAATTAGTTAAACATACAGCTGGAAATTTTTATAAAGCTTCTATTTACATTTTAGTTAATTATTTCCATTTTTAAAGTGAAATAAATTTTTCCTCTTGTACTTTTTGTTCTTTTCTTTTAGCACGAGATTCAGTAATCTTTTCAGCAATTTGACTCGAAACCTTATAAATTAGCTCATAGTCTTCTATGGAAAAATATGGCTTAAAACTCGCAGAAAAGTCTGTACTTTTTGCTTGGTCACTGGTCAATGTCGGAAGTTTGGAAAGTACTGTTTGGGAAGACATGTTTACATTAATCGTGCCTTCTATTTGTGCTTGACGATAATTAACAACACCTATTGCTAAAATTGCTGCTAATTTTATTTCACTTATCAAAGAAAAAAAATTAAATTCCTTTATTAAAAATTAAACAAAATTTAGCTCATACCTTGAAACGAGTATCATTCTTTCTTGGAAATTTTTCTTCTCATTAATTATCTCGTTCAAACAACACAAAATAGATTCAATTGATTGATCCGCATAGTTCGTACTTGATTCTCTTTTTATTGTTTTTAAATTTGAATTTAATTCAGTGTATTTTAAACTGAAATCAAAATTTTTCGATTTTAAATCGCCTAGTTCTTCTAGCTTTAAAAGATAATAGATTAAATTTTCATCTAATGGTAAAAAAAACATTACGTTTACATTGAATTCAATTTTTTTCTTTTTTTTAACACAATTAATCGAAGGACTTGATGCTATTTCTTTTTCTTGATAGTGACTTAATTCTGTTCTTCTCAAGTTCTTTCTCAAATCTATTGGCATGTTTATCGAAACTAAAAGTTCAACCTGATTTGCTATAATGTATTCAATGAGATTATCATAGCTCTCGTCCGGCTGAATAGTTGCCACTGTCAGGTCATTTATATCAAATAGTGTCTTAATTTTAAAAAAATTAATTTTGGTAAAAATTGGCAACAATTAACTTTTTGCATTTTTGAAAATTTAGGCAAATTAGTCTATAAAGCTCTGTTATATAAAAAATTACTTACAAAATTATAAAAATTATCGGGTAGAGAAGAATCTAAAAAAAATTATTAAATGATTTTTATTTTAATTGTATCAAAATTTTCATACCAGACGTGAAATTTGTTCTGATTAGCCGTTCGCCGTGAATTGTTTCCATTAATGTCTAAAAAAGAAATGTTATTAAGCTTAATTGATACTTTGCAAAAAAATTGTTATTTTTCAAAAATAATAAATCTTGAGTTTAATTATCTAAAAAGTTTTTGCCAAAAAATTTAATCATAATAATGGTTTTTTAATTAAAATTTTTTTATTTTTTTTTTTAGATTTTCTTAGAAATGATCCTTCGTATATGTTTACTAATTAAAAGAGCATAAAATTTGATGATAATTTAAGAAGAAGAAATTGTTTTTGAATAACTTTAATACCTTTTGTGTGATTTTTACAGAAGTCTTTTTTATCATTTAAAATTAAACGATTACCTTGATTCTAAATTAAAAATTTAGTTATTTAATCTTTTCCAATTTTACTATCGTCAATATAAATAAAGTATTTTTTGAAAGAAAAAATTTCATTCTATAAAAAAAAATCAAAGTCTTCTCTAAAAAATAATGAAAAATTATCAATTTTCTCTTTTTTCTTCTTGATAATAAATTAAAAAAAAATTACTTTAAAATGATCATTAATGATAGGATATTTTGTTTGAATTCCTGATTTTAAAAGTGTTTCGATATGCTCCTTCATTTTGCTTAATTGAACATCACTAGTTAATTGAATAGAACAGAGCCCGGCTATGTATCCAAACATATAATCTTCCTAAAAATGAATTATTAAAAAAAAATTAAAAAATCTTTCTAATTTTCTTCTACCAAGTTCAGCTTGAACAAGTTATTAAAAAGCTTGTCAGGTTTTTGAACAGATCTGAACATTTTGAATGCATTTTCTGTCGAAAAATGGTTTGTTGCCTTTATTTCGTCCAATATATGATCATAAATCATGAACGAATACATTCTTGAAGGCTCACTTTAAAAAAATTAATTAATTGAAAAAATTTAAAAATATATAGTTTAATACTCTGAATGAACGACATAATTTGTGAGATCGTTAAAATTATCCTTAGGATAATCTCGTTTTCGCCACAAATTGAACTTATTTTGGGACGGCCTTGCCAACTGTGGGTTATTAAAGTTCATTATTTGTATCAATTTGACATAATAAGCACTATTATTTGGCAAATTGTTTTCTGCATCGAATGTCCAAAATCTGTAAATGCGAACCTCAAGTTCTTTATCGACGACTTGATCAGTAGTATTCAATTGACTCAGGTAAAAAATATTTATGGTAAAATTAGAGTATCTGTATGCATAACCAAATTCAATATTTAAATTTTCTGCTTGACCGAATCTATTAGCCTGCTCTCGGTCAAATAAAAATGAGTATTTTTTATTAAACTTAAAATTATAATTTTTTAAAATGAAAATTAAAAAAAAGAAACTATACCAAATTTTCATTGAAGCGATCGTCCAAAATGACAATATTATTTATTTTATTTTCGTACAAAAACCTCCAGTATGCGCCACGGTCTGATCTGAGCTTCAAATTGATATATCTTTTGTTTTTTTCATAACCCTAAAAAGGTTATTAAAGAAATTTAAACAAATTTTAGTTAAACTAACTTCATAAAAAAAATTAACATCCGGATCAGTCAAAAAATTTCCAATAGATTCATCCAGAGACTTTTCATTGATTTTTTCAGCTCTTATTTTCTTATTCATATCCATGTATCTTTCATTTAAAATGCTCAGCTCTTGTTCAAAATCACTTTTGTCTCTGTTCTTGATTTCGGAAAAGAGCTGATTACCTGGAATAGGTATTAATGACTCACTAGAATACATAGAGCTTTTATTTTTGCGTCTTAGTTCTTTCAACTTTTCATCTTGATTTTTATAGTAATTTTCATTCAAATTTTTCCTGTAATTTATGGTACTTTAATTAATTAAATATTCAAAAAATATAGAAAAATTAAAAATATTTTTATATTTACTATGGCTCTATCGACCGAAACATCATGTACCAAAAATTTAGAAAAATGTTTCCACGACTAAACGGATTTACTGGCCTATCTTTAATTTTCCATCGTATTTTTATCTAAAATAAAAATAAAATTTTAATAATTAAAAAAAAACTAGCGAGAAATCGCGATAATTTTTAATAAATTTTTAAAATTTTGATCTGTCAATGAATTTATGAATGACAAGAACATTCAAAACTTTTAACAAAAACTTTAAAAATGGTTGTCATTTAACATCTTTTTTAAAATTATTTTTAACATCTTCTGCTCAGTTGAGTTTTATAAAAATTAAAATAATTTAATTTAATATAATTTTTAGTTAAAGAAAAATTTTCGCAAGATTAACGCTCAAAGACCGAATTTTTTTTTATACGTTAAATACTAAAGGGGTCTAAAAAATCCCTTTAAAAAAATATGCTTTTTAGATTGCATAAATTACCAAAGTTACCCAATATGTTAGAAAATATACTGAATGTAAAAATATATGTCTTTTTCTAATTTTGTTCTGATTTTAAAAAAAATTTGATACAAATTAAAAAAACAAAAATATTTTTTAAATTCGTATTACTGGTTCTTAACAATTTTTACAGATCGATTTAAAAACCTTCTTCCCTACCCAAGGACCAAATGTAAATTGTTTAAATTTCTCACAAGTAAAGCTTAATTTGTTTCCATTACGGAAAAAAATCGAGCTCCATAAATTCTTGACCACATGACTTTGATAGGAACATTTTGGTAAAAAACACTTTTTGCATAAAAGATACCGATAATAGCTAATATATCTCCTTTTGTAAATGAAAGTTTAGGATCTACAGCTTTCTGGTGACAATTGGTACAATTCAATGTAAATTTTTTCTAAGAGTTGACTCTTCTCTGTCATTCATTCTAACCCATATCGTTGCATTTTTGAAGAATGAAGTTTTTTCATTGTTAGTTTCTTCTCATTCAGAATATTCATTATCTGAGTCTTCAATTGAGTCATATTCAGTATTAGGTTGATTTGGTGTTTCCATTTCTTCCTCATAATCATTATAATTAACATCAGAGACTTCTGATTATGTATCATTCGCATTACTAAGAAGTTCAAGAGCTTTTCATCGAGACATGGTTCAAAAAATTATCATTTATTATGGGAATTAAGTAGAGTTTGGAATTAAAAGCATAATTTGCCATTCTTTGATTTATTACACAAAATAAACGTCAATATATTAAGAGAGTAAAAAAATATAACAACATATTAAAAAATATATTAACATACTTTTTTTACTTGCATGAAAATTAAAAAAATTTGTAATCAAAATTTATTAATTATAATATTTTTTGATTTTAATTTTGATGGAAACAAAAAAATCGCAAAAATGATTAAATTTATTGAGAAATAAGCAAAAGAAGCACCAAAAAGACGACGAGCACTTTTAGTGTTAAGAAAAATTTGCTAATTTTTTATGAACTCTTGATGTTTGAAAATTTAAAAACCTCATAAATTTCCCAAAAGCTTTTGTAATTTTTAAAATAACATTCAAATATCTATAAGAATATTTAGTTTTTTTTATAAAATAACTCGCATGATTGGGTTCTGAAAATTCAAAAAAAAATTAAAAATTGATTTTAT
Source organism: Brachionus paranguensis (assembly GCA_016802215.1). Lineage (NCBI taxonomy): Eukaryota > Metazoa > Rotifera > Eurotatoria > Ploima > Brachionidae > Brachionus > Brachionus paranguensis. The sequence continues at coordinate 1,135,016 of JAESIX010000004.1, forward strand.
CACTAATAAACTAATAAATATGCTGTTATTCACTATGGTCGTAACAGCAAAACTTATGCTGTATTTTGATTAATTGTTCAAAAGAAGGAAAAAGTCTAGAATGGAATGGATTTTAAATAATTCAGTTGGACATCAGAAACAAAATCGACTGGCAAAGCAAATTAAATTTTGGATCGCATTTATAAATTTTCTTTATCTATGACTGTAAGCTAGTCATATTTGTGATCGTGAAATTTATTCCTTTCTGATAGAGTTTTCAGTGCCAATTTGATCATCAATTCTTCAAAGAGACATTATTAATTTCAATGGAGATGCCGTGAAGTATAAGAATAAAATTTATTTCTTAGCTTAATTAAGTACCTAAATTGAATTTATTTTATTTTTTTAAAATTGTGTCGATTTTAATAAAAAATTTCAGTTTTAATATGATAATATCAGCTGTATCAGCTGGTCCACGATCAACAATGTCTTTCAAATCATTTAGTTGGTAGTGGCTATAGCTTTAGAACTAAGTAAAATAACTACTTAATTCATTATTTAGCTAGAATTTAAATATTAATTATATTTTAGCTAACTTGTCTTTTTTTCTCTAATTTTAGTGAAAAAATTTATTTTAGTTATTTAGCACGACATAGACATTCATTATAAAATTAAACAACAAAATTTGAGGTCACTGCTCAAAATGCTTCAACGAACGAAATTCCCAAAATGCAATTATTGGTAAAATTTTTCTTCAACATTTAGAAGACCAAATTTATTGCTGAATGAGTATCAATTATCTTTCATTGTGGCATTTGCTTGCTGGCTTTTTTCAACATAGATTAGATTAAATTACCACAATTGTTTTGTAGAAAAATGTAAGTTCCAGCAATCAAGGACGTAACCAGACATTTTCAAATGGAGGTGTGTTCAAAGTGGAAAAAAAAACATTTTATTAGATGGAATTTACAAAAAAAGAATTTAATTTATGAAATTTATCAAATAAGAAACAAACAAATTAAAAAAATCTTTATTTTCTATTTTTTTTGAAAATTTACAAATTAACTGAAATACTATGACAATTTTTAATGAAAATAACTTTTTAAAGAGGGACTTATCTCCTTCTAATTTTTTGATAAAAGAACTTGTGCACACTTCAACCCCTCTCTAGCTACAACGCTGCAAGCAATGATAGAAGCGATAATTGATCAGAAAAATCATTCAAAAAATTTTAATATTACATTATATTATAATTTAATTAAACCACAAATAAAAAATCTAAGCTTTGATATTTTAAAAATTATTTTCTATTTTTTAAATCAAAACAGCTCACTTCCTAAATTTCTTAAATATATTTTTAAATTTTTTTGTGTCTGTTTTTGTGTTTTTTTGTGTCGGTAGAGTGGAAAAACTAAAAATTTTAAAATAGAAATAATAATCTTACCCGTTCATTTGTTGTTTTTTCATTGATTAAGTAAAATGTATGCGCGCCAGCCATTCCTATCATATTGAGGCCTATCACAATAGCATAAAGTCCCAGCAAAATAGTAATTGGAAGTTAAGAAAATAAATAAATATTTTTAAATTTTTGAATTTTTAAATTTCTTTAAAAAGGATATCTAACAACACTATCTCGAAAGGCATCACCGAGTGGTTGTATATTTTTTATTCCTTGATTTTTTTTAATTTTATAAATAATTTTTAAAAATAAAATTCAAATTACTTAGACCTAGTGCGGTCGCAGAGGCCGCAAAACCATAGATCGCCATTAGGGCAGAAAACACCAAAAATAAGTAGAAAGTCTTGTAGTTTCGCTTTCCCACACAATTGCTTACCCATGGACAGTGATGATCAAAGCGTTCTTTAAAAAATTCCTACTTCTTCCAACATAAAAATAATTAAACAAAACTTACCAACACACATGTTACAAACTCCGCAGTGTACAACTCTAGGAGGTCTGTAAAATTTACAAGTCGTCTTCATTTACAAAATATTTTTTATTTAAATTTAAATAAATTAGTAGGTTTCTTACACAAAATTTCATTTCATATTCACAGCCTTTTATTTTAATTATTTTGTTTTTCGGGGTCGGATAGTAAGAGCCCGAAAGATCAACCGAAATATCTTGGATTTAAATTAAAATTGTTGTAGTCTGGATATAAAAAATATTTACTGTTTTCTTTTTCAATGTAAAACGCTTCATCTGCACTGGCTCTTGGCAAATAACCCGGATCCATGAACGCACACATTATGTAATTAGATATCGATAGAAGAAAAAGTATGAAACCAAAAATTGGCAAAGCGACAGAGGCATTTTTAATCAAGTACGGGATGCTAAATGGGAAAAAATAGTATTAAGATTTTGTTTTTGTTTAAATTTAGGTTTACAAACTCAAAGCCAAGATGAAAACAAGATGGAACAATTATCAAAGCCAAAACGCCCGGTATGGCCCACCAGTTTTTGCTCGTCTGAATCCTGCCATCGTAAAAAAATGCCACTTTTCCAGGAAATATCTGCAAATATTTTAGTTTTAGATCAATAGTTATTTTTTGCCACTTACTTTCCAGTGCCGCACTTCCTTCTCCTCCATCTTTTACGTAAAAAAAATTTCTATCAAAAAAAGCTAAATGAATAGACCTATGATATATTTAGAATTTTTTTACATAATTTAAGTCAATTTTAATTTATGATTAAAAAAACTAAAATTAAAAAAAAAATAAAACCCAGCACACCGACAATTATGTGTCAAGTTTATGCCCGTCAACAAAAAATAGAAAGTTTTTTATTGTGCTTCCAATCTCGTGAGAAACTGATAGATATCTGACTAAATGGTTGATTTAAATCATGCTTTCTGCTTGGCTTTGTCAAGTTAGCAACAAATTCGAAATGGTTTTTACCATAAATAAATTAAGTGAGCAATAAACTCTTAATAAAACATATTAATTTTTAAAATGCGGGGGACGTAGAAAATAAGTATTTTCCTATTAATGTATTTTATGTCGTAAAATTTGAATTTTTTTTCTCTCTCTCGATGTTATATAATTTTATATTTTCGCTAAGGTAAAAATAAACAGTGTTTCCAATAGAAACTTGCATTAATTTCAATTTTAAATAAGATTAGTTTTTAGAAAAAAAAATTTTGCCATTGGCAACATTTTTCGGTGGAGCGTGAACCTAAATAAATTGGGTTTAATTAGCTAAAATCTTTGTTGATATTAAGATTGACAAGAGAATGCGGACAAAATTCAGCGTATTAACTCAGCAATTTTAGTTCTAAGCTCTAAAAATTTCATAAAAAACTTTAACCAAAAGAAACTAGTGTAACTTTTTTTCAAAGTTGCTTGATCAGTTCATTAATATAAAATTAAACTGAAATCAGGCAATAAATCGTGAGTAAAAACAAATTGTTATTTTTTGCTTTTTTTGTCAATTAATGCTTCATAAAAATTTTTAATTAAAAATATTTTTTTTTTAAATAAATGATTTTTAAATAAAGAAAATTTACTTTAAAAAATAATGATTAGCTCATTGATAAAGTCTTTTAGATTGTGTTTTATTTTGTTTTCAATTAAATGATTCAATAAATTAGAATTGATTAGATAGAAAAATCTATTCAAAAACAAATTCAATTTAAAATTATTATGGAATAATAATTGTTGTTTGCATTTTCACTTAATAGTGAGAAAAATTAAATTAAAAGTTAGTAATGATTTACAATTATTACTTGCATCAAAAAACGTCCATTAAGGCTTCTTAATTTTTCCCAATTATTTTTTGGAAAATTAATATTCAACTTTATTTTTTTCTAATTCCAAAACAAATGATCTAAAAGTCAAATTGTCTTTTCAAATTTTTTGGAAAAACCACAAAGTATTTTTCTCACAAATTTCTTTAAAAATATTTAATAATTTTATTTTAAAAATTCAAAAAAATAGTCGAAATATTAGCAGTGAATAATTGTCTATCAATAGACCATTCCATCTAGTTGGTCAATATTATGAGGCAAATAAATAAAAACACAAAAAATCTAATTAAAATTAATCGAAAGAATCTTCGATCAACGAAATTTTGTAATTTATCTAATAATTTTGGTATTTTTGGACAAAAATAAGATGATACTTTGAACTTTATATTGAATTCATTAATTAAAATTGAATCAGTAAATAAATTAAAAAGTAAAAACAGATTTTTAAAATTTTCTTCAAGAAAATTTTAAATGAAATCCTTCTTAGCTAAAATTTTAAATTATTGAAAAAAACCCTATTAAAATTAATTTTTTCAGATATATTGAAATTTATGATTTAAATTATTTTTTTCTAAAAAAATTTTGATTAATCATTATGAATTGAATGTTTGAATAATTTTTATTTGCGTCGTTTTAATTAATATTACACGGGCTTTAAAGTGTTAATTTTATAGGCAATATTTTAATCTAAACTATTTTAATATTTAACAAAATAAATTTATTTTACTCTAAAACATTTTAATATTTGATAATTTTGTTTAAATTTTCCTAAATAATAATAATTGTTGTATTAGTTTTATCGTATGATATTGGTCTTAAAGTGGATCAAAAAAAATAATATTGTATTGGCACGGAATCTCAAAAAGTTAAATTGTTAAACACAGATCAAATTTTAATTACATTGATCTGAGAAAATAAAAAAAGATTAAAATTACTTTTTTAAATGTCGATTATACTAAAAGTCTCACCAAATTAATTAGTCAAGTTAATTTTATATTTTAATTTTTTTTTATTACATTTAGTTTTTGTTTAAATATAAATTGTCAATTTATGCCATTGTAAGTGATGTGATCTTTTTAATTCGTGGTTTATTTATTTCCTTGTTAATTTTTGATTTTTATTAGCTCGAATATCTAATCCTATAGTGTATCATTTTGGAAAAAAAAATTCTAAAAATTTTTTAAAATTCTTTTACTTTTGTCTTATTTTTCTTAAAATTTTTTAGATTATCAGCATTATTGTCAAATTTTTAAATATTATTTCAAAAAATTTTGTCTTTCTATAATGACTTTTAAAAATTGGTGTAAATTAAAGAAAATTAAGGGGATTGTGCTGGGTTTGTAACTCTATATAAAAATGATTTTGTTCTTTTATTAACTATTTAACCTAAAATAATGGAGAAAATTTCTAAAATTCTCTAAATATACGGTATTTATCAATTATTAGTAAATAGAAATTAGAAACAAGAAAATATAAGTCAACTTATTTTAAATTTAAAAATTAATTCAAAACAAAATTTAATCAGCATGATCAATTAATATCAAATTTTTCTAATTCTTAATAAATTCAATTAAAATTATACTTACCATTAAAAGCAAAGGTTTTGTATTCATCACACACAATTAAAAAAATTCAATTGAATAAAATTTAGATCTAAAACTGAAATCAATTGATTAAAAAGTAATATCTATTAGATAATCTTTTTTATCACAAAAAATGACGGAAATTTTAATTATTAAGTTAAATTAAAAATGGATCTTTATTTTATAGTTCATAGTTAAAAATAATTAAAATAGCGCTTTTTTAAATTATCATGGATATATCATACATCTTTTCCAAATAAATTCATTACTTACATAGATGACCAAAAATTGAATTTCAATGTGTAAGAATGAATACAAAAAAGAACCAGAATAATTTTTTAAAATCTAAAAATAATATTTATTATTTTTTTTGAATTAAATTTTGCAATTTAATATTTGAATTAAATTATGCAGCTAAAAGCATCACGAGAAAAATTATTTTTTATTAAATTAATGAATTACTTAGAAAATATTTTGGATTTTGTCAAGAGAGTTTTTTCTTTTCCATTTATTTAAGACAGAAAATCTATGACAGTAAAGCAGGGCCTTTGCCAATTTCTTTAAATGCAGGAAAAATTTTAAATTAAATAAAAAACCAAGAATGTAAATGATTCTATAGTCATGCAAAAAATAATTTTGGATATGCTTTCTCCTATAGAGACTTTAAATCGGACATTTAAAAACTGTTTTTTTGTTTTTCGATTTTTTTTGCTTTTAAATAGTCTTCAATTAGAATGAGTCCTCATTTTTATCAAAAAAAATAACCAATTAACAAAATCGTAAGACACTTTGCCCAAAATGAATTCTTTTCAGCGCTAAAATTCAAATTTGAAAAAGATTTATCTCTAAAATAAATATTTTAAAAACAAATGTTAAATCCTTTTTGCAATAATTTTCAGTAAAATGCTTGATTAGAAAAAAATATTCAAAATTTAAAAAATTTTCTTTAATTTGGAAATCAGCTTTATTCTATTTAGATTTTAGTTTATGAAATAAATAACAAATATTAAAAATAGTTTAACTAAAAATTAATTCTTTAAAAAGCATTCAAAGATCGCTGATAATTTCTTGTAAAATTATTTCTATGGTTAAAAAAAACTGATTTTTTGTCTGTATTTTTCTTGGTAATTTTCATAATTTCATAATAAATGTTCCCATAAAAACAAGTAACAAACGTAAAGTTAAATGATGAGTTAATTAGTATTAGGTTGTTAAATGAGTTTTTTCATTTTTTTCGAGACTATTTATTCATTAAAAAATAAAATAAAATATTATTAGACACTAAAATGTGTGACCTAGCGTTATCATGTAAAAGAATCACTTTTCGCTCTCCTTTAGCTCTGTGTGGCTGTTTTGCTTCCAAAGCTTGGCTCAAACGAATAAATTGTTGTGAATAAAGGTCTGTGTTTATCGTTTGCTTGGGCTTCAGTAGCTCATAATAGATGTTATCTTTCTGATCCCACCAAACACAAATAATTACCTTTTTTCCATGAATTTTCGCGTTTTTGAGTAAATAATGGCGCTTTATCAGAATCGGCCCATTGTTTTTTTTTTAACCGGGTTATCGAAGAAGATCAACTTTTCATCTCCAGTTACGATTTTCCAAAAACTTTTTTTTCTGCCTAGAAAAAAGAGAAATGCAAATGTTCAATCGTTGCGCAATATTGATTTCTGAAAGTTTGTGCGGGACCCATTTACCGGCCTTTTGAATCTTCCCTAATGCTTTTTATCTATTCCAAACGATGCCATTTGTTACAGACATCTCTTTAGCAAGCTGTCTGGTCGATCGCCTCGAGTCTTCCTCAAGCAGCTCTTCCAAATACGCGTCATCAGCTTCGATGGTTCTCCCAGCATGTGCTTAATCATTGAGGTTGAAATTGCCAGCTTTGAATCGAGAGAACCAATTTTACAAGGGCGAACAGTCAGAGCGTTAACTCCATATACCAAAAAAAAATTGATTTGGTAGCCTCCGACGCCACAAAAACTACCTGGATATGAAAAAAATTCATGTGGCCGGACTTTAATTTCTATTACTTGGACTTAAATTTGGGACTTTGATTTTTAAATATTTATCAAATTATCAAATTATTTGATATGTTTTATTGATTTGTGGAAAAAAAACTAAATAGTTTTTGATAGACCAACTCTGATTTGTGGTGAAGTTTACTGACGTTCAGTTTTAATTAAAGCATTATTTAATTTTTTATTTATTTAATTAAAATAAAAATTGTAAAACTAAAAATTTATCCTATTTGCCTAAATTTAAGCATAATCAATTATTTTAATAATAGATGATTCACTTGTAACTGCATAGTCAACAATTTCAATTGAATTCATTATTTTGTGAGCAAACTGTGAATCAAAATGCTCACTATTATGATAAACTTCGATCCATGGCTCATCTAAAAACAATAAATTTTCAAACTAAAAAAAAATTTTCCAAAAAAAAAAAATTACTTTTTTCAACTTTATCTCCCACTTGTTTTAACAATTTCATACCAACTTCGTAAAAAATATCGTCACCAGCTTTGCTTCGACCAGCACCCAACTTGGAACACAGCAAACCCAATTCAAGCGCATGTATAGACTTGACATTTCCACTCAACTGAGCCCTTATAGTTGACACATAGACGGCATTTTTAGCAAAAACAGCCTCATAGTTTCGTTTGCAAAGCTGGTCCGCAATTTCCCTAGGCACACCTTGTCCTATTAACATTTGTCTAAACTTTACCAAAGCCTCGCCATTCTTTAACTTTTCAAGTACAATCTGTGCGCCTTCTTTCATTGTCTCGCATCTGTCTACTCTTTGAAGCAAATATCCGCCATAAGAGGTCACTAGTTCCTCTAAATCCGAGCTAATATTTCCATGCAAGCACTCAACTGTTTCTATTATTTCAATCTGGTTGCCGATGGCAAAGCCTAACGGGTTATCATGGCGGGTCAAAAAAACCCCGGCTTTCAAGCCAAGTTTTCTGGATATTTGAATCATGTAATCGGCGAGCAATTCTGCTTGCTCGAGCTTGTTCATAAAGGCAGCTCGGCCAACCTTTACATCCAAAACCAATGCATCCAAGTCTTCAATTGCTTTTTTGGACACTATGGAACCAGCTATGAGTGGAATGCAGTCAACAGTACCTGTAATATCTCTGGTTGCGTAAAGAATACGGTCTGCTGGGTTCAGCTCTAAAGTTTGTCCGACTATGCAGCATCCGATTTCATCAATCAGGCTCTCGATTTTTTCTTTGCTACAGCTTACTTTGAAGCCTGGGATGGATTCAAGTTTGTCCAAAGTTCCACCTGTGAAACCGAGGCCCCGACCACTGATCATTGGAATTTTGAGACCACACGCAGCCAAGGCGGGTGCCAAAGGCAGCGAAATCTTGTCACCGACTCCTCCAGTGCTGTGTTTGTCCACTACTAAATTGCGGTGTTTTTTAAAACTGAAGCGAGCACCACTCTTCATCATCGAGTCCGTGATGTAGTAGGATTCATTGAAATTAAGGCCTTTAAAAAAAATGGCCATTAACATGGCTCCCAGCTGGCTTTCTTGGATAACCGAATTGTTATTCGATTCACACACAGATTTTATGAAATATTCTATTTCTTCTTTGGTCAGCTCGTGGCCGTTTCGCTTTTTGATGATTAGATCTGGTATTCGGAAAGCCATGCTAAACAAATTTGAACAAAATTTATTCAATTTTAAATTGTATTGTAAAATAAGAAAAGAGAGAGAGAAAAAGAAAGATATGAGAAAATTAAATCTTTGCACGAATTTATATGAATCATGTTATCAATTTTAGATTAAATGTTAGGGAAAAAAAGATGGAGGGATGCTCGTAATCAATAGAAGATGTTGATAATTAGATAAATATGGCCAATGTTTGAAGATTAGTTACTTTGAAAATAAAAGCCTTTAAATTAAGATTTGTTATTTTTACTTCCATTTATTTTTCGAATAAAGATATTTATAAAAATAAGCTAAGCAAACTTTAAATACTTTGACAATTTAATAAGAAGATTAAATATTGTTAATTTATTTTAAAAGATAATATATCTAAGATTTTTTAAAAACTTAGTTACAAATTGATATTTAAAATATCCTTTTTAAAATATCTTATCTTATTTTTATTAATTATGTTTGAATGAGTAGCTTCTAAAACGCTAAATGGCTCTTTTAAAGATTTTTTCTTTTTATTTAATTAAAATATAAATTATTAGAATTATTAAAAGTTAATTTGAATAAAAAATTTAATTTTTGAATAAAATTAAATATGTGAGTGCTTGACAGAATTACTTGGATATTTTAAAAATATTTTTTTTAATTTATGTGGAAGTGAATTTTTAAATTAAAAAAGATTGTGTAAGAATCCATGACATGGTTACAGAATTAGAAAAAGAAATAAAATTTCTAGTTATTCACTGTAAATTTGAACTCCAATTAATTGAATTTTTTATGATTTAGGTGTATTTTAGAAGATTTAAAGAAAAAATTTAGATTTTTCTAAACGTAGAGTTGAAATATTTTTTTGAGCATTTTAATTTTAATATTTACTAACCTTTTATTTTTGAAATATAAAAAAGTGGTATTTTTACATTTACCAAGAATACTATTCTAAAATAAATATTAAATTTTTAGAATTATGATTTTATTTTTAGCTTTAATTTTTTATATAATTGAATCTCTATTTAAGTATATCATTTTTAATTTTGAAATAAATAAGTTGACCTAATATAAATTCTAAAATCTTATCAATAATCTCTAAGCAAATTGTATTAAATTATATAAGGATTGTTTCAGTTTTATTTTTAAAAAAATTTAATATCCATTTTTTAATTCAGATTTGCAAGTCAGATTAGAGATGATTTAATAAAATCTTACTATACTCAAGTTTGTAGATTTTTAAATTTTTCAAAAAAATTAAGAGAAGATAAACTTAAATAATAAAATAAAGTATAACATGAAATGTATTAAATGTATTGACCAGTTCAGAATAGAAAAGAGATATAAGAAGGTACTTACACAATTACTTGATTCAAAAGCCGCTTTGAATTCTTCCACCAGCCTGATAACGAACACAACAGAATTACTCAGCCCTGTCCTTACATATCTCTCACTCAATTCTAAAAAACTACCCGAAAATCAAGTTTGTTGAAATGGCAAAAGAACAAAATAAAATAATAAAAAATTTCATAACTTTTTTCCAGAGCTTTAAAATTCAAAATATGCAATTTGCATAATTTCATCAATTTTTAGTCCGCCAGTATTGTGCAAATCTTCTAAATAGAAATTTAATTTCTGTTAAATTTGCACAGTTTTACCAAAATTTTAACACAAATGTGTTGTTGTTATGTTGTACCATGTTGCGTTTAAAGAACCACTATTAAACCTCTGGAAATAAAGCTATTAAACTTTTTTATCATTTTTTTCTATTTTTTTGTCCCAAATTCCACAAAAACCATAATCTAAAAGATTTACGACTAATTAAAGCCTCATGATGTTAAATGTTGGAGGAAGCATTTTAGCTTTAGAATAAACCGAAGAGCTGAATTTCGAATGACTTGTATTCTTATGATATTAGTTTTTAGAGAATAAGTTTTCACAAGGGAACTTAAGTCTTTAATCAACTCAGCAAAAATAGTCACACGGTTTAGTTGTACTAATATTTAGAAGCTTTTAAAAATGAAAAAAATTAAAATCGTCCACAAAGGAATTTTTTTCACGAAGATTGATAGGTTTTGATCTCGCCAAAAAGGCATCCTTGTAGTCCTTTATCAGTGGCATAATAATCTCATTGTGGTAAAGTAAAAATATTTTAATGTTGAGTTAACGCAGACATAAAATCGACTGTTTATTTTTGGATTTTTTTTATTATAAATATGTTCTCTGACATCTATTTAAAATAAAAATTTTAAAAAATTTTGACAATTATCGATTATATAAAATAATAATAATAATAATAAGCTTCAGCAAGATCATTGTTGATAAATGGACAAACAAACTTTTTTTTCATATTCACATCCTTTATTTCTTTTAAAATATTCCAAATTCCAACTCAGATTCGATCTCAAAAAAGTTTTTCAATTGAACCAGTAATGATCATACTCTTACAAAATCAATACAGATTAGACTATGTGAATGAACAAAATTTTCAATTTTTTTTAAAATAATTTATAAAAAATAAATTGATTATTATTATTTATTTATTTTTTACTGTACCGAGCTTAAGCTCCTTCAGAATAAAAATAAAATAAAATAAAGTTAAATCAAAAAAATAAAAAAATAAAAATAAAAATAAGAATAAATGTTAAAAGTATAAAATAAACTGAAATTTAAAAGAGATATATTGAAATATGATGAAGCGCGCCACAAGTGTTTACAAAGTTGAGACTTCAGGAAGACAAGACGAAAAAAGAAATAAAAGTTAGACGAACTAAGACAAAATTAGTGCTATAAAATTTCTGTAAAAAGGTCTCCTTTAAAATGTTAATTTTTTATTTCGATAATTATTATTCATTGTGCTCTTTGCTTTTCTTTTTCGTTTTTTTTATTATTTATTTATTATTATTTATTTATTTGTTTTTTGTAAGATAAAAGTAGAATAAGTTAAAATATAATATAAAAGACAGTTAAAATAGACTAATTGTAAGTAATGACAGGTGCAAAATGTTTAAGTATTGAACAGTGGAGGAAAGAAAGAAGAAATAGAAAGTTAGCAATTACACAATGGAGTCGAATATTCGACATATCTTGATTCAAAACCGGCTTTATATTCATCAACCAGCTTGACAACCAATTGAGCAGAATGACGCAGTTCTCCCGCTACATATATTTCGCTCAATTCAAAAAGTCGATTCGAGACAGTTAAGGGTTTAAGTTTAATAAGGGACTCATGATGATAAGCTGAAATATGATACCTTCTCCAATATAATGCACCAAGAGACCTTCAATAAACTTAATCTACTAGCAGTTTCAAATCGACTTTTTGAGTTGAGTAAGAGATATGTCAAGGCTGGACTGAGTCATTCTGTTCCACTGGTCGTCAGACTGGTGGAAGAATATAGAGAAGGTTTCGAATCAAGACATATCGAACATCCAACTCCAATGTGTATTTTTTTTTCCTTATTCACTCCTTGTGGAGCATAGGGTCATTACTTTTGATTTCCACTCAAGTCGTACTCCTTTGAGTTTCTTTCTGCTTTCGTGATTTCTTTTCCATTGTACAATTTCTTCTTTTTTTTCCTGAACTATCAAATATTTAAACATGTCTAACCTCTAGCTATTTCAACATATCGTTTTGAAGTTTCTTTTTATTACTTAGACTTATTTCTCATTTTTTTTATATTTTTATTTTTTTTTTTATCTTATTTAACTTTATTTTAATTAATTTTTTTTTATACATTTTTATTCTGAAGGAGCATTAGCTCGGTACAGATAAACAAATAAATAAATAAATATTAATTTTAGATAATTTCCATTATTTGTGTGAAAGAATCTTTTTAATATTTAGCCCATCTTGTATACGACAACTTGGTCGAGTACGTGTTTCCTTTATTTACCAATACACGTAACGTACTCCAAATGTACGTAGTTATCAAGTATTTAAACATAAAGTTATCTGAAACAAAAATAATTTTCGAGTTTCTGAGAAACACAAATTTTAAACTTTTTTAAATAAACGCTTTCACCAAGTTCTTAAAGAGATTTTACATCTATTAAAATTTATGAACTAACTAAAACAAATTAATGAATAAAAAAATGATACACTTGCTTCTTTTTAAAAAAAGATAAGGACGTTTTTAACTTAATTAGCTTTATTGAAAACATATTAGAATATTTTTTATACCAACATGCTTTTTTTCTAAGAGACATTTCTTAGTTAATTTGAAGCAGATAGGTTTAAACCTATTAAAAAACAAAGAGATTAGAATATACTGGTCTAAACAAATATATCAGAAGAATACCTGACAGAGAGTGGACAAGCTGTCTAAAATGGGACTGTGAGGGAGCTGGAATCGTCTGGACAAAATGAGTACATGAGTCAAGGAATCGGAAGACATAGTGCATCAAAATCTCTTCCCTAACCTCAAACAGATTACAATAAAGGATCCCTTTTTATTATTATTTTTATTTTGAATTTTTGGCAAAATTCTTAATTTTATAATTTAGAATGTTCCATATAAATGTTGTTATTCCCAGCGTTAGTGAAGAATTTTCTACCATTATTAATAAAGTAAGTGATATTGGATAAATTTAAAGAGAAATGACAGTGACAAGATTTATTATAATTTGACATAATCGAAAAAATAATCGATATTATAAAAACCACTATTGATAAGTAGATTATTTTGACAAATTAATCATGAAGCTTTTTTAATCAAGAATACTTGTATTATCTTAAAGATATATTGCTCGATCTGTAATATCAAATAAAAAATTGCTGATTCCATAAGTATTCTTTTTGGTAAGTGTCACAAATTGAATTAAATTCAATCTGAGGGAAAACTTGGCATCGTTTAATAATCAAAAATGACAAATAAAAATATTTAAGAAATAAATTTATTTTCAAGCGGAAAATTTAATCAAGGATTATTTATTTAATTTTAATACTTACTAATCTTTCAGAATCTTTTTATAAAAAAAAGTTAAAAAAAATAAATTTAAAATTTGTTGAAAACATTATTTTCTTAAAAATGACAGAATAACTATTTTGATTTAAGATTTGATAAATGCTTTAAGTTCTTAGACCCAGTAAAAGGTAAAATTAAACTCTAAATTAAAAAAAAATTAAAATTTTTATTTTGTTTTCTTTTTGTATGCTTTAAAATAAAAATCGATGAATAATCCAGCAATTACCAGCGTATAAAAAGAGTAAAAAGTGCTAAACGATTTGGAATATTTACAATCTAATTGTAACATATTTACCAACGAATGCACTATTATTGATAAAAATTGAATCTTAATAAAATTAAGTTAAGAATTAATTACAATAATTAATTTTAAGTTAATTTACGAGTTGAATTTGAGTGATGTATTTCTTCCACCACAAATACTTTTGAACTTTAGGGCCCAGAGCTGATAAGCCGTAGTAGCCATACATTATTGTATGTACTAGAGAATTAACCATACAACCAAAAAAGCCTTTAAATAAGAACTATTTAATATTTATTTTTTAAAGAAAAAACCCACTTTGGCCTCCTCCGAAATATTTTGTGCATACCCATGCAATCGGAAAAATGGTAAAATGATGAAAGACGTGCAACAATGTGATCTGGTTATCTTTTTTTCTAAGCGCAAAAACAATCTTTTAAAAAAATGTTAATATTTTTTTAATTTAATCGTTTGAATTCATACAGTGTCGATAAAGTCGACCAACTTTGACAGATAAAACAACCATGTAGCTGTTAGCATCTTGAAAATTTATCGAATAAATTGTTCAAATTATTTTAATTTTTAAATTTACTCGAACAGCAAGTGGATTGTTAGAGTAGTCGACCTCTTGACATGTCAAACTGTATCGCTGCAAAATGGCTACACTAATAAACTAATCAAAATTTTAAAATTGTCTTAATTTTTTTTATTTATAGCTTACTTCTTTGAACATGTAGAAAGTGCCCACAACCTGGCAAAAATTGTAAAAGAGTAAAAAATTTTTCATTTCGTAGGGTTTTCTGTTCTTCATGAATTTTTTGATGCCGAATATGAGTGCAAGATAAAGGATGCAAAAAATGGCTGTGGGTACAAAACTGTCCATGAATAGCCATCCTTTGACTCTCGGATCGCCAAGGCTTAATAAGTTTTCGTAAAGTTTTTGTATCATTTTATATCATCATATCACAAAGAAAAATATTCTAGAGCAATCTTAAATCTAAAAAAATTAAATCGTATGATTCTAAATCGTACCATTTTAAATTAAACAAAATAAAAGTTTAAAGTGGCATGATTCAAAATATCTCGAGAAATTAGTAATTTTTGCAAGGCTTAAATTTTTGTCTACGTTGCCAAACACAATCTAATCTAAAATAATTTGTTTCATGCCACAAGCACATATTATTAGAAAAAATGCAATTATATTTTGCTCTTTTTTAAATTTTTTTGAATTGGTTTTGATCTGTTCAAAATAACCTCTTTGTTTTAAATAGAAAAATCACTTTTAATCACCTAGGTGAATTCAAATGCTAGAAAATTTTTAACATAATATATTTAAAAGCAGTTTTATTGATTTATTTTGATTATTTATAACAATTTATAAAAATAAAAATTACTACTTTATAGTTAAATTTGATACATAACATTGATTAATTAATAAAATTTATTAAAAATATAATTTTAATAGTTAATATCGTTATTTAAATTGAAAAAAAATACACTTGTAGCCAAAGGAAATAATGATAGACTAAAAAAAATTTATTATGCGATATTAATTGATAGAAATAAATTAATCAGCGGATTCCGCTTTATAGCGAATTAATTCCGAGTCTTGAACCATTCCTGGTTGAACGGCGCCTGACTGTGGTGAATTGTACGAGCGTACAGTTGCTTTCATTTGAGAAACCATTTGGTGTAAAAAACTCTGATTGCCGAACAATTTTGAAGACAAAATCGGAGTATTCATGTTATAATTGGTCATTTTAACTTGACTATTTGCTTGTTTTTGACTTTCACTCAGCTCATTTGGCAAATCCACCAAACTTGAATCATCTATTACCTCTTTATACTGGAAGTAATAGGCTGTCCATAATTGTAAGCTTGACATTGAAGTAGAACACTCGACTACACCGTCGAATTCAATGTACGAACTATTTTTGAATTCATTCTTATAACTGTTTATGTAAGACCATAGCGATACTGTTTTATTCCGTACATCCTTAAAAATAATAGCAGAATTCAAAAATAAATTCCACATTGATTCAGACTTCGTCAAATCAAGTTTGACTTGGGAAAAAAATTTAAAAGTCATAGTTACTTTGACTTTTTGAGGATATTCATAAGTTTCATAATTAATTTTGAATGAAAGTTACGGATGCTAAATAGATTTAACTTTGGTGGCTTTAAATTTTTGCAGAGTAATAAATAATATTATTTTTGGATATTTTATTATTAAATAGTCATCCCTTGAAAATTTAATTAGTGTCTGATTCCTAACTTCGTTTTAATTAAAGACAATAAATAATTTTTAATTTTGAAGTTTCTGTCATATTTTTTTAATTTCATTTATTTTTTATTGCTTATTTTGTTTTTTTTTATATTTTAATAAAATAAATTTTTTTTAATTTTTTTTATCAATTTTGTAGCATCATAATATTTGAGATTAATTTCACACGATATTTTTGATGGAGGTTTAAAAAATTAGTAAAAAAATGTTTGGTTCTGATAAGCAATGTTTCCAAATAAATATTATGATTTAAATTACCATAATTTAATTGTTACTAAAATTAAATTAAGATAATTTTTAGCTTGAAAAAAATTTATGAAGAACCACCGAGTGAGAATATAAATGTAATTAAAAGAAATCTAGTGCATACGATAAACAGAAATAAATCTTCAATTCACCACAATAATAAATCATCAAGGATTGTATGTTTCAGAACAAAATTTAATTTTTTTTGCAATTTGAAGAATTAGATTCAGATTTTAAATTAATACTTTTTTTTTGTTTTTATTCTAAAATTCACTATACTAAGCTTGTAAAATAATGAATGCTCAATTAAGCTTTATTCATTGCTTTAATTTTTATATTAGTAATTAAAACCCAAATTTTGCTCAGCAAGTAGTTGGCTTTTAAAAAATTTGTCGTTCAAAATCTGGTTAAACCAAACTCGGTCCACCGATTATGGAAGGCTAAATTGAAAGAATTATTTTGGAAAAAAATTAAAAGAAATTTAATTGAAAAATATTGAAATTTGAAAAAGTGTTTAATAAAAATTAAAAAAATAATCCTTTTTTACTCGTTTTGAAATTTTGAAATTTGATCATAAATTTTACTTTGCTTTTTTTTTCTCATTTCGTGGTTTGTGTTCTGAAAAATTAATTAATCTATTTTTTTCATTAAAAATTGATAAATCTAAATACTTGGATTGTAATTGAATTTTTCATTAAACAAGAATGTATTATTATTTTGAATATTAACAAAAAAAAAGCAGAATTAAATAAGAAAATATATGTTTTATTATTTTGGAGATTTTTCTATTTTCCTTTGTTTTTCCTTTGACTTTTACTTAAATGCTAATTAAGATTAGATGCAGTTTCAAAACTTTTTTTACACTGATCACTTGGGCTTTTTGAAGTTGATTTCAATTCACTCATTACAATTCAGGAAAACTAAAATAACTTTTTAAATTAAAATGATAAAATGATTCTGCAAAATGTTACATTGTGTAACAATTTTGTTACACTGAAAATGGATATCCTACAAAATGTCTGCAAAGTGACTTTTAGCTTTTTATCATTGGGTGCATTTTTCAGAAGGATGCAGAAGACTTTTTGCATTTTTGCAGAACATGGTTTTAGGTGTAACAAAATTGTTCCACAATGTAACATTTTGCAGAATTATTTTATCATTTTCATTTAAAAAGTTATTTAAGTTTTCCTGAATTGAAATCAACTTCACTAAGCCGATCATTTGTTAATGCACCAAAATTAATTAATTAATGGCCATATATTCAATTATTCAAATTTTTGTATTTTCTTACTTATCTTCTTTCATTTTTACCAATTTTTTAATCATATTTATCATTTGACTTAAAGGAAGAACTTATTTCGATTAATAAGTGCCTAGGTTCAGCTCTGATTTTATTTTAGATAAAAAATACAGATAAATTTTTAAGTTAGTATCAAAGTTCGTTCCAATTATTTTTCTAAACCAATTTTACCAAAATTGAGTAAATTTAGGGAAAATCCGGAAATTTTTTTGAAATCACCAAAGTGAAAAAAATCAAGTTTACTAGTTTACTAAAAGTCGAAAAAAGTCGAAAAGACTGATTTTACTTTGGCTTTTAAACTTTATTTTAAGTCAAAAAATGCATGAGCAAGACACTTCGTGTCATTTAAGTTGCTTCGCTCACTCTGATTAAAAGTCAAAATGTTAAAGGCTTAACTAAAAAAATTTCATACAAATTAATAAAAATTATTTTTAAAAATGAAATTTCAAAATTCAAATATGAAAAGGATTATTTTGGAAAAAAATAAAAATAAATGAAATAATTAATTTTAAAAAAAATTGAGTTTATCAGGTAAATTTAATTTTTTTCAATTTAAACATTTTATCTAAAATTACCGGACTAGCACTAAATTCAATCAGATTCTAGTAAATAAGTGAAAATTTTAGCTTCAATCAATTTTAAAAACCACTAATGTATTTTTTAGGGATCCTCTAAAAAATTTCTTATCACATAAAATTTTGATCTAAGGTTCATCAATTGTGCCTAATCAGCATCAACAAAAAATACACCACAAAAATAAAAATTTAAAAAATTTTTTTTTTGCTGAAAATAGTTAAGAGATCCAAATATATAAAAACAAAATGCTTACGTATTTGTCTCTTTCGAATTCATTGTTGTGCAAGAATGTTCCAAATTGGCACGTATACATATTATTTACAATTGTGATTAAAAATTTTTCATTAAATTCAAAAACTTTGCTATTCTGCTGCATCAATTGCCATACGCAATCAATAAATTGTAAAAATATGGGCGATCTATCCTGATTAGTATGATCACTAGACCCATGTCCCATTCGAACTCCAAACCTGTGACCAAAGCTCAGCCACTCTTTTTCGATAAGAACCTCAAAGCCTCTAAGTGTTCTGTAATATTTGTCCATCATTAGCATTGACAGCGAGGTCAGCTGAGCAGTTCGGTCCCATCCGTCCGAACAATGAACCAGTACACTAGAGCTGTACGAATTGATATACTTGACCACTTTTAAAGCGCCGTTTAGAACGGAGCGGATGTGATTGAGCCATTTTGAATTTTCTAAATTTAGTAGAAAATTTTTGTCTTCATCTGTCTCTAGTCTGCTGCTGGCTTGGCTTTGGGCTTGACCAGAAGCATTGGATGAGAGTGTGTTGGAGGATAGAATTGAAGGCTGGTTTGACGCGTATTGGTTCACACTTGGCAAAGACATGTCGAATATTTTTCTGAGGCTTTCGCGCATCACGTGAATGTTGTGAATGTTTAGGAAATTGATCTCGCAGTCTTTATAGTTGTCTTCGGATTCGTGGCCACCGCCTGTTGTTCTATTTGCATAAGCGTTTACAACTGGACGAGCATCCATTATGTACAATTTATCCAAAGAGTTAATGGTGTTGAGTTTGAAAATTTTGAACAAGTAATTTTCGTCTCTTTCGCTTCTTTTTTGGGTAATTCCGCATAGAGGCTGACTACTGCGTAGCAAAGCGACGTGGTTCTTGCGGTTATCGAATTTTAGCCAGCTGAGAACTGGAATTCTGTGTTTAGATCTAAATTCGGCAATTTGTTTAAGCTCTTCGTCTTTGACACTAGCTGGCACTATCATTAGCTTAGGATATGTGTCGCAAAGCTTAAAATCCTGGTTTACTGAAGAAAAACGCCAATCGCTGGTTTTGGTGGTTATTCCGATGCGTTCGTATTCTTTTTTGCAGTCGTACACAAACCAGCCTGTTTCGTCTGGAAATCGTTGTTTATAGCAAAATGCAAAAAAGTTCTCAAAAAATGAAAATTATTAATTTAAAATTTAAAAATTTTTTATTTGATTTATTGAAAATTAATTTTAAAATTTTTTTAGTCAATTAAACTATAATAAAATTATTAATTTTTATTTGACTTATTATAATCAATTTATCAAAAGTTCTGAACACCACCAATTTTAATTAAACACAGAGTTGTTTTTAAGTCACAAGTCTTAAGTCAAGTCAAGTCAATGAGTTATATTTTTGTGACTTAGACTTGAAAACTGTGACTTATAAACAAGTCTGATTTGAACAAGAGATATTTGGGCTTTGGAGGCCCTGGTCAAAAAGTACTGTAGTACTGCTCTGTGCGAACCTTGCCTCAAAATTTTAATTATTTAATCAAATTTGCCTTTTTATGCTGAAAAATTGGCTTTTATTCTTAGACTTTAAAAAAAAAAAAAAATTTTAGTCAAGTCATAACTTTGACTTAAATTTTTGTGACTTAGACTTAAAACTGAGACTTAAAAACAAGTCTGATTAAACATAATGAAAATACAGAGTTGTTTAAAAGTCACAAGTCTTAAGTCATCAGCGGCGTAGCCAGGGAGGAGCTGAGTGGTTCTCAAGCCTCCTATCCAAAAATTAAAAAGGGCTTAGCCCATCTTTAAAAAGTTAGGCATTTTAATAAAAGTTATTTGATTTAATAAATAGGTAATTAATTCACGTAAAAACTCTTCAGTATCTTCATAAATAACATTAAGTTTTGAAAAATTACAAAAGGAAAAAAAAATTTTTAAATTCATCTATTCAAAAACGTACTTTAGTATCTTAAATATGGTTGGGTTCAAAGTCTCAAAATTCGGATTTGATCGGATTTAAAAGCTTCCAAATAAAAATTTAAATTTCGCTTGGGAAATTTTTTTCAAATCTTAACTATTGTAACCAATATCAAAAAAAATCGAATTCAACATTTTTTTTAATAATTTACATGCATAATTCGAATTGAAGATTTTGTTTCGAAAAAAAACTGAATAAAAATCTCAAAAAAAAATAAAATTATTTTTTTGAATTTAAATTAACAAAAAAATTGAATTTTTACAAAGTATTAAAAGCATTTTGCTTTTAAAAGAGTTAAATTTTCGGGGTTGTGAAGTTCGTTTCAATACGATCTTTTCAATTCAGAAAAACTTGAATAACTTTTTTACTAAAATAGATAATTTAGTTCTGTAAAATGCTTAATGTTTAAGCAACTTTGCTTAATCCGAAAATAAATATTTTTTTATTAATTCTAAGCTAAGGCCGATCGCCGACCACTTGCTCAGTGACCCGTCAAATAAGGGGCACTGTGTTTAGTATAAAAAAAAAAATAAATCCAAAATTGAGTATAAAAGGTACCAAAAAAAAGTTAAAAAGTGTCATAGTTTCTATTTACAATTTTAGGTATTCAATGATAAAATAAAATTAATCTACGTAAAAAAAAAAAAAAAATGTCTAATATAAAATAATCCGAAAATATATGTCTGCAAAAACTCTGCAATGTAATTGCACAGTTGATTAGAATACTTTTTAATGGCGTGCAAAATTTTTCAAATCAATGTTCATACTTAATTAGTTCTCTTATTTTTTGGTTTGGTTTTAGTGTGACAAAAAAGATCAATTAAAAATTTGAATACGTCAAATAAATTTTAAAATGATAATTACCAAATTATTACTAAGAGGGAATGCATATTTATGTAACAGATCATAAATAACTTTTCTGGACTTATCTTGTTTGTTTCGGGCACTAATGGCAAAAATAAGCTTTCGACCATTCTAAAAAAATAATCTTAACCATGCGGCATTTTTTTGAATTTAAACTCACTTTGCAGTAGATAAAAATTCCATAGAAATTGTTCTGCTTTGAACTAAGATGCCCAATTTTTTCTATTCTATGCACAAGACCAAGTGGTAAGTCAATTACCAAGTAATGACTGGTTCCCCTAAGAACATTATTAAAATGCTCCTTAAAAAAAATAATTATTCTAAAATTAACAAATTGAATTATTTACATCGCTTCTGAAATAAAGTCTAAAATTCGTCAAACACAACTTTCCACTAACTCCTCTATTGTCAGGTAGCACGAATACAATGTCCGTACTGGTAACATTTGAGAATTCACAGGTGCTGATTATTTTTTCTCCTTCGATCAGCTTTGGGATGATATTTGCCGATTGTTTGGTCTTGGACACTGAACTGGTGATAATCTGAGAAGGTTGTAAAATGGGCGCATTCTCAGCTTCTTTGTGAGCATCACCCGAGCCAGTACTGCTAATCTTAATTAAAAAAAAATTAACTAAATTGGTGGTATGCTTTTGTTTAAAGTTTACAGATAAATTTCTAAATTGATCAAGATCCGAATTTTGATGTGTGTTCAGAGAAGGAATAGAACCTAGCTTGGCAGTTCCAAGAGCTTTTTTGGCTGCCATGTCAGCTGCGTTTTCCAGCGAACTTTTATCACTGGTTATGTTCAACACTTTTGTTTGCTGTAAATTCTGTGCGTTTATTCTGTTATTCAGATTTGTCTTCAAGTGAGTCCGAGTGGGTGCTTTGGGAACATCATCGTTCATGTCGTTTTGATTCATCTAATTATGAATATCTTAGAAAAGTGGTGCAATGAATTGCAAATGAATCACGAAATAAGATAGCTAAAAAAGAATGAAAAAAATCTGATTTTATCGTCAGAATAATTAATAAATTATAATTATTTATTGGTAAGTAATTTTATAATGAGGTTTGAAATTGTTGAAATATGCGAAGAAAAAAAAAGACAATTTTTTTATGACTCTATCATTTGAATTTATTTATTTATTGATTATTCGAACTTGTGGGAAAAATATTACAAATGTTTTTTTTTAACGTCAAGACATTTAAATTATCAGTGAAATGTTACTTAATTTAATTTAAGAAAACAGTTCAAATAAACAAACCAAATGGTTTTAAGTTTGAATTGGAAAAAAATTAAAATTCATAAATTTCAAAAAATTAATTGCAATAAAAGTGTATAGCTTTTGCGTGCAAATAAAAATAAAGTTTAGGCCTAGGAAAAATAAAAGATAAGGATTTAAAAACTTCAACTTTTCAATTCAGTAAAAATTGAACAAAAATATTTTTATTTATTTTTTTAATTATTATTAAAAATAAAAAAGTTCGCAAAAAATGGCAACATAGAGCTACATGCTTTCTTGCACCTTTTTTGCCTAAATTAAAATCTTTAATTTCTTTTTCTAATCAATCAAATAGAAAATCAAATAAAATTTATTGATGATTTATTTTTTGTCTTTTTGAACCATGAGAAAATTTATATCAGGTTAAAGAAGTGCAACACAGCATGTTGATCTATGTTGCAATTTTTTTGAGAATTCAATTTATCTTTCGTTTTAATTTTCAAAAGGAAAAATATTTTTTTTCATTTTTTAATGAATTTTATAAGGTGGCCTGATATGTTAACTGAATGGAAAGATTTAAAGAGATTTGACTTTTAATGGATTCAAGAATATATTTAAACAGGATCAAATGTAAATTTCAAATAAAAAAAAATTTTAAAATTTAGATTAAAAAAGGTCTTTTTTTTCAATTTATTAATAAAATTTGACCAAACTTTATAAAACATAATTGTTTTTAAGCTTTAAATAAATTAAAATTTAATTTTTCACTTAAAAAAAATTTTTCTTATATTAAAATTTTGTTTAAAACTAAAGAATAGATTAAAATAATCAGTCGATTTAAAAATCGATAAAAAGAAATTTTTAAGTTAATAGATCATTGAATCGATTATTGAAAACCGATTGCCAACATTAATGAATTTTTATCTGAAATAAAAATCAAATATTAATCAACATTTTGAAATTTTACAATTCAAAATCAATTTGCTTTTTTGTAGTGAAACTTCTTTGGTTATGTTTTTGGGATAGCTGAGTAGTCAAAATATATACATGCCTTAATTGGAAAATGATCGCTGGTCATATCTTGACTATTTAGAACGCTAAAATCAGTGATTTTATCAATTAATGATGATGAAACTAAGAACATATCAAATATTTCAATGGATTATTTGAAATAATCCTTATTGAATATGTTAAAGGTTGGACACTTATTATTGATTACTGTAAAATAAAGCACATAATTAATGCTTTCTAAAACGATTCCATTGTAGTTTTCTCCTTTGCAAGCTATTTGTCTTGTTTTGGTGTTTAAGTCACCCCGAGAACGTAATTTTTACAATTCCTATTTATCTTTTCAAATATATTAAAATTTAGAAGTTTATTAGGTGGATTATATAAACTGAAAATATATAATTGATCTTTTCCCGGATTTATTTTGATACAAAGTAATTCAGAAGAAAATTCATCATACTAAAAGTCTTGGACAAACTCTAATTCTTCCTTTACTAAAATTGATCCATGAGGAGTTGGAGAGTATTTAGACTAAGCAGTTAAAACGCACAATTTACTTAAAATTAGAAGATATTTAAGAATTAATCTTGAAGGTGTGAAAAAAGATTGTTATAATTGTTTAATCTTTAGGATTATCCGAATTTCTAAACTTTTGAACCGAATTTTATTTTTTACTTTTTATAGGAATTTTTTTTATTATAAATATTTACAAATTAATTATATTTTTATGTCAAGGGTGATATATCAATTTGTATGGAAAATAAAATTCTAAAAATTAATGTTTTTAATTTTCTCAATTTTTCGTCAAATTCAATAAATAAACAATATTAGATAAATTAAATAATTTATTTCTAAATTTTTACTGTATAAAATAGAGCTAGAATTCAGAAAAGTAAAATCACAGATTTGTCCAGAATTTAAAAAAAATTTGGGACTGCATGCGATTCAAGTGAAAAAATATGTTATTTTTGGCTTTTTTTCAAATAAAAATATAAACCAGAGTTAAAGTAGAGAAAATTTCATTCTCTTTGAGAATATATAAAAAAATATTTCAATTTTATCATTGAATATCATTTTTTATCATAAAATTAAAAATATAGATAGCACTGAAGTTTAAAATTTCTGAAACTTTATCCAAAATTATTTTTAACCACTTTTTCTCATGACCAGTGGTAGTCGTAAATTGTTGGTATAAAAAGTTGGTATGATCAAAGATAATGCGGTGGCTTAGACATGTACTTAGAATGAAAGAAACGTGGATACCAATTAACAATCAAGAAGGAGCTCGGTCAAATGGAAACGACATGAGGAGAAGCTAGGGTAAAGGTGAAAGATCGACTTGAGTGTAAATCAAAAGAAATTACTCCACAGGGTGTGAATAAGGAAAAAAAATAAGCAAAGATAGTAATAGTAGACATTTTGGATTTTTTTACTAAAATCTTTGATAACTTATAAGTAATTTATAAAGTAGATAGAATAATAAAGTTTTTTTTTAGTTTATACATCATAAATTATTTTTAACAACAAAAAATAAAATTTTATTCATGATTTCATCATTTAAAAAAATATACAATTAAAAAATATTTTAATCCAAATTAGTTGTTCCCAACCGATTTCCAACTTTGGAATAAAATTCTTTTACATTTACAACATTGCTAGAATTTCGCCTAGATCTATCCTCATAACTGTCAGTTTTTTCGCTCACATATTTGCACAATCTTTGGCCAGTAGTGAAGCTCTTAAGCTGCATACATTCTTCATTGCAGTTTGAAATACACGAACAATCATCCATGTTGGGATTCAATATGATTCCATTGACTGAAAGACGCCTCTGTCTATTCAGAGGAACCTCTGCCTCGTCAACTTGTTTAGCTCTCTTCTTTCTCAATCCTGGTACCAGCATCTTTCTTAAAAATGATCCAACACTTTGACTCTTGGTTAATTTTTTGTTTATATTCATTAGATAGGTATCGTTGGACTTAAGGCATAGAATTAGCAAAATAATGGCATTCAAGGATGAATTAGACAAATTAGCAATTGAACTTAGCAAACTCAAGGGTCTTAGAAAATTGACTTTTGATTCTTCAATGACATTTTTTAATATTACCATGACAAAGTTTGGAACAAAGCACACACAAAATACTACCAATAAATAAATTAAAATTCTTAGTCTTTTTATTGTCAATTGACTTATTTTGATTTGCCTTTCTAGAAAATCAGCCTTGAATGTTTGCTCGCCAGAATTGACAGTGTACAGGCTCATTCGATTGTCTTCTTCATCTAATTTTTTCAGCTCTCTGTAGAGCGATATTGAATAGGAAAAAGCAATTAGAATTACGAATGATACCAGAAAAAACCACACGATATTGATGACCAAAGAGCGTGTGGTCGACTCGGATTCGCCTAGGTCGCATCTCCAAGTGGGCGATGCTGAGTCAGCGACTCCAACAAGCATTAGAGAAGAAATTATAATCAAACTTGATGTCCATATCAGGAATATGCCGAAAAGGACACAACAATAGTTGGAGGTGTCGCTTGAATTAAATTTTAGATCATAGAATCGACATGTTTCGCTTATCAAAATGGTAAGTATGTTGACTATAGTGACCATGGACAAGATGGAATAGAACGATGCCATATGTGTGCAGTATTCATTGTAAAACAAGTCCATTGTGACAGAAAAAGAGTGGTTTTGGAACTCATGAGCTTCTGGGTGGCTTTGTTGGTTTAGAATGCGATTGGCAAACAGAATGGCGTACACGATCCGAAAGAGGTCCACTACACTTTGATGAAAGACAAACGCGTAGGTCACATAATTGTTGTATATTTCAAAATTATGAGTTTTAGGCGAAAAACTGTTTGAGTTGGACACTCGGCCGAATATACGTGAAAAATTATTTTTTATAAATTTTTTATTTTCATTTTTAAGTATAACTCGTTTAGCTTGTTGGTATACTAAAATTATAAGCACTAGACTGTGAACAAACAGGCCTACAAAAGAGAGTAAGAACGTTATTATAGAATATGTTTTCAATTCGGCATTACTAAAACCAATGGTGTACAATGCGTAGTTGGATAGCTTGGTGGTTGTGGGCGACTGATAATTGGTAGACAAATGATCAAGTTGACCGATTAGAGGGGACTGTATTACATCGAATTTAATTACGTATTGTGGATCCATTATTATTTAAATAAATTTTTTTTCATAGTTTTGCAATCTAGTTTAAAAATTTAATTCTTGTTTTTTAAAAATATTTTAAATTAAAAAAAAATCATTTAATTTGTACATTGGAAAAAAATTTAATTTTTTTTTAAATTTTTTAATTATCTCTGTAAATTGTTCAGGATCACTCATGGATTTCGTTCTTCAATTGATTTTTATTAGTGAGTTATTAAACCTGACTTTTTTTAATTTTTTAAAATTCCAAAAAATCATGTTTTTCTTTATTTTGTTCATCATGTTTGTAGTGAATAATTTTAAAAAGTTCTTCTATCATACAGTATGGATTTTAGTTAGAAATAGAAAATAACTTTATCAAACTCACTTTGAGTTTTAGAAGAAATGATGAAAAAATTAAAAAATTAAGAATCGCAAGAGAAATAAAAATGAGATAGATATGTATCGTAAAACTACTGCAATTAGAAGTTTCAAAACAGAAAACTTCGGAAAGAGCCAAGCAAATTTCGGTTAAAAATCTGAAAATTCAAGAATAAAAGGGATCAAAGTATTCAAAAAAAGAAAATAATTTAAATAGTTTTTAAAAGTTAAATTAGTGAATCTTTAAAATTGGTTTTTAATGTGTATTGTGAAAAATTAGATAAATTATACTGAATTGAAGAATTTTAATTTGTATTTTTTAGCAAATTATTTTTTT
Source organism: Brachionus paranguensis (assembly GCA_016802215.1). Taxonomy (NCBI): domain Eukaryota; kingdom Metazoa; phylum Rotifera; class Eurotatoria; order Ploima; family Brachionidae; genus Brachionus; species Brachionus paranguensis. The sequence goes on from JAESIX010000004.1 coordinate 1,162,779, forward strand.
TCGTTAAAAACACCAAATCTATATTCAAAATTATTAAAAAAATTGTAAATCTAAAAATAGCAATAGCTTTAAAATTTTTAATTTTTAAACAAAATAAATTACATAAGAAAATTTTAAGTTAACATTTTATATAAATGGGAAAAAGTTGCCTCATTAAAACAAAATATTGTAATTTTAGCTGAAACTTTAACAAAAAAACATTTTTTTATTTATTCAAGTTTTATTAAAATTCCTAATGTATATTTGATAAATTTTAATCCAATAAAGCATAGCATACAATTTTACAGTTTTATTTTGTTAGAAATAAATGTTTTAAAAAAAGTTTCTTTTAATCAAAACCAAAATAATTTGAGTATTTAGCGAAAATGATCATTACAAATAACTTTATTTTATTAAAAAAATAAATAAAAATTCTACATAAAACAAATATCGATCACTAAATGGATATTTTTTCGTTCATTTTGTTAAAACAAATCTAAAATTTAAATTTGGTCAATAAGTTGCGTTAATAGTATCATTAATCTAAAATGGATCCTTTAATTTAATTAATATTTATTTAGTAAACACCGCGAGGGTGATGTAATGAAGAAAAAAATAAAAAAAAAGAAAAAGTAAAGTTTTTTCTTTCCATCAAAATTTAAAAATTAAAAAAGAGTGTTTTCATAATTGTGTTAGCCACTCATAATTGTATCTAGCTGAATTAGACGAATTACTAGAAATGATTTTTCAAATTCGATTGTTAAAGACAAGTTTAATGACAATTTGTTAAATTTAATTTTTTTTTTTTGCGTTTTTACTTAGAAAGCCTTCGTTAAAAGTTGTAGGATTTTTTCTTGTTTTTCTTTGGTCATTGATCCAGAAATACAAAACTTTATTGACTCACTTATTCCATCTTTCTTACATTTTCGATTATTTAAGACTTTGATTTTATCGTTTTTTTTTCTTTCGAGATCTTCTAACTTTTTTATGCTTTCATTTTCACTTCCTAGTATTTCATATAATTCACTGAGGACCGATTTAATATCATACGATTTTTAATGTTTCTCTAATCCAACTCCATTGGTTTCAGATTTTGGAGCAAAATTTATTCTTAAAAATACATTATTAAAAATTTTAGCTATTCTAGATAATAAAAACGAAATCTGAATGAAAATAAGATTTTTTTTTCTTTATTTTACTATAGCGGAATAAATATTTTCCCAATATTAAAATTTATTATTATTTTTTTAATTATTATTTATTTATTAATAATTAAATTTATTATATATATATATTTATTTTTATTAACTAGTGATTTTTATCGCTATTATTATTATTATTATATATAACAATAAAATGTAATACTAAACATACTTTTTTTTAATAAAATACGAATTAACACAAAAAACTATTGAACCAAATTAAATCAAAAATAAAAAAATTCTATAATTCAATCTAAAATTTGGACTTAAATCAAACTACAGCAGAGATTTGCGGACCAAGACCAGATATGGTCTCACTATGGTAGCTGTCTGTTTAATACACTGTAAATTTTTTTTTCATAATTAGAGTTTTGTGAAATTCAGTACAAAAAACAGTATAAAATGATAAAAATTGAATAGATTTTTTTCTATAAGTTCAAAACTAGTTCTTTAGTTGCATCAACTGTCAAAGTCTGCTAATGATGTGCAAAATCTCTGCAAATTGCACTACGTTAGAATATTTTGAAATCTAATTTCTGTTATATTTGCAGAGTTAAACACTCTTTGATTTTAACACTAGAAGCACCATCGAGTCAAAATGGCTCTTTTTTGATTTTTAATATCTTTAATTTAAATGATATGGATGTAATTTTTTTTTCAGAATAAAAAACGGGTAAATTTTGAAAAATTAATAAAAGACTATTTCAAAAGTCATTTTTTTTTGCAAAATCATTTATTCACTCCTAGAAGTACCAAAACGAGTCACTAGACTGGTTTTGGTTTTGGCATTTGAAACCAAGATGAGCACATTTCAAAAAAGCATAAGTTATAGTTTGCGTATTTTCCATGAAAGAAGTAGAATGGGTTCAACAGGAAATGAATTCAAAAAAAGGTAAAATTTTTGCTAGATACTTTAATTTAGCTAATTTTTTATTTTCCCTCAATTAAAATTAAGTTTTGAATAGATTTATCCATATAATATTTTTTTATAATAAAAACGAGTCAAATGACTCGCTTTGGTACTTAATATTATATAGAATTTCGATTTAATAAAAAAAAATCTTCATGTAACAAAAAACATATTGCTAGATTTAAAATCATTAGACCTTAAATTATCAGATTAAATTATTTATTTTTCTCTGAAAACTATAAAAAGCGAGTTCCTATCATTTTAATTGCTCTATTTTATTACTTTAAATTAATGGTTAAATGGTCAGATAGAAATCGGAAAAGATTAACCTTGGATAATACAAAATAAAAAAGAGTAAACTAAAATTTAGTGCGTTGCTTTGAAATTTTCTAACAGGGAAATTTGCGTCAGATATTTTATGATTAGTTGTTCGGAAATCTTATAAAAAAAAGTAGTTTTCCTTAATTATTTTATTAAATAAATGTCAGGAGAAAATTTCCTTTGTTTTTTGAAATTTTTATTTTTGAATTTTTTTATTTCAATTTTCTTAGACTGAAAGAGCTTGACAACTACTAGGACATTTATTTTAAGAAAAAACATTTTTATTGGCAAGCAAAGTTGCTTATTTTGCAGCCATTTTTCATTACTTTCTTTTAACTTTTTATATTTTATTTTTCTAAGTTTAAAAGCGTCTTACAATAAAGTTATTGAAAGCTAGCTATGAATTCTAGCTAGTTTATCTAAATAAATTTTTCTTATCATAAAATTCAAAAATTTTTTTTGCCAAAAGAAGCAAAAAGTTTCATTAAATTTTGATATCAAGAAAAAACAAAATTCAAAATAAATGTTTGTGTTTAAAAAATAAATTCTTTTTCGAGTTAAATTTTTTTTAATTTAAGCGTTTAACATTTTTCACTTGATTAAGAAACTATAAAAATTGCTGAAATAAAATTTGTTGAACATGTTGCATTGAAATAACTAAATTTTAGCTTAAAATTTCACTTTTCTTTATAAAATGAATTTTTTTTAACCAATTCAATAATAAAAATTTAAAAATCTCTCATTTTTTCTATTTCTTTTGAAAAAAATATAGCTATGCTAATCAAATAGACGTAATCCTACTTGAAAAAAACTTAATATTTTAATATTAAATCAAAATTCAAGCTAACTAAAGAGAGTAAACATAAAAATTCGATTATTAAATCTAATATTTTTTATTTAGTCATAAAGTAATTTAAAAAAAAAAAATCATATTTATTAATTTAATCAAATGTATTTTTATTATTCTAGTTAATTAATTAGTAATTCTTTAATTAACTAACATACTAATAATATTTAAAAATCAAATGCACAAAAGAATAACTAATAGAAATTTTTTTTTTAAATTTTCAAAACTTTATAAATTTTATTGGAATCAAAAAATAAAGAAAGGATTTTTGTCTACAAAATTCACATTCAAAAATAAGAAAGATAAATTATATTACCAGTAACTCAAACAATTAAATAATTCAATAGTTAACAATTAAAATTAAAATAAGCATCTAAAATTTAAAATAATTTAAATAAATAGAATCATAAATAGAATCAACTGGTACTGTCCTATCAGAAGAATCCCAAACAGTGGGGAAAAGGAACCAGCTGGCTCTTTTCGTGGCATCAAACACAAGTTTTACAGGAAATTTGTGAGGAATTGTCCACCAAGAAATACCTTTTTCCCAAAAAGAGCCATCCTTTCTTGGAATGAATTACCTGACCAAGTTAAGAACGCGACTACTGTTAAGCAATTCAAGGTCTATTACGACAAATACAAAACAGACACCCGACCAGATAACCGGAGACGAAATATCTGCTTTAACTGGTTACCAGCTCCGCAAGCCATTGGCTCGCTGCAGATTAATTAATGATAATAAAAATTTCTATTTAGCCTTAAGCAATAAAAATTTATATTCATTTGATTCTAAAAAAAAGATAAAAACTTAGGAAAAAAATTTAAAAAAAAAACAAAATTCATACTCTTAAAACTTTTGAACCTTTGTTTTCTTTCGGATAGAGAAAGAACATAGAGATCTAATCAAAAAAAGCTTTCAAGCGATTTGAAATGAAGCTCCGGGTTGTCTACCACCTAAAGGAGTGCACAGAGGGTACTTAACCAATGCACTCTCAAAATACATCACAGAAGCACAAAAATATTAACGAATTCTAAAACCAGCTAGATAAATAAATGAGAATTGCCACAGGCATTCCGTATGATAAAAATACTACTTTTAAAGTTTGGGGTATTTTAGTTCGACATTAATAAAATTTTAAATTTCAATTATTGAAAATAACTTTAAAAAAATTACATTATTAATTACATTACTGAAACTTTAAAATTTAATTTTAAATTTTATTTTCTTAAATGAAAATTTAAACTTCAGCATCGAAAACTAAAAATAGAGTCATGACGCATTTTCAATAGACCACAATTTATTTTAAGGATCAAACCTTGTTAGAAGAGAATTGATAATTTGAATAAACATTTTTTCAGAATTTATTTATTCTCATGTTTTTTTCGACGTTTGATTAGATTTGCATATGCAGTGCTGTCGACGTATAAGAAGCCAATATTACATGGAATTCTGAGAGACAGCGTTCTTAAAACAAATGTCTAATCTTGTGAAACTTGGCAAAAAATTGAGTTTATCATGAAAAAAGCATGCTTTGTAAATTGAGCTAATCTTTTTTAGACAACAGTTGCTATCATGTAAGCGAGTTAGCTTAAAAATCAAACAAATCCTAGATAGATTAATTAAAACATTAACTTTAAAAAAATTTTAAATAGAAGACTGATTTTATCATTTTTAGTTTGCTATTTTTCTGAACTTAAATTTCATGATTAAATTTTGAATTTTGAGTTTACGATTTTTGAGGCTTATTTTAGCTGGATAAGGATTAAAAATCTTCCTTCAATTTAATCATTTTGTATTTTTAAAACATATACCAGTCTTAATTATTTTTTTGTTATATAATTCCTGTTCTTAAACTTATCTCAATTTGGTATCAAATTTTGAATTTAATTTTTTCAACAAAAATTGGCTATATGCGTAGTTAACTATTTTTTTTAATTTGCTGCAAAAACAATTAAAATCATGCAGCTAGAGATAATATTTATTTAAAAGAATAATTGCATGGAGTTTAAGATTATTAAATTTTTAACATTTTTCATATAAGTTAAAAAAAATTTTGTTAAAAAAATAATTCTTCTTATCGCTAACAGTGGCGCAGTTTAGTCTTCTGAGGGATCAATCTGGATTCTATTTGATTTTCGCAATCAAATGGTAATAATTAGCCAAATTTCAATAACTACTCTCTTGACCTAAGAATAAATTTTCTCATTTCACATGTTTCCCAAAAAAATGATGGTTCCAAATTAAGCATTAGAAATTTTTTAATTAAATAAAAGGTTCTTTTTTCGAAGAAAATGCCAAAAAATAAGTTCTTGATTTTTTTTAAGTTAAATTCATTTAAAATTTACAATAGAATCGAATTTTCAGTTAAAGCTATAATTGCTTCTTAAGGTTTTAGAGAATTAAAAATCTTGGAAAAAATTTTTCCTAAAAGAATTGAGAGATACCAGATAGATGCGATTTCTAATTATACGAAAATTTTTAAAATGAGCTCTTCAAAATTTTATTCTAAATTGTACACTAGACTAAATATTTTATGTCTTGATTTTTAAAATTAAACAAGAACAAAAATTCTATTTAGACACTTTTTTAAAAAAAATTTTCACATTCTAATGGTCTCCTTGAAAGTATTTGAAAATGATTATTTTTTTGGTAATTTTGTACTAGCTCTATTAGTAAAAATTCAAAGCAATTTTCTTCAAATAAATTATTTATTTAAAAATTCTCATTTTTTAAACAAAATAAAATTAATTCTAAGTAATTTGAGGATAACAATGAATTGTAATTAATTAAAAACAAATCACTATTCCGAAAGAAATATTCATTCATAGGTTAAATAAACAATATTCTATTTTGGCCATGAGCATTTTTTTTTAAGATTTAAATTCCGAAAATCGCTTATGAAAGGCGAAAGTAATTTGAGAAATTAAGATTAATTATTTTCTACTCTTAAAAAAATAGATATGATTTGGATTAAAATCTAATTTTAACTAATAACATAAATTTATAAGCTTCAATCAAATCTTTCTCTAATTCGTTTTAAATCAAAGTGTCTGACTAAAGTATTTCTTGTCTAAATCGAATTTAATTAGATAATCAAATTGTGTAGCTCTTTTCTAATTTTATTTCATTATCTCTTGAAATTTTTCAAGTCAGCATTTGTTTCTTTCCATTAAATTGATTTTAATTTACCAGATGACCAAATGAGAAGATATATTCTTCAAAACCTTTTGCTTTCAATCAACAAATAACTGGTTTTACCAAATTTTGCTTAATAAAAACAGACTTAAGTTTTCAGGAATACAGATAAAACAAAATTATAATCGAAAATTTATTTTTATGTTAAATTGTAAAAAAAAGATACAAATCATTTTAATTTTTATTTAGAAATTTTTTATCGCTTTTAATTAATTAAATTAACAAAAAAATTCTTTGAATTATTTTAAAAAATTATCTCTTAATTAATTGCTTTAAATTTTAGCCCAATTAACTCTTGTATATCAAAAAAAAAATCTATTTTTTAATATCGTTTTAATTATTTGTTAATTCCTTCTTAAAAAAATTGGAATTTTAAAATTTGAACCTAGCTAGTCATGATGGAAGTTTATCAGCAAATAAAATTAGTGAATATGTTACCAGATATTGTGAGGAAATGACTGAAATCATAAACAATGCTCATATTTCTAGAAGAATTAACATTTAAAACAATATTTTTACAATGAAATATATGAAAATATTTAGATAAATAAATAAAAAATAAATAAATAAATTTTAATATATAAATATTTAATATATTCGGGGTATAAAATTGAAAATATTTTTATTATCTAATTAAAAAATGCATTTTATTAATTTAAATAATAAAAAGTGAAAATATACTCATATACAGAACCAAAGCTAAAATTTACCAGAATAAACTGTATTGATTCAATAGCTGTTCAGAATTCATTTACCACTTTAACCTTCAATTGAAAAGAATGGCTCAGCCGTTGCCCTTTATATGTTAGCTTGAATTAATAATTTCACCTAAGTAAAAGATCGAACTGCTTAATTTTTCATTACATGTTTAATTTGATGTAAGTTTCTAAGAATGATTTTAAACAAGAAAAATAATTCTCAAAAATTGATCCAATTTAAGACTTAAAGATTGCTATATCTTTAGCGATAAGTCCTTATTTTTTGTTTGAGAGAATCTTAAATTAATAAAGCATTGCATTAAGTGTTTTTTGATAACATAAACCATTAAAGTAAAGATTAACCTTTTGTTCAATTGACTTCGCATGAAAACTTCTTGACTCTCTATTTAATTACAATAAGTAAACATCAAAACAGCAAAAAAATCATACGACTTATAAATTTTCATATCTTATGATCGATATTTTAAGTAAATTTACGCAAAAAATAGTTTATAAGGAATTTTCCCTAAAAATTTACAAATTTCGCCAAAAAAATTAAAAAAAAACAAAACAGAATTTTAATCTGATTATAATCATTTTGGTTTTTATTTGTTGGAAAATCATACAAGAAAAAAATTCTAATTTCTAATTAATAATGAACTAAAGGTATTGGTGAAAAAAAGGAACCTATAAAGTGAATTAGAAGCAAAACATATTTTCATGATATGGCAAGGGGTCAAACCTTTTGTACATTCTACAATATTACAAGATTTTGGAAAATATTTAAAAAGTAAAGGTTTTTTTAAAACATATAACAAGTTTGTAAATTTTCATCTAAAAATATTCTATTCTATTCACATTAAATAAATACAGAACATTATATGTTATTTTTAAATTTGAAATTGTTTATTTGATAAAAATTCCATTTTGTTGGTTTTCTGTTTTGAAATTAGTACATATGACTGCTAAATCTAGTTTCATCAAAAAGAAGTAACCACTTATAGAAGAAACTTTTCGAAAATTTCCCTTTATTTGAGATGTTATTCTAAAAAAAATATGTCCTGTTAAAAATTTTAAAATTTTTTTCTATAAATATTTTTGACAAAATTAAATTAATCAGAATTTTATTATGCTTTATTTTTCTAAAATTTTTTATTTCAATCTGCTTCAATGATAATTATAAGACAGATTGATCATACTTAAAATTACCTAAATTTTAATTAACTATCTAAGTAAAATTAATGTATCGTAGCATAACTGTAAATTAAAATATTTAAATTTATTATTTTTATGTAAAATATTTTGAGTAAAGAATTGTTTTCTAGTAAATAAAAGTATAATCTTAAGCTGATAATCAAAATCTCTGAGACTTTAATCGGATTTTAAAGTGCATTTAAATAATAATTAAAATTAATTTACATCAAAATTTTGAATAAAATTTATTTCTATGAGAAAATAAAACAATGATAGAAAAGAAGTATATGTCCTTATAACTTACGATGGTCAAGAAATTAAAAAAATTCCAAAAAATAAGATTAATGAAATACAGAGACGATAAATCTAAAAAACATGAAATAGCATTTAAATAAATCGAAAAGAATCATTCTATGAAAAACGAATATTTATATTATTTATTCAAAAAAATATCAAATAATATCCTCTTAAAAAAATCTATAATTTTCTAAAAATAAAACCTAAAATTTTGAGAAATCGATGTATTTAATAATTATAATTAACCAATTTCATAAGCTTTAAATCTTTGATTATACTTAGATGAAGATAAAAAAATTTTAAAATTTCATATTTGGAAAAAAATGATTCGAAAAAATAAAAATATTTTAAATAATTCTTCATTTTATTTTTGGTTTTGGCAATTCAATACGAAAGAACAAAACAAAATTTTTATTTAAATTTTGTTTTATAAATGAAACATGCAGCAAAATTTGCTACGTAACTTGTGAAAGTTTTCTAATTTCGTGTATCGGTCTAAAAATATTATCGCCTAAATATTAATGAATTTCATTTGTAGTGATGTTGGTTAACCAACGCTTGGTCGACCAAAATTGCCAACTTTGGCTAACTCAAATCAGTTTAGCCAATTTTTGGTCGACCAAATTTCGGTTAGCCAATTTTTGGTTAACCAAAATCTCAAAATTTAAAAAATTACATAACTTGTTTAGATAATTGAATTTAGGTCAAAATTTGGTCGACCAAAAAACTGGTTAGCCAAAAATTGGTTGACCAAAAACTGGTTAGCCAAAAATTGGTTGACCTAAATTGGCTAACCAGATAACCAAGCTTAACCAACATCACTATTCATTTGTGTTAAACTTTAACACAAATGCAATTGATTTGCAAAGTTTTTTTCAGAATATTTGCTAAAGATTGTTGAATTAACAGAAATAAATTTTAACTTCTTAGAAATAATTTTTTAGAATTTTATTTAGTTTTGTAAATTCTATTTTTTTTTAAATGAGATAACTTTTTTTCAATTATTTTAATCTTAATTTAATAAACAGTTGTTTATAAAATAGAAAAATTCTCTTTTTTCTTAACGGAAATTAATTTTTTTGCTCAAATTTTTCTATTTTGGTATATTAATATAAATAGCCTGTTCTTATATTTTTATAATTTCTAAATTTCTGTAACTTATTTCACTCTCTTTTAGACTTAGTGATCAGAGGTACATCCTACTTTTATTTAAAAATTGTGTTTTAGCAAATATTTCATATTTTTACAATCTTTTCGATCAATAAATGCCAATTTTTATTTGTGAACATAATCAAATCAAAAAAATTTATTAGAATTTTAATAAAAAAGTTTTTATTTTTATATGATTAATTTGTTTACATACTAGGTTTTACATACTGTATTTATTGATTATTTCATAAATAACTAGGTATCTAGTCCAAAGCACTCTGAAAAAAAAATATTAATTTTATTTATTATCAATGTTACTTAAACTATTTTTAATCAGAAATCTGACACATTTTCTGACGCAATGATTTTTTTTGACGGCCTAAAATATTCATAACTTATAATATAGCTTTGGGAATTTTCTGCACAATAAATTAGTACTTTAACAGTAATTAAAAGTTTTCAAGGTTAATTTGTTTAAAGCCTCCAAGATTATATTCAAATTTTTTGTTTGATTAATCATTTTAAATTACTTTCAACAAAAACTGTGTTTCCAAGACTTATTCATGATGCAAAATTTATTTTATCGATTTAAACAAAATAGTTCAAATAGCGAACGTATTTAGTTTCAAATCTTATCAAATTTTCAACAAAATTAATTTTTGCCAAATGCTTTTCAAGGCTTAAATTACATCGATTTCTTCATTGAAAATTGAATAACTCTTAGATAATTTTTAATAATCAATTTTAAATAATTTTAGCCAAATCAATCAATATATTAAATCATATGGTATTTTAAAGTATTATCTATCTATTCATAATTCTGCCTGAGTTAGAGATAGATAAATCAAAATTGATAGCTTTAATCGTTTCAAGATTAAGTAGTCACCTTTTCAGTTAATTTGGCGAAAAATAATCATTTGTTTTTTTATAATTAGTAAATATTTTCTAGTCTACAAAACTTTATAGAGTATTTTGAAATTGAAAATTGAAAAAAAAAGTTACAAGTAATAAATTTTAAATTAAAAAGTCATCTCTAGAATAATAATTATAATTGTGAATTTAAATTTTATCAGTCATTTGTTTGTTCTTTCAAAGCAATATCAAACAAAAATCATTTTTTAATAAGATAATTTTTCTTTAAATCAGTCAATATATAGAAATGCTAAATTCAACGCTCAAGTAATGTTGATTCTTAGATTTGTTAGTTTAGGTATTTCTTAACAAATATTTACTCTATTTAAAAGGAGTGAAATTTAGATAAAAAATTTATTTTAAATTTAGTTTATTCAAATTGGCTAAATTTAAGAAATTTCCTGGTCCATTACAATTAAAAAGTTGTTACCCAAAAACTAAAATGTGTTCACTAAAAATAAATACATTTCGAATAAAAATTTGATTATCACAAATTTTTTGTGGTTAAAAGCTAAAAAAACTTTTTTTGACAAAAAAGTTCGTGTTGAAAACATAGCTTAATTAAAAAAAATAAATTAACATTAAATTTTTATTTCTTAGCACTAAAACGCCTAGCACTAAATTTCCTAGTCGAAAAACATGAAAAATACATAAACCAATTTTTAAACAAATGAATTAAAAATAAGAATTTTTTGATTACATTTATTTTTTACTTAGGTTTTCTAGATATCTACGAAAAAATAGTCTGTAAACGATTATGTTACTACATGTATATTCAAATAAAATGAAGTTTTTTTTTTTTATTAAAAAAAACAAAACATTTAAAAATTGAATTAGAATTTTAATTCGTCCAGAAAATAAATAAAACTTCGCTAAACAATAAAAAAAAATTGAAATTTTTAAAAAAATTTATATCGCTTATTTTTTTTCAAATATTTTGAAATATTTTACTAAATAAATTTTCTGATAATAATTGTTTTTAAGTTAATACAAGATCGGGAAACCTATATTGAAATTCACAAATTTTTAATTTGTGAATAAGCGGGACCAAATAAAAGGATCTTTAAATAATTGACTTATTAAAACGTGGAAAATTATTATCCCTTAAAAAAGAATCGAGTCTAGATTTTATTTGTAAGCTTTTTTTTCTAGATTAACGCATTAATTTCAAATGAATAAGAGCATGTTAATTGATCAAAATTTTCATTATCCCTATAATTCCGTAAAAAAAGGTTGATCATTTCATAATTGGGAATTTTTTTCCGATAATCTTTTAAATTTAACTGCTCTTCTGTTTAAATGTTCCAGCAGATGAAAATATTTAATTAAAAAAAAATAATTTTAAATTTTTTTTTACTAATAACTTCCGATTTAAAAAAAAAAGTAAAATAATTTTGCAATATGCGAAAAAAGGGTGTAATTTAAATTAGAAACCTTGCCACATTTTAAAAAATGTGCATTTTCTAATACTAGATAAATATTTATCACATTTTAATTTCGATAACTTTATTTTCAAACGATAAAAGTTGAAAAATTTTATTATTTCGCTAATAAAAAATTTGAACTCAAATTATTAAATCGAGAATTTTCGATCAACATTGGGCTTTTAAATATTGCCTTGGGGTGTAAAACTTTTCATAAAAATATCGATCACAATGTATCATAATAAAATTCAAATTTTTGCAAAAATTTCAGTTTGAAAACTTATAAAAAAATATTTATTTAAAAAATTTTTTACCTAAAAAAAAAATAAATCTATTCTTGAATACCACATACTAAATTTGCTGGCAAAGCTCTATCAATTTGCGCTGGATAAGGCAGATTTAAATTATCCATTATTTTTTTAAATTCTTCTCTTTGTTTGGTCAATCTTGGATTCAATTTTTTCTCTTCTCCTACACTACTACATGTTTGTCCGGTATAATCATGACCAGGAAAAATCAAGTAATCATCTGGTAAGGTAAACACTTTTTTGTGAATCGAGTCATAGAGTGTATAAGAATTTCCCTGTTGAAAATCTGTACGACCACAGCCTCGGATTAGCAATGCGTCACCAGTAAATACTGCTTTTGCCGAATGACAGATCAAAGTAATGCATCCATCTGTGTGACCTGGTGTACTTCGTACAAAGAGCTTCTTGTGGCCAAATTTAATTTCATCGCCATCATCAACATAAACATCTGCTTTAGCTTTGCTTGCCTTTCCCAAAACACTTTTCACTGAATCCATTTTTTTCTTGATCGAACCACTTTTAAATAAAATAAGTAAGAAAAGGATTTTAGCAGAAAGAGTGCTAAGCTTACGATCCAGTTATGTGATCTGCGTGAACATGTGTGTTAACTAGGGGAAAATATTAAATTTCTGGATTAAAAAATGTTATTATTTTTTTGTTACTTGCAAATTTTAGTTGTAGATTTAGATCTTTTATTATTTTTAAGTCCCGGTCAACGGTTTCAATCACAGGGTCTATTAAAACGGCTTCGCGGGTCTGAGTATCAGCCAACAAATAGGTATATGTTGAGGAGGTCTTTTCAAACAATTGTCGAAATATGAGGGAAACATCGCCAATGTGAGTCATTTTGCTTCAGTTTTGTCAATTTAAAATTTTTACTAATTTACTCAATTTGGTAATTATCTGAATGCTTGGTCCTATTTATACAAGCTGTCTTCTGATTAAGAATTCATTTGTAAAAATGACAAAGCAGTTTTAAGTCGCAAAATCTAAGTTATCAAGTCGACGTTAAATAAATATAGAAGATAATTTTTTTTGAAAATATTTGTTTGAATGTAAAGGTGTGTATTAAAATTTCGTAATATCAACATTTAATTAATCTTTACTAATGATAGATGTTCAGTGAAATTTATTATATTTTAACGAGAAATGTAATTTTCCTACCAAACGTGATGGAAATAAATTTAATTTGAAATAATTTAAAATTTGATAATATTTTCTTTAATTAACTCTAATATATAATAAAACTTAAATAGTGTTTTTTAAGTTTTTTTTTTATTCTCGCATAGATATCGTGAAAATTCAGAGATTAAATAAAATTATTTAAAAAATTAAAGGAAATTTCATTCATTTTAAATTTTCAAACACATTTTTCATATAAAACAGTATTCTTTTTTAAATAAAAAACCTTTTTCAGATAGATTTTCTCAACAAAGATGAAAATAAATATTAAATAAGATTTTCTATTGACCAGATCTCTAAGAACTTACTCAAAATTTTAATAAACTCGCTAAAGCTTTAATTCGATCGTAATTACAAAATAGTTTTTTTCAATTATTCTTAAATACTGGTTTATAATCTAAGAATTTCATATTTCCTCTGAAAAAAATTAAAAAAATTGAAGAAATTCTAGAGAAAATTTAGCCTGTTAACTCACATAATAATTTTTTTTAATTTTATTTGAGTATATTGGATGAAATAAAATCTTTGAGAGTGAGAACCAATTTATTAATTGAGTTAGTTGTTAGAGTACTGGTCAAAAGTTAAAGATAAATTATTTAATCCAAAAATTGTTGGTTTTTCAAGAAATAAATTTCAATTGTTTGGAAAAATTTTTTTTAAATAAATTAAAAATCGATCTGTTGACAATCAAATCATAAAAAAAACTCCATGTTTCTTTGACGTTTTCCATATAATTATTATTTTTATTCGAAAAAAAGAACACTTTTCGAAAGATGAAAAAATGTATAAGCTAAAAGAATATTTTTAATTTTTAACTTAATTGTGGGTTACCTTTAAAAAAATTTTTTAAATAAATTATTCAATTACATTGTCTTAGCAAATCTTCAAGATAAAAATTGGATAAATCATTTTTTTTTATCAATTTTTTTTTTGCTATCTCTCACCTTACATTCTTGTCATCCTACGGTTAGTTCATAATAGAATACCAACTTTTCTATCTTATTTTTTAATTAGATTCACATAATTGCCGAAATTAGCTTTAAAATTGATCCGATATTTATCAACTATGTTGAAAAAAAACTAATATTTTAATCTAAAAATTTTTTTTTGAAATACTAAAATTTAACTGTAAAGCATTTATTTTTTCATTTAAGGATTCTTCATTTGTCTAAACTAACATAAAAAGCGTTTTTTAGCTCGGCTTTATCCATAAATTCGAATAATTCATTTCAAACATTTACTTCTCATCTCTTTGTTTTACAATAAAAAATTTGAAAAAGTTTTCTAATTCCTTTCGAAACAATATCAAATCAATTTTCCATAAACAAAAGTGAAACTTACGAAAGTTAAATAATTAAGTAGATGTTAATTATAACTGTAATTTATTGAAGTAAAAAAATGGTTTCTAAAATTTAATAGCGTGGATCTATTAAATAAAATTTAAAGAGTTTCAAGTTCTAAATCTTTATTTAAAACTAATACTGCTTTCTCAATTGAAAAATGAAAGCCTTATATACTAAAAGTAAATGAGACTCAAGTTTCTTAAATATTTAATTAAATTTTTACTTTAGAAATAGTATTGGCTGCTGTTAACAGTAACCGGTCAAGTTCGTGGGTATCTTTTTCACCCAATAGAACAGTTATTTTTGCGGCACAAATTCATTTTAATTTAATTTATTTGTATTGAGATAATTAAAATAAGTTATCATGGGTAAATGCGAGTTATAAATTTTTTCACATTTGATTTTTAAACTGATGAAATAGAATTTTGGATAGTAAAAAAATTAAATTTTTTTTATGGAAATTGGTTTTTTTATGCTCAAGATTGAAAAAGTTGAAAAAAAATTTATCAAAGAATATTTTATTACTAAATAAAATCTTTTTAGACTCTTTTCATGCTTTAAAGCGACTTTGGAGGTAATTTTAAAAGTGCATTGTCATTGAAGATCTCATAGACTTTAATTATTTGAAATCTTTTTTCTTTAATTACGATAAGATATTATTTTTTGTCGACAGTTTTAATTTGAATCTTTTAAATCACTTTAGACTAAAAATAAATTATTCAATTGTAATTAATTGATAAAAAAAAATTAATTTAATTTAAACAAATTTTTAACTGAGAATCGACTGATTTACCAACGACCTCAATGATGATCAAATCATCTTCATTTATTTTTACGTTTTTATTTTAATTTAATTTTTACTTCTTTTTTAAAAAAAAAATTAACATTTATTCAATACATGAAGCATGAAATCTATTAAAAACCCGCTTGTATTCGAAATTTTAAATACGAATTTATTCATTTTTAAACTGTGTCAATTCTTTAGTTTAAAAAAAAAAGATTTTTTTATTAGAGACATTAGAGACTTAAGAGAAGGATCTAAGTAAAACAAAATAAAATTTACTACTCCCAGACTTATTATTTAAAGAATTAAAAAGCAAATTATTTGAAAATAATTTAGATAGATGTGACAAACTTAAAACTTAGATTTTTTTACTTATTTATTGAATAGAAAAATCTAGTAAACTATAGCTCTCTTGTCTATTCGTATTTTTGAAATCCAAAAGCCACTTTACTAAATCGAATAAAACTAAAAATGTCAACGCCTGGTTAATCCCTACATGAATTATCTACTTTAAGTTGACGGCCAAAAATTGCAACATCCTTTTTTGGTTTTTCATAATTTTTTTGCAAGTTAATATTAACTTTTTTGATTTTTAAATTTTACAATAGAATTTTGGATATTAAATATTAATATTAACTTCCATAGACGATCAAATTGACCATAGAGGTTCTTTAAAAGTGCTTTGTCATTATAAATCTTATTGACCTTGTTTATTTAAAAACATTATTTTATTAGAGGCGAAAATATAATTTTTTGTAAAAAGCTTCAAATTAATTTTATTAAATCATTTTAGACTAACTATATTTTTTTAACTTGTAACTTATTGAAACTAAAATTTAATTAAATTTAGGGAAATTAAAGGTTATGATAAAATTTAAATGATCAAATTCAAAAATTATCATTTAAAGAGAGTTGTATGTAATTTTTATTTCAAATTTAATGCTAAAGTATAATTTATAAGTAGACATTCGATATTAAACTGAATTTTACTTTCTCTGTAAATTAAAAAAATATTTTATGCGTGCAGAATTATGCAAAAAAAACTTAGATGTGATTTATCATGGTTTGCTACACATGAAAATGTGTCTCTGTATTTAATTTTTTAATTAAAAATGTTTAAAAATCTTTTTTTTAAAATATAATTTTTAAGCATGACCATGAAGATATTCTGAGATTTAACTTTTTATTTTCATGGCCAACATCTCAGCTATCATCTTATAAATGATGGGTTTCATATTATGAAAGCTCACATTCTAATTTACAGGATAATGAAGAGAAAAAATAAATTACACTTTCGCATCAGCCGGCTCTCCAAACTTTAAGCCTGAAGCCATAAAATTCTACAGCACGGGCAACCATTAGCAATTAAATTTTATTATCCCAGCCTATGAATCCAAACGCATTTACTCAAAAATAAAAATGGACAGAAAAAATAAGAGACCTAATTAATGAAGAAAAAGGCAAAAACAGATCCCTTCTCAACTAATTCTCCTTCAAGTAAATAAAGGCAAACATCAAATTCAGGATTATTTGTAAAGGAGACAGAATTTGATCCATCTGCTAACTTTTTATTTTTACTTTTAAAAAAATTAATTTAAAACAAAGAATATCCAGAATGGAGACATTTTCTTAAAAACAGCATTCCCATTCCATTCCGTTCCATTTCATCCAATTATTTCATTCTGTTCCATTCTTTCCTATTAATTCAATCCTATATACAATCGATTGATTAGAAACTTTCTTTAAAAATTGTTCACTTTTTTTTATTTGTTTTTTTTTAAACTATTATATTTTTGAATAAAGTTTATTTTGAATTTTTTTTAAATATTTTATTATAATTTTTTTATTGTTTTTCTCTCAAACAAGAAATTTCCCTGAGTTTTTTCTTTAAGAGTTTTAATCGAACTATTATTGTGCTCTGCGCCGAAAAGCTTACTTATTTCTTCGTCGAATACTTTTTCTAGTTTCTCAGCGATCTAAAAACAAAATAATAAGATTTTTATTTTATTCTTCTTTCGTTGGTTCCGCGCCCTTTTTAAACAATCAGCTTCGATTGAATACATATCTATACTGACTGGATTTAAGGTATTTTTTTTTTCAATACTTCAGGGTTTTCATTGTATGAGAATTTTAACTTGTAGTTTTTATTCGTTGTTTCTTTCCTTTAAGCTATCTAGACAGTATTTAATCGATTCACAGATACCATTTTGACTATTTTTCTTATCTTCACGACAGATTTCTTTAAGTTTTCCGTCTTTTACTTCTTTATTTAGTAACTCAGACGATCCTAATATATCTCTCAGTTCTTTGATGAATTTATTGGGTCGATTAACCTTTTTTTCATTATTTTTAAGGATTTTAGACGTGAATTCATTTTCAAGTAGTCTTTTGGTAAAGCTCAGTTTAATTTTTTTATTTTTGATTCAACTGGTTCTAAGTTGAGCGCATAAAATAAATTTGTTATCCTCGATCTTTTTCCTAGCTGGAGCATCTGTTTTACCATTAAGCATTCCATCGTTTGGATGTTTTTTCTCTAAGTTTTGCTGATATTACAGTTTTCTTTACCATAAAACATTATTGGCCTTACGTAGGTTTTGAGAAGGTGAACTTTTAATTGTGGGTTTAAGTACTTGCTATTAATGAAGAAAAATCGCTATTGATATCTTTGCTTTTTTTAAGTAGGAAGAATGCTCTCCATGTACTAAGTCTTCGTTCTCTTAGGTGTTCTTTACTGTAGCATTTACCATCTACCCATAAGCCCAGGTATTTTATTTTGTCTACCCATTCAATTTCTTCGCCACATAAGACTAGTCTTTTGTCTTCTTTATTTGATTCATTGATCCTCAATATTTACGTTAATGTAGGATTAAGTTGATTTCTGATCGAAGTCCGAAATTTTCACACTTCCTTATTTTTGATAAAGTCAGTCATTTAAGTAGATCATCAGCATACATTAAGATGCCTGTTTTAATTCCATCTATATCTGCGATTAAATCAGTTTCCATAATTTGATTGATTAGATCCTCTACGTAGATAGAGAAAAGTTTTGGTGAAAATGGACCACCTTGTTTGATGCCTACCGTAGTTTTAAAAAATGAGGAAATAAAATTTTGGTTCTGAACAATTGCTATTGATTCGCTGTAATAAGTTCTTATCACTCTCCAGATTTAAGGATCAATTTTTCCATCGTTATCAATCTTTTAAGCACTATTTCCCTATTAACTTTGTCAAAAGCTTTACTGACATCTATTGCGCAGACAAATAATTTCTTTTTCTTCATTTTTA
Source organism: Brachionus paranguensis (assembly GCA_016802215.1). Classification (NCBI taxonomy): domain Eukaryota; kingdom Metazoa; phylum Rotifera; class Eurotatoria; order Ploima; family Brachionidae; genus Brachionus; species Brachionus paranguensis. Next base: position 1,181,810 of record JAESIX010000004.1, read on the forward strand.
AGTATTCAATAGTTTCTGTCAGTGTGAAAATACCATGGTTAGTTGAGCTTTTACTTTTAAAACCAAATTGAGTTTGAGGATCTCTATGTGTTTCTCTTAGTCTATGAAGAATGTATTTTTCGAAAACGTTGGTTATTGTATCAGATATCGTAATTGGTCTTACGTTGTTAATATCATCGTTCGGGTTATCACTGTTTTTTAGAATTGGTAAGATCTTTCCAACTTTGAAAAGAAATGGAATGGAATTTGGTTATATTTTATGATTGATTCGAAAATTTTAGTAATAGTTATTGCTTTCTCTTCTTTGCATCCATATTTAAACATTTCATTGCTTATTTCTGAATAACCTGTTGATTTTCCATTGGGAAGCTCTTCAATTATCTTCTGTATTGTTTCCGGGTTGACTTCGATTGATCGAATATCTAATAGTTTATTAATTGCTTTGTCATATTTATTAATTTCATTGATAATTTCAGCATTTTTTTCTTGAGAGATTGTTTGACTATGCTAATTGAATATATTTTCAAAGCTTTCTTTTAATTTATAAACGCTTATGTTCACATTTTCATCTCTTTTTCTGCTCCTTCTCATTTATTTCCAAAATTTATTTCATATTTATAAATCATATTTATATTGAAGATATAAAAATTTTTATAAATTTCTATATTTCAGTCAAAAAAAGTGCAGGATTATTTAAATACTTTAAAAGAGTTCAAAATCTATTTATATAAATAACTTAATTGAATTAATCAACGTAATGTTTGGTAATTCAAAATAAACTTTATTTAAAAATATAATAGTTTAAAAAAAAACAAATAAAAAAAAGTGAACAATTTTTAAAGAAAGTTCCAAATCAATCGATTATTTATAAGATTAATAGGAAAGATGGGACAGAATGAAATAATTGGATTAAATGGAACGGAATGAAACGGCTGGAACGAAGTGAATGGAATGGCTGCAATGGCTGGAACGGAACAGTTGGAATGGCTGCAACGGAATGGAATGGGAATGCTTTTTTTAAGAATGCGTCTACATTCCGTTCCTCTTTAAGGAACGGATCGTTTCACTTTAACAAGAACCACTGAAGTAATCATATTTTTTTAGAAAGCAATAAAACAATATAACTTTGATGAATTGTTTATCTATGGATTAAATGAAAAAAATTGAAAAAAAATTTTACATAATTTATCCAACTTCATCTACTAATCGTTCGACCCTATTAATCGTTAAACGATTTCTCTCATAATTAATTTATGAGTAAGTTTACCCAACAGTTGGACACCTCCCAATGGTGTCCTCCTAACCACGGTGCAAATCAAAATCAAAATGCTCTTTTCCCTGCCTTTTTGCGTACCTAAATTCGCTTTATCAACAGCAATAGCAGAATCAGTTAACCCTAAAGCAGCAAATTACAATCTACGCCCAAATTCCATTGCCAACAAATAACTCTATCCAACACGCGAAAATCAAATCACCCCCAAGCGACCAACCGCGCAAGCGTTCTAGATGTTACTCGCAAACCAAAAACGGAAACAGCACAAGCATTATTTCAAGCAATTTACAAGAATCAGACGGTAACAAAAAAATATTTGTAGTCAAATTTATCAGCAATAAACAATTTCCACATGAATTAAGAAGTTATCTAAATTTAGACAACGAGTTAAAGAGATGTTTACCAAAGTGTACAATAGTCAACGCGTATATTAATCAAAAAAATGAACTGGTAATCAAATCGGACTCAGAGGAAAATATTGATCAAATAATTAAAATGCATTTAAACACGGAGTTGAACTTGTTCCAAAAAAAGAGTCAAAATTTTATCTTGCACTGCTCAACGTAAGTTTAGATTTTGATTTAAGTGACCCTGAAAACTAAGCTGCACTTCAATCTAAATTCAACATAGTTAAAGCTCTTCGCTTGATCAAAAAAAGCACTAAAGAACCACTAAAAACAATCAAAGTTTTATTAACTAACAATAAATCGTATGACAAAATAGTAAAAGATGGTAAAATCCAAATAGGAAGCACTATCGTCAAAGCCAGACCCTGGCGTTTCTACATTCAACCAAATCAGTGTTTTCATTGCCAAAAATTGGACATATGAAACTTAACTGTCCAGACAAGGAAAAAGATCCAGTTTGTGTTAGATGCAGTGGCAAACACTCGCATGATAAATATACTGTAAACGATCCTGCCTTATTCAGATGCGTAAATTGCTCGGAAAGTCACCCGTCATGTAGTAAGCAATGTAAAGCAATCATCAACGAAATTAATAGGAAAACGCAGAAAAAGAAATAGAAGAATCGGAATCGAATACAGTTTATAACATTAGAGCGATTGCTCACGCCAATTTCGACCATTTAGTTAAATCAATGTTAATTCTCTTAGCAGACGTAATCAAAAATTTCAATCAAGTAACAGAATCAATTGAAGAAAATCCGAAATTTTTTGCCAACTTAGTAAACAAGAATCTCGGAAAAAACTACGGCACGTTTGTTTCGAACAAACTTGCCTCAGAAATTAACTCCAATCAGCATGAGATCTCTTCAAACGGAAGCTTCGATGAAAACGATATGTATTATTATCAAAATGAATAGTATGCTCAAAATTCTCCACTTAAACATTCAATCAATAGCAAGTGAATCAAAACAAGCTCAGCTTCAACATTTAATTGAAATTACAAATCCTGACATTATCAGTTTAAATGAAACTTTTTTGAAGCCAAAAAATACCCTTGAAATAACTAATTTCTCCATATTTCGTTCCGACAGACTCAACCGCAAAGGGGGTGGAGCAGCAATTTGTATTAAAAATTCTTTAGTTGGATCAGTTATTGACTTAACAAATCATCTGATTTATGAAAATGGAATTGGGTTCGAACTGGAACTGAAAAATAACAACAAATTAGCAATTTTTTCGTTTTACATCAGCCCATGCACACGGCTCAATTTAGAGCTATTCGAGCACCTTACCAAAAAATTCAAAAATTTTATTATAATTGGTGATTTCAACGCAAAAAACTCAATGTGGCACTGTCAGTCAACCGACCTCAGCTTATCTCAGCTAAAGATTTAGAAAAAATTTATTTATACAATGAAACCGCTGAAAGGCAATTGAAGATAGCAAATTAAATCATCATGTAGAAAACAATTATAATCCTATTAATTCTAAATGAGAAAAAAGTTCTCGAATTGTTCAAATTGAAGAGCTAGGACTTCCAAAATTATCCGAAACATACATAAAATCGATAGTTTATGGAGTTAGCCAACTTAAACAATGTGTTCCTTATACCATTTCGCATTTGGAAAATAATCCGCATTATGTGCGCGAATTTTATGGTGTAAAAGTTAAAATTTTCTTACCAAGTAATTCATAATACATGGATAAAATAATCAACAGCTTCAACAAAAGATCAAGTTTTAAAATGGTACTTCGGTTCCAAAGTTGGTGCTTTATCTGGTGGTGCTCTATTTGGTCAATAAAGAGATCAATAGGTGTAAAAGCCAAAAGTTATTTTAATGTCACACCAGTACGTAGCTTTGTGAGGTACAATCCTAAAGCGTTGATTAAAAAGACGTTGGCAGATATATTTGCATGAAATATAAAATCATACAATACAAAAAATTGTCTTTTGAAATTCCTGTCAGAATATGACACCTCTTGTCATCAATTTTAGCATAATCAAGACAAATCGATCCTGTGATAACTTCAGGAACAGTATCAATTAAAGGATCGATTTCAAAAAAGTTTTCCTGAAATTCATCAGTTTTAGCTATAATAAGGCATGTATTTTTTGAGATATAAATTTATTTTTTCTGCCACTAAATGAAAAAATGATATTAAATTAATTTTTATTATTTGTTTTTAAGCTATCAAAATTATTTTATAAGAAAATAAATTCATACTTAGGATAATAAAAATTTTTTTTTGATAATAGAAAAAGAAATATAAAGAAAACAAAATAAAGAAAATATTAATTTATTTTTTCACATTTTCTTGTTTGCCGGTTCACTCTGATCTTGAATTGGATTTTTCAAGGTCTTCCTCTTGGACGTTAAGTGGGTTGAATTTGCCATAAATTTACTTGCATTGTATCCGCTTCCATCGCTACTTCTTAGTAAGCGATTTCATTCAAGATTTCATTTGATGCATTTTCTGACACTATAAACTGCTATTCAATAACTGGCTCATCTTTAATCTCAATTTTCAATGATATATCATCTTCAACATAGCTTGGGTTCAAATTTGAATTAGTTTCTATGGATTGTCTTAAAAGTGCTCTTCTACTTGTTGCTGGTCGACCTTTTTTCCTATTTTCTCCAAGTGGAACATCTTGTGCATTTTTGCGCCATTCAACGCCATTGTCACGACATGCTATGACAACAACGTGCTTACACATTAAATTCTTCTTCCAAAATGGACTAGTGCAGTTAACCTTAATTACTCTCAAATTGACCAATTAAGTATTAAGTATCAATTATCAAAGAGTTTTTACACATTTTTGTTACCTTTTATCAAAAAATAATTGTTACAAAAAAATTAATATCTCAAGAATTAATTTTATTATTATTTTGATTTTTTTATTATTATCAAAAGTGTGAAAATTAATATCAATTTTATTTTTTTTTTATTAGCAGAAAAAATAATTTTATTATCAGGAAAAAATATATGCGCTACAATAAGCTCTTCATGCTTCAATTTACATATTAGCTCGTCTTGAAACACGAATTGATCTTGAAAGAATCTGATATTAGCAAACAAATTTTCCCTCTCTATTTCCTTGGTCCGAAGTGTAATTTTCACCAAACTGGATGAGATTCAAATCTATTTTTTATTGAGTTTTGGTTAAGAATCGAATCAGACTTTGAAAAGAGAACATGTTCGATAAAGATTACTAATTTTGTGATTTAAAATGATATTTAAAATAACAAAAAAAAATTGATTCAATTCGGCTTGAACTTGTACAAAACTAGTAGGCTCATATGAAATAAATCATAAGTAAAAGAGATCAAGAAAATTTTTGAAATTGAACTCATTGGTTGCAAAAAAATACTTTCCTAAAATTTTAATTTTATGAAATAAAAATAAAAATAAAATTTTTTGTAATCATTATAGCTTTTTAATTACAAAAAGTTATTCATTTTTTCTAAAATTGTAATTTTTAAAATAAAATAAAATACTGAAAATTTTTGTTTGCAAAATTAGTTAAGGAACCAAAATTTTTTAGGATCTGATTTTTATACATGTTTAAGTCAATAAGTAAAAAAAAAATTTATCAGTGGTCTTTTTGCTTTGGGGTGTCTTTAGACCTCAAAAATAAATAAAGTGGAAATTTTGGTTTTTAAAGGGCTAATGGATCAACTAGCATTATCATAGTTATTTATCTGCCATTTTCAGATACCTTACTCGATTCTGAGCATTTTGATACACAACTAGTCAATTAAGCTTTAAAAATAACCGAGATACGATTATCTAACATAAATCAGTAATTTAAAAAAAATGGAACTTTGGACAGCTGTAAATTTTGAGCAGAAGGTCAGATTTTTAAAATTCTAACAGATTATGCTTCAGCTCGTCAAGATCTATAAGAAAATATATAAAAGTTTAATTTCTTGATTTTTAATCATGATCGCCTATATCCTTTATATTTAAAAAAAATATTCAAATTTAAAAATTAAAAAACTTTAAAACCAAAAATTTTAAATTGCTTTTGAATTTTTTATCACATATCACATATTCGAAATTCTAAAATGAAGGAGACAATCCTTTAAGTACACTGAAAAGCAGCTTGAGTCAGCATATAAATTTTAAATCTAACAAACATCACAAGAAGTCTGGTTTTAGTCAATTGAATTTTTTAGTTATGATTTGGTAAATCTACCAAAGAAAAAGTTAAAATATAATTGATTGACTGTTAATGACTTTAATAACTTCGGATCGTAAATTATTCCATTCGTTAACGACTCTATTGGTGAAGGAGTTGTTTCTTTGTAAGCAGTTGCTTGAAGTTTGAAAGATATTTCTCTTTGGCCTCTGATTCCCTTGGAAGGTGTAGTTTTTAACAGTGAGTTACATGGCGCAGGAGGTATCGTGTCACTTGCCTGATTGATTCCTTTTCTGAGTTTGAAGAATTGAATTACGTTGCTCTTGGAGAGTTGGTAGTCACAAGTTGATTTTCATTATTCTAATTTCTGATTCCTGGGAGTAGTTTTGGGGCTCTTTTTATGTTTTAGGGCATTTTTATCTTTTTTGCTAGAGGTATCCCAGACTATCAAAATTCATCAGCTGTACTCTTTTCATTCATTTTTAACTTAATTTAACTGTATAAAAAAAGAAATTTACGTAAAATAACGTATTATATTCCATGTTAATTATTATTAACCCTAAAAAAATAAAAAATCTACTCAAATTCCAAAAACTGGTCCTTTTACAATTAACGAAAATTATGGTTAATTTACGAATTGTTTTATTCAAATGTATTTTTTCACGTTAAATTACGTAAAATGACAAAATTTTACAGAGTAATTTTAAGTAAATTTACCAAAAATCCTTTGTGATAAAAGATTTTCAATTTCAAAATTTAGTTATATATAAAGTTTATTGAATTCTTTAGACAAAAAAGTTTAAAAATTTCGATTTATTAAACAAAGCTTATTAAAAATCTATTTTATTTATGTTTTTGTGCTTTTTATTTTAAAAATTACAATTTTAGAAAAAATGAATAACTTTTTGTAATTAAAAAGCTATAATGATTACAAAAAATTTTATTTTTATTTTTATTTCATAAAATTAAAATTTTAGGAAAGTATTTTTTTGCAACCAATGAGTTCAATTTCAATAATTTTCTTGATCTCTTTTACTTATGATTTATTTCATATGAGTCTACTAGTTTTGTACAAGTTCAAGCCGAATTGAATCAATTTTTTTTTGTTATTTTAAATATCATTTTAAATCAAAAAATTAGTAATCTTTATCGAACATGTTCTCTTTTCAAAGTCTGATTCGATTCTTAACCAAAACTCAATAAAAAATAGATTTGAATCTCATCCAGTTTGGTGAAAAGTAGTATTTTTTATTAGCTTGTTTATTTTGAAAAATTTTCTTTGCTGAAGCTAAATAATACTTTTTTTTCTAGAATCCGAAATGGAAAAAAGATCAGAGATTTACCAGAAAACAGAATTGTTTTACCGAATTGTTATCCAACTCTGTGCAAGGCTTCTTCACTCTTGACTTTATAGCCGTCTGATTTGCTGTTTTCTCGCTCGGGCTTCCATCACCGTTGTGAGCTATTTTTCACATGTTCCGTGGTAGCAGTAATCTGAGGTTGATTATTTGCGATTTTCGGATTCGTCTTTGCTTTCATTTTATCATACTGATCTTGTGGTGTCGCCACTGCTTCTTTTTTATTCTCAAGTTGTGAGGTTCGTTTGTTGGCTAAAATGTTAACTGAATCGGGTTGTTTTGGGATTTGAATCTGGTATTGTATTCCTGATCGTTTCCGTAGTGGTCATTTCTCACATGTGCTGCGTAGTAATTATAAGGGCCTGGAGCGTATTGTTTGTCCCTGATCTGATCCTCTCCATGGTAATCATTAAAGTGATCTTCTTCGTTCTCATAATTGTTTTCATGCATAATTCTCGTCATTTTATCAACTTGTGCGTTGTTAATGTTTACCAGCTTATATGAGTCTTGGGTACCACAAATTTTTAATAAAATACCTCAATTATTAGGAATTATACATAAAAAAATAATTCAACACTAAAAAAGTGTCAAAGATTAAAAATTTAGATACTTTGTCTAAGATTAGATTTCATTTTTTAATAAAAAGTGATATTTTAAATTTATAACCGTCAATAAGTTAAAAATAGTAGAATTTTTTTTGTTTTAGTGTTGATTTATTTTTTTATGTATAATCTTAATAATTTGGGAATAAATTAAGAATTTGAGGTATTTTTTAAAAATTTGTTTTTTCCGATTGTATTGGCCCTGATATTTATTTAAGAAATAAAAAATAAAATAAGAGCAACAATATTTTTCATTTTATGAATTCAGCTTAGAAGTTAAATAAATGTTATTTTAATTTATCTAATTTTAGATAAGAATTGTTCAATACTAGTATTTTTTGGTCATAAAATTAATTTTGAAAACATTTGTATTTTGAATTTTTCTAAAAAAATATGATGAGTTCAGTTTTTTAAAATTTATATTGTGTTAAATCGGAGCTCTTGCTTGAGAGATATCAAGCTTTAAAATTTACAAAGACGCTTTTATTAGAAAAAAAAACGTGCTTCATTCAATTTTAGCTTAAAGTATAAAAATTCTCTAAACACTATCAATCTTAAAATAAACTCGTCTAAATTTATTTTAAAAAATGATAAGACTAATTCCATACGAATTATTAATGGACAAACTTTTTTTCCTTTGAGATTTCAAAACCTTTTTCATAATGTGATTTAATAAAAATGGGTATGAATTTTTTATATTTTCTATATGAAAATCACTTGAAAAGTAATAAAATTCTTTTAATATAAAATTATTTTTCCTCTATATTTTCTAATGACTTGATTGTTAATTCAACTTAAAAAGATAATAAGAACACTTGTTTATAAAGCATTTATTTAAATAGAATCTCGTGAGCAAGTCATAATTTTTTTCTCTCGAAAATTAGATAAAAGTCTATAAATAATCAAGTCTAAACTATTTCATTATCGACTTTTAAATGCTTTCAATTAATTTCGATATAATAAAGTTTTATCACGACCAAGCCTTAAATGATTTGTTTTAAAATATCTTTTTTTTGACCTATTTTAATTGTTTTTCAAAAATTTTTTATAATTTAAAAAAACACGATATTTTATGCGAAATCTTTCAATATATTTAATAAAGTATATAGCTATTTAAAAGCATCTCAATTACATTTTTTGCTCCTTCATGCTTTTGTTTATGAAAAATCAAAATTTTATTTAAAAAGTTTAAGCCGGTTTTTGACGCTAATGCGAATACTCTCGCTTTGAAATCATAAAACATGGTTTTTTATTCAAAATGAGCACTGGGTATAAAAAAAACATCATAATCATGACAAGAGAAAATTCAGTCTAGCATTTTAAGTAAAAGTATACAAACAATTCAAAGCTCCAAAATAGTTAGTATTTTTTTGGCTCAAAATATTCTTTTAAAAATCATCTACATAATTATCTACCAAAATAGACGTAATCTAATAAAAAAATCAAATTAATTTTTCAATTTTTTAAGAAAAAATATTTTTAAAGTGAGCTGGGGCTTAATTTTTTTTAAAAAAGCGTCATAATTACGTCATCGTTTCTTATCATTCTCTTGATCTTATTAAGTTTCTTGTTCACAATAAAATTAGTTTCTCTATTTATTAAAACATAAAATACAAAGTCTAATTTAAGGTACAAGTACAATTCAATTTTGGATTCCGCATACTAGATTAGCTGGTAGAGCTCTGTCAATTTGGGCTGGATAGGGTAAATTCAAATTCGCCATTATTTTAACAAACTCTTCTTTCGCCTTGCTCAATCTTGGGTTGTGTTTTTTCTCTTCACCAACACTACTGTTTGTTTGTCCAGTGTAGTCATGTGCCGGGAAGACCACATAGTCATCGGGCAAAGTGAATATTTTCGAATGAACTGAATCGTAGAGAAGAGCTGAATTTCCTTGTTGGAAATCGGTTCGGCCACAGCCTCTGATAAGCAGGGCGTCGCCAGTAAAAACAGATTTAGCTGTATGGCAAACTATGGACACACAACCATTGGTGTGGCCGGGAGTTGACAAAAATTCTATCTTTTTTGAACCAAACTGAAGACTGTCACCTTTAAAAAAAATTTTCTTATTCAAGTCAAAACTTTTATTTTAACTAAGAACCTTCTTTGATGTAAATGTCTGCTTTGGCGTTCGTGTCAAATATTACACTTTTTACGCCTGTTACCTTCTGTTTTATTTGACCACTGCCAGTCACGTGATCAGCATGGACATGAGTGTTAACTTTAAGTTTAGGTTAAGTTCTAGTCTTAATGGGAAAGCGACAAATTACTTGCATACAAAAGTTTTAAATTTAGATCATTTATAACCTTAATGTCTCTATCTACAGTCTCGATCACTGGATCAATGATGATCGCCTCGCGGGTGTTGGCATCAGCCAACACGTAGGTGTAAGTAGATGAAACTTTTTCAAAAAGCTGTCGGAAAACTAGCGTTGGATCGCAAACATGAGCCATTTTAAATTTGAATTTTTTTCTTTTAAAATTTTAAAAACAGCCTTGGAATAGAACAGTTTTTATATGGCAGAAAATGCTTATGAAATTGCTTAATGACACAGCAGTTTTACTTAGCGACTAAATTATGTAACGCATCCTTCTGAGAGTCCTCAAGCAACCAGAATTTTTATTTCATTAGGTGTGTTAAGTAAAGTACCGTCAAAATTTGCTTTTTTTTAAATGAGTTTGCGAAAATTTATCAGAGAAAGCTTTAAAGAGAAAGTAATTTTTAAATTTTTCTGAAAATTGAGTACAAGCTATTATGTTGTATAGCTTTCTTTACCTTATTATTTAAATCTCAAACAGCAAAATCAATATTGGTATGATAATCAAAAAATTAATAATAATTTCTCAGTCTGGGTAAATGCGGATAACCTGGAATCATACAAAAATGAAGCGTTTAGGATCTTAATAAGGCATTTAGAGAATATTTTTTTAAATAAAATGTTTAATTTGTTTTAAGTTATAAAAGTGAATTAATGACGCAAGTTTTTATTGATAAAATTATAATATTTTTGAATAATAATAAAATTTTACTCCTTTAAAAACAATTTCAAGTTTCAAAAAAAAATAGTTTAGCTTAAGATTTTTGAATGAATGAGAACGAAAATTTGGCTAATCGGAGAGTTGTTTCGATAAACCGTCCGGCATATTCACAAAAAGAATTCGACTCCAAATTTAGCACCAAAGCTGAAAGAAATGGCGAAAAAGGTTCAAAAATTCGAACTATTCTAGCAAAACTTTCGCCAATTAATCTTCTTGGCACATTCACAATCTTGTCATTCATTACCGAGTATAATTTTAAAAAATATCTGATAACTGATATGCTCAGCGGAATTACAGTCGGTGTCATGCATATTCCGTCATGTAAGCCAGCTTTTTCAACCTTTTAGAATAAGATGATAGTTTTTCGTGATTAGCTCTAGCCTACGGAGCCTTGACCAGCTTGAACCCAGTGCACGGGTTGTACACGAGTTTTTTCACTGGAATAACTTACATATTTTTCGGAACCAGGTACTTAATTAAGAAAAAATTAAGATGAAAAAATGTAATTTTTTTTATAGTAAGCATTTATCAGTAGGAACATTTGCGGTCACTAGTCTAATAGTGTATTCGACAATAAGCCGATTGGAAGCCGAGTATCCAGAGTTGGCTTTTCCAAATAGCTTTGAAAACTCGACATCGACTGAAGGACCCTCTATGGAATTTAAAATTAAAGTTGCCACTGGTTTAGCGTTTTGGTGCGGAGTTATTCAAGTAATGTAAACTAAAACAAAAAAATTACTTATGATAATTTTTTTTAGATCATATTTTCTTTGCTAAAATTTGGTTCTATATCAAAATTTTTGTCACAACCTCTTCTCCGAGGATTTACGACAGCCGCGGCTTTCCACGTATTTTCAAGTCAAATGAAACATATATTTGGAATTTATTACGTCAACCGAAAAAGAAGGAAGTTCTTCAAGTTGATATTTGTAAGATATTTTTTTTTAATTTTTTTACTATCAAATATTAAGAGGTTGGCCTTAATTGTGCAAAAATTTTTTAAAAAATAATTTTAGAGTGTTTTTGATAAAATTTTCTTTCATTATCAAATTTGTTAGATAACAAAAAAATTCTATCAAGTCTAGAACATTTATTTGTCAATTTTTTTTTTAAAAACTGGGATAAATATTTCAGATTAAAACTACAAATAGATAAAAAAAATTCTATGTTTACTCAAATGAGAATCAAATTTAAATTTATTATAATACCGTATTCTCTTTTTCGACATTGCAGCCTCATAAACCGAAACTTGCTAGAGATTTTTTTGAAAAATAAAACTTATTTCATTTGAATTTTTCATTTTATTTAGCGCTTTAAATGGAATTGGAAAATTGAAAAATTGAAAATTTTGATTTTGTTTTTAATTTTTGGAAAAATCTTAAGTTTATATGCCGCATTAAACTTAAAAGCTTGATTTTAATGCGGACTCAAGGCTTAAAAGAATCTTTAGAGCATGGATGAGATAATGTTTGTTGCGAGCACCAAAGCTAAACTAAATTTTAATTTTGATTCGAATTTTTCAAAATACATTGAGGATTTAGTTAGAATTTTAATTTTTTGATTAAGATCATTATCAGATTATTATCAAAAATTAGAGTTTTCAAAATAGTTTTTTTTATTTAAAAAATGGATATGGAAACGAAAAAAATTATTTGATTGAATAAATCAGTTCTAAAATTTGACTTTTATAAGATTTTTATATATTTTATTATAAATCCATATTACTTATTTTCGGCTAAATGCTTTTTCTTTACCCATGAAAATATTTTCTAATTATTTTAAATTCCGTTTAAAAATTAAATAAAAACTGATATAAATTAAAATTGAAGTTGAAATAACATTTCGCGTTTAAGATCAAAACTAAATTTAGTCTCTGCAATAATTCTGCAGCATAATTTTAATGATAAGCTTATACACTTAGTGCTTTGCAGACATGCAGGGTTTTTGAATAATCTTTATTTGTGTGATAGTTTGTATAAGCTGATACATTTGCAGAAAAAGTTTTAGACCTGAATTAAAATTTTTTTTCATTTTAATATTTTTTTTGTTCTTTGTTTCAAATTTCAAAGTGCCATTTGTTTGAGTTTGCATTTTTTGACATAAGATAAGAAGGGTAAGAAGACCAAAGACAAATTGATTAAAATTTGAAAATTTTTAATTTGGCATTTTTGATTATTTCAATTAAACTTTAAATAAATTATTGTTATTTAATAGTTAATAATTCTTAAATACCAATTTTTCATGACATGTTTTTTAAAATCGCATTACATCAAAATTTAACTTAATACTTTTATTTCGTTTTCTTTAATTACTGATGAAGCAAAAGTAATACCAAATATTTGGTATTACTTTTGCTAAAATTACGTAATTATTTTTAGTAAAATCGTTCCAAAATGCTTACGACCCAAATAATAAATTTTTTGGGAAAACAAAAGAAAAAATACATTAATTTTCTAAATTTTGTATAAATATTATTTTGAAAATAAAATAATGTTTCACCATTTCTTTCGTAATTTTACATAAAATTACACATTTTTTGGTCAAATTTTGTAATGAAATTTAACTCATCGAATTTTTAAAAAAAGTGAGTTAACTTGAAATTTTTTTTCAAAATGGCTTAAAATCAATAAAATATTTTATTGATTTTAAGCCATTTTGACAAAATGTTACCAAATTTTACGTAATTTTAATAATTCTGTTTTTTTTGTAGAAAAACTGTATCAATTCAATTTTAATTTATAAAAATTAACTAAAAAAATTAAACTAATTTTTGATTTTTTATTTAAGCTTTACTTAAGACTTTTCCAAAATATCGAGTCAATCAATTGGGCAGCATTCATATTCTCAATAGTTTGCATTGTTTTTCTCTACCTCACCCGGACTCAAATAAATGAAAGATTTAAAACTCAGCTCAAAAACATACCTTTACCAATTGAATTATTTGTTATCATAGTAGGCACTGTTATTTCCAATTTGGCTGAACTAAACAAAAATTATGCCATGACCGTAGTTGGAAATATACCTAAAGGCTTTCCTGAACCGCAGCTTCCCGAACTCAATTTGTTCATGGACATGCTGCTAGATGCGGTGATTCTCTCAGTTATTGCCTATGCGACTAGCTTATCCGTATCGGATCTGTTTGCCAGAAAGCATAAATACAAAATAGACTCAAATAAAGAATTTTTTGCACTGGGTGCATCTAACATTGCAGGTTCATTTTTTCAAAGTTTCGTCAGCTGCGGTTCACTATCCAGAACAGTGGTTGCCGACAGTTCTGGCGGCAAAACTCAATTAGTTACAATAATAGCTAGCTCGGTTGTTCTCACTGTCATGCTTTGGCTAGGACCATTCTTAGAACAACTTCCTAAAGCCTGCTTGGGCTCGATTATAGTCGCCGCGCTGCTTAACTTGCTGCTCCAAGTGCGCGATCTTCCCTACTATTGGAGACTCGATAGACTAGACTTTGCTACATGGATAATCACATTCATTTCAACCATTATACTCGATGTAGACTTTGGTTTGTGCATTGGTTTCCTCACCGTGCTATTTCTGAACACTTACAGGACACAAAAACTTGAAGTTAATGTACAAGGAAGAGTCAAAGACTTTGAGTTGTATCGTCAAGTAGACAAGTATTTGGTGACAGAACAGGAATCAATACGGGTTGTTTGTCCTAATCAATCGATTTATTTTGTCACATCAGACATATTTAAGAATCAGCTTTATTTCTCTTGTCCTTCAAAAAGCAATATGATCACTGATTTGAGTCTTTTAGAAAATGTGAGCTGTTTTTTTTTCTCAAAATTTTATTTAAGATCTTATTTTTTTCAAGTGTAAAATTAATTATGGATGTGGAAATGGTGGGACGGAAAAAAGTGACATAGAAATTAGGATAGATGATACCGAAAATGATACTTTAAATAATAGCAAAAAATTCGAAACTATAATTATTAATTTTTCAAATGTTCAATTTGTTGACGAAGCAGGCTGCAATTGTTTGAAGGAAATAATTAAAGATTATGAAAGTGATAATATACAAATTTTATTTGCTTGTTGTAATGGTAAGTTAATTTATTTTAGAAACTTTTTTTTTTAAATGAAAAAATTTTAATTATTTTTTTTTCTAATTAGAAACTGTGCTCGATTATTTCAAGCGCATGAAATTGGAATTGGATGAAAGAATTTTTTTGACTGTTCAGGATGCTGTTAGTTCAAAGCTTTGCTAATTATTAAAGTTAAGTCTTCCTAAATTTGTTAATTGACTAAAATATTGAATTTTTTAAGCAAAAGTTAACTTATTAATGATTCAGTTTTATTTTTTATTAAAAAAAGTTGATAATAAAGTTTTGAATATAAATAATTTTGATTTTTTAAATAAATAAGCTGAAAGTATTTACTTCTAAAATAAAGATTTGGAATTAACTTCTTAAAGTGCTTAGTATTAAATTTGTATTAATCCTTACCTTATCTAAAAAATTAAATCATAGATAATTAATCTCATAAAATAATAATTTTGAAATTTTGAAACAATAGTTTGTGTTAAATTTCTCAACTTCGCTAAAATTCTTTTAATTATCTAAGAAATTTTTGCCTCAGTATCCATTTGTATAATTATTTTGTGCTTATTTTTTGCATATAAGAAATTCTCATAAAGAAAATTTATCGCATATAATAAATTGGTTCACAAATATATTTTTTAAAAACAAATAAAATTTTTTTCATGTTAAACTTAGTGTTGGATACGGTAAGAGCAAAATGGTCCATTTCACGGACGGTTTTTTGCGGTCATTTGGCCGGTTAGCTTGGCGGTCAACAAAATCCGGTCAACAAAATTCGGGCAGTCAATTACAATAAAAAAACAATATTTTTTTGTAATATTTATTTTTATAAAAAAACAAAAAAAATCATTAAAAAATTAAAATTTTTTTTTTTTTTTAAAATTAAAAAGACTATTAACACCTTAATGAAATTTTTGACCGCCCAGCTGACCGTATTTCTGACCGCCCGTATTCCTTTGACCGGATTTTTTGACGGTCCAAAATTTTGACCGCCAAGCTGACCGGCCATATAAACGCCCGCCAAAAAGTTGACCGGTCAATGCGGACAGGGTCACGGTTAAGTGTCCGCTTGTACGGATCCCAACACTAGTTAAACTTGTTGGTTAAAAAAAAGTTGAACTTTTTAGGTTTTTTATAAATTCGAACTTTTTAAATATATAAGAAATTTTGTTTGATATAAGAAATTTTTTCTTGTACAAATTCGAATTTATTATATCCGATTTTTACTGTAGTGGAAAATCGGATTAAAAAAATAAAACATTCAAAAATCAAGAGAAGACCATTAAAAGTGTTGAAGAATGAGTTTTTTAAATAAGCTTTCAATCAATGACAATGACAAAAAAAATATATATTTTGATGTATTTTTCTAATATCTAATGAAAACAATTTTCTAAATTTATAAAACAATTGGGCAAAATTTCATTTATCTGCAATATCTGCGGTTTTTTTTTCAAATGAATTTGGCTTTTTGAAAAACTTTGTTGTTAATATGAAACATAAACAAAGTAAATCATTTCAAAAATTTTAAATGGGAAATAAAAATCTTTGAACAAATTCTGAACTAAAAATAATAATTTGCCATATTACGGGTCAGGATTAAAATACCATAATAAAAGATTAAAAAACATAAATTCTGTGAATGACACATAAACTTAAATTTATTTATCATAAAAGATTACTAACACATAAAATGATTCAATTAAAATGTTACAAACACATAAATTTTATTTTTAATAAAAAAAAATTAAGTCTAATTTTTATCCAAACTTTATACAAAAAAGTGACAAACGCATAAAATTATTAAAAAAAATGAAATTTTTAAATTAGTCTCTTTCATAGCAAAAACCCGCTTTTCTTTTTTTTGATTTAGTTTTACTAATAAAAGACCTTAATTTGAGACCTGGAAAATTAACTGACTCAGCTTTACAACAAGCTACCAAATGTGTACAAACAGCAGTATCTAAAATGTGGCAGCAACTACAGTTAGTACAGTCAGGACAGAAACATTCTGGGTTTATTTTAACAGTATAAGAATTTTATTTTTTTTGAAAATAAATTAAATTATGTGTTGGTAACAGAAAATAAGAAGAATAATAAAAGAAATTTTTTTTTTTTTATTTTTATGTATTTTTAAATGTTTATATGTTTCAGAAAATTTATATGTGTTGGTTAATCTTTTTGCAATTTTGTTTAGCAATTTGTATTCTTATGTGTCAATTTTTTTGATTCACTTTTTTTATGGTATTTTAATCTTCACTCCCATATTACAATGATATTTATTTTCTTTTGAAATTTCTCTCCGATGAATTTTTATTTTAAGAATATTCTAAAGGATAAAGTATTAATCTGACACGATAGTAAGCGGTAATTTTTCGAAAAAAAAAATTTATTTGTTAAGGTATAAAAGTGAATCAATAGAATTTAGGTCCAGAATTGGCTAAATTACGTAATTTTACATTATTTTTTAGCAAGCTTGCGTAATGTTACGTGAATATTCAAATAATTTATATTAAAATCGTTCCAAAATGCTTACAAACAAATAAATGAGGTTTTTGGCAGAAAAAAAAAACAAAAATTAAAAATATTTCCAAAATTTTTAATTAATTTTATTATTAAAAAGTTAAAAAATTTCAACATTATTTTACGTAATTTTTCTGACATAATTTAATTTTAATTCTATTAAGATAATTTTGAATTTTTCTTTGATCATTTTTATTTTCATTACAAAATAGAAGTAATAGTACCAGTAGCAGTGGTAATATCTGCAATCTAGATATTTCTATCTACATTAACGCTCATAGCGTTTAACCTTATTAACTGAAGGGCTTTGGCAGACTTTGCTTCTCACCATTCCAAAGATTTCATTTTCAATGACTGCTTTTAAGCTATTTATTGATTGGATTAAAAGTATTCAGTGATAAACTGTTCAATAATTTTACACAGCAATTTGTTAAGAAATTATATCTCAATGAGCCTCTGTGAATTATTTCTCGGACTAGCCTTTTGTCATGCGGTCTTCCTAGGTTTTTTGCAATACAATCGAAATTGATGCCATTTGTTAGCAATAATTTTTCAAAACCTTTTAAAATTTTGAATTTAAAGGCTCCCCTCTAACGACAATTTTCAAGACTCAAAAGATTTAAGTAAATCAAAAAATGTGTAATTTTACGTAAAATTATGATGAAATTTTTAAATTTTTTCATAACAAAGTCTATTTATTAGTCTGAAAATCATTGTTATTTGAGATAAGAAATTATTTAACATCCAAGATGCAAACGAGCGTATCGAATCAATGTGTCTAAAAAAAGTTTCTAAATTGCTTGCCGATCCTTATAACTCTTTATTACAGAAGTATGAAAATATCGACCGCTCTAATTCTTTATTCGAGTTTAAAACAAAAAAAGCAATTCTAAAAAAACATAGAATTAAAAAAAAAACTAATATATAAAGTAATTCACAGACATAGAATTCATTAATTCTAAAAAAAAAACATATATATAAAGTAATTCACAGACATAGTACTGTAATAAACGGTGTATGTCACTAACTGTGCCATTTATATTTATTCAATAAACCAAACTAACTAAACTAATAAAATTAATTAAAAATTTTGGAATAATTTCAATTTTTATTACCAAACATCTAATTTTTTTGATCGTAAGCATTTTGAAACGATTTTACTAAAAGTTTGGTACTTTAATGTAATTTTAAGTAAAATTGCATATCCTTGCCGACTAATATTCACATAAGATTACGTAAGCTTACTAAAAATAATTTAAAATTACGTAACTTAGCCAATTCTTGATCTTTTATAAAAGCACTGTATCTCTCAAACTTTGTCTTTTTAACAACCCGGCAACTAAAGTTTAATGATTATCAAAACGAGTTTTAGACTATAACAAAGAAAATTATTTCAACCTTTAAATTTTTGTTTTTTTGTTCCAAAATTTACAATACCAAGAATTAATCACCATTATTAGTTGCTTCAAGGTTCAAAGAACTCAATACAGAATAATTTTTAAATTTTTAGAATATTTTTCTATCTTTGTAAAATGCGCCAAGTACCGATCCAATCCTGTTTTTAGGATCTTTTTTTTATCAACTATCTTTGCACTAACTATTTACTGATATCTTGAATAATTTGATTGAAAAAAAGGACAATTCCATTGTACATAGCTAGAGATTCTGCCTTGAAAAAAAAAATAATTTTTTTATTCAATAAATGGCATATATTTAGATTAAAATGTATTTAAAAAAAAACTTTTTAACTTGGACAAAAAAATTTATTCGAAAATCAAAGTTAACAAAAACGGCTCAGATATTTTGTTTATCTTCTAGGACATCTGCATCTCATATGGTGTGGAACATGGCCCAAAACAGATTCTACATGCATTCCGCATCCGACCCAAGTTGGTCTATAGCATCGCTGGCAAGTAGTTGCTTGACACATTTTTGTTGTGAATATTTTTTTTTGGTTAAAATGTAAAATTCTCAAATTAGCTAATCTTCTTTTATATCAAAAATTCAATTGTGTTTGGAATTTTTCAACCACCGAATCAATTATCTAGTTTGGCAAACATTGTTGTTTATTGTTGTTAGCTTTCAACATAGATAAAATCTTTTTTTTTATAAAATTTATAACTTATCAAGATAAGATTTTTTAGCCCAATGCTTAAATATTTCTTACTACAGCTTGAAAATTTGTCTTATTGTTGTCAAGTCAATGGCTGGCCGTACACAAGCAACAAAAGTTGTATCCATGCAAATTTTGAATTTTTCAAAATTTAAAAAATGTCTAAATTCGAAAGCGATTTCGAATCCAATGAGAGCATTGATTATGTGAGCGATATCGAGCTCTATCGGAGTGAAAAGTCTCTGAGTAAAGTACACTCGCGGATAGCGTCCAAAACCTGCTACAGTTTCGATGACAAAAGCGACTATTTTGGCTCAGATTTTCCAACCAACTCAGTTCAAGAAACTCAAACGAATCTAATAAGCCCCGAAGCCAACCTGAAAAAGCATGACTTGAACAAAATTTACACAAAACTAAATGAGATTCACTCAAAATTACTAGTAAAATAAAATTTAATTTCTTAATAAATTTTTTTTAAATTTTTTAAATTTTTTAAATTCAAGAATGAATACAAAAGTTTAAAATTAAAAGAAGAAGTCCTAAATGAAAAGGAGAGCAAGTTAAATTCTCAAAATGGCTTCAATTTTGACCAAATAAGACTAAAATATGACCAAGAAATCGAAAATATAAGGGAGGAAATAAAAAAAAAAAACTCGGAAAACAAACGACTGAGCGATTCGTTCCGTGCTTGTAAGGAATCTAATGAATCACTTAAAACCAAGGTAGGAACTGATTTGAGAAAATAATTAAACTAAATCAAAGTCTAGTTGGAAGAGATGCAGTCAAAGAGTGAGAAATTGGACAAGCAGAACCAGTCTCTTAAAAATAGACTTACCAACTTGCTGAAAAAAATCGAGCTCTCGGAAGAAAAAGTGGCCCAACCGCTTGAAACACTCAAAAATGAGTCTATTCCGGCAAAAAAACAGCCTCAATCGATCAACCAAAATCAACTGTTCGAACCATTTGCAATCAGCGTAATGTGGATTAATGAAGCATTGCTGAAAGAACGGCTTGATTTTAGTTTGCCACTAAACAATGATTCTAATTTAATAGATAAAATTCAAAAATTACTTCCTACTCTATCCGACTTGTTGATTAATTCAAAAAAAATGTTCAAGCAATACGAGAGTGGTTTTATGGAATTTATTTACTTATCTTTGATTCATTTTGATTTTAGTTTTCAAAATCAAGTAGACTTTAAAATAAAAAAAAAAAGTTATTTTTTAAATTTTTTTACCTAGAAAATTAATTTATCAAATACATTTCGGCGTATTGGAGAAGAATTATTCAAAAGTGTTCACAATTACAGACAAAATGAAGGAGTTGGAGACGAAGTTTTGAATCTAGAAGACTCAAAATCTCGTATGCTGACATGTTTGACAATTTTGAGAACTTTGAGTCAAGGTTTAGTTTAAATTAATTCAATTTTGTTTAATATTTTGTTAGTGATTTTTCTGTTTTAAAGTCGATTTGATCATTCAAGTTTTCGAGCTGGTTAAACAAGATTTAAAAGACGAGGACAATAAAAGATTGTTTTTGAGCTTTCATGGTACTTGGACTGTGATAAAATGGTGCAAATTGGGAAATCAAGTAGTACTCAATTTGGCCATAGATGTTTATTTGTTGATGTCTATTGAATGGAAATTGGTTGGTAAATTTTTGGAGTCATGCAGCAACGAGAACTGGTTTAGTCAAATTTCTATAGTACTAAGAAATTCTAATGTGAATAGTTCTCCTTCAGCGAATTCAAATTGTTTAGACTTGAGAGTTATAGAAAAGATAAGTATTCTAATGCAAAAATTATCGAAGATTCGATCGAACAAAAAATATTTTGATATGTTCTCTTTGACAAATATATTCAATGATTTGCTTAAGCGATTTGGACATGATAGTGAATTTTTGAAAATGAATTTAAAATCAATTCTATTCAATTTAAAATGATTTTTGTATCCCCTATTGATTTTTATCATTTTATTTCAATAAATAATTTTTGTTTTAGTTGATTTTTAAAATTTCCATCAAGAAAATGTGTCAAGCTATACAAAATTGTAAAATTTTCTCTAGAATTCATCTTGTCCCTTTTAAGTGCAGGACTGGGGCTTTTTTATTTTTACTGAACAAAAATTATAAATATGAGAAAAAAAGTTAATTGTTAAGCTTTTTGATAGTAATAGAAAAATGACAAGCTTAAGATTAAAAAAAAATTATCAATTAGATTTAAAAAAACTATCATTCTTTGAAAAAAAGCATTTTTTTTTCGGTTTCGGAATCTGTTCTTCAGTATTCTAATTTCTATTCTAAAAATTTTTCTGCAAAATCAGTAAATATATTTCTTAACTTTCTATAACCTCTACAAAACGCTTATCAGATCAATCAGTTTATCAGTTATTTTATATTTACTTTAAAATATATAATATAGAAAAAATGAAAAGTCTACTATAGCGGGACTACGTTAGTCTTCCTGCTTTGTCAATTTAGTTAAACTAAACTTGACCGTAGAATATTAACTATTATATATAAATTATAAGTTAAACTAAAACAATTTGTAAGATCTATATATAATTAATGAAATTTTTTTCTATTGCAATATTTAAAAATAGAAAATTTATGATATATGTAAGAATAATTTTATCCCATTTGCCACTTCTTCCAACATATATTTTGTAGCTAAAAAAAACAACTATTTTTATCAACTGTCTCGCTCAGAGGCTTTTCCGAATCTCAAAATTAGAGATTATAAGCGATCTCTTAAAAGAAAGAATATGGGATTCCTCATGGCTAATTACTGCTAAAAAAATATCCCGAAAAAATGCATAAGAAAATGAAATTAATTGCTAATAACTTATAACTGAAAAAATAAAAAATTAAAAGTGGTATAAGAAATTCCTCCATGTCAATCATTGTTGAATAACCTATGTTCCGATAAATAAAATGGCATTGTGAATTTTGGTAAAAAAAACCAAAGCAAAATATTAAAAATGCCAAAATGAAATTCTACCCGACCAAAAGATGTTCTGTAAAATGTAGCAACACTGTTACATCCTGTTTACCACCATTAAATTTAAGATTCTACAAAGCTCTGCATTAAATCTGCAAATTCAGAAAATTCTCAAGCCGATTTCATACTAAATGATACGGTATCAAAAAAAATTAAAAAAAAACTGGTTTTTAATGTAATGCATTATGAAAGCATTACTATATTACTTTGAAATTTTTAAATTTAAATAAAATAAAAATTCTCAGTAAAATATAACAATATTTTGAAGAATTTTTAGAGGTTCTTTAACGATTTATGTTGAAGGTTTAAAAGATTTTGGACAGATTTCTCTAGAAAATGATCGGAGGTTTTTAAAAGATTATTTTTCTTATATTTTTTTTTTTTTGTTCTAGTCTTTCAGATTTTTTTTTACAAATAACAATCTAGTTTTAAATAATCAAAGATTTAATCGAAAAAAAATCTAAGTGATGTTTTTTTTTGGTTGAAGCCAAAAGGTTTTAATTTAAATTAGTAAATTGTTTATGTCCTAACAAATAACCTAGTAATTAACATCACGATCGATAGGATCCAGTGGACTGGAAGAATATTTTATCTTCATCATTTTAAATTTAATTAAATATTTTGAGGCTAACTAAAATATGTTAAGCATTTATCAATCTTCTTTTCAGTCTAACTAAAAAAACAACTAAAAACACTAAAAAATAATTACTTCTAAAATTTTATCAACATTTAAAAGATCGGCTTTCTCTGATTGTATGCTTTAAATTGAGATGACATTTAGACGCTCTTGGCTCATTGAATTCAAAATTCAAATAATTTCAGATAATTTTTAATCCTCCTTAAGACATAAAAAGACCATGTAATATAATGAAAAATAAAGTGTATTTTTTTTGATGTAATATTTTTTATCTATTTTCTGTAAATTAATCTTACGTCGCCTTGTGTCTTTTTATTAAATAATAATAATATGACATTTTACCATAATGACATATTGTCCAAAAAGAGTGCAAACTTTGATTATTTTGATCTAAAATCATGTATTCTGTTATTTAATTTCTAAAGCTTAGGCTCAAATACTTTTAAATGGCAAAAATCTTGATACTATACCATTGTGTGTTATTTACAATAATTTTGTTAATTTTAGCTATTTATGGCTTAACCCTAATTTTCTAGATGAAAAATAAAAAAATAACTTTTACAATTTATAGCTTTTTTGAGAATTCTTATATTTGATTCTATGGATTTGACAAATTTACTTTTTTAATAATTACTGTAGCAAAAATAAATTTAAATTTATTACCAAATACATCTTTCGTCTATAGTTCTAATTATTATCAATTAGAAAGGTGTTAAAAATTAAAAAAATGAGCTTTTTGAAATTTCGTACTGAACTTACGAGAAAATGTTATATCTTTAGTTCTAATTGCCAAAATCTTATTCTGTAAATGTAACCAAGTACACCCCCTGCAAAAGCGGGCACAACTCTGTCAACTAAATTTTTTTTACATAAAAAGCAATTTTGAAGAAATTTGGAGAGTTTGGGGACTTTTTCAGACTTTCACAGAAGGTAAACAAAAATTTATGCACTTTTTGCATTTAAGAACAAAAGGTATAACATTTTCTCTTTTTTTTATTGAAAGTTCTCTAGTTCAAAAAACTGTTTGATGATCTCTTCTTAATTTTATACAAAAATATGAAAGAATTAAATCTGATGATGATGAGAACCTTGGAAACATTTAAAAAATCATTCCTATTTTAAAGCAATATAATTAGATTTTATATTGTTTTTGACTAGATGTTCTTATGATAACTTTGAAACTGTTTCATTAATCGAGATCTGATGTTACTTCTATATAAAAGTATTCATTTAAAATTTTAAATTATTTTAAAATTAAAAAATAAAAAAAAATTTGAATCAAAATTATTTGAAAAAATTAACACATATCATATTTGAATTATTCTTTTTTTCGATTCTCAAAATCTGATTAAAATTTAAATTAATTTGGTTTATTTTGAAAGAAAAATGCACTGGCCGGGAATCGAACCCGGGCCGCCCGCGTGGCAGGCGAGCATTCTACCACTGAACCACCAGTGCTTCTTTAAACAGTAATTTTTTTCTTAAAACAAAGTAAATTTTTTTCAACATTTTAAGAAATCAAGACAAACTTCTGAGACAAGTAAAATCTGGATTAAAAATTGTTCTTTCTATTCATCAGAAAAGATATATCTAAATTGCTTGATAAAAAAAATTAAAATTTTTCTAAAATTTTGGTAAAAAATCAAATTTAAGACAAAAATTTAAGAAATCGTTTTTTCCTAGTTCATTTTAAATTCATACTGGTGTTTTTTTTCTACATTTATTTAAACATTTTATGCTGATTTTAAATTATTAAAAATGCAGAGTAAAAATCTTGGTGAAGCTAATTTTTTTAGTTTCATATAAACCAACTGTTCATTATTTATTTTTTTAATTTAGAAAAAAAAACAATAAAAAAAGCATTGTCTATTAAAGGTTTAGACAATTCCATGACACAAATAACTATTTTGAATATTTTTTTATATTCTTAAAACTTGTTTTCTAAGTTATTTATTTATTACTTATATCTAATAAGTAGTTTACCAAGACTTTTAGGATAATTATAAAGGAGCAAACGGAAAAGGGAGATTTTTGTGCTAAAAATCTAGATTTGAAATTGCATGATGGAATTGTCATTTAAGAACAAAATCTATTTTAATCAGCTTTGTTTTTTTTCGTCGCGCCTTGTGGAGTATAGGGTTATTAGTTTTGATTTTCACTCAAGTTAATTTTTTGCCTTTTCACTTGCTTCTCCCCGTGTCACCCCATTCTGGTGATCCCTTTCGTGACTTTTGGACATCAAGTTACTGCTGGTCGTCATAACTTCTTCTGATCATTGAAAGGCTCTATATGGTATACGTGTTTCTTCCATTTCATCAATTGTTTTCGAAGAAAATAGAAATAGAGTGGGAGATAGAG
The DNA here is from genome assembly GCA_016802215.1 of Brachionus paranguensis. Lineage (NCBI taxonomy): Eukaryota > Metazoa > Rotifera > Eurotatoria > Ploima > Brachionidae > Brachionus > Brachionus paranguensis. The sequence continues at coordinate 1,207,316 of JAESIX010000004.1, forward strand.
TGCAACCATGCCTGACTCATGTACACATAATGACTGTGTCTCAAATTTTTTTTTTTCCAGAATAAATCTCCCAAATAATTTCACGATTTTTTTGAAAGAACCGATTCCTAAAAAAGGATTATCTAAATATCCATCAGATTGCAGACCTATCACTGTTTCAGCTGGTTCAGCAAAGATTTCTGAAACACTTATCCTGATTAAGACCATTGTTTTTAATGGCCTACATAGAAATAAATTTGTATACTAAAAAAAGAGTACATGGTGCAGTCAACTTTTATCGGCTAAGCATTTGATAAAGACATTTGGCGTTTTGAACTTTTCTATAAACTAATGGGTAATTATTTTTAGAGAATTTAATATAGGTGATCATCAAAGTTGGTGAAGAAAAAAGTAGCCCTTTACCAATAACTGAAAGATTTTAAAATGAGGAATAACATTAATTTACTTCAATAATCTAATTTGAACAATTAACCAAAGTTGGTCAAAATTGAGAATACAGAAGTCAAAGTAAAGTCTGGACTTGGATTGTAAATTTTTTTTATCAAGTCAATTTAAAACTTTGACTTAATCAAAAATATTTTAATTTTTGAAAAAAAAGGTTTATTTCTTTAAATTCTTGTTTTTAATGAAACCCAAATTTCAAGTTCTAAAGTCAAAGTCTGACATTGACTGAAAAACTGTAGGTTAATCAAAAACAAAATTAAAAACTTTTAAAATAAATTTTTAATAATTTTTTTAGATTTGAACTTTAAAAATTTTCCCTAAAAAATTAATTGACTTCTTGGGTTAGAATTTCGAATGGTCAAAATTTTGATCAAAAATGAACAAGTATTTCTATTTATGATGAATTAAGTTTTATAATTTTTTTTTTTTAATTTTTTTAAAGTTCTGACTTGGATTTGGACTTATACTGGAACAAAGAAATGACATCAAAGTACAGATTTTTTTATTGGCTTTATGACATTTTTGGAATTTTCAACATTTTTTAATAAGTTAAGTTAAGTTTTTTTTACACTCTATTTTGACTATTATTATTAATGTCATTATTTTAGCCTCATATAAAACATGGATTTTTTCACCATTTTTTTTCCAGTGGAATCAATTTAAAAAATTTTTGGTATTCTTTTAAAATTCTTTTCAATAAAAAAATTGTAACAACGAAGCTTGTTTAAATATTTTTACAACCAAATAATTTTAATATATAATTTTAATTGATAATGAAAACAAAATTTATAGGCAAAGCAGAGCCTTTTATTCAAAATTTTACAATAAACAAATTATGATAGATTTTTTAGATATCGCTAAATATTTCTTTTATTAATGGAATAAAATATGAGAAAAATATTTGAACAAGTTAATGCATTTTTTAAGCCCACTTAAAAATGTGAACATAAGTTTACCAAAAATTTAAAATAGAAAAAAAATTAAAAAAAATGATTTTTAGTTTAGAAAAATCTTGAGAAATTTCTGATGGAACCTTTAAATTTTTGAATAAAAAAATTAGAATAAATATTTTTCAAAAATTAGTTTTATCCATGTTTTCTTGTAGGATATACTGTGAAATGCAACAATTACATAATAAAATACAAGTGCAAGACTATAATTTTCCAACTAAATTTTAATTTTGTAATTTAATTTTAAAAAAATTTCAAAAAGACTCACTTAATTATGTTTTAATTCAATTTTTTTGTTTTGTTTTCGGAACCAGTATCTAAGACATCTGTTTCATTAATAACTTATAATTTCTTTAGCACTCAGTACTGATTTGAAAAAATGTTCATAATTTAAAGTTTAAATTATTATTAAAAATTGGCAAACTTGTCTGAAAAATTTTTTGGTTCTTGGAGTAGTGAATGCTTGATGTGAAAAAATTTTTTTTTTAATTCCAAATTCTTTTTTTTTAAACATCAAATAAAAATAAGAATTACAAAATGAAAAATGCTGAATATTTAAATCTTAAGATATTTGAAGAGATAATTTGATTCAAGGCTATTTCTAAATATGCTTGGTAGAGCATTTCTTATTAATGGCATCAAACAGGCTAATCCAGATGAAATTTTGTAGCATTTTGACACAAGATGCATAAACAATCAACAATCTTCCATTAGAAAATTTTGGTTGTTTCAATATTTTTCTCTTGTATGTCTATAAATTTTTTTCATAACAAATAAATGAGTATTTTAAAAATTGTTAATAAATTATTCAAAAATAGAATTTTTTTAATTAAAATTTTCAACAAATTAACAAAAAGGCATCTTTTCAAGCGGCTTTTGTTTTAGTTTGTGAATTTAATTGCGTAATTGTTTCCTTTTTAGTTTGTTTAGATTTAAGGGCGAAAAATTTAAATTTACTTTAAGCTGGCCATTTAATTAGATATTGATAAAGATCGTCACTGGGATATGCAAAAAGAAAATCAAGATAAAAGCATCTTTTTATTTATTTATTTATTAAAAAAGTAACATTTTTTTGGAAGGCAAGATCTAATAGTTTTGTTGAGTGATAAATTGTCTAAATTTTCAAGTTAAATTAATTTGCAATTGAACATGGAATAATTCTGCGATACGTCAAAGTTAATTTTTAAGAAAAAGAAAAGAGTGAACTCAATTCAAGAAAAGTTGTAATCTGAAAGCGAAAAAAAATCTTATATAACTGAATCAATTTAATTACTTTTAAAATCAAACTAAAATAAAAGAAATATTCAAATTTCTCCAAATTCAATAATAATGGTTACTCTGTTGCGATGTAATTTACATTTTTTTTTCTCGATGCAACAATTTGTCTATAATTTTCTTATTAAAGTAGCTAAATATTTTAATTTAAAAATGCTAAATAGTAATTAATTTAAATTTATAATATTAAGAATATGTTTGAAAAGGTTTGCTAGCTGAATTTATTTAATAACTAAGTGCGATCAAATGGCTATGATTGCGAAGCGTTCCTAGGTTGACTTTTTGTTTATCAGCTTTGCCAAATCTAGCTGGTTCTCTACTATGCCAATATTTGCACTTATAATTAGCGATTTACTCCTAATGACCTTCATATTCCTCTAATTAGATTTAAAAATATTTAAAAAATTACATAATGAAAACGCATTAATCACGTAGAGCAAATTTGTCAAAATTTATCGATCTAACTGATAAAAACTAATCTAGGTTAAGAAAGTTGAGCTCAAATAGATAAAGAGAGCCTAGGGAGTTGGCATAGAGCTCTAGCTGACCATTGCAAAAATCCATGCTATTTCAACTTTGTTTCGAATGGCTCTCTTTAATTACAATCATCTGTCATTTAAAATCAAGTTAGAGGTAGTTCGTATAAAATTTCGAGTTGTATTTAACCCATTTTTTGTTCGGCTAGTTCATATTCTTGGAATATGATACTTGATAATTAAATTTTCGTGTTTCGAATGCTAGAGGGCTCTTTAGACTCGGACCTTAGAACATTGTTTCCCATTACTTAGAAACCATTTGTTGGCATCATTACGTAATTGCTCAATCTATCATAATGTTCCATTAAATGCCAACTTATCTGCAAATATTTGAGCAAAGCCTAATTTCTATAGAAAGATTAAGCGCTATGAATCGAGAACACTTATTTAAAGCTAGCACAAAATACATGAGTTTTTCATTTGATTTTTATTTTCGGAATTGAAAAAATATCCTTATGCGTGTTCAATTGAATTCAAGGTATTTTATCGATTTTTGGAAATTTGTTTAAATTTTAATAAAAATATCATGAAAAATGACTTGTTTCTTTAGTAATTTTTTTTGCGATTATGTAAGTAATTATAGAAAATTGTGATACATGGGACAGAAATATGGATTTCTTTTTCATACCTAAAATAGAGTCTAAATACTTAACAGAAGCCATTGATTTAAAATTTTGTAATGTATTTTTGGTCGGTCTTCTTCGAAATTAATCCAACATTTGAAAGGTTTAGATAAACAAATAGCTTACAACATAGAACAAAAAGGTGCTACAGTTAATGCCAAGTCAAACAAACTTGGATGGAATAGGCTGGAAACAAGATTTAATTAATTATTGATTGTGCGCTTACGCAATTCAAGTCAAATAGAGGAAACAAATTTTCCGATTGAGATATTGATTGATTTGTGGGACCTTGAAAGATGTGGTTATTCGGCAATTTTTGCGCTCAATTTTTTCAATGAAATTTAATATGTTACGTAATTTAATATTTAAGTTGGAAAAATTTTCAACTAATATTTAAGAAAATATTCCAAAATTTAGTTTTCTATTTTCTTTTCTTTTATTTTTTTGTAAAAAATTTAACAATATGGTCGCATTTAATTTCACTTTTTTTTCTATACAAACAAATTTTAAAAGTTCCTCAGAATTTTGGCGTATCCTTTAGTCTTTCCACGGCCAAAATGGCCTTTGGACAAAACTTTTAGAGTTTTTTTTTACATTCGATGATTTGGCCCCAGGATGCACAATTTGTCATTGAGCACTTAATCAACCATCACTATGAACTATTAGTTCGAAATTGTTTTCCTCTACGTCATTTGAAAGAAGGACTTGTTTTTTGCGGACCGAGGATCTGAGCATTGTTTGCTTAGAGCTTACCGTTCCATATCCCAAATTCATGTCATTTAAATAAAATGCTTTAGATTAAGAACTAATTTAAAGTTTGTTTTCACCTATATCTAATATTAGGGCCAAACAAAATACGAGCATTCCCACAAATAAAGTAGAATCTATGATGTTGAATCTAAAATTAAGATTTCGTTTAAAGAATTTTTTTCTTCTAAATTAAAATGAATATTTTAGCAAAGCAATTGAATTAGGAAAATAAAATTTGTTTATTGCTAATTCCTCTTTAAACCTAGAGATATTTGATTAAACACATTTTTCAATGTGAATAAATATGAAGGTAGGAGTATATGTTACCTGAATGTAGACTGTGAATTTTTTGCATCTAATTGGCAATGTTATGACTAACTTTTTTAGTTTAAAAATTTTGACAAAATTGAATTTTTTTTCTCATTCTTGCCTGAGAAATAAAAAATTTACTTACTTTTTTTATTAAATGGAAAATTTTTGGCTGTTTAAAAATATTTAAAAATAAAGATTTTTTTAATTAATTTTCAAAAATTCAGTTTTTAAGTCAAACGCATAAATTTTTTTGCAGTGTTTTTAAATAATTTGGCTGTAAAATTATTTTCTTATTTTTTAGCAAAGCAAAAACATTTTTTTATTTCTCTTTGTTAAAGCAATAAATAAACTTGTTTTAAAAAATAGTAAAAAAAAATTGATTTTTTTCCTCAGTCTTGATAAAAAAGTGCAAATTTGGCTGACTTTTTTTTCAATTTATTTCATGACCAAATTTATACAAATAAAACATTTTTGGTTATGATCATTTTTTTTAAAATAGTTATAGTTGTTTATTTCAAAATTTTAAAATTAATTTTTTAGTCGAACATAAATAATTTTGTTGACATTTTCTAGTGTAATGACTAATTTTGTTAAAAAATACGAATCGAATTTTTTAGTTGTGAACAGAAAATTTAGTCAAACTTTTTAGCAATGTAGAATGTAATTAATTTTTATTTGAAAAAAAATTTGAAAAAAATTTCAACTTTAGCTCAGTTTTTGACCGAGAATTGAAAATTTTGTTGACTTTTTTATTTTTTTCTAAGCCAAGAAGATTATTTAGGATTAAAAAGTAATTAAAAAATTTAATTTTCAAAAATCAATATTTAACTAAAAAAAAAAAAAAAACGAGGAAACAATTAAATGGAAAATGTGCTGGTCCTAGTTTGGCAAGGCATAACACAAAAAACTAGCAAAAACAATTAATTTGTAGCAACTGCCACTTAGCAAGCTTTTTTTTTCTCTTTTCGAAAAAAACAAATTCCACCTCGAGATCTTTGTTCAATTTGATCTCAACAATAGTCTAAAAACATTATATTTTTCCAAAGAAACATTCTCAGGTAAGTGCATATTTTTGCTATCTTGTTTGCATTGAATAGAAAAGAGTTGTATTAAGTCAGGTGTTTTTTGCTTTTCTGTTAGCTTCGTTCCATTATTTATCTAGAGTTTTTTTGTTATTTCCAAGCTTCGTATTTAAACAATTAAGGCATGTTGTACAAGCTTAGATGTAACCAAATTTGCCAGTGAGAAAATAGAAAATAGAATCTGAACAATCCAGCGATTGACCCACGAAAGTAAATCTCCTATTTATCCGTACCGGGATCACGGTATTACATCAAATTAAATCAACTCGGCCTAATACCCAGCTAACACTGGATGCCCAAATTTAACTAGTCCATTAGATATTTGCCTCTAATCTCTAGTTAAATACTAAAAACATTAATGTAATTTGCACTAAAGGTCAACTTTGAATTTAAGTGGACAGTTTTTTATCTTTGCAGTCCTAATTTAATGTCATTTGGAAGCCAAGAGACATTTTTTATCTTGGTTGTACAGGTGTAGCTTTATCAAAATTTATTATGTTTTTTTTTTTTTAATTTAGAGAGAGAGAAAAATTTAAATTTTATGATTTTATTATGTTTTAATTTGAGTTTAATTTGGGCTGGCTGGCGATGGTTGGCAAGCCGGCCAAATTTCGATCATTTAATTGAGTTTGGAATATTTGCTTGTGTGGAATTTGGTTGGAATTGATCAGTGAAGCGTTCAGCTTGCTTAAATTGTGCAATAATTGCTGACAAGCATTCTGAGCAATTATTTTCAACGATGACAATTCTAAATAGTTTTCTCCCAAAACTATGTGCCACTATTCGACGCAATTTAGCTATCATTATTTAGCCATTTATCAAAAGTGACACAAGAAAGTTGAATAGAAATTTAGAATTTTTAGTTTGGTCACGGAGCGTGCCAAGCGCTTTTCTAGATTTAGCAAACTTAATTCTCAATTAAGTCCTATTCTGAAGGGTGCTCGAATAGGACTTAATTTAATTACAAACAAACACTACTGCAAGTAGGCTTTGCCTAATGCCAATTCACCCACATATTTGTTTTAAATGTAACTTCAGCTAAAATGACACAAGCGTAGTCATGGCATTGTTAGGTATTTTGTTGTAAATTAGTAAACAGTTACATCATATTACATTTGAAAAGAGTAGTTGTTGTTCTTGTTGATGCAATTCAAATTCCAACATGCCCGCAAGCATACCGTATTAGTAACTATACCGGTTGCGTAACTTACCGTTTTTTCTTTCTCTCTTTTTTTAAATGTTTTGATAATGTTAAATGGAATTTGTACGATTAAACGAAAATAGAGTTTAAATACAATACCAAAAGCAACAAAAATTTAAATTCTAAAAAATATTTTTTTTTAGTTTTTTTTTGCTGAGATAACTCGCGGGGACTCGAGTGCATCTACACTTTGAATAGAATTTGATTGACACTTTTGACAAGGTGTCTATTTGAACAAGAGCAATTGACTTAACAAGTTGATACTCATCTTTTGAGCTATGGCTAATTATTCAACAATAGTAGTAGCAAAAAAATTTAAGAAATTATGTTATTTAATAGGAAATGAAAATCAATAAAGTCCGACAAACTCGGAATAAAATATTTTAATAAAAAATGTTGGATTTTTTTTTAAACTCAATTTTTTTATGTCAAAAATGCTTCCAGGTTTTTTAAATTGAAAAATTTGTGCTCATTTTTTTTGTTGGGAAAAAAGTTTAGATAATGGAATTGCTTGGCAGCAAAAAAAGTACTCGAGGCTGCTATCTTGTATGCAAAATTAAGAAATTTGAGAAGTATTCTTTGCGCTTTTCTCAGGTGAGAAAACTACCTTAGATTAATTTTTTTTGGAATTTTCGTAAATCGAAGCCAGATAAAAAAATTTTCTAAAAATATTATTGAAAAGAAAGAAAAAATTTCTCTTCTTTCAAATCAATGTTGAATCATTTGAATAGGTGGCGACAATTTTTGAACGAGGACATTTAGTTTAATTAGTAAAACCTAATTAAAGGTATTTATTCGCACGGGTCTAATTGTGGCTCTTAACAAGTCCTTGGTTATTGTTTGCTTGAGCTATTTCTAATTTGTTGGCGAATAAAGAGCTTTTTTATTTTTTTTTCTATTTTCTATTTTATCTTGTTTATCAAACGAAATCTCTATTTTTAATTAAAAATTCAATTCAAGCTTTGTAAATTATTCGTAAGTGACGTAAGAGACGAGATAACCAATGTTTGAAGCTTGCTTGAAAATTGATATATCTCCAAAAGGTGAACGCAAAAAACCCAAAACTTGATTTTTTGCTCACCTTTATGTTTGAGCTCAAATCAAAATTTAAACATGGATTAGAAGAAAAATTAAATTTTTATTATTTTCAGCAAGAGAAAAAATGTGTGTTGTTTTTTTTTCTTCATTCGAAATATATGTTTTTAGAGTAGAATTATTTTTTTAAAACAATACTCTATGTAGTTTGGAGAAAAAAAATTCCTCTGGTTTCACAACAACAAATTTGTCATAGAGAAAGTTTGATGTTTTAATCGAATTTTCAATCTATGTAAGTGACTAAATAAATTTTATTTCTATCTATTTAAGAGTAGAAAGAATAAAAAAAACTTTTTTGTTTAAAAAATTTATTTTCTAATGGCACAGATTGCTCGATCAAAATTCTAGAATTTCTATTCTTTTGTTTATCTGGCACTAGACTAACAATATTCAATTTTTATCTACTTTGGTTTGAAAAAAATTATTTTATTGTTTCAGTTTCGAAAGAAATAAAAAAAATCAATTATTAATGTATTCTAATACTTTTTATTCAAACTTTAATCTAAAAATTTCAATCTTTAGTTTAAATTGAAAGTGATTGACTTAAAATATTAAATTTTTTTATCTATTTTAAGGTCTAAAAAAGGCTTCATCGCTAAATAATTCTCAATTTCTGATCTGTTTTTTTATTTTGGGGCCGATATTTTAGTTTTAGGACTTAAATTTTTTTTTTTATATGGCTTCCTCAGCATTAGTTACAACCAAAAAAACATAATGTCTTACTAAAATATTTAATTTTCTGTCTATTTGAAAAAAAATACTGACAATGTTTTATCTGCTAGTTAAAGGCTATTTTTTCCTTGATCAAAATTAAAAAATTTTGAATTTCTGATGCATTATCTATTATGAGGTCTAATGGAACATTTTTTTTGTGCTAAGAAATTTATTTTCCACTGTTTCACTAGCATTTTATTAAAAAAATAAAATGTCACACTCGAATTCACAATTTTTTGTCCAAGTGAAAAAAAAAATGATAAGTCAAATTTCACAGATCATAAGGAAGTTGATTTTTTTTCTTGAGAAAAAATTTTAAAATTATTTTCAATTTCAAAAATTTCCGATTTTCTAATCTGCTATCTATTTTGATGTCTAATAATATATTATTTTGTATGGGTTCCGCTGCCATTATTAAAAAAAAAAGTAGTTTTTTATGTTACTCAAATTTTAATTATTTTCATTTTAATAAACAAATGATTAGTCAATTTTTTTTCAACCACGTATCTAATTTTTTTTCTTGAGAAATATTCTAATATTTTAAAATTTCTGATTTTCAAATCTGTTACCTTTTTTGAGATCTAATAAAATATTTTTTCGGGTACTGAAAAAAAAAATTTATTTCATGATTTCCGCTTCAATTAATTACTCAACAAAAAATTGTGACGTTTTACTCAAAATTTGAATTTTTGTCAATCTAAAGAAAAAAGACTCACAAAATATTATCTTCATCTGTTTTAGAGTCTAAAGTAGTTTTTTTTTTCTTGAGAAAAAAAAAAAAAAATTTTCAAAACAAAAAATTCCTTTATTTTTCTAAAGGTAAATTTTTAGCTTCGAAAAAAAAAAACAAAAAAAAACAGATTTTCGAAATGTTTTACTATTTTGTGGGGCTTTGCTAAATTAAAAACTCAAAACCATTTAGATAGACAAACTCAGAATGTCTGACGATGAGGCTTCTTCAGATCGGTCGTCGTCAGTAGGGCGCTATTTATTAGGCGACACGAGCGTCTCGTCGGAGCGCTCATCGCACAACCAGGCGGACGCCAAGCTGCGCAGTCGCTCCGAGGACTCGTCGCGCATGTTCCACGACTCGTCGGGCACCACCCGCATCCGCAACACAGAGATCGAGCGCGGCGTCCGCATCCGCAACGTGATCAGCACGCAGCAGAACCGGCGCGCCGACGAAAAGCAGGAGCTGCACGAGCTGAACTCGCGCCTCGACCAGCTGGTGGACGCGGTCAAGCAGAAAAAGAGCCAGAACGACGAGCTGCAGGAGCGCATCAGCCAGTTCCGCAACGAGCTGCTGTACTCGTCCGGCGAGGGCCACCGCAGCCGCCTCGACCAGGACCTGCAGGGCGCCAAAGTGGCGCTGAACAGCGTCAGCGAGGTGAACACCATGTCCAAGATACGCGCCTCCAGGTCCATGTACGAGCTGGACAGAATGCGCGAAAAGTACGACGAGGAGGTCAGATGGCAGAGCAGGGACCATGACAAAATTCGCCTGCTCGAGAGCCAGCGCACCGAGAGCCTGCACGAGCTCAACTATCTCAAAGAGAATTGTGAGTCGAAAAAAAAATCCCTGCTGGACGACTCGGACCGCAACGAGAAGCTGCGCGAACAGCTCGGTAATTTGGCAAATGCGCTCGACCACGAACAAGAGAGCCGCATTGATCTAGAGTGCCAAATTCAGACTTTGCTTGAGAAGAAAAAGTTCGAACAAGAGCTGCATCGGGTGATGCGCGACGAGCTGGAGCGTTTGTTCGCCAACCAGCCGAGTAACCCGATGGGCTTTTTTACCAGCGAGCTGCGCGACATCAAGGAAAAGATCAGGGAGGACTTCAAGAAGCTGAACGAGTTCAACAGCGACTCGATGAGGCACGAGTACGAGCTGAGGTACTCGAAAATAGTGGAGGAGATTGAGATCAAGAAGAAGCATGCCGAGGAGACCAGACTCAAGGCTGAGATGGAGGAAAAGACAAGCTTTGAATCGCTGAGTGCAGAAATAGAGAGCAACAAGGAAGAGGTGAAAAATTTGAAGCTGCAAGAGTTCAACTTGAACAAACTGCTCCAAGAGCTGCACGACAAGTTCAATGAATTGAGGAGTAGACATGCGGACACCGCGGACCAAAAGCAGAGTGAAATCGACCAGCTGTACGAGCAGATTAACAATTTGAAGGCTGATTTGTCTTCGATGCTAAGTTTTAGCAAGTCACTTGACTCCGAAGTGGCTGTGTATGCCAGACTGCTTAACCAGCGCATGAATAGCTTTGTCACGCAGACCTACACGTTCGAGAACTACGAGAATCTCGTCCTCAAGGACGAGATCAACGAGAGCCATCGTATTCTCGAACAGAATGAGCTGAAACGCAAGCAACAGGAGTTGGAGGAGAACAACAGACGCCTCAAGGAACTCGAGGAACAACGAAGAAGACAGAAGGAACTTGACGAACTGCAAAGGTTAGCTGATGTTTTTTTTTTATTTAAATTAAATTTTTTATTTTTTATTTTTTGAATTTTTTTTTTTTTTTTATTGAGATTTTTGGGAGGAAGTTGCCACAGGGCATTGTGAAATTTCATACAAAACTTCCAATACAAAAATAAAAAAATTTTTTAACTTTTGTTCTAAATGTCAAAAACTTGTTCTGTAAATATAACAAAGTGAAACAACTGATGTTTCACCTTCTGTAAAAGTCTGCAAAATGTGAGCAAATTAATTGCGTTTTATTTTTAATACTTTAAAATAGGGTGCAATTTTGCAGAATTCCGCGGAAGGTGAAACAACAGTTGTTTCACTTTGTTTCATTTACAGAACAAGTTTTTGACATTTAGAACAAAAGTTATAAAAAATTTTTATTTTTGTGTTGCCTTGCTAGAGGGCTGATTGACTTTTGGTTAGATTTAATTTTGATTGTCAAGCTTGTGATTTTTTTAGGCTAATTCCGACTATTTTTCTTCTTATCTTTATTTACTTTTAGACTATTAAAATAAAAGATCATTAAACTTTTTTAAAATGGGTCAATTGATTTAGAAAGAGAGAGAGAGAGAGAGAAAGAGAAAAAAAGATAAAACAATATTTATTCAAATGCAAGGTTAAATTGAATATCATGTCACAAATAATGAAACTAGATTTTGAATTTTTTAATTATTGGCCCAGACCATTAGAGAAAAATGTCAATTAGTGCTAAATTTTTTTTTAATTAGATAAATTATTTTTAAATAGTTTTTTTGCTTCTTTTCTTCTTCTTTTTTATTAATTAAAGATTAGAGTCAACTGGAAAATGAATATGGCCATAAAAAATAATTATCCGTGATATTTAACTTTGTTTTTTCTCCTCTGTTGTTTGCCAGTAATAGTTTGTTTGCTAATAAAATACGCTTTTTCAATTCTAGTTTATTTGTTTGTCATAAATTTTTATAGATTTTTTAATAAGGTTTTTCAGAAATTATTATTTTAGTAAAAAAATTTATATCATTTTAATTCATTGTTTTGCCGAAGACTTAGTTGTGTTTAGCTTTTTTTGTCAGCCATTAAGCTAATTTTTTGACTGGGGCTTCCAAGCCGATAAAATTTCGAAATTCTACCTAAAATAAAGAAAATAAAAATGTAAGTTTATCATTTTATGTTGATCTAGTAAATATCCAAGATATGAAAATCAAAATTTAGTATCTATGCCATTCAGCTTGTTTACGATTTGTTTGCTAAACATAAAATTTTCTATCATTAAAAAATGATATTTGAGTTGATTAGATAGCCGAAGACTATTTGAATTTTTTAATTATTTTCTACTCCAGTCAAATTTTGACATAAAAGCTTTTATCTTTCCAGAAACTTGGACAATAAAAAATTTCGCATCAAATATTTTCATGGGTAGCTTTTTTTCGCTTCTAATATTTATGAATTAAACAAAAAAAATAATCCTTCAACTAAAAAATTTAAAATAAAACATACAAAATAATTTTATTCTCTTTTAAAATTCATACAATATTAAAACATTCAAAGATTTTAAGAGGAAAATGAAAATTTTTATCATGTTTTTAAAATGATTTTATTAATAAAAGTTTTGTTTGCATGAGTCCACCACTTAATACAAAAAATTGATTTACAAAAGAAAATATTTACAGATAAATTAAAAAAAATAAGAATTTCAACTCTTATTTTTTTTATTTTAAGATTCTTTTTTATTCTTTTTGTTAATTGTATCCTCGAGCATTAGACTGAAGATAAAAAACTTAAAATGAATTTAGTTTTATTTTAAATGTGCTAAGTATTTCCAAGCTTTTTTTAATCTTTTTCTGGACCTATATATTTTGAGATGAAATCTGAAGAGCTGAAAAAACATTTACTTTTGTTTTTGACTTAATTTAAAAATAATATTAAAATTTAAATATTTAAATATTGCTTTTTAAAGATTTTTCTGAGTAGAATATTAATCAAGTAATTAAAAAAGAATTTTTACTTAATTCTTAAATTCATTAGATTTAGGAGTCTCTTTTTAATATTTAAAATAAATATCATCATCAAAACCGAATTCTAATTTTGACACCTTGGGCATCTTAAAAAAAGATTGTCATTTTAAATTATTTCTTTATAATAAGTTATAAGAAAAGCAAGTACTTTTATGTTAATTTTAGATCATTTAAGTTTATTTTGAAATAATTAAGATTATTAACTCAAATGGATAGACCTTTTTCGTAAATAGAATTTTTAAGAATAAATCAATTGACTTGATTATATTTCAATTTTATGAATTAAACCTATTTAAAGTGTGTTTTTATTAAAAATGAGCTTAATTTAAAAATTTGAAATATCAATTAAGGTCTTATTACAAATTATTTCTTTTAATTCATAAAATTTTATTAAAAAGCAAAATAATTATTTTGACATTGTTATCTTAAATTCATCCAAATTTTAAATTTTTTTACATGTTTGAGAATTAAACAGTTTAAAAGACAAATTTTGAAAATAATTTTTTTCCTAAATTTTCATGATTAATATTATTCAATTTTAAATTTTAAATTTTTTTAATTGAATTAGATATTGGAAAAACTAGCATTAAACTTGATTTTTAAATTAAATTAATTAAGTAATTTTGAAACAAAGTGAATCAACATTTGTTTCACCTAGGATCGATTTCTGCAAAATTGCACCCTAATTAAAAGCATAGAAAATAAAGCGCAATTAATTTGCACATATTTTGCAGACTTTTGGAGACTTCTCTTTTTTTATTGGATATTGATCACTTAGATGGCCATTAAAATTTACAATAAAATATCTGGAATGAAAAAATGATTTTATCCAGAAAATAAGATAAGGAGGAAGTTTTATCTTATTAATTAGTAAGTTACTTTACTCAAGAAAATTATTGATTCTTGAGTAAACAATACGTTCAAGTAATTTCCCGAGATAACTTGTCATACTGATAGGACGATAGTTTGAAGAGTCCTGAAGATTTTTTCGGTATCATAGATATACTTGCTATTTTCCAAGATTTTGGGACTTGACTTTGTTCCAAACTCATTTTAAAAAGCTGACTTATTTCAACTAAAACCTCTTATGGGAGATTTTTAAACATAAGGTTTTGAATACGGTCAAAACCAGGCCCTGCCACCTCTTTAAAGATCCCATAATGTTTAAAGGAGTTATTGGATCTTTTAGATTAATACAAAATCTGTACTAAATTTAAATTATAAAATCTTATAATTTAAATGTATTCAGACTTAAACGTGAGCGCGAAGAGGAAGAGAAGCGAAGGCGGCAACGAGAAAAAGATGAAGAAGAGCGCAAAAAGAGAGAATACGAAGAACTGTTGAAGAAACAGCGCGAAGAAGAAGAAAAACGTCGTATAGAGCATGAAGAAGAATTGCGCAAGAAAGAAGAGGAAGAAAGACTTCGTAGACAGCGCGACGAACAGGACAGATTACGCAGACAGCGCGAAGAAGAGGAGAAACGTCGCAAAGAGTATGAAGAAGAAATGCGCAAGAAGGCCGAGGAGGACAGACTACGCCGACAGCGCGAAGAAGAAGAAAGACTGCGATGGCAACGCGAAGAAGAGGAGAAGCGTCGCAAAGAGTATGAGGAAGAAATGCGCAAGAAGGCCGAGGAGGACAGACTACGCCGACAGCGCGAAGAAGAAGAAAGACTGCGATGGCAACGCGAGGAAGAGGAAAGAGTGTGGCGTCAGCATGATGAAGAAGAAAGATTACGGCGCGAGGCCGAGGAAAAGGAGCGTCAACTGTGGCGTCAACGTCAAGAAGAAGACAAACTACGAAGAGAATACGAGCTGGAACAGGAAAGACTTCGTTTGCTAGACGAAGAGAAGCGGAGACGAGAGGAGCAGCTGCGATTGCAGCGCGAATACGAAGAGAGACTTCGTTTGCAGAAAATTGAGGAGGAAGAGAAAAGACGCCGCGAGTATGAGGAGCAAATTCGCATTCACCGCGAATACGAGGAGCAGGTGCGACACAAGAAAGGCGAAGAGGAACGTTTGCGCGAACAGCTGCGAGTTCAGCGCGAATACGAGGAACAAGTACGCAAACAGCGCGAGCTCGAAGAGCGTCGCAAACAAGAGGAAGAGCGGCTACGGATCGAGCAGCTCAGAATTCAAATGGACTATGAGGAGAGGATTAGGCGACAAAGAGAAATGGAAGAAGAAAGACGCAGACAGCGCGACAAAGAAATCGACGACAAACTAAGGCGTCAGCTGGGCGAGCAGAAATTTCAAAATTACGTGGTCATCAATACCGAGTTTGACCAAGAACGCACTGAACGAGAGCAAAGACTCAAAAAGGAAAGAGAAGAACACGAAAAGTATATACTGGAAAAGCTTAGACAAGAACAAGAGCTCATTGAGGCACAGAAGCGACAAAAATATGTGAGCGAGCAGCGCATTCGCTCGCCACGACCCATCAATTGTGTGGACAATGTGCACACGTACACTAAGCGCATTGTCGAACAAAACCAGCAGTCGCGCGAGACATTCGAAGAACACAAATACAGGAGTGATTGTAACGGCGGCGGCAACTATGAAAAGCAAATAAATATTCAATTGAATCCAGTGCCTAGTCAACGGTCACAGTCGCACACCAATTTGAACAATAACACTGTGCACAAAAATATTGTGATCACAAATGTGAACAGGTCGCAGTCGCCGCCAAAGAACCGGCTGGCAATTAACGGCTCGTATAGCGAATTGAACAAGGCCGAGGCGACCAACAAGTATGCCATTAAGCACAAGGCAAATAGATATGTGTCGGGTGCCATTGGCATCTTGGAAACAGCACTCAATGGCGAGTACATAATACTCGAGAATTTGAGCTCCAACAAATCAGTCAACCTGAAAGGTATTTTTAAAATTTTTCTTTTTATTTGTTTGTCTGTGTCTGTACTTAGATGAAAGTCTTTGCTTTGATAATTAAATAAAAGACGTAAATACTAAGTGAATGAATTGACTCAATATTGTAAAAATTTTGTCGTCAAAAAATTGGAATCTCAAGCATAATTGCCAGGAATGAGTTAGCTTTCACGAGCTTAATAAGCAGATGTAGGCGTGTCAAAGAAAATCACTTAGTGCAGTGAAAAAAAAAACGGTGATTCCGAAAATTGAGATTAAATACACACACTTTAAAAAATATAATCTCATACAAAATTTCATAATAGTCTTTACAAGGCACTTATTGGCTCAATTCAAGATTATCATTTTCCATGTCTAAACACATTCTCTGAATTAGGTTTACAAAAGTTACAAGTTATTTAAAATACTTCTGAAAGATGCATTCTTAAACTTCCCTACACAACCTCCTCTGAATCATTATTCAATGAAGCATTAAATTAATTAAATATTTGTAAAATTGACCACAGATCAATCAATCAAATCGAAAGCAATCTCTTAGAAAATTACATACGCTATAGATTATTCAGTTCTATTGACTAATAGACTAATTGACTAATAGGAGTACCAAAGAGGCTTCGATTCTACATTTATTACGAATCCTACTTCTCTGTGTAGCTGCTATCTAATTATACAAAAATTTTCCGACTCTTTAGATCATATCCATGGTTTTTTTCTGATTCTCATATTATTTTTATTCATTTATTTTCCCAACTCTTTTTATTTCGTAACTAAACAATTCTTTAATTATAATTTTTGTTACTCTTCTTATAACTTACTTAAAATTTAAAATATTTTAATACTGTTTTAATTATTTTATTTTTTCACCCGAAGGAGCTTATGCTCGAACAGAAAAAAAAATAATAATAATAATAAACGAGCTAAAGCTTGGGATTAAAAAAGAAATAAAAATTCGAAAATAAAGTTAAATAGAAAGAAGAATACAGAGCCGTTTAACATTTGAATAAAATTGAATTTAGAGGAAAAAAAGTTGGAAAAATTTTGTCCTTTTTGTCTTTTTATTTATTTATTTTTTTTATCTTTTTAACTTAGTTTTAATTTTTTTTCATATTTTTGTTCTGAAGGAGTATTAGCTCGGTACAGATAAAAATAAATAAAATAAATCTGTCGTTGGGTGAAGCACGTAAGGCTAAAGCTCTCTTTAGTATTTTAGAAAATTCTAAATTGAAGAGAAAAAAATTTACTTTCTATTTTTTGTGAAAAAAAGAGTTTTAAAAACCCGCGGCTCTAAGCGTTAATAGTTAACATCTTAAGAAAGTTTGATTAGTTTTTTAATAAATTTATTCTATTTTTTTCATTTATCTAAAATCTATAAGATTAAACAAAAATTAAGTTATTGATAAAGTAAAATTTAAAGTAAAAAGAGACACACAGTCAGTCAAGTCAACAATGCTTCGAAAATTTGCTCTACCAATGTTTAGGAACGGTTTAAGCCGTGTTTAAGAGCGGTTTAAACACTGCTTAAGCCGTCTGTTTCCTTTGTTCTAAAATATACTGTATGACCAAAAACATTAAAACTTTAAATTGATGATTTTGAATTTTTTTATTCTGAATTTCTTAGGGCTTAAATGAATTCTTAAAATGACGAGAAAGATGCCTTTTTCAAATATAAATTGGAAAGAATTTAGTCGAATTAGTTGTAAAAAGAAGTCATCCACGATTTCTTCTTTAACTCGATCAAAAAGGTCATTACTCTTTTTTTTGTAACTGTCAATTGATGTAATTTTTAGACGCTTTTTTGCTATTTAGAAAAATACAAATTTTAGCTCTTTAGGGTCTAATTTTTGGCGTCAAAAGCCTTTAGGGTTCAAAGAATTTTCAATGCTTAATCAAGGCTTTGGAAATTTGTCTAGACCGAATTTTCCAAAATCAAAAACTTCATAAAAAATTCTCATAAATGAGCCCAAAATTATGTCCTATTGAAATTTTTTCTTCGCGTCGAAATTTGTTGTCGGTGTTTGAACGGAGACCTGGCACCATCTTTTTTCTTTTTCAATATTAAAATAAAGTCTTAAATTGTATTTTTAATGTGAAAAAAATATTAATTTCTTTAAAATATTCATAAATTATTTTAAAGATGGAGGTGGCAACATTTTCGAAATTTTTTTTATCATCCAAAAACAGATCGTGCTTAGCCACAACCAGATATTATGAATAACCTTAATTAGCTGGTTAGCCAATTAAGGTTGGCCAGTTTTTGGTAAGCCAATTTTTTAAACTTTGAGATAAAAATTTAAAGAAGAATTTTATGACTTTAATTTTTGAACAAAATAAAATTTACTCTTTTAATTAATCTTTACTAAAGATTATAATTGATTTTGATATTATAGATCCTAATTTTTTTTCAAAAATTGAAATGTTTAATTTTGAGCTAATTTTAATTATTATTTAATTAAAATTTATTTTTTTTTTGGGAGACCAAATTAAAAACCAAATATTGGTGAACTAAATTTTGGTAAACCAAAAATAGGCTAACAAAAATTTGGTCGACCAAGCGTTGGTTAACCAACATCACTAAACATTGGATGCTTGCTATTAAAAAAAAGCTTTTGAAAATATTTATAAAATACTTAAAACTTCTTGACATCAATAACTTAAGAGCATGATTATTAAATTTTGATCAAAAATTTCAATTGAAAAATAAAACCCTATTTATTTCAGAAAAAAATAAATTTTCAATTTTTTTATAACTTTCTGATTCATTTAAATGTCAAAGTAGAGCTTAGTGGCAAAATGATGCCGATGATAATCTATAGTTATTAAACTGTTGAAAGTATTTTAAAATGAATTATAGAATACATTTTTAAATAAACTATTGAATAATTATTTAATTGTTTAAACTATTTAAATTTGATTAAAAAGGCTGGTATATACACAGATTTGTGCCCGATCAGAACATCAATGTGACATTTAAATTTGCCAATGACACCGTGTTGAATGCGGGAGAGAAGCTCAAAGTGTTGTCGAATAGACAAAGAAGCTCTAGCATGCATGACGGTCTTAATAGACCACCAAGACCAATCAAGACCATTGAGAAAGTGATCACTGCGTACAATATTGACAATTGGGGTACCTATAGCAAGTTTAGTGTGACCAAGCTGATAAATCAGGATGGGGTGGACAAAGCAGTGCTGACACAGTCGCTGCTTAAGCTGCCGTCGTCGAACAACCTCAGCCAGATGGAAGAGATACCGTTGCCGGAGGGCAGCGAGTTGGGCAGGAATTTTCGCACCACGACCTCCAAGAGCACGACTAATTTGAACGAGCTGGCCGGCAATCAGATGGTCAGGGCCCGCTCGGTGTCCAAGCCGTGCTGTCCAGAGACCACCACTACCACTACAACCAAGACTACGACCACGTCGACCACTCAACAAACAACCACCACTACTACCAAGAATTGCTGTCCAGATCAGTTAGTGACCGCCAAGCCGCCCATTGTACATGTGACTCGCCAATTTTAGGAAATTTTTGCACTTTTTCTTTAACGCTTAGATGAATTTAAGGAAATTTTTTTTTAAGAGAAAAAGAGATTTTCGAGCATAGGTTTTTTTGTAAATTTTTTTTTTTTTAACTATGAATATTAATGCCATTATGTTAAACTTAAATGTGTAAAAAGAAGTTGTTTAACAGAAAAGCGTATCATCGAGCTAAGTGAATTTATGAAAGACTTTACTCTGATGCATGCGACCGGCTGCATTCCACAGCGAGCATAATTTTTTTTCATATTTATTTAATTTTATAGAATAGAATTGTTTAAAGTTTTATTTTTGCCAATAAAATATTTAAAAAAAAAATTCAAATTTTCAATATAAAGTAATAATAAACAGCGACATTAATTAATCGTTTCCTTATACAACTAAAAAAGAATGCTAAAAAAATTGAATTTTTATCTTTTTGTCCAAAAATTCACTTGATAAAAATGAAAATTGACAAAAAAAATTTGAAATAATTTTATTTATTTTCTTTTTTTCTTTTTTAATTTCTTATCTTAAACAAATTAAAAAAAGCGTCCTTTTTTAACATTACACTTTTAACACGTGGATTTAAATTTAAAATCAAGCCTCTCGGACAAAACCTAGGATGTTCTCAAAATTATTTATTTAGTAAAAAAATAAAAAATAATAAATAAAAATATTTATTGAAAGAGATTACCAAATACTATCCTCTAGCAAGTTGTAAGGGTAAGTTGAACTATAGTAGTCTGTATAATAATCTAAATAATAAAAAGATAAAGAAGTCAATTATTTAAATGTTTTTTTCACAATATTCTGCAAAACTTTGACCTCATTTAAAAAATTAAATTTCAAAATACACAATTTGGATTGTTTATTCGTTTATGTCTTAGGCTTCAGATGAGCTCTAGAATTACTTTATTCCTTTTGGAAATTTTTCTAAATGTTCTGTTCAAGATGCTTGTATGGTTGGCAAAAAATTCAATTTTTCTAAGTGAAAAGTGATGATAAGATCTTCCTCACAGATAAACATAAGATAGTCCTGTCTGCTCATTTAATCAAAAATTGAATGACTTTTGTCAAAATAATCAGCGAAGAGAACTGCTAGAAATATTTTATACGATTCTTTCAATATTAAAATCAAGATAAAGTAAAATAAGAGTTTAAGCCTTATTTGAAAATAGAAAAATGAAAGTCTGGACATGGTATATTCGGGCACGAGTATGGGTATCACCAGTACACGTACAAACCATCATAATACATAATTTACATCTATATATGAATCTTAATTCATTGGAAAAATGCTTTTTCTTTTTTTAAATTTTAATTTTTTTTTAGCTATTATTTTTAAATTGGTTCTCTTTTATTTATGGTACTCAAAAAAATAATCTTAGTCTTTAAAATTTTTATCCTAACATTAATTAAAAAATCGAAAAAAAAGGACATCTTGTAAATTTGAGTCTGAACAATTCAAAATTCTATTAATTTAAAATTCTATAATTTGATAAAGAGGATAGGATAATACAAAATTTTTTTAGTTTAACTTCACAATTTACTTTTTTCTATTTTTAGCCAACAGCTTTAGGAAGAATTTTGCTAACTAAATGAGCAGATAAACTTATTTTGTTATTCTTTAGAATTTGAATTTTATTAAAAGTATTACAGGGACATAATATTAAAAAATATACAAGTTTTCTTTAATTTGTCTTAAATATAGAATTAATCAAGTTGACTTTTCAAAAGTGTTTTTTTAAATTAGTATCATATTAAATTATATTAAATTTTGTCTAGTTTTAAATTTTTTTACCTATTACCTTTCTCTTTTAACTAATTTTAATATTCTGACTGATCGGATATCACTTACTGTCACGCTAATAATTGAGTGATACAAGCAATGCTAGAAATTTTTTTTATGCTTGGAAATTAAAATTTCATATATTCAAAAAAAATAAAAGACTAAAATTTCTATAAAATTAAGTCTATAAAATTGAACAACTTGAAAATTTGGCTGAAAATAGAATTAATTTAAAAAAAAAACATTATATTTTATTATTTTAAGAGTACTAAATGCTATTTCTAGAATACTAAATAATAATTACTCTTTCATATTAATTTCGAGTCTGTTTTTTTTTATTCGAATAAACGAATCTTGATATCTGTGTTTTTCTGAAATTCTATTCATATGATTATTATTTATTTTTAATTCAATTGGAAGTTTTTAATTGATCTTTTAAATTCTTCCAATGATTCACATTCTTGGAGATATTCATAAGTTTTAGCAGTATTTCTTTTATTTTTCGGTTATGCTTCAGTGTCATCGGCTCTATCATTAGATTGATTTTCAAGAAAGCTCACAGAATTAGACATTTTAAAATCTTACATACTTTTTAAGAATTCAAAAATTTTCTTTTTATATTGCCAAAAATTATTGGCATCAATTAAAAAGTGTCAAAGATAAAAATTTAGGTACTTAGTATTAAATTAGCTAAAAATTTGTGATATCGATTTTAATGACCCTTTTTTAATTTATTTGTAAAATATTTACAGAGAAAAAATATAAGTCATCCGGAGTTGACCAAGTTAGCACACATGCTCTAAAGATGTGTGCTGAGTCGATGGCAGAGCCCCTCTCGTTCCTATTCAGCCAGTCCTTGATCACGTCGGATGTTCCTGCCGAATGGAAAGTAGCTAATGTGTCGCCTTTTCATAAAAAGGGGAGCAGAATGATGGTAAAAAACTACCGCCCGGTCTCCCTGACCTCTTTCTCATGCAAAGTTTTGGAATCACTCATCAAGGACTACATTGTGAAGCATATCGAGAAGAACAATCTCATCACGGACAAACAGCACAGCTTCATGGCTCACAAAGCTTACGTTACCAATTTTCTAGAAACAATGGACTTCTTGACGAACTGTATGTGTCATTGGCAACCGGCCGATGTCATTTACTTGGACTTAGAGAAAGCATTCGATAAAGTGTCACATGAACTGTTAATCATTAAACTAGCTGCATTTGGTCTTCGAGATTTAATTATCAAGTGGGTTAACTCTTTCCTTAATAATCGCAAGCAGCGAGTCGTGATCGGTGATGTAGTATCAGATTGGGTACCGGTCACTAGTGGCGTTCCTCAAGGATCAGTGCTTGGTCCTCTCCTCTTCATTATTTTCATTAATGACATGCCGGAAGTTTGTAGTTCAGTTTGTAAGCTATACGCAGACGACAGCAAGTTGGCGAGATCAGTGGTGCGTAAAGAGAATTCGATGGAACTCCAGGCAGATCTGGAAAGATTGGTAGTATGGTCAGACACATGGTAAACTAAATTTAACATAGAAAAGTGTGTCGTGATGCATTTCGGATCAAACAATAGGAAATACAATTATCATCTTGGGGGCCTCACGCTGGCAAAGACAATAAAAGAACGCGATCTCGGCATCATTGTCACTCCTGATCTTAAGTCAAGTGAACAGGCGAAACGAGCAGCGGCAAGAGCAACAATGGTGACAATTAAATACTTTTTTCTAAAGTTAGTTGACCTTCTTTTCAAGTCCTTCGTTCGTCCTCATTTGGAGTTTGCGGTAGGAGCCCGGAATCCATATCGACGAAGTGATATCGATGTCCTCGAGCAAGTTCAACGTAGATTCTCGAAAATGAAACCTGAACTTAAATCAAAACCCTACCATGTGAGAAGAGAGGCTTTAGGGTGGAGCACAATTGAAGAGAGACGCAGGCGAGGTGTTCTTATTCAACTTCACAAAATTCAGCACGGCCACGATATTCATAAATGTGGATCAAAAGCTGGTTTCGGATGGTCTAGACAGCCCGGCAGGGAACACAAGAACTTGTCATAAAGCGATCGAGTGACATTTGATTCGCAATTGTGGACTGAGATACAACTTTTTTACAAACCGTACAGCGGGTAATTGGAACACTTTGGACGAAGAGACTAAAAGTGTTACTAATACGAACATTTTTAAAAAAAGAATTGACGAATTACTTAATTTTATATAAAACTCTTTCTTTGATTCAAGTAAGGTAGAAATTGTTCTAGAATATTCGGAAATATTTTTTAAAAAAATTTATTTATAAATATGTAAAAATAAGCTATTTAAAAAAATGTAAAAATAATTTTGAAGAAATAACTTATTTAATAATTGGTCCCAGGCTGTTATAGTGAGGTGTCTACATACGCGACTACTTGGAGACTCGAGTCTCCCACAGCATATATACTACTACTACTAAAAAATGGAAAATGCAAAGATTAACATATTTCACTTTAAAGTAAAATCATTGTTATTTTTATTGATAGCAACATGACAGGACCTGAGATGCTTGTGAATTTTATTTTTACTATTTAATACAAATTTTTTCACAAATTCACCTAATTTTATAAAAAAAATTAATTTATTTTCTTTGACTTTTTAAATTCCATTTATCATTTTTTTAAAATTTATCATAGAAAATTTTTAAGTATATATAATTAAAAATAAAGTCAATTATTATCAAATAAATTTGACAATTTTTTTTGAAAGTTTTAAACAAAAAAATACTTTATTTCATTAAAACATCAGCGTTTTGAAATCAAAATGTTTATTTAGTCAATTTTTAAATATTTGTTTTTATTTAAAATATTTTTATGGAAGCAACAATTATATTAAATAAAAAATAAAACACAAATTAAAAAATAAAAAAATCATTCAACAGCTAATTTAATTTTTATAAGTTATGCTTTTAGATTAAAGTCTTCAATCGAAATTTTTTAAACTACTCTATAACCATATTGATAAAATTATTTATATTATATTACAACAATATATTTACTGGAATTAAGGCTGTTTTAATATCTAACTATTTTAAAGTCTAAATCTTTAGATTTACAGAACTATTTTTTTATTATTTAATAGTGACAAATAATAATGAGTAATTAAAAAAATTAAAATTAAGCTTTCAATTATTAATTATTAGAAAATAATGAAATGTTATTTATTTTGCTTATAAGTCTCGTCGAGCAAAGTTCCTTTAGGAAAAGAGTAAAAAAATCAAATACAATGATTTATTGACATAAATGTTATTTTTCCAATCTTGAAAATAAGGATCAACTGTTTCCTGAATACAATATTACCAATTTTCTTTTGAAAAATTTTGCTACTCTTTTAATCAAATTTTAATCAAATTGAATGAGATGAAAAATTTAAGAATACATCAATGATGCAAAAAATAAATGCAAAACTGTCTATGAATAAATTATTCCATAATCAAGAAATAAAGATATTTGAATTGTTTACCATTCACTATTAGAGTTGAAGATAACTGAAACGAGAATATTGAGTGCATTACATTTTTTAATTTTTTTTTTTTTAATTTTGTTATTTTTTAAGAATATTTTAAATTTAGATTAAAAAATAAATTTAATTGTTTATTTTAATTTTCAGATTGAAATGTTGGAGATTCGAACAGATTACTTATTTAGATTATAGATTAAAATACCAGTAATCTAATCAATTTTGACAGTCAATAACCTTGATCCGAGATAGTCTCTGCTATTTCTGGTACTTAATTATAATTATATTTAGCGAGTGTCCTGAAACCAGTTCGGGACTCAACTTGACCATATTGGAGATAATTTAGTTTAAAGCAGTTTAGCACTCAATTACCTCCTTGCGTCTTTTTTAATTGTAGCTAAACAAATTTTGCATTTTGAATTACCAAAAAAAAATGAATGAACAACAAATTTTGAAAATGTTTTTTTTTCATGTTGAAATTTGTTATTCAATCGTATGTTCAAAGTATTTTTAAACTACGCATTTTATTATTAAAAATTTAAATTATGTTTTTCAATTGTTCACTATTTAGTCAGCTGCTTGATTAAATACGCAAATTTTAAGTAATGATTTACACAAACCAATCTAATTACATTTCTGTCAATTATGTTCAAAAAAACTAACTTTAATCTTAATTTCAAAATTTCAAATAATATTTATCTTAGTTTAATAATCAAGAATTTTTAGTCTCTACCCTATTTCTCCTTATTTATGGTGCTAAAATTTAAAATGAACCCATACTAAATTAAATTGTCTGAGTAATAAAATATTCTAGGATCTAATTATTAGCTCAATATTGTAGTTTCTTTGTATTAATATGAATTTGATCTGGTGGGATTAGAGATATTATTCTTCGATTTTCAAACTTATTTTATTTTTTTTTCTTCTAAAAACATTCAAATAAAAAGTTTATTTTAAAATTTTTTATCAATATTCATTTTTAGTTTTAATTTTTTTTTATTTTGGAATATTCAAAAAAATTAAATTAGATTAAAATGATAAGAAAATTATTTATCAGATTTACTTATAGACCCTTTAAGATCCAATAATGTTTAATTTAATTTTTATTTGATTTATTTCAATTGAGAATTTAAAAGTTCATCTCTTCTGTTGAGTTATTAGATCATACAAAGCTAAATAAATTCTCTCCCTCTTTGAAATATATATCTGTATGGTATCATCATGATTATTTTTTTATTAAATCTGTTGTAATATTTTTTAGTCTTATGTAAAAAACCATGTTAATTTTTCTTCAAGGCTGAAATGATTTTTTTTATTTCTAAAAAAATGTTTTTATTTAAATAAAATTGAATAGAGAACTGATTTTAGTAATAAATAATAAATAAAATTAATTTAAGTTTCATTTAAAATTTTTTCTTATTAATTTCATTTTCTTTAAAAACTCAGAATATACTAAATTTCATAATTTGATATCTAATCTAAAACTAGTTTTTTTTATAAACATAAACTAAAGCTTTTTTAAATAATATAAAGTAAGTTTACGAGTT
This sequence comes from Brachionus paranguensis, assembly GCA_016802215.1. Lineage (NCBI taxonomy): Eukaryota > Metazoa > Rotifera > Eurotatoria > Ploima > Brachionidae > Brachionus > Brachionus paranguensis. The sequence goes on from JAESIX010000004.1 coordinate 1,233,985, forward strand.
TTAAAACATGACTTGTCCAAAATCAGTTGTGGTTGACAGAAAGTTCGAGTTAATTGCGAATAAAGTGCCAATTTGAGTAATGTTAGAAAACATTCATTGTTTATTTAAAATTTAAAAACCTATAAATTTTGATATTTTTCGGTAAATATTTAAATTTCATAATAATTTTATGGAAAGATTCAAAATGTTTGAGAACTTTGTGTGGGATATTTTTATGAAGTTCGATTAAGATAGTTTGAGCGTGTTTCAAGTTGAATATTTTTTTAATTCATAATATTCATTGAAATATTGATTAGCTTATGAATCACGTCGAGAGTGATTAATATTTACCTTCTTCTTTCAATAATGATTGATTTCTTGTTTTTAAATTAAATTTTAGTTTAGATTTATATTTATTAAATTTTTCTCTCCAATTTAATGGAAAATAAATATGTAACCTTATATCAGTTCATAAATTTAAATTTATTGTTTAAAATTGTTAAACTTTTTCAACATTCTTGATAGATCAAAAGCAAATCAAACAAAAATAGTAATTGACAAGTTTTTATTATTAACTTGTTTTTTATTTTGAAACAAAAAAAATTTATGCTTAATTTAGAGGAGGCAAGGTTAAAAGGCTTTTAAATCATCACATTTTTTTAATATTTATCACATTTTCTAAGTTTTATTATTAAAATTAAAGAGAGTTGATATTAGTTTTTTTCTTGTAAAAAAATCTAAAGCTTCAAAGATTTAGAACAAGTTTTCAAACCATTATTGGAGAAAACGCCATTTCGTTGTATATCCTTTAAAATTTTGTTTAAATAAATTTTATTAAATAATTTACCTTCTAAGTTTTACAATTTAATTTCTTGGTGAAACAAATCTTTTATTTTTTAATAAATAAAGGGCAATTTATATGGAAAATGATTAACATTGCCTTTTAACTTTACACATGGAAACTTTTCATGTTACAAACATTATTTGAAAAATAAAGGGTGCCTTGTATCATTTTCATAATGTTTTAAATCATCACTAAACATAGCTTTTTTTTATATTATTTAATATTATCTTTGCCACAAACAGTATTTATGATAAAATTTTAGTAAATAAAAAAGAAAGCAGTCTTAATAAGTTAGTAATTAATATTTAGCAATAAGTAATTAATATTGATTTTTTGTGGACGCTCAAATTTTATTGAAAAAATAGATTTTTTAATTCTATAATATAAAAAAAAATTCGTAAAAACTTAAAAAGTTCTTGAGATTTAAAAAAAAAATTATTTTTTCTAAATAACCTGAAAAGCATTTTTAAATAGATCAGATGATTATAAATGAAAATAACATAATAAAAAGAACCAGAAGAATAAATAGAAAAATTAGGATTTAAAAAGATAAATGAAAACTTTTTATCTTTTGACTTTTTGAAAAAGTCTTGAATTTATTTTATAAATATAAAGAATAAAATATGTGATAGTAGGTTTTATATAAAGATAGAGTATGTTAATCAATAGGCTTTTTAAATTTGTATTTTTAAATTTTAATTGATAATCAAAGTATAACTAAGAAAATAAGAGAAAAAAATGAAAATACGTTCAAGGCTTTGAAAATTAACCTTATTGACTCAATAAACTCGAACAATTCAAAAAGAAAAAATTTTTATCTCTCTGAAGTATCATTTAATATTTATTTAATTAACCAATCACCCTTATTAATTATTTAATAAAAAGAAAAATATCAAGATTTTTGAGCTCAATAAAGGAATTAATTTTTTTATTTTATTTTATTTTTAAATATAATTGAAAAATATATTAGCGTATTTCCTGAAATAAAAGAAAGTTCGGTTTCTAAAAATTTCTTTCAATAAAGGTTTTTCATCGAATAGAAGTAACCACAAATTGAGAAACTTGCTAGTATTTGAGTCCAAAATTTCCCTTTATTTGAGTTATATTTCTGTAAAAATGTGCCTCTATTAAATAAAATTTACCAGTCATTTATCATGTAAAACATGAATTTTCCTGTTTCTAATAGAAGAAAAAAAAACGAATAATTTCTTCTATTTGAGTCACTTTTCTGTAGTGAAAAATTTTTTAATGAAAGAAACCCTTTGATGACCTTTGAGTCCTTGATTGCGGCCATGTACAATCTTTGCCGTTCTAAGAAGTTAAGGTTGCGGCCATGTAAAATCTTTGCCGTTCTAAGAAGTTAAGGTTGCGGCCATGTAAAATCTTTGCCGTTCTGAACAGTTAAGGTTGCGGCCATGTAAAATCTTTGCCGTTCTGAACAGTTAAGGTTGCGGCCATGTAAAATCTTTGCCGTTCTGAACAGTTAAGGTTGCGGCCATGTAAAATCTTTGCCGTTCTGAACAGTTAAGGTTGCGGCCATGTAAAATCTTTGCCGTTCTGAACAGTTAAGGTTGCAGTAATGTAAAATCTTTGCCGTTCTGAACAGTTAAGGTTGCGGCCATGTAAAATCTTTGCCGTTCTGAACAGTTAAGGTTGCGGCCATGTAAAATCTTTGCCGTTCTAAGAAGTTAAGGTTGCGGCCATGTACAATCTTTGCCGTTCTAAGAAGTTAAGGTTGCGGCCATGTACAATCTTTGCCGTTCTAAGAAGTTAAGGTTGCGGCCATGTACAATCTTTGCCGTTCTAAGAAGTTAAGGTTGCGGCCATGTACAATCTTTGCCGTTCTAAGAAGTTAAGGTTGGGGCCATGTAAAATCTTTGCCGTTCTAAGAAGTTAAGGTTGCGGCCATGTAAAATCTTTGCCGTTCTAAGAAGTTAAGGTTGCGGCCATGTAAAATCTTTGCCGTTCTAAGAAGTTAAGGTTGCGGCCATGTAAAATCTTTGCCGTTCTAAGAAGTTAAGGTTGCGGCCATGTACAATCTTTGCCGTTCTAAGAAGTTAAGGTTGCGGCCATGTACAATCTTTGCCGTTCTAAGAAGTTAAGGTTGGGGCCATGTAAAATCTTTGCCGTTCTAAGAAGTTAAGGTTGCGGCCATGTAAAATCTTTGCCGTTCTAAGAAGTTAAGGTTGCGGCCATGTAAAATCTTTGCCGTTCTAAGAAGTTAAGGTTGCGGCCATGTAAAATCTTTGCCGTTCTGAATAGTTAAGGTTGTAGTAAATTAAAATATTTTTTAGTCATAAATTAAATTTTTCCAAAAAGTAAAAGTCTATGATTTTTAAGCAACTCTGTTTGAGTTTATTTATTAAAATATTTTTTATTTTGAGTAAAATTATGTGTAATAAAAAATAAACATTTTTACCCACATCTTGTGGGGAAATCAATTCAGTAAAATTATTCTATAATAAAAAATAAATCATGCTCTTTTAGAATATGATTGATCTTGAGACACTTGACATTTCCAAGAGAGAACTATTTTCATCCGCTTTGGATACACTTCTAATGGAGTTTGCCTCAATCGAGGAAAATAAGCAAGGCCAAGTCTCAAAGTGCCATGCCTAAACAATGTTGGATAAATAAATTATTGATTTTTGATCTACTGTTAAGGCTTGAGCCGTTGAGTGGGCTAGAAACTAAAAAGCAAAAAAAAGGCGCGTCTATCAAACCTATGAATGAATTTTCGATATTTAGCTCAATTCTTGAGTTGAATCGGCGCCAAAAAATAAATTATGCTAATTTTACCTTTAGATTCTATTTTCGATGTTGTGATATTTCAAAATACCATAACTACTATGCATTTTTAGGGCCTAATCAAATGATGTTCTCGTAAAAAAAAACAAAAAACTTAATTTATAGAATTTTGCCTTTATTTTGGATCGGATCCAACTAAAAAAAATTCTCCCCTTTTTTTTTTCTCGATTAGTAATAGAACAACCAAAAAATTTACACAAATATATATTTTTATATATTTATATACACACAAATACATCCAGTACACACTCTCCTTCCATACTCTTTCTCTTTTCTCTCTTTCACTGTGTGCCTTCTGCCTCGTTTTGCACACTTCATTCAAAAAACTCATATGTTTTACTGTATTAGATAACTCGTACAATGAATTAAAACTACGTAGAAGCAACAAAAAAAAAAAAAAGAAAAAAAAAAGGCAAAAATGTTATCAGGCAACAACACAAATGACGACTTAGTCATGGACTCCACAGACGACTTGGACGACGACCTGGAGAACTCGAAGTGCAAAGAGGGCGGCGGCGACGAGAGCGGCTGCAAGAACTCGCCGGAGCTGAACGAGGACGACAAGCGCAAGAGACGCGCCATCGCCAACAGCAACGAGCGGCGCCGCATGCAGAGCATAAACGCCGGCTTCCAGACCCTCAAAAACCTGATACCTCACTCGAGCGGCGAAAAGCTGAGCAAGGCGTGCATTCTGCAGCGCTCCGCCGACTACATGCAATTTCTCGCCAAAGAAAAAGACAAGCTCAACTATCGACTGCAAATAGCCGTCAAGCTTATCGAGTCGCAGGGCCTATTGGGCGAGCTGCAGCAGCACGTCGGCCTCGACGAGCACGACCCGCACCACACAGCCGCTCTCAAGTCCGAGTGCCAAAAAATATGCGCCAAACGAAAGTCGCTGAGCTCGATATCGAGCCTGCTGCGCTCGGACGAGTCGCGCCAGCTCACCGACTCGACCAACAGGCCCAGTGTGAAGTGCAGCGAGCCGGAGGACGCCGACAAGATAAGGACCCGCTCGAGCTCCATAGACCAGCTGATCGCGGCCGCGGCCGTCACCTCGGCGACGCCGTCTAGCTCGGCGTCCGAGGCGCCCAAGAAGAGCCTCAACTTGAACACCATATTCGAGGCGATCAAGCATGTCGAGGGAGGCAGGGCTCTCGAGCAGCCGGACGTCAACAAACCGCCCAAGAAAAGAAAGTACACTGGCGAGGAGAGCGCTCAGGCCAGCTCTGCCGCCGACGCCACCGCCACTGCCGCCTCCATGTGCTACATCGACCTCAAGCAACTGAATGCGCTTTGTCTCAACAATCAAAATCAAATGCAACCCACTCAACTGGCCATACTCACATCAAATGACAACAAAAATTCCACCGATGATCAAAAAAAAAAAAATGATAAAATCATAGGCCTACTTGTGACAAGTTCCTAACATTTGGAGCTTTTTTTCTTTATTTTTTTGTCTTTTTTTTTTTCTATTTTTATTTTCGTTTTTGTAGACTACTTATTAGAGCGTTTTATGTGTACATGGCTCAAGTATAAATAGTGTGTTTAATTTATTCGTGTTTAGGTCATAAATGAAAAAAAAGAGATCGGCTTTCTTTGTCTAAAATTAAGCTTTAAATTGAATAATTATAAATAAACATTTATTTAAGTGTGTGTGTGTGTGTATCGAAATTTTTGATATCTATTCATTTTTAATGTTTTTTTTACTTAATAGAAATTGAATATTTTTATTGGGATTTTTTTTTATTTTTTTTTTGTAAATAATCGCATTAAATTGTTTAGTTTTGTATTAAATTTTTAATAAAATTTTTTTTAACTATTTGGTCAAAATTCTTCACTTTGGTTCAGCTAACTGCGTCCAGCTTGAGAACTTCTTTACAAGCCGCAGCATCAACAAGTGGAACAGTCTCTCTGACAGAATAATCGATGCTTGTTCAGTCAACCTATTCAAAAACAGATACGACTTGTCGAAAAGCTCAGATCCATGATCGAGTATAGCTTCCATTGATCCTGCACAAGTCGTCTAGTGATGTAGGTTATTGACAGCTTGGTTAACCAAAATTCGGTTAAAATTTGTTTTTTTAATTTGAAAAATAAAAGGAAAATGTTTAATTTCATGTGCTAAATTAATTAATGTTAAATTAATTTAAAATGACTTTATTTTCGTAAATAAACATTATTTTTTCAGAATTTACTATGTTTGGATTTAAGCATTATTAAACTTTATTAACTTTTTTGTTTTACTCAAAGCGTTATTTAATTTTTGGCTAGAAAGAATTTTTCAACAGAATTTTGTAGACAACTAATCAAGTCAATTGGTTATGACTAAAAATAACTCAGTGCAGATTTTGTAAGCTTTCGGGTTAGCTTGGGAAATAATTTTATAATAAAAAAAACAGATACAAATAAAAATTGTTAAAAAGGAGATTGTAAAAAAATTTAACACTCAAATGCACAAAATTTCTTTTACCGTTAATCCCCAGTCGTGTCATTTTGACACGACTTCTTCACGAGTCAATAAAAAATTATCTAAAAAAGATTTTTTAAAATATTTTTTTTTATTAGTTACGTTAAATATGTTTGCATTAGTATTAAAAATTCGTAAATGTAAAAAAAGTCACAAGATCAATTTAAATGAAGCCAGATAAAAAAATACAAAAATTATTCACTTTGATTATTTAAATTTTTCCAGTTGTTCCTTGGCTTTAACTGCAGTTAAACGTTTCGACATTTTTTTTTATTTTCAATTATTATTTAAGGTTTTACAAGCATCAAGAAGAAAAAGCATCATATGTTTCAAAATTTGAACAAAGCTTAAAATTACAGTCAAAAGACATGTCGTGTCAAAATGACACGACTGGTGATTAACGTAAACTTTTTTTTTGCTCAGAAAAAAAAAACATTTTAATGAAATTTTTTAATTTTTATATTAATTAGTTATAACTCAGCTTTTGACGAAATGTCTTGAAAAAGGGTCAAAATGATACGCCGGGGATTAAAGTGTTAAGAAGCTTCATGAGAAAATCTTTTCAATTTTTAAAGAGAGCTTAATTTGTTTATTTTGTTCAACGAGTCATTCCTCGACTTACTATTCAGATCTCTTAAATTTTAGATCCGATTATTACATTCATAAATTACTTAATAAACTAGAATGAATTGTATAATATTGTATGGTCCCCATTTTAAAGGATATTGCTAACATACGGACCTGTTGTTTTTGGATAAAAAAACACACCCATACTTTTTGGCCGAAATACATTACGGCTGAGTGCCGTCCTATGACTATATTATTCAAAATTTAATAAGCTCTTCAACAAAACCATCAGCTAAGCTTTAGGGCTTTTGCTTCTGATCGAACAAGCTTCTAAACACCATGCATGGCAAATTTTTTAAGATTTCGTTTTTAAAATATTTTATAGATTTTAATAGTCTTAATGTTATTATTTAAAAAGTTTTTAAAAATTTTTTAAAAATTTTTTAGTTCTCTATCAATGTATTTTTTTTTAAAACTAAATCTTAAATTTTTTTCATTTTTTTTAAAGAAAATATGGCCAATCTATTGAAATACTTTGAATTTTTTTGTTTTTTTGAATTTCGATAATATTTTCTGTTTTTAAACCAGACTTTTTCTATTATTTAAAAAATTTTTGCAAATATCAGAAACCTCGTAGTCAGCTGAATCAAGCATTTCTAGTTTAGTTAGAAATTTTAATATATTTTCTTTGTCATTTGAGATTTAAAAATTACTTTAATTATTTTTTAGACTTGTTTATAAATCACAGTTTTAAGTCTAAGTCACTAAAATACAAGTCAAAGTTATGACTTTATAATTTTTAAGTCATTGACTTGACTTATTTAACACTAGAAATGCGTTTTCAGAAACGAACAAAAGCAATTTTCGTCATTGTATTCGGAACAAGCATCTGACTCATCAGTCCCAATATCAGCTAAAGATCTTATTATTTCTCTTGCGTTGACATAAGATATACGATGACTTTCCATTTTTGTTTAAATAACTCAAAAAATCAAAGTTGGTTAAATAAAAAAAGCAAAATTCAAATATAGTTGCAAGTTCAAGTATTATTTCAAATTAAATGCAAAAAGAGTAACTTTAAAGCATATTTTCAGAAAACATTTTAAAATATATACTTAGTGAAAAAAACTTTTTTTCACTTATATGATATAAGTAATTGGCAAGTTAAAATGATTAAAAGCGTTCATTTTGACCGCTTAGTACTTCTAGGTATACACAATAGATTTTCCGAAAATATATCATCATGAATGTCAGTATAATAAAGAAAATAAAAATTTAAATAAAATTATTAGGGTAGACAAAAATTGGAGTGATAATCTTATTTATTTTAAGAGTTATAGTGCTTAAAAATCGTAAAATATAGAAGTAACCTCAGATAGAAGAAAATTACTAGTATTTGACTTGTTTATCTCAAAATAATGTGCCTCGTTAAAAAAATTCACCATTCATTCTAATGGAAAACACTTTCGAATAGAAGAAACACTTTGATGGCCGAACTTTCTTTTATTTGATCAATAAAGGTAACCACAAATAAAAGAAACTTTCGAATATTTGAGTCAAAAATCTACTTTTATTTGAGTTTTTGTTAAATTCTCGAGTTGTTTATCATGTAAAACATGAATTCTCATGTTTCTAATAAAAGAGAAAAGAATACCGTATTTCTTCAAATAAGAGATGGTTTGGTTATCAAAGGATTTCTTCTATTCGAAAATTTTTAACTCTAAAAAAGTGACTTAGATAAAAGAAAATTTTAGCTTTTTTTCTCTTCTATTAGAAACAAGAATAGTGCATGTTTAACATGACAAATGGTTGCCGAATTTTCATTTAAACGATATACATTTTTTAGAGAAAAACAACTCAAATAAAGGGAAATTTTGACTCAAATACTAGAAAGTTTCTTCTATCTGATCAAATACTGTAATACCAAAAGAATTCAAGTAATATAAAATTCAGCAAATTGGTATATCCTAAAACTAAAATAAGATTATAATCCAAGAGTCTTTTAATAGACTTAAATATCAAACAGTCTCGAATGGAATTTTTCAGCTGAGTGAGAGATATGTTAGGGAAAGACTGAGTCATTCTGTTCCATTGGCTGTCAAACTGGTGGAAGAATATAAGAAAGGTTTCGAATCAAGATATATTGAATATCCAACTCCATTGTGTAATTGCTGCCTAACAATTTCTTCTTTTTTTCCTGAACTATCAAATAGACTGAGTCAGTCCGTTCCATTGACTGTCAGATTGGTAGAAGAATAAAAAGGAAGCTGAGATTAAGTGACATCCTTGTCGATATCACTAGAAAACTTAATTTGCTAAACCATTAACGTTTAAGTTAATAAGAAGTACTTCTACTCCGATTCGTCTAACAAGGAGATCTGATAGACGGACCCAAGGGTATTAATGTAAACATTACATCTGACATCGAGAATAAAAGCCCAAGAAGACTAATAAAAATTAGTGATGAGTCTTGACTTAACTAATTTAGTTTAGTCGACTAAAATTTTAGTTAATTTATTTATTTGTTTATCTGTACCAAGCTAATGCTCCTTCAGAATAAAATATATATAAAAAAAGAAAAAGGAAAATATGTCTAAGTAATAAAAAGAAAATTAAAAACGATATGTTGAAATAGCTAGAGGTTAGACATGTTTAAATATTTGATAGTTCAGTAAAAAAAGAAGAAATTGTTAGGCAGCAATTACTCAATGGAGTTGGATATTCGATATATCTTAATTCGAAACCTTATCTATATTCTTCCACCAGTCTGACGACAGATGAAACGGAAAGACTCAATCCTGCCCTAACATATCTCTCACTCAACTCAAAAAATCGATTTGACACTGTTAGTAGTTTAAGTTTGTTAAAGGCCTCGTGATTCATTATGTTAGAGGGGGTATCATATTTTAAATTCAAAATTGATCGTACTGTAGAATTTTGGATTACTTGTATTTTTTTAATGTTGGTTTCTGAAAATGAATTTAAAAAAGGAAAAGAATAATCTAATATTGACCCTATCAAGGATTTGTATAATTTTCCTAATGTTTTGGGTTGTAGACCCCATTTTTATTTGATAGATATTTTATTATGTTAAGTCTTGAATTACAGTGTTTTTTTAAGTCATCTACCGTTGGGCTAAATGTAAGTTTTGAGTTCAGCGTAATTCCTATGAACTTTACTAGAAGTTTTATCTTAATTAATTTACAAATGAGTCCCTCATGCCAAACTCTGTCAAAAACTTTAGAAATGTCAAAATAAAGACAACATACCTTTTTCTTTCTATTAAAGGATTTTACTACCTTTTGATTAAGAAAGTATAGATTGTCTACTGTTCGCCTATGTTTTCTAAATCCTGACTGCTCATTAATTAGTAAGTTATTTTCCTCAAGAAAATTATAGATTCTTGAGTAAACAATACGTTCAAGTAATTTCCCGAGACAACTTTCCATATTAATAGAACGATAGTTAGAAGGGTCCTGGGTTGGAGAAGATTTTTTCGGTATCATAGTTATACTTGCTATTTTCCAAGATTTTGGGACTTGACCTTGTTCCAAACTCATGTTAAAAAGCTGACTTATTTCAACTAAAACCTCATATGGGAGATTTTTTAACATAAGGTTGTGAATACGATCAAGATCAGGCCTGCTGTTAACCAAGATTTAGTTATTATTATTATTTATTTGTAAATCTGAATCGAGCGTTAGCTCCTTAAGAGATTTAGTTATTATATTGATTCAATTTATCTGCATCTGGAATTAGTGTGATTATGTTAATGAGCTTTCTATTTTTAATTAAAATAAACATTCCTTTATTTAGATAGATATCTCATTTATTGTGGGAAAAGTTTTCTTTAAACAGAAATGGTTACAAAACCAGATGTATTTTGTTGATTTTTATTCTATTGACACAATAATAAAATATTAATTCGTTATTTTTTGTTTTAATAATTTGAAGCGACAATATGAGAGCTTTAGGCAATCAAAAATTATAACGATTATATTGGAAAATAAATTGATTTTTAAAAACTTGTCAATAATAAAGCAAATTAATTGAAACTTTGTAATTTATCATATTTATAAAAGAAAAACATATTTTTATAACTAATTTTTAGTTAACTAAGCTAAAGAAAAAACTCCCATCACTAATAAAAATGCTTCTCGAAGGCAGTAATGCTTAAAGTGCGTGCAGCGGCTACATGACGAGTCTGACTTAGTACCTGGGAAAAAAAAAAGTCTATCACTGGCCACGACAGCCGGTGAACCGGTCGTGGTCACAATTTTCGAAAGTTCCCTGGCGAGTCCCTAAACCGGGAAAGATGTGATATACATCTTTGTCGACATCACAGGATCAGTTAATTAACTTAGCTTAACTATGAGTTCTTAATTTAAGAAGATGATTATATAGCTGCTCCAATACGTCAAACGACGAGATCTAATGTAAACATTATAGAAAATTTCAAATTAATGCATCGTTTGATTAATTGTAGCCTTACAATTTCTTCTTTCTTTTCTTAACCGTTTAGTACTTAAAAATTGTGCACCTTTAATGACTTTAATTCTTTTTAAATTTTATTTTACTTTTTATTTATTTTTTAACCTGGAGGAGATTTAGTTCGATTCAATTATACAAATATATAAATACCTTTTATGTGTATATTGTATACATGATGTATACACTATTTATATATTTACCTTTTATATTATGTCTAAATTGGATTGCTTAGTTAGCTATAAAAATCAACTCAGATGGTCAAAAAAGGGGCCAATCAAAAGCTCTTCCACTTACCTTGAAAAGAAATTTGACAAGAAAACTTTGAGAGAGATCAACCAAAAAGGACATTATCGACAGAAAACATTGTGAAATGAAAGAATCTTGGAACAAACAATTCCGATAACAAGCACACCTTTGATACAAAACAACTTTATTCCATTCAGTACTAAAAAGTGGCCAAAAAAGCTGCCGAAAATTTATTTAGAAAAAAAATAATGAGCGGATAATATGAAATGAAAAATTTTGGTCTTAATGTTATTCTTTCTGGTTTTTTAAAAACATTTTATTTTATAACTTTTTTTAACTCTTTGAAATTTTGTAAATATAAATAATTGTATCTGAACTTTTGAATAAATGTCTTAATGAAAAATTGTCTTTATTTCAAACCTTAAATTTGAATCTTTTTAAGAATTTTAGTGCTAGATTTTTAGTGTTGATTATTTAAAAAAAAATACAAGTAACTAATTTCAATTTGATATTTAAAAGCTCTAAGTCAATGCTATATTTTGATACATTTATTAAAATAGTTAGGAAAAATTTTTTATAGAAACTTAAAGACAAATTTATACGGATACCTTAAACAAGCACACTAAGGTGTAATTAAAATTTAAAACATAAAAACCTTTTATAAAGAACCACTGTACCAAATTGAAGCCAATTATGGGGAAAAAATACTAATATAGAACAGAATGGATAAAATTGATGGATAAAAAAAATTAAATAATTTTTATGTTGCATCAATTCCATTACGTCTTCCTCCGTATTAAGAATTTTCTCAAAAACAAAATACTCTGTTAAAAAGCACACCCTCGGAGAAATTTCAAAATAGACAATTCTTTTGTCTATTCTTCATCAATTTTCTACATAAGGATGAATATGAAGTGATAAAAATAGTATTCAAAGATAAAGAAATGTACAGTATGTCTAGAAAATTTAGAACATTTATTTTTTTTATGCAAGGTTTGTTTCTGGGAAGCCGTGCGGCTAAATAAAAAACAAAAATAATTATTTTTGTTTGAATTTTATTCAGAAAAAATTTTTTTATCTGTAAAGTACAAAAACTAAGATAGAAAAAAAAATCGCAAAAAAAAGAGAAGTTTATTTTTTATCAAAAAAAAAATGTCTACAAAATTTAGAACATAATATTTTTAACATTTAAAATGTCCGCCCTTAGCTTTAATACACTCAGCGACACGTTTTGGCATAGATTTAATCATGTTCTTGACTATTTCACTTGAAACTTTCAGCCATTCATCAAAAAAAACGCTTTTTAGATTCTCTATTGATGTAATCTTTGTATTGACCATTTTGTGGTCTATATATGACAATAAATTCTTTATTGGATTAAGATTAAGTGATCTTGGGCACCAAGGGAGGACCGATATTTGTTTTTCTTGAAACCAATCTCGAACGGAATGAGCAGTATGTGAACTAGCCCCATCTTGCTGAAAAATCCAATGCTGACTCTGATCAAAAATTATCTCGGCTGATGGTAACAACTGATTTTCCAGGGTGTCCATTATTACAAACTGATTATTCTGCCTATATAAATAGAGCAACAACCAGTACCTTTATGATTAATACATCCCCAAATTCCAACCGAACCTCCACCATTCTGTAATTTTGGTAAACAAAACTTGGGCTGATACTTTTCGTTTGCGAAACTTTTTACGAACACTCTTGATTTTTTATTTAATACTTCAAATTAGATTCATCGCTGAAAATATCTTTTGACCAGTCTTTTACAGTCCATCGTATTCGTTCTTTGCACCATTTGAGCCTTTTCAACCGGTCCAATACAGTCAAAAGAGACTTTTTTATATCAGTACAGTACATGACTGTATATTTTTCCTTAATAGCATTTTTCTAACAGTTTTTTTATTAACACAAACATTTGGAAACTTAGAACTTAAGTCAGATGCTAGTTGTCTATAGCTTTTTGTAGGATTGATTCTGACCTTTTAAAATGTACGATTCATCTCGACTGACAAGCTTTCGAAGTCTACCAGACCTTGGTAATTCGTTGGCCACCGAAGTCTTCTCATAATTACACTTTGTTGTAAACACCCATTTTCTTGAAATTCCTTCTAAATCAGCTATTTCTTTTTGAGACTTTGTCTTATCCTTCAACAGCCCAATTATTTGCCAGCTATGCGTCTCAGTTACTTTTTTTACCCATTTTTATGGAAAAATCATCGAAATGTTACAACTCAATATCACCGATTTTAAAGACAAAAAAAATTAATGAGTTGTAAAAAGTGCATGTAAACAATAAAAAAAGACAGTCCAAACATTGTGTGACAAAAAAATTTCCAGGAATTGTCAAGGTACGGTAAAATTTTTGTAAAAAATGAATGTTCTAAACTTTATAGACTAGTTTTTTTTATGAATTTTATCTAAATATTTTTAAAAAGAGTTTTGGAGTGCTTAGAAGTTTTTTTTTGGACAATTTATATATCAAAAGAAAGCTAAAAAATTATTCTATTAGATGATTTAGTTTGCATTTTATGATAATCGATTTTTATTTCAAATTTTCTCTACTTAAAAATTTTTTGATTATTTTTTTTGTAATGTTCTAAATTTTCTAGACATGCTGTATTAGCTAGCTGTTGATGTACTAAACTTGATGCCATGCAAGGGGTCGCACAAAATTACATCCTTGTGAACATTTGTTTAAAAAAAATTTGCACATTTTCTTCTAAATTACTAAAGGAGCTGTGAAGTTTTTTTCAATTCGATCTTTTCAATTCACTAAACTAAAATAAGATATGAAAGACGCTAAATATTTCATTATTGAACGAAGAAGAAAAACAATTATTTAACTATACCTCTGCACTTATTGATCGGATAAGTTTTTTTGAAAAAATGATGTAAAGAATTTAGTAAAAATTCAAAAAGAATAAAAAAGACTGTTAAAAAAGTGCAGAAATTTTAGAAAAGAATTAAATTGTTCATTGTCTATATCAAATATGCAGCAATGAGAAGTTATTTTTGGAAAGGTGAGTTCAAGTTTGGCATGAAATGCCATTAGAGGATTTTCTAATGAAATGGTCAACGAAATTATTGATGAATTTTTTTTATAGAATTTCAAATTTTTAAATTAGCTATATTAGCTTTTTTTAATTTTTAAAATGCCGGCTCCAAGTAAAAAAGAAAATTTTATTATTTACCTAATTAAACTAAACTCTTGATTTTTAAATTATAATTTGATTTTAAATTACCTAAGAGCTTTTATCTTATTGTTCAAATTTTAAAACTTATTACTTATTCTATTTATATAAATAATAAATTACAGAGATAATTTAATCAATAATTGTTCAAGTTTTTATCAATCAATTTCTCTTTTAATTCAATCAAAGACAAAAATAATATTTATTTTAAAATTGTCTAATTTTTAAAATATTAATTTTTATGTTGAATATTCACTTTCATATTGTGAATTAAATATCAAATTTTTTTCTTAAATACTGAAAGAATTTTTACCTTTTGACAATATTTATCAAACTTCAACAAGGAATAAATTTCTAACAAATAAAACACTCTGATAGAATTAAACTTTAGGCCAAAATAAGACAACTTTTTTATATTGCAGTCATACCTTGAATCAAAATCAAAAAAAAATACAAAGCTACCTTTTCAAATTATAAATTTTTAAATTTAACATAAAATATGAGAGAAAACTATATAGATTATTTACCTGAGCTGGACGATTTACATAGGTCATTCAATGACATACAAGTAAAGAATAGACGAATAAAAAAAAGTACGCTGTTGAAAAATATTTTATTTACAGAGGCGAAAAATGGTAAAGATTGGTCAGGCTTTTTTTTCGGCTAAATTTTTTGTCGCCAGCATTCTTATTTTCGTATCTGGTTTGTTCACTTTGTGCTCATTTGCCGGTCCATACTGGTCCCAATCTTACCCGTCAACAGGAAATGAATTCAAAAATATTGGTCTTTGGGAAGCATGTTTCTATCGCTATAGACATTGGAAAGACGACAATCAAAAGCCTTATACGGGCTGTTTCTGGTTCTGGTCGCCAGACATGATTAGATTCCGAGACTGGATCATGCCTCGTAAATAGAGTAGGCAAATTTAATAAGATAAAAATTAATTTTTTGTAAAAGCTTGGTTTATTGCTGTTCAATTTTTTGCGTGTTTCGGACTTATATTCACATTTGTGGTTCTGGCATTTTTGGCTGTTAGCTTCATGACCAACATAAGATTCAAATTTTACTTTGTTTTTCCAATTACAATTTTAACATTCTTTGCACGTAATTGTTACTCTAATCTTAAAATTTAATGATTATTTTTCAAAAATTTTTATCAAGAAATAAATATGTTTTTGGCTCTGTTGGTGTATGGCATTAATGGTGATAATCGGGAATGGATGCCCAGGCCCGAATTTAATGTTTATTCATGGTCGTATTGGTTCGAGCTTGTGGCAAGTTTTTTCATGCTAATAGCAAGTAATTCTTTTATATTTTCCAAGAAAATTTAATTTAATTTAATTTTTTTAAAGCAATTTTGTTGCTACTGGAGTCCAAAGTTTTGTATATTATTTACAAGAAGAATAGGGCTATTAAGCGACAATATGAAACTGCCTTGCCACTTAACTCAAATTTAAATTTAAACATGAATGCAAGCTTGTCTAATTCTAACTATGCATAAATGTTTTTCCATGATAAATTAATGTTGATTGATTAGAAAATTTTATTAGTTTTTTTTTGTATGATAATTTAAATTAACCAAAAAGAAATCTCATTTTTATAAAATAAATTTTTTAATCCTTTTTATTTCAATTATAAATTAAACTTTTTTTAATTTAGTGTCTCAAATAAAAATTACAATAAATAAGTTGAAGTCTAAATAAAGTTCAATTTAATTCGAATAATAAATTTATCTAAACATTTGAAATTTCAATTTTCAAAAAAAAAATGTATTTAATAATATTTATAGTCAATTGTCCATCTAACTTCAAAATAGAAAAAGCAATCAATTAAATTAAAATCACATTTGTTTATTTTTGTTTTTTTATTGATTCGATCAATTAACAGTTAATTAATTAGTCAATAATTCCATTTAATATAATTTTTTTCCTAAAAAAAAAATCAAATCAATGAATTCAATCTTTCTAATTATTCTATTTCTCATATTGTATCAAAAAGAATCATATTATTTTATTACCACCATCCAGCAAAAGAATAAATCAAATAATAAATAATCAACTTAACTATCAAATATTGGTCTACATATCAAACATTAGCAAGGTCTTTCAAAAATAAATCACTTTTAAATTAAAATTAGCCTAGATATGCAAGCTTATATCATATCATGTCATTCATATCATTATGAAATAAAAAAATAAAGATATAAACTTTATTTCATAAAAATGGATTGAGAGAGTGATTATTTTTAATCACAAAAATAATCACTCTCTCAATATTGCAGAATCAAAATCGGAAATTTGAGTTTGGCACAGAATTTCAAATACCACCACCATGACCATGTTATCGGGTGAGGTAGAAAAAAACATAAAATAGTGAAAAAAACACATAATTAATTTAACAAATTTAGCTTATATAATAAAATAAAAAACATAAATTTAAAAATAATTTTAAATAAAAATGAGGCGAAAATTAGACTGGATCATAGTTCAAGAATTTAGCAAACAAATAGACCTTAAGACATTTATTGGAATAATTATAAAATTTTTTTCTCTTAAATTGAATTAAAAAATTAGAAAAATTTGTATTTTGTATTTATGCTTTTAATATTTTTATTAAATTGACTAATGTTTTTTATCTTTTTAAATGTATTTTTCTAATAAAAGCCAAAAAAAAGTCATAAACATAAAAAAACATATAAGAATTATTTTATGAAAGTCGGAGTTGTCTGTGGACAATGTAAAATTATTTGTGTTCGTATGATTCGACTTTGCTTTGGAGAATAAAATGTATTCGAGTTCCACACCTGAACCAATAGTAGGCATAAATATCAATTCAATTTTTCGACGCATTATTCTATGTTTATTTAATTTAAATACAAAAAAAATTATGTGTTTTTATCTTTTAAAACCAAATTTTCAGGAACTTATGTGTTTTTTAACTATTCAAGATTTAGTTCATGGAATATTTAAATAATGTGTCTAATTATCTTTTTTGAAATTTTATTTTAGTATTGATGTTTTTTAATCTTCGACCCATAAATTAACTAAAAGTTATAAATTTAAGTAACAAGTTTTAGTGCATTACAGTATGGTAATTTTATTTTGTTGAAATAATTTATTTTAAAAGATTTTTGTTGTTCAGCTATCGAATTATTGTATTTTTTAGATCAAAAATGAAATCATTGGGATAGGAAATAGGATAAATAAAAAATTAGAAAATCAATGTCAAAATTGATTTAAAACATTTTTTATAAATTTTTTAAAATTAAAAAATTTGAATTTTCAATAAGATAATTGAGCGAATGACTCCTCTGATTTCTGGGACAAACTGGCAATGTGAAATTTTTGTACAAAAATTACAATACCAAACGTAAAAACTTTATAATTTAAATTGCAATAAATTGCAGTTTTTGCAGAGGTTGGAATTCGTTTGTTCAAATTTGTACAATATTGTACTCTTTACAGAACCATTATTGCATAACTAGAAAAAAAATTATAAAGTTTTTACGTTTTGTACTCTAATTTTTGTACTAAAATTTCACATTGCCGACAAACTCCAAATTCTAGCTACATTTTTTCACTAAGTTATTTTTACAGTTATTTTCACTGGAAAAAAGCATAGTCACATAAAAAAAATGAAAAATTTATTTCTTTGATTTACAATAAAAATAAATTAATCAAAAAAAAAATTTATAATTTATTTCAAAATGTTCGTCACTGTAAATATAAAAAAATCCATTAAGCTGATCGAAAATCAAAAAATTTATAAAAATGATTCACATTTAATAAAAAATTTTGCATTTAAAAAAAAACAAAAAAAAATGTTCATTTTTTCACTTTATTAACTTTTGAATTAGCGCTAACCGGCATGTTATTTTGATCCGTATAGTCCCACGAATACTGTGCATCAAACTCATTCAACAAGTTAATTGGAAACGTTTTTATAGATGTTTGCAGTTGATTTAACAATTTTATTTTATTTAAATCATTTCTCTTCATATCTAACAGACACCGCTGCTGCTGAGAGTGCTGCTGCTTGCGCTCTCTCTCTCTTTCGGCCCTGAAGCCAGCTTCGTCCAAGGCCGCACTGGACACCTCCTCATTGTTGGACGACGACGACAGCTCTATGTTGCTCTCGTCCAAGTCCTCGTTCTGAAAAGCGCTCTTCACCTCATCATCATCCTCTTCCTGGTTCAGATCAGACGAAACACAATTCACTATTTGTATGGGCGTAAAGTCAATTTGGGACGAGGTCCGGTACGACTTTTGCTCCACACTGGGCACATTGTCATAAAAGTTAATGCTCGAGCCCTGACTGTCCTCTTTTTTGTAGATGGACAGCAAATCTGTGTCCAAATTTTTTAGAGATGAATTCTTCGATTGCCTCTCTTGTTTCTGCACCTGTTTCTTTTCACTCACCTGATTACTGATTATGTTCTTCAGCTCCTGATTCTGGTACTTGAGACAGACCAACTCGTTGGTCAAGTAATTGATGCCTTGGCACAAATCCCCTATTTTCTTGTTGGCCATTTCCAATTGACTTGTTGTGTCAATCAATCTGTCATCAATGAAGTCCTTGAGCTCCTCGATGAACGATGCCATCTGGTCGACTAGGTCCGGCTTGTTCGACAGCGAACTCTGACTGCCCACCCTCTTCTGGTCGTTTTCAATGGCCACTATCATTTGGGATATGTCGTCGAGCATGAACGAGTTGGACGACGAGGCCATTTTGGAGCCCTGGTTGAACTTGATGCTTGACGGGGACCTGGGCGTCGCCTCGCGGCTCACCGACAATTTTTGTCTGTTCGTGGTCAGCAGGTCGGTGCTGTTCTTGAGTTTAAATGAGGAAAAGTTGGAATTTTTGATGCGCGGTTGAGCGTCGCTTTTTTCCAGATGTTTTTTCAGGTAGCTTTTTATGTTCTGTTTGGACAGGTCGGGCTTGCTCTGGTTGCTCTTGGGCTTTTGGCTCATGCTGTTGGTCAATGACAGGCCGAGCTTGTCGGTGGCGTACAGCTCTTGGAAGTTTTTGCTTGAGTTCAAATATGGCTTTGAGATGTTGAGCTTTTTGTTGGAGCCGATGCGAGACTGGTAGCCGCTTGAGTTCGTGCTCGAGTTGGCACTGCTGCTGCTCAGACTAGACTTTTCGATCGAGTGACGAAAATTAGTCGAAAATGGTCGGCTTTGCGTCGAGCTCATTTATATCTAGAGTAATTAGAACAATGAGGTGTCTTTTATTTGAATAAGCTTTTAGTGTATTTTAAAAAGATGTAATTTCGATGTGATTTAGATGTGGTGACGAAATCGAAGTCTCTCTACCGTGACTTCAAGATGTGGTGTCGAAATTTGGAAAACTTATGACTCAATAGCTTGATTACATAAAATGTAAACAGATGAAATTTTTTGTTTGTATTTATTTATTTAGGGTTAAACTGAAATTAAAATGAAACCGAAATAATTAGGAAAATTTTCAAATTTTCAAAATTCATGGCAATTATTTTTTTTAATGTTAATCATCATCTTTAAATAGTGAATAAATCTATAAATAAGTAGAAAAATTTTTTGCACCATTCCATCATTGTGTCGTAGCTTTCAGTTTTAGCAAAATTTATCTTAATTTTTTTGTTGACAAATTTTTTCAAAAAATTTAAATACATTTTGAATTTTTAATTAAGAAAAATTAAAAAAAAACAAAAAATACCTGATTTTAAATTCTCTAAAATTTCAATTAGAAATTAGAAGATTCAATTTTTTACTTATTATTTTATAATAAAAATCAAACCTCCTTGGATTAAATTGAAAGGCAAAAAAATTATCCTAAAGTTAGTATGTTTAATGGTTTTGATAAATTTCAAGAGGAGATTTTCTTAGCAAAAAATAAAAAACTTTCTGACAAAATCGCGATATTTAAGGAATTATTATTAAAATATTTGACTGCCAAAAATCAGGATTACTACAACTAAAAAAAAGATTTTTACACAGAATAAAATTTTTTTTTAGAAATTATTTTGTAATTAATTAAAAAAAAACGGAATTGAGGTCGGGTTCATGATTTTTCAGGCCTTTTGTGTCCTCTTATTCTTTTAAATTCTGAATTTAAGGCCTTATGTGGATAAAAAAGGAATCATAATGGAACAGCGACGAAGGAGTGGTGTACCATTGGCGCGTTCTAAATTCGATGTGATTTAAAATAAAAAATTCTAAAAATTGTGGAAATCATGGAATTTATTCTATCTAAATGGAAAATACTTAAAATTAATAACTTTTTAAATTATTGAAAAACGAAAAAAAATTAAAAAAATATAAAATAATAATTTAAGAAAAATAATTTTTAAGGAATAATACTGTTTCAATTGTTAATTACTTATTAAATAATATTTTAAATTTTTATATATTTTTTTAAATATCTATTAAACTCCTAGTGTTGTTGAGCCTTGAAATTATTAAATGAATGTAAGGATCGAAATTAGTAAATAAATTAATTTTAGCTCAAGTATTTTGACTTTTCTTTGATTCACCATTCTCCTGATGGCAGAGCTAGTTCAAAAATTTGAACAAACAAATCGAAAAAATATTTTCAATTAATTTAAGAAAAAATATTACTAATCTAACTCTTTAAAAATTAAAAAAAATGAATGAATAATTAAACCAGACTTAGAAAAAGAATTGTTGATGGGGATAATCACTTAATTAGTTCTATAGCGACGATATTTTAAAAACTGGTCAAATCTATCGGTCGCTCTATTGTTAAAAAATTAAAAATTTTCTTCTTTTACTTAATTTATTAATGGCTTAAAATCAATATCAAAGAATTTGTTCAATAATTTTGGAATTATGCTAAAATATATTTTTAATATTTTAATATTAAAATTGTAGGCTACTA
This sequence comes from Brachionus paranguensis, assembly GCA_016802215.1. Classification (NCBI taxonomy): domain Eukaryota; kingdom Metazoa; phylum Rotifera; class Eurotatoria; order Ploima; family Brachionidae; genus Brachionus; species Brachionus paranguensis. The sequence goes on from JAESIX010000004.1 coordinate 1,255,469, forward strand.
ATTTAAAAAATTCAGCTTGTTAAATAAAAAGTTAGAAAAAAAACTAAATCAATTTAAACGATTTTAAATTGAATAAATGTAATAGTAAGCTATTAATTGTCAAAACACAAATTAGAATAGATAACTTGAAAATATTAAAGGATCCGCTGTAAATTTTCCAATTTAAACCATCGCGTAGTATGATGTAACCTTAAAAATATACTTTGGTATTGTCTATTGCAGTAATAACTTTTTTTGTAAGTTGCCAATTGATATCATTGATTTTTAATCAGAAATTTAATCAGAAAAGTAGATGTGGCAAGTTAAACACTTTTGCAGAACATAAAAATTAAATGAATAAATGAATTTAAAAGAAATAAAATATTAGTTGGATAAAATTTTTGATAAAAAGTTTTTATTGTAGGAAAAAAAAATGAATCTAATGAAAATAAATAGCTTTAAAAAGATACAAATTTTTTCAGCAATACTATTTTTGAAAAAATTTAACCACAGGTAGTGATGATCCAAACACTGGTGTTGTATAATTAATTATTAAAATTTTTCCTTAAAATCATAAAAAATAAACTCAGAACTCTGTTAAAAAATCTTATTTAAGCTGTTTTCTTTGAAAAAAGATCAAAAAGAAAACATTCAGATTTTTTTGAATTTTTCTTTCAAATAAATTTTAGATAATCTAAAATTTTCTATTTTTTGATGACACAGATTTATCTATGTCAAATAATATTAAAAGATTATCCAATATGGTAAAATTTTTTTACTTTTGTTAGTTATATCATTAAATTCTAATTTACAAAGAGTAAAATTAAGAATCTTAAATCTTAAATTTTAATAAAGCAAGAATCGATTTATTCTCTTTTCTAGAAAAATTTATGTAAATTAATTACAATTAAAAACTAAAGAGAAATAAAGAAAAACAATTTTGCTTTAAATCTAAAAATAAAATGTATTCATTAAACTACTGATACAAAAAATTTGTCGTCCATGTTCATTAAATTATGTTTAAATATTTTTCTTAATTGTTTTAAGTACAACAATTTATTCAGTTCTCGAGCAAACTAAACTTCCTAAACAACACTGCTGAAACATTTTAGAATCTAAAATTATTTTAAACTAATAGATCTTCATGTAACATAATTGAATTTTTTTCTAAAAACAAACATAAACAATCAATTTTAGTAAACAATAAAAGTAAAATTCATTAAAATTTTTTTAAATTAGAAATATAACATAGCTGTGCTAGGAAATGTCATACCTAGAATAAGCCTTGATTGTATATGCAAAAAAAAGTGCCATTTTTATGATAAATTAATTAAAAAAATACTAGTTTTAAAAATCTTATTTTGGTTGCTGAAAAATTAAAAATCTCCATTTTATTATTATTTTTAATTAACTAAAATATAGGCCTCTGTTTTTCGAATAAATGGTTATCAGTGATTTTTATTTTTAATATTGAAATCAAATACATTACTGTTAAAGAACTGTTATTGAACTAAAAACCCTAATAAATATTTGGAAAATTTAATACAAAAATAATAATTTAAGTTAAAATTTACAAAAAAAATATTTTTTCATAAGAAAATAAAACTTTTCAATGGCTTTTTCTAATTCCTTAATTTGAATTTTTTTATGTAAAATATTTTCTAATAAGGTGAAAATTATTAGTGTATATTTTAATCATTATTTAATCATTATCTTAGAATGCTTAAGTCAATTCGAAATTATCCACAAAAATTTCCAGTACATTCTTCAAATGAAACTAAATAGATAATAAGTAAAATTTTAGAGATCAGTCCATAGTAAAGAATTTATTTTAAAATCAAATTTTCCTTAAAATATATGTCATCTAGCGGTAAAACGATTATTCAAAACAATACTTGTTACAAATTTTTTTTAGAAATCTTACAAAATAGAAATTACCCACAAATTTATTTTTTTGCCTGAAGAAATTGTCTTAAAAATCGGAAAGTTGTCTTCAGCTTTTTGACAGAAAAGCCATGTCAAACGCAATTTATTTTAAAAAATTTTAGAAAATTCTGTTTAAAAAAATTCCTGTTTTAATAAAGTAAACATTTACAATATTTTTTTTCTAAATCTGAAAAAAGAAAGCAAAAAAATTTAAAAATAAAATTTAATTGCAAAAGTTATTTTTGTAAAAGCTTTTTTTCTGTTATCATATTTTTCAGAAATATTTTTCCTTTATATTTAAAAGTATTCACACCACCTCGAAAATCTTAAAAGTCTTGAAAAAAAGACCTAATTCGTACTTTAGACGCTTATCAAACAAAAAATTTTCTAAATCTAAATTAACTAATATTTACTTTAGAAATCATAATCATTTTTAGATAAAAAAGGTACTGTCGATAAAAGCTGAAATTAATTGAGTCTACCTTTGAAAAGAGAGGATTTTTTACTAACGAAATTAAGAATCTTTTAAAGCCCTTTAAATATAAAAATATTTAAATGTTTAAATTTTTCAGCATTTAAATATTCAAAAAATCGAGTCTTAAATTGGGAAGAAGTGTTTTATCTTAATGTTCTGGCAAGGAAAAATTAAAAAAAAAACAAATCTATTTTGATCTAAAATGAGTCGAATTGTTATGAAAATTAAAAAAAAAACTGAATTATTTTTTAAAAAATTCACATAAACACTAAAGCACCTGAAAAATTAGTACTGTTTAGCAATGAGGTGTACATAAATTTATTTTTTAATTCAATAATAAACAATTAATAATTTATAAGTATTTGCTAGTTTATTGGATATAATATATTTTTCTAGCTTGTTGACAAACTTATAAGTATGTTTATCAAGCCTTTTCGATTTTACCAAATATACACTTTTTTTGATCACTTTTTAACTAGCTTCGATCAATTGAATCAATTGCAAATGCATCCTAAGTCTTTCTTTGTTTCAATTGTCAAATGCAAATGAGACAAAATCAATTTTTTGAAACTAGCTTTCGGTTGCTCGGCTACTGAATTATGCCCGATGTGATCTAGTCCATCGACAAGACGAAAAATGTTGAAATTTTCTTTGAATAAAACTATTCTCTTTTTTTATGATTTGAAAAACAAAAATTAATTTTCCTAATTTGGATGACTATTTTTCTATTTGAGAATAATTTTCCTCAATTATTTATCTAAAAAAAAATCAAAAATTGAAGAAATAATTTTTTTAATGTTCATATGATTGATCTATTGAGACACTTGGCACATATTGAAAATCGTTCATGCACAATTCTTTATTGATTCAAGCGTTTGACCAGGAGCAAGTGCTCGAAATTCTATTCACTAATTACAACGAAAAATTCAAATGGTATTTTAAATATTTGAATTTTTCAAGAAACATATTTTTCTCGCTAGTTGCTTAAAAAACTAAGATCGAGACTTAAAACTCTAATTTAAAAAATTGCAAAAAATTGATTCAAATAAACTTAATTTATCAAGAACCAGTTTAGTTTTTTGGCCTCATTAAATCGGAATTTAATTCCTTAAAATTTAAATTTGCACAGGCTTCATTTAATTGATGTAAATGTTGGCTGAAAAAACTATTCGATAAATATTGTCTGGCCTGAACAAATTTTCTCATTTTATACAACTTAATATTGCGAAATATAGATAGGGCACAGAGGGTGGCCCGTATAATTGGACTTCTGGTAAAAGGTCGAACTATTTCTGGGGCCGAATTCAATTAATAATTTAATTAACCCACGCTAGAACAAAATCTACTTTACAATTTAAACAAAAAATACTCAATTTTTTTCAATAATAAAAATATTATATGTAAATTTAAAATTTTTGATTTCTTGTTCTAAAAAAAGATTATTTTTGTTTTAAAAAAGGGATTAGAATGTAAATTCAAAATCAACCACACTTGAACTAAATCTACTTTTTAAAAAAAATCGAAATACTGTGTTTTTTCTTCCCAAAAATTAAATCAATTAAAATTTAAAAAATTATTTTTTTTTTGTTTTAAAAATAAAAAAGATAATTTTTGTATTGAAGAACGGGTTTGGGCTCTTAAAAAGAGACTCAATTGACCCAAATTGCTTGACCAACATACATAAAAGCTACAAGATTAAGAATTTGATTAAATTTTTCCTTGATTAAACTTAAAATAGACTTTTGACGACTCGAAAACATACTTAATTAATCTCTATTTTCGAAATGATTTTTGCTTAATTAATAAAAAAAATTTTTTTGAAAAATATTTACTGAATAGCTTATCGGTTTAGTTTGGGTGGCCAATCGGATTTTGTTGATCTATTAGGATAGAGAAAGGCCAGCGTAATCTGCTCTTTGGTCAATCAAAGGATTACACTCTAAGCCTCAAAAAGTAAACCTTTTGGTTTCGCACGATCACTCTGGCAAGCAAGGCTGCCATTGTCCCAAATAGTTTCCATTATGACTCAAGCCATTCTTATGTCCACTACTTTTTTTTTATAATAATAAATGATGAATCTTTTTGTGGTCTCTATTCTGATACCTACCTGATTTTCCTGTTAAAATCACAATCATTGAGGCCACTGCAGCATCTTCAATGTATTTTTTTGTTCATAATATACGAAAGTTGTCAGGATTTGAAGAAAAATATAAAATATTAATCTAAAAATATGAGCTAAAAAAATTTGAGAGGTGACCTTTTTCAAAAGGCTCATTCTCTCCAGCAAAAAGAACACTAATTTATTAATGATAATAATAAGAAAAGGTAAATTTTTTAAGAAATTAAAAAAAAATTATTTATTTTATTTTTGTTTAAACAGCCTTTAAAAAATGCTAAAACTAATTTTTCTTTATCCGTGTTTAAAAAATATCAAATTGTACCTTTGAAGATATAGAGCCAAAATTCCAATCTCATAAGTAGCCTTGGTAAGTTTAAGCCGTGACTTTAACTAAATTCCAGTATACTACAACAATAAATCATATGATCAAAGAAGCAAATAGTTTAGTAAAAGCCATTTAGCTAAGTATGCTAAATGCTTGATTGAAATTCGGAGCTAGTAAATTAAAAAACTTTTAGAAAATTGCTAGTCGTATCCATGCATTGTGGCAATTTGTTCAATTGGTTCATTCTGCAATTACTTAAGGCTCTCTAATCGAAAGAAATATTTAGTTTAGAGCTGAAATCAACTCATAGCTTGCTTTTTTTTTGTCAAATTTTGAATAAATATTAAAATTTCAAAAGAAAGCACCAAATTAAGTCTGAGTAAATATTTTCGATTTGAATTTGAATATGTGACCAGTTTTCTTTGTTATGCAGGACTTTTTATTTAGTGACTTAGCTCGTCAAAGCTTTTAATTAGAGCGAAATTTATTGTTCGCCAAAAAAAAAAGGTAATTAAAATTTTAATTGAATTTTTCGATATATTCCGTTTGCTGAAGCCCAATTTGACCGAATTATTCGAAAGCCCTACCAAGCCGACAATAATTTTAAGTACTTTGGCAGATTTGGCCAAATTTTCTTAAGTAACTCGCGTCCTATGTCCGAGATTTAGACTTGTAGTTAAGTATTCGCGTGGCTATTTAAATAAGACTAGAAATCAACTTAATTATGTAAATCCTATCCGTCGAGCTAGCTAGACTTGATAATCTTTTTTTTAAGATTTTTCTTCTAACATTTAGAAAGGTGAAAAATAAAGAAAATTTTCAACAAATAAATATGAGCAAATTTGGTCTTAAAAATCGGCAAATTCCTAAACCGATCTTGGCAAACACTTAGCATTTTTAGATCTTAGTGTACTGTAGTCAAATAGCTCCAAGTTTATTTGTATAATCGAAAAGGATTCTGTTATTAAAATGATGTATTATTGTTTTTAACTTTTTTTAGTTATATAATTTCAATAAAAATATTTGAACAAACCAAAGCTAGCAGCGAAAAAATAAGTTCGATTTACTTTAATAACACTCTTGAAAAAAAAAATTTTTGAATTAAATTTTAAAGTCGTCGTTAACTTAATTAAAAAAAAAAAACTTTAAAATTAATTAGGTCTAAGTAAGCAGAGACCTAGTTTTATCTTTGTAGATGCTTTTTAAAAAAATTCAAAAACTACATTTAAAAAGTCTCTAAATTATCAACTAGTTGAAAAATGGCTTGAGCTTGTTTTACAAGTCAATAATGATCTGGTTTTAGCGCGAGAAGACAAAGATTGTCTTTGGGAGAATTAGATGGAATATTTAGCATTTTCTTTAAATGCTAGAATTTGAAAAATATTTTTATTATTTATGGGCAGGTGAGAAAATTCGAACAAATAAAAAAAATTATTAATCTAAAATTATGCATATTTTGAAATCAATTTTTATTTAAAACCGTTTAAAATATAAAATAAAGATTATCAAAATTTTGTGACATGTGTACTTAAATTAAGACCATATTTCAATCGTGATATATGACACCGTTTGGTCCGGTATTTGTCTTTGTATTTCGATACAACTCTGTTCAGTTTTTTATCCAAACCCTTAAAGACCAACTAAAGCAAAAATACTCTGAACAAATTATGAATTTAGTTATTGGGACATTTATCTATGGATCAAATATTTTTGTAAAATTTTTTTGTAATCTGCAAAAAATTTACTGAATTTTTAAAATTAAAAAAAATGAATTAAATATCGTCAATTCCAGAATATGAAAGAAATAATGATTTGGAAAGATATAATTTTCATGATTGCTAAAAATATTTTTTTCAAATAAAAAAGTTTTTGTATTTTAAAATTTAATACTAAAAAAATAATACTTAATATTAACGAAAAAAGTGTAAGTCATAATACATATAATTGGAATATTGGAATAGTGAAACAATTTTGCTTTTTTTATTTAGAATTCAAGTTCTATGAATGATTTTCCATAAAAATCCAAAATTGCTTCTGTAAATTATGTCACCTTAATCCAGCCGATGCCAATATGTTCAAAATAATTATCGTATTTTATTTGTATGAATTTTTAGTAATTTTTTGAAGAGGCTTGATTATGGATACTCTGAATGCATCAAATGATACAATTTAAAGAATCAATTTTGTACTTGAAGAAAATTAATTACTAAAAATTTTCATTTTTTTTCTGTTTTTATTTTTTGATTCTAAAATGCACACTGCCAATGTTTTAGAATCAAAATATTAATGTCAATTAGAAGAGCATTTGATTTTATTTAAACAACTTTAAATCGGTTTTAGAACTTGTATAAAAAAAAGCAAAATTGTTAGACTCTATCTAATAATTTCATTTTAAGGTTACTCAACTGGCTAGTGTGCGTATTCTAGAACATACACTTCATTTATTTGAATTAAGTATCGTGAATTTTAGAATAATAAAACCTTATAAGAATGATAAAAAATATAAAATTGATTTCTTAAATTGTATTGAAAAAAAATGTAATGAATATTTCCATTTGAAAAATTTGAAAATAAATTTTTCGACTGATTTGGACTGGATTAGTGTTTGAAAGAAAGTATGAAATGCCTTCAATGATAGAATATACAATAAAAATTTTAGATTTTACAAAAATATATTATTTTTCTTTTTAAAATTTAAAATGACTAATTTTAATATTTATTAAAATTTTAAAGTTTTCTATTATTTCTCTAAAAGAAAAAAAGTGTATCAGCAACGGCTTTATAAATCAACTTTCAGCTTCGTATTTGTAAACGTTCTAGTGTCAAAATACTGCTTCCCAGAAAAAATGTACCCACGAGAGTTTTGAATCGAAGCTCCAGAAAGTTCTAAACAAATTTACCGAAGTCTGAAAAAGTTTTTAGTTACATAACACAGTTACACTTGTAGAATGGGAAAAAGTATTGATGATGGTTTGGAAGATGTTTAATTCTTGAGAGAATATACATCCAAATAAACAAAATCAAATTTCGAGTATTCATTTGAAAAGGAATTAGAAATCAACTAATATTGACTCAATTAAGAGTGACGATTAAGATATTAGTTATCAGATTATTTAATCTAAATACAGACAGTTTATTGTCACTTGATTATGAGTTGCAAAAATAAAAAAAAATATTCTTACATGTTTTTTATTTTTTTCAATTTTCGAAATCTGACATTTGAAATGATAAAACTTGCTGGAGTCTAAAATGATAAAATTTTATACTTACAAAACTTGAAACCAATTTATTTTGATTATTTTCAAATTTTTTAAAACAAAAACCGCCTAGCTGAAAATTAAGTGAATTTCTATCAACTAATTTTGTCAAGTCTAGAAAAAAAGTAAGAGAAAAATTTAAAAATTTACTAGCATCAAACAAAGAGGTTTTGTAAAAATTTTATCTTAGAAACTTGTGAATTCTTTTTTAAAAATGTTTGTGTTAGTGACGCTCTTATTCACCGCATCCAGAGTGTTCCAATTTCCCGCTGTCCGGTTTGTAAAAAATTTGTGTCTCACTCCTGATCCACAATTTGGGATCAGCTTTATGACAAGTTCTTGTGTTCCTTGCCGAGCCGTCTAGACCGACCGAAGCCAGCTTTTCACCCCTATCTATGAATGTCATCCGATCATAATCATGCTGAATTTTGAGTAGCTGGATGAGATCACCACACATGCTTCTCTATTAAAATGTGCTCGAGCCAAGAGCCTCTCTTCTCTCAAAGTATGGTTTTGCCTTAAATTCTGGTACTAGTTTAGAGAATCTTCGCTGAACTTGCTCAAGGACATCGGTATCACTTCGTCAATACGGGTTCAAGGCTCCTACAGCAAATTCGAGATGGCGGGCGAACAAATGACTTGAAAAGTAGATTAACTCACTTTGGAATCAAGAACATAAAATTATACAAATATTTTTTTCAAAGCATTATCTCATGATCAAACCATAAGTGTATATTTGGTTTTTTGTTTATTTAAGTGTTAAAAGCTTTTGATAAAAGTTAGCATTACATTTTTCTTTGAAATCAATAGTCTCGACATTCTGCAAATTCATACAATTTGTCAAATAAATTAAATATACAAAGGAAAAGAATATTGTCCTTACAAAGAAAAGGAAACAAAATAACTAATAAACAAAACAAGCTGAAAATTAAAGTTAATAAAAAACATTTAAAAAATACAACTTCAAATAAAAAATACAATGTTTTACTTTTTTTTTTTTAATTTTATTTTATTTTTTATTAGTAAATCAAATCAAAAATCAATTTAAATCTTACTGATGTTTTATTTGTTGTCTTTATTACATCAAAAAGATACAACTAAGTATGTTGCACTATATTGCAGTATTTTTTTAAATATTATTTATAAACTCTTATTTTAATTTATCAAAATATGAAGAATTTTTGTTCAATTTGTATTTGAATTTCACACTACCCTAGATTCGCTTCATAAAAATTATTTCAAAATTTTAATTTTATATTTTTTTGACTTAATGATGGAGGCACCCATTTTTCTAGTGATAAAAAGTAGATAAACGATTTAAAGATTACTGGCAGAGTTTAAGGCACAAACATATCTCAATTAGACTTTCATAAAAAAATTCTGTTTTAATTTGGAATATAAGTGTGGGTCAAAATTGAGAGAAGAATTATGTACAATATCACAAGAGGGACTTGATGACATCTCGTCATTAGAAGGTCCATAAAAATATACGATTCAATTGAAAACTTTGAAAATTAACATAACTTTAGTTTAGAAAAAAGTTATAGTATAAAAAATATCACGACGATTTATCAAATTATTAAATTTTGTATGTTTACTTAAAAAAAGCCAATAATTATTATTATTGAAGTTTGATCTCCGTACATTCTTTTCAATAAATAGAATCATATTTTACTAGAACTATTTAGATCTACAGCCTTGGTTCTCTTCGTTAAAATTAAAAGGTTATTTTTGGGCTCTCTTGGACTCCAAAAGACTCTTTTAATCCATTTAAAGAACCATTTAAATCAATTAAATACTCTTAATTTTTTTTAAGTTTATGAATGAAAACTTATAGAACCTCTGTTCTTTTTGATTATTTTCTCATTACTTCTTCATCGAATTTTTTTATGTACTTGTTCTTTATTTCTCTTAGGATTCTTACAAGCAATAATGAAAAAATATACCATCCCATGGCCCAGGAGTTAATAATAGAATAATAATAGATGCTATAATTAAAAAGCCTTCGACTACACAAGCTGTTCTCTCCTTGTCAGCATTAAGTGAGATCTTTTGTCTTTTTTGCTTCTTGGTATTTGTAAGCTGAAATGTTCAGGGAGTACAAAAGTGATAAATCCTGAAAATTTATTTTTTATTTAATGAAAAATAAATGTAAAGCAAAACGTAAACTGCTAGCTACTAGAGATTAGTTTCATTTTATATGGAAAAATTAGGCGTGTTTAGATAAACTTGTTTTAAACTAAACATTTTTTAAAACCAAAATTTCATACAAAAGATTAAATAAAGAAATTGAATACATTATTGAATTAAATGACAAATTTTATTTTAATTCGTGATCTCACGTTGCATCACAAATGCTTCTTTCAAATCTTCTCAATTTACAGTGTTGATTTGATCATTGGAATTTACAATTTTTCTAAAAATTGACTTTAATTTATTGAGGTAATTTACGCAAAATATCGTAAATTTACGTAAAAATGGAAAAATGTTAAAAGACCAAAAAAGAACTATTTTTTCTTATTAAAAAAATTGATTCTTTTCCTTTCTTTTTTTAATGGTGTTACTAGTTTTTATTGAATTTTCGTAAAAAATGGAAAATTTTAGTCAAAATTAAACAAAAAAGAATTTTAATAATCCGTATTTTGATAATTATTTAATTAAATAAGAGAAGATAAAGTTGCATTTGCAAGAGTTGGTGGGTAGTCAAACCAATAGTGTGAAAGAGATGTTTTTTTAAAACCTTTTAAATATTTGCGCTTTTTTAAAACAATAAACGATATTGAAAAATTTTAATTTTTTAAAAGCTCTAAATTCATCTTTTTCCAATAAAATTCTATTATTTTTTAGTTTTTGACGCATTTTGCCATTTTTACTTAAATTTCAGTAAAAAATAATAAAAGAATTAAAAAAAATAGAAAGAAAAATGAAAGTATTACAAAAACTCGTTCTTTTTTGGACTTTAAATATTTTTCCCTTTTTGTGTAAATTTACGTAAAATACCTAAGTAAAATATAATTAATGTACGAAAATTTTTGAAAAAAATTAAAATTCAAAGGACCAAATCAATACCTTCTCTTATTATTTCGCAAACGAACTGACTTGTGATTGAAATAAGTTCACAATTTAGACACCATTTGCTTATCCGTAATTTTAACACCTCTACCAGTTCCTTTTTTGACTCTTTACAATTCACAGATTGGCTGTACTTATTAGCTTTTGGCAAAATTGGCTATTTTTCATAAAATTTTACAATTTTACAAATAACTTTACGAAAATTCAAATTTTAATTTTTAATTAAAATTTAATTTTATAAATTTGATATTTAATTTAGATTTTTTTAAAATTTTTTTGTTTTGACCATTTTTTTCCTTACATTGATCTTATTTTCTTACTTAGTATTATTAATTTTTTTAAAATGTGATTTTATTTTATTTATCTCAATGGGCATATTCATTACCATATTAATAAATAAAACATAATCTTTTAATAAAGAAACTGAAATTAAATGAAGAAAATTTTATTAATATATGGCATACTTGACATAGTTAACAAAATTAATTCAATTCAAGCTGAGCTTGTAAAATTAAAATATAACAAATGTAGATTACTGAGAGGAAACGTCTTTAATAATTGCCTTGGAAAAGTATGACTTTTAGACTTACTGAGAAATATGGTTGCTAGTAAAGCTCAAACTTCAGTAGAAGAAAAGGAAAAGCCAGCAATTTTGGGTAAATTAAAAAATATTAATTCTTAACAATTTGAATCAGTAATCGTAAAAATCTATCAAAATTGCTTATTCAAATCAATTTATTTTTATTAAAAATATTTTACTTTTTCAATATCATGATTTAACAAAACTTAAAATCTGCTATGATTTCGGAGACTGTAAAGCAAATTTTTTCTCTAAAAATCTTTAGTTTTAAAAAAAATATTTAAATTGTGGAAGAACAACAATTTGGCTGCTATTTTTTTTACTCTAAATTCTTTAGATCAGATTTATTTATAAAATTTAATTTGGGAATTGCCGAGACAGGCTGAAACTTAGTACTTAGTCTTTTTTTCTACCTTTTTTTTAAATAAAAAATATCTAACAATAAAAGACAATTGATAAATAATATGTTTTGCATTATTTGAAACGTTTTAAAAATTTATAATTATAAAAAAGACTAAAATCATCTTTACTTAGCTTGGTAGAATAAAAGAAATGATTTAGATGTTGCCTTAGTATATTAGATTTTCAGTTAGATATAGACTAACAGCTGCCTTAATTTGAATAAATCTCGAAAATTTTTGATAAAATTTAATTTTCTGTTGATTTATTTTTAGAACAAAAAAAAAACTTAAAAAGAAATAAAATTGAGACATCTTGTGAATTTTATTTTTTTCAATACATTAAGAGTAGAAAAATACACTCAAAAAATTGATTTCTTTTTCTTAATTAAATTTAATACTTAACTTAACAAAGTCTAATTTGCCATTGACAAAAATTAAACTTTTTCTCTTTAAATTGATTAATACAACTTTATTGTCAGCTTTGAAAAAGTTGTTTTGAAAATAAATTCTCAAGTATTTGAACTTAAAATGAGTCATATTAGAAATCCTTGTGAATATTTCAAATGATGAAATTAGGTTCAGAACTCGAATTTTGATTGTATTTTCTTTCAAACCTTGAAAAAGTATTCATTTGACTAGAATACAAAGTTTAAAGACTTCTCAGAATTCCTATGAAAAAAGAACAAATAAAAAATTTTAATGAAAAAACAATAATAAATCAAGAAACTTTCAAAAGTTGTATAATCCCATTTCAAATTTAGTTCCCAATAAAAATAGGTGTCAAATAAATGTTTGTCTTTTGGTTCTTAGTAATCTGACACCGAAAATATTTACAATATGATCCAGATCTTGGGTCTTAATGATCAAAGCTGTCTCAGGCCATACACATGTTGCAATTCAAGTCTCATTTAATTTTCAAAAAGTCAATTAAATCAAAAAATAAATTATTAAAATTAGTTTTATTCTTTAAAAAAAATTAATTAAATAATTTGAAATATTTTATGAACCAATTTTCTCTTTATTTCAAGATAATAAAATACAAACATAGAGATAAGATGCTTCATCTCAAAGAAAAGCTCAAGCGAGTACCAAGTTTCAAATCAAATATTTTATCACAAAATATCGGTTTGTTTGCTAAGGGCCATGTGATAATTAAAATTTAACATTTTCTTTTATATAATAAAGAGCTTGACGAGAATAAAAGTCATAACATAGATATTGGGTTAGTATCTGATCTAAATCAATCAAGGAATTTGTTTAACCAAGACGACGACGACGTTCCAATGTTGAATCCAAACTATGAGCCAGACAATGCTGCAGAGACACAGCCATGTCCGAGCTTGCTCGAGTCCGACCACTGTCACGTGTACAAAGAAAAGAATAAGGGCAAAAATAACCGTGTGGTGTGGCGCAAGTTGATCACTGTCTTGGTACTGTGTGTTATTTTTATGATCTTGGAAATAATTGGTGGCATCATGGCCCAATCGATCAGTATCCAGACCGACGCGGCGCACATGGCCGCGGACATTGCCGGATTTTTCTTCAGCATCATGGCCTTGTACGTCTCAAATAAGCAGCCTACCAGACGCATGTCTTACGGCTATCATAGGGGCGAAGTGCTAGGCGCTTTGTTCAGCACGTTGGTCATATGGGTCCTAACAGGTGTTTTGGTTTACTTAGCGGCCGTTCGAGTTATCTACCTAGATTTTGACATTGAACCAAAAATAATGGTAATCACGGCCTCGTGTGGTATTGTTTTTAACATTATTATGTATTTTGTCCTGCACACAGATATATGCATTAATGGCATCAAACTGAAGCATCATGGTCACAGCCACTCGGGCGATGGACATGGTCATGGTCATTCGCACTCTGCAAAACAGCAGACAGTTTTAAATGTGCCTATAAATGATAATTTTAGTCAGATTGGAATTTTGGATGGTGACATGGGCGCTGGCGATGAAGAGCCAAATAATGATGATTCAAATAATATAAATTTAAGAGCAGCGGCTATTCATGTCATTGGGGATTTTATTCAATCGGTAGGTGTACTGATAGCTGCCGTAATTATCTACATCAATCCTGAATACAAATTGGCTGATGTAAGTTTTTAATTAATTAGGGAAATTTTTTTTTTATTTAAAACAGAGTTTAAAAAAGTCAAAGCCATAATGATTAAGTCAATTTTTAACATGTAATTTTTAAATACCAATTTGGTTTATTTAAACCAACAGAATGTTAAAAAATTTATGATGATTTATTTTTTATTTCTGAATTTTATTACTGTGAGATTAGATTTTTTTTTACTGATTGGAAAACCCCGCTGGTAATTGAATTGAAATTAAATTTTTGCCGCATCATTGCTAGAAGAGCTTTTGAGAAATTGTTTTATCAAAAAGACCTTCGGGAATTTTGAAAAATTAAAAAAAAAATGAAATTTTTAAAAATATTGGAAAAATTAATTGAAAGATTTTATTTTGTTAGACTTTTTACAACTCTAAATTTTTAAAAACTTGCTTAAAAAATTTATTCTATTTAGCCAATATGCACTTTTATTTTTTCAGTATTGGTGGTTTTAACAACTGCACCAATAATCAAAGATATATTTTTTGTTCTGATGGAAGCGTTGCCGGTCAATGTTGACTACGATTCAGTGGTGCAAGATCTGTGCCACATCCCTAATGTAAGAAAAGCTCATAATTTGCACATATGGTGTCTGACCATGGACAAAATAGCTCTTTCGGTTCATTTGGCTATCGAGAGAGAAACCGATACACAAGAGGTTTTGGCTCAAGCTAATCAAATTTTGCGCTCTAAATACAAAATAGATCGAACTACAATCCAGGTAGAGTATTTCAAAAGTGGCATGGACAGTTGTGAGCAGTGCAAGTTGCCAAGCTAAGACTGATACAAAATTAAAACCGGTCGTCAATCAAAAATTAATTTTTATATTGTATTATATGTTCAAAGGTGCACTTTATTTTTACTGAAATACATTTTTTTAAAACCAAAAAAATTTTAATTTTATAAAATAAAGAAAATTAAATAAGACCAGCATGAGTTAAAAAGCTTCTTGTTATTTAATATTAGGCTGCTAACAAATTAACATAGATCTAGTTGTTTTAAGTAATAATAAAAGCAACTTTAAATAGATCCTGAAAAGACCAGCTTGTTTTAATTGTGAGTTTTATTGTATTAAATTACTTAAAAATGACCATTAAGTATAATCAATGTATAATTGACAATTTTATAAATTCAAATAATGAAAATTTTAGAAAAATCTAGTCAAAAAAATTAATGCTATTTAATGTATTAAAATCGCTTTTAGATGGTACAAATTTTTTAAAACAAGTTGATCAAAATTTGTAGATATTTTAATTATTGATTTAAAAAAAAATTTAGCTTATTGGATATTAACAAAAAAAGATATAGTTTTAGAAATTAAAGTTAAAAAGCTAAATTTTTAAGGAGCGGATTGAAATAGTTACTCCAAAATAGCTTAATTTAGTACAGGTAAAAAAATAAGTATCATAATAGCTTTTAAATATCAGAAAAAATCAGTAAGAATAGTGCAGTGCTACAGTGCTTCTATAAAAGGCTCAGAATTGGTTAAATTATTTTACGTAAAATTACACATTTTCTGGTAAAATTTTCAAAAATTTTGTAGTGAAAATATAGCTGATCAAAGTAAAATTCAAAGTTATTAAATAGACTTAAAATCAAAAAAATTTTTAAGAGAAAAATTATTATAATTAATAAATGTGGAATTTTACGTAAAATTATGTAATAAAAAGTAAGGAATTTTGAAATTTTTTAATTTTCAATGAAAAAAATTATTTAAAAATTTTTGAGAATGAATGAGAAAATTTGAGTTTGAAAAAATTCAATTTTAGTTTGTTTTTTACCAAAAACCTCATATTTTTTCCAATTTTACAATGCTATCATCACGTAAAAAGGCGTTTTTTAAAATTTACGTTTACGTAAAATCACTATAGCGTAGCACTACTGTACTTGTAATCAAAATTTTGATTCTTAAGTCAGATACATGTCATAAAATCTGAATTTAGGCTTAAAAATTTAGTAAATTTTCAATTTATTTTTGTCCTACAGAGATTTCATAAAAAGTGATTATTTCAATTCAAAAAATTAGTGCTCGTTTATTAGTGACATTTCACTATATTCGAGTAATTACGTCAGTACAATAAAAAAAAACAAAAAATTAAATAGCTTTTTTCTAAAAAGTCAAAAGTTGATTCTGTATTAATTTATCTTATAAATTTAACGTATTACCTAATTCTAGTCTCTGTAAAAATTCTAAATAAATTAACTCACTTTAAAATATACGAAAATTACTTAGCAGAGCATTTGAAAAAGCTGGATTTACATTATACTTTGAATATGTCAGCTAATAGAAACTAAATAATAGATTTGTAATAAAGTGATGAAAAAAAATAAAAAAATACTTTGACTTGATTTGTCATCTAAACAACTCTGGGAAAAATATAATCAATTTTATTATTTTTATTCTGAATTTTCTTGATCTAAATTTCACCATGACGTGAAATAATCATTCAAAATTAATTCTAGGAAAATGGCTTAATTTTAAGGTTATTAAGTAACAAAATAATTTAGATATAAATTTTTTTAAATTTTTTTTTTACTTTAAACAAATTAAATTTTAAAAAAACTGAAATTTTTATTTCATAATTAAATTTTATCAAATTTTGAATTTTTTTTGAAAATTTTATTTAAAAAAAGAAATCAAAAAGCTGGGAAAACATTACATATTATTTAAAAAACTGAAGTAACTACTCAAGTTTTTATTTTTTTTAAATTAAAAATTTATAAAATATTTAAAAAAAATTAATTTTTCTATGAAAAAAAACAAGATTCAATTCTATTTATTCTATAGAATAATTATATTTCTTCAATTAAAAGATTCTATTGATCTTGTTAAGCGCTGCATTATTAATTGTGTATTAACTTATTAATTAAATTAACAATCGATAGTAACTTGACCTCTCATGGAACATCTCTAGAGCCATAAATCTTTGATTAAATAAAATTAAGCATAAAACAGAAAGAGAAAGTAATTAAGAAAATCAAAATTAAAATAAACGAGCTAAATAGAAAAATAAAAAATTTATTAATTCAATAGAAGCAATCTAGAAATTATGATTTGAAAAACTGACGTTTATATAAAAAAGATATAATATTAATGTAATTAGTTCATTAATTAATGAAAATCTATATTCTAAATTATTTCAAAAAGGCTAGGAAAGATACAAAAGCCACCAGTTAAAGAAGTTAAATATTGTAAATTTTGCAATAATGATAGTTTTTATTAACAATTTGTTCTCTGCGCTAGCAATAATTTGGCTAAATAAGCTAGTAAATAGGTAAGCCCTTGTTAGTTTATTTATCAATAATAAAAACCGATTTTTAAGTTATTAAAAAATAAATTTTTGAATTTCTTTTTATTATATTTGATCAATGTATATCAGTATGAACTCATTAAGAATAATATTTCAATAAAAAAAATAACCAAATTGAAATAAATCATCAAGGTAAAAAAATTTACAATATATTTTGATATTCGATAAAAAAATTGTTGATTATTTTTTAATGATAATACTATTAATGATAATAGATATATTTAATGATAATAGATAATTTTTTAATGATAATACTAATTAAATTATTATTTTTTTCTATAAATATTAGGATTTTTAGATATTAAACTTTATAAAAAAAATTAAAATTAAGAATTAATAAGCCTTCCTTTAACTATCCAAAGCATCAGATCAGACAAATTAGACCATAAGAAAAAAATAATTTTAATTTTTCCAATTTAAGCCTAAAACATAAAATACAAAATCATTAAATAAAATTCAATTTGGTAAACTTGAACCCATGTACTCCTGTGAATTAAAATATCAATTGTTTTTAGTTATAAAAAAAATTTGACGTAGCACTCATTTAGTTAATTTACAGACTTAATTGAATTAAAAAATGACATGCCTTTGATAATTAAATAAATGTATGTGGATCGATTAACCAAGGCAACAAAACAGAATAAATTACCATCAAAAATTCTAATTGAGCTCTCTTTTTTTTCTTAATGAATATATTAAAACAAAACGAATTATTCTCTGTCCTAACGTGGATTAAAATTTTTTATATTTTCAAAAGTCTACCTAAATTAAAGAAAAAAAAATCTTAACTCTACTAAAAGTTTATATTTTTCTATTGGTAACACGAAAATAAACTTATCGCCTTTTATGTTCTCTCTCTCTTTTTTAGCTGATTCTCATTTTTAGTAAAAATAATTAATTTCAAAAATTTTGAAATATTTTTTCTGGTAACCATAGCAACGTGAACAAGATGGCTGATGACGAAGGTAACACTTACAGGCTAACTTATCCTATCAGGCCCATTGAACCATTATTTTTACCAAAGACAATCCTTTTATGAAAATAAGGACCTATCCGTGTGACCTGTGCGGACGCAAATTTAAACAAGAGTCTCTGGCCAAGCACCGAAAAGTATGCAAAAATATAACCAAGCCGCGCAAAATGTTCGACTCGGGTCGTCAGCGCGCCCAAAACTCCGATGTAAATTACAGAAAGACCAAAGAAACGCTGCGGGTGCAAATAGAGGGCGAGAAGCCGGTTGAAGCGGTAAGAAACACGTCAAATTGGCGCGAGAAGCACAGCGAGTTCATCAGGTCAATTCGCGCAGCCAGAGGAGTCACTGAGGCACTGCGGACCGGAGCGCCTTTGCCCAAAAACGAGCCAAGTGCAGTACCTTCCGACTATGTGAACTGTCAATTTTGCGGTAGAAATTTCAACCGGAACGCGGCCGAGCGCCACATACCATTTTGTGAAAACCAGAGCAAGCGTCAAAAAGCAAACACATCGGCAAACCAGAAGCAAGTAGTTAGGAACAAGCCAGTGCCGGCGCCGCAGCGCAAGCAGAGCTCCGAGGCGTATGGCTACGCAAACGGGGGCCAGAGTGAATACGCGAGGCCAAGAAACTATGGCTCCGGCAACCAAGGCGCAATCGCTGGTGGCAGCGGCTATTCTATGTCTAACGGGACCGGAAGTGGCGGCACTCGCAAACCTATCAGATATGAAGCGCGAAATTATGACAGTGACTATGCTGATTCGGGTGGTGCTTATGCTAAAAAAAATCGAGCCACTATGGCTGCCAATGCTACAAGAACAATTCAAAAGCCCAATGACCAAATGCTTAGAACCGGTAGAAATTTGACCAATAGTGAGCTGAATGCTCTGGCCAGAAACAGAAGCGGAAATAGTCAAAAAGAATCTCCGAAAAACAGCCGCGACCCCTCGATAAAGTAAAAATTAGAAAAATAAAATTTATTTTTGGCAAGAGTTTTTTTTACACTTGAATTTTAGTCGTCGAGCAGCAGCTGCACCACAAAGGGCCACTCATGCACGATACCAAGAAAACTATGGAGCTAAATTTTGTCATGAATGCGGATCGGAATTTCCAGTCGAATGGGCTAGATTTTGTAGCTTTTGCGGAAGTGGAAGAGCTTAGGATTTTTAAAGTTTTGTTATTATTTTAATTCTTTTTACTTATTATCATGCTCTTTAAAATAAATTAAGCTTGTTGAACGAGCTGTGTTGATGACAAAATTTTTTTTATTCAAACAAAATGATCAATTTTTTAAAAAGACTGGACATAAAATTGTGAAATATAGTTCTTAAATACTATGAGTTTTTATTTATTTTTTTTTTATTTAACAGCGATATTTACAAAACATTTGAACAAGAAATAATATCTCTTTAAAAAAATTTCTTTAAAATTTAAAAAAAAATAATTTTTTTGTCCGATTTCTGTGCTGTTTAGTTTTTCTTTCTTTGAAATTTTTGAACACCATTTTTTTTGTTAAATGCTTCTTTTTCAAAAAATAAATTGCTTGTGATGAAGCATTTATCGTAGTATTAATCAGAATTTTATTTTATTGAGCTCTATAATATCTATAATATCTATAAGCAGGGGTAATTTGAGCGGTTTTTTTTTTTTTGTTGCTGGCCTGTTTTTAATGTAAAAGCGTGATCATTTATTTGTTTAGATATCAAAAATTTTAATAGTATTAGATTGTTTAATAAGTTTTTTCGTTTTTTTCGAGACTTTATTTATTCATTAAAAAATAAAATAAAATATCATTAGGCACTAAATTAATTTCCTTCACTAGAAATACACATCTCCCATCTTTCTGGCAGCATTTTAATCCCTCGCTCGTAGAAGCTGGGTGGTTTTGAGATGAGATATTGACTGATGTCTTTCTTGATTTCTTCTAAGTCTAAGTAACTTTTTTCACTGAGGAAGTGCTGCATGGATCGGAACAAATGGTAATCTGAAGGAGCCAAGTCTGGTGAATAAGCTGGGTGAGATCTAGATTCTCTATCGTGTTCCGAATCGTTTTTGCAACATGTGGCTTAGCGTTGTCATGTAAAATCACTTTTCGCTCTCCTTTAGCTCTGTGTAGCCGTTTTGCTTCCAAAGCGTGGCTCAAACGAATCAATTGTTAAACTTGAAAAACATGCAATGGCGGATATGCATTTTTTTGTCATACATTTTTAATAAATTATTTTTTAAAAATTTAAAAGAATGCAATCGACGGGCGTTTTTCGATGTACCGATATTTAAAAGCGACCAAATTATTTAAAATTTTAAACTGAAATTCATATTATCTTTGTTGTGAAAAAAAATTAAATTTTTCATTAAATTTATTAAACGCCTCTTCTGCTAGCTATTTTACAAAAACTAAATAAAAATATTAAAATTAGAAGACTAAAAATAGAAAAGTTCAAATTTTAAAATTTCAGCCCAGTACTAAATAATTTTTTAAATCTTGTTTTATTAAAAATGTATCGAGATAATTTTTTAAGCAAGAAAAAAAAAATTTTAACACTATTATTTCAATTGTTATAATGAAAGCAATTTTTCAAAATTGACATTTCTTCTATGTAAAAACTTTCTAAAATTATTTTTATCGAAAATAAAAAGTATGATAAAACTTAGCTATGTCTGATTCCTATTTGATGTTAAGATCTCATTTTATTCAATGCAAATCTAGAAAAATTCTTCACAAGCAAAAATAAAATTCTACTTCTTACTTCCATCGATACTCCCATTATGTTCTTTCCTTGTCAGCTTTTTCTGCTTGATTCCATGTATGTTCCATCTCTTTCTCCTTAAGATCATTTTTGGTCTTCCTGAATTTTTCTTTTGATGCGGTATCCAAATAATTCGAGTCTAGTCTAGTAATTCTGTATTCTCACATTCTTAGCCTACGATCAAGGCATCTGAGTCGTCTTCAAGTTTTTACACAATTTCTAAAATTTTTAATTTTTTTGTAGCAATCGAACGATTAGTCGCTTTAGCCTTTTACCCTGACTGAACAAATATTCAAGAAATTTGGAAAACTTTTTTTAAATAAAATAAAAAATTTTAATTTAAATCAAATCTTTAAAATTTTTTTGAAAATGAAACAAAAATTTTTTTTCAAATTGGTATTAATTTTTATGGTGTTCATTCTAAAATTGAATGATAAGTATTCTTTAAAAAATGGATTTACAAATTTTGGTAAAAATTATTTGATTTTTGTTAATCGGCAAATTTTAAAGGTTTTCTCTTCAAAATTGTAATATCAAAAAAAAAAACAAAAATAATACTTAATTAATATTATAATATTGGAAAAAAAATAAATAATACTAAAAATTTTAGAAAATTGTCAAAACATGTCGAAAATTTACTTAATCTCTTTCTTATTTATTTTTTAAATTTTTTTTATATTATTTTTTTAAATTCATTTTTCATCACCCTAGAGGTGTTTACTGAAATAAATAATAAAAATGACAATAATATAATGATCAAAAGAATTTTTCAAATCTTTATTGCTTGTAAAACAATATTTATTTTGATTTCAATAATGCCACAAAATCAAAACTTAAATTTAAAAAAAAAAAATATCAACTGTAAATCGCTGTTTATTTTCTAAAACTTTTAATTTTCAAACTCAATAGAAAAACTTTTAACCAATTCTTTTATTTAAAAAAAAATATAAAAAAAAGATAAACTTCTAAATTTCCGCATGCAGAAATTTAATATTGTCTTGGATATACATGACCATTGTGTTGAACCGAAGGACCAGGATACCCTTGCATATTAGGCGCTCTGTAGCCATATGAAAAACCAGTCGAATAAGCTGTTGGAGCGTATCCAGGCTGACTGTTCATTCCCATGTTAGGCACGGCCGGTTGGTAAGAAATATTGGTTATTGGCGGCGGAGGAGGAGGTGGAGGCGCATTGAAAATGGACGGCGAAGCGTACGTGTTGTAGTTTTGCGGAGGATACAATTCAGATGTTGAGTAAGAGGTAGAATAGGAGTCATCGTAGCCACAGTCATACTCGACAGGTGAGTATGTGTAGACTCCGCTGCGAGACGACGGAATGCCGTATCGACTGCCGCTGGATGAGTAATGCTTTGCCGAATGGTCCACTTTCACAATCCTGGTTCTGACAATCGGCGGTGGCGCTGGCTCGCAAATTTCCTTGTCGATTATTCTCGGCGGAGGGGTCCGCGGCCTCTCTATTATTCTCTCAATTAACTGCTGAGGCTGTGGCCTGACTATCACTCTCTCCACAATGTCTGGCTCGGGAGTGGGCGCTCTCTCGACCACTCTTTGGATCACGGGAGGCGGTGTGGGCGCTCGAATGACGTCTCTGGGCGCGCGCACCATCGGTCTCTCGCCTACACAGTGCGTTCTGTATTCGTAGTCGCTGGCCATCGAGCTTATCGACGAGCCCGAGCCCGACCGGTCCATGCCGCGCCTGTAATACTGCTCGTCGGCTGGAGGACCTCTTCTAGAGCGGCTCGAGCTGCGACGCCGCGAATTCGAGCGCCTATCTTCGTCAAACGAGTCGCGCATTTCATCTCTGCTATAGTAGCGTTCTTCGTAGTGCTTGGACATTTTAGCTTGAAAAAAAATATCTTTTTTCTTATTTTAATTTTTTTAAAAAAGTTTTCAAATAAAATAGTTTAAATAGTTGAAGAGTTTTAATTAAAAAAGAATGACTAATTTAGAGCTTGATGTTAGGGGAGAAGAGAAAAAATTGCATTTTTTTCCTAATGGAAAAATGGGTGTCAGACTTTGGCAAAATGAAATGATGATCGTCATCGCTTCGACACGAAAAACTACCATTGTGATGTGTATATTTATAAAAATTGGATGAAAGCAAATAGATAGAAAGAGAAGATAGTCGTTTTTTAATTGACATGATACGCAAGAGTGATCTTGCAAATTTATTTCAGTCAAATCTATTTGAAATAGCATAATTAAGCAAAGAAACTAAATTTTTGAAAGGCCCGAGACTACGAGATTTTAGTTTCGGGGTCATTTGAACATCTCAATTTTTGGTTAATGATTTTGTCACATATTTGGCGACATTTGTTCATTTTTTCGATATTGTTTTATCTGTCAACCAGTAGAATATGAAATGGGTCTGCTCCCAAGTCCATTTGTCCTTTAACCGAATAATTCAAGCGAGCCAAAGACTCCTCAAAGCACCAAATGGCAATTGCTAGTGCCCAGCTAATCAAGCATGCAGTGGCCACTCGCTACATTTTAGAAACAACGCAAAATCAAAGATCTTTACTTTAATTTGTGTTTTTTTTTTCATAAATATTATTTTGACATTTAAATTAATCATCAGTCTTTTGAGACGCTCAGGATTTTTGCTAAACTAAGTCAAATTTAAATTTTTTTTATTAAATCAAGCATAGATTTAAATTTTATTTTCTTCAAAATTCAATTAGTATTTTTGAAAAAGGTCTAGCAATTTACTTCAAAATTCCTGGACAATAAAAAAATGAATTTCTCACAAGCTGTATTCTTTTTTCCACTTAAAATTCTAGAGAACTACGCAAATTAATTTTTGCTTTGGTTGCACAAAAATTGGTAATTTTAACAAAATTTTATTTTACAATTTACAATTTCAAGGTTAATCAACAGTCTAGTGCCCTTGTCATGAAGAACCGATTAACACTTATTTTATTTGATTATTAAATCTTTTACAAATTTAAACAAAAGTATTGTTTATAAAATCATTTAAAAAGTAAAACATTGAAATATTTAAATTAAATTTTTTGAATTTTTTTACAAAATCTGTAAATATCAAATCAATTTTATTGAATATTGAATACTTTAATTTTACAAACTTCAACATTGATCTCTTGATCACACTAATACCAAGTTGAATTTTCCCCATGAATGGTTAAGTAGCAATCATGCAAACTCAGGTGATCGTCAAATATATTCAAGCATAATTTCCAGTCTATGCTTCTTTCAAAATAATCAAAAATAAATTTAATCTAATTAAATATTTAAAAAAAAAAAGCAAAAAGTTGTGATTTTAGAAAAGATTTTTTTTTAATTCATTGTAAAGTAAATTTAAACTTTGAAAATTAACTGATTAAAAGTTATAATTTTTTGTCAAAACATATGTCGAATTACATTTCAGAGCATTTGCAGAAGTTGGATAATATATTGAATCTATCGGCTGATAAAGCTAACTAAATCAATTTTGGGCTTTCAGAAATTTTTTTTTCATTTTTGCTATAAAATTTACAATGCCAATTTGTTTGCCAATCTAAAAAAAATTTAACAAAACATTTCTTCATCATAATCAACTTTGTATTCAGAAATTAGAGTATTTTCTTTGATTCATCTGTATGAATTAAAATAAAATTTGATTTGCATCAAAAATTAACTTTCTTATTAAATTTATTACTTAAGGCTTCAATTTATTAATTATTTGGAAATTTTTCCCCTTTAAGATAATCTATTCATTATTAACTCTTTTCTTTAGATCTCAATTTCTTTTTATTCTATAGCTTATGAAGCTGAAAATTTTATCAAATAAATTAGAAATTAATTGTTCCTTTTGGAAAAAAAAATTCTCTTATAAGAATGTCACATTTTAATAGAAAAATTCCTTATTTTTTCAAAATATATAATTAACATTTTTGAATTGGAATTTTAAAAGGTAAATTGAATAAATTCAGTTTGAAATTTTACAACATATCATAAACTCGTGTTGAGGACTCTAAGAGTAAAACCCAAATCCAACCTTATTTCTATAAGAGTTACATAATTACATAGTTTCTATGTTATTTCAAAAACTGCAAATACAGATAAAAATGGCATTATGAAATTTAGTACTAAGAATAAAAACAAAATATTAAAAACGCCAAAGCTTCTTCCAAAATTTATAATTAAGGTTAAGGACCAAAACAAGTTCTGTAAATTGTAGCAACTGAACCATTCTCTATACCACCACTAAATATTGCTTAGTTAGACTTTTACATCCCAAATTTACAATTTTCTGAATTTTGAATATTTTTTGCGGAGTTTTGCAGAATCAGTATACTGGTGGTACAAAGGATATATCAGTTGCTACAATTTACAAAACACTTTTTGGTCCTTCAGAACTAAAGCTTTAGAATTTTTTATATTTTGTTTTTGTATTTTGTACCAGAATTCACAATGCCGTAAAAATAGTGAAACAAGTCCAAAGAAAAGGGTAAGGAAAACGCTTCAATGTGATAAAAATGGAAAAAATTATCAGACGGAATAGAGATAAACATTTCTTTTTTTATTATTAAAAAATTTAAATCCAATTACCGCATCTAATTCAATTGATTTCTTTTTATCTTTTTAAAATTTTACATTTAATTTCTTTTGGGTAGAGTTTAAACTCAAATTTTAAAAAATATCTAAAATTTACCTTTAATCTCACAAAAAGTGCTCTTAGAGTTAGGTTCAAAAATAGAAAAAAGTGTAAATTTGACTTATTTTCTATTTCGAAATTAACTCTACAATTTTTTTAATTTTTAATGTTTTTATGAGAGTTAAGACAATTTTTTTGTTTGAGTAAAAGTTAAATTTGGGTTATTTTTTTGAAAATATCCCATATT
The DNA here is from genome assembly GCA_016802215.1 of Brachionus paranguensis. NCBI lineage: Eukaryota > Metazoa > Rotifera > Eurotatoria > Ploima > Brachionidae > Brachionus > Brachionus paranguensis. The sequence continues at coordinate 1,281,617 of JAESIX010000004.1, forward strand.
CAGGGTATTTTCTAGCTAATTCAATTTTAATTCTTATAACATAGAAACTATGTAATTTTGTAACTCTTAAAGAAATAAGGTTGGATTTGGGTTTTACTCTTAGAGTACTCAACACGAGTTTATGTAGTAAAATTTGAAACTGAATTTATTCAATTTACCTTTTAAAAAATTATTAAATAAAAATTGGTTTTTTATAAAACTATCTCTCTCTTTCAACTTGATATAAAATACATGGTAATTAGATTTTACACTCAGTTGAAAGGGATAAAGCTAAATTAGTGGGAATATCAGAAGAATTTTTTAGAACGACAAGAAAAAATTATGATATCTTTGGAACCACCAAGGAATCAACTAGTTGTCGCATATAAATTGCAGATAAGCGTAGTTTTCAAAAAACATAAAACAATTAAGTATTTTTTTTAAGGTACGAACGTATTTAATAATAATATATTTTATTTATTTTTTTTGGAACAGTTTTTCATAAGCTTTGCAAAGGAGTGAAAACTCGAGCCATTATTTATTTATATTTATTTAAATAAAGACGTTCATCATCAAATTTTATCAATAAATTTATCTCTAAAGACAAGCCAGGTTTCATTTATAATGGGTCCCAATTTTGAGTTATTAATTTTTTAGTTATTCGTAAATAACAAGTAAAACGAATTGTAATCTCTTTTATTATAAAAATGTATATCTAGTAAACAGTTAAAAAGAAATAATTAAGAATTTTTGTTTTGACAATTAAATTTTTAAAAGCTACAAAGTAAAAGTATCTAAATTAAAATTGACAAAATGCTCTCCAATTTCATTAGAAGTAAAGTAATATGTTGAATTATCTTTAACCGTATTTTCGTAAATCAAATACATAAAGAAAAAGCTGCATTCAAAAAATTTAGTAGATACACTTATCAAGTCTTCGCAATATGTAACATACAATGACTGGAATGCGCCCTTTGCCGCAAATTCCATTGATTTGAACAATAAAAACTTTTGGCCAAGTTTATATAGAGATACTCTTATCAAGATACTCTAAGGGATGTCCACAAAACCTACGGCATCTCTCATACGAAACTAAAACTGATAAAACTATTCTACGAACACTTGATGTATGCAATATCGATTGCTCTTCCTGAATCTCGAAGATTTTACCACTAGAATAATAGAAATGACATCTTCTAGAGCCTACCGCAAGATTGACATGAGAATCTAAAAGCTTAAGATTTGGTGATTATAATGCATACTAAAAAATAACTAAAAATTACTTGAAAAAGAAAGAAATAAAATATCATAGTAAATCAAACGGAAAAAGCAACCAAGGACAGAAAAAAATGGATGAAACGTCTAGATGCCTTATGCTCTTTGCGAGCGAAAGTTAGAAGAAGAATGTCAATATTTGCATGTCAATAATTTTCTAGATTTTTATTGAATTGGATTTTAGAATCAAGATGTCTAGTAAATTTACAATTCAAAATATTTCTTTTTTATAAAAACAAATTTGGCGAATCTAGCTAAATTTGATCGTAATTTTTATTTTCAATCAAAATAATTTAGAAAGTTTTAAGAAAGAAAAAATCTTAATTTTGAAAAATTACTCTGATCATGATTCAACAAATGTAGGAGTTATGTTAAAATCATTGTTTCCCTTGAAAAAAATTTACCTTGATACATTCTATAAATTTAGATTTAAAAAATGATATGGTACTAGGCTAAAATTTTAAAATTTAAACTTTTGTATTTTAATCCTTCTAGTTTAAATCTTTTTACTTATTTTTTTAAATTGAATATAACAAAAAATGGATTATGTAATGGCTGTCAAGCATCTTCATAGGAATAAAGTATTTCGTTGTGTGGGCAGATCGACAATATTATGTACTCAAGTGGTCTGGTCATTAATAATTAGTTAAAATCAAAATGGTAGCATCAAGATATTCTTTAAATTTTCATAATTTTAAATTGTGACTCTTCTTAAGAATCCTTATTTCTACAGAATTTTACATTTACTCTAATCTCTGGATGTTCTTAGAATCGATTTTCTTATTTGGAAAACGACGAGCAAAGCTGTTACTTACAGCTAATTAAACTTAGAAAAATTACAAATTTAACTCAGGATTTTAATATTCACTTTAGAATTACGTAAAAAACACTACATTTTCTAATTAATTTTATTTATTTCATAAAATTTCGCCTGTCTTGGCGATGTTTAAAAAAATTAAGAAATAATCAATTATGAGTTTAAAAATATTATTTTATTTCCAATTACAAAATATAAAAGTTAAAATAAATATTAAATTTTACTTATTAAGTAAAAGAAAAATTAAAAAAAAATAATTTTGTTTTTTCATATTTTTTTACACTACGCAAACTTTAATTTAGAATTTAAAAAGATTTTAATAAGCTAAAAGCGTTCTTATAGACATAAGTTAAACATTTATTAATTTAAGAACATTAAGCTTATAATTATTAAATAATCATTCATGTTTTTATAAATAGTATTAAAATTTTAAATTAAAAATCAATCAATTTAACCATATTTGAACAAAAAACTTATTAAGGTTGGTAAAAAAATCACTAAAACTGCTTATACTAATCGAATCATCATATATTTCTTTGCTGAAAAATGAATCTGTCATCATTTCATAAATTGAGGTTTTTTGACAACATTTTGGATCATCGGCAAATTTGGTGGAAATCGGCTCTTTGACACAAACAACATTATTTCTTGGATTAAATACTGCCATTTTTTTAAGACCAGCTTTTTTTTCAAAAATGTTCTAAGTAATGAAATCGTCCCTTTTTATAAATATTAGCAGATAATTTATAGTCTATCATCCATGACAATGATCACTCATAAAACATGAGTAATTTCCCAGGGTCTTAATTTTAAATGTTTTTAAGTAGAGTAATTGCGAATTTTCATTTATTTAAACAAATCTTTTTTCTTTTAAACAATTCTAAAAAGCAATGCTAAATCCAACAATTGATTAAATGAACCTTTTAATTAAAAATAAGCTATAAAATAAAAAATTGAATCGATTGGTTTTAATTTATTTAATTAGAATTTCTAAGATGAATAGAAATTTGCATGATTCAGTTTTGAATAGAAAACTTAGCTATATTATGAAAAACAAAAATAAATAAAAATTTAAACTAATTAGGAATATAAATATACGAGAATGGTAAAATTAAGAAAAAATCATAAATGCGCTTGAATTTTATTCCAAAAATTTGTTATCGGCTGATGATATATGATAAGTAAAATCTCTAAACAAAAATAATATTTACAAATTTAGCTCAACGAACTAATTGCTGTGAATTTTTAAATCTTGATTAAATGTTTTTTTTTAGAAAATTTTTCGAATTAAAATAAAATGATTTAGATTAAGAAAAAGTTTTATTTAAAGATTTTATTAGGGAATTTTTTTCAATCAAAATCACGTAAAACTAATTCAATTTTAATACTTGTTACTCACACTTATTAAATCTCCTAAACTTGTCCATTCGAAATCACATCCAAAATTGAAAAAAGACTTGAGTAAAACAATTAAAACTTGTTCATTTACAAAGATTGGTTTAATAATTTAAAACGATAAATTAAAGCATCTATAATAAAATAAACAAAAAAATAATCTATTCTGAATGCATTCAAGATCTTTGATTATATGGCATCTTGAAGTTGATGATCAATTCAAAATATGATTTCAATTCAAAGAGTTTTTCATTAGATATTAAAATTAATCTTTGAATTAATTTTAGTAATATAAATGTTACATGCTTTACATGTTATGTAGATTTAAAAAATAAAATAATTTAAAAAAATATTTTCTCAAACCATTGATAAAATCGATATTTTAAATTAAAATTTATAAACTGATTTTTTGTAGAGTTTATTTTTAAATTTTTATTTCAAAAGTATCTGTATCTAGCATTCAAAATTGAAAATTAAATTTAAAAATGAATTTTAAATATTAAATTCTAAATGACTAATAAATTGAAAAGTTCGACCTTTCCTAAGATGGCATGTAGCGGACGGAGATGTTGTGGGTAGCTTTCACCCAATTGACCAGGAGTATGAGCGACAGGAACTGATGCATGCTATTCCTGTCGCTGGAGTAGAACGTCGTCCATTTTGCGCGTACTCGCTTGCAGAGGCCGATGTCGGCCATGTTGTCTATATGGAGCATGATGGATCGCGCGGCCCTGTTGTGGAATCTTAAACGGGAGAATGGCAGGACTGACGCCGCTTCCTCATTAAATAAAATTTTATCTGTCGGAGCAGGGAATGAGAATTCTTTTCCCGATTCCCCGTCGACAGCCCCCAACCCGAATTCACTGCCATCAATGTACCAGTTTTTGTTTATCCCAGGGTTCCTATACTGTAATACCTTGCTGATATTCGCTGCATCTAAATGCGAATTTTTAAATACTGCGCATAAAATTTATTCCCTATTTTCTGGGTTTTTGCCGATTAGGGTTTCGATGCAGCACTTAAAATTAAAAACTTAATTTTGGCTAAAAATACACATCTCCAATTTTTCTGTCAGCATTTTGATCCTTCGCTTGAGGTAAATATTGACTGATGTCTTTTTTGATTTCCTCCAAGTCTGAGTAACTTTTTTCACTGAGGAGGTGCTACATGGATCGGAACAACTAGTAATCTGAAGGAGCAAAGTCTGGTGGATAAGCAGGGTGAAATAAAACTTCCCAGCCTAAAATCTCTATAGTGTTATGAGTCGTTTTTGCAACATGTAGCCTAGTATTGTCATGTAAAAGAATCATTTCTCGCTCTTCTTTGCCTCATGGCCGTTTTGTTTTCAAAGCATGGCTCAAACGAATAAATTGTTGTGAACAAACATCTGCCGTTATCGTTTGCTTGGTTTACATTAGCTCATAATATATGATGCCCTCATGATTCCACCAAACACAAATCATTATCTTTTTTTCGCGTTACGGTGTAGGTAATGGAGCTTAATCAGGGTCTACCCATTGTTTTTTGTTGCTTGGTTATCGAACTAGATCCACTTTTCATCTCCAGTTACGATTTTCCATAAAAAACTATTTTTTAAGACAATAGAAAAACACAAATGCTCAATCGTTGCACAATATTAATTTCTGAGAGTTTTTGGAGGCGCCCATCTCCTATTCCAGAAACTTTTTGAGCAATGGCTCCGACCTGACACAGAGTTTACTGCATCGAAAAGATTATCAACACCGCTATTATTACCTATTCGAAACCAGTCTCCATTTTTTTTGGTGAAATGGGTTTAATAGAAAATATTTTGAAGATTTTTCTACCCTCAGCCGCTTTTGAGGCTTTTGTCTACTATTGATAGCCGTTTTGAGACATGAAATATTGAACTTGTTGTCACTATATTTTTAATTATAACAAGCAAAGAATATATTAAGGAGGATTTTTATTAAAAAAATGAAATTTTTCAAATATTTTACACGAGAAAACACTTTTTCAGAATCAAATCTTTGGTCCGATTTTAAAGAATAAAAATTGAACTTTGATTTAGATTTGATAAAATCTGAGAGCCGGTTCACTCACATCTAAATTTTAAGCATTGAGTTTTTGTTGTAAATTTTGATTTAAATTTTAGAAGTTTTTATGAAAAGTAAAAATAGAAGATCAAAATTTTATAACTCATTAAAACCCTCCTATTTTTTAATCAAACGTTAATAATTTTTTATTTATTAAATAAATCACATTATAAAATGATTCCGGATTTTTGTACTTTTGTAAATAATTTTTTTTAAATACCTTGAGAGAATCAGTAGAGCAGCACCAAATGAATCGTAACCCTTTATTTTACCCCAACGCAAGAAAAATCGAATAAGAAAGACTCAAAAAATTCAGTGAAATAGATAAGAAATTAAAATAAAAGGACACCTCAAAAACGATTCGGTCATGGAAAATTTCCAAGACTATTTGGCTATAATTGAAATATTTGCCTGATTTAAATTTGATGTTTAGAACTCGCTGACCATATAAAAGTTTAGCTAGATAGTTTGAGGCTTTATTAGTTAGAAGAAAAGGTGCACTCGTTACAACTACAAAACTTAAATCTCCTAATGATTTAGCCAACAGTGTAAATTAACAACAGTCTAAGTCTTTGCGTCAAATGAATAGAAATCAATCTAAAATCTAAAATAAAGCTTTTTAAATAAAACCATACAGTTCTTTATAGGCTTGAAGTTTTGTTTTTTTTTAATTGTTCCACCAAGGAAAAGGATGCTTAATAAGTAAAGTTTAGGTAACCTGCTGAAACTATCCTGGATGACGTATGCAAAGCGATCTAATAAGTTCATTTTTACATTAGAGATTTGAATATTAATACATACACACATTAACATTTAGCTATTATAAGAATTAGATAAAACTTTGATCACTAAAAAATGTTTAAATGTTTTTAGGCATCGTGAAATTTCTTACAAAACTTCCAATACACAATGAATTAATTTTTTAATTTCTATTCTAATTATTGAAAACTTTACCAAGACACTTTTCCATAATATTAAATTTTAATTGCAAAATAAAAAATAAAATCACAAAAATTTTGTTAGTTAGTAAGTTAGTTAGTAGTTCTTGCTGCGACATTCTAACAAGAATATCTGAGCCCATTACTGCTTGGCAGTGTGGAGCTGAAGCAGCTATATCCATTGAATTTGTCCAACGGCAACTTGAACACTTCCGTGGTTTTGGATTTTATAACACTATCATGCAACCTATTCCATTGTGGGACCACTCTATTCAAAAAGAAACACGTCGGGCAGTCACCGCACTTGCAAAATCGTTTCTTACTTTTGCAGGGAAGCTTCCCAGTCAAGCAAAAAACGATGTCTTCATGGATGTTTCATATATGAATCATCTCATTTTTTTGCGTGAAAAATGTTTTTGGATTAAATCCACAAAATTCTCATCGTATTATTTCAAAATATTAAAGAATAATCTAATCATGAAAAACTTTCATCTCTGCTTCATTTATGAATCATTTCGTCAATTATAAATGAAATTTTTTGGATTAATGCCAACAAAACGCTATAAATTGATCTTATTGGCTATTTGAAAATTTTCTGGCTAGAAGGATTAGCGTTTTGACTTGCCTTTTTTGTATAACTGATTGTGTAAATAGGTCATCCCTCTTTTTATTCGTCTTTATAGTTTGATCATGAGAAAACATTTCTTTTTAAACAGTAATTTAAAACAAACAAAATTAGAAGAACTGAATGGTTTTGTCAACAAAACACAATAAGCTGCGAGACAATTATCCCATTATCTCGATATCACCTTTTTTTTTTTTAATTTCTTTCTGAATATGAGGAAAAAGTTACTTTTAATGTTTATTTTAAAAAGCAATAATTATTTCATTTTATTTAAGTTTTAGAATTTAGAATTCTCAAATTTTATTTTTTTAACAAACCTCTAAAGACCCAATACCAATATTTTTTACGGAAAAAGTCGTAAAGCACTGTAAAAATGAGAAAAAAAGAAAATCAAAAAATGAATCAGTTTAGTAGCTAAAACCAAATCATTTCATACTTTTAAAAAGTATTCATACTACAACATGAAGCCAGTAATTATTGTAAATTTTCGCTCAATAGTATATTCAATGTATCTGGACTTTAAAAAATATTATTTAGTTGAATTACTAGTTTGTTTTTCGATTTTATATCTACTTGAGACTAGTATTGATTGTGCATTGATTTTCGTTTTAAATCAAATTGTAAAAATTTTAATTAATTGAAAATACTTTGCTTTTAGACTATCTCCTGATTATTAAGTTGAAAATTATTTAAAATATAAGAAAATTCTTTATAATAATATAAAATTTTATAAAATAATATTTTCATCGATTATCTTTGATGAAATATTCTAATTTTCATCGTAGAATTACGATGAAATAGTTCCTAACTCATTAATGATCTATCTATCAATTTTCATCGATTAATCATCGTATTTTTTGTGACTGGGTTTCCCTGTGCATTCTCATGCTATTGCCTCTTAATATTGCCCCTTTCTCTTCTAATACAGATAAAGGACTATAGTTAGTTGATTATTTCTTATAATATTTATTTATTCTTATAATACTGGTCACCATATTGGTGATCATTAAAAATATGAACATACCTTTAATTAATAATTCTATTCCACGTTTAAGATGAGAAAAAAAATTATTATTATTTAATTGAGTCATTTAATTTATTATCTAAAAAAATCATTAAGTAAAGAAGTAAATTCTTTGTTTTTTTTTCGATGCTTTTTAGTCTCCAAAATAAAAGCATTAACATTTAATTATAAAAATTAGATTTTTATAAAATATTTAAAGTCAATCCCAATTTAAAAAGAATGTAATCATCATATCTTTCAGCAACTAAATGGAATACAAAAAAAACAGCAAAATGAACCCTTTTGGGTCTTGGTTGACGCTTCGCTTTCTTCAATTTTAATATCGACGAAACCATTTGGCTCGTTTGTTTGGACTGTTTCTTGCATTTTTTTGATTTTTTAAAAATTTTTTAGGATAATTTAAAAGATACACGTATCTCTATTAAATAAATGTTCAGTCAACCAAAAAATGTTATTCAATTCAATGTTTATAATTTTGAAAGAGCGTTTATGTTTAGTTTTTCATGATCAGCATTGTTGAATTTATACAGAAGTTATTTTCATTAGATCAAAATTTGTGTTTATCTTATAAGGACAAATTTTATGTCAAGCTGTAATTATTTTATAATTTAAACAAATTTGAAAAAAGAAATTCAATTTTGAATTGATTTTAAAAAATCAAAAAAAAATGAAAATAGAATTTATAGACACCCTAAATGAACAAAAAGAAAAAATTCAAAGTAATTTGAATGACCTAAACTAGATAAAAAATAATATTTTTTCTTATTAATTAGAATTGTTTGATTTGTTGACTAATCAAAATAAAAAGCTGAATGAAAAATTATCAAAAGAAAAAAGTACTCATTTAATTGATTCGATATTTAACAATTTTTAATTAAATGTCTTAGCAAAACTAGAAGAAAACTCGAGTACTATCAAAAGTTTAGTTGAAGAAATTCAGAAATTAGATGAAGAAATTTTCCAAAAAAATTCCCTTATCAAAATCGAAGAATTAAAAGCCAAGACATGTTCTGATGAAACAACTAAATCATTCGAAACACTTCTAGATAGTATACGATTAAAAAATGATAATAATTTGAACTAAAACTTTTCAGAGTTAAAGGCTGAAATTGAATTTTATGAGGAAAAAAATACCTGCTTAAGAGAAGAAACAAATATTGAGATAAATTTTGATCGAGGTTTTTTCATCAAAATTAATGATGAAATAAATTTTTTTTAAATTTTTTTCTTTCAAGTAATGGCAATTTTGAGAATTAAATTTTTACAAAATGATCAAGAGATATTTTTCAATCTATCAGATCCGAATAATATTATTTGTTCATACGATGAGTCTTCTAATGGGTTGGTTGAAGATGGTCAAAAACAGATAATTAAAAATTTAATCGAAGAATTTAATACTGGAAGTAGACAAGCCAAAAGCACTGTCAAACTTGTTCTAATGTTAAGAGATCTTTTTGAATAAAAATCATATCAACAAAATGAATAAGCACAAAATTTCAAATTATTGTAAAAAATAAATTTTTTTAATTAATTTTGACTGTCGATTTTTATAATAAAAAAAGAATTAATTTTTAAAGTTTTTACTTTAAGTCAAACAAATTTGTTAATATCAGACCCAAAATAAATCTTTGTGGAACTTAACTCTAAACACACATCTTTCCAATCTTATTCATTTATTATTTAAAAAAATTGAAAATTTTCTTTATTCGCTCTTTAAATTTTTTTTATTATAAAAAAAAGGGACCCTTCGGTCAATATTATATTATGAGTTTCACTTGCTATTTTTTTTTCAAATTTTTATTTTTAGGGCTTCGATTTTAATTTTGACAATCAATGTAATTACACGTTTTATAAAAAATGTTTTGCTTTATTAATCCATACTTGATCCTTGGTATTTTCATTGAATGGATTTATTAAGTATGCATGTCCCTATTCTAAATATTTATTTTTATTAATTTATTTATTGAATTAGCCTACTTCTAGGAGAAGTATATTTAATAAGAATTAAAAAAAAATACATGTTTTAAATATATGTTTAAGTCGCAGTAGTCACAGTAGTCTACCTCCTTAGTCTCTCAGTGCGGAAAGTGTTCAAATTTTTTCTATCAATCTCAGATATCCTCCGACATTCACTTCCGGATATCAGTGGGTTATACCTAAAAGACGATTTTTTTTTCTAGGATCACAGTGATAAAAGGGTATTGTAGATTTTCATAAAAACCTTACAAAAATTACAAAAAATAAAATTCTTTTTCATTTTTCTTTTAACTCTGATGATGAAACAACCTGAAACAAAATATTATCACTAAATTCACCAAAAAACTTTATTTTAATTATCACAGGAAATATTAATGATTAAAAAAAAATGTCAATATTTTCAGATTTATTTTTTTGTCTCTAAGATCTATTCTAATTGTATTTTTTTTTAAATTTGTTAATTTATTTTATTTAAATGCTAAAATTCTATCATTGTTCCTTAAATAATTTTGAATTCGGTGGTTGATATTTAAAGAAACACAACTTGCATTTTCAGACTGGTTTATTTTTAAAGTAATTAAAAATTAAGTAAATTAAATTAAATAAATTAAGTAAAAAAATTTAATTTTCAATTCTATATTAGAATACGGTAAGTAGTAAAATCATCCCGTTTTTTTCCCCCGAAAAAATTATCCCGTAATCTTATTTTTGAAAGTTGTATCATTTTGACAAATTAAAAAATTATTCTATTTTCTTAGTTAGATTTTAACATAAAATTTTACTTTTACTTTGAAATTAAAAACAATCAATTTATTGCCAACTAATTTTTAAATTTTATTATTTAAACTAGACTGTTAAATAAAATATTTTTTGTTTCACCTTTTAAAACTTACAGAAAAATCTGCAGCACAAAATCCATTTTTTTATTAAGAATTTAAATTCAATATTTGAATTTTTGTATGAAAATTCACAACGATAAAAGATGGATCGGGATTTTAAGTATTTATTATAAAGAATGGATCTTGATTAAAATAAAATTTTCCTATTTTCCTAAAGAAAGTTATATTTTATAAAATGGAAATCACAAAATAATATGCAATTTATAATTTATAATATACAATTAAATAAATTAATAAGTCTAAAGTTTTCATTTTTTTAGATAGGAGGCTTGAGCACCATTCAGCCCCTCTGTGGCTACTACGCTGGGTCCCCTTTTTAAAGTGATATTTACCAAAACTAATCATAATCAAAAAAAAATTAAAAATCCTGAATGAAAATGTTTCGTATTTTCTTGCAGATCTCGATGAGGTGATTCAGAAATATATTTTATAATTTATATGACTATTATTGCTGAAAATATGGCGCCCGATAGTTTCAAAGAGTCAAATGCTATGAAAAGGCATATCTTGGTCATTTTTAAGCTAGCCACTTCAAATAAAATTTTTTTATTTTTATAAAAAGTAAAAAGTAAAAATTTATTTTAACGAACCCTTTTAAAAGTGCGAAATTGAAGACCATCAAATAAATGCCAAATTATTTTGATTTTACGAAATTTTACTTTAACGAAAAGCAATTTTTGTAACCAGATAATCTCTTTCTTTTGAAAAATAGACAACTAAAAAAAATCAATTTAATTTTTCATAAATAAAAATCTAATTTTCTGACTACCTATTATCAATCAAAAAAAAATCGAAAATGAAATAAAGAAAGAAATTTTTTCTTACAGGATCTTTTTTTTAATATTTTTTATTTTTTGGATTTCTTTCAAAATTGGCCCATATTTTAAAAATAGCTGTCAATTCAAGATAATAGATAAAGATATTTGATTAAAGCTAAATTTAAATTAAATTTGATTTTTTTTTAATTTTTTTAGAAATTCCATCCTGATCGGTGTTTTATTACTAATTAAAATCAGTAAAAATAATCAGTCGTTTAGGTATAACCCATCAGTGTTGCTTTTACTTCTCTGATGAACAGCCTAAGCTTCGTTTTCTTATTGTAGCTTATTTCATACTGGTCGGAGTCTAGCAAAGGCAGCTTTTGCTTTAGCTTGTCTTCTTTTAATATCTTTTTGCATAATGTACGTAAGCGAATCCACATACTTAGGAATCATCATTAGTACAGCGTTAGATGCTTTTTTCTTGATTAAAAATTCTTAATAAAAATATTGTTCATTTTTTGATTCAATTACTTTATTGGAATTATTTACTATTAAGAAGTATCTCTTCTAGATGGTTCATTAACTATAAAAGTTGAAAATAAGTTTTACTTACTTATCGAATTCATAATATTTTTGGAAAATATTTAAAAATATTGTTTTTTTTTCTAAAACCTCAAAATTTGACAAGGATATTAAGTAGATTTTTTAAGTCAAATATTGAAAAAAAAAATTGAAATTATTTTTTAGCATTTGTAAAATATTGCATTAAACGGCCCGAAAAAGAACTTTTAAAGAATATTTTAATTTGTAACATTTCACCAAACAATTTTAAAATATTTAATTAAATCATATTTAAATTTTTTAAATTAAATTGTAATAATCTGCATGAAAAACTTAAAGTCAAACATTTACTCAATGAAAAAAACTCGTTATTTTTAAAATTTAAATTTTTAATTATATTTTATCAAGCTTTTTGTAAATCTTATCAATATTTAATAACCGAAACGATCGACTGTAAATCCTGACGAGTTCAAATTTCTTCAAAACATGTCTAAGAAACAGTTTGAGAGTATTTTATTTTGTCATATTTTCTTTACACAAATTGATATAAATTAAATATTTGTTTAAGAAAATTTTTGCAAATTTCGCAGCAAAAAATTTAAATTTTTTCAATTAAATTTATTAATGATTCAAAAAACGAAATAAGAGATTTTTCATTACTTAATTAAATTTAAATGGAACAAAATTCAACCCTGAGCACCGAATATGTTCAAATAGATGAGGTTATTTATTGTTTAATTTGTTCACTCGGCTCCATTACTTCAATAATTAATATTTTGGTTCTTTCAAGCAAAAAACTAAAAGACTCAGTGTACAATTACTATTTGGCCTCTTCGATAATTGACTTAATATATGCTCTTATAATCGCCTTTAAAATATTCATTACTTGTGGTTCACAATGTCTTTTCAGAAAAAAAAATCTTAGTACATTAATTTACATGCTTTACTTTCAAGACTATTTTACAAGCTGTCTTGCCATCAACAATATCCTAATAGAAGTTTTCGTCTCATTTCAAAGGTTTATGATTATAACTAATAAAAAGTTTCTGCAAAATTCTCGCCCTATCTTGGTTATTATTTCCATATCAGTTTTTTCCCTCATCTATTATCTGCCAGTGATATTTTTGAAAAACATAGTCTTTGAATCGAATGATGTCTATGCACTCGAATACACAAAATTTGGATCATCTTCTGCTGGCAAAGTATTTAGCATTGTTTTGTCTTTGACGAGATTAGTAGTTGCCTCAGTTGTTTTGTTTATAATCAATTGGTTTAATCTAATTAGATTTAGAAAACTTATGGTCAAAAAGTCTAACTTGGCGATCAAAATTAGCAGTTTAAGAAGTAACTTTATTTTTTTGATAAAAATTTAGCATTCAACTTTTTATTTCGAAAGGAGATACAGAAACTTATGGAGGTACTGTGACAGATTCGGAGCCATCCAAGGCATGGGTAATGAGGCTTAAGAGCACAAAAGAAAGTAAAGCCAAAAAAAACATCACCTTTATGGTTTTAGTGGTCTCCAGTGCATTCACTTTGGCAAATTTGCCATCATCGGTGTTCAATTGTTTCAAAGCTTTTAACTTTTTAAAAGAAAATTTTATTTTGTCAACTGTATCCCGATCGTTCCTTTATTTGCTGATAATAATCAAATTTTTTATATTTATTTTTTTTAATAAGATGTATAGGAAAATTTTGAATTCAAATATCAAAAAAGCTGGAAAATTATTCCAGAAAAAATAATTTCTATTTATATATTTATTTTTTTTACTCAATGATGTTTAAAATTTTATGGTCAGTACAAAAACTTAATATTTTTATTCTTAAGAACGTATTTCATTGATTATAATGTGTAAATTATGAATGTGTTTATATATATTTTTTTAAGATTAAAACCTATTAGATTTTAAATAAAATTAAATTTAAAAATTAGAACAACAAATCAAATGAATTGCTATGGTTGACAATCAAACATAAATAGAATATTGCATCAAAATCTTGATAGCTTCAAAAATGTTCACATTTTTAACTGAATGACATCAATTTTAAAGTTTTCAACATTTAAGCTACCAATTTCAAAATTTGTATGAATATATTTGGTGTTAATTTTTATCTAAATTTTCCATTTTTTTAAGTTTATTATAAATGCTCTTAAAGATTCCCTATTGATTATTATTGGGAAAAAAGTATCTTCATGAAGTATTCGATAGTCAGAATAAAAATTAGAAAATTAGAATTAATTTTAAAAAAATTATTGGTTAGATATATATATAAATGTCTAGATATATGAATTTTAGAACCTTTTTGATTTTATTATGACTATAGATTTTTATCTTTGCTTTTTTTGACATGTAATCTATTTTCGTCACTAACGTTACTTAACGCGACGTTTTTATTGTATTTTTGGTTTTTAGCTAAGTTGTTAATTTTTTCAATATTGATAAATGAATTTAATTGCATATATTTATTGAATTATAAATTTTAAAAATATATTTATGATCAAAATTTTATCTGGTTCTTAAAATAATGATCACCAATATGGTGATCAGATCAGATCAAAAAAATCAGGTTTGGATCAGAAAAACACCAAACCAACATGATACCATTCTAAAATATTTTTTGTTTTTAAGAGTTTTTTTAAAAAAGTAAAAAGATAATTCAATTAATTATTGCACCGTTTTCGGAAGTTTCCTTGAATCCATTTTGAAGACGTGTTGTTTAAAAATATTAATCAAGAAAAGCTTTACCCTTTTAGCTCAAAAATGTATTGTAATCGAGCTTATATAGGTTTAATTGTCTTGAAAATGTTAGAACTTGTTTTCTTAAATTTTAGTTCGTAATAGAAAAATAGCTTAAAATTATTTCTATACATTTTTGATATTTTTTGGTTTTCCATTACTCTCTAAAAGGTGATTCTAATAAAATAACCTATATATCAAATATTTTTTTTCTCTATTAATATTGATATTTAGATAAGTTGGATTTTATTAGGAATAAAAAAATATGAATAAAGTGCCTATCACCCTTTATATTGATTATATTTGTGACAGCATAATTACAAAATACAATTGATTACTTTATTTTATATTTCTAGCTATTTTTTTAGGAAAAAAATTTCCTTGAGTATTTACAGCATGAATTATCTGAAATTTTTATAAACAAGAAGATGGATTTTAGGTTAATTAATTCTCTTTTTCTTCGCTTATAACCCTAATAGCATATAGATATGTGCGAAAAATAAAACTTAAATATAAAATAAATAAATATCGCTTAGCTTTTGAAATGATATTCAAGCTGACAATTAAAAATACATGTATACAAATATGGTAGCTATTTTTTAAAATAACTTTGAAGATATTTCAAAGATAAAATTGAAAATATATCTTGGAGAAAAGATGATATATCACTCAAACTCTTTTTAAAATCAAATTTAAAAAATCTAAGCAAGATTTAAAGTTAATCACATGCGAATTTTTGATTTTAAATTCAGAAGCACTGCAGAATTATTTTTTTCTAGTTATCAAAAAAAATTAGATTATTTTGATAAATTAAAAAAGCCAGACCTTAAAAATGAAATCAAAAATTGACCTAGTCAAAAAAGCTTATTTCGTGTTCTAGATTGTTTGGAACTAAATTCATAATAAGCACCTTTTAAACTTTATATAAAATTTTAAAAAAGCTTTCATAAAAAGGTGAAATAATTCAAAATTTTAGATAATTAAATTCAAATAAATAAGATTTAAGTTAAATGCTGATATGAACGAAAGTTCAACCAGAATATGGCCTAGCTATTTGGTCACATTTCATAACGAAATTGAAGAGGAGAATACTCTTAAACAAATCGGTATTTTAATCGGAACAGTGGCAATTTCATTTGCAATTATTTTTTTTATTATTGGTATGTGCATTTTGTGGCATGTTGTTTAT
The DNA here is from genome assembly GCA_016802215.1 of Brachionus paranguensis. Lineage (NCBI taxonomy): Eukaryota > Metazoa > Rotifera > Eurotatoria > Ploima > Brachionidae > Brachionus > Brachionus paranguensis. The sequence continues at coordinate 1,297,870 of JAESIX010000004.1, forward strand.
AATAGATTCATTAAAAAATCATGGTAATTTAATTTTGATATTTAGATAAAAAAATTAGCTTTTTTAAAGGTCTGAGCCCAAAAGCAAGAGTGTTTGGTTTATCCAGGTAGATAAGAAAAAAGTTGAGCCGAAAAAAGGAAATGTCAATTGGAATTTTTTGAAAAGTGAAGTTGATTTAAGTCAAGAAAAAGGCGAAATAGACCAACATTTGGATGGAAATAAAATTAAAATAGAAGAAGTAACCTCAAAAAAATCTGATAAACAATCTAGTTTAGGCAATGTAAATCTAAATTGCGTAATTGCAGAAGTTTAATGAATTATTAGATGTTCAAAAATATTTAAATTTATTTTTCACCAAAACAAATCTTTGATTATGCAAGAATTTGGTTAATATTTTTAACTATAAGCTATTTTAATTTTTTAAGCAAATTTTTGCTTGAATTATCTCTTGATAAATTATGCAGTAGATACATCTTAAGCTTTAATGATGTTAAAATTTTAGCAAAATTTTCAAAATAAAAATATTTAAAAAAAATAAATTGTTTAAAGGTTAACTCCAATGAATAAATTTAATCTTTGGCATTGAACATTTTTGTTTTTAAAAAATTAAATTTTTTATTATCTCTGCTGTTTGATGTTCTTTTACTCAAGAACAAATTCTATCCAATTACCAGTGAATAAATTCTGAGAATTTTTATCTCGCATGAACTTAAGTAAGCATTGCTTTCTCATGAACAATTTTCTAAAAGTTTTTTAAAGAGATCATCGGGTACCTCTCTATTAAACAATCTTTAAAATTTCCACAAAGTTGTTATTATTATTTATTTCAATGAACTTCTTAATAATGGTGTAAAATATTGCGAAATGCTGGAATGGAATGGGATGAGGACCTAAAATCCGTAATGTTTTTCAACGGAACATGTACTAATTTACGGGAAAAATTACGGAACAAGATCATACTATAATACGGAACAAAACTCTCTTAAAAATACGGAATATTCTATTCTAAAATACAGAATATACAATTAAAGGACGGTTCTATTAATTTGCGGGAAAATTTAAATAATTTATTCAGTATATTTAATAGCTTAAACATTCTGGTCACTAACTGTCAGGAGCCCATGTGCATCAAACTTATCGAAGTCTTGTGCAACGAGCATAACATTTGCTGAAGGTTGATGACAGCAAAAAATTAGGTGAATGGCCCGGTTTGTGCAAGATAGACAAAGAAGTGTTTGTGTTGTTACCGATTGGGGTGAGGAAAACGAAGTTCATTTCTTCCTGACGAACTACTTCAAGCAAAATTCAAAATAAATTTAAATTTTTTGAATTTTTGTTTTTTGAATTGTTGTCATGGACTTGTCCATTTTGTAAAATTGTAATTGTTTTAAGCACACCATCAATTGGTTGTGAAAATTATGATAAATGTTTTCATTTTACTTGTTTGAATTTAGAAGATAAAAAATTAAAAATTATTTTTGTTTAGATCCGAGTGTTAAACAAAGGCAAGGGAGACCATCTAAAAAAGATTTATTTGTTTTTGATTTTTTTAATTCAATTATACGTAAATCATTAACCATCTACTTAATATAATAATAATAAATAAATTACTAGTTATTCATTCCGTATTTTAGATAGCATTCCAAAAAAATTTTCCACATATAATTGATTCCGTACTTTAATTGTATATTCTTATTCTGTATTTTAGAATAGAATATTCCGTATTTTTAAGAGAATTTTGTTCCGCATTATAGTATGATCTTGTTCCGTATTTTGTTCCGTAAATTATTATATGTTCCATAGAAAAACATTCCGTATTTTAGTGTGTTCCGTAGCCCACGTTTCACATTTAAGGTCCTCATTCCGTTCCAGCATTCCATTGTTGCTTTCCGTGTTTTAGGTACACCTTAACATTCAATCCACCAGTTTCAGTATGTTTGAATCATTCCGTATTTAAGATGCATTTTATCACAAAATTTCAAAATAAGAATTTCTGTGAATATTTTCTTATTATAACAGAATGAATCGTCGTATTCTTTTAATAAATTCAAAATACACTTCTGAAAAAAATTAATCAATCGATTAACTAGATAAAAAGGATCAGCTTATTTTCGACAAATTAATAACACTGACAAAACAAACCAAAAAATCAAATTCGACTAAAAAAATAAGACAATAATTTTATTAAAGTTTTAATTATAATTAATCAATTAAATAAAATTTTCTTTATATATTTTTTTTCTTAAACTCTATTAAAAAGTTATTTTTCTATGTTTGGATTCATTACCAATTTTGTATTCAAAATTTTCATCATCAATTAATAGTCAACTTGTATTTTAATCTTTTTTATTTCGTGATGAACGTATTAAATTTAAGTCAATATTAATATTTTCAAAATTATTTATTAATTCATCTATTTTTCTTTTTCAATTTTAAATTTAAAAAATTTTGTCTAAATGTGCTGAGTTTATACTTCATAAAAATTATGTCGAGTTGATTGTATGTCGAAATTATATTTGTCCAATTTGATTTGCCGAAATTAAACTTGTCAACAGTGATTTGTCGAGTTAATGAGATACCAAATAAAAAGTAAAAAAATAAAAATATTAACCATTCTGTCACATTTCAGAAAAGCAAACGAAAATTTGACAATAGTTTGGATGATATTGATGATGACCTTAATGAATCTCTAATTAATAGATTTTTGCCATCACCAGTACCGTCTTCACCAATACAATGGTATCACGATCATACTGACAATTATCAGTACGACTGTCAACCATTACTACAGTTATGTCAAAATTGGTAAAGAAATTAAATAATAGTGAATTCTAACGAGAAGTTTATAAAAATATTTCAAACATAAATAAATTTTAATGGCATAGTTTTTTCCATAAAAAAAGGAATTAAAATTTAAAAAAATGCTTTTAATCTAAATCTTACAAATTTATAATATTTCCTAATAAATATTGAATTTTTTTATTCTAATTAATTTATTAAAGATGCTTTCAAGGCTTATAATCTTAATTTAACTTTAATTTTTTTTTGTATGTTTAAATCATTTTGTCATTTTCAGATTTTCAGATTTTATTTGAAATGCTTTTAATATTTGTAAGCATGTTAATAATTTCTTATAAAGTATGTTCAGAATGGGGACCAATAACCTATTATTTTTTTGACTTTACTTTAATTTACGTAATGTTCAATATTCACATTCTAATAAATCTAATCTATACGTTTTTCATCATTTTGAATTAACAGTATTCTATATATGCATCAATCTCTTTTTATTTTTTTAATAAAGATGAAACAGATATAGAAACAATTAAAAACATATTCAAAAAAATTTAAATTTTTTGAATTTCATAATAAAATCAACTGATAATCCTTTATACCAGCAATATACTGATTCTGAAAAATTCTGTAATATTGAGAAAAGTGTGAATTTTAGTAAAAAATAAAAACAAAATATGTTTTGTAAATTGTAGCAACTGATTCATCCTCTATACCATCACTTAAAGTTGAGTTGGATTTTTAATTTAATATAGTATCCCAAATTCACAATTTTCTGAGTTTTGCAGAATCAGTATATTGGTGGTACAAAGGATGTATTAGTGTTGCTACAATTTACGGAGCATGTTTTGGTCCTTCAGAATTTAAGCTTTGGCATTTCTTATATTTTGTTTTTATTTTTTTGTACCAAAATTCAGAATGTCGCCAGAACACCGGTGTTGAATTTAAAATTTAATTTAATCCTTTTAGGTTAAGCTAATTTATTGATGAGTTATGAAGGTAAAAAAATACGAGTCTTTGTTTAATTTAAAATTATTTTTTTTATATATAACCTTTTTATTTTCTATATTTAATGTGTATCAGATTTAAAAAATTCTTTGATCTAAAATAATTTTTGAAAAGTTGATTAAATGATTTTAAAATTTATAAAAAAAAAATTGAAGATAAAAAAACAACATTTAAAAAAATAGACTAGATTAAGCATCAGGGTTTAGTATTAAAAAAAATGCGTTAGCTAGTTTTGGAAAAAAGATTTTTAGTTCTAAAATTGTCAAATACATTTCTTAACTGAGATGTCAAATAGCTGGCTAATCGAGTATTTTTTACATCATTTCTCATTTGACTTGTTTGATAGGCTTCCGGATGAGCATCTAAGCACTTTTGATATCTTAATTTACAGGCTGCCTCTATTGTTTTACACAAAAGCCCTGACGAATTGTCGCACATAAAACCGTGGCAATTGAAAGTACCATCTGCATGCTGCATTATAAATCCACTTATTCTGATATCAGTAGAAATTCCCATAAAGCTAAGGTAGCGCAAACGACACTCCACTATCAAATCAGTGTCATTTGAATCTATCGACAGACACGAGGGCTCTCTGCAATCCACTTTCTTGACTGCTATACTTGACGGAGATATTATCACATTCACATCTGAACCCAAGTTCCTTCCACAGCTGATCTCCGACAAGTTGTCAAATGATACAGAATTTTCGATGTCATTTTCGCCATCATAGTCATAGTCATCAACATCATCGTCACCGACCACGTCTTCTAAATTCAAATTGTGCATGTCATCGTCCAAGTTTTGCTTCATTTTTTGCTCAAAAATTTGAATCTGTTTTTCTCTTTTGGCTTTTTTGTATTCGCTTAAACATTTTGTGTATATTTTGTCTATGGCTTCGTTCAATGTTGGCATGCCAGAGGCTTTGTTTACCTGTGTGCACCCGAGGTATTTGCACCGAATTGATTTTTTGGGCTCTTCTTGAGCTTGAGGAAAATTTAACGCATTCTCGAAGCCTTTGCCACACGTGTCGTTACTATAACTAACTGATTTGAATTTAAGATTGATGTCTATTTTTTTGTTTGTAGTATTCACAAGGTCGGGCAGGTAGTCAGGCCTTTTCAAATGAGATGATATATGCGAGTTTGATTGACGTTTTTCTTCTATCAAGTGTCTGCATGTATCACGAAGATAATTTGCTATTTCTTTTGCTGGTCCACTATCAGAGCGAAATACGTGGCACATGTGAATCTTGGTTTGTTGGTCCCGGGCGACATAGGCAAAATCTCTTTAGCAAAAAGCAAATTTAATATATTTGAATTAAATTTTAACAATCTTATAAAATTCTAATAAATTTTATTAATAATTAGACAATTTTCTGTATCCTTTTTTAAACTAAATTTTTGTTAATTTAAAAAAAAAGCTGAAATTTAATCTTTAAAATTATTTATCAGGAGAAAAAATTAGAACAAAAAAGGAATATTCAATGAAAAAAGTGGAATTTTTATTCTATTTTTTGGGACAAAATTTACTGTAAAAAGAAGCGGGTCATGTCGACTTTGTGGTCAAGTTTTCACAAAAAAATGTGATCATAGGTCCAGAATGTGATCATATTGATCACAAAAATATTTATTCAACTCATTGTGACCAAAATTTGATCACCAAAAAATTTTACTGATCACAAAAATTTTTTTTTGATCACCAAATAATTTTTTCCATTTTATAATATTAAATTTATGTTAATGTGTAAAAAAAAATTTAAAAAAATTGCTATTCACTTTAGAAAACTACAAGTTTTAAAAAAAATTAATACAAAATTATTGCAAAATTTTTGCTAAGCTAAAAAATGGATAGTGAAGAAGAAATTTTTATTAAGATTATGGGTTTGGGACTTGTCCATACTGCATTCAATTGTAATAAAGCCAATTTTAAAAATTTCGTCAGCAAATGAAGCTAAATACTAGAAAAAGCATTGAGCAAGCATCCAAATCCGGTGCCCTGTAGCATATGTGGTGATTTTATGAAAAATGAAAATGGCGTTAAATTACACATTTCCATGAAACATAAATAATTAGTCTTTTTCTTGTTTTTTTATATAAAAAGAGAACTAATTTTTTTTTTAAACTTAAGCAAAGTTTAGTAAAAATTAAAAGCTTTTCTGATCACAAAAAAATTAACTTTCGGTTAATTAAAAGACGCTTTGGCCACAAAATATGTGATCATTGATCAAAAAAACAACACTAAACACCCAAAAACACCCTCATAACTTTCCAGTTAAACCCAAAAGCTGATCATATATTTGAAAAGAGCATAAAAATATCTTCTAGAAAATGGAGTTTTTATAAATTAAATAATATAATTTTGCCATTAAAAATCGAAAAATAAACTTTTAAGGGTCTTGGACAATGCATCCTGATAATCTTAATGAATATTAAAGCAATCTTCAGTATTTTGATTCTATAACCAAATCAGACTTGTTTTCAAGTCACAAGTTTAAGTCAAAGTCATGGCTTACAATTTTTTAACTGATAATAAGTAAAAGACCAGATGATGGAGAAAATGAAAGCCTTTTTTTTAAGATAATATCAATGATAGTGATTGATGATAAAAATATTCAATAAAGTCATGAAATCGATTTAGAAAAATCTTGCTGAAACTAAGAGTAAGCGAGATTTAAGTTTAAAAATTAGAATACAACTGAATAAATAAAAAATATTGTACATGTGAGCTTTATCTATAATATTGTGTATAAAATATAATTTTGTTTAATATTATTTTTAAAACAAAGGTTATTTAATGGGTGTTCCTAGAAAAATTAATTTGATAAATTTAAGAAAAAAAATATTTAAATAAATGAAAATCGAGAAAATTTTAGTTTTTTTCACATCTTTTAGAGCGTTGTAAATATTAGATTTCTTTAATATAGAATAATTAAAATAAATGAATTAGATTTTCTTATTTTGCTTATAAAGAATAAAATAATTAAACTATATTCTAATGAAACAAGCAAAAGGAATTAAAACTGAGACAACAAAATTAGTAAACTGAGTATCAACAAATGTACTTTAATTTAAATTTAATAAATCTTTATCATTATATTGGTTTCTTACATATAAAATATACCATTTTTTTCGATTTATTGAACTCAGTTAGTTTTATTATATTTTCAATTTAGCTAAGTTTGAATTGTTTTTTAATTGAAGAAATAAATCATTTTTATCCAAATAATAATTTCAGTAAAAATTCTTTTGCATGTCATTAAAAAGTATTCTTAAAAAATGCGCGATTTCGCAGAGAATTGTTGAGATTTGAGTTCTTGTTTGAAGAAAAAACACCACGAATTGTAATAATTTTTTCAAAAGTAACAATTTATCTAAGTAATTTGAGTCATTTTAGTTTGAAATATGATGGTTTTTATTTATAATTTTTAATAACTTAAATCAAATTTTTTTGAATTGAAAACTTTTCTAGTTTTTAGATTTGATTATCTTTTGGACGGAAAATTCTACAAAATTGTTCTTTTTAAAAACCTTTTCATTTAAATCAGCAAGAAATAATTTTAAAAAAATCTATCACAAATAAAATTTTTTTTGATAAGAAAAATTCCTACCTCCCATTATCTCTGCCAACTCCCCAAACTCTAATGGAAGCAATCGATTGTTTGTTGAGGATCTTTTCATCTATTGGATCTAAAAGTACCAAGTAGCCATCATCAATGTCCATATACATGTCTTTTCCCTTTGAGGTGGTTAATTAGAAAAATTTTCTTTTTGAATTTAAATTTTTTTAATTACCTCTCCCCATCTGGCAACCACGTCATTAAAATCTTTAATTCCTCTTGACAACTCGTTGATACACTTATTTACAGCTTGACTTATTTTTTCAGGCGTTAAGTCTCCTTCGTTTACTCGCACCCAACCTAATGAGCGTACATAAAATCTAATTTTACTACACTCGGATTTTTCAGATGAAAATTCTGAGCAGGAAATCGAATTTTTCATGAAAGATTGATCAAAAAAATTTTGTGGACTAATTGATGCAGACTTTTCAAATTCGGCATCCAAGTCGAATTTTTTAGGCGCTATATCAAGTTTTGGAGACTTCCGAGTCACAGTACCGGAGGGCTTATGCCAATAGTAAATTCCAGCTTCATCGCAACACCGCATCCAGCCCAGTGGCAATTCGTGTTGCTCAACATTTGTTGCCGAGCTCTCCCAATCCGAATCATCATAGTCACACAAATTATCTGAGCTTTTTTTACTGCTAATTATACTTGAATACAAACTATCAATTCCGTTTTGGGATGCCTGAATGCTCGAGCATTTAGACTGTTCCGAGTTATGACGAGTCAAATTTTCCGAGTGAATGCCACTGTCTGGCGAGCTAATCAAATCCAGCTCACTTTGAATAAAAAAAAATAAGCAAGATTTTAAAAATATTTTCAATGGTGATTTGACTAAATTTTACGAAAACTCACGTAAAATACTGTAAAATCCTAAAATTAACAAAAATTTTATTAAAAAATCGTAATTTTACGTTAGATGAAAAAAACTATTGCCAAATTTTTAGTTGAAATTCCTGTTTTTTTTTATTTCAAATTTTTAATATTTTTTTTTAATAAATAATTTGAATATCTTTACTCTAAATTTTATTTATTACAAACAAAAATATTTGCATTTTCAAAAACAAGATTTTTGAAAAAGTCTCCTTTATTCTCTTCAAAAAATTTGGGCAATATTATTTTTATTTCATATTCTCTTTTAATATTAAAGCGTCATTTATTTGTATTTATTCATCAGTTTTAAAAATAGTCAATTATTGCATCATTCGTAAATAAATTAAAATTTATCTGTTAAAAAAAATTAAGAAACCAATTATACAAATAATTTTTAAAATAAATAATTAATAAATTTTTAAAATAATAAATTCTTTTGGCTGCTTTTTGTATGCTACAGCTGGAAAGAAATGGAATAATCAATGACTATATGAATATTCACCATTTGAACCGAAAGCAATTCCAGGAATGGTTCTTGTACATTATTAAAATTTATTTGATTAAATTTTTTTGTGACATTTAATTTTTTCAAGATACGATTAATTAAAATTTATCCCGGTTTGTTTTTCTTATTGACAATTAAACTTTATAACTTCTATTCAATTAAAATGAATATCTTTTAATACTTTTTAATTCTTTGTTATATTAATAATTGTCAATTTATCTTTTTGATGATAAATAATAATTTTAAATGAAGATTAAGTGCCATCTTTTTTATTGACTTTTAATCAAAATAAAAGACGCTTTAATATGCGGCCTTTTTATTTTTACTAAAATGAACTTAAAATTATGATTATTTTTTAAAATTTTCTTTATTTTTTACTTTTAGGATTTTTACGTTTAATAATCACCACTGCATTTAAATTTATTTATAAATCAAAATAAATTTTTACCTATTCTTGTAATTTTTCAAGTCGTAAATACTTTCGTACATATCAATAGCCTTGAGAGAATTTTCCTTATTGTTTAGAAGAGAGTAAATTGGGTTTTCGAATCCTTCGTTTTGATCTTTAAGGGAAAATATTTAGTATTTTATTTGGACAAGTTCGGGGTTCATTTTACCACTTTCGTAGATTGGATTAAAAGTAAAGGACCAGATCTGCTGCCAGTAATTCGAGTGCTGAATGTAGTGTTCACGTAATCCTACATACTTAATTAAATTATTGGTTTTGTGCGGGGCTCTTGATGCGCTAGATTTTACTGGGTACTTTTCTTGCCGAGTATTCTGGCTTAGACTGTTCAATACTTGTCTGCATTGAGCATTCAAGTGATTGTTTAGCTCAGCCTGATTTTTATACAAAGATATCCTTTCTTTAACTAGTTTTATTTTACGACCAGATTCAACTTTCATAGACATTTTTCATTTTTACACAAATTTTTTTTCTATAATTTATAAATTTTCTTAATGAAAAAAGTTAATCAATTTTTAATTTTGTTAAAACTGTTTACTATGCCTCTAGTGTTAAATTTCGGCAAATGCTAAATCAATCAGCGCTGATTCTATTTCAGCCTCTAAGTCAAATCAATTTAAGAAATTTTTTTTTCATTCAAATTCCGACAAACTTAATTTTTGTTTGATTAAAAATTTGAAATTGACTTTTAAAAACCCTAGACTTGATTAAGTGTATTTTTGAATTAACTCGAACAACATTACTTATCAAAATTAAACATTTGAGTAAATTAGTCTTGAATAAAATATTATAGAAAAAATCAACATCTTAATTACATGTGTAGCGATGTAGTCTAATTTTTTAGCTTGTAACTCACAGAATTGAATTATTTTCATAACATTCAAGATTAAAAAAAAAAACTAGCATTCTTTGAAGCTTTATTGGTGCCATCAACCAAAATTTAACTTGCCACTTAGCTGCCGGAAAGTTAATAACTACAAACATACTTGAAATACTTTTTAACTACTAAGCACAATTTGTGTTTATTCTTGGGCCAAATATTTATTTTGTAGTCCGAAATTAAGTTCCTTTCGTGGCTTAATTGAGCCTTTAGAAAAAAATGAACACTGCTGATGATATTTATTACGCTATATTAAAGCTTCAAGTTAAAGGAATAGATAATTTTATTTGTAAACTGCAATTTGTTGACTGATTGCAAATTATGTTTATTTTGTTTCGTCTAAATTCAAATTTCTTATCTATTGTTGAAATTAATTAATATTTGCCGAGTGAAGAGTCTAAATTGCACCATAATTCACTTTTTCCAGCCCAAGAGCTGATGCATGTCTTTTGCTTTATGTTTAATTAGGCCTCTACACAGATAACAAAATTCTACAACAACAATCAAATTTTATCGCGTTCTTACCGGATATTTAAATAATGAGTTTTGCTCTTTTTAAAATAAAATGCAAATTTTAATCTTTTTCTATTTGTAATTAGTTTTTTTTTATCAGACTTGGCTTGATCGATAAAAACCATTATCTTTCCTTAAGATGACTTTAGACTTAATTATATTTAATTAGCTTTTCTATTAGTCAAGTCGATTTTTCAAAACTCTCTCAACCTAATATAACAATTCCGATATTTACATCAATTGTTTAGCTTGGAAAAATAATTAAATCCAGCCCATGAAAGACAAAAATTGAGACACTGTAGTTTTTTTTAAACATAGCTCCAAGGGTTGTTCCAATTTTCAAACAAATTTTTATTTTCTGAAATAAAATATCTGCTCGCATAATTTTTCTAATTTACAAACATTTATTAAATTTAACTAATTTAAGAATTTTGAAACGAAAATTTTTAAATATTTGCCACAATTGTTAATTGAATAGAAAATTTGAGAAAAAAATCTTAATAGAGTCTTTCTGTATTTCTGCTGAACAATTGTTAAAAATTGAAAAATAATTACATTGATAGTAAAAGAAAGAAATGATATGAATTATAATTATTTTTACTATGCTGAAATATATTAAAAAGTCAATTAAAGCAGCCACAGTTGTTTTGAAGTAAAAGTTGAAAGAAAAAAAAGAAAGTCAATTAAAGAAAGCATATATGCCAAAATTTTTATCTTTTAAAAAGATACTCAACGATTACAATGAATCATAAAAGTAATTTTATTTCTAATTTTGTTTGCAAATAAATTAAATGATTTTATTCAAAAATAACCTTTAAATAATTTAACGCACAATTTAAAGACACAAAAGCTAAATAAAATTGCATTAAAGATTTTTAGACTAAACCTATCAAAAATTAATCAACCGTTTTTAAAGTTAAAACTTAAAATCGCTTCCATTCTCAGTTAAATTTCAATGTTTGTTGAATTTTTTAATTTTTTCTCTCATAATAATAATTTATTAAAAATTAGCTAAAAAAAATTAAAATTTAGAAAAAATTTTTATCAAGTTTTGAAATGAAATTAGCAACATTTAAATCATTTTAAACAAAATTTGATTTAAAAATTTCTATTTTTTTAGTATCTTTTCTGATAAACCAAAAAGAAAAATTAAATAGAAACAGTAACTTTCCAAATGATACAGCGACTCAAGTGAAATTCAAAAAATAAATTATATTAAAAACAAATCCTAAATTTAAAGAGATTAAAATTATTTTATTTTATTTTATTTAAGACACTGATAGGCATATTTAATGAAGATAAAAATGCAAATAATTTTTTACTTGTTTTGATGCTTAAAAGAATTCAAAATTTAAAAAATTTATGACATGGAGACAAAATTCAGGCTTAGAAATAAACAAGTCTTTGGGTCTGATGGAAAGCTTTAAATTGTTTGAATCTCGAGCTCGGCAAAGAATATTCATTGCTGGATCCAAAGGGTGATAAATGAGATTTTCATCTGAAAGGCTTTAAGAAATAGCTTAATCAAAAATCGCTTAATCGTTTCGATTTCAAATTATCTGAAAGTCTAGAGCAAATGCGCTATTAATTTTGAAGAATCAAAGCGCGAGGCTACTTTAATAGCAAAAAAGCTGAGCACATTAATCTAATCGATCCGGTGCCGAGTCGTAAAATACGTCTAAATCGATTTTTAAATTCAATTGATTACGCCTAAGGCTTTCTAAATTGCTTAACTTATTTTGCCTCCATTCTCTTGTTTCTGAACAAATAAACAAACTATGATTTAATATTAAAGCAAAGTATCTATAGCTTTTTCTCCCATGGATTTGTTTAAAACTAAATTATTGAAAATTTAATGAGTTTTTGTTTAACTGATAGAAATCAATGTTTACAATTTAAAGTAAGTTTATTCAAAAAAATAAAAAAAAAAACACTTGAAATTGCTTCTACATTAGATACACTTAAGAGCTAGTTCCCAGGCACGCTTTAGACTCAACATTAATTTTCCAAGTCATTCACCATTGTTAATGGCATCTTCTATGAGTTTAAACAAATAGCTAATTTAACAATATTAGATTATGATTGCTTGGGGCGCTCACGACATTCTTTAGTGCTAACACTATTTCCGTCAATGCAACAAAAAACTTTAGGCTTTTAGGAGCATCTTAAATTTAGAATCCTTTTAAAATTTAATTTTTTTTTAATTATGTAGATCTCATCTAGTTCTTTGTAAAAATTTTGAAGTCTTGCTTAATATTTGCTTAAGCGATTTGACATAAAAATAAAATATTGTTTGCTGATTTTAGTGTTAGACCTTTAACAATTTTTATTTAATTTTAATAGTTTTTATCGAGCAAAAAAAATCTTAATTTAAAAATGAATTTAACTAAATTTGTATTGTTTAAACAATTTTTTGCAAAGTCTGGAATATAAACCAGGTTTTGAGAAAATATTCTGATAAATGGTTTTTATCTCATCTTAGAAAAAAAAAAACTTTTCTAAATTTTCTATTTGATTTGGAAGCTGAAATTGATTGAAAAAAATAATTATAAAAAATGAGTTTAGTTTATTTGTAAAATACTATTCGAAAAAAAATCTCTAATTTTATTTGAATTTAATTTAAAAACTTAAGACAAAATGAAATTAATTCAATTTTATTTAATGAAACAGTTGAAAAAACGGAATTAACTAAGTTTAAAATTTTCACAAAAATCTAGTAATAATTTTTTTTTAATTTTAGTTTATAAAGGAGTCTAATTAGCTAATATGTCTGAAAAATTGTAAATTATTTTTTAATACGACCAGTCTATCCCAAACTAAAAAGATCCTAGTTTTGTTGTTCTCATTTTGGTTCTGTTTTGATTTATGGGAGTAATTAGAAATAGAGGCGTTTTGCCCTCTAAAGCAAAATATCTATTTTTGTTGTGTTTTCTCTTAATTTTTGTTTTAAATTCTAAGATCAAGAAAATTTAATATTTTTTCAATTTGTTAGAGATAACTTGGTCTGATAATAATTTGATTTAGCAAGAATTAATTTCCCAGAGGACTGGTTCGATAAAAAAAGAATAAAATAATTTATTTTCTATTGAACCAATTCTTCAAGACCCAACATTTGGGGTATTAATACACTTGAGCAATGGAACAAGAAAAGAACTGACAAACGCATATATCTAGGCTGAGAGTTATATTCAATTGACTGCGGAAATCTCAAGTTACACATCTAATGAATATTTATTCATTAGACTTGGAAGTGCTAAACAAGCAGACAAAAGGTAAACACATTCTTAATTACAACCGGTTCTGGTTCAAAATAGTCTTAAATTTTCTTTTAATAAAAATAATTAAAATAAATTTTTTCTAATAAAAAAATTTGCATTTTATTATCTTGTTCCGCATAGAACGAATGTTCAATCATTTGCCGAAAATTTGCAGTGAAAAATGCAAATTAATTAATTGAATATTTATTACATAAAATCATGCAAATTATTCACTAATTCCATCTAATTAAAATTGTACACACGGAACGAGATTTGAAGCCTAGCGGGAATTGCTGGCGTCAGTCGGCCCAAATCCTCGGTCGAATTGGCATCTTGAACCCCAATATTAGTCAAAAACACTTACCTTTCAGTTTGTGAGCACAATTTTCATTCTTTTTATCTAAAATAGTAAAAAAAATTTAGTTTTGTTGAAGAGATTCTAGGAGCTGTTTTGGGTCTGGTTACAGCCCTGGGCATGCACAATTAAAAAGGCCTCTAGAACAAAAATTATTTATGCAATAGCTGAAAACTAATGATTTTCACAATCCATTAAGGGATTCTCTTACAATAGTTTCTGATCGATATGCATTGCTTGTTATCCATCACGAATGGCTTCTGAAGGAAAAAATCAATAAAACCTAATTTATAATAATTAAATGGATTTATTGCTCTGCTGGCATGTTTAATCCGCAAAACTTGTTTTATATTTTTTTCTAAAACTATAAAGTTTGTGCTTTAGACAGGTTTTTGAGCGAACATTATGAAATAATTGAAGTTTTGAGAATTTTTCCTAGGCAAACAAGGAAAGAGATTTGATTTGGACTGAGATAACAAGCCGAGAAATTTGTTTAACAAGATTTTAAAGAGATTATTAGTTTAGAAACAAAATCACGAAAATACATATATTTGAAAAAAAAATATTCCATTATCCTAATACAAAAAACACAAAGGCAGAATTTGATATTGTTTTTCTATTTTGTTCAAGAGTCGATTCAACAACTCGAACTAAAAATTAAGGAATCTGCTCGTAACCTAAATTCTCGTTTCTAAACAAACCTTTAAATATTTTAATTTATAATTTTAAATTTTAAGCTTTGACAAAATAGAAAAAAAAGTAAATGTAAATGCAAATTATTTTGTTTTTATGAACTTAAAATGAAGAAAAAATCAATAATTTATTTTATGATATTAGACGGGTAGTCTTATCAGATTGAATGACACTTGATAAACAATTTGAAAAACTTCTTAAATATGATTGAGATTCTTTGAACGCCTTGTATTATTTATTTTTCAGCTGATTAGATTCGGAATCTTAAATATGGTGTAAACAAATGTTTCAATCGACTTCCAATTTATCAAATTTATAATTTTTTATCTGAACAATTTTGGTTTAATTAGTAAAAAAAATCGATTATTTATCCGGTCATTTTATTAAGATGAGAAAAAATTTAAACTGTTGTTAATGATCCGATTTTTGACTAAATTAGCAAAAAATTATTCGGAAAATTTCTACGGTTTCTAAATTTTTAAAAATAAAGCAAAGAAACCAGGGATTCAAAAAATTGCTTGTCTTAGGGTCAAAAATAAAATTAAAAAATTGAAAAGGTCTAGCTATTTTCTTAAATTTTTTGAAACAATTTGATATTTAAATATTAGTGTTGTTTTTAACCCAATTATTAATTATAAATTTTATTCATAAAGCTTTTAAAGCTCTAAAATATAAGCTCTCATAAATCAGATTCTAAAGGAAAATTTTAGCGGACTAACAAAAATCCGTAAATAAATATTAAGTAATTTATTTAGTTTGATTAAAGCTAATTTCCCAAAAATCCTGATATAAACGAATTCAAATATTGAAGCCTTTATTTGTTTATTGTGGTTTTTTTGTTCTCTAAAGGAAAGCTTTTGAAAAATTTTCACTTGATAAAAAGCAAAAATACTATTAAATTAATCTAGCATTCCAGTTTTTGTAATAACTATAAGAAATTAAGAGCTGCTTTTGCTCTTTATAATTTTAAATGGAAAAATATTTTAAAATTATTCTTTCAAATCTTTTCATTAAAATAAATGTTCACTCAAAAACGTCTATATTTTAATTATATTTTCTGCTTGGATGTTTTGACATGAAAATTGAAAAAGATTAATAAAAATAATTATTTTTGTCTGCATAAATAAAATCAAAATAGATTTTTTAAATATGAGAAACGGAAATTTTATTCACTCATCAAATAAGCTGATGCTACGAAAAAGGTGTTATTTTCATGCAAAATTGTTAAAAATTAAGCAGATCATAAATTTATTCTGAAAATTAAGTAAATGACCGACATTTTTTATTCTAAAATGTCTGAGAAAAAAACTAAAGGAACCTTGAAATTGGTCCGCGAAATTAAATTTTTACTTATGTCCCAATATTTTCAACTAATGTCAAAAATTTAGAATTACTTTTTTTATAATTTTTTATAAAAACTCAATCAAATCATCTTGATTATATTTGAAATTTTTACAAAATTAATTCATAAGATGCTATTATATCATCTGCACAATATACAAGAGAGAGATGGGAATAATAAGTAACACATTCCCTTGTTGAGAAGTATGTTCATTTTCACCCAAATTATAGTAAGAAGGGCAAGCCAGTACACAAAAATAGAAAAGTATAATTAATCTAATGCACTATAAATTAATTTAATAAGGTACAATTAAAATTTAAAAAAAATCGTGTGTTTTAAGTCATGAATATTCAAAATCAGCAGGATTACAATCGAATAAAGATAAATCGGCTCAAAATAGTTTGACATAATCTTCTTTTCATTGATTATAAAAGGCTAAATCAATAAATTCAATTTTGTCCAAATTAAAAAAAATAATATTTATTTTGTTAAATATTTTTGAAGTAAAATAAAAATAAAAATAAAAATAAAATGGAAAATAAAATTTTAATTCCTTTCAACAAAATCACTTTAAAAAAATTAATTTTTTTTTTATGATAAGATAAATTTTGAACAAAACTTTGTCTTCCAGTGTTTAGCAATTTTCAAATATTGACAAAAATATTTAAAACTGAAAACTGCCATCTAATGACACTTTTTAAAGGTTCTAAATGTTCTTCGGTTAACTATTTGAGAAAAGTTGAGAAACCACTCATTAATCGTATATTTTGATACGTGTAAATTTTTTGTTCGAAAAATTATGATAAAATCATTAAAATTTTTTGATATTTCTGTAATTTTTACTTGGTTATTAAAAAAATTTAAATTCATATAATCCTGCTGATTACCTTACCTATCTGTTATTATACTAACTTAGAGTAAAAATAGACCGAAAGAGTTAAAAAAAGTAATTCTTTTAATGAATTTTTAATTATCATATATTTATATAAAAAAATTTTTGTTCGAAAGCTCAACTTCTTTTTTGAGACCATTTAATCACATTCGTTGTTATTTTGTTTCTTAAAAAACTGTTTGAATTGAATTTTGATTTAATAGATAGCCTTGCTTCAAAAAAAAACAAAATTGCATCTGAATTTTCAGAATTGTATTAGCTTGCTGAATAGAAACGAATTTGGAATTCTTCTTTTTTCTATTTTAAATAAAAGTTAATTTCAAATTTACAAAATTACTGATTGCTACCCTCTTACTCAGACACCACTTTAAATATTTGAATTTCGAATAAATCTGTTTATAAATTAATCCATTATATTTATTTTTTGTGAAATAATTTTCAATAAAAAAGTTTGATCTTATTAATTAAAAAAACAAATGAAACAAATAAATATATATGAATTAAAATTTTTTCAAATATTTTCGATGTCGTGGATAATAAACTTGGAATTATAAGCATTTATGAAAGTTATCTTTTTTGATTAAAACTTGAACCAAAAGTAAATTAAATGCTAAATTAAATGTTTTTTTTATGATAAGATAAATGAAATGATAGAAATGAATTTTAACACTTTATAAGTCAAAAATAAATATTTCGAGTTGTCATGAAAATATATGGAATCAAGTGATTAAATTTTTCAATTCGAATGTAATCTTTTTAGATAATAACTGGTACAGGCAGTAAACGAGAAGAGAAAAAAGGATTTCAATCACGATGAGCTACAATACCTTAAGAAGGTTACTTATCAAATAAGCTCATAATTTTAGCCAAAATTTAGACATCCAAACTGATCTCAGAAAACTTTTAATTGATAATTTAAAAAAAATAAACTAAAAAATTTAACTCATACTATTTATTTTATTCGATAGGATACAGCAAATATTTTTTCTTTCGTGAGAAAAAATCAATTTAATACAAAATTTTTTATTGTATTGTAATTTTGAGAAAAAAAATCATAATTTTAAAACTTGAGGAAATCTGAAGCTATATAGAAAAATTAAATTAAGGGTTTTGCAAAAAAAAAATTGTTTCACACCACAATCATATGCAATTAAGTTCAAATAGTGTGTACAGAATAAAAAAACAATTTTTTAACAGGCTGATAAAAAAACTATACTATCTACAAAATTAATACTAGAATCAATCATAAACATTTCAAATAATAAGATCAACTTTTATAAAGATTAAAAATGTTGAAAGAATTAATTAAAAGCTTTTAATTTTGATCGATTGAAATAAAAAAATGGTCGACGATGGTGAAGAAAATGATTTCGAGATTATGATGATGAGGAAGATGATGAATTTGATATCAAGTTGAATAAAATCTAATCGAAATGAATTTTAAATTTCCTTATTTTTGAATCTAAGAGAATTTTACAATACAAAGACTTTCTCAACACCAGAAGCACCAAACGAGTCATTATGACTTGTTTTAAAGTATTTTAAATCCTTATGTCTTTTGAACAAATTTTCAAATCTTTTTTAAATTATGTAGATTTCATCTTTTTCTTTAAAAAAATTGGTTCTCTATAAAATTACTTTTATTTTTTTTTAATATTTTGAATAAAAAAAAACTAAAAAATTCCTTGGTCCAACTCTTTTTCCAACATTCGAAAATTCCAACTCTTTTTTTACTAAAGAATATTTTTTTAACACTTAATAAAATTACGTGACGGAACAAAAGTCCTAAAATTAATTTTACTAATTTAAAATACTGACTAATTCCCTTTTCAAAAGTTCATTGAGTTGCATTTAGAAGTCAGCATATTCTTTTAAAAAAATATTTTTTTCTCCACTAAAAAAATTTTTGCAATCTGTTTATCTTATTATTTTTTAATTTAATTTAAAAAAAAAGATAAAAATAAAATATTTAGAAATAATTTAATGCTTAGTTTGTAAAATAATTTTTTAATTTCTCAAAAATCGCATCCGAATCTTATAAAAATAATTTCCCCTGGAATTTGAAAAATAATTTAAAAGTTTTCCTTTAGATCTAAAATAATAAAAAATTTCTGCTCATTTTCATAGGGATTATTAATTAATTTTGAATTTAATTATTTAATTAAGTTTAAATTTAGAGTAAGACGCTGATTTAGGCATAAAACTTAACTTGATCTAATTTTCAATAAAAAAATTTGAATACACTCTCGAATCCTATTACAAACAAAATGAGATGGGATAAATTCCTAATAAAAAATGTCGATAATTTTACTAATCTAAAAGATAAGATATCTAATATTTACCAAATAAAATAAAAGGATTAAGATTGAATAAATTTGCTTTATATTCGAGATAAGACAGGTTGTCGAAATAAAGAGAACAGGACATGCATGTTCCGAGTAGACTATAAAAACAATTCATAATTTGACCATTTTCTCATTAGAAAATTAATTTTAAAAATTCGATAAAAACACGTCCGTAAATCTCGGTTATCAAGGATTAGATTAATTGTAAAGAGAAATTTTTTGTATCTAATCCTCGGATTTATTCAGTTTTAAAAAGAGAAGATTTTTTTTCTCCTCATTTTAAAATAATGAAATCTCAAGTCTTAACTTTTGCTCTCATTTTTTGCTTCCTAATCCAAAATGGTATTTTCTGAATAAAATAAAAGGCCAAGATAAAGTTTTTACTTTTAGCTTTGAGTCAATTTTTGGGCTTTGGCGCAAATATTATCATGTGCTGGCGGTGTGAAGACAGTGAGTGCAACAGATACTTTGATTTTACACAGCACACTGCGGAGCAATGTGACGGAAAATGCTGGAAGTCTTACGAAATAATCGAGGCTAAAACCAAGGAAGAGCGCGAACAAGCTGTTGGTAAGTAATTCACAAAGTTTTTGTATATGTTGACATTTTTTATGTCTCTAGAAACCCCGGCCAGTCGAAGATGCTTTACCAGCGATGAACTGATGAAAGCAAATGCAATCGGTATAAACACTGCTAATGGGTGCAGAGATATAAAAATGAGAGAAAAGGTTAAGCATTTTTGCTTCTGCGATTCTGATATGTGTAACACAAGTACCAAACTATTTCCAAAAGCTAGCTTTGTGTATATCATAGGATTTATTTTATTCTATTTTTAGAATAGTTTAATATTTTTAAAATCTTTTCTATTAAATAAAATATTCATAAAATTGTTAATAAATTTAAAGCGTATTTTATGTTTGTTTAATTTTTATTTAGTTGAGCAATTAGTGAATTAATATAAATACATGTGGATGATAGGAAATAAACTGATTTGTAAATAAAATGCGAAAAAAAAATTCTAAGAATAAAAAAAGGATAACTAAATTGCTAATGAAAATTTTAGCCCGGATTAATTTTAAATGTGTTGCTAGCATGGATTTTGAAATGAATAGTAATCTAGTTTTTGAATGAAATTATTTTAGTTCAATCAAGTCGATTTATTTCAACGACTAAAATGTCATGTTAATTATTTAAATTGTTTATAATAAATTTGTTTTAATAAATGATATTTTTAAATAAAAATCTTAAATTTAAAGTCCTTTCGTATAATAATGAATAACATTTTTCCAGACTTGTTTTTAAGTCACAGTTTTAAGTCTAAGTCACAAAAATATAAGTCAAAGTAATGACTTTAAAAAAAAATTTAAGTCATTGACTTGACTTAAAAAACAACTCTGAATTTTTCTATAAAGTGATAAAAAAATTTTTTCCAAATTTTTGAACAACAAAAAGTTTCAAAATGCCAGAGACTATAATTTACATTCAAAAATAAAATTTAAGAAATTGAATAAACTAATAAAAAGAATTTATTTAGTTAACTAAAAGATATTAAGTTTTGTCTCTGGTAATTACTTCAATTAAAAAACATTTATAAAAATTAATTTAAATTCAAATTTATTTTAATAGCTTACAGCTCTACTGAGCGATACCTTGATTTACCAAATTTAAAAAAAATACTTTTAAAATTGCGATTATAAAATTTGAGCAATCGACATGTACGGAAGCGTATGTTGAGGAATGTCTGAATCTGGCTGGAAAAACCTAAACACTTTACACATTGGAAGCCTGAGGAGGATTCTCGGGATACACTGGCCTGAGACATTGTCAAATGCTGACCTATACACAAGAACAAATTCAGAGCCATTTGGTCAATACATTAAGAATAAAAGACTGCGATGGCTTGGGCATTTACTTAGAATGAAAGAAACACGAATACCAAAGAAGCCCTTCAATGGACACCTCAAGGACGACGTAAGATAGGGCAACCAGTATTAACATGGAGGTCAACAATCGAGTGATAAAACTCAAAAATCGACTAAATTTTTTCAATCGATTCTATATTCTAAAAAAAATAAAAGTAAACAAAAAAAATTTTGAATCTTTCTAGATAAATAATTTTATTTAAGGTATTTGACAAAAGAAAATTTTATAATATACTTTTTTTTAAATTTTGAAAAAATTTAAGAATTAAAATCTATTTTAAAAAAAATTACCTGTTTATTTTATAGATAAAATATACAATATATAAAACTTCATCTAATTAGCAATTGACTCTAGTCGATTAGTAGTAGTAACTAGTAGTAGTTATTAGTGCAACTTGGAGTTATTACAGATTGATAAAATTATTCGATTTTAAAATTAGTCGATTATTGAAAATCGATTGGCAATACTCATTTTATTTCATTTCAACTCAATCAAAAAGCCCAAAGGTCAGCATCTAGATACGGATAATTGAGCTCATTTATTCATAAAAAAATACGAAATAAAATAAAAAGAATATTTAGAAAATTAAGTTTTTGAAATATGTATCAAAGTTACAAAATATTGTACAAAATTGCATAAAATTTACATTATTGCAAATTCTACCTTTAAAAAAGGCAAGATAAACTGAAGACCATCTAGAAAGAATTTATTGATGAAATTTGAATAAGAATAATCAAATGATTTTTCATTTTAATCATTAAATTTTCCTTTCGAAGGAACAATATATTCATTAACATTTCTTAGATCATATTGAGTTTTTTTGGACCGTTTCTTATTATACTTTTTCTTAGACCATTTGGCGAGATTTTAAATTTTAAATTTTATGAGCAAATTGAGCAAGGCAATTGATAATTCTGTGTTGAAAATAGCCAACATTATACTCATTTAATCTGTTATTTAAAATGCTCTCTCGAATATAAAGTAATCTTTGAATACAGTGATAATAGGAATTAGCTAACTTTTGAATTGATCTTTTTGTAAAATAAATTGATAACGATAGACAATAGTCAAAAAAATGGCACTATTAATGATTTGAAAATTGAAGCTTAACTTTATAGGACAAATAGAACAACCTCTTTATTGCTTAAAGGCGTTTATTTGTAGAGGTTCTTAGACTTGTGACGTTAGGGATTTAACAATGGTAAATGGTTCTGAGACCATCTGGTTAGGAGAAACTTTCTCCTAATTAACAATGCTAATTAAAAAATTTAATAAATTTTAGATAAATCCTAGGCTCATATTTTAACCTAATTAAAAAATATTTACTGTAGACGTTTAAATAGATAATCCAGATTATTAATTCTTTGTAAAATATAAGTTATTATTAAAGTTAAACCAAATGATAAAAAAAATAAAAAGTAATAAAGCCTAACCGGGAGACCTATTTTATTTAAATTCTAAATTTAAGCAAATTATGAAGATTCGAAATTAGATCACCCAATTTTATCACTCCAGTATTTTAGCTTACCCATAAAGACAGAACGTTGGACGGGCTGAGGGGCAATCCGATTAATAGGGTTAACCCAATTGCCCGTTTTTTATTAGGATCAATTTCACCATTTTGCTTCAAAAAAAATCTTATTACTCCGTTTATTTTTTTCAAATTTGATTTTTTTTAAACATTGATAAAAATAAAGTTTTATCAAAAAATTTATTAAAGTAATTATGTTTGTAACTTTAAATTAAAATATTTTCACAAAGTTTTCAAATAAAAAAGAAGCTAAATTAGCAAAAAAGGAAATAGAATTATCAAAAATTAAAAAACAAAAACTATTAACGATTTAAAATTTTAATTTAGAGTTATTTAGTAAAAAAACATTATTTACAAGTTTATTTTTTAGTTAAATTATTTTTTAAGTTTTTAGGTAAGCAATCATAACATGCCCAATTTTCACAGTTTCCTACTTCAAAATCTACATCACACGTGAAACAGAAACTGACCCCTTTTCAGTTCTTTTTTTTGATCATCGTTTGAATAGGTTTTAACTATTGATATATAAGTTCTAATTATCTCGATTTTTCAAAAAAATTATTGATTCAGGCTTTTTATAGATTCATTAAAAAGCTAGCTTAAAATTCACCGCAAAGCTGATTTATTTATTTGTTTATCTGTACCGAGCTAATGCTCCTTCAGAATAAAAATATATAAAAAATAAATAAATTAAAATAAAGTTAAATAAGATAAAAAAAAAATTTGAATATTAAAAAAAAGGATAAATAAATCCAAGTAATAAAAAGAAACTTAAAAACGATATGTTGAAATAGCTAGAGGTTAGACATGATTAAATATTTGATAGTTCAGGAAAAAGAAGAAATTTTTATTACTCAATGGAGTTGGATATTCGATATATCTTGATTCAAAACCTTCTCTTTATTCTTTCACCAGTCTGACGACCAATGGAACAGAATGACTCAATCCTGCCCTGACATCTCTCTCACTAAACCCAAAGAGTCAATTTGAAACTGTTAGGAGTTTAAGTTTATTGAAGGCTTCTTAGTGCATAATATTGGAGGGGGTATCATATTTTAGATTCAAAATAGATCGGACTGCTGAATTTTAAATTACTTGTACTTTTTAAATGTTGGTTTCTGAAACGAAGTGAACTAATTACTGATCCTTGTGGAACTCCTGCTTTAATAGAGTATCGATCACTTAGATGACTCTATAAGATCTAAAATGCAGAAACGATCTTATCCAATAAATAAGATAAGGGGGTAGATTAATTCTAATTAGCTTGTATATTAGTCCATCGTGCCAAACTTTATCAAAAGATTTAGAAATGTCAAAATATAGACAACAGACTGTTTTTCTTTCTATTAAAAGACTCTGCAACTTTTTGAATAAGAAAATAAAGATTATTTGCAATGCGTCTATGTTTTCTAAATCCTGATTGCTCATGTATAAGAAATTTATAGTTCTCAAGAAAACTATATATTCTGGTGTAAATAATACGTTCAAGACAACTTGTCATGCTAATATGACGTTAGTTATTAGGGTCTTGAGTATGAGAAGATTTATTAGAAATCATGGTTATACTAGCTATTTTCTAGGATTTTGAGACTTAGCCTAGTTCCAAACCCATGTTAAAGAGTTTACTTATTTCAAATAAAGTCTCTATAGGTAAATTTTTTAGCATTAGGTTGTGGATCCGATCTAGACCAGACCCCGCTAGTTCTTTGAGTTTTTTTAAGGCTTTTGTAATTTCTAAGAGAGTGATATGCTCGTTTAAATTATTTTGTACCTTATTTAAGAAATCTCTTATTTCTTGTGATACTTCACACTTATCCTCCGATTCTACAAAATCGAGACGAGGACTAAAAGTAGTGGCTAATAGATCGCCAAAGATTTTTCCTTTATCTATTTTCGTATTAAATTCTTCACCATCTTAAAAATGTTATGAACTCGAGCCAGTTTTTGTTCTAAAATTCTTTTAGACTAAGACGTAGCTCAGATGTAAGCTTATTAAAAGCTACCTTAAGAGAAGGACATCTAGATTTTTGGAAAGATCTTCTTACTTTTCTTCGTTCCTTAATTAATGACAAAACACCAACATATGATAAATTTATGACAGAATATTATGAAGTCCTAGATATTTTTAATACCATCTTCACTCTCAGATAGAGTTGTTGATTTTAAAGTTCTAATAGATGATGATATGTTGAGTGATCATTATCCTATTCAAGCATATATTTCAGTTGAGCATGCTATTACAGTTAATTGTTCAAATTTTAATTTTAATTTTAATGCAAAATCAAAAAATTTATTTAGATTAAATACCTAAAAAACGGTATTTTTACCTAGGTTGACAAGCAACCAATTATTTTGACTTGAAAAATAGGGTTTTTTTTTAAATTGTAAACTACGACTGTTATTCAACTCTAATTATTTTTTTTAAGGTCATATGATTACCTTAAATATACAAATTATTGTTCGCATTCATTTTATTTTTGGTTTAATAGCTTTTCAAAAAGTTTTAATATTTGTTAAAATATGATCTTTTATTGTTTTAAATAGGGAAAGTTTCTGATTCATGAAATATTTTCCTATATAGTTATCAAAGTTGCTTACAAGTTTTATTTAAAAGACAAATAAACTTTCATTTTTTAGATTTCAATTTTTTTATTTTAATATTTTTAATAAAAAACTTTAAAAAATTAATATTAACTTAATTTGACTAAACAATTTCTGATAAACATTTAAAAAATAATTATTTATTTACACATATATACAAAGCCAAATAGTCTTTACTAATACTGCCAATTTAATAGCCACATTTAAAATTTAACGCTAAAGGTTTCTCTCAAATTGACCAAATTCCGCTTCAAAAAATACACTTGCATTTTATTGTACCATTCCGACGAAAAACCCCTTTGATGAAAAAAAAAAATTAAAAATTTTTTACTTGACATAATTGTTATTTTTAGCTTACATTAAATCTCCGCGGTACAACTGATGAACTTTGCACTTTTGATCACTAATTTTTTCGATCAGGTAAAAATTCCTCAAAGTAACAGATCTAAGATCCCCCAATAAACTTGCTTTTTCATGATCGACAGAATAAGTCAAAATAAGATAAGAGTATTTTGGATTTAAACTTGAAGCTTTAGTCCAATGCCTTAATTCACAAAAATCTCTACTGGGTTGTGGTGCCATAAAGTGCATGACATACTGATAAATGTCAGTTTGTTCATTAATTTGCTCAATAATTCTTGATTCAATTAAATCCTCGTCCCATAGACCCCTTGCTCCCAGAATTTTATTCCTAATATTGGCAGCGCATGACTCGATCTCAATGGTCAACTTCCACAATCTGAGCAATGGGTGCTGGTCATCGACTTGTTTGTAATAAATTTCGCACACAGAATCGTTTCTAAACTTTTTCCAACGGGATTTATCCTTAAATTCTTTGTACATTTCGTTTATTTTTGAATTAAGATCTTCGTTTAAATTTGACATTTGACTGCACGGAGTTATTTTGTAGCCATAAATGTCCGTATTTTTTAAATAGGGACATTCTTCGTACAGCTTAGTGGGAATTTGGAAGATTTTTTTCGAGTTGTCTATCATGAACGCGAGGCATTCTAGAGATGAATTGCATTGACGAGACATTAACTGAGTGGTGTCTTTGGAAAAAAAGTTGGTAATGGAATGCGGACTTGTCGGCGTTGGCGAATGACCACTTGAATTAACATCTTTTAGATTCAAATTGAACAAGGTTGGTGCCAAACATATGGCTAGGTTGCGCGCGTCCATCTAAATGAAAAATAAGAAAACAAGTCCAGTGAGCTTTTTTAGGCATTGTCAAATTTCATACAAAACTTCCAATACAAAAAGAAAAAGATTTGTATAACTTTTAATGTTCTAATAGTCAAAAACTTGTTCTGCAGATGAAACAAAGTGAAACAACTTTTATTTCACCTGCTGAACAAGTTTTTAAAATTAGATCTAGAGGAAGTCTGCAAAATCTATGTAAATTAATTAGGTTTTATTTTTAATAATTTTAAATAGGGTGAAATTTTGCAGAATTCGCACTAGATGAAATAAAAGTTGTTTCACTTTGTTTCATCTGCAGAACAAGTCTTTGACCATTAGAACATTAAAAGTTATAAAATCTTTTTCTTTTTGTATTGGAAGTTTTGTATGAAATTTCGCAATGCCTTTTATTAATACCTTATGGGTTTTAGAATTTTCCGATATGTCGTGTAGAAAATAAATCAAACACTGGATAGAGTCCCGGTACTCGTCATCCAGAGTAATCATACAAAATTGAATCGCTTCAAGCCTTTCATTTTCTGGTAAATCTTTTTAAAAAAAATCGATAAGAAATAACTAAAATTAAATTAAAAAATGCTTTTTTATTTATAATTTTTAATATTTAATAATAATTAGAATATGTAACATTAGTTTAATTATTTAACGAGTACTTGCTTTAGTATCTGTCTTTATCAAATACTTTAAAAATTGATCTTTGGATTTTGCTTAGAAGTGTAAGGTTTTTTGACTAATTGACCAGTTTCAGAAATTTCTCTCATGAAAAATATATTTAAAAAAAAAAAATTTTAAATTAATCTTTAGCTGTTTTAATTAAAATCCTGCACTAAAAACTAATAGATTAAATTCAATGAATCCCTATTCTATAAATTGAATCCATAAGCAAAAAAAGTTTTAAAGTAACTTTTTTCTTATCTGGTTTTCATTCAAAAGACCCAGACTTTAAAATTCTAAAAAATAAAATCTCAATATTTTTTTAATAAAAAAAACTAAAAAAAATACAAAGATCTTAGGTTTTGGCTTAATTCGATACGAAATGCTCATTTTCCTCTACAAAGGACAAAATATTACTCAGAAAAGTAAAAAAATCATTCAGATATTTTGGTCACAAGACACTTTAACCTCTTTATACAGCACGATATATTGAGGCCAGATTTGGAAACTGACAAAAGTAAAATTATTTTAAGTCCATTTAAAAGGACCAATTTACAAAAACAATAGAAATGGAAAATGAACGACCAAATAATTAATCAAATCTATCAAGACGAAACTTTATGAATTCCATTATGGTCAGCCTAATATAAATAACTTTGAAAATGACCAAAAAATACTCTGACAATAGTAAAAAATAGTTAATAAGCATAAAAAATATTGTCTCAGCGATTTTTAAAGGTATTTTTAAGAAAACCTTTATTATTAGAAAGTGTTTTAAATGTCATGAAGCAAGTTTTTTCCGGAGCCAAAAAAATAAAAATGTTTTTTTTTTTTTTCAATCTGGTAAGTTACAGTTAGTTTGAATCCGATTTAATCTTAGGATTAACAAAGTTTTTTTTGTTGTTTTTTCGTATTTATCTGTAAATTTCTATTGAAATAGATCTTTTAAAATAAATTATTATAAATTGTGTCTTACAAATTTAATTGACCTTAAACGAACCAAAGTTAAAAAGCCGTCAAAGGAAAGGATAAAAGGCCAAAATGGGTAATAAATAAGTCCTCTAGAAAGTACCAAGAAAGGAAAAATGAAATCGCTGAGCTTTTGGGCGCATAATCCAGAAAAGTATCTCTAAAAAAAATAAAGTGAAAAGAAAAAATTTTATAATGCTTTTCAAAAATTGTATCAATCTTTACTTCAATCTTCTCTTTAGTACTAAATTTTAAAATTAACATTTTTATTTTTTAATTTTTTTAAATTTAAAATCATATCTCTGTTTTTTCATGTATGAAAATTTTTGTTTAAATTTTTGATTATTAGAATATCAAAATTATTTTATTTTTTTTAAGAATAAGCTTGTGATAAAATACAAAAAAATCTTACATGTAAAAATATCAATCAAATTTTGTGATTGTTTATTTGTGAGCAAACACTCAGGAAGATCACGGAAATACTGCTTTAAAATATCGGCTAAATCGATTCCCATAGTTTCGTGATGATTAAAGTCCTCGCCAGTCAAGTCTGACTTAGACGTACTGTGCGAGCTCAATCCACTTCCAATGCTTCCAATGCTGTTCAAATCAGTACAATTAGTTAAATTGAGATAGGCAAGCTTTTTTTCTATTTCCTCAGCACTGAACTGACTAGTTCTCTCGACCAACTCTCGGATCACATTCATGCGAGCTTTGGAACCACTTCGGCGAAACAGACCGATGGTATTTACACAATTTTTGCGGATATACTTCATAATTTGTATTATGGCCTGAGGTAGCGGCTGACCATAGCGTTGATAGTTGACCTTCAATGGAACACCGAATATATTTTTATTCTTATAAACAGATTGATCTATTGACTTTTGATGTCTTTTCATAAACTTAGGCATTGTTCTTAAAAATTAAAAAAAATTTTATTTTAAAAATTTTTATTAAAAAGAAAAAAAAATACTTTAGACGATTCCAGGCATTTTTTGTCGGATTTTGATAATATTTTTCAATTTTAGCCTCAATTTTGATGAAACACCGACTCTTAAGCTCGGCTATTTGTTTCACATTTAAATTGGTCAAAAGCATTTTGGATGTTTTCAAGCTTGGTCGATGTGATTTGACAAAACTTGACCACTTTTCGCGCCTTTTGCCAATGTCTCTTGTCAACGAGCCGCCAACGCCAGAGTCGCGGCGCTCACGCTTGGCCTCACTGTTTTTTCCGGGCACTATTGTTTCATTCTTGAGCTCGAGCTGAGGTAAATTGTCCTCGATTTTTTTTTCCTCTCGTTTGGTCTTGGAGACTATGTAGACCGTCATTGATGGCTGTTTTGGATCTTTGGGGGAGGCTGGTGCCGAGCTCGCATTAGAATCAAAAAGCTCATGACGCGACTCTAGAATGCTCGGGTTGGTCAAGTCCAAAAAAGATTTTGACAAAGTGGAATTATCGGCAAGGTTTGGTGAGAAAAATGTTCTTGTTTTGTGTTTTGTGTCATCTAGGCGGAACGAATGGTGCCGAGAAATGTTCGATGGTTGTCTGATTTTCTGGCTAAGGTTAAGACTGGTGCGCTGATCGCACTGATCCTGCAATGACGGATCAGTCTTTGGCATTGTTTCTTCTCGTGGATCAGTTTCTAAACATCCCAAGTACTCTTCCTCAGTACTGTAGTCGTCTTCGTCGTCTTCGAAAATTTTCTTGAAAAAGAATTATTAAATTTAATTAATTATCTGAATTTATAGCAGAATAGAAAGTGCTGTGATGGGGTAGAATTTTCTAGCTGACGCGTTACTCAATTTAAATGAGATAAATTTTGTTCCGGCATAAAAATTATCTTTGATCACGAGAGTGTAACTTGAAGTAAAAGTTAAGATTTTTGTCGAATATTACTTTAAATGGTAGTGGCTATGGCTAAAAAATGTTGCTTATATAACATTAAGTGTACTTCTAAAAGTAATAATATTCATCTTATTGAATTTTTTTTAATAATCAATTGTCAGTTTAATAAAAGTCAAAACTTTATTAAAATTTCTATGATACTTCAAAAAGTGAATAAGTTAGCTTTATAGCCTTAAGTGCTGAAAAAATATAAATTAATCAATGGGCTAAAAATGAGAATTTTTTCCAAGAATCAAATATATCTAAAAAATTTTTTTTCATTTTTTTTATAATTCGCTCAACTATAAACTAAATTTTCATTCTAGCAAATTACTTAATTTTTTCAATTTTTCTGATAAAATTTTTAAAACTTGTCCCTGCTATTTTTGGAAAAATTTTCCGCGTGCAAGTCTAATTATTACCAAAAAACAATTTTTAAATGCACATATTTAAAACGTCTTTTAAATATTAAAAATTGGTGATGTTACTTAAAATTTTGGTAAACGCCTAATTGACAAAGCGAAAAATTTACACAAAGGAGAAGTTTTTGGAACAAATAAACAAAAAGGTAAAGACGCGAAATAAGAGAAAAAAATTCAAGTGCGAAATATTTTAATATGTTTGAACAAAATTTTTAAAAAAAATTAAATTTTAGGTGACCTTTTAAATTTTGTCCAGATTAAGAGTTCACTATTTCCCATTCAAAAATGTAAACTTTTATTCTAAATACTATTTTCTCAAGTCATATGTTTAAACTTAAAAAAAACCGTATTTAACAATCACGTACAAAAATTGTTCTTATTGTTTTTAACAATAAAACGAATTCCAATTTTTTATCATACTTAAATTCCATTCTCTTAGCTTTTTACAATTCGCGAATGCAATAAAAATTTTACAAAAAGTGACTATTAAACTTCACTTAAGCGTAAAATCACAAAATAATTACTAATTTTACTATTTTATTTTTGACAAGAACCAAAACCTCTAAAAAATTTTTTTGAATATTTTCGTTCAAATTTTAAAATAAAAATTTTACAACTTTTAGAAATTTTTATTTAAAAAAAACACTAATTTAAAAAAATTTAAAATCCAAATAAATTAAGGGTTAAGATTTTCAATTTTAATAACATACCAGCAATATACGTGCTTGTTAAAAAAAAATTGTTTTGATATTTTCTCAACTCACTTTGTTTAAACAAATTTTTGATATGAATTTTTAATATTCAGAAGAATGGAACTACAAGATATGATATAAAATGATTGAGCAATTTTTTGAACTTTTTTAGGTAATTTATTCTGGATTAAAATCTTAAATTTATTCTCAGTAAATAAAATTTTAAATCCTTTAAGATCTAATTTTGAATTTTTAAAAACATAGCCTAATTTTAATTCATTTGCTTTTAAAAATGAGCCATAAATTAGGGTATTTAGAACACATAAAGTAAAATATTTTAATAAAGTGGCGCAAGTCTAAGAAAAACATTTATAAATTTACAACAATTTCATTAATACAAGCAAGTTAATTTGGTTTTTCTAAAAACCTAAATCTAATCAAATTGCTCATTGATTGATTTTTGTCCAAAAGTTTTCGCAGACTTAATCTTGCTAGGATATCTATTTAATGACTCGCGAACAAAATTTAAATCGTAAAAGCATAAATTTGCCTCTTCAAACAAAAAAAAGACAAACACAAACTCATGAAATTGGAATAAAAAAAAAAATTGAAATTTTTCGTGTTTCTTTAATTTAAAATAAAAATATCTTTATTTAAATTATCTTAAAATTCATCTAAAAATTTAGCCAAAATTCAGAATTGAACCTTAAATAAATTTTTTTTATAGAACGCATTACTTAACTTTAATTAACTTTTTTAGTCGGAAAAAAAAACTCTTTGATATTTTAAAATCATTAAAGCATGCAAGATTGGATGACTAAAAGGTTGAACTTTTTTTTCAAAAAGCTATCTCGGTCAATTTAGATTAATTAAAATTTTAATAACGCTTGAGCGGATTAAAAGCTTGATAACTGTGACAAATTGACAAAATTACGATGAGCTAAATAGCTTGGCAATGCGTGCTTTTTAAATTAGTAACTATGGACTAGAGTCTGAGAAAAGTCTAGCATAAGAACCACTTGATCTCAAATATTGATTTGAAAGCAGACTTGAACGGAAAATGCAAATCAAATTCAACCAAAGCATATTTTAGATAAAACGAGTGAGAAATTGGCTCTTTTCAATTAAAATCTAGCTGATTTGAACACATTTTTTGAAGCAAGCTTATCTATTAAATTCTTATTAAATAGTCTGGGCTACTATTAATTCAATAAAGCTCTCTAATTTCATTTTTTTTGCAATTTCTATGAGAATTAGGCCATTTGGGCTATTGCAACGAAATGAGAATCTTGAAACAAATACAAAATAGATGATGCAATGATTAGTTATCCAAGAATGCGCTATAAACAATTTTATTTTTAGAAAAGGCTTCTCCGAAAGAAAAATAGTATTACTAAAGGTTAACTTTGGCTACCAGTGCGAGGCCCGATTTCAACACTACATAGCCAATTTATTGAATAACAAATCAATCAAAAATATATTTATTAATTTTAAACATTTACTTAAATGATTAACCTTTAGATTAGCTAGTTAATCCTTTGCTGCGCACCAGGCTTAGTCAAATGTCGTGGACTAATCTTAAATTTTATAAAAAATAAAAAAGCTCAAAAAATTTTTCTTAATTCAAAATGTTTCTCTGTATTCTAATTCTAATTTGCGCAGCTTAATTAATTAAATTGAGAATAAAAAAAATTAAAATTTAAAAAAAAAAATGTTTTTAATTTTATTGAAAAAAAAATGACCAAAAAAAATTACATTTTTGTCGCTAATTAATAAAAAATTATGGTTAATGACTTTTATGAGCCCCTTGTTCAAATTTATACACCAAGATTAATGAAGAATTTATCTTAAGAAGTTTGTGTACGAATGTACGTGACCAGAGCTTGCCAAATTAGTAATAGAATGTAAATATTAGATTTTTTTAAGAGTCCGAATGTTTGTCGACAAAAAGCCACGACTCTAAAACAAAAAAAAATTTTGACTTACTTGAATCAAATATTTGCGGTCGAGATTTTGGTCTATTGACGAGTATAAGATTTCGAGTCGTCTGTTTTATAAAATAGAAAATTAATTAAAATTTTTTAAAATATACGAGAAAATAAAACAGGTGTTGATAAATCAAATTTGAGTTTAATTAAAAACAGACAAATAGCTTCGGTGCTTACTTTTTGATCGCTAAATGATCGCATTCGTGCAAGTCTTTGCTATCGATTCCACCCAGCACTTTCTCCATGCTGCTCGATGCATTTTCTAATTGAAAAAATTCAGCAAAAATTCCAAAAATACTTGTCCTTCAATTACCTAGAACAGAATAAACTATGCCTGAGAATCCAGCGTTTATTAGCCATTTGCATGCATCTTGTAAATCCATTAGTTCTTGGGACAGAAAAGAAATAAGTGGAAGAATTGGTCTAGTGGAGCTTACTTTGATTGCCTGTAATATTCTCCTCACTGAGCACGATGCCCTTTAAGATAAAATTTATAAAAAAATTTTTTGTTATTAAATACTTCTAAGATTTTAAATGCTTTAATATTGATCTTGACTTTGTAGATATACACTTTATCGCTTCGGTAAACATTTAGATTAGATTAGTTAAATTTTTGTAATAGTATTTCTAATCGAAGTCTAATTTTAGACTAAGTGGACAATTTATTGAATACTTCAATGCATTCTTTATCTCAACTAGTCAGCAATTTTTAATCTATTTATCTTATTATAAAAGCGGTTTAAAAAATATTTTAAAAAATATACAAATCAAAGTATTTGTATTATGAAAATAATTTTTAATTAAAAAAAAAACACTTAGTATTTAAATAAAAGCTTGAGGCCAATGTAATAGTTGTAATATTTTTAAAAACTAGGTAACATTTCTGCTCTAGATTGAACAGTTGAGGTTGTATTCAAATTATCTAAAGTTTCAAATGCATTTTTATAATAAATAATTTTTTTAGTTTTTTAGTAAAACTTTTAATAAAAAAATCGAATTTAGAATACCCGAAGCTAAATTTTATTTAATTTTTAAATAAATTTTAAAAGAATATGCAATTGATTATTTTGTTCAGATAAAGTTCAATTTCAAATATTAAATTAACAAAATAGATGAAAAAAATCCGAAATATTAAACAATCATATCATTATTTATCAAATCGATTTTGATTCTTTTTTAGTATTTTGGCGGACTTACAGGTGTCCAATTTACCATCATGGCAATAGTAGAATTTCTAAAAATTCATTACTTAATTTGTTAATTATGAATTTTTTTAATACATAATCAAATAGAAGACAGACCTTTGAATCATAATTTTTCTTAAATGAGAAAATTTAAATGAAGAAAATTTAAGGCAAAAATTATGGTTCAAAATTACAAAATATTTAAAAAAAACATAAAAAGTTTATAAATTTGAGACACCCGATTTTAAAGAAAATTTGTTTTAGAAAAATAACTTACATTTTTATTCCTTTTTTTCTTCTTAATTGCATCCCGAAAGGGTCCATCTTTGACTAAAGCTCTCAGCGTTTTAGATTTTGTTAATTCGATGTTTTCTGGAATTAATTTTATTTTAAATGTCACTAAATTTTGAATCATAGAAAATTTTTTGATCCTAATTCGTGTTTTTTTCAATTTTCTTTTTAGTCTGGGTCTAAATACGTCAAATTTAACTTGATTCTTTATTTTCCGAGTGGATTTTCTAACTGGTTGCTGTCTATTTTTAAATGAATAGTTCCAATTTATTGATTCCAGAATTTTGTTTGATTGCAGGGCATTTTTTTGTCGTGCTTTCTCTGACTCATCAAGTTTTTTTAGTTTTTCGTCGACAGAAATATCAAAATCAGACAGTAATTTGTCCAAATCGACCAATTTATTTTCGTTTTCGACATTTACTGTAGGCTTTTTTTCTGCTTCTTTGCCTACTAGAGACTTATCACTTAATATATTCGATAAAGAAACATATTTTTTTTCCGTTTTCAGGTTGGATTGTTTGGTCTCAGACATTGTGTTTACTTTATCAAATTTTATCAACTCATCTCTATCAGCTCTATGAAAAAAATCAATTAAAATATTTTAAATTATTTATTTGAATATTGGATCAAAATCATTTAATGTGAAAAGGTTTGAAACCAGCCATATTATATTAATGAATTTTTCGAAAAATTTCACAAAATGAAATTTTTAAAAGTTCATATCAAAGATTAAGTCATAAAACGACTTTTTTATAATTTTAAGATTAACTTTAATATTGCGAACATTATTAATTTTTTTTTATATGAGAAATTTCGAAATCTTTTTTTCAACTTCTACTTATTTTAAGCCCATTCTCGAAACTGATGCTTTTGGAAAAAATCAGTTTTAAACATATTTATTTCAATTCTCAGAAAAGTGTTTCCATCGGTTTTTTACAAACAAATTAGAAAAATTTTAACCATGATTTATCCTTTTTTGCCTTTTTAAGAATAATAAAAAAACTGAAGATTAAATTTTCTTAATATGGCACTTAAAAAAAATTAAGAAAGATGTTACATCCTTATTGTTTTAAAATATAAATTTTAAATTCCTTAATAAATTAAATTTACATAATAAAGAAAAAAGTGCAAACAATTTTTAATAACAATTTAAAAAATTTGGCTGTAAGTTTAACCACTAACAATGATTTTTCGTATTAAATCACCACTTTTGATTAAAATGCGAAAAGGTATATAAATTTTACTTTTGAATTTTTTCATTTTCCAAATTAAAAATCAAAGAGTTTATTTTATTTTGAGAATTTAATTATATAATTATAACCATGTAGCGTCAAAAAAGAATTATATATAAAAAACCCGATGGGCTATTTAGACTTTTTTGATGCCGAAAAGCAAATATGAGAAAAGATGCAATTTTTTAAACTCGGAATTGGAATCAGAGAGTGGAATAGACCGTTTTTTTTTAAATTTGAGTCCTTTCCTATTACGGAATACGTTTTAATTTAGAATTTATTGTGAAGGAAAAAATTGTTAGCTTTGAAACAATTATAATTTTATGTTTCATTCAAAAATTAATAATGATCAGATTTTCGTTTTATTGATCCATATTTCATCTTTAAAAATTTCAAAACTTTAGATGCCTTTTTGTTACAGATTAGATTTTTTTGAATCAATCATTGAAAATTTAAAAGTCTAAACTTAATTTTTTTCTAAATTACATTTAAAAAAATTAATTTTGTTTTTTTATTGTTGACAAAAATATTTTCGAAATAATAATAAAAATTTTTTGTGAATTTTCGTTATATTATTTTATATTTTTCCTAAAATTTGTAAAGTTTCAAAAAAATGAATTTTCTAGTTTTTAGATAATTTGATATTGTGACTGTAGAATTTTCCTGATGACCAAAATTCTATGGTAAAATTGAAATTATAATGTTCATTTACTATAGTCTTTTAAATAATAAAAGATAAAAAATTTTAAACTTAATAAAAAAATTTTTTACTGTATTTTTTCAGAGTCAATTCCTAAATTTTCTTAACTTTTTGATTTTTGAGTACATTTTTTTATCTGTTTTAAAGAGAATCTCAAGTTTTTAAAGAAAATTTAATCAGATAGTTCTCTTTTAACTTTTATTTCTGACAAGAAAATTAAATTTTTTCAAATATGTTTTTTTGTTTTTATTTTATGTTTAAAAATATTAGTGAATAATTTTATGATCGATTATTGTTTTCCATGTTTTTTTGATAGCTAAATTTAATTAAAGAAATTTTTACGATTCTTTTTTAGTTAACTCATAAAAAAATAATACTATTAATTAAATAAAATAAATTTTAAGAATTGGATAGCAAAATAAAGAAACTGGAAAGTATTTTTCAAAAATTTTAAAAAAAAATTTTATTCTAAATAATATGATTAATTTTATTTTTTGCCGATTAATGATGAAAATTGCTAAAATTTTAAATATTAATAGATTGCAATTTTTTAATCTGGCAAAAGTCTTTTATTAAAAAAAATCAAAAAGCAAATTAATTTTCAATTTATTTTATATTCTTTTAATATTTTTCTGTACTGCAAACAAAATAATCATTAGAATTCTATTAATAAACCAAAGTTTTATTCGAATTTTTCCTGATTAGCTTAAAAAATTCGATCCACATCTTGAAAATTATCAGCAATATTTTTTTTAAGCTTCCAAAAAATTAAAATAAAAAGTTATTTTCGTTGCCGTTTCTTCAGTTCTATAATTCGAAGAAAAAAATTACATTTAAATAATAGATTTTTATTTTCGATAAAAAAAATTTCTGAAATAATCAAGAATCTAATTAAAAAAATATATGAAAGATATGAAATGAGTTGTTTAATTAAAAACTATTATGTATAAGATTTTGAAATATTTCTATTATTAATTTTTTAACATGTTGCAAACGTCAAATAATTTTTCCACTGTCAAAGCTTGCTAATGATAAAATATGAGAATAAAATCCAGCTGAAAGTTGAGCTGAACTATTTACGATGAATAAACAAAAGGTTCGATTAAAGCTTAAATCAAAGCTCTAGAGAATTTTTTTATTACATCGTAATTATCGATTTCACGCTCAGGTATAATAGATGCTGTTTTTTACCCAAATAGCCCCTTTCTTAAATCTACCCAAGTGCTTTGAGTTATTTGTTTAATAATTGGATCAGAATTAATTATTTTAAAAGGAAGTTTATTTGCTTACATGAACAATATTTGCTTAATGCTAATAAAATTAATTCAAAACTGCGTACAAATGTGCTTCAGGGATCAATATTTGTTTAATCCAACAATCCTATTAGACTATCTTATACAATTCACTTACTTGTACAAAATTGGTTGTGTGGATCGTCGTGGATTTTTGTGGCCAATTGCTCGCTTAAACTTTCGTTCCAAGACACTGTCCAAGTCTTCCAGTGATTCGAGTATTTTGTCCAAGCAGTAGTTTTGGTCCACGCTAGTGGTTAAATTTCTTCTTCTCTTTTGACTTAAATCTTTTTTTGCACTGGTATTTTGTACCTTTTTTTATTAAAAAAAAAAATATCAACTCTATTTAGATAAAGAAAAAATTATGATAGCAAAAATTTTATGCTAAACATTAAATTATCTAAACGATTTCGTGTAGCTAATGAGATAATTTCGGCTGCAAGTCAATAGGAAAAAATTAATCGGCATGCAATATGCCGCTGATTGAAAAAGTCTACTTGAATTTTTTGTGTAATTTTTCGCTAATTAAACAAAAGGTAAAATATTTTGTCTAGGGATTTTAATTAGCAAATATCAGTGATGGTTAACAAGCATTCTAGAGCCAAATTTTTTATTTTCATTCTAATTATTTGACAAACTATTTTAATTATTAGAAATAATTGTCAATTGTTATAAAAGTATTAAAGACGAAATAGCTCAAATAATTAGATAAAATATAAGATTTGTGCTATAATAATAAAAAATTTTCTATTACAATTAAAAAATGGGGGGGAATAAGAAAAGGAGATTTATTTCAAGCATTAAAAATTTTCAGCTGACAGTAGACTTACTTTTTCGGAATCCTCAATTATGCACAGCTCATTTTGTGTAGTCTTGAAGTGTCGGCTTTTGGGTGAGGGCAGCAATGCCAAATTTGGTTGATCTCTTTTAAATTAATTATTTTAGATAAGTCATTTAAGAAAAGCAGTGACTGCTTGTTGGCACTTAAATCGATTTTTAATACATTATGTATTCATTCAAGTGCACCAAATAGCTGTCATCAAGAAAATTATTTTTTTATTTTAGAATCAAGATGCCAATGACATAAGCAAATATATTTTTTTAAATTAAAAAAATATATTTCAATGCTCTAAATCAGTTTTTTGGTTGTGGAAAATTAAAGCGTAATGATTGAGGCTTTGTAACAAGAGAAAAAAAGAAAGTGTAGCGGGCCAAGAGCAAAGAGAAGCCTTTTATTTATATTTTAATATTAAAAAACTTTTATCTTGTTAAAATGGCGATTATTTGTTTGAGCACTCAAAAGGCCTCTTGTAAATCTCGTAAATTAAAATTTTTGTTTTATTACATAAGATAAAATTCTCCAACTACAACAACAACAACAACAACAATAATAACAAAACTAAATAATTTGATTAACTAACATTTTTTATTTGATTAACGAGTCTAATCTATTTTAATTTATTTTATTTTTTATAAAATTTGGCCTCGAGAACAGTTGGAAAATCAATAATTCCAGGCTCTTTATCACTCAAACTTATTTGCCTAGATTTTGCTTCAAAAATAGCCTCGAAAATGATTGAAACGCTTTAAAATTTAATCAAACTTTAAAGTTTCTTCCTGCTAAAGAAATTTAAAATAAAAAATGCTCTTGAGCCTTCTTTGTTGACTTTTAGAACACTTTTAGATTATTTTTTAAATTTAATTGTTTAGTTTTTGCCCACTTAAAATAGTAAACTTTAATTAAGCCGAATATTTTTAACGTTATAGCCTAATAGAGAAATCATAAAAATGTCATATCCCAAAAAAACTATTTACTTCATTTGGCGATTTGGGATCAAAATCATCCCAACAATTCAAGTACTGATAAAAAATTCAAATTGTATTACCTTTATAAAATTTAAGAGTTGAAAATGTATAATATGCTAATGTGATAAAAGGAAGAGTACTGTGAAATTTTGGCAAATAATAAATCTTGAGTTAAACTTGTTGACTTCTGAGCTTCTCAAAAAGATTAGATTAGTTGAAAAACCGAATCAAATTCAAACATAATAAATCTTAATTCTTCTTATTTAAAAACTTAAGATTAAGATCGTAAAAACTTATTTTGGTCAATTTTGTGAGAACTTTAACTCTAATTTTCAAATTATATACGAAGTAAAAATTTAACTCAAAATGTTGTGTTTTTTTTATTGATTACTCAAGGCATTGTGAAATTTCTTACAAAACTTCCAATACAAAAATAAAAAAAGTTATAACTTTTGTTCTAAATGTTAAAAACTTGTTCTGTAAATGAAACAAAGTGAAACAACTGTTGTTTCACCTTCCGCGGAAGTCTGCAAAATCTGTGCAAATTAATTGCGTTTTATTTTTAATAATTTTAAATAGGGTGCAATTTTGCAGAATTCGCGCAGATTTTGCAGACTTCAATCTGATTAATAAATAAAATAAATGAAAAAAAAATATAAAAATCCTGCTAATATTGCTAATAAGTGATTGAAATGTAAAGTTTCACTTATTTTATTTTTTTCTTTATTTTTAATCTGAAAGAGATATACAGTTACAGATAAATAAATAAATAACAACATTTTTTTTAATAATAAAAAATAATTAAATAATTTTAAATTAATAAATTATTTTAATTAGTCCATTATTTTTTTAATTCAAAATAGAATTAACTATTTTATACTGAATTTATTTTCAAATTTAGAATAATACCCATTAAATAATGAGTTTCAAATTTTTTTTCTTCTTAAATAAGAAACGAATTTTAAAGCCAAAGCATTGGGAAATCTTTGCATATGCTTAATAGTATCAATTTTAGATTATTCTTTTCCTTATTTAAATTCAAAAACTCAGAACGAAAATAAGTAATTCAAGACTCAGCCGTTCGATCTATTCTAAAATGAAAAAATAGTAGATTCTTCAACATTTTACATCACGGGGTTTCGAGTCAAGATTTATTTAAATATATTGAAACTATTCATGGAACTTAATAAATATTAAAATGGAAAAAAAATGGAAAAAAGAAAGAATAAACTTTTTTAAAATTTATTTTATTTAGTGTTGAAAGTTTTACACTAGATTATTAATTAAAAGATCATCCCATTTTAACTTTTTCTATTTTTAAACTAACCTAACTTCTTTTCTTACGTTGACTCGACTATTTGCTATTTGACCGGCATCCTTATAATTTTTCAAATGTTATTTGATATTACCTAAAAGCCAATAACTTAAAACAACAGGATTATCAGTAAAGTCTTATATATTGAATCGATGTACAAATGGTACTTTTATGAGTAAAAGATTTTCGATTCGCACAACTAATTGAATCTCTTTGTTAAATGTTAAATTTAGAGTCTCAAAACAAAGTTGAGGATTCAAAACGACTGTCATTATAAATTCTATTAGAAAAGAAAATCTTCATTATTTTCTAAAATAAAAGTCGGCTGGTACATATAATTTTTCATTAAAAATGAACTTATTAATTTTGAAATTTTGTTTGAAGTCCATACAAAATGAGAAGACTTAAAAAATATAATTAAAAAAATAAGAGCTAAAATAAATTGTTTAAAAAATTTTATAAAAGGATGTTTTTGTCATTTAATTAGCTGTTATATTAAGGATAAGATTGGATGTCGAGTTTTGGCTGGAAAAACAATAGTTATACGAGTATTTTAATAAAAATGAATGCTAGTAGATGATATCAGAGAGATTAATTTTATCAAAAAAAATTTCTCTCAAACTGACCAATGCTATTATCTATGCTTTTTTACAAATTTTTAAAGATTAGACTCATATTTATGTTCTTGTTTTTTTATCCTCTTTTTTAGTAAATGTTTAGCAATTAACCATTTTTTGTGCCAAATACTTCAATATCTTATCAAAAAGAAAACCTAATTTTAATGAGACTTCTGAAATTTTGCAGATGATTAGCAAAGTCTAAAAATAATTCAAAATGTTAATTTCATTTAAAGAATTTATTTTTATTTATTTACTTTTTGAAAAAAAATTATTTGATTTTTTATCATTTTTTGTTGCTTTATAATGAGCAGTGTTGGAAAACGGAATGACGGTGGAATTGGCGGTGTCATTTCTTTAAGCTGCTTAAGTGAAAAAGAATCTGATTTGACCAAATACTTACAAAATTTGTTACAAATAAATAATTATTAGTTAAGTAAACCTTTTTTATTTAGTAAAGTAGAATTAGGCATTTGGAGATGACATCATCAATGCCACCACCGTTCCATTTTCAAAACTAGTAATGAGTTTCACAAACCTTTACAGTCGAATGAAAGACATTACAAAGAACTAAATTTACTACTAAGTTTGGCAGTAGATTAAGGTACAAAAAAAGTATAATAAGAGAAGTTTTTCGAGCTTTTGAGTTAAAGCATTTAAATTTTGTATTTTGTAAGTCATTGGGTGTTATTAATGTCTCTTTAAAATCAAAAAAAAATTTTATTTATTAATATGGATACAAAATTGACATATCATGGTATCTATGGTCCATGTTGCCAGGTAAAAAAGCTGGTGCCTATGCAAAGTTTTGAGGCAATCCATTTATTGTTCAAAAATAAATACATCAAATCGAATTAATTTTTTTATATTAATTTAATTAAATAAGCAATTTTGATAAATATGAAGCCAAAGTTTCTCGAATTGCTTCTCAATCCTAGTCTTCCCTTTTGTACTTATATAAAAGATTTAGAAGGCAAAATATCAAGGGGAATTAATCATCTAAAATCTAATAGAAACCTTAAAAATTGACTTCAAAATTTAACAAGTTTTAAATACTTAATAATTTAATAATTGGCTATTTTTTCCGAATAACTTAACTAAAAGAAGACCATTTAGTATTTTTATGAAAAAAAAGATGATTTAAATTTTTTTTTCGA
This sequence comes from Brachionus paranguensis, assembly GCA_016802215.1. Lineage (NCBI taxonomy): Eukaryota > Metazoa > Rotifera > Eurotatoria > Ploima > Brachionidae > Brachionus > Brachionus paranguensis. Next base: position 1,340,870 of record JAESIX010000004.1, read on the forward strand.
TGAAGAGTTATACTGGAGAATACACAATTGATTAATATCTGAAAAGATTGTTTGATTCTATACAAAAAAACGCTTGTTTAATTTTCAGTAGCAAAAAAATGATAAACACATTTTTAAAATAAGATTAATAAAATTATGCTATTTAAAAAAAATAATAATTTTATTAGTCATTTATAATTATTTTTAAAAATTTATCAAAAAATAAAAAACAGTCATAATTAATTAAAATTTTCAATTTTTTTAATGGAAAAAATAACTTACTTGCTAATGAGCGGATACACTTTGGGCTTTAGGGAATAATTAGAAGTCGACATACTGGCTTGTGAAATAAATTTTGGCGCGATGGTCGAGCTAATATTCGCACAATTTTTCGACCATAAATCTTTTATTAATTTATCATCTTTGGACGTGGTTATTGAAAATGCACTTTTGTACATTATCTAAAAACAAATTGTTTATTTTTAATTATAGATCAACATTCAAAAATAAAAAGTGATCCTTAATGATTTGCAAAATGATTGATAAAAATTTAAATATTGATCTAAATGGGTCATTTAAATTTATCATTTTTCCGAGACTCAAACACTTGAAAAAGTTTAGCATTTATTTAAAATGGCTGAATGTAAGACACCTTTATTAATTAAAATTCCCAACTTTACCTATGAAAATATATGTACATAAATATTTTTTTGAGCACAGGTCCCAGTTTAATGCAATCATTATCTGATCTAGGGAAAACTCTAAAATTCACTTTATCTGATAAACAGACTCGAATGAACAAGGTATGCCGAATTTGAGCGATCTGTCGATTTGATTAGAACAAATGGTTTGATATTTTAACATTAAACAACAAGATAATGAAATAACAATAAAGTTTAGGGCACCCAAGTAGTTACATAAATTTTTAATAATGTTTATTTTAATTGCCAAATCGTTTATGTATACCAAGTTTATTTGAAATTTGATTTGAATTTTTTGTATTTGGTTGTTTTATTCAAGCTCTTAATACTCTAGGACTTGATTAATTACATAAACCAAAATTTACCTTTGCTTAAATCAATTAAAAACCAACTAGAAATTTAGGTGAAGTGGTTGTCTCTTCCTACCTAATAAAACTTTGTGTCAATATTTTATCTATGATTCTTCTCTACTGCTGTTCCGCCAAAAACTCGACCCTTAATTTAGTCATAATAAACTATAATAAAATGTTAAAATATTTATAATCCTATTTAAAAATTTCGAAATGATATGTAAAAAAGTTAAGATAATAAAATTATTTTAAATTTTATGACTTTTAAATTAACACTATTTGACGCCGCAAATTGACCCAAATTAAATAATTTAAATTAAAGATATCTTTTAAGAATTCGATAATTTCAAGTGTCAGATGACTTAGATACTGGAATTGATTATTTTCTAGGGGACGTTTGTGAGAATGATAACTTAGAAAAATAAATCATGATAAAGAGACCTTAGAGTTCGACATGTTTCATAAGTCTCTTGGCAATGATTGATTTTTAAAGTTTTGAAATATTTTGATTTTTTTTTGTTTGGAAAAACAAAAAAATGATGACAATTGAAGTTTTAATTTTCTAATTTAGACTTGATTTAAAAATGAAGTTTTATAATATAAAGCAAATAGTAAAATAGAGAAAAATTTTGTTGTTGTTCAATCAGGTGGTCTGATTTTTATTTGTTTGGAATTTGAACATATTTTTGAATGGACTTGGGTGTTTTTCGACGAAAAGATGATTAAAAGATAGTTCGGCTATTCCGAAATTTGGCTACAAACATAAACATTCCATTCCCACAGCGAATATTTGCTAAGACTTCTGTCTTTAGAACAAATAAACTAAATTTTATCACAAATAAACGCGGAAAATAATAAATGGGTTAAGAGAACACATATATAGTTTATCTTGTATTATTTTAAGATAATAAAAAAACTAAATTTTTGTTTATTCATAATGGAAAAAAAATTTAATCTTTGTCAATAGTTTGATTCGATTCATTGACCGTAATCGAAACATATCGGATTCTTATCAAACATTTAATTGATATTTTATATTTCTTGGATGGATAAACACATGGCTCGATTGAGAACAGCGTGTTTATAAAACATTTTTGTTTGTAAGGCGTCAAATTGAGCCTTAATCGAATGCTTAACTTTTCATCTTATTTACTATTTTTTAATTATTAAAATATACCTACAATTTAATTACAATTTTTAAAAGATAAAAATTTTCTAAACACAAAAATTAATTGTATCAATCGAAATTCCTTTTCTATCGTCTTTACTCATCAAGTATGAACATTTTTTTAAGTGTTAAATTTTTAAAAATATAATAATTTTTTAAATAATTTAATTGAGCGCAAAACTCATTTAGGATACCAACTTTTAAGGCATCCAGAATCACTGAAATTCGATGATTTCTGAAAAAGATTAAATAATTAAAAACTATAGAAAAAATTTTGTCCTTTAAAACATAAATCAAGAGACTCCTACTGACAATATTGTGCTTCTTTTCAATCCTTTTTTGATTTAAAAATAGAATTTAAAAATATCAATTAAATAAATTTATAAATAAAAGAAAGTCAAAAAAATTAAAATCTCAAATTAGTCGATAATATTTTAGACAGGTACCTGTTTAAAAAAAATTAATTCAAAAATAATTTTGAAAAATAAATTTAAAACTTTGTATTACCTGATATTTTTTGTCAATAAAAATTGTTTGTTTTCATTAGTTTTTAATACGTTTTATTATTCGCATTAAAGTAAATCCTAGAAAAAAGGCCAAAAATATTTGGACCTTAGAGTAAAAAAATTAAATAGCGAAAAAATATTTTTGCATTATCTTGAATCATGCTTTTAAAAGCGTAAATCAAGAAAATTAAGAAGAAGCCGAACACAAAAAGATCGTAGAATTTTATAGATAAATTTTAAATTTTTTTAAAATTATGCAACAAAATTAATTTCTTGTTTTATTGCCTATTTTTATGTGTCAAATCACTTGGAAAACTTCTTCTCTCTCAATTGTTTAACAAATATTTTTTTCAATTTTATTGTTTTAAAAATAAAAAGCTAATTGAGTTAATAGCCGATTTAAGAGCAAAGCAAATATCTAATTTTTCGACTTTTAATTTTAATCGCTCTTTAAATCTTTGTTGAGAATGAGTTTGAATTTTTATAAGGTTTCTAAATTAAATCCTATGAATAATTTGACAAAATGAACCGCATTCATGACTAGATTTAGCCTTAAATAAAATTAATGGTCTGATACTCATTGAAAGGTTAGATTTTTATTCAAATGAATTCTATTCAACAAAATATTTAAGTAAAAAATGTTTTCTTTTATAAAATTTACAGAAATTTGCAGACCATCAATTAAACCATTTGTTCGCATGACCTTAAAAGACATATTTAAAAAAAAATACACAACAATTACAAATTTTTATTGAAGCTAATTAAAAGAAAATTTTTATTGAAGCTAATTAAAAGAAAATTTTTATTGATTATCCATCTTAAAATTTTAAATAAAATTTCAATATTCACTTTCTGAAAGATAAAATCGCTTTAAAGATGAAATTGGTTACATTTAAAGATTTTTCTTTGATTCACAATGAACTTTGCAAAATAAAAAATTCAGAAAATTTTCTAATGTTTTTTCAGTCAATTTTTAATTGAAATTCAAATTTAAAAAATATTTATAAACGCATTTTTTTTAATTGCAAAGCCAACTCAGTATCATGCATAATAGATTTTAGAGAAAAGTGACAATCAAATTTTTTTAAATTAGCGTCAATAAAGGATGCACTCATTTTCAAATATAATGACTTTTTTTCATATCTTTTCCTTTACTATTAATTTATTGACTTCAATATGACGATTTTGTAATATAATTTGACTTTAAGCTTAGGTTAATTTTGAAGAAAAATGAATAAATTAACAGCATAAATGCAATTTAAAATTTAATGAATAAAAGCCAGCAAACCATGAAGTTTCTCTATTCATTATCTTTTAATAAAAAACAATTTTGAAATAAAAACTATTTATTTTTCTTATTTTCGTTTGGATTACATAAAAGAGATGCTTGAAAAATACCAAAATCCAAAGGATATTTCTTGGTTATTAAGTTTTTTTCTAAGTTTTTATCATTAGATTAATCAAACTTGATTTTTTTTATAATTTATTAAATTTTTTATTTTGATAATCGAAATTATTTTAATTAAGCAATATTTTACAAAAAAATAATATGTGTTCATAAAAATGCTTTGATATATTTATGTCAATGAATCGAAAACAAATGATTATGAAATAAAATATTTTCCTGTTTATCTAAATGTAAAAATATATTAAATTAATTTTAACTTTTTTTTTTACTTTATCTATTGCATAGCTCAAGCTTCGTAAATCAAAATAAATAATATCAAGAAAATTAATTTATTGGTGTAAATTTAATTGTTATTTCCGCAACAAAAAAAAACGTCCTTATATAAAAGGAAAAATCATAAATATTTATTTGATCTTAGGTTTTTTATTTTTTACATCAATGAGCATCCCTGAACAAAATAAAAATTTTTTTTTCGATGCAAAAAATTGTTTTCATTTCATGTGACAAAAAATCAAAATAGAAAAATTAGTTTCTATGATTATCAAAAATATCAAAATGGCTGTGTCTAAACAATTTAAGACTCAAACATTATAGACAACTTTTGAAGGAGTTATTAAAATATGATTAAAATCCATGTCAAACGTAATAATTTCTCTCCTTATCTTTTTTTTCTGAACTGAAATGAATTTTTTATTATTTTTATCTTTTTTTTATTTTTTTTATGTAACATTTTTTATATTTTTCTAAAAACAAATTTTACTTTTACTTCTCCTTAAAGGAGGTTAATTTAATATTAATAAATAAATAAATAATATCAAAATGAAAACAACTTTCGATCGATCTTTGCACTACTTTCTTGAAAGACATTTTAAATTGAATCCATTACCATTACCAAAATTGCAATTATCACTTTAAAAAAAATAAAATCAAAAATGCAGCTGGTGAAGACTTGATTTAGACCTTTTGAAAAAAAATCTGCATCATGGGATTGTAGATGAAATCACTTGAAAAGCCATAAATGGATAAGCGCCTTTTGGCGATGGTATAGTATACTGTACCTTAGTAAACTACTACTACTTATGATTTTAGCCTAAAATAAGAACTAGTAAGAGTCCCAATAGCTTAAAAAAACAGCTAGTATATAGATGTCAAATGATTTCTCTAATACCAAGGCAGTAATGATCATATTGACATTGATAAATTATTATTTATACAAGAACTTTCTTTCTAAAGAGAAAATCAACTTTCTCTGGAATAATTATGGCTCATAAAGCATTAAACTTTCAGGATAATTTTTTTCTTATTCAAAAACGGAATTGATCATAAAAACGAATCAAGTTTGCTTGTTTGGTTTTAGAAAATACAAAAGCATTCAATAGAGTTTTGAAAGGAATTTTGGTAAAAATTTGCCATCATTTCTTTTTTACTCAAATAAATCATTTGGAGAATAAAGATCTTATAACGTAAAAGTGTTGACCAGTTTCATAAATCAATATGATTTTTAATATTTTAAAAGAATGGAAATCTAAACAAATATGATTTGTATTTTTTTTTATCAAAAATATTATTTTTTAATAATTTTGATTTTTAATTAAGAGATAAAATGCTATCAAAAAGAGATCGATTAAAATTTCATTAAAAAAATTTCATTTATTTTTTTATTCTTTTGGTATTAAAATTTAATAGATTTCTAAACAATAACTGTATAGAAATAATTTGGATTATTTGAAATTGAACCAGCAGTATTCCAGATATTTCTCGAACTCCATGTTTTGCCATTGTATTGGTCATATACTTGAATGGATGTTCCCGAGCAACTGATGAAGACAGCAGCATGACCAGAATATCCTCCGTTGGGAAAAGTAGCAATAGCAGTGTATCTTGGAATTGAATTACAGTTGTCTAATACTTTAATACCTTTTTTCCATGATCTTGTTGATAAAATAGGATTGGTTGGGCACCAGTACTTAACACCTGCAGCACATTGAGAACAAGCTGAAGTTGATGTATTGTCAGCTGCAGTGCAGTAGTATCTTGATGCAGCTGATGAAGAGGATGATGAACAGGACAATGTTCCCGCATCCGAATAGTGAACAATCAAAACAATAGCTAAAATTGGTAAAAATTTCATTTTTTTTAGATTTATAATTATCTTTAGAAAAAATAGACGATTTTATAGATAACGCTACCTGCGAAATTCACGATCAAAGTGACGCTGAAAAAAAATTGGGATTAAATTTCTTTTCAAATAAAAACTATCCTAAAATAACAAACCAAAGCTTTTAGGAAATATTTTATACAAAAAATATCAAATTTAAGTTTTTTCGATTACAGAATAAATTAAAAAAATTTCTTTTATAAATTTCTTTTTTAAATAACTTTAAGTAGCTAGACAAATAGCTAGACAAATTAAATGTGTATGTTAAGTAATTTTCTTCCAAATCTATTAAAATAAAAAATATCAAATACCATTTTTAAAAATGATCTCAGTTTATACAGCTCGATTTGAAATCGAGCTTAAAATAAACATTTTTTATCCATCGGTGCTATCAATTCTATTCAAGGGTTAAAAATCATGGATTATCATAAATCATAAATTTCATAATTTTCTAAAAAGTACTAATCAATAATTACCCTTAATTTCCATAAATTTAATGTTATCGTTATCTTGATAAAATTTGATTGCTTGATTTGCATGATTAGGAAACTTATCTGAAATTTTTTTTCTTAATTCGTTGGTAAAATCATTTTGAGTATCTTTAAAAGAAGAAAGTTGAAAAATTTAAAATAGAGTTTAAAGAAAAAATTTTTAAATACAAATCATTGAAATTTCTTTTTCACTTTCAGGATCATTGTTTTATTGGCATCAATAAGAAGAAATTGATTGTTCTCTTCTAAAATAAAACTAATTTTTGTTCTTTTCAATAACTTAAAAAATTTTAAATTAAAAAAATTAAAATTTTTCATGATTAAATTACCTCGTCTTTATCTAACCTTTGAGGTATTTTACAAATATCTAATGTTGAGTGAACTTTATCTAAGTGGTTAAACGGGTGTTTTGTGTCCGGAATATCGTAAGTAAAAGCGATTACTTCGATTTCGTCTTCCTTAGATTTAGCTTTTGTTGTTTTTTTTTCCTCGAATTCTTCATTCTCACTTAGACAAGAATTTTTTTCATTTTCAGTTACTAAAACTGTCTTTGTTTTTTTATTTAGTTCAATCGCTTTTGGATTCGTTTTTTTAGGAAGCATCACGTTGTTCAAGATTTTATATCTATATTTTATAAGAACAAATTTTTTTCAAGTTTATTCATTAAGTTTTTTATACTATTTTAGAATTCTTGAAATGGTTTTTAAGAAAAAGAAAAAAAAAACAGTCAATGTATCCCATAGTTTATTGTAGATTTCATAAAAGTATTAAAAAATCTTTTGCATATTTAAAATTATAATTTTTTTTTAAAGACACAAACACTCAAAAAAAATGGTTTAGAACCATCACACAAATTTGTTCGAATAATTTTAAAAAAATTTGGGAAAAATTTTTGTTCGACTGTGATTAGAAAATATAGAAACAAGCTTGGTAATTTTACTCTAATTTCAGGAATTTCAAACCAAGATTTACCTTTTTATATGGATTTTTTTGTATTTAAACGGAAAAATTGAAAAACAAAATCAAAAAATACAAACAAAAAAAAAGATTAAATTTTAACCAAATAATCTTTTTTCAAATTTAATTTTAATTTATCTTCTTTAGAAGATTTATAATTTTTGAAAGATTTGTATTTTAGACGTGATTAATATTAAATTTTAAAAAAGACTGTTTGGAAAAAATTCTATTTTATTTTTTGTTTGTATTTTTTGATTTTGTTTTTAAAACTTTCCGTTTAAATACAAAATTTTACAGGTTAAAATATCTAAAATATTCAAAAAAACAGTAAAAGAGAAGAAAAATTGCGATATTTTTATTTTCCAAGTTAGTTTATAAATTATTTTTAAGGTTTTCGAAGACGTCGTTTAAGAAGGTCTCCTGTTCTTACAGGTCTTCATAAAATTGAGCGCTTAATATGGTGCCGAAACCATGAAAATTGTGATTTTAAAGATTACATTTTTGTCGATGAGACAACTTTGATTGTCTAAGAAAAGCCAATTAACCAATTAAGGTTTCCTTCGACACGTACGTCCCGATGCCTTTCCTTGCAGGTCTAAGTTTGAGAGCAAAATACAAATTTGGGATGTGATTTCTAGCAAAGGAGCCACCAAATTTGCTGTAAGATGTAGAAAAAATTAGGAATATTAATAATGTCTTTTAGCTTTTTAAAACGAATTTGAATGGAGAAATGATTAATGAAATAATTTCTGATTACTTAATACCGTTTACTACTGCCAAATTTGGGACAGAATTTAATATCCATCAAGGCAATGATTCAAAACATAGAACAGACATATGCACTAAGTTTTTAATTAAAAATGAAATAAATTGGGTAAATTTTAAATCTATTAAATTTAGAAGAATTAAAAATTACAAATGGTTAAAAGGTTAAATCTCCTCCACGGTCACCGGACTTAAATCCGATCGAGATGGTCCGGAATATGATGAAAGAATTTGTGAGATCAAAAGAGATAAAAAATAAAAAAATGGCGATAAAAGCTATTTTTGAATTTCAAAAAAAATTAACACCTGAAAAATTGCAATCATATATGGATCATTTAGGAAAAGTTTGAATTTATTTTTTATTAATTAGTTAATATATTATAATTTAATTAAAATATTTAATTATTCAGGTAGTAAAAATAGTAATAAACAAGGAAGTTGAATGGCCAAATCATTAAAGCAATTTGAAAAATAATTTCAAGCTCAAATAAAATTTTATTTGAAAAAATTTACTTTTTTTACAATTTTTTTCTTTATTTTACGATAAAAAAGTACAGTTTTACGTAAAATTACGTAATTTTTATTTTTATTAATTTTTGTCTAAAATTTGAAAAAGATAAAAAATTTGTTCAAATTTTACAAAAATTACCAAAAATCCACTTTTTTTTGGCCCTTTTTTACGTAAAATTTAGTAAATTTACAAATAGCTTTTACGTAAAATTTCGTAAAATTACAATTTTTTACGTTAATTATCGTAAAATTACGTAAATTTTCCTAAAATTCTTGTGGCATAGCAAAACTGTATTATCTTAATAAATAAAATTATTTTTTGAGGCTAAAAAGTCGAATGACTTCAAAAATTCTAAGAAATTTTGGAATTTTTATAAAACATCCATAAATTGTGAAGAGACGCTGATTTTGACAGCTTTCCAGAAGAACTTCGTTGGGATGTTAAGAAAGCCTCAACTTCTGTTGATAAAGTAGAAATGCTTAATAGTTGTTTTGCTTCTATTCAATCCTATTCTCTGTCGAGGTAGACCGACCCAGATAAATACATTTTTGATATTTTTAGAGAATTAAAGTTCAATGAAACCCTTTTTACACCGTGATTTTCATTTTTTAAATTCTCCATAGATGAAATTATAAAAGCTGTGAACGAACTCCCTTCATCAAGCTCCCATGGCTTTGTTGGAATCCAAAATAAAAAAATTCAAAATCTTAATGAATTTTTTTGTCCCATTATTATATGAGCTTTTTAATAATTGTTTATTTTTTTAAAAAATACCTAATGACTGGAAACTTGCTATTGTTAATCTATTATTTAAGAATAATGGAGATAGATAAGATATAAACATTTATCGTAGAATATCAGTTCTTTCACCAGTAGTAAAAATATTTTAAAAGCTTTAGCAAAACAAATATCTTACTATTTTGAATCGAATAAGATTTTACTAAATGGACAACATGGTTTTAGACCTGGACATTCTTGACAAACAGTTATTCATGAGTATATAAATGTAATAAATAAAGCAAAAGAAAAGAAACTAACAACTGTCTCTTTGTTTATTGATTTTAGAAAAGCATTTGATGTTATTGATACAAATTTATTACTTTTAAAACTTTTCCTTTATGGTTTTGATAATTCTTCTTTTGGTCTTCTTTCTAACTATTTTGAAAATAGATCTCAGATTGCTTTTTCTAATTTTTGTTAATGATTTAACATTTTTATTTAAAAATTTATGTGTAAAAATTTATGTGTAAAAAGGTTTTAAATTTATGTGTTTGCAGATGATACAACAATAGTATCTCTGATAAAGACCTTGAATCAGCTTTGATAAAATTAAATGTTACAACAAAAAGTTTAAAAGAATGGTGTATTTTTAACTAAATTGATATAAACTGGTCTAAAACTTTTTGCATGATTTTTGAAAATAAGAAAAAACCGTATTCAGATAAGATTACAGTAGATGATAAAGAAATCTTAATTGCTAAGGAAATCTGCTTATTGGGGTTCATTATTGATCAAGATCTTAGCTTTACAAAACTTGCTTCTAATTTATCACTTCAAGTTAATAGGAAATTATTTTCAATAAAAAGAATTTTCTATCTTGCTACTTCAGTAGAGGTTCAGTTTTTTAAGACCTTTATCTAACCGTATTTTGACTATTGCTCTACACTTTTATGCTATTTTTCAAAAGAAAAAATAAATAAATTAGCTAAAAATTATTATATCTGTACAATTAAACTTTTAAACGTAAAGCCTGAAGTGAACAGCTTTAATGAACTAAATAACTCTTGAGAAATTTTTGGACTTTATTCTTTTCAAAATAGAATTTTTGAAAGGATGCTAACTTTCTCCTACAAATGTCTTCTTTATTGCAATTATCCCCTTAATTTAAAAGAAAAATTGAAGAAAAATGACTCAAAGAATTTGAATTATAATTTTAGGAGCAGCAATAACATAATTGAACCGATGGCCAAATCAAGAAGTGGAGAAAAAACTTTTGAATATTTTTATTCAAGATTAATAAATTTCTTTATGATCAAGAGATCAATATTGAAGATTTCAACGTTTAAGAATTCAATTTTCAACAACATAAATTTAATTTATGTAGATTTTGTTTCAAAATTTCAACTATTTAACTTAAATACCTTGTTAAAATTATTCAATTAACAATTAAATCAAAAAAAAAATCTCAATTTTGTAATTTTTTTTTTATCAAAAATATTATTTTTTAATAATTTTGATTTTTAATTAAGAGATAAAATGCTATCAAAAAGAGGTCGATTAAAATTTCATTAAAAAAATTTCATTTATTTTTTTATTCTTTTGCTATTAAAATTTAATAGATTTCTAAACAATAACTGTATAGAAATAATTTGGATTATTTGAAATTGAACCAGCAGTATTCCAGATATTTCTCGAACTCCATGTTTTGCCACTGTATTGGTCATATACTTGAATGGATGTTCCCGAGCAACTGATGAAGACAGCAGCATGACCAGAATATCCTCCGTTGGGAAAAGTAGCAATAGCAGTGTATCTTGGAATTGAATTACAGTTGTCTAATACTTTAATACCTTTTTTCCATGATCTTGTTGATAAAATAGGATTGGTTGGGCACCAGTACTTAACACCTGCAGCACATTGAGAACAAGCTGAAGTTGATGTATTGTCAGCTGGAGTGCAGTAGTATCTTGATGCAGCTGATGAAGAGGATGATGAACAGGACAATGTTCCCGCATCCGAATAGTGAACAATCAAAACAATAGCTAAAATTGGTAAAAATTTCATTTTTTTTAGATTTATAATTATCTTTAGAAAAAATAGACGATTTTATAGATAACGCTACCTGCGAAATTCACGATCAAAGTGACGCTGAAAAAAAATTGGGATTAAATTTCTTTTCAAATAAAAACTATCCTAAAATAACAAACCAAAGCTTTTAGGAAATATTTTATACAAAAAATATCAAATTAAATTTTTTCGATTACAGAATAAATTAAAAAAATTTCTTTTTGTAGATTTCTTTTTTAAATCACTTTAAGTAGCTAGACAAATAGCTAGACAAATTAAATGTGTATGTTAAGTAATTTTCTTCCAAATCTATTAAAATAAAAAATATCAAATACCATTTTTAAAAATGATCTCAGTTTATACAGCTCGATTTGAAATCGAGCTTAAAATAAACATTTTTTATTCATCGGTGCTATCAATTTTATTCAATGTTTAAAAATCATGGATTATCACACCAAAAATTCTAAAGAATATTTGTCACAGACAAGAATAGGGTAATACATTGAATGTCTCAACTAAAACAATTTACATAACCAGTTATTTGATATTTAGAAAAATAGTAATTGATTAATAGAAATATTAAGTGTACCGCAGAAAGGATAAATTGCTCGTTTGGATAGTGAAAATAACCAGCCGCACACTTTACGAGCCAAAAAAAAAATACGCTAAATCAATTGACGATAGAAGAAATGTCAGCCAGGACAGTTAATAAGCTTATGGCTCAAAGGATATGGAGCAATTTGGATAAAACATTGAAAAGGTTCTTTATTTACGCAGTCAGAAAAAAACTATGAATAATCAAAAGTTTTATTCCAATTTTTTTTATTAATTAATTAAAATTTTTACAATTACAATTCAAAATTTATCTACACTTTTGATTCAAGACGAATATCAAATCGCATTTTTCCCAATAGAAAGATTTTAATTTTTAATCCTCTAAGTAAAATATTAATTTTAAAATTTCTTATTAGTCCTTTTGATTGACTAAAGGCAGTCTGAGTTTTTTATTGTCTTTAGCTTCTTTGATAAGTTTATTCAAATGATTTTAAGATGCTCTTTAATATATTCTTTTCAGTCTTTAAATTCTAAAAATAAAAACAATATTGACCTTGCAAGTGAAAAAATGGATAGAAAATAAAAGTTTATTTTTATATTACAAAGAAGGATCTAGTGACCGATTTTTTACAAAATTGTCCATTTTTTTTATATAACGAGCCTCTTTAAAAACGATATAACCTTGATAAAAAAAATATATTATGTAGATATTTTACTAATTATTGTTTATCTAAAAATTCCAATTGATAATAATGAATGAAAAACAAGTCTGCAAAAAAACAAAATGTTTCTCATTAAGTGAAATTTGAAATTTTAAAGAATATTCTGAAGAAAAAATAACTCCTTCAAAACTGGCCAAAAAAAGCTTCTTTAAATACTAACTGTTTATTTTTTAGGAAGCAACTAATTAATTAAAATCTATCATAATTTTTCTTTTTAATTAAACAAGTTCCCAGCGAAAATTTTAAGCTTTTTTTATGAAGTGAAAAGGGCGAAGAATTTAGTTTAATTTTTTATTTAATATAATGAGTGTTTGATTTATGCTCATTATATTATTATTTTTTACTTGTTTCAATCGGTCTCTTAATTTACAAAATATCAATCAGATATTTAAATTGAAACAAATGAATGATTAATGAAGTTTTAATAAAACTTTTTTCAATTTAGTTCTGTAAAATGCTTAATGTTTAAGCAACTTTGCGTAGTCCGAAAATAAATGTCTGCAAAAACTCTGCAATGTAATTGCACAATTGATTCGAATGCTTTTTAATGGTGTGCAAAATGCAGAAAATTGCGGTCTTGCCAGCGGTAAAATAGATCGAAAAATTAAAAAATACACTCAATTATCCTTGTTAATAAATACCCCTTTTTAGTATTTAAAAAAAATCTCTAATTTTACGAATATTTTCGTTATATTAAGTCAAACAATACTCATAAAATATCGTAATTTTATCGCTCATTTTACAAAATCTATCGTAAAATTTCATTTTTTACGTAAAATATCGTCAAATTCTCGTAAAGAATCAGTAAATATTTGAATGATAACATCAAAAGGTTTTATACAATTTTCCATTCGATAATTCATTAATAGATTTTTAAAAGATATTTTTGAAGGTTCATAAGAAAATTTTAATTTTTAAAAAAGCTTAAAAAAATATTAATAAACCATTTGAAAAATGAAAGCTTAAACAATAAACTAAACTGATTTTGAAATATTTATTTAGTTTTATAAATTAAGATTTTTATAAACTAAAAAAGTACAAAAACTTGTAAAAAAAGTCCAAAGAACCAAGTTATTCAACTTTTTGATATAACTTCTGTCTTCAGCTGAAAACTTTTGAACAAAATATAATCTATTTTTAAAATGTGTTTTGCTACATTCTCGTTTACTAATGAGCATTGCCACATTTTTGGCTGAAATACAGGTTGATTCTTTTGAACAAGTGAACCATTGAATCCCGTTTAGATAAAAAACGCGAGACCTAGTCTTGTCATCGATAACTATCTGCGGAAACGGTGTGTGCGAATATCTTACTTTTTTGTACAAAGGAGCAACTTTATGGTTTATCTTTTTTACCAATTTCCATCCTTTGTCAAACAAGGAATCAAGCACATTTTCATTCAAATCCTTATAAGAACTCACACTGTATAAAATAGGACCGCCACTCTCCATAGGACTCAATGTCTTAACCGAACAAAATTTCAAACTCTTATCATTTGTATACAATTTAAACAATTGCTGATTTTCTCTTGGTGAAAGCATTGAAAAAACACCATCTATTATATATGAATAAAAGGCTACCAATTCACAATCTAAAAAATCGCGGTACAAAATATCCAAGGAAAAATTTTCTTTATAAATATTTTTTGTCAGTGGAAAAGTTACAATAACATAATCATAAGTTTTCTTATATTCTCTACTATTTTTAGTGTAAACTATTAAATTTTTTTCGAATGAATTTCTCGGATCATAGGTTACTTTTTTGACATGCTGGTTTAGATAAAGCTTGGTTCTGAGACTATTTTTTAGCAAAAATTTTAGCATGCTTTTTTTATCGCTTTTTATGAAACTTGAATTGAAGAAAGTCGCAAGTGAGTGGAATCCGACAATACCTGGTACCTGGTTAGATTGTCCAATGTTTTCCATGCATGCTAAATTGGTCAAATCGTTCAAAAATTTTGTTTTGTATTTTTTAATTTGTTCGCTAAACGATTTCTGTGAGATAGTAAAAATGAATGGGTCAATTTTACGCACAAATTTTTCCACACTATCAAAAGTGTATCCGTTATCTTGAAGAATGTAAATCCTTGTAATGACGTTTTAATTTAAATTAGTAGTTTAGATTTGACTTTTTAAAATATTACTCGGAATTATATTTAAAAAAATTGAAAATTATTTTCAATACTTTGATCAAATTCCGAATTCCAAATTTTAAAATGAATATTTTCAAATTTTCTAGTTTGTTAAATTGGCCATATTTTTGCACCAATATACCATTTGAATCGAACAGTGCTGTCAAAATTTTTTCATCAACATCATTTGACAGTTTACAACCTAAATTACAAAAATAGATTTTTCTAAAGAAAAACCAAACGAAAATCATTGATAAAATTATCAGAAGACCATTATGGCAATTATTTATTAAAAAGAAAAATAAGAAAATTTTTTTCATCTAAAGAAATCCTCAGCTAGAAATTTGTCAATTTTATTCAATAGATGTAACAGACTTTTTTAATAATTTTTTGAAAAAAAATTTAATATTCATTTAAAAAAAGATTTTTTTTTCTTTTTAAATTTGAATATTTATAAATTTCCAGCATTACAAAATCCATTTATACAATCTGAAATGAATTTTTCGACTTTTTAATTAATGAATTGATACAAATTTTTTCGATTAGCAACTTGACTAGATCTTTTATTCCAATTAAAAAGAATAGGATATGTTGCATATTAATAAATATTCATATTGAAAAAGTAAAAAATTCTCACCATAAATTATTATTTAAAAAGCTTATTATTGGATTTTAAAATTTGATTAAGATGAGAACAGTTCTTAAAATATTTAAATGTGTGCTTTTTTGATATTATATTCAGCATACGAATTTATTTATTTTATTTTTTAAAATAAAATTTTTTCTTAATGTGCTTTAAAAGACAAAAAATCTTTTGTAGTGTTCTATGATTTATGGTTGAAAATTTTTTTTTTATTAAATAAATATTTTTGGAAGAAAAACTAATAAAGTAATTCTGAAATTTAAAAATGACCAAATATCCTGAATGTTGAAAAGTTGGATAGCATTTCCTTTTTAGATCTTATTCTCATTGATTAATTAATAAAAAATTATATTTAGAAAACATCCAAAATTTTAATTTTTAGTACCCTTAGATAAAATAATTGAGATTTTAAGTGTTTTTAGAGATAAAATTCGGATAAGAAAGAGAAAACTATAATGAAGAATGTATAATCAAGCGAAAGAAGCAGTTAAATCATTCAATGGGAATTTAATGTGAAGAAAAATTGAAAAATTTTTTGTTATCTCATGATTAGTCAAAAAGATGTTCCAAAAGAAAAATATTGGGATGTTAATTTGGCCGGCTTATTGAAAATTTATTGAATTGTCTCGAAGAAGATATTGCTTTTCAAGTACAAAGATGAGCAAAAAATAATTCGTTCTTAACTTTTTTGAACAATATTTAATATGCTTTTGGAGATGCTCTATTTTCGACTTAATAAAGTAATTTATTAAACACAATTTAAAGCCTAACATTAGTTTCTCCTGTATTCCACAAATTTTTATTCAAATTAAACTAGTATTCATGCATTTTTGCTTAGTAAAAATTTTAATATAATCTCTTAAAACACATAAAACAAATAAAAATTTTATTTTTATTTTTTTTTAAACCAGTATAAGTGGATGCTGAGCTTATTTTTCAAGCCTAAGCAGGCTTGTAATTAAGATTAAAATGAAGGATTATTTTCAAAATTTTTCTTTAAAATTTTAACAAGACTATCTTTGGAATTTCTTTTTAAAAGTTAAAGTCTCTCAAAAGTCTAACTCAAAAGAATAAACAAGAAAAATTAAATCAGAATATCTTTAAGTCTAAAAATGATTATAATAGTTTACTCCTTGGTTTGAAAATTAAAATTTTTACTTAATTAATTATCAATTTATATTCTATTTTAAATTAAAATAATATCATTTCATTGCTATTAATGCAAAAATTAGAAATCTTAAAACATTTCAAATTGAAATTTTCTTGCTTAATTTAGAAATTTAAATTTAAATTCTGAAAACTTTCAATGAAACATAAGCGGAAAATAAATTGATATTTTTAGACAGCATAATAAAATTGTGAATAAGTTAAATATTTTAGAAATTCATCAGAAAAGTTAACATTTATTCATAACCCTAGAAATTCCAAAATGCGTGAATATTAATTTTTAAAAATAAAGAAATAATATTTCAAAAAATTTAATAAATTTTGAAAAGGTAATGAATTTTGTAGATTTCTTCTTACATTTAGGTAGCTTTAAAAATTAAATTAGATCTAAAATTGCTTGAGGACTAAAAAAATTTTGTAAAAACTAATTAACAAAGAAACCTGAATTCAAGGCAAAATATCTCATATAATTTTCTGATTCATTTAATTTAAATGGATTGAGTTCATAAGTGAATCGATTGTATTTGAATGTACTAGGACTATTTCCTAATTCGCTTTCTTTTTCGTAAATATCTATCTTCACTTGTTTCTCATTCATGGCATTGAAAAAATCTTCTAGAAAATATGCAGTCGAACAGCCACCTATACCTGCTCCTACAATCGCTTTTAAACCACAAAAAAATAAAAGTCTTTTAGATAATTCTTCAAAAAAATACCTATTCGAATTTTTTCTTTTTTGCTCAAATTGTTTATCACCTGGATTTGATCGCTCAATATCGGAACATACTGCTTCATAATAGATTCGTATTCACTTGAATTTGGCATCTGAGTAAAAAACATGTGCGAAAAACAATTCAAAATAAAGGACAAAAAATTACTATTTTTTAAGGTAAACTTTTTAAAAATTAAAAAAAAATACTTTGAATTTATTTAAAATACCTGTAACTTAGAAGTTCGAAATTAAACCCTTTGAGCTAGAACGAGCCTAGACAAATTGAAAGCCTTTTTTTTCAATCGAACATGTGCCGCTAGACCTCAAGTAATCTTTATTTTGCATTTAACTAAAACGCAATTAGTTTAAAATTTTTGAAATAATTTTAAATTATGCAATTAAGAATTTATTTAATAAACAAATCCTGAAAATTTTTGCTCTTCTTTCAAGGAATAGACTAAAAATAAAATAAAATTTTTGCACATAATGGGAGGAAGTGTTTCGGCAGGTCGTACAAACGACGAATTAGTGGACAACTTGATAGATGGAGGTCTGATTAAGTCACAGTATGTTGAGCGGGTATTCCGCGCAGTCGACCGTGGCATTTTTTACTTGCCCGGTCAGCGAGAAACGGCTTACAGGGACCTGGCGTGGCGGGAAGGCCTTATACACATATCGGCGCCTTGCATCTACGCTAAAGTGATGGAAAATCTGGAACTAAGGCCGTCGCAGTACTTTTTAAACATAGGATCCGGCAGTGGTTACTTCAGCACCATGGTCGGGCTTGTTCTGGGCTCGAATGGGATCAACCACAACATTGAACTGCACCAAGAGATGGTCGACTATTCTAAACAAAAAGTGACTGAATTTGTGCAAAAAGCGCCTTATTTTGACGACTTTGATTTCTGTAAACCCAAGTTTGTAAACGGAAACGTGTTCAATGTGGTCACTCCGAGCTATGTGCTCTATGACCGAATATATGTTGGTGCAGGTGCTATCAATGAACACGAAAACTTAGTCAAAAATTTGCTAAAAATAAATGGAATTTGCATCATTCCTTTAAATGACAGTGTAAGTTAGATAAAATAAAAAATATTTTGCTTTATTTTATTTTTTAGTTGGTAAAAATAAAGAGAATAGAGGAGAATACATGGGAGAAAAATACTATAATGGCCGTATCTTATGCTTCTTTGGTGACTGATAATGTAGACCATAGTATTCGATTAAATTTGCCAAAGTTGCAGCCATATACATTGCAAGAACTGTGCCGTTTTGCAATAAGAAAATCAATTAGACAATCAATTGAAAGCCAGGATGAAAATTATTACAAAATAAAGCGAGAGCTGTCTACTTTTAATCCAAATCGTGAGTCAAAACAGCCAGAAAGAAGATCAAGTGATAGTGGTAGTGAAGAGGCAGAGCAGGATGACGAAATGTTTCAAAATTTTGAGAGAGTTTTTAGTGCCAGACTTAGATCTGGTAATAATATTGACAATCAGCTGAGGATGATGATTTATGGTCATCTAATGGATACCGATAGTAGACTTTCTGTTCATTTGGGAGGTGATGAGACCGAGGATGCTCAAAACAGGGCCTTGGTGCTTGTCAGGCCTAATGAGGAAAGGAACGAAGAGAGTGAGGATAACGAGGCAAGTCCGAGAGAAACCGGGGACAGTGGTCTCAGTGATGGATCTCAATCAAGTTCTTTGACCGAGTCCTCTCAAGTTTCGTTAGATCAACAGCAATCAAAAAAAGCCAGAAAGGACTCGCTGAGCGAGGAAAGAAAAGAAAATTTGTTACGGATGCGGATTTTGCAGCTCCCGCTACCCATAAATGTAAAAAGCTTTGTTCTTTATTATAGAGATATTTAGAGATCCATGACATTAAATTTAATTGATTATATTTATTGTAAATAATAAAGTTTCTTCTTTGTTTAAACTAAAAAATGATTTATTTATTTAATAAAATATTAATAAGCCCTATGTTTTGTTGCAGTTTTTTTAAGCAAAAAAAGTTACTATTTTAAATATTAAAAATGCTTGAAAATTAAATGAAAAAGCTTTTTGTTTTGTGTATGTTCTGCGCTGTAATAATTAATTTTCTATTAGAAGTATTGAAAATCATATCAGTACTTCTAGTAGAATTAAATTTTAAAAAAAAAAATTCAAAATTTCTTTCCTAGAAACTTTAAATAAAATTTCTAATTTTTATTGAAAGTTGAATTTAAATGCTTGGAAATAAATATTCCTAGTACGAAAAAAAATTTGATGTTTGAAAAAAAGGATTTTACCTAGAATAATTTTTTTTCGTTTCAAATTCATAGTCTAGCATAAAAAAATTTATTAAAAATAATCGTTGAAGCATTGAATAAACATATTCAGTCGCAGTTAATTTTATAATTTCAAGAATAGCTTCTTTATAATTCAACTTTCTTTTAATAAATTGATTAGTAGTGTAGGGAATCGATTAACTTAAACAAAGAATACATGTAAGCCAAAAGTCAAGAAAAGAAAAGCACACGTCAGCCGAAAGAAAACTGTTAATTAAAATTGAAAAAACGCAGTAAAAGCACGCAGTTTTGTCAAATGTACTCAAATTTGAAACAAATGGTCAACGTTTGGGCGCATCTGAGCACTCAAAAACTTTACATGAATGGTCTGGTAATATTTCGAAATTCGTCCTGGAGCTTTCAAAGCATGTAAAACATCTAGAAAATGTTTCACATGCTTTGAAAATTTGATAAAAATGTGATTACTTATGATGTGCCAGAATCAAAGAAATAGATCTTAACAGACAAGAGAGCTATAGATGAAGAAAAAATCAAAGAAATTCTGACCACTATTGGAAAAAGTGATGTCAAGTCAGCGTATTCGAGAGGTTTGAGATCTAAAGAACAAAGTAAACCAGGCCCAATTCTAGTAGAACTCAAAGAAGAAGCAAACAGAAATCCACTACTCCTAGCAGCCAAAAAGTTGAGAGATTCAAAAACTTTCAAAACTTTTTATATTAGTCCAGATTTGACTGAAACCGAAATAGCTTTAGACTATGAATTCAGAAAACAAAGAAACGAAGCTAATAATGGTTTTTCACAAGACTCGCCCTTTCCATATGGCATCCGTGGAAATCAGATCGTCAAATTCAAGAACGTCACGTCTAGATAGTCTCGAATCGTCAAAATCTATGAATTTAAATGCTACTTCTTTGGACAATAAACTAAATGAATTCAGTGTTGTTATTGAAACATATAGCTCACAAATTGCGGCAGTTAGTTAGACTTGGTTAAAGAGCATCTCAATTTAAAACGTAAAAGGATACAATTTGTACAATTAGTAATCGAAGAGTCAATCAAAGCATTAAAAATTCAAACAATGAATTAACACAAGAACCAAAAGACAAATCTAATCTCCTAAATAAATGTTTTCGAGATGTTTTTTTTATTAAACAAGATAGCGAGCTTTCACCTTTTGAAGTTGAATTTAATGAAAACTGGTCAGAATATATTGACATTGAACCAAATGATTTTAGTTATGAAATGGTATTTGAAAAATTACAAGACCTAAATCAAAATAAATCATGTGGTGTAGACAAGCTTCAACCGTCATTGCTTAAAAACTTTGCAGGAGCCTTTACTGTTTCTTTTACTTTGATTTTCAGAGAATCTTTATCCAATTGTCAGCTTCCAATCCAATTCAGTTCAGCAAATATTACTCCATTGTTTAAAAAAGTTGCTAAATCAATTCCGAGCAATTATTGTCATGTGTCTTTAACTTCAATTCGGTGCAAAATTATAGAAAGCATAAGAACCAAAATGGAAGATTATCTTGAAAAAAAGAAGACAACGAGTTGTTCAAGGAGAAATTTTGACGGATTGGATTGAGATTTTTAGCGGTGTACCACAAGGGTCAGTGATTGGTCCACTATTGCTCGTTTTGTATATCAATTATCTACCAAAAGGAATAGAGAATGTTGCCAAAATGTATACAGTTGATACTTAAATGTTCTAGCAAATAAGTAGCGCAGCGAAACTATAATCAGATATAGATTTAGTTTTGAAGTGGACTCAAGATTGGCTTCTTCTCTTCAAAATGTGTGATCATGCATTATGGTCATAAAAACAAAGATTTTCCTTATTTTATCAATGGTAAGCAGTTATCAACGTCAGAAACCGAAAGAAATATTGAAGTTATTTTCAATACAAATCTGAAATGGAAAAATCAAGCGATAGAGGATATTAACAAAGCAAATCAAATGTTAGGTCATATCAGGAAATCACTCGCTTATTTTGATTTTTTTATTTTACTTTTTCTCGTCCTCTTTTGGAATTCGCGGTGCCTGTATGGTCTCCAATTCTTAAGTCTGACTGTGAGAATGTTGAAAGGATTCAACGCAGAGCTACGAAATTTGGAACTTCAATTAGAAACAAACCGTATGAAGCAGATTGAAGGCTTTGAACATTCCAAGTCTGGTGTAAAATAATTAAAGAGGTGATTCAATAATACAATTTCATGCATGGAATAGAATTGGCTGAAAAAATATGCCTTTTACATTTCATTTAAAGACCAAAAATACACCAAATTATTTTTCATATATTTTTGGAACAATTATTCTTCTTAAAATGTGTTTCTTATACTTATATTATGTTTAAAATTACAGAATAAAACAGTATCGATTAAATAGAATTTATAAGATTTCAAATTCGATTTTAAAAATTTAGTCATTATTTAATTTTTATCAATCAATTGTAGTCGATTTCCAACACTATTGATTAGTTAATATGAATTTGAGTGCATTACTGATGAATAATATTAAAGTTTAACTGGATTTTAATTTGAGTTTTTATATATTAATAAAGATTTTTGTGAATTAATTCCGCAAGTTTTTGAAAATTGGCCGCGTTTTAGGCCTAACAAGCTTATAGATTAAATTATAGAATAAGTTCAAAAAAAGTAACAAGGATTGAATAAAAAAGTTAATTTTTTTAAAGGATAGTTTTTATTGTAAAAAGTAAAAAATTCTCTCCGAAAAAGGTATATTTTAGATCAATTAATTTTATATTTCTGTTAACTAGTTTTACAACTTCTTTAAAAAGAAAATCATTTTTCTAAAAATTCTCAAGTTTAAAGTCAGAATTGCGTAAAGTCAATGTCAGACTTTGACTTTTATTTTCAAGATTTTTTCTTTCAAAATTTTTCTTTTCTTTTCAAGTCAAGTCAAGATTTTGACTTTAATTTTTTTTTAATTTTAGTGATTTAGACTTGAATTAGAACGATAACTAGCTGGAACGACAAGGAACGACAATCCATCAGTCAGGATCACGGGCATATGAATTTTTGCCGTTCCAGATAGCTATTGTGGTGTCCTACTCAATTAGTCCAGACTTGACTTTGACTTTTGACCAAATCTGGTCAGAAGTGGTTTTCTTTAGATTTCGAATTAATGAAAAAATAAATAAACAAAATTTTTTATTAAAAAAGAATCTTCGGAACACACTGTTTTATAAAATATTTCTAATAATTTTCTACCACTTATAATTAGGGAAATAGGTAAGGGGCAGTAGCATTCAATCTTTGAACGGACCAAGGTTAAGTTTGTGCCACTTTATTACCTAACACAATTTTTTCCTCAAGGAGAATTTTTAAATCTAGAGATACTAATTGCGCAAATAATAATAAAATAATAAAAATAATAATTGTGCTAAACTCACTCAATTCTACAGTTTAATCTAACTATGCAGTTAAGCATTGAGATAAAATACTCGATTAAATTGCTCAAAGCTTATTTAACCATTAATTTTAGATCAAAAAATATTTTTATATAGGTGACATATATTTGAAAATTTTGTTATCTTAGATTAGAAAAACTTAGACTATATGCAGTAATAGTAATACAATAAATAACTCAAAAGAAAAATTGTTACATAAAAATTTTATAATATTCGAAAAATATCTACCATCAAACAAAAAAATAAAAGTACCAAGTTCAAAGTCTAAATTCTTATATAAAACATTGTTTCTATTGATTTTACCTAAAATTCATTTCAAAATCATATACTACGGACTAGAAAAATAAATGATAAACAGAAAAATCAAACTGTATTGTAAATAGTAAACAGCCTACTAGTCCATTTAAATTAAAAAAAATCAAATATTATAATTTTAAAGAAAAATTATTTTTGCATGTTCATTACATGTGGATCAAGCAAATTTAAATTTTTTTAACTAAAGCTTTTCTTTAAATTTAAAAATTTTTGTTCAACTTCAACATTGACTTTTACAATTTAGAAATGTTAGCAATCAGAAGCAAACTTGTATCCAAATTGGGCGCAATCAACACTGCCAAAAAAGCATTTTTTTCCAGTGACATAGAAAAAATATCCGCAAATGAAGGCTTCAATTTTGAATTGACCGAAGACCAAAAAGAATATCAACAATTATCAAGAAAATTCGCAGCTGAAGAAATTATTCCACGTGCTGCACATTACGATAAAACAGGAGAGTATCCATGGGATTTGATCAAAAAAGCTTTTGATCTAGGCCTTATGAACACCCACATCCCGCAGAAGTATGGAGGTCTAGGTCTGAGTAACTCAGACGGGTGTCTAATTACAGAAGAGCTTGCCTATGGCTGCACCGGTGTCAGCACAGCCATCGAAGCCAACTCGCTTGGCCAAGCACCCGTCATTTATGCCGGAAATGATGAGCAAAAGAAAAAATATTTATCACGCATGGTCGAGCCTGGCCAAGAAAAACCTTTAATGAGTGTAAATAAATTAGGATTTTTTTTTCAAAATTTTTTATTTTTATTTTACAGGCTTATTGTGTAACAGAGCCAGTAGCTGGATCTGACGTGGCCGGAATAAAGACCAGAGCTGAGAAAAAAGGTGATGAGTATATCTTGAATGGTCAAAAAATGTGGATCACAAATGGAGGATATGCCAATTGGTATTTTGTTCTAGCCAGAACAAACTCAGATCCCAAATGTCCGGCTTCGAAGGCGTTTACAGGCTTTATAGTTGAGGCTGATACTGAAGGAGTCATTAAGGGACGCAAAGAGTGGAACATGGGACAGCGCGCTTCGGACACCAGAGGCATAACTTTTGAAGATGTTAGAGTTCCTAAAGAGAACGTTCTGGGGGTTGAGGGTGCCGGATTCAAGATTGCCATGGGCGCTTTTGATTTGACCAGACCTCCAGTTGCTGCTGGAGCTGTTGGTTTGGCTAGACGGGCTTTTGACGAAGCTAAAAAATATGCTCTTGAAAGAAAAACAATGGGCAAATTGATTGCTGAGCACCAGGCAGTGGCATTTTTGCTAGCCGAAATGGCCATCGGAATTGAGAGTGCTCGTCTTTGCTACCAGAAAGCAGCGTGGCAAATAGACCGTGGTGAGAGAAATACCTACATGGCTTCGATTGCCAAAGCCTTGGGTGGTGATGTAGCTAATAAATGTGCGACTGATGCGGTACAAATTTTCGGTGGAAATGGTTTTAATTCGGAGTATCCAGTGGAAAAATTGATGAGGGATGCTAAGATTTATCAAATTTATGAAGGCACTGCTCAAATTCAACGTTTGATTATTTCACGTGAATTGTTCACTTCTAAATAAGTTCAATGAAGAAATGTAGATTTAATTTTTTTATTAAAAAAATTCATCAAAAAACATTAATTGATTTTATTTAAAAAACTTTTATTTAAACTTTCTATGTGGAATTCGCGGCTAAAAGAACTGAAAAGGCTAAAAATATTGAAGGTTTTTTTTCTAGAAGTTAAAAATTAGTTCTGTTAATGCAACAAGATGCAGCAAAAATTGTTGCACATTGAAAAACTTCTGCAAAATTTGCATTTTCTGCTTTCGCAGAACTTATTTTTAACTTTTGCGATAAGAGTTTTAATAATTTTAGCATTTTGTTATGTTCTTTTTGTACCGAATCATACACAATTCATTTTAAATGATAAAAAAATAAAAAAATTTTACTGCTTTTAATTACGGATAAATTTTTTACGATGGAAATTTATTAAACTTTTTTTTTATTTTGCTAATTAATTTAAATAAAGTAAGAATTAAATTAAAAGTTAAACATTGGCTAATAAAATTAATTAAAAAGTCTATCTTAAAATACTAATCACACAAAACCATGATTATCATAAAAAACATTACAATTTTTAAAAGAAAATACATATTTTTTAAAATAATCCTTATTTGTATCTTATTTAATTTAAAAAATTCAAAAGAGGCCAATTCTGATCATGAGAGAAGCTAATAAAAAAAGGCAAAAAATGCATAAAATGTTCAATTTAACAAAAGAATTATTACATACAAACATTATAAAATATAAAAATTCAATTATCTTTTAATACTATATTATCTAGCAATCAATACAATTCAATAATATAAATTACATGAAAAGGCTCGCAAAAACTCATTTACATTACTTTTATTAGCCCCGATATTAAGAAGCTCCTTAAGCTCAACTTTGTGTTCTGATTGTCGAAAAACTTCAAACTCCCTTGTCTTCTCTATATAAATTTGTATCTTATTAAAACAAAAAATTCATTAAATAATTTGAGTAAAAATTAAAGTTTAAATTTTTTTAATAACTTTAATTTATCTAACAAGTTAAATATGGATAATAAATTTTTTTAAGTACAAAGTTAAAAATTACACACCCTTTTTTAAGTTTTATTTTTTTTTATTAATGTAATATATGTTTTTTTGCTGTTTTTTAATTGTTTTTTTTTTCTCTTGGATTAGAATTATTTCCAAATTCAAAGATATAATATCTAATTAAATTAGAGAATTGTTTTTTACTTTATTTTACGTTTTTTTAACAATTAAATTCGAAAAATTACCAAAAATTACGTAAAAACGGTAATTTAATTTAAAGAATCATAATTGATTAAAATTAAAAATTTGATTTATTTTATCAAAAATTAGGAAAAAATGTCTAATTTTTGCTCTTTTTGAATTCATGTAATATCAATTAATTTAACGTTAAATTTCGTAAAATTATGTAAAAAGCATGTGTCATAGCACTTCAGTCTATAAAACTTTTTTAATTGTTTTTAAAGAAAATTTTTAGTAAACTTTGAGCATAAATTAATAGGATCGAAATATAACATTAGAAAAAGATCAATCATTTATTTTGATTACTTTAGAAAGAACAAAAGTTCTTTCAAAAACCTATCAATCTTGTTTTACTTTATTTATCTTTTAAAGAATATAATTTGAGCTTGCTCTCCAGGTTCACCCAAATGGCTTTTCGCTTTCGTTCAAACCCATTTATTGAAAGAATTTATTAAAGAAAGAAAAGTAATTTAAAGATTATAAAAATAATAAATTCATTAAATCAAAAAATTATATTTATATTTTCTAAAAAGTTATTTTTATTTAGAGTTTATTTGGCTAGTGAAAGTCTTTTCAATTTATTTTAAAAAAAAAGTAACTTTCTATGACGGTATTGTTAAATTTATTATTTTAATATATTAAAAAATCTTATTATTCAAATTAGGTAATTAGAATCAAATTAGATCTCCCTTACAAAAAAAAACAAAAAACTATCTTATACTTGAAAAAAAATAAAATTTTTAATTAAAAATCAGACTTGACTTAGACTTCATCACTTTGACTTTTGACCGACTATGGGTAATTTGTATAGTTGGTTAGACTAAGTTGCATTTTTTTAATTTTAGAAAAAATTCTTGACTTATTTAAAAAAATTAGTACGTAATTAACATTTTATCACTTTTTTTTATTTTTGAACCAAATATTACAAAATCTTTTTGAATAATTTATCTTTTTAAACTGATGACACGTCTTGATTACACGGGTTTCAAAAAAAATTGTGGGTAAAAAAATAAGCTCTGTAACACAGATTTTAAGTAACAAAATTACAAGTCCAGAATTAAAATTAGAAAATTGAAAAAATTAAAATTTTAATTTAAAAGAAAAAATCAAAATCTTAAAAATAATTGACTAAAAGCAAAAAATAAGTCCATTCAAACTATATTTTTAATAAAAAAGATAAACATGCTATTCTTTATAATTCTATTTATTCTTCAAATCATAAGTGTGAAATTTAAAAAAAGTTTTAAAATCTGTAATTTGGATCCATAAGATCTTAAAAATAAAATGAAAAATAATAATTATTTGTTTGATTTTTTTAATTCGATCTCGTGGTTTAAAATAGAATTTTTAAAAAATCTGGATTTTAGACAATTTGCAAGGTTTTTCATTTTTTTGAACTTTTAAATAAACATTTGGTAAATTTATCAGATTTTTTTCGATCAATTTTTTAAATAAAATTAATACAGTAATCAAATAATCCTAACAATAAAAAGAGAATAACTTATTCATATTTTTATTTTTTGTTATCTTTAGCTTTATTGGGAATGTTTTTTTTAATTTTAAAAAAGAGAGAAAAAACTTTATGAATGGCGCAGGTAGTTTTTGTTAAATTCAAAATTCAGTTAACTTGAAAATAAGAGAAAAAATTATTCCTGTTAAATTAATTTTAGAGCCGTTTTTAGCAATTAAATGCTTTATGCCATAAACATTTAAGCATAATAAACATTTTCTTAATTAATTGTTTATCTATATGAAATCAATTATTTTTTTTCAATAAAAGTCTTGCAAAAACTACATATAAACAAAGTTCACTATAAATAACTCTTACTATCAATCTGCTTATGTTTAATTTTATCCATTTTAATTAGCAAATTTATATTGTATAATGAGACCTTAAAGATATTTAGTATAATTTATAGAATTGTTAAATTTTGTGTGAATAAGCAGATTTAATTTTTTAATGATCAAAAATAATTTGTAAATTAAGTGGAAGTCAACTTTAAAAAGATTAATTCTGAATTTTTATAAAATTCTATTTTTTCCAGGAAAATTAAAATTTTTCTAGTCGTAAAATTTTTTTTTTCCTTTATTTTAATATGTTTAAATTAAAAGCTTGTTAATAAAAAATTCTTTTGATTTTTCTAAAATACGCAAACGAAGGTCACTTGAACGAACTCTGCCCTCCTAAACTGTTTTTTAAATTAATTATGAAAAAGCATAAAATTGAAAAAAAATTAAATTTTTTTAAATTATTTTTAACTATTTAATGTATGTAAAAATTTTTTTAAAAATAATATTCTTTTATCCTTAATAATGTTATAAATTACCTTATTTAAAAAAAATAATTGATTGTTACATAAAAATTAAACGGGGTCCGCGGCGGATCCCTGGTTTAGAGATTAGGGTATGTTGCAGATTAGATAACTATTAGTAAAAATTTAATTATCCATATGACGATTTTTATATTTTTATTTCATCGGACGTCTTAAAGGCGATGTCAAGTAAAAAAAATAATAAAAAAAGACATTACTCCCTGAGGATTCGAACCTTCGACCTTTTGCTGACTTTTTAAAGCGGCTGACCGAAACATTGCACCATCAGCTTGACAAGAAAGAAACACAGATACCAAAAAGAGCCCTTTAATAGACACCTCAAGGGCGACGTAAGGTAGGACGACCAGCAGTTACATGGAGTTCAACAATCTCGAAAGAGCTCATCGAAATGGGAATGACATGAGGAGAAGCAAGGGTAAAGACAAAAGATCGACTTGAGTGGAAATCAAAAATAATGACCCTATGCTCCCCAAGAAGTGAATTAGAAAAAAAATAAAAAAAGATTACAAATAAAATTTTTTTATTTTTTTAAAAAGCTTTTATTAGCTAAATTTGAAATTTACTTTTAATAAATTTTTTTTTCAACCTCTCCTTTTTTATTACAAAAGAAAAAAATTGCTTTAAAAATTGTTTATTAATTAAATGTAAACAAAAAATGTTTTTAAAATAATAAAATAAATTCCATATAAATCAAATAAAAGAGTACTATCTCTGATTAATCGGCTGATTGATTTCCGAAGCGATTTAACGCCAACATTGGCAATCGGCCCGGCTAAAAGCATTCATTGAGCAGCAGCAGCCAAACTATTTTGATCTTTTAAGCATTTTTCTTTAATTACTCTCTCATAAAGCCAAAGATAAAATATAAAACGATTGATTGATAACAGCAGAATCTCTTCTAATGCTTCCGTATAAACAAGCAAACAAAATATTTCAATACTTATCAATCAATAATCAATCTCTATTTTATCTATCTATAAATTCTCATATCTAAACTAATTTTGCCCAAAATAAAGGTTAATTACACTCGCTCAAGATGGAAGTTGGCTTCTTATCAGAAATTCAATTCCAAAAATCTTCCAATCGATAAATTAATTAAATATTCAATAAATAAAGAAACGTGTTCTAGTTAAATTAACAACAGATTTTATCTATTCTAGTTTATATTCATTAAGAAATTAAACTAGGTCTTGAATTACTGCTGAACTCAGGAGCCCCCCTCTTGCAGCCAACTCGTGTTTTAATAATTAATGATAACTTATCTATTGGGAACAGAAATTCGATTCGTACTCTATCTAAATATTCCAAATAGTTTAGCAGAGATAAACGAATCAAATCGTTTATTATTTTAACCTTTACGTTTTTTTTTTCTTTTTCAGAATTTCTTCAGATATTTATACCAAGTTCTTAGATTTTAGTCTTCCATTATCTCTTTTTAGTTCGAACATTCTTCTCAACAACAACAACGAAAATGGTTTCAATTACGCAAAAAGATACCACTTTTACGAAAATTTTTGTCGGCGGTCTGCCCTATCACACCACCGATGAGACATTGAGAAAATTTTTCGAGCGCTTCGGCGACCTAGAGGAGGCCGTGGTGATCACGGACCGAGCGACCGGCAAGAGCCGCGGATACGGATTTGTAAGCAATTTGAGCTTGGGTCCAAATTTTTATTTCATTTTAAATTTTTATTCAGGTAACCATGGCAACGAAGGAATCGGCCCAGGAGGCGATCAAGGACCCGAACCCGGTGATTGACGGCCGCAAGGCGAACGTCAACTTGGCCTACCTCGGAGCCAAGCCTCGCACCGCAACTGCTCTGTCGAGCGCCGCCGCTGCCGCTGCTGCAGCCAGTAAGAGTGGCAAAATTTTTCCCAATAATTAAAAATCTCATTTTTTTCTCTCTCTTTTTTAGACACAGTGATTCATCTTGGTGCTTATCCGGGACTGCAGCCGTACGGGTATGTTTTGTTGTCTTGACTTTATCCCACCTTTACATTTCAAATTTGTTCCAGTTTAAGTTAGACTTAGAGGTGAAAATTGCAAGTCTAATTGCAATAGAAGAGATAATTTGATTAAAAAAATTAATTAAAACAAAAAGTAATAATTTTATTTGAATATATTTTAAAAAAATTTAGAAAAAAAAAAAGAGTTTAGAGTGTTGTTATTTTTTGTTGATTCTTAAACACCCGGACTCGAGTTGATTTGCTGGTTGTTTCTATTTAATTAAAATTTTGATTAGAATTTGCAGTGGACTTGCCGTTTTGTGTGGGTTTGAGTGAGATTTAGGGATATGGTGGCCCCGCTATCCTCCTAAAACAGCACTAATTAATAATTGACTCATTTTTAAGGCTTCAGCAGCTCATCTATCCAGCGCACACTCTATTGGGCGCCAATGTTCTACAGTACCCGGGTTCGGCCGCAGCACTGAGCCCCTCGGCAGCGCAGTACGGCGCCGGTGTCTACGACTTTGCCAGTCAGTACAACCAGGCCCAATTGGACGCTGTTAATTTTCCGTACGGCAGCCAGGTGGCCGCTGCCGCCGGCCTAGGCACCAGCAGCCAGTCGAATGCAGCAGCTGCCAATTACGCTTATGCCGCACTGGCCCAGCAAGCTATTCCTTCTCTTACTGCTTCCTACCAACAATAGAGCTAGCTGGCACTGCTAGTTCAGCACATGATGCATGTACATGACAATGAAAAATTCTATTCAAATAAAAAACAAACAATTTTGTTGTTTTTTTTTACGACGCCCATGTATTTTTTACTTGAAGGTGCTCTTTCAAAAAAATTTTTTTTTTTCTACGGATACAATTTTCTATTATTATAACTTTAAATATTTATTTAATAAAATAAAATTTTTTAAAAATCAATAGCAATTATTATTGGATTTGGAAGAAGTAAAAAAAGCATTTGTTTTCTGGATGTGAATTTAATAAGCTTGAGCGTTTTTATTAGTTTTTCCTTTTATTTGATTTCCCACATATTTTGAATTATGTTTACATTGTTTACAAGGAAAATGTTTGCTTTTTTAGTTAAATATTTTAGTTTTTTTCTTTTTCGGTCAAAATCTTGTGAAAAAAAATCATAAAAAATGTGTCGGATGAGGACCCCATTTTTTATTTTTCAAAATTTTATCCCTGAGTTTGAAAACAGATTGAAGCTAATTTTGAATCTCTTAAGACTATGATTAAAAATCGCAAAATATTAATTGATAGTATATAAAAAGATGAATTTTCTAGATAAAAAAAGATTAATTTTTCTAGATAAATTAATTAAAAACAAGATAATACCCGAGGGGACAAAAACAGGCAAAAAACACTGTTTAAACGCTGTTTAAACGTGAGCGTTTAAACGGGACAAAAACAGACGATAAACGGGGGTAAAACAGTCAGAAAAAAAAAAAATATTTTTATTATTTTTGTTTAAAAAAAAGTATAAAGACAAGAATTTAGACAATTAAGTCATAAATAATTAAATTATAATAAAATTTAACATATTTTTCAAAAATATTGTAAAGTAGGGTGATTTTTAAGCGTGTTTAAAGAAATTTTATAGCGTTTTAGGTGTTTAAATAGTGTTTATGGGTGTTTGAGGTGTTTTTTATTTGTTTTTTGAGCGTTTTGGGTTGTTTTTTTAAATTCTATTTGATACAGGAGCATTAGATTTTTATTCAGGATTTTTTAGTAGTTTTTTAAGTGTTTAAATCTTGTTTTTGGGTGTTTGAGATGTTTTTTATTTGCTCGTTTTTTGAGCGTTTAAAATGGGTTTTTAGTCATTTTAAAAAATGAAATTTTTTTCATAATTTATTAAATTTTCAATCATATCTATTTTTCCCGACAATTTCTGTTATACTAAATTTTTTTCAACTTCAAGAATAATACATTTACTCAAAATTTGAGATTCACTTATTAATATTCTTTATTTATCTTCATCTATCTGACAATAATATTCTTCCAACTTTTTCAATGCTTACTCTTTCTTTTCAAATTGCAAATTTAGCTCATTAAATTCAAATTTTTTTTTGTTTAAATCTTCTAATCAAAACATAAATTTTCGAATCAACATAGTAAAATTTAAAATGTTTCCGTAATGTTTTTATTTAGATTTTTCGTCTAAATACGAAATCTTCGAATTTAACTATTTATTATTATCGTCGTAAATTGATTTGTACCCTTAATTGAATCAAGTAAATATATATTTATAAGTAATTATTCGAATTACTTATGTTATTTTTTTTAAAGGCTAAACTAGTAAACAACAATTTATCTGGAAATCGTTATTATATGTATTTATATGGACGTAAATGACGAAGAGGACTGAAAGAAGATGACGAAGAGTAACTTGAACGATTTCGTAAATTTGTTCAAGTCAATAGCCGAGCTAGGTTTGTACTTTTCAATTATGTCTACCACAAATTTGGATAAGGGTTTATTTCTTATATTTTCGATTCTGTCGTATTGATTAAAGAAAAATTCGTTTCAATTCTAAGGTTCTTAATAACTTGCCCGGCATATCCACTGGTTCAATAAAAATAATTTCGAAAATTCTTAAACATTCCTTCAAATGCAAAAGAGGAAACCTTATTTACAGGTCCAAACTTTGATACCTGGAAAGCTAGATGTAAATGAGCGTGCAAGTTATAAGACATGTTTTGTAAGCCATATTAGCCCTGAAATTCGTTTATAAACTTTTCTATTATATTTTGTGAAATTAAAATTCTTCCTCGACTAACTTTTCTTGGCAAATTAGCTTTAATAATAATATGTATTTTAAAAGATTGTTAAAGAATTTGAATGGTAAATAAGTTTTTAGACCAATAGCTATATAGAATATAATGTTTTTAAATTCAGTCGCTTTTAAGAAGTCTTAACTCTAAAAATCTTTGGGATCTAGAAAAGTCGCTAGGAAATTTGACTGAGCTTACAAACTTGTCGAATTCTTTGATCTTTGGACCTAATAAATAATTTTTAATAAATATTTATATCATTTGTTAAAAATTTTACCCAAATAATAGGCTTTTCCTGAACCAGTTGAAGAAAACCATAAATTAATAAGTCTTTATACTAGCCCTTCAAAACATAAACGCATGTTATCTATTATACAAGATTCAGGAAGATTAATCCAATTTTTAAAATAAGAATGACCATTTATTATTCCAAACATAATTTCCTTTTTTTATTTAACTTCTTTATTTATTATCTTTATATTTTTTTTACAGATGCGATCAACAAATTAAAAAATATTGACCAAGCATTCGGGCCAGTGTTCATGTCCTGGGTAGATCAATCAAAATGGAGTATGTCAAAAAAAAAGTGAAATGGAGAGTAAGAAAACACTGGAGGTATTGGAAACAACAGATAATAGAGAAGAGAGGAAAGAAGAAGATAATAATGAAGAGATTGAATCTGACCATGAAGAATGATTAAAAAGATTGTTTTTTTAAAGATTTTATTATTAAAAAATATTTTAATTATTATTTTTAAATTAATATTAAATATTAAAGCAAATAATTTTTTTATTTAAAATCATTCCTGAAAATAAACATGCTTAATTTGTTTTTGAAGTGTTTAAAACGGGTTAAAAACAGACTTAAAATGTTTTTGGGGCGTCAAAAACGGTTTAAAAACACTCTAAATGAAATATTTTGTTTTGTTTATAAAGTGTTTTTCGCTCGTTTTTTTGGTCCAAAAACGCTCACGTTTCAAACGCAAAAAAACAAAGCGAAAACGCCCAAAAAACAGCCACCAAACGCCGTTTAAACAGCGTTTAAACAGTGTTTTTTGCCTGTTATTGTCCCCTCGGGTAGTATTAATGAATATATGATTTTATTAACCACCAGAAAAAAAAATTAAATAGTAGATATTTAAATTAAAAGGTAGATAAATGATTAATCAATCTCTTAAATATTCGAAAATATATTTTTTTTGACTACTTCAAATTTTTTTACCAAAATTAAATGCAATGTTTATTTTGGTTGTATGAGTATTATGCTCGGAAGACTACCTGTTTAAATTTGCAACCATCTGAGGTCGTAAGTGAATCTAGTGACAAAGATACTTATGAGTTCTATTTGGATATTCCAGTCAACAAGCAAATTGAAACTCAAATTAATAATACCACTGAAATTCAGGTTGAGCTAGAGCTAGAAGAAAGTGATCAAATAGTTGCTACTGAAGCACCACCAAAAAGGGGCCGCGGTAGACCAACAAAAACGGTGTCAACAAAAAAAAGAAAATTATGAGTATCTAATTAACTTTTCATATTCAAATTTAGCTTATGGTATAATGATTAATATTTTTATATATTTGTTTCTTAAAAAATATAGTTTCTTATTTATTTATTTAATTCAAATTAACCTCCATTAGGAGAAGTAAAATTAAAAGTATAAAAATTTTGTTAATAAAAATAAAAAATTAAAATAAAAAGTAGAAAAATAGTTACATATATTGAAAGTAAATTCCTCTGGAACAAGTGAATTGATTTAATTTGGTTTAATTAATTCATTAAGAAGGATTTTGAATTTTTTGAATCTTAAGTTACCCAAACAAAGCTCAATAGTTTCTTACTATTTTGCTCAATATATACTTTTGTCTATTAATTATTTAAATTATCTAGTCGATTTCATCTTTATTAGCTAATTTTTTTTATCTAGTAAAATTCATCTCTTTAGCTAGTTGAGTTTATCCTATGCCATTAAAAATATTATTCGAGCTTGTGAAATGTCACTAAAAATAAAGCCAACTCCATAAGTGAGAAGCTTTACGTAATTCTAATTATCGCCTAAAGATCTTGTAAATGAACTACAAACTCTCTTCTATATCAAGGACAAAATTTGGAGAAATAAAAAAGAGTTTTCCCACAAACTCCAATCTAATGTTGACCTGCAGCTTTAAGAATCTAGTCCAAAAGCAGTGGGAAAAAACGGTAGAAAGATCGGTACAATTTCGTGAAAAAATATGTATTTTTTTATACCGTATTCCCTTGTCCGATTTTCCAACATTATAGCATACGGCATGTTAATAAATTCTAAACTTACATTTCATGCTCTAAAGATGAGTTTTAAGCCTTGAGTCCACTTTAAAATCAAGTTTTTTAAATTTAATGCGGAATGAAAGCTTGAGATTTTTTAAAAAAATTAAATTTTAAAATAATATTTTTTTTAAATTGTTCTTTATATTCAATTTATAGGGCTAGATCAAATGTAAAATTCAAAAAAATAATTCAAAAACTAAAAAATAATTTTCACAAAAATCTAAATTTGACTTTTTTTGATTTAACCTCCCATTTAATTTGGATCGATCCTGTTAATTGTAGATTTTTAAGACCATCCAGTTGCAATGATTTGGACAACCCATTTTTGAACGTCCATTTAGACGCTTAAGGTTGACTGGGCACCAACACTATAACAGAGCAAATTTTTCAAATCTTATTTTTTAAAAATGTTTTTTTATCAAAATAAACAAAGATTTAGACTCAACAAAATTTGTTCACGATTATTTAATCTTTTGATTTTTTAGTTACCATAAACCTTTGCCTTCTTTTCTTAGAAATAAGATGAACTTCAAAATCAATTAATTATATCCATTATTCAACTTAATTCTACACAGAAATTTAATTTTTAAATTAATTATAAAAGTTAGATTTTTAACTAGAATTCAGCCAA
Source organism: Brachionus paranguensis (assembly GCA_016802215.1). NCBI lineage: Eukaryota > Metazoa > Rotifera > Eurotatoria > Ploima > Brachionidae > Brachionus > Brachionus paranguensis. The sequence continues at coordinate 1,377,421 of JAESIX010000004.1, forward strand.
ACATTTAACATTTTTGATAGAAGATAAGATAAGAATATTTACTAGAGCTTATTTCAAAATTACAATAAAAATATTTTAATAACATTTTTTCGATATGAATAAATCCAAAAGAAATGAAACCGAACTTCGTTTTATTTCTAAGAGTAGTAGGCAAACGTTAATGATTATGTTTTACAAAAATAAATTTAAAAAAAAGTTTCTTGTAAAAAATAATGACTATTTATTCACGAAGAAAAGAAGAAAAATTGTGATAAACCTTTGATTGAGATTTAAAAAAAAATTTATTTTATTTATTCCGATTCCAATATCTCCATTCTCTTCTTAACCCTTATCCGTCTAAAATCGGGTAAAAATGACCCAATATTCGCTTAAATTTATTAAACTGAAATGGGTCAAATTTGACCCATTCTAGTCCTTAACGTTACTTTTTAAATCTTCGACAGATTAGGGTTAAGCATTATCGATTTGACACCTGGACCCAGAAATGTATAAAAGTTCCAACTTTAATTTGATGGAAAAATTGAATTAGCCCGAGAAAAAAAAATTTAATTCATTACAATTAATGGGACTTATAAAAATTATTTTTAAACATTTTTAATAACTTGTCAAAATTTTATAAAATAAACGAATTTCAAAATTTACTGATTTTTTATTTTTCCTCGTAATTTATTGAAAGTTTGCTTAATAAAAAAAATAATTTAATCTGTTTTAAAATTTGAGTGACTCTCTTCGATAGGTTCCACAAACGAAGCATGACCATAAATTATCTGTAAGCTTTGTAATCGATTAAAGCATCATGTAATTCGACCATTATTATTACTTCTATCCAATTCTTCTGGATTAAAAACTTGACTGAATCTTTTTTTTGATTAGATATTCGGTTCATAAAATTTATAATTTTATTCATTAACAAAAAACTAGAAATATTTTTGAACTTATTTCCTTTTAATTTTGTATCACCCAAATTTATTTATTTGTTCAAAATTCACAAAATCATTATTAATTTCTTTCATCCAAAATATTTTACATATTATGAACATGAATCTTTTTACTAGTTGAATCAATTTTTTAAAATTATAGACAAGACCATGCACTCACATTCTTTGACGCATATTAAATTCTACCTCTATTTGGGATGTGTTACGGTATTAAAATTTTCATTTAAAAATTAAAATTTTTCTTTAAATCGTTGGAAGAAGAAACATTTTTGCTTCAAAGAAGTTTAAAATTAATTTCTCTAAGTTGACAAAGATCTTTTTTCTGAACTTTTTCCTGAAAATGAAATAAGAATATTTTGATGAATTATAATTTTTTTTGAAAAGTAAACATTTAATAGCAATAATATTAGAGGTATTCAAAGTGATGCCGAAGAAAAATTACTTCTAGAAGTATAATTAAAAACTCTTTTCAAAATGTTTTTTCGGCCAAAATTATTTTATTTAAATATTTTATAATTATTATTTTATGAAATCAATTATTTTGGTAAATGGATTTTTTTTTGATTTTCTTATAAATTATTTACGAAGAATGAAAAAAAAATGAGGAATGTTGAGATTTTTATTTTTGTTAAAATTTTTGAATCGTACATTTTCTTATTATTTTGTTCAAAACACTCAAAATTAAAATTTTTAATTATTTACAAAAAGTTCTTAAATTTGGATGTAAGAGATGTAAAGAACTCGGATCCGTTTAAAACTGGCAGATGTTTCATAGAAAAAATAAGACTAATAACATTTAAAATTTTTGAGCACCCGAGGGGACAAAAACAGGCAAAAAACACTGTTTAAACGCTGTTTAAACGTGAGCGTTTAAACGGGACAAAAACAGACGATAAACGGGGGTAAAACAGTCAGAAAAAAAAAAAATATTTTTATTATTTTTGTTTAAAAAAAAGTATAAAGACAAGAATTTAGACAATTAAGTCATAAATAATTAAATTATAATAAAATTTAACATATTTTTCAAAAATATTGTAAAGTAGGGTGATTTTTAAGCGTGTTTAAAGAAATTTTATAGCGTTTTAGGTGTTTAAATAGTGTTTATGGGTGTTTGAGGTGTTTTTTATTTGTTTTTTGAGCGTTTTGGGTTGTTTTTTTAAATTCTATTTGATACAGGAGCATTAGATTTTTATTCAGGATTTTTTAGTAGTTTTTTAAGTGTTTAAATCTTGTTTTTGGGTGTTTGAGATGTTTTTTATTTGCTCGTTTTTTGAGCGTTTAAAATGGGTTTTTAGTCATTTTAAAAAATGAAATTTTTTTCATAATTTATTAAATTTTCAATCATATCTATTTTTCCCGACAATTTCTGTTATACTAAATTTTTTTCAACTTCAAGAATAATACATTTACTCAAAATTTGAGATTCACTTATTAATATTCTTTATTTATCTTCATCTATCTGACAATAATATTCTTCCAACTTTTTCAATGCTTACTCTTTCTTTTCAAATTGCAAATTTAGCTCATTAAATTCAAATTTTTTTTTGTTTAAATCTTCTAATCAAAACATAAATTTTCGAATCAACATAGTAAAATTTAAAATGTTTCCGTAATGTTTTTATTTAGATTTTTCGTCTAAATACGAAATCTTCGAATTTAACTATTTATTATTATCGTCGTAAATTGATTTGTACCCTTAATTGAATCAAGTAAATATATATTTATAAGTAATTATTCGAATTACTTATGTTATTTTTTTTAAAGGCTAAACTAGTAAACAACAATTTATCTGGAAATCGTTATTATATGTATTTATATGGACGTAAATGACGAAGAGGACTGAAAGAAGATGACGAAGAGTAACTTGAACGATTTCGTAAATTTGTTCAAGTCAATAGCCGAGCTAGGTTTGTACTTTTCAATTATGTCTACCACAAATTTGGATAAGGGTTTATTTCTTATATTTTCGATTCTGTCGTATTGATTAAAGAAAAATTCGTTTCAATTCTAAGGTTCTTAATAACTTGCCCGGCATATCCACTGGTTCAATAAAAATAATTTCGAAAATTCTTAAACATTCCTTCAAATGCAAAAGAGGAAACCTTATTTACAGGTCCAAACTTTGATACCTGGAAAGCTAGATGTAAATGAGCGTGCAAGTTATAAGACATGTTTTGTAAGCCATATTAGCCCTGAAATTCGTTTATAAACTTTTCTATTATATTTTGTGAAATTAAAATTCTTCCTCGACTAACTTTTCTTGGCAAATTAGCTTTAATAATAATATGTATTTTAAAAGATTGTTAAAGAATTTGAATGGTAAATAAGTTTTTAGACCAATAGCTATATAGAATATAATGTTTTTAAATTCAGTCGCTTTTAAGAAGTCTTAACTCTAAAAATCTTTGGGATCTAGAAAAGTCGCTAGGAAATTTGACTGAGCTTACAAACTTGTCGAATTCTTTGATCTTTGGACCTAATAAATAATTTTTAATAAATATTTATATCATTTGTTAAAAATTTTACCCAAATAATAGGCTTTTCCTGAACCAGTTGAAGAAAACCATAAATTAATAAGTCTTTATACTAGCCCTTCAAAACATAAACGCATGTTATCTATTATACAAGATTCAGGAAGATTAATCCAATTTTTAAAATAAGAATGACCATTTATTATTCCAAACATAATTTCCTTTTTTTATTTAACTTCTTTATTTATTATCTTTATATTTTTTTTACAGATGCGATCAACAAATTAAAAAATATTGACCAAGCATTCGGGCCAGTGTTCATGTCCTGGGTAGATCAATCAAAATGGAGTATGTCAAAAAAAAAGTGAAATGGAGAGTAAGAAAACACTGGAGGTATTGGAAACAACAGATAATAGAGAAGAGAGGAAAGAAGAAGATAATAATGAAGAGATTGAATCTGACCATGAAGAATGATTAAAAAGATTGTTTTTTTAAAGATTTTATTATTAAAAAATATTTTAATTATTATTTTTAAATTAATATTAAATATTAAAGCAAATAATTTTTTTATTTAAAATCATTCCTGAAAATAAACATGCTTAATTTGTTTTTGAAGTGTTTAAAACGGGTTAAAAACAGACTTAAAATGTTTTTGGGGCGTCAAAAACGGTTTAAAAACACTCTAAATGAAATATTTTGTTTTGTTTATAAAGTGTTTTTCGCTCGTTTTTTTGGTCCAAAAACGCTCACGTTTCAAACGCAAAAAAACAAAGCGAAAACGCCCAAAAAACAGCCACCAAACGCCGTTTAAACAGCGTTTAAACAGTGTTTTTTGCCTGTTATTGTCCCCTCGGGCAATCTTTTTAATCGTTCTTTTTTCAAATGATTTTTTTAAAGAAAGAAATTTGAACTTTTTTTAATTGCTTTATTTGTAAATTTTAAATAATATAGTTTATATTCTTAAAAATAATTAAAAGCCTAAAAAATTTGAAAGATTTATAAAAAATAATAAAAATATCAAATTAAATTTAAAAAATTATGCATTTGAAATTAGAGATTATGATTTCTAGTAAATTTATACATTTTATAAAGCTTTCTGAAGGAATTATTCTGATTAAAAAACTTTTTTAATTTTTTGACTAAATAATAAATGGTTTGTAAATTTAATTCTTAATTGACTCGATTGGCAAATATTTAAACTAGAAGATTTCTTTAGTTCAATTGCAAAAAAAAATTTAAATTGCGCAATTTTTTTCATTACATATTTAATTTTTGATATATATTAATAAATTCAGAATTTCTAAGGGTTTTTGTTTAAAATTCTGTAATATTGTGCGAATTGTAATCGTTTAACAAAGCCTATAAATATAAGAAAATTGTAAAAAAATTTTTGTCAGAAAAAGCTTTTTGGCGGATAAGAGCAATAGATCTTTGGTCGCTTTTTACGAGACTAATACTTTTTATTCATATTCTTTCCATTTTGTTTTATTTCATTTATAAATTGTGAAGTTTATTGATCGGATTTTTAAAATTCAAATATAAAAACATTTCAATAATAAATTTTATTTTTATTGCTTCAACAAACAAATATTTTGCCTTTTTCTGTTACGAAATAGTATCGAATATTGTTTAATCTGTAAGAAAATTTAAATTTCCATCAGTTTAAAAAGTTTATTTATAAAAAGCTACGTAAACAAATAAAAATAATTAGGTGTTTAAATTTTGACTTTTAGAATACTAAAATAAAAAAAGCATTTAAGTTTATGAAATTTTATTCTGCTTTTTTGGTAAAATTTAAAAAATACCAGTAAAATTTTTGTCAATTTTTGATTATGTTAAAAAAAAATTATTTTTGAACGCGAGAGTTTTCATTTATTTGATCTATAACAATATTTTTGGTACTTCAATTTAAAAATTTATTAATAATTTAAAACTTCTCTAAAGTTAAGAATTATTTATTTGTTAGGATTTTTCGAGCTATTTTTCAAAAAATAAGTATTTGATTTTAATTAACTTATTGAGTTTTGTAATAAAAAAAGCCATTTTTCATTATAGAATTAAATGTACGGATATCAGAGCAAAATGACAGGTGAAAAAATATTTTCCTTTTAAATTTAAAATTTTAATTTTGTGTTTTAATCAAAGTAAATTTTTTAATTGAAAAGTTAATCATGTTTGTTTATTGAGCATTTAAGTGTGTTCTTTAATATTATTTTTGAAATAAACTCCAGGTGGTATTCAAAAGTTTTCCAAGACACCTAAGTAAACAGGTATTTTTTATTCAATTTTCGAAGAATGATATTTTGATGACATTTTTTTAGAGACCTCGAAGAATCGAATGGATATTTTACGTTTTTCCGTATTTTTAGAATTTTCTTTTGACTAAGGGCTTGAAATATTTAAAAAAAAAATCAAACAGTTTCTAAGTAATAAATTATAAATTTTAATTTTTAATCAAAATAACTAATTAGCTTAATTACACACGTTTTAAAAGTACATAGATAAGTTTTTTTTATCAAGAAAAAATCAAGGGTACTGCTGGATTAATTCAGTTATTTACAAAAATCTAATATTTAAATTTTTAAAAATAAATATTAGCATTAATAAAATATGGTCTTTTGAAGTAATTTTTTGCATTGCCAAATGTTTGCTGAGATGTTTTAGATTTTAATCAGGTTAAGTTTTTTTCTAGGTGTATTGTGAGCCTAGGGTTAAGGCAAACAATTTCACAATTTACGTAATATTGCCAAAAATTAAACGATCATTGCTAAAATCTACCTAATTTTTGCCAGTGACATAATTCTTAATTGAAAGTTTAAAAAATTTGTTTTTGATTTTTCGAAAATTGAACAAATTTACATTTGCAAAATAATTTGACCGATAGCAACTGTTGCCAAGAGCAACTGAAAATGAATCAGTTTTTTTTTTTTTCTAATAGAAAAAAAATTTATTCTTAATTCATTTGTTTTTTAATTTCGACAGAGACTAATGTTATCTTTCCAATGATAAGGTAAAAATGCGCATATAATTTGTCAAACAAAATTGTTATTAATAATCCGAACTCTTTTTTTTTAAATAATTTCTCAAATTTTTTCTTAATCAACATTTACCTTTTTAGAAATTTAATAAACAGTGGCTTAACATGATTTCAACATTGAATTCGGGCCCAGCAAGTAAGACAAAATTTGGATATTTTTCAAAGGCGAATTATTTTTTTTTCATTAAGTAAGAGATTATTTATCGTCGGCAAACAATTATTCAGAACAGGAATTAGAGCGGATGAAATTATGTGGACTTTTGTTCGAGCGAAAATCAAATGGCAACCAGAAATTGGTCAAAGAATTTCTTAGACGAGAGCCATGCTTGTACAACCAAGTGGTGTACAAGAATGCAGCGCGCATTTTTCATTGCCTAAAGGCCGATTTGAACGAGAATCCGATTTTGAAGACCTTAAAAAAGCAGCAAGCAATTGAAAAGGGAGAAGATGCCGACCAAAAACAAGTAACAGAAGTGCCCAAGATTGAGTATCAAAATGGTAAAGAGAAAAAAAGCACTCTACAGCTAGCGTTCTCGACCCTTAAGTGTAATTTTATCCAAAAACAATTTTTTGCATGTTCATTATTTACATTTTTGGTTTTAGTTCAAAAAGTTTTGGAAGATCTTCTTGATGAATGCCAATTCTATGGAAATTACTCACAAGTAAGAAATGATCTAATTTATTTTTTTTGAAAATTTTTTATATGAACACCATTAAAATTTTATCAGGAGAAAAATTTTATTATCAGGAAATCAGAAGTGTTTTCTTGAGCTTTGGAAAAAATGAAAAAAAAATTTAAGTGAATAAATAAATATATCAAAGGCATCTTTTGACATTTTATCGAATTGATTCCAAAAATAAGAAAAAAGGTAAACTACCATAATAGAGAAAAAAATAAAGAATATTTAAAAATAGGCAAAAAAAGAAGACAAAAGATGAGTTTTTAAAACTAAAAACCAAAACTTGCAATGAAACAATTTAATTCTTCAATATTGAATCGACTTCGGTCGAACAAAGACTATAAGCCTACAAAGCTGTTTTTATATTTCCGTGGAATAAAAATTCTCTAAAAATTTTTCTATATCATGAACGTTTATCAGAAAAAATTTTGGTTATTAAGCATTTTGTTTTAAGATGTCAATAGAATTTGTTAAGAATTTTAAAAATCTGAATTTTATAGGCGGTGAAGTTGGAAGCAAAAAATGTTTCAAAATTTATTTTATTAAATTGAAAATTAATTTTATTCAATCATTAACAATTATTAAAAAAAAGGGTTTAAAATTTTTAAATATAATTTTTTGAACATAAACAAAATCAAATAAATAAATAGATCTTTATATTTAGATCGAATATTGAGAGAGAAACAGTACATTTTTTCGTTAATTTCTTTTGATATTAATGCTAAAATTATTACAAAATTAGCAATTTATTTTAAAAATATTTTGCGGTTTGAATTAATTTTTTTGCTCCAAACTTCACCGCCTCTAAATTTTTATTAATACATTTTTCATAATGATATTTCTAAAACCAAAAAGTCTAAAAACGAATCATGTCGCATGATCTTTTTTTATCTATGTAACTCGAATGATAAATACTTTCATTAAAAGTTTAAATGTGACTTAAAGTCTAATCTTAAGATTAAAGTTCTAAGTAAGACCAATTTAAAGGGCCAGATCTAACTGTTTCTATAGATTTTCTTTAAAAGAAAAAAATAATTATTGACGAATTTAACAGAAGGTTCGGTATTTCAAATTTGAAAATGAAAAAGTAAATAATGAACGAAAAAAGCCGAGAAATTTGTTTATTAATGATTCCTTAGTTTTCTATTAAATCAAAATCTAGTTCTCGCAAAATTGATTAAGTTTTATTGAAGTTTTTAAATTTTTAATTACAGAAAAATCTTTTCAATTATTGTTTTTGAATTTGTTTCCAAAATTCAAGAACTTATTTTTTGGTTCAAATGAAAATTGTGATCATGTGTTCACATTTTTTGTAATTATTGGTATCATGTCAACTTTGGAAGAGTTACTAATCACCAAATCGATGGTCACATAATTTGCGATCAAAAATAATCATTAAGATTAATTTTCGTATAGTTTTTGAACTAAAATTAAAACTTTGTCCATTGGTACTATCCAGAAAACATATCTTTCTTTTAAATATTTTTTTTAACACGTCTTTCCTCAAAAGTTTCTTACAAATCGGACAAGGCAGAGTGTTAAGGGTTTAGTTTAGATTGGTTTTTATTTTCCATTTTCAAAATTTTATAATAATTTCACAAAAGATTGTAAGAAAAAAGAATGAACCTTCTGAAAGCTAAATTTAAATGTTTTATCCATTTTTTCATCAGCATCAATTTAGTTTTCAACTTTTAAAAGTATCTTTAGAGGAAAATCAAAAACTCACGTGCTAATGGAAATTTTTTTGTGTCATTTTTGATCAATATAAATTTTTAATTATTTTTATTCAGGTAATTTTTTCTAAAAAATTTAAATCTTTTTTTGCTTTTTTAGCATAAGATTTTGACTGAACTAAGCCAACGAGTTAAGTCTCAACTAAAAATTCTGAGCAAATAATTTTAATTTGAAAAAAGATTTTAGTATAATCTTGCCAATTTAAAATTGGCATAGGATTAATATATTTTACAGTCTGTTGAACGGCTTATGTTTCGTTGGATTCAATAAAAAATTGTAAATTAATAAAAATATCCAGCATTTTAATTTTGTCCTATATGAATGTGTCTTTTTATTCTATTATTAAATAATGATTTTCCAGTAGATGATTTTTATCTAGTAAATTCATATATTTATAAAGTAAACAATAATATTTTATACTTAAAATTTTTAGACCAGTTTGCAATCAGAATAATTAAAACTTTAATTCTCAATTTAAATTTTTTAATGATCTAATCTTAAAATTAATATTTGAAGTAATTCAATTATTAAATTTTGATCATTAAACATGACATTTTTAGAAAAGTCGATTTTTTTCGGTTTTGAAAGTCATAGATTTTTGAAAAATATTTGAATAAATCTTTAAAATGCATTAAACGATTTTTTTTAGAATCTCTTAATTTATATTTTGACTTTAAATTTAATTGCTAAAATCAACAAAATATTATTTTTTATAAAACTTCATTAAGATTAGAATAATTATTTTTGTTGTTCTTAAATTCAACTATACTTAAAAATCCAAAACAAAAAAGTTAATTTAAATAAAACTGAATAGAATTATTTTTTGTAATGGATTATTTCGGAAGATATTTTTAGGTAATATGTATTCAATATCATATTTAAATGAACATTGATTTTGATTTAAATCAAATATATAAATAAAATGCCGATATAAGTTCAATTTAAGTTTTTAAAAATTTGATCAAGATGTATTTTTCAAAATTAGAAGATATTATTGTGGCCAAATCATAAATCGAAGCCGCAAAAATGCAAGCAATAATTCTAATGTTCTTAAGTTGCTTAAATTTTTATTAAAATTAAAAATTTAGCTTTGAAATGTGATAAAATGTAAAAATATGCGATGAAATTTTTTACGCATTTAAAAATGTTTTGATCAAATTTTGAAAAATGAAAATTGATCAAAAATTTTACCTTGCCATTTTATTTAACTAAATAATTGAATTTTTTCTTAAACAACGAGTTCAGCAATTGTCACCATTAATAGAACAAAATCGCAAATTCAAAAGAGAGAAAAAAAAGACACTAGGTGGCATAATTTCTTCTAAAACAGGAAATCTAGTACGTGGAATCGACTTCTAAGAACTGTGGTTAACTTAGATAATTTGAACGCTTTCAAAGTTGGGTTAAAAAGCTGGCTTTATGACAACAGGAGTTGATAAAGTGCTTTGCACTAATTAAACGTTTTCTGTAAATTTATGACTACTTTCTTTTAAAATTAATTAGAATCCATCAAAAATTATTAAAATTAAAAAAATAAATGAATAAATAATCAAAAATTATTAGCTAAAAATTGAATTTAAGTTAAAGGCAGAGTTGTTTTAAAGTCACAAGTCTTAAGTCAAGTCAAGTCAAAGACTTAAAAATTTATTTTTTTTTTTAGTCATTATTGACTTATATTTTTGTGACTTATAAACAAGTCTGATTTGAACAAGAGATATTTGGGCTTTGGGGGCTCTCGTCAAAAAGTACAGTAGTGCTACTAAGTGCGAACCTTGCCTCAAAATTTTAATTATTTAATTAAATTTACCTTTTTTTTTGCTGAAAAATTGGCTTTTATTTTTTGACTTAAAAAAAAAAAATAAAAGTCAAGTCATAACTTTGACTTAAATTTTTGTGACTTAGACTTAAAACTGTGACGTAAAAACAAGTCTGGTTAAAGGAACAATTTTTAAACTTATTATTTTTAAACATTTATCAAAAAAAATTTATTTTAATATTTTAATACTTATAGAGGTGCTAAGATGACTGTATTTTACGTAAATTTCCCTTTGTAAATTTTTAATTGGCATAGGATTAATATTTTATTCATATGGTAATATTTTTATTAAGTTATTTATTTATTCAAAAAGAAATTATAAAAATAACTATGATTCTAAGAAATTCTCTAAAATCGATTTTTTCTATGGTGATTTTAATTTTTACATAAAATCTACGTAAAATTTGGTACATTTACTTAAAATACAATTATCGTAGCACCACGGTAAGATTTTAGAGGCTTTTTTAATTACACTAACTAAATCAAAAATCTTTTGATAACCAAAAATAAATATAGATTATAGATTTGTGTGTAGAAATCTTCTTCATTGGTATTGTGATATTACTTACACTTTTATAAGATATTTTTGATTATTATGTAATTTTACTTCTTTTCGTTTTGTTGAATAACTTTTTCAGAAATGAAAAAAAATAAATTAAATTTTTAATAAAAAAAGAGGGTAAAATTTTTTCAGTGAATTTTATTAGCTAAAACATTGAATGAGTCCTCTAAAAAAAGTTTTTAATTCTAAAATTCACATTGCCTAAATTATCAATCTATTTAAATAAATTTTTTATTTTAGTTCAAAGACGAACAAAGCTTAGTGTGCACTGTTCTTTTTGACTATATGACACGTAAATTTGAGCTTAGAGATAAATTAATTGAGGAGCCATTCGACAATCAGGACAATTTGGTTACAGAAATTGAAAATGCTATCCACAAAGAAAAGACAGATTTGGCGGCTGAATTAGCCAAAAATAGAATTCGTGCTGATGCTTCAACAATAGAAGAGCTTTTGCCACAGGAGCTAAGAGAAGTCGAGCAGCACAGAGCTGAATTGCCACTGTATTGCTGGGTCAATCAAATTAAAGTATCTGTGGTTGACATGATTGAAAAATTGGTTCACACCGATGAATTAACTATTGTTGATAACAAGAAATTTTTGGAAAAAAAATGCTTTATGCTCGATCCGCATTGCTCAAATCTTTTAATGTTCCATTATGCTTTAAGGGATAAAATATTAAATTCTGAATATGCCAAAAATTGGGAACTGATTGTCCAAGACAAATCTAGTTGCCTAGCTCCTTACTCTGTTAGCAAACTTTTGTCCAAAAAAGATGATGTAATCATAGCCAATTTGAGCGGTGGACTTGTTGGAGCATTCATTGGTTCATTTATGGAGGAGTATGATGGACGAGTTTATGTTTTTGGTGCAACCAACGAGAGCAGATATCACGAAATTTCGGAAAAACTTCACCAAATTGGAGTCTCTAAATGTAAATTAAAAAAAATTCTTTACAGATAATTTTAAACATTTGTTTAGATGTAAAATTGGTAAAAGAAGACTTTATGGATTTAAAGTCCGATGACCCTAAATTGGAAAATGCAAAAGTGGTACTTATCAATGCTCCTTGTAGCAAGTCAGCTCTCATGAATCCAATGGAATTCTTATTCCAAGAAGGAGAAGGTTTTTTTTTTTAATTTTAAATTCGAGATATCTAATCTTCAATGTGATGACCTTTTTAAATTAATCTAAAAAAGTTTTAACAATATTTTTCCGCTTAATTAGGACTTCGAATGAACATTTTATTTTACATTTAAGATTTAAATCTAAATTGAAGGTACCAGGTGTAGATTAAAAAATGGCATTTTTTTTTCATTAAAATTTTTTTAATTATTAGATTCTCATATTTTTTTCTATTATCTTTTAACTTAGTCAATAATCATTCAAATTCTGCAAAAATCAAGTTTTTTTTTTTTAATTTTCTTTTATTAAAAATTTACGAGCTTTCTGGTTAATTTTACATACTTTCTGGTAAAATCTGGTAAATCAAGCAATTTCACTAGTTAAAAAAAAATATGGATATTATTTTCTATTCATTTTACCAAAATCATAAACCTTGCATGCACAAACAAAAAAAAGTCGCCTTTCAAACTATTATTTTAAGATTTGTTAAATATTACAATTTAAGTATTTTACCATACTCAAATTTTCGAAGTAGATGGATAATTTTTGTCACTGTCTCACTGTCCGCTGGAATTTCAGAAATATGCCTATCCTTTTACGGAAACAGTTCTTCAGTGAATAAATCTTTGGTCAACTTAATGAAACTTTTAGTTATCACGCCAAAAATGGGATACCACAATTCGTGTAATGTTTTTTTTGATTATTTTTATCAGAGTTGTATAAAAGTCACAAGTCACAAGTCAAGTGCAAGTCAGGACTTTGACTTGTTTCAAAAATTTAAAAAAAACAAGTCAGGACCAATTACTTAAATTATTTAATTACTTAAATTATTTAAGTAATTAAATATTTAATTTTAAATGTTACTTAATGCTGTAAAATCGGAAAAACAAGTTTTTAAAATTTCAGACTTCTTAATTTGAACTGGAGAACTCATTTGAAGTCTCAATAAAAGATGATAAAAATTCACACTTTCAAAATTTTAAATTATTTAAAAAAGAGAAGAATTTTTGTATTTTTAGTTTTTAAAATTCACAATACCAATGTCTGCTGTAAAAAAAATAAAAAAATAACTTGAATTATAATATATCTTGAAAAAAACTTGAAGATGTTTGATTCTATTTTTTATCTAAAATTTGTTTAAAGCATATATATATTTTATTTTTTTGTTCACTTATTTACTGAAATAGTTAATAACTATAACATGAATAGTTGTTTAAATCATGTTTCAATTTTTATATTGAAAATAAATTATGACAAAAAAATTATTTTTTTATTAAATGAAAAATTTTTTCAAAATTTTTGAAACAAGTCAAAGTCCTGACTTGTTTTTTTAATAATTATATTTTAAAGTCCAAGTCATACTTTGACTTGTTTTTGACTTGTTAAAACTTTTTTTTCCTGACTTTTATAAAAGTCTGATTTTTATTTAAATCCAAATAAAAAATTTTAAATTTATAAAAAAAAAATCAAATTTTAAGATATCGAACTAGAAAAAGCTTCTTCAGCCAAAATAAAATTCTTTTAATGATTTAGTGACTTTAAATTTAATTCTGTTATTTAACTTTATTAATAATAGCAAGAGTTCAAATAAGGATATTTTTATTAAAGAATTTGAAATCTTCTTTTACTAAAAAATCTTAACTCATTAAAAATATAGATACAGTAAAACCAAGTGGGCCTATTATATCATTTTAATCGTCTAATAAACACCCAATAGACTAGATAAAACACTGATATTATTATTTGAGATTACCTTACTTGATTTGTCCATTAATTTTAGAGGTATAAATCTATACTTTTTTCTAGAGAGATTCAAATAGTTTTTTTAAAAACTGTATTTGCTGAAAATGGCTTTTTCTTGGGCTTTTAGGCCAGTTCTGAATAAAAATCAGAACTTATCCCTTGTTTTTTCAGAAGAAATTCTTCCATTAACTATTTGTTAAAATAAAACTAAAAATTAATTATTAAGTAAAATAAATTATTTAATTACGATATTTAATACGTATCATGCCAATCAAGCTGAAAAGTTTTTAAAAAAATTTTACTTAGATAATTTTTTTCTCTCAAAATTTAGCTATTTATAAAGCGGAAAAATTAATAAAATTTTTTTTTAAATCTTTTTAGGAAATGCGTTGGACTAATGAAATAACTAATTAAAAAAATTCTCTTTTTTTCAAAGATGTTAGATTTTTGCGTGACTACACAATTGATGTTAACAATTCAAAAAAAATCAAACAGTGCATTCAAAATGAAACAGCCTTACTTAAACATGCTCTAAAATGTAACTCTATTAAATTTAATAAAGCAAAAAAAATAATTTAAATTATTTTTGCTAGTTCCAAAAATAAGAGCTCTTGTTTACCAAACATACTCAAAGCACAGTTTGGAAAACGAAGATTTAATTCACAGAGTATTGATGGAATTCAACGAAAGCCGAAAATCCATTTCCTTTCCTTACAAGTAATTTGGTCAAATTTTTTTCCATGCTATTTAAATTTTTTTCTTAGACTTAGTCCACCAGTAATTGCCTTGACTGCTGATGACATTCAAAATGACGAAGTGGTTAAAAATCACAAATTCCTTCAGTTCATACCATCGAACCGAATGAATGGCTCATTCATAGGTCTTTTGACCAGAGATGTAAGCTGCCGAATCTAATTTGAAGTTGATTAATTTTTGGGTTTTAGAGAGATAATGAAATGAGCAGGGAGATGCGCCGAGCCGAGGGAAGTTTGAGCGCCAAAAAGGTCAAAAAAGGTCAACCAGCTACTTTCGAGGAGAAAAATTTTCTCAAACCCTTATCACCGAAAAAATTGACCCGACGCAAGACTACAGGTCCAAAGAAATTGTCTGCCTCTGAGAAATTCACGTCATTAGAAGAAGAGATTAAACAATTACAAATTAGAAACAAACTGGACTTGCCAATGCGCTCTATTAACCCAATACTTGGCGATGCAAAATCAAAAAATCTCAGCACCAAGTCCAAGTCGTCAATTAACTTACCAGGCAATTTTGATCTAAATTTTGACTTTAACTCAAAGCTATCTTTAATTGGTCGACTTGACTCTAAAAATAATATTGGCAATCATATGCTTCCCAAACGATCGTCGACACCAGAGCCTGAGCTTGACAAAAAAAATGCCAACAAGTAAATTTTTCTTAATTCCTTTAAAAAACACCAGAATTTGGCAACAGTATTTAAAGCGACCTTTTGAGTCATTTTTAATTTTATTTTTTTTAAACCTTTTCTATTTTAATTTACGTTTATTTATTTATTAATAAAATTGAGTTTTTATGTTTTTAATTTTGTCTAGTTCCCATACCTTCACCTATCTACCTTTTCCACTGAATAATGTTTTCTTTATATATTGTTGATGTTTTAAGAAAAACTTTCGTTATCCACTTTAAGTTATGAATGTTTGTAAATTACACTTTATTTATTTAAATAAACTAAAATGAAATAAAATTTTGATTTAAGTTTATAAATTTTTATTCTTTTAATAATGCAAGTTTAGTTTAAATGATTGTCAAATTTATACGAAAATTTTTTTCTAATAACAATGAGAACTTAATGGAATTTATTTCATATGAAAATTAAAAGCTAATATCTTTAAATATTTATTAATATTCTTTTGTTTCTATTTTAACCAAATTATCTTATTCTAAATCTTTCCTTCTATTTTATTTTTTGTTAATGAAAGTACTTTAATTTAAAACTCAACTGCATGAATTAGATGATTTGAGAGTTTTTTTATTTTTGTGAGAGAAACAGAAAAAGAATGAGTTTTCTTTTGTGAAATATAAATTGACGTTGATTTCCATTTAGTAAACTTATACAGGTACTTATAAAATAGTAATAAATCGATCTTGACAAAATCTTTAGCAATACCCATAATCAGTTTATGCAAAAATTAATTTTTGGTTAATTTTTAGGTTTTGCATACTTAAAGCAAAAATCTGATTTTGAGAGTAGCACAATTATTGCAAAACAATGAAATTTTCAGATTAAAATTTATTATTATTTGTAAAAAATGTAATTGACTTTATTAAAATTCAATTTAAAAGACTTCATATTACATTTTAGTAATTTTCATAATGATGATTTTCCCAAATATTCAAAAAATTTTTTTTTAAATTGAGCACTATTTTAAGCTTGTTAAAAAGTGTAAGTTAAAATTTGAAAATGCCTAATACATTTTTTCATCATTAATATAAAATAAAGAATTTGGAAACGTGAAGTTCCTTAAATATATTTTTCTCTAAAATTAATAAATTGATTACGCAAAAAACTGCATGGTGTTTAATTTAGATCATAACTTAAAAAATTGATCTGTAAAATTTTTGTATCCTAGCATTGTAAAACTCAGTAAAATTGAACAATACTTGTTCCTTTTTTAATTAAAGTGAAGGATTATAATAAATCCTCAGAAAAAATTGCTATGTTGTACCTTTTTTACTTGAAATTAAATTTTTTATTTCTTTTTTAAATTAATTTTAAATTAATGAAATTAAATTTCATTTATGTTCTTTTAATTCAAAATTTATTTTAGATTAAAAAAGCATAACATAGCAAATCGCACCATTTCGCAATTTTTTTTTAGGATATTTCTATCTTTAAATTTAATTTTTCAAAAAATGAAATACTTTTGTTAAATTTCCACTGAATTTCACAGGATCCTATTTTGTCCTGAAAATCATATTGCCATAAAAATTTTAAAAAATCCTTTGAAAAAAAAATCTAAAATTATCCATTGATAAATAAGTAAATCAATAAATATTGATACTATTAATTTTTATATGTTTGTTTTTGGGGTTTTCATATAAAATATAAAAATTTAAGATTTAAATGTTCCTAGTCTTTTTTATTTAATGCAAGAAATAAAATAAGAAATGAAAATAAAAGATGAGATACGAGTAAATGGCTTCTTTAAAAAAACACCTTATCATTCTCTTTTTATACACAAATATGAATTTCAAAATTTGGTTAATTGTTTTCATCTAAACCAATTTTTAAGGAATATTATATTCCTTTTAAATCAATAATTTTTTTCGATAAATTAAATTTTTTCAAGTGACAATTTAAAAATATCAACCAAATTATCAGCAAAAGATGCAAAAAAAATAATTTCATTTCAAAACTAATTTTATTATTTTATTTATAATACAAGAATTAAAGGTCAAATTGTAAACTCAGCTTTTGACGCCGCAATGATATCTGTCATATTTTTAGCTTCAGTTTTCTGTAAATATTTTTTTTGTATCTGATTTTAATTGAACCTTTTAATAATTGAACCTTAAATAAATTGTATTTTTAAATTAAAGTGAATAAATAACATTATTAAAAAAAGGGTTTAGTACTTTTCTAAAAATGCTCTAATTTTTATAATCACTTTTTAAATCATATTCTGGAAACATAAAAGCAAATGTGTTAACGCAATTTAATAATATTTATTAACATGTCTTTTTTAATAATTCAATTTATTTTTCTTGTTTTACTTTACTCGTAATTTTATCACGAAATCTTATGCACTTGTTTGCTTTAGTTATATCAAATTAGCACATATTAAATCTTCCGCTATTTATTAATATCTAATAACTATTTCCAATTTTTTGCCAAACTAATAATGCTTCTAAAATATATTTTATATTTTATATTATGTTCTTCAATTTAATTTGTTTCGCTTATCTCAGTTAATTATTTTAAATTTTGAATTGGATTTTCCATAACCGATTTATTTTAAATTTAAAAATTTTGAAAGAGGTTTTATTTTTATTTAATTTTTAAGGTTAAAAAATATAAAACCTAAGAAAAATTTTATTAAAATCAATAAAGAACGTTCGTTTAAATCCAAGCAAATTACAACTTCAAGACCTGTAATCTCAAATATTTTCTCATTTAGATTCTTAAATTTAATTTTATTTGAACAGGTTTTTAGATATCAACATACATCTCCGAAACAAGTCCGCCTCAAAAGCGATCCAGATAACTCGGCTTTGTTTGCCCCAACGCCAAATAATAGTGAATATCAAACAGTCAACGGTAAGTATCTATCACTTTCTTTCAGCATCATTGTGGTAATTAAAATGTAAATTTTCCTAGAGCAAATAATTTCGTCTTATTTCTTAAATTCCAAGTTAAAGTAAATACATTAAATACTTCCGTCGTCAAGACTCTAAGATTAAAGATTTATTTTTAGAGCTCAAATAAAGCCGGTAAATTATTCATTTAAAGAAATTAAGTAAACTCAATTAATTTTTGGTCGCCAAAAACATATTTTTATTTATTTCTTTGCCAAGATTTGAAATGCATCCGGGAAAAATTGTCCGTCCACTCAATCAAAGTATTCAACATCGAATGAACAGAAAACATCAATACTATGTTTATGGATCCAAGGAAATTAATGTTAAAAACGGGACGAAATATTAAAATTGTCTCAAAAGCTGTTAATAACTAATCAAACATGTTTTTATAATATAGTATATAAAAATAGCTTTTTAAAAAGCCGATTTGGGAGTTTATTTAATAACAAGACCCGTGAAAAACTTAATTTTAACACTTTGTAAAGACTTTTCGATACAATCTGAGAGAACACTTGAAATATTTGTTTCATCTTAAAAGATAAAAATATAATAAACTATTATTTTTTTAATCTTCTATCATTCATTTCATTTTTAATTTTATCTATATTAAATTAAAATCTGAAAATAATATTTCAGGTAGAATAAATAAAATTGAAAAAGTCCAAAAATACTATTATATTCCAATTTATTCTTATTTAATTATTTTTGTTTAAATTGTTATCAAAAAATTAAAATATTACGAAAGCACTTTTTCATTTTAAAATTAAATTAAAAATTAAACGAGAAGCACAATTGAAATAATTTTAGTTAATTTCTAATTTACATGTTTAAACTTTAAAATCGAATGAAATAAATTAATTACAAAACGTGATTTTTGAAATTTTTTAGAATGAATTTTGAAAAGTAAAAATATACTATACAAGAAATAAATTATTATACAAGAAATTAGTATTAATTTTTCCTAAAATAATTTTATTAATTACATTTAAATTTATTTGATGATTTTTTAAATTATCAAATATTTAATAACATTTATTTATTTAAAATTCATTAAATGGTTTGAATTATTTCAAATAAAACTATTTAGTTAAATTTTACGAGGCATTAATTTTAATTAGATTATTAAATGGTTTATTTTTTTGAAAAAAAAATTTCAACTATTTTAAAATAAGATCTTTAGATCTAAAAAGTAAGGCTCTTTTTTAATTGTTATTATTTTTATTAAAAATATTAACAGTTTGGGGGGGTTTCCGAACGGCATACTCCTTCGTTTAAACCCTATTGTTAAAAAGTTATCATATGTGCATAAAATAGAATAATTTAAAAAATACGAGTTCAAAACTTAAGTAAAATAATAAATTATTTGAAAATTTGATTTTAAAGTTTAAAAGGTAAAAGGCGTCGTAAGATGTCTCAAATCTTTTGAGATGTCAGCGTGTATTTACAAGTTTTTTTTATTTTTTTAAGATTTAGTCTTTTAATGATGATTAATTTTTTATGCTTGTATTGCCATTCATTCATTCATTAATATTGTAATAATTTCAAAAAGTTTTATTGAAAATTTATATTTTAATTTTTCAAGTAATTAAATTTATCAAAAAGTCATACAATTTTAAATCGAAATAAGAAGCAGCGTTTCATAACAAGCTATGTCAAAGTTTTTTTCAATAAAATGTCTAGTTTAAAGAGCGTCTATTAGATTAACTGAGCAGGATTATTTGTATTTTAAATATTTTTAATTTAGTGTCCAAAAAGTGCATAGTCTCGTGGGCGGTTTTTGGTTTTTTTTTAATATTTTATTACAAGTAAATATTTTTTCTTTGAAAAATGTTAAATTATTAATGTTTAAATGAAGTTAAATCAATTGTACAACATTTAAAAACACATTGTGAATTTACAAGAATAACTTTTTACTAAAGGCTCAGAATTGCTTCTGTAAATTATTTCCAATGTATTCGTTAAGTATATCGCCAAAATCTAGCTTCTGCAAAATATCCCAAAAAATGCACACATTCGTATTATTTGCAGAAGCTAAATTTAGGTGATACACTAAATGACTACATTGGAAACAATTCACCGAATAAATTTTAGACTTTTTTGAAAAAATTTTTTTTATTGATGTTCCAGATTTCAAAATGCTTTTATAAAAAATATAAAATTATAAAAAAATTGAAAAAAGAATTAAAATTTCAATTTGACAAATAAAAAAATCTTGAAAATGTTTCTTTTTATTTAGTTTATTTAGTAAGCATGTGGTTGTGAATTTTTCAAGATTAATTCTCAAATTTTAAGAAATATTCAAGAGCTCCCGTTTTGAAATCAAAACGGCGTAAAGAAGCATCATCATTTAAGTGAATAAATCACAGCATTAAACAAAAAGATCTAAAAGGAAAATAAAAAAGTCAATTACACGAGCATATGTTAGGAATTCATTTGCCGTTGAGCAAATTTTCCGAATGAGTCCTCAATAAAATTAAATGACCCATCAAGATCGTTTCTGAAGTGGAATTGTCAACACACACACACACACAAAAAATTCCATAAAACTTATCATCTGTAAAAACGTTAGCCAAAGATCATTACTGTTATCATGACCTCCATGCTGCTAAAATAAATAAACAAAATTTCTTCTCGCTTTTCAACAACAGTTGATTGCTGAGTAAATATTTTTAAAATATCTCAATAAAATTTGACTCAATGAAATGAATAAAAAAAAGGTATGTTAAAATCGATCAACTGGAAATCGATTTAGAACAATTATTGGATTAATAGATCGATTAAAATTCACTTTTAAAAACAACATGATTTTAATTGTATTAAAATCAACTAAAATCCCTCAAGGGTCTTCTTATTTTGACAATGTATTTGCCTTCAAATTTACCTAATAATACCTTATTTGAGTGACACTTTTTTCCTTACCTTGTTTACATGTGCTCATCACTCTCTCATATTACACAAATATTTACTCGCTTACAATCCATTTTCAGCTCTAGTGTAAACAAATCAATTTTCAAGGGCTCATATTTTCGATGTCATTGATTATCAGTTTCGATACATTCACTCGCCACTTGAGACTCGGAAATAAACTGTTAAAATTAATAACAATAGAATTAAATAATTACTTAGACATGAAAAAAATAGAAAGCAAACTTTAAGGTTGTACATTGTCGTGCCCTCGGGACTAAAAGTATGTGACTTTGGTCAAATTTACCAGCGATCACTAATCACTCAATTAAAGGACACTTTAATCACTTATTTTATTGAGACAAATAATTGAATAAAGGATTAATTTTAAACCTGACTTTTTTTCCTATTTTTCAAGCTCGAATTGGAATCATTCGGGATTTAAGACAAAAATTAAATATTTGCTCAATTCGAGTAAATCTTAAGACATTTTTCAGCTTACCTTAACGGAAAAAATTACCATACTAATTACATGTGACACAGTATCGGCTAAACATTCTCAAAACCAGCTACTTTATAAAAAAATAACTAAAAAAATTCTAAAAAATTAATTGATTTAAAAAAACTTTTAAAATTTTTTTTATTAAATAAAAGATTACAAAAAAATCTCGACCTAAAAGAAAATAGAAGAAAAATTCTCCAAATTATACTTCCAGTCTTACTAAAAATTATTCGATTTTTTAAAATTTAAATTAACTTGCTTTTGAAATGAATGAGTGAGAAATATTTGGACAGGAAAAAAATGCCAAATTTAAAAAAACTGCTATTTTTTTAATAAATATAAAAAAAATTCAATATTTTTTTAATTAAAATTTTTTCTTCTAATTTTAAATAATAAATAAATAATTACATTAAATAAACTTTGCTTTTTTTAATTTTACACAACAGTCTTTTGGAAGAAAATTTAAAAGAAAGCCAATACTTTTTTTTGATAATTTAAAAAATTTTTTAAACTTCGTCAAAAATAGCGCAATTTTCAAGTAATCAAATAATTAATTTTTAAACTTAAAAAATGTGCTTTAAAGTTGAATTTTTTATTTATTTTTTTAATTTTTTACTCTTTGCAGAATTTAAGTAGAACCTAAACATGATTATTTTTTCGTTTCAATTGGAACCAAAAAATTGATGTAAAAATAAAAACAAAAAATAGCTAGGATCTTTCTAATGAATTGTGTCATTTTTAAGGTATTTTCTTAACAATTCCTCGAGATCGTTTAGCTTAATTCTTTCAAAGGACTGCCTCATTTCCAAGAGACTAATAAAAATTTACTTCCAAATATCATGAACACCAAATTTATATTTTACCATTGTGAATGTCTGTACGCTTTTCTTCATCCAAGTTCCCTATCAAATTCTAAAATAAATTCCAAATGACTTCAAAGAACTTTTGCAGTTTTTTTTTTCTATCAAAGTGCCATTCATCCAAAATTTTAAAAGTAATATTTTATAAATAAATTTATTGAAAAATGATGGTTTAAAGAAATAATTTAAAATAAAAAAAATTCACATCAAGGTTTACAGACTGTACAAATTGTGAGCAAAAACAAAACAAAAATTACAGAAAATAAACTTTCGACTGATGATGGGCCAATTCCAAAGACTTTTTGTTTCCTTTGGCCGGCTTGTACAACAAGTCCTCGAGCGAAAATTCTATATTAGACCCCTTCAGCTTAATCCTCTGACTCAGCTTCTTGCTTTTTTTGGCCGACTGGCAAACATTGCAGTTCTTGCACTCGGACTCGTCGCCAATCTTTCTCTTAGTGGATTTGACCAACTTGAGATCAAACGATTCGATGTTAATCTTGTAAATGCGTGTGGACGAAGTGGGCGCCTTTTTGGTCTTGTTGCGAATTGTTTTCTTGGGATGATAGACCATGGGGTTGTGGTTGGACTTTTTGGGCGTCGAAGTGATCGGCTGTGACTTGGTCGGTGTGCTGGTGGAGGCCAAGTCGGCAATGAAAGTGACCGAATCTTGACGCGCAAAGCGTCGCTTCGGCACATATATCTTGGGCAGTGACAATTTGTATTCTTCTTCTTGTTCGAACATTTTTGTATTTCTAGACTCTGATAAGAAAAATAATTATATATTTTTGTTTTATACATGGAAAAAATTGGAATCTTTTTGGTGGTAAGCGGCGTAAATCCGTGTTTTGAATTAAACATGGACTTTACAGTTTTTTATTTTTTTCGTCAATACTAATTTTCGAATAAACATATAATTTTTAACACCACATTAAAAAGACCGAATTATGATCAGCTTTATTTTTTGTTGAAAGCCAAGAAGAATTTACCTGTAAATTCAGTTTTATTTAGCAGAAAAGGCATGAAGTTTATTTTGGAATTTTCACTGTCCAGCACTGAGTCAATGTCTATTTTGCTCAATTTAGTTCTGTTGAAGATGGTGTTGTCGGCCAGAGACTCGTCGCTGACCAAGTTGCCATTCGAGTGGACAAATCTTTGCCAGTTGTGTTTGGAGATCATTTTTTGGGCCCGGCTTCTCATTTGACTCAGTCGCTTCTTAATCTGCTCCCTGCTCTCGGATTTTTTCACCTCCACAGCTTCGATTGTGTAAGTTTGATTCATTTTTTATTTTTTGGAATAAAATCTAAAAAAAGAAAGTATAAAGTCTTAAATTGTTGCTGCAAAGTAGTTGGTCGCGATGCCGGACACTGCGCTAAATGCAATTAAACACGCTAAATGAAAACAAATTTTTTATAGACTTTAGTTTATTTAGGGAGAAAATTTGGTAAAGAAGTTCGGTGATAGATTTTGCATAGTTGTATTTGGAGGACAGTTGGGTTAAAATAGTTGAAAGATAATTGTCAAAAGTCTGCTTAACTAGAGCTTTAAATAGAGAGAAAAGTAGAAATAAATTAGGAACACGTGAATTTTTATTGAGTGAAAATCAATTAATTGAAAAATTGAGAAAGAGAACTTTTTCTTTTGGTTTTTATTTTTTCATTCGTCTAAGTTTCCAATTAATGGTCCAATCAAACTTGAATGGAAAATGATGTATGTGATTAATTAGAGGGAAGAAAATCATTAGAGCCAAAGTCCTAATAAAATAAGTGATTGGCTGGTTGGAGTGCAAATTGATTAATAAATAAAATGAACTCTAAGAAATTGCGGGGATTTGAGTGGAAAAAATTTGTGAAGATAAGCGGTGCCACGGCAAAATCATTATCCGGATATTTAGACTCTAATTAATAATAATTTGATTCAGATTTAGTCACTTTGAGAATGATTTATTAAGAAAATGTACTCGCTGTCTTTGAAATAGTGGTCCCATATGAATCGTTTTTTGTTCAAATATTTGTCTGAAGCGGCATAAGTCTGCTGCTTTAAACAAAAATGTAAATTATTAACATATTGATCAAATATTTAAGCCATTATCTTCCTTTGTTTTGCAAATAGAACATTTTCTAAACAAATTGATCATTTTGATCAATGATACCTTAGCGGTGCATTTTTTTTTTACTTTGATAGAAAAAAATTAAATAAAAATTTTTATCTATGTTTTAATATAAATTTATAAAAGATAAATCTTTTTTTGTTGGCTCGTCCATGTGATAGATTTAATTTCCATCGATCTAGAAGTAAATTTTTAATCTGATCAAAATCTCAAAAAATCCAATCAATAATTTCACAAAACAAATAATAATGTCTCATATTTTCTAATTGAAAAATTAGACTTCTCTAAAAATGGCACAAATGGATGAGATATTTTTTTATATGAAAAAATTAAATTCCAAGAATTTACACTCTCTTGTCCATTTTCCTAGATTTGGCTTTAGAAAAGGAATAAAAAAAATTTAAATTTTTTTAAACAAAGATTGTCAAAAACTTTAAAGAGTTTCCAAGTGATGGTCATCAATTCAATTCAATTGAGCCAATTTACAAATTTGTCAGCATTAAATTAGACCTTAGGACTACCAAGCTAAAAAAAAGTTTCGAAAATAAAAAAAATAAAAAAATTTAAAAATTATATTTTACTATGATCGAACTTTGCCAAGTATTTCGCAAACCAAATTTAAAAAAAAATAAAGCTTCTCAATATAACATATAAGTCTTCTTGTCCCTAAATTAAAATATCTTCAATATTCCAAAAAAATTAAATGAAATTTTACTTCAAAACTATTTCAATTCGTTCTCTAAATGACCTTATACAACACAACAAAAATTCAGAACCATTTTTGATAAGCTGCAATTATAAATTACAAAAATATTGCTAACAGGCTGCTTGAAAAGAAGGCACTACGCCGTTCGGAGCTATTATATTTTAAATAATAATAAAAATATTTCAATTCAAAAACTAGTAAAAACTAGTAAGTTTATCCATATTTAAGATAGTTTACCTTGACTATTAAAAAAGTATTTAATTTTATTACAAATTTAGTAAAGATGGAACGATGGAGACTATAAAGTACCTTTTTAGAGAATCGAATGAGAAAAATAGAAAAATCCTAGAACTACTCCTCAAATCATATTAAAATAGATTTTTTTTAACTATTTTAAATTTTATTTTTTTTAACATCGCCCATGAGGTGTTTTCTGAATAATAATAATAATAAATTTAGTTTTCAATTTTTATTAAATTATTTTTTGTAAATAGAAAACTTTTGACCAATATCTTATTTTAGAAAAAAGAAGAAACATTTTTAATAAATGTATTATTAATTCTTAATTTTGTATCTTTAACTTTCATCCAAGACAAGAGATCACATATGATCTTTAAAAAAAATAATTTTTGAAATATCTAAAAACTGAGGCGAGACCAAAAGGTACTTAAGAAGTTTCTTTCGCCGTCGCCATAGAAATAGATAGCAAGAATTTTTAATTAAAAGAATTATTAAAAACTTTTTTTTTAATTTTGTATTTTAAAATGATACAAAATCAAAAAATAATTCTTTAGTCTGTATTATCACTTACAAACTGTTCTTGTAATTTAAGTTCCTTTGCTTTTTTTATTAATAAAACTACAACAACCATCATTTAAACAGAAAACAATTCCAAAATTATCTTGCGTTCCATTTTTGTGTATAAGTTGGAATAGTCACCAAAAATAAAAAAAAAATATAAAAATTAACTAGAATTACAATAAGATGAAAAATTAAATATTTATGTTTAGCTCTAAATTTGCAGTTATATACAACCTTTAAAAAAATCCCGTGAGGTTAATTTGTCAAATGTGTCATTGTTTAACGAAACAAATTTTATCATTCTAGGCTTTAGAAACACTAAGCTTTTGTGTCCACGAGGAAAAAACTTACATAAGAGAATAATAAAATTAAAAATTTATTTAACGGGAAAAAATTGAAAAAAAAAAGATAGATAACTATTAATGAAAAAGCATTGAGAATGTCCTATATTTAAGACTGTAGAAAAATGAAAAACAAAGTACTTGAAAATGTGAATTGAGTGAAAATTGCACCGATTAAAGAAAAAATTAAGAATTCAGACAAAAAACTTTGGAAATGATAGACAATTTATATTTTCGAGTAAAACTGTAAAAATAGCAATCACTCATTTTTAACAGCATTCTAAACATCAAATCTAACCTTTATACAAATCGGATTTAGTAAAATCAGATAAAATAAGTCATTGCTGATAGAGCAATGGAAATAAAAAAAGTGAGAAAGAAAAAAGACCAAGCAGAGATAATCATAGGTTGGGTTTGCTGATATTTGCATGCAACTCACGATGATTAATAACCGATCTAATCTAGCACTTGTCAAAATAAACGAGAGCTCTGTAAAAATAAATACCTGAACAAATGTAATTTACACCTAACTGAACTAAGCAAAGCAAACAACTCGGAAATAATTTCAATTCTCGTTTGGTTTTGACCAACAAGCAAGAAAAATAAAATATTCTTTCTCTCTGCATGATAATGTGTTTTTTACAAGTTTTTATCATTCAATAAGGCTCACTCGCCCATCTCCCACTGTCAAAATTATCTTTTCTTCTGAGACTAGCCGATTTTATTATACTCCAATTTAATAATTCACACATATCTCATTTTTATAAAACACACAGTCTCATGTGGCCTAAAACATTATCATTTCTTCTATTTCAGCTTTATTTTTTATTATTTGCTAAAAACAAAATTGTTTATTTTTATATTAGGAAAAAATCATTTTTTTAAAAAATCTATTCATTTAAAAAAAAAAATCTTAATTATTCCTTCAGTTTTAAATTTTGGGTTTTAATACTATTCAATTCAATTCAGTTAAAAAAAGAGGAAAGAATTAAAACAAAGCCTTTCAAAACTGACTAAAATCTCAAATTAATTTTTTCAGCGTCATTTTTGAAATAAATAATAATAATAATAAAAAAAGAAAATAAAAATAAAAGGTTTAATAATTTTGAAATCAGCAGTGAAATTAATTACGCAATTTAAAAATTAGTTAAAAATTTTGATCAAGTTTTGGAAATTTTGAAATTTGATCATAAATTTTACTTAGCAAAAAATTTTAATATTTTCAACTTGGATAAAATCATTCAAAACTTAATTCTAATTAATATCTAAATTATTCTTTCATTTTAGATTTTTGGGTTTTAACTCTAAGATTCTGCTGATTTAAAACATGAAATTTTCTTTATTGTCCCCATTCAATAAAAAAAAAAGTCGAATAAAATTATAAACCAAACCCTTTCAAAACTGACCAGAGTTTCGAATTTATTCTTTTCAATTTCAAGATAAAAAAGAGTTAAAAAGATTAAAGAAAAAAACTCTCATATTTAAATTTTAAAGCAAAATTTTAAAATAAATTTACTTAAATATAAAATAAAAAATAAATTAACTATACATTTTTTTTATTGTTTCAGCTTGCCAAAATTATTAATTTTCATTTATATCAATGGTAACCCTAATAATTTATAAAAATTTTTTATAATATTTCTCGGCTAAATAATGAAAACTTTCCTAAAAAAGTCAAAAGTTAAATTTTAAAATGTTTATTTTAAAAACTAAATTTAATTTAAAAAAAAATTGAAAATCAAGCTTGCTAAACCATTTTGAATAATTCACTTCTTTTTAAACTATTTCGATATTTTAATAGTTTTATATTTCACACATATCTCTCTGGACAGCCTGCTGATAGGCAATAAAAAAAATCACATAAAAAGAAATTCAAGAACTTGTTTTCGAGCTGAATTTCAAACATAATTATCTATCAAGTATCGAAATTTGCACTCAATTACCGCTATTTTCTTATAATTATCTTCTACTTTATTTTTCAATTTTACTTATTTTGAATAAATTATACTTTACTTGTTTAGCCTCAAACTTGGCCGATAAATGGCATACTGATTGCGTAAAATCGGAAACATAAAAACAACTTCGTCTTACATTTCGGATTAAAATAACAAAGCCTTAGCGTTACTTATCCCTCATTTGCTAATTCATACCTGATCGAACAAACTTGCGCCTTTTAGTTTCAGGATATTTATTCTATTTACTATCTGTTTTATACTTGAATCGAATAAGAATTTTTTTTTATTTTTTTCTTCATTTAAATAATTTTTGTCTGTTGAGGCTTTATTGAATGTCTTTTAGAGTATGAGGATATGCCGCACTTGAGAGTCAAAATGTCGTGATTTATTCGGTTCAGGAACATAAAAACGGCTCATGGATTAAATTTCTTCAGCGATAAATAAAAAACATGAGTCGAGAGTAAATAACTCGTGTCCTTGAATGGCTTTACAGTTGGTTTGATCGGATTAGAGCAAATATGTGCGCGGCACGGGCATTGAAGCAAGTCAATTTACTGCAAATTTGGTGATACGCTTAGTGGTTTGAAGCTATTTAAGTCTGTATTAATTTACTCATGAAATACTGATTAAATTTATTAAAATGTCAAATTAAATTTAAAAATTGATCTTAATTTGATGCTTAACTGTAGAATCGATCATTTTTTGCCTCGGGGATGGCTAGCGTCTCAGTAGAGCTACTTGACTAACTGACAGTGTAATATGATAACATTTTTCCAGGGCAATTACTAAAATTAGTTTGTTTTTTCATTCGAAAATAATCAAAAATTGAAAGTTGTAGATACACTAATTATTTTGTCATTATGTCAACTTTAAAACTGAGATAAAGAGTTTTGGCAGATTAACTTGCAAAATTTTTATCTATTTTTTTCATTGAAAATTTGGTTCATCATTCTAAAGAAAATTTTTCTAATAAATTTAATTTCAATGAATTTTTTTGATCATTAGTTTTTAAAATTTAATTTCAATTTAATGATACATAAAATTTTTAAAAAAAATGACATTGTGTATATCAAAAAGTTTTCCAGAAAATTCGATATAAAAATTTTATTTTTATTCTTTGAATAAATTTTGACATTGCTTAACGTTTTAAAATAACTAAAATTTGAAAGTTTAACTTTTTTAATAATTCCTCAACAAGTTATTTGCATAATTAATTATAAATTTTTAAATTGATTTTAAATTTCGCTAGCTCACCGATTAAATGGACAAAGTAAAATTATATTTAAATTTCAATCTTTTGATTTGAACTAAGGCTTACCATTTTTTGGGTGAAAATTAGATAAGGATAAATAAAGTGAATAACAAAAAACAACACATAAAACAATCTCAAAATTAGCTTCCGAAAAAGTGAAAAAAAATAAATACTAAAATAAAAATTCAAAAAAGACAATGGAACATAAATTATTTAATTTTATAATTTAAAAATTTTGAAGAGTTAAAAATCACAAAAGTTCATGAAAGTAAAGTTATAAAAGATAAAAGCATATAAATGTTTTTGTATTTAGTATTTATGTGTTAAGCACATTATTTAAGTTTTTTAATCTCTTTTTACGTTTATATAATCGTCCCCATTCTTTAAATAAAGCTAAGAATTGTTTCTGTGACCTTAAAAAATTGCTTCCCAAAAACTTTAGGAATAAACAAAATTGCAACTAAAAATTTTGGAAATTAATTTATTATTTGTCTTTACTTTAAGCAAAACAAAATAACTTGTATTCTTTTTTGTTACATTATTTTCATTGTTTAAAATAAATTAATAATTTTTAAGAATAATAAATACAGTTTTTCTCAAGAATGTTCTAAGTATTTTTATTAAATTCAAATTTAGTCGTTTAGCTTTTTTTAACTTTATAAACTATAATTTTTTGAAATAAAAAAATTTGTTTACTCATTATGTAAGCAACTTTACAACTAATAAAAAAATACTTTAAAAATATGCTAGAAGAAATCTTATCTAAAAAAAATATCGTTATTTTATTTATTTAAAAAATTAGGACTAAAATAATAATTATGAATCTAAAAACTTAATATTGAACAATTAAATGAACTTCTTATTACAAGTTAATCCCTTTTTTAATCAAATTAATTTTTCAATAAATTGAAAACATTCTTTTCGATCATAATAATAAAAATAAACTAACAATAAAAAAAGAAATTTTTAAGATCAGAAATATAAAAAATCGGAATTTAATTTAGTTTTGTTTTGTTTTGTTCTTTTGTACCGGATTTCACAAAAGCACCATATTTAACCAAGATAAATATGTTATCTAGCTGAACTTGAAGTACCAAGGTCTAGTTTTTTGCTATTTAATAATATTTTATATAGAAAAATATTTAAAAAAACTAAAACTAAGCGATAACTCAATTTAAGCAAAAAAATTTTTTAATTTCTTGTTTAAGATCAAATTTAAAAAAAAATTGAAATTGTTAAACGAAAAATTTAATTAAAATCTTTAAAAAGTATTTTTTATTTCAAAAAATATAGTTTGGATCAATTTTTTTCAACTTGCATTAAGAAAAAAAAACTATTTTGATTTTATACAAAAATTTATTTTTAAGAAATCATTCTAAATTAAATAGAAAAGGATTTTTTAGTGTACAAAAATTGTAAAATAAAATTATAAAAGCTTTGGCAATAGCTTAAGTTTTTCAATATCAAGAATGTTAGTTACATCTCGTTCAATATCGCTATCTTGATCACTGAAATCCTTGGTTGATTTTCTACATGGCTTTTTTTTATCACTGTCTTCAATTGGTTTACCAAACAACCAAACATCTTCATCACTGTCACTACTGCTACTGCTGCTACTTGACGATTTATTTAAAAATCTAGACTCCTCAATTGTTCTTTCCTCGGGCGTGTAAAGTTTAAATAAATTCTGAGTTTCCAATCTAGGTAAAATTAAAGAGTGTCCTGTTGAGCTATTAACAATACTTCCGTCTTTTTTGAAAAGATATTTAGCTGCCAATGCACGAGTATTCATACTCGTATTATTGCTTAATGATTCATCATCCAACATGAAACTTTGGTACTGAAAACTCGAGCTCTTGTTATGACTGATCGATGACTGATCAATACTCCAATCTCTACAATTTCCCTTTAAATCTTTTAAAGATGCACTAAAAACAGTCTCACTCTCATCCTGATCTGAATCTTGTTCTTCTGCGTTAAAATTTTCTTCATTCTTAAACAAACTTTCCTCCTGGTATAAATTCTGGTTATATTGGACATGATCGTTTTGATTCCATTTTGGCTCTGGAGTCTTTTTTAGAATAGGTTTAGGAGTTTCGATTTGGCTAGAAGTTCTCTGAACAGGAGATGGATGAATGTGTGGTTTAACAAAGTGGCCAACTGGAGATGGTCTAATTTGCATTTGGGGATATGACTGACGCAAAGGTTGGAACTGATTTTGTGACTTTACGGGTTGGTAAAGACTTAAATCATCGCAATTATTCAATGTGATGTCCACAAATGGACTACCCAAATTGGCCGGGTGAAAATCAACCCCAACCGAAGGCAGGGAATCTAGAGGTCTAGGACAATTATTTCTCGGAATGCCGAACATGACACTTTTACTTATTGTTTCGTTCAAGCTCAAATTTGATTGAAATGAAGTATTTTCTAGATGAGAGGGCTGACACGCTTGATTGTAAATGTTATGATGATACTTGAGACTAGGAGATTGGGAATAGGGAAGAGGTGGTGTTGGTTTTGGACGCATGAATTCAAATTCGTCTTCCAATGATGTCGGATGATGTCTATAATTAAACATATTTGAAAATAATATATATTTTTTAAAATTTTTTAACACTCAAAGCATGTAATGCAAATAAAAGAGTATTATAGTAAAACTGTACTAAAGTTAAATTATTTAATCAAAATTTAAAATACTCAAACATAAAAACAAAATTTTAATTTAAAAAAATTTAATAAGATTTTAAGCAATATAAAGATTTTTTTATGTTTCCGATTTTACGCAATCAGTATGCCATTTATCGGCCAAGTTTGAGGCTAAACAAGTAAAGTATAATTTATTCAAAATAAGTAAAATTGAAAAATAAAGTAGAAGATAATTAGAAGAAAATAGCGGTAATTGAGTGCAAATTTCGATACTTGATAGATAATTATGTTTGAAATTCAGCTCGAAAACAAGTTCTTGAATTTCTTTTTATGTGATTTTTTTTATTGCCTATCAGCAGGCTGTCCAGAGAGATATGTGTGAAATATAAAACTATTAAAATATCGACATAGTTTAAAAAGAAGTGAATTATTCAAAATGGTTTAGCAAGCTTGGTTTTCAATTTTTTTTTAAATTAAATTTAGTTTTTAAAATAAATATTTTAAAATTTAACTTTTGACTTTTTTAGGAAAGTTTTCATTATTTAGCTGAAAAATATTAAAAAAATTTTTTTTTCTTTAATCTTTTTAACTCTTTTTTATCTTGAAATTGAAAAGAATTAATTTGAAACTTTGGTCAGTTTTGTAAGGGTTTGTTTTATAATTTTATTCAATTTTTTTTTTCATTGAATGGGGACAATAAAGAAAATTTCATGTTTTAAATCAGTAGAATCTTAGAGTTAAAACCCAAAAATCTAAAATGAAAGAATAATTAAGATATTAATAAAAATTAAGTTAAGAATGATTTTATCCAAGTTGAAAATATTAAAATTTTTTGCAAAGTAAAATTTATGATCAAATTTCAAAATTTCCAAAACTTGCTCAAAATTTAAAATAATTTTTAAACTGCGTAATTAATTGCACTGTAGATTTCAAAATTATTAAACCTTTTAGTTTTCTTTTCTTTTTTTTATTATTATTATTATTTATTTCAAAAATGATGCCGAAAAAATTAATTTGAAACTTTAGTCAGTGTTGAAAGGTTTTGTTTTAATTCTTTCCTCTTTTTTTAATTGAATTGAATAGTGTTAAAACCCAAAATTTAAAACTGAAAGAATAATTAAGATTTTTTTTTTATTATTATTATTATTAAAAATATAGTCTGGGATATAAACCCTGGCAGTTTGGAATGGAACTTAGTCCTTCCTTTCAGCCAACTGTAATAAGTTCATAAAAAGATTATAATAGATTTTAAAGTTGAAAAAATAGTGATATAAAAGATTTTTTTTTTTAAATGAATAGATTTTTCAAAAAAATGATTTTTTACTAATATAAAAATAAAAATTAATTTTATTTTTAGCAAGTAATAAAAAATAAAGCTGAAATAGAAGAAATGATAATGTATTAGGCCACATGAGACTGTGTGTTTTATAAAAATGAGATATGTGTGAATTATTAAATTGGAGTATAATAAAATCGGCTAGTCTCAGAAGAAAAGATAATTTTGACAGTGGGAGATGGGCGAGTGAGCCTTATTGAATGATAAAAACTTGTAAAAAACACATTATCATGCAGAGAGAAAGAATATTTTATTTTTCTTGCTTGTTGGTCAAAACCAAACGAGAATTGAAATTATTTCCGAGTTGTTTGCTTTGCTTAGTTCAGTTAGGTGTAAATTACATTTGTTCAGGTATTTATTTTTACAGAGCTCTCATTTATTTTGACAAGTGCTAGATTAGATCGGTTATTAATCATAGTGAGTTGCATGCAAATATCAGCAAACCCAACCTATGATTATCTCTGCTTGGTCTTTTTTCTTTCTCACTTTTTTTATTTCCATTGCTATATCAAAAATGACTTATTTTATCTGATTTTATTAAATCCGATTTGTATAAAGGTTAGATTTGATGTTTAGAATGCTGTTAAAAATGAGTGATTGCTATTTTTACAGTTTTACTCGAAAATATAAATTGTCTATCATTTCCAAAGTTTTTAGTCTGAATTCATATTGACTTATATTATATGCTTCTTTAATCGGTGCAATTTCACTCAATTCTCATTTTCAAGTACTTTGTTGTAATTTTTCTACAGTCTTAAATATAGGACATTCTCATGCTGGTTTTCATTAAATATTATCTATCTTTTTTTTTTCAATTGAGAAAAAAAATTTTCCTGTTTAAATGCACGCAAAAATTTTTTAATTTTATTATTCTCTTATGTAAGTTTTTTCCTCGTGGACACAAAAGCTTAGTGTTTCTAAAGCCTAGAATGATAAAATTTGTTTCGTTAAACAATGACACATTTGACAAATTAACCTCACGGGATTTTTTTAAAGGTTGTATATAACTGCAAATTTAGAGCTAAACATAAATATTTAATTTTTCATCTTATTGTAATTCTAGTTAATTTTTAATTTTTTTTTTATTATTTTTGGTGACTATTCCGATTTTTACACAAGAATGGAACGCAAGATAATTTTGGAATTGTTTTCTGTTTAAATGATGGTTGTTGTAGTTTTATTAATAAAAAAGGCAAAGGAACTTAAATTACAAGAACAGTTAGTAAGTGATAATACAGACTTAAGAATTATTTTTTGATTTTCTATCATTTTAAAATACAAAATTAAAAAAAAAGTTTTTAATAATTTTTTAATTAAAAATTCTTGTTATCTATTTCTATGATGATGGCGAAAGAAATTTCTTAAGTACCTTTAGGTCTCGCCTCAGTTTTTAGATTTTTCAAAAATTATTTTTTTTTAAGATCATATGTGATCTCTTGTCTTGGATGAAAGTTAAAGATACAAAATTAAGAATTAATAATACATTTATTAAAAATGTTTCTTCTTTTTTCTAAAATAAGATATTGGTCAATCAAGTCTTTCATTAATTTACAAAAAATGATTTAATAAGGATACTGTTAGTCGCTTGAAAAACTAAATTTATTATTATTATTATTTTCCAGAAAACACCTCATGGGCGATGTTAAAAGCTATGCTATGTGCTGACCCATCACTACCCGTTGCTGCCTCCTTGACAAGAAGTCGCTGACCCAATCGACAATGCCTGGACAGAACTCGTAGGTAACCAGTTTGGCTCTTAATGACGCGTGGCAAACTCTGTCGAAGGCCTTTGCAAAGTCGAGGAAGACCACTAGGACGTGCAATCCCCTATCGATACCATCGCTTATGCGATCCACCGTCTCCAGTAAATTGGTGACTTCTGACTTCCTCAGGACAAAACCGTGTTGTACCGGAACGATCGCTTTGTTGCTGTATAGGTGATCCATCATGACGTCTCTTACCATACGCTCCATCAACTTACAGTGGATTGATCCGTCAAGGAATAGGTCTGTAGTTACCTGGGGCACTCCTGCTACCTTTCTTGACAATAACCGATGAGTGAGTCAAAAGCGAGTCTAGCAAGCGTCTGGGATCCTGCCACTGGTGTACGAACTGGTGAAGATAACGCTGGATACCTCCGTAAACGTGAAAGCAATCAGCGCAAAACTTTTTGACGACGTATGGGTGGATACCGTCCATGCCAGGCGATTTCCTGGGGTTTACCGAGCAACAGTATGTACTTGCGGACGTTGGCGGGCGAGAAGAAATTGACATCCATGTCATGCTGGGGACTTGCCGAGGGCTGGAGAGGCTGAGCTGGGCATGGTAGGCGAGGGATAAAGACACTACCAAATTGGACATTGAGAATGTTCACGATCTATATTATCAGTGTGGAAGGTGCCATGACAGTTGAGCAGGCCTTTAATGGAGCCTCTGCATTGCTTCTGGCTGTTGATATAGTTGTAAAGAAGCTTTGGCTGAAGCTTACAGTCCCTGACAATAGATGCTTCTAACTTGCAGATGGCATTCCTTACAGCTAGTTTGATTTTCTTACAGATCGAGGAGTAAGCGGTCCTCAACTCAAGGCAGCAAGGGGCTGATCTAATCCGACAGTAGATTTTGAACTTAATCTTGGTTAGCACCTTGATTTTGGGGTTGAAACCACTTGGGATTGGGGCGCTTGCGGGCTCTGGGCACTTGGTTGGGGATTAGCCATAGCCTTTTGATTAGCGGCAATAGGAAACTTGTAATTATCCAATTATACGCGACATTGACGTCCTTATCAATGGGTTTGGTGCTGTCGTAGACGAGGGTACTGAAGAGCTCGTAGTTGCCACGGTGCAGGACTGGGCGGGGGGACTCGACAGAAGGAGTATGACAGCTAGTGCGGAGCTCGTAGTTCCAGGTAAGTGTTGCGTGCAGGCCGTCCTTCTCAGTAAACCCAAGGAAAAAAAAATAAAAAATTGACTGACTGATTATTGACTTATATTATATGATTACTCCACTTTATATTAACAAAATTAAATTTTTAAAATTTAAAATTGTAAGCTTGATCCCCGGACACTCGCTGGTTATTGATTATAATTTTTCTTGCCTATATTTTTCTTGATTATATCCACTCTCAGATTGAGAAAAAAGAAATTTTCAAGTTATTTAAAATGCAAACGCAAAATCTTTAAATTTATTATTATACGAAACAAAAAAATATTAAGTCAGCAAAGTTGTCCACAAAATTAATGATTAATTAATAAAATCTTTTAAAATTTTTATTTATGTTCATATTTGTCTAAATTTAAGTTTTTGATAGTTATCTTGTTGCAATTTGAATAACGATTTATTACCGGAATTACCAATTTAATTTTATACAGGAACTTTATCAAGATAACAATCGAAAAATTTAACTTAATTGAATATCAAATTTTTAAAAATGACATATGACATAAATTAGGCAATTTAAATACAAAATAATTAATAAATTTATCCATAAAAAATTTTTAAATAAATAACTAAACTAGATTTGATTCTGACTTAAATGATTTGTCACGAGATAAAAAAATTTGTAATGAAAAAAATAAGAAAATGAATTTGAAGTGACCGGGGAAATATTCGAGTTCTTAAAGTTGATTTATCCTTTTAAATGCCAAAAACATATTTTTGATTTAAATCTATGATAAATGATTAAAACCTAAAT
The DNA here is from genome assembly GCA_016802215.1 of Brachionus paranguensis. Lineage (NCBI taxonomy): Eukaryota > Metazoa > Rotifera > Eurotatoria > Ploima > Brachionidae > Brachionus > Brachionus paranguensis. The sequence goes on from JAESIX010000004.1 coordinate 1,414,972, forward strand.
AAAAAGGTTAAGAAAATTTTATTTAAAAGAAAGTGAATTGTAAACTTCTATAAACTAAATCGAAGCAAAAAATTTATTTTTATTGTATAACCTTTTTTATATTTATTATTTTATTTTCCTGTTAAATTTTGAGATTTTTGGTAAATTTGTTTTTGAAAATAATTTTTCATAATTTTCTTTAAAAATAATTTCAAAAAATTCTCAAATAAACATATGAATTATGTTTAAACACTGTAACTCTGCAGTCAAATCAATATCTTATCATTAATTTAAAAATTTAAGAAGGATACGTACTATAAACACTAATGCCACCGAGAAGCACTTTTATTAGTCTTCTGGGGCTTTTATCCTCGTCGCCAGATGTAATGTTTACATTAGTACCTTTGGGCCCGTCTATCTGATCTCTCGTTTTGACGTATTGGAGCATGTATTTATGCTCCTTCTTAACTTTAACGCTCATGGTTAAGTTATAAACAAAAGCATATTTTGTGATTTTTGGTTGATTTGCAAGTGTTTATGGGAAAATACTTTTGTTGTATTTTATAAAATAAGATAATAAACTTCACAACTTTTTATATTTAAATGGCTAATAGAAGACTAGTAAGTCCACAACAATACTTTTAAGTTGAATTTAAATAAATGGAATGTTAATCAGTTTTAAAGATGGGGACACTGCCGAGCCTTTTGATTAGCAATGAAATTGTAATTAAATTTAATTGATCATCACCAAAAAACACCAAAATCTATTTTTTACGGTAATAAACGAAAACCAGATCTGTGCCTATTAAAGGACAAATTTAGTTCCGCGAGTTAAAGGAAGGCCTTAGTTGATTAAAGTTTTAAATTTCACACAAAATATGAAATAAATATTTTTAAGAAAATCAAACAAGGATTGGTATCGCAAATAAAAAAAAAGAATAATCTTAAATGTACGAAATCAGTGATTAGATTCATTCATTGATTTATTCTTTATTTTATGTTTAAAAAATCAAAAACAAAATCCAACAAAAAATTTAAAACATATTGAACTTTATTTGGTTAAGAATTTAAGGCAATCTGTTCAATTACTCTCTTAAAATTTGTCCCCATAAAAAATAAAATAGAAAAAAGAAAAATTGATGAAAAATAAAAAAATGAATTAAAGATATTTCAATTTTTAAAAAAGGTTACCGGATAAAATATCAATTAATTAATTAAACTTATTTTTATCCGGTTATCTTTATATTTAATATCTTTATACATTAATATCTCTTTTGATGATTAAAAGAGATATATTCAATTATAAAACCAGTTCTTTTTTGGGCTTTTTTTACTTAAAGAAAAAAATCCTGACATATAGTTACAGTCTTGGATATATCACAGAAAAATTAGGAAAGGAGTCTAATTCCAGCTGAGATTCCAATAGACCAAAGTCCCCATAATGTTAAGCGCAATCAATTTATGTCTTAATCGATGTTCATTAAAACACAAGGTGCCGTATTAGTACATACAGTTCCTAAAGGAAATACCATAAACAATATTTAATATGTTGAAAACTATTGAGGTCCTCTTTTTCAAATGATTAATATCCAAAGACCGACATCGGGTACCAAAAATTTGAAAATTATGCATGACAATGCTAGACCTAATGTTCATCAAAAGACACTAGTGAGAAAACTAAGTACATTTTTTTAAAAAAATTCCAAAATTTAAATAAAAAAAAAGTTAAAATCAATTAGATATTTTTGTATCTCAATTCTTTAAAATTTGTACATAAATTTCAAAAAACTCTTATTGCTAATCAAAAGGATTAAATTTATATTAAAAAAATATGATTTAACTATGGTTTAACTTTATTAAAAGAGATATTTTGAGTTTTATGCTGTTTGAATAAGAATTTGCACTGACCATTCAAAAAAAATATACATTAAAGATACATAAACTTGCATAATCAAATAGAATTTAAAAACAGTTGATATCACTAAGTTTTCACCGTTCTCACTTTTTAAATTTCAAATTTTTAAAAGAATATAAAATAATTTAAAAACTAATGAAATCTTTTAGTATAAAATGTTTATATTTAATCATAATGTTATAAAAGCATTAGACTTAATTAAAATTATATAAAATAATTGAAAAAAGATTTTATTGAAATTTTGCATTTTTATTATTTAACAAAAAACAACGTGTCAAAGGCTTTAAGTGTCATAAAACGAACTCTGGACAACATAGAAGCACCAGTAGATTAAATTGAACAAGAGAAACAAATGAGGAAATGCAATCCGACTGTATTTGTCAATAATACTAATATCTTTAACTTGTGGTAAAATTTTCTTGAAACCTTTAGCTTTAAAGCGAAACGAACTAAGAAGATGCCTGTTGACAGTTCGCTTATTCGCAAACTGATTATAGTTGCCATTTTGATCCAAAAATTTATTCTTCTTAGATCTGGCATCAATTGATTTAACCAATTTTCGTTGATTTGCACTGGGTTTTTTTCGGTTTAGTGTTGAATTCGAGCCGGATTTATCAGGGCGTATGTCTTGACTTTTTGCATAAAATGAAGCATGAGGGTTGTTATCTTCTTCAAAATTAAAGTTTTTATTTTTAGAGTTATAGAACCATGGCAATGGCGACATCCGATCATAATCATCATCAATGAAGCTTGTCTCTTTTTTTTTAGACATTTTACTTGAAATTGGTAAAATCTCATTGTCATCATAGCATTCACTCTTATTATAAAATTAAAAATTATAAAAAAATAACAAAAAAATTACAATATTTTGATTAATTGCTTGGTTGAGTTTTTTGCGTTTCTTTGCTCTTTGACTCCAATAGGAATAATTTACTGCAGCATATTCCAGTAAGGCTGCGAAAACAAACACAAAACACGTGACCAAATAAATATCAATTGCTTTTACATAGCTGATTCTGGGCAAGGTAGCACGGACACCTGTGCTAATTGTGGTCATGGTAAGTACGGTTGTTATGCCGAGAGATACCCGAGCTGATGTAGCCTCGTGGTTAATCCAAAAAGACACCCAACTTAGCATCACGATTAAAGTAGATGGCAAATAAGTCTGGAAAATGAAGTAGCCAATGTGTCGCTGTAATAAAAAGCTGAGGGATAAACGAGTATAGTATCCGGTAGCTTGCTGCTCCAGATAGGTCGAGGTCTTGTAATTCAGGATTTGAAATTGAGGCAGGCTAACTTTGTCAACTCCTTTTACAGAGGCTTTGGAGTTTTTCCAGCAAATATTCACTTCTTTGTTTGTGTAACCATCTGAATAATTAAAAAATGAAGATATTGCGCAATAAGATTTATTTTATAAATTTAAAGAAGTTAATTAAATTTATGTTGTTGTTGGATGGTTCAAAAAGTTCCTCAGTTTAATATGCTCTTAGTTTGTTTAAATTTATTCATGAATTCTTAATTTGTTAATTATTTTTAAGTACTCAGTGACTAGGAATAAATTAATTAAACAAGATAGGCGAAACTTTTTTAAGAGTTTTATTTTCAGATTAATTATTTTTCCAGGCAAAATAAAATAATTTAGAATTAAAGAATAAAGATCAAAAATCTAATAACGTAGAGACTTGGTGGTCAGTATGACTTTTGGCATTCTCGCTTAAATACTGATTTTAAAGTATCTGTTTAATATTTTTTATTATTTCCACAGTATTTATTAGTTTCTGTTATTTATGATAAAAATAAGGCATAAATGAGGGCTAAAATGACCCGATAAAATTATGAAAAATTTGTCAGTCGGATGATTTTAGCCTTTTTTTAAAAAATTTAAAGGCCTAAAAAACTCACAAGATTAAGAGTTTTTTTTACATACTATATTTAATTTTTTATAAATTTGATTTTTTGTCCAAGATTAAATATTAATTCACTAATTTGAGACCAAAAAACTCAAAATCTTTTGTCGAACCTCCTGGTGTTAAAACAAGCTTAGATTTTTTTTCAAGCTTTAATAACGTTGCTGCTAAAATATTCTTTTCATGCTGCTTTAACAACAATTATACTCTGATTTAGTATTAATTGAGTCATTAAAAAAATTTAATTTTGAATTTTTGCTTCTAAAAATTGCAATCATTTTTGGAAATTTATAAAATTTTGTAATAGAAAAGTCATAGAGTAATTTTTGGAAAAATTGAAATCTTATAAAATTCCAGGATTTTGTTTTCTTAATCTAGCTCTTAATTTTGTTTTATTTTTTATAATTTAAAGTTTTTTTGCCAAGCTAAAAATAAATGAAATTTTTTAATTATCTAAAAAAATAATTAATTTAGTCCAAAAATTTCAATTTTTAAATAAGAATCAATGAATTCTTTCAAGTATTTTTTAAGCAGACGAATAAATTAACATGGATGCATTAATGACGTAAATTAACTTTAAAATTCTTGATTAAAAAATTACTTATCATTATCTTTGCCAATTAAATACTAATAAAATAGAGACAACTCTTCTCAAAGGAAGCTAATTAACTCCTAAGATAACTTACAGCTTTCGATTTCAACGGTACAGTTTTGAGAATCAAGTGGATAATTGTGCAAGTCCATCATACAGGCTAGAGTGGTCGTAAATCTCATTCCGTAAATAACGTCTCCATTTCCATATATTTTTATCATTTTGTTCTTTTCGGTAACATCATGCAGAAATGAAAATTTATCATTTGCCAAAAATGTATCCGGAAGCCAAATTTTTTCCGCAAAATCCCCCATCAAAGTCAAGTAATCCCTCTTATTGCCAAATACCAATCTTTCATCATTCCAATATTGATTTAAATAAATTGTTATTGTGTAATCCTTAAATTGAAATCAAAATATAAAATTTAATTAATCTTCCTCATTGATGCATACCATGTTCACTTCTGATATTGCGTCAAAACTTGCCAATACAACTTCCATTGACACGTTCAATGTTTCTGCTAAATACAAAACTTTTTCTTAATTTTTTTCAAAACCAATGGTCAAGTGACTTACCGCCGAATTTCGGTCTAAGTCGTATATCATAGTTTTTCAATAATTTGTCCAGAGTAGAGGACACATTTTGAAAATTATTATTTGGAAATGCCAAAAGATTGGTGAATCTTTAAAGGGAAAATGTATAAAAAATTTTAAATTGAAACATTCAAGATTTACGTGTAAAGCAAAAGGATGATTGTTCTAATGTTGCTCATTCTATTAACTTCATTGCTGAAAAAGTTTATCTAAATGAGATAACTGATGAAATCGATATGAATTCTGGATTAGCAGTTGGGGGAAGATAGGGTGGAAAAAGCTGAGAAAAATAAAAATTTGAAGCGTTTAATTAATTGCAATAGAAATTAACTAAGACTCTTCGAGAGTTCGTCATTAACAAGCTTGAGTGTTCAAGGCAATTCTCCCGAATTAGCTCATAATCCAAGCAAGTATTTATGCCCAAACGAACAATAAAAACAAGCATTTAGGTTCAAAATTGGTAAACAAAAATCCATTCGAGGCTCCTATTACTAGACAATCAGTGCTTATTTGTTCACTAAAGTCACATTTAATTCAGATTTTTAATTAAAATAAATTATATCCCTCATTTCCTTTATTCCATCTATTTGTTCTCAAAACCAAATAAACTAACCCAAATTCTGTTTTTGTCTAAATAAATATTGAAAATATTTCAAAAAATTTTTTTTTAAAAAAATTAAATCAAGTTTTTTAAAAATTAAGATAAGGTTAAATTTTTTTGTTTCGTAAAAAAAAATTTTAAAATCCTTTTCTTCTTTTACAAAATTGAAAAAGACAAATATAATATAGTTGATCACGATTTCCTCGTGATAAGATTTAATTTTTATTCTAAGATGAATCTGAAAAATCATGATCAAATGATTAGACTCGAAAAAATTCTTTAACAAATAAATTCCACAATCTAATTTTGTATTTAAATAGTAAAAAAATCAATTTGCCAAAAACTCTTTAAATCTTTTCGCCACATTTAAAAACAGTTCAATTTTGATTAAATTTAGAAACCAATTGAGGCAAGTGTTCTTAAAATTAAAAATAATTAAAACATGACTTCAATCAAATAGACACACAATTAATACACACTTAACAACTGTTTTTTTTTTAAATTTTAATCTTAAAAACTAAATTTACAAAATAAGTGTTTTTCTAGTTTTACTTTTTAACTTTAAACCAAATGACATAATTTTTTTCTAATTAAAATCCACGAAATTTTGAGAAATTGGACCAAATTAACAATTAATTGCCTGATGACGAGGGTAAAACTAAACGAAGCCAAAACATTGGTGAAATTTTATGCCCTCTTCAAGGCACACTACGCTTTAAAAAATAGATTGATAAAAAATCCATATCCGATTCCTCAGCAAACATTTATTATTTGCTAAGGTTAAATAGGTTGATTTGGAAGTGTGTTCAGGCCTTTGTATGCTTTAATCCAAACAGTCAAAAGTAAATAAATGAATCCAGGTCTTTAAGAATATTTAATAAATTCTAGAATTAAGCTATGTAATCACAAAAAAATAATTAATATAAAATAAGCCCTCAAAGAATCAAAAATTAATATTTAATTGAACAGATAATCTTTTTTTTAGACACTCTTGCCTTGGTACTTAAAGTGATCAACCGGTGACGATTGAGTTTGACATGGGTTTGTATCCGGAAACGATCACTTTGTTTTTGGCAAACAAATTTTAAGTATCTGCTAATTTTTGCTGCTAAACCTTTCTATAAAAAATTAATAATTTTATTTTTTTTGATTATTAACATTATTAGCATGAGTAGAACATAGAAAGTTTTTTTAGTACAAGATGAAAAGTTTACTTTGTTTTAAAGATCACTTATTAATCAAATTTATGGCGAATTTTAATAAGATTGGTAAATTTAGTATTTGATTTTTGGCTTATGAATATCTATTAGTACCAAATATGGAGCATAATTCGAGAATATTTCAGTTTTTTTTTCCGAAAGCACGACTAATAACACTCGAGGGGAATCAAAGATTTTTCTCAGTAAACAATATTAAATGAAAAAGATAATCTATTCTCATGGGAGGATTCGAGCGGAATTTTCTCTTGATTTGCACAACACATACAATTTGAATTCATTTAAAAAAAAGAATAAAATCCTTTATTTTACTTAATAAATAATTGATTGTTAATTGAAAAAAAAAATTTAATTTTTTTCAAACTGAATTAAATATTGAATTTATTAAATTTGAACAAAATTATAATATAGAAAATTTTTTAATTCAATATTTTTTGATAGCATAGTTATTTTCTAAAATCAAATTTACAATATGACATGATGTTAATATGACAATGTCAAGCATATTATATATGGCACGTAAACTTAATCTTTGACGGCTCAATTCTCATATAGGGTGAAATAATCCGAGAAAAATAAAAAAAAATAAAATTTTATCGTATTCCACGTAGGATTGATTTTTTAAAATTTACGTCAATTTATTTATTTTTACGTAAGATTTTTTTAACTTCAAAAGGTCAAAAAGGCCATTCTTTTCATTTTTTAATAAAATTTTTGAAAAAAAAAACTTAAAAACTGACATATGTGAAATTCATTGAAAAAAAAATTTAACAATGTTTTCTAAATATTAATCTTTAATTTCTTTTCTCATTTTTTTTTAAAACCATTGACACTTAACCGATTCTTCACTTCAAATGGTTTTCAGACCCAGTAACTTGGGCCCATCATGATAACTTTTGTTACATTAGCTAATACTCTTGTATTGGTCTGATAAATGAGATAAAAATGATTTAATTGTCTTGGTGTTCTAATTTTTAAAACAATCTTAAATTATTTTAGTTATAAAATTTGCTCCTTTAATTATTCATGATATATCAATGTCACGTTTTTTAGAAAGGATTATGAAAAGATTTTGATTGAAAAATAAGATAATAAATCAAAGCAGAAAGTCAAAAGCAGAAAGCTTGTCATAAAAAAACTTCATGAAATAAAACATAAACAAAAATTCGCTATCTTCTGAAAAGAATGCCATTCAGATTAGTTCTTATTGACTTGGTGAAATATTATTTTTTCTTAATAGACTTAAGCATGCAAATAATCAAGACTATTTTTTCTATTTTTTATCTGTACTGAATAATTTAATTTAAGATATATAAGGAAATTTACTTCATTTTGTTTTGATTCTTAAAATTTTCCTAAATTTCACAAAATTTTCAATCAATTAATTTAAAAAATGATAAACTAAATTTTTTCTAAGCTTAATTAAAATCTGTTTACTTTTTTTTGGAGAAAATAAAATTCATAAAAATATTTATTTATACATTTGAAAAAAAGATTTATTCGCCACCAAAGTCTATAAATGCAATTTGCAGTTTTCACCTTTAAAAGAGGAGTTGTGAAATTCAACACAAATTGAACAAAACACTTTCTTTTGATAAATCAAAAATTTTTAAATAATTATACATTTTATGTTGAACCTTTTGACCCAAAATTTTAATTTAACTTAATTTAATTTAATCTATTTCAAAAAGATTACGCCAGATTCGGCGATGATAAAAAAGTTAAGATGGTTTCAGTAAAAAATTTTTTAAGTTTTAAACAAAACGTTTATAAATTTTAATTAATAATTGAATTATTTTCTATTTTTAATTTTTCAAATAATTTTGTAGGCAAAAAAGTTAAAAATTTATTTCCTAAATGAAAAAAAAAAGTTCGGTAGTAATGATTCTAGATTCAAGCCATTGGCAATATTTTCTATGGCAAATACACTTTAACACTTATCCGTCCAAAACCAAAAAAAATAACGTAAACGTCTGAAACGGGTCAAAATTGACCCGCAAAAAAAAATAATATTTTTATTCGGTTAACGGCCAAAACCGGGTCAAAAATGATAAGTGGACAGATAAGTGTTAACTAATAAATTTAATTCGTTTATTCTTATCATATTGTCTAGACAATATTTGATTGCTTCACAAATGCCGTTTTGCTATTTTTGATTCTTTCATTCAATTTTTCAGTGGTTATCCATTCTTTAGTCCAAGAGTATCTCTTATCTCCTGGCCAAATTGGACAAACACAATTGCCATTTCTTTCTCATCTTTGAAAAATCTTACTTGTGTAATCGTTTTCTAGAATTCTTATAGTAAAGTTCAGTTTAATCTTTTTTATCTTGGATTCTATTTGTTCTACGTTAAGTGCATAAATTAGGTTAGGTGTGCGTGACCTTTTCCCAACGATAGCATCTGTTTAATCATTAAACCTTCCATGGTCTGTATTTTCTACTTTTCTCTTTTACTGATATAAAAATTCTCTATGCTATAATCTAATATAAATCATTCGTACTTTTTGAATAACTGCACTTTGGGTTGTAGAGTGATCTGTTAGTTGCAAATATCCAAGTCGGTTTTAAGTAGATAAAAAGCCCTCCATGTGCTTAGTCCTCTCTCTCCCTCAAGTGTTCCTTACAATAGCATTTTTCGTCTACCCATACACCAAGGTTCTTCCCAGCTTTTCTACCCATGCAATTTCATCGCCACATAGCTATATTTTTATGTTGTCGTTCTTCGAACCATTAATACGCTTAATTTGAGTTTTAGTAGGATTCAACTTAATTTCGGTCCCAAGACCGATTTTTCAAAAATATTCAGTACTTTTTTCATTTTTTTGGTCGAGTCGGTCATTCTTAAAAGATCGTCAGCATACATGAGTATGCCTGCTTTAATTCCCTCGATATCGGCAATCATTTCAGTCCTCATGATTTCTGTAATTAGGTCTTCAACGTATATCGAAAAAAATTTTGGAGAGAGCGGTCCACCTTGTTGGACTCTAACAGTGGTTTTGAAATACGTAGATATTTGTAGTAGCTAAGGACTTTCCAAATACTTGGATCTACTTTACCAATCATGCTTTTCATCAAGATTTCTCTAATGACTTTGTCAAATGCTTTGCTTGTAATGTTGTATCGTAACGGTCACTGTTTAGATTAGGTGATTTTTTTAACTCTTTGTTTAAGACCGAATTGTGTCTCGGGGTCCTCGTAATTCTCCAGTCTCAAAAGAACGTATTTTTCTAATAAATTTGTAATGGTTTCTGAGATTGTAATTAGTCTTATATTATTCATATCGTCATTTGGAGAGTCATTTTTTTCTATATTGCCATTATTGAATAAAAATGGTATTTCGTTAAATTTGATCTTTGTCACCGAAAACAGCTGACTTTCTATTAGAAATCGGTTGAATTATTTTCCCAATTGCTTCTGGGTCAACTTCATTAATATTAATGTCTTGTGATTTATCTAATTTTTCTTCATAATTTTCGATTTCACGCATTTTATCATTCATTTTAAGGTGCTGTTGTATCGGATTTTATTCGTCAATTTCTTTTTTAATCAAATCAATGATAAAATTTTTCATTCTGGAGTTTTGTTTAGTTACCTAAAACAATTTGTACTGAATTTCCATATGTCAAAAAAAATAATTTTAATATTGATATTGATATATTTTAGTAGTATTAGTTTCGACTGTAGCTGGCTTGCCAGCGAGTGCGCTAACAAGGCACACTAAATCAGCTGATGTGATTGATTGCTGCTCATCCAGCAATCAATGACTGCTTTAAAGCTGTTGACATTAGGGGTTTAACGGTTGTTGACATAGCGGTTCTGTTGAAAAAAATGTTATCTCTATGTTGGAGCCTAGAAATTTCTTTGTGATATTTTGAAGCAGTTACCTTTACCTTGGTTTTAAGTAAAATCAAATTTGTTGCTTTTTTCAACCAATTCTATTGCATGCATGAACTTGTATAATTGATTTTTATTTTTTTTCCTCATTCACTCCTTGTGGAGCATACGGTCATTACTTTTGATTTTCACTCAAGTCGATACTCCCTTGAGTTACTTTCTGCTTTTGTGATTTCTTAGTAACTATTTATATTTCTTGGACGGTCGGGTAGCTAGCCCGATGCGCTTGCAGCCCGAACTGGATGAGGATTCGAACCATCTACCTCCTGATTGATGTCGGGTGTTAGAACCACTACACCCTAGGACCCATTGAATTAGATCACCTCTTTTTTTTCTTTCCACTAGATTTGGAATGTTCAAAGTCTTCAATCTGCTTTCATGCGGTTTGTTTCTAATTGAAGAACCAAATTTCGTAGCTCTGTGTTGAATTTTTTCAACATTCTCACAGTCAGACTTAAGAATTGTAGACCAAACAGAGACCACAAATTCCAAAAGAGGAAGAGCAAAAGTTAAATAAACAGATCTAAATAACTTAGAATCAAAACAATTGAATTATTTCCTGATGCTGCCTAACATTTGATTTTCTTTGTTTGTAGCCTCTGTCACGTGATTTTTCCATTTCAGATTTGTATTGAAAATAACTCAAAGATCTCTTTCGGTTTCTGACGTCGATAACTGCTTACCATTGATTTAATAAGGAAAATGTTTGTTTTCATTACCATAATGCATGACCACACATTTGATGTTTTGAAGGGAAGAAGGCAATCTTGAGTCCACTTGAAAACTAAATCTATATGATTTTAGTTTCGCTTCGCTTATTTCTGATACCATTTGCTAGAACATTTTAGTATCAGCTGCATACATTTTGACAACATTCTCTATTCCTTTTGGTAAATCATTGATACACAAAATGAACAATAGTGGACCAATCACTGACCCTTGTGGTACACCGCTAAAAATCTCAATCCAAACCGACAAAATTTCACCTTGAACAACTCGTTGTCTTCTTTTTTTCAATAAAGGTTCAATCCATTTTAGTATCAGACCATCAGTCATACGCTTTCAATTAAGCTGTTAGTCTTCTGTGCGGAACAGTTTCAAATGCTTTCGCAAAATCCATTTTGATTAAAAATTTAGAGGCCTTTAAATATGTTTATATATTTAGTTAACGAAAAACAATCAATTAATGGTCCAAAAATAATACATTAATATTTAGATTATGATTAAATTTAAAAATCGTGTATTTAAAGTTATTAAAATAAAAGCCAAAAAAATATTTGAAGAAAAAAAAACTTCTATATTCAATGAAAATTTGATAAGACATTAAAAAATCCTTAACGAAATTGATTTTATCCTCATGGAAATTAATTCTAATAATTCTAATAAATAATCATTATTATTCACAGGTTTTTGTGTGGATAAAAGTGATTTAGTGTTAAAAATAAAAGGTATGTTGAATCGGTTTTTGAAACTACTGAGCATTTTTTCAAATTTTCTGAAAAAATTAATTTCTTTAAGCCATAATGAAAAATAATATAAAATAATTATATAGAAAAATACGTCTTTTTATATCTCTTAAGAAATCCAATGAAATTAAGAAATGTTTTCAGAATAAACTGAAGGTATAGAGATCATATATATTACAATGAAATCGAAAATAGCAATAAAAAAAAAACAAATTAAAACCACACAACGCCATTTGTCAAAAAATTGTTTGACTAATCGTACAACAAGTAGAAATACCTACCGCCAGATCAAGTCGCATATTATATCATTTTGATAATTAAAAGAATTATAGAAACCAAACAAAATATAGATATTTAAATCATAAATGCATGAAGCATTATTTTTAATTTTATTTTATCTTATTTTACTTTATTTCAATTATTTTCTATATTCTGAAGGAGCATTAGCTCGGTACAGATAAACAAATAAATAAATAATAAAAAGCATTAAGGAAAAAGATTTTTAACATGTTCTGTATCTAAAATATAGTCTAAATTATTATTCATTACTTTTGCCATTCAATGGGTCTCTTTTTTTGGGGGGCAACTTTTAAAAAATCAAAACAAAATTGAAAGTCGTGAAGTTTTAATTTTAAGAGCCAAGAATTATATAAGTAAAAAGATAGCTCACTGATAAAAGACGAAAATACAATTTTAAAAGTTAATATTTTTATTTTTAATTTACGTCTAAATATTAAAAATCTAAATATCTTTTAAAGTATCTTTAAAATTTTAAAAACATTTAATCAAAAACTATTTGATAATTGTCAAAAAAATAGAAAAAAAATTATTTCCTATATTTTTGTCGAACTTTTTCAGCTTCAGTCTCAATTTCTTCTTTTAATTCTTGATTAAAATAGCTACATATATTAGAATTGTTCTGACCCAAACTGAATACTATTCCGTAATAGTTCTCTTCAATGAAACCTTCGCTTTTTGAATAAGAATATTGATTACCGAAAATATCTGTCATGCAGCCTCCAAGACTTTGAATCAAGGCCTCCGGTGCACATGTATCCCATCTTTTTGTTCCGTTCTTAGGATAAATGTAATAATCGGCTTTTGAGTCGACTAAAGCCAACGCTTTGTATCCAGCCCCACCTTTAATATTATAAAAGATTTCAAATATTTTTTAATTAAAGCAAAAAAATCAAAGACTTTAATTGATTATAAAGTATCATACCAGTTATTATTTTGATGAAGAAACATTATCAAACTTATTTATTTAATATCTTTGGCGATTTCATTAAAGAATGAATGTTTATTTTATTTATTAACTTGTTTATCTAAAGTTTCTTCGTATTAATAATTTAATAAAAAAAATAATGAAAAACATTTAAAGTAAAACATTGTTTAAAATCAAAATAGATAATTTAAATTGAGATCATAAAAGAAGAGATTCGTAAAATTTCATTAAAGTAATTTATTATTATATTTTTTTAAAGTCGGATAGAGAAAAATCTTATAAAGAAATTAGTTAATTGTACAAATAATTAATTGAATTTATTAATGTTGTTAAATTTTTTTTAAGCGATCACATATTATTTTTTCTTGATTACGATTTAACTATTTATTTTTAATTCAATTATGTGATCATAATTGACATCAGTTCACAAAACTATATTTGGATTTGATCACATTTTTTTTCCGTTCACATAACAGACTAAAGCCAATTTTTTATTTGAAATTATTGAATATCGACAGTTAAAGATAAAACCATTGTGACAATTACATTTTGTTAATTTAATGAAAATTAATTTTGAATAATTTGCTTTAATCATATTTAAAAATTGTTCGCAACTTCATCATGTTTTATGGGGATTTTATAAAATTTTACAAAAATTTTAAATAAGTTAATATTTTATTCTTTTTGGAATTATTATATCAAAATTCTATGGTTCATTTGATCAGAAATCTATTTTAAATCAATCTATCTATCACAAAGTATAAATCAGAGTTAGTTCAAATGACTTGAATTGAAAAATTTTAAATTAACTTCATAATACTTTATAAATAATTAATTTCAAAGAGATAATTTTTTTTTATCAAAATGGAGATGAGAAAATAAATAAAGCTCTTAAATCTATTCTTAAATTAATAAACTTAAAAATTAAAAAAAAATATGCCAAAACATTTTACCTGAATGTATAATTTGTTTGTTTGGAATAAGATTGAGGTTTTTTTGGATCAAATCGGTGATATGAGATCGTGTTGTAACAATAGTAGGTAAATTTGCTGTATTATGTGTGACAGAAATTCTACCTTTGGTCAAATCGAATCCACCGAGGCCCACTATACCCCACAGGACACGATCTAAATATGAATTCGATTCCTGTTGAAACTTGAAAAATGGCTGATTAATAACACCAGCTATTGGTCTTCCATTCCAAGCTACACCGATTAAAACAGTCACTTCATTTGCCACATTATAGTCCATTGTATATTCCTTGGTACCATCTAAAGGATCGACCCAGACAATAAGCTATAAAAAAATTTACCAAAATCTCAATTTAATTTTATCTTAAATTTACATCTTCTTCTCTAATACTTTGATAAACTTCCGGTAAAATTTTCCCTTCTTTAAGTACTGTTTCATTCAAGGATAACTCCAAGTCAGGATAATCTTCTTTTAGGTCTCCCTCTTCTCCACAAAATTTTAATTTAGGAAATTGTTTTTCCAAGGATTTGATAATGTTAAGTTGAGATAAAAAATCAGCTTTGGTCACAAAGTCATTGACGCCTTTTTCTTGTACATTCATTTCACCTGATTTTTTTACATCACGCAAGATACGAGCTGATTTTTGTGAAACATTAACCGCTGCAGCTATCAGCCGAGTTAATAGTGGCACAGTACTACTCGAAGCCATTTGATTTTTTTTCTTTTCTTGTTTAAAATTGAATTCTTTTATGTTTTATGAGTTTTCGTTATTTTACATTTATATGTAAAACTTATGCAATAATTAAATGATGAATAATTAATTTTGTTTTCTTTAAGATTTGAATTAAATCAGACAAAAATACTGTTTAATTTATTCAAAATGAAAAAATAATTGAAAAATTTTAAATAAATTTAAACCAATATACTAGATTTTAAATTATATTTATACATTTTTTAAATATATTATTGTTTATGTTAAACTGAAAAATTGAATTAAAATTTGAGTTTTTAAATAGGAAAAAGTTTAAAAAAATTGCAAAATAAAATTTAATAATTGTTAATTTATTTCCAAATGAGATTTTGCTTAAAAATAAAATAGCCTCTTTTGAGAGTAATAAGTTATCTATCAAAATATTTTTTTTTTGAAAATTCAAGTTTTATTATGTTTTAGAAAAAAGAATCTTATTCCCAATTTTCAATATTAGGCAAAAAGTGACAGCATTCGGAGTTGTCAAAAATTGGAACAAAGAACAAAAACTTAAATTTAAAATTTAAATAACCTTTTTCAAATCTCACACTCACTATGCAAAATGTATCAACTGAAATAACTCCATAAACCCTAGAGTTTTGGCAAATCATTAAAATCAAATTGCAGAGTTAATACAGCGACCAAATTTGGCTGATTTCAGTCGATTCATTTTGCAAAGTGAGTGAAATTAAAACAAAGTTATTTAAATTTTAAATTGATGTTTTTGTTTTTTGTTCAATTATTCACGATGCTCAACAATCGAATTCGGTTTTTGTCGATTAACACCTTTTTATTAAAGCCATCACACAGAAAAATTTTTGAAAAAACTTTAAAAATTAAAATGCTATTGAGACCAAAATTCAAACCCCAAAACACTGTACTATTCTATTGTAAGCTTTTTTATTAAACTACAAGTTGGTTTGGTAAATAATGAAAGCCACCATCAAATCACACAACTGAAAATTTTCAAAAAAAATCTGCTTCTTTGGCTTGATGGAATTATTTTTCTCAGAGATTTAAAGTCATAATTTATAAAAAGTTTCTTATTAGTTAATTAAATTTTTTTCATGAATTTCAAATTAATTATAAAAAAAACTTTGTAGACCAATTTTTTCGAAATTCGTTTTTTGATAATGATGTTCTTTCACGCTTGAAAGATTTAAATTATTATTTATTAAAAAAAGAACTAAAATTTGGCTTAAATTATTAAATTTTTTTATCAACTTATCTGATTTGAATATAATTTTTTCGAATTTTAAAAATTTAATTTCAAGTTTCAATCTGGACGGCCTAAAGTTAAAAAAACGAATAATATTTATTGAATTTTCCTCAAGATTTCGACTTAATTCATTAGTAAAAGGGATCAATAGGGTAAAATCTACAATTTTATAACAATATTTCTTCTAATTTTTATTATTTATCAAATAAAATCAATTTCAAAATCTGTATAACCTTTTAAACACAAAATAAATACTTCAGTTTTCTATTAAGTTATAAAAAATAATAAAAACGGATTTAAGACGAGAATAGAATTAAAATATTATTGAATAAAATACAACCCAACAGAAGAAAATCACGGCATAAATCTTTTCCAAAACACTTGCAAATTTCTTTTAGTTTTTGCCTAAAAACATATTGAAATATTATATATCCAAGCCACCAATTCAAGCAATTAATAAAATATTAAAATTAACTTAATAATAACTACGAAGTGTTATGTAAGCTACGAACCAGTTTTTTAAGCCGCTAACAGTATTATTGAATGAAAATATTGAATTATACCATGTATTTTATTAGGAGTTTAAGTATTATTCATTATCTTGATATTTTATTTTCAGTAAGTGAATTTTTTTCGCGGAAATTCCATGTCTTGGAGTGAATTTGAAAATGTTATACCTATGCACAAGTACAGCATATAATATCTGCTGGTCATAAGTCAAAGTCAGATATGACTTTAATAAAGTTAAAAAATTAATTCTGACTAAGTCCAGAGTTGTACTAGTCAAGTCGCCTGACTTTGAACTTCTAAAGTCAAATTACCAGACTTTAAATAAAAAAATAATTGTCAAGTCGAAGTCATTTTAACTAAAAAATTTTATTCACATAATAATAAAAATTTTAATATTTAAACCAAATAACTTTCATCTTTTATAATCCAATATGATTTTGAATTTTTCATATTTCAAAACATTGCTTTTTTAAACCAAAGTTTTTATATTGAGAAAAAACGATAAATATTTTCAAGCTTTATTTTTCAAAAATTTTTTTAAGTTCTAAACTGGTCAATAAAGAAAATTAAGATGACGATGTATTTATCAGATCAAAATTGCAACATAATAATGTGGTAATTTCTAAAGTTAATGACTTGACTTCTTTTTTTGACTTTTGCATAAGTCTGTCTAAGTCTTAATAAATAACTTATTTATTTGATTTTTTTTGTAAAAAACAATATATAAAAATTTAAATAAATTATGAATAGATAAAAAATATTTTTAGAGTGTAATTTTGCTAAATCAATCATTCATTTTTTAAAGAGTAAATGGCAAATTAGATATTTTTTTAAATGTCCCACAGTACTTTCGTTATTTATTCTTCCTTTCATTTTATAAATATTGAATGGGATTCAATTTTAAGAGATCTCCAGTTTAAACAATAAATTTAAAAAAAAATGCTTTTGTGTGGTTATCCAGCCAAATTTCTATACACAGACCTTTCAAAAGCCTTGGACAAAGTATTTCCTGAAAATTTGTTTTTCTATAATTAGAAATTTACTATTATTTTAAGAAATGAAAAAAGTGTTAATTAAAGAATGATTGTATTAAAGGAAAAATTATCAAAAACATGTAAACGGATTAATCGAATATATAGCAGATAAATTTAGATTAGTAAAAAATATTTATCTATAAATTATTTCAATATTTTTTAACAACAACTTATTTAATAATTATTTTTAAATTCGCCTCTACTTAATGAGTTCCATTGAAAAGAGCGGTACAGCTATTTTTTGTAATTTATCTAAAATATTTTTTTAAATAATAAAAAAATTAAATTTTAAACTAGACATTTTCTTTTGAATTAGTATGTTCCTTTTGAGCTTTAAGATCATCAAGAAGTTTGAGCTTAGCGGCAAATTCTGGATTTTGTTTGGCATAATTATCTAGTTCGCGTTTTTTTACGTTTTCAGCGCCTATGTTTCGCCTATTTCTCAACTTAGAATTAAAATTTTAATTTTTTTAAATTAATTTTAGAAAAATCGTTAAATACTTCTCGTTGCATGCAACCGGCCATTTTGTTTTGAAGATCACTGCAAACTCCCAGATATTTCTTGTATTTATTCTAAAATTTAATTTTAATCCAAGCTTGAAAAAATAAATTGATTATAAGTGACCAACTTCTTTATTACATTGTTCATAAGCTTCAATCCAACGGACACATTCGTCAGAATGGAGATGTTTTGCCAAGCTTGAATGCATTGCTAATTATTTTAAAAAAATTTGAATTTTCTGAAATGTTTCAAAAAAATTTCCAATTATTTAATTTTTTAATATTTTTGAATCAAATCTAACTTTAAAATTTGCTTTTAATTTAGAAAAATATTTTTCTATATGCATTTAATCCTCTGTATTTTAAAATAACTATTTTTAATACTGAATAATCAAATGAATGTGAAGTGTGAATATGGAAAGTTTATTTTTCTTTTTAACATTTTTCTATAAGACTTTAGGTAAAAAAGGCTAAAACAGAACTTGTTTTATTATTTAAAAAAAACGAACAGGATAAAATTCAAAATATCTCTTTTTATGAAATTATATCATTTGATAGTTTTTCCGGTTATCTTTATAAAAAACTGAATTATCTTGAATGCACTTTTTTATATTTTGTCGAAATTTTGGGAACAAATTTTAAGAGAATTATCGAAAAAATTTTATTGAATTTTTGACCAAATAAAGTTGAATATATGATAAATATTTTGTTCATTTTTTTTTTTAATTTAAAAAATAAAATAGAGTATAAATCAATGAATCTAATCACTTATTTCATACATTAAAGACTATTCCTTTTTTTAATTTGGAACACCAATAAACAAGTATTGAATACTTGTTTATTTTTCAAAAAAATAAAAAATATTTATTTAATATTTTGTTTGAAATATAAACGAAACGGTTTGGTGTAATGGGTTAAATTGAGGAACTTAAAATTTCCTTATTTTGAGTTTTCGGTTTTCTTTATTTCAAAGCAATATAACTAAAAAAAATATTCTAAACTTTATTCATTAATGTAAGATTAAATAATTGTGATGTAAAATTAACAAAAACACAAAAAAATAAAATTAAATATAAAAATTACATGACCAAACGTTTAAATTATTTTGCCAAAAAGTTTTATGAAATTGGCCATAGATTCACATTTTCACACTTGGCCTGGACAATTGGCTTGTATTTCATGAAGAGTAAAAAAAGATTTAATCCAAATTAATTCAATTTGTTTTGTCAGCCCTCAAACATTCATTAGTAACATACATCTCGACTTCTCTGACGTTGAAAGTAAGCTAAAAAATTTAGAAGAACAAAAATCTATTGGCTTTGATTTGGTTAGTCCAGCTGTATTAAAAAATTGCGCAAATAGTTTAACCCATCCACTCACAATTTTATTCAACGAATCCATGCGCGAGGGTACCATACCCGATCTTTGGAAATTGGCTAATATTAAGGCTTTACACAAAAAGAGTAGCAGAATACTAGCTGAGAATTACCGCCCAATTTCTTTAACGTCTATTTGTTGCAAAGTAATGAAATCAATTGTTCGTGAAAATATTTATTCTTTTGTTAACAAACACGACTAAATAAGCAAGAGTCAGCATGGCTTTGTTAACAGCAAATCCTGTGCCACAAACCTTCTCGAATCGCTCGACTTATTAACAGACAAGCTAGATCTTCTTTTTTAAAATTTAGAAAGCAAAGAGTAGTTCTAGGCGAAGCAGCTTCCGATTGGTGCGACGTTTTAAGCGGTGTTCCACAAGGCTCTGTACTGGGTCCACTTTTGTTCGTGATATATATCAACGACATGCCTAAAACAATCAAAAGTGTTTGCAAACTCTTTGATGATGATACCAAATTATTATGCCCGATCGACTATAGTCTTAGTGCAGAGATGTTACAAGAGGATCTTAACAGTCTGAGCAGATGGTGGAATAAATGGCTATTGAAGTTTAATATAAGCAAATGTGTGGTTATGCATTTAGGTCATAACAACCCTAACAACGACTATGATCTTCACAACTACTCAGACAATACTCAATCAAGACTCGCTGTAACTAAAGTTGAAAAATACATAGGCTTGTATATGGACAAACAAGTTTCAACATGTGTCGCAAAAGCTAATAGTATCCTGGGTATGTTAAAAAAGACTTTTAGCTATATTGACATTAATATGGCCAGGCTCCTCTACAAAACTTTCATAAGACCACATCTAGAGTTTGCATCAGCAGCTTGGTCCCCCTCGAAACAAGATCTAAAGCAATTAGAAAAAGTCCAAAGAAGAGCCACTAAACTGTACAAACCAATCGCTAATCTCGAGTATGATAAAAGGCTAAAAGCTTTGGACCTTACAAACATCGAAACAAGAAGACTACGCGGCGACTTAATTCAGATATTCAAAATAGCAAAAAACTTAGACAAGATTGAAACGAACTCTCTACCTTCATTTGGGAACCATACTAGCAGCTTAGCCTCGGAGTTGAGATGCCCACATAATTACAAAATGAGCGTTGAACATGGTATTAAGAAGCTTCCGCGTTTCAAATTTCTATATAATCGAGTGGCCAACCATTGGAATGGTTTGCCACAAAGCGTTGTTGACGCGCCTAATTTAAATATTTTCAAGTCAAGACTAGACACTCACATGAATTCCGCCATTCTCAACAACATCAACGTCGTAACGGCTGTTTAAAGATGCCTAGCATCTTCCTGTTTAATACAGACAGCTCAAATTTACTAACTAAATAACTAAAATTTATATTGTAGTAGAGTGCCGAACAATAGAGAATTCGTTTCAGTTAAATTTAGTTTAATAAATATATATAGCAAGAATGAATTACAAAATAAAATAAAACACGATTTTTAAATACATCATATCACATGACCATACAGCAATATTTTAGATCTAGCAATTTATGCGATAAAACGAGTACTTAAATGAAATGCTTATTAAGATTATTCCACAAATAAAGAGAGGAAAGTAGGTATTAATATAAGATCTGAATGTTTATCATGAAGGAATTTGAATTCATATTTTTGTTAAAATGCAACTAAAAATTTTTAGAATTATTAAAAACAAAAACAGTGAATCAGCTGTGTTTGTGCATAACAATTATGAAATATCACAAAATTTCAAAAAAAATTGAAGTTTAAAACAAGGAGGACACTTTCGGCAGCTTTTTTATGTGGAAGAATTAACATCAGAATTAATGAAAATTTAATTGATTATCGAGATTGACGGAATCAAAACAAGAATATCAATGCAGATGACTTCCCTGGTAATGGCCGATTCAAAAGCTAAAATGGAAAAAAAATTCTTACAAAGTGTGAGGAATTTTGTCAAACAAAGGAAATAAAATAATGGAGTTTGTGAATTGATAAAGTATTGAGTTAGCACTCAAAAAATCGGTATCAATTTTACACTTTCTTTTTGCTCATTTATCTTATAAAAGGCTATTCAAACCCTCATAAAACTTTCTGAATTTTTTACTATAAATAAATCTTATAAAATAAAATTGGATTTTTGAAAATCTGATGAAAGGTTCCTACGATATAGAATATAAAAAAAAAAGTGTCAAATTGACACCGATCATTTGAGTGTTAAACACTAAAGAAAAGAAACATTAAAGTTATATGTAAAAGTACACTTATTTGAAACCTGAAATCAATATAATTCTCAGAATTTTCACCTTTATCAATCGACCTGAAACTGACTCCACGAAATACATAGGGAAACGAACCGTCAAATATCCAAATAAGCAATCAAAAAAGAAAGAAAATAAACTGAATAAAAAATTAAAATTAAAAGCTAAAATTAAATTTTTCCATTGATCTTTATTTTATTTTATTTTAATTAAAATTTTTGCATCGCCTCGAAATGGAATAAATACAGGAAACCCAAAATTATGTGGAGTAGAAAAATTAAAATAGAGCTCACATCAATTCAGTTAAAATTGTCACTATGAACAGGTCAGCATGGATGAGACGTTTGTTTGAATGTTAAAAGTGGGCGTAAAATTTAAAAGACTTTATATTTATACAATAGATTTATTTTATAAAGCCAATATCAAATGAGCGCTAACCAAATAATTCAATAAGTAAAAACAAAAAAATTAAAAAATTAAATCTAAAATTTAATTAAAATTAAAAAAATCTATTGAACATAAAATTCATAAAGCATGCTAGAATTAAGCAAATATCTTTAAATACAAAAATTGATCGACAAGATTCATTAAATATATTTCCGTAATCGCTTATCAATGGTATTTTAGTTGGTTCATTTTGAGAAATCTTTTTTTCTTTTAGTGTAAAAATGAACATTTTTGAGCTAATGCTCACTTTATCATTTGTTTCATCGAAGATCTTAATCGAAAAACTCATTTGATCATCAATAATTTTTGTCTTGTTAGGAACTAAAAAGTTTACTGAAGCATTTAATCTTGTTCCACTTGAAATAATAACTCGTCTAGTATAATTTATTAAGTCAAACGAGTCTTCCGTTTTAATTATTAAATTCGCATTTTTTGAGTCAAAATTTTTGATTTCAAATTTTGCCGAAAAATGTTCGCCCATTTCCATTGAATAGTCTGTAGTTTCATCATAAATGAGTCTAAGCGAAATTCCGGTAGCCCGAAAAAGACTTGGATTTAAGCGTTCAGAACATTTGAACTTTTCAAAGCAAACTCTTGCCTTTATTCTAAACTCATCTGTATCTGAAGGAATAAAAATATTAGCAGAATAAAAAAGACTTTCTTCCGGGTCAACAGGCTCCAATTTTGTCCCATTAAAAACTTTGATCACATTGGCTGATTTGTCCAGCAAAAATAAGCTTGTTTCTAAGTTATCATCATCTATTGAAGAATCTAATCCTGAATTGAATGTAACAACTGCACTAGAATTTTTAGGAATAAAATTTTTGACAGCTACTAGTGTATTGTCAACATTGTCTTCACTTTGTTGAAACAACTCAACCTGATTTAAGTCAAAAAATCCTGAATTTTTGACTGACAGAGAACCAGTTATTTTTAAGTTTAATTCAGTAGTAGCAGTAATCACTATTTGCCACAAACCATGATCACTTTCATTAAGATACAACATATAAGATTTGGTAAGTGCCGTGTCAATTAACGTCCTAATGTTAAAATAGCTCAAATTTTTCTCTGATTGTGGATTTACTAAATAAAAAGAGTCAATCGCTGATGTAGAAGTCATGTCTATAAAAATTTTGTCTAAATTTTCATCCAAATAAAACTCATATGAATTGGTAAATTTTTTGTCATTGATGACATTTGCTATCAGCAAAGTAGTCGAATAATCAATTGAGTTTATTTCTTTTACATAGTCTGCCACTTTATTTGAGTCCGATTTTCGTAGATTCAACAAAAATCCTCCTGTAAATTGAGTCAGGGCTTGAAAATCATCTTTGTATGTTCCACTTGTACTTCGCTTTCTCCTGCCATACGAACTCAACAAAATGTTGATTTGAATTTTTTTTTCTGATGCAGCAGAAAGTACCTGTTCGTATAGGTGAGTGTCTTTGGCTGGTGCATCTGTCCAAACAAATACAGAAGAAAAATATTTTATGGATTTAATAGTATCCAGCAAGGCACTGTAGAGCATTTCAGGTTTATCGCCTCCGCCATGGGCATACAATGAACGAATTTTAGATTGAAATACTTCCAATTTGTTGGTGATTGTCAATGGACCCCATGTGGGATCATTAAATGGCATTAGAACAAAGCTGTCACCATTTTTGTTCAACTCATTACTCATTGATATGGACATGTCTTTTACACTTTGGATTTCGTCGCTCATGCTGCCAGTATCGTCAATCACAAATGCCCATGTTCGCCCAGATATTCCTAAAAATTCAATGAAACTTTCTGTAGTTGTTCCATTCCATAAATTTTGCAAAATGTTGAATGTATTTTGAAAAGCAAATGACCATGAGCAGATGAAACAAGATCTTTGTTAATTCCACTTCCAGATGCGTCTAAAAAAACCGAGATGTCTCCCAAGCCACCATGGCTGCATTTTCCTTTAGGCTTATTGGCTATTTTTTTTATGTGCTGGGTCAAAGTCAAGCTATTGATCTTACCATAAAGTGGAAACCAATGGACATAGCCACTTGTTAATTTTGACGAAATAATTTTGTTTTCACAATTTATCCCATCCAAACAGTCTGTACAAGTCCTCTCTTCAATTGATGCTGTATTGCTTAGTTTATTGTTCTGGGTCAGTTCTTTGTTAAATTCCAATGGGTGAATATTAATCCAATTCGAGTGACTATAAAAGTCTTGAACTGAATGTAGCATTTTTCCTAAATAAGTGTAAGCCAAAGCAAACTTAAGGGTTCTGTTTTTGTAATCAATCTCATTTAAGGCGGCTTGAATAAAATGGTGGAATTTTTTCACTCGCTTTGCTCCTAAGGCAAATGACTCGGAATGAAAGTGAGCTGGTTCGCTAAATACCTCAACAATATCACTCAATTGATTAGATTCATCTATGTTATTTACCACTGAAAAATAATTTACAGAACTTATATTAAGCCTGTTGAAGATCAATTGTAATTGACTTTTTCCATTTAAACATTTTTCATTAGAATAAAGTGGTCTTTTAAATAAATTAACTTCCTCATAAATGTCTGACAAAGTATCATATGCTATTTGATAAAGGGCACATTTAGTCATTGACGAGTGAGTGCTGCTATTTCTGTCCACTAGATTGTTGGGACGAAAGCCTGAAACAAAACTGATGGTTGATAAAACAAGAAGAAAATTAAATTTTAGATACATTTTTAGATTTTATTCAAGAAACAAAAAGTCAAGTTATATTTATATCAATGATAAACGAAATTAGATTTATGAAATTAAATATATTTATTTTTAAACTATTATATATTTTTGAACAATTGAAAAATTTGAAATTTCTAGTTGTTTACGCAATGAGCTGAATGACAATCAACTCAGGTTGACTTAAATTTTGGGAGCCTAATTTTTTTTTCTTACCATGGTTAAATATTAACAATTTTTTTTACAGTAAATTTTTTGAAATTTTTAAATAAAACAATTTATAAATTTCATTTCGTTTTAAATAAAGAAAAGTTTAATGAACCGTCTGTTTTTAAAGTCGGGTTTCGGTTCATTGGGCTGAGCACTCTTTTTTAATAACTTAAAATACTGTTAATATTTTCTGTTATCTTCTTTTTTAGTTTTTATTCTTAAACAGAAGTGTTTTAATGAGTACAAAAATTAAAACAGTTATTTTTTTAGCTAAATTATTCAATTCACCAATTGCTAATTCATTTTAAGCGGATATAAATATTTAAAAAAATGTAATCTTCTATTTTTACTTTTCACAAAAACTTCTAAAATTTAAATCAACATTTAAAAGATCGGCTTCCTCTGATTCTATGTTAAAAATTGAGATATCATTTAATCGCTCTTGGTTCATTGAATTCCTCAAATAAAATGTAATCCTCTTTAAGACAGAAAGATACCATTCTGCATTTGCATTTGAAATTGGAAAAGAGAAAAAAATTCTAAACAAAGTAAAAATTTCACTAATAACCGGTGAGGCGGTCGCCCCACTTGCCCAATCCCTGGCTACACCACTGCATATTAATAATAACTTCCATTACACTGCACCAATCTAAGTAATATTTTTATATAATAAAGCTCAAGACGAATTTCTCTACAATTCTTTTGGCTTAAACAAATCTTTTTTAAAAATTAATATAAATCAAAAAAGCATTTTTCGGCTTTTTTCTAAACGATCTGGTGACCTGGATTTTTTGAGGACCCGGTCAACAAAGGACGGGTTAGTTCATTCAATAAGCTTGCCTTTAGCTTTTACAGATCGAAAAAAGCTTCAAAATTCGCAAAGTTATGTGACTTGAAAACAAGTAAATTTTGACCAAATAGAAAAACTTCACTTTTTTGCAATTTGATACTACGATTTATGTATAGGATAATTATAAATTGAATAAGAATTAAAATATAGTTTTTCTTTATATGAGATAATTTATCATCAATTAATGAATTAAATAAAGTATTTTTTTAAATGCATTTTCATAGTTTTAAATTTTTCAATTAAAACATCTTTAATATAAATTCTAAAATTTCAAGTATTCAAGTTAAAAATAAGCGATCACCTAAAATTTTTCCACAGACATTGATTATCTTTGAAGAGAAAGCATTAAGTCAATTATTCAATAAAATCTTTGTACCAAACTGAATCATTTAGAGTCTTAGTCACTGTTAGAAAGCTTTTAGAAGGCTAATGAACTATATATGCGCTAATGCTACTTATTAACTAACATGAAATAAAATCCTTAAATTTTATTAATGATAATATTTTTTAAAAGAATTACCAACCGACTATTATATTCGTAGATGGAGCACTGTTCATAGCAAATAGAAAATCAGCGGAATATTTTGAAAAAAAAACTTAAATTTGAACTATTTAAATTCTTTCTTTAATTCTAGTCCTTAGAGAATCAAATTAAATGAATTGATCAATATAAAAATGCAAAAATTATTGTTGCAGCTTTAAAAATTTAACAAAAAACATTTATTATTAATTAGCTTGTTTTTTTGTTTGGTGGAAGAGCAAATAATTGAAAAAACAAATGTTTTCTTATTAAAAAAAATAAATATAATTCAAATATTTATTTTAATCTAATAAGTTTTGAAATATACCAAATAACAACATGATTTAATACCACAGGAAATATTAATAAAATTATATGTAAGTAAATTTATCATTTAATTTTTTTTATTTTTATAAATTTTGGTCTAACATTCTTTTATTTTTTATACGCGATAAAAATATAAAAATACCATGGATACAATTTATTATAATTAGCATATAATCATTAACATTTCTTAAGGCTATTTATATAAGCTAACTTTTCAGAGATAAGCATATTAGAGTAAATTCTCAAATTTGATTTTTATTTCTTACGGTCAGTCTAAAATTAAGTAAGAACGGTATAATTAGTTTAACTTTAATAACTAAAATTGCTCAAAAAATCTATAGCACTAAGAATTTAATAATTAGATTATAGTTGTCTTTGTTGTTGAAATCTGAAAAAAAAAATTTTGATTCAAATTTAACTTGCATGTGAACCTGTTTTATTTTTGTATGCGTAAATTCATAATAAAACAAAAAATAAAGAATATAAAAAAATCATTTCAATATATTCGTTAATACAACGAATTTATTTGAATAAAATTCAATCTTGGCAATATTATATTTATTTACAAAAAAAGAAAAGCTAAATATTCAAAAAATATAACAAAATTTTTAATTAGATCGAAAAAAATTCTATATGTTAAAGATGATAGCCATTTTTATCCCGCGAAGGTTCTTGGCATTACATTTCGGTGTATTTTCGCATACATTTTAAAAAATAGGTTCCATGTATGCTAAGTTAATCAATAAATTGGAAATTATTGAAATTCTAAATTTCAAAATTCATTTTTCAAATAAAAACAAAGGTATATATTTTTGAAATAAATTTCTAACAATTTGACTCTTAAATTTTCAAAAATAAATAAGATAATAAAATTCATTCTATGATTGATTCACTTCTGAAGTCGTAATTTTTTTTAATCATTTTTGCTTTCAAAGATTTAATTTCGCAGAAGTCAGTAAAAAATTTTGTTCTCTAGATAGAATAAATTCAAAATAAACTAAAATACATTTCTTTTCAGAAGACTTATTCGGCTTTGTGAAGTTCAGTACAAAAGAACAGAACAAAATTATAAAAAATTAAATAACTTTTTTTCTAAAAGTTTTAAATAAGTTTCGTGACTGCGAGATGGTGCAACATTCAAAGTTGCACCAACTGTCAAAGTCTTCTATTGATGTTAAAAATCTCTGCAACATTTACTGCGCTCGAATATATTGAAATTTAATTTCTGCTAAATTTGCAGAGTTTTGCAGACCTTGATAGATAATGCAACTTTGAATGTTGCACCATGTCGCAGTCACGAAACTTATCTAAAAGTTATTGAATTTTTTATAATTTTTTTCTGTTATTTTTATCATTTTGTACTTAATTTCACAAAACCACTTATTCTAAAAATTAAAATACTGAATTTTTCAATAATGTATCCTAATTTTAGTATAATTGACAAAAAAATTTCTTCTTTTAAATCAAAAATTACTTAAAAACCTTTTTTCAAAGATAATTTTTGAGCAGGATCACTTAAATCTGATCATAAACTTCAATTATCCCTTCTTTTGGCGCATTAAAAGTCGTTTATTATGTCAAAGCAATTTAAACCATAGCATTTTTTACTTTTTATATATTTTTAAAAGAACTAAAAAAATTAAAATATTGAATACAAATATTTGAGAATAAAAATTAAGATATGCTCAAGTAATTAGATAAATCCTTAATTTTACGCGAAAAATGTCAATTTTTGGTAAGTTATATTATCAAAAAAATAAAATTTAAGTGGAATTTTATTCAAGAGATGAACATTTTTTATTATAAATCAAATACAAAGAAGCTTTATTTAAATTCATCGAAAAAATAGATGATTAAAATTGACTTCAAACTTGTTTTGAGGTCTCGAAGACAAAAAAACTAATAATTTTATTTATTTCCGCCAAAGAGGAATAGAAGCTTTTGACGGTAATGAAAAAATAAAATAAAACCAAATAAATTAAAATTTTATTTATATTTAATAAATTTGATCAATTTACTTAATATTCATTAATTTTATAGGTCTAACTCGTAAATACATTTGAAAATCATTTGATCAAATATATTTTTTAATCTTTTCAATTTTTTGTTTTATCTTCTCGAAATAAAACACTACGATTAAAAATTACTATTTATCAATAATTTAGGAAAATTAAAAATCATAAATAAATATCTGCGTTAAATGATCACAATAAATTTTAATTTAATTTAAACTCAAATAAATAAAATAGAAATAAAATAGAATAATTTGAAATTGTTTTATCAATTTTAATTGCTTGTGATTTAACATTTCCTAAAGCTGAATTCGACTTTACCTTGGATGCACATTTAAAAACTGATTTTTCAATTTTTTCAAACACATCTGACATAGTATCGAAACAATTTTTGCGAAAATTATTCTGGAAGCATTGGTTAAATTTGGATATTTTTTTGCATATATTAAAGTCTTCGGCAATTATTTGGGACTTTTCAAACAAATATCTGTCCAAAACTGGTTCTTGCCTGTCACAGTATTTATCTATCAAATTGCGATTACAGTCCGGGTCGATATACTGTGTTACTTTTTCGGTTATTTGCTCCGTGGTGGTTTTCTTGGTCGTGGTAGGTTTTTTTCGCGGCAATCTTGGAAGCTTTATTTTATCGCTTATATCCGTGCATCCATGAGTCCGACCCTAAATAATTTTAAAAAACAGCTAGAAATTTATGAAAATAGAATAAATTTATAAAATATTAAATTATATTTAAAAAAATAATTAATTACTTGTTCTATTATGACTTTGACATTCCATTTTATGGTTTCCAATGCAGGTCCAAACTCCTGGATATTCTTGCACATTTTTAGCTTTTTATTGATGCAGTCCACATGGCCTTTGGCCTCGTTGCAATAAATGGTCCAGTTGAAATTTTCGCTGGTCGGTCCTGGAGGCGGTGGACATTTGCTTGCTATAAATATATCGCAGCATAAACAAAATAAGAAAATATTGAAAAATACAGTGATCAAAATTAAGAGCTTCATTTTTGTAATGAAAATTTATGAAGATATATTTTTGCGCTTGATTATCTAGTCTAGATGTATTTAAGATTAATATTAAACAAAGTTTATTAATTAAATGTTAATCTCTTAAGTAGAGGTATTTCCATAGCTACAAGTCAAAAATTTATTTTAACTCTAACTCGATTAATTTTTACATAATTTTATACAGACCAAAATGAACAACAATGACATAAAGTATGTTATGCTGCCTCGTATTGAGGACAAGGCCCGAGTCGTTAAGCCACAGCCTTGGTACAAAGAACGACTTAGGGAAAAATATTTGAAAAATAAGGACAAAATAATAGATCCAAAACAATGGGTCTTTATAAAAGGTGGCCTGGATGACTTTCGCGATGGTTTACCACCTCGGCACGATGATCTCATCATTAAAGTAAGATTAGACAAATATTTTAATTACTTTTGGCTAATTAGAGCTTAGCCGACTAAAGGACCTAGTCCGACTATTAAAAACGATAAATGGAAGTATAAGGAAAATGCTGTGCCAGTCTCAGGCAATTTGAGCACCTATCAGAGATGTTATTCGAAAAAAATTCCCTTAACTGAAACAAAACAAGATTATATAAACCAAATTTTGGAAGATTTGGACAAGCATCCTTTGGCGTTGTACCCTCATCTGGAGGAAGGCATTCCACATGAGCTATTCGAAGAAATTTTGGACATTCTCGATCCTGAGATCAGTCGACCGTCAAGGAACCAAAATGAGTCGAGTTTTTCACATGAGCATAGATCAGGTGACTCAATCGAAAAAGTAGAGAGCAAAGTTTTGGATGAAGATAGTCAATTATACCGTCGCAATATGTAAATTGAAAAAATGGAACTGATGATTTTTTGAAAAAAATTTGATAAAAATCATTTCATTTAAAATTTTGCAAGAAAAATGTCTGTAATAGGCAATAGTCAAGTGATAAATAGAATTTAATTCATTATAACGCCCTTAAAACTTAAAGCCCTAGCTTTGTTAATTTCCTAGACCCATTTTTCTTGTTCAATTTTAATATTCAGATGTTTTTTTGCTCATTTTGAGCTTCTAATCATATAGAATTTTGAATCAAGCATTTTTCAAAAAATTATTTTTTATTTAAGTTGCATTCAACTTAATTTTATAGCAAAGCTTCAGGACCGTTGAGTTTCAATGTAATTCTTAAAAGTTAGTTGAAATTTCGGTCAAAAATATTTTTTCCTCTATAGAAAATTTTATCCTAATAATTTGAGCATCGCCGAAGTAATAAAAGCTTTGCTTGCCAAAAAAAGCCAGCGAGAGAGTTTTAAGACACGCTTAGACAGCCGATTTGCTTGGATGCTGCTCATTCTGTAATTATGTTCCATTAATTACTTCCAATGTTCCAAATACCAAAAATTTTAACTTTTGAATTAGTTCAACAATAAGATTAAAGCAAATTTTTTTGTTTTTCTAGAATTTGGTTTCATTTTTGGCTGGTAAAAGTCGAACATGGGACATAATTAATGGAAGATGAGCCAAATTTAAGTTAATTTTTAAAATCAATTGAAAAAATTGATGTAACAAGGTTTCAATGGCAATGACATGGAACAAGAAATTAATTTGAAGTTTGCATTGTTTCTAAGAGAAATAGGCAACGGTTTACGGAAACACATTAGTTAAAATAGCTTTATTGAAAATTAATAATTAAAAAAACTTAGAGAAAAAATTTAGTTAACTAATTTACAAGATAATTTATTTAGAATTGAATTTTATTAAAATATTCCAATAATCACACTCTTTTAACAAAATTGAATTTTTTTATTTTAGATAGATTGATTTGAGGATCCAGACTTTTAGATATTCCAGAAAAGCTAAAACCATCTTTTTTAACCCCTGAATGAAACAAAAATTTATAAAAAATAACAGTGTGATGAAAATTAAAATTTATTTAGTAGGCATTTTTTATTTAGTAATTTTATCTCCTTTTTAGAAAATTTAGACCAGAATGTAACTTAACTTCACCCTAAAGTTTTTCCGCTCATAAATTTATTTAATTTATATAAAAAACAAATCAAGAGATTTTTTTTTTAAATTTAAAATTTTTTTGATTTTTTCTCAAATAAAATCTAGAGCCTTTCCTAATGCATAAAATTAAATTATTTCAAAATTCGGTTAGTTATTGATAAGAATATTTAATATTCGTGACTAATGACAAATAAGAATCAATGATTATAAATTTTTTTAAAAAAATATTTCGATGATCCAAGCAGAAATGCATTATTTCTTTACATCTTAAATAATTAATTAATTCTTCAAAAAAATTTTGGGTATTCTCAAAGAATTTTTTTAATAAAATTTAAAATCTTAATGCTGTTCTCAATGTGTGTGTGAAATAAGAAGTTTTTCGATTACTAGGATTACTTTAAAATTGTTTTACAGTAAAAGTACCAAGCGTTTGTTTGGTGTTTTTTTTTAATTCAAAATATTTTAAAAAAAATAGAATAATTTGACAGAAAATTTTTTTTTTTAAAGAAAATTATAAAATCTGTATAATCCAAAAAGATCTATTAATTTGAAAATATGTTCAAAAGATAAGACGATTAAAAGTTTTTTAAAACAATTCAAAATGACAAGTTTGGTGCTTCTAGGGCTAATAAAACTTCTCGATTAAATGTACGATTTGTAAAATAATGCCCTTGCTTGTATAATTTTTAATTACTTTCTTTGTATCATTTCACAAAGACATGTATCATTCGTTTATTTTATTTTTATTTTTTTATGTAAAAAAAATTTTTCACAATATTTTTTGTTAGTCAATTACTTTAAAAAAAAATTCGCATGGAATGATTTTTTTTCAATAATTTTCGATAAAATCACTTAACCCCGAAAAAAATTTAATTGATTTCTCCATTTTTTTTCTAGCCGAGAAGAAAGTCAGAGATTAGAGGAATTTCTAAAAAAAAATCAAGAAGAAAAGAAAAAAGTGGAAGCAGAAAAAAAAGAAATAAAGAACAATTATAAATGGTTGTTGAAAAAAGAGGATGCCAAAGCCAGGAGCAAGGGTCCTGAGCCAGAACAAGTCAAGGCTCAAGCCATTGATGCTCACATTAAAAAAGTAACAGAGCAATTTTGTGATTGGGTTAAGTCGCTTGGAGGCGAGCATAACATTGATCAATTGACCTTGACTACTTTGTTCGCCAGTGGCTACGATACCAAACCGCCTTTGAGTGTTCCAATTAACATTGTTGAGCTTACTAATATCCCTGCTGAACTAAGACCTCATGTATCAGTGCCTACGCAAGATAACTCCGAAGATCAATTGGCAAAAGAAATTTACCGTCAGGAAGACACAGTTAAATTCTGTCTATTGAACTAGAAAATAAGATTTTTATTTTTTTTTGCTTTAGGGCAAAAAAAATGGAATTAGATATGGAGCTTGGTATTTGGGAAAAGAGCATTGGCAAAAAATGCCCGTCAATGAGAAATTAATTGATCCTAAAGTTAAAAATGATTCTGAAAAAATCGAAGCAAAAAAGAAATATGAAGATATTGTAAATATTTAAAATTTTGGAAAATTTAGAGATTTTAATTTTTGTTTAAAGAATTCTCGGTTAGCTCCTCTTCATGGAGCTCAAGCTTTTAAGAAATTTGTTAAGGACAAAAAACCACAACGAGTTCCTAAAGTAATTTTAAATTTAGATTAGATTTCTAGGCTTATTGGATTTTTGTTTAGCTGGTCGAAGACTTGGAAGATTGGGAAGGAGAACAAATAATGAAATCTCAAGCAGCTGCAATGGCCTCTCAAGTTAGCGAATCTAAAAATTACATAAGTTCAAGTTTTGACAAATCTACTTAAATTTCATAATTTTGTATCTTTTTTCGTTTTAAAGAATGAATTAAACAAATATTCAGCTTTTAGAAATATTTAGTATTAAAACATATTTCTAATGTTTTAAATGAAATAAATTTGTTTAATTTAAAAAGTTAATTTTTAATTTAACTGAGCTCACAATTGTCTAAAACTGTGATAAATAGACCATTTCATTGTGCATGACCATCCAGATCATATTTAAGTTAATCGTATATTATATTAATGTCATTTAATGCTCTCTTCTGGACATTTTCAAGACCAAAATTTTTGAATGTAAAGTATATTTGAGTCAAGTTAGCATAAATAAAGAATCTTGGTTTAAAAGTATTTATTCTAATGATGCAAATAAAAAAATTAAACTTCAAATCGATGACTTTTTTTCATGAACTTTATTTTCTAGAAAAAAAGTGTTAAGAATTAAATTTTCAAAACAAAAATATTAATTTTTTAATAAAAAAATTCTAATTTATCTAAATTTTAGAATTTGACTGTATAAATTATATTTTAAATTTAAAAATGTCCATTTGTGAATAATAAATTGACAAAGTTTAATCGCTAGGAATGTTTTAAAAAAATTTGTTTAAAATTTTTTTATTTATTCAAGCTTTTAAACCATAACCATAAACAACAGGGTTGATAAATGTAATTAGAGCTCTGTTTACTCTATATTTTTTAAGTTCCAACTGATCATATGGTCCAGAGCTTAGAACTTTTTTCATATCCAAAAATTTACAATCGCCTAATGCCGGTTCTATTACTTTTTGCATACACTTTCTAGGCTTGTTTTCATTATCAATTGAATGCTCCATAAAAATACATACACCACCTGGTTTCAAAACTCGATAAATCTCGCTCATTACTTTTTTGTAATCATCTACTGAACAAAGAATAAATGTGTGAACAACAACATCCATACTGTTAGACTCGATGCCAACCATTTCTTCAGCTTTGCTTACCACAAGCTTGGAAACATTCAAATCTTGTCGATTGTTTTTTTTGATCGACTCATTTAAATAAGGCAAGAAAATGTCTGTTTTGTCAAGAATGGTCACATTTGAGCCTTTTGGAAAATGTTTGAAATTTTCTCCTGTGCCGATTCCAAGTTCTAGAATTTCCAATCGGTCATTTTTTTTGTTAGTTTTGACTTGAGAAATAGCTTCGTCGAATAGTTTTGGTTTTACTACTTCAAGGTTCGAATGAACAAAATTCATCATAAAATTTAAAATTTTACCTCTCATCTAGCATTTAAAAATTATTAAAACTAAAACAATATTCTTTCACCAAACATTTAAAAATTATTAGAACTAAAACTAAGCATTAACTAAAATGTATGACCAAATTATTTTACTTATTAAAATTATCTTAAAAACTAAAGAATTTATTTAATGCCAAGTTTAATAATAAATGTGCTTATTTTATAAAAAATAAATAAATTGCTTAATCATTATGACAGTTTCAAGCATTCCTTTTATATTATTTTGTGCATAATTTGAATGATATTTTTTCATTTAAAGGATATTTGAATTTTACTTCAGAGCCACGTACCATATTATTACTCTAATTTAATGGAGCCTGCTGATTCATCAAATGAATTTAATTAATGTTTTTAAATTTCCATCATTTTTAAGGCACTTCTATTTTTTATAATTATTTGAAAATTTTTTAATATTTTTTTAATTATTGTATTACTAAATATCATGAGACTATAAGACTCTAATTTTAAAAATACAAAATCGAAATTTCAAGAATGGAAGATACTAATTTAGTAAAGTTGCCTTTAATTTTAATATCTAGACTTTTTTAAGAATTTTTTTATTTTCTAAAAAAATATTTCCAAGGAATTCATCAGATATTTAAAAAAAAGCCCATTTAGCGGACACATCTTATTAACCTTTCTATTTTAAATGGAAAATAACGGATTTTTAACGCAGTGACTCATGGCCTTTTAACAATATGTCTGGCTTTTAAAAAATATTAAAATGTCGCAACAATATATTAAATATCACATTAAAAAAATTAAATTGTCACATAAATGTATTCATTTATCTTTAAAAATAAATGTCATTAAAAAATATTATAGTAGCTCAATAAAATATTACATCTCACATTAAATTATTACTTATCACATAAAATTTTAAATTTCACAATAAAATATTAACTATTACATAAAATTAAGCGTCAGAAAAAGTCAAGGAATTATTGGGACATTTGAGTCAGAAGCTCTGGGCGCAGTAATATGTTTTTATTGTCAAATTATCAAACAAATGCTCGTTCTACTTTGCCCATCGACATTTATTGATTTCATTAGCATTTAGTAATCCTTTGCCTCTTCTAGATCCTGGCATTCTGCAAATTCGTTGTAAATATGTCTTGTTTTCTTTTTTGAAGATGGTTCAAGATCTTCAGAATCGTTTTCTGTAAATTCAGAGTCATTACACTCTTGACTGATTTGTCGCAATGGATTTCTCAATGGCAAAATTAAGAAACTAGACTAAGAATTTGAGTCAAAATCGTAAATTTCTTTGGCTTGTATTGAGTTTATTGTATTTTAGAATTGATTATATTTTTATTTTTATTTTTATAAGATTTTGTTTTTATTTATTAATTTATTTTTTTACCTGTATCGAGCTAATGCTCCTTCAGAATAAAAATATTTAAAAAAAAAATAATTAAAATAAAGTTAAATACGATAAAAAATAATTAAAAATATAAAAAATAATAAATAAGCCTAAGTTATAAAAAGAAAATTAAAAACGATATGTTGAAATAACTAGAGGTTAGACCTGTTTAGATATTAGATAGTTCAGGAAAAAAAGGAGAAATTGTTAGGTAGCAATTACACAATGGAGTTGGATATTCGATATATCTTGATTTAAAATTTTCTCTGTATTCTTTCACCAGTCTGACGACCAGTGTAACAGAATGACTCAATCCTGCCCTGAAATATCTCTCACTCAACTAAAAGAGTCGATTTGAAACTGTTAGTAGTATAAGTTTATTGAAGGCCTCTTGGTGCATAATATTGAAGGGGGTATCATATTTCAGCTTCAAAATAGATTGAACTGCTGAATTTTTGAATAACTTGTATTTTTTTGATATTAGTTTCAGAGAATGAATTTAAATTAGGAAAAGAATAATCCAAGATTGATCCTATCAAAGATTTGTAAATATTACCTAATGTTTTTGGTTTTAGACCCCATTTCCTATTTGAGAGATATTTTATTATATTAAGCCTTGAATTACAGCGTTCTATTAATTCAGCCACCATTGGACTAAATGTAAGTTTTGAGTCTAGTGTGATACCTAAGAATTTGACTTTTTCCTCATTATTTAAATTGCTACCACTAATTTTAAGGTCAAGATTGATTTTAACTTTTGTTTTTTTCTCAAAGATTATGTGACATGACTTTTCAATAGAAATTTTCGCTTTCCATTTGAAAAGCCATTTTTCAACTTCGTTTAGGTACTTTTTGATCGTGTATTCAAGATTTCCTTTCTTTTTGAAAATAAAAAAAGTAGCCAAATCATCTGCAAAAGGAATAGAGTATTGACAGTTGTTTTGTTTTTTTTGGAATGTCATCTATAAAAATGTTGAAAAGAAATGGACTAATTACTGACCCTCGTGGAACTCCTGCTTTAATAGAGTATTGATCACTTAGATGACCATTTACATTTACTCTATTAGATCTAAAATGCAGAAACGATCTTATCCACTCTCCACTCTAATATATAAATCCCGCGGAAAATTCGGTCCACTTTTCGGAATTTTTTTGCTTTTTCATATTTTTAACGGTTTTTTGATGTTTCCAAGGGTTTTCGAGGGGGCTGATTACGGAAATGGGGTTTTTTTAAGGTAAAAGTCGGTGATATGGGCGTGGCACATGGAATTTGCTGTTTTTCAGAATTTTGCCGTTCCTTTGGGTAAAACTGCCGTTCCCATCAAATATTTGCCGTTCCATCACGTGAACTAGGCGGCCCAAGTCTGAGTGTGCCGTTCCAATCGGTCAAATACGTGGTCACCGTCCTTTTTTTGCCGTTCCAACCAACAAAAATTGGCATTCCCATGATATTTTTGCTGTTCTTTTGGGTGAATTAGGGGGTACCATTGGTGAGTGCTGGTAAAAAGCGGTGATGTGGGCGTGGCACATTAAATTGCTGATTTTCAGAATTTTGCCGTTCCTCTTTCAAAAATTGCCGTTCCCATCGGATATTTTCCGTTCCATCACGTGAACTAGGCGGCCCCATGTATGAGTGTGCCGTACCGATCGGACAAATTTGTTGTCGCCGTCCCACTTTTGCCGTTCCAACCAACAAAAATTGGCATTCCCATGATATTTTTGCCGTTCCGTCCATGAAATTAGGCGGCCCCACTCATAACTTTGCCGTTCCAATGAGACAAACCAGCGGTCACCGTTCTACTTTCGCCGTTCCATCAACAAATATTGGCGTTCCCATGATATTTTTGCCGTACCGTCCATAAAATAAGTCGGCCCCACTCATAATTATGACGTTCCAAGTAGTCAAATACGTGGTCACCGTCCCATTTTTGCCGTTCCCATTAAATTTTTGCCGTTCCGTCCATGAAATTAGGCGGCCCACTCATAACTTTGACGTTCCAATTAGACATGCGAACTGTCACTTTCCCATTTTTGCCGTTCCGTCAACAAAAATTGGCGTTCCCATGATAATTTTGCCGTTTTGCCATTAAATTCA
The DNA here is from genome assembly GCA_016802215.1 of Brachionus paranguensis. NCBI lineage: Eukaryota > Metazoa > Rotifera > Eurotatoria > Ploima > Brachionidae > Brachionus > Brachionus paranguensis. The sequence goes on from JAESIX010000004.1 coordinate 1,453,635, forward strand.
CGAATTCACATCACGTACTCAGTTAACTTCAATCATTCAATAATTAAATAATAATAGCTCTCGGTGATTATAATGTTAGAAAATATAAAACATTTTACCTTTAATTTATATGACTCTCATTATTTTAAAGCAAAATATCCTCTCGTTTTACCAAGACGCTCTTATAAAAATGACGTTCTTACTCTCTTTTTGACGCTCAAAATTATTTAAAAAATAAGATAGCAGATAATTAATAATAGACGTTCAATATTCTTAAATTTCATATTATTTTTTATTTTCTCTCTCTAAATATCACGTTCATTGATTAAAACATTATAATTTCTTGCTATAAACACATTGATAGAATCAAAACAGTTTCTTGATATACCAGACGTTCAGTAATCTTAACAACATGTCCTCCGTCCACTTAAGACATGGTGAAAACACTCTCGCTGTTAAACAAGTTAAATAATAAAAATTTGTAGATAAAAATATAAATATCTTTCTTTATCTCTTTTAGATGTTTAATAATTAGATACCAGGTCGACACTCTATTTGAAACGTTCAATAAAGTGAACTTCAGACGTTTAATGGTGAAAATAAGCAAGCCACTCGCTCTTAATTTGGTTAGATTAGAATTTTCTCCCCTAAAATCACGTTCAACAATTATATATATTAAATAAAATAAGCTCTATTTAAATCTTAAAAGTCTCTAGCTAAATCAGTCGTTAAGAATTTTGCAAAACGTGCATAGTCTACTTCTGACGTTCAATGATCAAAACACTCTCACTATTAATAAAGTTGAATAATATTAATATGTCAGAAAAATTTAATTTATTAAAACACAACTCTGTATATTTATTTTATGATAAAATGACAAAAAACACAAATATAAACTAAAAGATGGGCTTAAAAACGAACGATTTTACTGACAAGTAAAAGCGTTCCCAGTAAAAAGTTTAAACAACTCTCATAAAATCTATTAAAAGATATAAATAACATTGGGGGGAGAGTGAGTCAGGAAAAGCTAGGCCGGGCATAAAATCAAGAGATTTTAGGATGCAGAGGGAACTAAAAGAACACGTCAGTTAGTCCAATAAATAAGATTAAGGAGGTAGATTAATTCTAATTAGCTTGTAAATTGGTCCATCATGCCAAACTTTATCAAAAGCTTTAGAAATGTCAAAATATAGACAACAGACTTTATTCTTTCTATTTAAAGACTCTTCAACTTTTTGAATAAGAAAATAAAGATTATCTGCAGTGCGTCTATGTTTTCTAAATCCTGATTGCTCATGTATAAGTAATTTATTGTTCTCAATATAATTATATATTCTAGTGTAAATAATTCGTTCAAGTAACTTTCCAAGGCAACTTGTCATACTAATAGGACGATAGTTATTAGGGTCTTCAGTATGAGAAGATTTTTAGGGATCATGGTTTTACTTACTATTTTCCAGGATTTTGGGACTTGGCCTAGTTCCAAACTCATTATAAATAGTTTACTTATTTCAAATAAGGCTCTATAGGTAAATTCTTTAGCATTAGGTAGTGGATCCGATCTAGACCAGACCCCGCTAGTTCTTTGAGTTTTTTTAAGGCTTTTTTAATTTCTAAGAGAGTGATAGGCTCGTTAAAATTATTTTGTACCTTATTTACGAAATCTTTTATTTCTTGTGATACTTCACACTTATCCTCCGATTCGAAAGTAAAATGTGTAATGATTTAATAGTTTTTTGATAAATCATTTTATTTTCCTTGACCAGAAAAATATCTTATTTTGTAAACAATTAAATAGTTGAATTAAAAACTACATATTGAAGCATTAAATTACAGTCCCAAAACATACTTTGTTATAACTGATCATATTTGCTAAAGTAATCGTGGTCTGGTTGACTCAATTGTATTTCTAAATTGAATGTGTTTTTTGATCATGTATAGCTTGTCACAAAAACAAAACTTTTATCATTATTTTAATATTTTAAATGACTTAATAAAGGTCGATTTTTCTAGATAAATTTTATTTTATTCTTTTTTATTTTTTCTGCTTTTTATGTAATTGTAAATAAGCTGTATGAATAAAAAAATTAAATTAAACAGTTGTCAAAAGTAGATAATTTGACTCATATAAATTGCACTCAATATAATCTAGCATTCAGTGTTCTTTTGATTGAATGTAGCTTTGGATGTAACAATTCTGGACTAACTGACTCGATAAAAAACTTTTTTTTACCTAATCGAATTTTGTATGTTAAATAATCTAAATCGTTTTTATTTATATAAAAAACTGAATTTTTAACTTAATTGTAAAATAGGTATTTAATTGTCTATTAAATTTGTCTACCCTTTTTTATGAATAATATTTTATTTTAATTTGTCCATGGGACTTAAACTTAAATTAAATAAATAAATTAAAATTGTAGCCCAGATCGAGTATCATCAAATCTTTACAGCACAAAGGGGGAGTTTTCTAATATGGATAAAAATATGATCTTCATTTTGGTTAAAAATTTATTCTATACTTTTTTCGTGCTTTTGTGCAGTGCTGCTTTAGTTAACTCTATTGGACATAGAACGCCTAACAGCTACTATAACCTTGTCACCATATGTTCTGGTAAGAATTTTTCCTTGTTGATTAAATGCCGCATCCAGACACTGAATAAGATGTGGTATAGTAGCAACTTTCGTAGAATGAAGCATCAACTTAGGCTAGAATTGTATCCAATACATAATAAAAATCAAGATCCTATCATTTAATTAATTATAAACAAAGAAAATTGGATCCAATTGGAACTTTTTTATAAGCAAAATTTTCTCATAAAATTGATTTAAAAACTTTTTAAATTTAAAAATGTCCATTTGTGAATAATAAATTGACAAAGTTTAATCGCTAGGAATGTTTTAAAAAAATTCGTTTAAAAATTTTTTATTTATTCAAGCTTTTAAACCATAACCATAAACAACAGGGTTGATAAATGTAATTAGAGCTCTGTTTACTCTATATTTTTTAAGTTCCAACTGATCATATGGTCCAGAGCTTAGAACTTTTTTCATATCCAAAAATTTACAATCGCCTAATGCCGGTTCTATTACTTTTTGCATACACTTTCTAGGCTTGTTTTCATTATCAATTGAATGCTCCATAAAAATACATACACCACCTGGTTTCAAAACTCGATAAATCTCGCTCATTACTTTTTTGTAATCATCTACTGAACAAAGAATAAATGTGTGAACAACAACATCCATACTGTTAGACTCGATGCCAACCATTTCTTCAGCTTTGCTTACCACAAGCTTGGAAACATTCAAATCTTGTCGATTGTTTTTTTTGATTGACTCATTTAAATAAGGCAAGAAAATGTCTGTTTTGTCAAGAATGGTCACATTTGAGCCTTTTGGAAAATGTTTGAAATTTTCTCCTGTGCCGATTCCAAGTTCTAGAATTTCCAATCGGTCATTTTTTTTGTTAGTTTTGACTTGAGAAATAGCTTCGTCGAATAGTTTTGGTTTTACTACTTCAAGGTTCGAATGAACAAAATTCATCATAAAATTTAAAATGGCACCAAAATATACTTTCATCAAACATTTAAAAATTATTAGAACTAAAACTAAGCCCACTAAAATGTATAACCAAATCATTTTACTTATTAAAATTATCTTAAAAACCAAAGAATTTATTTAATGCCAAGTTTAATAATAAATGTGCTTATTTTATAAAAAATAAATAAATTGCTTAATCATTATGACAGTATCAAGCATTCCTTTTATATTATTTTGTGCATAATTTTAATAATATTTTTCATTTAAAGGATATTTGAATTTTATGTTTGATCCAAATTAACTTTATTTCAATTCTCATGTTTATATTTATTTAATCTTAGATTTTAAAAAACATCAATTCTTTTTTTATAATCTGTTGTCTTAATTATGCTTAATTTTTTTAATATTTTATTTGAAGATTAATTTAAAACTAACTGATTAACTGATAAAGTGACTTCAAAAAAAGCTTAATTAATCCAAAAAAATCAAAAAAGAATTGGCTTAAAAATAATTCAGTCAGTAAGTCAAAAATTTAGCCAATCTATTTTTTGATTATTTATTTAAAAGTAAAATAAGATCCTTAGAGATAATAAGATACCGAAAGATTCTAAATGCAGAAATTTTCAATTTTTTTTTGAAAATAAGTCGAAAGAACTATCGGTTGAGGCACCAACACCAATTTTCTGGACTTTTAGCGTGGCGTTAAAAAAAAAAAAATTACGGTAAGTTTTCCTAAAAAATAAATGTAAAAGTATTATTAAAGACCCACAAGAATTTTTTAAACTTGAAAATAATAGCATTAGAACTAATAAATTACATCTTTACTGCACTGACTTGGAGTAATTATAAACAAATCAGGTCAAATCATGCACTTGAATAAATAAATGAAATTATTTCACAAGAAAAAATTTCTTAGTAAAAATCATTATTTAATCATTATAGCATTTTAAGAAAAAATTTTATTTATACCTAAAAATCATTTTTGATCTTTTAATATTTTAATGCTAAAATTATAGTTACCTTATTTTTACTGATTTTTCTTAAATATTATTAATTAAACAAGTTTTTTATTTAAAAATTAACAAAATAAAAAAACAAAAATGATTTAAAACATTAATTTTTAAATTCTCAAAAATTTTTTTAATAAATTTTAATTAAATAATGTACTTTATCTACAAAGCATATTTTTGCGGAATTTTTAAACACCGTTTTTCTTAATAGAGGCTCTTTAGTATTAAGAAAGCTTTAATTGAGAATCATGAGATTTTCAAATTTTCAATTTTATTATTTTTATAACGTTTTTTTAAGAATAATCATTAAGCCTTGTAATGAATAATAATAAATGAATAAATTCTAATATAATAAATTAAATATTTTAACAAGCTAGTTTTCGAAAGTTGCAAAAAAAAAATTTAAAAAAGTGAATAAAATTTATTTATTCTACTCGCTCGTTTAAAGCTTTTATAATTATTAAATTGAAAAAATGATTCTAAAACAAGAAATTTTAAATAAAATAATCTATAATTATTTAAATCATTGAATTTAAGATTTAGTTGCAAAACCATAAACAACAGGGTTTATAAAAGTAATAAGAACTCGTTTTATTTCATAATTTTTCAATTGTAATTGTTCATAGGGACCGGAGCTTAAAATTTTTCTCATGTCTAAAAATTTATCACCTAAAATTTTCGCCATTACGTTCTGTAATAATCTTCTTTTTTTACTCACATTATCAATTGAATGTTCCATAAAAATACATACACCACCTGGTTTTAAAACTCGATACACCTGATTCATAACCTTTAAATGATCATCAACTGAACAAAGCATAAATGTGTGAACAACAACATCCATACTGTTAGACTCGATGCCAACCATTTCTTCAGCTTTGCTTACCACAAGCTTGGAAACATTCAAATCTTGTCGATTGTTTTTTTTGATTGACTCATTTAAATAAGGCAAGAAAATGTCTGTTTTGTCAAGAATGGTCACATTTGAGCCTTTTGGAAAATGTTTGAAATTTTCTCCTGTGCCGATTCCAAGTTCTAGAATTTCCAATCGGTTATTTTTCTTGGTGCTCTTAATACTTGAAATAGCTTCGTCAAAAAGTTTCAATTTTACTGTCTCCAAATTTGAATGTATGAATCTCATTATTAAATTTAAAAAAGCACCTGAGAAAAATTTCATGAAAACTTTTAGGAGCACAATCGGCATAACCAAAGCGCCTATTAAGTAAATCCAAATCATTTTGAATTTTCTTCCAAAAAATTATTTCTAAAATTATTTTGATTAACAAAAACGAATGCAGTCATCATATTTAAGTAAAAAAAATGCCTGATCATCATGAAATTAAAAAATCGTTCCTAGACTCAATGTAAATAAAAATAATTATTAGTTATTTAAGCACCCTTGATTTTTTTGTAAATTTCTAGCAGATTCAAATTTACTTTCGATTTAATAAATTTACAAAATTCTCAAAACTTGGAATAGAATGCAACTGTTAGAGTTTTAAATTTTTTAATAAATTATTATAAAAATAATTTTGAATCAAAAATTTAACACTAAAAGCAAATTTTTTTATTATCTTGAACTGCGCGTTTATTTGTTTGAAGTATACGTTAGTATAACAAATTAAAGAAAATTTTTGTATATTAATTTTTTCATTTTTATTTTTTAATTTTACTTCACTTACAATTACTTTAATTTAATTTTATGCTTCTTTTGCACTTAAACTAAACAAACATTTTACATGGAAAGATTTATTTTTTTTTTAATTTGCATATATTTTGTGAAATTTGAAACAAAAAACAAATATTAAAATATTTTTATTTTATTTAGGTCTTTAAATTCGTTTTGAAAAATGATAAAATCTTTGTATCAGCTAAATTTAGTCTGCAAAAACTCTACAATTTAATTTCAATGATTTTTCAATGCATCCATTGCTTTTTAGACTTGAAAATTTTTTACAGACTTAGTTGTAGTAATAGTCTTCAGTATAATAGTCTTATAGAATAGTCTTCTGCCTTTTTTAAATATTGGTGTTACGTTAGCCTTAAGCCGCCTCCCGAACCTCTCCTTCCTCGATACTTGATTTGAAAATGAGCCTCAGAGGGGTGGCAAAGCCAGCGGCACAACGCTTAAGGACTAGTGGGCTAATTTTATCAATGCCAACTGATTTATGTTCATTCAATCCGATTAATCTCTTAAATACGTCCTATACAGCGATTATTAGGCTATCGATGCATCCAATTTTCTGAATTCGGTCTGAGAAACTTGATTTGGATTATTTATTTTATTTTAATTTATTTATTTAATTAAAGTTCAAGTCCCATGGACAAATTTAAATATGATTTATTTATTATATGTTATTTATTTTTTTTACTTTTCTCAGAATTTTTTTTTAATGTCAATTTTTAAAGGTATCGCGCTTTCTAGTTAAGCGTAAAATCTTGTAAATAAGACTATTATTTTTCAGGTTTTTGGACATTTATAAATTACTACCATTCTTTGTTAAAAGTCTATATTTTTAAATAAAAAATAGTGAATTCTTCAATTTTCAATTTCAATTTATTTTTGGTCAATTTTAAAATTTTTTTATCAGCCTTTTTTAATTAAGGATCAGGGTAAGGTCGACTTAGTGATCTTTACGATCACCTATTATATGATCATGAAAAACTTGCTGAGTTTGCCATCAAAAGGTTTACAAATATTAGTGATTATTTTCAGCAGCAAAATTAAAGACTTTTTTAGATTTCGTTTATTTATTTAATTGAATTCTTTTTTAGACTCAACTACCAGAAGGAAGGACCTAATCCGAGATTAGTTGAGTTAGTTTATAAGAGAATTTCGTGTTTTATATAGTGTATTATGATCTTTTAATAAACAGAAACACCTTTAAAAAATTTAAAATATATACAAGTTTAATAATTTATTTAAAAATTTTTTTTTTTGAAATTTAGTATTTTTAGAAAGATTTAGTAGATTTAACACCATAACCATAAACAATAGGATTTACGTGAGTCATATAAAATTTGGGAATATTGTACTGTTTAATAACTAATTCTTCATACAAACCATCTTTAATTACTTTGTTCATGTCCAAAAATCTGCAATAATTCAAAGGGTTTTCTAGGAGCTTTTGTAGTAGTTTTCTCACTACATTTTTGTTATCCAAAGAATGCTCCATGAATATGCAAATGCCACCAGGTTTTAGAACTCTATAAATCTCGCTTAGGACCGAACTATAATCACTTACACTACATAACATTAGAGTGTGTACAACTACGTCCATGCTGTCTGATTCAATCTCTACCATTGACTCAGCACTATTTAAAACTAATCTAGACACATTTAAATCTTGGCGATTATTTTTCTTAATCGAATCATTTAGATATGGCAAAAAAATATCAGTTTTATCTAGTACGGTTACATTTGATCCACGAGGAAAATTTTTAAAATTTTCACCACAACCTATTCCAAGCTCTAATATTTCAAGTCTTTCGCTTCTATTTGTTTCTAGTCGTGTAAAAGCCTCTTGAAAATGTCTCGACTTTAAATCGGCCAAATTTGAATGTATACTCTTCATTAAAAAGCTCAGAACTGTGGGGTAATACAATTTAATAAAAAGTTTGATGATGAAATAAGTCAACAAGATTCCAATCAAAAATAAAACCATTTTTTTTAATTAACTGAGTTAAATCGATTTTGGTATTAATTTTAATTTCTCAATTTTAGACTTTTGCAATCAAGATTTAAAAAAGCAAATGATAAAAATAGATTTTTCCAAAATAATTTTATATATTTAGATTTTCTAATTTTATATGATATTTTTTTTATTTTTAGAAAAATATCAAAATATTCTTAAATTTTTCGAAAATATGGTACATTTTTAGTTCTAAATTAAAAATGAATCCAGAACTTAGAACTTTTTCGATCTTAAAAAAATACAATCGGTGATTATTGTATTGGACCTATTATTCTTTGAATGTTTTTTTTACTTCTTTCTAAAATCAATTGAATGCTCCATAAAAATACATACACCACCTGGTTTCAAAACTCGATAAATCTCGCTCATTACTTTTTTGTAATCATCTACTGAACAAAGAATAAATGTGTGAACAACAACATCCATACTGTTAGACTCGATGCCAACCATTTCTTCAGCTTTGCTTACCACAAGCTTGGAAACATTGATAAAGATTGTAGGATAGTGCAAAATTTTTGATATTTTTTGAAAGCTCAGTGACATGCATAGATGAACGGTGTTGTGTCCATATTCCAATTTACATCTTTTTCATGATTTTCTTTTTTAATAATTAAAATAAAATCGTAGCATAATTTTTTGATGCTCGCTGACTCAATTAAAAGTGTATGCGTAAGATTAAATAAACTACCAATTTCCAGCTGAATGTCATGTCTAACTCCGATCATCATCAATGAATCTAAACCCATTTCCACAAAGCCCATATTTTCATTAAACTCTTTATTGCTGCCCAAGCGTTTTCTTATTATTTTTCAATTTTTTCTTTCAAAATCCGATATCCATCATTTTTGCTGGTTTCTGTAAAAGCATGCTTTCATTTTGTTCATTAATATTTTTTATGAATTTTGTTTTTGGCTAAAGTTTACCAAAATACTGAGTGTAAGTTGTACCTTTGTTGGTCAATATATCCCAATTGTCTTTAGTAATGAGCTTTTTTTTCTGTTGTGGTAAATAGCCGTTCCAAGCAAATTAAATCCTTGTTCAAGAGTGAATGGTTTAAATCCATCTTTTCACAAGCAAGACACATAATTTGTGGCCATACCTTTTTGAGCCCAAGCACCACAAGCAATACTTTGACCTGCTAGGCCCATTTGGCGACGTGACAAAATAAGACTGTCCAGAAAGCTGTTCGCTGATGTGAAATTCGCTTGGCCAAAAGATCTAATCCATGCTGTCAATTAAGAGAACACAACAAAATATTTTAAATTTTTTTCTTTTGTCAACTGAAGTAAATAAGAGCCGTACACTTTGGCCTGGTATACTTTGTCAAAATCGTTCCATGATAAATTTTGTAAAGTTTTATCCTGCAAAACTCCAGCTAGGTGAAATATGCCAGTAATTTTCTTTTCTTTTAGTAAAATTTTTTCGATCTCACTTTTGTTTCCAATGTCAATACAATAAATTTAAATATTTCAATATATTCCTTGTTTTTTCCATGAATTGATCAAAGTAATTTGGTCTAAATTGGGCGAGCTGTACCCAATTAGAACTAGATTTTTAACTCCTCTTGTAAACAACTATTGAACCAACATGAATCCCAGGCCACCAAATGATCTAGTTATTAAACATTGATCGCTCAAATCGAACTTAACACTTGTTCGAGTTAGATTTCCCTTCTGCAAAATGGCAACCAAACTGATCAAGTCATTTGTTGAGCAAAATTTTTCATCAATATCAATTTGACGCAAATTAAACTCACGGGATTCAGATTGAATCGAGCGGCAAAGACCGTTCAAAGTTGATTGAAACAAATTTAAATTATTTTCTTGATTTATTAAATAATTTTGGCATTTAATAACACCAATTGTGTTTGGCTTTAAATTTAGTCCAATACATGACTGGACTATAATAAACTCTTGGTTCCAATAAATTGATCAATATTTCCAAAAGAAAGACCAGACAAATGCAATGAGTTAAATGGCTTTTTGATCATTTTAAAAAAATTAAAATAGTCCTCTTTTCTCTCACAGTTTGTCTCATAATTATTTTTATTCTGAGCAAAATTTGTGTCCAAATGCACCAGTATAAATTCAATATTATTTCGATTAAATGAACTGGTTGTGCTAGTAATAAAATTGCTATTTTGATCATAAAATAAAACCCATAATTCATTTAAATTTTTTAAAATCCAATTTTCCACTTAGTAATTGTCATTATTAGTTTTATTTCCGTCTAATTCCTTTAAAGAAATATCTTTTTGAATTGCTTTTAGAAAAAAGTTCTCGATATCACACTACAATTCTCCATTTAGATTGTAAACTTTAATCGATCCATTTGTTATGTGTTAACTGTCCAAATAAATATGAACAACCATTTTTGATTCAATGTTGGCATTGGCAAATTTTTGAAAGCTTTGGATTTCATAAGGAATAAATGATAACTCATTGTTTTTATTTGAATTTTTGATAAGAAAATATGACAGAACTTGAAAACTTGCGTCTTAAACAAGAAAATTAAGAGCATTTTCTGATTTTTTTAGTAGTAGTTAAAACTGCTGCATGGTTTTTATGCCATGCGGAGCACGTCAGCTGTAGATGACGCCCTATGGCAGTTAATTTTGTGCTTGTCTAACTTGTTTTTGAACGCATTGACTGAATTTGAGTTTACTATCTCGTCTGAAAGCATGTTCCACTCATTGGCGACTCTGTTGTTAAAAAAGAAGTAGCGTTGATTGCAGCAGCGAACTCCTTCACGTCTATAATATCCTCGATGACCTCCTCGAGGGTTTGAGCGTGCTAGTGTTGTGTACCAATTGATATTCTCGAGTCCTGCTTCTAGTTTGAATTTTTGAATAGCATCGCCTCCTGTTCTTCTTTCTAATAGTGTGCTAAACCGAAACTTGTTACATCTTTCTAAATACTCCAAGTTTTTGTAAGAATGCGGGATTTTGGTCGCACGATGCTGGACATTTTCAATCTTTTTAATATCTTTTGAGGTGTATGGATTCCAAGCAGCGATGGCGAACTCTAAATGTGGTCTGACAAACCCAGTGTATAACTTTTTCCATAGTGCTGCATTTATCAAGGCATTCAATTTCAGCATAGATTTTTTTGTTGTTGAAGCGAATTTCCTTAGCAGAATGAAATTGATTTCCATACGAAAAACAATTGTCTGAAAATAATTCATAAAATTTTGTGGTCGATATGTGATCAGTACATCGTGATTTAATTTCAAAAATATTAACATTTTTGATGGAATTTAATTCACTTTTTTCTAAATACAGGTCTGCTGTCGAATGAATCGTTTGATTCTGAAAAAGAGAATGTTTAGGTGAGAGGTTTTTTGACATGAAGTAAATTTGATTGTATAGAAAAAATCGTCTTGTGGCACCATTAATTGTTCAATGATATAAGATGAGTTCCCAACCAAAAGTGGTTTAAGAAATTTGACGCTTTTTATAATAAAAAGTACATTTTCAAACTTGTAGAATTTGTCAATTAAAATTTGATTGATGCCATTAAAATAGTCAATGTAAGCTGAACCTGAAATAATATTCGAATCAAATATAATGTGACCGTAAATATAGTGAAAATGTGAATTATCTAAACTAAACCGATTTGAAAAATATATCTTATTGTCAATAATGATAGGATCTTGAGTGAAATTCGAAAAAGGTATTTTTTATTTGTACCTGCTTTGGATTTATCATACAAAAAAGAAATTCTCTAATAATTCTCGGATAATTAGGTGAAACAACTATGGTGCGTAGATACGATCAATCAAAATATATCCACAAAATACCACCACCATTTACATACCATTGGGTAAGACAATCTAATATTGACAGCCAATTTGGAGATTTGATTCTAATTGGGTTCAAAATGATCAAACTTTCAATTTGTTGTTTATCTAGTATTAGCCTGAGTAGATTGTCCAGATTTAGACTTGGATTAAAAACGGCAAAAACTCTTGTGTTTATGTCACATAGATTTTTAAAATTTTCATTTCTCTTATGCTGATTGTTTGAGTTTTCAAATGATTGAATCCAATAAGAACTGTTTATACTTTTTGTGTTAGGAATATTTGCCAAACTTGTTGAATACCATTTGTTCATGTTCGAGGTTTTATACTGAACAAAATCGAACAAATTAAATTTCAACTCTAAATTGGCATCTAGATATTTGCCATAGATTATTGATAAAAGAATACCATCTTCAATCGAAACAGTCTTATTCAAAACAGTACTTAAATACTCACAATCGGCATAAAACTAATCTGCTACAATGCCAAATGTTTCAAGCAGACATGCCAGTGAATATTGTATTGAAAAAAACAGGCTGAATATACTGATTTTGTGTCAAATAATTTAATGAATTTTGTCCATAAAGTAAATCTATCAATGATATATTTAGTTGATTGTAGATCAGATTGCTACACTTATCCATTCTAGCCCTAATTAAAATATTTGAATTGTACAATTTATGTGACATATAAGGAAAAATGTTTGTAAAATCGTTTGTGATTATAAAAGCAGTTTCAGTTGTGTTTATTTTACATGAAAAATCCGTGGTTCGTTTGTATAAGTTTTTGTCTAATTTCAAACAATTGAGCCATTTCATTGCATCTTTGTCAATGATGGCAATTCTAATATGTTTTCTTCCAATACCAGCACTAAACTATGTGTATCTTACTTTATTGTGTGTTTGGTCTAAAAAATTTTAGTATCTTATTTTAAAATCATTTAAAGATTTCTCATTTTTGGCATAAATAGCCAGCATATGATGACTCCGGTCGTTTACATTAAAATAATCGCAATCTATTTGTGACAAAATACAACCATTCAAAAAATTTAAAAAAAATTTTGCTATCAATTCATGATAAAAATCTAAATTTGCTGCATTAACTTTGTCTGACGAAAAGTGTAAAGATGAAAATACAAGATATTATTTTTTTTATTATATATTCTAAATGCATTCCTTTTGACTTATATTTAATTTAACACAGTCTTTAACTTTCTAAGCTTAAAAATTGAAATGCTTAAAGCTTCAAATTAATTTCATTGATTCAGTTTGTTAAAAAATAAATTTTAAAATTGAACTCTTTCAAAAAATAACCAAGATTTGCTTAATTAAGAATTAGCAGAAATGCTTTAAATCTGGTTTTAAAAAATTTTGCATAGTAATACTTTTGAAGTAAAGAAAAATATCCACCAATGCTAAGAATGTCTTTCTTTCATGGTGCTGTTGTTCTTGTGGAACATTTAAATCAATCTTTGATGACTCTTTTTTTATCTTTGTTTAAAAATCAAAATTTATTATGATTTAAAAGACAACATGATAACAATTGAGAAAAATTTTTTCGGCTGATTCAGTACGACAGTTAGCTACATTAGTCTAACGTTTGAACTTAAAATACTCAATTTCCGATTTTATTAAAATTACAAAAGAAATTTTAATTTATTTTTTTTTTTTTTTTAAATATCTAACTTCCTGGATCGAGCAATGGGTAAATACTTTTTTTTTTCAAAATAATTATTCATCGATAGCAGATATAATAATTGGTTGGATTTCAAAATAAATATCAAAGAAAAATCTTTAAATTTTTCAAGATTTTAAATAATGTTATTTGAACGTTTTTAGATACCTTTTAGATTTTTATTTCATATCGAAATAAATATCGAAATATATTCCTATAATTATAAATTCTTTCTAAAGCTTGTATGAGAACTAAAAGTCTATTTTCAGGTGGATATAGATAATTAACAAAAACATTTTTTTAAATGTTTTCTTTTCACACAACTTACATATTTATTTGAAAATTTTTTTGCATTTTTTAAACTTCAATATAAAATGATTAAAGTTCTTATATTCTTTTATATATTCAACTTTGCAAAAGTAAGTTTAAAAACGTAGAATATCTGATTTTAATATTTTAATCAAAGGCCAACTTAGAATGCTTTTCCCATGATGATCCACACATGAAAACATTCGATGGAATGTAAAAAACACCGACTATAATTTAGAATTCCAAAATTAAATTTTAAATTAAGGCTATATGAGTTTCAATACCCTGGTGATCAGTTTATTCTATATGATGACTTTTCTGGAACTAGAGTGACAGCAAGTTATCAGTCATGCAATTACAACAGAGCCTTTTGCAACTGCGCTTTTTATTTAAAAAAAGGCAATAGATTAGTCTTTGTGGATTTTTGCTCAAGCTCTGAGCCTTTATCTAAACTAATTTATGGAGTCTCTGTTGACAACGATTCAATTGGAGTTCATGGTATTAAAGAAATGCCTCCTTGTCAAACCATTTCACCCTTACAAGAAAATAATGAAAATGCATGGAGAAATGTAACTACATTTATGGACTCTTTTAAATGCGCAAGAATTCAAGGTAGCAATTATTACGATATTTATGTGGTAAAGAAAAAATTTTTAAATTAATATTAAATTTAATTTTTTTCTGAAAGATAAGAACAGTTGAACGCTATTTTTCTGACTCTGTTAAAGTTAAATTTCAAATAAATAAATTATCAATGCCAACTTTGAAAATTTCACCTTCTCAATCTAGTTACCAAAATACTGGTGGTATTTGCGGTATGTGGGATAATAACAAAAATCAAGAACTTTATGTTTTGGACAAAAATGGAATTATTCAATTTACGTCTGATGTTACATTGGCGCGCGACTTTTGGAAGTTGGCTTTAATAAAAAAGCAAAAATCTCTATTGTTTTTTTTTTTCATTTAGACTGCATTCTCGATACAACAAGGATTTAAAAATTGAAAAAAGATGCCCAGAATGTAATTTGATGGCTGAACGAGCCATTTATTGTCCATGTGATGAGTTTGATTTGTTTGATACAACCAATTATAACATTGAATATCCAAATAGAACTACTTACTGCAAAGTTCCAATGTTCAATTGCATTAAAAAGTATTTATCAAATTGTTTTTATTTTTTTGTCCCCTAATGGGATGTTGAGTCTAAATTGAGGAATATAGTAGTAGTAGTAGTAGTTTCGACTGAAGCTTGCTAGCCAGCGAGTGTGCTGACAAGGCACACTAAGACAGCTGATGTGATTGATTTGCTGCTCATCCAGCAATCAATGCCTGCTTTAAAGCTGCTAACATTGGGGGCTTCAACTAATTGATTTGGCAGCGAGTTCCATATGCTAGCGGTTCTGTTGAAAAAAAAGTAATCTCTATGTTGGAGCCTCGAAATTAATTATGTAATTGAGAAAAGATAAGGAATGCTAGTTGAATACTTTTACATTTAAGCTACCATATCCAATCTACTTCTAAAATATTTTAACCGAAAATTTTACTAATTTATTTTAAATATTTTTTTTAAAGACCGTTAATTTTTGATTGAGAGAGAATCTTTTTTTTTCAGAAAGAAAAAAAAATTTAATAAATTAATAATTTTAATTACTAAGAAATAGTATATGAAGTTAATTTGAAAGAAAAAAGATTTGAATTTCATGATTCCATGAAATGAATGAGCATTACTTCAAACTTATATTAAGAAATTTAAAATTTATTATAAAAATTTTTTGACTCGTACTTTTTCGCATTCAATTATCTAATTAAAAGACTGAAAATATTTATAATTAAAATATTGCTGTTTGTACTTAAATAAACTGAGAAAATTAAATGGGATAATTTTTTTCGAATCGAATTGTATCAATAAATTTTGATCAATCAAAAAAATTAAAATATTTTTTTTGTAACATAGCAGCACACTCTTGGTATCAGATATTAAGGCAGTGTGTGCATCAGGAATTGAGTGTGTGGTGACATAATATTCCTTTAAGCAATTTGACTTAAAATTTTAGTAAGCTTTGTGGTTAATATTTGAACCGATTCGAATTTCCTTTTCTTAAAAAGTTATCTAAACTAGTATGATATGTTCTTATAATGATTTACGTAAGCTTTGTTAAACACAAGTTAGAATGAGGTAAACTATGAACGATACAAAAATCAAGGTTTTGTGAATTTGGTAAAAATTAGCAGAAAAAAAATTGGAAAGATTTTAATTTTTTTCGATAGATTAAAAATTGGTTCTTTAAATGCAACATGCATAGTTCTGTAAAATGTCAAAGTCTGTTAATGATGTGCAAAATTTCTGCAAAATGCACTGCTCTCGAATGAATCGAATTTTAATTTCTACTAAATTTACCAGAATGTTTATAATAATGCAACTATGCATGTTGAACCATGTTGCATCTAAAGAAACATTTTTTTCCCTTTAGAAAAAAGTTAAATGATTTTCTAACTGTTTGTTCTTCTATAACAAATTTCACAAAACCAACACCAATATATTTAAAAAAATTTCTCATTAATAATTTTCATATTTTGTTAGAAAAAACCAAATATTTTGGAGTAAGAAATAGTCTAAGATTAATTTTTACTTTAAATTTTCTTTTATGCCATATGATTTAAAAGATCTAAAAAAAGAAATATAATGCTATATAGATTTTTTATCTTTGGGTTCAAAAGATACTCCTTATTTATATTCAGTTTTAAATAGTGTTTTTCAAAAGTCTAAAAGTTAAAGTCAAGATACTTTACATGACTTTGAAAAAACTTAAAAATTAATTGTATTTTACTTTTGTGTAAGTCTGGTATTAAAAATTATAATTACTTAATCATTTTTATTAATATTTGCATTTGTTTTGACTTTATTAAACTCTGCCACTTTAAATATAAAATAGCTGTCTTATGAAGATAAAAATTTTTTTGTTGATACCAATTCCTTTTTCGTTTTCAAAAGGCAATATGTTAAAAATATCTTTACAAACAAAGTTAAAATTTTAACCTTTCAAAAATTATTCGAAAAAAAATTAAAAAATTAAATTAATTTTTTTTACAATCTTATATAATCTAATATGTTTGAATTATTAATTCAAAGAAATAAAAAATCAGCAATCTTTTTTGAACACTCGATGGTTTAGCTTTTAAATCTTCATTGAAAATTCTCTCTTATGAAAACATTCAAGTTCAGTTACCGTTATCAATTACAAATAAATTTTTATTTTTTTTCCTCAAATACCTATTTCTCGACTTGTTCCAGGATATCATTTATGATTCATTTACTTTTTGAAATACAAATTTATCCATATACTTAATTTTTAAAATTTCAGATATCATTCCATCAAGCCTACTCAACCTACAACTACTATATCAACTTCAACAGGACCAAATGACTGGAATACAACTACACCTGAGCCAACTACACTAAAACCTGTAATTAATATTTTATCAATTATTTGAATTTTTACATTGAATACTTTTTAAACAAAAATAACTTTAGATAACTATAGAAGAAGCTACCCAAATTTGCTTGGAAGGTTTTATGAATAACACGGAAATTGCTAATAACATGGGCTTGTGTTTGGACATAAGCATGAATTTACATTTTTGCACATTGGATATTTTTGTAAATTTTGCTTTTAAAACCTGTTAATAATATAAATCCTTTTTGAGCAGAATACCGGAGACATGTCATTTTTAGAGCTTCATATTGACTTATCTTTGGACATGATTGTACAAAATTTAGTCGAAAAAAATCCTAATTGTACTCTAAATGTGTCCAATTCTCTTTGCCCGAATGGCTGTAGCAATAACGGTGTCTGCTTGTTTGGTAAATTTAAAAACTTTACATTTTTCTATGTTAAATATTCAATTTTAGATCAGACCTGTTTATCAAATGATGTAATTAATGAAGATTGCTTATCACCAGGTATTTGGATTTTTTTAAAATAAAATAAAAACAAGCCTAATAATTTATCCTAAAATAAGTCAAGTGTCATTGTAATAAACCATTTGGAGGTAAAGACTGTAGTTTGGATTTGTCAGGCCCACCAGATTTGGAACTTGATCGAGACTGCTGTGATTTGAGAACCGAAAGTTGTGAAGCAATAAAAGGATTTGGAAGTAGTTATTCAACCAGGGATCCGATCTATGCTAAAATTGAATTTCTTGAGGTAATAAAACCATCTTAGATAAAATTTTAATTTTTAAAAAAAGAAAATAAACAACAAATGGAAAACTGTCGAAGAGTACACCAGAGCAACTAGTATAAACGAAAATACAATTTGGATAAATTTGAAGAAAATTAATGAATTAACTTTGTATAAAAATATTCATAACCAGCAAGTCAGTAATGTTACCGACGAAAGTTTGGCTTTGGTAAAAATTTACATAAACTACATGAATACGAGCTTTGTCGAATTCAAATCATTCAAATTGTATGATTCTAAATGCAGAACCTGTCAGAATGGAATTTCGAATGTTTTATGGGTATTTATATTTTAATAGAAAAATACTTTAAAAATTAAATTGTACCCAAAGAATTCGTGCGAAATCAATGGAAAATGCTTTAGCTCAAACGAAACATCTCCATTAAATTCAAATCTTATATGTAACCCATCATTGAACAACAACTCATGGACTGTATTAGGTGACTTTTCTTTACCTTAAAACTTAGCCTATTAATCCGTATAAATATGAAAAATATTTTCTAAAAATTTGAACTGAATTTTTATTTTTAGACCTTTTTTTTTAATTTTTTTATTCTAATATGTAATTCAATAATTTTTCATATATAGGTGCTAAATTGCCATTTAGCTTTATTTAACTTTACCCTCTTTATACATCTTTTGAGTACATTAAATTGATCAAAATCAAATTTTGGCAAAATCAAATTTAAAATTCTTTATCACTTTCAAATTCAATCATTTTATAAATGTTTAAGGAGTATAAGTTATTTATATCTAAAAATTTTTTTAATATTGAAAAAATTTTTGTATGTTGAACCATTTTATTTTTATCTATATATTTTAGAAACATAATTTTTTGATGGTGAAAAAAAAATACAAAAGTTAGAAAAATTATTCCCGATAATTTTAAATTAATAATAATGATCAAAATCGATTTCAAAATTTTCTTATTTTAAAAATACGCTTTAAGTTCTAGAAAAATAGCTTTTTTTCACACTGGAATTTTTTTTAAATAATAATATAATTGCAGAAAAAAGCAGGCCTTTTAAAAGTTGGCAATTTATGTAATTTTTTAAGTTTTTTTTCCAGCGTCTATTTTTATTTTAATGAATGGAAAATATTACACTTACTCAGGATTTCTCAAATATTTAACTTTAAACGATCTAGTTATTGAATTTTTACCAAAAATAAAGCTTGTATTTTTCAATTACCTTTAAATAAACTATAGGAGAATTTATAACTTTTAAGAAAAGGTTCTGATTCTTTATTTTATTTTGCAAATGAATTGTTTCCAAAATTGAAGGCTTAAACAACAATGAGTCAGAAAACATCAGATAAAATAGTATTTTGTTTATAACTCTTGAACGGTATTTGATTAAACCTCTCTGCAAAATGCCTTTTTTAATAAGAAATTTTATAAAATTGCATTTACAATGTAGTTTTCTCTTATTTGGCGGGAAAACTGATAAAGTGGTCAACTCTGGCCTCAGCAAAGAATAAATAAATATTTTGTAAAATTTTCTCGGTTCCCTTTTTAAAATTGAATGCCAAATCTTCTTAATATTACTTTTTTGTTGAAATAAAGAATAAAAATAGGAATGAAAAAAACTGCAATTTAAAGAAAAAGGAAAGAATTCTATTCATTTTAAAATACTATGAATTTTTCGGCAATTATTTAAGTCAAATCCAATTCTATTATAAGATTCAATGCAATAATGTTGAATGTAAAACAGAAAATTATTAATCTTGTGAATTTTTATAAATTAAAGAGAAAATTGAACACAATAATTAAGAATTCTGAACAATTTTCTGAATTGAATGAAATTTTTTTTAATTTTATTTTAATTTTCCTATTCTAGGTCGTTTTAATGCTTGGAATGATTATAACATATTAATTTGAAAAAAATTTAATTATCTTAATTATTTAATTATTTTATAGTTTAATTTAATTATCATTGAAGATCCTCTTTGTTTTGGAGAAAATGAGTGGATTGAGTGGAATAACTTGGATGACCCAAGTGGAGACGGAGATCTAGAGTTGTTTTCAATTTATGACATTTATTGCAAAAATCCATTTCATGTTCAAATTGAAACTTTGGATGGTATACCATTCAATAAAAGCGGTCAATTGGTCCATTTTGCTTCCAATTATGGATTTATGTGTTTGAATAACCAAAATAATGATTCGTGTTTGGATTACAAATTCCGACTTTGCTGTCCAAAAAAGCGTATGTTTTTTTCAAAATTTTTTTATATGTTTTTTTAATTTTCTCAAAGCAACAACAACAACAACATCAACTACAACTTCGCCAATTCCAATAACAACTACAACTTTAACTACTATCACTTTTAATAGTTCATATCCTGGAATTGCAGTTAATTATTCTTTAAATGATCTTTTAAATGCTGGTTTTAGAAATGTATACGATGAATTTTACTCAGTGCCTTTGACAACATTTGAAATTCTCGAAATAAGAAATAATTGTAATAGTAATTCCATATTATGTGCTGCTGGTGGATTATCAGATTCTAATATTTTAAATCTTGTTTCATGTGCAAATTGCTATAGTGTGTTGACCAAGACAAATTTAAATAGTCCTCATTATGTTGGATCAGCTTATTGGTACTTGACTGAAAGTAGAAGCTTTGGATTCTCAAAATCATCATCAATTTCACAGAATTGGGCTGATAACAATAATGTCAATGATATATATAGTCTATCATGGCATCTTGATAAAGGAATTGGAGGATGGCGCGTTGGAAATGTTGTAGGTTTAAATTTTGATAATAGATATAAAAAATATATCTATATAAAAACTTAAAAGCAAATAATTATCTAACTGATTTCAAAATTTTGCAATAAAAAACTTTTCTTAAATTTTCTTTATTTGAGAACTTTTAGATGATTTTAACAAAGGCTATGACATTGAAACTGCATGTATGCGTCATCATTTTATTAAGATGACTTAGTACTTTTTTATGATTTAATTTTTAGTACAGTGCTTTTACGAATACAGGAGAATGTGTAAAAAATTGTAATTTACAATAAAAATGCTTACGGCAAACAATACCTCAAAATCTCGCTGAAAAAATTTGATTTTTCTTGTTTGTTTCAAATCAAATTAAAATTTGTAAGAATTTTTTTCATCTTTTGATTTGAAAATTTAGAGGAATTTTTAGACGTAAGCATTTTTATTGTCAACTACAATTTTTACGTAATCTGATGTAATTTTACGTAATCTCCCGTTTTCGTAAAAGCACTGTACATCGACTATCAATTTATAAAAAGTATTGTTAAAAAAGTTAAAATGGATTTGAATTTTAATTATGTTTATTAAAACACGATTTTTTAAAGAATTCGATTTTTTTCGATTTACTCGTTTAATGAAATTTCTGTAATAATTAGAAAAAATTAGAAAAAAAATGAACTTTTTGATTATTTAAAACATAAGCTTTAGCTATAATATTGCAACATAAAATAAAATCCTCGAAGTGATTTTTATTTATTTTTCGGAAATTAATCTTGGATTTATTCGGTAAATCATTAACCAATAAAATACATCATTACATTATCGGAATTTTTTAAAATTTTAAAATAACTAAAAATTCACATAATCAAGGTTTAGCATGGATAAGCAACAGGCAGATGACGCTCTGCTTCTTCTAAGTATTCACTAAATCTTCTAAATAGATGCATAGATCATATATTAGCTCTTAAAAAACATCATGAAACAAAGTCTAGCATGGAACAGCCATTGTTTGTGAGCTTTATTGGCCGGCAGACCTTTTCGACAGAGTCACTTCGTACAAGTCATAGTCGACAATTTTAACTAAATTTATTTTCACTAGAATTTTAACTAGTTTTATTTTCAAAAATACTCACAGAACAGACACGACTTTCGTAATACCTAGATTTTTAATAGATCGAAAATCCAGGCAACTCCTAATCAATTAAGTATTTTACTAATAGTTCTCTAATCTAGTACATAACAAATCCCTAAACCAGGGATCCGCCCCGGACCCCGTTTATCTAACCCTTTAATTAATTTAAAATTTAAAAAACAAACTATGTTATTTTATTTAGTTAAAATTGTCCGAAAGGTCTGACTACAACTTCATTAACTTCAAGAAAGCCTTTGATAGCATATACAGAGAAACCATATTTGATAGCATATACATAATTAGTCGTTTACTCCTAAGATGGATCAAATTCAGCTAATTATTTTGAATAGTATGCGCTATCTTGGAGTGTACATAAACAAAAAGATAAGTAATGAAGAACATATATGTAAAAAGAGAATAGCCATGAATTTGAAGCTTAAAAAGAGCGTACTTGTATGTAAGAGCCTTGGCAAGGACATACAAGGTAACATTTACAATATTTTTTGTCACTCAATTTTGTTATATGGGTCTGAGATACTAAGTATTAATCAAACCCATATAGAAAAGATTCAAAAGATTGAATCTAATGCGGTTAAGTCAATAGTAGGAGTACCTAAAAGAACTCATAGCCAGCCTCTACTTGCAGCACTTGGAATCATGAATACAAAGGACAAGATAGAAGCGAGTGTTTGTAACATGTTTAAACGATTATTGGATAATCCATACACTGAGTGAGCAGTTGGTAAATGAGATTCTAGTGGAGAGAATGAGAGATCGCCCAACTGGAAAAAAATCGATTATAAATCAAGTAGAGTAAATGTTAGGGAAAAGCATAAGGAACCTAGACGATTGCTGGCGACATTGTCATGCGTTTATTAAAGAGAAGAGAAGGGAGTTTGAAGTTTTTAGACAATCAGAACACATGGTTGAGCTAAAGGAGCTTCTTAATACCGGGGCTAATATAAGTAATGTAAATGAGTTTTTGCGAGCCTTTTGATGTAATTTATATTAATGAATTGTATTGATTGCTAGATAAGATAGTATTAAAAGATAATTGAATTTTTATATTTTATAACATTTGTTTGTAATAATTCTTTTGTTAAATTGAACATTTTATGCATTTTTTGCCTTTTTTATTAGCTTCTCAAATGGTCAGAAATGGCCTCTTTTGAATTTTTAAATAAATAAATAAATACAGAGAAACCTTGTTGACCTTATTAAAATATCATGGTCTGTTACAGAAGATAGTGAACTTGATAAAACTCTTCTACGAGAAATTCGAATGTAGCGTATTTCTGAGATCTGAAAGAATTCGAAGAAGTGTACACGAGTCAGGCAAGGTTGTGTTTTTCTCCGATTCCATTCTTAATTTTTGACTGACTTTGTCATTAGAAGCAAGGAAACAAGCTTAAGTTGAAAAAAAGTTAATTAAAAGCATTATTGGTAGCGAATATTGGCGGATATAAAAATATTTTATTAAAAAAATCTCTCAAAATATTTTGTTTTTTTACCAAGACCAAAACAAAGAATTTAATTCACGAAATTTTTCTGTAGAAAATGAGATCTAAGAAGCTACCAATTAAAAAATTAAAGTTGCTAGGAAAGACGCCTTTGACAACAAAATGATAAAATTAAATTTTATAAAGTCATAGATAAAGGAAAAAAACGAAACTTAAGATGAATTTCGAGTCTAATTATGACACTATAAATCGTTCATTTTTAATTGCCCAGAACTCAGACAAAATTCAAAAATACCTGAATGAAATTTCCAACTTGAGCCAAGAAAATTTTGAGACTAGCATTTTACCAAGAGTCCTAAAAAATGAATATAAGAAAATTAATGATGTGGGAGAGTCAGGAGATCGTGAATCAAAAAAGACGGAAATGAGACAAAAATCGAACACTAGATACCCACTTGAAAACAGCTGGTCCTTTTGGTTTTACAAGAATAGTCGTAGCAACAACTGGAGTGAAAATTTGATCCATTTGACCAATGTTAATAACGTACAAGACTTTTGGTCAGTTTACACTCATTTGAAGCCAGTTGAGTATTTGTCAGACGGATGTGATTATGCGTTTTTCAAGAAAGGTATCAAACCAATGTGGGAAGATGTCAACAACTTAAACGGCGAAAGATGGACTATTAGCATTCAAAAAAGAAATAGCTCCAATTTTTTGAATTATTTATGGCTAAATGCTCTTCTTTCTTTGATCGGATCTCATTATGATGACGAAATTAAATTCATTAATGGCATTGTGATTAGCATCAGATTTAAATGCAATAAATTTGCTCTATGGACTAATTGCCACGATAATAAAATGGTTCAAAATAAAATTTTGAAACGATTTAAAAAAGAAGTTAATTTAAATGATTCTGATTTTTTATTTGAAATACATAAAAATTGTTGAATTTTTTTTAATCTATTTTTAAAATAGAAGTTGAATGACAACTAAATTTACATTTAAATGAAATAAAAAAACACTTCTAAATTGATGATTTAATTTAATCAAAATGGTAATCATTATAATTGAATTTAAGACGCCAGAGGAATTTTAGCTTGGTCAATCTTTAAACAGCATGATTCTGACCGATTGTTTCGAGGTCCAAATATGACAGAAATGCTTACTTTCTCCAATACTTTCTAATATTGGCATCAATTTTGTAGAAAATAAAGCCTTGAGCGACTCAGGGAACATTAAGGACAGAGCAGTACATTTTCAAATGAGGGGGCTCGAAGCGGAACATTTTTTTTAAAAGAAAAATTACAGGGTTTTAGAAAGAATTTACAAAAAAATTCTTAATTTTTTTGTAATAAAATTAAAAAAAAATTAATAAAGAAAAAATTATTTTTCTTAATTGGAAATTTTCAATTTAACTGAAAAATTTAACTTTTTTCGATAAATAGAACTTTTTAAAGGGGGCTTGAACACCCCTCAACCTCTCTCTTGTTACGCCACTGGACAACATTAGACACAAAGAATGTTTTCAGAAGTGAGATGATAGAAATTTTGGAGGATTTCGTCCACCTTAATAGCTTCATGACAAAGGATTCGTCTGAGGATGTGACTTGGAGCCTCTAGAATCCAAAAAACTAAGTTTAAGTATCAAAGCCAAATAAACCACCGTAAGACTAGCTAATTTAAATGAAAAAGTAAATTCTACATGAAGCCCAGCTGAGTACCAAAGTCTAAATAGGTTTTTCAAAAGACATCTTTTGAAAATTTGAACCGAGAAAAAGTTTTACCAAAGAAGAGTCAGTTTCATTGGAAATTTATTAAAATTTATTCAGGTAATTCAGATTTCAGTTGGCAGTACATGTGCGACAAATGGAAGACACATGCTCTTCGGAGAAAGAAAATGGGTGAATTGCTTTTAGGATTATTAAGATATCTTCTGGACAGAATAAGTTCAGACAAAATTATGCAACTGAACTCAGATATGGTCAAAAAGCAACGAGAAAAAGTAAATATTGACTTGGAAGATAATATTATCATCCGATTTTGATCAAAATGAAAAAATTGATGAAGATAAATGTGAAAAAGTAGAGACACTAGGGCATATTAATGAGCAAGACAGTTCAAGTAATTTAAAATGTTTCGCTCAAGCGCTCCAGTCAGTTGCTAAAAATAGTTTTAAAAAATATCAAAAGGTTAAAGATTACTAAAGAAATTTCATAAAAATATCTTTTAGAAATAAAATCTAAAGCTAAAGTCAACTTTGACTTCTTAAATTTTGCAGATTTTTAAACCTTGATTCTTCTGGTTCATATCGTGGTAAGCTCTAAATTGGTGCATCTCGTAGGATAATCGAATTTTTTAAGCTTATGAGAGATTTTTGCTACCATCTGCTTTATTTTTCCAGCGAATTTATATCTATAGCTAAGTATGGATTCCAAGCAGCGACAGCAAATTCAAAATGGGGTCTAGCAAACCCAGTATAGATTTTTCCAAAGAGCTGCGCCACTTTTTACAAATGTTTTTTAAATTTGGATTAAATTCTGTGAGCTTTTGAAACAGCTTTTTAGACTTGATAGCTAGGTTTCAAATCATGAGATACTATGTTTACCAATATTCAGTATCTTACATTTTTCAATATTTAGGAGCATTAACCAAGAGTTCCAAAACATTTGTTTTCTAATATGCCTGGGAATTCGTTAATGCAGTATCCCTCGTTAATCCAACCCATTTGGTTTGCTAACAATACATACAGTTGATAATCCGGAATTTAAAAAAAATAAAAAAATGTCGTATTAAAGAAAATAATGCAAAATTGATTTATTAATGTTACTTTTTTTTAACAAAAACAACCAAAAATAAATTCGATATAAAAATTAAATTTTCATTATTTTTTAAAGTATATTTTTAACATATCTCTCTTTGATGCTTTCTTTATTTTAAAAATAATAAAAACTTTTTTTACAGATTATTCTATGATTGAAATAGTTGAAATAATTTCTCATGAAATTTTATTATATAAGTTTATTGAGACTATGACGGAATACAGAACTTATCCGACACTTTATGGCGGACATTAGTGATAATTTGCCATGTAAATATTTTTATGTACTAAAGGAAAATCGAAATTTGGTCGTATTTTTGAGAATTCTGGAATTTCGAGGGTCAGATTATTGAGGGAAGACTGTATATATTTTGAAAAGAATCAGCCCAATAAGAAATCCTTGATGACTCCACTATTGACAGCGCTCCAGCTCGATTAGTGCTCTTTTAAAACAACTTTTTTGCGTCAGTTTGTCAAAAAGGATTCGATCCCGTTAATTAGAAGCCTGTTAGTTCCGTAATTGGCCAGTTTATAAAGTAGACTTTACTTAAGGAATTTTATTTTTAGCTTTTATGTTGAGTAAACATTCAATAGTTAACTTAATCTTTAATGTCTGCAAAACTCTGCAAAGCTTTCAAAAATTTTATTAATTCAAAATTATTCATAATACTTGGTTGTGGTTAAACATGATCTGTTTAACATAAAAATATGCTTCTGCATTTAATTTTATAAAAAAAATACTTAAAAACGTTTTTTTAAAAAATAATTTTTGAACATAATCAGTAAACTTTGGCGATAAAATTCTTTTTTCCGATCTATTAAATTTTTCATAACTTTTACTTTTCTCTCTAATTTTTTAAATTTTAAATTTACTAAACTTGTTTTTAAATCCAAGTCTTAAATTTTATCAATTGTGGTTGTCGATTGTTTTTTGGCTTGGGCCTGTCAAAAATGAATGTGACCGCAATCGATAAAGTACTTTTAAGGTAATACGGAATTTTTTTTTAATATTTATATTTCCTTTATTAAAAATTACTGATTACTCTTCCAAAATTGTATACCTAAATTAAAATATAAAAAGTTGCGTCATAAATATAATTTAATTATTTAAAATACTGAGAGAAAAGCTTATAATTTTTTAATTGTGTCATGACTACATATGACTTAACAACAGATAAAAAAATCTAACGAGATAATATTGTTTAATATTTTTTATTTATTTTTTTTTTAATTTTAAAAAGGATTTTTATCAATGAGTTAAATTTTAAGGATAATTTTTTTTTTGATTTATATCAGATCTCTCTCTTAAGGTATATAGATTCGTAAATTAACATCGAAAAATATGCTTATTTTTGTGCTTATTTCGTATTAAAATTTTGTGTAATATTTAATACTAACATTTTAGCTTCAGTTCATCAAGGCATAATATAAGCAGCTGATTAGTATGAAGTGCTCTCTCTCTTAAGAGGTTTTATTATTATAGAAAACGTTTAAGCTTGCACTTGAATGATTGATTTTCATTTTTGAGAAATAAATTTTAAAAGAAATTTTTAATCAAATTTGTCACAGGCGCCACTGGCTAAAATTTGATCCATATCTTGCATTAAATAGTCTATTAATAAGACCTACATTTTTAAAGTAAGCTTTTAATATCAATTTTTGATCAAAAATTAAACTAATTTTCCAGATTTTAAATTTTTAATGTTTTCATCATATATTTTGTTCTTTTTTACAACTTATTTTTCGATTAAAAAATTGAATGGGTCATTTTGACCTTTTTTTTTAATTTTTACTGAAAATTTATCTTGAAAGACTTAAAATGTCCATATGCTTTTTCAGAATCCTTTTATTTCAAGTTATTTTACTTATGCAATATAAAATTAAAGGTTAAATCGAAAAAGCTGATTTATCAAACCAAAAGATAACCATACAAATTTTTAACATAGTCTCTCGTTTTTAGATTTTATTAGTCGTATTTTAAGTTTTTAAAATGAATCATAGATTTTAATTTTCATCAAAATTAGCTATTATCATAAAATTTTAATTAGATTTAAGACATTTCTATGTGATCGTGCACTGCTTTTTTTTTGTTTCCAACAAAAAGAAAAATTTTTTAAATTTTGAATAAAATATTGATTTA
Source organism: Brachionus paranguensis (assembly GCA_016802215.1). Taxonomy (NCBI): domain Eukaryota; kingdom Metazoa; phylum Rotifera; class Eurotatoria; order Ploima; family Brachionidae; genus Brachionus; species Brachionus paranguensis. Next base: position 1,482,164 of record JAESIX010000004.1, read on the forward strand.
ATATTGAATTTTTTCTTAATAATATTTTTTAACATTCAAATAGCCATCCTTTGGTAATTTGTAAAAATCGTTTCTATATTTTTAAAAAGTGAATATCATTTAATCAGGAAAACGGAATGTCGTAAACTTCTACAAATTTTAATTTTAACTTAATCTATTTATCAGATTTTAATAAATTATCTTTCAAAAAATATGATATTTTTAGAATTGGATTTTATTGGCATAAAAAATTTTTGATCTAAAGTATCAATTTTTAAAAATATTGAACTGATACATTTAAGAGTAATTAGTTTACTCCACAATAGTTTAAAACATATCAATTTAGGACAGTTAGAATTTTAAAATATGAAATTTATTTTTATAAATTTTTTACGTTTTCATAAAATCAAAGTAAAATTTTTTCAAAATTTATAAATATTTATAATCAAATTTTCCTTTTTCTTCCAAAATTTTATTTTTTCCTTCTATATTCTTAATTTAACTAAAGTTAATTTAGTTTTCATTTATCCGGCGAAAAGTGAGCGTCCTAAATGAGTCAGATTATCAAGAGTTGACTGTAATATATGAAAAGAGTGCATTTCAACCTAAGTTATATTAAAATTTTTCTTAGATTTTAAGGTTTTTCTAAAATTATACATTTATGAAATAAACTGAACTCAATCTCAAATAGAACGTTGGCAATTTACAGTGCTGCTATGATACAATGAATTTACCTTTTATTCGTAAAATAAAGCAAATTAACGATATATTCTATATATCTTATTAATTTAGTAATAATAAAAACCGTATTTAAGGTAAAATGTAGATAATTATGGTAAATTCGGTATATTATTTGATAAGTTTTTTCAAATAAAATCCAATTTTTATCGGAAAAATTGTAATTTTTGGGAAATTTAATTTTTTTTTGCTTGGTACAATTTAAAAATGTTTGCTATAAATCGTTATTATTTTATTAATTTTTAAAATAAGTAACAAATAATCCTCAAACTAACTAACTAAAATTAACGTAAATTTCAATAAAAAAATAAAGAAAAAAAATTTCCCAAAAATTGCATTTTTTCTGATAAATAAATTCCGATAAAAATTGATTAATTAGGAAAATTAGCGTTAAATTTTTAGGTTTAATTTTTTTATTATTTTAAATATAATTAATTGAAAATAATGAATTTCTTAATTATTTATTATTTCATTTAGTATCATTAAACGAGTTATTTTACTTTTTATTAAAAAAATTCAATCTTTAGAATTTTAAAATATGATTTTTTAGTGAGTGAGTATTTTTTTATTTTTGAAGGTTATTTTTTCAAACTTTTCAGTATCACTTTTCTTATCATATCACTTCTGAGTCTCTGAAAAAAAACGAAAATGGTAGTATTCATTTTTGCTTAAAATACCGGGAGAAAAAAAAGAATAAGGATCTGAATATTCACTACCTAGAATTGATAAAAGTTTAAATTTCATCAGAAACTCTCTTTTCTTTTCAATAATCTATTTGATATTTGGATACTGTTAGTTTCCAATCATAAGAAGACAGAGATAAAATAGCATGTATCAGCCATTATGTATTTTATGAGTTTATGAATGTGTTGTCATACCGTTTAGCTTGACAAGTATACCTTTGACTTTCCTAAGATAAATGGATCAGTTTAATTAATTTCAGTACAAAAAAAATTAAAATCTAATAACTCTTTTTCCAAAAGTTTAAGATTCTTTTAAAATTATGCAGATTTAGTACATATTAAACTTGGAAATATTCTAGCATGGCGCAGGACTTTTGCTCATCATAAACAGACTTTGACGGTTGATGCAACTATTTATGTTGTACCATTTTGAATTTACAGTATTAATCATGGACTTTTAGAAAAAAAGTTATTTAATTTTTATCATTTTGCTTTGTTTCTTTTGTACTAAATTTCATAAAATCGATGGATCTGCATTTAAAAGACTCAAATGGTGCTCTTGTTAACTTGGATGACATCATTTTACATTCAAATACACTTGTAGACAATGTTTAGTATTAAATAAACATGATTCCACTCTATAAAGAAAAAACTTATTTACCAAGTTATCATGGTATCTGTGGATATCAGAAGTAATGACAGAATCATTTAACACAATTTATCTCCACCCAATTGGTAGCATTGTAAATTTTAGTACAAAAAAACAAAAACAAAATATTTAAAATGTCAAAGCTTAAATTCTGAAGGACCAAAACATGCTCTGTAAATTTTAGCAACCGATACATTCTCTGTACCACAAATACACTCATTCTGCAACAGTCTTCAATCAATCTGCAAAATAAAGAAAATTGTGAATTTAGGATAGTATATTATATTGAAAATCCAACTCAACTTTAAGTGGTGGTACAGAGGTGATATAGTGTATCAGTTGCTTCAATATACAGAACGTTTTTTGTTCCGCCCGAATTAGTGCTCTGGCGTTTTTTATATTTTGTTTTTGTTTTTGGTACCAAAATTCACAATGACCCAATCGGAACCATTATTTGACAGATGAATGTCTTTGTAATTTGAAAACCCCTAGTAATTCGTTTAGCAATTTAACAAAAGAGTTGAATAATGTGGAATAAATTTAAAAAGTTTTATTTATATTTAGAAAATATTTTTATACAACCCTTTATGAAACCGAATACTTATATTTGTCAATAAAGTTTTATTAATTGTAATCTTTTCAAATGTTCTATTTATTTATCTATTTTCATTTACAAAAAATACTAACTATTATTTAAAATTTTTTAAATCTCTCAAATTGTCTTAGAATAAAGTAAAGTTAATTATTTGCGTGCAAAAAAAAGTTTTTTTGTTAATTCGAATTTAACCAAAAATAAAACAAAAATTGAAGCAATTTTTAAAATAAAACACAGAAAAACAGGGTAAGCACAAAATGTTGCGTCAAATCTTTTAAAATAAAATTTGAATTTTTTTCTCAAAACCTAATCTCTGATATCAATATGGCAATTTTCTCACCACTCTTAGTCAAAAGCCGCCCAAGTGCTGAATTCAAATGTAAAGCTCAACTTAACTCAGGCGTACCATGCATTGTTCCAAAATTTGCCATAATTTTCCACTTAATTATAATAAATTAAGACCGTCTTCTAGAGTCCTCAGAAAAGCGATATCAATAGATAGATGAGATAAGGACAAACAAAGTCTCATTTAATTCAATTTCAACTTTTCAATTTTTAAAAATAAATAGCAATCAATGAAAAAAAAAATACTTTTTTTCTAAATTATTTATTTAGGTCTTGCAAGGTGAAATAAACTATTTGCATTCATTCTCTTTTTTCTCTCTCTCTTTCTTTCTTTCTCTAGTTTCAAATCCACATGGCTCGAGCAAACAAAAGATCCTCGCAAAAAAAAGAAAAAAAATTCAAAAGCGATTGCAAATTTTAAAAATTCATTGAAATTTTTCAATTTCATGTAGGGGGAGGGGGGAGATGGGGGTGCAGAAGAGGGTAGGGGTGAAGGTAGCTCGAGAAAAAAGTCCGGGCAACCACGTTTTTGCATCTAACCTTTTCGAAGCAGCCAGCGCTTAAACCCAGACCTAAACAAAATTGTTCTTTTAGATATGTCAGACTTGGATATATCTAGACTTGACTTGGAAGATAGTATCCTGGAGGAAGAGGTGGGCGGCGAATGGGAGGTGGTGGGCGCCGCCACAAACACCAAGACAAAAAAAGCGTCGAGTTTGAAGCCTCGACGGCGGCGCAAGGCCTCGCGGAGCAGCGCGCCGCCCGAACCGCTGCTGCCGACGCCGCCCAGCACGCCCAAGACCGCGGCGCCCGTGCTCAAGCCGGACACCGCCAAGCCATGCATCACAGCGCCACCACCGGTCAACCCGTGGGCCAAACTACCTCAAGTCGAACCAGCCAGCCTCAACAGCGAGCCAGTGCCCTCTCCGAGCCCAATCAAAATCTCCCACTCGGCCCAGAACATGGACTCGAGCTTGGACAACTCGGACTGGCCCTCGCTCACCTCCGACATCGAGCTCAACCAATCGACCCAATTGCCCCAGAGCAAATCGCTCAATTTCAAGGAAGAATCAGCGCCTGTGGGCAGACAAAAAAAGTGGAAGCCTCTGATCGTGGATGCGCCGAAGCGGGAGCGCAAGCCGTTTGCCAAGCGGGCCGAGGCGGACCCGAGCCGGCCCAAAGTGCGAACCAAGAGTCTCGAGAGACACAAAAAAGCCAGCAAAGCCGGCCAACACAACCAACACTTGTCCAAAACGCTGCCGGTGACCAAGTCAAAAAAGCGCTCCAAGTCCCAAAATCAGCCCGAGTACAAAGAGTACTTGTACGGCAACAAAAATTCCATAGTGGTCGAAGAGTATCCGATAATAGTGTCGGCAGATCCGCTCTCCAACTCGGTCTACTGCTCGACCATAGCGCAGCCGGTGTACGTGCCCGACGAGTCGTCGGCCTACGCCTTCTACTATCCGCTGTACGCCTATCCGGACATGGCCGATGTGGACCTGTTGATCCGGCACCAGATCGAGTACTACTTCAGCGAGGTCAATCTGCAGAAGGACGCGTACCTGCGCTCCAAAATGGACGCGCACGGCTTCATCGATCTGGCGCTGATCGCCGGCTTCAAGCGGGTCAAGAGCTTGAGCCTGGACGAACACGTGATCAGGGAAGCGGTGAAAAAGTCCGACAAACTGGAGCTCAAACACGACGCTCACACCGCCCAGCACTTGGTGCGCACTCGCGCCGACCCGCTCAAGTGGGTGGACGCGGCTGCCCCGGCGCCGAACAAAACTCAGCCCATTGACATAAAAAAAACCGAGGCGCCCTTCTTCCCCCGACTGTTGTCGACGAGTGCGCCCGAGCGCGACCCCATCGACTGGATCCAGGTGAGGGCGAAGCGCGACAGGCCTAGCAAAAAGGAGGCCGAGATCGACGAGCGCTTCCAGTTCGACGAGGAGATCGCCACCGGAGCCCAGTCCGACTCGGACTTTTCGGCCGACAGCGACCACGAGCTGCACGCCGAGTTCGAGAGTGGCGACGAAATGGACGACCACACCGTCCAAAAGCTGCTGATAATCACGCAAACGCCGCCTGCTAGCCGCAAAACGGTGCAGCAAGAGAGGCCGCGCGCCAAAATCACGGCCGATCTCGCCCAAGAGATCAACGACGGCCTCTTCTTCTACGAACAAGACTTGGCCTCTGGCAAGCAAGACGTGGCGGACAAGCGAGTCGACCTGGTGTCTAGGCAGGAGTTTGAAGTGATGAAGAGCTCGGAGAGCGACGAGACAGGCTCGGCGTTGCGAGTCGGCTCGTTGCCCAACGAGTCCGTGTCGCTCAAGCAGTTGATGGGTCACGTGAGCTGCATTAAGAGCGGCAAGGACCGCCAGTTTCACGCCAGGGCTAGTGAAAATTTGAAAAAGTCTAAAAGATCGAAGAGATATGCCGGAAATGTGACCGGACGAAAGTCGAGGTTTTATCCGGTGGTGAAGGAAGCGCGGCCTGCCGAGCCGGGCACTCCGCACAAGCGCAAGACTCGCCACAGCCGAAACCCGCCTCTCGAGATGCATGTTGGCTGGGTGCTCGATGAGACAGTGAGCACTGAGGAGAGGACTCGCGACAGAAAGAGCTCGCACACGGCCAGGTCGCGACACAACTCTACCAATTACATGCTTAATGATGAGGCGCCGTTGAGCACCAGTTTTACTCAGTCCCAGGACCTCATTCCGTTTCATCATCCTTCGTTTACTTTGTTGAAGCAGAACGGCTTTGCGCAGCAATTGTACGGCAAGTTTCGCAAGCGGTGTTTGATCGAGAGGAAAAAGTATGGTGCTGGCAAATCGCAGGAGATGAACACATTGTTCCGGTTTTGGTCGTTTTTTCTCAGGGACAATTTCAATCGAAAGATGTATGAGGAATTTAGGCAAATTGCTACCGATGATGCTAAATCTGGTTATAGGTGAGCCAAAATTTTTTTGATTACTTTTTTTTGTTTTTGTTTTTGGTGGTCATTCTAAAAATATTTTGAAATTTTTTTTTGAAATTAAAAAAAATTTCAGCCATGAAGCCTGATGTTTTCCACAAGCTCACTTTTCATTTCTTGTATGTTTATTTTTTGATTTTTCATTCCTTTTATCTAAATCCTTTTGCAGCATCAACAATATTTTTTTTTTTAAATTGGTTAAGGATTATGTCAGAGGGCATATCCTCATTAAAATTATTCATAGGAAATTTATCAAAGATTTTTTATTTAATTGATTGAAATTTACCGAATTTTGTGTGTTTGTTTATATATTTTTATACATTTTCCATTTTAATGTATTTCAATGAGTTTTGTCTTTTTTCATTAATTTTCTATGAATTGATACATCATTTAAAAATTTTGCAAAAAAAATATTCTATTCTGAAAAAAATAATTAAATTCATTTATAATCAAGTTTTTTTACAAAAAAAATTTCATCCATGTATCATGATTTTTTCCACAAGCACACTTTTCATGTCTTGTATGTTTATTTTTTGATTTTTCATTCCTTTTATCTAAATCCTTTTTAGGTAATATTTTAGTTTTTTTTGCAGCATCAAAAATAAATTTTTTTTAAGTTGATTAAAGATTATGTCAGAGAGCATATCTTCGTTTAAACTTCTTTTTAATTTTTATACATTTTTCTATTTTTATGATTTATAATTTTAACCTACAATCACATGATTTTCAAACTGGATTTAGTTTTTTTTTATTTGTTATTTTTGTTGTGGCTATTTGATCATTCCATAAAATCGATTATTTTTTAATATAATAAACATTTCATAGAATTGTTTTCTTAGAAGATTTCTAATAGAAAAAATAATTCATTGAAAATTAATCATAGCATTTTTTCTCAGAATAATAATCTCTTGTAATTTTTCATAGCTGATTAATTGACAAAATGTGTAAATTTTCCAAGAATCTCCTAAAAAGGAAGATTGTTATTGAAAAAAAGTAATTTCGGGAGTCAATTTTTTGTTTTATTAATTTTTTATTTTATGTTATTGCAAAAAATAAAAAATTTGCTACATATAATAACTTTAAATTAATTAAATTCAATTTAATTTTGAGTGTTATTTTAAATATTTTTCAATAAAGTAGTTCCACGCTTTCTACGAAAAAAAAATCTTCAAGCAATTTGTTATCAAATATTTTTTATTAAAATATATTTCTATGAATTGATAAATCATCTAAAAAAATAATTAAATTTTATAATAAAGTTTTTTTACAAAAAAAAATCATCCATATGTCCTCAGGTTTTTTACAAGCACACTTTTCATATCTTGTTCTTTACTTTTTGATTTTTCATGTAGTTTTACTAATTTTCGAGAGTTAAATTAGTTTAAACTTCAATTATGTAAGGACACGATTCCTTGCCCTAACCCAAAAATAAATAAGGAATTTATTTTTGACGAAAAACTTTTCTTTGCAAAAATATTAAATTAGTTAAGAAAAAATGCATTAGCAGACTTAATGTTATCGTCTTAACTTGTTTGGTAAAAATTGTAAACTAAAAACCACTATACTCTATAGCTAATGCAAAGAACTCATCAGTTCAATTTTAGATTATAAATTTTCATGTCTTAACTCTATTTCAGATTCTAACATATATGCATTCTACTGTAATTCAGAATACCGCCATAGGATCAACCACTCGATACCGTCATAGACTTATCTTCAATGAACTTGAATGACTAATAAATAAAAATAAAAATTCTTTTTTATCTGAATCCTTTTTAGATAAAATTTTAGATTAAAGATTCTTTTGCAAAATCAAAATTAAATAAATTGTCTAAAATTGATTTTGCTAACAAGTAGTTTGAGTTGTGTAAAAAGTTGAATAAAATTCATATAATTTATAAAAATATATTTTAATTCAAAAAAAATAATCTGAAATTAATTTATAATTAGATTTTTGTTCTCCATATAAAAGTTATTTAACTTGATTATAAAAAATAAAAAATTCTTGTTCACCTTATCTAAAATGATACAGATGAATGGAATTAAAATTTAAATTAAGCCTCGTAGTGCTTCAAATATAAATAGAGAGTTTAAAGTATTGTGAAATTCAAGTACATTATTCTGTCGGTATTCTGAATTACAGTATGTTGCACTTTGTGGCAGTATTTTTTTAAGTATATTTTATTAAATTTAATTTTAATTCATCAAAAAACGAAGAATTTTTGTTCAATTTTATTTGAATTTCACAATACCGAGAGTTTAAAATAAAACAAAAAATATTTATTAGATTTTAATTTTAATTTTTAATTTTGTTTTTTGATTCATTATTCACAAGAGCTCTAAAGTCCTCTTTAACATGATGGCAATTTTACAAGGAACTAATTTTGGACTAGCATAACTACTACAAAATAAGAATTTTATATACTTGATATATAATTATTGAAAAACAAAATTAATTATATTTTATTGAATTTAACTGAGTTTAATTTAAAGAACTTGTTAGCCCCTTTGTAAAAAGAATAATAAAATTATAATGATTTAAATATTTTGACAATTTTTTTTATACTTGAAATAAAAAAAAAATTTAAAAAATTATTTTATCTTCAAAATTCGTATACGTGTTATCAACTAGCTAACTTTTTTCATACAAAAGTTTTTTTTTAACACTAGAAGCACCGGATACGCCCTTTTTACAAATTTTAAAATTTCAATGTGCTTTATCTTAAGAATGAATCTTTCGTTTTGGATAATTTTTTTTCTTGCTAATAACTTTAGTTTAAAACTTTTGGTTAAAATAAAATAAACATGTGCTAAGAGCTCTAATTCAAAAATAATTGGATAAGAAATTTAAGCAAAATTGACCCGGTACTTCTGGTGTTAAATAAAAAGATTCAGGCAAAAAATGGAGATAACCAAATTGGACAAAGTAAATAGATAAATGATTTAATTTAGAAAATATATTTTGAAATTTTTATAACAAAACTATAAAAAGACTGATTTTTCTTTGCTTTAACCAAGTTTTTTAAATAATTTTAAAATTTTATTTTTATAACATTAGTAAGAACAAAATAAGCAAAAGAACGTAATTTTAGAGGCTTGAATTCAAGATTTGACAACAAAAAACATCAAAAATAGGCAAATTTTTCGCATTTTTGGCACTTTTTTTATTCATACTTTTTGTTTTACTTTTATTATACTTTTGCTTATTCTAAGCTAAGTGATGTTTTTTTTTTTACCAATTATTACCAAAAATTTTACAAAAGATAATTTTTAGAAAAAACGAGCTGAAATATTTATTTTTTTGGCTCTAAGTTTTTAAAAAATTTCATTTGTAAAATTTGATAAAATTAAGTTCTTCTATTAATGTGAAGAGTGTATTATGATCTATGGATATGAAACAGATTTCAGAATGATAAAGTTTATTATTAAGGTACTATTAATAATATTTAAGTTGTTTAAGTTGAAACAAAAATTGTTAAGTCTAAAATGAGCCTCTGCAAAATCCGTATTTTTATTTTAGCTTTTTACAATGGCATGGATATTTAAAAGAAAATGTTAAGTTTTTTTTTCTCATAGGCTGTATTTAAAGCTCATCAATTGAATTTAAATTTTTTTTTAAATACAGACTCGATTTTAGCCAAAATAAATTTCTATATTAATTTCTTCACATTTTAATTTAATTCAAGTAAATAAAAAAGTTAGAAAAATAAGAAAGAAAATGAAATTCGTTTAACTTTAATCAAACAAAATAAATTACAAATCAATAATAAAAAACTTTATTGTTTACTAATATTAAAATTTTAAAAATCCTATTCAATTAAATCAAATTAGAAATTGATTTACAGTGACATATAATTTTTCACCAATTGCTCATTAAAAATGAATGCATTTAACAAATTTTCTTCATCAAACCCTTTGTATCTAACATATTGGTGTACATAAGCTTTTGACATGAACATTCTCCAAGCTTTATCAATAAGAGTGTCAATTTTAAATGCAGGCATCTGACTATTTCCAAGCATTGATAAACTCTTTTCATATTTATTAAATGGTCGTGTGTGCTGCCACAACCTCACAGGTTCGGCCATAATACCAAATGCTCTTGTCTTAAAATGTTTTTTTAAATATTCAGCATCGAAAAAGCCATTTTTCAAATCAGAATGCTCAAAGTCCGAATCATTAACTCCTCGGGCAAATAGTGCCAAACTAATGGTCTTATTAAAACTTTTCTCTACGCCCCATTTCAAACCCTCGTCCATAAAACCGCCTGTGTAAAGTAATTGTCTGGCATTTTTGTACAACGAGTTCCATTTAAAGCTACTAAACTCTATTGACTGGGCACTCATCATAGGAACATTGTTCAGGCTAAGCAGCTTGTAGCCCGGATGCGGACAAAGCTCTCCAATCACTTCATTTAGGTAATTTTTCTGTAAGCTGGGACCTAAACATGGCTGCATAATTGAAGCCAATTTGTGTCCTATTACCATGTTTAAATCATCAAAAGTTATCTCTTTATTGGCATTTACCGAGTTTATACGCTTGCTTATCTGATGCAAGGTATCGTTCTCGAGCAGAATTAGACCATCGCTGGTTTCGTGCAATTTGTTTAGTGTGAGCAAAAAGTTGTAATTCTGCAGGGTTACTTCGCCAGTGGAAAATGGCCACACGCATGTATTCACCAGAGTTGTTCTAGGATACGCATCACGCAAAAACTCGGTATAAAATGAACCTACGCCACTACCAGTGCCTCCAGCCATGCTCATACAAACCAGAAACGAGCTCAACCTGTCGCATCTTTCACTCTCTTTTCGAACAATCTCTTCTATTGCATTTAGCGACTTGGGCGCATTGACACAATACCCATAGGACCAATTGTTGCCACTGCCTTTTTTTTGCGTATATGAATTTTCCGCTCTAAAAACATAGCGCTGATTGTTGTCTAGTATTTTATTGACCACTTTGCTCTCCATATCGACTAGGATCCCCCTGGCGAATAATTGGCCAGCTTCATTTTGGCAAAAAAAACGCTCAGTGCATTCATGAGTATAGTCCTGATTTATTTTGTTGAAGTAGCTTAGGTTTATTTGGTTCCTGTTGGGTCTATGGTCCAAACAGTCCGAGATTAGAGTGTCGAAAAACTTTTCTCCAATTTGGTTACCACATTGGCCAATTTGGACTGTGATTACGGACATTTTTAGTGCGCGCTTAAAAATTCATTTTAAACACCACGCTATTTTAAAAAATTAAATATTATAATTTTAGAATAAAAATTTATTTTGAATTTTTTAAGATATGGCTTAGAGTGCTTGTTCAGGTTTTACAGCTATGGTTTGGAAAAAAAGTTCCGACCCGACCTGTACAAAGACTTTGAGGAAGAAACTCTAAAAGACTATGATAACAATCAATTGTATGGCTTGGAAAAATTTTGGGCTTTCTTGAAATATTCGCGCAATCAGCCGGACATTGCGCCGCGTCTAAGCGAAATTCTCAAAAAATACAAACGACTTGAAGACTTCAGAGTAGTTGATGTAAATTTGATCCAATGATTATTTCATTATTTATTTATTAATTATTTTTTGTTTAGGAATGCGAAAATGGCATGACTTCATCTTTGGCACAAGGAAAGTTTCAAGTAGCGGGACCATCATATCATCATTAGAACGGATTCCTTTTAACAAGGAAGATTTTATCCAAGTCTCTATTAGGGCCATTTAGTTTTTTGATACTTTTTTTCAGGTGACTTTGTTTGATTGAGTTAATTTTTGATGAAAATGTCATTGATTAAAATTACCAAAAATTATTTACTAACCAAAAAAATTTAAAAAATTCAAAAATTTTTGTTAAAAAAAATATTTTTTTCGTCATCTATTTTACAAAAAATTTATTGTTATTTGAAGCTCGATTTAAACTGATATTTAATTGAATCAACCTAGACCTGACTGTAAATAAATAAAGCTGAAAATTTAGTTTAAGAAAATTTTATTAAGTTTTTGTTTTTGTTTTTTTTTTTGTTGCAGTTATTTGCTCCATTTAACCGTGATTTTTAATGTTTAATTTCTTTATTTTCATTCAAAAAGTAACAAAAAAATTTGACCTAAATTAATGAAGTATTTACTTAATTTTAATTATTTTTTTTTCAAATTTTTAATAAAAACTTTTAAACTACGCTTTTTTTTAGTTAATTAGCTCAAGTGTTATACACGAGTCGGATTCGAAGTATGTCATCAATTAAAAACTCATAAAAAAAGCCACTGGTTAAATGCTTTTTGCTGTTTAGATTAGTTATGATAAATACTTTTTAAATTTCGATTTTTTTTTCTCTTATCAAGTTATTTTTTAATGAGTTCAATTTGAGATAAATCAGTTTTATTATGATTAATTGTCTTTCTAACCAAAATTTCTAATTTATATGGTTTTAGGTACGAGTCAGATATCATTTTTAAATTATTTTCATAATCTTAAAGTCAAAATAAAAATGGTCAAAACTAAAATTAAGCTTTTTATAAGTGTCACCTGAAAAAATACAAGATAAAAACGTGGTCTTTGAGATCATTTAATGAAAATTTTAGATAAATGGAAAATAATTTATTACAGAGTTCAAATATATTTTTTAATTCGACATATTATTAGTGAACAAATTTTATAAAGGTATTTTAGCTGCTAAGAAAAACTAGAAAATAATTGTTTGATTTTATTTTAAAAATTTATCTAAGATAAATTTACTTATCATTTCTTTATGTAGTAAAATTGGAAACTAAGTTACTTTGTTTAAAAAAGATCGTATTAAGCTTAATCTAAAAGTGAGATTTTCTTTGCCAAATTGTGTTTTGGAAATAATTTTTTAAGGAAAATTCTTTAAGGGTGAGTCTTATTTCTTTTTTAATCGAACAATTATTTTAAAAAAATTTAAAAAACGTATTATTTTAAAAATATATAAAAACAAGTAGCATTAGTAGAATTTTAAAACAAATAATCTAAAATTAAATGTTAATTCATTGTTAAAATTCTAAATAAATTTTTTTATCAAATATTGAATTATCACCTAAGATAAGTGTTTTTAAATTATTTAAAAAATTGATTCGAATATTATCTTGAATACCAAATAAAATTTTAATCTTTTTTTAGATTTTTACCTAATTACAAAAATTTTCAAAAATAATTGAAAATTTTATTATTAAGAGAGAAGTCGTAATTTTTTCGTTTATTTTATTTTTACTAAGAAACCTTTAAAACTTCAAAGCAATTCAAGCTAAAACCTAAAACCTTTCGGTTTTTAAGTGTAAATTTTCGGTATTTTTAACCTTAATTTCTTCAGACTTTATTTTAACTTCAATCAAGTACTTTACAGTTACTTTTTCTTAAAACTGAACTATTAGCAATTTCAAGAGCTAATCAATAACCACACGTGTTATCAAGACTTAAAAAGCCCTTTGTCGATGATTAAAAAAATTTTATTTAAATTTTTTAATTAAAATAGTCAAAATAATTAAAACATTTTAAGTGCTTAAGGATATTCAATCGAAAAAGTCGAATTAACTTTTGTTTAACTTTGAAGACCTGAATTTATGGCTGAATTGACTTTTTCAAGAAATGCTAGGACTAATTTAAATTTGCCTTTTAGCTAAGTCAGTTCGACAAAATCCATTATATATTGACCTCTTAATTTAAAAAGATACATGACCGTTTAAAATCTAGGACCCTTCAATATTTGGGTGTCTAGTCACTAGTTTATGAGCTAAATTACCCGAGTCCGATAGTTATAAAAATAGTTTTTAATTAATTACTATCATAAACAAAACCTTACAATTTAACTCGGCTAAAAAAGTTCTTAAAGTGGTCTGCATAGGTCGACTCTTTTAATAAAAAATTAAAATTAGCCTTTTTATTGAATTTTTAATACTTTTCTTAAATCGTATAAACAGCAACATAAATTTTCAGAAAAAAAAATAATTAAAATTTCTAGGTTATACTTCTAATTTTTGTGTGTGACTAGAAAAAAATGCTGGACTCAGATTTGTTCGAGGAAGACTACGAATTCGTGTATCCAAAGCGCACGGCGCCCATTCCGTACTCACAATCACCTAGTTTAAAGAAATACAGCCTTAGTCTTTACTCTCCGATAAACCAGTCGCCCAACTTTGACAATGACCCGATAAGCAAGAGTCTAATGCTCGGCATACCCAGGTTTGAATGTCCACTTCCCGACCCAAAGCCCGACATGCACGAATATCCGAAACCGATTTTGAAAAAATGCGATCAAACCTATGATGAAAATCTTTATAAAAATGGAAGTTTTTTTAACTTCGAAGGGGTCGAAGCGGACCGAGACGAAAGTGACAGTGAATGTGAAAATGTATTTAGCGTAGCATTGAGGGAAATGAAGGAAAAAAATAAACAATGGAGCAGTCCTTTGCCAAATGAGTCTGTTTTGCCGAGGTTTAACTATGTAAGCCGCGTAATCGATGATTTAAACTCGACTTACTGTAACACTAGCATTAATACAAAAGCGCTGGCCGCCAAGTATTTAAACGACCCCAGTGCTCAATCAATACTTCTTCCCAGATTGGACACTGGCAATTTATTCCAGTTATACAATCCGACCAAAGAGACAAACAGAAAGATAATAATGAGAAAAAGTGTTAGTAGTTGCAGTGGTCAAGATAGTGGAAATTTTGAGGAGGATAGTGAAGACGATGACATATGGTTGTTTGGCAAGCCGGCTATGGATTTTGATCAATCAATGGAACGAACCAAATTTTTAGTAGATGGTGGCAAAAGTGATGAAGATGATGATGATTATGTTTTAGATATTGATAAACTCAAACAATTGCCTAAGCTTTTATAGATTTTTTGTTAAGTTTTAAAAATAAAAATTTTTAAATTTACTTCTCTTGTTTGTCATTAGGAGGGAATTATGTGTTCATTAATTATTTATTCATTTTCAGAAAACACTTCTTGGGTGGTGATAGAAAAAAAATCGACATTGGTAAATTTAATAAAAATTTTATAACAAAAAAGAGAAAAAACCGATCCTGAAAATGAATTAGGTAAAACTTTGAAAATTAATTAAATTTCAATTTAAAATGCTTTTAAAACGCGCACAATATCGCAGAAATTTTCAAATATCTAAAAAGATTCCGTAATGGGTATTGTGAAAACAATGAGTGTTTTAAACACATCAGGACTAAATTTTTCATTCATTTCCTTTTTGTGTTTTTTTAGGTTAGAGAGAGCAGGTAAAGGTAAAGGCTGAAATAGTTGGTAAAAGACTGATAAACATGATCAGATAATAAAAATCTATTTTTAAAAAATAAAACCTCATTTCGTTTTCTATTACTATCTGGGAGAACTGTGTGAAAAATGAAATAAAACGGGTTTTTGAACTTGTCGTCACAAAAATTATTTCCCAGTGAAGTCCCCAGTGTTAACAACTTTAAAGCAGGCATTGACTGCTGGATGAGCAGTAATTAATCACATCAGATGTAATAGTGTGCCTTGTCAGCACACTCGCTGGCTAGCCATCTACAGTCGAAACTACCACTATAGTAATGAGTATCCTCTTAAATCCTATTAAAGACCTTTACTAGAACTAGTGAACTAGGCGAAACTGAAATTTATTAGATACATGAATTGACAAATTTTGTTCATAATCAAGTTTATATTTTAATTGGAATAAATTACTTAATCCTTGAAAAAATTTTTAGCTTAATTTTATACAATATATAAAAAATTATCATCAAATGAAATAAAAATAAAGCTAAATAAATTATTTGTTAAAAAAATAATAATCCATGTTTTTTCCTTGATTATTTTTATTATTTTTAATTTTTAATAAAAGCTAGAAAATATTTAAATAATCCAATAATAAAAAAATACACGAAGCATCAAGTGGATAACTAAATTGGCCAGAGAAAATGTCTTATTTTTTTATTTTTAATTATATCTAGATATTAAAATATTTGAAAAGTCAATTTGAATAAAATTTAAAATTTTTTGAAAAAAGTTATGTTAATTATAAGCGACTTGAAATTACTTTTAATTTAGATTGCATGCAAATTGTATTAGATTGCGAGCAATTTTTATGCAACCATTCAGGTATGTAAATTGATCGTCAAAAAATCCAATACAGGTCATAGATATATTGATATATTTATATTCGATAATTAAAAAATTTCATTTTTAATTACTTACTAAAAGTTAAAAACTTTGCACAAACAACAAACATGCTTATAAATGTGCTAAAACCAACAAAACCAACCTTCACACTGCATATTCATTACTAGTTAATTTAGAAATTTTGAACAAATTTTAAATAAATTTTAAAAATTACCAAGACTCATAAAATCCTCACCAAATATTTGACATCTAAAAGAATTAATTTTAATTATTATTTAGAAATTGAATCAATAAAATGCCACTGTCTTGCAGATTTTACAAGCACAGGTTTCCAGACACTGACGAAGTAGTGATGGTAAATGTGCGCCAAATAGCCGAAATGGGTTCTTATGTTAACCTGCTCGAATACAATAAAATTGAAGGTATGATTCTTCTAAGTGAACTTTCCCGAAGGCGCATACGTTCCATAAACAGGCTGATTCGTGTCGGCCGAAATGAAGTTGTAGTTGTGATCCGTGTTGACAAAGAAAAAGGCTACATCGATTTATCCAAGCGTAGAGTCTCTTCGGAAGAAATTATCAAGTGTGAGGAAAAATTTGCCAAAGGAAAGACTGTAAACAGTATTCTGCGTCACACTGCCGAAGTCCTAAAAATGAGCACTGATGAGGAATTTGAAAATTTATATGAGCGTACCGCGTGGAAAGTAGATGACAAATTCAAAAAGCCTGGCTATTCCTACGAAGTATTTAAGCAAAGTGTGACCGAACCGTCCGTTTTGGACGATTTGGAGATTCCAGCCGAATGGAAAGAGATTCTTATGGCAAATATTAGACGACGCTTGACACCACAGGCAGTCAAATGTCGAGCTGATATTGAGGTATCATGCTATAGCTATGAAGGCATTGATGCTATAAAAAAAGCATTGAAAGAAGGTCTAACTTTATCAACCGAGGAAAAACCAGTTAAGATTAATTTGATCGCTCCGCCGACTTTTGTGGTCACATCTACCAGTTTGGACCGCGAAGAAGGTATTAAACTCTTACAGAGTGTTATTGAAAAAATTCAAAAAAGTATTGAATCTCAGAGGGGACGATTCAAGATTAAAATGGCGCCTAAAGTGGTTACAGACTTGGACGAGGCTGAGTTGGCCAAACAATTTGATCAGTTAGAAGCTGAAAATGAACAAGTTGCTGGAGACAGTGAAACCGAGTCCGAAGAAGATGAAGAAGATGAGAAAGAAGATGAAGATCAAGTCAAGTCTAGAGAAGAACGAAAATCGAACAAGGCTCGTAATTTAGAGGATGCCATAAGTGGGCTCACTGTTAACCCGAAAGATGCTGATGATGACTTTGATGAATAAAATTTTTAGAAAACGTGATTATTTTTATTTTAAAGATAAATGTTCTAAAATAAAAGTCTTGTTTCCAATTTTTGTTTTAGGCCAAAATCAGTTTTAAATCATTTTAATAAATTAAAAAGCTTTTTATTTAATGAGCAATATTTTTATTAAAAATCATTCAAAAATAGGCAAGATCTAATTTCGCTTGAAATCACAAGTGATAGTCAAAGGGAAAGCTTATTTTAAAAGGATTTTAAATTCAGTTATAAATGTCAGCAAAAAGCTTTTTTCAAGAAAGTTTCGAAAAAATATCACTTTTTTAAATTAAAGTAATTAAAAAATCAAAATCTTTTTTATATTTTAATGTTAAGGCAAATAATATTTAAATTAAATGGGCGTCAGATTTACAAAGTTGAATCTAAATTATTTCTATCCATCCCACTTTATTTTTGTTATTAGAGATTTTAATATTTAATAATTAAATATTTTTGAATAAAATCAGTGACTAGGAAAAATATTTAATCAAACTTTTATTTTGAAACAAAATAATCTTGTTTTTGCTTTTGTCGAAATTCTATTTTTTTAATTTTATTTCAATCAAGTGAATAAAATTAAACTTAAAAAGTTTTTTTTAATTTAATTCTTATTTTTTTATTTATTTTAAGTTATTTGCATTTTTTGTAGTTTTGTTTACTGACATTTAAAAATAAAAAATATGAATTTTTTGCGCTCGAAACTATTTTAAACTGAAATTTACTAAAATAACATGCATTCACTGGAAACACTTTCAATCGATCAATCGATTCCTAATTTGATTCTATGATCATATTTATAAAAACTTTAGTTCCAGGCTCAATTGATCGTCAGCATCGAAAATAAAATTTGTTTACTTAATCAATTATTTAATGAAACATTGACATTCTAATAAAATCTTTTTTAACGAAATTTTAAATTTTTTAAAATGAATTTCTTTTAAATTAATCATTTTTGTTATGAAATTACTTTTCCTTTAACAATCAAAATCACTTTGAGACTATTAAACTTTCAAGCAGCCAAAAATGGAAATATAAAACTAAATAGTCAATAAAAAATTAAAAGAAAATTATTTATGTGAATAAGCTTTTGCTTTTTTCCTAAAAAGAGTATCACATGTTGAGCATAATTTCAAATATTATTTCTTATTCATTTTGCTCTTTAAAAATATTCTATTTAAACTGAATGATGTTGGTTTAAAAAATTATTCTTTTTTTATCATAGAAATTTTCAATCTGAATTAATTAAACTTTGAATCCAGTGGCTATCAGAATTTATCATTATTCATCCAAGAACATGTCTATTATTTTTTATGCTAATTTTGGCCAACTCATCGCCAAAGTTTAAATATTGAATTTTTTCCTATAAAATAGAAATAGATCAGGGACCTCATCAAAAAATTTTTTTTCGAAAAAGAATAGACTTGGATAAAAAAGATCACTAAACATTTTAATTCTTTTTATTTTGCGTGGCAAGAATATTCATAATTTTGCCATTTACCTGAAGAAAAAGGAATAATTATTTAACCATTAGGCATTTTTACGATCTAAAGGTAAGAGTGCTTGCTCATACTAAACTCTAGATATCAAATTTTATTTGAGATTTTCAAGTATATTTTAATAGTGGAAATTACCAAATTTTTAATTTAAAAAATATCCAAATTATAAACATGGTGATTATCTCAGCCCCTTTTTTCTCTTATTTAAAAATAAATTATTAACTCATTTTTCCAGTAAAATATATCAATTCAAGTTCTAATGGTTTTATTATTGTCTTGATTGAAAATAAAATAAAATTTTGTTTTTTTTAAAGGCTAATTTTGTCAGAAATGATTTATTTTAGAAAGATTAACGAAGTGACAAGAATCTCTATTTTTAGTGAAGTAAAATAGAATGCTTAAAATTAAGACAATAACATGAACATAATCTAAGTAGTATTTGGAATCAAAATCTTTGAATTTTTAAGATTTCTCATAAATTTAATTAATTTTTTTTCTTGATTTGTTTTAGCTCTAAAGATGAGCAAAATATAGAGGTTGGTTTAAGAGTTATGTGGTGTAAGTAATCTATTTAAGCCATCGAGACACTAGTGGTCGGATTGTGAACCAAAAACTAAAAACGCTTGATTAGGTTTTTTTGTGATTAATTTAAAAGTCACGTAAAAATTATTCTAATCTAAAACAATCAACAAACTTAGATAATTATTTGGTTTATAATTTATCCAAAATCACAAGTTTTTCTCTTTTATAATCTTGAAATAAAAAAATCATGTGATTTGAGACTAGAATTTGGTTTCTAATTTAAAAAGCACAAATAAATATCTTTATATCTTAGATTCAATTTTTTTAAGTTTAAACAAAAAAAAAATTTAGTTTTTATTTGATTTAATAACTAAGTCCAATATGTTCAAAGTAGCGTACAGCAAGTACAAAAACGTTACTCCTTTGCTTATCAAAAAAGAGGTATTTAAAAATGTTAATTGGAAAATTTTAATTTTATTTGAAATTTTTAAAAGCAAAATTTATCCGGCGTATCCACCAACCGATTGTCAAACACTGTCGGAAGCTTGATCAACTGCAGTTTAGATCACATAACATTCACATTTGACAGTGCCTCAGGAGGAAGCTTGTGCACTATAAACCATGATGATTTGGCACGAAGAGCTACTTTTAACAATGAAATGTTTTGCGTTGTCCACGCTCATAGCGCCCCGATTACAGACATTCAGTACAACACTTTCAATCAATCAATAGTTGCCACATGTGCTCTTGATTCCATTATTAAACTTTGGTCTGTGAGTGGCGAGCCAGATTCGACCATGTGCAAGATGGAATCTTTGGTGAACATTCCGATTTCTGAAAATCGAAGTGACTGCATCCAATGGAACCCGAATGTGGAAGGAATCTTCGCGTCCAGCTCTCTGAACACGGTCAATTTGTGGGATGTTAATGACAACCAGGCTTCCAATGTTCAAACAATATGTCCACACACCGAAGCCATTCAGGGTCTTTGCTGGAAAAAAGACGGATCACTTATTTGCACTGCTGCCAAAGACAAGACAATGTGTATCACTGACCCGCGCAACAAAAACACAGACCAAAATTTAGTAATTAAATAAATAAAAATTTTTTTTTATACTATTTTTATTAATTTTTTTTTAGAAAATTCAAAATTTAAAGACAGCTAACAAGGATACCAAAGTCGTTTGGCTGGGAACTACGGACTGCATAATGACCAGCGTTTACACGCCTAGTTTCACGCGTGAAATACATCTTTGGGACATCCGGAACACATCAGCGCCAGTGCACGAGTCTACTATTGATTCAGGCAATAATGTCCTGAATCCCTATTATGACCATGACACTTCCGCTTTGTTCCTGGTCGGCAAAGCCGAAACAAACATTAAATATGGTGAAATATTTTTGAATAACTCGTGGTCATTTGCTCACAATAGCTCGCAGCAAGTCGATGACCAAATAAAAGCTGTTTGCATGCTTCCCAAATATGGTCTTAATTTGATGAAATGTGAAATAGATCGTTTGATTTTGCTCACTCGCAACTCGGTTTATCCATTGCCTTACATTGCTCCCAGAAATGATAAGACATCGTTTCATCAAAATTTGTTTCCAGACACTTTTAATGTGTATAAGCCAGGATGCAGTAAGGCGTACTGGTTGCAGGGCACAAATTCGGATGCTTTGAAAGCACCCCTGAATTTGCAGAGTCAAAAAAATTTTGGAAAATTTTCAGAAAGTGTACCACAGACTCCAGTTAGTCTTCCTCCAGCTGAACAAGCTCAAAATGCTGATCCGATTGGTGTATCAGTTCTACTTCCTTCGATTAACCAACAATCGGCGCAAACAACTCCAGTCACTACTGATCAAGATAAAATTGCTAAAACTGATAAAACTCAGGCTGAAGACGGTTCCTCTGATAAGGAAAATAGTCAAAAAAAGCCCGAAAATGTTATCATGAGATCGGCTCTCAATCAAACGTCACAACTTAACCCGAAACCGTTGACACCTTTGACCAGTCAGAACAGAATTTCTAAATTTAAGTCTGTTTTTTATCAGTCTAAATTTAAATATATTAATGGTAAAGCTGCTCACAAAAATGAACATATCACCAATATTAGAGGTCTGAGCAGTATGTGGTCAGCTGAATCAAATGGTTTTCAAATTAACACCCGACACGCTGCATTTTTTGTCAGCGGAAATTCGGGTCAAATCGGAATTGTTCAGGTAAGGTTCAAATTTGTATAACTCTATAATTAAAAACATCTTTAAAAAGAGACAAATTTGCTAATTTTGCTTAATCTCAAAAAAATTAAATCCTAATTGATTTTTAAGTCGTTCGTTTACTTAATTTTTTTCTGTTCAAAAAATCAACTAGCCAATCCTTAGTGAATTTACTAAAAAATAATTTTAAAAAAATTGTGAGATTTTTTAGGTTTCTTTTAAGAGAAAATTTAAAAGTAAACAGCATTTTTATAAAGGACATGAACCACCCCAAAATTGAATTTTTTTTAAAAGAAATATAACAAAACAGATATCATAGAATTAAAATAGACCTAAGAATATATAAGATCACCAAGTTTCATAATTTTTGAAAATTCTATTCCTTTGGAAATTAACAGGTAAGATTAGACACTTTTAAAAGTATGTTTTACTTGAAGCCCATTATCTCAGGATCAGAAATCTTTGTAAAGACGCTGGGAGGTTAAGCATTAGATGAATTTTTTAAAAAATTTGAAATAAATAAATCTTTAAATTTTAATAACTTTTGCATTTCTAGACGGAAACGGCTAATATTTTGGAATCTTATACAGTTTTTTGAGAGCTTTCAGAATTTCTGTTTATATTATATGATTGTATGGTGGAAACAGCGTCAAACCGAACCTCGAAGTGCTAAAATAAGATATTTTAGATTTTAAATTGTATGAGGTTTTAAATATATCACGAAGTCAAATCGACTATTGAGTAATATTTCTTAGCTCTTAAACTAACTATCAAGGGGTCTGCGATTTCATAATGTTATTCCGATCCTGAGATATTGGGCTTCAAGTAAAACAAGCTTTTAAAAGTGTCTAACCTTGCCTGTTAATTTCCAAAGGAATGAAATTTTCAAAAACTAAGAAACTTGGTGATCTTAAACTCGTGTTATATTTTATTCACTTTAAAATGCTTCTAAACTGAAATAATTATCACTACAACGAGAAATAGTTCATAAAATTATTATTTCTTTTTGTTTTATTAATTTTACAATTGGTTACTAAGTTGGTAAATCAAAAAAGCCTTCAAACCATACCTATAAATTAATTAAATCCGTGATTAATTTGATAGTTTTTAGACTCAAAAAATATTCATAAAAGTTTTATATCAATTCAAGCGCTTTTAAAAAATATTTCTAGTCAGACATGAAAAAATAGTCTTTTTAAAGTACAAAATCTGACTTAAGTTTAAAATTATTTTTTTCATAAGTCCAAATAATGACTTGAAAAGGAATAAAGTTGAAAAATTTAAGTTTAAAATAAAAAAATATTAAAAATTTTACCATTTTACTTATAACTTTATAAATTTTTTAGAATCAAAAACTGACTTGGATTTTTGACTTTATAAACTACATCACGATCTTTTTACAATAAATTTCTTAACATTTTTTAAATTAAAAAAATTAAAAAATAAATTTTAGTGACTGAAATTGAATGATATACTAAAAAGATTATTTTGAAATTTAAAAATGAATTAATGCCAAAATTTCATTTATTTAAAAAAAAAATTAATCAATTTAAATATCACTAAATATTTGTTTTTTTCAAAAAAATAATATTATTTATTTTTTTAGTTAAACAAACCAGGCAGATTAGATGATGGTGCAAATAATACAATTGTGAACAAAGTTAAGTGCTCAGATTTTCAATGGGATCCTTTTGATGAAGACACATTAGCTGCAGGTTAGTTTAATTTTTTTTATTTTATAATTTTTTAATTTTTGTCAAGAAAAACAATTCTTGAAATTTAATTTTTTTAATTTAATTTTAATTACTTATTACTTATACTATCATGTTAAAATTAATATTAAATTAAACTTAATATCAATTTTGAAATTCAGAAGGACCAAAACTGTTTTAAGGGACTGATGTTTTTGTATACAATTTAAATCAAACATTTAGAACAGAAATCATTGACTTTGACTCAAAGTTGCGCGAATTTTTAAATAATTAAAAAAAATTAAAAATTTTTTTTTTTAAGTCACCAGATGTATTTTATTTTATTATTTAGAAGTAAACTGAAGATTATCATTTGAAAACTTGAAAAATTTGTCACATGACTTTTATTTAAATTCGGTACTAAAAATGAATTAAAAACTTTCTCTTTTTCTCTAATGCATAAGTCTGCTAAATCTAAAGAAATTTTTTGTGCACTATTTTATTTAGAAATTAGACAAACTTGACAAATATGAATTTTCAGTTTTTGACTTTTTAACTTTAAATTTTAAAGTTAAAAATTTACTAAATATGGCATAATTTTTTGAAAAAAATCAAAAAATAAATGTTTCTTGACTAAAATTTGGCTTAAGCATGTGATGACTGTACCATTAAAATCTGGAAAATTCCTGAGGACGGTTTGGACAAGTCTTTGGACGAGCCTGAAATAATTCTTACAGGTCATGCAGACCGCTTATCAAGCATTAAATATCATCCATATGCCAAAAATGTTTTAGCTTCGGCCAGTTACGACAAGTCAATTAAAATATGGAATATAGACGCCCAACAAGCCATGATAACTCTTATGCAACATCCTGATTTTGTAATTTTAGAACTAAAAAATGAGCATTCTTCTATTGATTTTTTAACAGATATTCAACTTTAATTGGAGCCCGTGTGGCACAAAATTGGCAACAATTTGCAAAGATGGATGCATCCGAATCTTTTCTCCATTGCAAAGTGATCAGCCTATTCTTGAGTCTAAATGCGGACCAAGAAAGGATGCAAAAGCAGCTCGAATTGAATGGGTTCTTCACGGTCGTGGCCTTTTAGTCAGTGGTTTTGGATCCGGAAATCTGAGACAAATATTTTTGTTTGACAGTGAAACTTTGGCTGAGCTGAATTCAGAAGACATAAATCATTCACCCTCACTGTTAATACCTTACTTTGATTCAGATGTCAATGTTGTCTATTTGTACGCCAAAGGAGAAGAAACAATTTTATTGTACGAAATTCAGGAAGATGAGCCTTATTTCCAAGTGTTAACACCATTTAAGCCCGATGGTTCACACTTAGCAATTGGTTTTTTGCCCAAAATAACATGTGATGTCAAATCGGCTGAGATTGGCAGAGCATTTAGACTAACAAAGGATAATAGAATAGAACCAATGAGTTTTACTGTTCCCAGGGTTAAATTAAGCTTTTTCCAAGATGATATTTTTCCGGATACAATTGACCGAAGTGAACCCTACTTAAGTGCTGATGATTGGTTTTCAGGGGTTCAAACACAACTTAACTATATTAATCTTAAGCCAGATGGTATGCAAAGACTGTCTGATATGATTTCTGTGGATCAGGGAAGTCAACAAAAACAAAAAGAAATGATAAAAAAGGCTGAAGCAAAAAACGGCAAGCAAAATGGTCATACTGCATTGAATTTGAATGAAAACGATGGAAATATGATAACTGCAATGCTGCAAAGAGCAAGTCTGTTTCACCAGAATAAGAGTGATGATGACGATGATGAAAATAGCGAATGGGATTAAAAAATTTGTTTTAATATTTTACATCAAAATTTAGTTGTAAATTAATCAAGTCACTTTTTATGCAATTTTTGTCTTTACTTGAAGAGCTTTTTATAAAAATATTCCGTGTGATTATTGAGAGTATTTTTAAACTAAGGTTTTTAATTATTCAAGTTTTTTTTAAATATTTTTCAATTAGTTTTTTTTACGTTAATAAATTCGAAAATAAAGTATTTCAGTTTATGTTTTAAATTCAATTTTTAAATATTCTAACAAAAATAAGCCTTGGTGATAGTCTTTAATGTGAACTTATGACATATTGTTCTGATATTATTTTATAAATTAGTTTTTATCATAATCAATTGATTCAGAATTTAGCCATTTGTTTTATTTTTACAATTAAAATTTGACTTTTGAAATTCTAACTGCCAGGCAGTTATTAAATAATAATTCCCTAAATAAAATAATATAGAAGATAGATAACCTTTTAAAACCTTTAAAAATTTAAAAAAATAATTTTTAAAAAAAATTCTTAAAAATGAAAAAGGTGGGAAAAAAATGCAATCAAAAAATTTAAATTTAAATGTTTAATTTTCGACTATAAGTTAGCGCTATTTAAACGCTGAAATTTAACCGATCAGGTATAGTGGCAGATGTGTGTAAAAGATTCAATGACTCTACTCTTTAAAAAAGAGGTTAATATTAATTATGTTCCTATTTAACACAAATCTTGAACAAGGTAGAGTTTCTATTGCTTGGAAAACTGCATACATTACAATAATCCCAAACAGATCATCTCCAACAGAAGACCATTGGCAATGTAAAATTTTAGTACAAAAATTACAGTACAAAAAGTAATTTTATAATTTTTTTCTAATTGTGCAAAAATGGTTCGGCAAGTATTACAATATTGTACAAATTTGTACAAATGAATTACAAGGTCCTCAAAAACTGCTATTTATTGCATAGTTTAATCAAGTATCTTTTGATGGTAAGCATTTTACAGACAACTGCAGATTTTTTGCAGAACCAGAAATTCTTTTAAACAAATTTGTACAATATTGTACTCTTTACAGAGCCATTTTTGCACAATTAGAAAAAAAACATAACAGTTTTTAATTTTTTTACTGTAAATTTTGTGCTAAAATTTCTCTTTGCCGACCCATCTAATTATCAACCTATCAGTATCACAAGCTAGCTTGGAAAGTTACTTGAACGAGTAATTAATACCCGAATTTACAATTCTCTTGAAAGAAACTCTCTGATAATTCAAAAACAATCGGGGTTTCGAAAACACCGACGAACAGCTGACCTTATATTTCTTTTCCAAAAAATTGTCGAAACTTTCAATAGAAAGAAAAAAGTCTGCTGCCTATTTTGGACATTTACAGACAGAGTATGTCACGAAGGGTTAATCAAGAGTTGTTTAAAAGTTCAAAATTAAAGACCAAGTCTTAAAAATAAAAGTTCAAGTCCGGACTGCAAACAAATTACAGAAAAATTTGCCGGAATCATGCTCCTTTTGCCAATTCTAAAAATTGCAAATAGTAAGTCAAAATCAAAATAATTTATTCTGAAATTTTTGATAATTTTATTTTTTAGGTTTTTTATTCTAAAATATGCAAAAAAATTTCAAAGTTAATAGTTTTCATGTATTTTTAATGAAAACTAATGTTAAGTTTATTTTGAAAAAAATAAAATCAAAGTCCGGAATTGGACTTGGCTTGAGACTTGTGACTTTTAAACAACTCTGGGTTAATCTATAAGTTGATTAAAATGAATTAACCAGATTATCTGATTCATTGGATAAGGTCATTCCTTGAATCTAGGGTATTAAAAGTAAACATTAGTGGTCATGTTAGTGAAAAATATCAAAAAACTGCGGTGGTCCCTCAAGGTTCAGTATTTTCATAAATGATGTACAAAAACTGAACAAAACAAATAATGACTATTCTCTACTTTTTGCAGACGATCTAGTTTCATTTTTTATATTAAATAAGAAGGGTAATATCGAAGACAAGATCAATAAATACCTCAAAGAATTGAAAGAGTGGCTTTACAGGTGGAAAATGAAAATTTAAGTTGATAAGTCTTGTTATATGGTATTTTCAAAACATACAAGAGGAAAAAATGACCTACACCTCGAAATTTATCGGAATAAACTCGATTATCAGAAAGAATGAATATCTTGGTGCTAAGTTTGACGGAGTTTTAACCTTTACTTCAATATTCGATGAAATAAAAGAATGTTGTAGTACAAGGCTCAACTTAATAAAAATTCTTACAAATAAAAAATAAGGTCTTAATTTTAAAACAATCGGAAACCATTATAAATACTTAATTTAGAATAACTATTTCTTCTTTCTTTCCTGGACTGTTCAATACTTAAAAATTTTACATCTGTCATTACTTACAATTTGTCTATTTTATTGTTTTATCAAATTGAATTCAGCATTAATGAAATTAGCAATGAACATAATGAGAAAAGATAAACAATATCTTGATTAAAATTTAAATAATACTTTAAATTAGATGAAAATCAATATGAATTATAATCACATTTGTGCAAAGTTCAGAAAAAAAATCATTATAAAGTCTTTTCAAAGTCAAGTCAATGACTTGAAAATTTATTCTTTAAAAAAAGTCTTTTTACTTGCCAGCGAATAAAATTTTTGCCGTTCCATTTAGTTATTTAGGTGGTCATTTTTATTTCAAAGTCTCTGAAATTATTTTTTTCAGAAAAAAAAATATTAAGTCACGTCAAAAAACTTTTTAAGAAAAAAAATTTTCAAGACAAGTCTGGTGACTTGACTTTATGACTTTTAAAAAACTCTGAATAAAATTTCTAGAACGAAAACTTTTTTAAAGAAATAGACGAAAGTTTAAATCTAAAAACGATAATCAGTTTATAATTTATCTCTTTTCATCAACTCAAAATGATGAGAGAGAGATTTTACATTAATTTAAAGAAAATTTTATTCTCATCAAATTAAACTGATTCTGATGTAGTAGTAGTAGTAGTAGTAGTTACTGCGGTATAGTGCTATATACCAGCGCAAATATGCGCTTAGCCATTTAGGCTATTGCAGTCCTTGTGAGTTATGCTTGAATATTTCTTTATCAATTATTGCCTTGAAACCATTTATTGTTCTTGCTGATGTTGCTTCTTTTGGTAATTTATTCCATGATTCAACAATTCTGTTTGTTAAAAATTGATAGCGATGTTGTCCTTTTTTGCAAATCTCTCTTACAAGTTTATGATTATTTTCCCTTCTTAGATTAAGGCATAAGCTATTTGCATAATTTATTCCTTTTTCAAAATTTATCGTCTCAAAACCATTTACTATTTTAAACATCTGAATTAAATCTCCCCTTAATCGTCGTTGTTCTAGACTCATCAAACCAAGGACACTAAGTCTCTCTTCATATGGTTTGTCACGTATACTATTGATTATCTTCGTTGCTCTACGTTGTACATTTTCGATAAGTTTAATGTCCGATTTTAATGAAGGTGACCAATTGCAAATTGCGTATTCTAAATGAGGTCTTACAAGCGATGTATATAGAGGAATTAAAATCTCCTTATCCAGGTAAGTAAAAGAGCTTTTTATTTGTCCTAAGACTCTATTGGCTTTAGATACTGCAAACATGCACTGTTTTCTCCATTTAAGGTCATTGGAAATAATTATGCCAAGATCTCTCTCTTCTAATGTCTCTTTTAAAGAAACAGATCTAAAATAATCATTTAGGTGATTGACTATTTGATCTTTGTCATTTTGTATTTGACCTAAAATTTCTAAGGAAGAAATTCCATCTCTGCGAATTCTCTTTTTGTTCATATAATTGAAAACCATCTTTGGACTCCTTTTAGCTTTGAAAGCTAATTCTTGTTCATACTTCCATATAGCTTTTTTAAGTAACTTCGAACATTTTTTCCTAATTTCTTTATATTGAGTCAAATATTTGACATTCTTAAATTTCATGAGTTTGTGCCATGCTAAATTCTTGAGATCACTTAGTTTCTTTAAGTCCTTGTTAAGCCACTCAGGTTTACTTTTGAAAGGTACACTCTTTTTTAGAGGAATATTTTCTTTACATAATTTGTTGTAAATATCAAGAAAGCTTTGAAACATCTGATTAGTGTTCTTATTTTTGAAGATATAATTCCAATTTATACTGTCTAATTCTAGAGAGAAATTAGTCAAATTAGCCTTTCTGTAATTATATTTATCTTCATTTTTAACTTTAAAAATCTGCCTTTCTCTTAGTTTATGTTTCCATTTTATCAGTAAATGACCTTGCTTGACATTACCTAGTGGTGGACAAGTTTCGATTTGACATACTCGGTCCTCTGATTCAGTAATAATGTAGTCCAGAATATTGGTTGTTTTCCCATCTGCCTTTATGTAAGTAGCTTGACGAACATTCTGAGTCAGAAAAGTGTCGTGCAATGTTCCTAACATGTGTATTTCAGGTGAGTCCGGATTTCTAATTGTTGTATATCCATCAATGTTGTCTTCCCATTTAATTTCTGGAAAATTAAAATCTCCACAAAGAACAATACCAGTTATTTTCTTTTTATCTAGTAGACTTTTCGCTTTTAAAATAGATTCGAAGATTGGCTGATTGTTTGAGGAATATGGTGGTCGGTATATGCATCCAAGCAATAGTTTTTCATCATCAAAATGAGTCAAGCACCAAACTTGCTCTAAAGATTTGTTTTCGAATTCAGGTTCTATAATATCATAGGATTTAATTCGATGATCTATGTATATACATACACCTCCATGTATTCTTGAAGAGCGGTTATAATTAAATAATCTATATCCATCAATATGTAGTGTATTTGATTCCGTGAACCATGTCTCAGATATAAAAATAAATTTCGGCTTATCATTGTGGATTCTGCATAAAAGATCTGGTATTTTATTTACCAGCGATGTGGCATTTGTATAAAAACACACTAATTCTTCATTTTGCATAGATGGACTATGCTGACTTTTTGTTTTGTTAAGCTTTCTACTGATTACTGGTGTCTGTTCTTGCATCTCTAAGATGCCTCCCTGTGGGGCCTACATCATCGGCATTGAGACGACGAAGTTCTTTTTTGGAAATTATCCATCTAAAGCCTGAATTTTTTTGGTTTTCTTCTTTATTTAAGCGAATTTTGAATTTTGATGATTTTTGAAAAATTTTTAATTAAAATAATAATTAAAAATATTTTTTAATTAATTTAATTAATTTTTCAATCTCAAATATTTTTCCTGTCCTTAAATCTAAATTAAATAAAAAACATATACAATTTTTAAAATTGTATTATCTGACCAGTTTAAAAATCAATTCAAAAATTTTTATTTTTTTCTTTATTTTAGGAGACCTTTTTTTTTTGAAAAATAATTAATTTCATATTGTCACTGCGTAATGGTGAATTTTAATTTATTTGTATTTTATTTTTATTTTAATTTGAATTTCAGAAGAAATAATTTCCTCAAATATGTTTCCAATTTTTTGTCTTTTAGGATTTATAGAAAATCTAAATAAAAAAAAAATGTTACCATGCTTAGAAATTGTTTCAGCATACATAGTTTAATTGTCGGCATAAATAACATCATAAAACAAATTAAATATTGGGAATCATACTTGAGTACATCAAAAAAACTAATAATAATAATTTACATTTATTATTCAATTCTTTTAACTATTATTGTTTTTTTTCCAATTAAAATCCATAAAATTAGATTGATCATCAAAGATTACATCAATTACAATTCAACTTTTCCATGTACCATGTCGTTTTTGTCTATCATTCACGATAACAATGAATGTCTTATTTATTTGTGAATGTTAATTTCTTTTTCAACAATCTGTATTTTAGAAAATGCCGAAAATTCTTGTAAAAAAAATTCTTTTCATTTTCAAATTTAGTAGAAAGAAATGAGAAGAATTTGTGAAAATGAGAGATCTCTTAGACCCAAATATCTTAAAGTATATAAAAAATAATATCTAAAAAAGCTTTAACTATATAATTAGTAATTAAAAGCTTATTATTATTTTTCTTTATTTAAATAATAAATCCTCAAATTGAATCTTTAAAAACAAAGTGATTAAATTCAAATCAAACAAAATAGAGAACTAAATTTTTAATCCCTGTAAAAAACTAAATTCCTCAATTTCTAAAGAAGATAGCGACTATAAAAAACGATTGATTAAAACTAAAATATTCTAAATTGAGATTTCAAAAAATTTCAAAAATGTTGTCTAAATTTACCTTTACAGCACTTTTGTTTGCTTTATTTCATTCTGGCTACCAGCAAACATGGAAAAATGAAAACATAGTTTGGAACTCAAATTTTTTAAATCAGGAGGTTCAGAACCAACCACAATCACAATGGAACCAAAATTTAGAATTAACACAAAAAGCTCCATTTCCTCAGCAAGCTGAGCAAGCCCAGCCAGTGCAGCAAAACTTCCAAGCACCAGTCTCACTTGTTCAAGTACAACCACCAGTGGTTTCTTCAGGACCTTATCCGATCCGTCAACCAACAATTACAAATAATGGTGAAACAATAGTAGAAAATTTAATAGGAGGCATTGTCTTTAATTGTCAAGGTAAACCAACAGGACACCACAGGGATACAAAATTTTGCGATGTTTTCCATGCTTGTGTTTTTGGTCAGCAAAAAAAAACCTATTCATGTCCTTATGTCGGAGAAAATACTTATTTTGATGATGTTACAAGACGATGCGAATTTGTTAGAAATAATCCAGTTGCATGTCCTTCTAATTCTTTTCTTTCTTTCTAATGAAATTTAACAAGTTTTAAGACTATGTCTTTAAATAATTTTAATTTTTCAAAATAAAAATTATAAATTAAATTAAATTTTTTTATGATCATTTTTGCGTAAATTTTTGAATTCTCATCAATTACGTTAAGTCAAACTTAATCCATAGTTTGAACATAAATTTATTTTGTTCAAAGGATATCTTAAATAATGTGGTTATACTTAAAGGTGAACAATTTTGAACAGGAAAATGCCGAAAACCAGTGTTATAGTACTTACAAACAGACACTAAATGGGTCTAAATTTTTAAACACCGTGACCGTATCCGCATAAAAAATTTCTCTTCACTAAACTAGTGGCAAAAGATATAGGATTAAAATAAATTTACTATTCTTTCGTTTATCTGTTTTAATTTTTATACTTAAATCATTTTAAATATTTATTATATTTTAATTTAAATTTATCTTTGATTTTGAATTTTGTTTTTTCTTTCTTTTAATCTGAATATATAGTAATACGGCCAACTTTTTGACGGGTGTTTATTTGACCGGTTAGAAATCAGCGGGTGTCAACGCTGCCTTGAAATTTTTTATTTGAATACTTTCAAAATTTAGTGAAAAAAATTAAAAGTATTTTTAAATATGATCTTTCAGTTCATTTATTAAATTTTAACGGTAAGATTTTGATTTGAGTCATACAAAAATTTCTAGCTTTAAACGTGACTGTTTGCTAAAAATTTGGCAGTATCTTCAGTCGCAAGTTAAGTTTAATTCGGATTTTTACTCTATAGAGCTATTTTAAACTGCTTAAAAAGAACTATCTTAAACTGATCCAAGTTAAAAACAGACACGTTTGTTAACCAAATTTCCAGACAAACGATAAAATACTAAAAAATCGTGGAAAATGTTATCATTGATGGTTTGTGAATAAAAAAGTTATTAAAATGACGGAATTCATATTAAGATAAAAAAAGCTTGTCCATTTTTTAAGTTTAAAATATGCTTAGATGATTAATAAAAATAAATATCATAGCTAATTTAAAAATAATCTCTCTGAAATTTTTAAAATTTATTCATAATAGTTGGCTTGTATGTCCATTATGAAATACTAATCCTTGATTAAGTTTACATAAGACTTTAAAAAACAATTCGTGGCCTAACTTGAATCGACTATAAATATTCTCCACTTTATCCTATTCATAAACTAGTGTAAAACAAAGAAGCTAAAAAATGAGCCAAAAAGTCACTGTCTTAATCGTTTTGTTGAGCATTGCTCAACTCTCACTTCAACAAAATTGGAATGCACCTGTTTTTGGTCAGCCTGCAGCTGCCGCAGCTCTATCGGCCTCTGGACCTTATCCGATTCAACAACCAACCATTACAAACACTGGCGAAACTATAATGGAAAATCTCTTGGCTGGTCTACCATTCAATTGTGTAGGTCTTGCAACTGGTCATCACAGAGACAGCAAATATTGCAATATTTTCCATGCTTGTGTCTATGGTCAACAGAGAAAAACCTATTTGTGTCCATTCGTAGGTGAACATACTTATTTTGATGAAGTGACAAGACGATGCGAGTTTGTCAGAAACAACCCAAGTGTATGTGCTTCAAGCATTTTCTATTAAACTTTTACCTTGTTAAAATCTAATTTTAAAAAATTTTTTTTTTTATATTTTCAACTTTCTTTAGAAGAAATAAAATTTAAGAAAACAATCAATTTAATTTTCATCAATTATTTTTGGAAAACTGCTTGAAATTTTAGATTTCTTCCGAATTTCAATAAAAATTATTTTAGTAGTAGTAGTAGTAGTATATGAGCTGTAGAGATTATTGTATCCCAAGCAGAAGTGTCAGTAAACGCCCTGCTATGACAGCCTGTTGTTTGACGGTTTTATAATTTTTATTTCGTTTTGATTTGTATAAATAAAGATAATATAGATAACAGTTAGTTTAAATTGAGCAATTTATCTAATCTTTTTTTAAAAGTATTTGAATCGGTTATTTTACTTGTTGCCTCATCAAGTAAATTCCAACACCCGGCAGTTCGATTGGTAAAAAAATGATACCTGGCGTCACAGTTTTTTATAAGTTACCTTTCCAATTTTAATTTTCCAAGTCTGGTACGATCTGCTGGGCAGTCTAGAGCGTTTGAAGCAAGAGGTTGACAGCCATTTATTAGCTTAACTTGATCAAAACGGTATTGGATCTTGTGAAGCTGGATAAGATCACCTCGTGAGCCTCTATCTTCAAGAGTAGGCCATTTGAGTACTTCACGTCTTTCAACATATGGTTTTGATTTGAGATCTGGGACTAATTTGGAAAATAAGAAATTAAGAAGTTTGGAAATTGGAAACGCCTGAATTGCCAATTACCGATTACCTTATTTTATATAGCAATAATCTTAATTGTTCTAATTGTACATTTTGTAGTGGTAGTGGTAGTGGCCAGCGTGACAAGGCGTCTGCGTTTCCATTTACGTCCCCTTAAAACTTAATTTCTTGTTTCATGAGTTCGCACTTCTTAAATTTAACCTGGAGACAGAGCTTTTTTAAAATCGACGCAATAATTTCTACGTGCTGTAAATGTTGATTGTTTGGGTAAGCTCTTTAATTCGGAATCTCTAATTTCTATGGTAATTTTTAAAACTTTTCAGCTCCTGAAAAAGATAAAGTTGTTAAATTTAATTAATTACGATATATTGTAAAATTAACTAAAGATTTAGATTAAAATACGTTGTTTAAAATTTATTTATCATTTTCAAATAGTTACAAGTTAAAGATAATAATTAAAAGTTTTAATTTTTCTAATAAAAATTTGAGAATTTAAAACGAATTTAGACTAGAATTTAAAAAAAAAGAGTTTTATAAAAATATTTTTGATTTTTTTTTTACTTTAAAATCAATTTTTTTATAAACCAGATAATAATTTTTATTGAAATTCGGAAGAAATCTAAAATTTCAAGCAGTTTTCCAAAAATAATTGATGAAAATTAAATTGATTGTTTTCTTAAATTTTATTTCTTCTAAAGAAAGTTGAAAATATAAAAAAAAAAATTTTTTAAAATTAGATTTTAACAAGGTAAAAGTTTAATAGAAAATGCTTGAAGCACATACACTTGGGTTGTTTCTGACAAACTCGCATCGTCTTGTCACTTCATCAAAATAAGTATGTTCACCTACGAATGGACACAAATAGGTTTTTCTCTGTTGACCATAGACACAAGCATGGAAAATATTGCAATATTTGCTGTCTCTGTGATGACCAGTTGCAAGACCTACACAATTGAATGGTAGACCAGCCAAGAGATTTTCCATTATAGTTTCGCCAGTGTTTGTAATGGTTGGTTGTTGAATCGGATAAGGTCCAGAGGCCGATGGAGCTGCGGCAGCTGCAGGCTGACCAAAAACAGGTGCATTCCAATTTTGTTGAAGTGAGAGTTGAGCAATGCTCAACAAAACGATTAAGACAGTGACTTTTTGGCTCATTTTTTAGCTTCTTTGTTTTACACTAGTTTATGAATAGGATAAAGTGGAGAATATTTATAGTCGATTCAAGTTAGGCCACGAATTGTTTTTTAAAGTCTTATGTAAACTTAATCAAGGATTAGTATTTCATAATGGACATACAAGCCAACTATTATGAATAAATTTTAAAAATTTCAGAGAGATTATTTTTAAATTAGCTATGATATTTATTTTTATTAATCATTTAAGCATATTTTAAACTTAAAAAATGGACAAGCTTTTTTTATCTTAATATGAATTCCGTCATTTTAATAACTTTTTTATTCACAAACCATCAATGATAACATTTTCCACGATTTTTTAGTATTTTATCGTTTGTCTGGAAATTTGGTTAACAAACGTGTCTGTTTTTAACTTGGATCAGTTTAAGGCTTCGAAGCATTGATTAAAATATACGATAATTAACGTATATAATGGTAATATATTAAAAGAAATAATTCACAAATTTAAGGTGAATAAAGTTATTCAAGTTTTTCTGAATTCAAATGAATTTCACAACCCCAAAAATAATTTAAATTAATTTAATTTAACAAATAACTAACGTTGAAAATAACAAAAAAACATCGGAAGATTTTATTAAAAATTTTATAAAATTATTTTGAGAATTCAAAGTATGTTTATAGAATTTTGAAAATCAAATTTACCTTAATCAGATTTTTTTTTGCATTTTGGTCACTCTCTTAAAGGCTAATAGTATCTTTTTCCCACCTCTCTCTTAAAGTCGAACCTTCAAAAATAAATTTTAATAAGCCATTCACATTTATAAAAATATTAAAAAATAATTTTTTTACATGAAGTTAATTTCATTCTCAGTTCTCATCAAAGCTTCTCACAAGAATGATTTTTGACCGATTTTTTGGAGCGATTATCTTATTTGGGTCTTTTTGTTTAATTTACTTAACTTAATGTGTTGTTTAATTTAGCGATTAATTACTTCCTTTGGGCGCACGAGAGC
This sequence comes from Brachionus paranguensis, assembly GCA_016802215.1. Classification (NCBI taxonomy): domain Eukaryota; kingdom Metazoa; phylum Rotifera; class Eurotatoria; order Ploima; family Brachionidae; genus Brachionus; species Brachionus paranguensis. The sequence continues at coordinate 1,518,609 of JAESIX010000004.1, forward strand.
ATGGTTTAAAATTCTTTGATAATGACACTAAACAAGTATCAGAAAATTATGCTTCCTTGTTAAATTAAAAAAATTTTAATTGTATATTAATTGTAATGTATCCTATAACTCTATATTTTCATTTAATCTATTTTTAATATTTTTCTCTTTTTTTAAAAAACTATTTTTACTATATTTTATTTTTATTTTATTTTATTTAACTTTATTTTGATTATAATTTTTATTTTTTATTTTAATCTGAAGGAGAGCTTGCTCGGTACAGAAAAAAAATAAATTATCTATTTTAGTAAAAATGCTATTCAAGTTTTTCTGAATTGAAAAGATCGAATTGAAACGAACTTCACAACCTCTATATTTTTGTTCTTAAGGAGCATTAACTCGGTACAGATAAACAAATAAATAAAAATGGGATAAATGTTGAATTTAAAGTAAACGAAAAATAATTTTTTATTTTTATTCTTGTTTAAAATTCAAGATATGATTTGAAATCTTATATTATGCTAAAAACTCGAATTAAATTTTTTAATTTAATTAAAAACGACTTCAGAGATAGCATCAAAACAAATTTTTAGAAGAAATTAAAAGAAAAACTAAAAATGCTGTTAAATTAAATTTTAAATTATTTGATCCATTGCAGTTTTCTGTTAAACAAACATGAGTATATATTATGTCGCCATATTTATACTGTCCTGATTGAATGGGATTATTTTGAGCTGTAAAGCATCCATATTCGGCATAAATATTTCCACTTGATAGCTTGTAAACATTTTTCTTAAAACCAAAAATTATTAAAAAATTAACAAAAATGTTTTCTTTACAAAGCATCCTCGGGGTTTTATAGCTGGATTGCCTTCGTCTGAACCTTCACAGTTAGCCTGTGGATTTGTATTATCAAAAAAATATCTCAATTCGTTTGATCCACTCAGACTAATTGCAAAGCCTGTTCTGCATTTTAATGAATAAACACTTAGAAAATTGACTTAAATAAATAAGAAACAATTAATTTATTAAAATCTTAATTTTCTGGCATTGGGAATTAAAGAAAACAAAAACAGAGTAAAAATAAAATAACTTTTTTTTAAACGAATAAAATTCAAAATTAGAATTTAGGTTCAATAATAACAAAATCAAAATTTTAATTGTAAATGCTTAGCCCTAAAACTCTTTCTACGAAATTTTTACCAAAGTTTGTATCAAACAAATTTAGTCTCTGTTACCACTTTTAAACTTTTGAGAACCTATTGTATTAAATAATTATCAAAATTGAATTGGAGATTTTTTTGAAAGATTAAATTTATTATAATTTGTTCCATGCTATCAAACTGGATAATAGGGAATGCGCTCATCTATATTCGAATATTCCCGTAGAGATAATAAATTTAATTTGAAACAAAAATTTTATCAGCTGATATATTTTGTAGATTGAGAATTAGATCTTAGCAAAAAAAGCAATTTCAATTTTAAATTATTATTTTTACTTTTTGTTCCAAAATTCTCATTATCTTAGCCTTGCTTCTTTAAATACTCTTATATGTTATTGTTAATGTTATTTCCATTCTACTTATTGTGTATGTATTTTTAAGAATTTTTTACACAAATTGAATTTCATTGATACATCAATAAGCTGATTACCGAACCAATTTAAAACCTTAGAACTTTGTAATTTTTTTCTGTTTAGTATTCTTAAATTCTCAATGCTTAATATTTTGTTTTACCTGCAAAAGCAAACAAAAAAAAAGCATTAATTAGATAACTTTTCATTTAAAAAAAATCGCTAATATTTGTCTCTCTTTCTATTTTTATATAAAAAATCGAACCTCTTTACAACATGTAGAACATATTTTATTTTTAAATTTGCCTGAAGAAAATTTATAAATTTTTGAAATTTGCTTCTTTTTATGTATATTTTTGATATAAATGGTATGGTTAAGAGCGTATCGTAAATTAAATTTAATTCCGTCTTGAGTTTTATAAACAAAGGTAAATTTTATTTCAAAATATCTATCGGAGTGAAAAATATATTTTCAAATGGTTCAATTGTTTAAAATAATTTACAAGAAATATTTTCCATTGATGCCTAGAAAATAATTTGATGAATTGCTATCAAAAATTAAATGAGACCAATACCCATATTTTCAATTTTCAAATGCACAAAATATATTAACTATCATTCGAATAATTGACAATATTAAGAATAAATTTTAAATTAGAAGTTAAAAAATAATAGAAGTTTATTTGGTTGACGACAAATTATCAAAAATGAAAAATAATTTAATTCTTTATTATATGAAAATGAATATTTTAATAAAGCTTTTTATTACATTTAGTTTTTCTTAGAAAATAATTTCTTAATTATTTTATTTTTAAGAATATAATTTTTTAATTAAACGCTCAATGCAGATCGAAAATAAAAAATTTCTAATAAAAAAGAATTTTCATATTTTTTTTACAAATTTCTACGCTGATGACTACAGTACTTCTACAAAAAAGTGCAGAATTGGTAAAATTACGCTATTTTACTTAATTTTTATTTAGCTGACGTAATTTTACGTTAATTTTAGTTGATAAGGATATAAAAATTATATTAAATCAATTAATTTTTGGTGAAATCAATCCAATTTCTTACGGACAAGAATTATGCGATTTTTGGTAAAAAAATAAGAATTGCATTATTTTTCTAAATTTAAAATAAATTTTATTGTGAAAAATAAATAAAATCTTACCATTTCAAAAATTTTTATTGAGTGGTTTTTTTCATACTTGTCTTACTACTCATTTATGCTTTAAATTGACCAGTTCTGTTTGAGCTTAGGTTATGTGCGATTTTCTGAGTTGAATGCAAATGATCTTAGTCAATTTTATCCATATTAGGATTCAATAATTTCAGATAAAGAATTTGTTTCATTAGAGTTTTCCATTCATTTTCCAATTGTTCAGTGATTACTAGTTCTGAGAATTTAAGTAAAAATCGTAAATTTCTATTGCTTGTAGTGGGTTCATTGCATTTTTTAACTTTTAGAATATTTTTGATTTTGTTTTCAAAAAGGACTTATTTTAAAGTAAATTTAAACGTTTCTAATTATAATCATATCTATCTGAGATAATTAATGTTTTAATGTAACAATCAATTAAATAAAAAATATTTAATTTATACATTTTTTAGAACATGTTATATTTTTATAGGATTCTTAATATCTTTATAAGACGTATTAAACATTTGTGTGATAATAGAGCAAAATGATTTGGAAAAAGTTTATACCAAAAAAAAATTAAAAAATGAGTTTTCTCGTTTAAGTGCCAAACAAGTCAAATATCAAAAAATATCAAATCATTTTAGATTTATTTAGAAATCAATTGGCCAGTAGCTTAATTTTCACTTTCATTATATTTCTAAAGAAAAGAATTACCTAATTTATTTTAAAAAAAAAATTAAGAAATAAAAATAAATAGAGTGTAAAAATAATTAAAAATTTTTTTTTTTGATTTTACCAAAATTAAAAATGTGATCGTTATGGAATATAAAGATATGAATTGTATGATTATTAATTTTGAACATAATTGAAAAATAGTTTAATCAATAATTTTATAAAAAAGAATATTTTGAGAATTCACATTTTGAAGGAATTTTTCACAAGTATTCTTTTTATCTTGAAATTGTTCTCCTTCACATAATAAAATGTAAAATCGAGTGATTTACTATTTTTACTTTAATTTTAAAAATTCGAAACAATAATTATGACTTGGAATAGGCATCGTTAAAAATCTGTTCAAGCAAAGATAGAAATAAATTTAGAAAAGGTAATTTCTTTGATAAACATGATTAATGTTAATTTAAATAACTAACAAAATTCTTTATTTAGACAATAAAATTTCAATTGAATTCAATGTCTAAAATATGAAATTACTTAAACTTTAAGATGATCATGAAAATTTAATATTTCGAAGCCTCAAAGCCTCAAAGCTGTTTCTTTACGAATTTTTTTGATATAGCTTTAAAAAGTTAAAAATAACAATAGCGAGGCCTTATCTAGACTTGCTGAACAGATTCTTTGATGTGGTTTATAATGTTTTTATAATTTTCATTAAAAAGATAAATTGATAAAAAAATGGAATAAATGTTGAATTTAAAATAAACGAAAAATACATTTTTTAATTTTTATTCTTGTTTAAAATTCAAGATATGATTTGAAATCTTATATTATGCTAAAAACTCGAATTAAATTTTTTAATTTAATTAAAAACGACTTCAGAGATAGCATCAAAACAAATTTTTAGAAGAAATTAAAAGTAGAGTCAAAAATGCTGTTAGATTAAATTTTGAAATATTTGATCCATTGCAGTTTTCTGTTAAACAAACATGAGTATGTATTTGGTCACCATATTTATACTGTCCTGATTGAATGGGATTATTTTGAGCTGTAAAGCATCCATATTCGGCATAAATATTTCCACTTGATAGCTTGTAAACATTTTTCTTAAAACCAAAAATTATTAAAAAATTAACAAAAATATTTTCTTTACAAAGCATCCTCGGGGTTTTACAGCTGGATTATCATCTTCAGACCCTTCACAGTCAGGCTGTGGATTTGTATTATCGAAAGAATATCTTAACTCTTTTGATCTAGGCTGACTAATTGCAAAGCCTGTTCTGCATTTTAATGAATAAACACTTAGAAAATTGACTTAAATAAGTAAATTAGAAATAAATAAAATAAAAAAATCCGAATTTTTTACCCGTTAAGACAAAATAAAATAACCTATGAATTTGATATTTTTTCATTTTGATAAAAAATCGCTAAAATTTTTCTTTATTTCAACTCTTTTATAATTAAATAACAAGTCTTTAAATTTTTAGAGCATGATATATTTTTTAACTTGTTTCTTTTTATACAATTCTTTGATCAACTAATTAAAAATTGAAAGAAATATTTTTATATATCAATAGAATTTTTTTTGTTCATTTATGAAATAAAAATTTATTTTAAAATATTTTTGATAACTAAAAATGCATTTAATTGCTCTTGATACACTTATCGGCTTAAAATCAATTCAAAGAAATTTTTATTTTAATTGCTGTGAAAATAGCTTTGATATATTCTTTAAAATATTCAAATGTGGCCCTTTTTTTAAATGATATAAATATGCTGTCTCTAAATTACGAAATATAAATTTTGGTAACTCTAACATTCGAAACCCGAATTTCCTAAAACACATAAAAAGAAATAAATAAAAAACATTTGAATAAAGAAATGAAAAAATAGGGAAAAAAAGTTGTAAATAAAAATTTAAAACTCAAGATTATTTCTTGAATTATAAAATTCGATTTATTTGAAACCGCTGAATCTCAGTAAGAGTTGCAAAATCTCTATCTTTTCTCATGCAATCTTATTATTCACAAGTTAATAAATATTAAATCACTCTTATATGTAGAATAATAAGAGTTTTATAAAAATTCGTCTTCTTTATCCTTGAATTTATTTAAAATTTTTTTCTAAGTTTTGTAAATAGGTAAAAATATTATTTTTTTTGGAATCAAAAAATTTTGTTTTAAATTTATTTAACTAGAACAAAAAATTAATAAATGTTAAATTTTTAATTCTTAAGTCTATATAAATGAGCAACAGTGTTTTTAAATTTAGTTACAAACTCATCTTTTTCAAATAATTTTAAATATCCAATTGGTGACCACATTTAATTCACATAGTTTTTTAAAACACAAATAATTTAGATCATAATTTTATGTAATTTTTAATTTTTATTCTATTTTTGTGAAAAATTAAATTTAAATTTAAAAGAGCTTTTATAAAAATTTTGGTGATTAACACTCAGTTTTTTACACAATCTTTATGGCTTTAGTTTTTATACATAACCCTAATGGAGCATAGAATCATTAATTTCAATTTACACTCAAGTCGATCCTTTGCTCTTACCTTTGATCAGCGCATGTTATAGCCATTTTTGAGGTTTCCATTAGAGAGCTCTGTTTGGTATACGTGTTCTTTTCATTCTAAGTACATGTCCAAGCTATCGCAGGATTTTAATCTTGAAACAGTGATTCATTAGTTCGGAAATCGTTCTTCTGTATAGTTCAGTAAAGCCAGTATGTTTGAAGAATCCTCCTTAGGGTTTCAGTGTGGAAGGTGATCTGACTTTTTCCTTCAGTCTCAGTTATCCCTCAACATTGGCTTCATTTAAAGAATCGTCTTCAATTCGGCTCTTCTACTAGTGAAAAGGGCTAACTACCCCACGGCCCAAGTATAAAAACAATTTTAAATCCAAGACATTTAAATGGGAAATTTCCTATCTTTAGTATAAGAAATAGATACTTTTTAAATAAATTAAAATAAAGCATTTTGCCCAAAGAAGCTTATTCTTATTATATATACTTAAATAAATAGTAAATATATATATCAAAGCTAATTTAAAAATAATCTCTCTGAAATTTTTAAAATTTATTCATAATAGTTGGCTTGTTTGTCCATTATGAAATACTAATCCTTGATTAAGTTTACATAAGACTTTAAAAAACAATTCGTGGCCTAACTTGAATCGACTATAAATATTCTCCACTTTATCCTATTCATAAACTAGTGTAAAACAAAGAAGCTAAAAAATGAGCCAAAAAGTCACTGTCTTAATCGTTTTGTTGAGCATTGCTCAACTCTCACTTCAACAAAATTGGAATGCACCTGTTTTTGGTCAGCCTGCAGCTGCTGCAGCTCCATCGGCCTCTGGACCTTATCCAATTCAACAACCAACCATTACAAACACTGGCGAAACTATAATGGAAAATCTCTTGGCTGGTCTACCATTCAATTGTGTAGGTCTTGCAACTGGTCATCACAGAGACAGCAAATATTGCAATATTTTCCATGCTTGTGTCTATGGTCAACAGAGAAAAACCTATTTGTGTCCATTCGTAGGTGAACATACTTATTTTGATGAAGTGACAAGACGATGCGAGTTTGTCAGAAACAACCCAAGTGTATGTGCTTCAAGCATTTTCTATTAAACTTTTACCTTGTTAAAATCTAATTTTATAAAATTATTTTTTTTATATTTTCAACTTTCTTTAGAAGAAATAAAATTTAAGAAAACAATTAATTTATTTTATTTACCACAATCTTTTTTTAACAACTCTTTGATTCTTCAAAAATTTATAATTTTGAAATAAAAATACAATACAATTATGCCTTCCTGATTAGATCATTATTTTAGGCTATCTATAAAAGCTTTTAATGATTTTAAAATGTTAGCTATTGGATTTAAAGAGATGATGTTTCTTTTACTTATGAAAAAATCACTTGATTTGATAATTTGTTGCATATGTAAAAAGTTCTATTAACAAAATCCCTTAAGTCAATTTTGGTTTTAAATCGCCCAAGCGTTTATCATAAACCATAAACTTTCTTTTAATTTTTATCTCAAAAGGTAAATAACATTCTATAAACTCTACAGAATTGATCTATATTAAAGAATAAATGTTGATTTATTCATGTATTGTAAAAAAATTTTTTCTTATCGAAAATATTATATTTCTAATTTAATTTAATAAATATTCGGTAAATTTATTTTAATAGCTAATAGATAAAAAAAATTATTTCCTGTTTAAGTCTCAAATCTGAAGTTTGATATTTGAAAAATAGCATTAAAATAATTAAAAAATATCAAAATAAAGAAAATAAAAAGATTTAAAAAGAAGAAATTGATAATTAGAAAAAATAAATTAACGCTATTAAGGGATTTAATTTTTCCTTTTTTTAGAACAATTTTTAGTATTAAGTGTCGAATCAAATCGACTAAAATTTGTTAAATAATTTTTTAAATAATCTTTAACTTTTTATTAATTTGAAAATAATAAATAAATTTCAAGCAGCGTATTTTAATCTAAATCTTTGGTTAATTATACAATCGATCGTAATTAATTAAATTTATTTTTTCAATGATTCAGATATAACAGCAGATTTAATGTTTAGAGTTATTAGTAGAAGAATAATTCGAACGTTATTAATGATTAAAAAATTTATATTTCAACATATTAAAATTAATATGAACAAGACAGCTCCACAAGCTTGCTTACTATAGTAATTATTATATTAAATACTTGATTAATTAATTTCTGGGTCCAAATTGCCTGGTTTTAGTTTTTTTACGTAAAAAGCATAATTTTAATTCAAATTTTTTTTTTGAAAATTAATTTCTGTCAAGTTCCATGAAAATTTATTCATTTATATTCTTGTACCGAAAGATATGTCATTCAGATTTTTTAAAAAATTAAAGTAAAATAAAATTTAAAAATTATAAACTTCTTCTAATTTATTTTATTAAGTAATTCTAACAAACAGAAAAGTAATTACGTGTTTTTATTAAATATATTTAATTTAAAAAATGATATTCAACCAGTTTTAGGCTAAAATTCATTATATCTATATTCAAAAATATATTTATTTTTTAATCTTGCGCAAGTATAAATTTTTTTGGCTTACTTTTAGTTGAGTTGGGTAATTTTAATTTGAGTAATTTTAGTTGCCTCATATGATATGACACAACTTTTAAATTTAAAAAAAGTAAATTAATAATATCAAAGTAACCTTGACTATAGCCACAATCTAGCATTCATCTTATATATTTATTATTTGAATATATCTCTCTAATCCTTGACCAAATTTTACAAAAGTTTACGTAATACTTACATAAACTATTTGCTCATCTCTTAAGGACCACTATAAATACGGTCCAAATAATCTAAATTTCATCAACAACAACAAAAATATAATCTCAAGTAAAAATGTTCAAAACATTCTCTTTAGTAGTATTTTTAATTGGGGCTTTAAACAGCTTGCCAGATCAATATTGGAACCAAGCTCCTCAAAATCAAGATCAAGGTAAACACTTCTTCTTGAATCAACCAGCACCAATTCCTCTACCTGTTCCAGTTCCTGCACCCGCTCCAGTTGTTGCTCCAGTTCATCCTGTAGTCGTTCAAGCAGGACCATTTCCAATCCAAGCTCCAACTATCACAAATAATGGTGAAACCATAATTGAAACCTTAGTTGGCGGTGTTCCTTTCAACTGCATTGGACGACCAACAGGACACTACAGAGACTCACATTTTTGTGATGTTTTCCATGCCTGTGTATACGGCCAACAGCGTAAAACCTATGCTTGTCCATTTGTTGGCGAACCTCAATACTTTGATGAAATAACTCGTAAATGTGAATTTGTCCGAAACAACCCATTGGGCTGTGCATCAAATGCTTTCTATCATTAATTTTTTTCTCAATTAAGATCTCATGGCTTAATTTTTTTTTCATCTAATAATCTAATAATAAAAATTCAAAAATCAAAACTATTTTTTGTTTTGAACAGATTCAAAAAATTTTAATTTTATTTTTTTTTTCAAATTTATTTGAAATTGAAATGGAAGGTGAGAGTGCCGAGGAAATAATAAAAGAAAAGCGTAAAAGCAAAAATAGACGTAGGTCTAGCTTCGCTGATGAGGCATTACGCTTGATTACCATGAGCAGCTACCAAGCGTTAGTATTTTTTTTCCTATTTTTTTCAATTAAATAAAAAAATTTTATTTTGAAGAGAGGAAAAAAATCAGCGGCAATTATTGGAAATTTTGATCGACTCACAATATGATCTGTAAGATAAATATTTAATAATTTTTTTATTTTTAATGAACAAAAAAAAAGGATTCAAGAACAACTGAACGTGCTAAAGAATCGAATGAATGCGTCGGTTAAAATGTCAAATAGATCAGCAAAGATACTGAGCACTGCCGAGGACGAATACGGAAAACAAATAAGCTTCATTCGAACAAATCTTTTCGATAAACCAAAAGACTTTGACATTCTGACAAAAGAACATCAAGAATTTCTAAATGCACATGATATAAATGAGGAGTATTTGAAAAGAATTCTAAGAGACATCAAAAACCGGCTAATTTTGGTAAAATTTTAGCTTTAAATAATTACCTGATTGTAGATAAAGAGATAATAAATTTAGAAAGATAAAGAAATTGCGAAAGAAAATGAAAAAATGATGGAAAATCGTCAATTTATGTTTTATAATAGTGAAAATCGAGCCAAACGATTCTCTAGGTCTTCAAGGTCGTCTTTTGCTTTTGGTTCATCATTCTCAAACGGAATTAATTCTCAAAAAGAAAAAAAAGATTTGATTGATATAGCACTTGAATTCTTTTCCACTAATTATGGAAATTAAAAATATAATCTTATTAAAGTATTTGTATTAAAATGTAGATTTTTGACTTTATTTAAATAAAAAACAGACGTTTTTAATTTTATTTTTTGAAACATATCTCAATCGTCTAACACTTTAAAAGAATAAATTGACAACAAAAATAACCCAAAATCTTGGTAAATTAATTGAAAATTTTCTTTTAAACATGCAGAAAAAATATTAAAATAATTTAGTCGATGAAATTTATTTAAAAAATAATTTTTTGAAATGCTTACTATTTTTATAACAATTTTCAAGTTATATTTAATTTTTATTCAAATTATTCAAATCGAAATTCAGTAAAATTGAACAGTCTAAACAAAAATATTTACTTTTTTGAAAATTAAAATCAAAGATAACAAAAAATTTTCCAAAAAAATTTAATAGCTTTTTATTTACACAAAATCAAGTTTTAATTTTTTTGTTGGAGGTTTTTTTTTAAATAAATTTCCAACATTCTGACAATTTGAATGTTAAAAAGTAAAAATCATTTTTGTACTTTAATAGTAGTACCGTATTTCCTCGTTCGATTGTGCTTTATCACAAGTCAGGACATGCTTTTGGACCATGCACAAAAGTATACCTGGCTCATGCTAAAGTTATAAGAAATCTTAGTTCGAAATCAAAGCAAGCTGATAAACAATTATCCCACTTTTTTGTTTATGTTGATCCATATTTTTCTGCTGCAAATTTTCGAATAATTGCAATTAATATTACCAAGAAAATTGTATTTTGCAAAAATTATTTTTATTAAAAAGATAAAAATATTTTTAAAGTCTTATGATTAAATAAAAAATAAAAAGATTTATTTAGGAAATATTAAGAACAAATAAAAGGCTAATCAGTGAAACTAATGTTTTTCCAAATTGTCCTAAACCAATTCTGCCGGATCGGCTCTGTGAATTCATTTTTGTTGTTGTAAATGTAATGCTTGATTTTTCAGTTGGTGAAGATGATGTTCTTTCACTGGTAGAAGATTGTGATGGTTCTGTGCTAGTGGATGATGACGTTTTATCGCTTGAAGATAGTGGTAATTCTGTGTTTGAAGATGTTCTTTCACTGGAAGATTGTGATGGTTCTGTGCTAGTGGTTGATGACGTTTTATCGCTTGAAGATAGTGGTAATTCTGTGTTTGAAGATGTTCTTTCACTGGAAGATTGTGATGGTTCTGTGCTAGTGGTTGATGACGTTTTATCGCTTGAAGATAGTGGTAATTCTGTGTTTGAAGATGATGTTCTTTCACTGGTAGAAGATTGTGATGGTTCTGTGCTAGTGGTTGATGACGTTTTATCGCTTGAAGATAGTGGTAATTCTGTGTTTGAAAATGATATCTCTGTTTCATTGTTTGGTTTTTCAACATTTTCTAAGGCTTGACTAATGTTAGCCAAATCTTGTTGAAAAACTTCTATTTTTTTATCAAATTTCAAACTTAAAATTCCAATCTCTATGTCTAATGTAACACTCACATCATACAAACATTTGATGTTTTCTCCACATTTTTCTCTTGCTAACGATTCTAAACTTGAATTGGTAAAAATAATTCCATCTTGAACAAACTTCGGTGTGTAACTTAGATCAACATAGTTACTGTGTTGGAAACCTTGCTGATAAGTGAAGATACTTGACTCACTATTTACAAGCCATCTTTGTCCAAAATATTGAAATATGTCTCTATCGTTATTTTTATCCAAATTGAGAAAAGTTCCATCAGGCAATCCAAAATCATCACTTTGTACTCCATTAAAATTTCCTAATAAGCCGTGAGTTTTATTTTTGAATTTAAAATCAACAGAACTAAAAATGAGAAAAGCATTTTTTTGAGGTGTTAATAAAATCTGAAAATTTATTCCTTGCCAATATGTTAACTCAATATCAGTAGAATTATTTAGTTTGAGAGTCAATTGATTTAAATTTATATATTCATTTGTGAAATCAACCACGATTCCATTTATATAAATCAAAACATTATTTGCCAAATCGAGCTCTATTTGTATTGAATCTGTGTTAGAGTCTCCTCTAATTGCGATCGCTCTGAAAACTGTGCCTTCTGATGCAGCAGAATTATTCAATTTCAAAGTCGAAGATCTTACTTGACAAGTGAAATTAATTTCATTTATTTCAAAAAATAAGTATTCGCCAAGTCCATTGAATGTGTATTCTACTCCATCAAAAGTGGTGTAATGGGGATCACCTGATCCGCCTCCAGGAGCAGGTGGTGTCCAACGACTTCCGTCATCTGACGGTCTTTTTTCATAATATTTATTGCAATTATCCGAAAATTTGCAGCAGAAAAAATATGGAACAACATCATCAAAAAAGTGTGATATTGGTTTTTCGTCTGAGTGTGCCATGTCAAGAGTACCACCACCCGGTGGTCCAACTAATAAATTGTTTTGATTGTCATAACAGCACTGTTGTCCAGCTGTGAATGAATTGAGTGTAAAACTTGACTGGGATCTGTAGCACACATTGGAACCAGGATGAAAAGAAGAACATCCTTGCGGTCTGGACGGATTGCATGCTTTATCCTGAACGAAATCACCAAAAGATTCAGGAACATTGACAGCTGATGGAAGGACTGGCCAACATGGAGGCAATCCTTCCAAATATGGTGTCGGGTCTGGTTGATTTGAGGCCCAATTTTCACAATACGAATCAAAAAAAAAGCTTATTCTTTGATTTCTGCTTTCTACTAAATTTGTGTTTAACACAAAAAAATTGTAGATAAATAAATAATTTTTTAATTGAATTTGTGTATTAATTGTTTTTTTAATTCCAATAGCCAAATAGCAATTTTCAATTATCGTTGATGAGTCATCAAAAAACAATAGAGATGAATTGAATGAAAAAAAGCTCTCTTTTAGATTAGATTCAATTAAATTTACTGATACAGAGTCATTTTCTGAAATTCTGATTACATAAATATCATATAGGTGATTTTGTATGTCATTGTGCCATTCCAAATTCAATTGTTCATTTGACTCATTTGTCCTAAAAAAGTAAGGCCTTAGACCATTTATCTTAGATTGTATTGATTCATCTTTAGTATAAATATTTGCATGAAATGTTTGGTTATCATTTACTCTTAGAATCAATGGAACTCTTCCAATTTTTGTAAACAAAGGTGTTCTAAACTTACAACTATTCGAGTCTAATATTTGGCATTCAATTTCATCATAGGAATCAATAATTATTTTGGCCACATCTTGGCCAATATTAAAACATAGCCCAGTAACTAATACTTCTTCACCACCTATAAAATAGAGCACAAAAGGACTAAGAGCCACATAGCCTTGAGTATTACAGCCACCTTCTTCTATCGACTGATCATCGATTCTAAATATCCATCTACCTGGTTTGTTTACATTTGACTCAAATACTATATTTGTTATGCTAGGCGTAAATGATCTATTTAAAGCATAGTGGATCATTCCATCGCCAGCATTGAAACCGGCCTGGGCATGCTCATCGATATTTTCTGATCTTGACCATTCTAGCTTATAGTAGTTGAAAATTGTAAACGAATGCCTTCCATTGGTTGAAATCAATGCTTGAAATGTATTGTTTGGAAAGTTTATTGATTGTGAAAATTGAGCGACTTGGTACCAAGTAACAATCAAAGCCCATGATGGCCTGAAGTTGGAAAAATCATTGAATGAGCTTCTTATATCAGAACCTATTTGATTTAAGGTATTAAAGTCAGTTACTGACCGATAGAAAATATCTCCTCCTCTTCTGGTATCAATATCATTCCAAAACGGTGCAACACCGATTACGTTATATAATGGAAATGGTTTTGGAGTAAAGGAGTTTATACCATTGTTAAAAGAAATCAAACCATTGGTATTGATAAAAAGCGATGAAAAGCTCTTGTTAAAAAATGGAAATTCAATGGCTATATCAAATGGACCCAAAAATTCATCATCATTTTTAAACATTGTATCATCTCCAAATTCACTTCCAAAAGGATAAAAAATATCCAATGTTGAATCCAAATAATTGATTAAAAGCAGAAATAAGAAAAAACTGATATTCATTTTTAGTCTAAAGCTTTTCGAAAAAAAATTTTTTCAAATATCTATTTCTGAAATTATTTTTAATTCAATTTTTCGGTAGTTATTAAAGAATCTTTCGTCTCTAAAAAGCCTTAATTTGAGAAAATGCATTTAAAGCTTATTTTTTTTCTATTTATATATCAGCGATCATGACTTTACAAATAATTAACAAATACTTAAAAATCTAGTTAAATTAGGAATTCAATCATAAAAAGGTAACTTAACTCTTAAGTATTTTTTTAATAATTGTTTTTGAATTGTTTATCAACTGTAATAAACAACAGTTAAAGATAATTTTCAAAGAAAAATAAAAGCTAAGGGTTGGATATAAAACATTTAAATTTCATTTAGTTCAAATATCAGGCTTTTTTTATTACTTAAATTATATGTATTTTTAAGTTAAATTTGATTTTAGAGAGAAGAATGAATTAATTAAAAAAAAACAAAAGAGAATCACAATCCTAATATTTAAAGATTGAATATTTTAGAAATTAAAAATCTGATAAATATTTAAACTTTTGCAAGGATCAAAATAAAATGTTAGTCACGATCAATATCATAAATAAATATCATAAAGTTGATGGAAATTTTTGTGTATAAAATGTTCATAGTCAAAATTCTTAAACTCTGGGATCAGCTTTATTACTCTTTTCTGAAACCCTTCAATTTTGATATGTCTTTCTGGAGTCCTTACACGAAGGATCAAATACTGACCCTTGATGAATACCACTGCTGACATCTACCCAGTTTTTTATCAATTTATTTAAAATATAGTTTGTTTAATAGTTTATTTAAATTAATAATATAGTAATAATATATTCCAACCCAGTCAGGTTGGAATAAAGCTTAGTTCTTCTTTTGGATATCGGAATCGATTTGTTGATGATTTTTTCTTAGAGGATATGTATCTATATTCTATCTTTATCTATCAGTATTTCAAAACATGTTTAATTTGTTAAGAAATGTATTTCTATGTAATTTTAAGATCATCATCTTAATGCAATTCGACATACCGTATTCCATCGTTCAATTAAACTTCATCAAAATCCTTACTTTATCAATAGTAAGTTAGCAACTTCAGAAACCTAAAGAAATCTTGGATGTATTTTCAATACAAATCTGAAATGGAAAAATCCAGTGAAATATAAGAATCAAACAAAGCAAACAAAATATTAGATGGCATCAGGAAATCATTTGCTCGTTTTGATTGTAAGTTATTTAGATCTCTGTATTTGTTTATACTACTTTGAAATTTAATTAAGAAAAATAATATCAGAAAAATTAATTTTTATTAATTCAATTTTTTTACTAACTAAACTTTTAGTTCTGGTGCAACATTACTGTTGTAAATATTTAATATAAAATTAAAAAGAATCGAGATATAGAATTGATAAAATCTGCACCAAATGCATAATAAAAAATTCATTTTATTTTTTCTCTTAAAATCAAGTCTTGATAACGCATTAAATTAAGAATTTCAGATTTTGATGCGGACCTAAACCCGTCATTACGCTATTAGACCATTTTCTCCTTCACATAATAAAATCTAAAATCGAGTGAGTTACTATTTTTACTTTAATTTTAAAAATTCGAAACAATAATTATGACTTGAAATAGGCATCGTTCAAAATCTGTTCAAGCAAAGATAGAAATAAATTTAGAAAAGGTAATTTCTTTGATAAACATGATTAATGTTAATTTAAATAACTCACAAAATTCTTTCTTTAGTCAATAAAATTTCAATTGAATTCAATGTCTAAAATATGAAATTACTTAAACTTTAGGATGATAAATAAATAAAAAAAAAATAAGCTTTAAATGCATTTTCTCAAATTGAAAAATTGAATTAAAAATAATTTCAGAAATAGATATTTGAAAAAATTTTTTTTCGAAAAGCTTTAGACTAAAAATGAATATCAGTTTTTTCTTATTTCTGCTTTTAATCAATTATTTGGATTCAACATTGGATATTTTTTATCCTTTTGGAAGTGAATTTGGAGATGATACAATGTTTAAAAATGATGATGAATTTTTGGGTCCATTTGATATAGCCATTGAATTTCCATTTTTTAACAAGAGCTTTTCATCGCTTTTTATCAATACCAATGGTTTGATTTCTTTTAACAATGGTATAAACTCCTTTACTCCAAAACCATTTCCATTATATAACGTAATCGGTGTTGCACCGTTTTGGAATGATATTGATACCAGAAGAGGAGGAGATATTTTCTATCGGTCAGTAACTGACTTTAATACCTTAAATCAAATAGGTTCTGATATAAGAAGCTCATTCAATGATTTTTCCAACTTCAGGCCATCATGGGCTTTGATTGTTACTTGGTACCAAGTCGCTCAATTTTCACAATCAATAAACTTTCCAAACAATACATTTCAAGCATTGATTTCAACCAATGGAAGGCATTCGTTTACAATTTTCAACTACTATAAGCTAGAATGGTCAAGATCAGAAAATATCGATGAGCATGCCCAGGCCGGTTTCAATGCTGGCGATGGAATGATCCACTATGCTTTAAATAGATCATTTACGCCTAGCATAACAAATATAGTATTTGAGTCAAATGTAAACAAACCAGGTAGATGGATATTTAGAATCGATGATCAGTCGATAGAAGAAGGTGGCTGTAATACTCAAGGCTATGTGGCTCTTAGTCCTTTTGTGCTCTATTTTATAGGTGGTGAAGAAGTATTAGTTACTGGGCTATGTTTTAATATTGGCCAAGATGTGGCCAAAATAATTATTGATTCCTATGATGAAATTGAATGCCAAATATTAGACTCGAATAGTTGTAAGTTTAGAACACCTTTGTTTACAAAAATTGGAAGAGTTCCATTGATTCTAAGAGTAAATGATAACCAAACATTTCATGCAAATATTTATACTAAAGATGAATCAATACAATCTAAGATAAATGGTCTAAGGCCTTACTTTTTTAGGACAAATGAGTCAAATGAACAATTGAATTTGGAATGGCACAATGACATACAAAATCACCTATATGATATTTATGTAATCAGAATTTCAGAAAATGACTCTGTATCAGTAAATTTAATTGAATCTAATCTAAAAGAGAGCTTTTTTTCATTCAATTCATCTCTATTGTTTTTTGATGACTCATCAACGATAATTGAAAATTGCTATTTGGCTATTGGAATTAAAAAAACAATTAATACACAAATTCAATTAAAAAATTATTTATTTATCTACAATTTTTTTGTGTTAAACACAAATTTAGTAGAAAGCAGAAATCAAAGAATAAGCTTTTTTTTTGATTCGTATTGTGAAAATTGGGCCTCAAATCAACCAGACCCGACACCATATTTGGAAGGATTGCCTCCATGTTGGCCAGTCCTTCCATCAGCTGTCAATGTTCCTGAATCTTTTGGTGATTTCGTTCAGGATAAAGCATGCAATCCGTCCAGACCGCAAGGATGTTCTTCTTTTCATCCTGGTTCCAATGTGTGCTACAGATCCCAGTCAAGTTTTACACTCAATTCATTCACAGCTGGACAACAGTGCTGTTATGACAATCAAAACAATTTATTAGTTGGACCACCGGGTGGTGGTACTCTTGACATGGCACACACAGACGAAAAACCAATATCACACTTTTTTGAAGATGTTGTTCCATATTTTTTCTGCTGCAAATTTTCGGATAATTGCAATATATATTATGAAAAAAGACCGTCAGATGACGGAAGTCGTTGGACACCACCTGCTCCTGGAGGCGGATCAGGTGATCCCCATTACACCACTTTCGATGGAGTAGAATACACATTCAATGGACTAGGCGAATACTTATTTTTTGAAATAAATGAAATTAATTTCACTTGTCAAGTAAGATCTTCGACTTTGAAATTGAACAATTCTGCTGCATCAGAGGGCACAGTTTTCAGAGCGATTGCAATTAGAGGAGACTCTAACACAGATTCAATACAAATAGAGCTCGATTTGGCAAATAATGTTTTGATTTATATAAATGGAATCGTGGTTGATTTCACAAATGAATATATAAATTTAAATCAATTGACTCTCAAACTAAATAATTCTACTGATATTGAGTTAACATATTGGCAAGGAATAAATTTTCAGATTTTATTAACACCTCAAAAAAATGCTTTTCTCATTTTTAGTTCTGTTGATTTTAAATTCAAAAATAAAACTCACGGCTTATTAGGAAATTTTAATGGAGTACAAAGTGATGATTTTGGATTGCCTGATGGAACTTTTCTCAATTTGGATAAAAATAACGATAGAGACATATTTCAATATTTTGGACAAAGATGGCTTGTAAATAGTGAGTCAAGTATCTTCACTTATCAGCAAGGTTTCCAACACAGTAACTATGTTGATCTAAGTTACACACCGAAGTTTGTTCAAGATGGAATTATTTTTACCAATTCAAGTTTAGAATCGTTAGCAAGAGAAAAATGTGGAGAAAACATCAAATGTTTGTATGATGTGAGTGTTACATTAGACATAGAGATTGGAATTTTAAGTTTGAAATTTGATAAAAAAATAGAAGTTTTTCAACAAGATTTGGCTAACATTAGTCAAGCCTTAGAAAATGTTGAAAAACCAAACAATGAAACAGAGATATCATTTTCAAACACAGAATTACCACTATCTTCAAGCGATAAAACGTCATCAACAACTAGCACAGAACCATCACAATCTTCTACCAGTGAAAGAACATCATCTTCAAACACAGAATTACCACTGTCTTCAAGCGATAAAACGTCATCAACCACTACCACAGAACCATCACAATTTTCTACCAGTGAAAGAACATCATCTTCACCAACTGAAAAATCAAGCATTACATTTACAACAACAAAAATGAATTCACAGAGCCGATCCGGCAGAATTGGTTTAGGACAATTTGGAAAAACATTAGTTTCACTGATTAGCCTTTTATTTGTTCTTAATTTTCTCTAATTAAATCTTTTTATTTTTTATTTAATCATAAGACTTTAAAAATATTTTTATCTTTTTAATAAAAATAATTTTTGCAAAATACAATTTTCTTGGTAATATTAATGGCAATTATTGGAAAATTTGCAGCAGAAAAATATGGATCGACATAAACAAAAAATTGGGATATTTGTTTTTCAGCTTGCTTTGATTTCGAACTAAGATTTCTTATAACTCTAGCATGAGCAAGGTATACTTTGGTGCATGGTCCAAAAGCATGTCCTGACTTGTGATAAAGCATAATCAAACGAGGAAATACGGTGCTACTATTAAAGTACAAAAATGATTTTTACTTTTTAACATTCAAATTGTCAGAATGTTGGAAATTTGTTTGAAAAAAAAAACCTCCTACAAAAAAATTAAGACTTGATTTTATGTTAATAAAAAGTTATTAAATTTTCTTGGAAAATTTTTTGTTATCTTTGATTTTAATTTTCAAAAAAATAAATATTTTTGCTTAGACTGTTCAATTTTACTGAATTTCGATTTGAATAATTTGAATAAAAATTAAATATAACTTAAAAATAGTTTTGAAAATAACAAGCATTTCTAAAAATTACTTTTAAAATAAATTTCATCGATTAAATTTTTTTAATATCTTTTCTGCATGTTTAAAAGAAAATTTTCAATTAATTTACCAAGATTTTTGGTTATTTTTGTTGTCAATTTATTCTTTTAAAGTGTTAGACAATTGAGATATGTTTCAAAATATAAAATTAAAAATGTCTATTTTTTATTTAAATAAAGTCAAAAATCTACAATTTAATACAAATACTTTAATACGATTATTTTTTTTTAATTTCCATAATTAGTGGAAAAGAATTCAAGTGCTATATCAATCAAATCTTTTTTTTCTTTTTGAGAATTAATTCCGTTTGAGAATGATGAACCAAAAGCAAAAGACGACCTTGAAGACCTTGAGAATCGTTTGGCTCGACTTTCACTATTATAAAACATAAATTGACGATTTTCCATCATTTTTTCATTTTCCTTCGCAATTTCTTTATCTTTCTAAATTTATTATCTCTTTATCTACAATCAGGTAATTATTGAAAGCTAAAATTTTACCAAAATCAGCCGGTTTTTGATGTCTCTTAGAATTTTTTTCAAATACTCCTCATTTATATCATGTGCATTTAGGAATTCTTGATGTTCTTTTGTCAGAATGTCAAAGTCTTTTGGTTTATCGAAAAGATTTGTTCGAATGAAGCTTATTTGTTTTCCGTATTCGTCCTCGGCAGTGCTCAGTATCTTTGCTGATCTATTTGACATTTTAACCGACGCATTCATTCGATTCTTTAGCACGTTCAGTTGTTCTTGAATCCTTTTTTTTTGTTCATTAAAAATAATAAAATTTTTAACTATTTACCTTACAAATCATATTGTGAGTCGATCAAAATTTCCAATAATTGCCGCTGATTTTTTTCCTCTCTTCAAAATAAAATTTTTTTATTTAATTGAAAAAAATAGGAAAAAAAATACTAACGCTTGGTAGCTGCTCATGGTAATCAAGCGTAATGCCTCATCAGCGAAGCTAGACCTACGTCTATTTTTGCTTTTACGCTTTTCTTTTATTATTTCCTCGGCACTCTCACCTTCCATTTCAATTTCAAATAAATTTGAAAAAAAAATAAAATTAAAATTTTTTGAATCTGTACAAAACAAAAAAAAGTTTTGATTTTTGAATTTTTATTATTAGATTATTAGATGAAAAAAAAATTAAGCCATGAGATCTTAATTGAGAAAAAAATTAATGATAGAAAGCATTTGATGCACAGCCCAATGGGTTGTTTCGGACAAATTCACATTTACGAGTTATTTCATCAAAGTATTGAGGTTCGCCAACAAATGGACAAGCATAGGTTTTACGCTGTTGGCCGTATACACAGGCATGGAAAACATCACAAAAGTGTGAGTCTCTGTAGTGTCCTGTTGGTCGTCCGATGCAGTTGAAAGGAACACCGCCAACTAAGGTTTCAATTATGGTTTCACCATTATTTGTGATAGTTGGAGCTTGGATTGGAAATGGTCCCGCTTGAACGACTACAGGATGAACTGGAGCAACAACTGGAGCGGGTGCAGGAACTGGAACAGGTAGAGGAATTGGTGCTGGTTGATTCAAGAAGAAGTGTTTACCTTGATCTTGATTTTGAGGAGCTTGGTTCCAATATTGATCTGGCAAGCTGTTTAAAGCCCCAATTAAAAATACTACTAAAGAGAATGTTTTGAACATTTTTGCTTGAGATTATATTTTTGTTGTTGTTGATGAAATTTAGATTATTTGGACCGTATTTATAGTGGTCCTTAAGAGATGAGCAAATAGTTTATGTAAGTATTACGTAAACTTTTGTAAAATTTGGTCAAGGATTAGAGAGATATATTCAAATAATAAATATATTATTATTATTATTATTATTTATTTCAAAAATAAACGCCAATATTGGCGATGAAATTAAAGTAAGAAAAATGAAAAAATAAAATAAAAATGAAAATTGAATAAAATTGGAATATTAATTCCTTTATTTCCCCCTTTTTTTACACAAATTATAATTTTTTTTTAAGTCTTTATTCCCATGGACAAAGTAGAAAAAGATACAAAAGATTATGTTAATTGAATAATAAAAAAACAAAACTCTAATAATAAAATTAATTCATTAATTTCAATTCATTCTTTATTTCAACAGGTTTAAATAGAATGTTTTTTTAATTCTAGTACTTTATTTGTTCGACATATAGGAATGAGAAAGCAAAGTAAGAAAGAAAGAAAGAAAGTAAGTTTCTAAAATGCTTTAATTATATTTTTTTTAAATGTCCTTCCAGTTCGCATTCAGTATATAAGATAAGATGAATGCTAGATTGTGGTTATGCGTAAATAAGCGTAAAATTTATGCTTTCAGAAATTATTGAGACAAATTTGGCCAAAAATCGTTACTTTACACAAAATTTTGCATTTAAAATTAAGAATAATCTAGTAAAATTATCAAGAAAGTCAGATTATACCATAACTAAAAAAATTTTCACCCAATCTAATATTTTTTCCTCAAAATCCATAAGCTGGCAACTTCTATAGCCAAAGTCGATGTGAAACTCTATCAAAGGCCTAGGAAAAGTCTGTGTATATAATTTCGATTTAATTACCAGAGGCTAGAAAGCTTGACATCAGATTCATTGTTTCTAGCAAATTATTAGAACTTGATTTTTTTTGAACGAAACCATGTAAGTCAGATAAGTCAGATCGCTGGCTAACAAGTTTTTAGACCTCAAATCCACTCACCTTATCAGGACCTACTGCTTTATTCTCATCCAGCTTATTTAAATTATTACAAACCCATTCTTTATTAATTTTAGAGTCAATGTGATTTGGCCATGTTACTTTGATTCTACACTAAAAGTTCGGGAACTTTCGATTCGAATCATCCTGTGAGAATACCGATCGAAAACGCTTGTTTAACAATTCTGCTTCTTTAATAAGATCATTAAATAAAACTCCATCGGAATTTTTAAGTTCAAGTTTCAAATTTCAAAGTTAATCAATAGGCTAGAGCTCCTGTTCATAAAAGACCGATTAACACTTCATTTATTCAAAATAAAATCTAAATTTAATACATTTTTAATAAAAAAGAATAAAATTAAAATTTTTAAATTTTTTTACAAAATCTGTAAAAATTAAATTAATATTATTAAATATTGAAAGCTTAAATGGAAAAAATTTCAAGATTGATCTCTTGATCACAAAACTATTAATTAATCTCGAATAAAAATATCCAAATGTTTTTTCTCCTTTAATTATTTTTGACATTGGTTCGATTAGATTAACACTATTCCTTAAATTATAACTTAAATTTCTTGAGTCATTTTCTAGAAATTGAACTTTAATATTTTTAGGTGAATTATGATAAATTATCTAAAATATTGTTCTAATTAAATATATTTTAATGAATTATGTCTTATTTTATTATTTTTCTATAAATTGATGCATCATCAATATATTTTTAAAGCATCTTTTTATATGGATAATTGTTTCAGCACACGCAAAAAACTTGTCAATACACAAAAAAATCGTTTCAGCACACCCTAAATTTCTAACAAACACTCTCACTTAATAACACAACTAAATCTCTGATCTGCACATTCAAAAAAAAATTTTAAAACTAAAAAAAATTAACTAAATTTTACACTTTCATAAAGTCTAAATAACACACTTTCTTCACATTTGAAAACCAAATTTTTAAAATTTTAAGCTTAATTTTTATTCAAAAAGCAACCAAAAAGAATGGCGATTTATTATTTTTTAACTAAAATTACTTGAAAAAAAAATGCTAATTTTGCATAACTTGTATTATTCATCATAATTTTTCTTAGCAGTATTAAAATTATAAATCAAGCATTATTTTACTTAAAAAAACTAAACAAATACTATCAAAATCTGTTTGATTTTCAAAAAATGATTGACGTTGAAATTGATTTAAGCAATTTTCGGAGCCAAATAATGCTGTTTCGGTATTACAAACAGAAGAAAATCAAGGATTAGAGAAAATGAATTACCTCAAAGACTACATGTGTAAACATATTATTGTGGTGTTGTTGTCAAAAAAGTCAATTCAAGTTCCAGAAAAGTATTTAGATTCGGTAATTGGTTGTAAACCAAGACCAGGAAGAAAGAAAAAAGCAATGCCTTGGAATGTTAGGCAATAAATTATTATTTTTTATTAATTTAGTTAAAATTTAGAAAAACTAGTTGTAAACTTGATTTTTATAATAAATCTTTATTTTTATATCAATTAAGAAATTTTATGAAAAAAAAGGCAATTTTATATTCATTAAGTAGATTTGGTGAAAAATCAGTAATTTTAGTTAATGAATTAGCACACGCCAAAAAGAATCAAAATAAAAATTAAAAAATTGGAAATGAATCATTTTCAATGCAAACTCGTAGGAATTTTGAAGCAACAAGCTTCAAAATGGGTTTGTGAAGTTCGTTTCAATTCGATCTTTTCAATTCAGAAAAATTTGAATTGTAATTGCACAGTTGATTATAATACTTTTTAATGGCGTGCAAAATGCAGAAAATTGCAGAATACTTTGCAGACTTATTTTACTGCATTAAGTAAATTTGCTCATAATTAAGCATTTTACAGAACTAAATTATCTATTTTAGTAAAAAAATTATTCAAATTTTTCTGAATTGAAAAGATAGAATTGAAACGAACTTCACAAACCCCTTCAAAATAAGCCAAAAAAGATTTGTTTTACGCGTTTGGCACCTGGCATTTATCAGTTTGACAATCGTGATATATATCATGGAATCTATCAAATCAGGAATCGTACTAGAGCAAGTAGCTGCAAATATTATTTGAAGTTTAAGATATTTAGCCATTAACATCCATTAGTCCTACTTAAAATTAAATTAACTGAAACTTTTGTTAATTTACCCAAAAAAGGTCAACCTAAAAATTCTTCCAAAGCCTTAGAATATTAATAATATTTAAAAAATTATATGATTAAAAATAAAAATTTAGAATATTTGACTTCCTTGTCAATTTTATAACAATTTTATTTTTATTACATTTTTATTTTAACAATACACAATAAAATGTATTAAAAAGTTTTTTTTTAATTAGCTAAAAATTAATAAAAAGTGTTAGGAACAGTGTAAAGAGTGTTTTTAAGTAAAGTGTGTTTGTTAGAAATGTTAGAAATGTGTGCTAAAACGATTTTTTGTGTGTTGAAATTTTTTTTGCGTGTTCTGGTTAGGTAGACCCCTTTTTAAATTCTTTGCTTTTTTTGTTATAAATAGTAAAAATTCATCCCGTTTTTTTCTATTCCTGTTCTTTTATTTAGGAAAATTATCTTGTTTTTAAAATAAGAAAAAACATACCGTTATATTAATTAAAATTATATAAAATTATCCTTATTTAAAAAATTATAGTGTTTTTTCCATTTTCTATTTAATAAAAGACCCCAAAATCAGATTTAAGAAACAGATTCAGTTTTTTTCTTTGATAAAATTTCAAAAAATATCTCAATTTTTTTTACTTATTCACCGAAAGAATTAATACTTATCAAAATAAAATTATTGATACCTAATTTCCAACTTAAAAAACAATTCATTTTTATGAACAAAAACGATTAGTAAGAAATTTAGCAGCTTTTCAGCAGAAATAAATTTTAAGTGATGATAATGATTCTTTTAATATAATTGAATCTTAGAGAAATGATAAATTTAGAAAGAATGAAACATGCCAAAAGAGAAGAGCTAGAACGTTTGAAAGGACCAATTATTGAGTCAATTGCTAGAACAGATGCAGATATCAAGACTGAAGAAAAGAAGTTACGGACGAAAAATGGTATTAAAAAAAAACGTGTGTCAATAATTGACCTAGAGTCAGCAAAAGCAAGTCTGATCAGTAAAATTAGAATTGAAGAAAATCAAATAAAAGACTTGGAATTTTCGGATAGATATTCAAGTAATTCAAACCATTAGTATTTTTTTTTAATTTTTATTCTTATTAAATTTTTAATATTTTATTTTTGGAAAAAAATCAGCATAATATTCTTATTTTTATTAATAACCAAGAGGGTTAATTTTAGCTAAATAATTAATTTTGTTTTTTCTATACGACGTATCTAATTGATTATTATTTATTTATTTATTTAATTCAAATTAACCTCCATTAGGAGAAGTAAAATTAAAAGTATAAAAATTTTGTTAATAAAAATAAAAAATAAAAATAAAAAGTAGAAAAATAGTTACATATATTGAAAGTAAATATACACTATATAATATATAATAATTTATACAATCATCAGAAATTTTTTTCTTTTTTTTCTAATCATGATTTATGATTGATGAATTTTATTTCAAACGGAATACTTTACTTGTAAAAACAAACAACTTAATAGTAAAAAATTTTTAACTCAAAAAGCTAAATTGGAAAGATAAAATTGAAAAGAACTTGACTCGCCACAAAAAGCTTAAAATTTGCACTTAAAAAATATTATGACTACTTAAAAGATTGAATATTTTCATACTTAAACTTGACCTTCAATTAAAATTTCTAATTACCGAATTAAAACCTGCCAATTTAGCTAAATATTAATTAAAAGCAAATATTTAAAAATAAATTACAAGGTCCCTCTGGACTGTGCACAAAAACTTATCTTTTTTTTCTAATATCCTTGGAAAAAATTCTATTTATTTTAGCTATTTGAAAATCTTTTAGATCAACAAGTAGTCCATCTAATTTTCTCGAGTAATTAAATCCTTAATAAATTTTTCTTTACGTAACTTTTTCAAATTCATTAAATATTTATCCTCGCACAAATCCACATACACCTTATTGCGTCTTACCATCTCTAAACCAAAAGATAAGACAATCGGTCTAATTGAATTGCCTATAAATTTAGCTCGTTCTCTAAACTAAGCTTTTAAAATTCAAAAATGAAAAAAATAGCAAACCTTAGTAAGAACTTTTGGGGAAAAGAAGAAAATATCTTAAAATATTTTTAATTTAAGCAATTTTAGCAATTTTTTTTGTCTTGGTCCATCCGTCTTTTGAGCAGTATTGGGATAATTTTAATCAATACAGATGGGATCAAAATTATTTTGGTCTTAATTCAAATATTGTTGCATCACAGCAACAAAAAAATCCAATAATTACGGCAATTAAACAAACAATTAGTTCAACAAATGATGAGAACAATGGCTTGGGTGCATTCATTGGTTCATATAAAGAAAATAAGACAGAAACAAAACCTGAAGCTTTCCAACCACAAATTCAGCAATCAACTGATCTAAAACCTGAAGTTTCCAAACCACAATCAACTGAAGGAAAACCTGAAGATTTAACTTTCTCAAAGCCACAGGATCCTACGCCTGTAAATATAAAGCCTATTCCTGAAGATCCTCCGAGTAAGCCACTAAATAAACCAATGCCTGTTCATAACCAAGAGGGTGATAAAGAATTCAATCCGCCAAACATGGGTCTGTTTTATCCAAATTCTCCACTATTTTTTGCCGCTAATCATATTCCTCAATTTCATCCATTAATTTTTAACCATCCATTATTTCCATTTCCTTTTCATTTGCCGGGACATTATCAACACTTAGGTCCAGCTCCGATTCAAGTACCCGTTCAGCTTCCAGTGGAATCTCGACCAGCTCAGAACGGTCCTTTCTCAATTCAACAGCCGACCATCACTCAAAATGGTGAAACTATAGTTGAGAATTTAATCGGAGGCTTGGAGTTTAATTGTCAAGGCAGAGCAACTGGTCACTTTAGGGATGTTAAATTTTGTGATGTTTTTCATGCTTGTGTATTTGGTAAGCGAAAAAAGACTTATGCTTGTCCATTCGTCGGAGAAGCGCAGTATTTTGATGATGCAACTCGACGCTGTGAATTTGTCAGATATAATCCTCAGGCTTGTGAATTAAATGAGTTTTATAATTGAAATTTTTGCGCTTTTCTTGTAAACAGATTATTGAATTAAATTCATTTAGAGCATTTTATTATTTAAATTGTTTTTAATTTTTAATAAATATTATGGAATTAATATTAACCAAAATATTTATTTCCTTAAATATTCGAATTCAATTTTCAACACAAGAATGAGTTTTTTAAGCCCAATTTTTAAAATTTTAAATCTCAATATCTACTGAATTCAGTAGCCCAATTTGATACTTATAAAATTAAAATTAAAGTTTTTTAAAATTTATTTAGATAGTTTAGTGAAGTATAGTGAAGCTTTGAGCTCTCATTATCTTCGTTAGACCGCTTATTGGTGATACTGGTCCTTAAGGTGTTTTGTTGTTTCTGTCTTTTTTCTTGCTTTGTAGAATGACCTTTTCCAAATTCTTAAACAATTTACTATAAGATAATAAGTTATTATCGAAGAAATTGTGTTTAACCAATCTGTTAGAAACAATCGACACAGTAACGGAGGCTCTCAATCGAGGCTTTGCTTCGGTAATGGTATTCATGGATTTTGCCAAGGCCTTTGACAATGTCTCACACAGGGCGTTGTAACTAAATCTTTTTTAATAATTTTAATCAAAATAGGAAAATTTTCTTGATTTATTTTCCAAAAAACATGAAAGTTTTTTTAATTGTTTAAAATCGATGATTTATATTTTACTATCTCCTCGCCAATTTATAAAGTGCCAATTATATTTTCATTTTCTGTCTTATCCTTGTTAGTATCATGAACTCCACTAATAAAATTTTTTTTTTTAATTTTTGTTTGAAAATAAAAAATTCTTAAAATAAAATTTTAAAAAATATAAATTTTCTTTGTATTTTTATTTTAAAATTAAAAAAACATGTTTTCAATCGAACATAGTAATAAAAAAAACATTCCTCTTCAATATTTGTGATATTCTCTTTTTCTTCCACTTTACACCAGTAAAGGACATGTAAAGGCCAATAAAGCTTTGTTTTTCAATCATAGTTTTTGTTGATTTACCAATTCAGAAATTTTTATGAAAAGTAAAGGGAAATTTATCAATCTTTACATTACTTAAGTAAAGTTAAGGTAACCCTTTACTTCTTTATTTTTCTCGAAAATAATATATTTGGTTTTTTTATTGAAATTTGTTTTAAAAAAAATGGAAATTATACTAAAATAATAAAAGTAAAGCAAGTAAAGGATTTCCTTTACTTTTTCTGTAATGTAAAGTAAAGATGCCATCCCTAATCATGACAGTGTGCAAACTATTTGCTGATGAAACAAAGCTTATTGGTGTTATAAAAAATCCATTGGATCTTACTACATTACAAGAAAACATAGACTATCTGGTGAGATGGTCCGAGGACTGGATGCTGGATTTTAATGTTGATAAATGAAAGTATATGGTATTCAACAACAAGTACCTCGATATTAATTTGAAGATGAATGGGCAATAAATGAGCAAGGCAGATAACGAACGTGATTTAGGTATAATGATAAGTTCGAATCTGAAACAGAATAAATTGAACAAAAAAATAATTATTTTCGTTCATTTTATTCTGTTTTTAATAGAAGAAAAAAAATTTTGTTTAAATCAATTCTTTAGATAGATATTTTCGAATAAAAGAATTGCTTTGGTGATGGCACTTTCTATGAATAAACTTTTCAAAATCTAAGTTATTTTAAAACTAAAACTTTAAATTGACTCAATTTCTTTGAAAAAATCTTTGGTTATAGATTAAAATTGATTTTTATAATGTATAATTAAAAAAGGCGCTCTCAAATTTCAATCAATTTTGTTAGAAAAATTAAAATTAATCAAAAAATTTAAACAAATTTATTTCTTAATCAGAAAGCCTAAAATATGTCCAATTCTGAAGATGCTCCAATTTATCAAGACACGACTATTCCAAACAATATGTGTCCTTCTAAAGCAGTAGTTGTTCAGCCAATTGGTGTTAATTTGGACACTCAACCGTGTTCACTTATTTGGTAAATTGTTAATTGTTAATAGTTTAAAATTACAATTTATTTTTCTAGTCCAGTTTGCAAGGCCAACGTTGTTTCAAAAATATCTCTTAAAAGCGGTTTATGTACATGGCTAATGTGCGTTCTTCTCTCCTTAGTTGGGTGCAATTTTGGTTGTCAATTCATCCCATTTTGTGTGGACCGTTGTAAAGATGTTCAGCACCACTGTCCAAATTGTAATTCTTTTTTAGGAAAGAAAAAACCATTATAATTTTAGATTTAAACTTAATTAATTTATTAATAAATGATTTAATCAAAAAAGTTTTTTCTCTTTAGTTAAAATTAATACATTATTATTAATTAAGTAAATTAACTTAAGATTTAAGTTCGAAAAAAAATAATCTAGTAATATAAGCAACAAAAAAATTGTGGCTTTAAGCGATAGCTTTAAGTGACCAAGACTGGTCACCTAATTTACGAAGGGGTGATATCCTGATAGTGCTATGCGGGAATAAAAATATTAAATTTAATAAGTATAATATTTACGTAAATACCTATACATACTCAATAATTGGTGACCACACAACTTGAATAACACATACTATGTGTGTTTTTTAAGTTAATAAAAATATTGAAATTTTCTTTTGCTTGATCAACGCATAAAGTGTGCTTCGAATAGTTATAATCATTATAATCATACAATAAGATTGTTGGTGCCACTTTATCTCCTAGGTACTACTGTGAATTTTTATCAATAACTCATGAAATCCAGGAATTTCTGGTTCAAAGCATATACAAAAAAACTTAAAGAATACTACCTGTCCAGGTAATTTTCTTTTCCTAAATTATTGTTTAAATAAATAAATAAAATTAAATACAAAAACTGTTGATATAATTTTATTTTCAAAAAAATTATCAAGAAATTTAAGTTATGATTTTAGTTTTATTGGAAATCAAATTGAAACAATGTAAAAAATAACCAAACTAGAATAAAAACAAAGAAAAAATTTTTACTCAAGATTAACAAGCTTTGTGATCAAAAGATCAATGTTGAAAAGTTTTTCATTTAAGCTTTCAATTTTTAATAAACTAAACTTAATATTTAAAGATTTTTTTAAAAACTTAAAATTTTTTAATTTCTTCAAGTGAATTTATTTTTTTAAACAGTGGTGATTTCACATAAGGATCCATGGTAAATTTACGCAAAATTACGTAAAATTACGCAACAAATGGTAATTTTACTATTAAAATATAGTTTATAGGGTCCAGTTATGGTGATATGCGCCTGGAGGGCGCGTCTGCCGGATTGTCGGCGGATGGCACATAATGGACCTGGATGTTATAGGTCGCTCTCACCCAATTGACCAGGAGTATTAGCGACAGGAATCGATTCATAGATTGCCTATCGCTACTTTAAAACTTCGTCCATTTCGCCCGGACTCTCTTCCATAAGCCAATCACAGCCATGTTGTCAATGAAGAGGTCCATAGTTCGGGCGAATCCATTCTTGCTCCTTAAAAGAGAAAAAGGTAATTTTACTATTAAAAAATAGCAAAATTACCAATTTTTACGTTTAATTATGTAAACTCCAAAAATGCCAAAAAAATCTCATATTTTGCTGTTTTTCATAAAATTTTGTTAAAAAATACGATTTTGTATAGCACTTAAATTTTTTTTTAATTTAATTTTTTGCCATTTTTTACGTAAAAATTGGTAAAATCCAAAATTTTACTGGTAAATTTAGGTAAAAATGGTAAAAAACGAAAAGAATGTAAAAACCAATAAAATTTGTAACAAAACACTTTTATTTTTTAAGAAGCAATCAAAATTCTTATTTTTTTTAATCTTTGACCTATCAACCATTAGGTTGTTCGATGTTTTAGTTCACGCGCTTTAGAATTTACTAACTATTTAAAGGCACAAATTTTACATTTTTCTTAAATTAATATATATAAACAATAATTCTTCATGTAAAATTTAAAAATAAAAATTACTTTTAATTTGCAATAATTTTTTAAGACCTTTATTTTCATAAAATCAATCGGCTTATTTGGATTATCTGGGAAATTCTCTTTTAATTCATGTCTTGGTTCAAAGATTATCATTATACATAGTAATTTTAAGGTAAAATCCTTTCCAAATTCACTAGATTATAACCACAAAGAGACGGTATGGCAAGAAATGAAAAATTTCATAATCAAAAAAGTACCAAACTCGTTTTTTTTAACAAAATTTTATGAAAAACAGCAAAATATGAAATTTTTTTTGGCATTTTTGGAGTTCATATAATTTAACGTAAAAATTGGAAATTTTACTTCTTTTAACGCAAATTTACATAAAATTTGGTTAAACTACCATTTTTTAAGTTAATTTACATAATTTTACGAAAATTTTCGTAAATTTACCATGGATCCTTGTGACAAATCACCACTGTATAAAAAATTAAAAATTAAAATTTTTTATTTAGAATTTAAATTTAAATTAACTTTAAAAAAATGAAATATTACATGGTCTCATATATCCAGGGGCACCAGCTAAGTGAAGAAAAATCTTTAAAATATCGCTGAAGTATTGGGTTAATAAAAAAGGGGAAACCGGTTTCTGCTGGGTAATAATTGTAGTGTCGAATATCAACTCGATGCAATAACCTTTGTGTCAGATCGAAGCCCATTGCCAAAAAAATACTGGAAAATGAGATGAGTGCCTCCCCTATTATCCGCTAGAATAGAAAAGGGACAATTTATAATAAAATAAATATACTAGCCTGTTGATTAACCTGAAAACTTTTAAAAAAAATTTGGTACATCTATGTGCTGTTAATTATTAAAATTAAAGTTTAAAGGTTTTGATCTGAGTTTTTTTAACCTAACAATAAATCCTTATTGTGTTATTCAAGATACGTGCTTTTGTAAGGAGACCAAATTTTAATTTGAAGAAATGAAAATTGACCTTTTTAAAATTTATTTGTCATTTAAAAAATCATTCGAATTTTAATAGTTATAAAAATAAAAATTTTTTAAAATTTTATAGTAAAGTTTTTCGACCTAAAAACGCATTGCAATTTGGACAGTAATGATGTGAATCTTTGCATGAGTCTACGCAAAACGGTATGAATTGACATCCAAAATCGCATCCAATAAAACAAAGCCCGATACAAATTAACCATGTTCCGCCTCCTGATTTATAATTCACTCTGGTAATTACTTGCGCTTTACATGTAGGACTTAATGATTTTAAAAATAGAATATTTTAATAATTTTAAATTATAAAAAATAAGCAAAAATTACCATGTAACATGAGATGGGTCTTTTCCTAGCATGAGAGCTTGATTTAGCACAGGTTGTATTATAACTGTTGGCTGTGGTGGTTGAGATTGGTAAGCAGGTGGTGGTTGATAATTGGTTGATCCGGCGATTACCGGTGTCGGACCATCGTCAAATTTCTTATCCATTTCTAGTTATCGATTTTTTTCTAAAAAATGCTTTAATTTTTAGTTTTTGTTGAGCAAATAAAATTTTGAAAGACTTCCTAGTTACCTTATAATGAATGTTAAAAAAATCTTGAAAAATCAATCCAATCAAGAAAATAACAAAAATTTTTTATTTTTCAAATTTTAATTTAAAAATAAAATCTAATCCTTTTAAATAAAAACTTAAATTATTAAATTGTTTCAATCATAAGATTGTGATTCATATATTTGTCAAGTTATTATAAATTTATTAAATCTTTATTCGAATATCAGTCTTATTTTTCTATATTTTTATCATGTCATGGAAACTTCATGATATGATTCATTACCATAGATAATTTTTTATTTTCTGATTAAAATTTACATAAAGATAAAAAATTTTACTTGTCTCCAAGGTGCTTGTAAATTTTCTTAACTCCATGCTTGTTTTAAATTCTTAAATTATGAATTGAATTTTTTTTAAATCTTGCAATTTTATTAAAACTATTTTAGTTCATTTATTTAGAATGTATTTTTTGGTTGTATCTTTTTGCGTTTAAAATAAATAATCTCCAATTTAATGTTGATTACAAGATTTAGCTTCGGATCATATTAAGTTTTTAGAAAAATTTTTTCCGAAAGACAATTTCTAAAATTACAGCTTAGTCGGCCTGTTGTTAATTAAAATATTAGGAAGATTTAGGTTGAAGAAATCTCTGAAATTTTTTAATCTCATGCTATTAGAAATTTAATAATTTAAAAGAAAATTTTAAATAAAAGCTCAAATTATCTTTTTTTTATTTTATTAAAAAAAATTATTTTTTTCTTACTAAAAACGTCTACCTTTGTCAAAATTACTAAAAAAAAACACCCTGTAGTGTTCGAATAATTTTTATTAGCTAAATTTAAAAATTAACTTGAAGGCAAGCTTTTAATTTATATATGATTTGAAAAAATTTCTGATAAAATTTTTTTAAACTATTTAGGCATCTAAAACCTCTTACCAATTTATATCCATCTAAAAAGCGTCATCCATAAAACGTCACTGTAATTTTGAAAATAAAGATTTTTAGTTCAATATACGAATTAAAAACATGATTTTTTTAATCTTGACTCAAAAATTATAATAAATATTGTGAAATTACAAAAAACAAAATATCTTGATTCATAAAATTTTTATATTGTGTTAGAATTATGCCGCAGCTTAGTTAATTTAATTTAATAAATAAAACATATGAAAAAAATTGTGATTAAAAATCTACTTAAACTTGTTAGCTTCAGTAAAAAAAGATAAAAATATTCGTAATTAGATGTACATTTTAATAAAAATTTCATCATACTTATTTAAAAATTAAGTTAATTATTTTTCATGCATGTTTTAATAATAATAATATGCTAATAAAAATCTTTTTTGAAGCTGTTATTTTACTCTCGCAGAGAAAAATATTGCGTCATAGCGAAATTCAACCATTATTTCCTTTTGATAATGTAGAATTAAAATAATAAATTAAAAAACAATTAATTCGTATTATGCTAAAAATTAGCTAAATTATTAAAATTTTAAATAAAAAAAGCTCTCAAAAATAACCTTAATCGAAACTTTTTTTTTTCTCTTTATCGATTTTGAAAATTTTTCCTTGAATCTTTTAAACTAAGTTCATTAAATAAAAAATAATTATTTCCTTATTCTTTTATAAATTATGTGTAATTTTTCGAATATAAAATAAACGAAAGGCTATAATCACTTACTCTATCTTTGCACTCTTAAATGCACTCTTACTCTATCTTTGTAATTTATAATTTCTATTCACATTAACTTTTAAATTAAAAAAATTGAGATTTTTTTGGCAATTTTATTGTCAACACGAATTTTCAAAATGAAAAAACAAAATTAATAATAAAATTAATTAGATGCACAAGCATTAGGGTTTAATCTTGCGAATTCACATCTTCGCGAAGCCTCATCAAAGTAAGTTCTCTCTCCCACGAAGGGACAGGCATAGGATTTTCTCTGTTGACCAAAAACACAAGCATGAAATATGTCGCAATATTTTCCATCTCGCCAATGACCTGTTGGTTTATAAGTGCAATCAAATGGAACACCACCAATTAGATTTTCAATAATTAGTTCTCCGGTGTTCGTATACGTTTGCTGCTGAATTATATATGGTCTATATTCGTGGGATAATGGAACTGGTTGGAGAAAAACTGGTAAAGGGTGGTCAGTGGAATCAGTGTGCGGCAAGTTAGATTCTAAATTGTCATCAGTTGTTTCCGTTTGGTCTGGTGTTTTAGAGTTTAGCTGGGCAAAAGCAGTCGTACTTTGTGAAATCATTTTATCCTGCTCTTTAGTGGTCCATTCTGGTTTTATTTCATTTCCTTGTTCTTGCTGAATTGATACACTAAATAAACAGCTAATTATAACTAATAAAGGTGCTAATGAAAAAAATTATTCTTTATTTAAAAACTATATTTAATCAATTTACCAAGCTTGTTTGAGTTCATCTTTTTAGAAAATATTTTTTTTTCTTGGATAAATTTTAAACAGTTATTTATAGTCTTGACCTCTCGTTAATTAAGTAGATTAAGAAAAGTTAAAAATAAGTCTTATGCAAAATTATAAAAGGATTTTAAAAAAATGTGTCAAGTTCTTGTATAATCATTTAGGATATGTGATAAAGTTTCAATTTTAGAAGGATTATTTTTTTTCGGACTATAATCTCTCATAAAATTTGTATCTTTTTTTAAGAAAAATATTAATTAAATAATAAAAAAAATATTTCAAAGTATTAAATTTCAATTTTTGAAATATTTTTATTTTTTTATTAGGATTTCATTAGTGCATCATACTTATGATATAACTTCTTTAATTTTAATACAATATCTTGGAAACAAAGTAATCTTATGTTTCAATTATTGAAAGTTAATTCAGAATACCATATTTTATTATCTAAACTTTTATTTTAAATTATTTATGAACGAGCCAGCTACCAGAAGAGAAGAACAATAAACATTTTTTTCTAAAACCCGCACTAAAAACCCATGAACTTGATTTTGGTGCCTCAAAAAAAATAAATTTTTTAAAATCTATTATAATGATCGCTAGAATATCACTATTTTAAGATTTAAACGTTTTACTGATTTGAAAAATAAATCTAACTGTAAAATAATTATTATATTAATTTGTGTAATAAAGATATAAATAATAAATTAGTTTTACAATTAAACAAAATAGAGACCAGCTTTAGCGCTTTGATTGTTGGCTTAATTGCGAAATTTTCGAAGTAACTTCTGTAAAATGCTGTTGCGATTAGCAGCCTTATTTGCATTTCTTGTATGGAATGGAAAGCATGTGTTCGGGCGAAGATTGTGTGGTTGACATGACGTGATGAGATGGTTTGGGTCGGCGAGAATTCTATTGAGTGTTCGTTCGCAGGCATAGTCTATAAGGAAGGCGTTTCTAAGAGCTTACAGGCTGATCATCGATTCCAATGATACGCCATATACCGGAGTTGAAAGTGTTCGTCTCAATCTTTGTAGCTTCAGAGGTTGAAGATAGCATTACGGCGCTATAAGTAAAGTGGTTGAGAAAATATGCTCTGTATGCACTGAAAAGCATCGACGTAGACCATCCATTGAATTTAAGCTGCTTGAGCAAAAACTCGACACGGTTGAGAACTGAGCGTACACGCCTCCATTCGAGATCGGGGCCTAGGAAGTCAGAGAGCTAAAAGTTGAGATATTTATAGAACTTGACTGTCTCAAGAATTTGGCCGAGTAAATAAACAGTGGGAACACCTATGCCGATTACTTTTGAGGGATTAATGCAGATCACTTTGCACTTGCCCACGTTCAAGCGTATCTTATTATCAACATACCTGCGTTGTACGGCATCAACCATCTCTTGAGGAAGGTCGCAAAATGTGTTACCTATAATTTAAGTTAGAATGTCGTCGGCTTACTTTAGTAACTCAACTCAAGGAGTTATGTACTCATTTATTTCGAGTATGAAGAAAAGGAAAAGAAGGGAGCCCAGGACACTGCACTAAATAACATCAGCACGTACATCTCGCCCTTTTGTTGCCTTATCTCTGTAGACAACTAATCGGTGTTAATAACAATATGCGGTCGTTCGTCTTCAAGTTTCTGTATGAGGTATGAAACTTTATTTGATTCATTGCATTTGATTCCAAAATGGTTGGTAGTTAAAGAGAGTGCGTAGAAGATTTAGATACTAATGGTGACGCAAGTGGGTTAAGGGTGCTTCGACTGTCAAAGAGCTGATGAAGCGCATCTGGAGCAGTTGTCGTACTCGTCTTAATCCAAGCGCTTTCTGGACGTTCTCGACGATAATTTTGTGCAGAGCGATCACATAATTTTTAGCAGCAGGTGATTTGGCTAGATCGATACAAACTATGGTGTTACACGATTTGTGCAGGACGTTTCGGTATTGCAACTAGATGCAAAAACCTTTGTGTCAGATCGAAGCCCATTGCTAAAAACGTACTGGAAAAGGAGAAGAGTGCCTCCCCTATTATCGGCCAGAATGGAAAAGGGACAAATTTTTATAAAAAAAGTATACTAGCCTGTTGATTAATCTGGAAACTTGAAAAAAAAACTTTGGTACATCTGTGTGTTGTTTATTATTAAAATTAAAGTTTAAAGGTTTTGATCTGAGTTTTTTTAAATCTTTACAATACTTTAAATAAAAAAATAATTGTCAAGTCGGAGTCATTTTAACTAAAAATTTTTATTCCCATAATAATAAAAATTTAAATATTTCAATCAAATAACTTTCATTTTTTAAAATCCAATATGACTATGAAAAAAAAATTCGAAGTCAAGTCATTTGAGTTGACTTTAAAAAAAATTTTAAAAGTTATTTTAATTTTCGACTGGATGATGGTTGCGTTTTGGTTATGCAATATGTGATATGTCGACCATATTTTTGTATGATTTTAATATCATATGATATGATCATATATCATATCATATTTTTAAAGTCATAATTATATGACTTTGAATCGACTTTTTTTTTGACTTCTGCACAATTTAATAGAAAATTACTAATTAAAAGGCAGATTAAATGTATCTAATTATGTTGTGATTATTAAAAATCTGGTTTTTCATTTGTTAAAAACGAATCAGAAGATGTTGTTCAAATGATAAGTTAATTAAAATTAAAAGATTTAGCCTGTTGATTAGCCTTGAAATTGAAAAAAAAACCATTTTAATTCTGTGAAAATAATAATATCTAGTTAATTAATCATCTTATGTTTTTTGTTTTAATGTTTTTTGATATAAAGTCTCCAAATAACTTCCTTGAATAATGAAAATTGAGAGATTTTTAAAATTTTATTCAAATTAATATAAGAATTTATTAAGTTAATTTTACACACCAAAATAAATTTTTTTTGTTCAAACTATTAAAACAAAAATTTTAATTTATTAATTAATAAAAGCTTAAATTAAATATTAAATTTATTTTTTAATACAACTTGGTTAGTTGCACAATAATTGGGAATTTTTTCCAATTACGTTTTTTTTTCGTAAAATTAAAACATCATTTTGATAATTGTACTAAATTTTTGTTCTGAATTGCCCAAAACCCAGTACTGAATGAATAAATCCCTTTCATAATAAAAAAGGGCAATCGGTTTCGCCTGACTAATAAATGTAGTGTCGAATATCAACTCGATGCAATAACCTTTGTGTCAGATCGAAGTCAATTGCTAAAAAAATACTGGAAAATGAGATGAGTGCCTACCCTTTTATCCGCTAGAATAGAAAAGGGACAAATTATAATAAAAAAAATATACAAGCCTGTTGATTAACCTGAAAACTTTAAAAAAAATTTGGTACATCTGTGTGTTGTTTATTATTAAAATTAAAGTTTAAAGGTTTTGATCTGAGTTTTTTTAAATCTTTACAATACATCATTATTGTGCTATTCAAGATGCGTGCTTATGTAGAGAGACCAATTTTAATTTGAAGAAATGAAAATTGACCTTTTTAAAATTTATTTGTCATTCAAAAAATCATTCGAATTTTAATAGTTAATAAAAAATAAAAATTTTTAAAAATTTTATAGTACTAACCTATTTTAATGTGAAATGAAATTTCACAATGCCGCGCTTTCTTAGTCGACGCTTTTTGAATGACTCTTGACAATTTTGATTTGATTCGTCATCATCACTTTGTACTGTGCTCGAATTTTCTTGCAACCTTGTTTTTTAAGATTTTTCCTAACATTAATTTTTATAAATAAAAGAAGTAAAATTTTTGTTGAATTTGTACTGAATTTCACAGAACCCAGTACTTTAGAGATATTTTAAAGACTTTTCTTCACTTAGCTGGTTTTGAACTTTTGATCATCTACTAGTATGACTAACACACAAACCATTCGGCTATACGGACTAGTGTCCCTGGATATATGAGACCATAAAATATTTCATTTATTTAAAGTTAATTCAATTTTAAGTTCAATTTAAATTTAAAAATTTTAATTGTTAATTTTTTATGAAAAAATAAATTCAGTTGAAAAAATTAAACAATTTTAAGTTTTTTAAAAAATCTTTAAATATTAAGTTTAGTTTATTAAAAATTGAAAGCTTAAATGTAAAAAACTTCAACATTGATCTTTTGATCATTAAAAATTTTTAAAAATTTATTCTATTTTTTTATTCTACTTTGGTTATCTACTATATCATATCCATCTGCCCATAAGTTTTTTTAAAAAATGAGAGAAATAATTATAAATACTTGAAAAGGGCCATTGCATGATCATATTCAAAAGGAAAAGTTTTTGATTCCATATAATTTTTAAATGACTGAATTATTGGTGTTGCGGATTATTTAGTCGGATTATTTGGATCATCAACCAAAGAAGGATCAACTCATGGACCTTCAGCCGGGTCCTTTTAACCAAAACCAAAGAATTAAATTTATTTTTTAAAATATTTTTTTTACTGTAACAAAGACAAAATTAGTCAGGAAGATATTAATTTTCATTTCAATATCATTTTTAAATGAATTTTGATATTTTTGATCAACCTTTAATAAAATAATTAAAAAATATGCTTTGATTTATTTTAAAATCTTACCGCGTGCATTACATGGCTCAAATAAATTCTCAAGTTATTAAACACCACATCAGGATCTTCAGATTTACTAATTCTTTTGTGTTCATTGATTAATGAATAACAATGATTTTTTCTAAATTAAAAACAAATTGACCTGTTCCTGTTTACTGATCTAAAGATTTAACTTAATTTACGACTTTAAATTTTAAGCCCTAAATTAAGTTTCACCATAAAATCTTTAATTTTTAGGTGATTTTATAATGATTCTTTAAAGAATCATTGATTTTTCATTACTTTTGGGTTG
This sequence comes from Brachionus paranguensis, assembly GCA_016802215.1. Lineage (NCBI taxonomy): Eukaryota > Metazoa > Rotifera > Eurotatoria > Ploima > Brachionidae > Brachionus > Brachionus paranguensis. The sequence goes on from JAESIX010000004.1 coordinate 1,559,149, forward strand.
ACTGGGAAGAATCCAAAACATTAATTTTTATCAAACAAATTTATAGATTAGATATAATTTTAATTTAGATAATCTTTATTTTTATTCAATTAAAATCAAGCCTTTATAAAAGAAATTCTTTATACAATATTAATCAATATTTCAAAAGTTCAAAATTGATTCACGAAATTTCTATTTTAGTTTTTGGAACTTTTATTTAAATTATTGAAGCGCAATTTTGAAGGAATGACAAAATATTTCGACTAAGGAAATAAAATTCTAATCAGATGTTTCAACAATATCGTATAAAATCTAAACATTTTAGTTGAATAAGCTCATTTATAATAAACGCAAAGCAGAAAGTTGCATTAGACTGAAATGAATCAGACTAACTACCAGTACTAAGCGGCGTCCCACAAGACATTTCTATTAAACTACATTTTTAATGAAGTTAGACCAAGTGTACCCGAGGTACCCAACGGAAAATAATTCAAAAATACAACTTCGCACCAAATCTAGAGTATAAAAACTGCTATGCAAAACCACAATGGTCAGACAACAACAACAGGATTGACAACATTAACATCTGAAACTGCCAACCAAATAATCTCATCAACTCACTTAAGAACAACTTCGATATTATTTTTTATGCTGTGGTTATTTACTACTACTTTTAATAATTTGATATGCTATGAGAATTTAAGTTCCAGGCAATCAGGCCGTGCTATAACAACCTTGAACTTATTATTTAATAAAAGTTATATGCTTTAGAACGGTTAAGAATTTGTTTCGAGCAAACCGTAAAATCTGTTGTTTGGTTGCCACTTAATCTTGAATCTTGATGAATCTAGTAAAGTTGGAAAAGTTTTTAACCAAGTTTTTGATTTTAACGCATTAAATTTTTTTTTCACGTCAATATTTGAGTGACTCAAGCAAGGATAAATAAAAGATTAATTCATTTTACTTTACAGTGAAACAAAGTAGAATATATCGTGAATATTTTTTTAACGCTGCACTATAAGACCAACAACTTGGTTTTGGTACCTCAAATAGAATTTTTTTGTACTTTTTATCAAATCAAAATTGGAAATTTCAGGCATTGTGAATTTCATAAAAAGTTCCAACAAAAAATTTAAAATTCTTAAAAAAATATGGATTTTTTACTAAAGATTCTTCTGCAAGTTTTAAAAGGTGAAACAATCAACGTTTTGTTTTATCGTCTAGTTTAAAGAAACAGATAAAAGAAAATTTGCCAAAAATTTGATTATTTTTAATCAAATTGTATTTTAATTTTGAATGGCAAATTAAGTTTTTTACTATGCAAAATAAATCTTAAAACATTGATATTCTATTCGCTCATTAATATTTCCTGTGTTTGTTAAAATAAATTTTTATTTGAAAAATTTATTGAAACTCATTTTTTATCATGTTATTTCAATCATCAAAGTTTAAAAAATTCAATTTTGTCAAATATAATTAATGAAAAAGAATTTTACTTAATAAATTTTGGAAATTTTGTATTAAAATTCACAGTGCCGATTTAGTTGCCTTCGTGATCATAGATTTTCACCTTTTTATCTTAGGCTTTGAAAATTCATTATTTTTGAGGCACCAAAATCAAGTTCATGGGTTTTTGGTGCGGGTTTTAGAAAAAAATATTTACGGTTCTTCTCTTCTGGTAGCTGGCTCGTTCATAAATAATTTAAAATAAAAGTTTAGATAATAAAATATGGCATTCTGAATTAACTTTCAATAATTGAAACATAAGATTACTTTGTTTCCAAGATATTGTATTAAAATTAAAGAAGTTATATCATAAGTATGATGCACTAATGAAATCCTAATAAAAAAATAAAAATATTTCAAAAATTGAAATTTAATACTTTGAAATATTTTTTTTATTATTTAATTAATATTTTTCTTAAAAAAAGATACAAATTTTATGAGAGATTATAGTCCGAAAAAAAATAATCCTTCTAAAATTGAAACTTTATCACATATCCTAAATGATTATACAAGAACTTGACACATTTTTTTAAAATCCTTTTATAATTTTGCATAAGACTTATTTTTAACTTTTCTTAATCTACTTAATTAACGAGAGGTCAAGACTATAAATAACTGTTTAAAATTTATCCAAGAAAAAAAAATATTTTCTAAAAAGATGAACTCAAACAAGCTTGGTAAATTGATTAAATATAGTTTTTAAATAAAGAATAATTTTTTTCATTAGCACCTTTATTAGTTATAATTAGCTGTTTATTTAGTGTATCAATTCAGCAAGAACAAGGAAATGAAATAAAACCAGAATGGACCACTAAAGAGCAGGATAAAATGATTTCACAAAGTACGACTGCTTTTGCCCAGCTAAACTCTAAAACACCAGACCAAACGGAAACAACTGATGACAATTTAGAATCTAACTTGCCGCACACTGATTCCACTGACCACCCTTTACCAGTTTTTCTCCAACCAGTTCCATTATCCCACGAATATAGACCATATATAATTCAGCAGCAAACGTATACGAACACCGGAGAACTAATTATTGAAAATCTAATTGGTGGTGTTCCATTTGATTGCACTTATAAACCAACAGGTCATTGGCGAGATGGAAAATATTGCGACATATTTCATGCTTGTGTTTTTGGTCAACAGAGAAAATCCTATGCCTGTCCCTTCGTGGGAGAGAGAACTTACTTTGATGAGGCTTCGCGAAGATGTGAATTCGCAAGATTAAACCCTAATGCTTGTGCATCTAATTAATTTTATTATTAATTTTGTTTTTTCATTTTGAAAATTCGTGTTGACAATAAAATTGCCAAAAAAATCTCAATTTTTTTAATTTAAAAGTTAATGTGAATAGAAATTATAAATTACAAAGATAGAGTAAGAGTGCATTTAAGAGTGCAAAGATAGAGTAAGTGATTATAGCCTTTCGTTTATTTTATATTCGAAAAATTACACATAATTTATAAAAGAATAAGGAAATAATTATTTTTTATTTAATGAACTTAGTTTAAAAGATTCAAGGAAAAATTTTCAAAATCGATAAAGAGAAAAAAAAAAGTTTCGATTAAGGTTATTTTTGAGAGCTTTTTTTATTTAAAATTTTAATAATTTAGCTAATTTTTAGCATAATACGAATTAATTGTTTTTTAATTTATTATTTTAATTCTACATTATCAAAAGGAAATAATGGTTGAATTTCGCTATGACGCAATATTTTTCTCTGCGAGAGTAAAATAACAGCTTCAAAAAAGATTTTTATTAGCATATTATTATTATTAAAACATGCATGAAAAATAATTAACTTAATTTTTAAATAAGTATGATGAAATTTTTATTAAAATGTACATCTAATTACGAATATTTTTATCTTTTTTTACTGAAGCTAACAAGTTTAAGTAGATTTTTAATCACAATTTTTTTCATATGTTTTATTTATTAAATTAAATTAACTGCGGCATAATTCTAACTCAATATAAAAATTTTATGAATCAAGATATTTTGTTTTTTGTAATTTCACAATATTTATTATAATTTTTGAGTCAAGATAAAAAAAATCATGTTTTTAATTCGTTTATTGAACTTAAAATCTTTATTTTCAAAATTACAGTGACGTTTTATGGATGACGCTTTTTAGATGGTTATAAATTGGTAAGAGGTTTTAGATACCTAAATAGTTTAAAAAATATTTCAGAAATTTTTTCAAATCATATTTAAATTAAAAGCTTTCCTTCAAGTTTTTAGTAAGAAAAAAATAATTTTTTTTAATAAAATAAAAAAAAGATAATTTGAGCTTTTATTTAAAATTTTCTTTTAAATTATTAAATTTCTAATAGCATGAGATTAAAAAATTTCAGAGATTTCTTCAACCTAAATCTTCCTAATATTTTAATTAACAACAGGCCGACTAAGCTGTAATTTTAGAAATTGTCTTTCGGAAAAAATTTTTCTAAAAACTTAATATGATCCGAAGCTAAATCTTGTAATCAACAGTAAATTGGAGATTATTTATTTTAAACGCAAAAAGATACAACCGAAAAATACATTCTAAATAAATGAACTAAAATAGTTTTAATAAAATTGCAAGATTTAAAAAAAATTCAATTCATAATTTAAGAATTTAAAACAAGCATGGAGTTAAGAAAATTTACAAGCACCTTGGAGACAAGTAAAATTTTTTATCTTTATGTAAATTTTAATCAGGAAATAAAAAATTATCTATGGTAATGAATCAGATCATGAAGTTTCCATGACATAATAAAAATATAGAAAAATAAGACTGATATTCGAATAAAGATTTAATAAATTTATAATAACTTGACAAATATATGAATCACAATCTTATGATTGAAACAATTTAAAAATTCAAGTTTTTATTTAAAAGGATTAGATTTTATTTTTAAATTAAAATTTGAAAAATAAAAAATTTTTGTTATTTTCTTGATTGGATTGATTTTTCAAGATTTTTTTAACATTCATTATAAGGTAACTAGGAAGTCTTTCAAAATTTTATTTGCTCAACAAAAACTTAAAACTAAAGCATTTTTTAGAAAAAAATCGATAATTAGAAATGGATAAGAAATTTGACGATGGTCCGACACCGGTAATCGCCGGATCAACCAATTATCAACCACCACCTGCTTACCAATCTCAACCACCACAGCCAACAGTTATAATACAACCAGTGCTAAATCAAGCTCCCATGCTAGGAAAAGACCCATCTTATGTTACATGGTAATTTTTGCTTATTTTTTATAATTTAAAATTATTAAAATATTCTATTTTTAAAATCATTAAGCCCAACGTGTAAAGCGCAAGTAATTACCAGAGTGAATTATAAATCAGGAGGCGGAACATGGTTAATTTGTATCGGGCTTTGTTTTATTGGATGCGATTTTGGATGTCAATTCATACCGTTTTGCGTAGACTCATGCAAAGATTCACATCATTACTGTCCAAATTGCAATGCGTTTTTAGGTCGAAAAACTTTACTATAAAATCTAAAAAAATTTTTATTTTTTATTAACTATTAAAATTCGAATGATTTTTTGAATGACAAATAAATTTTAAAAAGGTCAATTTTCATTTCTTCAAATTAAAATTGGTCTCTCTACATAAGCACGCATCTTGAATAGCACAATAATGATGTATTGTAAAGATTTAAAAAAACTCAGATCAAAACCTTTAAACTTTAATTTTAATAATAAACAACACACAGATGTACCAAATTTTTTTTAAAGTTTTCAGGTTAATCAACAGGCTTGTATATTTTTTTTATTATAATTTGTCCCTTTTCTATTCTGGCCGATAATAGGGGAGGCACTCTTCTCCTTTTCCAGTGCCTTATTAGCAATTCTACATTATCAAAAGGAAAGAATGGTTGAATTTCGCTATGACGCAATATTTTTCTCTGCGAGAGTAGAATAACAGCTTCAAAAAAGATTTTTATTAGCATATTATTATTATTAAAACATGCATGAAAAATAGGGGTTGTGAAGTTCGTTTCAATTCGTACTTTTCAATTCAGAAAAATTTGAATGACTTTTTTACTAAAATAGATAATTTAGTTCTGTAAAATGCTTTATGTTTAAGCAACTTTGCTTAATCCGAAAATATATGTCTGCCAAAACTCTGCAATGTAATTGCACAGTTGATTAGAATACTTTTTAATATCGTGCAAAATGCAAAAAATTGCAGAGTACTTTGCAGACTTATTTTACTGCATTAAGCAAATTTGATCATAGTTAAGCATTTGACAGAACTAAATTATCTATTTTAGCAAAAAAGTTAATCAAATTTTTCTGAATTGAAAAGATCGAATTAAAATGAACTTCACAACCCCTGAAAAATAATAAGCTTAATTTTTAGATAAGATTAATGAAATTTTTATTAAAATATATATCTAATTACGAATATTTTTATCGTTTTTTACTGAAGATAATAAGTTTTAGTAGATTTTTAATCACAATTTATTTCATATGTTTTATTTAACTATTAATTAAATAAAATTAACTAAGCTGTGGAATAATTTTAACACAATATTAAAATTTAATGAATCAAGATATTTTTTTATTTTGTAATTTCACAATATTTCTTTATTATTTTTTAATAAATATTTAATTTTTGGTCAGAAATATAAAAATCATGTTTTTAATTCGTATATGGAACTGAAATCTTTATTTCAAAATTACAGTGACGTTTTTTAGATGGATTTAAATTGATTAGAGGTTTTACATGCCTAAATCGGTTAAAAAAATTTTTTCAATATTTCAAATTTTTTTTCAATCATGTATATATTAAAAGCTTGTCTTCAAGTTAATATTCTAATTTAGCTAATAAATATTATTTTAACACTATAGGATGTTTTTTTTCTAGAAAATTTGACTAAGGTAGACGTTTTTGGTAAAAAAAAAATTATTAAATAAATAATAACTTGACAAATATTTGAATCACAATCTTATGATTGAAACAATTTAAAAATTCAAGTTTTTATTTAAAAGGATTAGATTTTATTTTTAAATTAAAATTTGAAAAATAAAAAATTTTTGTTATTTTCTTGATTGGATTGATTTTTCAAGATTTTTTTAACATTTATTTTAAGGTAACTAGGAAGTCTTTCAAAATTTTATTTGCTCAACAAAAACTTAAAACTAAAGCATTTTTTAGAAAAAAATCGATAATTAGAAATGGATAAGAAATTTGACGATGGTCCGACACCGGTAATCGCCGGATCAACCAATTATCAACCACCACCTGCTTACCAATCTCAACCACCACAGCCAACAGTTATAATACAACCAGTGCTAAATCAAGCTCTCATGCTAGGAAAAGACCCATCTTATGTTACATGGTAATTTTTGCTTATTTTTTATAATTTAAAATTATTAAAATATTCTATTTTTAAAATCATTAAGCCCAACGTGTAAAGCGCAAGTAATTACCAGAGTGAATTATAAATCAGGAGGCGGAACATGGTTAATATGAAAAATTTGAAATGGAAAAATGGAAAATTCGAGCACAGTACAAAGTGATGATGACGAATCAAATCAAAATTGTCAAGAGTCATTCAAAAAGCGTCGACTAAGAAAGCGCGGCATTGTGAAATTTCATTTCACATTAAAATAGGTTAGTACTATAAAATTTTTAAAAATTTTTATTTTTTATTAACTATTAAAATTCGAATGATTTTTTGAATGACAAATAAATTTTAAAAAGGTCAATTTTCATTTCTTCAAATTAAAATTGGTCTCTCTACATAAGCACGCATCTTGAATAGCACAATAATGATGTATTGTAAAGATTTAAAAAAACTCAGATCAAAACCTTTAAACTTTAATTTTAATAATAAACAACACACAGATGTACCAAATTTTTTTTAAAGTTTTCAGGTTAATCAACAGGCTTGTATATTTTTTTTATTATAATTTGTCCCTTTTCTATTCTAGCGGATAAAAGGGTAGGCACTCATCTCATTTTCCAGTATTTTTTTAGCAATTGACTTCGATCTGACACAAAGGTTATTGCATCGAGTTGATATTCGACACTACATTTATTAGTCAGGCGAAACCGATTGCCCTTTTTTATTATGAAAGGGATTTATTCATTCAGTACTGGGTTTTGGGCAATTCAGAACAAAAATTTAGTACAATTATCAAAATGATGTTTTAATTTTACGAAAAAAAAACGTAATTGGAAAAAATTCCCAATTATTGTGCAACTAACCAAGTTGTATTAAAAAATAAATTTAATATTTAATTTAAGCTTTTATTAATTAATAAATTAAAATTTTTGTTTTAATAGTTTGAACAAAAAAAATTTATTTTGGTGTGTAAAATTAACTTAATAAATTCTTATATTAATTTGAATAAAATTTTAAAAATCTCTCAATTTTCATTATTCAAGGAAGTTATTTGGAGACTTTATATCAAAAAACATTAAAACAAAAAACATAAGATGATTAATTAACTAGATATTATTATTTTCACAGAATTAAAATGGTTTTTTTTTCAATTTCAAGGCTAATCAACAGGCTAAATCTTTTAATTTTAATTAACTTATCATTTGAACAACATCTTCTGATTCGTTTTTAACAAATGAAAAACCAGATTTTTAATAATCACAACATAATTAGATACATTTAATCTGCCTTTTAATTAGTAATTTTCTATTAAATTGTGCAGAAGTCAAAAAAAAAGTCGATTCAAAGTCATATAATTATGACTTTAAAAATATGATATGATATATGATCATATCATATGATATTAAAATCATACAAAAATATGGTCGACATATCACATATTGCATAACCAAAACGCAACCATCATCCAGTCGAAAATTAAAATAACTTTTAAAATTTTTTTTAAAGTCAACTCAAATGACTTGACTTCGAATTTTTTTTTCATAGTCATATTGGATTTTAAAAAATGAAAGTTATTTGGTTGAAATATTTAAATTTTTATTATTATGGGAATAAAAATTTTTAGTTAAAATGACTCCGACTTGACAATTATTTTTTTATTTAAAGTTAGGTAATTTGACTTTAGAAGTTAATAGTCAGCTGACTTGACTGGAGTTTCGAACTCGTTTATAAAAAAATTTAAAAAGTCAATTCTATATTACATTATAATAATTTAACAATAATCCTGAGCAAAATGGAACAATTAGAAGTTGTTTTTTTTTATTTCAAAAGGATTTGGATAATTATAACTATTTTTTTCACTATTTTTTACTTTAACTTCAGCATAATTTTTTTTTCTAATAAACTTTCGAATTAATTTGTGAATGGTAAAAAATGGCTCTTCAAGTGGAAGATTAAAATATCCGTCGAAAAGTCTTGTTTCTTAGTGTAGTGTCCTAGCATTATTATTTTATTTTTATTTATTTGTTTATCTGTACCGAGCTAGTGCTCCTTCAGAATAAAAAATCTATATAAAAAAAAAAAGAAAAAAAAAAAAAGAGAAAAAATAAATAAAAAATGAATAAAAATATTAAAAAAGGATAAATAAGTCTAAGTAATAAAAAAAAAAATTAAAAACGGTATGTTGAAATATCTAGAGGTTAGACATGTTTAAATATTTGGAAGTTCAGGAAAAAAAGAAGAAATTGTTAGGTAGCAATTACACAATGGAGTAGGATATTCGAGGAATCTTGATTCGAAACCTTCTCTATATTCTTCCACCAGTCTGACGACCAGTGGAACAGAATGACTCAATCCTGTTCTGACATATCTCTCACAGCATTAGTCTCTATTTAAATTTAAATATGAACAGAATCAGTTTCTGTGTGTTCAGAATCAGTTTCTGTGTGTTCAGAATCAGTTTCTTAGTGTTCAGAACCGATCCTTAAACTTGTTGTGTAACAATTTAAATTACAAACAGTTTGCGCACGACACTATGTTTGTAATTAGATGATTTATATTTAAAGCTGAATTTGAACAGCTAGAAAGAAAACACTATTATAACTTTAGTGTACACTTACTTATTTTCTTTCATTTACATATTAATCGGCTTACTCTTTGGTAAAGAGTGGCCACTTTCATTTACATATTTAGAATTTAATAAAAGATAAGAAATAAAGCAAATTTGTTTAATTTCCACATAAATCCCAAAGTACGATTTATCACTTAGGTATAGAATTTGATTCAAAATTAACCTTTACTCCAATGGTTGATGAAATAAAACAGCGTTGTAGTTCACTGTTAAACTTAATAAAAATATTGTCAAACAAAAAATGGGCTCTTAACTATTACACTATAGGAAACCTACAAGAGTAACTCATATGCCTCAAGTTCGTCGTTGAGCTTTTTAGTCTCTTGTCTTTGTTTAGTAAAATCGGTTTGTTGGGCAGGCTCGCGGTCCTCACGAACCATGACATAAGTGAAGTTAGCTGTTCTGTGGTGATATCAGGCTTTAGTCGCTTTGTCACGGTCACCGGGATTAAAGAAAGAAACTAGGACAAATATTGGGGTTGAAGAGGATAAATCACTTTATTTTTGACGACGTAAATTTTTGATTGTTGAGGCTGGAATTCGCGATGAAACCTATCGTTGTCGCTGCTGGTCGGCGATTCGGAGAGGCCAATAATGATTGTGTTTTGCTCGCGCTATTGATTGTCTTTATTTTCGGTGTTAACGAGGTGTATTATCTGGTTTTTGTTGTTGTTTAGATTTAGTCGATGGGCCGGTAATTTTAACTGCAAGGAAGACTGGAGTAGAGGAAGCGGTTGAAGCGCTGGATTTTAGTTGTTTAACTTCACTCGCTTAAATCTCGTTAACTTTTTTCAAATAGACAATTTCTTGTTTGAATTATGCAATTTCGTCGACCAATAATTTAAGTTGCGAGTGGTGTCATCTGACCAGCTCAGAGTGGTTACATTGACAAAAAGATGTCGAATTGTTTGCTATTTCATTGATGTCTATTTTATCGTAGTTCATTATGGCCCAATTACTTCAATATGGCAGATTTTCTTTTATCTATTTCTTTAAACTAGATGATAAAACAAAACATTGGTTGTTTTACCTTTTAAAATTTGGAGAAGTAAGTCTAGAAAAAATCAATATTTTTTTGATAATTTTAAATTTTTTGTTGGAACTTTGTATGAAATTCACAATGCCAGAAATTTCCAATTTTGATTTGATAAAAAGTACAAAAAAATTCTATTTGAGGTACCAAAACCAAATTGTTGGTCTTAATTAACAGTAGTAGTTAATAACCACAGCATGAAAAATAATATCGAAGTTGTTCTTAAGTGAGTTGATGAGATTATTTGGTTGGCAGTTTCAGATGTTAATGTTGTCAATCCTGTTGTTGTTGTCTGACACACTTGGTCTAACTTCATTAAAAATGTAGTTTAGTAAAAATTCTTTTGGGACGCCGCTTAGTACTGGTAGTCAATCTGATTCGTTTCAGTCTAATGCAACTTTTTGCTTTGCGTTTATTAGAAATGAGCTTATTCAACTAAAATGTTTAGATTTTATACGATATTGTTGAAGCTTGTGTATGAGGCGAGCATGTGGTAAAAATTAATTCTTATATTTCTACAAATACTACTAAGTGGCTTAGCAAGAGATATGAATTTTTTTCAATTTTTGAAATTTTATTGTTAAAAAATCATTTAAATTAATAAAAATTATTAAAAAATAACTGAACCGAATAATTTTCTCATTTATTTTATTGACAAAAACAAATAAAAAAAGACCAATTTTTCCAATAGAAAAATGCGTGTTAGAAACCTTTAAAATTATTTAAAATTTAATGAAAAAATATTTTAGATCGACATGCAGATGGATTTGCTCTCAAAAATTCACATTTGTGAGTTAAGTCATCAAAATAAGTATATTCACCGACATATGGACATGAATAGGTTTTTTTTTGATGACCAAAAACACATGCGTGAAAAATGTCACAATAATTGGAGTCTCTCCAATGACCAGTTGGGCGAGTTGAACAGTCGAAATCAATTCCACCGACTAAATTTTCAATAATGCTTTGTCCCGTATTTGTGATGGTATGCTGTTGGATTCTGTAGGGATTTGAGGGTTGAGAAACGACGAATTCAGGTTTATTGAGATTTACATTGGATTCTTGAACAGTATTTGATATAGGATCATTTTTTGATGGCTGTTTTGGTGGTAGGTCAATTTTAGAAGCAATTAGTGTTCCTAAACCAGCCATCTGATTAGAATTTAATTCCCATGGTCGAACTATTTTGTCATTCCTCCAAAATTGCGCTTCAATAATTAAAATAAACGTTCCAAAAACTAAAATAGAAATTTTGTGAATCATTTTTGAACTTTTGAAATATTGATTAATATTGTATAAAAAATTTCTTTTATATAGGCTTGATTTTAATTGAATACAAATAAAGATTATCTTAATTAAAATAATATCTAATTTTATAAATTTGTTTGATAAAAATTAATGTTTTGGATTTTTTAAAGTCCTAAATTAAGTTAAAACCTTTTGTTCAGTAAACAAAAATTAATTTGACGACTTTATATATAGATTATTAAGTATGAAAAAATAAGCTTCTTTTGTATTCAAAAATCATTTATTTAAAAAATAAGGTTTATTTTTGATTTATAGAATACCGAATTTTAAATTTATAAATTTATTTGCATTCTCGCTATAACTAAATTGTTTTTTTAGTTTAATATTAATAAAGAGTTTGAGAAAATTTTTTTTAATTTTTGATCCCTGAACAAAATCCCTTGTTTAAGTGAACAAATAAAAATTAAATTTATCGAAAAACTTGATTTACTTCAAAATTTAATTAAAATTATTTTTAGCTTTTTGAATTTGAATTGAATTCGAAAAGTTTTGAAGATTAATTTTAAGAAAATGGAGCAAAACACAATTATTTTGTAGAATCACAATTTCAGAGATAGATTAAAATATTTAGCAAAAGGAATAAATAAAGAAGGTTTTGCTTATTCGATTATGAGGAATATTAATTTGTAATATCTTCAAATTAAACTCAAATAATAAAAATTCGTCAACAAAAAGTTTCCAAGAATTGTAATTAAATTTTTTAGCATTAATTAAAAAAAAAATCACTGACATTACTTGACTCTGATAAAGGTTATAATATTCGAAATTGATATGTCTGAAAAAAGTTTATGATTTGGGGGACTGTACTCAAATCAGTTTTAGACAATCTAATTGTCTGAATATTCTTTCAATTTTTTTAATCTATTAAATAATTTGGGTTTATTAATAAAAATCAATTTAAAATTCGTTGCATGATGGTTCTGATTCCTTTAAATTTGAAGGTGAAACTTTAAATTTTGTCAAAAATTGAATTCAATTTAATTTATTTTAAAAATATGTTCCATTGTTTTCAAGATTAAATAAACACTATTTTAATTTTAAATAGAAAAATATTTATGGTTTCATAAAAAAACATATTTTGGAAAATATTAATTAAATTCCAGAAAATTATTTTGGAAACTGCTAGTGATATAATAAATTAATTGCTTAAATATTCATTAGAATTTATACGTTGCTTGGAAAATGACGCTAAATTAATAAATTGAATTGATTTTAGGTTTTATTTTAAAAAATACTTAAAACTTTATCTTAATTAAATTAAATCAAATTACGGAATATTCAATTGCAAATTAAAAAATTACCTTGCAATTTGAAGGCGTGCAAAAATTTCCATTTAAATGATTGAAAAATTTTTTGGAAAAAAATTAAAACAATGTTTAAAAAAATAGCTTTATTTCTTTTGTTGGCTACAATAGAGCTTGCCAATTGTTTCTTTGTAATTGAAAGTGAATTAGCCACCAAAATTGAAAATATTTCTAAAAATTATGTAACAGATTCCGATGAGAAGGAAAGTATATTGGAAAGTTTCCGTATTGAAAATAAGTGGAATGGCCTAAATGATTTTCCACAATACTTTGAAATAAAAGTTAAGCAAAATGGACAGGTTTTTAAAGTAAATTTTAATAAAACGTTATCTGAGCATAGAAAATATGCAGATGTCCATGTAATTGATAAAAATGGAAATCCAAAAAAATATGCTTTGCAAAAATCTGAAGTAAAAGGTTACTAATTTTTTTAAAAGAAAAAATTAACTTATTTTGTCGTAGGATTTTCAGCATTACATTGATTTTGAAGGCAATGCCTATGCAACTTTAATAAAAAACAATAACTCGGACGATTCATACAGATTTGTAATTAATAAGCTAGATTTTAGAATTTTTGAATTTTTTAATCATCTTTAAAAGATTGGAAGAATTTTTTCAAAAAAAGAAGCGAACACTACCTATGACATATATCCAGTTAAAAAAGTAGAAAATCCAAAAATATTCAGTAAATTTAATTTAACTTTGTATCTAAAACTTTTATTTATTTAAAAAAAATACAAGGTCCTAAAAATGAATATTATCACGCTATTAAAAAAAGAAACACAAAGGATGAAACAAAAACCAATAGCTTTTTGAACACATTAAAGAATAAAGATTATATAATAGAAAAAAGTATTTTTTAACAATTAGCTTTTTCATTATTTTTCTAAAATAATTTTAACTTTAAAGGAAAAAGTCTGAAATCGGAAAATTTATTAAGGTTTTATTTCTTATTTGCTGATTTTAAAATTCAAATATTTTCCTTTTAGAAAACTGACAAAATCAGGAACAGGTCAATTTGTTTTTAATTTAGAAACAATCATTGTAGCAGATTATTAACACAAAAGAATTAGTAAATCTGAAGATCTTGATGTGGTGTTTAATAACTTGAGAATTTATTTGAGCCATGTAATGCACGCGGTAAGATTTTAAAATAAATCAAAGCATATTTTTTAAATTATTTTATTAAAGGTTGATCAAAAATATCAAAATTCATTTAAAAATGATATTGAAATGAAAATTAATATCTTCCTGACTAATTTTGTCTTTGTTACAGTAAAAAAAATATTTTAAAAAATAAATTTAATTCTTTGGTTTTGGTTAAAAGGACCCGGCTGAAGCTCCATGGGTTGATCCATCTTTGGTTGGTGATCCAAATAATCCGACTTATGAGAACCAGGATGTCATTGTAGCAACACCAACAATTCAGTCATTTAAAAATTATATGGAATCAAAAACTTTTCCTTTTGAATATGATCATGCAATGGCCCTTTTCAAGTATTTATAATTATTTAATGTTAATTATTTAATTTAATTAACTCTCATTTTTTAAGAAAAGACTTATGGGCAGATGGAAATGATATTCCTGAAAACAGAAAAGGTGTTGCAGGATTTGCATATGTTGCTGGTACATGTGAAAATATAAGGTATTCAGTAACCGAAGAACAGGGTGGTTTTACAAGCATTTTTGTAATATATTTTAATTTAACATGATACTTGATAAAAAAAATCATTTTAAAATGTTCTTTTTTAAAGTTCTCAAATCTTTTAGATAAAATTGAAAAGGATAAGCGGATTCTTATTAAATTTTAGAATTCCAGTAGAATAGTAAGATACTGAAAAAAAGAGAGGAAACTCATTTTTAGAAAAAAAAACAGTAGAGATCAATAATACAGTAATTTTTTAAATTATTGTAAGAACAGAAATTTAATTTTAAAATAGTCACAAAATGCTTTTTTTTTAATGAAATTCTCAATAAATATTTGATCTATTTAACTCACGAAAAAATAAAAATTTTTTCCTAAAAATTAAAACCAATATTACAATGGCTTCAATCTCATAAACTCTTGATTCTGAGTTTATACACTTTCAATTTTAAGACCAGCATTTGGAGCGATAAGAGCTCCAGTAAGTATATTTACTTCAAATTCAATTTTGAGAAAGGCATTAAAGATTAAGTTTTTTAAGGAACTTAAAACTAGGTCTTGAATTTAAGTGAACGATAAAAATTTAAACAATCAAAACTAGATAATTAAAAAATGTATTAATTTTTATATTAAAAAAATTATATTGCTAAATCTAAGTGTGTGAATTAAGAAAGCTGCTTTTTTAGTCAGCTTTGTCAAATTGTTTTGTAAAATAATCATTTTAATGATATGACTTTTCCAAATTAAAAAAAAGTTTATTAGTGTAAAATTAATATTTTTAATTATTAACATATTCAAAATCAATATTATTAATAATTTAATTTTTAGAATAAATGCATCAAAATCATGGATAAAATTCACAGGTTAAAAATTAAGTCTTGGTATTAAATCTGATCTGAAATTCGTGTATCTGATCTGGTATTTAAACTTCCACTAAAATCAGGGTCCGAAGCGATAGTGCATAATCTTTTAATAAGTTTTATTTAAAAAAGGTCTTTAAGAAATCGTGTCCCTTGCTCTTAAATTCTTATCTGTAGAATTCATTTTTCGGAATAATTTCAAAACCATTCAGCATTCCTGTTTCGAAAATTAAATTCTGTTTAACTAATAAATGTAATAAAGTTCATTTTTTTCTAAACTGAAGAAATTTTTTCTAAATCATTTGGTTAAAATATCCAATTAAAAAAAAAGTAAACAAATTTAAAGATATGAGTGTTGGAGTTAATTCAATAAATTAGTTGAAGACACAAGAGTTAATTTTTCTGAAAAATTTGAGGTTAAATGAAGAGAACAAAGAACATTTTGATTCAAATTTTGCAATGAAATTTTATAAAATGATAAAATTTAGACGATTGCGCATGAGATTGGTCATAATTTGGGATCAATTCATGATGGTGAAACGGGTGCAGAAGCATGTCTCTTAACTGATTATTTCATAATGACTCCAGTGCAAAATTTTGACAAAATTCAGAATATGCAACGATTTTCATCATGTTCTATTTCACAATTTAAGGCAACTCTTATTTTAAATGGGTAAAAAATTATCAAAATTTTTTATTTTAATTTAAAAAATAAAATGTACCAAAGTGCTACTACATCGAATTCGGTGTGCATGATAAATTCACCAGTAGATCTTCCAGTCGAATTTCAGAATGCCAATTACTCGCTTACTGGTCAATTTTATCCTCTTAACGACCAATGTATAATGGCTTATGGAAACGAGGCATCATTTTGCCATGTAAATTTTTTACGACAAAAATAAAATTTTACTTTTTAATTTTTAAAGTTTAAATCAAGTGAAATTTGCAGTAAACTGTGGTGTAGAAAATCAAATAATGACGCATTCTGTTGGTCATCTACTCCCGCAGCGGAAGGGACAACATGCGGTTCTGGAATGGTAAAAATTATTCTATTCGTTTATTTTAAAAATGAAAATAAAAAAAAAGATTTGTTCAATGGGTATCTGTGTTAATTCTCCCTTTGTTTCTGAATCTGTGTGTCCGTTTGGAGATGACGTAGTTCAAACTGGAACTTTAGGAATAACGCTTCCAACTAATTTTGTCAATTGTTCAGAGTTCATTGAAATTTTAAAGCAACAAGGAAAAACTGAAGCATCATTTTGTACCAGTACAGTAGGAAATGACAAATGTTGTAGTACATGTCTAAGTATTTAAAAAATTAATAAATTTTCGTAAAAATTAATTCTCATTTTTAAAATTAGGATATAAATATAATGATTGTACGGACAAGTTTTCGAATTGTAACGATTTTAAAAGCTCTTGTGAATCAGGAAGTTTTGATAGTGGCCCGGTTAAAGAAGAGTGTTGTGTGACTTGTGAAAGTACCTAAATTAAAATTTTGTTAAAAAATAAAAAATTAACTGAAAAAAAATAAAGCAAGACCTATTACTTGTGATACTAGTGCAGATTTATGCCAAAATGGAGGGACATGTTCAAACACTAATACAGTAACAAATTTGATAGGCTATTCTTGTTTTTGTGCAGATCAATCTGAAGGCTTTAATTGCGAAAAAAAATCATTAGTTTCTCAGTCTCAGATAAATAGTTCGGTATCATTTACAAATGAACCTTCATCACCTCCACAAACTTCTCTAGCTCCATTACCCACACAAACATCACTAACTACTGAAACTGCATTGCTCTCTTCCCAGACATCACAATCAGTAAATGGATCATCAACTTTGATACATTATAATTCAATAGCAGTGGCATCAACAATGAATACAACAATTGAAACAACTACTGAAAGTTCATTTTCAATTTCAGTTCAAAAAATTCAAAACGCAATGGTTTTGGTCATTTGTTTCTTAGCTTCCTTATAAAACTTAATTAATTATTTTAATATTTACCAGATAGTGAGACAAACTAACTATTTTTATTAAATGAATTTCATGAATTTAATAAAATATCTTCTATGAGTATTTTAAAAGTGAATTAATTTTTTTTTCGTTGACCAATTCCTTGAAGTTTATTTATTTTTATTAGTGTTTTTAAAAAGTTGTTTCAGACCAAAAAAAATAAAAAAAGTTAAAATGAAAAAAAGAATAAAAAATAAAATAAAGAAAATATTAAAAAACAGGGTAGAAAGTTTCAGCAAATACAGTCGATACAAAATGACTCAAAATGAAAAATCAAATATAACGTTTTAATGTACACAGATTTTTATGAATTTAGAGTCAAAAATAGGAAATCTGAATATGAAAATATACAGTTGAATAATTAGATTTTAAATTTAGAGAAAATTTGAAAAGTGGAAAACACCATAAAATAAAATTCTCTTACTTAAAAAACATCCTTTAAGTTTAAATAATTTTACTAATTATTAGATAAACTTACCAATTTTTCAACTCACAAAAGAACACTGCATTATGTAATGTTTACATTAGTACCTTTGGGCCCGTCTATCCGATCTCCCGTTTAGACGTATTGGAGCATGTATTTATGCTCCTTTTTAACTTAAACGCTCTTGGTTAAGTTAATTAACTTTCCAGTGATATCGACAAAGATGTCGCTATATCACACATTATTTTGGGTTAGTTGTTTGGAAAATAAATTCCTATTTTGAAATTAGTAATTGTAAATATTGGCCAAATATTGGTAGTTAAAAAAAAACTTACAAAGCTATGGTAAAGGAATAATAAAAGAATAGAATCTGTGTAATAGTTTATTTTTATTTAAATTTTAATCGATTAGCTCAGTTGACTTAAAAATTATAATTAAAATTGTTAATTCTTAAAAACTTTTAATTTTATTTAAAAAAAATATAAAATTTAACAATAAATAACAAAGAAATAACAACAATAAGAATTTAGTATGTTAGACAGAATATTTATGATTATCGTCATTTATTATGTTTAAAAGTTAAAGAATTTTTAGTTAAACTAAAAATTTTTTTTAGGATGTTGAATAGTTTTCTAGGTATCTTGTTCAGTCAGACCCCTTTTTTTTAGATCTAAGGAATTGTCTTTGCTGAAGAAAATCATTAATTACTTGAAAAAACAACGAATTAATTTAAATTTAAGACAGTTATATAACAACACTTAAATTCATGGAATAAACTAAAAATTAAAATTTCATCTTTGCATATTTAATTGGTATCTCTTTTAAGTCTTTATTTGTCAGTCTCAATACTTTCACTTAATTTTTTAATTTTAAATGTCTGAAACAGAATAATGAATAATGAAATTTCAACATCCCATTTTGATCTTCTATCTATTTATAGATATACAAAAAACAGCATTTGGATATGAAGAAAATTGTTGTAGATGGTAAAATGCTGATTAAAAAAATCTTAAAATTCTTATCTACAAAAAAAAATTTATTTAATTAAAAAAATAAATAAAAAAAACTTAATTTTATCTGAGATATTAATTTAAATAGCTAAAAGGTATTCAATATAATAAAAAAAATTTAGCTTAAGACTTTGTTGGATCCTACAGTTCACGATTGCCTACTGAAAAAATTTTAGATAGCTGTCATTCAAAATATAAACAAAAGTTTATTTTATTAAAATAAAAATTCTCGAATGTAAGTTTGGGTATAATAATAATATTAAAAATAATATATAAAAAACAATCAATTATAATGAATCTGATGAAGATTTTTCAAAACAACCTTTCGACTTGTTTCCGATATATTGAGAAATTTTTCAAAAAATTCATTATCTGTACAATATTTAGAGATCTTAAAGGAAACTTTTAAAAAAGTTTATAAAAAATTTTTAATTACCTGAATTGTGCATGAATTTTCGTATTGATTATGTTCGATTTTGTTTATCATTTTAGTACTCATTTCTTTAGAAATACAATTATCTTGACACTGAATACTACTCGACAATTTATTCATATAATTCTCCAGTTTTAATTTCAAATGATCGTTTGACTTGAACCATTTTATTTTTATAAATTTTAAATTTTCAATATTATCAAAGTAATAATCGGAAATGGATTCCCAAATTGATGCACAATCTTTGAATGCCAAATTCAAATACTCTAACTGAGACTGGTTAACAAAAGAAGAAGTACTAAAAGTTTCCAGGCCAACAACTTGAAGTCCCTGAAGACAAATTTTTGACAAATTTGGAATATTTTTCGATTTTACAATTAAAAATTTTAAAAAATTCAATTCAAGTTTTTGAAAATCTAAAGATATTTCCTCATTAGAAGAAAGATCCAAAAATCGTAAATTTTGTAGACTATTCAAAAGTCTATGATCTAAAGTCTCGATTAAATTTTGTCTCAAAGACAAATATTCAAGCTCTTTCAAATCCAAAAACAAATCCGAATCTAGATTTTTAATGAAATTTTTTTGTAAACTCAAAATTTTCAATTTTTTTAGACTAGCTAAAGAATTTGAATTTAATGTCAATTCACATTTTTGATCATCTAAATACAATTCTTCTAAATTTTTCAATAATTTGAAAGCGCCTGATTCCACGGTCTTTATTTTGTTCGAGTCCAGTCTTAAAATTTTGAGCTGATTAAGCTGCAGTGAATTTTCTTCTATACATTCAATGGAGTGATAGATAATACTTAATTTGTGCAGTTTGTCCAGATTGTTTAGTTCAAAATGGGCCATTTTCGATAAGCCAGAAGAACAAAATTCCAATTTTTCAAGCCGATTTAGGCCTTCGAAACCATTTTTATCTATTTTATCAATTAATATTTCAAAAGTGAGTCTTTTTAGATTAACTAGTGCTGCAAAGTTTGCTCTTTGAATCAGGCTCAGATTACCGGACTCGAATCTAAGCCATGTTAAATGCTCAAATTTTGAGAACAAACTTTTATCCAAGTAGTTCAAATTGTTAAAACCAAATGTTAGAGTATCGAGCTTTGGCATATTGAGAATAGTTTCGAGCCAATCGAAGCTCTCTGGGTCCATTAGGGCGCATTTTACGTCCACTCTGTTGAGAATGTTATTTTCGCTTGATGACAAATCGATCACCGAATCGCTTGCCTTTGATAAAATAAGTTCATAGATGATAAATATTTTCATAAAATCCTTTAAAGAGATAAAAAAAATATTTTTTATTAAAATTTAAAAAATTTTTTTTTTTTTTTTAAATTACATCAAAGTCATCGCATAGATGATTGAGGTCGTGCAGACATATATTTCGGTTTGCTAGATCTCTTAAAAAATAAATTAGAATAAAATTTTTTATATATTTAAAAAAAAAATACATTAAATTTTCGATTATTTCACAAGAGATGAATTGATTTAAAACAACTAGAACTCCGAATCGGTTTGACTTGAACAAATGACCACAGTTGGGATCATTTGGAACGAAAAAACAAAATTTACTCTGAAAAGCTAGATTTATCAAATAATCTGCGTAAATAATTTTATCAGCTTGTCGGGCGCATTTCTTCAAATTTTCTAAATTAAATCGCTCAATTTGACGAATTTCGGAAATGAATAAATCTCGCAGCGAGTTTACCTGCTGAATGTCTCGCTCTGAAATGTCCGGATTAGAAAGCAAAGTTTCTGCATGTGTGTCTATTACATTCAAACAGCTCTCATAATATCCGACTATATTATGCTTCAGCTCATTCATATTGAAAAATTTATTTTAAATTTATTGAAAGCTATTGTTATAGTCGTAGTTAATTTATATTGTTTATATTTTACCCATTTTCGTATTCATTAAATATTTAAAATTATGATTTTGCTAATTCAGAAATTTTAAAGTGCATCCATCAGCTAAATCGACCAAAGCAAAATAAATCAGAAACAAACTTATAAAATAAATTATTCATATTTGGTTTTAAAAATAAACTTGAATTCTATTGTTAAAGCAAAAAGAAATATTTTTAATAAAACATAGCACCATTTTTCTTCCATAATGAAAGATGAGCTTTGTAAAATTCAGTACAAAAAACAATGCTTAGCTATTTAGATAATTTTTTTTTTTTTGAAAATTAAACAAAAGTTTATAATTTTCGATTTTTTATAAGCGGAACAAAATGAAAAAAAATTTTTTAATTTTTATTTTTGAAAAATAAAAAATTTTCACTCAGATTTATCTTATTTATCTCTTTAAATGTTTAATTTATCATGTTTTTTGTCATTTTAAAATATTTTAGAAAAATTTATCAAATATAATAAGGTTTGTTTAACCTTAAGACTTCTAATTTAACGAGTAGATATATTATGATGAATCTAGTAGAAATATTTATTTAAAAAGAGGCCAAAAAACCAAAGCAAAATTAACTATTTTTTACATTTAAGTTTGAATAGAAAATTTAATTAATAAGAAGCAAAAATTAAAATAAATAGCAAAATTAAATTTCTTATCTATTTCGAAGATTCTTGGTTATGCGAATATACCTATGGTTAATTTGAAGGATATGCCATTGTACTATTTACGCACTTTCAATGTCATCAAATGAGAAACACTTCGGAGAATGATTGTCAATAAAATCCTCACATTCAAAATCGTCAATGACATATTTTTATTATTTTTATCTTTTTTTTGTTTTTTTATGTAATATTTTTTACATTTTTCTAAAACAAATTTTACTTTTGCTTCTCCTTAAAGGAGGTTAATTTAATATTAATAAATAAATAAATAAATATTCACCGTCAGACTGGTCTGAACCATATGATTCAACATTGTTGGTATTTGATACTCCAATGCACTTAAGGCTAAGGCTCGTAATGTTATTTTAAAGATTTTTTTCTTTAATGCAACTTTTCTTACAAATTAATAAAATTTTAGCACAAAATAATCAAAAAATTTAACTGGGTTTAAAAAACCCAGCCGGGTCTTTATGTGTAATATTTAATTTTCGAATTAACAATAAAATAATATACAAAAATGAGCTTTCGTATTGAAAAAAAATTTGTTTTAATTTTTATAGAATTTTTTAGGAAAAAAGGGCTTAAAAATCCGCGGGTCTTCTAGTGTTCCAAAATAGGACAGACCAAAAAACAATCTGTAATTTTTATATCTAATATTTTATTTTTTTATGTCTAAATATTTTTTTACTTTTTTAATAAAACGTTAAAAGATATATTCAATTTTTTTTTAAATATTTAAAAATAAGTTCATTAAGTTCATAAAAATGCAACATCCATCGTTCCATTAATTGACACAATTTACAAAAATTGTTCAATAACATCAGAATGCTATCAGAAGTATTTTTCTATTCATTAATGAGGAGTTAATATTCCTGAAATTTTGCGCGCTTTTAGGCTTTTAAAAAATGGAACAACAATGATTGTTGCATTCTTAACTTAATTAATAAATTTTTAATTCATTTTATTAGAAAAAAAACTCAAATAACAGTAACTATCTGCTATTTGTGATGAAAACAAATAAAGTATATTCAAACATATTTCAAATAAATGTTTTGTCACCTGATTCTTTTTAAATTTATTAAAAAACAATAAATTGAAATTTTTTTTGTAGTATATATTTTGTAGATTTTTACACTAAAAAGGGGTTGATTAAAGTAAAAATTAAAAAACTCTATTGTTTTTGTGTATAGTTATACGTTTGAGAATTTCTATGGAAACGTTTATTTTTTAGTAATAATTTATATTTATTTTTAATCTTAAATTTGAATTTTAAAAATTTAATGAGATTTTATTTTAAAAATGAATGACACCGAGCGCGACTACCTTCATAAAGATCTTCCTTCATTGCTCAACATGTTGGAGAGCAAAAATAATGCAACTGGCCGAGTGAGTTACTCTTGTTTTCTTTAGCTTTATCTATATTTTAATTAAAAATCCTTTTAGAAAACAATATTGCATAGAATAATTATTGTGGGAAGATTAAATAAAAATTTTGAAGATAAGAAAAAAATTGGTGAACATTATGAAATTATGTTCCGTAATCAGCAACAGCAGCAGAATAATCAAAAAAATCCGAACTTTTTTTATGAAAAAGCAACGGGAATAATCATTATTTACCCATCTCTTTTTGTTCATGTCATCGAGGTAAAAATATATTTATATTTAAAAAAATTCTCAGAGTTTAAAAATTTAAGTCATCTTCGGAAACTATAAAAGACATTTTAAAAGACATGAGAAAGATGATGGACGATCCAGAAGGTATGGTTACTGATGCAAGGATTTTAAATATGGCCCATGAAGTTCATATACGGATGTTCCCTGTGTACACATTTAAATTGATGAATCTTTCATTAGAACATGACTCTTCCGAGCCGAGTGAGTCTTTAGAAACGTTGGTCAATGATATGGTTATAAAATTGTTAAGAATGGGAAAGTATTTGAATGATCAATCGAAGGGTCAGCTTAAAAAAGAAATAATTGAAAATTTGCATGAACACCATCCGGAATTTTTCCCTAATCAGAGTAATAGGAATTTTTATTAAATAATTTCAAAATTTAAAAGAATCTAAATTCTTGACCAAAGATCATGCCAATTATTTGGTTAAAAATCAAGAGCTCATGAGTCCAAATGAATATCTCAGCTTTTACGAAAAACCATTAAATATAATAATTGATAGTGGTGAGATTTTTATTGAAATTTTGATTATATAAAACAATTATATCTGTTTTTATATAGATTTGACATGGCCAGCTCCCAGCAGAATGTTTCCATTTAATTAAAAATAATTTTTTAATATTCTATTGTATTTTTATTAATTATTAATTAACTAAATAAAAAATTTAAGGCATTGTAAAATTTTATAAATTTTTGGTCCGGGAATCCGGTGCCAGATTTTCTAAAACTAAAAACTGGACCGGGATTCAATTTTGCTATTTTGCGGATCCGGATTATAAATATCAAACAAAGGTTTGAGATAATATTTAAAATAAAATTTTATAAAAATGCATATATTTGCAAAATAATCAAACTTTGAAGCTTTTGATAATCTGATATCTTAGGATTTTTTCTTAAACGTTTCAGTCATAATCCTTTATTTTACTCTTAACATTTTTAATTAACCAAAAAAATTTTTTAAAGTAATTTATATATAAATTTCCTACGATTTGAAAGATTTAAACACAGTTTTGCTCAACTTGACCAACTTGCTAATGTAACATTGTCATTAAAGACTAAAGAGCAATTTCAGAGAATATTTAAATTTATTATAATTTAAACATAATTTTGCTTTAAAAAAAAATAAAAATCAGCTAATTGACGTTTAAGTCGTTTTTCAGAAATTTTTTAAACTAGAGAAGGCTATTTTAGTTGTACAATTAAAAATTTTTTTTAAATTATAACAATATTTAGACAGTTTAGAATATTATGGCATGAATGCTTATTTAAAATCTGAATTCTGTAATCTGGTTTTTTTTTAGATCTCAATAATTCCTTGTTTTTAGCAATTCGGTTCATATAGCGACGAAAGATGAACAAAATTCAAGAAAGGTATTTAAATTTCGGTTATTGGTGGTAAACCAAGAAATCAAAAAATCTGTATGAATTCTGCAAAATTGCACCCTATTTAAAAGTATTAAAAATAAAACGCAATTAATTTGCACAGAATTTGCAGACTTTCACAGAAGATGAAGCAACAGTTTTTTCACTTTGTTTCATTTACAGAACAAGTTTTTGACATTTAGAACAAAAGTTATAAAATTTTTTCATTTTTGTATTGGAAGTTTTGTATGAAATTTCAATGTTATAATTTAGTTAATTTTTTATTTTGAAAATTTGTTTAATTGATTTCTTATTTTTTTTAAACTGAAAAAATTTATTTATTAATCGATGATATTTTTTAACTTGAACTTGTTCGATTATAACTTGTTATTTATTTTGTTTATTAATTAGATTTTGTGATAAGTAATCGTTTTAAAATGACACCAATACTTTTAATTTACAAATTAATCAATTAAATTGACGATTTAATATATTTTTAATTTACGTTTAAGATAGACTCTTCTTTTAATTCTTTGATTAGTTTAGCGAAAAATCAAATAAAAATGAAGCTTTCTTATTGTAAAAAACGATTAAAATTTTTTTATTTTTTTTTTTATTCAAAATTCATAATTTTTTAGCTAGGATTTAAAAGAGATGAAAATTTAAATTTTTAAAGCTTCAATAAATATTGCATTCTTTTTTTAATTTACACCTTTGGCATCACTTTTTTTCAACTTGATTTTTATTTTTTTTTTGATTCTTTATGAAAGACGCTTTGAAAATCAAAATTTAAAATATTTAATTACAAAAATCACTTTTAAGCTTGAAAACGATTGTGAAATAAAGTCTTTTAAAAAGATTTAATTTAAAAAGAATGTTTTAAATTAAATTATCAGCATGAATATTAAATTTAATATTCATAAAAATTTGCTTACATAAAAAGATTAATCTTCAATAAATTCAAAAATGAAATCATTTTTAAAATTTAAAAAGCTTCCTTATATTTTTATTTTGTATACAATTGTCTATCTTTCTTTAAATCTATTTATTTTTTACACAACAAACACTGATTCTGATAGGATAATTTCACCTGAGTGTAAATGCTTTGAAGATATATTCATTCAAAAACAATCTGATTCTAACTATTCAATAAAGTCTGGAAAGAAAACCTACCTAGCAAATTCTGAATCAGTTTTAACATGCGACTTGTACAAATCTCTCAAACGGGGTCCTAACCAAAGAATAGTCTCATACTCACTATACGGAAAAGAAAAACGCTACTACAACCTAATTCCTAATCTAACTCAACTGATCAAAAAATTCTATCCTGATCATGTAATGCGAATCTACCACGACAATTCAATAGACAAGTCTATAATCTGCAAATTTGAATGTGCAAATGAGCATGTTGAATTTTGTGACATTCACAAAATTCCCAAAGATATTGAAAATAGCCAAGATGTGCTGGACATGGACTACATTCATTCGATGATGTGGCGCTTTCTTCCCATCGGAGACACTTTTGTTGACCTTTTTATGAGCAGAGACTTGGATTCATTGATTCTGCAACGAGAAGTCGATTCTGTTCAAGAATGGGTGAAATCAGACACTGTTGGACACATAATGAGAGGTATTTGAAAAATTATTTTTTATTTTGGTATGCCGATTGGGTGACGATGGCTTTTTTATAGTATATTGAAGATAAAAGTAAAAAAAATTGTTATTTGGAAAGTAATTTTAAATAGAAGAGATTTTAGGAATTTAAAAAAAATTCATTCTATGTTCAAAATTCTATTCTTTCTAATGAATTAGTTTGGATTTTTAAATTTTTTTGTATTTTCATTTCGTACTTTAAATTTTCTTCTTATTTTTTTCTATTAGAAATTCATTTTTTATGATGTAAAAATATTTTAAATGTTCAACTTATCATTTTTGATAATTTTTTTAATGATTGATAATGGATAAAAAATTATAAGTTACTTTTAGTCTTTAATTTTATTCAATTAAAATTTATTTGGAATAAATATAAGAAGATTACTCAAGAAAAGAGATCAATAACGTCTCTTGTTTTTTTTGCAGCGTTTTTGAGTTAAAAGAATGGGTGTTAAATGGTGTATGGTTGCTATCTTTAACCATTATCACATAAATATCTATTCGATAAAATTCATTTTTGAAATTAGCTCCCATTTTTGCACCATTTGTTGATTCGCTGTTAGGCTGGCCTGATAATTACTTTTTTCACTGGAAAATTCTTCTATACTATCTAGCCTATGGTAAAAAGAAGACTTTTTTGAATTTTTGAATTGAATTGTTTGACATCTTCTCATTTTAGAAAATCTTGATTACTTTTCATATAGTTTTTAATTTTGAAATTTTTTTTTCAAAGAGTTGATCTTATCCAAAAAAAATTTAAGTTTGATAAACACAATTTAAGAACATAAAGATAATCTTTCAGAGATGTAAGAATCTAAATTCTAAAATTTAAAATCTAGCATCAAACTTTAGTTATTGATTTCTTTGAAAAATTTATTTCAAATTATGGTCTTACATAAGGACTATAAAATGATCAGATTGGTATTTGGCAAAACATCAGAGATACATCAGCTATTATACTCTATCATTTGGTCAGTTTTAATTTTTTAACAATAGTGATTTTTGATTTAAAATAAAGGAATTTTGAACTAAACTGAATTTACTAATATGATCATTTTATTCAAAAAAGAATAGAACAAATAAAATTAATCATCCATTAAGAGTGTCTAAAATTATTTTTAATTTAAATTTTTTAATTTTTTTAAAGATAATCCTTATCATGCAGCTGCTATTTTGGGTGGAATGTGGGGCCTGAAAACACATTTGGACCGGCTAAGATCAAAATTTATTTTCAACCAAATTGTTGATAAAAAATTTAGCAAAAAATTTAATCCGAACTCCAAAAGTCCTAAGGGTTTTGATCAAGTTTTTTTGGCAACATCAGTCTATCATTATATCACAAATTCATCATTAGAACACGATAGTTATTTTTGTAACTTTTTTCCCACAAGTAAACCATTTCCAACTAGGCGGATTGGTAATTGTTTTGTGGGATGCATTGGTAGTTGCAATCAATCAGCTGTGTTTTATCCATGTCCGATAGAATGTCGACCAAAGAACCACTCTAATTGGAGTAATTGCTAATATTTTTTTTAATAAAAATTTAAAAGCTAGCTCGAATTTTTGTTTATTTTTTAAGCCTTGGATCTTAGAATACCATATGGTCTAGGGGTTTAGATTGCCGTCTATCGAACATGAGACCCAGGTTCGATCTCTAGTCTAGTGATTTTTTTTTAAGTACGCAATTTATTTAAATTTTAAACATAATATTAAATCATATCATTCGAGTATAAAATAACACACTTGCTCTAATTTAACAAATGTATTGAATAAATTGTTTGAAAATTTCAGAAAAAATCAAAAAAAATCAAGAAAAAAAAGCTTAAGTCGCGATTAAACAGCACAGAAATGCTGTAGACAAGTGATGCTTAATCTCTTTGGCGAACACTACTAAGAGTGTGCGCTTTTGTTAGAGAAAGCAAGGAAAAACTTAGCTAGAAAAAAAAAAACATCAACACTTTAGAAATCAAACTGACTAAATTCTATATATAAAAAATTAAACTTAATCAAAAAAGCTTTCTTCATTTTCTTGATAAAATTGTTATACAAAATTTGCCATCTTCATTAGTTATTGTGCTAAGCTTTTTAACCATCTGCTTTTGGGTGCCTCGTACAATGCCAAATAAGAGAAAAATTTGCAATGAAAGCTTGAATGTAAACTTTTAAAATAAAATGTAAACTCTTTGACAACTCATATTTTGGTTCATATCAAAAGTCGAACCAAATGATTTACATTGAGTCGCTGAATTCGTTTTACCACACAGAAAGCGTTCTCAACTCGGCCTATCGCAAAGTCTTGGACTTCAAGGAAAATGCTGAAAAAATTTTAGAAAAAGAAAAATTGGAGACTCTAAATTTAGAAGACTTTGCCAAAGCAATTCTGGACTCGCGCTCGTTCGAGGTCTCACTACAGCACAACTACATCAAACTCAAATGCTACATTACACTAGAAAAGGACAAAAATTCCAAGAAAAGCCTACAAACTCCGCCGACCACGCCGAGCTTCAATCACTGCCGCACCGAGTCATTCAGCTCGGACTTCATGGACCAGCAGCCGTCCATGGACCAGAGTGGCGGCGCCAAAAAAGTCAACGTCGAAGTGATCATGAAGACAAATCCATTCAAAATTGAGGAAAACGAGAGCACCACTAGAATGGAATTGATCAAAAATGAATCTGGTTCTAAAATGCTCCGATTTTCCTACTATGTTAAGTCAGAGTGCGAAAAATTTAAAGGTTTTTTTTTTATATAAAAATATTAATTTTAATTTTTAAATTTTTATTTTTGACAGAAAATCAGCACGAAAATGAAGAACTAAATCCGAATAGATTGGTTCTTTTTAGAAATGATTTTTTCACCATTTACCAGACCATAAATCAGCAGATAAACATTTCCTTGAACGAAATAGGTGCCAATAAAATTATTTTATTCTATTTAATTTTGTTTAATTTAATTATTTTTTGTTGTCCAGTTCAATCAAGGGAAGAGGTTGTGCGAACGGAAGCGCTGGGCGAAAAATTATTTCTCTTACTGAAAGAGCGACCGAGACACAGAGCCCTTTTGACCAACGAATGCAAAATAAATCAGTCGATTTCCACAATTAACTTGAGTGAGCAGTTGTCCAGTTTGCATTTGTCCAGCTTGGTACAATTCAGCAATCAGGAAGACGAAACCTACTATACCAGAGAGCTGATCAACATCTACGGCCAGCCAATAGTGCCCTCGTTCCACAAGCACTTCAATTACCAGCTGTCCAACACACACTACGGCTACAGGACCCTGAGACGTCTGCTGAACTGTGACATACTCAAAAAATACGTCAAAATAACCAAAGAAGAGATAAGGAGCTTGGACCGAGTGGTCGAGTTTGTTCAACTGACCGAGGAAAGGTGTCTAGAAGCGTTTCAGCTAAATTTGACTAATTTTTTTGATCCGAAAAAATTTGAAAACGGAATAGTCAAAGACTGGCTGGACATATGGTATGTGGAGAGACTGAAGGAAAAGTATGCCAGCGATTCGGTGGTATCGAGTCCAAGCTCGCTCTCTTCACCATCTTCATCACTTTCCTCATTTAACCACTGGTCAAATACAAAGTTTAGTCTGCCCAGCTCGATATTTCTGGACGAGCACGAATGCGACCTTTGGTTCTGTCTCAAAGACTACTCGTGCGCCAGAATGGACGAGTTAATTTACAAAATAAAAAACTACATTCGCCTTGGATGCAACAGGTCCGATCTAATCCTAATACAAACAGTTCATCCAATATTCGAGTACAAAAATGTTCTGGCCGAGACCAGACGCATTTTGGCCATGTTTTTAAACAAGTCAAGCATTAACAAGACCATAGATGAGCTGATAAACCCTCAATTGCCAACAGTGGCCAGGGACCATGTTCAACATTTGCTGAACAAATTTTTGAATGTAAGCCGAGATTTTTTTCTTTTATTTTTAAAAAGCTTAAGTTCAAAATTTTTTGTTTTTTTTTTTAAAGATTGATGAAATTCAAAGAAAAGTGGTTAGCTTCACTGCTTTGTTTGAAATTTTGATGATTTTGAAGAGAGAATTGAGCAAAGAGAAAAACGATGAGATGAAGTATTCTCAATTTTTGTACACCCTAGAGCGTGCCAACCAAGACAAGCTCAAACTAGCAATTATTCAGCTCAAGTGTGTACCTTGTTTGTTCGCGTGAGTATTTAAACACTTTTCAAAAAATCCATTGCTAAGCCTGATTAATCTAGTAAGTCGAACTCGTCAGCATCCAGTTTGGTAAGCAATGTGAACCGTTCATTGAAGCAGATGTCTTTGGTGGTCAGCACCGAGCTCCAGCAGATAGCAGTGGACTTGATTGAAAAAGTAGTTGAGGACAAATCGGTTAAATACATCCGCTTGAAGGATGAATTCAAGAATCACACAATTAATGAGTCCACGTCCAAGCTCATCAAACAACAGCATCAGCAGATAAACAGCATTATTAAAGACAAAAAATCCGCTAAAATATTCAATCCAAAACGCGATCTACAAAACTTTATTGCCATGGAAAACAAGACCTACGAGTTTGGACATGTTCGAGCCAGCTCAAATCTTTTTGTGGAACGATTTTAATTTTTACTCTAAATTATTTAATCACTGATAGCTAAAAAAATTTTTAAAAGCCAAAAAAAAAGAAATCGATGATACTGTAAATAATTTAAAATAAGGAAAACACCCAAAATTCGACAATTAAACCCCGTACCAATTTTAAAAAGGTTTATTTAAATGAAAATAAAATTTTTGGTTCCTTTCCATTTGTGTTATTTTAGATTCTTTTATTCTTTTTTTTTTAAAAAGCATATTTATTTATTTATTTATTTTTTTTGGACTTTTCTCAAATGGGATAATTAATCGATTTAATTGATTGATTGTTCGTGTGTCGTGTCAATGTATGGGTGAATGGGCGACCTTGTTTTTATTCACATTTTATTAAAACTTTTTATATTTTTTGTATCTCTTTTTTTAGTGTTAAAAAGCATATTTAAATTGCATTCAAAAAAAGTTCTTTTATTTTTTTAGGGGAAAGCTTATGAAATTACAATTTTTTTTAATTTATTGTGACTTTATCCGATTTAGACTTTAAACATATTTTAACTCTTCAACTCTATTTAAAATAAATATTTTAAAATATAATTTAGTATTTTTTTTTATAATTTTTAGACATGCAATCTATGCTCAAAAAACTCTTAAATCTTTTGCATCTTGATTGTTCTTCAATTTTGCAACAAAACATAATTCTTTAAAAAAAAAGCGGTCTTACAAAATTGAACAGTCTTTGAACTAGACAGTTTGAAAAGATTATAATATAAAAGAAATATAAAATCAAATCATCTTCTAAAAAATGCATGCATCTAGTTGTATCCAGGAAATTTCGAATTAATGATTTATTTTCTTAAATTAAAAAAGTAAAAATTAATAATTTTAAAATTTAAATCGCTTTTACAAATTTCTCCTCTTCCGTATCAGCAATTAAAACATTGACAAAATTTTGTGATTTTTTAAAATCAAATTAATGAATTAATATTTAATTGCTGGCAAAAAAATCAAATTTCTAAAAAATTGTATCCATGATCCCAAAGAAAAACTATTATTGAGAATATAATCTTTATTTTTGCTGTTCTTTTGGCTTAATAATATAATCTATATTTTTCACAAATATAAATAAGAAAATATTTATAACAATTTATCTTTATTAATTCACAAAAATTTTAAAAATTCCGTGTAATTTATATGACGTAATATGTAAATTCAGAGCCTTTTTATTAGACCAAAATCTTCTGCGCATATTTACCGTTAAACTTTTGTTGGCAGAGGCCGAGAGCTAAATGAAAGTCTAGTTCACATTTCCAAATATTGCTAAATGAAATAATTATTTATTGCTGAATGAAATTGTATTATTATATTAAGTTTTTTTGTTCGTATTTATAATCAAACTTTAGGTTTGATAGTTTTAAAAATTCACGCATTGACACATCATTCAAAGATCTTTCCAAAAAATCTCTTGTCTCGTTGTTCTTTTCATTACTTAATAAGTTAAAGTAAAACAAAGAATTATTCACTTCCTTCACTGAAACATCTTCTGCTTTACTTTTCTCTTTATTTTAGTTCAAATTGATTAATTTTTTAAACAAAAATACAAAATTTGATACAATTTACAATTTTTTTTAATCTAGCTTAAGGTATAAGTGATTAGCCTATCTTGTTTTAAAGCTTTTTTCTGTTAAATTTTCAAATAAAATTATTAAGTCGAAAATTGAGTTTATGTACAAATTAATTGATTCTGGATATTTTGAATTTTAGAATTTTATAAATTGATTTTTTTATAATTGATCTAAAAATTAGACTTTTACACAAAACTTATTAGAATTTTTGAATAAAAATTAGGAAACTTAATTTTTGTAAAACAAAATTTCTTTTACATTAGTGCTATATAGCAAATTCACATCTGAGATTATTTCATTTAAAAAAGTGGTAAACTTGAAATTTTAAAAATTGCATTAAAAAATACACTTAATTTGACTTCTTTGAATTAAAATAAGCTATAATAAGCTTTGCAAAAAATAATGATAATCTGAGAAATTATTTTCAGTAATTTAAAAAAAAAATTAATTAATAAATATAAATAGCTTAAACTAAATAGATATTTTCCATGATTTTTAATTTAGTGGATTAAATATTGTAATACAAAATGATGTTGAATAGCCCAGCAATTTTGAATATTCAATTTTCTTTAGAAATTCAAAAAAAATTATTAGAATGTCATTTCTATATGTTATTTAATTTTTTTTACTTTTTTTTCCTATTTATTAACGCTTAAAAATCGAAAATCCCAAAATTAACGTAAAAAGTTAATTTTTTATTTAATTTCATTCAAATCTAATTAAAATTAGATTTAAGAATTATTTTACCAATAATTCTAAAAAATTTCCAGCTTCTGATTTCACGTAAATTCAGGTATTTTTCCTCTAATAATTCTTTCGAATTGAAATTTATCTTAATGTAAAAAGATTGCAATTTTTTTTCATTCAAATATTTCAAAATTCATCTTGATAATGTTGTTCATCTTCTGTGCTCGAATCCTATGAATTACTCAATCGATCATTAATAGATTACATCTGAATAAAATTTTAATTTTTTAAATCTTAAATTTCAAACTGGATTAAATTAGTTTACCATTCAAAATTAAGAAAAATAGGATCCAAATAGATATGTTCATCTTTGATTTTATCTAACGATTTAAAATTTTGATACGGACAAGAACCGTCAATTTTCAGTCTAATTAATTTTAGAATTATTCAAAATATATTTAGATAATCAAAAAATATTGTCACAATTTGAGCGCCTTTTTTAGATGATTGAATTTAAAAATGAATTTAATTTTCCAGTTAAACATGATATTGTTAATGCAATATGACATACAGCATTAACAGTTAAGCTAGATGATTTTAGGTAAATTAAAACTCTTAGAGTTAATAAATTTTGAATAATTCTAAAATTAATAAGACTGAAAATTGGCGGTTCTTGTCCGTATCAAAAATTTTCTTGGATTAATACAGCTAATGAAGAAGAAACGTTTAATGTATACTTTGATTCAGGACCTAATAAAGGAAGGAGTAAAGGTCTTAGAGAAATAGCAAAAGAATTGGGATATGATCTTGAAGGTAAAAAAAGTTAGATGATATTAAATTCAACAAATAAACTCGAAATTCTTGGAACAAAATATGGCATCAAAGTAATTTTCCTTCCGAAGTACCATTGTGAATTTAATCCAATAGAAGGATTATGGTGCTATCAAAAGCAATTCATTAGAAGATCAACAAATCAGACATTTGATTCAATGAAAAGATTATTAGAGAGTTCTAGAAGAGAATTTGTTGGAAAGGAAATAAATAACAAACTGATCAGAAGATTTTAGCGTTGTTTGAAAGCTTATAAAAATGGATTGAGCTTCGGTCAAATTCTTAAAACATACTTCTAAAATTCTTAAAACAAACTCTGTAATTTTCTAAAAAAATATTTGATTAAAATATGCAATAAATTGTAGAGTTTTTGCAGAGCTGAGAATTCGTTTGTACAAATTTGTACAATATTGTGCTGTTTACAGACTCATTTTTGCACGAATAGAAAAAAAAATATGACGTTTTTACTTTTTCTTCTGTGATTTTCGTACTAAAATTTCACATTTCACATTGGTTAAATGGAATGTGGATAACTTATGCTCCATTTAGAGTTGAAGATAAAAGAAAAAGAAACTGAGAGCATTAATCTTTGCTGAATGTTAACACAAAGTATGAAATCAATAAAAATGGTTGTATATTAAAAATTTCAAATGTAAATTAATTTTTATATTTGCAGCACACAAATAAAAAGACATTTTTTTTTCTTTTAATATTTTGAATTAAATTAAAATATAATTCAATTTTTAAATTTGTATTATTATTTAATAAAAAAAGATGCAAAATTCTGTATTGAGCCTTATATTTCCGATACAATCACTAGAAAAATTGACTGATCAGAATAATGATATAAGTCGATTGATAAGCAAAGAATCAAACTTTCGAAAAAATCTTTTATTTTTCGGTGACAATTCCTTGTTCAAAACATCGCTTATATTTCAGTCATGTCTTTCTTCTGCAAATGCCTATCCGACCAAAGAAGTTATTTACATTCGTAAAGAAGATTTCAAATCGATTCCATTATTTGTTCACAACATGCCCAAGCCAAGCAACGAAAACCTTCTTAAGCAAATAAAATTCAAGTTGTGTTCAATTTTTCGTTTTAAAAATTTTAATTTATTTTTAGATATTTTCAGACAACTGAGCAGTTGATAGAATATTTGGCAGATGTTCACCT
Source organism: Brachionus paranguensis (assembly GCA_016802215.1). NCBI lineage: Eukaryota > Metazoa > Rotifera > Eurotatoria > Ploima > Brachionidae > Brachionus > Brachionus paranguensis. The sequence continues at coordinate 1,594,807 of JAESIX010000004.1, forward strand.
AAATCAAAAAACTCCATCTCATATTGTTGTCGAAGACTTAATAGATTTTTTGGACATACACAAACATGAACAGGTTGGCATAGTAAAATTATTTAGATTGTAATTTTTGCTTTTTCAAGGAACTTGATTGTATAAGACAAAATTTGCTAATTGGATCACATATTAAAAGTGTACTAGATTACCTGAATACAGTTTCGTAAGTTTCAAATTTTGCTTTAAGTTTTATCAATTTCTATTTCATTTATTTTACTAAGAAATTGTACCTGTATTGTAGGCACTAGACAAAAGTGCGAAGAAGCAAATCGTCTGAAATATCTTTTTGATTCCTATTGTTCAATCAATACAATAGATAAAGACATATTGTATGAAATTGTTTATAAAAATTGTGTGGATGAAAGTTTGGAATATACTTTGAAATTTGAAAATCGAGATTCTGATTTATGTCTTTACAACATAAGTCAAAAAGAGAAAAGTCTTAATCTAAATAATTAATAATAAAGTTTTATCAATCTCATCTTTATTTTTTAAGTATTAATTTTGTTTATTTATTTAAAAGGATAAGATAAATTAAAATAATTAACAAGAATGCATTTTTTTTGGAAGTTTGAATTCCAGAGCCTCGCGAAATGCAGTAAACATTTTCATCATAATATTCATAATCAATAAATGGACTTAGCGTTGTTGTTCTTCTTGAAGTTGAAGCTACTGAATTCGTACTAGTTCTATCTATTTGGCTTGTAATTGAAAATAAATTGCTAGTTGTTGGGGTGGTGATTGATTCGGCTGTTGTCCTAGCTGTAGGCGTATCAACACTTGTCCTGTAATTAATTGTGGTATCAGTTGAGGTCAAAAGAGTACAATAAATGGACTGTGAATAGAAATTGTACAAAGATCGGTCCAAGCATAGGTACTGTACCATGAGGCTAATTGGTTTAGAGTTGGAATTAGGTGGTAAATTAAAAGTTTTCAAGCTGAACAGATTATATTGGTCGATTAATTTTCTGGTAAAAACACATGGACTTTTGTTGATACAGTATCCACACAATGAAGTAGTTACTTGAACAACTGAATTTGAAGTAAAGTCCGGCTGATTTAAACAACCAGGATTAGAGGCACTATTTATAAATGAGCCGACCAAATTTGTGATCAAAATAAAGTCTTGTATGTTTGGACAATACAGATTGTAGTTGGTTAAATTGTAATCATTGTGGCAAATTGTTAACCCTTTTCAAAATAACAATTAATGTTGATTTTTAGTAAAAAATGTGAAATTAGAACTTAAAAGTCGATTTTTTTACGTTAAGGACTATATGTGTTAGCAATCGATTGATAAAATTCAAATTTTTTCTTGGTAATTTACAAAAAAAAATTGTAGACCAAAAAGTGAATATTAGTGACTCACTCATACTTACATTAATTTTACTCAAAAATTTTTTAACTCACACAAGTGCAATTGGTTGTCTTGAAATAATTTTTTTTTCAAATATTAACAATTTAAATTTACTAAAGGGTGAAATTAAATTTTTTAATTTTAAAAATAAAAAATTTAATCAATAAATTTCAATAAATTTTATAGGTTAATTTAATCGAAATTGATATAAAATGAAAAATTACTTTTTGATTTTTTGCAAATTTTTGCCTAAATATGAGCCAAAATATAACATGAATTCACTTTAATTTTTGAGAATTCACTTTAACTCACGACCACTACTTGGTACAGTAAGATCTTTGGTTTGTAATTTTTAAGCTTACTTTTTCTTTTTTTTAGAAGTTAAATGGTAATTAATAGTTGTAATTTTTCCAAAATAAAAAAATTCAAATAATATTACAACAAAATGCAAAATCCATTATGTTTATTAATTTTTTTTCAATTTCAAATTTTAATCTTGCACACAAAAAGGAAATTTTTTGTCCAATTTTTACTGATTTTCAAAAAAAAAAAAAAAAATTTTAAATTCCAAAGCTTAAGTTCTGACGGATCAAAACATATTCTGTAAATTGTAGCAACTGATACATCCTTTGTACCACCAATTATAGTTAAGTTGGATTTATAATATAATATTATATACAAAATTCACAATTTTCTTAATTTTAAAGATTTATTGCTGAGTTTTGCAGTATATTGGTGGTACAAAGGATGTATCAGTTGCTACAATTTACAGAATATGCTTTGGTCCGTCAGAACTTAAGCTTTGGAATTTTTAAAATTTTGTTTTTGTTTTTTGTACCAAAATTCAAACTGCCTATTTATACAATAAATTTCTAAATAAAAGATTTAAAAAAAAACAATTAAAATTTCATCATCAGCTTAAATTGTAGAATAAGTGATAAATTAAAAAAAAAGATCCCTTTTAAAATTTTTTCAATGTTATCCTAGTAAAATAAAAGCTTAGCTTAAAAAAATTTAACAATAGATAAAAAATCATCATAATTGAATTTATGTATTTTTCGAAAGATTTAGTATTAAAAATGCCAACAAACAATTTTAAGGTGTTCAATTTGAAAAAAAAATTTCTTAGATGAATATTTTTTGATATTAATTAATTTAAAAAAATTTAAAAAAATATCTTTAAAGTAAGATATTCAATTATAAAAACTAGTTAAATTAATTCCCATCTGTCGTCTACTCATCATTTATTAATTCAACTATTCTTTATGAAATATGGAAAATTGCCTAACACTTGTAAAGAAGAAAAAATGTGCATGACTTCTTAACCCAAATAAAAACCTGTAGTTAATCTCATCGTATCGCCCAATTTCACTCAAAAGCTTCTCGGCATGTTTTTTTTTTAAATCATCTTCAATAACTTAAACTATTATCAAAAGGCATTTCAAGGTTTTTTGCCTCAACAATGAAGATTTAGAAAAGAATATTTTTTAACAAACCAACACTATCTATGATCCATTCAAAAGTAAAAAAATAAGTGGTATCCTAATTTAAATATTTATTAGCTCTTATGCTAAGGCCGACCACTAACTCAGAGCTCTCTTTAAAATAGCGGCCCGTAAGTGAAAAAAATTTACTTAAAATTTGAACTTGTACAGTAAAAGTTGTAAAAAATTAAAAAATAAATAGAAAAAGAAAAAGAGTAACCATTGCAAAAATTAACAAACAAAAAAAATAATTTTAACAGTTTTAAAAAATGAGAAGAAAAAATTAAGGAAAAAAGATTCATTCTGTTGAATATTTAGGTTTTCTTATCTTTTAATTTTGAATGATGCTCACAATGGGATTCCGTAATGTTTAATATTGAAAAAGTATTTGATCGCGTAAGGAACGACATACAGTAAGGTACGGTTATAACGAACACGGATATAACGAATCATTTTTTGACAATTTTCAATGAAATTTTATTCGTTTATTACGAAAATATAAAATAAAACATTTTTGAAATATTGGTTTCTTAATTTTTAATAATAGAAATCAGCAAATAAGTATGAATTTTCTTGCATACCGAAATCTTAAAACTAATCCCTACTTAATGATCAATTAATATTTTGAAAAATCACACATTTACCTTTATAAAATAGAAAAAAAAGAGGAAAAATAATATATTAGAAAAATTTTAGAAAAAACACAACCAACTAAACGTAAGGTTTTTACGTTGCATGAAAAAGCTATATAACTCAGTTAAATACATAAAGCTTATCGATAGCAAAAAAAAGCTATAAAAACAAAACCAAAAAAATCCATCAAACCATAATTTTGAGTCATCAATTAATAGCTTAGGTTCAATTGAGAATGAAATCTTGGGTCTAATGGTTAAACAAAAAACCATCTCCAATTATTTTAAAAAATAAAAGTTTAATTTTTTTTCATATTTATCATTTTTAGTTCTTTTTTAATACATTTTTAATAAAATAAAAACTAAAAAATTTCTTTTTGTCTTATTCGGTTATAATGAACCGTTTTTTGATTCCCCCAGTGACTTAATTATAACCGGACTTTACTGTAATAATAATAAGTTACTTTTATTATAATTTAAAAAATCATGCAACCTACATACCTAATCATTAATCTCTAAAAAGATGGGAAATTTTAAGTGAATTATCAAAATTCTTATGAAAAAATAATATATCCTCAAAATTTAATTAAATCTTCTTTTTTCTTTCAGATTTGCTTTCCATCTGATATTTTGTAGTATCTAGAATAAACTAATCAGAATATTTAGTCTTCAAAATTACTTGCATAAATTAAACTTTGACATTTATAAAATAAAATAAAATGAATATTTGACTAAATTTAATAGAAGTTCTCTAAATTTTTTGAACACAGCATATAATTAACTACCTGGAATTAGCTCGACCAAATTGACGATGACAAATAAAGATTGTATAAAATTTTTTTTTATATTTTTATTATAAATCATTTTTTCATTATAAAATTTCTACAATTAGCGATTTCTTTAGATTTCAAGTGTTATCTAATGCTATAATTTCTTTTTTAAATTTGAATTTTAAATTAAGCTTTAAAGTAAATAAAAAAAATTGTTGGTAAGATAAAATTTGAATTCGTATTTATTCGTGTTGTTTTCCAAAAATTCAAGACCTAAAAAAAAAATTTTATGAGTCCATCAATTTTTATAAACTCTTACCTAAACAATCGTAAATGAATAAGAGTCGAATCGGTATCAAATAGATGTTAGGAGGTACTGAAAAAGGCTGAAATAGACTGGTCACATATCCTTGATCCAATATGCACATACTTCTGTCTGATGCCCGATTACACGTATCCTGGAACGGTCGCGTATTTTCGGTAATGTTGTAAAAAATTAAAGTTTCACATTCTTTGTTGATTGTATTATTTGATGTAAATTGGACAGAAACTGATTGAATGGAAACACCCGTATTCGAACGGCATGAGAGTTTGAATGGAGCAGTATCATCTCTACATATTTTTTGGACTTCAGTTCCCTTTGAAAAATTAAATAAAAGAGTAATCATTACGATGAACAATGCATCTTGATGGGTCTTCATCGTTCAAACAAAAAAATCAGATTTTTATTTTTTTAAATTAGATGTTTTTATTTTAAAATTAAGAGGTATTTTCGAAAAATAATGCCTTTAAGGAGGACATATAAGTCGCTTATATTGTATTTATTTTTATATTTAAGATACGATTTTAGTTTTTTAAATTGTTACTTAATTTGAATTGTATGTTGATTAAAGATGCAAATATTTGTTTAATGAAAACATTTTTAGTTTTTTAATTGAAATAATACCATGGAATATTTTCCAAAAAGATTTTGCGGGCATGTTTTAACAAGATTTAGATAAAATTAATATATTCGTTTTTATTAAATTTTTATTTGATGTTTAAATAAGTTATTTAAATGAATATGCCTCCAAATAAAATGTATGTAGTTAAAGCCATTTTGATTGTAGCTAAAAAACTTAACGCACTTAATACATTTAAATTTAAAATTTTAATTTTCATTAGAAATCGTTTATAAATCATTTTTCTTTTTTGAGTTTTAGAAATTAAAAATTAAGTAAATTTTATATTCTTCAAATAAATCAGATAAAAAAATTATAAATTTTAAACTTTAAATTGAGAACTAAATAAAACATAGTAAATAAGTTTTTTTTTAATTTAAGAAATTCTTATTTTATTTGTTTTCTGCCTAAAATTATTTATATATTCTTATTTATCAATGAATTTTAGTTTTAATTTATAAGGTTTTTTTTAGAATCATCATTAAAATCTTGTTAAATTTTTTTGTAAAAATCATTATCGAGATTCTAATAAGATATTTTTAATCAATGTTTTTAAATTAAAATTAAAATATTAAAAAACTATTTATGTCAAACTAAGTCAAATTATTAAACCCCATTTCAAATAATATCAAAATAAAAACTTTAAAATAAAAATTTACTCATGTTCTTTTTTATTTTTCAATATCGCATACATAATTAATTTTCTTTCTAAAATAAATTTAAAAGCTGATCCAATTGGATCAGATTTAATACATGAAATTAAAAAATTTGATCATTTGATAAATTATTTCTTCTATTTAATCTTTTTTTAAGCTTATTATAATTAAATTTAAAAAAAATTTAATATTTTCGAATTGAATTTTTCAACAATTAAAAATATAATTGACTAATATTTTAAAACTTCTTGTCAAAATTGCAAAAAAAAATTCTCGATTTTTCTAGTTGTTATAAAAAAAATTTAAAATCAATTTAAAAAAGAAAAAAATTCGGACCGTATTCCCTCGTTCGATTATGCTGCACCACAAATTAAGACACACTTTTGGACTATGCACCAAAGTAAATCTCGGCCATGCTAAAACATTTTTGATTAAGAACGCATGGTCTAATATTATTATCACGGGTTTATAGCCGCATCTAACTCTGAAATTCTTAATTTAATTCGTCATCAAGACTTGAGTATAAGACAAAAAATTTAAAAAAATTGAAATAATAAAAAATTAATTTTTTTAATATTTTATTTTCTTAATTCTTGGTGCTGCACCAAATACATAAAAATAAAAGGAATTTTTTATTTTTTGTCTTAAACTTAAGTCTTGATGACGTATTAAATTAAGAATTTCAGAGTTAGATGCGGCTATAAACCCGTGATAATAATATTAGACCATGCGTTCTTAATCAAAAATGTTTTAGCATGGCCGAGATTTACTTTGGTGCATAGTCCAAAAGTGTGTCTTAATTTGTGGTGCAGCATAATCGAACGAGGGAATACGGTATTTATTACACAATAGTTAGTGCGGTCATATAGATTATTTTAAATATTAAAAATTAAATTATTTGAAAAAAGCACACTAAAAATGGAATACATCTATTTTTCATAGCATTTAATTTAAGGCAAAAATCAAAAGCTTAGTTTGAATTAAAGCCAAAAACATTAAAAAAGCTAAAAACAAAATTTTAAATCATAGAGGTTGATTTTAAAAAACATATAAACTTTAAGAAGCAATTTCTAATTAAATTTATATAGTTTCGTTGACAATCTTAACTAAAAATTTCAAACCTAGTTTTTTTATACCATTTTCAACCATGGTGAATTTGACAAGTACCAAAAATGCTATCCCGCAATTTTAGAAAATGGAAAATAAAGAAAACATTTAGATTAACCTTTTTTAATTCAATAATAGTTCTACTCTGTCAGTTTTTAATTATTATTTGAAAATTTCACCTATTCTGAATATTTTTCCTTATTTTAATTTAGAGGAAGGAATTATTAATTTACAAAATGTGGTAAAATCTAACTAAATTCAACCAAGTTTTTTTAAATTAAAATTTCGGACAGGTATTTTTGAGAATCTTTTAAACAAATTTTTTTTTTTTAGATTTTAAATGAATTTACTCAATATTTGGGATTCTATAGTTATATTTGGCTATTTTATCGCCATTATGTGTTTTGGTATTTGATTAATAGAAAAATATTTAAGTCATTATTTCTATTCAATAATTCTAGTCTTCGTTTCAAAATAGGGGCTCTGTTGATGGCTTTTTTATTTCACGTCGTTCAATTAATTTTATTTCTGTAAGCAAAATTATTTTTTAATTTAAATTAAAATTTTTGAATAACCAGGTTGGAGCTTCATTGTTTGCTTTTTGCATAGGCACAAGTCTGTTTATTGGTCTTTCAGGTAGCGCTGCCAATTCGGACATAGCTGTTGCTGGTTTTGAACTAAACACACTTTTTATCCTAATAATTCTCAGATGGGTATTCATTCCAGTTTATATGCGAGCTGGTGTTTACACAATGCCCGAGTATATACAAAAGAGATTTGGAGGGAAAAGAATAAGACTAATTTTTTCAATTTAATCTCTTTTGCTAAACATTTTTATTCGCATTACTGCAGATTTTTTTGCCGTAACTCTTTTTATTAAATTATATCTAAATAATGATCTATATCTATCAATTGGAATTTTATTGATTAAATCAGCTTTATTCATATAAAGCTAAGGCTCCTCCACTTAGTAATACTAATTGTGGTGTACCTCAAGGAACTTTTTTAACCTTCATCGAACGATCGATGGATAAGCAAGAAAAGATTAACAGCGATTCTTAGATTCTTTCTAAAACCTGATTGCTCGCGAATTAGTAAAAAGTTTTGTTCTAAATTTATATATAGAGGTCTGCTTGTAAAAAATCAAAATTGAATTTTTCTTAATCGTTTAATTTAAAAATTTAAAATATATAAAGTGAAAAAAGTTTTTCTTTCAAAAATCTTCTTTTTATTCAACTGATATAACCGTTTTTTCTTTGAACCGTTTATGAACCATTTTACTGGAACCAGTATCCCATCCCTAAGCTTGATCTTGTGTTAAAAATGATTCTCTAGATATAACAGCCTATAACATTGAAGAAAGATATGATTAAAAAAGCTTAAAAATAACAACTGAGGTACTTAAATTACCTTTTATTTTTTAAAAATAAAAAATAAAAAGCGGAAATTTCCATTGAACATTATCAGATTAGCTAATATTTAGTTTTGGTTTTTTGGTCTTATAAAAGTTTCATTTCAATCAAATATGCATAAAAAAATTAGAAAAGTGATAAATTTAAACGTAATTTACATTAATTACAAAAAAAAATTATTAAAAAAAGATATTTTATTTTGTTACAAATTCAGTATTTTAGTTTTTTGATTACATATTTTAGTTATTAAAATATATTATACGCGATAAAAAATGTCATTTTTAAGTTTAAAGTCCATTAGAACCCATTCTCCCCAACTCAAACTAACCCGACTCGTTCTGTCTAAGTTTTATCTTTTAATGACCTACAAATTGCCATTTTTGTTGATCGGCTATTCCAATTTTTTCGCTAATTTTGAAGATTTTTGGAGATTATTATCAAGTGAAGTCAAGACATAAGAATATGGCTCCCATCCATTTCGCAGTGTTCATAATTTCATAGTGTATACAATTCATCGTATAGTGTAAATTCTTATCTTGTAGTGTAACTTATCTTGTAGTGTAAATTTTTTTTTTCAAATATAAACAATTAAAAAGCTTATTTCGATTTGAAAAAAATATTTTATTGATTATTGAATAGAATATTGAATATATGAAAGATTTTAGAATAAATTAAGATTTGAAATATATTAAATAATTAATTCAATGGATTTGATTTTTTAATTGTTTTAGAACTTTGTTTTAGAAAGTACTTTACTTTGGCGGGCGACAACATGCCGGGAAATGCTGGATATTACACAAATGACAAGTCTACTAGTCCGGACAGTGTTCGGTTTGCTGGAAAAGAGAAGTTTCCAAAGAAGGTGCTTGTCTGGATAGCCATATCTAAAAATCATAATTCTATTGAAAAATAAATTCTTTACATCAGAAAAAAAACCAGAACTTAATATCTTTTTTATTTTTTGAGATATTCGCTTTTAATTTTTGTCCATTTACTTATGCATCACCCGTTATAGTTGTTTGTTTTTTTAAGTGTTTGTTTGATAATGCACATGTATTGTAACATTAGAAAAGAAAAGCGATCAAATGATTTTTTTATGAATATACACTACAAGATAAAATTTTACACTACACGATAAAATTATGCACCGCAAGATAAGATTTTGCACTATACGATATAAAAAGCACACTATGAAATTATGAACACTGCGAAATGGCCGGGTCCCAAGAGTATGGTCGTATTTAAAAAAAAACATGACCAAAAACAAACGATATTTATGTTATTTTTTTCAAATTCGGCAAAAAAATAAAAAAACCTTAATAATCAGATTAACAATGCGATAGAATTTTTTTTTTCGCAAAAAACACTAAATTAAGTTTATTTTAAAAAAAAATTTAAAAGCCAGAGAAGCTTATTTAAAAGTCAAAGAACTTTTCCCAAATTTATTAACTAATATTTCGTGATAATTGAGTGAAGAAAAATTTAATGTTAGACTATTTTCAATTTATAAAATAAAAATTTTAAAAGAACAAATGATCGTTGGTAATTTGAATCGGTTTAGAAGATTCTTTCAAATATAAATATTTATTATGTATAAAATAAGATGATATAAAAACTCGATTCAAATTATCACTTGTGGAATATTGAATTGTTTTTTTGTAAATTTTCCATTTCAAGTACTTGCTGAAAAGTTCTAGGCGGGTTTAATTTAGAAATTTTAATACCATTCATATGACCACATTCATCGATAGCTTGCAAGGCCTTAATTAAAAAGTTTAAAAAAATTAAAGAAAATGAATAATTTTACCCTATCAAGCATTTCACGAGTATGAGCTGCTGATAAACAAAATCTAACTCTACCTCCAGCTAGAGCTGTTGCTGGAAAACCGACCGTCACTACAGCTATTTTTCGTTCTAGCATTAGTCTATTAAAAAAAGCAACTTTTGGTGGCATGTACAGCATGGCTGGTACAATTGGTGAACCAGAATTTCCGTAAACAACAAAACCCATTTTTTTCAGCTTATCCCTGAAGTATCGTGTATTTTCTGCTAGCTGTTTAATTCTTCTATGTCCTTCTTTAGTTCCATCCAAACCCATTATAATCTCGAGTGTTTTCTTTGTCTGCATGCACACCGGAGCGCTCATACTTGTTGCATAGCAATGCGAATGAGATGAATTTTTCAAATGGTTAATCAAATTTTGTGAACCTGCCACATAGCCTCCGGCGGCACCAAAACTCTTCGAAAATGTGCCCATTAGAACATCCACATCTCGTGGATCACATCCATAATGCTCGACCACGCCACGGCCAGTTGGACCCACTGCGCCAATACTGTGAGCTTCATCCAAATACAAATAGGCCTTGTACTTTTTCTTCAAAGCGATGATTTCTGGTAATGGTGTAATTGTTCCTTCCATACTTTGATTGTAATTTATTTAAAAAATTTAATAAGTTTTTTTATGATCTTCATAACAATGAGATTATTTAAAATAAAATTGACCATGAAAAATTAATTTAATAATAATTATAATAATTATTATTATATTTAATTTTAAATCTAGTTTTTACTGAATATTATTATTTTATTTAATAAAATTAATTTTTTAATTAAAGCAATTTCTTTTAAATTACTAAGCAAAAAAAGAGAGAATTTTGATGAATTTATAAAAAATATATTTTATTACCAAATCGGTTATTTAAAAAATATATTTAAATTGATATTTGTTAATAATTTTTTAATAATTCTATTTATTGATTCATTTTCATATTCTTTATAATTATAAAATATAAATGATCAAAATAATTTATTAAAAATGAAGTCATAATTTTTGTTAGTAAATATTCCCTTTCTAATACTAAAACGAACAGAAATTTTTTAAGTCCAAGCTATAACATTTCCTAAACAGAATATATTTTGAATGTAATCTTAATCTTTAATCGGGGCCATTATCATATTTTTACCTGTAAACTCCTTCGACAATAATAAATATTTTTTTCCATGGACGACGAGTCAACGGATGTCCCTCAATAATTGCTTTTTTAAGCTTTGATTCCAAATCTTGGACATTGTTATGTTTGAAAACACGAATAGTTGCACCGGATAGTCTTGCACCCAATATCAAACTAACATGGTTCAGCTCATCACTCAAAATCAAACAATCTTTTTCAATAACCGCAGGAATACTTAAGGCATTAGTTGCAAAACCCATTCCAGTTACCAAAGCGGCTTCAACCCCAATAAATCTAGCCAACAACTCTTCCAATTCTAAATGGCATCTCAAAGTTCCCAATTCTTGTCTTGAACTACAGCTTGAAACTCCAAAATTCTCAATGCTTTTTATGGCACATCTTGAACTCGGACCATTGTTTTCAGCAAAGCCCAAATAATTATAAGATCCCATATTCAATACCTTTATTTTTTCACCAGTGTAATAAAAAGTCCAATTGTAGTCATCACTCTTTCTCTCAACTAATTCAATTTCAGCTCCGGGCACACTACATACTGGACGATTGAAGCAGTCTCTATTTCTTACATAGACATTTCGTGTGTGAAAACTTTCATAACTATTAAATAGTGGAGCAAAATCTTCTGTGTTATTATCCACGGCGCCTTTTCTTTTCTCCAAACCCCACTTTCTCATAAATTCTCGAATATGACCAAATACTTCCAATATAGTGTAGCAAAGATGAGTATAAAATACTTGTAATCTGGACGTTGCTTCATATAATTCATGTTGAATGCTTTTTTTTTTCAATGTCTAAAAACTTATTTCTTTAAATTTTATCTCTTCATTTAAATCAATCAAAATTACGTTTTTAAATTTTAGACTACTAGTTGACAAATTACGGGAATGGTTTCTTTTGTGTAAAATAGTGGTCTGTTTTTCTGAATTTGCCAGGCCGTTAGGAAGTCTTATATTTTCTGTACCCTGATCTTCATTGCTAGCTAGCAACTTATCAAAAGTCATTTTATCTAAAAAAATGTTAAGAAATTAAATGATTACTTATTTATCATTTTGAGAACAATAATTCAACCAACTTAAATCACGTCTAATCCTTATCTATTGCCAACAGAGTTATAAACCTGCACTGCATTCAGATTTGCGTAAATATCAAGCCTATTTTCTAAAATTCGTTCTAAATGATTTATTTTATTAAAAAATTATTTTAAATCGATATTTTCGAGTATTGATAATTCTGTATTTTAAATTTTAACTGTAATTAACTGTAACTAATAAGATTAAAAATTATATTTTAATTATAATTTTTTAAGATATAGCTAAAGACAAATTTGAAAAAAAGCATGAATTGAATTGTGAATAAAAAATCTTTTTTGAATTGAACTATTTTTATTTTCATTTTGTTTTAAACCTTATGCCTTTATTAAAAAAGAAAAAACGGTTCAGCATTTACAAAAAAAAGTTTTTGCAAATTAAATATAAATTCATCAGTATTATTTTGACCAAAATTATCAAAAAAGTAATTCTGAATTTATTAGTAAAAATTTTTTTGGAAAGCATTTTAATATTATGTTATAAATCTATAAAAAAAAGATAAGTAGAAATTTTTTATGTAATCATTATAAAAAATTTTATTATTTTTTAAATTCATATTTATAATCAATTTTTCAAAATTTCGTTTTAAAAGGTAAAATGTATAGAAACATACGTTCCATAACAACGTCAATCTAAAATAACTAAATTTACTTAAAGCTAAAGTTAAAATTATGAGCTAATTAAAATCACTTCGAAAAAAAATCTTGAATTGTTGGGTTTATTTTGATACATAAAGACTTTCTTTAAATTTCTTTTAATTAAAATCAGGGGGAACATTATGATATTAAAACTTGAAGTTTTAATTAAAAAAAATTAACATTGATTTCAAGATAGTAGATCACATTTTTTATGAAAATAAGTAGCATAATCCAGTCATGGATTTTTAGACTAATACACATTTAAAAATTATGTAAATAGTATAGTTCTTGATTCTACGAAAATGCACTTTTAAAATCTTTAAATTTGTTTAATAAACCTAGTATTTAAATAAAATATTTTCAAGACTAAATTGGCAAAATAAATTTTTAAAAAAATCTTGATAATATAAAGGATCTTTTGTTATTTGAATTATGGAAAAATTTTAAAAAGATGGCATCCATTTTAGTTATCTCGTTTTGACTTTTAAAATATTTAAACATTTTAAATAATTACAAATTTAGATCGATCAAAATTTGTATCAATTTAATAACTTTAAAACTAACTAGATGCTTAAAAATTTTCAATTCTGTGGTACTAAGTATTTTTAAATTTTTTTATAGGGGTTAATTAAGTTAAACTAAAATTTAAACATATGTTCATAAAAATAGCTAAATTTTATTCAAAATAATTAAAGACCTTTAGATTCTAAAATTATTTAATACTTGATCTAATTTAATTTTTTTTATATAACTTAAAATAGGTTTAAAGGTATAGTTTAGATTATAATAAAAATGCAGTTTTAAAAAGGTTTTAAACAGCTTTAAAGTATTTAAGTTTTTTTTCGGAAAATCAAAATAAATTTGAAATAAATTTTTTGAACCATTTTGTCCGATAGTCAAAATTTCACCAAAAATCGCCTTCAACATATATTTGAGTGTTAAATTTTTGTTTTCAAAAATTGTAATTTGATATTATAATTATTTCTAAATTTTAGGTTTCATAAGTAAAATAAAAAAGAATCGAGTCTAATTAGATAACTCAAAAAAAGAAAACTTTAAGGAATCTCAGTAATTTTAACCAAATCTTTCTTCATTTAAAAAAAAAAAATTAAAATCGCAAAAAAAACAAATTTTTTTAAGTTTGATTAAAAAGAATTTTGTTGCCTAGTAATTCCTCAGGTATTTACAAAAGTTTTTAGAAATTAAATATTTTTATTTCATTAATGTTTGCCAAACTCAACATCGATTAATAATCTTTTTTCGGTTTTAATTTCTTATAAAAAATTTTCTTTTTACTTTTCTTCAAAAACACTTTAAAAATAAAATAAATTTTTTCTTATATTAAAACAAAAAAAGACAAGCAAAGACTAGCACCTATTAATTTCTTATTAATAGATAAAAATAAAACTAATAAATAGTTAAGTAAATTTCAAATAATAAGCTTTTTTTTAATTTAAGCTAAAACTACCTTTGACTTTCGTTCGAACAAAATCAAATATGAAACAATTATTTTTAGAAAAATTCTAAACATAAGACTTACTCTAAAATTTTTTGAAAAAACTTTAATTTTGGAGTTTTAGAATAGGGTTAATAAAAAAGTGTATATTGTTGTTAGAATAAGAGCTGATGTAACAATTTTTTATTGTAAGGACCAAACTTAAGTTTATTTTTTGCTTTGACAAAAATCAAAATTGCTAATGATACTTTTATGCTAATTTTTTTAATCTATACATTTTTCCTTTTTAAAACAGTTGCAGAAAATATTTTCTAAATATTTTTTAATCTCATTTATCCTGTTTTTCTTGAATATAATTATTCATAATTTCGGTAGCATTAGTGAATATTTTTTAAAATTCTAATTATTTTTATTTAGATTTCATCTAACGATTATGAAATGTTAGTTTATATTTTGATTACTAAAATATCACAAAAGAGCATTTTTTGTTTAAATGAGATATTGTGTTCAAAATTAACTAAGTAAAATTCTATTAAAAATCTTTTTGAAATAAAACAATCATCAATACTCTAAATTTTTGTAAATTTAAAAATTCAATCTTACGAAAATTACAATGGAAGAATTTTTTGTTTTTAACTTTTACAACCAAGTTATCCAAAATGTTCCAAAAAAAATTCACTTATTTCAAAATTTTCAAAAGGAAAGCGTTTATTTTAATTTTCACCAAAAAAAACATCACAACTGCGTTATTTCTCTAGAATAAAAAAGCTGGCACAATTTCTAAAACATTGGAATATAAACTAAATTAACAAAATAGTTCAAAGCAAAGTCTTAAAGCATTATTAGCCAAGCGTTGTCTAGAAATAAGTTTTAATTTTAAATTTTAATTGAAACAAAATCATGCATTTTATTACATGTTATTTTATTTACATCATATTTATTCTAATATTTCATTTTGTCAATAATTGTTTTTAATTAAGATACTTTAAAGACTCGTAGGTTCAAATCCTTTCAGTAAATAGCGAACAGTAAAAAGCGTCTAACGGAGAGATCAGAAAGTTGGGCCCAATGGTACTAATTTAAACATAAATTACCTCTGCTTTTAGCAGTTAATGACTTTCTATTTTCTTTAGCTAATTTTCAAAATAGCCAAAAGACTAAAATGATTTTAAATATTTACCATTAAAAATTTTCTTTTAATAAATAAATCATTTCATAAGAAAAATGTTGAAAAGTTGTTCATTTTACAGTTTCAGAAAATTAATTAACAATTATTTTTTAATTGTTTATAGTTAGTCAAATTTTAAATTCTTAAAACTAAAAAACTTGTAAAAGCTAATTGAAACAGTATTTTGATCTTTTCTAAATAATTAAGTAATTGAATATTTTAAAATAAATTATTTTATTGAAAAAATATTCCTTATTCAATATTTTTAATAGATCTAACAAAGGACATGTAAAAATATTCAAATTTCTTAACTTCATGCTAAGTTTTTTTTGCCAGAATCGCTATGATTATTTCAAAATCAATTCTTACCTTGTTCAAATGATAAATCCGCTTGATTTGTTTTTTTTGTGGTTATATTCGTTAAAATACTCTTGTGCTCAGAAATTATCTACAAAATAAAAAGTTGTTTACCTTTAGATTCATAAACTGGATTTTATTTTATTTTAAATTCATAATAAATAAAAAATCTAGGTTTTAAAGTTCAGCAGCTATTTTTTTTTTAATTTAATACTGAGTTAAATAAAATTATGCGACTTAGATAGCATGATTAAATTACACTAGATGTTGGAAATTGAAATGAAATCATTTTTTTTTTTGCTCAGCAACTATCACCTTTATAAATAAGAATTCGTGATAATTTTAAAATCGATAAAAAAGCTAAGATAAATAAAATTATTGAAAAAATAGTTAAATTTAATATTATCATTTTCAAATAGCTAAGACCCCATCTTTTCTTTATTATGATAATTTAATACAGTTAAGTATTTTTCTAGTCTTGCTCAGGGGTGCAATCATTTATCCAGCATAATTTTAAAATTTATTACTCTTTTCACAATCGGACCATTTTTTCATTTGCAAGTCGAACCATTAAAACTTGGTTGATTTTACACAAAGCAAAATGACTCAAATAATTTTAATTTTTTTAAATTTTGTTTTTCTAATCCCAATAATAAATTCAGTTCCGTAAATAATTCAAGTCTGTTTTGTAACTATTCTGTATCTTTTTATTAAATATTTGTTTTATTCCATATTCATAGACAAATAAAAAAATTAAAATCTATTCCTGGCTACGTAAAAAAAATTTCTTGAAATCGCATTATTTTATAATTTCATTAATTCAGAATAAATTAAAAAATAACTTATGCATTTTTGTCATTTAAATCACACTGACTAAGAGAATTTAAATTTAAAAGAAAAAAAAATTCACAATTTTCTAAATTAATTGAGTTACTTTTCAAATTAGTACTAAATTCGAATTACTCATTTTTTATTTTTAAATTAGCGTGAATTTTAGTTTGACATCAGATTTTGACAAGAAACAAAAAATATTTTAATCTTAAAGGCTTGAGAGGTTTTTCAAACAAAAATCACGTGATTATTTTTGAGTTTATTTTTGACAAAACAAATTTGTTTAATTTCACATTTTGATTATAAATTTTAAAGTTTTAATTTATTTTAGTAGAAAAAATCGAACGATCTTGGGTTTTGCTATTTTTCATAGAAAAAAAAACTAGTTTCTCAAAATGACAATACAGACAAGCTCTCGAATACAAAAAAGCAATGAAAATTTGGCTCAGTCTATAAATGACTTTAGTTTGAATGCGCCAATTGCCCGAAATTCCCAAAAACAGCGATCTCATAATCGATGTAGGTCTCATGGAACGATTATGCCCGTAAAACGAAGCTTAAAATATGAGAAACCCGACTTGGAAGAAACTCCATTTTTGCAAGCATTTCTTACCTATCTTAGCTACACTATACTTCACATTTTTGCTCATTTAAGAGAGCTACTTCGTAGGCTTAAATTTGATAGAAGAAAAGGCGCTTTGGATACCAATCCATCAGATTTTGTTCCATTGTATCAAAACTTTGATGGCTTTTTTACCAGAAATTATTATCTTAGAGTAAGAGACGTATTTAATCGACCAATATGTAGTGTGCCGGGAGCTGAGATTGATTTAGTTGAGAGAAAGAGTGATGACTACAATTGGACCTATTATTATACTGGTGAAAAAATAAAGGTATTGAATATGGGATCTTATAATTATTTGGGCTTTGCTGAAAACAATGGTCCGAGTTCAGGATGTGCCATAAAAAGCATTGAGAATTTTGGAGTTTCAAGCTGTAGTTCAAGACAAGAATTGGGAACTTTGAGATGCCATTTAGAATTGGAAGAGTTGTTGGCAAAGTTTATTGGGGTTGAAGCTGTTTTGACTTTTGGCATGGGATATTCGACCAATGTGACAAATATACCTACTCTAGTGGGAAAAAATTGTTTGATTTTGAGTGATGAGCTGAACCATGTTAGTTTGATATTGGGTGCACGACTATCCGGTGCAACTATTCGTGTTTTCAAACATAACAATGTCCAAGATTTGGAATCAAAGCTTAAAAAAGCAATTATTGAGGGACATCCGTTGACTCGTCGTCCATGGAAAAAAATATTAATTATTGTAGAAGGAGTTTACAGGTAAAATAAATAAATTTTTATTGAATTTTTTAAAATAAATTAAAATCAAAGTATGGAAGGAACGATTTCACCATTACCAGAAATCATCGCTTTGAAGAAAAAGTACAAGGCCTATTTGTATTTGGATGAAGCTCACAGTATTGGCGCAGTGGGTCCAACTGGCCGTGGCGTGGTCGAGCATTATGGATGTGATCCACGAGATGTGGATGTTCTAATGGGCACATTTTCGAAGAGTTTTGGTGCCGCCGGAGGCTATGTGGCAGGCTCACAAAATTTGATAAATCTTTTGAAAAATTCATCTCATTCGCATTGCTATGCATCAAGTATGAGTGCTCCCGTGTGCATGCAGACCAAGAAAACACTTGAGATTATAATGGGCTTAGATGGAACCAAAGAAGGACAAAGAAGAATTAAACAGTTAGCAGAAAATACACGATACTTCAGGGACAAGCTGAAAAAAATGGGTTTTATTGTTTACGGTAACTCAACTTCACCGGTTGTTCCTACATTGTGTTACCTCCCTTCCAAAGTTGTGTATGTTATATTAATATTCAATATTGATTTGATCAAAGGTCTTTTTGTAATTTTACCAAAAAGTTCTACTTTTTATTTAAAAATTATATCAGGTAAAATGAATGTGAAATTAAATCAAAATTTAATTTCCATATTTTTTTGAACTAATATTTTGAAAAGTAAATGTGGTATTTATCAAAAAATTAAATTTTAACGTTTTCGAAGATTCAAATTTTGATCAAGATTTGCAATTATAGAATTTTTACTTTAATGTAAAAAATCGTAATTTTAAATTTGTATTTTCAGTTAAGCTTCTTATCCCTATCAATTTTTGATTAATTTACGAAAAAATCCTTGATCAATTGTATTTAAAAAATTTTTTGTTATTTATTTTTTTTTAAGTGGGTTTAACCGCCTAATGCTTGAAAAAGGAATTGCTGTTGTTACTGTCGGTTACCCGGCGACTCCTTTGGTTGGCAGTAGAGTTAGATTTTGTTTATCTGCTGCCTACAGTAGAGAAATGCTTGATAAGGTTCTGCAAGCGATCTGTGAATGCGGTGATCAGATGGGGCTAAAATTTTCAAAAAAAAATCCACATATAAAATTTTTAAAGCAAAAGGAAATGGATTCTAAGTGCTTTTAAACTTCTGAAAAGTGTTTAGATTTTTACTTTTTAGATAAAAATGATGGATAAATTTGATTAATTGATTATATTAATCTTACATAATTCAACCCGAAATTTCGATTTTTTCTTGTTACTTTTTTTATTAATTTTGTAATAAATTTTTTTAATTTTAATTTTAAATTTTAAAAGTTCAAAATATGACTTCCACGATTTTAAATAATTTTTAATATAATTATTCATATGCTCAAAAATTAATCATTATTTCAAATTTAAAAAAAAAATAAAGCTAATAAACCCTCTTCAAATAAATTTTCGATTATGTCAATAAATTCATTTTAAAAAATTCAAGGTTACAAAAAAATAAATTAAATTATGTTTTATTCTAAAGGATTTTATTTCTTTAAACTAATCAAAATTCTTATTTAGATCTTTACTTATGTTTGTGATTTGCATAATTTTTTTTTCTCTTTAAAAAAAAATAAAATAGCCTTCTAAAAATTATGTTGCTTAAATGAATAAAAATGTAGAAAACTATTAACTAAATCTTTAGATTTTTTTAATCATCTTTGAAATAATATAAATAATAAAAAATAAAAAAAAATCTAAAAAATTTTTACTTTAGGTCTAAATCAGGACATTTAAATCTTGGATTTAATTTATTCCATCTTTAACTGATAATAGACTAATAAATTTACTAAGACTAAAGTATCTTAGCAAAAGCATGTGTTTCATAGTCATTTAAGCATCACATGATATTTTGAGATGATATAAAAATTAAAACCGATTTGAAGCACATGATGCTAGGATAATAGTTGAATTAAAAGATATTTAAAATGCATCTAAGAAGAATTAAAATTTTAATCGAAAATGAAATTTCTAACTTTTGCCCTTATCATCGTATTTGCAAGCAATTTATCTGCTTCTTGTCCTAATGATCCAGCTGAATGGTGCTTGAATGTTGAAAATGCCAAATCATGCAATATTGTCAAACAATGCTGGGAAAACGTTTGGTCAATGAAAAGAAGACAAGGTGACCAAATAGAATATACTGGGTTGGTTAATTTTACTCTTTATTATGAGACATTGTGTCCAGACTGTAAAAATTTCATCTCGTCTCAAATTTTAAACGCTTTCCTTGCAGTCAAAGAAATAATGAATTTAACGTTGGTTCCTTATGGCAACGCAAAGGTAGTTTTTTACTTAAATATAAAAAAAATTTAATTAAAATTTGAAAAGGAAACCTGGAGAAACGAAACAAAACTGTGGCAATTTGAATGCCAACACGGTTCAGAAGAATGTTGGGGAAATTTGCTTCATACTTGTGTAATCTTTAGTAAATCAAAGACATCGGACCACTTGCCATTCATTCTTTGCATGGAAGGAAACAATGTTGATGACATTCAAACTTCTGCTAAAAAATGCGGTCTCAAATATAACGTGTCTATTGACGAAATGGAAAAATGCATGTTTTCTAGACTTGGAAATGGTCTACAGCATGAAATGGCTGCCAAAACAGAAATTTTAAATCCACCTCACAAATACGTGCCATGGATCACGCTAAATGGTGAACATACGGATGAAATTCAAAAACAAGCCGAAAATAATTTAGTGGATTTAATTTGCAAAACATATAAGGTGATTTAAAATTGATTCTTTTTCTGAAAGTAATTTTTGATTTTAGGGTACTAAAAAACCTGAAGCATGTAATCAAAAACAATCGAGAAAATGTTTAAAAATTTAATTTTAAATAAATAATTTATTTTAAACTAATACGCAAGAGAAAAGTTATTAAAAAAAATCTATTTTTTTTATTTAAAATTAAATCTTGAATACGTTTATTTTCACCTAAGTTACCTGAAAATAAATAGAAAATTAAAACACGTAAGATATGTGTACGTTTTTTTAAATTTTTATTTTATTTTCACGCATTTAAAATAAAAAAATTATTTTTTTTTAATGCGTGGAAATAAAAAATTAACAAGTATTCAAGTAAATTAACAAGATTAACAAGTATTTAAGAACAATTAGAACATTTCCAAATTTTTTTTACTGGAATATATGTTCTATTAACACATTTCAAATGAAAATTAAAATTACAAGAACCACAAATGATAAACTTATTATCACAATTATTGGAACAAATTTTACAAGATTTCAAATTGTTCAAAAAAAAAGAAAGAGTATTCTCTAGCATAATCAAGCCTTCAGTAGTAAAAAAATCCGACAATTGATCTTTTTTAAGACCATTTTGGTCAAATAAGCCAGTTGAAAATATTGAACTTGTATACGATTTTGGATCGACTTTTACGTGCTCTTCGTCAATTAACTCATTTTTTTGAATAAAATCGCCTAGTTTGTGTAAGGCGCTATCCAACAGGATAATTTTTAAAAAATCGACCAATTGAACATTTGAATCACTTTACTAAACAGTCGTTTACACTTTGGACGACTTACAGGAGTGCTTGATTTGAACAAAATTCAACGTTACATTTTCTATCACTATTTGGTAAAATTACACAGTACTCCTATAAAGGCTTTCATTGAGAAGTCTTTTTATTGGAGACATTACAATAGAACTAACTTGAGAGTTAGAAGAGATTTGTTCGGCTCGTTCATTTAGTAGTAAAGAATCAGATGACGATTGGATACTGGACATTATTTTAAAGAGTTTCTTTATGAAGTTTTTAAAAAATAGACTTTTTCGTTTTTTTTTAGGTTTCAAAAATTTATTTAATTAAATAGCAAAAATATTTATAAGATTTATCCAAACTAAATTGAAAATTGGATTGCATTTTAATTTTTAAAATATTACATTTTCAAGGAAAGTTTAAAAATTGATTAATTTGGTTTGAAAAATAAAGAGTTTTTTACTTTTTTTTTCTTAAGACGTTCTTAGGCTTGTAATAACTTAATTTGAATTGTGCTTCAAAGAATTAAAGTTTATTTATAAAAATGAGAATACAAACCGGTTTAACCGGTTTATAAAACTGGTTCCGTCATAAAACCGTTTCTTTCAACCGGTTACATCATAAAACCGTTTCTTTCAACCGGTACCAGAATTAAACTGTTTCTATAAACCGGTTTAATCATCAAACCGTTTCCATTGAACCGGTTTCATTTTTTAATCGGTTTTTCGAAACGCCTATTTTAAACCGATTTTATTATACCGGTCTACCATCGCTACATACTAATAGGACGATAGTTATTAGGGTCTTCACTTTGAGAAGATTTCTTTGCGATCATGGTTATGCTTGCTATTTTCCAGGATTTTGAGACTTGGCCTAGTTCCAGAACTCATGTTAAATAGTTGACTAACTTTAAATAAAGTCTCTATAGGTAAATTTTTTAGCATTAGGTTGTGGATCCGATCTAGACCAGATCCCGATAGGTCTTTGAGTTTTTTTAGGGAATTTGTAATTACTAAGAGAGTAACAGGCTCGTTAAAATTATTTTGTACCTTATTAATAACATCTTTTATTTTTTGTGATATTTGTGGTACACAATTATCCTCCTATTCTACAAAATCGATGTGAGGACTAAAATTAGACGCTAATAGATCGCCAAAGATTTTTCCTTTATCTATATCCTTATTAAATTCTTTACCATCTTTAAAAAGTGATGGAATTTGTCTCGAAGATTTCTTTTATCAGAACTTATTTATTTTTCTCCAAAAAGGCCTACTTGACAATGGATTTTTTCCTGTTTTATTTATGAACTCGAGCCAGTTTTTGTTCCAAAATTCTTTTAGTCTAAGATGGAGCTCGGATGTAAGCTTTTTAAACTACGTTAGGAGAATGACGTCTAGATTTTTGCCTTCTTTAAAATTAAAATTAAAATTCAAACAATTAACTGTTATAGCATGCTCCTATTGAACTTCTTAATATTCTGTCTTAAATTTATTATTTGTTGGTGATTTTATTATTCAATAACTGACAGGTGAGTTTAATAATTTTCTCTAAGATAAGGCCATTTCTCATATTCACCTAGAACAACCTAAAACTTCTAGTCTTCGCATTCAGATAACCTCCCATTAAAAAATTTTTCACATTTCCTTGAGATATCTACGAAAAGTTCGAAAGTGAGTCCAATATTGATGGATTTTTAAAGACTAAAAACAAAAAATTGTGTATTTTTAAGCTTATCTTGAAACTACTACAGAAAACTTATCAAATGCAAAATCTTGTTTAAATTCAATTCTTTCTTTTACTAAAATAGCTATTCCCTCACCATGTTTAATTTCGAGCATTAACTAATGAAATCTAATTTTAAAATTAAAGTAGAAGTTAATTTCACTCGGATTATGATAATGTAATCAATACTTAAACATGTAGCTAATGATTTGATAAATTTACTATATTGAAGTAAATATCGATAAAGATAATAGATAAATAAGTCCATATAATTAGCTTTTTTGTCTAATTTGTTTATTTTTTTGAAAAAAGTTACACATGTAATAGGCGTGAGAAAAAGCTTCTTTCATTTTTAATTGAATACGTTTATTTTTCACCTAAGTTACCTGAAAATAAATAGAAAATTAAAACACGTAAGATATGTGTACGTTTTTTTAAATTTTTATTTTATTTTCACGCATTTAAAATAAAAAAATTATTTTTTTTTTAATGCGTGGAAATAAAAAATTAACAAGAATTCAAGTAAATTAACAAGATTAACAAGTATTTAAGAACAATTAGAGAACATTTCCAAATTTTTTTTTTACTGGAATATATGTTCTATTAACACATTTCAAATGAAAATTAAAATTACAAGAACCACAAATGATAAACTTATTAGCACCATTAGTGGAACAAATTTTACAAGATTTCAAATTGTTCAAAAAAAAAGAAAGAGTATTCTCTAGCATAATCAAGCCTTCAGTAGTAAAAAAATCCGACAATTGATCTTTTTTAAGACCATTTTGGTCAAATAAGCCAGTTGAAAATATTGAACTTGTATACGATTTTGGATCGACTTTTACGTGCTCTTCGTCAATTAACTCATTTTTTTGAATAAAATCGCCTAGTTTGTGTAAGGCGCTATCCAACAGGATAATTTTTAAAAAATCGACCAATTGAACATTTGAATCTATTAATTTCGTTGACTTTGACTTTTGAGTTGTTGTTGCTTGATCTTTTGCTTTTCTTTTACGTTCGGCTCGAGTTGGTGCACCTCGTTTTGGAACATCTTTGGCTAACTGCTTTTGAGATAAATCAATCTCTACTGTATCAAATCAAGCACTCCTGTAAGTCGTCCAAAGTGTAAACGACTGTTTAGTAAAGTCATTAAATACTTGCAAAAAGTCGTCAAATGCTTCGAAAATTTGGTCTCGAAAAATTGGAGAGCACATGTTTAGATTGAGTTTTAATAAATTAGATAAGGTTTTTCAATGTTTTTTTTTAGATTTAAGTAAATTCAATAAGTCTTATCCAAGCGAATTTATGATATAGGCACTAGTGTATAGTTGGTTTCAAGTTTTTTTGAGTAGCTTCATGTTTGATATGCTTTATATGATAGAATTTTTTAAAATAAATTTTCTTTTATATTTGACACTTGCGTGAAAATAAAAGATAATTGACACACGTAAAATGAAAAAAAAAATTTATTTTCACTTAAGTTACGTGTATTAATAATTTTTATTTTCACGTAACTAACGTGAAAATAAGTGCACTCTTTTTAATTAGCGTATGAAAGTTTTTTTTTTAAGCTTAATTTTTTAGCTATGATTTTCACATATTTGAATTTTAAATAGTAAGATAAAGACCTGCATATAAGCAGATTTAGATTGTTTAAATATTATTTAAGTAATTAAATATTTAATCTTATATTTTACTTAATGCTGTAAAATCGGAAAAACAAGTTTTTAAAATTTCAGACTTCTTAATTTGAACTGGAAAACTCATTTGAAGTGTAGCAATATATCTGAATTTTTATGAAGATTTTTTTCTAAATTATTAAATTTTTTTAAAAAATGAAAACTATTAAATTTGAAAAATGCTAAAAAAAGTGATCAAACACAAATTAAAATTTCAAATGCAAATAAATAAAATTTGATAAAAATTCACACTTTCAAAATTTTAAATTATTTAAAAAAAAGAAGAATTTTTGTATTTTTAGTTTTTGAAATTCACAATACCAATGTCTGCTTTAAAAAAAAATAAAAAAATTAATTGATTTATAATATATCCTGAAAAAAACTTGAAGATGTTTGATTCTATTTTCTATCTAAAATCTGTCTAAAGCATATATATATTTTATTTTTTTGTTCACTTATTTACTGAAATAGTTCATAACTATAACATGTATAGTTGTTTAAATCATGTTTCAATTTTTATATTGAAAAAAAATTATTTTTTTATTAAATAAAAATTTTTTTTTTAATTTTTGAAACAAGTCAAAGTCAAGACTTGTTATTTTTAAAAATTATATTTTCAAGTCCAAGTCATACTTTGACTTGTTTTTGACTTTCTAAAACTTTTTTTTCCTGACTTTTATACAAGTCTGATATGAATTTAATTTTTTATTTAATAAATTAAATTTTCATTTTGTAATCGATATATTATTTAATTTTAAAAAAAAAATGATTACGAATACGATTAAATAATCGTAATTGATTACCGTAATCGAAAACGTAATCGCAATGATTATAAATCTCTGATTCTGGATGCATATAATCTTTGTAGAGATTTGCAGATAAAAAACAGTTAAACATTCGATGCTTACTTTTAAAACTTGTTTCTGCAATAAAATTTAACATCAAAGATTTCTTTTAAACCCTCTATTAGAGATAACTTTTGAGTATGATCATTTACTTTAATTATGTAATCTTTCCAAAATTCTGAAGATTATTTTCAGATAATTTGTGCAAAACTTTAAAAAATAACTTTCAAAATATTGTTGACTTGGTTAGTTCTTTTTTGAAACCTTTAAAGAAACAAAATAATAAGATTTAAGAGTGCACTTATTTTCACGTTAGTTACGTGAAAATAAAAATTATTAATACACGTAACTTAAGTGAAAATAAATTTTTTTTTTCATTTTACGTGTGTCAATTATCTTTTATTTTCACGCAAGTGTCAAATATAAAAGAAAATTTATTTTAAAAAATTCTATCATATAAAGCATATCAAACATGAAGCTACTCAAAAAAACTTGAAACCAACTATACACTAGTGCCTATATCATAAATTCGCTTGGATAAGACTTATTGAATTTACTTAAATCTAAAAAAAAACATTGAAAAACCTTATCTAATTTATTAAAACTCAATCTAAACATGTGCTCTCCAATTTTTCGAGACCAAATTTTCGAAGCATTTGACGACTTTTTGCAAGTATTTAATGACTTTACTAAACAGTCGTTTACACTTTGGACGACTTACAGGAGTGCTTGATTTGATACAGTAGAGATTGATTTATCTCAAAAGCAGTTAGCCAAAGATGTTCCAAAACGAGGTGCACCAACTCGAGCCGAACGTAAAAGAAAAGCAAAAGATCAAGCAACAACAACTCAAAAGTCAAAGTCAACGAAATTAATAGATTCAAATGTTCAATTGGTCGATTTTTTAAAAATTATCCTGTTGGATAGCGCCTTACACAAACTAGGCGATTTTATTCAAAAAAATGAGTTAATTGACGAAGAGCACGTAAAAGTCGATCCAAAATCGTATACAAGTTCAATATTTTCAACTGGCTTATTTGACCAAAATGGTCTTAAAAAAGATCAATTGTCGGATTTTTTTACTACTGAAGGCTTGATTATGCTAGAGAATACTCTTTCTTTTTTTTTGAACAATTTGAAATCTTGTAAAATTTGTTCCAATAATTGTGATAATAAGTTTATCATTTGTGGTTCTTGTAATTTTAATTTTCATTTGAAATGTGTTAATAGAACATATATTCCAGTAAAAAAAATTTGGAAATGTTCTAATTGTTCTTAAATACTTGTTAATCTTGTTAATTTACTTGAATACTTGTTAATTTTTTATTTCCACGCATTAAAAAAAAATAATTTTTTTATTTTAAATGCGTGAAAATAAAATAAAAATTTAAAAAAACGTACACATATCTTACGTGTTTTAATTTTCTATTTATTTTCAGGTAACTTAGGTGAAAATAAACGTATTCAATTAAAAATGAAAGAAGCTTTTTCTCACGCCTATTACATGTGTAACTTTTTTCAAAAAATAAACAAATTAGACAAAAAAGCTAATTATATGGACTTATTTATCTATTATCTTTATCGATATTTACTTCAATATAGTAAATTTATCAAATCATTAGCTACATGTTTAAGTATTGATTACATTATCATAATCCGAGTGAAATTAACTTCTACTTTAATTTTAAAAATTAGATTTCATTAGTTAATGCTCGAAATAAACATGGTGAGGGAATAGCTATTTTAGTAAAAGAAAGAATTGAATTTAAACAAGATTTTGCATTTGATAAGTTTTCTGTAGTAGTTTCAAGATAAGCTTAATAAATACACAATTTTTTGTTTTTAGTCTTTAAAATCCATCAAATATTGGACTCACTTTCGAACTTTTCGTAGATATCTCAAGGAAATGTGAAAAATTTTTAATGGGAGGTTATCTGAATGCGAAGACTAGAAGTTTAGGTTGTTCTGGTGAATATGAGAATGGCCTTATCTTAGAGAAAATTATTAACTCAACCTGTCAGTTATTGAATAATAAATCACCAACAAATAATAAATTTAAGACAGAATATTAAGAAGTTCAATAGAGCATGCTATAACAGTTAATTGTTCACATTTTAATTTTAATTTTAAAAAGGCAAAAATCTAGATGTCCTTCTCTTAACGTAGCTTTTAAAAGCTTACATCTGAGCTACGTCTTAGTCTAAAAGAATTTTGGAACAAAAACTGGCTCAAGTTCATAAATAAAACAAGAAAAAATCCATTGTCAAGTAGACCTTTTTGGAGGAAAAAAAATAAGTTAAGATCAAAGAAATCTTAAAGACAAATTCCATCACTTTTTAAAGATGGTAAAGAATTTAATACGGATATAGATAAAGGAAAAATCTTTGGCGATCTATTAGCGACTAATTTTAGTCCTCACATCGATTTTGTAGAATAGGAGGATAATTGTGTACCACAAATATCACAAAAAATAAAAGATTTTATTAATAAGGTACAAAATAATTTTAACGAGCCTGTTACTCTCTTAGAAATTACAAATTCCCTAAAAAAACTCAAAGAACTATCGGGATCTGGTCTAGATCGGATCCACAACCTAATGCTAAAAAATTTACCTATAGAGACTTTATTTAAAGTTAGTCAACTATTTAACATGAGTTTGGAACTAGGCCAAGTCTCAAAATCCTGGAAAATAGCAAGCATAACCATGATCGCAAAGAAATCTTCTCAAAGTGAAGACCCTAATAACTATCGTCCTATTAGTATGTAGCGATGGTAGACCGGTATAATAAAATCGGTTTAAAATAGGCGTTTCGAAAAACCGATTAAAAAATGAAACCGGTTCAATGGAAACGGTTTGATGATTAAACCGGTTTATAGAAACAGTTTAATTCTGGTACCGGTTGAAAGAAACGGTTTTATGATGTAACCGGTTGAAAGAAACGGTTTTATGACGGAACCAGTTTTATAAACCGGTTAAACCGGTTTGTATTCTCATTTTTATAAATAAACTTTAATTCTTTGAAGCACAATTCAAATTAAGTTATTACAAGCCTAAGAACGTCTTAAGAAAAAAAAAGTAAAAAACTCTTTATTTTTCAAACCAAATTAATCAATTTTTAAACTTTCCTTGAAAATGTAATATTTTAAAAATTAAAATGCAATCCAATTTTCAATTTAGTTTGGATAAATCTTATAAATATTTTTGCTATTTAATTAAATAAATTTTTGAAACCTAAAAAAAAACGAAAAAGTCTATTTTTTAAAAACTTCATAAAGAAACTCTTTAAAATAATGTCCAGTATCCAATCGTCATCTGATTCTTTACTACTAAATGAACGAGCCGAACAAATCTCTTCTAACTCTCAAGTTAGTTCTATTGTAATGTCTCCAATAAAAAGACTTCTCAATGAAAGCCTTTATAGGAGTACTGTGTAATTTTACCAAATAGTGATAGAAAATGTAACGTTGAATTTTGTTCACAAACTTGGAAGGCGAGTTCTGGGACCTCTGCGATTTTAGACCACCTTGAAAAAATTCATTCGATTAAACTTAGGCCTAACGAAAAAAACGAAGAGGTAATTCAAGTAACAGCAAAAAAGCATAATACTACCGAACAATCAAAAAGGACAAAAGCTCTGTTAGAATTTATTGTTGAATCATTTCAATCGTTCTGTATTGTAAATTCAAATAATAATAATAATAATAATATATATAAGTTACAGCAAGTCTAGCTTGCGGAGCTCCTTACACATAACACATGGAAAAGTACTGGAGAAGAAATACAGTTTAATTTTTAGGACAAAATAACGTTAAGATTACAGGTAGAAAAAGCTGTAAAGGAAAAATTTTATAAATTATGTTCATGTTCAAGATTGTTGACTAGACCGGAAGGCATCGTATCGGTTCTTGAACTTGTTGACCGAGTCGGCGTCTGTGACTGTAGTTGGCAAGGCGTTCCACTCGTTGACTATTCTGTTGGTGAATGTGTAAGCTCTCTGTAGACATTTGGTGGAGGCCTGGCCGGACAGTCTTCTTGCATGACCTCTGATACCCCCGGCGGGTCCGGGTTGGGATAGTGAGCTTGCGCGAACTGGGGTGTTCACCCAGCTCACTTCGTTGATGCCTTTGGTGAGTTTGAACATCTGGATCAGGTCTCCACGTACACGGCGCTCATGAAGAGGAGTTAGTCCAAGGACGGCAAGACGGTCTTCGTAGCGCCAGTTCCTAATGCGGGGCACCAGTTTGGTGGCCCTTCTCTGCACCTGCTCGAGCATCTTTGCCTCTTTTTTGCTAGGGGGGGACCAGACAAAAGCGGCGTATTCCAGGTGGTGTCTTACGTAGGCACAATAGAGGGTCCTGCAGGTATCTATGGACCAATTTCTAAATGATCTTTTCAACTGGCCGAGTATTCCTGTAGCTCTGTTCACTTGATTTTTAATGTGAATAGAAAATTTCAAGTTACGTGAAAACGTGACTCCCAGATCCTTTTCTGTGTCGACTAAAGCTAGTGCGCTCCTGGACTCGTCTTCCCCCATCAGTAGTTCGGATTGGGCGTAGATGTTCTTGCCAGACCTGCTAAATTCCATCGCCTTGCATTTGCTCACGTTGAAGAGCATACGCCACGTGTTCGACCACTCGGAGAGTGCGTCGAGGTCATGTTGCAGTATTGATAGGTCACTAGCGCTGCGTATTGTGGCAATAAGTTTACAGTCGTCGGCAAATAGTTTGGCTGACCGACGCTGGCATGTCGTTGATGAAAATGACGAACAGAAGCGGACCTAGGACGCTACCTTGAGGGACCCCACTAGACACATCAATCCAGTCGGCTATGTGCTGACCCATCACTACCCGTTGCTGCCTCCTTGACAAGAAGTCGCTGACCCAATCGACAATGCCTATCGACAATGAAAAATGAAACCGGTTCCATGGAAACGGTTTGATGATTAAGCCGGTTAATAGAAACAGTTTAATTTTGGTAGCGGTTGAAAGAAACGGTTTTATGACGGAACCAGTTTTATAAACCGGTTAAACCGGTTTGTATTCCCCTTTTTATAAATAAACTTTAATTCTTTGAAGCACAATTAAAATTAAGTTATTACAAGCCTAAGAACGTCTTAAGAAAAAAAAAGTAAATTCAAATAGCTTTTTGAAATTTTGTTACATAATGGAAAATCGGTATATAGTTCCAGAAAGGCATACTATTTCAAACCTTTTAGATCAAGAATTTTCTAAATCAATTATTAAACTTAAATCTCTTTTAAGTAGTTTAGAGTCAATGGTAAAAAAAAAAGTTTTTTTCAATTCTTTTTTTTTAAATATTTTTTATTATATTTTTTAGATCAATCTTTCGACTGACGGTTGGGTTTCACTTGCTAACGAGCCTTATATGACTGTAAACTGCTTTTTTATTGACAAAGAGTGGGCCAAAAACAAACTCGTTCTTGATTTTTTTCTTTTTCCTCATCCACATGACGGGTTTCATATACGAGACTCTTTTAAAATAGTAATCCTTAATAATTTATAAAAATTTTTATAAAACCAAATTATTTTTAAGACTTCAAATGAATACGGTTTGGATGATAAGGTTTTGTCGATAACGACTGACAATGCACGTAACATGGTGAATTGTATCGAGTATTTAAAAGTTGAAGAAAATCATTCTACGATGTTTCACATGAGATGTTCAGCTCATGTTCTTACTTAGCTGTTCAAGCTGGCTTAAATAGCAATGAAATTAGTCAAACAATATCAAAGATTAGGTATGTTTGTAAGAAGATTAATGCCTCATCTAAACTAGAAGCCGAGTTGAAAGCTTATCAAAAAGCGTGTAAAGAACGAGAATTATCAGTCGCTCTGGATATTGAAATCCGATGGAAATCAACTTTCGATATGCTTGATAGAGCATTTAAGATAAGAAAATCGCTTACTGCAATATCAAAAGATTTGGATTCATAAAATTCTGAAGAAAACATTCTTTTAAAATCTGAGGACTTCGAAAGTGCACTCTTAGTGCTAGAAATACTTGAGCCATTTAATCAAAGTAAAATTTCTTGTTATTTTAGTTTAATTTAAATTTTACAATAAGGTACTCTCTGGAGAAAAAAATAATTCATGTAGTCATTTATATTTGATATATGACCAATTAATCAAGCATTTAGAAAAACATATAAAAGAAAAAAAAATTTCTCTTTTTAAACTTACAATTGAATCAATGTTAGCCAAACTAAAAGAATATTGGATCTTACTTAAGCCGATCGCTTAAATTTTCACTATACTTGATCCAAAATTTAAAAAAGATTTTCTTGATAAAAATGACAACAAAATAGGCGTGAAACTTTTAGAAGACTTGTTGAAAAAATATAAAAAAAAGTATCCTGAATCCGAAGACAATACAATTAATGATAACAATAATTATAACAAAAAAAAAGGTTTTTGAACATAATTTTAACTTTCATACAGCTAATTGTTTTTATTTATTTTAGAAAAGTCTTTGTCTATGGTAGAGAGACTGTTACAAAATAAAAACTGCGTTTCAGACACTCATTCGTCAACTGAACTATTTCAATATTTGAACGCTCCAAGAGTAGATAATATATCTGGCTTTGATACTGTATCTTGGTGGTCTAATGCTAATTTTAAATATTTGAAAAAAATAGCAAGAGATTATTTATGCGTAAGTCCGTCTAGCGTTCCGTCTGAAAAAACTAAGGATAGAAACAGTGACTAAGGATAGAAACTGATCTTTAAATCCTAAAAGTGTAAAAAATCCGCTTTGCTTAAATTCTACGAGAAATAAATTTAAAAATTTATAAAATTTATTATTAATTAATTTTTGTATTAAATTTGATTTTTTCACTTTTTTGTAATAAACTTTTAAAACCTCCCTTTATTTTTTTTAAATTATTTGATGAAAAACATTCAATACTTAGAATAAAGTTAAATACATTTTCAGATCAAAACACAATTTTTTTTAGGCTAAAAAATTTGAAGAAACCGTTTAGTCGGTTTTTTTAACCGGTTCCATTTTAAAACCGGTTTTAGGAACCGGTTTTACCTTAAAACCGTTTTTAGGAACCTGTTCTAGTCTAAAACCGTTTAGGAGAAACTGGTCTGACCATGGAACTAGCGGCCAAACCGACTTTAGAAAGGAAACCGGTCTACCAGCCCTATTAGTATGACAAGTTGTCTTAGAAAGTTACTTGAACGAATTATTTACACTAGAAAGGAAAAAGTCTGTTGTCCATATTTTGACATTTCTAAAGCTTTTGATAAAGTTTGGCACGAAGAACTTTAATTCTGAAGGAGCATTAGCTCGGTAAAGATAAAAAATAAATAAATAATCGTAATCATAAAATTTTATTTTTGGGTAATTGTAATCTTAATCGTAATCATAAAATTTTATTTTTGGGTAATTGTAATCTTAATCGTAATCATGCCTTTTTTCCATGATTACACAACTCTGTCCAGTATTAAGCACAATACATGGATATGGCTTAACTTGGTATATTATAAATGAAAATATTGTATTATTTAATTAGCTAATTTTCCATTGAACTCGATATTAAACGAGTTTTTTAAGCGTCTTAATTCAGAAAAAAAATTATCCAAAATTCACATTACTAAAAGTATTAATAAAAGTAAGATATGTGATTTTAAAAAAGAATTTTTGAACTGTTATCCTCATCTCTAATGTTTTAATAATCATATTTTATTTTTTTTTTCAAATGATACTATAAATCTAACTCAGTAAATGAAAAATATTAAAGGAGAGCTTTTTGGATGCTAAATTTTAGCAATTTTAAAATTTTAAATGTTTTATTAATTTAAATTTTAGTTTTATATCTAAAAAGTTTTTTTTATCATTAAATTCTCTCCAACTCTCCAACAGAATTTTATTCAACCTTTAAGATAATAAGGTAAATTAAAAAAATTACTAGATTCTCTAGTGTAAAATTGTTGATGAAAGGTATCAGATACGTTTTATTTAAATTTAGTGATAACTAATGGTTCAAACGCTGATTCTTGGGGCACGCCACATTTCATATCTCTCCAATCTGATTTTTTACAATCAATGATAAATTTCAGCTAATAATGATTCTAACTAAGTTAAAATATTATTTTTTGAAAGTTACTATTGTTTCTTTTTTAGATGAGTTCTGTGTGGCTACAAATGCTTAGATCTGTATATTTGGACTAAAATTCCTTTACATCGCCACTTTGACAAATGTATTTTTTAATGAATTCAAATTTATTCAATAATACTTCCGCATCAATAATGTTATCATTTTTATTATCGAATTTTAAGGTGCCTGAATTAGTTGTTGAATCATCAGTTGTTGTTTTTTCATTATCAATTTTAAGTGGGAATTCTATTTCGCTACTTATTATTTTGTACTCTTTTTGATATTCGAAATTCTCAGCAACCAGACTATTCATTATATCTGCTAAATCACCTTCAGATCCATTACCAAGACCACTCAAAACTAAATTTTCCTTTTCTAAGCCAAAACTGCACATTTGTCTCAATTAAAAAAAAATGTTTGAGACAAAATCCTGGCTTACTTTTTGCTCAAGATTTAGCTGAATAATACCAATAGTTTTATGAATTGTTAATTGAGTTGACCAGCATTTAATATGAGCTAAGATAATAGCAGGTGATTTTTTAAAAAGAGAGAAAAACTAGTCCTTAAATACAGGCTTAAATCGACCACAACTTGAGCATCGCTAATAGAGCAATTTGTTTTTCGCATCTTTAGATCGTCTTTGCAAGTAATGCTCCATTCTTTGGTTAAGTTTATTAAACTTAGAATTAATACAGAAACTAGGAGGCAGAACTAGAAAATATTCGAAATTTTTTAATAATTTAGATTTTATTTTTTTAAAACAAAAATCTTTTAAAGAAAAAAGAAAATAACTTTATTTAAAAAAGATGAATTTTTTAAAAAATAGAAAATATTTAAGAATATAGAAAATTAGAATTTTTTCACTTAAAATGTTAAACAGTCTTTAAAAAAATATTAAAGATCAATTTAAAAACAAAGAGCTATACATTTTAAGAAGGTTAATGGCTTTTATAACGCGGAAAAATAAGTTCCATTTTTGAAATAAATTATTTTTTACTAGGTAAACCATGAAATGTTTCAAGATTATAAAAGTCTTTATCTAAAGAATTAAAAGGCTTTAGCAATATTTAAATAAATTATTATTTACTCGAAAAGGTGTCTTTTAAAAATAACATGCATCAAAAAAGCCAAAAAAAACACGTGGTTTAGATAAAATGAAAGAAGCTTTTTTTTACATGAAAAAGGATGTTTAATAAATATAAAATGGAATAATTAATGTTTATGTATCAAAAAATAATCCTGTCTTTTATGATAAATTTGGTGCTTCAACTCAGGTTTGATTTTTTAAACTCTTTGATTAGTGTTTTTTATTTAATATTATTTATTTTTTTTATTTATTTGTTTGTTTACCGAGCTAGAGCTCCTTCAGAATAAAGTATAAAAAAAAAATAGAGTTAATAAAATAAAATAAGATTAAATAAAAATGAAGTAAATCAGCTAAAAAAAAAATGTTAAAAAAGTTTAAAAGACATATATTGAAATAGGTTGTTACATTTGACAAAATTTTACATAGTTGAAGCTTCATGAAAAAAAGAGGAAATAGTAAGGTAGCAATTACACAATGGAGCCTACTCCATTGTGTAATTGCTACCATTGTGTAATATTCAATATATCTTGATTCGAAGCCTTGTTTGTATTCATCCACTAGTCTGACAACCAATGGAATAGAATGACTCAGTCCTGTCCCAACATATCTCTCACTCAACTCAAAAAGCCGATTCGATATTGTTAGTAATTTAAGTTTATTGAAAGCCTCATGATGCAACATGTTGGAGGGAGTATCATATTTTAACTTAAGGATAGATCTGACTGCTGTATTCTGAATTGCTTGTAGTTTTTTGATATTATTTTCAGGAAATGAATTTAAGCAAGGAAAAGAATAGTCTAAAATTGATCCGACTAAAGTTTTATATAAATTTCCTAGTGTGTTTTGAGTAAAACCCAATTTTTTATTAGACAATATCTTAATAATATTTAACCTTTTATTGCAGCGTTCTTTAATTTCGTCAGCCAGTATATTTAAGTTTAACTTAGAATCAAATTTAATGCCAAGAAACTTGATTTCTTTTTGGCTCACTATTCTGTTTCCATAAATTTTTAAGTTTAGATTTCCACTCTCTTTTTTGTACCTAGAAAAGATTACAGAACACGACTTTTCAACTGATATCTTCATTTTCCATTTAATAAGCCATTTTGCTAGTTCGTTGGTGTATTTATTTATCTTATTTTCAAGGTTCCCCTTTTTGTTATAAATGAAGAATGTAACTAGATCATCTGCGAAAAGCAGAGAGTATTCATTATTTGTTTTGTTTCTTTTGGGGATGTCATTAATATATATACTAAATAAAAGAGGACTAATTACTGAGCCTTGAGGAACACCTGCAGTTATTTGATATTCTTCGCTCAGGTGATCATTCACATTTACCTTAAATGTCCTAGAGTCTAAAAAAGATCTAATCCAGTTAGTCAAGTAATGAGGTGGATTCATTTTAATCAATTTAAAAAGTAAACCTTCATGCCAAACCCTATCAGAGGCTTTAGAAATATCAAAAAATAGACCGAAAACTCTTTTTTTTCTATTAAATGATTCTACAATTTTTTGAATTAAAAAGAAAAGATTATCTGATGTTAGCAGGTGTTTCCTAAATCCAGACTGCTCCTGGATATGGAGTTAATTTTGTTCCAAAAAATTGTATAATCTTGAATATACAATCCGTTCCAGTAACTTTCCTAAACAACTCGTTATACTAATTGGTTTATAGTTTAAAGGATCCTGGAAAGTAGAAGCCTTTTTTTGGATCATAACTAGTAATGTTCGAAATTTTCCACGCTTTCGGGACTTTACCTTCTCTAAGATTTAAATTAAAAAGTTCTACGATTTCTATTAATGAATTTCAAGGTAAGTTTTTTAACATTAAATTATGAATTTGGTCAGGTCCTGGTACCACTTCATTTTTCAATCTTTTTAAAGCTATAATTAATTCATTTAAGCAAATTGGATCATTAAGATTACACTGATCATAATTTCTAAAGAATTCAGAGTTAGAATTGAGTATTTCAAAATCTTTTTCAGGATCTATAAAATCAGAATTAGGACTAAATATTGAAGACAAGAGTTCTCCGAAGCATGTTCACTTTTCTTCATTAGTTTTGAATTCCTTGTCATTTAAAAATCAAATTTGGGATTAAATTTGATCCTTTTTTTGATCTATATTTTTTTTTTTTATTCCAAAATGGCCTACTTGTCAGTGGGTTTTTACCTATCTTCTCCATAAAATCAAACCAAACCAATATGGAATAATTAATGTTTATGTATCAAAAAATAATCCTGTCTTTAATAATAAATTTGGTGCTTCAACTCAGGTTTTATTTTTTAACCTCTTTGATTAGTGTTTTTTTCAAAGGATACCATTTGAAATACCAAACTAAATGAAAGTATAAAGAATTAATTTTAGACAAAATCAGAAATTTCTTCTAAAAAATTTTTAGTATCTGAGATATTGAAATGAAGATTAATTTGATTTTTTTTCTAATATTTATTATAATCAATTAATGAAATAAGTAAATTCGATAAAATTTTTATCTTTTTTATTTAAAAAAAAAATGAAATTAAAATAAAAATTAAATATCTTATGTTTGCTTTAATCTATTGAATTTCAATGTAATAAGATTGGAAAATTAAATCCCATTTAATTATTTTAAAAACTAAATTTGAAACATCGCACTTTTTTATGCTTTTTCAAAATTGTATGAAAATTTTCATTAAAAGACGAAAAAATACACCATATGCAATATGATTTAAAAAAAAAACATTCTTGATAGATTTGATTTAAAATTGACTTAAAATAAAAAAATTCATTCCCGATAACGTTTTTCTTTGATATCATTTTTGTTATCAATTTGATAACGTTACATAATGATAACATTTTTGTAATAGAATTGATAGCATAGACGGGAAGGCTAACTGTGATAACCGGGTAGACCCAATTATTCTGATGATCCACAATCAAGATGTGGTCTTAGATATGAGCAATAAAGTGTATTGAAAGTATCGATGGTTCAGTGCCTGAGTGTTCTTCTTAACTGATCGAGTACCGAGGTTGCTTTTCTAGTCTGGATTTTTATATGATTCGAGAGCTTCAGGTTACGAGAAAGTTAAACTCCCAGATGCTTCTCTTTATCTACGAAGCTAAGGCAGCTTCTGTCAGTTGATAGACCTATAAACAGCTCAGTACTATTGTAAAGTCTTTTAACTGATCTTGTGAACTCCATCGATTTGCATTTGTCAATATTAAATAGCATGTGCCAAGTGTTGGACCATCGTGAGTGCATCGCAGTCTTGTTGTAATAATGATAGGTCACTGTTGCCGCAAATAGTGGCGATTATATCATCGGCTAAAAGCATCACTAGGTGATTCAGCGAAACTAAAGGAATTATAAAGCAATTTCATTATTGAACAAAAAAAGAGCCCTAAAAATCCGCAATTTAAAGTTTGTGATCAATTTTTGATGCCCAAAATTGTCAAACTATAAAATTGAATATGAAATAAAATATGAAATAAATTGTTATTTCTAAATAAATTTAATACAAATATGTATTCTTATATTAGATATACTAAGTTAAATCAAAAGACTACTAAACTCTGTAATATTAAAATGCACCTTGCAGAGTGCACACCACCGAAATGATGCTATTTTAAGTGGAATATATTTTTCAGAATTTTGCAGATTTTGCCTTTAGATTTAAAGGTATTGTGAAATTCAAATACAAATTGAACAACAATTCTTCATTTTTGATAAATTAAAATTGAAATTTAGAAATAATATAAAAAAAATACTGCAACAAACTTTGTTGCACCTTTTTTAACAAAAATATTTTTCTGATCTAAAAAAAGACAAAAAATTAAATATGAATAACATTTAAATTTATTATTGATTTGAATTAGTAAAATTTAAGAATATAAAAATTTTAATTTAGATAATAAAGGTGCAACAAAGTATGTTGCCCTTTTTGGTTGTATTCTTTTGAATATTTTTTATTAATTTTAATTTTAATTTATTAACAAAAGACGAATTTTTGTTCAATTTGTATTTGAAATTCACAACGCTGTTTTAAAAATATATGTTAAAACCAAAAATGTATCTCTGCACTAATTATATCAAATAATTACAATTTGTTTAATAGTTTAAGCTTGATTAGATCATTTTGAGCAGCAAAATTGATCATGAACTTCAAGTTGCCCACATAATCAACTATGAATTCGGATATTAATATTCAATGCAATTTGTCTAAAAATATAAAGCTTTTGTAATGTTAACATTCGAACGCTTGGTACCGTCCATCCGATCTTCTCACTAGACAGATTGGAGCAGCTTTTTATACTCCTTCTTAATTTAAACGCTCATCGCTAAGTTAATTAACGGGTCTCCTTTATTACCGCAATTTCAGTTCTAAGAAGTTCAAAATCAAAAAATCTTAGTAGCCCATCAAAAAAACAGCGCATCCTCCTTAAAAACGCATTAAGACGAAAAAGACGCATTCAGCGAAAAAAAAGATGATTCAAGATTTCAAATTTGAAAAAAAAAAAGATGCAATCTAATATTTGGTGTTTTTTGTTCGATGCGCTTCTAAGATTTATGATAAATTAAACTTTTATCAAAAAATTAATTTTAGTGCATTTTAAAGATTTCTTTATAAATTTTTTTTATGATGCTAGTCAGACTATGCGGTCATTAATTTTAGCTGATTAGAAATCTTGATGCGATGAAAAATTTGTTGATATCTGTAAATGTTTACATTAGTACCTTTTGAAATAAAGTAAAACTAACTAGGTGAGGTTCACCAATATTCTTTATTTAATTTCTTAATATTCTCCTGTATGTAATAAAACTTTAATGTTTTCTTTTTTAACAATATCCTGTGCAGGGAACTTGTGTATGCACGGTCTCGCCTGCGCTCGACATGCACATCGTCTACTGAGTCAGACGAGTGCATGAAACTGCGCAGCGAACCGAGTACATACCCAGTGATGTCCTCATCACACCTTTTATGAAGAGATTCCAAGAGAATAAATTTTTTGCTAGAAAGTAGAACCTTAAATTTATAATAAAGTCAGATTCTATGGTTAAATAAAGGCAAAAAAAATAAAAAATAAAATGTCAAGACTTTAATCAATTCAATTCTATTAAAATTTTTTTATAAAAATAGGTTTTATTGTTTTTTGATTGATTTATTAAAATTATTTTTGGTAAAATTAATTATGAGCATAATGTCTGACATAATCAATCACATACTTTTGTGGAAATATATTTTCATCAATACCAAGAGCACCTCCCCAAAAACCTCCGACAGCAGTGTTCAAAATGATATTAAATTCATTATCAAACGGCCAGCTATTATAGTTGCTATTGGCAGGTCTATCATATCGGAAATAAATCTGTCCATCAACATATCCTCGAATGCTTGTTTCTGACCAATATAGCTGGTACAAATGAAATTGATTGCTAACATCATTTACTTTTGTTGATTTTCCTATTTGTGTTCCTATAATGTGGTTGAAATCTTTACAATGAATTGTAGAATGAACAACATTTTGTTCATAACCAACATGTTCCATTATATCAATCTCTCCATCATTTGGCCAATTTAATGGTCTTCCAGCAGACAATAGCCAAAAAGCTGGCCAAGTGCCTCTGCCATATGGAAGTTTGGCTTTCATTTCATAAACACCATATCGAAATTTTTTTGTACTCAAAAGTCTCGCGGATGTGAACTTCATGTTGTTCTTCCATTCTTTTCTCGTGTGTATTGTCAACATTCCATTACTGATTTCAGTATTTTCGTTGTTATTTGTATAATATTGTAGCTCATTGTTTCCCCAACCATGTCCACCTGTCTCTTGGTTCCAATTTGCCACAAAGTTTGACAATGAATCAAATTCATCAGACCACAAAAGTTGACCTTTGAGACTGTCAATTCCTGAACCAACATTCAGGTTTCTATCTAAAACTCCACATACCATAGTCATGTCATCAGTTGAAAATGCATCACTTTTTGAGACTGAACCTTTCTTCATCCAGCAAGTTCCTCCATTAAATGAAGTCCACGTAAAGTGGGTACATTCTAATGTTTGAGAGCACTTATTACTGCATTGGTCTCCGGGAACTGTGGCCGATGCAAGATCATTGTTTTGAAAGTCGCAGCCATGAGCCCAATTTCCATTCCATTGGATTCCATTTTGAGCTGCAACTAATCCTGAAAATATTATTTGAATTGCTAAACAAAACATTTTTTTTTAATTTAACTTCTGTTAAAGATTTTAAATGCTCTTATAATAAATTTTCTTTAATATAGTTAACTGAAATTCGATCGGCTAGGTCTACAGTAATCAAGTTTCATTTCAGTCTAATGCTTATTTGAATTGAAAGTAAAAACACATTTTAGGAAAAATCAATATTATCAAAGTATTATTTTAAATTAAATTTTAATTACAATTAAGAAACAAAAATACGATTGCTGAAGAATGTTGTCTGAATTATTAATATAAATTTAGATTTTATTTAAAATTTTGTTAGCAAATTATTTACAAAAGGATTTTTTTAATATCAAAAAGTATCTCTTACTTCTGAATTCTAATAGAAATTCTAAAGCTGATATTTATGTAACAAAAACAAGACTAAAATTTAAAATTAAATTCAAATTTATTCTATTTCAGAAGTAAATAATAAATACCCTAAAACCTAGAAAATTGTTCCATACTAAAATTCTGGATTCATACTTTTGTTTTGAATTAAATATATCAGCAGAATAAAATTCATCAAAATTAATATACATGTTCTTGATGGCAATGACTTTGATAATTAGAACTAGAAATAGAAATAAGACAATTTTTAAGAATTTTGATTCAAATTTTTTAGAATAAAAAACAATTGTGAAATTCAGTACAAAATAACTCAACAAAATGAAAAAAAACTTTTTTGGTAGTTCAAAATTATTGCTGTGAATACAACATGGTGCAACATGCATAGTTGCTTTATTGTCCATATTTTGGTAAAACTCTGCAAATCTAACAGAAATTAAAAAAATATATTCTAATATATTCTAGCAAGGCTTATACAACATTGGCAGCCAATGCAACTATGTATGTTGTACCATGTTGCATTCACAGCGCTAATTTTTCAGAAAAAAATTATTAACTGTTAATATTTAATTAAGTAATGTAAGAAATAGCTTACATTTGAATTAGAACTGAATTCTGGATACTCTGATATAAGAAAATTACAACCTTAGCATTTTATAATGTAAGAAATAATCACTTTTACATTCTGGATGCTTGATGTAAGATCATTAGATACGCAATGAAACTTAAACGAAATTTACACAGTCATTTTATAAGATTAAAAATTAATAAAGAAAAAAATTTTATTATTAAATTTACGCTTTATTTATACATACTGAAAATGTTTTATAAAATAATATTTTAATTTAATTTTTTATTTTGGCATCACAATATTATACTTTGAAACTTCACAAAAAGCTCAAAACTCGCTATCACGATTTTCGAAGACAAAATAGCAAAATGTTCCAAAGAACAAAGATAAAGTTAAGATATTACCCGAACCTTTTATTTCTAGCATAACAATGTAAAAACTAAATTAATTTTTTTCATATTTTATTTTTTTTAAATAAAAATATTAAGAGTTTGATAGAATTAAAATTTTTTTACATTTTGATTATTTTGCTTGGGTCAAAAATGACCAGTCTTGGACGTTAACGTTTTATTTTCATTTTTGACGCAAAAGATTAAAATAAGGCATTTTCAGTAAAATCCATTTCTTATGTTTAGTTTTATTTTATTGTTAATTGAAAATCAAGTTAGATATTTAGAGTTACTTGTAATTACAATCATAGTAGATTTAAAAAAAGAGATGATCTGATTCAATATTATAAATTAGAAAGAAAAATTGGGTCTGACCGACTATGTGAACATTGGTTCACAAATTATGTGAATAATTGA
Organism: Brachionus paranguensis; assembly: GCA_016802215.1. Classification (NCBI taxonomy): domain Eukaryota; kingdom Metazoa; phylum Rotifera; class Eurotatoria; order Ploima; family Brachionidae; genus Brachionus; species Brachionus paranguensis. Next base: position 1,637,980 of record JAESIX010000004.1, read on the forward strand.
CTCAAGATGACTTGGTATATCTAAAAAAATTAAAAATTAAGATTCTTGAATTTTTAGTTTTAAAATTCAAAAAAAAAGTAGAAGTAGTAGTAAAATTAACTGCAACTTGGAGATTCTCCAAGCGAAGCTTTAATAAGCTATAGAAGTCGTTACAATACGCTTCGCCAGCTACCCATCAATCTTTGCCTTGAAACTGTTTAGACAATTCGCATTTATTATTTCTTCTGGCAATTTGTTCCACTCATTCACAACTCTATTAGTAGAAAAGTTATATCTTGGAAGATAGTTTTTTACATATTCTCGAATTTGGTTCTTGCTATTCCTTCTCAAGTCGTATTTTCTGGTATCAGGCATTTTGTTTAGGCTATAATTGATCCCGTTTACAAAATTAACTTTTTCCATATTGTTTACAATCTAAATCATCTGAATAAAAATACCTTGAAGTAGTCTTATTCTAAGAAATAAACAATAATTGATTTTCAAAATAAAGTTTAAAAAACTAATTTTATTATCCCTGAACTTTCAAATATTTAAACATGTCTAACCTCTAGCTATTTCAATATATCGTTTTTAATTTAATTTTTTTTTATATATTTTTATCCTGAAGTAGCATAAGCTCGGTACAAATAAACAAATGGATGAAGCATCCATCAAGTCATCATTTTTAGCTTGACTGAGTAAAAGAAGGTGTTTTATAAATCCAAAACAAGTCCACTTAACTTAGCAGGAGCATGCACGAATTGAATGTGTTTTTGTTTGTCCTTAATCTGAAGCATTTCCAATGTCTCTATGGCGCAATCGGCTAGCGCGTTCGGCTGTTAACCGAAAGGTTGGTGGTTCGAATCCACCTAGGGACGAATTTTTTTTTCATAAATCTTTAACAGAAGCAATTTTATTTACCCATTGTAACTGGTCTAAAACAATTTAATGGTTTTTACTTGAAAAGATTAAAATATTGAATTTTTATTAAATTTAAATATGATTTTTCTTTGCTTATTATCAGTTTTAATTACTATATAAATCTTGTTTTTTAAGTTATTCTTTCTGTTTCAACGATGCGATTTGATTATAAAATTTGACTTGAAAAAAAATTATCAGGATTGAAACTGTTTTTCTTGATCAGACTTTATTAAGCTAATTAGGTGTAGAATTTTCTATTTGAAAGTTGAATTGTTTAAAAGATCAAAAAATTAATGAAATATAAATTTTTTTTTTATAATTTAATAAAACAACAAGTTGTAAATAATAATTAGAATTGAGAATAAACAAAGAAAGATCTTTTTTTTAATTAAAGAAATAAAAATTAAAAAATTTAATTTTTTTTAAAGTAAAAAGGCATAAAATCGACCCGTTTAATTCTATGATAAATGAGACTTGAACTTAGATTTAATTTTAAAAAAAATTAGAACAAGTCTTGTTCACTCTTCTAGCAAGTCAACTTAACTTTTGTGCCAAATATTTTTCACAATCTTGATGGGTGTAGGTTTTTACAACTGACCCTTTTAAAACAGAAACAAAAAATTAAAACATTTTTTAAAAAAAATAAACAGCCACAATTTTGCTTTATTTTAAAAATTTAATGAGGGTTTTAAAATTAGGAAAAAAATATTGACAAAAAACTTTGATCAGCTATTTTATTGTTAAACATAAAAAGCAATAAACAAAAAAAAATTGCATAAAATTGAGATTGGATTTCCCAGGTTATGTAAGACGCATTTAAGTTGAAACTAAGCTTTATTTTTTAACCCTTTTGATTAATGTTTTTTTTCAAAGGATACTATTTGAAATACCAAACTAAGTAAAAGTATGAAGAATATTGATTTTAGACAAAATCAGAATTTTTTTTTTTAATTTTTAGTTTCTGAAATATTAAAATGAAGATTAATTTGATTTTTTTTCTAATATTTATTATATAAATTTGATAAAATTTTTATCTTTTTTATTTAAGAAAAAAATTTTAAATTTTTTGTTTTAAAACAATAAAAACTAAATTTCTTATGTTTGCTCTAATCTTTTCAATTTTAATGTAATAAAATTGCAAAATTAAATCCCATTTATTTTTTTTAAAAAATAAATTTGAAACATCGCACTTTTTTATGCTTTTATAAAATTGTATGAAAATTTTCATTAAAATACCAAAAAATTCACCATATGCAATATGATTTAAAAAAAAAGCATTCTTGATTGATTGATTTAAAATTGACTTAAAATAAAAAAATTTATTACCGTTTTATTTGATATCAATTTTGGTAGCGTTATATAATGATAAAATTTTATAATATAATTTAGAAAATATACGGTAAGGCTAACTATGCTATCAAAAAACTGAAACCGGGTTGACTCAATTATTCTGATAATGTACAATCAAGATGTGGTCTTAGAAATGAGCAATAAAATGTATTGAAAGAAGTGTTGGATGCGGTCAGAGCAAACCGGTCCATTTCACGGACGGTTTTTGCGGTCATTTGGCCGTTTAGTTGAGCGGTCAATAATGAAATCAGAGATTCATGGTTTTTAATGACATTTTCAACAATCAAAAATGTTCCATTCCATCTTGTTACTACCCGTTGTATAATTGAAAAATGTTTTTCACCCTTTTTACTTTGTTTTTTGATCAATTCTTCTTTCATGATCGTTGAATGATTATAATAAGAATCAATTGAGCTAAATTTCTCTAATGCTTGAGTGAATATTGTAAATTCATCAATATTTTCATGTATTAAAAAATCAGTAGAATAATCAGGTTTTTGTTTCTCAAATCCTTTCATATCCTGTGGTGTCAAATTCGGGCATCCCAAAGAGCTATTTTCTTCATTTCGATTTATTTTTTGCTTTACAGCTATTAAACAATTGGAAACAATCTAATTTAATAAATGAGCAATACACGGATCCTTTCTAAACCAAGATTTTTGGACATTTGAATCATGGTGCTAACGTTGTCAGTCGTAATATATTTTTGTTTTTTCGAATAGGTAGTTAGACTTAGATTTTAATATCTTCTAGTTTTGTTAAAGCCGTTTTTTTCTGTTTTTCATAGTAAAAGCTTGGAAATTCCGACAGGTCCTTCCGTTATGGTAATTTAAAATCCGGATTCAAAAAATTACAAAATATTTTGAAGAATGTTTTTAACACAACGAAAGGGAAGGCTTGCAGTGATAAAAAATATCAGGATTAAATAAGACGGGTCTTTCTCATTTTCATCAGTTTCAATCGTTTGTATATTTTAATTTCATGTTTTTGGTCAAAATGCTAAATCATTTTTGTTGTTGAATTGTGAAGATTTTTATGACATCTCAAAACTGTAAGATTATGTTTATTAGCTCACCCCACTTATCTAAATTTAAAAAGAATAGTTTTTATTGGATCAAACTATTTATTATTACTTCTATTTCAATTGGTTAAATTATTTATATTATTTGAATAAAAAAACTTTTTCGCTTCGGCTTTAGATCTTTTGCTAATTGATAATTTAAATAATTTTTAAGCTCTTTGATTGACTGTGCCAAGACGGATATAAATATATCTGTCAACAAGTGCTTTTTCAATTTTTCGCCTAAAATTCTATTCTTATTAGGGTATATATTGCAGGAAGTACGTCTCGTCTTAACCATTTCAAAATGGATTCTATTGTTTTAAGTCTAAAAGAAGAATTAAAGAATAAAAATAAATATATTCAGAAACTAGAAAAGAAAATAAATCTTTTAGAAGAAAAAAGTCTAAGATGTATATGCCAGATAATGTTTCCTCAAAAGAATAATTATGAGATGCTTTCGGAAAGACAAAAATATAGAACAAAAGAAAATTTAGAAAATGCTATGATAAAAATTGATGATAATATTAGGAAGATTGGTCTAAGGTTAATTAAATGTGATATTATATATTGTGTAAATGCTAATTCAAATTTTAAAAATGATTTTGACATTGTTATTATGAAAGTTATTTAAAATCCTTTTTTTAATGAAAGAAAAGTATTATTTTTTAAAGATAGACATTGTATTTCTGATTATATTTTCAATGAATTTGTAAGTGAGTTTAAACTTCCTTTACCAACACTGTACAAAATTTATAAATTAAGGGAAAACTTTAATAAGAAATTTATTTTATATGTTACGATAATTAATTCCCGTTTTGTAAATGTCAATGAGAAAATTAACTTTCATCTAACGAATTTTTTGAAAAGCGAAAATTTTATGCATGAATTAAATGCATCTTTAAAAATAAAGCTTTCTGCTGATGGTAGACAAATAGGAAATAATTAAAGTCTAATAAATTTTACTTTCACAATCTTAAATGAATGTGAAAAGACTAAAACTTCTTCAGGAAACTATACCTAAGGAATCGCTTGTCTAAAAGAAGATTATGAATCTTTTTAAGAACCTTTTAATTTCATTGTGAAGGAAATTAGAAAACTTGGAGAAATAGACTATAATCAGAATAAGTTTAAAATTGGCTATTTTTTTTTGCAGAGATTGGAAAATTACTTCTATATTATTAGGTTTATATATCTGGTGTACTGCAAATAAAAGTGAATCAGGAAATTTAGTAAAAAACTTTTCAATAACAGATCCAAGATTTTTCGCACGATCAATTGAACAACAGCAGAAACAAATACACAAAAAAAAGATAATTTGGGTTATAAAAGTTAGAATCTATTAAAAGATTTGGGCTTTAACCGCTATGTTTTTGACTTATTACATCTTTTCTTAAGAATAACAGATCTTCTCTTAGACCAGTTTGTAAAAGCTATCTTATTAATTGATCAAATTGGTTCAAATACCAAAATAAATCTGGAAACTCATCAATATAACACCATATATTTATGCATTCTGCTTACATCTGTATCAATTCCAACATTTATATGGGACATTAATACTTTTAATCTTCAAGGTAATTTATTTACAGATTAAAGAGTAATATTTATTAATATCTTTTTAATATTTTAGGTCTCAAAAAATTTAATGATCAAACAACCAAAGAATACTTTAAAGCAGCAAAAAAAAAGTCAAAAACAACTGATCAAATTTTATTAAGAAGACTAAGAATTGATGAAGTTTTATTTTCTTAATCTTTTATTTTATATTTTTATTGCAAAAAAAATAAATTACTGTCTAATTGGACAAAAATTATCAAATCAAATTTTTTTTTTTTAAGTGCTCATAACCTTGCATAAATTATAATAAATTATTTTTTAGAGATGTAAAGAAAATGCATGTGTTCGAATATGAGCAACCTGAAAATTACAAGTATCATGATTTGTATTAACCATACATTTGACAACACGATTAGGCAATACATTACATCTGATGTCACAGGTACCAATAATTTTTTTTTTGAAAATACTTCAAACATTTGGATATCGTTTTTTATGACTATAATCCTCATCACATCATATTGGGATAATTCTGTCTCTGAATTTTCATTTTCGTTAAATGACAAATTACCGATTTAATCTGATATTTTCTGATATATTTTTATCTAAATTTGTAAATGAGAAATTTCTAAATATTTTAATTAATTAAATTAAGCAACCTTTGTAACTCCTGATAAAAAACTCTGTTTTCCAATATAATATATTTAATTAAAATAAAAGTAAAAATTAAACGAGATAATTAATTACAAATGCTCAAAAAAAATTAATTTATTTTAATAATCTTTAATTAAGCTATCATTTTTATTTAACATTATTAATGGTGTCCTTTAAAAAATTTTGCAGCTTTATATTTATAATTTATATTAAAAGATTCCGTCCAACGGGAATTCTTGGAATGAATATTGTAAAGAAATTCCTTTCCAATCTTTTTTTAACCTGAGAGTTCATATCCAATCAAACTCATTGAAATGCAGAGATAATCAAAAGCATCATTAGCTATCTGTTTCCATGACAACATAACTTCGACGATGAAACCCACGAAGAACTAATCGGAAAGGCAGCTTCGATCCGGGCGAGTAGTATCCAAGCCAATCTGAGATAAAAAGATTGAAAAAGAATTAAGACTGGTAGAAATAAGAAAAATGACATTTTTGAACAGTGAGAACTTAAATAATTCATATAAAGCTTCCCTAAAATAATTGACTATAGATGTATTAAAATATATGTATTAATGTAAAAATATTTTTTAAATTAAAAATTTATTCTAAAATTAATAATACCTTAAGAAACCTTTCAATTGAGTCAAATAGATAAAAAATTAATAAACAAACTTTTTATTCAAACATAAAAATTTGAAACATTAAATGATCAAATTTTAAAATTTGATATTCTAAAATTTGAAATTTTACTTTATCATTCTAAAAATTTAAAAAACACAAAACAAAGTTGACAACATTTTTTCTTTAATTTAAATCCTAAAGATTAAAAAATTAAAGGGAAATACTTTTTAATTAAATAATTAATTTAAATCAAAAAAAAAAATTAATAAAATAATTAAATTATTTTAATTTTGTTCTGTGTTATTTAGGTTATGTGGTCGTTGGATTTGTAGTCATTATTTTGGATGGTGATCGATAGTTGATGTTTTTTATTGTTAATGTTGAGTCGTTGTTGATGTATTCGGTTGCTCTTATGAATTTTTTGCTAAGGGTAAAAATCGGCAATTTAAAAATTTTTATCAATTTTTGATACCCAAAATAGTCAAAAAATGTGAAAAATTAAATTAATTGTAATTTCTAAATAAATTTAATACAATTATGTATTCTTATATTAGATATACTAAGTTAAATAAAAAGAATACTTAACTCTGTAATATTAAAATGCACACCATCGAAATAATGCTATTTTGAGGGGAATATTTTTTTCAGAATTTTGCAGATTTCGCCTTTAGATTTAAAATTATTGTGAAATTCAAATACAAATTGAACAACAGTTCTTCATTTTTGATAAATTAAAATTGAAATTTATAGATAATACAAAAAAAATACTGCAACAAACCTTGTTGCACCTTTTTTAACAAAAACATTTTATTTTAAATATTCAGCTGGGCCAAAAAGAAATAAGCAATAGATTGGCGCATGCAGGAATGAGGGCTCCAGATAAACTTACTGCAACAACTGATGTGAATATTTGCCTAAGAAGGTTTGATGGTTACTTGGAGATGAACAGAACAATATTAGAAAGAGATAAAATAAATGTTTTAGGATCTTATTTGCATGATGAAACTTTGTAGACAAATGGATTCGTGAAGAGACTTATGAAGATGTAAAGAAACGTTTTAGAGAACTATTTTTTACTCCTGGAGCTCCAGCCCATACATACTTGCGTAACTTTTTTAAAAGATATAAAGAGCACAACGAGAGCTTAATTAATATGCAGGATTCTTAAAGGATTAGTCTAGAAAAGCTTTCCTCAGACTAAAAGGCGGAGAGCTTTAGAACTATTTAAAAAGTCAATTCCTTGCGGGCTTATGCAGAACAGTTATAGCTGATTATGTAGCTAAAATGGAAATCGACGATTAAAACATAATGGTATTGAGGGCTAGAGAACAAGAAGTACTAAACATGAGTAATTTTAAAACCTGGTCATAAAAATTAACGTGAATGCACATAAAGTACAAGAACAAATACTAACTCCAAAATTTGAGCAGAAATGTAACGGAGAATATAATCAATCATTGTTCTCAAAAGAAAAAAAGTATTTTGAAAGATTCAACCTGATTTTAAATATTCAAATAATTAAAGTAAATTTAAAAACCAAAAAATAGTGGGAAATTCTGTTAACGATGCATCTAACATATAATATGATTCAAGGTACCCTAAAACTGTCAATCATAGTTATCAGCGAAAAATTAAGCGTTATGGATGTAATCAGGATGGTCATTATCGTAGGAATTGCCCGAATTCCGACTCAGCTGTTCAACACTAATTATTACTGTAAGCTCAATTTTGACAATCAAAAATTAACTCATAGGTTTCCAGAAATTTCAATAAATCCTTCAAATTTAGTGGGAAACAAAAAAATATAGAGCAGGAAGGATTATCAAAAGAGCAAAAGAAATAATATAAACGAAGATTATATTGGGAATAAACTAAATTTTGTTTTTGGTTTCATTGATGATCATAAAATACAATCATAAAACCCTTCTTGACACGTGTAGAAATAAGACTTTGGTTAGTTCAATGACCTGAGCGAGCATGAGTCTTCCTAATAAATGGTTAACTAAAGCTACAGGAGTTTTTACTAAAGCAAATGGTCAACCTCATGACGTAATAGGTTATTTCAGCCCAAATTTGAGAATTGGAAATAATAAAGTTTATATTGATATTCATGTAGCCAGAGATCTTTTACAAGATTGTCTTGTTAGATTGGATTTTATGAGTAAAATTAAAGGGACAAAACAAAAGTTGAAATAAATTTTTGAATCCTTTGAATCTAATGAAATTAAAAAAATGGAAACCTTTTTTAATTGATAATAAAGAGATGTTCGCAACTTCAATAGAAGAGTTATGATGCTGTTATTTTACAGAATAATTCTGAATGGGATACGGCAAAAGTTCCAGTAAGAAAAAAAAAATTCAAAATAAGGCTCTGTATTGACTATGGAATGTTAAATAATATCACTAAAAAGGACATGTATCCAATTCAAAGACTTGATATAAAGACGGATAAGTTTAATGGAATTGCTACAACTACACCCTTTGGACTGTTTAAATATGTCGAGATGCCGTTTGGTTTGACTAATGCCCCATCAACGTTCCAAAGAATGGTAGATAAAGGTTTAAGTGGATAAGTAGGTAAAATATGTAGAGTAAACTTGGACGACATAATTCTATTTTCAAAATCAGAAGAAGATCATAAAAAGCAATTTTCAATAGTTTTTCAGCAATTTCGAGATGCATCCTTAAAAAAAAAATAAGGAGAAATGCTTCTTTTCATATTATTAATAGTGACGGCTTATTTCCTTCCTTGTGAGTCAAAAATTTCAGCAATAAAGAATTTTACATTACCCAAAAATTTAAAACAATTAGGAAGCTTTATTGGCTTAGTCTCTTTTTATAGAAAATTTATTAAAGATTTTTCAAAAATAGCATCCTATTTGTATGATATGCTAAAAAAAGAAGCTAAATATGTCTGGAATGATCGTGGAAAAGAAGCATCTTAAATGTTTTAAAAGAGTGCCTATAAAATCAGTCTTTCCTTTTATATCCAGATTATAATGGAATTTTTAAGTTAGAAACAGACACAAGTGATGTTGGAATCGGTGCTGTGTTATCACAGAAAAAAATGGTAAATGGAGATCAATAGCATACAGGTGTAGAATCTTGACAAATGCTGAAGGAAATTATTCGACCACAGAGAAAGAAGCCTCAGCTATTGTATGCTCAGTTGACTATTTCAGAGTCTATTTGTTAGGCCGAGAATTTTTAATTTGAACAGATCAACAGCCATTAAAGTGGACGTTTAAAATTAAGGATCCACAATGAAGGGTAGCAAGATGAATTTTAAAATTAAGTAAGTATAAATTCCAAATCAACTTTAAACCAGGGATTAAAGATGGGAAAGCAGATGGCCTTTCATGTTTGCTAACGGGATGTATAAAAGAAATGAATAAAATAGAAAACAATATAATAAATATGCCGGAAGTGAAAAAGGAAATCTTTGCATACAAAAAAGCAACTCGAAGAAAAATGAAGACATTCCAAAAATTATCGATTGGAAGAGTCAAAATGAGAAACCGAAAGGGAATGACTTAAAAAATGACATGAGAACACTATGGTAGCAATGGAACCGTCTTAGTGTATGAACGGTATACTATATAGAACTTGAAAGTTAAATGATAATGGAATGAAACTGCAGTACGTTGTTCCTAAATCCGAAAGTAAAACTAAAATGAAATTAATGCATGATTTAGAAATGGGAGGTCATTTTGGAATCTGTATGACAATATGTTAACTTGAACCTAAATACTGGCCTGGTCAAAATAAAGATGCAGTTTATTATATAAAGGACTGTTTAAAATGTCAAGAGTCAAAAACCAATTGTCCATTAAATAAGGCACCTTAACAACCAATAATAACGTCTAGACGCTTCCAATTAGTCACAAGCGATACACTAGGACCCTTACACTTGACGGAAAGAGGCTTCAAATATATCCTAGTTTTTAAGTGCCATTTCACAAGGTGGGTTGAAATCTATCCCATTTAGGCATTGGAGACTAGAGAGGTAGCCGATTGTGCAGTTGATCTAACATGCCGTCATGGAGTTACGGAGAGCCTTTTAACTGACCACTTTCATAAATTAAGGATAACTCCAAATCACCCAGAGTGTGACGGTCAAACAGAATCTTTACTTAAAGTTTATGTAAATGAAAATCAAGATAATTTGGATATTTTATTAAATAGATTTGATTTTGCTTACCAGACAGCAGTTCATACAACAACTAAACAAACTGAAATGATGTACGGACGCAGACCAAAACTTCCGGTTGATCTTTTTATAAATATTGATAAAGAACCATTGGAATTCAATCACCATGATTATGTCATGGAATTAAAAACTAGTCTTCGTGAAATTTATGCTTTTGTTCAGCGCGATACCGTGATTAATCTTGACAAAATGAAAGTAAACTATGATAGATCGGTTAGAGGCACCGATTTAAAAAGAGGAGAAAGATGTTTGTTTTTAAATTCTGAAAAAAAGAAAGGGCTTAGCCCAAAACTAACATAAGTATGGAAAGGTCCTTATGAAGTCCTAGCAAAGACTGGTTTTTATAAGAGTGGTTTGGAAATTTCCTTATATTGGCGATGTGTTGAGAAGTATGCCAAAGAAATGCTAAACACTGAAGAAAAATGTTCAATATATGGTGTTAAAGTACCAATATAAAGAAACTCATCAAACAATCTTATTAGCCTATAAAAAATCAGCGTATCCTCCTTAAAAACGCATCAAAATTTTAGGAAAAAAGACTTAATTCTTTCAGCGAACCAAAATTTGAAATGAAAAAAAAGAAGTAATCATTTTCTGTTTTAGTTCGATGCGATTCTAAGATTTATAATAAAATAAAATTTAGTCAAAAAATTAAATTAAATGCTTTTTTAAGATTGCTCTGAAAATTTTTTTAATGATGCTAGTAATACGATGCGCTAAATAGGAATCTTGATGCGATGAAAACATTTTTTGATGTGTTTGTCCATTAATCCGGTTAATTAACTAACCAAATTTTTAGTAAACCAATTTTTGGCTAACCAGATCTTGGCTGACCAAAATTTACAATATTGGTAAACCAAGCAGTCAATAACCAAAATCACAATTGAAAAACGAATACATAAAATATTTTTTCTATAGAGCTCATTCTTATTATTTAAAAAGGATCTTCTTAGAAAAAACTTTATCTAGTTTTTCTAAGCATTGTTAGGACCAACAACATCCAATTCAGTCAGTTTTTCAGTGTCTTTTAATTCTTTAATTAAGGAACCATCAGATGATTTGTAGTGTTGATAAAACTTCCTTAAGAAGAGATTCCAAGAGAATAAATTTTTTGCTAGAAAGTAGAACCTTAAATTTATAATAAAGTCAGATTCTATGGTTAAATAAACGCAAAAAAAATAAAAAATAAAATGTCAAGACTTTAATCAATTCAATTCTATTAAAATTTTTTTATAAAAATAGGTTTTATTGTTTTTTGATTGATTTATTAAAATTATTTTTGGTAAAATTAATTATGAGCATAATGTCTGACATAATCAATCACATACTTTTGTGGAAATATATTTTCATCAATACCAAGAGCACCTCCCCATAAACCTCCGACAACAGTGTTCAAAATGATATTAAATTCATTATCAAACGGCCAGTTACTATAGTTGCTATTGGCAGGTCTATCATATTGGAAATAAATCTGTCCATCAACATATCCTCGAATGCTTGTTTCTGACCAACTTAGCTGGTACAAATGAAATTGATTGCTAACATCATTTACTTTTGTTGATTTTCCTATTTGTGTTCCTATAATGTGGTTGAAATCCTTACAATGAATTGTAGCATGAACAACATTTTGTTCATAACCAACATGTTCCATTATATCGATCTCTCCATCATTTGGCCAATTTAATGGTCTTCCAGCAGACAATAGCCAGAAAGCTGGCCAAATGCCTCTGCCATATGGAAGTTTGGCTTTCATTTCATAAACACCATATCGAAATTTTTTTGTACTCAAAAGTCTCGCGGATGTGAACTTCATGTTGTTCTTCCATTCTTTTCTCGTGTGTATTGTCAACATTCCATTACTGATTTCAGTATTTTCGTTGTTATTTGTATAATATTGTAGCTCATTGTTTCCCCAACCATGTCCACCTGTCTCTTGGTTCCAATTTGCCACAAAGTTTGACAATGAATCAAATTCATCAGACCACAAAAGTTTACCTTTGAGACTGTCAATTCCTGAACCAACATTCGGGTTTCTATCTAAAACTCCACATATCATAGTCATGTCACCAGTTGAAAATGCATCACTTTTTGAGATTGAACCTTTCTTCATCCAGCAAGTTCCTCCATTTAATGTGGTCCACGTAAAGTGGGTACATTCTAATGTTTGAGAGCACTTATTACTGCATTGGTCTCCAGGAACTGTGGCCGATGCAAGATCATTGCTTTGAAAGTCGCAGCCTTGAGCCCAATTTCCATTCCATTTAATTCCATTTTGAGCTGCAAAAAATCCTGAAAATATTATTTGAATTGCTAAATAAAACATTTTTTTAAAATTTAACTTCAATTAAAGATTTTAAATACTCTTATAATAAATTTTCTTTAATAGAGTTAACTGGAATTCGATCGTTAACGGATAGGTCTACAGTAATCATGTTTTATTTTTCTAATGCTTATTTGAATTGAAAGTAAAAACAAATTTTAGTGAAAATCAATATTATCAAAGTTTTATTTTAAATTTAATTTTAATTCCAATTAAAAAACAAAAATACGATTGTTGAAGAATGATGTCTGAATTAATGTATAAATTTAGTTTTATTTAAAATTTTGTTAGCAAATTATTTACTAAAGGATTTTTTAAATATCAAAAAGTATCTCTTACTTTCGAATTCTAATAGAAATTCTAAAGCTGATATTTATGTAACAAAAACAAGACCAAAATTTAAAAATAAATTCAAATTTATTCTATTTCAGAAGTAAATAATAAATACCTTAAAACCTAGAATATTATTCCATTTTAAAAATTCTGGATTCATACTTTTGTTTTGAATTAAATTTATCAGCAGAATAAAATTCATCAAAATTAATATACATGTTTTTGATGGCAATGGCTTTGATAATTAGAAATATAAATAAGACTATTTTTGAGAATTTGATTCAAATTTTTTAGAATAAAAAACAATTGGGTTTTGTGAAATTCAGTACAAAATAACTGAACAAAATGAAAAAAAAACTTTTTTGGTAGTTCAAAATTATTGCTGTGAATACAACATGGTGCAACATACATAGTTGTATTATTGTCAATATTTTGGTAAAACTCTGCAAATCTAGCAGAAATTCAATTCTAATATATTCTAGCAAGGTTTACAAAACATTAGCACTCCACCTGTCAAAAAGTTAACTTTTAACTTGATTTTTTGTATGTTGCCAAAATATTTAACAAAAATTCGTGGCTGATCTAAAGTAAAAAAAAGGTAAAAAAAGAAGAATAGACAAAACGATTATATAATACAAACAAAAATCGCAATAAACGTTCTACTTATAATGAAAAGTCCAACGATGTACAAAAAAAACGGTACTAGTCCCTTGAAACAAAAATTACACAAAGAGACTGGAGTTACTTGTAATTACAATCATAGTAGATTGTAAAAAAAGAGATGATCTAATTCAATATTATAAATTATGAAAAAAAAATTGGGTCTGGCCGACCAAAAATACAGCAAGTTTTATTGTTTCAAGCTCTTAATATATTTATCACATGGTTATAAGAAATTAGTATTTCTTTTTATTACGTGAGAACATTTAAAATATTATGTGCACAATTAAAATTAAAGAGTATGTAATTCTTTTAAAGTGACTAATTTTATAATTTTCTTACTATTTTCATCATTGTAACAGTATTTTATTGAATTTTATTTTCTATTACATTAAATATAAAAATAGATTTTTTGAAGGTTTATCTAAAAAAATTAAAAATTAAGATTTTTGAATTTTGAATTTTTAGTTTTAAAATTCAAAAAAGAAGTAGAAGTAGTAGTAAAATTAACTGCAACTTGGAGATTCTCCAAGCGAAGCTTTAATAAGCTATAGAAGTCGTTACAATAGGCTTCGCCAGCTACCCATCAATCTTTGCCTTGAAACTGTTTAGACAATTCGCATTTATTATTTCTTCTGGCAATTTGTTCCACTCATTCACAACTCTATTAGTAGAAAAGTTATATCTTGGTTCTTGCTATTCCTTCTCAAGTCGTATTTTCTGGTATCAGGCATTTTGTTTAGGCTATAATTGATCCCGTTTACAAAATTAACTTTTTCCATATTGTTTACAATCTTAATCATTTGAATAAAAATACCTTGAAGTAGTCTTATTCTAAGAAATAAACAATAATTGATTTTCAAAATAAAATTTAAAAAACTAATTTTATTATCCCTGAACTTTCAAATATTTAAACATGTCTAACCTCTAGCTATTTCAATATATCGTTTTTAATTTAATTTTTTTTTATATATTTTTATCCTGAAGTAGCATAAGCTCGGTACAAATAAACAAATGGATGAAGCATCCATCAAGTCATCATTTTTAGCTTGACTGAGTAAAAGAAGGTGTTTTATAAATCCAAAACAAGTCCACTTAACTTAGCAGGAGCATGCACGAATTGAATGTGTTTTTGTTTGTCCTTAATCTGAAGCATTTCCAATGTCTCTATGGCGCAATCGGCTAGCGCGTTCGGCTGTTAACCGAAAGGTTGGTGGTTCGAATCCACCTAGGGACGAATTTTTTTTCATAAATCTTTAACAGAAGCAATTTTATTTACCCATTGTAATTGGTCTAAAACAATTTAATGGTTTTTACATGATTTTTAAATTATTGAATTTTTATTTCTTAAATTTAAATATGATTTTTCTTTGCTTATTATCAGTTTTAATTACTATATAAATCTTGTTTTTTAAGTTATTCTTTCTGTTTCAACGATGCGATTTGATTATAAAAATTGACTTGAAAAAAAATTATCAGGATTGAAACTGTTTTTCTTTATCAGACTTTATTAAGCTAATTAGGTGTAGAAATATCTATTTGAAAGTTGAATTGTTTAAAAGATCAAAAAATTAATGAAATATAAATTTTTTTTTTATAATTTAATAAAACAACAAGTTGTAAATAATAATTAGAATTGAGAATAAACAAAGAAAGATCTTTTTTTTAATTAAAGAAATAAAAATTAAAAAATTTAACTTTTTTTAAAGTAAAAAGGCATAAAATCGACCCGTTTAATTCTATGATAAATGAGACTTAGATTTAATTTAAAAAAAATTAGAACAGGTCTTGTTCACTCTTCTAGCAAGTCAACTTAACTTTTGTGCCAAATATTTTTCACAATCTTGATGGGTGTAGGTTTTACAACTGACCCTTTTAAAACAGAAACAAAAAATTAAAATATTTTTTTAAAAAAATAAACAGACACAATTTTTGCTTTATTTTAAAAATTTAATGAGGGTTTTAAAATTAGGAAAAAAATATTGACAAAAAACTTTGATCAGCTATTTTATTGTTAAACATAAAAAGCAATAAACAAAAAAAAATGCACAAAATTGAGATTGGATTTCCCAGGTTATGTAAGACGCATTCAAGTTGAAAAAAAATATTAATAAACAATAAAATTTAACAATAAAAATTGAATTTTAGAATAAATACATTTGGTTCGGCGTTCCAAAAATGCTTTACTGTTTTGACCGGACTTATTAAAAGCAATACAGCAGTAAAATAAAATTTGAATAAAATCATTTAGTCCACTGTTGGCTTTTAAGAAGTTCCAAACGCTTTTGTAAAATAAAATTTTGTTTTTTCATATTTTCAAATTCATACTCGAGTTTTTGACCTTGAGTTTCCAATTTTTTGATGCTGTCGACAGCCTAAAAAAAAATTAATCAATTACATCTAAAATTAAAATTAACTAATCTAGTTCTAATATTAATTTACTTCAGCTAAAGTAGCTTGTTTAGAATGTTTAAAATTCGAATTGTTTATTTTTACACTAGATGTATTTTCATCAGCATCATACAAAGCAAGTTTGAGCTTAGTGAGCAAATTTTTGAGTCTAAGTCGTCTTTGGCGTTCTCGCACTGAGTGAAGATTCAGCGAAATATTTTTTTGTCCGCCAGATTTAGTCGAATCTGACGATTTACTGAAATAATCATCATCATCATCATTTTCAACATCAGAATCCATTAGTTCGTCTTCTTCAAAACTTCTATTATACTTAAAACTACTACTATTGCTACTTATGCTAAATTTTCTACTTCTATCACTGTTAAAAGTGCTAGAGCATGGTATATTTAATTTTAACATACTAGAGGGTGACATTTGTTGTTCATGGTTCAATGAGTTTTCACTAGATTCTTCCAAACTTTCTCCGCTTATATTAATTTCGTTGTAAAGCGTTAAAAAATTTTGAGAATAGCTTGTTGGTTCCGAGAATAAAATTTCTGGTTCTTTTTTAACTTAAAAAAAATTTTTTTTATTAAAAAATTGAACAAATAAATCTCTGATTCAAATTATTTTTTGGAATTATTTTTTATTTCAAAGTAAAAAATAAAATTAAAAGTTTAAATTTTTATCCAAAAATTTTTACAATCAAAATCCGAACCAATTAAAATTAATTATTTTAAAAATTTAGCAAGAAGTTGAGCTTTTTAAGATTCAAAGTTCAAAATTGAAGCTTTTTTCAACGAAAATATAAAAAAATCGTCAAATTTAGATGTATTGTAATGATAAAAATTTTAAAAATTAATATCATCTAACAACCACAACTTTGAAATTATCTTATTGTCTAATAATAAAAATAATTTAGATTTAATTTGCTTTAATATTTTGATCAATATTTAATAAGGAAAATTTATTAATGGTGAGAAAAAATTTAAATTTTCTTAGTCAATTATTGATCAAATAAAAGGTTTTTTTTTTGAAAAATTTTGGAGAACCAATTTATTTTACATTCTAATTCTAATTAAATTAAGTTTAATGTTCAATTTTTCTTATCTAGTACTATACTAAAAATATTTTTATCAAAATAGATGAACAATTGACTGAAAATCAAAATTTCAAAAGTCATTTTAAAAAATAATTTGACTTGAATTAAAATATTTTTTTTTAATCAAATAATTTTAAAAAGTGAATAAAGTTAAGCTAAAAATTTTTGAATCATCAAAAATTGACAACAAGTCTGCTGAAAGCCATACAAAATCTGATGGTTGATCATCTAATGCACGGTCTGCATGTCCTTTTGCAGGTTTCTTATTCATATCTGCAACAATTTATGTCGTATTAATTCAAAAATTTAAAAATTTTTTTTACCAAAAAACTTTAGTGTAGCAAAATGTTTATTTAAGTGCAAATTAGTCACTAAAATATTTTGCTAGTTAATAAATTAATTTAAAACCTTTTTAAGTATTCACTTCTTAATTATTAAACTATAAACTGTTAGTTTTTACTTCTATTTTATGCTAAAACTGCGACTCCAATTGAATCAATGATACACGATACTAAATTAATTTTTCTTTTTTTATGTTTCAAAGATTTTTTTTCTAAAAAGAATCAAATTTATGATTTATTTTATTTTATTTTATTTAAATAGAACAATACTGCAAAATTTAGTTCCAAAGATTTATTTAAAAAATATAATTGAACCATCACGCAGTTTTAATGCATTATTAAAATTGTATAAAAAATAGTTTTAAAAACACAAAAGAACATTACAATTGAATAGAAATATAAAACGCTTAAAGCTGATATTTTAACTTTTAAATCAAACTTTAACAACTCTAAAATTTAACCTATATAAATTGACAAATTTTAAAATCAAAATTTTAAAAAGAATTTGAAAAAGCACTTAGAGTTAAATTTTATATAAAATCAAATTCAAAGGAATATTGAAATGAAAATTTAAAAAAGTCAATTTTTTGAGTTCGACTTTAATAATGAAAATTAAATTCAAATTTAAATTTAAATCTTTTTTATCTAATTTTTAATGAAGCTTCAATAAGATAAAGCGCACTAGACAGTTCTATAAACCTGTTTTAATTAATTTAATAAATAATTGATTCAAATACATTTATTAAAAAAAAATTTAAAGACTCGAAAAATTTCATTTCAAAAGTTTTTAAGGTTAAGTCGAAAAAACAAAATTTCATTAAAAATTTTCAATATTTGAACTTTCAATTTTCAATCGAGTCAATCTGATTTTTAAAGATTTTTTGAAAAAAATACAAAAAATTTAATTTTGGTTAATATTTCAATTTGATTTTATTAGAATTTAAAGTTAAAAAAAAATTCATTATCTTAAATTCTTTTAACAGAGGGACGCCTGTCAATTAAGCTAAAAATTAAAAAAATAAATAAAATTTTAAGATCTCTCAAATCAAAAATACACTTAAATGGAATGGAAATATTATTCACTAGTTCAACTTATCTATTTAAGCACTCTTTTACACTTTTTTAAAGCCCAACTCAAAAAGTAAAAGTAAAATTTAACTTGAAATTTTTAATTTCATTTTTAAAGTCAAACTCAAAAAATTGACTTTTTAAATTTTAATGTCCAAGTTCGGTTTTATTTTCAATTCAATTGTTTTACCTAATTTAAATAAAAATTATCTGAAGCAGCTTTGTACAGATATTAATAAATAATCAACAAATTAAAATAAATTTTTAAAATTCTTAATTGAGTTCAAACTAAACTAAATTATACTTAATTATGTCAACAAGAAAAATCAATTTTAAAGAATTTAAAAAAATAAAAAACTCTTTCAACTCACTTAAACTGGACGAATTTAAATTTTGAGTTTCGCTGTTGGATCTAAACTTTTTGCTAAACAAAGTCCGTGATACAACAAATGGCTTGGCGTTTTGTGGCTGATTAAGCGGAGCTTCGACTCGGTTTATGTGAATTATTTTTGAAGCCAAAAAGGACAAATCTTGTTTTCTTTTTCTTTTTATATTGTGGGCGCTGGAGCCTAGCAAATTTTGTTTTATTGTTGCCAATGTTGATTTGGACTGGTCAAAAGCCACTTTAAAGACGGGCTTTTCGTCGACCAATTTGTTTATAATCGAAACTCTGTTGCCTTCGGTTGTATTCAATATTTTCACAAAT
The DNA here is from genome assembly GCA_016802215.1 of Brachionus paranguensis. Taxonomy (NCBI): domain Eukaryota; kingdom Metazoa; phylum Rotifera; class Eurotatoria; order Ploima; family Brachionidae; genus Brachionus; species Brachionus paranguensis. The sequence goes on from JAESIX010000004.1 coordinate 1,657,261, forward strand.
GTTTTTCCTTGGGGAACAAGCTGAGGGCTGCCTTTGTGCAAATTGCGCCTTAAAATTATCACATTTGGTCTTCGCTTTGGCATTTGGCTCTCAATCGGCAAAGTGAGCTCACATTTTTTCTCGCTATTCTCCTTATGAGTGCAAACAACACTGATCATATCATTTAGAGTCTCGGCAACCGAGTCAACCAAAGACCTGCAACCAACTCGCTTGTAGCAATCAACCACCAGAGACTCGTCACTAAAAGGGTCGTAAAGAAGCTTGGAGTCATTGTTGTTCAAAAACTCTTTCTCTTCGCTGAACAACTCAATTTTTGCGTAATCACGCAAATTGCTCAGCCCTTCGGATATTTTCTCATGCTTTGTGGCCAAGTTTTCCAGCAAACTTTCCACATTTGTGAAAAATTTTTTCGACCCACACTTGTGCGCCCGATCGGCCTTGCGGCACAGCAAGCGAGGCAGAGCTTTGGCCACTTTGCTTTGCGGCTCTTTGTTTTCTTTATTGGCGCAAGTTTTTTTAAACCGGAACAAGTGAACACAAACCATGGGAAATTTGGTGCAAAAAGCGTCCAGCTCGCTTTGTCTGGCCGGCTCTTTGGCCTTGAATTTGGTCACTCGAGCCACCAATGGTCTGTTCATCAAACGAACATTCACACTCTTCTCAAAGCCAAAGCCCACCTCTTTCCATTCGAACAGAGCCAGATGAGAGTACATTTTTTTAATAAAATCTAAAATTTTCATCCGAATGGAATCGTAATTTTTGCTCAGAATCTCGAGCTTGAGGTTGCGAGTGTGGTCGAGTGCCAGGGTTTCACTGTAGGCTCTGAATTTGGATGATTTGGGCAGGAGATCAGCGGATGTGTCGCTGCACGAGCCCGTTTTGGAGTAGCTTGAATAGTTGACTTTGGTCCTGGGGCGTTTGCTTTTGCGCAGACATGCAGACGAGTTGGACGAAGAGCCGGAACACACCGAGGCCGACGAGGACACCTTTTTGGTGTCGGTGTCACTTTTGGCGCGCGTAGAGCTGCGCAGCTTCCTGGCACAATTGCACTCGAACATGCACTCGAACCTGCCGCAGTGTTTGCCACCGTTGGTCTTCTTGGAGCTGTTGGATTGTTCACAAATGCATCCAAGGCGGCAGTACACCTTGCCGCACTCGGGCAAGGTCACTCGGCCAGCCTGGGACCTAGTGTGGCGCTTCGAAGTGCTTGCCGAGATCAGGTCCTCTCCAGCAGGGTCCAGCAGCGTGTGATCACTGTCCAGCTTGTTCAGGTAGCATGAGAGCGAGTCGCTGAGCCCGCTCTGGTCCGGGCTCGGCCGCGATCTTGTGTTGTACTTGCGCGGCGAGCTCTCGGCCTCCGCTTCGTCTTTCAGGTCATACTCCAACAGGTTGTTTTGGGAGACAAATTGGCGCAGAATGTCCACAGTGTCAAATGAGTATATCTCTACATTGTCTATTTTGTCCAGTTCGAAGCTCATTGTGGGTCAGCAATTCAGCATTTCCAAGTCTAAATCAACAAGAGACAGTGTTACCAGGTCAATTGAAAGAAAAAATTTTGAAGACAATTTTTAATTATAATTTGGCTACGAAATAAAGCAAAGAAAAAATAAAAAAAGCTAAAATAAAAAATATGTTAAAAACAATTTTATTGGTTGCAATATTTGATATTTCGATTGCAAATTTCAACATAATATTTGCAATAATTATAATAATTGGACTTGAAGTTTGAAGTTTATAATTTTTGCGGCTTCTCTGATCTAGATGGGGTCGCGCTCGGCAGACCAACACTCGTCAGATCACTGACCCAGTTGAGTTTTGCGCGCCTTGTTACTAGGCAATCATGGCCACCGATGCCCACATACTGCTGACCGGTAGTCAAGCTTTTTTCAGCTTGTGAACTCTTTTGTTCAATTTACTGAAGCATCGTGCTCATTCACAAAACGTGGTTAAGCAAAAAAAATTTTTTCTAATTTTGAAAACGTGTTCTAATTTGAAATTTGAAAAAAAAATGTGTTCTAAAGACATACACTCACAAACGCAGATAATGTGTATGGGAGAATTTATTTTTTAAAATTAAAATTAAAATTTTCTCTTTTTTTTTTTTTAAATTTGTTTGCCAAATGCTAGTTTTAGTGCACGCTTTGTCTTTAGTACAGCGCAGACGGCGTGTAGTTAATGGTCGGTCATGTGAAAAAAACAAAACTATCCACCCGTGTCTTCAACTATTACTAGGCCATAATGAGTTGTACAGAGCTAAATTAAATAGAATAAAAAAAATTTGAATTTATTTTAATGAATTTTTGGCGCTGTTTTTTTATTTTTTGTTGTTTGGAACTTTTTCACATTTTTAATTTTTTATTTCTAAATTTTCGACCTAGTTCATTGAAAAAGGTTTGAAGTGAAAAAAAGAAGAAATTGGTGTAAATCAATAGCTAATCGATTAATCTAATTATTTTGAATTTTTAGGCTAATAGTGTTATTATTTGTGAAACAAAATACTTTAGACTCGTTCAAAATTTCTTAAGCTGTTCTTTTTCTGGCATCAAATCGCAAATTAAAACAAATTAACAAAGCCATGTCCAACCGTGTGCTTTTTTTTAAATGACCATTGATTAATATAATCTTTTTTGGGGGATCTGGTCAAATTTTTGGCCAATTTATCATTTTTTTAATCTAATAAACTTTTTTTTTTCTTATGAACAAACGGAAATTATTTAACCCTTCAGTGAACAAAAAAAAGGCCCGAAATTGTTTTTAAAAAATTAAAAATACTAAAATAGATTTACTCTATAAAAATTCTACATTTATTTAAATAACTTTTTTAAAATAAACAAATTTTTTCATTTTAAAAAAGTTCTTTTCATATAAAAACTTTTTTGACATTAGAATTATTTCCAAAATTTGTTGATTTTGAAATGCTCGATTTGGGGAGTGAATTCCATAGTTTTTTGAAAGAATCAACACTCAAAACACTCAAGCAATAGCTAGATAAAGATAAAGACCAAAAAGAAAGAAAGTGGCGTCGAGTATTTTAAAATTAAGAAGTAATTTAATGTTATTTAAATATTTTTTCTTAGTCCGAAAAAAAATTTTTTATATTGGAAAAGTCTTTTATGTAAAACAGTATTTTTATCTTAACAAAATCGTATTTTCCGCTAAAATTTATGCGGCCGAAGTTTTATTAGTTTTTAAAAAAGTATAGGTCAAAAAAAATTTGACTTAATCCAAGATTTTTCTTCAATTTTTAGATTTAAATCTTTTTTTAAAATAACTTTAAAAACATGAGATTTTTCAAACTGACCAATTTAATTAATTCTTAATTTAACCACATTTTATCATGAAAAATTTAGCCAAAAATTTTGTCCACTTAAGTGGTTCTTTAAGAAGAGTTTTATTCTTGATCAAAAAAATTGAAAAAAAAAACTATTAATAATATTTTAACAAATTTTAAGGTAAATTTTACGATCGAAAAAATTAATTTAAAAAAGGAAATTAGAATTAGAAAAAAATTGACCTAATTGGCTTATAAAGTATCCATGACGAGTGTACGATAAAAAAACATATCACAAAATTTTTTTTATATTAAAAATAAAATCTCAAAATTAAATCAGAAATCATTAAAAAGCAAAAATGACAAAAGAGATGAATAATGTTTTTGGAAAATAATATCTATACAGAAGTACTCTGAAGTACTTTTTAATTAATCTATCTATAGTCTTTGTTAAAAATTTAAAAATAAAATATAAATAAAAAAGTGAAACAAATACGAACTAAAAAACGTGCATAAAAATAAAATTTGATTCTCATATAGAATTTGTAGTAAACATTAATTTATTTTTTCTATTTTGGCTAAAAAAATGTATCTTTTTTTGCATAATGTTTTTAAGTCATTGAGTAGAGATTCGATTATAGAATTTATGTTTTGAAAGAAATGTATGCTAATAATAAAAAAATATACTATATAACAGAGACTAAATCAAAAAGTTGATGTCTATAAAATAATTAAGTATAAATTTTATTTAACCTAAAGGCACACACTGTTTTTATGTCAAAAAGAAGACTTGAAAAAATTACTATTTATTCTAACGTGCTTTTAAATTCACTGATTTAAACCGTTGATTTTTTTGAGATCAACTGAAAAATATTAAAAAAAATTAATGAAATTATTTTAATCACCGATATTTAAATTTAATAGATTTTAGTCTTCATTTTTAAGAAAATATCAAATTTTCTATAGATAAGTATTTATTTAAGATATCACAATTTTTAAATTAAATAACCCAAATTATTAAGTTTTTACCTCAAATTTATTAGAAAAATTCCAAAAATATTATAACCTGTAAAAAAATATTATATTCTAAAATTTCTATGATCAATATTTTTATTTTGTTGCTAAAAAAAAGTTAATTTAATTAAGCAAGTTTTTTTTTACTTTATTAGTTTATTGCTTATTTATTTTATTTTATTTCAAAAACTTGGTTTAACGTTAAAAATTTTTAATAAGATTCAAAAAAATTATTTTACTGTCAAAATTTTTTTTTGTATTTTTCAAAATCATATTTAGAAAAATTATCTCATTAAACTAAAAACAAAAAAAGTAAATTGAAATTGAAATTTGAAAAAAATAAAACACAGATTTTTGCAATTTTGTGTTTATAATTATTATACTTGCTATTATTTTTTATCTCAATGAACGTGTTTTCTAATTCAAAATGAAATTTCTAATACTGAAAATTAAAAATTTAAAAGAAAGAAAAAATAAGAATAGATAAAATAAGAACAAACTAAATAAAATAACTGCCGTCTTGGATACATTAGTGAAAATAAGAATGAATAAATATATAAGTTCGATTAAGTAAGTAATAAGTTCATTAAAATATTAATTACGACTAAATCGCTGCTAAAACGACTATTAAAGATAATTCCATCTTAAGATTTGGCTAAAAAGCTAATGTTCATTTTTTAAACTCAACTTTAAAAAAGTAAAAAATAAATAATAATACTTTTAAGTATTTCCAAAAAAATCTAGAACATTTTTTTCAAAAATGTTCAGTTTTAATATCTAATCGCTTCAAAATCTTACTGCTGCTAATTTTTTTTGAAAATTATGTATTATTGATAAATTTTTAAAATGTGAATCAAAAAAGCTTTATTCTACTAAGTATAATAATACAAATTTTTAGTAAAATTTATAAAATCTTACAGAACCAACGAAAAAAAGTAAAAAAAAAAGTCTTTTAAAAGTCAAGCCAAAAACTTTACTTCAAAAAACAAAATAAATTGACTCAACGCTCATTCAAACTTTAAATTGACGCTATTCTTTTTTTTCTGTATTAAAAAAAATTAGTTAATCTCAATATCCAATGTTCTTATTTAAAACTAGGTAAACAATTCAGGTATATATAGTTTTGACCAGCACAAAAAATATTAATAATGAATATAAATACATAATTTATTAAGTTTTGAAAATTTTATTTCTGAATTTTTTCCTTTAATTTACTAATCAAAAAATTTTTGAATTCTATAAATGAGTCAAAAAAAACTAGCTACTATCCAAATAAAGAAAACAATATTTGTCATTTGATTTTAACGATTATCTAATTTATTAAATTTTAAACCTTTTTATATACTAATATTTTGAGCTTAAAGCAAATATTTGTCGAGGAAAACTAAACAAACAGAAATCAGATCAAAACGATCAAAAAACATTTTTGTTGATTTTTTGGTATTGTGAATTTCATATACAAAATAACAAAAATTCTTCCTTTTAAATGTAAATTAAAATTAAAGATAATAAAATGTATTTTAAAAAATACTGCAATATAGTGCAACATACTTCGCTGCACTTTTATTACCTAAAATAAAATCTTTATTTTCTTTATTTTTAGTAAATCAAATCAATAATCAATTTAAATCTTATTGATGTTTTAGGTTTTGTGAAATTTAGTACAAAATTTAGTACAAAATAAAAAAATAGAACAAAAATTAATGCTAAAAAAGCTTATAACTTTTCTTCTGAAAGCTTTTAATTAGTTCTGTAAGCGCAACAAAGTGCAACATACTTAGTTGCGCCAAAAGTCAAAGTCTGCTAATGATGTGCAAAGTCTCTGCAAAATGCACTATAGCCAAATTTGTCCAAATTTAAATTATGCTAAATTTGCAGAGTTTTACCATATTGTTGATAATAGTGCAACTTTAAATGTTGCACCATGTTGCATTTACAGAGCTTGGTTTTGACTTTAAAAAGAAAAGTTATAAGAATTTTAAACTTTTTGTTCTGTTCTATTGTACTAAATTTCACAAAACCGATGTTTTATTTATTGTTCTTTTTTAACCTTTGAAAAATTATTTTAGGTAAAAAAGGTGCAACAACGTATGTTGCACTATGTTGCAGTATTTTTTTTAATAAATTTTATTATCTTTAATTTTTATTTAACAAAAAAGGAAGAATTTTTGTTCAATTTGTATATGAAATTCACCATACCGATTTTTTAAAGGTGGCTTAAAAAATTACAAATATTTTGCAAAATATTAATAAAAAAGCCATCCTAATTTAAGGATATTTATTTTTAGCTGTTTTCAATGATTAAAAAAGGAAATTTAACTTTTTTAATAATCGTAGACTTTCTTTATTAGCTAAATTATGATGAGTTTTTTGGCAAAATTTTAAGAGACGCTGTTAATTGAATGTTCAAAAACCAAATGTTTAATCAAAAGTCAGAGCTTTATTATAAAAATATAATTGTTATCCTTATTTATTAAAAAAATATCCTAGTTAAAACGGAAAAGGCGTAAAATCAACAAGTATTGAAAGAATTAAAAGTTTATTTTTAGGGTTTTACAATGTTTATCAAAAAAGGCAATTAGAATTATTTCTATAATAAAAAAAAAGGTAAACGAAATTCATATTAGAAAGAATCCAAATTAAAATTAAAAATAAATATTTAATAAATATGAATAAATTCTGAATTGATTCCCTGATTGAATAAATTCTTTGAATTGATAGGAGAAGATTTCGAAGTTAAAATTTTCTATTAAAATAGAATGAATTCTAATTACAAATCGATGACTAGTAATCTGATATAAAGATTATTTTTTATGCCTTTTTTTTATGTTAACAAAGTTAGTTTTTTTTTAAAAAACATATTAATTTATTTACAAAAAACATAAGCAAAAAAAAAATCTTACTTGACAATTTCGTCTTTTCATAAAAGAAGAAAAAAGAAAAGACCTTCTTTATTAACACAATTGCGATAAGTTTCTTTCGAAAATGTTTTCTATTTCATAATCGATAAAAAAATTTTAAAATAAATTAAAAATTCCAACAAAGATAAAAAAAAGATAAAACTGTAGTAAAAAACGGTTCTTACCAAAACCCTCATTTGACCGTAAGCATTCTAGAACAATTTTACTAAAAATTACTTATTTTAATGTAAGCTTACGCAATTTTTCGTAAAATTACATATCCTTACCAACTAATATTCCCGTAAGATTACTTAAGCTTACTAATAATAATGAAAAATTAAGTAAAATTACGTGATTTAGCCTATTCAGGACCTTTTATAAAAAAACTGTATCAAAAAACTAAAAAAAAATCTATCTTTGCATTTGTTTTTCTTTTTTAAAAACTTTGTTAGATTAAAATAATGTAAAAAAATTTATCTAATTTTTAAAGAAATCTCTTTATAATTTTTTTGAATTTAACCTCACAAAGCATATTATATAAATATTTAATGAATTGAAATTCTATGAAAGCTAATGTCTAAAAAATAACTGATTTTAATAAAATTATTTATTTAAAATTTGAACAAGCTTTTATTCTTTAAAATTTTCTAAATTTAGATTATCATTTTCGAACTGTTTAATAATATCCATATGCTTAAACTTGTTGGGTTTATTAGTAAATGTATTCATCAATGTATGCTTTTCATCATTATCTTCACTTTTCAGGTAATAAAGCTTCATTAAGTGCATTAAAAGTTTAGCTTCTTCCATTTTTAATGTGTTTGTGTCTACTTCCACCATTTCTAGAACCACTTTTTTTGTATCCTTTAGATCATCATAATAGATGGCACTCATAATGCTTGGCGCATTTTCTCCGTGAGCTTGAAAATTGATCAAAGAAGTAAAATGACACTCATTGGCAGACCATTGCGTCAAAATGAATTCAAATCCTTGATCTTTTTGCAATGGAAATAAAAACTTAAATAGAGTAAATTGAAAATAAATTTTAATTTTATAAAATAAACCTACCGTATTGAATTTTTTGCTTCTCTCTCTTATTTTAGAATATTCGTCAAGCTAAAAGCAAATATTATTGCCAGTGTATTTTGGCTTGTATTACTTACTGTAAGCATATCTGATAGCCTTGAGCGTTCTTTCATGTAAGTAGACCAAATATTTTTTATTTCCTCGGGTGGCAGATCATTCAGCATTTCAGTTTTCATGATGCAGTCAAGGTTTTTTCTTCTGTTAAGAGCGTGTTCCATTTTGGATTCAATTGATTCATTTATGGGTCCATCGCCAATTTTTTCAGGCTGTTTATTTTTTAAATTTTCCAAAAATGTCTTGGGATTTTCTCTAGAAAAATGACTTTAAAAATCAAATTTAAAATAAAATAAATTTTTTACTTGTAAACAGCTTTGAGTTTTTCTTCATATTTTTCAAAATAGGGATTTGTTTTCAAAAGGTTCATTTCGTCTTTTTTATCTGTTTTTTCGTTTGAGTAAAACGCTAATTTAGTCCTAAATGATTTTGGCTTAAGAATTTTAGTTAAATTTATTAAATTTCTTAAAGGTAAACTCATTTTATTTTTTATTTAGTTGTTTTTTTTTTAAATCAAAGCTGATGAGTATATGAATTGTTTTCAAAATTTTTAAATTTGATGCATTTTTCTAAATTTTCAAAAAATCAAACAAAGTTTACATTCAGTTATGAAATAAAAGATTTAGAATAGAAAAGTGCATATAAAAATAAATTTAATTGATTTTTTTATTTTTTTTAATACTTTATTCAGTTTTAAAAAATGCATTAATTTAATACATTTTTAATTATTTTTAATTCACAATTTATCTTTATTTGTCACTAATAAAAACGACGAAAAAGAAATATAAGTAAAACAATTAAAAAAAAAATACCAATAAAATATGGAAAAAAAAATATTATTCTATTAAATTATTATAGTTTGATTAACTTAGATATTTTTATGTCTGATTCGGGTATTCGACATATCTAGATTCAAAACCCGCTTTATATTCATCAACCAGCTTGACAACCAATGGAACAGAATGACGCAGTCCTCCCGCTACATATCTTAAGTTTATTAAAGGCCTCATGATGCACAATATTGGAAGGAGTATCATATTTTAGTTTCAGTATAAAACGAACTGCTAAGTTTTGTAAGACTTGAATTTTTTTAATGTTAGTCTCTGAAAATTAATTGAGACACGGAAAAGAGTAATCAATTATAGATCCGATTAAAGATTTATTTAGGTTTCCTAGTGTGTAATAGTTAAGTGCCCATTTTTTGTTTGACAATATTTTTATTAAGTTTAACCGTGAACTACAACGCTTTTTTATTTCATCAACCATTGGGGTAAAGGTTAATTTTGAATCAAATTTTATACCTAAAAACTTGATTTCATTTTTACTTTCAAATTTATTTTCATATATCTTAAGTTTAAGACAATATTTTAGTTAAATCATTATTATTATTTATTTATTTGTATTATCTGTGCCGAGCTAAAGTTCCTTCAGATTTAAAAAAAAATAAATAAATAAAAAATCAAAAAAATTAATAAAAATAAAATAAAATAAAAATGTAAAGAAAAAATAAGATAAAAGTATAGTAAGTTAAAATATAAAATAAAAGACAGTTAAAATAGACAAATTGTAAGTAATGACAGGTGTAAAATTTTTAATTATTGAACAATTATTATTTTTATTTATTTTATTTATTTGTTTTCTGTACCGAGCTAGAGCTCCTTCAGAATAAAGTTTAAAAAAAAAAAAAAAAAAAATAATAATAAAAATAGAGTTAATAAAATAAGATAAAATAAAAATAAAGTAAATCAGCTAAAAAAAAAAAAAAAAAAAATTTAAAGAAAGTTTAAAAGACATATATTGAAATAAATTGTTACATGTGACAGAAGTTTACATAGTTGAAGCTTCATGGAAAAAAGAGGAAATAGTAAGGTAGCAATTACACAATGGAGTAGGGTATTCAATATATCTTGATTCGAAGCCTTGTTTGTATTCTTCCACTAGTCTGACCACCAATGGAGTAGAATGACTCAGTCCTGTCCCAACATATCTCTCACTCAACTCAAAAAGCCGATTCGAGACTGTTAGTAATTTAAGTTTATTAAAAGCCTCATGATGCAACATGTTGGAGGGAATATCATATTTTAACTTAAGGATAGATCTGACTGCTGTATTCTGAATTGCTTGTAGTTTTTTGATATTATTTTCAGAAAATGAATTTAAGCAAGGAAAAGAATAGTCTAAAATTGATCCGACTAAAGTTTTATATAAATTTCCTAGTGTGTTTTGAGTAAGACCCCATTTTTTATTTGACAAAATCTTAATAATATTTAACCTTTTATTGCAGCGTTCTTTAATTTCGTCTACCAGTTTATTAAAGTTTAACTTAGAATCAAATTTAATGCCAAGAAACTTGATTTCTTTTTGGCTCACTATTCTGTTTCCATAAATTTTTAAGTTTAGATTTTCACTCTCTTTTTTGTACCTGGAAAAGATTACAGAACACGACTTTTCTACTGATATCTTCATTTTCCATTTAATAAGCCATTGTTCTAGTTCGTTAGTGTATTTATTTATCTTATTTTCAAGGTTCCCCTTTTTGTTATAGATGAAGAATGTTACTAGATCATCTGCGAAAAGCAGAGAGTATTCATTATTTGTTTTGTTTCTTTTGGGGATGTCATTAATATATATACTAAATAAAAGAGGACTAATTACTGAGCCTTGAGGAACACCTGCAGTTATTCGATATTCTTCGCTCAGGTGATCATTCACATTTACCTTAAATGTCCTAGAGTCTAAAAAAGATCTAATCCAGTTGGTCAAGTAATGAGGTGGATTCATTTTAATCAATTTAAAAAGTAAACCTTCATGCCAAACTCTATCAAAGGCTTTAGAAATATCAAAAAACAGGCCGCAAACTCTTTTTTTTCTATTAAATGATTCTACAATTTTTTGAATTAAAAAGAAAAGATTATCTGATGTTCGCCGGTGTTTCCTAAATCCAGACTGCTCCTGGATAAGGAGTGAATTTTGTTCCAAAAAATTGTATAATCTTGAATATACTATTCGTTCCAGTAACTTTCCTAAACAACTCGTTATACTAATTGGTCTATAATTTAAAGGATCTTGTAAAGTAGAGGCCTTTTTTTGAATCATAGTAATGTTCGAAGTTTTCCACGCTTTCGGGACTTTACCTTCTCTAAGAGATAAATTAAAAAGTTCTACGATTTCTATTAATGAGTTTCTAGGTAAGTTTTTTAACATTAAATTATGAATTTGGTCAGGTCCTGATGCCGCTTCATTTTTCAATCTTTTTAAAGCTATAATTAATTCATTTAAGCAAATTGGTTCATTAAAGTTACACTGATCATAATTTCTAAAGAATTCAGAGTTAGAATTGAGTATTTCGAAATCTTTTTCAAGATCTATTAAATCCGAATTAGGACTAAAAATTGAAGATAAGAGTTCTCCGAAGCATGTTCCCTTTTCTTCATTAGTTTTGAATTCCTTGTCATTTAAAATCAAATTTGGGATTAAATTTGTTCCTTTTTTTGATCTAAATTTATTTATTTTTTTCCAAAATGGTCTTCTTGTCAGTGGTTTTTTACCTATCTTCTCGATAAAATCAAACCAATTTTTATTCCAGAATTTTTTTAAAGAGGCCTTTAACTCAAATGTAAGTTGATTAAATTTTTGCTTGAGCTTTTGACAGCGTGTTTTTTGGAAGTTTCTTCTTACTTTCCTACGTTCTTTTATTAGATTAACAATGTTCGGGGGAAGACTGGTTTTGTAGATTTTCTGAGAAAGGTAAGGAATGCTTTTATGTGATGCAGAAATGATTTTTTCTGTAATTTTATCATTTAGTTGATCTATATTGAGTGAACTTTCATGGATATTTACTATTTGGGAATTTAAAATCTCGCTAAAAAATTGCCAGTTTGCTTTCTTATAGTTAAATTTTTTGGCTGTTGATTTATTTTCTAATTGATAGACCATTAAAATTGATGCTTCGATTGGGAAATGGTCACTAGTCATGTCTTGACTATTTAAGACATTGAAGTCGGTAATTTTGTCAATTAATGAAGTTGAAACTAAAAAAAGATCAAGAATTTCAAAGTAATTCTTATTAAAAATATTGAAAGTAGGGCGCTTATCATTGATCACTGAAAAGTCTAACTCATTAATTATTCTTTCCAACATTAAACCGTTTTCATTTTCCCCTACGCAGCCTATTTGCTTTGTTCTAGCGTTTAGATCACCACCTAAAATGTAGTTTCTACATTTTTTATTAACTGTTTTAAAAAAATCAAAGTTCAGAATTACATTTGGTGGATTGTAAAGACTAAATACAACTAATTCATTATTCTTTCCTAAATTAAGTTTTATACAAAGGAGTTCGGAATTGAATTCCTCATAAGAAAAATCCTGTATAAATTCAATTCCTTCTTTAATTAAAATAGCTACTCCTCCTCCATACTTGTTGCGTGGTTTTGTTACGAACTGATAATTGTGAAAATCAAGATAAATATTTGCCTCACTCAAATCTATCTTTAATTCATTGAGCAAAACAATGTCAGGACATTTTTGAGCTAAAAAATTTCCTAAGAGATGAACCCTACTAGGTAAGTGGAGACAATTCCAGTGTGTAATTACTAACCTGTTCTTAGAGGAAAGTTGACTTGATAGATTTTTCTTCATTGTTTATTTGAGTTGGATTGATTTTGTATAAAATCGGTGTTGTTTTCATTTGAAGTGAGTCCGATATTATTGTCTTGAAATACGTCATTAAGTTCACTGTTTTCTTTATCGTTAACTTGGTCTTTAAGTTTTTTCGATTCTGCTGTTTGTGAATCGTCGGATTCTGAGACGCGCTTGATTTGCTTACTTGTTTGAACATTGGTGGAAAGGTATTTTGATGGCTTTAAAGATTGATCTCTTAATTTTTCCAAATTTGAGCTTGTTATTTGTTCAGAATCTTTATTAAGAAAGACTGATAGAACTGGAGTATGCATACTTTTTTGGCTGGACTGTGACGACAAAAGAGACTCTTCATTTGTTGATTTGTTATTTGGGAACTCTGGAGTTTTAGTAATCATGTCCATAATGTTTGTTTCTATTTGAGAAACTTCTTCTTCTTCATCCTGAATCGCTAATTCGCTATGGTCGATTTTTGCTCGTTCAATTGATTTTAGCCTCTCAGCTAAAGAGCATTTCTGTGTCAAATGTCCTTTTTGATTACAGTTTTCGCAAGCTTGGTTCTTAACAGGACATCTAGCGATGTTGTGACCTTCGCCATTACAAAAAAAGCAATTTTGTTTTTGTCCAGCAATTGAAATTACGCACTTTAACCTGTATAGAATTGTTGGACCAGTCAAATTTCTAACTACCTGATCTGATTCTTTCGGGAAGGAAACTTTTACTCGTTTCACACCGTTTTTTACTTGACTATCTTTGTACGTTTCTTCTGAAATTTGTTCAACTTTGAGTCCATTGATTTTAACAGCATCGAAAAAGTCTCGGAGTAATTCCTTGTTGAAATCTTCTGGGAGATAGTGAAAACAATTCAGGAAAGAAAGAAGAAATAGTTAGATAGTTAAATTTATATTTATTTATTTATTATTTATTTATTTGTATTATCTGTGCCGAGCTAAGTTAAATCATTAGAAAAAAATTTTATTTATATCCAAGGTGGATTAATTTTCGAAAGGTTAGTTAAAAATTAATAAGTTTAATTACTTAATATATTTAATATTCAAATAAAAATTAGGTACTAATTTTTTATATTTGTTACTTTTAAAACTTAATTGGGTGTGGAATAAAACTTTTTAGATACTTCCTATTTGACGTGTGAAAAAACTAGTTTAGATGCTAGAAAAAACTAAATTAGATAATATTATAGATAGATGAACTTTAGTCCTAAAAAAATTGCGTTGAATTTCTTATTTAATTTTTTTTAGTTTTTTTATCAATCAAGCTGGCTGTAAAATAAAGCTGAAATCAAAATTCTACGGGTAATGTTTACCAAAAAAACATTTTGCTTAAAATTCCGATAAATAATCCATGGGGGTGTTTAAGGGTTCAAACATTTACGCTTTTTTTTGATTTTTTGCTCCAAATTCAATTAAGGAAGAATAAGTGACTAGGTTGAATCTAAAAATTTTTTGATGATAAATATAAAATTAAAAAAATATGGTAGGTGTATGGGTCAACTTCTAAAAATACGACCTCTCGTTTAACTTTAAAAACTAGTCCTCATTAAAAAAAGCAACAAGAGACTAATTTTTTGAGGTATAATAGCACTTTGCCAAGATTTTATTGAAAAAACGAATATATCTTTTTGAACATTCTTTATGTTTAATTTTTGAAAAGTTAGTTGAACACCATTATAAAAGATAACGTCCGGATTATCCTCAGAGATCAATTGAACTGGCAACTGAAAAAAAGCAGCTAGGAAATTTGTTGATAGAACTATTCACATCAGTCCAGTTGTCCTCGAAAAAATGTTAATAAAATATTATTAAAAATTACAACTAACTATATTACACTAATATATTTCACCGTCAATTTATAAAATGCCTCATTTTGTAAAATGACTTGGCAAATGATAAAATTCAAGAGAAAATAAATGGTGCATTAACATAAAGCAATCCGAGTACTTTCTTTTAGTCAGCGATTTTTATTAATAATTTAATTTTGATAAATAAAATTATTAATTAAGTGCTTTGTTTGATTTTTGTAAAATTTTAATTTAATTTTTTTTAAATGAAAATAAATTTTTAAAACATTTAATTTTTTTTTTGATCTTTTTTGAATTTTTAAAATGTCTCGTAAAAGAAAAAAGGAAAATATCTAAAAAATTTTAAATGCCAAATATCAAAAAATTGTCTTAAGGAAATAAAAGAAGCGTAAAAATATGCTTAAAGTTCCATTTTTTGGGTTTTACTGATTCAAGATTTATGTCTCTTGTATTATAAAAATAAAAATAAAATAAAAAATCAATTAATATTTTAAAATTTATTCAAAAAAAAATCTATTTATTTCTTGTCATATCAAGATGAATTCTAAATAAAATTATTTATGAGCAAAATGTCTGACATAATCAATCAAATACTTTTGCGGAAATATATTTTCATCAATACCAAAAGCACCTCCCCAAAAACCTCCGACAGCAGTGTTCAAAATGATATTAAATTCATTATCAAACGGCCAGCTATTATAGTTGCTATTGGCAGGTCTATCATATTGGAAATAAATCTGTCCATCAACATATCCTCGAATGCTTGTTTCTGACCAATATAGCTGGTACAAATGAAATTGATTGCTAACATCATTTACTTTTGTTGATTTTCCTATTTGTGTTCCTATAATGTGGTTGAAATCCTTACAATGAATTGTAGCATGAACAACATTTTGTTCATAACCAACATGTTCCATTATATCGATCTCTCCATCATTTGGCCAATTCAATGGTCTTCCAGCAGACAATAGCCAGAAAGCTGGCCAAGTGCCTCTGCCATATGGAAGTTTGGCTTTCATTTCATAAACACCATATCGAAATTTTTTTGTACTCAAAAGTCTCGCGGATGTGAACTTCATGTTGTTCTTCCATTCTTTTCTCGTGTGTATTGTCAACATTCCATTACTGATTTCGGTATTTTCGTTGTTATTTGTATAATATTGTAGCTCATTGTTTCCCCAGCCATGTCCACCTGTCTCTTGGTTCCAATTTGCCACAAAGTTTGACAATGAATCAAATTCATCAGACCACAAAAGTTGACCTTTGAGACTGTCAATTCCTGAACCAACATTCGGGTTTCTATCTAAAACCCCACATACCATAGTCATGTCACCAGTTGAAAATGCATCACTTTTTGAGACTGAACCTTTCTTCATCCAGCAAGTTCCTCCATTAAATGTGGTCCACGTAAAGTGGGTACATTCCGGTGTTTTCAAGCACTCAGCTCCACATAATTCTCCTGCTACTTGACTATTGCTCAAATCATTTTCTTTCCAATCGCAAGCATGAGCCCAGACTGTTTGTTTCGAGTCATTGTTCCAGTCAATAGAATTCGATTTCTGTTTCATGATGCCACAAACAAAGCCTTCGTTGGCTTTAAGAGCATTTTCTTTATTGATTGCATTCGTTTTCATCCAACAAGTCCCTCCTTCGAAATTAGTCCATGTAAAATGAGAACAACCAGGAGTTTGAGCGCAAGCTTTTCCACATTCTTGACCCACCATTTTTTCACTTTTTAGATTATTTTCCTGAAAATCACAACCAATTGCCCAGTAAAGATTGTTTTCCGAATCTAAATTCCATTGAAATGCGCTTGACCTGCCGCATTCTAGATATCAAAAAAAATTACAACTAAAATTTAAAAAAAATTAAAATTATTACTTATAATCAAAGAGAGGCTAACAATTAAGAGCCAAGAATTAAGGTCCATACTTTGTTTATCTAAATTGAATCAATTATTAGTTTAAAAAGAGATTTTTAAATTTAATTCAGTAATTTTCTGTGATGAAAAATTAAAAAATTTAACATTCCTTACCGTTTCTTACTTAATTTTACGTAAAATTACACAAATTTTGGTAAAATTTGGTAATATTTTGTAATGAAAATATAAATCATCGAATAATTAATAAGAAAAGATCAGTTTTTGATTATTTGACCAACCATCACAGTTTATTACTACAACATCCATTACCTTTAATTTAAATTAAATAAAATTATTTTAAATACTCGAATTGAATAAACTTGTTTTTTTTAACCTTTTACTAATTTTGATCTTTATATATCTGTGAAATCGCGAAAAAACTAAAATAAAAGATAAATTTAATTAAGATGAACACATTTTTAAATTAATATTTTTATTTACTACTAATTTCATGATCTTTATCAATATTTAAATGGAATGGATATTGAAGTAAAAAACGGTTGGTGGTTGATCATATAATTTTAAACTGATCTTTTCTTAATCACAGAGCGATCGGTTTATAAAAAAAGTCATACTATTTTTAAATGGTTATTAATTATAAAAATTCAGTAATTAACAAATTTCTTCGCTTAAAATTTTTTTGAGACTATTTGGTTTTACTTTTTTTTTATTTTTAAATTATTCGATGATTAATGTTTTCATTACAAAATTTTACCAAAAAATGTGTAATTTTAAGTAAAATTAAGTAAGAAACGGTAAGGAATGTTTAAATTTTTTTTAAATTTCATAATAAAATTAATTAAATATTGTGGAAAAGAAGTAAATTTTACATTTTTCTTGCCAAAATCCTCATTTTTTGACCGTAAGCATTCTAGAACGATTTTACTAAAAATTACCTATTTTAATGTAAGCTTACGCAATTTTTCGTAAAATTACATACCCTTACCAACTAATATTCCCGTAAGATTAAGTAATTTAGCCTATTCAGGACTTTTTATAAAAGTATGTATCAAAATTGACGAGCATTTACGTAAGAATATATAAGCTTACTTATAATTACGAAAATAATTGCAGTATTAATATTAGCCATTCTGAGATTTAAATAGAAATGCTGCAATTATTTTGAGATAATTCTTTATAGTTAAAAACAATTAAATGCCACTGAACATATCCTATGGTCACCAAAGCCATCTTTTGAAAAAAATTGGGACTTTGTTTTAAATTTGAACTTTTTAAAAAAGATTTTCTTTGAATTGTATTTATATTCAAACTGTTATTGACTTAAGAAATAAAAATATATGCTAAATGATGCTTGATGAATAACAAATTTAATAAACCATTAACAAAACTCATTAATTCATAATAAAAATCATTCATGTAAATTTTTTTTATTAATAATCAAGTAAATAGACTTTAATTTTTTATATTTATTATTATTATAGTTTATTTAAAGACTGTTGAGCGTGAGCCATTATAAACTTTATTTTATTTGTTTTTTATAGGTTTGAATCAAAATGAATAAAAAAAATTATTGCCACTGATTATATGCTTTTGTCACCAAAGCCATCTTTTGAGAAAAATTGGAACTTTGTTTTAAATCTGAACTTATTGAAAGAAAAATTAGAAAAAAAGCAATGAACCCAATTACCGTAAACACTCGATAGTTGTACCATAGTACAATTCTTAAATTTTAAACATGTCCCATGGCATAATTTCATTTTTGTACCCATTTCAGGGGGGTAAATTAGACCGCTATAATTTTGGTTTTGGACTGGTACAATTTTAGTATTAGACTGGTAAAATTTTAAACTTATCCCGGACGTTTTTTCGAAGACTTAAAAAAAAAATCACAAGAAAGAAATTTATTTAAATTATAAGGCTTGAATTTAAATTGGCCAACAAAAAAAACTTAATTAACTAAGAAAAAAAATATTAATTGAGATTTTAATCCAAATAAACGCTATTAAATAAACAATTTTGATTTAATGTGAACAATTAAATATACAATTTTTTTTTGAAAAAACCTAATTAAATTTCTAAGTTATTCAACTTAATTTAAAATATTATTTATAGATTTTTTTGCTTAAAGTACATGATCTTTTTGGGCGTTTGGGAGATGGATAAATTTGATTAACATCATCATCATCTTCCTTATCATCATCTCCACTATCTAGTTCACTATCGGTTCCTTCTGATGTATGATAGTCTTCTTCTGAACACCCTGAATCATCAATACAGCTCACTGAACTAATCTCATCATATGATTCTGTGATTGAAATTTCATCTTCACTTTTGTGGTAATCAGAATCGCTTTCTTCACTTTCTTCTTCATTATCACTATCTTGACCATGATCATCATTATCATCATCACTCGACTCTCACTTTGACCATTGAGACCATTGATTTTATTGTGCTCACCATTATCTTCTTCAATATTTTCCTCAAAACCTGATTTTCAACCAACATCTGACTTAAATTTTGATGGTAAAATTCTCGGTTGGTTGATGTTATTCCACAAACATCGAAACTTGACCGTATAATTAATGGGTCAAAATTTTCCCAAATTTCAGAAAGCCACATTATTGCTCTTCGGTATCCAGGTGACTTAATGTTTAAATTTCGAGTAAACTATTTTGGATCATTTATATACCAGTTGGTCCATTTTTCGTGATAGGACCTTTTGATAGACTTAAACCAGCACACATCAGGTGGTTGAAGGAGATGGGTTAGACGTGGTGGAATGTATGAGAAGTCTATATTTAAGTCCTTCAAGTAACCTTTCAATTCGGCTTTTTTGTGACATGGTGCATTATCAAGATAAAGGCGAAGTTTTTTTTGACCTTTACGCATTATTGTAGGTAATAAGCTTCTTTGAACAAAGCCAGTTTTAACTGTGGCAGCATCAAAGGTAGCCGATGGTTTGTACACAATAACAACATTTAAAGGAGGTTCGAAATCTTTTAATGGACGCTTACGAGGAACAAGTATAACTAACGAGAGTTTTGAACCTCTTGCCGATGCGCAAAAAGAAAATGGTAATCTTGTGTGTTCACTACCTGCGGTATTAACGACCACACGGCTTGCAAAGTGACCAAAGATATCAACCCACCAAATGTCCCTCAAGCGCGCCCAATCGAAAATTTTTGGGGTTGTTTGAGTGAAAAAGTATACGAGGGAGGTTGGCAAGCCTCAACAGAGCAACAGCTGATTAACCGGATTAAATTATAGTTGAAGGAATTTGACTTAAATTTTGTGAAATCCCTTATGAGGGGGGTCAAAGCAAAGCTCAGAAAAATCGGTCACGATGGAGTTTTTTCATTATTTAAAAATCATAATTCTATTGAAAAATAAATTCTTTACATCAGAAAAAAAACCAGAACTTAATTTCATTTTTATTTTTTGAGATATTCGCTTTTAATTGTTGTCCATTTACTTGTGCATCACCCAAAATAATTCAAAATCGATTTGGACTTCTATTTAAAGAAAATGTATAAATGTCAAGGATAATTAATTAAACACCATGGATGGATAATAATAAAAAAGGAATAAAGAGTTTATTTTTAAATTCAAAATTTTTTTTTAATAAGCGTGTAATTCAAAATGAATTATTATGTAAGAGCAGAATTCAATTTACAGTTATACCGGGATAAATTTAAGACTTAACCGGTCTAAAATCAAAATTGTACCGATCCAAGTCCGAAATTTTACCGGTCTAAATTACCCCCCGAAAATGGGTACAAAAATGAAATTATACCATGGGAATAAATTCAAAAATTTCGGAATTGTACCGGGATAACTATTGAGTGTTTACGGTAATAGTAATTATCGAAATTAAAAAATTAACATTTCAAACTAGATCCTTTATTAAAGAAACTCAAAAGCACAAATGTTTGTCTTATTCCAATTATTACATTTCTGTATATCTCATTTTATTTTTAGTTCATTTTTACCCATTTTACTTAATTTTTATTTACTTTTATTTATTTTATTTTTTGATTTTATTTTATTCTGAAGAAGCTTAAGCTCGGTACAGAAAACAAATAAATAAATAGAAAAATAAAAATTATCGCTGCACAAAAAAATAGAGAATTAAAGGAAAATGATTACTGATTTCTTAAAAGAATTGCTCTATAAATCTTGCAAGAAATTTTACGAATTTAGAAAAAAAGGAAAACGGAAAAATGATTCTAATTTTCTCAGTTTAATTCTGTAGATATATTAAATTAATATTTTATGATATGTATTTCAGTGTCAAAAAAGTAAGATAATCAAAAATTCAATGATGAAAAAATATTTTTTTCTGATTATCTTTAATACTATCAATTTTTTTTTAAATGTAGAACTATTTCCTCTAAATCAGATAAAAAAGAGAGATTTGATATCTAAATGAGTTGAATATTAGATTAACAAATCTTTATCTTCAATTAAAGTTAATACGAGGAAAAAAAATTAGAAAAAGATAAAAAATTTATATATTAAATAAAATTGTCCATTTTTATTTGATTAAATCTCTCTCCAAAATGCTAAATAATGCAACGAACATGCTAAATATTAGATGAGACTCAGCAAAAATTCTGCAATTAAATTCACATCCGTGCATTTTACTGCAAAATGAATATTTTTTGCAGAGTCTCATCTAATATTTAGCATGTTCGTTGCATTATTTAGCATTTTGCAGAGAGATTTAATCAAATAAAAATGGACAATTTTATTTAATATATAAATTTTTTATCTGATTTGTTTGATCTTGGCAGTATTCCTGTCACTTTTTTAGTGGGTAAGGAACCCTTTGAATAACCAATTTTTAATTTTTTTTATAGATTTTGGCGATATATGATAAAAATTTAATATTTGTTTTTCTAAGATTTGTTTAGAGGAATTGTGATTTGTATTTATTTGTAAATACTGCTAAACCCTTTGCAAACATGAATAAATCTTTTAAATAAAATTAAAAAATAAGTTTTAGTATTAAAATGCAACAAGAAACATGGGAAAGGGAATTTTACTATAAATTTAATTTTATTACAAAAAATTACCTTTTTTTACAGTCTATAACAAATCAGATCATGTGTAAAATTATGTAATAAAATGTAAAAAAAATGCAAAATTTCAAGTTGAAAAAATGTTTAAAAACCTAAAGAAATTTAATAAAAATCAAATTTTTGTTCGTAAAATTGGACTTTTTTGGTCGTCATCATTTTGTTCTTTGTTTTTTGTCAAAACTTCATCATTCTTCAAAGATTGGTCATGCATTTATTTTTGTTTTTTAAAATATAATGGAAAGTCCAGTCAAATAAAATTTCTAAGACTTATTTTTTATCTATTTAAAAAAAAATTTAGTTAGGATTTAGAATTTTTGCATCAAAGACATTTTGCATGAATTGGATTTCAATTAAAAGTCGATTCTATTTTAGAAATTAATTAAAAAATTTATTTAAAAAAAACTTGAAATTAATTAAATATATAATACATTTATCTGATGTGTTTTATTCTTTATTTTTATTGTTTAATTTTAATTATAATTTAATAATAATAATTTCTCTCTGCAGTTCACACTCGTGGTAGTATGTTGAAGTCCTGAGTTTGTGGATGACTAAAATTTCATAGATTTTGCTTAATCATTTAATGGAATGGTGAGGAGAATCTAGGTTATCATTTAATTTGTCAAACGCTTAGCAACGCTTTCTGCCGAAAAGTTTTTGAGAGAATAATGTAATGAATGTTTTCTGTGTTATTTTTTTATTTAAAAAAAATCTTTATAAGAAATATTTTATTGAAGGTATTATCTTCTGAATTCTAAAATTTGAAAAGTTGTTTGATTAAACAATTGAATAATTTAATAAAAATGAAGAAAATTTTAAAAATGTGTACTTGAAAATTGTATTTGTATAAAGAAATCTTCGATTAGTTAGCAGCTTTCGTTTTTTTGGAAAACTTTAAAATTAGTAAAATTAATAAATTAAAGTTTTTTACTATTTTTTTAATTCAATTAAGAATACTTTCCAAAACGATTTTCGATTTTTTGTTAGATATTGATGATGACAGATTTTCGGCGATTGCGGATGCTACATATAGTTATTGTGAAAAAAGATAGTTTAGTTAGTTACTAATAAAAATAATGGAGAAGCTAATAAGAGATGAAATGGTAATGTATTTATCGGAATCTGTTCATCAACATGGATTTATGCATGCTAAATCCTGCGTAACCAACTTGCTAGACACTTTAGATTAGTGTTGGCAATCGATTATCAATAATCGATTTATTATTCGATTAACTTTTTTTAGTCGATTATTAAATCGACTAATTTATATTAGTGGATTATTAAATCGACTAATTTTTTTTAGTTGATTATTAAATCGATTAATTTTTTTTAGTCGATTATTAAATCGACTAATTTTTTTTAGTCGAATATTAACAAAATGATGGTAGTATCAGAAAATTTTTAGAATGTTTATTTATAATATGGTATATTTATTTTAATTCGTTTTAAATTTATCATTTTAAATTTTTTTTAATTTTTTGATTATTTTTTTAAAATAATAAGAAATTAAATAATATCAAATAAATCGTTAGATTGTAAATTTAGTCAATATTTTAAAATATATTTAAAGACTTAATTGATAAAAAAGAATATCTTTGCTAATTAAATACTATTCATTTTAACTATTAAAAATTAACTATTAAACTATTAATTAATAACTATTAATATAATAACTATTCATTTCGATATAAATTAGTATATTTAATATTGGGTGGTATTTAATCGATCTCTAAAATTACTTAAATGATCTCCAAAATAAATCTCTATAATTTATGATCCTTATTCATTTTTGGTCTCTAAAATTAATTATTCTTACTCATTAATTAATTAAACGATCTCTTATTTTTAATTAATTGTTCTCCAACTTAAATATAAACATTAAATTCCCTTTAAAAAATTTAATAAATTAAAAAATTAAAAAATTTATTAAGTAAATTTATTTATGAATTCTTTAAGTGATGAATTCCAGTTTACTGAGATTCAACAATATGAATCTCAAGATTCTTTATCAGAAAATGTTATTAATGAAGCTCCAGAAATAAGAAAGAAGAAAAATTGGACTTGCAATAAGGTTTTTGATGACGTAGAATCGTAGAAATACAAATGAATCGAATTGGAAATTGAATGGGAAATGTAGTTGCCCAATTTATTCAAAATCAAATAAATGTAAACATTTGATAGCTATAGCTGTAAGAAATAAGAACATTAAAATTCCAATTGAAGCCAAAAATGTTCCAATTGGTCAAAAAAGAAATAGAGGTCAGCTAAAGCCAAAAAGCCATTTGAAAAAAATTTTGAAGAAATATCTCAACAAAAAAGACAACTGATATTAAATGAAACAAAGGATGAAGAAGATGGCTCAAATGAAATTGAAATAGTTGATTCTCAATTGCAAAAAAAAAGTCAACAAGGGTCGTCCGAGCAAAAAACAAAGAGTTGAAACGATTGAAAAGGATACTATTAATGAAGTTGAAAAGGTACCTGAAGTCATTAAAAGAAGAAGAGGTCGCCCCAAAAAAAATTAATAAAATTTTCTAACTTTTATATTAATATTTGAAATTTTCTATTTTTCTTACTTACTTTAATTTTTTAAATATATATAATAAAATTTAAAAAAATAAAATTTGGAGATCAAATCATTAATTTCTGCTATCATTTTTATTAAATTAGGAGATCTTTTTAATTATTTTTTAGAGATCATTTAATTAATTTAAGATATCAGAAATAATAAAATTAAGTGATCAAAAATTTTTGAGGATCATTTAATTAATTATAGAGATCGTTTAAATATATCCCATTTAATATTTAACAAAAAAAAAATTAGTCTAATTAATAATCAACTAAAAAAAATTAGTCGATTTAATAATCGACTAAAAAGAATTAGTCGATTTAATATTCGACTAAAAAAAATTTGTCGATTTAATAATCGACTAAAAAAAAATAATCGATTTAATAATCAACTTAAAAAAAATAATCGATTTAATAATCAACTAAAAAAAATTAGTCGATTTAATAATCGACTAAAAAAAAATAATCGATTTAATAATCAACTTAAAAAAAAATAATCGATTTAATAATCAACTAAAAAAAATTTGTCGATTTAATAATCGACTAAAAAAATTAGTCGATTTTCGAATTTTCCCAATCGATTGGAGTCGGTTACCAACACTACTTTAGATATCATCACTGAGGCCTTGTATAGAGGATTCAGTGCTGTGGTAGTATTTTTAGATTTTTCGGAGGCGTTTGATCGCGTTTCGCATAAACTACTTAAGATCAAGTTTAAGAGTTATGGATTTACTGATAAGCTTTTGGCATGGCTCGAAAATTTTCTACACAATAGGAAACAGAGAGTAGTAATAGGTCAGTATGAATCTGATTGGGTTGATGTGCTAAGTGGGGTTCCACAAGGTTCAGTTATTGGTCCGTTACTATTCCTGATCTTCATAAATGATTTACCAGAGCTAGTAAGTCACTTTTGGAAGTTGTTTGCGGATGACAGCAAATTGATTTGTGTCATTAGAAATTCAAGTGATCAAATGCTAATTCAAGATGACATTGACAAGATGGTTGAGTGGTCGAAACGATGGAGTATGGAATTTAATGAATCTAACTGTAAAGTAATGTATTTTGGCAACTCAAAGATTGCTAGGCAGGAAATCTCAATGTTAAATGCGAAAGATATCAGAGTTGAATTAGCGGAGACTACTACTGAGCGTGATCTTGGTGTAATGGTGAACAACAAACTCAAATGGAATGATCAAATTGATAGCTGCGTTATAAAAGCTAACAACATGCTTGGTATGCTCAAGAAAACATTTGTATATTGGGATGCTCAATCGTTTTTGCAGCTTTACAAAACATATGTTAGACCGCATCTGAATACTGTGCATCTGCCTGGAATCCTTATTTAAAGAAGGATATATTTAGACTTGAACAAGTACAAAGAGATCTGATTCAATTTTATAAAATTCACAACAAATATAATCATGTCAATTGGTATTATGATGCGGAACTTATGAGTTCTGTGAATAATGAAGGACCAAGTGGAGGAGTATCGCATTTGCTCGCAGCTAACAAAATGTGAAGCAAGGCGAAACTTTCTATAAAACCGAGTAATGAACAAATGTAATGTGCTACCAACGTCGGTTTTCACAGCAAGTTCCATCAACCAGTTCAAAAACAGACTAGACAATAATAAAATAAATAAAGAGGGATCTTATTCAATTGTACAAGTTCATGCATAGAATAGAAATGGTTGTTAAAAGCAACAATTTCAATGTTACAAAAAACAAAACAAAAAAAACAAATTTCGAGGCTCCAACAAAGAGATGACTTTTTTTTCAACAGAACCGCTAGCATATGGAACTCGCTGCCAAATCAATTAGCTGAAGCCTCCAATGTTAACAACTTTAAAGCAGGCATTGATTGCTGGATGAGCAGCAATAAATCACATCAGCTGTCTTAGTGTGCCTTGCCAGCAAACTCGCTGACTAAGCAGCTACATTCAAAACTAATACTACTGCTAACTGAATTATGTTTACTTTTAGCAAAATCTTCTCAATGGAGAATAGAAATTAAAAAAAAATATCACAAAATTAAAATAAAAATTCAGGGATCCAACCAGAGTTTTTTAAAAGTCCAAAATTAAAGTCCAAGTTTTAAAAATAAAAGTCCAAGTCCGGACTTCTGAAATTTTTGATAATTTTTTTTTAGGTTTTTTATTCTAAAATATTCAAAAAATGTTCAAAGTTAATAGTTTTCATGTATTTTTAATGAAAACTAATGTTAAGTTTATTTTGAAAATAAAAAAATTAAAAGTCCGGACTTGGACTTGAGACTTGTGACTTTTTAAACAACTCTGGATCCAACTCACTATTTGTGGTTCAATAGAACATATGACAATATCTCAAAAGGTAAAGATTTCGAAATTCAAGTTAGACAAAAACATGGAAAAAGCAAATCTTTGACCGAAATTAAATGACAAAGGGTGAATTATTCATTTTTTATTATAGAAATTTTTAATTTCTAAATTCTAGCATTTTTAGAATTGGAACTTCAAAAATTGATTGTATTTGTTTTAAAAGTTCTCTTTATTTAACTATAACTTGGAACTATAAATTTCAATCAATAAAAAATTTAGAATTAAATTTACAAATTTTTTGTTATTTTTTGGTACAATTGATCTCCAACCCAAACAAGGTATTCTTGTCTGTCACCTCCAATTTTTATATACTTTGTTTGACAAACGATTGCACTAGTAGCAAGATGAGGAAGAAATTTTTATAATACACAACTATTGTTATCGTTCTGAGATTTTACTATAAACTTATCTCCGTTGCTATTTTAGCCCAATTCTAAATTCAAAAGAATTGAATACCAGAACAAGAACTGGACCAATGTGCTCTACTATCCGCAGAAGAATTAAAGTGGTCAACAGACCGAATTCCAAGGGTCGTTTTATTTTGAATGACCCAAGGAAAAAGAAATGCATAGTGGCCAAAAGTGACATGTAGGAAAAGAGTAAAGAGAAAACTTGCTCTCAATTTTTTCCAGTATGGAGATGAGTTACACATTGGATTAAGCAGAAATTGCTTCTAAGAAAAGACTCCAAAGAATGATTAGTATGGAGCCTAATGTACACGGGGCAAAAAAAGAAGACAACAATTAGGTTTATCACTAACCTTTGATATTTAAGCCCAGTAATTTTTAGTATTAATCTTTTATTCTTAACTCGATTAAATACATTGAAAATATCTACAAAAATTCATATGTATTCTTTTTCCGATTATTTTATTTAAGAAGAAAGATTAAATAGTAAATAACCAAATAATCCTAATTTTTAGAACTTTATCTGATCTTTGTTTTTTTTGATATTTATGATATTGGTACTAAAATTTAAAAGTGCAACAAAATTGCACTAGAGATATAAGAACTTTCAGAAATATACAAATGCAACTTAAACCAAGCTTTTTTTAAACATTTACTTTCTTAAGATAAGATTTTTGACGCTGTATTTATGTAGCACAAATAAAATGGGTTTATTCTCTTGAAATCCTTTATCATAATATCTTAAAATCATTTTTAATTAAATTTGTTCTTGCACTCAATTTAAATCTGGAAGGAATATTTTAGGCTTTGACAAAAAAGTACAAAAAATTCAAATAAATTAAATTTCTTTAATTCAATCTTTATGAACAATGATCGGAGGAAAATAAAGGAAAAGTTAAGAATAGACATCAATTAGCATCATTTTTTGAAAATCATATCTTAAAAATTTATTTTTATATTGAACATTTAGAAACCTTTTTAAATTTTTGCTAAGTTCAAGGTTGATAAGCATAAGATAAATTCTTTATAAGAAACTTTTTAAAAATAATTAGGAATCCTAGAGATTTTATTAAATAATCTTTTTTTGGCTTTATTGAGTTAATATTGCACAATAAAATTTGCTGATAACCAAGTACACTCAATGATCTTTTTTAAAAAAGGTCTAATTCTTTATCATAAATAATTTCTGATTAATTTAAATTTAGATTAAAAAAAATATAATTCAAATTATTAGTGAAAACAATAGAAGATTTTTTAGCCTTACTGAAGCATGGCTTTTATATGTAATTTTAACTAGACTTTTTATTTGGAAAGCAAATTTATTTTAAAAAATACTGGGCAAAATTGGGAGCTATTTCATGGATCACATAATTTAATAACAATAATATAATAATTTAAAAAAGTATTAATAGTATAATAATATTTATATCATGAATCGTTCGAATTTTATTAGCTTTAAATGAAATAAAGCAATTTTGAAAAAATTTTCTTAAATCTAAATCTTTATTTTTTTATCCAAAAATTGATATCTAAAAATTTTCCCTTTTAGATAAAAATTGCTACCAACTTCATTTTATCTTTTAAAATTTGGCTGTATTAGTATCTGATTTAAATTTAAGTATCATGATAATATTTTACATCATTTTAATAAGTAAATTTGTATCCTTAAAAAGAAATACTGTCAAAAAATAAGAAAAAGTCAAATTAAAAGATAACTTAATGATAAGGCAATTTTAATGATCACTCTTTATTTTATTATTGAAAGTCTCCAATTTCAAGTTTTTCAAATATGCATCAATTAATGTTCTTTAATCATATAGTCTGTGATTGCTCATTAAAATTCTCTGAAGAATGATTCAACATTTAAAAAAATTTACATCAGAAGAGTGATTTTTTTCTAATTTCAAAAGCAAACAAAAAATTAAATAATTTTAAAAAATTATTTAGAATTTTTTAATGTAAAAAAGGTAAGATCTAGCAAAAAGTTATTGTTCATCTTCATTCGATTCAAATCTATGTTCAGAATAAAAATCATTTAATCAATAATCGACTAAAAAAAATTAATCGATTTAATAATCAACTAAAAAAAATTAGTCGATTTAATAATCCACTAATATAAATTAGTCGATTTAATAATCGACTAAAAAAAGTTAATCGAATAATAAATCGATTATTGATAATCGATTGCCAACACTAATCTAAAGTGTCTAGCAAGTTGGTTACGCAGGATTTAGCATGCATAAATCCATGTTGATGAACAGATTCCGATAAATACATTACCATTTCATCTCTTATTAGCTTCTCCATTATTTTTATTAGTAACTAACTAAACTATCTTTTTTCAC
This sequence comes from Brachionus paranguensis, assembly GCA_016802215.1. Classification (NCBI taxonomy): domain Eukaryota; kingdom Metazoa; phylum Rotifera; class Eurotatoria; order Ploima; family Brachionidae; genus Brachionus; species Brachionus paranguensis. The sequence continues at coordinate 1,686,682 of JAESIX010000004.1, forward strand.
AATAACTATATGTAGCATCCGCAATCGCCGAAAATCTGTCATCATCAATATCTAACAAAAAATCGAAAATCGTTTTGGAAAGTATTCTTAATTGAATTAAAAAAATAGTAAAAAACTTTAATTTATTATTTTTTCTAATTTTAAAGTTTTCCAAAAAAACGAAAGCTGCTAACTAATCGAAGATTTCTTTATACAAATACAATTTTCAAGTACACATTTTTAAAATTTTCTTCATTTTTATTAAATTATTCAATTGTTTAATCAAACAACTTTTCAAATTTTAGAATTCAGAAGATAATACCTTCAATAAAATATTTCTTATAAAGATTTTTTTTAAATAAAAAAATAACACAGAAAACATTCATTACATTATTCTCTCAAAAACTTTTCGGCAGAAAGCGTTGCTAAGCGTTTGACAAATTAAATGATAACCTAGATTCTCCTCACCATTCCATTAAATGATTAAGCAAAATCTATGAAATTTTAGTCATCCACAAACTCAGGACTTCAACATACTACCACGAGTGTGAACTGCAGAGAGAAATTATTATTATTAAATTATAATTAAAATTAAACAATAAAAATAAAGAATAAAACACATCAGATAAATGTATTATATATTTAATTAATTTCAAGTTTTTTTTAAATAAATTTTTTAATTAATTTCTAAAATAGAATCGACTTTTAATTGAAATCCAATTCATGCAAAATGTCTTTGATGCAAAAATTCTAAATCCTAACTAAATTTTTTTTTAAATAGATAAAAAATAAGTCTTAGAAATTTTATTTGACTGGACTTTCCATTATATTTTAAAAAACAAAAATAAATGCATGACCAATCTTTGAAGAATGATGAAGTTTTGACAAAAAACAAAGAACAAAATGATGACGACCAAAAAAGTCCAATTTTACGAACAAAAATTTGATTTTTATTAAATTTCTTTAGGTTTTTAAACATTTTTTCAACTTGAAATTTTGCATTTTTTTTACATTTTATTACATAATTTTACACATGATCTGATTTGTTATAGACTGTAAAAAAAGGTAATTTTTTGTAATAAAATTAAATTTATAGTAAAATTCCCTTTCCCATGTTTCTTGTTGCATTTTAATACTAAAACTTATTTTTTAATTTTATTTAAAAGATTTATTCATGTTTGCAAAGGGTTTAGCAGTATTTACAAATAAATACAAATCACAATTCCTCTAAACAAATCTTAGAAAAACAAATATTAAATTTTTATCATATATCGCCAAAATCTATAAAAAAAATTAAAAATTGGTTATTCAAAGGGTTCCTTACCCACTAAAAAAGTGACAGGAATACTGCCAAGATCAAACAAATCAGATAAAAAATTTATATATTAAATAAAATTGTCCATTTTTATTTGATTAAATCTCTCTCCAAAATGCTAAATAATGCAACGAACATGCTAAATATTAGATGAGACTCAGCAAAAATTCTGCAATTAAATTCACATCCGTGCATTTTACTGCAAAATGAATATTTTTTGCAGAGTCTCATCTAATATTTAGCATGTTCGTTGCATTATTTAGCATTTTGCAGAGAGATTTAATCAAATAAAAATGGACAATTTTATTTAATATATAAATTTTTTATCTGATTTGTTTGATCTTGGCAGTATTCCTGTCACTTTTTTAGTGGGTAAGGAACCCTTTGAATAACCAATTTTTAATTTTTTTTATAGATTTTGGCGATATATGATAAAAATTTAATATTTGTTTTTCTAAGATTTGTTTAGAGGAATTGTGATTTGTATTTATTTGTAAATACTGCTAAACCCTTTGCAAACATGAATAAATCTTTTAAATAAAATTAAAAAATAAGTTTTAGTATTAAAATGCAACAAGAAACATGGGAAAGGGAATTTTACTATAAATTTAATTTTATTACAAAAAATTACCTTTTTTTACAGTCTATAACAAATCAGATCATGTGTAAAATTATGTAATAAAATGTAAAAAAAATGCAAAATTTCAAGTTGAAAAAATGTTTAAAAACCTAAAGAAATTTAATAAAAATCAAATTTTTGTTCGTAAAATTGGACTTTTTTGGTCGTCATCATTTTGTTCTTTGTTTTTTGTCAAAACTTCATCATTCTTCAAAGATTGGTCATGCATTTATTTTTGTTTTTTAAAATATAATGGAAAGTCCAGTCAAATAAAATTTCTAAGACTTATTTTTTATCTATTTAAAAAAAAATTTAGTTAGGATTTAGAATTTTTGCATCAAAGACATTTTGCATGAATTGGATTTCAATTAAAAGTCGATTCTATTTTAGAAATTAATTAAAAAATTTATTTAAAAAAAACTTGAAATTAATTAAATATATAATACATTTATCTGATGTGTTTTATTCTTTATTTTTATTGTTTAATTTTAATTATAATTTAATAATAATAATTTCTCTCTGCAGTTCACACTCGTGGTAGTATGTTGAAGTCCTGAGTTTGTGGATGACTAAAATTTCATAGATTTTGCTTAATCATTTAATGGAATGGTGAGGAGAATCTAGGTTATCATTTAATTTGTCAAACGCTTAGCAACGCTTTCTGCCGAAAAGTTTTTGAGAGAATAATGTAATGAATGTTTTCTGTGTTATTTTTTTTTAAAAAAAAATCTTTATAAGAAATATTTTATTGAAGGTATTATCTTCTGAATTCTAAAATTTGAAAAGTTGTTTGATTAAACAATTGAATAATTTAATAAAAATGAAGAAAATTTTAAAAATGTGTACTTGAAAATTGTATTTGTATAAAGAAATCTTCGATTAGTTAGCAGCTTTCGTTTTTTTGGAAAACTTTAAAATTAGAAAAAATAATAAATTAAAGTTTTTTACTATTTTTTTAATTCAATTAAGAATACTTTCCAAAACGATTTTCGATTTTTTGTTAGATATTGATGATGACAGATTTTCGGCGATTGCGGATGCTACATATAGTTATTGTGAAAAAAGATAGTTTAGTTAGTTACTAATAAAAATAATGGAGAAGCTAATAAGAGATGAAATGGTAATGTATTTATCGGAATCTGTTCATCAACATGGATTTATGCATGCTAAATCCTGCGTAACCAACTTGCTAGACACTTTAGATTAGTGTTGGCAATCGATTATCAATAATCGATTTATTATTCGATTAACTTTTTTTAGTCGATTATTAAATCGACTAATTTATATTAGTGGATTATTAAATCGACTAATTTTTTTTAGTTGATTATTAAATCGATTAATTTTTTTTAGTCGATTATTAAATCGACTAATTTTTTTTAGTCGAATATTAACAAAATGATGGTAGTATCAGAAAATTTTTAGAATGTTTATTTATAATATGGTATATTTATTTTAATTCGTTTTAAATTTATCATTTTAAATTTTTTTTAATTTTTTGATTATTTTTTTAAAATAATAAGAAATTAAATAATATCAAATAAATCGTTAGATTGTAAATTTAGTCAATATTTTAAAATATATTTAAAGACTTAATTGATAAAAAAGAATATCTTTGCTAATTAAATACTATTCATTTTAACTATTAAAAATTAACTATTAAACTATTAATTAATAACTATTAATATAATAACTATTCATTTCGATATAAATTAGTATATTTAATATTGGGTGGTATTTAATCGATCTCTAAAATTACTTAAATGATCTCCAAAATAAATCTCTATAATTTATGATCCTTATTCATTTTTGGTCTCTAAAATTAATTATTCTTACTCATTAATTAATTAAACGATCTCTTATTTTTAATTAATTGTTCTCCAACTTAAATATAAACATTAAATTCCCTTTAAAAAATTTAATAAATTAAAAAATTAAAAAATTTATTAAGTAAATTTATTTATGAATTCTTTAAGTGATGAATTCCAGTTTACTGAGATTCAACAATATGAATCTCAAGATTCTTTATCAGAAAATGTTATTAATGAAGCTCCAGAAATAAGAAAGAAGAAAAATTGGACTTGCAATAAGGTTTTTGATGACGTAGAATCGTAGAAATACAAATGAATCGAATTGGAAATTGAATGGGAAATGTAGTTGCCCAATTTATTCAAAATCAAATAAATGTAAACATTTGATAGCTATAGCTGTAAGAAATAAGAACATTAAAATTCCAATTGAAGCCAAAAATGTTCCAATTGGTCAAAAAAGAAATAGAGGTCAGCTAAAGCCAAAAAGCCATTTGAAAAAAATTTTGAAGAAATATCTCAACAAAAAAGACAACTGATATTAAATGAAACAAAGGATGAAGAAGATGGCTCAAATGAAATTGAAATAGTTGATTCTCAATTGCAAAAAAAAAGTCAACAAGGGTCGTCCGAGCAAAAAACAAAGAGTTGAAACGATTGAAAAGGATACTATTAATGAAGTTGAAAAGGTACCTGAAGTCATTAAAAGAAGAAGAGGTCGCCCCAAAAAAAATTAATAAAATTTTCTAACTTTTATATTAATATTTGAAATTTTCTATTTTTCTTACTTACTTTAATTTTTTAAATATATATAATAAAATTTAAAAAAATAAAATTTGGAGATCAAATCATTAATTTCTGCTATCATTTTTATTAAATTAGGAGATCTTTTTAATTATTTTTTAGAGATCATTTAATTAATTTAAGATATCAGAAATAATAAAATTAAGTGATCAAAAATTTTTGAGGATCATTTAATTAATTATAGAGATCGTTTAAATATATCCCATTTAATATTTAACAAAAAAAAAATTAGTCTAATTAATAATCAACTAAAAAAAATTAGTCGATTTAATAATCGACTAAAAAGAATTAGTCGATTTAATATTCGACTAAAAAAAATTTGTCGATTTAATAATCGACTAAAAAAAAATAATCGATTTAATAATCAACTTAAAAAAAATAATCGATTTAATAATCAACTAAAAAAAATTAGTCGATTTAATAATCGACTAAAAAAAAATAATCGATTTAATAATCAACTTAAAAAAAATAATCGATTTAATAATCAACTAAAAAAAATTTGTCGATTTAATAATCGACTAAAAAAATTAGTCGATTTTCGAATTTTCCCAATCGATTGGAGTCGGTTACCAACACTACTTTAGATATCATCACTGAGGCCTTGTATAGAGGATTCAGTGCTGTGGTAGTATTTTTAGATTTTTCGGAGGCGTTTGATCGCGTTTCGCATAAACTACTTAAGATCAAGTTTAAGAGTTATGGATTTACTGATAAGCTTTTGGCATGGCTCGAAAATTTTCTACACAATAGGAAACAGAGAGTAGTAATAGGTCAGTATGAATCTGATTGGGTTGATGTGCTAAGTGGGGTTCCACAAGGTTCAGTTATTGGTCCGTTACTATTCCTGATCTTCATAAATGATTTACCAGAGCTAGTAAGTCACTTTTGGAAGTTGTTTGCGGATGACAGCAAATTGATTTGTGTCATTAGAAATTCAAGTGATCAAATGCTAATTCAAGATGACATTGACAAGATGGTTGAGTGGTCGAAACGATGGAGTATGGAATTTAATGAATCTAACTGTAAAGTAATGTATTTTGGCAACTCAAAGATTGCTAGGCAGGAAATCTCAATGTTAAATGCGAAAGATATCAGAGTTGAATTAGCGGAGACTACTACTGAGCGTGATCTTGGTGTAATGGTGAACAACAAACTCAAATGGAATGATCAAATTGATAGCTGCGTTATAAAAGCTAACAACATGCTTGGTATGCTCAAGAAAACATTTGTATATTGGGATGCTCAATCGTTTTTGCAGCTTTACAAAACATATGTTAGACCGCATCTGAATACTGTGCATCTGCCTGGAATCCTTATTTAAAGAAGGATATATTTAGACTTGAACAAGTACAAAGAGATCTGATTCAATTTTATAAAATTCACAACAAATATAATCATGTCAATTGGTATTATGATGCGGAACTTATGAGTTCTGTGAATAATGAAGGACCAAGTGGAGGAGTATCGCATTTGCTCGCAGCTAACAAAATGTGAAGCAAGGCGAAACTTTCTATAAAACCGAGTAATGAACAAATGTAATGTGCTACCAACGTCGGTTTTCACAGCAAGTTCCATCAACCAGTTCAAAAACAGACTAGACAATAATAAAATAAATAAAGAGGGATCTTATTCAATTGTACAAGTTCATGCATAGAATAGAAATGGTTGTTAAAAGCAACAATTTCAATGTTACAAAAAACAAAACAAAAAAAACAAATTTCGAGGCTCCAACAAAGAGATGACTTTTTTTTTCAACAGAACCGCTAGCATATGGAACTCGCTGCCAAATCAATTAGCTGAAGCCTCCAATGTTAACAACTTTAAAGCAGGCATTGATTGCTGGATGAGCAGCAATAAATCACATCAGCTGTCTTAGTGTGCCTTGCCAGCAAACTCGCTGACTAAGCAGCTACATTCAAAACTAATACTACTGCTAACTGAATTATGTTTACTTTTAGCAAAATCTTCTCAATGGAGAATAGAAATTAAAAAAAAATATCACAAAATTAAAATAAAAATTCAGGGATCCAACCAGAGTTTTTTTAAAAGTCCAAAATTAAAGTCCAAGTCTTAAAAATAAAAGTCCAAGTCCGGACTTCTGAAATTTTTGATAATTTTTTTTTAGGTTTTTTATTCTAAAATATTCAAAAAATGTTCAAAGTTAATAGTTTTCATGTATTTTTAATGAAAACTAATGTTAAGTTTATTTTGAAAATAAAAAAATTAAAAGTCCGGACTTGGACTTGAGACTTGTGACTTTTAAACAACTCTGGATCCAACTCACTATTTGTGGTTCAATAGAACATATGACAATATCTCAAAAGGTAAAGATTTCGAAATTCAAGTTAGACAAAAACATGGAAAAAGCAAATCTTTGACCGAAATTAAATGACAAAGGGTGAATTATTCATTTTTTATTATAGAAATTTTTAATTTCTAAATTCTAGCATTTTTAGAATTGGAACTTCAAAAATTGATTGTATTTGTTTTAAAAGTTCTCTTTATTTAACTATAACTTGGAACTATAAATTTCAATCAATAAAAAATTTAGAATTAAATTTACAAATTTTTTGTTATTTTTTGGTACAATTGATCTCCAACCCAAACAAGGTATTCTTGTCTGTCACCTCCAATTTTTATATACTTTGTTTGACAAACGATTGCACTAGTAGCAAGATGAGGAAGAAATTTTTATAATACACAACTATTGTTATCGTTCTGAGATTTTACTATAAACTTATCTCCGTTGCTATTTTAGCCCAATTCTAAATTCAAAAGAATTGAATACCAGAACAAGAACTGGACCAATGTGCTCTACTATCCGCAGAAGAATTAAAGTGGTCAACAGACCGAATTCCAAGGGTCGTTTTATTTTGAATGACCCAAGGAAAAAGAAATGCATAGTGGCCAAAAGTGACATGTAGGAAAAGAGTAAAGAGAAAACTTGCTCTCAATTTTTTCCAGTATGGAGATGAGTTACACATTGGATTAAGCAGAAATTGCTTCTAAGAAAAGACTCCAAAGAATGATTAGTATGGAGCCTAATGTACACGGGGCAAAAAAAGAAGACAACAATTAGGTTTATCACTAACCTTTGATATTTAAGCCCAGTAATTTTTAGTATTAATCTTTTATTCTTAACTCGATTAAATACATTGAAAATATCTACAAAAATTCATATGTATTCTTTTTCCGATTATTTTATTTAAGAAGAAAGATTAAATAGTAAATAACCAAATAATCCTAATTTTTAGAACTTTATCTGATCTTTGTTTTTTTTGATATTTATGATATTGGTACTAAAATTTAAAAGTGCAACAAAATTGCACTAGAGATATAAGAACTTTCAGAAATATACAAATGCAACTTAAACCAAGCTTTTTTTAAACATTTACTTTCTTAAGATAAGATTTTTGACGCTGTATTTATGTAGCACAAATAAAATGGGTTTATTCTCTTGAAATCCTTTATCATAATATCTTAAAATCATTTTTAATTAAATTTGTTCTTGCACTCAATTTAAATCTGGAAGGAATATTTTAGGCTTTGACAAAAAAGTACAAAAAATTCAAATAAATTAAATTTCTTTAATTCAATCTTTATGAACAATGATCGGAGGAAAATAAAGGAAAAGTTAAGAATAGACATCAATTAGCATCATTTTTTGAAAATCATATCTTAAAAATTTATTTTTATATTGAACATTTAGAAACCTTTTTAAATTTTTGCTAAGTTCAAGGTTGATAAGCATAAGATAAATTCTTTATAAGAAACTTTTTAAAAATAATTAGGAATCCTAGAGATTTTATTAAATAATCTTTTTTTGGCTTTATTGAGTTAATATTGCACAATAAAATTTGCTGATAACCAAGTACACTCAATGATCTTTTTTAAAAAAGGTCTAATTCTTTATCATAAATAATTTCTGATTAATTTAAATTTAGATTAAAAAAAATATAATTCAAATTATTAGTGAAAACAATAGAAGATTTTTTAGCCTTACTGAAGCATGGCTTTTATATGTAATTTTAACTAGACTTTTTATTTGGAAAGCAAATTTATTTTAAAAAATACTGGGCAAAATTGGGAGCTATTTCATGGATCACATAATTTAATAACAATAATATAATAATTTAAAAAAGTATTAATAGTATAATAATATTTATATCATGAATCGTTCGAATTTTATTAGCTTTAAATGAAATAAAGCAATTTTGAAAAAATTTTCTTAAATCTAAATCTTTATTTTTTTATCCAAAAATTGATATCTAAAAATTTTCCCTTTTAGATAAAAATTGCTACCAACTTCATTTTATCTTTTAAAATTTGGCTGTATTAGTATCTGATTTAAATTTAAGTATCATGATAATATTTTACATCATTTTAATAAGTAAATTTGTATCCTTAAAAAGAAATACTGTCAAAAAATAAGAAAAAGTCAAATTAAAAGATAACTTAATGATAAGGCAATTTTAATGATCACTCTTTATTTTATTATTGAAAGTCTCCAATTTCAAGTTTTTCAAATATGCATCAATTAATGTTCTTTAATCATATAGTCTGTGATTGCTCATTAAAATTCTCTGAAGAATGATTCAACATTTAAAAAAATTTACATCAGAAGAGTGATTTTTTTCTAATTTCAAAAGCAAACAAAAAATTAAATAATTTTAAAAAATTATTTAGAATTTTTTAATGTAAAAAAGGTAAGATCTAGCAAAAAGTTATTGTTCATCTTCATTCGATTCAAATCTATGTTCAGAATAAAAATCATTTAATCAGTCATTTTGAACTGCCTCAAATCATGTCCCTTGCTTTTGTTTGATCGAAATCAAAATTTTTAAATTTCGTTTTTTTAAATTAAATTTTCTCTCATAAAAATAAAAATTAAGTGTAAAAAATTGGGTTAAGACTACTCTAATCCTGCAAAAAAAATTTTTCCTTTTTTGTGCGAACAGCTTAGTTTAAAAGAAAAAAAAATTTCGAATAACAAATTTAAATTCAATTTAGGATAAGTTTCGTCTGCCTCTTGCCGCAATGTTGGCAATAGCTGATATCGTATTATAATGTTTGCCAAAGCAAAAATGTTTAATTAAAGGTTACAAGCATCAACAATAACTTCATATTAAATCGACAACAATATGAACATAAACTAGAAAAGAATATCTATTACGTAATGATCACAAATGCTTGCTAAATGTCTAAACTAATAAAATATTTTATAAATTTTCATTTATTAAATAAAGACTACGGATTTATATAAATACTTTTGTTTGATTTTTTTAATATAATTTAGAGTTTGTTTTTAAGGACTCTGTTTTTTTTCTATTTTCAATATTTTCAGCTATTGAGTGGTTTATTTTGGTGCATTAATTTCATTTTATTTGAAGCTTGCTTTTTTTTCTAATTCAATACTTTGTTTTTTAGTTTAATTTTCAAGCTTAGAGTTTGGACACTGATTGTGCAATTTAAATTAAAAAGAAAAAGTTAAATTTCGAGATAAAAAATGCTCCAAGCTTAGAAGATAGCTTAGTTTGCCTTAGGCAAAAATAGGAAGCTTTGTTTATCTCATAGCGTCTAAAGAATAAAAATAAACTCAACAGTTCCGGGTGCTAAAAGTCAAACAGCTGTTCGCAGCCTATTCTGGGTGATTTATTGCATTTTTGCTTGCAACAATGATTTGAATTCGAATGTTGGGAATTAATTATGAATCATTGGCAAAACAAAAAAGCGAAAATTGTTTAAGAAGTTAAAGTAGAATTTACAAAATTATGATTTCAACTAACAACAAGGATCGAGCATAATTTGCAATATTAATTTATAATGAGAGAAAAAAAATAGCTAGCAATTGAGAAATAAAGCTCAGGACCGACGCAATCGAAACTCGGGTGGAACTGTGAATAGCTTGGCTAAGCTTGATTATGAATTGGGGTCAGATCCTCAATTGCTGATCGAACCAAATCCCATTGATTAGAATTTTCTACGAAGCTTTGAAAAATTCTAGCAAAAAACAAGAATTATCTAGAAATATAGAGAAAATTTTAATTTCAACACGAATTGAAATAGAGCTTTCTTTATATTTCGAAGAATTTAATAATTTTTTTTTAATTAGTATTTAGTTAGTCAAATTTAAGCCCAGTCTAAACAATTTAAATATTTGAAGTATTTTTTTTCAAAAGCATATTTCTAATGGCAACTTGGGAATATTCGACATTTTTTTTGTGTCGGCTTTTCTCGCTGGTAAAGTCTAATTAGCGCTTGAGTTTTTTAATTTTTTTCAATTGATCTCAAAAATTTAATTTTAACTAATTTTTAGATAAAAAAAAATTAAGAATTTTTTCAAGTTATGAAAAAAAAGAGTTAATTTAATCAATGGCGAGGAAGTTAAGAAAAAAAAATGGTAAGTACCTTGGATGAGGCATGCATAGCTGAAATATTGCAATATCATAGCGAAAAATCCTCCTATAGTCAAATTATGGCAAGAAATATTTGCAAAAATTATTAAAATAACAAATAAATTATTGAGAATTTTTTATTTTTGTGAAAAAAAAAAATATATATTTTTTTTAATCAAGACACTGAAAGCGAAAGTGGTACGCGACAGCCTAGTCCGCTAGAAGAAAGCAAAATGGGAAGCACAATGTCAAACGGAGCTAACAAACAGTCCAAGATGAATACTAGCGATTTTAAGACAGAGGCCAGGACCACGCCTCCTGCGGATCAGCCAAGACCACCAGCTGAGCCGAGAGCACAGCCTCAGCCGGTCAAAGCAGTCAAAAGCCCGCAACAAAAGTGCGAGGAAGTGAAATCAGAGTTAGAGAGCCTTGAAAAAGAAATAGAGTCTTTTAGCGGCGCCAAAACAGACCGTACTTATAGACGATTAGAAGAAATGCTCACTAGGTGCTTGCTCAAGTTAGACGAGATCGAAAAGGGTGATGAATCTTTTAATCAATTTCGCAGAGGACTTATCAACTATGCTGATAGAATGGGACAAGTTTTGGATTCTAAGGGAAGTTCAGAAAAGATTGAGAGTCAAAACAATGCTGAAATTACACCTGTCAAGAACGAACCTTCTAATGCTAATGAACAACCTGGGCAAAAAAGAAATAGAGGTCGTCCAGCTAAAGCCAAAAAGCCATTTGAAAAAAATTTTGAAGAAATATCTCAACAAAAAAGACAACTGATATTAAATGAAACAAAGGATGAAGAAGATGGCTCAAATGAAATTGAAATAGTTGCAAAAAAAAAAGTCAACAAGGGTTGTCCGAGCAAAAAACAAAGAGTTGAAACGATTGAAAAGGATACTATTAATGAAGTTGAAAAGGTACCTGAAGTCATTAAAAGAAGAAGAGGTCGCCGCAAAAAAAATTAATAAAATTTTCTAACTTTTATATTAATATTTGAAATTTTCTATTTTTCTTACTTACTTTAATTTTTTATATTAATATAATAAAATTTAAAAAAATAAAATTTGGAGATCAAATCATTAATTTCTGCTATCATTTTTATTAAATTAGGAGATCATTTTAATTATTTTTTAGAGATCATTTATCAGAAATAAATAAAATTTAAGATATCAGAAATAATAAAATTAAGTGATCAAAAATTTTTGAGGATCATTTAATTAATTATAGAGATCGTTTAAATATATCCCATTTAATATTTAACAAAAAAAAAATTAGTCTAATTAATAATCAACTAAAAAAAATTAGGCGATTTAATAATCGACTAAAAAGAATTAGTCGATTTAATATTCGACTAAAAAAAATTAGTCGATTTAATATTCAACTAAAATAAATTAATGGATTTAATAATCGACTAAAAAAAATTAGTCGATTTTCGAATTTTCCCAATCGATTGGAGTCGGTTACCAACACTACTTTAGAAATCATCACTGAGGCCTTGTATAGAGGATTCAGTGCTGTGGTAGTATTTTTAGATTTTTCGAAGGCGTTTGATCGCGTTTCGCATAAACTACTTAAGATCAAGTTTAAGAGTTATGGATTTACTGATAAGCTTTTGGCATGGCTCGAAAATTTTCTACACAATAGGAAACAGAGAGTAGTAATAGGTCAGTATGAATCTGATTGGGTTGATGTGCTAAGTGGGGTTCCACAAGGTTCAGTTATTGGTCCGTTACTATTCCTGATCTTCATAAATGATTTACCAGAGCTAGTAAGTCACTTTTGGAAGTTGTTTGCGGATGACAGCAAATTGATTTGTGTCATTAGAAATTCAAGTGATCAAATGCTAATTCAAGATGACATTGACAAGATGGTTGAGTGGTCGAAACGATGGAGTATGGAATTTAATGAATCTAACTGTAAAGTAATGTATTTTGGCAACTCAAAGATTGCTAGGCAGGAAATCTCAATGTTAAATGCGAAAGATATCAGAGTTGAATTAGCGGAGACTACTACTGAGCGTGATCTTGGTGTAATGGTGAACAACAAACTCAAATGGAATGATCAAATTGATAGCTGCGTTATAAAAGCTAACAACATGCTTGGTATGCTCAAGAAAACATTTGTATATTGGGATGCTCAATCGTTTTTGCAGCTTTACAAAACATATGTTAGACCGCATCTGAATACTGTGCACCTGGCTGGAATCCTTATTTAAAGAAGGATATATTTAGACTTGAACAAGTACAAAGAGATCTGATTCAATTTTATAAAATTCACAACAAATATAATCATGTCAATTGGTATTATGATGCGGAACTTATGAGTTCTGTGAATAATGAAGGACCAAGTGGAGGAGTATCGCATTTGCTCGCAGCTAACAAAATGTGAAGCAAGGCGAAACTTTCTATAAAACCGAGTAATGAACAAATGTAATGTGCTACCAACGTCGGTTTTCACAGCAAGTTCCATCAACCAGTTCAAAAACAGACTAGACAATAATAAAATAAATAAAGAGGGATCTTATTCAATTGTACAAGTTCATGCATAGAATAGAAATGGTTGTTAAAAGCAACAATTTCAATGTTACAAAAAACAAAACAAAAAAAACAAATTTCGAGGCTCCAACAAAGAGATGACTTTTTTTTCAACAGAACCGCTAGCATATGGAACTCGCTGCCAAATCAATTAGCTGAAGCCTCCAATGTTAACAACTTTAAAGCAGGCATTGATTGCTGGATGAGCAGCAATAAATCACATCAGCTGTCTTAGTGTGCCTTGCCAGCAAACTCGCTGACTAAGCAGCTACATTCAAAACTAATACTACTGCTAACTGAATTATGTTTACTTTTAGCAAAATCTTCTCAATGGAGAATAGAAATTAAAAAAAAATATCACAAAATTAAAATAAAAATTCAGGGATCCAACCAGAGTTTTTTAAAAGTCCAAAATTAAAGTCCAAGTTTTAAAAATAAAAGTCCAAGTCCGGACTTCTGAAATTTTTGATAATTTTTTTTTAGGTTTTTTATTCTAAAATATTCAAAAAATGTTCAAAGTTAATAGTTTTCATGTATTTTTAATGAAAACTAATGTTAAGTTTATTTTGAAAATAAAAAAATTAAAAGTCCGGACTTGGACTTGAGACTTGTGACTTTTAAACAACTCTGGATCCAACTCACTATTTGTGGTTCAATAGAACATATGACAATATCTCAAAAGGTAAAGATTTCGAAATTCAAGTTAGACAAAAACATGGAAAAAGCAAATCTTTGACCGAAATTAAATGACAAAGGGTGAATTATTCATTTTTTATTATAGAAATTTTTAATTTCTAAATTCTAGCATTTTTAGAATTGGAACTTCAAAAATTGATTGTATTTGTTTTAAAAGTTCTCTTTATTTAACTATAACTTGGAACTATAAATTTCAATCAATAAAAAATTTAGAATTAAATTTACAAATTTTTTGTTATTTTTTGGTACAATTGATCTCCAACCCAAACAAGGTATTCTTGTCTGTCACCTCCAATTTTTATATACTTTGTTTGACAAACGATTGCACTAGTAGCAAGATGAGGAAGAAATTTTTATAATACACAACTATTGTTATCGTTCTGAGATTTTACTATAAACTTATCTCCGTTGCTACTTTAGCCCAATTCTAAATTCAAAAGAATTGAATACCAGAACAAGAACTGGACCAATATGCTCTACTATCCGCAGAAGAATTAAAGTGGTCAACAGACCGAATTCCAAGGGTCGTTTTATTTTGAATGACCCAAGGAAAAAGAAATGCATAGTGGCCAAAAGTGACATGTAGGAAAAGAGTAAAGAGAAAACTTGCTCTCAATTTTTTCCAGTATGGAGATGAGTTACACATTGGATTAAGCAGAAATTGCTTCTAAGAAAAGACTCCAAAGAATGATTAGTATGGAGCCTAGTGTACACGGGGCAAAAAAAGAAGACAACAATTAGGCTTATCACTAACCTTTGATATTTAAGCCTAGTAATTTTTAGTATTAATCTTTTATTCTTAACTCGATTAAATACATTGAAAATATCTACAAAAATCCATATGTATTCTTTTTCCGATTATTTTATTTAAGAAGAAAGATTAAATAGTAAATAACCAAATAATCCTAATTGTTAGAACTTTATCTGATCTTTGTTTTTTTTTGATATTTATGATATTGGTACTAAAATTTAAAAGTGCAACAAAATTGCACGCGAGATATGAGAACTTTCGGAAATATACAAATGCAACTTAAACCAAGCTTTTTTTAAACATTTAATTTCTTATGATAAGATTTTTGACGCTGTATTTATGTATCACAAATAAAATGGGTTTATTCTCTTGAAATCCTATATCATAATATCTTAAAATCATTTTTAATTAAATTTGTTGTTGCACTCAATTTAAATCTGGAAGGAATATTTTAGGCTTTGACAAAAAAGTACAAAAAATTCAAATAAATTAAATAAATTAAATTTCTTTTATTCAATCTTTATGAACAATGATCGGAGGAAAATAAAGGAAAAGTTAAGAATAGACATCAATTAGCATCATTTTTTGAAAATCATATCTTAAAAATTTATTTTTATATTGAACATTTAGAAACCTTTTTAAATTTTTGCTAAGTTCAAGGTTGATAAGCATAAGATAAATTCTTTATAAGAAACTTTTTAAAAATAATTAGGAATCCTAGAGATTTTATTAAATAATCTTTTTTTGGCTTTATTGAGTTAATATTGCGCAATAAAATTTGCTGATAACCAAGTACACTCAATGATCTTTTTTAAAAAAGGTCTATTTCTTTATCATAAATAATTTCTGATTAATTTAAATTTAGATTAAAAAAAATATAATTCAAATTATTAGTGAAAACAATAGAAGATTTTTTAGCCTTACTGAAGCATGGCTTTTATATGTAATTTTAACTAGACTTTTTATTTGGAAAGCAAATTTATTTTAAAAAATACTGGGCAAAATTGGGAGCAATTTCATGGATCACATAATTTAATAACAATAATATAATAATTTAAAAAAGTATTAATAGTATAATAATATTTATATCATGAATCGTTCGAATTTTATTAGCTTTAAATGAAATAAAGCAATTTTGAAAAAATTTTCTTAAATCTAAATCTTTATTTTTTTATCCAAAAATTGATATCTAAAAATTTTCCCTTTTAGATAAAAATTGCTACCAACTTCATTTTATCTTTTAAAATTTGGCTGTATTAGTATCTGATTTAAATTTAAGTATCATGATAATATTTTACATCATTTTAATAAGTAAATTTGTATCCTTAAAAAGAAATACTGTCAAAAAATAAGAAAAAGTCAAATTAAAAGATAACTTAATGATAAGGCAATTTTAATGATCACTCTTTATTTTATTATTGAAAGTCTCCAATTTCAAGTTTTTCAAATATGCATCAATTAATGTTCTTTAATCATATAGTCTGTGATTGCTCATTAAAATTCTCTGAAGAATGATTCAACATTTAAAAAAATTTACATCAGAAGAGTGATTTTTTTCTAATTTCAAAAGCAAACAAAAAATTAAATAATTTTAAAAAATTATTTAGAATTTTTTAATGTAAAAAAGGTAAGATCTAGCAAAAAGTTATTGTTCATCTTCATTCGATTCAAATCTATGTTCAGAATAAAAATCATTTAATCAGTCATTTTGAACTGCCTCAAATCATGTCCCTTGCTTTTGTTTGATCGAAATCAAAATTTTTAAATTTCGTTTTTTTAAATTAAATTTTCTCTCATAAAAATAAAAATTAAGTGTAAAAAATTGGGTTAAGACTACTCTAATCCTGCAAAAAAAATTTTTCCTTTTTTGTGCGAACAGCTTAGTTTAAAAGAAAAAAAAATTTCGAATAACAAATTTAAATTCAATTTAGGATAAGTTTCGTCTGCCTCTTGCCGCAATGTTGGCAATAGCTGATATCGTATTATAATGTTTGCCAAAGCAAAAATGTTTAATTAAAGGTTACAAGCATCAACAATAACTTCATATTAAATCGACAACAATATGAACATAAACTAGAAAAGAATATCTATTACGTAATGATCACAAATGCTTGCTAAATGTCTAAACTAATAAAATATTTTATAAATTTTCATTTATTAAATAAAGACTACGGATTTATATAAATACTTTTGTTTGATTTTTTTAATATAATTTAGAGTTTGTTTTTAAGGACTCTGTTTTTTTTCTATTTTCAATATTTTCAGCTATTGAGTGGTTTATTTTGGTGCATTAATTTCATTTTATTTGAAGCTTGCTTTTTTTTCTAATTCAATACTTTGTTTTTTAGTTTAATTTTCAAGCTTAGAGTTTGGACACTGATTGTGCAATTTAAATTAAAAAGAAAAAGTTAAATTTCGAGATAAAAAATGCTCCAAGCTTAGAAGATAGCTTAGTTTGCCTTAGGCAAAAATAGGAAGCTTTGTTTATCTCATAGCGTCTAAAGAATAAAAATAAACTCAACAGTTCCGGGTGCTAAAAGTCAAACAGCTGTTCGCAGCCTATTCTGGGTGATTTATTGCATTTTTGCTTGCAACAATGATTTGAATTCGAATGTTGGGAATTAATTATGAATCATTGGCAAAACAAAAAAGCGAAAATTGTTTAAGAAGTTAAAGTAGAATTTACAAAATTATGATTTCAACTAACAACAAGGATCGAGCATAATTTGCAATATTAATTTATAATGAGAGAAAAAAAATAGCTAGCAATTGAGAAATAAAGCTCAGGACCGACGCAATCGAAACTCGGGTGGAACTGTGAATAGCTTGGCTAAGCTTGATTATGAATTGGGGTCAGATCCTCAATTGCTGATCGAACCAAATCCCATTGATTAGAATTTTCTACGAAGCTTTGAAAAATTCTAGCAAAAAACAAGAATTATCTAGAAATATAGAGAAAATTTTAATTTCAACACGAATTGAAATAGAGCTTTCTTTATATTTCGAAGAATTTAATAATTTTTTTTTAATTAGTATTTAGTTAGTCAAATTTAAGCCCAGTCTAAACAATTTAAATATTTGAAGTATTTTTTTTCAAAAGCATATTTCTAATGGCAACTTGGGAATATTCGACATTTTTTTTGTGTCGGCTTTTCTCGCTGGTAAAGTCTAATTAGCGCTTGAGTTTTTTAATTTTTTTCAATTGATCTCAAAAATTTAATTTTAACTAATTTTTAGATAAAAAATAAAAATAATTATTGAACAATAAAAAGTAAATTTTAGTGAATGAAAAAATTTAATAAAAGTTTGTTCTGCTTTGGTTTGGCCTAATATTAACTTTTAACAATGCTTTAATAAAACCTTTTGAATTGAGTTTGTCTTTTAATTAAAAAAGATTTTTTTTAGTTTCAGATGATGAATAATGAAAATAACAATGATCAAAACATTGTAAAAGACACGGATAATTGTATGCCAGTTGACCAATCTTCTCAGAGCAATCAGCAGCCCAAAGTGGTTCAAATACCAGTTCAGCACGTCAAGTCACATCCTACTTCTTCACTAGGCTCTTCACCCAACACATTTCCTCGCAAAGGCCAATCTATATTTCGAGAAAAGTCACCCTTCTCAAGAAAATTTCCCGACAATTTTGGTCTTTTCAAAGATTTTGGCTTTGATGGTAAAACCACAACCTTTTTTTTTCCTCTTTTAAATTTTTGTTTTGCTTAGACAACGATTTTGACATAAACTCAGATTTTGATGATCCATTTTTTCGCCCCAGGACCGACCTAAAGAGCCGTCTAGCTTCTAACAATAAAAAAGATCCTGGCAATAGTAGATGGCAAAAGGAAACTTCACCAATACCGGTTTATCACAACAAAAACAGTCAAGAGAGAAACACTGAATCCCCTAAACGCTACACTACTCAAACTACCATTTTTCCAAACCAGAATCCACAGCCACAGTCCCACTCGTTTGCCAACATTGACCAAGGCATACCAATTAAAGTCGAGCATTTAAAGCCGACAAAATCGGCTAATACAAACAAACAATCCGATTTTAAATGTAAGCCAACCCTCAGGGTCAATATTTTTAATTTTAGATAAAAAAAATTTGAAGGATTTTTCTATAAAAAAATTAAAAAAAAAATTAAGAATTTTTTCAAGTTATAAAAAAAAAGAGTTAATTTAATCAATGGCGAGGAAGTTAAGAAAAAAAAATGGTAAGTACCTTGGATGAGGCATGCATAGCTGAAATATTGCAATATCATAGCGAAAAATCCTCCTATAGTCAAATTATGGCAAGAAATATTTGCAAAAATTATTAAAATAACAAATAAATTATTGAGAATTTTTTATTTTTGTGGAAAAAAAAATATATATTTTTTTTTAATCAAGACACTGAAAGCGAAAGTGGTACGCGACAGCCTAGTCCGCCAGAAGAAAGCAAAATGGGAAGCACAATGTCAAACGGAGCTAACAAACAGTCCAAGATGAATACTAGCGATTTTAAGACAGAGGCCAGGACCACGCCTCCTGCGGATCAGCCAAGACCACCAGCTGAGCCGAGAGCACAGCCTCAGCCGGTCAAAGCAGTCAAAAGCCCGCAACAAAAGTGCGAGGAAGTGAAATCAGAGTTAGAGAGCCTTGAAAAAGAAATAGAGTCTTTTAGCGGCGCCAAAACAGACCGTACTTATAGACGATTAGAAGAAATGCTCACTAGGTGCTTGCTCAAATTAGACGAGATCGAAAAGGGTGATGAATCTTTTAATCAATTTCGCAGAGGACTTATCAACTATGCTGATAGAATGGGACAAGTTTTGGATTCTAAGGGAAGTTCAGAAAAGATTGAGAGTCAAAACAATGCTGAAATTACACCTGTCAAGAACGAACCTTCTAATGCTAATGAACAACCTGGGCAAAATGATGAGCCACAAGATTCCAATCAAACACCTAACGCCGAGTCACAATTAGATGAAAAAAAAAAAGCATGAGAAACACTCAAATTTTTAATTTTTTTTTTTAATTTGTTTTAAATTAATTTTTTATCTGTGTTTCGATTAAGCAGTTTAGAAATATATAAATATTTATAAATATCAAGAGTTTTTTTTTCGTTTCGTTTGTTATCTTCAATGGATTTAAAATAAAAACGATATGAAAAAAACACTTTCTTCTTTAACAATTTTAATAAAGTGACTTAAAGTTAATAAAATTTAATTGTTTTAAATTTTGCCACTCTGCTTTTTTTTGTTGGCAAAATGTTATTATGCAAATTTATTATTTCAATTAAAATTTCTGGTAAGAAAAAATTTCAGTTTGCTAGCTGAGATTTTATTTCGAAGTTAATTTACAATCAACCTTTCAATTCTCTTAATTTTGCAGAGAAAATTAGATGAAAATTTGAATTACAGTTGTTTGTGTTTTTAAAAAATAAGGAGAATTTTCTTATTCTTTATATTAAATCAACAATCCTAGAGAAGACATTAATTAATTTATTTATTTAAAAATTTAGTTTGAAGATGGACTCAAGAACAGTTTCGAGCAGTAATAGCCTTCTTTTTAGCCTCCTTGTTAGCATTTTTTTGATCAAATAAAGTTTTTTAAATAAATAAATAAAAATATTTTTTTTTAATTTAATTTAAAAAAAATTTGTAAGACTTCTAGTTTAAATGCATGCAATGATCATAAGAATTTGACTAAATGTAAATTTATAAGAAAAAATTTTATTTAAAAAAACATTAAAATAGAAATCATAAAAATTTTTTTGATTCTTTCAAAGAATAGTTTCTTAAAATATTTTTCACATTTTTTGAACGGTTGTCAAAAATTTGCCTGGAAAAAAAAATCTGTTTTTTTTTTCTTAAGGTTTCTTAACTATGTATATACAAACCATAGTAAAAACAACAATTTTTACAGCAACCTTTTTTAAAGTATTAATTAGTTTATTATATGCATTTTCTTAGTAATATAAACTTGAGCTAATCTTTATTATATTTTTCAAACAAATCAAATTTCTATTATTCTTTAGAAATTGATTTCTATTATTGATTTCTATTATTCTTTAGAGATTGAAATTTAAAAACATGCCTTTTATTTCAAAAATAATTCTTGTAAAAACAAATATTTTTGTAAAGAATATAAACCTTTAATTTATAAAATTTGAAGCTTACTTATTACTTTGACACCATCTTAAAATTACTTATGGGATCTAAAATTGACGTTCTTTTTTTAAATTGTCAGTGCAAATACAAATTCCTAATTTTATTAACTTAAAAATGAGTGGCTACTTAAATCTATCGAATTTTTTTAAATTTGTAGATCATAAATTTAAATTAATTTTTTTTAATAATTTTTAAGGAATAATAATGTTTTTCACTAAAAAAAGTTTGCCACATTAGAAATTTTATTCCTTTCAAATTATAATTAGACTAAAAATCTCCTTAAATCGAAGTGATTTCTGGTTGTTCAGTGAATTATAAAAAAAAATTACCTTTTCGAAAATTGGAAAATAGCTAGAAATAAATATTCTAGCACCCTTAATTACAGAGATAATTAAATAAATTTATAAAGAATAGCATAAAAAGACATTTCACAAATGAGTCGATCGAAAATAAAATACATGTTAAAATCAAGGCAATTTTTGTTGAAAATTTGAAAAAATATAAACAAAAAAAATTTTAAATTTAGTTTGGATTTTTTTTAGATTTTTTTAGAATTTAAATCATTTAAATTCTATTTTTTTGCCTTGAAACTCTTCTTTTTTTTTATTTTTCGCTGTTTTTATGACACCTTTTATTGACGTGAAACTCAGCTACCATTGATGCCTTGCTTCGCAAGTCATTTCTGCAAGCATTGCTTGTCGTAGCTTTCCTCCTATTATTATTATAATGATTACTTCTTAGTATTAATTTAATTCATTTTCATCATTCTTCTAATTCTTAGTGCACTTTTATAAGTCAAAAAATGTTTTTCTTTTTTTCTTATATAATAGATTATTTAGAAGTTTATTAAAATAATTTTGATACGCTACCATTAGATTGGTATTTGATATTTAAACAAAAAAATATTAAGCAAGGTACGTCTACATTGACTTAAACTTATGATCTAAATAAAGACTGAAAATATTTTTGATAATTTTTTTTTAATTAAATAGAAAAGCATAAAGAATTAATCTAATGGCCAATAGAAAAATATTTTTTTAATCCAAATTTATTTAAAAATGGTATA
Source organism: Brachionus paranguensis (assembly GCA_016802215.1). Taxonomy (NCBI): domain Eukaryota; kingdom Metazoa; phylum Rotifera; class Eurotatoria; order Ploima; family Brachionidae; genus Brachionus; species Brachionus paranguensis. The sequence continues at coordinate 1,708,815 of JAESIX010000004.1, forward strand.
AATTTAAAAAATTTGTCGTATTCAAACGCAATCGTCGATAGTTGAATTTGAAAAAAAAAACTTTCTTCAAACTTTTAAAAATTTAATTATTTATTAATTGTTATTAAATAATGTATTTGAATAAAGTTTTATTTCATTAAATAATTAAAAGTGTTTTTATGGCTTTATTTTTTTAAATTTAAATAAAATTAACAGAAATAAAATTTCAAATAAAGCAATGTTTTGAAATTTGATTTGGAAAAATTCAGAGAAATTCGGATTTTTTTCAAAGGCTTTAGTTTTGAGACTATTTATATTTTAAATAATTTCAGCCTTACAATATCTTAAGAATAAATTAAACTCCTATTACTTTTCTCTTTAATTTTATAATTTCCTCATTTTGACGCTTAAATAGAAATCTTAATTCAAAATATCAAATAAAATTTATTAAGTAAAAATAAATCTTTGAATTTGTTTATTCAATAATGATTTAAAAAACTTTTGAAAAATTTACAAGCAAAAAATAATTCAAATCTTGAAATCTTTGTTCGTTGTTTTTATTGATTAGATCTTTTTTCAAAAGGTAATTTGAAATTAAGGAAAACACATTTTACCTTAAAATTTTCCAGAAATTTTTCTTAATTGCAGGCTTCAATTTTAATTATTTCATTTTAAATACTCAGGATTAAGTTACTAGGGAAATAGGTTTATACTAAAAGTTTGGAAAAAATTTATGAACCATCTCATAATATTGAGTCTCATGCAACACTTTATGCCGACGCAGTTGCTAAGCTCATAAAAAATTTTATGCATTTCGTTTAAAACAAAAAACTTAGTAACTATGTTTTAAGCCATTTCTTGTTTTTTGAAAATTAACTAATATTCAAATCAATTAAAAATTCGATTTTGATTTATTTTGTAAAATTTCACAGACAAACAAAAAGAATGTCCGAAACCGATAGCAAATTTGATGAAACCCAAACTCCTTTAGAATCACCAAAAGCCACTAAGCCACAAAAAAATAATTCAGGTACAATTCAAAACTAACAATGTTTTAAACTAACTTTTTGTTTCTTTACTAACATCAGACTCTTTAAATATTGAAACAGCTCTGAACATCTTAGATATTAGCCAAGATAAGGATTATAGTAATTCCACCGATAGGGAGAATAAAGATCACGACCAAACTGATTTGGACTTAAGCAAAAATTTAACTGATGATGAAATTAATTTAAAAAGTAATAGAAAAATTTCGGATCAGCAGAATCATAGATCCGATTCCGATCTGAGCCAAAATGACTCAATAGAAAAAATAGCCTCTAATGAAGCTGACCAAAATTTAGTCAAGACAACCAATTGTGGTAAATTTTTAGGATGAAAAATATTTTAAAATGATAATTTAGTTATTTAAGAGGTTAAATTTTTAAATAATAGTAATCAAGGTTCAGCTCTTAATTTAAAAGAGCATATAAGTATTGAAAAGATCAGCCCAAGTTCGAAAACAATTCGTCGAAAAGAATCATCAAGTAACAAATTCACCAAGTTAATAAATGTTTATGTAAATCACTTAAATGTTAGCTGAGCATTATTCTGTTATAGAAATCAATTTTTATATTTATTTTTTATGTAAATTTTATTTAAGTATCGAGAAGTACTAAAAAATCAAGTTTGCCACCAGTGCTTCCAGCAATATCAAACGAGTATACTCATTTGGAACTGAAACGAATCAAAGAAGGTCTGACCAGGGAAGTCAGTACCATTAAGTTTCCAAAGAGGTTTTTTTTTCTCAGAAACTAAATAATTTCACAAATAAAATATTTAATTTTTTTTTAAGAAAAGAACATACTCCTTTTGTTTTCAATGATCTTAATCCGTATTATGATATTCATCATGTTGAAAATCTGATTAGATCAGTAAGTGATTTTAATGCCTTTTTTCTTACACTCAAATTTAGTTTGAATACACAGAAATAAAAAAAAAAATTTAAAATTGATACTTATTAAATAAAATAAAAAAATAAATAATAAAATAAAATTGAAAATTTATTGTAAATTTTTTTTAAAACTTTTTATTCGCATTTTTATCTAAATGGTCTAAATTTTTTTTTTAATTTTTCTTTTTCTTAATTATTAGTAAAGCTTTTTTTTTTAAATTTTTTTCTTTCTAAAATTATTTTTTGAATGAATGCATGCAAAGTTCATTTATCAAAAAATATACACGATACAAATAAAAATATTAGAACTAATTTTCTTCTTAAACTTGGTGACATTAAAAAAAATTTTGACAGTATTCTTAAAACTAAAAAAAATGTACAATCAAAAAATTTTTTAAAATTTTTCAATTTCAAGGCTAATCAACAGGCTAGTGCCCTTGTCATAAAGACTGATTAACACTTCATTTATTTAAATTTTATAAAAAGTTGATTTCTTTAATTGACTTCAATTAAATATAAATAAAATTTTTATATTCTTCCTACAACAAATTTTCAGTTTTTTTTATCATGCTTATTTTGATTAGATCATTAATATCGACGAGATGGCTTGATTATTTATCAGATATACCACGATATTATTTTTGCACCTTTTTTGGTAATTTTTAAAGTTAATTTTTATCTATAATTAACTTTCTTGCGGGTTTTCTTATGTTTTACCAGCACTTCTTTTATTTTTAGGTAAATCAACAACGTCCTCAGCTATCGCATTAAATTGATTTGCTAAAATGTTAACCAAATTTTTAAATATTAACAATTTAAAAGCTTGCTATCAATTTAACTTTTAAATTTTTAATAAAGAAATTGAAGCTTTATTTAGGATAAAAATATGGGGTACTTTTTATTGTTTTTTTTTTTCATTTTTTTAACTATAAGTGTTAACAATTAAAAAAAGATTGTATTTCTATTAAGTTTTGCGTTCATTTATTTTACTATGAATAATTTTAATAAATAATGAGTAAATATTTTAGGAAAAAAATTGAAGCATCGAATTTTAATTTTTTGTATCGATTTGGTATCGATTTTTATGGGTCTTTTTTAAAGAACAAAAAACGGCCTTTGCCCTTTGTAAAAAAAGATTAATTTAAGTATCTTATTAAGAAATAATTCTGAAATTACTGTATCAAAAATTCAAAATTCATCTTTGGATTTTGATTTATATGAAAAATACTTCTTTTTTTATTAAACATCTTTACTAAATCTAAAAAACTAGTAAGTTGTCTTTTTTTATCTTTTAGCACTCCTGCTTTAAAAAGGTAGAATGAATGAAATTTCCATAAATTTCTCTCTAACCTTTTTAGAAAAGTAATCTATAACTTAAGGCAAAACTTAAGTTTCTGTTTTCTAGTTCTAATAAAAATTTATCGAATATCACCTTTTTTCGATAATCACCTTTTTCGAATTATCTTTAGATTTACCCAATTTTTAGTGTTACTTTAAATATTTTTTATATCATAAAGGATCTATTACGATATATTTAAAGTACTGTACGGTTTTACCAAAATTTTAGTAAATTTACCGTATTTACGTAAAATTTTGTAAAAAGCAAAAGGGTCAATTTTTTCACTTTTTTTAGTTTTTTTTCAAATTTATATTAAATTTTTTCTAATATCGAAATTATTAGATACATAAATTCTAGTGATTTGATCAGTCGCCATTTTTCTCAATTTCAATTTCAATTACTTAATTTATCAAACTTTAGAATTTAAAGAGGCAAAAACTTTAATTTAACTTGAATTAAGCAGCTAATTTCTCTTTAATAAAATATATTTCATAGAATTCAAAACATTTATAAGCTAAACATTCTTTTTTAGCCTCAGAATTACCAACATATTGGTTACTACAACCGATATACAGCGACAAGCATAGTCGAACCATGGGTTGCTTACAGAATGGAGCGCACATTGGCTCCATCAGTTACTAGAAGTCTGAGCCATTCATTTGTCCCTCGCTCAAAACTGTTAGTATTCAATTTTTTGATTTCCTTTTTATCACAACCCATTTAACCAAACAAATCTCAATTTCCCTTTAAAAAAAGGTCTAAACAAAAAATCTAACATTGACTTTTGACTGATTGAATATTAACAACTACTCTGGCGAACAACATCAATTTTATCTGGATTTTTTGATTTGAATTTTTCTTTATTTTTTGAATTGAATAAAATTTGGTTTCATTAATTCTTTTTTTTGTTACCCAATCTTTTCTTTTGTTCTTTTAAATGCACTTTGATCGGTGTTGGATACCGTCAAAGTCCAATGCTTGGCAAATTGCTTAATTTTGTTACACTTTTTGATAATTCTTTTGTTCAAAACACGCTTTACCTTATTCAGAACCGATTGAACCCCCTGCTTTAGACTTCGTATCATAATTATTTTAAAAGAGAGTCAGACATTTTGGACAGACCAGATACACTAGAAGGTTCTACACTAGCACCCAACTTTCCCAAAGTGATTGTGAAAAAACCACGTGATTTAACAGGCCCGTTTTACGTCGATGATGTTCATACAATAAGGTATTCATTTAGACTTAAATTATTCCAAAGATAATGCTTTTTGTTTAGGAGCGAATTGAAAAAAAATCTGAATAGCACTAATAGATTCGAAGAAGATCGAAAACGAACAATTCATGACTATTTCCGAATGAAGTTGAATGAAACTGCTGATCGCCAAGGAATGACCAAGGCTTACCATGCCTATTTGGAGAATAGTCCTGGCTCAAAAAAAGCTCTGGAGGAATTACTTGATGAAAAGAAAGAAAGTGTTGAAGTCTGATAAATTTTTATTAAAAATAGACTATTGTAAAAATTTATATCGAGGCCACTGCTCCATTCATAGTGACCTTAAAATATTTTTTCCAAAATAAAATATGTTTAATTTAATTTTTAAGTCTTACTAATGGCACGTAAGGATGACGTCTAGGTAAATTTAGATAAGCACCACCTTTTCTTCTACAACAAGCAAAAATAAATGCCGAATAAATGAAAGAAATAAGGGACACAAAAAATAGAATTAGGACCAGAATCAGCATAACAATGCTCAAAGCTCGATCTGTGTTAGCAAACGTCTTAAAAAAATTTTTTTTGAAAAGTTTAAATTTAAATATTTAAATTTTTTTCTCACATTGACTGCAAAATCAGTGATTCCATTATTGTGAAGATTTATAATTGAGCTATAATATCCAATTAAAAATGGTGTCACTGCAAATATGAATAAACTAATTGCAAAAAATAAATAAATCTTTAAAAAAATTGATTAGATAGATGTTTTTTTCCATGGTAAAATTGCATGTACCATTGAATAAGTTGCTCTTTTTGCAGCTGAAAATCCAAATAAAGTAGCAATTAACATCTTGAAATAAATGTTTGATAAATAAAAAAATTTCAAATTAAATTACTGGAAAAGTTATGAGGAGAGAAGGATGCGACCATGGCCATAAATAGTGGTGTTGTCTTTCAATATTAATTCCGGAATCGAGCTGAAAATTAGGCGGAAAATATACATTTCCAGGATAGAGCATATAGGAAAAAAATCTATTTCGATTCAGAGAGCCTGTGAATATTCGAGCTACCTCGATCGCTGTAAATGCGAGAGTTAAAAGCAAGTACAAAACAGCTAAGAAGGTGGCGAGACCCAAGCCCTTGTAACTTTTTTGAAAAGTATTTAGTTTTCTGCTAGTGGTCACAACTGGAACTGGTGGACCGGTAACAGGTCTAAAAAAATTAGGTTAAAATTTTTAGTTATTATCCACATATGTTTTTGATTCTTCTTACCGATTCATCATCATTTTGGTTTTTTTAAAGAAAATTTTTTTTGACAAAAAAGTTAGAATTAAACTGTTTTTCTTTTTATTTTGGTATTTAGTTAAAGGCTGAAGCGGGTCAAATGGTTATTTTTGCATGGGTTTTTTTAAATTCCATTATTTTAATAATTTGGAATAGTTATTATTAGATGTTAGGTATTTAGGGTTAGTTGAAAAATTTTACTAATTTTTTAATTATTTTTATAAATTGAATATGAATATCATATAATTGGAACTTTGAAATGCTGGTTTTATTGAAAAAAGAAAAATATACTTTTGACTCATTCTCAAAATACAAAGTCCAACAAAAAAATTAAATTTTAGCAAATAAAACTAAAAATAGACACATCGAAAAAAATAATTTTTTGAATGAAATATTTTTCATTAAATATTTTAAAAAATTTATATTTCTAAAATTTTAATATCAAAAAAATTAAAAATGGTTATTAAATGACAATTATTAACAGTAGATTTTGGTTTTTTAGTTGAATATAAGGAAATTAATTTTTTTTTCATTTATTTAAAAAAAAAATCTCATTGTCTTAAAAAAATAATTTAAAAACTTAATTATTTGTTTAGTTAAATTCGCTCAACTTTCGGCAAAAGTGAATCTAATTAAAAAATTTAATTAAATTGCAAATTTCAGAATTAGTTAAATTTTCAAAGCTATACTTGTACAATTTAGAAAACGGATTTGTAAGCTTTTAAAGTAAAAGATTAATGATCTTTAAAATAAAAGTTGTGATAAGCTTTTAGAAGGACATCAAATTACAATAATACCATTAAAATTTTTGTTTCATTGAAAAATTCGTCAGCAAATTTTTTTAGATCTTTATAATTCATTTTCAAATTTAACGTAACAATTAAGCTTAAAAAATGGCTAAAATAATTCAATAAAACCATGGTTAAACTATTTATACTAAATTATTAATATTTTGTCAATTAAATAAATAGTCTTAATTATTCACAAGAAATGCTAATGATTTAGAATCATGGACGGGCAAAGCAAAATTTTTGATCAAAATTCATTTTTAAATTTTATCTAAACATTTTAAATTAATTTTAAATGCATTTTTTAAAATTTTAAAAATAAAGCTTTGAAATGTTATAAAAATGTAAAAATCTGTGATAGAATTTAATTACGCATTGTGGTATTTTACCTTGGTGTTTTCCGTGCGAATGAAACAAGGTTTAATTGGTAAAATTGTATTTATTATCTATATTAAGTAAAAGGAGATCAAGAGGCTCTTGAAAAATCTGATTTACGGTAAAAGAAATTGCTAAAGATTAAGCTTGGTAAAAAAGACTTTATTTTTGAAGCTGATTTAGTTTCGCTTTTGTGGTTGCGACACCACACGCATTTAAAAATTTTCTGATCAAATTTGAAAAATGAAATTTGATCAAAAATTTTACTTTGCCCATCCAAGCTAAGAATTAAAAATTTTGCTCGAAATTTTAATATTCCAGATATTTAATTTTATTGCCATTGATTTTTTAGAGAAGTAATATTGCAGAGTACAGAGCATCGGAATGGTGCAATCTTAAGTGAATTACATTTTTAAAATTTTGCAGATTTTACCTTTTTATGTGCCTCTGCACTAATTCTATTATTGCGAGGAACGAGCGGTCGCGGGACGAGGTAATTAAGCAGACCTGAGAGTGCGAAGAGATAATACTGGAATAATTTTTTTTAATTCTTGATGTAAGAAAATATTGATACATGCATTAGATAAATTAATTACTTATATTTTAAAAATTGATAATAAAATTCTAAATTTTGTTAAATAAATAAAGAATATGATTCAAATTAATATTTAAAAAAAATTTAAATTTAACAAAATTGTAATTATGGTGCAAAAGAAAATTAATTTAATTTTTATTTGAAAATTGACTCTTTTTGAACGATTTTAAAAATCTTTAAAATAAAAAAATAAAAAAACTAAGACCGACAAGTTGTTCAGAATTTTCTCTAGTTTCAGAATATGTATAAAAAAGTGGGTATTTAGGGGTAAACAAAAAAGTAGATCCAAAAAAACTAAAAAATTGCCTAAAAATTTCCTTTTTTTAGCCTAAATTTTTATTAAAAAAAAAAAAAAAATATTTAAAAATCACATCAAATTGTAGAAAAATCATTTATCTATCAAACGGTGTGTAGAAACAACATATTTTATATTGACTCTCATTACTTATTGACTCTCGAAGAAGACCAACTTTTACTAAGTCGGCTAAACTTCAGACCCCCCTAGCCCAAAAAAATTTTTTTTTGACCCCCCCTAAAAAATCGGCTAACCCTAGGTTTTCATATATGGAGAATCTAAAAATGAGGTCCATTCAGTCGATTAAGATAGTGTAGAAGTTTTGCATTGCGCGAACTTTACATTTTTTTGATAATTTGAAGTTATTTTTAATGTCTTCGAGGAGGTAGAATTCCGAAAGCAAGGAAAACTGATTAAATTATTATACCGTATCATGCTAATATTGATATATTAAAAAATCTTAGAAATCTTTCGCCGAATTAAATCATTAATATTTAAAGGCCTTTTATGTTCCTCCATCTAAATTCTGTTTTAAAGTATTACAGAAAATTAGAATGGCTACTTTACACATTTAATTTGTTTATATTAATAATTTTTTTTTAGTTAATAAAAATTCCAAGCTCATCGACCTAAAAACTATCTACAAAAAAGCAAATATTCATTTTTTTTAATTTTTTATCTGATTATAATTAAAACTTCTTAAGGTAAATAAATTAGATATTTTAAAATTTATAATTTGTTTAAGAGGAGAAGTTAAAATTTTTTTAGTTTGAATGAATGAATATAAATTTCTGAATCAACTTAATCTGAATCATTTAAATTATTGATTGTTTTTGTTCAATTTTGATGTTAATTTGACAATGAACCATTATTATTCATGTTTAGTATTTATTTTTTAAAAATTATCAAAATCAGGGGTTGTGAAGTTCGTTTCAATTCAGAAAAATTTGAATAACTTTTTTACTAAAATAGATAATTTAGTCATGTAAAATGCTCAACTATGAGCAAATTTGCTTGATGAGTAGAATAAGTCTGTCAAGTACTCTGCATTTTTCTGCATTTTGCACGCCATTTAAAAGTGTTCTAATCAACTGTAATCTAATTTAAAAGTGTTCATAAAGTTTCTGCAGACATATATTTTCGGATTAAGCAAAGTTGCTTAAACATTAAGTATTTTACAGAACCAAATTATCTATTTTAGTAAAAAAGTTATTCAAATTTTTCATAAATTGAAACGTTTTTCACAACCACTCAAATTCATTAGATTAATTAAGTTTTAAAATTTTAAATGATAGTTTTGATCAAAAAAAATGATCTGAAGCTCTAATTAACCGATTAAATAGATTATAAAAAGGGAAAAAAAATATTATAAAAATTTAAGAAAAAAGTTTTAAATTAAAAAAAAATTATTAAGAAGCTTGTTGGAAAAGCTTGAGCAAAAGATTGATTTAAAGTAAATATAATTTTGAGAATATTTTTTTTTTGTTTTAGGACTTAATGATAAAACATCGATACATTCTATAAACTAAAAAATTCTTTATTCATTTGGTGATAAAAAGAGAGTAAGCCATTTAAATAATTTGCGGGTAGTTGAGTTTATCTAAAGGAAAACAAGATTGAAAATTTTAAATTTTATTTTTTTTAAATTTTATTTTTTAGTAAAGATAAAAATTACTAAACTTCTATTTTTAAGCATTAAAATTTATTTAATGGATGAAAAAAAGAACGGATCATATATGCTTTATAATTAGAGCGAATAACAACATAAACAATTAAAAAAAAAAAAGTAAATTTTATAAAAAAATAATTTTCCATTTGGTCTTATTTTTCTTTATTAAAAACAATTTTTTACTCGAGTTTCTAAAAAAAAAAACAAGAAATACACATTGTTGTGATAAGTTTTGATAAGTTGAATTACCCTAAAGTATACTGCCAAAACTGTCAACATCCCATTGATCAAGTCTTCCCAAATTGCTAGATCAATCATTGATCGCATTTTTTTTATTCAGATAAAACTTAAAATATTCATAGACTGACCATGAGACTGCAGTACCCGGGATTTGGAACAAAGTTCTTGGCAGCATGCCTTTGAAGAAGCCCTGGACTCCGTTTTGTCTGTAGATGATAAAAACAGCATCGCGTAGGCCCGAGGCAGTCACACCTGGCGTGGTTGTCGACGTATTTCTCACAAAAGCTGCATTTACCGCTGAAAAGTTCAATTTGTTCGGAAAGTTGGAGTTGGCGCTGCCTGATTTGACTGTTTTGCATAGTTCGTCCGGATTGCAGCATTCTTGAGTGTTTATCAGAGTCTTGCACACATCTAGGGGAGTTGTGACGGCGGCCGCTAGTGCTCCGGCGATTGCGCCCGAAACACAATGCGACATAGGGTTGTACTCGCGCTTACGGTTTAAATGAGTTTGAAGAAAGTCATAAGTGACAAGATGTGTTGTCTGGAAAGGTATGTTCATGCTTAATTGGGTAAAGTAGCTTTTGTAAAATGCCCTGAAGCCTTCGCGCCGTGACGTCCGTACTACACAGTCCACAATTCCTTTATAAGGACTGTTGTACATTTGCAGCCTTTGCTTGATCGTATCGGACGGGACCATGACTGCATCGTGCAGCAGAGTGGCAAAAAAACCTGCCACAAAGTTCACCTTTGAGTTTTCTCCGGCTTTGACCGGGCCACTAAAGTTATTTTTTATAAATTCATAGCAGGAAAAATAAAGCGCATGAGCTGGTCCGGCTCCGAAGGCCACTACGCCCATTCCACGAACCGGCCTTAATGCGCCCTCATTACGGACTATTTTTACCAGAGCATCAACTATTCCGTTGTACCGGGCGTTCGGGTCTGGCTTGAGGCATTGCATACGAGTTTTGACCACGTCAACCGGATAAATGATGCAGTGTTCCATGATGCCGGCAGCTGCGCCCGCCATCATGTGATCTACTGATGAGGCGTTTGGTGGCAGCGACTCGTACTCATCTTCTTCCATTTCTAAAAGCTTAAAAAAATAAAATAAATTTTGTTTAAAAGTGGAAGAAGAAAAAAAAAGAATATTTTATATAACATGCTGTGGAAAGTGAAAACGAGCTTTTAGCTAAGCATTTTTTTTTGTATAAGATAATTTTATGAAGTTAAAATTGGTAGAAATATTGCTAGAATTTGTTTTATATTTTGTTAGTACATGCAAAAATAAAATTTTTTTTTAACTTTTCGAATGAATTCGAGTCAAATAAATTTTTAAACAAGACCTTACATTTTTAAATTATTTAATGTTCTAATTTTAGCGATTTTTGTTACTTTTAAATCTTTATAATCTAAGGCTAAAGTTGGACAAAAATTGTGAAAAATTGTTTTAAAAAAATTTAAATTTCATGGCAACGGCAAAATTGGAATGGTTCAGTTACGTTTTAAAAAAGTACAACGTCACTAGCTGTTTGGTTTTAAAAGGTAATGGAGGCAAAAGGAAAATGCTTCTCTTAAGTTTAAAAACTCACTTAAAAAATGGAGCTAATTTAATCATTATTTTTATTGAAATGTTATCTTCAAAAAAATAATTTGAGAAATTTGTCGATTCAGCAAAATTTTCTTTACAAATTGTTTTAATTTTAATTTTAATTTTATTTTACTGACTAGAATAATAATGAGCCGTCTTTTAGTAAAATATTTATTTACTGAGTTGAATTTAAAAAGTAAGAGAGTTTTTTTTTCAATTTATGAAATTCTCTTACTGACTAAAACTGCTCCGTCAGCATTTACTAAAACATAAAATTTGTCGTGATGATGGCCTAAACATAATTTATAAATTAAGTTTATCTTAGCTGTAATTTTGTTTGATTAAAAATAATTTAAAATAATTTAAATCAATTGTTTCCCGTCTAAAAATTTGTTCTATTAATTAGCTAAGAACATTTTAGTTTCACTATAGAAAGTTCAGGATTTTTTGTGCTTAAGTCAATTTTCAAAGAGGACTCGATTGAACAGTTTGGTCAATACCATTTTCAAGAATGCTATTAATTTTTTCATAGCTGCGCTGTTATTTAAGTTGTCAGAATGGACAGCGGTGTCATTTGCGATGTCGCTTGAATCTGTTTATTTGAAAGCAATATTTTATAATTTTACAAATACCTTCAAAACAAAAATTAATCAAAAATAAATTTGAATTTATATTGTAGATTTATTTTAATAATATACTTTAAAACACTTTACTTTAGTCGACTAAGTTAAATTATTTTTAAAAGTATATTAATTCCTTGAGAACATTTGTGGCTTAAAATTTATTGAATATTGCATATAATATTTAAAAGCTCTAAAAGAAAATTTAAATAAAAAATTATTTCAAAAAACCATAAAGAACCGTGCTCGTTTGCAAATATATAGTTCCTGAGTATTAAAATCAAGAAAAGCCTAGATTTTTATTTAGCTGTTGGTCTTCAAAATAAAGATTTGCATTTACTTTTCAATTGGTCATAATTGCGCATTTATCAAAATATCTACCAACTTAAAAGTTGTATCTTCGAAGAAAGTTCCCAAAAAATTTATTTGGTCTCTTTATTGAATACGTATCGCTGTTAAAAGCTTTAATCAATTCTTTTCTTAACTCTTTTACAATGTTTTTTTAAAACTGTTTAAATATGTTTTTATAAAAAATTATTTCAGGCTAAATTGTGAATCTTATGATATGATTTTTTTTTTGATTAAAGGGGGAATTTTTTTGTTTAAAAAATGTTTTTTTTTTTTAAAGTTTTTTAATTATTAGAAATCATCCTTTTCATAAATATAATTAAAAATCCTGCCAAAATTTCTTAATTTTTATACAATACTGTATAAATAATATAAATTATAGATTGTTATGAAATCTGGTTGACTATTTATCCACATTTGAATCTAAAGCGAATCAATGGAGCTCTTAAGCTTGAGATAGTCAAGCCAAATAATTTTGGATTATGTTATGGTATTTTCTTTCAAACTTTAATTTTTTACTTATTTTGTCCCAAATTGAAAGACAAAAATTTCCCAAATAGTGTTTTCTTTATTTTTTTCAATCTTCTTATTTTTTGTTCATCTTTAGGACCAAATGTTTGGCTTTATTCTTCAACCGATTAATCTACAAGTTCTGGATTAAATATGTTTTTCTTTGTACAGTTATTTCATTAAATTAAATTTTACACATTTAATATTTATTTAATATATATTTATTTTTATCATAGAAGAAAAACTATAGAAACTCTTTTTTTTATTTTTATTAGCATTTATTTTTATATCACTATTTTTCAACTTTAAAATTTATTATAATCTTTTTATGAACTTATTACAGTTGGCTGAAAGGAAGGACTAATTTCCATTCCAAACTGCCAGGGTTTATAACCCAAACTATATTTTTAATAAATAAAAAATATTTATTTTAACATATACCTATTCTATTCCAATATGCATTTATTTAATACATTTTGAAAAACTCTGTGAAGTATCTATTCACTTTAATAGTTTAAATCATTCAGAAGGTCATTTGATTTTTTTTATATTTAAGGAAATTTACCTGAAAAAACAAAAAGAGCATCAACAGAGATTGAGTTAATAAATATTTTTCCTAAGTTTAAAATTATAGTCCGGACTTGGACTTTTCATGAGACTTATGACTTTTTGACAACTTTAATAAAAATTTCATTCATTTTTTTTTTAATTATAAAATTAAATGAATTTCAATTATTTTCAGATCTTAGATCCTGAAGAGCCAAACTTTTAATTGAAACAAGTCGATATTATTTTGAAATAAAATTTTCTTTTTTTTTTAAATTTGATAAAAATATTTTATTTTTTCTTTATTTTTAATCAATAATAGAGAAAAGACATTAATTCTCAAATCTAGCCAAAAAGATAGGAGTAGATGATTCTTCCAACGATTTCAATGATGATTTAACAATCAAATGTTAAAAAAAATAGTAAATAAATATAATATTAGATGCCAAATATGGTTTTTGAAGAATTTTTTTAGTAATTATGGAAGGATTTGATTGATTTCGTGCAAAACATTATAATATAATTTACAAATTTTTAACTTTCTTGATGCTAAAAATTAACAAAAAAGTGTAGTTACGAAATATGTTCTAGTACTTGATGATGCTAAAATAATATTCAAGAATAAGAATTTTTGAAATTTTCATTTCTGAAAATTAATCTTTAATTAGTAAATTTTAAAATTTAATTTATTTTTTTTGCTTTTGTATTTCTCAATTTAAATATTTATGGCAAATAAAATGAATGTCAAAAACTGAATATAAAACAAAGTGTTGTTTTATTAAAATAAAAATATTTTCTTTAAAATTTGAAATTATAAAGTGTTTAGTTAATTTAATAAAATTTGTAATCAAAAATTTTTAAATATCAAAAGAAAAAATTCCAAATCGTTAAAATATTTAATATGAAAAGAAAGAATTTCATGGAAAATTTTTTCTTAATCATTTTGACAAAATAATGTTAATGATTAAAATTTGCAATATTCAACAAATTTAAATTTTATTTGCGGAGTTTTGAAGATATAAAATATTTTTAAGTTTAAAAAAAGCATAGAAAAAAATCATGTTCTAAATAGAACTTCTATTTGATCGAATACTTAGAAAAAGCGCATTTGAAAAACAAAAGCAAATTGAAGTTTGCGATCATTATCAAAAAATATTATGAAAATAAGCTTTCAATTAATTTAAAATCAAAAATTTTACGCAGAGACATGCTTCCATAGTAAATATTATTACCAAGTATTTTTAAATTACAAAATTTGCAGAGTGCTTCAAATATTAAAATTAGTTAAGTATTAAATGGTTAAAATATAAATTATTTTTCTTTTTTTTTTAAGTTTCAAGGTTAATTGACAGGCTAGTGTCCATGCCTATAAAATACCGATTAACGCTTCATTTATTCAAAATAAAATTTAAATTAAGTTTAATTATATATAGAAAAAAAAATTTAGTTGAAAAAATTTCACATTTTAGTGCTTAAATTAAAATTAAATTTTTTTACAAAATCTTCAAAAATCAAGTTGATATTAATAAAAATTGAAGGCAACATTGATCTCTTGATCACAAAGCTATTAATTAATCTCGAGTAAATATATCCAAACGTTTTTTCTACTTTGATTGTTTTTGGCATTGGTTCGATTAGATTGTCACTATTTCTTAAATTATAACTTTCTTGAGTCGTTTTTTAACAATTGAACTGTAAGATATTTTGGTGAATTATGATAAAACAATATTTTATAGCATATTCTTTAAAATTTTTTGCTGAAAAGCATATAAATTCTAGTTTTCTAAAAAATTGTTTACATCATTTAAATTTTGAGCATCAAATTTTAATCTAAACAGCTAAAATATTGAAAAATAGCCTTTGCGATGTCGCAACTTAACTGCAATCACAAATTTAAACTATATTTGCTTTTATTATATTTTATTTAATTATATTTATTTTGTATACATGTGTTAATTTACTTATTTATTTAATTCCTCTATTGTCTAGTCTCTACTTTTCTAATTTTGTTGAGACTGACATAACGAGCTCTTTGGAAGACGCTAGCATTAGTTCGACTAGTGTTTTCCCTTCTATAGAACTTGTTTAGGCTTACTACAATTTTGGATATAAATACATGTTGAAATATCATATATAAAAAGTCTTTCTTAGGAAACCACAGCCATAATAGTCAGTTTAGTTATTGCATCTTTTGAAAAATAGGACAAAAGAGATAAGCAATAATTAAAATAAGGCAAAATAAGCCATTATGAAATTTGATACAAAACTTCCAATACAAAAATAAAAAATTTTATAACTTTTGTTCTAAATGTCAAAAACTTGTTCTGCAAATGTAACAAAGTGTAACAACTTTTGTTTTACCTACCGCGAAAGTCTGCAAAATCTGTGCAAATTCTGCAAAATTGCACCCTATCTAAAAGTATTAAAAATAAGACGCAATTAATTTGCACAGATTTTGCAGACTTTCGCGCTAGGTGAAACAAAAATTGTTACACTTTGTTACATTTGCAGAACAAGTTTTTGACATTTAGAACAAAAGTTGTAAAATTTTTTTATTTTTTTATTAGAAGTTTTGTATGAAATTTCACAATGCTGCAAAATAAAAGTTTTGAAAAACTGTATTTTTACCAATGTTGATAGATAGAAGAGTCTTTTTATACTGAACAATTTTTTGTTTACAATTAAAGAAATACTAAAAGCGAGGTTTGAAAAATTTAGATCATGATCTATTTTAAAACCCAAAAGAACTATATCAGTAGCAATTTTTACATCATTTCAACAAAAATACATTTTATCAGGGATATTGATCTCTTTATGGGGAAAAGTCATACAAAATGTTGTTGACCAGTTAATATCAGTTTTGTTATAAAAACACCGATTACTTAGGCTTTCAATGTTTTTATTTAAGTTTCTAAGAACCGTATCTAAATCCTTATCTGAATGACTTATTGTCATGTCATCAGCAAACATTTTTATACCTGGATTCTTTAACATTAAAGGGAAATCATTTACAAACACAAGAAAAAGAAGTGGAACTAGGACTGATCCTTGCGGTACTCCTAATTTTAGAGATATTGGCTTAGATTTATCGTTTCCAAGATGAACTATTTGTGATCAATTAATAAAATAGTTCGACAGAAGTCCCAAAGAATCGTTGTCAAACTCATAATGAAACAACTTTTAGAGTAGAACATTTGAATCAATTAAATCGAATGCTTTTCTAAAATCAATAAATAATGATAAAGTTGTTAGCTTTTTGTCTCATTAAGTGGTTACAATATTTATTTTTTCTGAAATTGAAAATTCTTGAAGCTTAGTTTAAAAAATCTTCGACAAAAAAACAAAACTAAATCTAAACCCTTAGAAATAATTTGTAAAATGATTTATAATTTTAAAAAAATCTGCCTCAAAAAATGTAAAACTTTAATTACAAAGCCTTTTTCAATTTCATTTTAAAAAAAAATTACATTTGACTGAAAGAAAGCTCAAAAAGCTCCATTTCAACCTGCTTTAGTAAATACCAAACTTTATTTTTATTTATCATGATCATTACGTTTCTAACCATGTTTAAACAAAAACAAATTTGTTGAAAATAAGTATAAACATCTAAAGTGATTGAATAAAAAATTAGAAATTAAATTGAATGACGACCAGTTTTCACTATATTCTAGAGTAAACTTTTTGAAATTTTCAAAATGATGGTAAAAAGAAGTTTTTTAATTATTTTTTTAAATATATAGAAAGTTTTAGAGAAGCCTAAAGGTTTTAAGAATTTTGAACAAGATAATCATTTTCAATTTCTTCTACTTAAAACCAATTTAAGGTAAATTAAATTAATTTGATATCTAAATCGATCTAGATGATATCTCCAAATTTTTACAATAAGATAAATAGTTTAAAAAAATAAAGATATATATTTCCAAAGTTAGAAATTATTTTCTCAAACAATGCCTTTTGAATTTTTTTTAATGCACTTAATTTCCTTCTGGTATGCTTAGCTCTAAAGAGTCTCATCCATTTAAACAAAAAAAAATTGAACAATTAACAATGATGATGATAATCAGAAACAAAAAAAAATCTAAATCTAAATATATAAATTCAGTAAACTCGATCTAATTAAAAATAGATACTCTAAATAAAAATAATTAACTTTTTTGTTTAGGTTAATTCAATCAATTTTTATAAATAATTGCAATAGGATTGAATAATAAAAAAATTGAGTTTTAGTTAAAGTTTTTTTTAATAAAGTTGTTGAGGTGTTGTAAAATGTTTGAATGAAATCGGATTTTTTGTTGTGATATTGGTAACAAAAGTGTTTTAAAGACATAACCAATTGAGAATTTCATATGATGGTTTTTAATTTTTTTTTTATTTTTAAAAATCAATTAATGGCAATCTTGATATTTTAGGGTCTCTCTTGAAAAAAAAAATATGATTTTAAAAATGATAAAAAATAAGAAAAATTTTTTTAAAAAAAGTCTTTTTTTCAACTTAAATGTTCGAGTAAACGGTAGGAACAGTTGATTGAAACGATCTTGTCTGGCATATTGATCCAAACTGGAATAAAAAATAATTAACTTTGTGGATTTTGTAATCATTTAATTATTTCATTTTAATGACGAGTTTAAGTAAATTTTTTATTAAAAAAACACAAAAGTTTTTTCTACGAAAGTTGCATATGTTTATAAAAAAGCTATTATAAAAATAATATAATGTAATTTTTAATTAATATTTTAAAATTTTTATTAGATAAAATAAATGAATTTTTTACATGGGTTCGACTCGTTATGTCCCTTGCTCTTAAAATTTATACAATTAATTAATTTGAATTGAAAAACTAAATTTATTTTAATATTTAGAAAAAATGTCATAACACCAAAAAAAATTTTATTTATTTGTTTTATCTGTGCCGAGCTAAAGCTCCTTCAGATTAAACATTTAGAACAAATTAAAAAGAAAAAAAATTCAAAAATTATTCTCAACTTGATCAATTACTAGGTAATTTAATTTAAAAAAAAATTGAGTTCGTTGAAAAATTGCTTAATTAAAACAGGAAATTGGATGAAACATATAGCTGCCGATTTTTAATAAACAATTATTAATATGCACAGATTAAAAGAAGAACAAGTTCCGCCAATTTATATCTTGCTTTGTATCTCTTTCAACCAAGAATCTCATGCTGGCTTAATAGTGTCTCATAGTCAAAAAAGTCCATTTCCTGTTTAACCAAAGTCGAAGACGGTTCCGCTTGACATTACTAGTTCATATAAATTGGACCAGCCAAGTCTGTTTTCACTTTTTTTTTAATTTTCTCAAAATAGATAATGAAATTTGTGTGATCTGTTTTTTTTTGTGGGGCGAACATAATGCCAGAAATTCAATTTAATTTCTATTTGAAATTTAATATGAGTTTTATTATTTTCAATTAAGTTAATAACAAAATCCCAATCAAAATTTTGTTCTATATTTACTTGAATTTGCTAGAGCCAATTGAAAAAATTTTATCTTCGTTGCATTTATTTAATTTGCCAATTAGCTCGAGCTCATTAGCGCAGCCAATTGTAAGCCAGGGAGCAAAATTATAAAATACTCATATAAAGAAATTTTATTTTAACACACTTTTTTTTCTCTAATATTTATTAAGAAAAATACGCTCAATCATTTACAGACACATCTAGTTGGCAAAATGATACTAACGCCTTCAAATTCGCTGCTTGGCTCAAGCCAGTACCAATACCAGACACCAAATCAAGAGACTGCTCAGACCCAAGGCATTTACCAAGCAGACACGTTCAATTCTGGCCACTCGTACTACCAGCAGTACTATCCGGGCTACTACAACCCAGCGGACAGTTTGTACTACCCCAACCCCAGCAGTCTCCTCTTGCCAAATCAGCTGTATTCTCTGTCAGCATCCTCATCATCTCTTTCGTCAAACAACTCTTGTCAACTCCCATTCGACCATCACATGGACTTCAGAATCAAAAAACGGGTGACTGACGAGGACGCGGACCCTTCGCCCGTGTCCTCCTCGGTCTCGTCGCCCAACAGTGACTCCACCAAAAAGTCCAGACAGTCCAGAATAAGTGTACATAAAAAGCAAAAGCTGGAAAAATTGGAAATGGAAGAAGTGGACGATGAAGAATTTGACGAACTGAATGAGAGTCACACTGATGGGGTTCATGAGCCAAAAAAAAGAGTCACTGCCAACAAAAAAGAACGCAGACGCACCCAGTCCATAAACAACGCGTTCGAAGACTTGAGAAAGAGAATACCAGAGATTCCATTTGACACTAAATTGTCCAAAATAAAAACTCTCAAACTGGCCATCGGCTACATAGAGCATTTGATGAAGCTGCTGCAGGAAAATGACCCGAGCACTCTGGGTCCATTTAAGCCCGACTTGGGCAAGTTGAGGCGCGAGTGTCGCAGCAAGGAAATAAAATTGGAAGTCGAACGAAAGTCCAAGGGCAGGACAGGGTGGCCGGCCGATGTTTGGTCCAGTGAGATGAAGAAAAAAATCAATGATTCAACTTCGAATAAAAAACTGACCACTGATTGCATCAGTATGAACTCGTATGCCAGTCATATGTTCGCCAACTACGCCTACGTCAACAAAAATAATCCGTTCTATGGCAACTTTAAATCTGAAAATGATGTATAAATTATTTTTTTTTGTTCCTTTTTTTTCTGTATTTTAATAAAAATATATATATTTTTATTTATTTTATCGTTTGGAAAGAAGACAAATTTAAAGCTTTGCTTTCTTTTGTGTATAATGAAAAGATTTAAAAAAAGAACGCTACAAGTGGATAGGATTCTTTTTTTAAGATTAATATGTTGTATCTAGTTAATTAGTTTTAAAATGCAACTCATAATTTGTATTAACGACTGTTTAATAAATATTATTACCTTAAATTTTAATTTTTAATTTTAACTTTTAATTTTTGATCACAGCTTTCGACTTGGTTCAATCATTATGTCTTTAAAATATACAAACTAGCTTCTTAGGGTAATGAAAAAATAAGAAAATTAATTTTTTTAATGAATAAAAATATTAAATGATTTAACAAAATAAATTGAAAATTACTGATACAAAAGAAGATCAGATCAAAAAGAATAAATGATTAAATAAAAATTTCTTCTATTTTTTCAAATTTTAATCCATTATAAAAGATAATTTGATCAAAAAAAAGGATACTAATAAAAAAATACAAATTCTGTTTAAGTAAGGAATTATTTGAATTAATTAATTTTATCTTAAATAGAAGCAGTCAAATTGTTCACTTGTTCACGTTAATTAAAATTTTATTTTAAGCTGTCATTTTCAATAAATAATAAAATAAATTAATCTATTTCAAAATTTACGCCAAATTTGGCGATGATAAAATAATAATTAATATAAAAATTTTGAAAGAATTATTTTTTTTTAATAAAATCAAGACAGTTATATTTTCTCGAAATCAAGTTAAAAAGTATTTAAATAATAAAATAAAAAAGAATAAAAATTATTTAAAAAAAAATAAAAATTTTGAATATTTAAACACAAAAATTTTCATTTCTTTTTTTTCCTAATTTACATTGTTTATGTGGTTTTTAAAAATCAACAATAATAAAAATAAGAAATCGTATTTTTTTTTGTAAGACAATTACGTTTAATGTATAAATGTATCATTTTTTATTTATATTTCAGCTATTAACGCTTTTTGGTATAATATTACTACTCAAACATTTTATTGTTTATTTTAATAATTTCAGGGAATACCCGAGATAGTTCAGCTTAGATCAAAGAACTTGATTTTTAAAAAAGCGATCCAATAAAAAAAATAATTAGAAATTATTTAATATTGAATTTTCAAAGCTATTAGATAAAATTTATTACAATTATCAAAAGATTGATTTAAAAAAGATAAAATTAGCAAATTAAAAGAGTAAAAACTAATCAAATTTTTTAATGTTCATTTTTTTATTTTATTTAAAAAAAGTGTTTACGAATGAATTTATGACATGTTGGAAAAAAAAACAAAGTCTTTATTTCATCCGAGTGATCAAAGAAACTTATTATTGCAACAAATAAGTTAAAAATATTTCAAGAATATCAATTTCAAGAAGATGTGCTGCAAAATTATTTATTTTTTTTTAAATTTACATCTAAAATATGTCCAAATTATTATCGTTTTATTGATTTTTATGATTTTTTCACACTTAAAGATCATTTTGTTTCATTTTCAAGCTTTTGTTCCTGGTGAAACCTGAAGCCAGAAGGAGAATTTATAAAAAAAATTTAAATTTAACCAAAATAGAAAATTATACAATTTGAAATTAAATTAAATAAATAAAAATACAAGATTTTTGGAATAATAATTTTTTTTCAAGCAGAAAATAAATTTTTGTTGGTTTAAATGAAAACTGGAGTTGAATCATGGTTCAAATTTATTTTCATTAAATAATATTTTTTATTTAATGAAGATGAAATGTATTTCAATTCAAGTCAATAAAGTTTTTAAAAAAGACTATGTGGATGTTTGCTTGAATGTTAAATCCTATTCTTCAGTCAAATAAAGTTAACTTTAATTTTTAACTGATCAAAAGAATGTTTAGATTATTTTCTGGATTAGGATATTTTAATTCAAAGTGGGTTTTATTAGGCCGGCAAAAAACACATGCTCATTTTTCAGTAATTATTTTGTGGAATATGGTCAATTTTTAAACATGTATTTAGAAAAGTTTTCGAAATAAAATTTTCAATTAAAAGCTTTTGAAAATTTTTTCCTTAATTGGCAAGGATAATTTGAACCTGCTATCGGTTTATCTAATTTAAGAGTTTCCTTAAAAACTATTAATTAGTTAAAAAACTAAATTGAATTGATGACATTTTGAACCAATAAAAAAATTTGATTGATTAAAGTCATGTTTATCATTACAAACAAAAAGCCCAAGATAATTGCTCCATTAATTCCACAGAGAACATATTAGTTTTAATTTATAGGTGAATTTGTTTAACTTTTGCATGATATAAAATGTTCAGTTTTGGCATGCTCTTAATCAATCAAACAAAATTACTTTATTTAATTTTTTTTCTGAGAGAAAAGACAAGATAAATCTTAATGTAAAGTAAATTGATTTGTCCGCGAGGCAGTTTTGCTCGCGAGCAATTAAGCTAACCGATTAAATTACTTATTGGTCTACTCAAATATTGATTTTAAAGCACAAAATTAGTTTTGTTCAATTATCAATCAATTTATCTTAATCCGATGTAAATCTTGAAATCGATTCTCCAATATCTAACACCTTTAATTGATTGAGTTTTAGATAATACTTTTTGCCAGGTACTGATCTATTTCTCTTTCACATAAAACAGATATTGTTCTATATTTCAGTTTTAGCTTAGTATCCTAAATGAGCCTCTGGTTTATGTTTATTAATTATTTTTTGCTAAATAGGCGATTATTGTCTATTAGATTTGACTAATTGATTAGACGACTGTCTTTTATCATAAGAACTTATTTAGGTATGTCCTTTGAAGGCCTAAACAGCTTGTAAATTAAATTAGACGTCTGGAAGTTTTTGTGCCCAGGGGACAGTCCTAAAAAAATTAAAATCTATCTCATTTTTCACACATATTAAATAATTATGATTAAAAATAAATAAAAGATTAAATATTTTTTAAAACTTTTTTGTATTTGATTCTTTCCATTTTAGCAAGAATGCCCAATTTGTATTTTTTTAAATCAATTTTTTATTTCTTTAATTCAATTTTTTTTCAAAACTTATACATAGCAAAAATTTTACCAAGTTACTTTTTAAGTTGTAATAAAACACAAAATTTTTACCATTAAAGAAACTGATTAAACACCAGCATCAAAGATCAAAGAATGAATGAGCTATTTACAAAATTTTGCTTCAAACAAAACATCCTTAATTTTTTTTTATTAAAGAATTAACTAGATAACCAGTTCAATCTTTTCTGGTGTCCATTAAAATTTTCAATTTTTCTAATCTAATCAATAATTCTGAGCGATTGACAGGAAATAGTACCCGAAATATTTTATACCCGTCTTATATTTTTGAATTCATACCCGAAATAATTTGTATCCGTTTTTAAAAAAAAAAGAAATTGTCCCCGTTGAAATTGTACCCGAAAATAAAAAAAAATAGGCTAATAAAAATAATCTAGAAATAAGTTAATCTGGCCAATTAAATAATTATATAATTGCTTATAGTTTAATTGATTAGCTTCGATGAGGGTTATACCTTAAAAGCGGAACGCGGAATGCGGAATTATTTTGCGGAATTCCGCAAAGGTTTTTAGCATTTCATTCCGCAAAATGACCTACTAAAATGCGGAATTCCGCTTTTTAGTATCAATATTTTTTTTGTGGAATTTATTTGCGGAATATGCGGAATGAAACATTTTTCTTCTCAAAATCTACTTTATTATTTAAATATTTTAAATAAAATCATAATAAAGTTTAATTAAATGTAGACTTACATACTTGGTCATATTTAGAACACGACCAAGACTTACTTTTACCTTTTCGATGATAAACGCTTACTTTAGCACATTTAAAATGATACCAATACTTGCAGTCGTCACATTCAAAAGAATTATCCAAACACAATTCTTGGCAAACTGGACACGTATAATGGTCGATTTTTTGGTTAATTAATGTTTGAATTTTTTTCCATGTAGTTTTGTTAAAAAACGGCATAATTTCCTCAAATTTGAATGCCTTAAGAAACAAGTCACTGAGTTGGCTCTGATCGATTTGAACCATTTTAGCCTTAATAATAATTTTCCCATCTAAAAAGTCGCTAACAGAGTTAGAATAATCCTCTAAAAGGAGTTCTTCTAAATATTCACGATGATTTACGAGGACTAAGGCTTCTTCGACTGGTTCAACATCGACTCGATAAAATGTATAGGGGTATATAAAAAGAGGTTCTAATTTTTGTGTAATTTTAATTTTATTTTCAAAATTAATCTAACAGATTCGTAAAATGTTTCATTCCGCATATTTGAGTATGTAAGTCTACATTTAATTAAACTTTATTATGATTTTATTAAAAATATTTAAATAATAAAGTAGATTTTGAGAAGAAAAATGTTTCATTCCGCATATTCCGCAAATAAATTCCACAAAAAAAATATTGATACTAAAAAGCGGAATTCCGAATTTTAGTAGGTCGTTTTGCGGAATGAAATACTAAAAACCTTTGCGGAATTCCGCAAAATAATTCCGCATTCCGCTTTTTAGGTATAACCTCGATGAGTAACGTAAAAAAGAGCTCTAAAAACCTTAAGAATAATCTCTTGCTAAAAGAACTGTGAAAACTTGCTTTATAACAATTTTAACTACCTTGATTGTGTTAGAGACAAAAGAGTGATTGACAATGTGTTCGAAGAAAAGAGAGACGAGAGAGCCGTCGTTGAAGCTAAAATTCAAAAAAGAGTCGCTCAATTAACCAAAGAGGATATTGAAAACGAGGTTCGTAAATACTGGCAATCGACTGATCTGAAAAGGAAGAGAATAACTGAGCGTGATTTAGAATATGCAAAAAATAGATTAACGAAAAATATTAGAACCGATGAGACCAAAAATATGCATTTGGACTTTTTAGATAGAAACCGTCATCTAATTTAATTTTTTTGTTTCATTTTTTCTATTTTTTTAATTAATGATGTAATTTTTTTCAACATCCAATAAAATATTATTTTTTAATTTAATTCGGGTATAAAAAAACGGGGATGATTTCCTGTTGAAAAAAAAATAACCAAAAAAAATTTTGGGCATAGTTTACTTTCGGGGATTATTTATTCGGGTACAAAAAATTCGGGTATGATTTCTTCATCATATTTTTTTCGGGTATAAAAAAAACGGGCACTATTTCCTATTTACCATTCTGAGCAAGCAGACTGAAAAGAGGGTTTTTTCACCACTCGAATAAGCCTGGCGAGGTTGCTCTCCTAAATTATACCGTATTCCCTCGTTCGATTATGCTGCACCACAAGTTAAAACACGTCTTTGGACCATGCACCAAAGTACATCTCGCCCATGCTTTAATGTTGTTAACTTTGAGCGCATGCTCTAATAGCGTAATCACGCGTTTAGGTCCGCAAACACTGAAAGCCTTAGTTTAATGCGTCATCAAGACTCGAACTTGAATTTTATTATTTTTTAAAACGAAATGAAAAAAAAAAATGAATTTTTTAATATTTTTATTTCTTAATCTTTGTTGCTGCACCAATTAATAAAAATTATTTTTTATTTTTTACTTTAAAATCGAGTCTTGATGACGCATTAAACTAAGGCTTTCAGTGTTTGCGGACCTAAACGCGTGATTACGCTATTAGAGCATGCGCTCAAAGTTAACAACATTAAAGCATGAGCGAGATGTACTTTGGTGCATGGTCCAAAGACGTGTTTTAACTTGTGGTGCAGCATAATCGAACGAGGGAATACGGTATTTAAAATAAAAATACTCTTTAAATTTGATTTTGATTTTTTAATTTTTTATATTTAATAAAAAAAAATAATTAATTTTGCAATTTCAATCAAGAGGACTGAAAAGAAGGCCTTAGTCATTCGGAGCTGCCTTGAGGAAATCTCCATTATAAAACCGTGTTCCCTCGTTCGATTATGCTAAAAAAAGGCCATTTTTGAAAAAAAAAAAACAGAAATTTTAAATTTTTTCCAAAATACAACATTAATTTTTTGAAAATAAAAATCTTACAAAATCTTACCTTTTCTTACATTTTCTTTTTGTAATTTTACACAATATAATGTAAGAATATAACATTTTTGGTAATATTTTGTTATTAAATGTGTTAGTCATACAAGTAGAGGATCTAAGGCTCGAACTCCGCTAAGAAAGAAAAAATCTTTAAAATATTTCTGCAGTGCAAAATGAATGTTTAAAGCTTGACACCGGTCAAGGAGATGAGCGCCTCCCCTATTAACGGGTGATGCATAAGTAAATGGACAAAAGTTAAGTTAACTTGCCCGATCATGCAAATGATCAGGGGATCATATATATATTTATTTATAAACTACTAAAAATTAGGTATAATATTGCAAAAAAAAATTTTTAAAATGGGACTTTCTGTGTCTGAACGAGAGGCTTTTCGAAAAACAGTCAAAAATATGATTTCACAAATGGCAAAATCCGACATTGTGGCGCACTTTACTAAGCAAGGAATCGCTCGAAGCACTATATATAATACGATCAACCGTATTCAAATTGGAGATCCGATCAAGGACAATAAGAGAAAGGGTCGTCCAACTACCTGGAAAGCTGCAAGGAAGACAAAACTGAAGAGATTGACCAATAACCGAACTGGAGTGAGTCAAAGGCGTCTAGCAAGAAAATTTAATGTCCACCAGACAACAGTTGGCCGGCAGTTAACAAAAATGGATATTTCATATCGTAAACGTGAAAAAACACCAAATATAGCGCCGTACAGCATGAGAAAGCCAAGAAATTGAGTAAAAAACTTTAAAATATGCTATATCGTTCACCATGTTCGCTTATTTTGGACGACGAAAAGTACTTTACTTTGGCGGGCGACAACATGCCGGGAAATGCTGAATATTACACAAATGACAAGTCTACTAGTCCGGACAGTGTTCGGTTTGCTGGAAAAGAGAAGTTTCCAAAGAAGGTGCTTGTTTGGATAGCCATATCTGATCGAGGTATGTCTAAGCCTCTTTTTCGATTATCAAAGTCGGTTGCCATCAATTCGAGCATCTATATCGACGAATGCTTGAATAAACGACTGCTCCCATTTATACATGAGTATCATGAAGACCTTGACTACGTTTTTTGGCCTGACTTAGCGTCTGCTCACTATTCTATGGAAAGCACAACATGGATGAACGAAAATGTAAATTATGTGACCAAAGATATCAACCCGCCAAATGTCCCTCAAGCGCGCCCAATCGAAAATTTTTGGGGTTGTTTGAGTGAAAAAGTATACGAGGAAGGTTGGCAAGCCTCAACAGAGCAACATCTGATTAACCGGATTAAATTAAAGTTGAAGGAATTTGACTTAAATTTTGTGAAATCCCTTATGACGGGGGTCAAAGCAAAGCTCAGAAAAATCGGTCACGATGGAGTTTTTTCATTATTTAAAAATCATAATTCTATTGAAAAATAAATTCTTTACATCAGAAAAAAAAAACAGAACTTAATATCATTTTTATTTTTTGAGATATTCGCTTTTAATTTTTGTCTATTTACTTATGCATCACCCGTTATCTGCTACTTAATTTATTTTTTTTTAAAGCGAGTTCAAATAAAGACTTATGGCCATTCAAATGCTGCCCTCAATAATATTTTGAATAAATAAATATAAAGTGATAAGGTGCTTCTAAGTAAAAAAAATAGTGGTTCAAAAAGAGTTTAAAATGGACACTAACCACAAGAGATGGGATTTCTGACTCCATCAGATTTTATGTGCACAATCTTAAACTTAATCACTCCAGAACTATTCTAGATGAATTGCTAAAAATTAGCGAGACTCATTTTTTAGGTCTTTCTTATTTTTCTACCTTTCCTTTTTTACTATTTGACTAGAATATGCAGATAAATTAATTTTTTTTCTTTTTTTTTTTTGAAACTCTTAAATTTTCTTCTCCTAGAAAGGAGGTTAATTCAATTGATAAATAAATATCAACAGAGTCACGAAATAAACTCAAGACTGACATGCTTTTATCAACTCTGCCTTGGTGATATTGAGTTTTACACCAAAGTCATGTTCAAATAACTATGATAAAATTGATGCAATGAATTGGCAGCTGATGGCATTAGCGGTTGTTTTTACGTATTGTTCCTAAAAAATTTGTCTTTTAATTCCTAATCCTAACAGCTAGACTAAATGATGTGAAAAATTTAATTGGAAAATTTATCATGTTCAGTGTTTTAGAACATCTATTATTTTAGGGCAAACACAATTTTTCAATTTAATTTGAATGATTTCCTAATAATACTTTATACAAATAGTTCTTTGCAGACTTTCAGGGGTCCTGAAAAATTTAAACATTCCTTTATTTAAACGTTTCTTACTTAATTTTACTTAAATTACACAATTTTTGGTAAAATTTGGTAAAATTTTGAAATAAAAATATAAATCATCGAATAATTAATAAAAAAAGATCAGTTTTAAATCATTTGACCAACAACCACCGTTTTTACTACAACATCCATTACCTTTAATTTAAATAAAATAAAATAATTTTAAATACTCGAATTGAATAAACTTGTTTTTTTAACCTTTTACTATTTTTGATCTTTATATATCTGTGAAATCGCGAAAAAAATAAAATAGAAGATAAATTTAATTAAGAAGAACACATTTTTAAATTTAAATCTTTATTTACTACTAATTTCATGTTATTCATCAATATTTATTTAAAGGTAATGGATATTTTAGTAAAAAACGGTGGTTGTTGATCAAATAATTTAAAACTGATCTTTTCTTATTAGTTATTCGATGATTTATATTTTTATTTCAAAATTTTACCAAATTTTACCAAAAATTTTCTTAATCACAAAGCGATCGGCATATAAAAAAGTCTACTATTTTAAAATATTTATTAATTATAAAAATTTAGTAATTAACAAATTTTTTAGCTTAAAAATTTTTTTATTTCAAGACTGTTTGAATTTTGATTTTTATTATTTTCAAATTATTTGATGATTAATGTTTTCATTACAAAATTTTACAAAAATTGTGTAACTTTAAGTAAAATTAAGTAAGAAATGGTAAAGAATGTTGAAATTTTTTTTTTAATTTTCATAATAAAATTAATTAAATATTTTTGAAAAGAAGTCAATTTTACATTTTTCTTATCAAAATCCTCATTTTTGTGGCCGTAAGCATTCTAGAAGGATTTTACTAAAAGTAACGTATTTTAATGTAAGCTTACGCAATTTTTCGTAAAATTACATATCCTTACCGACTAATATTCACGTGAGATTACGTAATCTTACTAATAATAATTTAAAATTACGTAATTTAACCCATTCTGCACCTTTAATAAAAGAACTGTGCCTCTTTTTTACCATTGAAAAATCGAACAATTATCAAAAATTTCGTATCCACAATGTCCACCTATTGTCCATTTTGGTTTTCCATTAATTCTTGTAATTTACGTTTATTTATGTAATATACCATGAAATTACGTAAAAATAATGTGACATAGTACTGTGACATAGATGAGTAAACCAATTCTGAAAGTTCATTAATTTTATTTTAAACAAATTTGTTCTTAAAAAAAGAACTTGAAAGGCTAAAAATATCAAAATGTAGCACTTCAATCTATTTAAATAGAATCTATTCCAAGAGGTCTCTTATAATCCTTTAAAAAAAGAAAACCCTTAATTTAACTTTTACATTAATTTCTTTATTTTATTCAAATAAAGCCTCTAAATCAAGTGATTAACTATCCAATTTTAGATGAATTTTGAATTTGACTTTCCTAAAAACTAATTTTTACCTATCAAAAATTTTAAAATATCTTGGATTTTTTTTACTGAATATCACTAAGATCAAATAGAATTAGATCATGCATTTGAATATAAATAATAATATATATCTTGATTTAAACGTTGGGCGGGGGTATCAAAATGTTTAATTATAATTTATTTTATTTTATAAAAAATAAGTCTAAATAATTAAATTTTTATTCAAAAAATCAAAAATAAATATCATAATATAACGGCTCCATCTGCTATCACTACTTTTTGAATTATTTCAAAAAATTAAAGTCAAGTACAGATGCTATGCAATCATGAGAGTATAAAATGTTTTTATTTTAACTGTGGGCGAAAATAAACCTTTTAAATTTTTAATTATTTTTCATATTTTTATTTTGAATAAAATGAAACATTTTATTTTATATTTAGCTTTCTGTATTTTTATTCAATTGGTATTCACATATCCGATTGAAAATCAATTGAACAAACGCTTTTACGGCTTATCCGATGACGGACCGCAAGTAGATGAACCCGAACCAGATTGGAAAAACTTTAAAGAAATTAAAATTGATACAAAAGAAGTCGAAATGAACCCAAGCGATTTGTACTCCAAAATCGAGGACTGTATTAAGAAATGTATGAAAGAAGTCAACTCAGACAAGTCATACCGTGACAATTGTGTAGCCAAAATGTGTGATATTTATTAATATTTAAAATAAAAAAAATGAATAAACATATTTCTTTCTTAATTAAATTTTAATTAAAAAAATATTTCACAAGAAAATAATAAAAAAATTTAAATTCTTTAAATTTTTATTTTTTATAATTAAAAAAAATTATTCTATTTTGAGCACTTCAATGAAATAGTCACTAATGTGATTGGTATTTTTGATTTGAAAATCTTTATTTTGTTTAATTTCCTTAATCAATGAATCGATGCTGATCAAGTCGAAAAATATATCAAGCTGATTTTCGATTAACTGAAGAACATCGGCTATTATTTCCTGAGATTTGCTTGATAGAGTAATATGAGTAAAATGAGCGTCCACAAAGCAACTAAACAAATCCGTGATCTGTAATATATTCGGACTAATTGTTTTTTGATTTGTTTCCATTTTTTCTATTTCATTCGATTCTGGATTATTCTGTAAGTTTTCTTGGAAAGCTTTTTTTACATTATTTTGTAAATATTGTAAACATAACTTTTTGAAAAAAATATTAAAAATTTTCAATTTTCTAAGAAAAATTCTTACAATAAATTCGTTTGAAGACAGACGTTTTAATTCTGCGGATAGTAAGTGATAATCAAATTTTTTTTCAAACAAGATATCCCTTTGAATAAATTTAGAAAAAATAAAATAACAAAAAAAAAAAAATTACAATTTATGCTCTATGTCTAAAGGTAACTTAGAAAATTCATCTTCTTTGAATTCAATTCCACTAAAAATATAAAATATTTAATTTTATTTAATAAAAATTTTGCAAGTTACCTAAGCAAAAATTTAATAAAATCAACGGCATGTACCTCATCGATCAATTGAAAATTCTCAATCAATATAAAGCACAATTCTGAATCTTTTAAATCGATAGCCTTGGACAAAAGTTGTCCTAGAAGTCTTGAAAAATAGAGTTTTATATTTAAATAAAAATTTTTAAAAGAAATTAATTTTTCTGATTTTTACTTAGAAGGAATGAGTCCGGACAATTTAAGAACACATTCAATAATCAAGTCTCGATTTTCTATTTTTTTCTCTTGAACGCATTTTTCGACATGTT
Organism: Brachionus paranguensis; assembly: GCA_016802215.1. Lineage (NCBI taxonomy): Eukaryota > Metazoa > Rotifera > Eurotatoria > Ploima > Brachionidae > Brachionus > Brachionus paranguensis. Next base: position 1,740,395 of record JAESIX010000004.1, read on the forward strand.
CTTTAAATTTATAAAGACAACTTGTATTTCTAGTTTTAACTACTTTGGTACATGCGGACTTTAATTCTTCAGCCTTTAATAGAAAGTTTTAAAAAAAATTATTAAAAAATATAATCACTAAACTATTTGCATTTTTATTTATGTTTCTTTATATTTTTAAATATAAATTTAATAAAATTTATTTAAAAAAATTCTATATTAAAGATGAAAAAAATCATGCTTAATTTTTTAACTTTTTATCTCTATCGACTTAAAATTTGTCTTTTTATTTTTCAAAAGTAATCATTCATTTGAACATCCAAATAATATTTTTCTGTTATTTTAAATAATTATTTTAAGAACATAAAAAAAAATTATCCTACAAAAGACATATTTTATCTACATCCAAATATCTTTTTCTCACATTTGTTTTAATTTGTCGTATTCAATCAAATGAAAATAAAATTTTCTATTAAATCCTGATTGATTTTGGAAATTGAAGTATTAATTAAGAAAATAGTGTGATAAAAATTGTATATTATTTTAAATTTCTTAAATTAGCATTTTTTGCAAAAGTTTTTTTAATTTTGTGGAATTTTTGGTAAATTGAAGCTAATGATCAAATTTAAATGATCATACATTCACAATTACATCGCAAAAATATTTTCCAAAGATTGATTAAATTAATGAATTTTTATTTGTATTAATAACTTAATAATTTTGGATACTCCTTGAGTTGCCAAAAATGATATTTTGTTTAAACCTATTTGTTCCAAAAAATTTAAATTTCTATAAATTTTATTTCCAAAATATTAATTTTTATAGCTAAAATTGTATAGTAAGTGTTCGATTGAAGTTCTGAAATTTTGATTTTTTATTGATAAAATTGCTTGTTTCATCTTCTTTAAAATATATATCGTACATGACACTACGATGACAAAAATTTTTTTTTATTTTTTCTGAAAATTTTAGTTTGGGAAAACTATCTCCAAAGGCTTATCCGAGTGATATAAAAACACACTTTTCAGGCTGTCAAAAAATTCTTAGAATAACCCTTTTAGATATCTAGACTAAAAAACTATATTATGAAATATTTTTTTTGAATAAAAAATAATAGTCAATTGTATACAATTTGTATCAATTTTGATTTAAATTTTAAATTAAAAATTTACTCGAATTTCTCCCCTTGAGCCAAAATGAATTTTTTATCAATTTTATTAAATTCAATTTAATTTTCAAAAGTTTTCAGCCTTTTAATACATTTAAGTTTTACCCAATACTATATTAATGAATTATAAAATTAATAAAATACATTGTGCAATAAAAATGAATGTTGAACGTTTTTATTTTTTTCCAAATTCAGTATTGTAGTTCTTTAATCAAATATTATAGTTATCAAAAAATAAGTCGGGAGTCCACTCATCATATCCAAACATACAAATGCTGGCTTAACAAGAACAACACGCTGCTTTCTTACAATTACAAATCTCAGAAAAAAACTCCTACTAAAATGACACCCAAATTTTGAAAATTACCTGCCCCCTTTTGTTACAAACCAAAATTTTTTTTTACATGAAATTTTCTGTACTTTTTTAAAATCAAATTAGTTTTTTTCCAAGATTTTTATTTTTTTGGTATTTGTTTTTTTTTTAAACCTAACTTCCTACTGACCCCCAACTAACCACTATTATTCTTGTAGAAAATTTCACGAGCTACTATTACTGGACAATAACTAAAAACATTTTTAGAAAGCTCATGAAATTCTCTACAAGAGTAGTGGAGGCCAGTAGGCCAGGTTTTTTAAAAAATACAAAAAAACTCAATTATCAAACAAAATAAAAATCTTTGAAAAAAATAATTTAATTTTCAAATAGTACAGAAAATTTCAAAATAATTGACCTCTAAAAATATTTTTGCTTTATAAAAAAATGAGGGGTCAGTATTTTAATCAGTTTTAGTAAAAAAATCGAACATATCACTGAAAAAAAGGAGGAAAAAATTTTTTTTAATAATCAGAAATTATCTACATTAAATCATTAAATTAATTTTTTTTGTTAAATAAAAATCAAATAATGTTTTTTTAAAATTATTTTTTTTCTATAGATAGATAATTATTCAAAACTCTAGATTACCCATTAATAAAGATTTTATATTTTAAAAAAATGTACTGATAATTGATATTTGGTTAAAAATAAATAATAAAAATTAAAAAATTCAAGTCATCTTATAGATAGGTAAAGATAGATATCTTTTGGCAGCGTTTTAAAAAATAAATTCTAAACTTGTTTGTTTTAAATGCTAAAATGAATAATAAAGCTCAAACAGAATCAAAGTTTATAAATTAATATTGAATATAATTTTTGTCTTGTCGCAAAAAAATTTTGAAACTAATAATACCATTGAGAAAAAAATCAATTATTTAGTATATAATTTTGATTATTGAATTTGCTTTCATTATAATTGTTCTAGATCTATTTAGGAATACTAAAATTTTTAGAATTTACGGGTTTTATGAACATAAAAAGGTATAGAAATAATAATACCAAAGCTTTGCTTACTCAAACATTTTTACCTGTTTGAATAAACCTTTTTATTAAGCTTGAAAAAATAAATTCCTAATATTTAATTGATTTAGTATGTAGAAATAAAAAATCTAGCCTAGAATGTTTTGACTGGAAAATTCACTGTTAGAGAAAAATTATTTAAAAAAATTTGAACTGAAGAATTAGATACTGTTAAAAAAATAAATTCATCATTCTTAAATAAATAATATGCCACATTCTTAACATAAACTCATTACTAGATTTGACTTATTAATTTTCTAAAGCTAGTCTCAAAAGTGATATTCAAATTGAAATTAATTTATTGAAAATTGTTTGCCCAAAATAGATAGGTAAAATTTTCGAGTTTTTCAATGATTAAAAGATGCAAGTATTCACAGAAGAGATAAAGATTTATTACGTTTATTTTATTTTAAATTTTTTTAGTTCAAATTTTTATTGCGCATTTGGTAAAACCTTATTCCGAGGCTTAATTTATGAATTCTTAATTTTGAGCTCATATATCCGAGTTTTTTTTTCTATTTTTCTATTCAGAAATTATTACATATTTTATTCCGGATTTCTTATTGTAAAAAAAATTTGAATTCCTTAAAATCTGCTTCACAGACAAAACAAGCTTTTAAACTTAATGAAATTCAATTGAAAAAACTAACGTGCAGCATAATGAATCTTTTTATTAAAATTTGTTTTACTCAGTTTATGAGCGCAAATGTATCATAGTTTTGACAGCAAGAGCCTAAATAAAATAATTCCTGAGGAACCAAGTAGGATTTAACCACTTCCACACACTCTCCGACATATCAGCATATAGAGGAAGTTTAAAATCATTTTATTTATAAAAATTGACGTTAATCATTTATTTTAGAATAAAAATATTTAGGTTAACATTATAAGCTAAATAAATCCAAAATTTTCAAATAAATTTAACGAATTCAAGTATTTTATTAATTTTTTAATTTTCTCCAAATTTTATTGAAAAATGTTTTTTAAAAAATTTTGCAAAAACCGGAAAATAATTAAAATTCTGACTGTAAATATTTTTATAAAAACAATTTTATCAATTTAAAATTCAAAAAGTGTTTCTATGACATCAGTTAATTTAAAATAATTTCATTAGCAAAGTTTTGATCCAAATATGTTTATTTAATGATGCATTTTTTTTTAATTATTAGTTTATTCTAAATAAAGTACTCAAGCTTTATTTAAAAAAGATTTATAGCACAAAGCAAATCTAAAAAAATAGAAATACTTTTTTTTTAAAGTGTCACTAGTTAGGCCATTAGATGAGTTTGTATTTTAATTGAAATTTTTTTTTCACTTTTATACCTTACCGAAAAATTAATCTAAATTTTTTAGAATTTTAGCTAGAAGGCTTTCAAATATTAGCTTTGAACAAAACACGTTATTGAGAAATTAATATGAAATTAAATTTTTTTTAATGAAAATATGATTTTACATAAAAAACTTTTGTGTAAAAAATTTCAATAAGACGCTCAGAATATATTAAACATTCTCTAAAGAAAATTTTTCTCTATTAAGTCACATGTCTAATTTTAATCAAAGTAAAGCCTTTAATTTATTAAATAAATTAGATATTAAATTAAAATATTAAAACTTTCAATTCATTTAAGATAACAAATAACAATTTAAAATAAAATTTTTAATCTTTTCTAGCAAATAAGTTTTATTGGGCTTAACTTTATCACGTGATAAATCTCAAATTGTACAACTTATCAGTAATTGACGATTTTTGAATAAAATTTAGTCATTTTTTGCTAAATTGAATCAAATTTTGCAAAGGCTTTTATCAACGCGTCCCAAAATAAAAAAAACTTAAATTCAAGCATTTTACGTAATAATCAACTACTCAGGGTAATTAAGCTTAATTTTCTAGATCTCCATGGTTATTGTTATAACTTAGACGAAGCAACATTCTGAACATTTCGGTTTGGCATCAACACCATCCGAAAGATGGTTAACTTTGACTTGGATTTTTTTGATATTATGTTTATCTAAACAATTATGTCGATAAAATTAAAATATCAAAAAAGCAAACATGTTCAAATACCTTTTTTTACCAAAAAAATACATTCAAAAATTAGAATAAATTTTCTAAGGTTAAAAACATGATTCATTTGCGTAATCAAACTCAAGACTAGACCTTTTTCTACTAAATTTGCTCAAGTTTTAACTGCGTAATTTGGAGAAAATTTGAGTATTAGTTTAGTCATGGATATTTGTTTTTCAATTTAAAAATTTATTTTTTTTGTCAAGTTATTCTTTTCTAAAAAAATGCCACCCGTTTTTGCTCAAAGGTAATTTGTTCAAAAGACAAATTGAATACACAAATTTATTTTTTTGTTATATTGCAATTATAAAGTTTCTGATTCCTCATTAAAAAAAAAACAAATTTCAAATTATGCTTGCAAGCAACTAGATGAGATTTCTTTCAAATTTTTTTTTAAGTTATAATTAAATCAAACGCCTTTTTGTGTCGCCTCAAGCTAATCACAATTTTTTTTTCAGGATTATTGAATAATTTGCTCTACTTTAACATTGTGCCTCCTCTATACGGTTCAATTTTAATCTCACCTTCTTTAAATGGTTCTAAACAAGCTAGTAGTTTGCACGCGGTACTATTTTTGAAAATTTTCAACTCGCTAAACAATATTAATGGAATCAAATGTTCGAAAAGGGTCAAATAGCATCACGTTTGGCACAGGAGAAAAGCCGAGTATCTTGGACACGCCGCAAGTGAGCAGTTTCACACATGAAAACCAATTCGAGGAATCATTCCGAGTAAAAAAAAATTTCTCAAAAATTTTTATAATTTTTATTTTCTAAACAGAAAGCTACGATTGCACTGGACAACCAAGAGCAAGCCGCCGAGCCATTTGTCTCATTGCCGAAAATAGACCCTGTAGTAAGTGGCGCTAGCATTGGTTCGGAAAACAAAGCCCCTAAGAAGAGCATTCTTTTCAGAACTATCTCTCAAGTTGAGCTGGAACGTCAAGAGTAGAGTTTCATCTTTTAAAATAAAGTTTATTCTAATTTTTTAATTCAGGTCCTTAAAGCATGCCGAACATAAATTAGAAAATAATTATTTTAAATGCACAGAAAGTAATTTAGAACCAGTGAGTCAAGCTCTGAGCGAATTGTTCAAACCAAAAAAGGTTGAAAACACAACTCAACTTGTTAGTCCCAAGTATTTTGAGGTAATTTTTGTGAGCAACCAACTGTAACTAGTCAATTTTAGCAAAATTTTGTTTTTCAATGATGAACATTTGATGTTTTTCACTAGAAATAATTTTCAAGATGCTATTAAGATTATCATTGATAAAAAGAGAAAAATTAATCTTAAAAAACACAAAATATTTACAAATAGTCTTTTAAAATTTATTTAAATAATTAATATTTTCAGTTCGAAAATGAAAATGAGGGTTGATGCTGAAGAGTAATTTAATTTAATTTAAACGCAATTCTTCTTCGATTATTGCTAAAATAAATGCTAATTTCTGATTCTACATTTAAAAAACTTGATTAATTCTAAAATTAAAAAAAAAAATCCGAAAGGTTTTAAAAATAAAAAAACTCAGTAATTTAAAAAAAAAAGTAGAGTTATTAGCAAAATTATTTTAGTTAGATTTTTTTTTAGATTTTTCCAAAATAAAGTTTAATTTTTGATAAGAATAAATCTGAACGTTGGAGATTTGTAATCAACTAGAAAAAAATCCAATTTAGTAAACTTGAAGTTCAATTTGTTTCGTGTGAGTTGTGGGTAAAAGATTACCGGATTCTCAAATTCTTCCCATCAAATTTGAAATTTTGCCTTATTCTTATCAGAAAAAAATATTTTAAAAATGTATAATGATCATATCAAAAATTATTATTTTCCAATTATCCTAATTATTTTTTTGTTGTAACCTAATTATCATAGTTTTATCTAAAATTATAACAAAAATGAAAAATTAACAATTAAAAATTGAAAACAGTCCGTAAAATAATCTCTTCACAAATATAACATTTTAATTTTTAAAGATAAATCTAAAAGTTGTTTTAATTTTTTTTTATAAAATTAGAAATATTAAAGATTCTTTTGAAAATGTTTAATATTGTTATACTCAATAATATAAAGTAAATTGAGATTAAAAAGAAAAAGATAAATTGTTTAGCTTTTTGGTGTCTCTTTTTTTTTAATTTATTATCAAAATAAATTATAATTAATTTATTTAAATTTCTCATAGAAATAAAAATAATTTAAATTTCTTGTCTCACCAAAGAAAAATGATTTTTGTACATTTTTTAAACTAGATAATATATTAGTGATTATTTTTAATTTTTTCAAATAATTTATTTAGCAAAATAGTTCTTTAATTCATAAATTATCAAAAAAAATATTTCATTTATAAAATATATCAAAATATTAAACTTATTGACTAAAATTAAGCTTTAAAGTCAAAAGAATAAAAATTTTTTGAGTCTAATCTAAAAAAAATTTTTTCGTGAAAATTTTAATAGAAATCGGTAAAAGATGTCCATATTTTCGAGGAATTTTTTAATCAAAATGTTCTCAATTTTTTTCGATTATTTTTATTCTTGAATTTTCGACCATTTAGCAGATCAATTTTTTTCAACTTTTTCATTTAAATTTAATATTTGGTTAATTTTGTTTTTTATATTATGATCAAAGATTTTTTTATTAAATTAAAAATCCTATATGTTTAAGTCGAGCAGTCTGTGGTTTAGAAGAAATCTAACCACAAAATGTTTATTTCAAACAAAATTTATTCCTTGATTAAGGTTGGATTAATTTAATGATTAGAAAATTGAAAAAATGAAAGATTGAAAAAAAGATAATTGAAAATGTGAAATTTTAATTGTGATAAAAATAATTATTGTCAAAGAATGAATTTTGATAATCAAAAAAAAATTATCATGACTTGTTATTGAGTTAGTAAGATTTTAGAAAAAAGTGATACAGTGTTGCTTTGCCACAAGGATTTTAAGTAAATTTACGTAATTTTACGAAATTTTACGTAAATTTACGTAATTTTACGAAATTTTACGTAATTTTACGTAAAATTACGTAAATTCACTTAATTCACTAAATTCACACTGTATCACAAATTCGAGTTCTTTATTTATTAAGAATTTTAAAAAATTTCTTTTGTAACTATTAGACCAAAAATTAAAAGAAAAAAATATGTTTTAATTTATTTTATTTTAATAAATAAATCAACTTTGAAATTAATTATTAAAATTGTATCATGCGAATTAATTAGTAATTTAAGCCAAAAAACGAAAAAATGGAATCTACATAATATTTATAAATTAAAAGGTTTGTGACTTGAAAGATGCTAAAAAAGAATCGTTAAGTTTAAATAATTCGTTTCTAGAATCGACCCCTAAGCGTTTAAAAAATGGTAATTAGTTAACAATTATTTTATTTGAAAAAATTTAATTTCTGACTTTGATTTAAAGAAAATTTTGCTGATGAGCAAGAAAATTCATTTTCCTATGGTAATTTGGAATTTCGCTCCATCTAAAATTATTTAATCCATTTTAATTTGAAGCTAAAGCCGATTCGATTTATTCAAACTCTTCATCTTCTTTTGATGATATAGTTTCGTCGAGCGACCAGACTGATGAAAAAAAAGCTAAAAAGTTAGATAAAAAAATTTTATTCTAAAGCCTTAAATACTAAATTTTGATTCAGAAGAAGATCAATTGAGATGAATACTGAGGAACGCAAGAATCAAATACGAATTAGTAACCGTGAAGCAGCCAGGCGGTGCAGAGAACGCAAACGAAAGTACATAGATTTTTTGGAGGAAAAAATTCGCATTCTAGAATCGAAAAATGAAGATTTGACTGTAAAAATTAGGAGGAAAATTTTTATTTTTTTGAAATTTTTTGCCTAGAAAGAGAACTCAGAGTTAAAAAAACTCCACAAGTCTTCGAATGGTCAGTCTCAATCGATTCCAATTATTTTGAACGTTCCGAATCAAACAAGTAATCAAATAATGCTTAATTTGCCAGACAAGAATTGTCATGATAGTCAGAGCTTGCAGAAGGTTTATCAAATGCTTATGTCAGCCAGCAGATAAGTGGGCAGTTAACAAAGCAACGAAGCAAAGTGAAATTTTAGTTGTGTAAATATTAAATAGTAAATTACGAAGTTATTTTAGTTATAAAAAATTATATTTTTTTAAATTAAAAACTAATTTTGAAGAAATTAAGTGCTTACCCGGTGAATAAAAATCTAGAATAAAAATTACTTTTAACATTTTTAGAATTTTTTTTTCTATTTAATTTCACTCGAAATTCACACAAAATTGTGAAAATTTAAAAAACATTTGTATGATTTTTTATTATATTTTCTAAAAATACAATTACTCTGGAAATGATAATTAAAAAAATTCTTTTAATAATAACAATAATCATAATAATAAGCTAAGGTGGGTAAACTCACCAAACGAAAATCCATATAGGGATCGCTATAGTAGCTATCCGAGAGTGACTCATTCGCTATTGACTATCGCGACGAATTGATTTCGTCAACCATTTTCGTCAAATAAATTCTTTAAACCGGCTTTGACTACTTCAGGGGGCAATCTGTTCCAATTGTCTACAACTCTGTTAAGTATGAAATGTTCTGGCTGGTTGATTCTCATCAGTTGTTTGGCCATTCTGTGTTGGTATCCGCGTATACTCCTCGTTGAACTAGAACAGCTAATCGAATCGCAAAACTTGTTTGGAGACAGACTTGTTTATAAGTCACAGTTTTAAGTCTAAGTCAAAAAAATTTTAGTTCAAGTTATGACTTGCACAAAAATTTTTATCAATATCTTCTTCACCATGACCAGTTGAAAGGCTTTTTTCTAAATCTGGTTACATTAACAGACCACATAGGTCAAGATCAACAGCCAAGAATTTGGAAGCAACTACTTTTTTGGTATCAAATATGGATTTATTAAATGAATAGAGAATAAAATATTATTTATTACATTTATTAATGTCATTACTTTGTTTGTTTAATATATAATTAAATTTAATAAAAATATATTAAATATGAAAAAACTATGTTTAGAAATTTATTTCATTTAAAAAAAAAATTTTAGGTCATTGACTTGACTTGACTGAAAACGCACTGTGCCATGACTCGACAGAGTTATTGGTCCATGGTAGGTTATGTAAAACACGTAGATATAGATTCCAAGTAGGAACAGGAAATCTTGCTTTTTTTTGCACTTATCTTGCTCATTGCCAATATAATATTTTTGGATATATATTAAAAGAGGCTTAAAAGAGGAATGAATCGTTTTCTTTAATTTATTTATTGGCTTGGATCATTTGGTTTATCATCTGTTAAATTTATTATTCTTCTAGAGCGTAATTTTCGAATTGAAGGAGAGAAATTTGCATTCTCGTTTAAAAAATTTTTATTCATAGTTTAATTAGTTAAAGTTTTGAATAAAGATTCATTAAATGTAAAAAATTAGTGATTTTGTTATTAATATTTGCAATGCAAAAATGCGATGAAAAAAAATGCTATGAAACATTACATGATCAAATGCTTAAACGATTTGATCAATTTTGTTGCTTTTTTTGAACCTTCTCCAGCTTAAATGTCCCTTTTTTGTGTACGGACACCAAGCAACTACCGGGTACTGAATATGATGTCTTATAAGTGCAACGTAAAGCTTCTTCAACGTACCAATTCATCATGACTTGAAAGCTTTGGATAATTGTTCTAGTACCATATTAGCTCTTTGGGCCGCAACCATAACTTGCATACTCCATTTCAAATTCGAACTTATCATTATACCTAGATCGCATTCATTATCTGTCATGCTCATTTCTTATCCATTCATTTTCAAATTAATATCGAAGTACTTGTAGTTGAATACCATGTCACTTGCATTTATCAAAATTAAAATCCATCATCCAGTCCTCGGACCATCTCACTAGAAAGTCGATGTCTTCTTGTAATGTCCTTGTGTCATGAGCAAATAGTGTGCATAATGTCTTGTTTGCTTGATACATTTCGTTTTTAAATATTACAAAAAGCAAAAATTTTTACCGCCCGGCGATCAAAATTTTTTTAACTTTCCAGAATTTTTTTTCTCCACAATTTGATACTAACACTCGGTATAAAAATATAATTAACTTTTAAATATTTACAAACAAAAAACTTCCAATAAAAATTAAAAAATAAAAATCGGTTCAAAAGTTTAGAAATTCGGATAATCCAAAAGATTACAATTTTATCAATCTTTTTTCACATCTTTATGATTAATTCTTAAATATCTTCTAATTTTGAGTAAATTGTGCTCTTAAACTGCTTTAAATTAAATACCTTCCAACCCCTCATGTCCCTTCAAAATAACATTACCAGAAAATCTTTATTTTGGCAAAAAATGGGTAGAAAAATGTGTCTAGGTCACTAAAATGGCAAATCGTGGGTTTGCTAAAAAGTTGAGATAAAAAGCAAAATGAGAAAAAAATAATTCCAAGACTCAAGGAGTTAGGATTAATAAGTATACTGTAATGAGATTTTTCCAAAAAAAAAGGTTAAGAGTCTCAAACAGCGGTCAGAAAACCCCTTCTAAGCATAAATGATACAAGTGGTGTAAACAGAGGCTTAATTTGAAGGTTAATGATTGGTCCAGGGTTATTTTCAATGACGAGTCCAATTTTGAGGTCTTTAATCGTAAGTCAAGAGTAATTGTAAAAAGGTTTAAAAATGAAAAGTTTCATCCGAAGATCTGTATACCAAGGTTACAGAACGGTGGAGCTCAGCCGGTATCTGGGGATGCATTTCTTACAAATGCACTGTTAAATGCAACATTTATACAAGACGAATCAATCAATTTGTCTACATCAACTCCTTAGAAAAAATTTTTTACCATCTGTTGAACTATTTGAGCCAAATGACCCTTGGATTTTTCAATAAGTTGGCGCTTCGGCACATATCGCTCACTCAGTAAACGACTGGTTCAAAGAACAGAACATTGAGCTTCAGCCATGGTGTGCACGTTCACAAGATCTCAACCCAATCTATAACTTATGGTCATACAGTAACCTCTATTGAGCATTTAAAAGAGATTTTTCACAAAGAGTGGTCAAAAATTCCGATTAAGTTTGTGAAAAAATTGACTGAATCTATGCCAAAAAGAGTTTTGCCTTGTTATATCGCCAAAGGCGGCCATTTCAAATATTAAATTGCAAAAATTCCTAAACTTTTGAAGCGTTTTTTTTTTTAATTAATTGTATCCATTTTTTCTTTTTTGGAATTTTTTTGGGATTTTTCTTTTTTCACTTAATTTTTTTTTTGGATTTAATGTTTTTGGATTGATGAAAAATAAAAAAAAAAAAAGCCTATAATATGCGAAAAAAACAATTCATTTGTTAACAAAAAAAAAATTCTAAACATTTGCAACATGCTGTATAATTTAAAGTAAAGATAAATTTAAATTAATTTTATTACAAAAATAATAAATATTTATAGAATTGAATTTTAATCCAAATAAAAATTAAAAAAAAAATGATTTGCATTCATAATTGCCTAAATGATGAAAAAAACATTATTCGGCTTCATTTTTGAACTTGGTATAGATTTTCACTCATTTTATTAATGGACATAGAGTTCAAGTTAATCCGATTTAGCTAAAGAAGCATAAAATCAATATGTTTACACAATAACTACTCAAGTTAACAGTGCAAGTACTCCGAATCCAGTCTCTGAACAATCTAACAATCTAAATGAAATTTATAAGCCTATATTTATCGAATCCTAAACTATCAAAGCATTAAATACACTGATCATCATATCCATAATAATTAACTTCTTTAGTCTCACAAAGTTCAGATTCATTCAGAATTTTTACTAATTTTTGAGTAAAATCAAAATAAAAATAAATTTAATTAGAAATCTCAAAATCAATTTTATAATTTTTAAGAAGAATAAGTTCAAATTTAAGTAAATTTAGTACATGAAAAATAAAGCCCGAAATGAAAATTTTTCTTGGCATTAAATTTTAAAGCTTAAAATAAATTAAAATCTTATTTTTAAAAATAATATTTATAAATAACATTTGATCATTAATTTCAATTTGCCTTGAAAAAAATAAAAAATTCAAAAATTTATTAGACGAATATTTTTTTTTAATTTTTTTACTCTAGAGAAAAACTCAAACTAGAATAAAAAATTTTGTTTTAAAAGTCTAGAAATTTTTTTAAAAATTAATTTGATAAAAATTGTTTTGGGATCACTTAAAACTAAGTGTTGAACGATCAATCTCGAATTTAAATAATAAAGATTTTTATAACTTGATACAATTAGATTATTTTATACCAATTTGAACTATTTTAGTAATGATTCTTTTGTTAATAATCAAATATAGATTAGAATAGATTTATCAAAATTAGTAATGGTTCCTGTCAGAAATTTAAAAAAATTTGTTGAAGGCTTCTTTTTTAAAGATAATGAACAAAGATTGATACGAATTTTATGCCGCGATCAAATTGACCAGTGTTTGTCAAAATAAAAAGAGGAGCTATTGAAATAGTTAAGATAAAATAAAATTTAAATAACCTGTATCAAATTTTTCTGGTATCTAAAATTGCTATTTAATTCTTATCTTCATTAAAATCAAATTAGTTTTCATTAGACATACAAACAACAAGAGCAACCGTGAGCGTTTACCAAAATCGCAATTAATCATTTTATCTATCATTTTCATGTAATTCCTCAAAACGTAATTCAAAAAGGAATCTGATCCTTTAGCAAATATATAAATTCACATCAACAATTTGTATCTTTTGAATTACTCAAAAAATAAAATCTAAAGCCTTTTCATTACAATGCTAAAAGCACTAATATTTTTTTTCATATTCTATGACACCATAACTGCCCAGCGCAAAATCAACTCCTTATCAACCAAGGTAACAAGTTATCTCTTAACACTCTGGTCAATTTTTATAAATTTTCTTAGTCTAAAGAAGAGCTAATGAAAGATCTGTTCAAAGCAGACGGTCTTGCGGACTTGGCCAAAATGGGGGTCCGATTTAGTAAGCCTTATCAATTATTTTTTAATTTTAGAATTAAAATTTGGTATTAAGTGCACAGGCCAATGGGACTGGCAGGTCGAACCAGCTCTCAAAGTCTGGCTGAGGCAAAAGAAGCGACTCCAGGCAAATGTGACCCCAAGCCAGTGTGCATTACAAATCCACTCTCTTCGGATCTAAAATCAAATGACCAAATTGCTTATCCACCATGCATTAACATTCACCGATGTGATGGATGTTGCCCGTCAAATGAGGAATGCGTTGCCATAAAAAGCGAAGAATTGAAGCTAAAGAATGTAGCTGTTTTAGCTTTGCAAAATGGACAAGTGGCCGGATATGTGGGTGACGTGATCACAGTGACTAATCATACAGAATGCGAGTGTCAGTGTAAGTGGAAAAATGACAATGATTGTAAAGAGGTGAACCGGTTCTATGTCAAACATCCGTATGCATGTGAATGTGTTTGTTCAGACCATTTATTTTGTGGACCATTACATCACTTCGATAGAGATTCATGTAGCTGCAAATGCCATAGTAAGTTCAATTTAAGCGAACAGAGCTGTAAGGCACGGGGATTTAGCTGGAATAGTCATTTGTGCCGGTTAGTCTTTTTTTTTAAATTAAAATCAAAATTCTTTTCTTAAGTTTTTCCTTTATAGATGTGATATGATCAAGACTCATTTATCAGTTGAAGAAGTCGAAATGAACTAAAAAAATTTAGTATAAAGATTTATATAATTTTTTATTTTACTTTATTTTGTTTTTTTTTTAATTGGTATTAAGTTTTATTTTTACTTTTTAATTAAAAAATAAATAAAAATTCTAATTTTGATTTTAAAATAAATTTAAGTTTATTGTTGAGGTTTATTACTCAACTATATAAAAATTTAATTCAGTAGTCCCACCCAAAGGTAAAATTAATAATAAAACTTTTTGTAAAATAAAATAAATAATTCCGTTTTTTAAAAATTAAAAATACGAATAAAAAGAATCTCCTATTTATTCCATCCTCGAGGCTTGTAGCCGACAAGACCTCAACATTATGAAAAATTGAGATGATTTTTTTTAGATAATTAAATAAATGTCAGTTAATTAAAAATTAATTGGATTTCAAATTTTGGTAAGTTCAGTAAGTATTTATCATTTCTATTTAATGTAAAATAATGCTGATCAATTAAGATTTTTTTAAATCTTGACCAAGACCCATTTTCTTTTATTATATTTTTTTAATTAAATAAATTCGATGGAAATATTTTTTCAGTTTAAATCAATTTTACGAAAATAATAAATTTAACACAAAAAATTGTGGTCCAAAATAAATTTTAAAGAAAAAAATAAAACAACACAAAATTATTGAGAAGAATAAAATCATTTTTTTTGACTAACGATTGCATCTGTAAAACTTCATCCTATCTTTTAAAATTAAATAAAATTAAATAAATTGTTAAATTAGATCTCAGTTTTGTTAAAATTTGCATTTTTTATCAGAAAATAAGAAATATTAATAAAGCGGGATTTTGGTATAGAAAGATTAATGTTTGAATTCTTAAAAAGGCGAGATAATTATAATAATTCGGTTTTATATAAAATTAAGAATTCATTTAATGATGCATACAATACTCTTATAAATTTTAAGAAAAATTTTTTCAATTTTTTCATTAGAATCAAAATTCTTTTTTTAATTTTTTTAAACTTTTAATCTTTCTTGCAAGATTTTGGCTTAAACTTGTGACTTAAAATAATAACAAGTCTTCATTAAGATATTGGAATAGTCTTAAAGGAAATCTTACAAATAAAAAAACTAAAAAAAATAGGAGTTTGCTAATAAAATTTTAATTTGTTGTTGAAGATTTAACACTCACTGAGCCAAGTGAGCTCGTAGAGTCAATATGAACAAGTAGTAGAAAACGTTGACCAGGAATTCTGATCAAAACTATTTTGCAACAATCAATAAAGTGAATTAGAATAGGACAATAATGGGGAGGAAATAATTGGCAAAGTGAAGATAAACAAACATCCTGTAAGAAAAATCGAAGAAAAAAGAAAGGTATTGATCAAATTAAAAAAATCTTATTTTAATAGATAAAAGCAAATGAATAAAAGACATTATTTAGTTAACTGCTGAACCATTAAATGATTATAATTAAAAAAAGCTTTTTTATTTTTAATTACCAATTATTTTTTGGATAATTCATTTTTATTTTGGCAGAACGGGGCCAAAAAGTAGAATTGACCATGTTCTTATAAACAAAAACATGCTAAACAAAGTTGAACAGATTAATATATTAAATAGAATCAAGGATCAAACAGATACAAGTGACCACTTGTGTTTAATAATCGACCTTAAAAACGTCTTAATTTTTGAATCACAAAAAAATGAGAAATCAGTTAGAAAGCAAAAAAGAAGTCTAAAAGATATTGACTGGCAGAGTTTAGAAATCCAAATAGCATATAATGAATCACTTAGGCGAAGCTGAACCAAAAAAATATTCTGACAAGCTTAAACAAAATAGATTTAACAATTGCGAAAACAATTCTAACTGAAATCATTAATGAATTAGGAAGCTCAATGCGTGAAACTATTGATGAAATTTCATTAAAAAATCAAAACAAAATCAAAACGAGAAATAAACATATACAAACCAAAAGTTGGTGGGATAATGAAATGAAAACACTGTAGGTGCCAGTAAAGCTTTCGACAAAGTTAATAGGGAAATAATGCTTAAAAGATTGATAGGAAAAATTGATCCTGAAATCTGGAGAGTGTTAAGAACTAATTACAGCGAATCAATAGCAATTGTTCAGAACCAAAATTTTATTTCCTCATTTTTTAAAACTACGGTAGGCGTCAAACGAGGTGGTCCATTGTCACCAAAACTTTTCTCAATCTACGAAGAGGATCTTATCAATCAAATTATGGAAAATGATTTAATCGCAGATATAGATGGAATTAAAACAGGCATCTCAATGTATGCTGATTATCTACTTATTATGACTGACTCAATCAAAAAAATGGAAAAAATCCCAAGGAAGTGTGAAAATTTCGGACTTCGATCAGAAATCAAGTTTAATCCTACAAAGATGCAAATAACGAGGATCAATGGATCAAATAAAGAAGAAAAAAGACTAGTCTTATGTGGCGAAGAAATTGAATGGGTAGACAAAATAAAATACCTGGGTGAATGGGAAGATGGTAAATGTTACAGTAAAGAACACCTAAGAGAACGAAGACTTAGTACATGGAGAGTATTCTTCCTACTTAAAAAAAGCTTAGATATCAAAAGCAAGTACTTAAACCCACAATTAAAAGCTCACCTTCTCAAAACCTACGTAAGACCAATAATGTTTTATGGTATAGAAAACTGTAATATCAGCAAAACTGAGAGAAAGAACATCCAACCGATTGAAAGCCTAATGGTTAAAAAAGATGCTTCAGCTAGGAAAAAGATCGAGGACAACAAATTTATTATATGCGCTCAACTTAGAACCAGTTGAATCAAAAATAAAGAAAACTAAACTGAGCTTTACCAAAAGACTACTTGAAAATGAATTCACGTCTAAAATATTGAAAAATAGTGAAAAAAAGGTTAATCGACCAAATAAATTCATCAAAGAACTGAGAGATATATTAGGATCGTTTGAGTTACTAAATAAAAAAGTAATAGACGGGAAACTTAAAGAAATCTGTCTTGAAGATAAGAAAAATAGTCAAAATGGGATCAGTAAATCGATTAAATACTGTCTAGATAACTTATAGGAAAGAAACAACGAATTAAAACTACTATTTAAAATTCACATACAATGAAAACCCTGAAGTATTGAAAAAAAAAAAATCCAGTCAATATAGATATGTATTCCATCGAAGTTGATTGTTAATGAAGTGCTCGGAACGGACGAAAAAATAAAAAAATAAATAAAAAATTACTAAAAATTAAAATTAAGTATAATAGAAATTAATTAAGTGAATCTTTCTTTTTTATAAGCATGTAAATTTAATTATTTTTTTTTTTTAAAAGAATTTAATATTTTTCATCGCCGAATCTGGCGTAATCTTTTTGAAATAAATAATAATAAATATTATTCTCTTAAAGATAATCATCCATTTTGGTTCATTAATTATGCTTTCAATAATTTCTCACGGAATTGAAGTTAAAGAGACAGGATGATAATTGCTCGGCATTGATTTATCCCATTTTTTAAACAATGGAGTAATATTTGCTGATCTGAATGATAAAGATTCTCTGAAAATCAAAGTTAAAGGAACAGTAAAGGCTTCGGCAAAATTTTTAAGCAATGACGGATGAAGCTTGTCTACACCACATGATTAATTTAAAAATTAATTTAAAAATCTTTTTATTTTTTTCGAAATTTTAGGACCAGATTTTTAGAGTATTTTCAAATTGAATTTTTAACTCAAAAAAGTTCAATATAGATTCATTATTATATTCGTTTTTGTTTATAGATTTTTAGAAAGAAAATAAACTATTTATCAATAAAACTTATCTTTATCTTATTTCGTAAAAGTTTCTAAATGATGAACCTTGAAGTCTCTTGCTCCCTCGGAGGGGAGCTTGCGTGCCAGCTTCACATTTAAACTCCACTCCAGTCATGTCAATATCACTACTATCTCTCCTCTTACGACCAGTCCTAATTCGCCTCTGGCTATTTAAGTCCCTGTCCTAATTAAATTCAGAACCTGTGGATACAGTGTTGCTTTGCCACAAGGATTTTAAGAAAATTTACATAATTTTACGTTAATTTACGTAAAAAATTGTAATTTTACGAATTTTATTCTACGATAATTTTCCGTAAACTTGAAATGGGCCAAAAAAAATGTGGATTTTTGGTCATTTTTGTAAAATTTCAACAAATTTTTGATCTTTTTAAAAATTTTAGATATAAGTAATTAAATAAAAATTACGTAATTTTACCTAAAACTGACCTTTTTTTTATCGTAAAAGAAAGTAAAAAATTGTAAAAAAAAGTAAATTTTTCATCTTTATTGGAATCTTTTACTTAAATTAATTAAATAATGTTTAGTCCTATTTTTTAGTAATCGATCTTTCCGTTTTTAAACAGTTTATGCCATTTAGCCATGCAGTTGGAATTTCCATTTTAAAAGTGAGAAACTTTTTCAAATGAGCTTAAAATAAATATTATATTATTTTCTAACAAGTACTAATCATTAATTACCCTTAATTTTCAAAAATTTAATGCTATCGTTATATAGATAAAATTTGATTGTTTGTTTGCATGATCATGAAACTTCTCTGAAAAGTTTTTTCTTAATTCGTTGGTAAAATCTTTTTGAGTATCTTTAAAAGAAGAAAGTTACAAAGATTTAAAATAGAGTTTAAAAAGAAAAATTTTTAATTACAAATCATTGAAATTTCTTTTTCACATTCAGAATCAGTATCATAAGTTTTTTTTATCAGTTTTCTGTTTCACCGAGGTGATATTAAACTTTCATTATTTTTTATGAATTCTTTTAGCTCAATATTGTCTAAATTTGATTGGCTCAAATTTGTATTTAAGTGATTTATTTGTTCCGAAATTAATTTCAACGAATTTTCAACAGTTGGTTTACATTCCTGATTTGTTTCCTTAATAAATTTGGTCACCTTCAAATTAAAATTTAAATTCAGATTTTTCAAAAATTTAAATTTTTTTACTTTTTATTATATATAAATATTTAATTCAAATATTTAATTATTCAGGTAGTAAAAATAGTAATAAACAAGGAAAGTGAATGGTCAAATCATTAAAGCAATTTGAAAGAAAATTTCAAGCTAAAATAAAATTTTATTTGAAAAAATTTACTTTATTTTTGATAAAAAAAGTACAGTTTTACGTAAAATTACGTAATTTTTATTTTTATTAACTTATGTCTAAAATTTTAAAAAGATCAAAAATTTGTTGAAATTTATGTTGTAGTGTTTATGTTTAAGTTGAATTTTCCTAAAATCCTTGTGGCATAGCAACACAGTATATATTTGAAACCAAATTAATTGATTTTTTTCTATTAACATAATTGTATGACTATGAGGATTTATGTTAAAACCAAAAAGCTTCCATTGCGAGGCAACATATCGCCATATAAAAATAGCTTTTTTTTTATATAAAATCAGCTTTTTTTCTTAAGTTAAATATCACTTTTCTTTTTTACTTTATTTACTTTTTTAGAGCGAAGATATTTAGAAGAAAAAAATAAAGAAATAACAATTGAAAAATTAAGAATCCTCAAATTTATCAAGGTTCGATTGATTTTTAATATCTCTATCCGCTGAATGAACCTGATCACAAAGCGGGCATTACGTTCCCATTTTAAACAAATTTAACTTTAATGACAAGAGAAACTTTGGATTTTTTTTAAGAAGACCTCTTATTTAAAATCATGAATTATTAACATTGATTTTTTTTCTAGAATTATTTATTTTTTTTAGTAAATTTATTTGAATTGTAAGCAATTTTTTATTTTAATAAAATAAGATAAAAAATATAAGAAATTTTAATTATCTTATAAACAGAATTGTAATTTTATAAACTTTTTAGTGTTTAAAAAATGATTTATAATAATTTTACTTTAACTTTTTTACAAGATAATAGTTTCGAATAATTTCAAATTTCTTCGGATAATTTCACGATAAGTTTTAAATTAAAAATTTAGATATATATTTTAGTGTATGAATGGATTTATTTAATAATTTTGCTGAAGAATTTATTGATGATTTATAAATTAAGTAATACGTAATACGTATTTACGTAATTTTACGTTAATTATCGTAGAATTACTAATTTTAACAAAAGTAATTTTACGTAATAATTCGTAAAATTACATTTTTTTACGTAAATTAACGAAAAATTACGTAAATTTTCCTAAAATCCTTGTGGCATAGCAACACAGTATATATTTGAAACCAAATTAATTGATTTTTTCTATTAACATAATTGTATGATTATGAGGATTTATGTTAAAACCAAAAAGCTTCCATTGCGAGTCAACATATCGCCATATAAAAATAGCTTTTTTTCATATAAAATCAGCTTTTTTTCTTAAGTTAAATATCACTTTTCTTTTTTACTTTATTTACTTTTTTAGAGCGAAGATATTTAGAAGAAAAAAATAAAGAAATAACAATTGAAAAATTAAGAATCCTCAAATTTATCAAGGTTTAATTGATTTTAAATATCTCTTTCCGCTGAATGAACCTGATCACAAAGCAGGCATTACGTTCCCATTTTAAACAAATTTAACTTTAATGACAAGAGAAACTTTGGATTTTTTTTAAGAAGACCTCTTATTTAAAATCATGAATTATTAACATTGATTTTTTTACTAGAATTATTTATTTTTTTTAGTAAATTTATTTGAATTGTAAGCAATTTTTTATTTTAATAAAATAAGATAAATATATAAGAAATTTTAATTATCTTATAAACAGAATTGTAATTTTATAAACTTTTTAGTGTTTAAAAAGTGATTTTTAAAAATTTTACTTTAATTTTTTTACAAGATAATAGTTTCGAATAATTTCAAATTTCTTCGGATAATTTCACGATAAGTTTTAAATTAAAAATTTAGATATATATTTTAGTGTATGAATGGATTTATTTAATAATTTTGCTGAAGAATTTATTGATGATTTATAAATTAAGTAATACGTAATACGTATTTACGTAATTTTACGTTAATTATCGTAGAATTACTAATTTTAACAAAAGTAATTTTACGTAATAATTCGTAAAATTACATTTTTTTACGTAAATTAACGAAAAATTACGTAAATTTTCCTAAAATCCTTGTGGCATAGCAACACAGTATATATTTGAAACCAAATTAATTGATTTTTTCTATTAACATAATTGTATGATTATGAGGATTTATGTTAAAACCAAAAAGCTTCCATTGCGAGGCAACATATCGCCCTGCTCTGCAGTAAGTCTGCTGTAGCTTATTATTATTATTATTATTATTATTATTATCTTATAATATTTCCATGGATATTTGACTGCTAATATAAAATTTTATAAATAAATAAATCATAAAATTCAATAAATCAATAAATTATTTTATTGCAACACTTTCTTTCAACAGGTATATGCACTT
The DNA here is from genome assembly GCA_016802215.1 of Brachionus paranguensis. Lineage (NCBI taxonomy): Eukaryota > Metazoa > Rotifera > Eurotatoria > Ploima > Brachionidae > Brachionus > Brachionus paranguensis. The sequence goes on from JAESIX010000004.1 coordinate 1,762,112, forward strand.
AGATTATTGTAAATTCTAATTCGAATCAAAGAATCCCACAATTAATAAAAAGAAAGAAAGAATTTTTTTTGATTTTATTTTCGAAGGTGAGTGATGTAATTTTGAAATTTATTTGAAACTTTTTTTCATTTAAATAAAATTCTAATAATCTTTATTTTATTCTATTTTAAAATTTCCTTTTAAAGATACAATTGAAAAGATTTTCTTTCAGTCAAAGTTTCGGCCTACTTAAAAATAAAGTCCTAAAATAAAGTCAAAGGCATTAAAAAACGTCCGAGTTGGACTTAGCTTGAGACATGTGACTTTTAAACAATTCTACTAAAAATCAAGAGATTAGATTATTAATTAAATTAAAAGTTTAAAAAGCTAATTGAAATTCAAAAGTTAGCTTAAAAAACGGGGCTGTGAAGTTCGTTTCAATTCGATCTTTTCAATTCAGAAAAACTTGAATAACTTCTTTACTAAAATAGACAATTTAATTCTGTAAAATGCTTAATGTTTAAGCAATTTTGCTTAAACCGAAAATATATGTCTACAAAAACTCTGCAATGTAATTGCACAGTTGATTAGAATACTTTTTAATGGCGTGCAAAATGCAGAAAACTGCAGAGTACTTTGCAGACTTATTTTACTACATTAAGCAAATTTGCTCATAATTAAGCATTTTACATAACTGAATTATCTATTTTAGAAAAAAAGTTATTCAAATATTTCTGAATTGAAAAGATCGAAATGAAACGAACTTCACAACCCCTAAAAAAACAGAGTAAAATTTAAAAATGCAAATAATAATTTAAAAATATTAAAAATCTATTAATTTCTTTTTTAAACTTTTTATCTAAGAAAATATGAAAAAATCAATTGCAAAAGGGAATATAAAATTTCAAGATGCAGTGAAAATGGATGATGTGTACCAATTTGGCATAAATATTTCAACTGTACCCATGAATTTAGAACAGAATTATAAAAATGCAAAAATTATCAACTGTTATTTAAATTTGATTGAAAGATCTCAATATTTTGAGAAAATTGTATCAGAAAATGGAAACATTTTGGACGAAATAGAATTATTATTTGAGGAATGTTCAATTTTTGGAAAAATACAAGAAATTTTTAAATTACAAAAAGTAAAACGTATATATTTGCTGAATCTAGTTGGGGATACAATAAATTCGACTTTGAGTATGCAAAATCAATTTGAATTTGATTCTTGCTCATTTTCAATTCCTAACTGGGAAGAAATGTCTGATTTAAATAGAACAACACAAATATTTTTTCAAGATAATTCACATCAAAATTATTTCGGAAAGCCGACAGGAACTAAACAAATTATAAATTCTGATTTGGCTTCAACAAATTCTGACAATTTATTTCAAACAGAAGATGATTTTTTACATCATCTAAAGCAAATGGAGAATAAATTGATTCATGAATTTCAAAATCATCATAATAATGGAAATTTTAAGGAATTTTTTCAAAAATTGAAACAAAAAATAGACACTGACACTTGTGAAGTAAAAAAAAAATTATTCTCAATTTTTGTTTCTCTTATAATTGTGGCAGCTAATCTTCTAGACCTTGAAATATATTCTCAAAAAAGAAATCTTAATTCTAGAAGCAAATTAAATGAGGTTTTTGGTTCTTCGATTAATGATAATCAAGAAGCTAAATTAAGACCAATTTCAGAAAGTATAGATTTCTCCAGAAGACTTTATGTGCCAGAATTTAACACAAATATTATTTCAATCCGGTTAAGTGATATTTTGAAATCAAAGCCAGACATAGAATTAAATGAAAATGAAAAAATTTGCTGTAAATTTTGTGATAGTTATTTTTACGAAATGTTTTCCAAAAATAACAATGAACAAAATAATTGGAGTTGTCAATTTTGTGACAATGAAAATACATTATTGCTTAATAATAAAGAAAAAAAGAGCTATTTTGATGTTGAATACAAAAAGAATACAATTAAAGAATGTAGCTTTCTGAAAAGGACCGAATCCAAAATATTTATAATTTGTATGGACATTTCTGGAAGTATGTCTGGAAGTCGTATTGATATAGTGAAAAAAGCCAGTATTAAAGCTTTGGTAGAGTTAAAAAATAAAACTCCTGACTACAGAGTTGCATTAATTTCTTTTCAATCTGAAACCCATTTTTATGGAGATGGCAATTCTGATCAAGTTATTTTCCATAATTTTATAAATTTAGATAAAATTGAAATCATAGACGAAATAAGAAAAAAATCTTCTAGTCTAAGACCTATTCGCGAGTCTTTTAATAGTTTGGTTAATAAAATAAATAATTTGAGTGCAGGTGGAGGCACAAGATTAAGCTCAGCATTAATTGAATCTGTTATTTTGGCATCGACTGATTCCAATTCAGAAATTATTTTATGCACAGATGGAGAAGCAGAAGATTCAAGTATGGAATTTTATGAAAAAATAGCAAATTTCTGTAATCTGTCAGGATTTATTAAAATAAATATAATCACTTTTCCAGATAGTTGTCAATTAAAGTCTCTTGGATATTTGTCCAGTGCAACAGAAGGTTCACTGGAAAAGTTATCGAATTCCGATCAATTCGACAAATCTTTTGTTGAGACTGCCAAAAGATTTATTGAAGTTAAAAAGAGTCAAAGTGTTAAACTAGTTGTTTTGGCACAGAAAAATATTATTTTGGAAGATCGTAATAATAGCAAATATGAAAATGACATGATCGATTCTAATAAAGAAGAGATTTTAATAAAATATGAACCAAAAGATTGCTATAGTAACCAAAAAGAATTTTTTTTTCAATTTCAAATCGAAACAAATAATTCCATAAGAGTTATAACAAAAAAGCTGAAAAATGAGACTAGAATTAATGAAAAATTGATTTTTGCGTACTCCATTAGAAAAATCTCTAATTTTATTTTAGAAAGTAAAAATTCTGATGCGAAAAATTATGCTGAAAATTTTTTCAATTATATGGAATCAAGCAATTGTAAATCACAAAAAGCTGAGGAAATCATTAACGAAGTAAAGGAAAAATGGACCAAAAAAACAGAAGATGATATTTTTTATCAACTTGTACACAATAGTAAAAAAATAAAATCAGATGATATTTTATTAGTGTATACAAAAGCTAACAAGATTAAAAATGAGTATTTTGATGAGTTTGAAAAAGAAGAAAATTTTGAAAAATTTAAAATCGACATTGAAAACATATTTGATGGTTTGAATTTAGAACAATATGGAATTAATCATAGAATTAGTATTTATAAATTGCTTGTATCCACAAAATTAATCAAGGAATCGTTAAAAATAATTAATTTTTTAGCCAAGGACCTGGAAATAACTACACCATTTAATCTCAATTTTCAAATTGAAAAAATTGAAGACATTTTCAAAATTATTACGGATCAAATAAAACCTTTTATTTTATTGAATAAAGATTTCATTGATAAAAATATCGAAGATAGCCACCTCTCAGATTTGATTTTGAACTTAAACAAATTTTTTCAAAATTCAGTAAAACAAGACGCTTTTGAAAAATCGCTTAAAAATTATCAAAGCTTGAGATTAAAGATGATAGATTTTTCAATTAATAACCCTTTTTATGATTTTGAATATGAAGAAATCGATTTAAACAATAAATTAGGGTCAAAAATTGGAGCCAAACAAAAATCATCAATGGAAAATGAATCAATGAGGCCTGAAATTAAACCACTAATTCAAAATCAGCTCGAAAAGCCCAAAAAGCCAGAGAGAAGAGCGTTAGAATTAGCGACATCAAATTAAAACTTTTTTGATTACATTCTTTATTTTTAGATTAGTAATTGTTTTTTGTTTGTTGACAATTTAGTTTAGAATAAAATATAAAACTCAATATTTTTTAAGCTCGAAAATATTCAAAACATTGAAAAGTTTTGAAATTAAAAAAAAACTATGATTTTTTAACAGCATACAAATTTTTCAAACGAGAAATTTAACAAAAAAATTGACCGAAATTTAAGTAACTTTTAGTAAAATTTTTTTTTTGAGTGAATAATGGTAAAAAAATCGTTTAAAAAACTAAAATGTCAAATATGAATTTTTTTTTGTAAGGATAAAAAATTTTACATTATTTTTTTTAGAAATTCACTTCAATTTTTTTTTTCAGTACTTAACGAAACTTTTTCTGAGTCTTACTTTTCCATCTCACCTCCAAGAAGCTAGTGTATAATCTTGCTAGGGATATAATTAGAGATATTGTTTTTATTTTTATTTTGTTTAATTCAGAACAAAAGAAATGAGCAAAAGGATAAACAATCTTATAAATTATTTTTCAAAATTTTGAATGGAAATTTAATGAAAATCGAAAAAAATTAGTTTTATCTGTTAAATAGTTGAATGATTGGCGATTGAAATTTAATGACAACAAATGCAAATTTATTAGTTCTTCAAAAGTAATACTATTAATGGAATCGAATTATCAATGAAAGATTTACCAGTGATCCAAACTAGCGTTGAAATATATCTTGGAATCTATCTAACGGATGACCTTAAATGGACTCACCAAGCTGGTCCTTAAGAACATTCAAACAGTTGTATGTTTCGTTTGTTAGACCACATCTAGAGTATGAAGCAGTATCCTGGAGCCACTATACCAAAAGGGACTCACACATTCTGGAACAAGTACAAATACGAGTTAAAATATTAGTATTTAACTTAAGAAATCTAGAATATGATGAAAGACTTACCAGGTTGGTACTAACTTAAGACAAGACGTGAACGTGGAGAACTAATTGAAAGCTTCACGATAATTAACGGTCTAAGTAAAGTTGAATGGCAGAAAACCCGCAAATAAAAAGTCATGCACTCTCATTTAATGGTCAAGCTGGAAGAAACCTGGGGACATCTTAGGAGATTGACCAAACAATTGACAAAATTTAAGCATAGAGATAGCTTCTTTACAAATCGAGTGGAACAAATTACCAACTGAAGTAGTTAATGCAAAATCTAAAAATGAATTAGAAAAAGCTATATATATATTTGAAACCAAATTATTTAATTTTTTTCTATTAACAAAATTGTATCATTATGAGGATTTATGTAAAAACCAGACAGCTACCATTGCGAGGAAACATATTGCTCTGCTCTGCAGTAAGTCTGCTGTAGCTTATTATTATTATTATCCTATAATATTTCCATGGATATTTGACCGCTAATATAAAATTTTGTGTTTATCAATAAATTATTTTATTGAAACAATTTCTATAGGTATATGCACCGTCAAGCTTAGATTATTTTAAATTTTTTTTTATGATTTATTTTTGAAGGTGAGTGATGTAATTTTGAAATTTATCTATCCTTTAAAAATTAGAGTTTGAAATTAGAGTTTGAAATTAGAGTTAGAAATTTTGAGGTCTCCTGGAAGGGTTTAGTCAATATGAATGAGCTTGTAAATATTTTTTATTTATACTAGCATTTCTAAATAAAAATAAAAAGTTGACTATTTTTCATTTAAATTATATTTTAATCATCTTTTTTTATTCGACCATACTCATCTATATTTTCGTCGGTGTTAACCATTATATCTTAATTTAAATAAGAATACGGACGATGAAATAGAAATACGGACTAATGAAAAACTTTTATATCAATTAAGGTATCCAGCATTTTATAGAGAGATTTTTCATACACCTTAAATACCAAATTTTAGCTCAATATTTGTGGAATATATTTTAAGGGTGCTACAGTTTTACTTTAAAAAAATGAAAGCCGTTATTATTATTTGTTTGAAATTTCATAACCTAAATGATTTAGGTTTTGAAATTTTAAATACAAAAAATTGATTTTAATTAATTTTTTAAATATTTTTACAAAATAATTAAATTATGTTTAAAAAAAGTCATCAAAAGCAAATTTGATTATAGTTTTTAAATAATTTAAAAAAGATCTCTTAAAATCTTAAAAAAAATCTCAATTATAATGACTTACCTAAACACAAATAAGCTTTTTTGGAATGAGCTATATGAATTTATGAGTAATATTTTTTGATTTTGGTTTTTTGATTTTTTGGCAAAACAACCCTTTTCTGAATTCGGATATTTTTTGGCCAAATTTAGCATTTGTACACTGCTCCAAACTCATCAAAATCCTAAATGGAGGAAAATGTTTGTTTTGAGGCCAAAGTCATCAACTTTTCAAACGTGTTTCAAGCACGTCCAATCTAAAACTTTTGTTACTATTTTTCTCAGAAAATCTACAAGGAAGATTGGCAAGCCTTAACTGAGCAGCAGCTGCTTAGCCGCACTGAGTAGAAGTTGAAGGAATTTGGCATAAATTTTCTTAGAAATCACTTATTTCGGAAGTCAATGCATTATTAATTTTAAAATTAAAATTAACCAATTCTTGGCTAACCACAAAACCAAGCAAAATCAACATCACTAAAAATGACTCTCTTTCGATTTTTTTATCTCTTAAATTTTAATTAATTTAAATGTTATGAATGTGAATTTTTGTTTAAGCATAAAAACTGGCAAATTTTGCAAAAATATAAAAAAGATTATTTCAAAGGTTCTTTTTTCCGCAAAATCATCCTTACACTCCTGGAAGCACCAAAACAAGTCAAATGGCTCATTTTGATTTTTCAATTAAATTTGTAAATTTTTACTAAATTTTTCAATTAAAAAATATGAATTTAGCTAAAAAATCAATGAATTAGTCCTAAAATTAGTGTTGGATGCGGACAGAGCTAACCGGTCCAAAAGACGGGCGGTTAATCGCGGACTTTAGCCAGTTTATATTAGCGGGCTGGTTTTTGGCCCGTTTATTAACCGTTTAAATTTATACGGGCGGTCTAAGTGAACGTCCAAATTTTGGCGGACGGACCTTGGCCCGTTTAATGTAAGTTTTCAAATTTTTCTGGAAAAGCCCAGTAGCGTTTTTTCTTCATTTACACACCACATTGAGTCATTAAATTGGTTTTCTAAAATGATGACTGAACTTGACAATTTATTTTTATTTATTTATTTATTAGATTCTAATTCTCTGCGACACTATTAATCAAGTAAATATGGTTTGTATGAGAATTAAAAAAAATTAATAAATAAATAAAAATAAAATGTCTAGTCAGTTCTTTTCCAAAAAAATGTTGAAAAAATTTAAATTTTTACTTAAAATAAATAATTTTAACCGTTTAAATTTATACGGGTTTCTTAGACCGCCCGTATAAATTTAAACGGTTAATAAACGGGCCAAGGTCCGTCCGCCAAAATTTGGACGGTTTCTTAGACCGCCCGTAAAAAACTGTCCGGTTAATACGGTCACGGTCATGGTTTAGTCAAATTTTGGCCCGTTTACTGTCCGCTTGCACGGACACCAAATCTACCTAAAATAGTGATAAAAAGTTTTTAAATCTCCAAACAATTGACTCAGACACTGATGCTTTGAATGAAGATGAACAATATTCAAAAGACAAACTTGCATGCGTATTTTACATCAAAGAAGTAGAATTTTTTATTTTCTCTCAATTGAAATTAAGTTTTGAATCCACATAATAAATTTTTATTATTTGTTACGTATGTATTTTTTATAAATTTTTAGTCCATCACATTTTCGTACAACGAGTCAAATGGGCACTAACACGTTTCATTGAAATATTTTTATCGAATTCATGCATTGAATATTTCTCACTGTAAAATTAACACAGAAATTGTATTCATAGGAATTTATTTTGCATTTCAATGGTGAATTCTGAATATTGGTTTGGAGATCGAAAATAAAGATTTTGGAGAAGTACCAAGGTAAAACTCCTTCAATAAGAAAAAAACAAAAAATCAAATAAAATTTAAATTTAAAGTAAATTAACACAAAAGGAAAATGGGTTAAAATATAGTAAAAAAGAAAATTAAAAATAATATCGGTTTTTATCTGTTGAATATGAAAAAAAATTAGCAACCCATAATTAAAATATTTTCAATATATAAGACAATTAGTCTAAATGTTTTTTTTTTTGACTAATTTTCTAATGAATGGTATAAATTTTAGATAATAATTTTAATTAATATTTATTTAATTTTTTTTTAATTACAGTGGTGATTTGATATAAGGATCCATGGTAAATTTACGCAAATTTACGTAAATTTGTGTAAATTAACGTAAAAAATGGTAATTTGACCATTTTTTACGTAAAACAAGAATTGTAAAAATTAGTAAAAAAACTATAATTTAAAAAAATTTACTTAAAATTTTGTTAGTTTACCATTTTTTGCATTTATTTATGTTAACTCCAAAAATGCCAAAAAAATTTCAAATTTTGCTGTTTTTCATAAAATTTTGCTAAAAAATATTATTTTGTCTAGCAGAAAGATTTTTTTTTAAATTTAATTCTTTACCATTTTTTACGTAAAAATTGGTAAAAATCAAAAATTTCACTGGTAAATTTTGGTAAAAAATTGTTAAAAAGAAAAAAAAAGTAAAAACAATAAGATTTGTAATAAAAAATTTTTATTTTTTGATTTTTTTTAATTAAATTAATATCCTGACCAATCACCATCTTTTTGAATTACAATTTCAATTACCTTTGTAATATATTAATTAGAATGTTAAGGAAATTTTTTACTAAAAAAACACTTAAGGAAGTCTCCTAGGTTAAGTGATTTAAATAAACTTCAAAGATTAATTTGGTGTCAACAATTCAAAGATTGCGATTTTAAAGATTATATTTTTGTTGATGAGACCACAGTTACTGTTTTTAGCAAGCCATATTAACACATTAGATTAAAATCTTCGAGCCCAGAGACTTTTCCATCTAGTTCGAAACATGAGGGAAAAGTGCATGTATGGGGTGGTATTTCTTACAAAGGCTCCACAAATTTCGTGGTAAAAGGTTATTTTTTTTAATTTTAGATGTGCAATGCTGGTCATTCAAATATTCATACAAACCTTCACTTTTGGGATATTTGAATGGCCAAAAGGATTATATGAGACAGTTTGAGTTTTCTTTTAAAGCCTTTTAAATCAATAATGGACTCTGAAATGTATAGAGATATATTAGCTGTTTATTTATTACCTTTTGGAGCAGGTAAATTTGATTTAGCTTTTAAGTTAAATCAAGACAATGATCCAAAACATAAGTCTAATTTATGTCGAAATTTTCTTTACCATGACAATATTACTTTACCATGACTTAATTGGGTATATTATAAAAATTTTAATTTTTAAAAGTTATTCAAAATAGTAATTAAAGGTGAAATCCCCTCCAAATTCACCTGATTTAAACCCCATAGAGATGGTATGGCATGAAATGAAAAATTTCATAATAGAAAAAGGACCAAAAAATGAAGATGATGTTTTAAATATATTTTTGATTTCCAAAACACTCTAATACCTGAAAATTGCTAGAAATATATTAATCATTTAAAAAAAGTAAAATAATTAATGTTTTTTTAGTAAAAAATTTCATTAACATTCTAATTAATATATTACAAAGGTAACTGAAATTGTAATTCAAAAAGATGGTGATTGGTCAGGATATTAATTTAATTAAATGGGAAAGTAATGCCCGTTTTGTGATCAGGTTCATTCAGCTGAAAGAGATATTTAAAATCAATCAAACCTTGATTTCACGATAAGTTTTAAATTAAAAATTTAAAGATATATTTTAGTGTATGAATGGATTTATTTAAAGCTCTTATCCTTGTGATGCTACAAAAATAAAAATCAGCTTTTTTCTTAAGTTAAATATCACTTTTCTTTTTTACTTTATTTACTTTTTTAGACAGAAGATATTTAGGAGAAAAAAATAAAGAAATAACAATTGTAGAATTATGAATCCTCAAATTTATCAAGGTTCGATTGATTTTTAATATCTCTATCGGCTGAATGAACCTGATCACAAAGCGGGCATTACGTTCCCATTTTAAACAAATCTAACCTAAATGACAAGAGAAACTTTGGATTTTTTTTAAGAAGGCCTCTTATTTAAAATCATGAATTATTAATAATGATTTTTTTTCTAGAATTATTTATTTTTTTTAGTAAATTTATTTGAATTGTAAGCAATTTTTTATTTTAATAAAATGAGATAAAAAAGATAAGAAATTTTTTTATTATCTTATAAACAGAATTATAATTTTATAAACTTTTTAGTGTTTAAAAACTGATTTATAATAATTTTACTTTAACTTTTTTACAAGATAATAGTTTCGAATAATTTCAAATTTCTTCGGAAAATTTCACGATAAGTTTTAAATTAAAAATTTAAAGATAAATTTTAGTGTATGAATGGATTTATTTAATAATTTTGCTGAAGAATTTATTGATGATTTACAAAAGATAAATAGAGAGAATTTGAATGAAAAATGTCCAATAATTTTTACAATTTTAAATGCTTCAGACAAAATAAATTATGTTGAATTGAGAAATTTAGCTGAAAGAAATTTGGACAATAATCTAAAAGAAGAATTGTTCAAGTTATTAGACGAATGGAGTAAAAAAGATGAGCTAACCAAAAAAATTTTGGATACTTTTAAAAAATTTGATCCAAAATTTAATCGCATTTATTTGTTTGAAAACAATAAAGCCTATCTAGACATAAATGAAGAGCCTGAAATAGAAAAATTTATCCAAACTCGATTTGAAAAATTAGTATATAGCGGTAAAGATTATTTTTGTCCATCAGGCTGGCGGCGATATTCTTTAAAAATAGATGATTTCGATTCCAAATTTAAAGACTGGCCTGTGGCTTATCATGGCACTAGATCAGAAAATTTAATCAATATTTTAGCTGAAGGATTTCGAATTTCCAAACAAGGAGCTTGTTTTGGGGAAGGTATTTATTTTAGCCCTTCGATTGAATACTGCGGACATTGGAGATATGCTAGGCCGAAAAAATCGAAAACAAGGCAATTTTACATTCAAGCAGTCTTTCAGTGCAGGCTTCGACCAGGCTCTTTTACAGTAAACAGAGAAACAATGATTCTCGACGATACAAAGCAGTCGAAGTCTCAAGATCCAAATATTGACACAAATAAAATTATTGATCGGAAATTTAGCAACAAAGAATTAGAATGGATTATTTCGTCAAAATCAATGGAAGACTTAAAAAAAGAAAATAAAGAGGCTTTTATCATATATGGCATAATGGTACGCATTACAAAGGAACATCCAAAAAATTTAGAAATTAATAGATGGTGGAATTATTATTATGATATACCAAAAAATATTGATGTCTAAAGTGATTCATTTTTATATCTTATTTCCTTAAGAAAAAACTCTTAAAAAAACAAAATTATGTTTTATTTAATTTCTATAAAAATTATTAAAAATACTAATTTACGAATAAAATCATACAAATTAATAAATTTCCAATTTGAAATTGCATATTTTCAATATTGATTAATTAGACTTTATTTTTACAAATTGTATAATTTATTTATTTAAAAGCGGCAACAAAGGCGATATTGGTGTGGCAGGCCATATTCCTTATGACATTCACTACTTGAGCTTCAAGCTTCCAAATAAAAATAGCATAAAATAAAATATAAATAATTAAATCTAAATTCGTCTAAATAATAATATATTAATATATACATTATATTTTATGTTGATGCCAAATTAATCATTTGATATAAAATAAAAAAATGATACCAAATGTTTTTTATTTATTTATTTTATTGCTTTAAAATTATAAAAAATGATATTTTTTTTCACACAATAGGTTAAATTATTTTTCTGATATATAAATGATAAAAAGAAAAAGAAAGAAAGAAAATATTAATTTTTTCATGACCTTTTGCTTGCCGGTTGTTCTTGATCTTGTAATTAATTATTCCTTTGCTTTCCTCTTGGTTTTTATGCTTGAATTTACTGTTTGCTTGAATTAACTAAAACTTGACTTTAGGCATGCTCTTCAGTTGGCATTTATACAATGATTGGTTGCATTTCGTACTCATCGTTTTTGATTGCATTTAACCTTGAATCCACATTTCTGATGACGTGAGCCCAACACACATCTCGCTTGTAATCTTGACCAAAAACTTTTATAAATCCATTTGTTATTGCTTGAGCTGTATAGGCCACTATTGCTTTTGGTTTTAAATCATAATCTTTTTCCTTTTAGACCTCTCTTTTTAAGTTTTTAAATGTAAAAGCATTGTCATCTTCTTTTTCATGCTAACACTAGAACAAATCGAGGGGATCAAACTTGTTCGTAATATCGGTTGTTCCAATTATAATGACTGGAAAAATCTTGCCAAAGCAATTTGTATGTAGCATTGATGGACTAATGCTCAGCTTTTGAGTCTATTTAATTTCTTAGTTACTTCACTTGCCTGTTTGGTCTCATTCTCCTAAATTTTGATTATTGTATCTTTCACAAGTTGATTCAGTCGAATATTGTCTTGGATTGAATTTTCCTCGTGATTGTGTGGGTCATCTGGTATGTAAAAAGTGTAAATTTTTCTTAAGCCCATTCTAATATGCTCCTATAAAACCTAATTCCCTTACCGGTTTTATTGTGGACTTATTTGTATTGAGCACCCATTTCGCCGCCTTTAGTTTTGCCAATAGTGCATCCAAAAGGGTTTGAATACAACCCTGCTTGGATGCGCGTTCAGGAGGTCATCTAAATGAGCATTAGTGTACTGAGTACAATTGACAGACCACAAAAAAGAATTAAAAACCAATCGACACGCAAATAAAAGCACCAAAAAGAAAACCAATAAATCAAAAAAATTATAACAAAAAGAAAAAAAGAAACCTGTAATGGAATAGGACAACGACAATGAAGTGGAAGAAGTCCAAGACATGCAAATGATAAATGAATGAATAAATGATGAATGAAAAGAAATCAAGCTCATGGAGTTGATGTTATGGACCATAAAAGAACTTTGATCGATACTGGAAGCTCTGATTTATCTTCAGAAAGATTTAACAGAGAAATAGACACATTCATAACCACCAAAAGATTTATACATGGATTCTGGTGTTTCTTCAAGAAGATTTCGGAGACAGCAATGACTGTAGGAGTATAACTAATGAAAACAAAAAACTATCTAGGTTTACCGAAATTTAATGGATTAAGATATGTAACCCCATCATTATTAAATGAAAACAATGATACTATATGAAAATTTTAATGCAAGGAGGATATGATAGATTAATATCAGAAACATTATCAGCACAACCTCAAAATTGGTAAGTTTGTGACTTTTTTGATCCAAAAATAATACAAACATCCTGTAAGAAAAATCGAAGAAAAAAGAAAGGTATTGAACAAATTTAATAGATAAAAATAAATGATAAAAGACATTATTTAGTTAATTGTTGAACCATTAAATGATTATAATTTACAAATTACCAACTGAAGTAGTTAATGCAAAATCGTAAGTCTTTCATCATATTCTAGATTTCTTAAGTTAAACACTAATATTTAAACTCGTATTTGTACTTGTTCCAGAATGTGTGAGTCCCTTTTGGTATAGTGGCTCCAGGATACTGCTTCATACTCTAGATGTGGTCTAACAAACGAAACATACAACTGTTTGAATGTTCTTAAGGACCAGTTTGGTGAGTCCATTTAAGGTCATCCGTTAGATAGATTCCAAGATATATTTCAACGCTAGTTTGGATCACTGGTAAATCTTTCATTGATAATTCGATTCCATTAATAGTATTACTTTTGAAGATCTAATAAATTTTCATTTGTCGTCATTAAATTTCAATTGCTAATCATTAAAACACTTAACAGATAAAACTAATTTTTTTCGATTTTCATTAAATTTCCATTCAAAATTTTGAAAATTAAGCTATTAGATTGTTATCCTTTCGCTCATTTCTTTTGTTCTGAATTAAACAAAATTAAAAATAAAAACAATATCTCTTATTATTTCCCTAGCAAGATTATACACTAGCTTCTTGGAGGTAAGATGGAAAAGTAAGACTCAGAAAAAGTTTCGTTAAGTACTGAAAAAAAAAATTGAAGTGAATTTCTAAAAAAAATAATGTAAAATTTTTTATCCTTACAAAAAAAAATTCATATTTGACATTTTAGTTTTTTAAACGATTTTTTTACCATTATTCACTCAAAAAAAAAATTTTACTAAAAGTTACTTAAATTTCGGTCAATTTTTTTGTTAAATTTCTCGTTTGAAAAATTTGTATGTTGTTAAAAAATCATAGTTTTTTTTAATTTCAAAACTTTTCAATGTTTTGGATATTTTTGAGCTTAAAAAATATTGAGTTTTATATTTTATTCTAAACTAAATTGTCAACAAACAAAAAACAATTACTAATCTAAAAATAAAGAATGTAATCAAAATAGTTTTAATTTTAATTTCGATAATTCGAAACGTCTTCTCTCTGGCTTTTCGGGCTTTTCGAGCTGATTTTGAATAAGTGGTTTAATTTCAGGCCTGATTCATTTTCCATTGATGATTTTTGTTTGGCTCCAATTTTTGACCCTAATTTATTGTTTAAATCGATTTCTTCATATTCAAAATCATAAAAAGGGTTATTAATTGAAAAATCTATCATCTTTAATCTCAAGCTTTGATAATTTTTAAGCGATTTTTCAAAAGCGTCTTGTTTTACTGAATTTTGAAAAAATTTGTTTAAGTTCAAAATCAAATCTGAGAGGTGACTATCTTCGATATTTTTATCAATGAAATCTTTATTCAATAAAATAAAAGGTTTTATTTGATCCTTAATAATTTTGAAAATGTCTTCAATTTTTTCAATTGGAAAATTGAGATTAAATGGTGTAGTTATTTCCAGGTCCTTGGCTAAAAAATTAATTATTTTTAACGATTCCTTGATTAATTTTGTGGATACAAGCAATTTATAAATACTAATTCTATGATTAATTCCATATTGTTCTAAATTCAAACCATCAAATATGTTTTCAATGTCGATTTTAAATTTTTCAAAATTTTCTTCTTTTTCAAACTCATCAAAATACTCATTTTTAATCTTGTTAGCTTTTGTATACACTAATAAAATATCATCTGATTTTATTTTTTTACTATTGTGTACAAGTTGATAAAAAATATCATCTTCTGTTTTTTTGGTCCATTTTTCCTTTACTTCGTTAATGATTTCCTCAGCTTTTTGTGATTTACAATTGCTTGATTCCATATAATTGAAAAAATTTTCAGCATAATTTTTCGCATCAGAATTTTTACTTTCTAAAATAAAATTAGAAATTTTTCTAATGGAGTACGCAAAAATCAATTTTTCATTAATTCTAGTCTCATTTTTCAGCTTTTTTGTTATAACTCTTATGGAATTATTTGTTTCGATTTGAAATTGAAAAAAAAATTCTTTTTGGCTACTATAGCAATCTTTTGGTTCATATTTTATTAAAATCTCTTCTTTATTAGAATCGATCATGTCATTTTCATATTTGTTATTATTACGATCTTCCAAAATAATATTTTTCTGTGCCAAAACAACTAGTTTAACACTTTGACTCTTTTTAACTTCAATAAATCTTTTGGCAGTCTCCACAAAAGATTTGTCGAATTGATCGGAATTCGATAACTTTTCCAGTGAACCTTCTGTTGCACTGGACAAATATCCAAGATACTTTAATTCACAACTATCTGGAAAAGTGATTATATTTATTTTAATAAATCCTGACAGATTACAGAAATTTGCTATTTTTTCATAAAATTCCATACTTGAATCTTCTGCTTCTCCATCTGTGCATAATATAATTTCTGAATTGGAATCAGTCGAAGCCAAAATAACAGATTCAATTAATGCTGAGCTTAACCTTGTGCCTCCACCTGCACTCAAATTATTTATTTTATTAACCAAACTATTAAAAGACTCGCGAATAGGTCTTAGACTAGAAGATTTTTTTCTTATTTCGTCTATGATTTCAATTTTATCTAAATTTTCAAAATTATGGAAAATAACTTGATCAGAATTGCCATCTCCATAAAAATGGGTTTCAGATTGAAAAGAAATTAATCCAACTCTGTAGTCAGGAGTTTTATTTTTTAACTCTTCCAAAGCTTTAATACTGGCTTTTTTCACTATATTAATACGACTTCCGGACATACTTCCAGAAATGTCCATACAAATTATAAATATTTTGGATTTGGTACTTTTCAGAAAGCTACATTCTGCAATTGTATTCTTTTTGTATTCAACATCAAAATAGCTCTTTTTTTCTTTATTATTAAGCAATAATGTATTTTCATTGTCACAAAATTGACAACTCCAATTATTTTGTTCATTGTTATTTTTGGAAAACATTTCGTAAAAATAACTATCACAAAATTTACAGCAAATTTTTTCATTTTCATTTAATTCTATGTCTGGCTTTGATTTCAAAATATCACTTAACCGGATTGAAATAATATTTGTGTTAAATTCTGGCACATAAAGTCTTCTGGAGAAATCTATACTTTCTGAAATTGGTCTTAATTTAGCTTCTTGATTATCATTAATCGAAGAACCAAAAACCTCATTTAATTTGCTTCTAGAATTAAGATTTCTTTTTTGAGAATATATTTCAAGGCCTAGAAGATTAGCTGCCACAATTATAAGAGAAACAAAAATTGAGAATAATTTTTTTTTTACTTCACAAGTGTCAGTGTCTATTTTTTGTTTCAATTTTTGAAAAAATTCCTTAAAATTTCCATTATTATGATGATTTTGAAATTCATGAATCAATTTATTCTCCATTTGCTTTAGATGATGTAAAAAATCATCTTCTGTTTGAAATAAATTGTCAGAATTTGTTGAAGCCACATCAGAATTTATAATTTGTTTAGTTCCTGTCGGCTTTCTGAAATAATTTTGATGTGAATTATCTTGAAAAAAAATTTGTGTTGTTCTATTTAAATCAGACATTTCTTCCCAGTTAGGAATTGAAAATGAGCAAGAATCAAATTCAAATTGATTTTGCAGACTCAAAGTCGAATTTATTGTATCCCCAACTAGATTCAGTAAATATACCCGTTTTACTTTTTGTAATTTAAAAATTTCTTGTATTTTTTCAAAAATTGAACATTCCTCAAATAATAATTCTATTTCGTACAAAATGTTTCTATTTTCTGATACAATTTTCTGAAAATATTGAGATCTTTCAATCAAATTTAAATAGCAGTTGATAATATTTGCATTTTTAAAATTCTGTTCTAAATTCATGGGTACATTTGAAATATTTATGCCAAATTGGAACACATCATCCATTTTCATTGCATCTTGAAATATTTTATTCCCTTTTGCCATTCATTTTTTCTTATTTTCTTAGATAAAAAGTTTAAAATAGAAATTAATAGATTTTTAATATTTTTAAATTATTATTTGCATATTTAAATTTTACTCAGTTTTTTTAGGGGTTGTGAAGTTTGTTTCATTTCGATCTTTTCAATTCAGAAATATTTGAATAACTTTTTTTCTAAAATAGATAATTCAGTTATATAAAATGTTTAATTATGAGCAAATTTGCTTAATGCAGTAAAATAAGTCTGCAAAGTACTCTGCAGTTTTCTTCATTTTGCACGCCATTAAAAAGTATTCTAATCAACTGTGCAATTACATTGCGGAGTTTTTGCAGACATATATTTTCGGTTTAAGCAAAATTGCTTAAACATTAAGCATTTTACAGAATTTAATTGTCTATTTTAGTAAAAAAGTTATTCAAGTTTTTCTGAATTAAAAAGATCGAATTGAAACGAACTTCACAGCCCCGTTTTTTAAGCTAACTTTTGAATTTCAATTAGCTTTTTAAACTTTTAATTTAATTAATAATCTAATCTCTTGATTTTTAGGAGAATTGTTTAAAAGTCACATGTCTCAAGCTAAGTCCAATTTGGACTTTTTTTAATGACTTTGACTTAATTTTAGGATTTTTGAACAACTTTATTTTTAAGTAGGCCGAAACTTTGACTGAAAGAAAATCTTTTCAACTGTATCTTTAAAAGGAAATATTAAAATAGAATAAAATAAAGATTATTAGAATTTTATTTAAATGAAAAAAAGTTTCAAATAAATTTCAAAATTACATCACTCACCTTCGAAAATAAAATCAAAAAAAATTCTTTCTTTCTTTTTATTAATTGTGGGATTCTTTGATTCGAATTAGAATTTACAATAATCTAAGTGCATATACCTATAGAAAGTGTTGCAATAAAATAATTTATTGATTTTATATTAGCAGTCAAATATCCATGGAAATATAATAAGATAATAATAATAATAATAATAAGCTAAAGCAGACTTCCTGTAGAGCAAGGCAATATGTTGCCTCGCAATGGCAGCTGTTTGGTTTTAACATAAATCCTCAAAATGATACAATTATGTTAATAAAAGAAAATTGATTAATTTGGTTTCAAATATTTATCTACAGGTTCTGAATTTAAATAGGACAGGGATGTAAATAGCCAAAGACGAATCAGGACTGGTCGTAAGATAAGTGTTAGTAGTGATATTGACATGACTTTAGTGGAGTTAAAATGTGAAGCTGGCACGCAAGCTAGCTTCCGAGGGAGGAAAAGACTTAAAGGTTCATCATTTAGAATAATGAAACAATATTGAACTTTTTTGAGTTAAAAATTCAATTTAAAAATACTCTAAAAATCTGTTCCTAAAATTTCGAAAAAAAATTAAAAGATATTTAATTTTTTTAAACAAGATAATCATAAGATTTTTTGAGTTTTATATTGTTTGATTTTTTATTTTTAAAAACAATTACTTTATTTCCATTTAGATTTAAAAAAAATTAAAAATAGAAAAAACAACTTGCCAAAATGTTATTTCAAAATTGGTAAGTTACGTAATTGATATGAGTTTTAAGTGTTATTTAAAAAATTACAAGACCTAAATCAAAATTAATCATGTGGTGTAGACAAGCTTCATCCGTCATTTTTTAAAAATTGTGCAGAAGCCTTTACTGTTCCTTTAACTTTGATTTTCAGAGAATCTTTATCGTTTTAATTCCATCTAAATTTGCGATTAAAACAGTTTCCATAATTTGATTTATTAGATCCTCTACGTAGATTGAGAAAAGTTTTGGTGACAATGGACCACCTTATTTTACTGGCATCTATTGCGCAGACAAATAGTTTCTTTTTCTTCATTTTAAAGTGTTCAATAGTTCCTGTCAGTGTTAAAAAACCGTGGTTAGTTGAGCTTTTACTTTTAAAACCAAATTAAATTTGAGGATCTCAATGTGTATCTCCAAGTCTATAAAGAATGTATTTTTCGAATATGTTGGTTATTGTATCAGATATCGTAATTGGTCTTACGTTGTTAATATCATCGTTCAGGTTATCAATGTTTTTTAGAATTGGTAAGATCTTTCCAACGTTGAAAAGGAATGGGATTTGGTTATATTTTATCATTGATTCGAATATTTTAGCTATAGTAATTGCCATCTCTTCTTTGCATCCATATTTAAACATTTCATTGTTAATTTCTTTTAGGTCTGGTGAGCTACCTAACTATATAATTAAGAAGATAAAGCTAAGGAGAAAACTTTATCGTAGACTGAAACGAAGTGCTACGAGTAGCTCAGAACTGATAAGTGCCACAAAAAGAGAAATTAATGCTATAACCAAAGATCTCAAGAAAGATATTCAAGAGTTTAAAAGCTCTCAGTGGAATAGATTTCTTGAGAAAATAGGAAATAGCCATGTTTCAAGCAGTCCTTTCTGGAAGAGAATTAATAACTTCCGAAATCCGAAAACAATTAGAAAGACATCTTCCATTATCTACAAAGGTTCAACTATGACAACAAATCAAGATAAGGCTAATGCCTTTGCAGAAATTTTGTCAAAGTCCTTTTCTTCAAGTATGGAGGAGGAAGCCTTTGACAATAATTTCAGAGAACAAGTCAATCAGAGTATTGAATCATTAAATATAGATAATAATAAAGATAGTAAAATAATTAGTACTGATGAAATTGTCAAAGCTATCAAGATGCTGCGAAATAGATCATCTCCTGGTGAAGATGGGATCAGCAATATTATGCTCAAGCAACTTTCTCTAGATTTCATTTTAGTAATCAAAGATTTATTTAACTTATGCCTAAAAAAACAAATCTGGCCTAAAAACTGGAAATTATCCAAAATAATAATGATTCCCAAAAAGTCTGATAATAAACAAGATCCAACAAATTATCGACCCATCAGCTTAACAAGCTGTCTAGGGAAACTTTTCGAGAAGGTTATAGGAAGTAGAATAAGCGCTCTATTAGAAAAAAACAATTTAATAAATACCTGTCAGGCAGGCTTTAGAAATCATAGGAAAACTAGCGATAATCTTTTTTTCTTGACCCAAAAGATTAAGGAACAGATAAATAAGAAAAGAAAAGTGTGTGGTTTGTTCTTCGACATTGCCAAGGCATTTGACCGGGTTTGGCATAATGGATTAATTTACAAATTAATTAAAATAGGAATCCCGATGGAATTAATAGGCCTATTAAAGTCATTTCTTTCGGAAAGATTTTTCTCAGTTGACGTTGAGGGAGAGAAAAGCATGAATTTTCCAATCGAGACTGGTGTCCCTCAAGGAGCTGTCTTGAGTCCTCTTTTATTTACTATTTTCATCAACGACCTACCTACTAATAATAAGCAGAATCAAACTTATTCATTGCTATTTGCAGACGATCTGGCTACAATTTTCACTTATAAGAAAGGTGGGAATAAAATAAATAAAGAGATACAAATCTACCTCAGTGAATTGGAATCTTGGCTCTACAAATGGAGGCTAAAAATGTCAGTTCCCAAATGCAACTACATAGTCTTTTCGAGAACAAGTAGAGGAAATAATTCTCTCAATCTTTTCATGAATAATCAACAAATACCGCAATCCAAAGAAGTTAATTTTTTAGGCTGCATTTTAGATCAGAACTTAAACTTTAACCAGCAGTTAGAAAGGATAAAAGAAAAATGTGCGCTGAGACTGAATATTATTAAGATCCTTTCACATAAATCATGGAAGCTGAAAAAAAAAACACTGATAGGAATTTATAGATCCTTAATTGGATCGATAATAGATTATTCTTTCTTTGTTCTTTCAACAATTTCTAAAGCTTCAATCTCAAAAATTCAAGCTATACAGAACAGAGCAATAAGATCAATTTATGATCTGCATTTTGATCCAATAAAAAGGACTTATCCATCAATAATTGATGCCAAGTCTAAGTCAGGTTTGAGCGATGTTTGCATAAGAATGTACGAGATTAATATCAGATATATTTATAAAGCAATAACTCACAATCAGTTGATTCAACAACTCGTTTATGAATATATAGAATGTGCTAGCAGTATAAGGAGAGAAGGTTCTAAGAAAACTCCTCTTTGTATACTCTCACCTATCACATCTATGTTTATTAAGTCTGATCTTAATCTAATTGATAATTACTACATTGATTGTGAGCCACAACCATTATCATTTTCTCATATCTTTTAAACAAATTTTATCGATAAAATTAAAAAAAAAAAAAAAATATCAAAATTTAAAACTGAAATTATGTATTTATTTATTTATTTAATTTACTTGTAAAATTTAACTTATTTATTATTCATTTTTTTTTTTTTCAATTTTATTTCTTTTATTTTAATAAACACAACCCTGAAGGGGCGAAAGCCCAAAGGTTTTAACAAAAAAAAAAAAAAAAAAAATTTCTGAATAACCTGTTGATTTTCCATTGGGAAGCTCTTCAATTATCTTCTGTTTTGTTTCCGGGTTGACTTCGATTGATCGAATATCTAATAGTTCATTAATTGCTTTGTCGTATTTATTAATTTCATTGATAATTTCATCATTTTCTTCTTGAGAGATTGTTTGACTATGCTTATTGAATATATTTTCAAAGCTTTTTTTTAGTTTATCAATCCTTATGTTCACATTTCATACATCAGGTAGTAGTAGTAGTAGGAGTATTAGTAAAAGACCGCGAAGCGAGATTACTCGCAGGGATGCCCCTAAAAGCGGTCGTCTCAATTGATGTTGGTCGTATTTGATTTTAAAGGAGTCCACTGTCTCACTTTGTTGTCTAGCAGTCTTATTGATGAAGAAGTTGTGTCTTTGCTGACAAGACGCCACGATCTCACGCCGTTGTTAATTAGTCTTCGTGTCTCTGGTAGCCAACCAATTTTGCTCGTTGTGCGAGAAACGTGGAACTATGAATTTTAAAGTTTAATGGGTCTCATTCTATCGCACCTACATTTGTCCACATCTGGAGTTTGCAGTGTTTGCTTGAAATCCGTTTCTCAGAACAGATATTGACACCCTTGAAACGCTATTTCGTCTTTGATCTTGTTGACTTCGAATGGTTGAATTAATTCACCACGTTTTCGTCTTGTCTCCAGAGATGTAAGACCCATCCGCTCAAGGCTGCTCCTGGTGCAAAACTTTGACCAAAATCCGGATGCTCAACAACTCCAAAATCTCCGATACCGTATCGGAGTCAAGAATTTTAGACTTAAATTCTTGATGCTATCGTTGAAACCTATAATGTCTTCTCTATACATCTCTTCATGGTCGAATGCAGAGTTTTTAATGGTGTACAAAAAGTTAACTTTAAAAAGACTTTAAATTCTATTTTATTTTCAACTATGCTTTGGTAATACCAGTTGTTATCCGACCATTTAGCCAAAACTTTTTCTCCCGCTTCAAGTTCTGGCAGCTGAGCTCTGCTTCTGAGGTACATGACAATCATATTAATTCTTATTTATCTTTGTGCATCAGTTGATATACTGATGTTTAAGTGATACGTGGGGTGTATTACATATATAAAATACCTTCATTCAAATATCAACTCAATATTGACAGTATAATAGAAGCCGAAAGGCAATGGATTGGACAAAAATGTGTCTTCCGTAGCTCGAGAACAAAACTGTATGAGACTGGCCAAATTCTTAGTCGTGTAAGGAATGGAAAAAGGTTTAAGATTTTATCTGATAATGGAGATGAGGAAATGATTAATATTATTCACATTTTTGGAGATTTTACTCGAAAGAGACCGAATAAAGTGGATGACTTCGTTTTAGCTCCCGTAAATGATCATGAAAACATGCAAGGGAAACCAAATAGAAGTTGTTTTTGCAAACGAAAAAGAGTAATATAAATATTTCTTTCATTTTTTTAAAATATTTATTTGTTAATCTTTAGAAATGACAATGTCGAAGTTAAAGATTGTTTCTGGTTGTCAAAAGAGTATTACAATGATTTTGTCTTGTTCTATAAATCCAAAGAAACTGAAAAACGAACAAATACAATACCCATAGTAGATGCAAGTGGTTTTGATTAAAAACAGAATTGAATTTTCACCATGCAATTTCAACATTTAAACAATTTCTATATTCAAATAAGCATTAAAAATTTTTCTTTAGAAAGGATTTTTTGAAATGTTTGAATTTCAATTATTTTAAATAAAATTTCTATACACTTTTTTATTATAAAATTAAATTAAGATCAAGTAAAAGCTAAAGTTAGGAGATGCAGATAGAAAATTAATTTTAGGTCAATTGTATTTGAAAAATGACCAAAATCTTCTAAAACTACAAAATGTTTGGAGTTTTAAAAGATATTGGCCTTTAAAGAAATGCTATCTGTTAAGATGGTTCTAAAGTGACCAGTACCCCTCTCCTAAAATATGTGATCATTAATTATGATAATTTTCGAAGGGTTAATAAGTGACCAGAAATTGGTAACCTATTTTATTTGACATTTAGCACATTTTTAATCGCTTTTAAAATAATTTTTAGTAGATTTAAACTTGTAAAAAATTTAAATATTATTTGAAGAAGCACTATTCTTAGAAAAATATTTCAAAAGAGAAATCTTATAGCTTATAGCCAACAAAAGTATAGAAATTTAAAGATTTCACTAATAAGATTAAGAAATAGAATAAAACAAATCAACTGATTTACTCGATTGATCAGCAAATACAGTTCAGCTTTTTATAAGAGATATAGCCTTGGTACACAGAAATAGTCCTTGAGAAAAAAAGAGCATTAATTGAGATTTTTTATATAAATGTTATTTTATTTTAAATTTTTCTATTTAAAATTATTTTTAAATTGGTCCGACTGGGCTAAAATTAAAAAAATTTTAAATTGTTTTTAAGCAATCTTTATTAATCAATTTGAAGTTTCATTTTGAAACAAACTTAAAAGATAATTAACTTGATCTGAACTGATTGTTTGCCAAATTTCCTCAATATTTTTCAATTGATCAAGCTCGTCTTTCAATAAAAAAATATCTTGTTCAAGTGTACCTATTTCTTTGTCACAAGCAATCAATTTTTTCTCAACTATTTCTTCATCAATTGTTTCTTTATTCACCTTAAAGAATAAATTATTATGACATAAATGTTTTAATTGATTAAACTAGCTTTTGAGGTTATTATATCAGCAAGTAAATTGTTTTTAAACTGAAGGGTTTTGGTCATTCTTTCCATTTCGATCAAATAGTCCTCTTTTAGTTTATCAACTTGTTTCTCACAAACTAAAATTCTTTCTTCCTCTTGGTTTAATTCATTTAATAAACTAAATATCTTAAAAACCTAAATTTTAAATTATTGAATCCAATTTTACATTTGATGGTCTTTTTCCAAGAGAGTTTTCTTTTGACATTCTGTTTCGCAAAAATCTGAATTTTTTTTTAAAGAGCATAAATTTTTGAAGGAAAATTTTAAATTTTACTCTTAATTTTATCGCATTCACTAGCTACAACATTGACTTGTTTAAATTGAGTTTCTAGTTCTGTTGAGGCGTTCTGGCGATAGGTCAGTTTTGATTTTAGTTGATTTTCAAGTTGATTTTTTTCTTTCAATAGAATAGCTAGATTTTAGCAATTTTTTGAAAAACCATACCTTCATGAAGAAATTGAATATTCGAATTTAAGTTGTTGGATGCAAATGACCAAACCAAGTCAAAATTGTTTTGATTGCCAGGCGTACTCTCAGAATCAATTAATTTTCTTATAGGAACTAGTTCTCTCGACATTTTTAAACAAAATAAACTAACACGCTTTTTTATTTAAAAAAAGTCAAGGAAATTTTATACATAATATCCAGTCAAATCTTATCGAGACTAGAAACTAATGTATCAAAAATATTATAAATCTCAAAGAATCTCAAGTGAATGAAACAGTTTGATTGCATTTTGAGATATTTTAAGTTTCCTTCAATAGAATCAAAAGTCAAAAATGAGTCAAAAATGGGATAATTTTATAATAATTTCACTCAGATTTTGATCGGACTTTTACAATGAAAAAAGATAAAAAAATGATCCTAAAATAACTTGTAAATCTAAATATCGATCGCAAATAAATTAATAAAATTAATGAATTATTTTTAATGATTTAGTCAGTTAATTTGGAATCACTAATAATACAGTAATGATATTTTTGAGGTAAAATTAAAAAATTTAACTTTTATTTATTAATTTTAACGTAAAAAATTTAATGACAAAAGAGGATTTTTTTCTTAAAAGTCTTGCTTATAACTTTTGAATGGAATGAAATAAGCTGGTTCTGCAAAATGGACAGACAATCACACGCATTTTTTTTTGAGTTTGAGTTGAGTTTGCGTGCGTACCATTCAAACTCACACTCACACTCAACACGCAAATTTTTTGAGTGTGAAAAATTTTAAAATATTGAATTTTGATAGAATTTTTTAGTTTTTAAGTAAGTTTTTATATTTTATGGAAAAAAATAATTAATATGAATTATTTTATTTTAAGTTTTTTATGAAACGGCATAGTTCAGATGGAAAAGCGTGCGTATAAATATTTTTAAAAAACATCGCAGGTTCCTGCTTAAACCAAAATTTTCCCAGATAATTAAAAATAGTTCCAATTTCGAAAAAAATAGTTACAAAATTTTTTTTAAAAAATGAGTCAAAAAATTTTACCTAAATTAGGCCAAAAAACGTTATTTTTGGGATTTTAAATAAATTCTTGAAAATGCCAGGGTACAAATCCAAGAAAAGAGTTTATTTTATGAATTTATTTTATTTAGAAAAATTAAAGATTTAAATAACATTATTTAGCTTTATTTTAATTTATTTTTTTCCATAGAAACAAAAAAGATAAAATATTATTACTTTTTATCATTTTTGTATTGTAAATTTTGTTTACAATATCACAATGTCAAAAACGTTTTGATCTGAGAATCAAGTGGAGATAACAATTTACTTTCTTAAAAATCTTTAAATTTAATTTTAACATTATACAAACGTTGTGAATTCATCTTCAATTTTTTTGATATTGAGCAAAATTTTTTTAATTTTGAAGCAAATAAACTTTGTATCCAAGGAAAGATTTAATAAAAAAACATTCAGTTTATTTAATTTATATTTTTTGTTTTTGAAATCATAATAAATATCTTGTTTTTAACATAGAGAATCATTAAAAATCAAATTAATTTTAAAGTATGAATTTAAATTTCTTTTGGTCATCTTTTCCTTTTTAAACTAACACAAATTCATTTCAAAAACAAAATTATGAAATTACTAATGCATAAAAAGAATAACTAAAAAATGTTTTGATATTATAAAGAATAATTAATATCAAGAACAAATTTATTTAAAAAATAAAAATATTTAAATAATCAAGGTTCTTTTTAAATTTAAGAAAAATTGAATTATTTTGCCATCAAAATAATTTTTGGCTTATTTAATTTTTTAGATCAATATAACCTTTGAAATATTGAATTTAAACCTAAAATAATATTAATTCTATATGAGACATAAAACTGGTCGCTATGTTAAATATTAAAATTTACCTTTATAAATTAGTTTAATTTGTACAGGTAATTGAATACATTTTCAAATGAAAATTAAACTGACCTGAATTTTTCGAAAACCTTTTCTGAACGCAAAAAAATTGAATGCTCTTGTTTTTTTATGATAATAAAATTAATAAACTCTTCAAAATATAAATCATTGCTATTTTTTTGTAATAATCCAAAAGCTCAAAGAGCCAGGTACGCATTAACATGCCGGGCTTCCGAATAATACTTGTTCTTTTTTTGATAAGTGTAATCACTTGCCAAAATTTAGGTAATTACTTATAATTGATAAAATATGATAAATTAAATAAATATCTGTAAATAATCGAAGAATGTCCTAGATTGGATTGAGTTCAAAAATACACTTTCTTGCTCCAAGTTTCATGGCAAATAATTTTTTATTAACCCTAAAAAAAATTTGAATTTGATATGCTAATCAAGAATATTTTCAATTATTAATTTTACATAATATTAAGACTTATGAATTTTTTTATCTCTAATGGTCCGTATTGTCAAGATTTTTTACAATTTTAAAAAATTTTCGATTTGAAAAATTTGTCAAATTGATCAAAATTTGCGCAAGATGGACAAACATTTTAATAAATAAAAACTGGTGGCATTATTTTGATAAAAAAAAGCTTAAAAAATGCTTTAAAATTAAATTTTTTTTCGGCTCATGTATTAGTTAGTTAAATTTCATTTTAATACAAAGTTAAATTTATTGAAAAATAACGTAATTGTCAGTATGTTTTAATTAAAGAGATTCATAATGTTGAAATGGCAAGCCTTTTCCTCAAATCGCAAGCTTACTAATTCCCAAGAAAATGGCCAAGTTTGTGTGATTTTTTTTCGGATCATCTGCTTTTTCAAGCCCATAGTAATCCAAAAATTTATTTATATTCTCAATTGAAAGTTCTTTGAATTGTTTAACATTGGCTATATTAACCGGTAACCGCGTTCTTTTTATCTTAATGAAATAAAAAGCTTAATTTTAGCTTTAATTTTCTTAAATTAATTTTTTTAACCTTTATTAACTTTAGTTCATCAAGTGGATCAGTTAGTCTGCTATTGAAAAACCGAATTGACATATTATTATCAACAAATTTTACTTGACTAGCGTAGCTCTCTTCGAATTTTTCAATGAATTTATCAAACTTTTCATCCATTTTATCAAATTTTTCCGAAAGCTTATCAAAGTCTTTGATATGGTCATCAATCTTTTTTGTGTGCTTTTCAAAGTCTTTGATATGGTCATCAATCTTTTTTGTGTGCTTTTCAAAGTCTTTGATATGGTCATCCATCTTTTTTGTGTTCTTTTCAAAGTCTTTGATATGGTCATCCATCTTTTTTGTGTGCTTTTCAAAGTGTTTGATATGGTCATCAATCTTTTTTGTGTGCTTTTCAAAGTCTTTGATATGGTCATCCATCTTTTTTGTGTGCTTTTCAAAGTCTTTGATATGGTCATCATTTTTTTTTGCCACCAAATCTATTTTTTCTTCTATTGACTTCAGAAAATCCAAAGGGTTAGTTAAAAAAGGCGTTGCTTTTTTTAACGCATCGCATAAATCTGAAATCTGCTTTGGAGCCTCCATCTAAAAATCAGTAAAGATTTTAGTAATTTAGATTTTTAAATTAGGCCTGTTAAAAAAATCTAAAATGTATCACTTTAAGCTCTGAATTATACTAAAAGCCAAAAACTTAAAAAATTAGAAACATAAAATTTCTCAAAAATTTCAGGGACACTTTCGAATTTAAATTCTCAAGTTAGTGTTTGCTTCTTTCAAACAACTGAAATTTATAACTTGATTTTTGAATTGGATAGCAATGCTAAAGATTAAAACTACTGTTCGTCAAATCTTTTTCACTGCGTTAAAGAGCCCAAATAAAAATTATTTGAGGAATCAACGCAGCGTTTATAAGTATTACATTAAAACTTAGACGATGCTTTCAATTTTAAGAAAGCACTAGTTTGAGAGTTTAAATTTGAAAGTGTCCCTGAAATTTTTCAAATAATTCATTTAACACTGTATTAGTTTGTTTTGCACAAGTTTTTAATTATCAGTTAAAATTATTTGCAAAATGCTAGCGATGTTTTCAAATTCAAACTCTCAGCCTAATGATTTCTTTAAATAATCTAATTGCCTCTTTCTAACAACTGAAATTTTTGAGAAATTTTATATTGCTAATTTTTTTAGTTTTTGGCTTTTAGTATAATTTGTTTAACAGGACTAATTTTTACTAAAATCTATCCTGATTTTTAGATGGAGGCTCCAAAGCAGATTTCAGATTTAAGCGATGCGTTAGAAAAAGCAATGCCTTTTTTAACTAACACTTTGGATTTTCTGAAGTCAATAGAAGAAAAAATAGATTTGGTGGCAAAAAAAAATGATGACCATATCAAAGACTTTGAAAAGCACACAAAAAAGATTGATGACCATATCAAACACTTTGAAAAGCACACAAAAAAGATGGATGACCATATCAAAGACTTTGAAAAGAACACAAAAAAGATGGATGACCATATCAAAGACTTTGAAAAGCACACAAAAAAGATTGATGACCATATCAAAGACTTTGAAAAGCACACAAAAAAGATTGATGACCATATCAAAGACTTTGATAAGCTTTCGGAAAAATTTGATAAAATGGATGAAAAGTTTGATAAATTCATTGAAAAATTCGAAGAGAGCTACGCTAGTCAAGTAAAATTTGTTGATAATAATATGTCAATTCGGTTTTTCAATAGCAGACTAACTGATCCACTTGATGAACTAAAGTTAATAAAGGTTAAAAAAATTAATTTAAGAAAATTAAAGCTAAAATTAAGCTTTTTATTTCATTAAGATAAAAAGAACGCGGTTACCGGTTAATATAGCCAATGTTAAACAATTCAAAGAACTTTCAATTGAGAATATAAATAAATTTTTGGATTACTATGGGCTTGAAAAAGCAGATGATCCGAAAAAAAATCACACAAACTTGGCCATTTTCTTGGGAATTAGTAAGCTTGCGATTTGAGGAAAAGGCTTGCCATTTCAACATTATGAATCTCTTTAATTAAAACATACTGACAATTACGTTATTTTTCAATAAATTTAACTTTGTATTAAAATGAAATTTAACTAACTAATACATGAGCCGAAAAAAAATTTAATTTTAAAGCATTTTTTAAGCTTTTTTTTATCAAAATAATGCCACCAGTTTTTATTTATTAAAATGTTTGTCCATCTTGCGCAAATTTTGATCAATTTGACAAATTTTTCAAATCGAAAATTTTTTAAAATTGTAAAAAATCTTGACAATACGGACCATTAGAGATAAAAAAATTCATAAGTCTTAATATTATGTAAAATTAATAATTGAAAATATTCTTGATTAGCATATCAAATTCAATTTTTTTAGGGTTAATAAATAATTATTTGTTTATTTATTAGTGTTTTTGGTGGTACTAAATTTTGAAACAAGAATTGATTGTATTTTTTTAAAAATTAATCAAAAAAAATACAACATTTTTTGTCCTTTTTTCGTGTGTTTCTTTTTTGTTTATTATCTTCTTAGTTTAAATAATAAAACAATATTTTCTCATAAAACTTTTAAAACAAAATTTTACTTTGAAAAAATTTTAATGTGAAATTTTGAAAATATCTCAAATCGGAAATAAAAATAAAACTAATCCGTTGAAGCAATTTATTGAATATATTTAAATACTAAAACAATTACTTAATAATGTTTTTGTTTTGTTTAAGCATTGCCATTGTCTGAACAATTATTAATTTTATTAGTGAAATTTTTTTATAATACAAAATAAGCTACAATATGAGCCCATTCATACCGAAAAGAAGGGGTCAAAAAATGGCTTAAATTTTACTGTCACTTTTCATATTTTAACAAATATTCTAATTTGTTATAAAGAGTTATTATGAAATTAATTTAAAAAAATTGCAAAAATTTATTTAGAAATAAAAAGAAATTCTTATTTTACAATATGCCTAGAATCGACTTTTGAATTTATCGATCTGACTTAAAGGTCGAAGCAATCACAGTACCCACCACTGAAATTACGTAATTTTACCGGATTTTACGTACTTTCTGTTCATTTCGGCTTTTTGATTCAGAAAGGATGTTCTTTGATAATTTATTAAAATTGAACTTTATCATCTTTGATTAGAAATGACGCCAATTCCTTTTAATAAATCTTTTTTAGATTCTTTAAAAACAATTTAGGTTATGAATCTCTACAAACAACATTACTTGTTTAGCTGTTTATATTATGAGAAATATTTTTATCATAGAAGTGCAAAAAATTGCTTTAAAAAGTATCGAAGTATATTGATAATTAATGTTTTTAAATCACATAAATATTCATTGCTGCTTATTAGAAAATCTTTTGGATTATTTTAATATCAAAAATCCATAAAGGATAGAAAGTACGTACTTTCTATAAAAGAAGTAGTGCTGCTGATTGTACAAAGAGTTTTATCTCTTTGACAAGCTCAACAACAGGAGATGCTGAGCTGGAGCAGCCTTGCTTAATTCAGTTACTTTGTGACTTGTACCATTCGTCTAACTCATTCTTAAAGCTATTTTTTTACTTTGATTAACCACTTGATCGGGTAAACTATTCCATAAGATAATGAATTTTATAAAATTGAAATTAATAAAAGAGATTATTGATCATTTCATTAGATAGGTATTTTATATTAGAAGAAAATTCTAATTTTGAAAAATAGCTAATCCAAATGATTGTATCTCGAACTAGATTCAGTAAATACACTCGTTTTACTTTATTTTCTATATTTTTTCAAAAATTGAATATTTCTCAAATAATTTTTCTATTTCTTCCAAAATATGAAAAAAAGTGTTTAACACATAAATAAAAAAATTAATAGCAAAAAAGAATTTATAAACGCATAAACAAATACCGTTTACCTGTGTTAAAGGATGGGTGGGTCAAAACTCTAGTTTCCGTATATGGTGCATGCACCGACATAGACCTTGCCATGCTAAATTTTTTAATTAAAAAATGCATTCACTTTGAATCCGCCCTTTTCTAAAACTCTGCGTTAAAAGAGTTTTAGCTAAAAAAGCATTTTTTTAATTTAAAGACCTTATTTTTAGCGCTGCAATTATAACTTAAAAATTTATTTTAATTTTTAAAAATAAATGAAATTTATACTTCAAGTGCATCATCTCTAACAAAAAATTTTATATTTTAAATATTAAACTGAAAAAATTTTTTTTAACTAAACATGACAAGATCTTTAGTAAACTTTTTTTTCGGCATGTAATTATGACCTGAGTCTATTTTATGCAAAAAAAAAACAAAAATACTGAATTTAGAACAAATTATTTTATTTAATGTTATTTCTTAGAAAAAAGTAACACAAATTTACTAATTAGAACAAAAAAATAAAAAAATAATCAAAAATATTTATTAAATACAAAATACTTAATTTATTTTGTTTTGATCCGACTGGTCTTCCGCGCTTATTTTTCGATAATTTTTCAATAAATTCAAATCTTCCTTTTTTTGCTAATGGCTCTTCTATCTCTTCTGTTTCAGAATCTTCGCAAATACTGATAGCTTTTTCATTTATTGCTTGAGTTTCATTTGGCTGTTTTGTCAATCCTTTTGTTGTAAGTTTCGGACGATCTGGACGTCTTTTTCTTTCGAGAGGAATGTTCATTGCAATTTCTTTGAAGTAACAGAGTTCTAAAATAAGATAAATTAGATATTCATATTAAAAAAAATTTTAAATACTTACTTAATCGTTAAGTTGTTTTTTTTGGTCTTATAAAAGTTTCATTTCAATCAATTATGTATTAATAAATTATAAAAGTGTTTTATTTTAGCGTAATTGACATTAATTACAAAAAAAAAATTAATTGTTTTTATTTTGTTACAAATTCAGTATTTTAGTTTTTTGATTACATATTTTAGTTATTAAAATATATTATATGCGTTTTTTTTCTTGGAAAAGCCTCCAAAGACGAGTTTCTATAGTTCGGTCCGCATTAAAATTAAGTTTTTAAGTTTAGTGCAGAACTTAAGATTGAAAATTGTTATAAATAATTTTTTTTATTATGAATTTGATAGAGCGAAATAAAATTTATATATATTTAAAATTTAAAAGAAATTTTGTTTTATTTTATTTTGAATAATAAAAAAAATAATAATTTTTACAAAAAAAACTCCAAATAATATCAACAAAATAATTTAAATGCATTAGTATCCTTAATTTGTTAACGTTTGGAATGTTCATGAAGCTCTTTGTTTTTATTTTCTTCTCTTATAAAAAAAAACTCAGAATAAAAAATATTAACATCGTTACACATTTATCATTAATCTTTGCTGCCGTGCTATTATAGTACAACAAACTTGTGTCTGGATTATACACTAAAATTTCCAAAAAATTTAAATAACTTTTAAGATTTTTTATTTTTTTAAAAAAATACTCACACATCAAAAGTCTTCCATCGTTGTCAATTCTGAATTCCTTTATTGGAGAGCTTAGCTTACCTTCTCCACCAACAGACCAACCTTGAACTCTAAGCTTATAATTTCTATTCTTAAATATATTGTCTATAACAATTTTGCTTGAATCGGCACTGGCGTAAAATATAGTCGCATTTCTTATATGTTGATAATATTCCCATACTTTAATATAATAGCCCTCTAAAGGCTCTTCATTGTTATTTGTCGAAATACCTCTCCATTCAACAACTAATCGATACATATCTCGATTGTCAGGTAATTCAACTTTTCTTTCTTTAGGCTTTTTGGGTTGGTATACTTTGACATATTGAGGCATCGTTTTAGGAGCCTTACGGAATGTACGATGACTGAATAGTTCAGACTCGACACTTTCTCCTGCTGAATTAAACACATACACTCTCACAAAATAAACAGTGTCTGGTTGAAGACCAATTATAATGGCACTTGATCGCTGGCCCAAAAATCTCTTTCGCCAATAGTTCAAGTTCTCTTCCAGACCACTTCTCCAATAGCGGACTACGTAGCCAAGTAGTTTTCCTTGTAATATATCAAAGTCATCTTCTTCGATTGGATCCCATGTTACTAAAATTGCTGAAGAGTTATAAGGTTCACAGCGAACATTTGAAACTGGTTTGCGTG
This sequence comes from Brachionus paranguensis, assembly GCA_016802215.1. Taxonomy (NCBI): domain Eukaryota; kingdom Metazoa; phylum Rotifera; class Eurotatoria; order Ploima; family Brachionidae; genus Brachionus; species Brachionus paranguensis. The sequence continues at coordinate 1,795,976 of JAESIX010000004.1, forward strand.
GAACTTAAATAGATAGGTATTTAATTTTTTAAATCTTTGAATTTCGTCAAAATGCTAAATTATGGGTTCAAACAAAATATTTCAGGCAAAAACTATAAACAAAATTGAAAATAAGTTCCTCGAAATAACAATTTAAGAAAAAAAATATAATTAAAAAAAATGCTAATTTAAATTTTTTTTTAAAATTAATTAGTTAATAACATGAAACTTAACTAGTAATTTTTATTCATTAAATATCTTACATAGATAAATTACAAAAAATTAAAAATTTTTAATAATTTGTGGCTATAAGAAACAACATTTGAATCGAAATAAAATTATTTATTTATTATTATAATTATTATCTATTTCAATGAACGCCGTTTAGGCTATGTAAAAAATAAAATTTTTTATCGCTCCCAGTTAATGATTCATTAATTTTGAATTTTTTTAATTTTAAACTCGTTATTGTTAGGAAAAATTTTTTTTTGATTTTTTCAGATTCCTTAAATTACATGTGTTTGTCAAGTTTACTAAAAATTTTCATAAATATTAATTATTTAATTTGGGAATAAATGTGCTGGAACAATTATTACTTATATTGCTATTTTTATCAGAACAAAATAAATTGTTTTTTTTTTCTTTTCTTTAAAGTTGACAATTTTTAAGTGTTTTGGTTTATAAACTCGAAACTATTGAGTGCATTTTATCGTATATAAATAAAAATTATCATGCAATTTTGAAAAATGAAAAAATTATTATGATGCCCATTGATCTTATGAGTCCTTAATTTTTTAATTTATTTTTTTTTATTAAATTATTAAAGATTTTTATTTAAATAAAATTAAAACTAAATTTTCTATGTTTGATATAATTTAATTAATTAAAAAGCAATAAAATTGCAAAATTAACTCCAATTTATTTTTTTTTAAATTTGAAAAATCGTATTTTTTTCGTGCTATTTAAAAATTCTATGACATTCTTTTAGCGAACTTGATTTTTAGCGTTGGACGTTTCTATTTTTTTTTAATTAATTTTCTGATATCAATAATTGTTTTAATTTAATTTTAATATTTTGTTCGATTTTACTCAAATTCAAAAGGTACTGTAAATTATGAAACTGAAGAACAAAAATAAATTTCAAGTTAGAAGCTGAGTCTTTGCAAAAACTAAATTTGGGTGACACAAAGTTTGTTCAAGATCATGCATTCTGCAGATTGAGTTTTAGACCAAAAAAATAAAAGATATTTTTATTTTAAATATTTGTTTGTTTCTTGGTAATGCACAGTAAAAAAGAATACTAAATTAATTGTTAATTTGCAGAAAAAGAAATATAACTTACTTCCTTCAGCAGTGTAAACAGTGACTATTTCAGATCTGGGACCTTCGCCACGGACATTTTTTGCCGAGACCTGAACTTCATAAGGCACATACGGGGGCGAATCAGGGATATATTCAACATATAAATTTTCCTCGAACGGAACCTCTCTCTTTTAATTTAAAATAAAAATTGTGTTAAGTCAAAAAAAAATTTTTTTCTTACCACTTCCCATGCAGTAGTGACACCTAATTTTCTAAAATACACCAAATACCTAAGACTTTCTCCGTTCCAATGCTCAACAGGCAATGGCAACCAAGTAATCTTCAAGTCGCCAATTTTGCCGCCACCACCACTCACATTCATGGGCGCCGCGCCAGGCTTATCCTGATTAGTGTTGCAAATATCAGACGCCTGCGACGGTTCACCATAGCCAAAGTTATTGGAAGCCCGCACTCTAAATTTATAGGCGCTCCAAGCAGCCAGTCCAGTCACTTCTGTCACATACTCACCCCTAGGATTGAACGTCAGAGTAAAATTTTCCTTGACCGGCCTCCATTTGGGTTGACGATCAGTCGAGCCTTCAATGGTAAAATTAACAATCGGATCACCATGATCCGTCCCGGACACAAAACTAACAGTTCCAAAGGTCTCTCCCATTTTGCCACATTTGACTCCAGCACCAGGCCCTGGCGGTCCGCGCACTAAAACATTGTAGCTGATGCTGACCTCGTCAACAGTGGTTTTGGCAATGCATTTGTACTCTCCGGTCATGGTGTACTGGGCTCGGATGATTCTCAAATCGCCAGGTCTCTCGAAATTATCTTGAGCGTACCTAATGCCGTCCAGCATTATGTGCTCATCATTAAATTTCCACATATAGGCCAAGTCAATGTTGACCGGTTTGTAGGCTGTGCATGGCAAAAAAAATGTCTGATTTACATTTGCATTTATGTTGGGATCAATGGGCTGTTCGATCCCGGTGCCCTGTACCACATACAAGTAAGTAGAGGCGGCTGCACGACCAAGCCGGTTCGATGCATCACAAGTGTAATTTCCTTCATCTGACAGTGTGACACGTGTTATGACCAAATTGCCGTTCTGCAGCACCCTAAACCTGCCGCCATTGCCCACAGCTACATTGTTCTGATACCATTGGATATTGGGCTTGGGTGCACCTTCAGGATTGCACACAATTGTTGCATTGCCATTAACAGCTGCTCGGACTGTGCCCTGCATTGGCTTCTTGATAAAAGTCGGCTCAAATTCTATGACTCTCAATTCGGCTGTTGAATAGCGAAGAATAGAATTTTGTAGATTCAAAGCAGCACATTGGTACATGCCCGAGTCGGACTGCAGTACCGAGTCGATGAACAACACTTGGCCGTCGGCCCTCACCCGACCTGTAGTAAAAGGAATCTTGGTACCATTAATGTACCAAGTATACATGATACTAGCGCCTACATTTCCAGTCGCTTCACAGTACCATTCTAAATCTGAGCCAACATCCAGGACCTGATCTTCCAAAGGAACTGTGAATGTGGGCTCGATTTCTATTTGAAGAAGCACTGCTCTGGAGTGAGAGTTGCGGTAGTTCTGTACTTGGCATTCGTACATGCCGATGTCTTCGCGTTGAAGATTCGGAATTAGAATGACTCGTTCTAGATTCATGATGATGGCCTTTGATTGCAGTGGATACCGTTTGCCCTCAATCAATCGGTACCATTTGTAATCCGGAATTGGATAGCCTTCAGCAATGCATTCAATGGTGGCGTTGGAGCCGATGCGCGGAAGTTTTGTGTTCGGAAAGACCATGGGAAAGTCGGCCCATATACGAGGGTCTCTCTCGGAGCCCTGGCTACCAACCACTTCAAGATAAGTGAACTCACTGGTCTGCGATGGAACATATCTCAGGTCTGAATTGGATGACATCACAGCGCAAATGTAGTTACCGGCATCGCCGCTAGTTACCCGCGAAAAATACAAGTTACCATTTCTGGAAATGAATCTTTCTTTGCTTTGCTGGACTTTTTGGGTCAGAACATTAAAAAACCAAATGTAGTTTATGTCTTCGGTGTTCTTGTTGTTGTAGAGACAATCGATGACCGACTCGCTGAAGCCTCTGGCAATTACTTTTGGTCGCTCGCGTTTTTCGAAGCGGTCTAGAACTATTTCGCGTAGCTGCATTATGTTGCTGTTCACTGTGCCGTACTGGTTTGTCGCTTTGCAGTAGTATGAGCCCGAGTCTTGAGACTGGGGCTGGGATATGATCAAATTTCCGCCGTGCTGAAAGTAGCGTTCATTTGTCAAATCGATTGGATAGAATTCGTACTCAGCGCTTTGATTGGAGTCTATTTGACCACGGTACCATCTTTTGTAGTGAAAAAAAATAAAAATTGTATTTAAAAAATAGATATTTGTGATAAAATAATTTCTAAAGCACCGACATTGATAATATTAAATTTATTTTATTTTTCGAAGCTTTAGCTTTAGATTTCATTTAAATTAAATAAAAAATTGAAATTTTCCAAGATGTTGTTTTTAATAATTTTTAAAAAGTCTTAATTATTTTAATAATTCGTAATTTCTTTTTAGTGTGAACTTGTTTTTAGATAAATTTTATGACAATAAACTGTCAGCAGCGGCATTCCACAAGGCTCTCTACTCGGCCCAACTCTATTCATAACTTACATCAACGACTTAGTCGACCCGCTCCACAACACAACAAAAATGTAGCCAGACGATACCAAAATCATGGCCAACTTAGGCTTAGCTAACCACTTCGCCAACTCTGCGACGTTACAGAACGAGATTGACAAAGTAGTCGAATAAACTCAAACCTGGCTAATGCAGCAAAATCAAGATATATGTAAAGTTATGCACATCAAATCCGAAAACCATTTACACCATGTGCAACTACAACTCTAACTCCAGGACAGTTCTATCCACAACCGAATGCGAGAGAGACCTCGGCATCATGATCTCAAACGACCTTAAGCTTAGCGTCCAAGTAAACAAAGCAGCATCAAAAGCAAACAGCTTACTAGGCTTACTTAAAAAAAAAACATTTGTTTACAGAGACGCTCAGCTCTGGAAAACTCTCTACACATCGCCATCTCAGCCTGGTCCCCGTATACCAAGAAAGACACACACACTCTCGAAAAAGTTCAACACAGAGCATCCAAAATAGCGCCAGAACTAAAAAATCTCTCTTACAAAAACAGATGCGTTCGCCTAGGCTTCACTACCTTGTCTGATAGAAGAACAAGAGGTGACTTAATTCAAAAATTTAAAATAGACAATGGCATCGAAAACATAAACTGGCACGTTTCACCAACATGTCTGGAGCCTCGAGGAGGACATAGAGGATATTTCAGGCGCAAAATAGTGAGATGTTGCAATCAACGGCACGAATTCACAACAACAGAGTCGCTAACCACTGGAACGCACTGCCAAATACGGTCACAGAAGCTAAATCTGTCAACAACTTCAAAAACAGACTGGACACACACGTTGGAAACTGCCATAAGACGTCAATCTCACGGTTGACGCGCTCCGCGTGATTTGTCACGGCGCAGTTTTAAATTACTACTACTACTACTACTAAACAATTGAAATTTACAAATTTTATCTGAAAACAAATAAATTTTGTCGCTTATTTGGGATACATTCAGACTTGCGCATAAAAAGCTATTTAAAATCTTTTCAAAGTCAACTCACTGACTTGACTTTTCACTGAGCTGAATTGAAATTTTTTTTAAAGGCGACCATTTTTATTTCGAAGTCTTTAACATGACTTTTTTGTTTCTTTTAAATATTTAAGCCAAGTATAGTGATTCGACTTAACTTTTACTTTATGACTTTTAAACAATTCTGGATATAAGTTTCATGTTTTTTCGCGTAAATTGACTTACTGATCGAAAATTCTACAAATAATTAAAAAATTCAACAATTTTTTTGATAAAAAAATAAGACATTGTTGGTTTTTGCTAAAACCAGACTGCTCCTGAATTAGTAAAAATTTTGTTCTAAAAACTATATATCCTGTGATAGATAGATATGAATGAATTCAAGAAGTTTTCTTAACAGCTTGTCATACTTGTTGGTTTATATTTAAGGGAACCTTGTGTTTTAGAAGATTTTTTAAGTAACTTAATTATTTTTGTTGTTTTCCATGCTTTGGTAAATTTGTGATGAAATATTTCGGAGTAAAATTTTTAAAATTTAATTGTTAATTTGCTCAGGGCCTGGTGCTGCATCATCCTTCAGCTTTTTTTAATGTTAGGACTAAATATTGGTGCTAAGAATTTTTCAAAAAAATTTCTTAGTAATGTTAGAAAATATTTCAAATTTTTTTTTAAAAACATTAAATTATTTTTAGAAATTTTTCAATCTTTTAAATGAGAAATTTATCTGTTGTAGCATTTGCGGATCTGTTTTTCTGTCATTTTAATGCATCAATAAAACTCATGTTCTAAAAAATTTCAGAATTCTAGCCTTTAAAGAAAATTAGGATATCTTTAACCTTCTACGTGAATTTTTTTTATTTATTTTCAATAAATTTATGTGAAAATACTCTTTTTTAAATGCAAATATTTTTTAATCCAATTAATAAAAAACATTTAATAAAAAAATTTGTTAAACATTTTTAAACATAATTTGTTAAACGTAAACAAAAGAAAAAAAATTTGATATCTAGAAGCATATTTTTCTGACAAACTAAATTTTTTTGATTCTAATGCTAAAACTATCGAAATTATCAATTATTTTTTTATTTTTAAAATAATTTCCTTTACTTTATTTTTTTGCTCCAAACTTCACCGCCCTTATCGTGAAAAGTGACGAGAGCCGATTTTTATTCTTTTTAAGGAAAAAAAACTTTTGCCATTTTATTCGGTTTCAAGTTACGTCCAAAGTTCCTGTTATTTAATGGAAAAAAATTGTTTCCAAGCTTTAGCGACTTTTTCATTAAAAAAATGTCCCAGAACCCTTTTATTAATTTAATTCATTTCAACTTTAAATACATTTTAAGCAATGTTTTCTAATATCTTTAAAATTAAGTTTACTTAATGAAAAATTCAGATCTATTAATTTCCTATAGTTATTTCAAACTAAATCAAAAAAAAGTTACTCGTATTGGGGTATGGGATATCCATCAGCAAGACATTTAAGAGTGACATATATTTCATTTTTCATCTTCTCGTAAGTGCTTCCCAACACAGTAGGGTCCAATTTTCCGAAATCAATATCTTTGGGCTGTTCGATTATTTTCGGCCCTCTTGGTATAAAACGAAGCTCAATAGTTGATGGTAAGCCATAATCTAAAAACAGAGAATTTTATTTTTATAATAGTAAAATTAAAAAAAATATCTATCTTACCAATGGCTCTTTTTTCGCTTACTATATTATATGAGTCTTTGATCGCTATTTCGCAAATAAAAGGTCTCAGCTCACTTCCCAAGTCTCTCACCCATCCCCAAACACCAACTAAATCAAAAATTTAATTTATAAAAATAAAAAATTTAAAAATACATCTATAAGCATAAACAAGATTTGATCCTTGATCATCGGGGTTTTCCTCTAAAAAGCCTTGTTCGTAACTAAAAAGGGCATTTGTGCTCGACCAAATCCACCTTTCATTTGTTTCTTGACCACTAGTGTACCATTTTCTTTGCTCGATGTCATTGTCTGAAAGATAATCTTGTATAAACATGTGTTCATTGATGCTTTCAACAGCGATAAGGTAAGCACCGTCGCTCTTAAAAATTATTTATTTTTTTTTTGTTTTTTTTTATTAGAAAACTTACTCCACATCTAGCTTGGGCATCATTTAGATTCATCAGTGGGTAGCGCTGAAACTTGTAGCAAGATAGTGTATTTTTGAACTCAATCCAATCTCTAGGACATTCTTTGATTATTTAAAGACATTCATTTAATTTATCATATTTTATCAATTATAAGTAATTACCTAAATTTTGGCAAGTGATTACGCTTATCAGAAAAAGAACAAGTATTATTCGAGTGCCCGGCATGTTAATGCGTACCTGGCTCTTGGAGCTTTTGGATTATTACAAAAAAAAAATAGCAATGATTTATATTTTGAAGAGTTTATTAATTTTTTATTCATAAAAAAAACTAGAACATTCAATTTTTTTAGTTTAGAAAAGGTCTTCGAAAAATTCAGGTCAGTCTAATGGTCAATTGAAAATGTATTCAATTACCTGTACAAATTTAACTAATTTATAAAGGTAAATTTTAATATTAAACATAGCGACCAGTTTTGTGTCTCATATAAAATTAATGTTATTTTTGGTTTAAATTCAATATTTCAAAGGTTATATTGATCTAAAAAATTAAATAAGCCAAAAATTATTTTGATGGCAAAATAATTCAATTTTTCTTAAATTTAAAAAGAACCTTGATTATTTAAATATTTTTATTTTTTAAATTAATTTGTTCTTGATATTAATTATTCTTTAACCAATATCAAAGCATTTTTTAGTTATTCTTTTTATGCATTAGTAATTTCATAATTTTGCTTTTGAAATGAATTTGTGTTAGTTTAAAAAGGAAAAGATGATCAAAAGAAATTAAAATTCATACTTAAAAATTAGTTGATTTTTAATGATTCTCTATGTTAAAAACAAGAAATATAAATTAAATAAACTGAATGTTTTTTTATTAAATCTTTCCTTGGATATAAAGTTTTATTACTTCAAAATTAAAAATTTTTGCTCAATATCAAAAAACTTGAAGATGAATTCACAACGTTTGTATTATGTTAAAATTAAATTTAAAGATTTTTAAGAAAATGAATTGTTATCTCCACTTGATTCTCAGATCAATACGTTTTTGACATTGTGAATTGTGAAAAAAATTTTCAATACAAAAATGATAAGAAGTAATAATATTTTATCTTTTTTGTTTTGTAAGTTTTTTATGAAATATCTCAATTCCGATTTTATTCTGTTATTCATTCAAGTCTGCTACAATTTAGCAATAATTGAAAAAAATTCTAATGTAAACAGTATACAACAAAGTGTATAGGACAATTTTACCCTTTGTAAATAAAAAAAAAAATATCCCAAAAATATCCAAATTTACGTAAAAGTTTCATTTCTTTCCTTTAAAAAAAGTCGAAAACGTTAAAAAGAGTAAAATTTACTTTAATTTTATTCCTTTATTGCAACATGTAGCAAAACAAAATACAATTAGCTTTCTACACCTCAAGATATAGTCTGCAAAATAGTTTACAAACTTATGCGTTTTGCAGTCCATTGAGAAGGATTTAAATAAGATGAGCTAATACTTTGCACATTTATTGCAGACTTAGGTCTCATTTCTAACAAACTTGTTCCATTTTGCAGAACCAGATTATTTCATTCCATTCAAAAGTTATTAGCAAGACTTTTAAGAAAAAATCCTCTTTTGTCATTAAATTTTTTACGTATTATTAATTTTATATTTTTTTTAACTTAATTAATTTTTTTGTGATCGATTATAGATATTTAGATTTACAAGTTGTTTTAGGATCATTTTTTTATCTTTTTTCATTGTAAAAGTCCGATCAAAATCTCAGTGAAATTATCATAAGATTATCCCATTTTTGACTAATTCTATTAAAGGAAACTTAAAATATATCAAAATGCAATCAAACTGTTTCATTCACTTGAGATTCCGTGAGATTTACAATATTTTTGATACATGAGTTTCTATAGTCTCGATAAGATTTGACTGGATATTATGTATAAAATTTCCTTGACTCTTTTTAAATAAAAAAGCGTGTTAGTTTATTTTGTTTAAAAATGTCGAGAGAACTAGTTCCTATAAGAAAATTAATTGATTCTGAGAGTACGCCTGGCAATCAAAACAATTTTGACTTGGTTTGGTCATTTGCATCCAACAACTTAAATTCGAATATTCAATTTCTTCATGAAGGTATGGTTTTTCAAAAAATTGCTAAAATCTAGCTATTCTATTGAAAGAAAAAAATCAACTTGAAAATCAACTAAAATCAAAACTGACCTATCGCCAGAACGCCTCAACAGAACTAGAAACTCAATTTAAACAAGTCAATGTTGTAGCTAGTGAATGCGATAAAATTAAGAGTAAAATTTAAAATTTTCCTTCAAAAATTTATGCTCTTTAAAAAAAAATTCAGATTTTTGCGAAACAGAATGTCAAAAGAAAACTCTCTTGGAAAAAGACCATCAAATGTAAAATTGGATTCAATAATTTAAAATTTAGGTTTTTAAGATATTTAGTTTATTAAATGAATTAAACCAAGAGGAAGAAAGAATTTTAGTTTGTGAGAAACAAGTTGATAAACTAAAAGAGGACTATTTGATCGAAATGGAAAGAATGACCAAAACCCTTCAGTTTAAAAACAATTTACTTGCTGATATAATAACCTCAAAAGCTAGTTTAATCAATTAAAACATTTATGTCATAATAATTTATTCTTTAAGGTGAATAAAGAAACAATTGATGAAGAAATAGTTGAGAAAAAATTGATTGCTTGTGACAAAGAAATAGGTACACTTGAACAAGATATTTTTTTATTGAAAGACGAGCTTGATCAATTGAAAAATATTGAGGAAATTTGGCAAACAATCAGTTCAGATCAAGTTAATTATCTTTTAAGTTTGTTTCAAAATGAAACTTCAAATTGATTAATAAAGATTGCTTAAAAACAATTTAAAATTTTTTTAATTTTAGCCCAGTCGGACCAATTTAAAAATAATTTTAAATAGAAAAATTTAAAATAAAATAACATTTATATAAAAAATCTTAATTAATGCTCTTTTTTTCTCAAGGACTATTTCTGTGTACCAAGGCTATATCTCTAATTATAAAGCTGAACTGTATTTTCTAAGAATAGTGCTTTGAAAGCGGTATTTAAGAAAATTATTTTAGGAATTCTAAATATAAAATTCAAAATCATAAGTTTTAAGTTTTATTTTTGTTTTTCAAATGCCTGCTTTTCATTTATCTTTGATAATTGATGCTTGAATTTAGAGTATTTTGTATACAAGATCATCTAATAAATTTTGAGTTTCACTTTCGATTTTATTTGAAATTTGTTTTTTTTTCAAAATCTGATCGTCACAGATAAACAAATAAATTAATTAAAATTAATAATGAACCGAATATTATATTATATTCTCCTCACCTAAAATAGGTGATCAAAACTGATTACCTAATTTTCAAAATAGTAATATATGGCCAGAAGTTTAGTAATAAAAAATTAAGTGACCAAAGAAATTCAAAATCATAAGTTTTAAGTTTTATTTTTATTTTTCAAATGCCTGCTTTTCATTCAGCAAACTTTAAAATTCAACTCTGTCTAATTTTAATTCTGATGGCTTCTTGTTTATTCTATCATATAGCAATATGCATTTTTAGCTTTGACTTAATATTTTGAAAGATTTTTTATTATATTGTTTTTGATGTTTAAAATTTTATTGTGCTTTAAAATGAATTATATTTCTTCAAATAATATTTAAATTTTTTACAAGTTTAAATCTACTAAAAATTATTTTAAAAGCGATTAAAAATGTGCTAAATGTCAAATAAAATAGGTTACCAATTTCTGGTCACTTATTAACCCTTCGATAATTAGGTGAACAGTCTTGATCACATATTTTAGGTGAGTGTTTCTGATCACCAATCACTTTAGAAACATCTTAACATATAGAATTTTTTTAAAGGCCAATTTCTTCTAAAACTCCAAACATTTTGTATTTATTATTAAGTCATGTTTTTAAATTCAATTGACTTAAAATTGATTTTCTATTTGCATCTCAAAAACTTTAGCTTTTACTTGATCTTAATTTAATTTTATAATAAAAAAGTGTATATAAATTTTATTTAAAATAATTGAAATTCAAACATTTCAAAAAATCCTTTCTAAAGAAAAATTTATAATGCTTATTTGAATATAGAAATTGTTTAAATGTTGAAATTGCATGGTGAAAATTCAATTCTGTTTTTAATCAAAACCACTTGCATCTACTATGGGTATTGTATTTGTTCGTTTTTCAGTTTCTTTGGATTTATAGAACAAGACAAAATCATTGTAATACTCTTTTGACAACCAGAAACAATCTTTAACTTCGACATTGTCATTTCTAAAGATTTAACAAATAATTATTTTAAAAAAATCAAAGAAATATTTATATTACTCTTTTTCGTCTACAAAAACAACTTCAATTTGGTTTTCCTTGCATGTTTTCACTTTTCCCGGAAAAAAATGATCATTTACGGGAGCTAAAACGAAGTCATCCACTTTAATCGGTCTCTTTCGAGTAAAATCTCCAAAAATGTGAATAATATTAATCATTTCCTCATCTCCATTATCAGATAAAATCTTAAACCTTTTTCCATTCCCTACACGACTAAGAATTTGGCCAGTTTCATACAGTTTTGTTCTCGAGTTACGGAAGACACATTTTTTTCCAATCCATTGCCTTTCGGCATCTATTATACTGTCAATATCGAGTTGATATTTGAATGAAGGTATTTTATATATGCTGTCTCTTTCTACTCGGTGCTCGATTGAGTCATAAAATTTGACGATTAAATAATCAGAACAAATGCCAACAATTTGTCCTGGTGCAAAACTTTGAACAAAATCTGGATGCTCAGCAACTACAAAATCTCCGATACTAAAATTCTTGTTGCTATCGTTGAAACCTATAATGTCTTCTCTATACATCTCTTCATGGTCGAATGCAGAGTCTTTAACGGTGTACAAAAAGTTAACTTTTAAAGACTCTTTAAAGTCTATTTTATTTTCAACTATGCTTTGGTAATACCAGTTGTCATCCGACCATTTTGCTAAAACTTTTTCTCCCGCTTTAAGTTCTGGCAACTGAGCTCTGTATTCTAGGATTAGGTCATCTGTGGATTTAACAACAGGCTTGGATTTTTTCTTCCTTCCGTCTTTTTCTTCCTTGTTATTTGGTGATTTTTTCAATTGGTCCAATTCACTGCGTATACCATCATAATTTTCAGTAATTTTTTGTGTAAAAATGTCGTGTTTATTTTTAAATTGTGTGAAATCATTTCTGATTTTTTTGTATTGCTTGTCTAGTTTTACTACAATTTAAATCATTAGCCTCTTTTTATCCAAAGATTTTTATTATTTTAAAAGCAAAATTCTCCTCCTTAATTATTTAATAAAGATTTTTATTTTTGAAGGATAATAATGATTAAATAAGTTTTTGATTTTTAATCATTATGTGTTTAATATTTTAAATTACATAAGAAAATTTTTTTTTTCTGATTGATCTTCAATTGATTTATAAAATTTTTTTTAATCTTTGGCAAATTTAAGACTCAAATGAACGTTTTTAAATTAACAATTAATATAAATGGAAGAGAAACAAAGTTAAATTTTGTATTCGAAATATTGATTAAAATCATGTTTATTTAGACAGATTGATTAAAGACCCTTTTTTCTGAAAAGAAAATTAAATTATTGATTTGCTTTTTCCATAAACTTTCTTAATCGCAACTTTTGTGATAATCATTTTATACTCAAATTAATTTATCAAAAAAAATTTTTGCGAAAATAAATTCTAGAATTAAAATAAATGAAACTGTTTAGTGAATTTAAGGTTATTTTTAAAATTATTAAACTAAAATATCTACATTAATTAAGAATCTTAGATTAAAAATTCTGTATAGCTTTGATATACTAAAAAGAACATTATTTATAAAAATAAATTTTACGTGAATTAATATGATTTTTTATCTCCTGAACTATGATTGTCATATTTTGCTGACTTTCATTGTTATCTTTTTCATCAGGTTTTTTTTTTTCATTCTGTGGTTCTGATGTTGTACTAAAAAAATTAAAAAAATTAAGGAACAAAAAAATGTTTTGCTTCTTTTTTTACTTGTCTCCAATTTGATTTCGTATAAAATTGACTGCATATCCATACACCGTTTTATTAATTTTGACCAAGTAGATGAGATGAGATGTTGAGATGAGAATTAGTGAGATGTTGCAATCAACGGCACGAATTCACAACAACAGAGTCGCTAACCACTGGAACGCACTGCCAAATACGGTCACAGAAGCTAAATCTGTCAACAACTTCAAAAACAGACTGGACACACACGTTGGAAACTGCCATAAGACGTCAATCTCACGGTTGACGCGCTCCGCGTGATTTGTCACGGCGCAGTTTTAAATTACTACTACTACTACTACTAAACAATTGAAATTTACAAATTTTATCTGAAAACAAATAAATTTTGTCGCTTATTTGGGATACATTCAGACTTGCGCATAAAAAGCTATTTAAAATCTTTTCAAAGTCAACTCACTGACTTGACTTTTCACTGAGCTGAATTGAAATTTTTTTTAAAGGCGACCATTTTTATTTCGAAGTCTTTAACATGACTTTTTTGTTTCTTTTAAATATTTAAGCCAAGTATAGTGATTCGACTTAACTTTTACTTTATGACTTTTAAACAATTCTGGATATAAGTTTCATGTTTTTTCGCGTAAATTGACTTACTGATCGAAAATTCTACAAATAATTAAAAAATTCAACAATTTTTTTGATAAAAAAATAAGACATTGTTGGTTTTTGCTAAAACCAGACTGCTCCTGAATTAGTAAAAATTTTGTTCTAAAAACTATATATCCTGTGATAGATAGATATGAATGAATTCAAGAAGTTTTCTTAACAGCTTGTCATACTTGTTGGTTTATATTTAAGGGAACCTTGTGTTTTAGAAGATTTTTTAAGTAACTTAATTATTTTTGTTGTTTTCCATGCTTTGGTAAATTTGTGATGAAATATTTCGGAGTAAAATTTTTAAAATTTAATTGTTAATTTGCTCAGGGCCTGGTGCTGCATCATCCTTCAGCTTTTTTTAATGTTAGGACTAAATATTGGTGCTAAGAATTTTTCAAAAAAATTTCTTAGTAATGTTAGAAAATATTTCAAATTTTTTTTTAAAAACATTAAATTATTTTTAGAAATTTTTCAATCTTTTAAATGAGAAATTTATCTGTTGTAGCATTTGCGGATCTGTTTTTCTGTCATTTTAATGCATCAATAAAACTCATGTTCTAAAAAATTTCAGAATTCTAGCCTTTAAAGAAAATTAGGATATCTTTAACCTTCTACGTGAATTTTTTTTATTTATTTTCAATAAATTTATGTGAAAATACTCTTTTTTAAATGCAAATATTTTTTAATCCAATTAATAAAAAACATTTAATAAAAAAATTTGTTAAACATTTTTAAACATAATTTGTTAAACGTAAACAAAAGAAAAAAAATTTGATATCTAGAAGCATATTTTTCTGACAAACTAAATTTTTTGATTCTAATGCTAAAACTATCGAAATTATCAATTATTTTTTTATTTTTAAAATAATTTCCTTTACTTTATTTTTTTGCTCCAAACTTCACCGCCCTTATCGTGAAAAGTGACGAGAGCCGATTTTTATTCTTTTTAAGGAAAAAAAACTTTTGCCATTTTATTCGGTTTCAAGTTACGTCCAAAGTTCCTGTTATTTAATGGAAAAAAATTGTTTCCAAGCTTTAGCGACTTTTTCATTAAAAAAATGTCCCAGAACCCTTTTATTAATTTAATTCATTTCAACTTTAAATACATTTTAAGCAATGTTTTCTAATATCTTTAAAATTAAGTTTACTTAATGAAAAATTCAGATCTATTAATTTCCTATAGTTATTTCAAACTAAATCAAAAAAAAGTTACTCGTATTGGGGTATGGGATATCCATCAGCAAGACATTTAAGAGTGACATATATTTCATTTTTCATCTTCTCGTAAGTGCTTCCCAACACAGTAGGGTCCAATTTTCCGAAATCAATATCTTTGGGCTGTTCGATTATTTTCGGCCCTCTTGGTATAAAACGAAGCTCAATAGTTGATGGTAAGCCATAATCTAAAAACAGAGAATTTTATTTTTATAATAGTAAAATTAAAAAAAATATCTATCTTACCAATGGCTCTTTTTTCGCTTACTATATTATATGAGTCTTTGATCGCTATTTCGCAAATAAAAGGTCTCAGCTCACTTCCCAAGTCTCTCACCCATCCCCAAACACCAACTAAATCAAAAATTTAATTTATAAAAATAAAAAATTTAAAAATACATCTATAAGCATAAACAAGATTTGATCCTTGATCATCGGGGTTTTCCTCTAAAAAGCCTTGTTCGTAACTAAAAAGGGCATTTGTGCTCGACCAAATCCACCTTTCATTTGTTTCTTGACCACTAGTGTACCATTTTCTTTGCTCGATGTCATTGTCTGAAAGATAATCTTGTATAAACATGTGTTCATTGATGCTTTCAACAGCGATAAGGTAAGCACCGTCGCTCTTAAAAATTATTTATTTTTTTTTTGTTTTTTTTTATTAGAAAACTTACTCCACATCTAGCTTGGGCATCATTTAGATTCATCAGTGGGTAGCGCTGAAACTTGTAGCAAGATAGTGTATTTTTGAACTCAATCCAATCTCTAGGACATTCTTTGATTATTTAAAGACATTCATTTAATTTATCATATTTTATCAATTATAAGTAATTACCTAAATTTTGGCAAGTGATTACGCTTATCAGAAAAAGAACAAGTATTATTCGAGTGCCCGGCATGTTAATGCGTACCTGGCTCTTGGAGCTTTTGGATTATTACAAAAAAAAAATAGCAATGATTTATATTTTGAAGAGTTTATTAATTTTTTATTCATAAAAAAAACTAGAACATTCAATTTTTTTAGTTTAGAAAAGGTCTTCGAAAAATTCAGGTCAGTCTAATGGTCAATTGAAAATGTATTCAATTACCTGTACAAATTTAACTAATTTATAAAGGTAAATTTTAATATTAAACATAGCGACCAGTTTTGTGTCTCATATAAAATTAATGTTATTTTTGGTTTAAATTCAATATTTCAAAGGTTATATTGATCTAAAAAAATTAAATAAGCCAAAAATTATTTTGATGGCAAAATAATTCAATTTTTCTTAAATTTAAAAAGAACCTTGATTATTTAAATATTTTTATTTTTTAAATTAATTTGTTCTTGATATTAATTATTCTTTAACCAATATCAAAGCATTTTTTAGTTATTCTTTTTATGCATTAGTAATTTCATAATTTTGCTTTTGAAATGAATTTGTGTTAGTTTAAAAAGGAAAAGATGATCAAAAGAAATTAAAATTCATACTTAAAAATTAGTTGATTTTTAATGATTCTCTATGTTAAAAACAAGAAATATAAATTAAATAAACTGAATGTTTTTTTATTAAATCTTTCCTTGGATATAAAGTTTTATTACTTCAAAATTAAAAATTTTTGCTCAATATCAAAAAACTTGAAGATGAATTCACAACGTTTGTATTATGTTAAAATTAAATTTAAAGATTTTTAAGAAAATGAATTGTTATCTCCACTTGATTCTCAGATCAATACGTTTTTGACATTGTGAATTGTGAAAAAAATTTTCAATACAAAAATGATAAGAAGTAATAATATTTTATCTTTTTTGTTTTGTAAGTTTTTTATGAAATATCTCAATTCCGATTTTATTCTGTTATTCATTCAAGTCTGCTACAATTTAGCAATAATTGAAAAAAATTCTAATGTAAACAGTATACAACAAAGTGTATAGGACAATTTTACCCTTTGTAAATAAAAAAAAAAATATCCCAAAAATATCCAAATTTACGTAAAAGTTTCATTTCTTTCCTTTAAAAAAAGTCGAAAACGTTAAAAAGAGTAAAATTTACTTTAATTTTATTCCTTTATTGCAACATGTAGCAAAACAAAATACAATTAGCTTTCTACACCTCAAGATATAGTCTGCAAAATAGTTTACAAACTTATGCGTTTTGCAGTCCATTGAGAAGGATTTAAATAAGATGAGCTAATACTTTGCACATTTATTGCAGACTTAGGTCTCATTTCTAACAAACTTGTTCCATTTTGCAGAACCAGATTATTTCATTCCATTCAAAAGTTATTAGCAAGACTTTTAAGAAAAAATCCTCTTTTGTCATTAAATTTTTTACGTATTATTAATTTTATATTTTTTTTAACTTAATTAATTTTTTTGTGATCGATTATAGATATTTAGATTTACAAGTTGTTTTAGGATCATTTTTTTATCTTTTTTCATTGTAAAAGTCCGATCAAAATCTCAGTGAAATTATCATAAGATTATCCCATTTTTGACTAATTCTATTAAAGGAAACTTAAAATATATCAAAATGCAATCAAACTGTTTCATTCACTTGAGATTCCGTGAGATTTACAATATTTTTGATACATGAGTTTCTATAGTCTCGATAAGATTTGACTGGATATTATGTATAAAATTTCCTTGACTCTTTTTAAATAAAAAAGCGTGTTAGTTTATTTTGTTTAAAAATGTCGAGAGAACTAGTTCCTATAAGAAAATTAATTGATTCTGAGAGTACGCCTGGCAATCAAAACAATTTTGACTTGGTTTGGTCATTTGCATCCAACAACTTAAATTCGAATATTCAATTTCTTCATGAAGGTATGGTTTTTCAAAAAATTGCTAAAATCTAGCTATTCTATTGAAAGAAAAAAATCAACTTGAAAATCAACTAAAATCAAAACTGACCTATCGCCAGAACGCCTCAACAGAACTAGAAACTCAATTTAAACAAGTCAATGTTGTAGCTAGTGAATGCGATAAAATTAAGAGTAAAATTTAAAATTTTCCTTCAAAAATTTATGCTCTTTAAAAAAAAATTCAGATTTTTGCGAAACAGAATGTCAAAAGAAAACTCTCTTGGAAAAAGACCATCAAATGTAAAATTGGATTCAATAATTTAAAATTTAGGTTTTTAAGATATTTAGTTTATTAAATGAATTAAACCAAGAGGAAGAAAGAATTTTAGTTTGTGAGAAACAAGTTGATAAACTAAAAGAGGACTATTTGATCGAAATGGAAAGAATGACCAAAACCCTTCAGTTTAAAAACAATTTACTTGCTGATATAATAACCTCAAAAGCTAGTTTAATCAATTAAAACATTTATGTCATAATAATTTATTCTTTAAGGTGAATAAAGAAACAATTGATGAAGAAATAGTTGAGAAAAAATTGATTGCTTGTGACAAAGAAATAGGTACACTTGAACAAGATATTTTTTTATTGAAAGACGAGCTTGATCAATTGAAAAATATTGAGGAAATTTGGCAAAACAATCAGTTCAGATCAAGTTAATTATCTTTTAAGTTTGTTTCAAAATGAAACTTCAAATTGATTAATAAAGATTGCTTAAAAACAATTTAAAATTTTTTTAATTTTAGCCCAGTCGGACCAATTTAAAAATAATTTTAAATAGAAAAATTTAAAATAAAATAACATTTATATAAAAAATCTTAATTAATGCTCTTTTTTTCTCAAGGACTATTTCTGTGTACCAAGGCTATATCTCTAATTATAAAGCTGAACTGTATTTTCTAAGAATAGTGCTTTGAAAGCGGTATTTAAGAAAATTATTTTAGGAATTCTAAATATAAAATTCAAAATCATAAGTTTTAAGTTTTATTTTTGTTTTTCAAATGCCTGCTTTTCATTTATCTTTGATAATTGATGCTTGAATTTAGAGTATTTTGTATACAAGATCATCTAATAAATTTTGAGTTTCACTTTCGATTTTATTTGAAATTTGTTTTTTTTTCAAAATCTGATCGTCACAGATAAACAAATAAATTAATTAAAATTAATAATGAACCGAATATTATATTATATTCTCCTCACCTAAAATAGGTGATCAAAACTGATTACCTAATTTTCAAAATAGTAATATATGGCCAGAAGTTTAGTAATAAAAAATTAAGTGACCAAAGAAATTCAAAATCATAAGTTTTAAGTTTTATTTTTATTTTTCAAATGCCTGCTTTTCATTCAGCAAACTTTAAAATTCAACTCTGTCTAATTTTAATTCTGATGGCTTCTTGTTTATTCTATCATATAGCAATATGCATTTTTAGCTTTGACTTAATATTTTGAAAGATTTTTTATTATATTGTTTTTGATGTTTAAAATTTTATTGTGCTTTAAAATGAATTATATTTCTTCAAATAATATTTAAATTTTTTACAAGTTTAAATCTACTAAAAATTATTTTAAAAGCGATTAAAAATGTGCTAAATGTCAAATAAAATAGGTTACCAATTTCTGGTCACTTATTAACCCTTCGATAATTAGGTGAACAGTCTTGATCACATATTTTAGGTGAGTGTTTCTGATCACCAATCACTTTAGAAACATCTTAACATATAGAATTTTTTTAAAGGCCAATTTCTTCTAAAACTCCAAACATTTTGTATTTATTATTAAGTCATGTTTTTAAATTCAATTGACTTAAAATTGATTTTCTATTTGCATCTCAAAAACTTTAGCTTTTACTTGATCTTAATTTAATTTTATAATAAAAAAGTGTATATAAATTTTATTTAAAATAATTGAAATTCAAACATTTCAAAAAATCCTTTCTAAAGAAAAATTTATAATGCTTATTTGAATATAGAAATTGTTTAAATGTTGAAATTGCATGGTGAAAATTCAATTCTGTTTTTAATCAAAACCACTTGCATCTACTATGGGTATTGTATTTGTTCGTTTTTCAGTTTCTTTGGATTTATAGAACAAGACAAAATCATTGTAATACTCTTTTGACAACCAGAAACAATCTTTAACTTCGACATTGTCATTTCTAAAGATTTAACAAATAATTATTTTAAAAAAATCAAAGAAATATTTATATTACTCTTTTTCGTCTACAAAAACAACTTCAATTTGGTTTTCCTTGCATGTTTTCACTTTTCCCGGAAAAAAATGATCATTTACGGGAGCTAAAACGAAGTCATCCACTTTAATTGGTCTCTTTCGAGTAAAATCTCCAAAAATGTGAATAATATTAATCATTTCCTCATCTCCATTATCAGATAAAATCTTAAACCTTTTTCCATTCCCTACACGACTAAGAATTTGGCCAGTTTCATACAGTTTTGTTCTCGAGTTACGGAAGACACATTTTTTTCCAATCCATTGCCTTTCGGCATCTATTATACTGTCAATATCGAGTTGATATTTGAATGAAGGTATTTTATATATGCTGTCTCTTTCTACTCGGTGCTCGATTGAGTCATAAAATTTGACGATTAAATAATCAGAACAAATGCCAACAATTTGTCCTGGTGCAAAACTTTGAACAAAATCTGGATGCTCAGCAACTACAAAATCTCCGATACTAAAATTCTTGTTGCTATCGTTGAAACCTATAATGTCTTCTCTATACATCTCTTCATGGTCGAATGCAGAGTCTTTAACGGTGTACAAAAAGTTAACTTTTAAAGACTCTTTAAAGTCTATTTTATTTTCAACTATGCTTTGGTAATACCAGTTGTCATCCGACCATTTTGCTAAAACTTTTTCTCCCGCTTTAAGTTCTGGCAACTGAGCTCTGTATTCTAGGATTAGGTCATCTGTGGATTTAACAACAGGCTTGGATTTTTTCTTCCTTCCGTCTTTTTCTTCCTTGTTATTTGGTGATTTTTTCAATTGGTCCAATTCACTGCGTATACCATCATAATTTTCAGTAATTTTTTGTGTAAAAATGTCGTGTTTATTTTTAAATTGTGTGAAATCATTTCTGATTTTTTTGTATTGCTTGTCTAGTTTTACTACAATTTAAATCATTAGCCTCTTTTTATCCAAAGATTTTTATTATTTTAAAAGCAAAATTCTCCTCCTTAATTATTTAATAAAGATTTTTATTTTTGAAGGATAATAATGATTAAATAAGTTTTTGATTTTTAATCATTATGTGTTTAATATTTTAAATTACATAAGAAAATTTTTTTTTTCTGATTGATCTTCAATTGATTTATAAAATTTTTTTTAATCTTTGGCAAATTTAAGACTCAAATGAACGTTTTTAAATTAACAATTAATATAAATGGAAGAGAAACAAAGTTAAATTTTGTATTCGAAATATTGATTAAAATCATGTTTATTTAGACAGATTGATTAAAGACCCTTTTTTCTGAAAAGAAAATTAAATTATTGATTTGCTTTTTCCATAAACTTTCTTAATCGCAACTTTTGTGATAATCATTTTATACTCAAATTAATTTATCAAAAAAAATTTTTGCGAAAATAAATTCTAGAATTAAAATAAATGAAACTGTTTAGTGAATTTAAGGTTATTTTTAAAATTATTAAACTAAAATATCTACATTAATTAAGAATCTTAGATTAAAAATTCTGTATAGCTTTGATATACTAAAAAGAACATTATTTATAAAAATAAATTTTACGTGAATTAATATGATTTTTTATCTCCTGAACTATGATTGTCATATTTTGCTGACTTTCATTGTTATCTTTTTCATCAGGTTTTTTTTTTTCATTCTGTGGTTCTGATGTTGTACTAATTAAACTTGTCCTAAAAAAATTAAAAAAATTAAGGAACAAAAAAATGTTTTGCTTCTTTTTTTACTTGTCTCCAATTTGATTTCGTATAAAATTGACTGCATATCCATACACCGTTTTATTAATTTTGACCAAGTAGTCACGTGAGCTCTGACCATCTTGTCCATTAAAAAATAAAATGTCGTAGACTTTAGGAATCGATATGGTGTCAATAGTTTGAATAATTCCAGGCGCCCAACAATTTTGTTCAAACTCATTAATTACTTTTGCCATAACAAAATCACCGACCTTATTTTGAGAATTAAAAAATTTCTATTTTACTTTTATAATGAAAAATGTACTGTCAAATAAGAAGCTGAGTCATTTTTTCTAATTATATTTGAGCCAAGAACATTTTTTTCCATCATAGGCACATCTATAAATTTTACATCATAATGAGCCGAGTCAATTACTTTAGATATTTTTGCCTCGAAAAAATAGGCAAGTTTATTATTTCCTACTATGACTCGATTACCCTTTGCAAAGCAGCGAGTTTTTTTTATCAAATTTCCGAGACTTTTATTCACGTTGCTCATTTCAGCACTTTCATCAAATTTGTTATTATCCTTTATGGTTAATTCATCTTCCCTGCTTGATTTTGACATAAAATAAAAACTCAATTCTTGTGCAAAACGTTTAAAATTTAAGGCTTTTTCAATTTCTAAATCGAAAGATTCGATGTCTGATTTTTTAACAGGCCAGTTTGAATATTCTAAACTATTTAATAAATATGATTTGTTTTTATCATAATCTATTGGTGGCTCTAAGTTTAAAATTATTTTTTCATGTTCTGGTAAACTGTCCCAAATTGCTTCGACCAAGTATTTCTTATACTGAGCTATTTGTTCGTCTAGTTTTGACTGGTAGCTATTCCAATCAATTTTTGATGGATTTATCAATTGAAACTTTGACTTGTTTATTTTTGAATGTTCAGCAGTTTCCATTATCTATTGAATAAAAATGAATCAGTTATAATAATTTAAAATAAATTTATAAGTTAATATCTGATAGCTTTAAAAAAATTCGTAAAAAGTTCGTCTTTAATAATTAAATAGCAACAAAATTCTCTCTTACATTATTTAAAAAATATAAAAAGTATAAATATTAATTTTGATTTAAAATTTAATATTTCAATTTTTAATTTATAAAGATAACTCTTACAGTAATACTATTACACAAAGAATTCACGTAAAATTACGTAAAATTACGATTGTAAAATAATGCAAATAAATTTGTCATATAAAGTCCAAAAAAAATCAAAAAAAAAATCTTGATAATTAGAGTTTTTGTAAAGGATTTCATTTTTTAGTTTTAACTAATTTACTATCGGAATGTAATTTTAACTTTTATAACAGCATTGTTTTGAAGTAAATTACTCATTTTTCAATCAATAAATAAGTTTATTTGGCACTTGTTTATTTATAAATAATAAAAAATTCTAATACAGCATAAATACTTTCAGATTTATATGAATCGATTTGATTAATTTCTTAATTAATTATACTTATTTAAAGAATATTCAGAGTAAAATTTAATTTTTTTGATCATCAAACAAATACTAATCAAAATTATAATGAATGAATTTGAGTGACATAAAAATGTTCACAATTTAAAAAATAAATTTATTATTAATGAATAGATTGAACAAAAAATGCTTCAGAATGTTAATTACATTCATGGAACATAAAAACTAATAGAAAAATTATTATGAACTTTTTATGCTGGTCCAGACTTCAGTTCAGTAATCGGATAAAATTTATTCCTGATTAAATATACTAAATATAAAGAATAGTAGTAAATATTCAAGATAAAACAAGACAATTTCTTTGAAATTAAAAAAAAATTCAAATAAAAATCCCTAATCTTTGACAAGTAAATAAAGTATAAGAATTTCTAAATTTGATTAAATTAAATTTTCATAGAATATATTATTAACTAACAAACCTCAGTCCAAATTTTTGCATTAAATAGTTCATCGACTACTAAATTACTAGTGCAGTCAGATTCCCTCTGCAATACATCAAAAATAGTCAATTTCAATTTCTCTAGACTATTTTTTTGCAACCATTTGAAAGCTTTGCTTCCAATTATAACATTGCTAGTCGATCTTTTTTTTTTTGGACTTGGAATTTTTTCAACATGTTTGGGATTTTCCTTAACAAAAGATGATTGCTTTCTAAACTGTCGTTCCAATAGACTTCTAGTCTCTGGCAAAGTCCACTCTAACGAATTGATATCATGCAAACTACTAAGCACTCCATTGTTAACATTAAATCCTATTTTTGCTTTTTCTAAATTTAAAATAAAATTTAAATCTAAATTTTTTTTTTCTTCCAAACTATACCATATGAAGTTTTTGAATCATATTTACTTTCAAAATTACAAGATTGAGATTCAACACATCTTCTATTTAACTTTTTAGTCCCCTTTATTTCTTGTTTGACCGACAATTTGGCACATTCCTCCCTTAGAATTGACATTTGAAGCAAATATTTTTTACCTTTTTCAATTTCTTTTTTCAGAAGACTTATATCTTCACTCTATGAGAGAAATTAAAAGCTTAGTAGCTTGATCTATGATAAAGAGGTGAAATTACTTGATATGGAATAGGTCCATAAGGATCAGCATCCCATCCACTCTCATTAAAATAGTGGTATCTACCATTGGTTTCTTCAGCTAGTTTGCTCAAAAACTTGTTTGCTTCAGAATCGTTACAATTAAAGGAAATAGTGTGAATTGGAATTTTAGTATTAAGATGAACTTGTGAGAGAATTTGGCGTGGTTCTTGGTCTGGTCTGCCATCCGAGAGTAAATAAATGGCTTCTGTGTTCAGATCTGAAAGAGCGAAACGTATCGCAGCCAAAGTATTTGTGGTGCCGTGAGCGCTAAGGCAGTTGATCCACTCGAGAGCACTTTTAATGTTAAATTCATCAACTTCTACCATTCTGTCGCGCCATGGATATATTTTACTATTGAATCCGATTAAATTAAATCGTTGTTTGTTTCTCAATTGTTCCTGAATTAGAACTTGTAGTTTTCGTTTAACAAAATCAAGACTAAGGTGCATTGATTGAGACGTGTCCACAAGAATGCAAATATTTCTTTCAATAACTGTACCAAACAGTTCTCGACTTCCTTTGCTTAACCAGTCAATTCTTTTTTCGTACATTTCAAGGTACATTGTAATATTTTGCTCATAGTTACGATGTAAATCTGGCGTCACATGAACATGCATTATGGTTCCATCATTCCATAAAACATGTGCAAACTGATCGCAGTATTTGGCGTTCACTAGCTTTGGCGAAGGTATCTTTTTAAAATTTAAATAATTACTAATACAAGTAAAATATAACAAATCATTATTATTATTTATTACTAATAGGACTAAAAGAAAATTAATAGATTTCAATAAATCAAATTGAAAAAATCCTTTGAAAGCTTAAATTAATCTAATAAAAAATTCAATTTAATTAAAATACCATGTCAAAATAGATTATCCAAATAAGACAATTTAATGTTGAAAATTTACAAAAATTGTAATAAACCATTAGATTCTTTAAGAGATGTCCCGAAGTCAAAATAACATTTTCATCTTAACTTCAAAATTTTATTTTATATTATTAAATTTAAAACACTTCAAAAAAGGAAATCTAGTAAATTATTTATTATTAAAATAAAATTAAATAGAGTGACTAAAATCACTTTTCATTAATTACTAATTAGTAATTTTTTGTTGATTAATTGGCTATTATGACCTTTTATTTTTAAATACATAATTGTCAATACTAATTTTATTAAATGCTATTTAGAATAATTTATTTTGACTACTATTTTAATCCTGATTCAAAAAGTTAATTTTAAGTTTGTCTATTAAGGAAGCTAATTAAACTAAAGTTGCTACGATATTTAGTTAGATTATCAAAAAAATTAATGCTTTTATAATCCAAAATGTTCAGTTTAAAATCGTAAAATTTAGCAACTTTATATTATTTGAATTTTTCTTGGGTATTTAGAAAGCTGGTGGCTTTCCTTTTAGGTGGTACGTGTTCTTTTGGATAAATAATTTATAGCAGAATCGTTTTATTGGGTGTTCAAAAAATAATGACAGATTTTCGAATTAAAAAGTATGAACGAATTTATCTTTATATATTTGAAATATTGAAAATATTGAGTTGATTATTTCAGACATCTCGACAGAAAATAAAAAATGTCAAGGAATCAAATAAATTTTGGATCTTAATTTTAGGATGTTGATTTTTTAGTGTTAATCAAGAGGATATTTCGATTTTTTTTTGTTTGTTTTTTGAAATCAAACTCTACGTAAAAAGACGAGAATGGGTAAAATTACGTTTGTTTACGTAATTTTACGTAAGATTATATAAACTTATGATTACATAAGATTTCATAGCAAAAAAAATCAAAAAAGTGATTTTTTCAGCGAGATTTTGAAGTTTTTTTTTTCCGTAAGCATTTTTATTGTCAATTTCAATTTTTTAAGTAATCTGATGTAATTTTACGTAATCTTGCGTAAGATCACGTTTACTTACCACCCTGAGTTTACGCAAGTTTTTGTTATCTTATGTAATCTCCTGTTTTCGTAAAAGCACTGTAGATAACAAATCAAATGAAATTCATCACAATTTTACTTGCTTAAGAATAAACGGCTAATTATTTAACAAATAAGTTTTAAGATTTTTTCAAAGTAAACTAGAATATGATTAAAAAATATATTTTTTTTTCACCTTTAATTAAATTTTGAATATTTTATCATTTAAAAAATATTTTCTTAATTATTAGATTCTTTAAGAGATGGTCAAGAGCCAATGTAAAATTTTGATCTTAATTTCAAAATTTTATTTTAGATTACTTAAATGCCAGAAAGTTAAGAAATCATTTTATTTAAATTTTAATTAAAAAATAATATTGAAAACTTGTGTGCAAAAAATTTCTTTTGTATTATTCTACATTTTTTAATTCCATTTCTAACTTTTTAACCTTTTCGAGGGGAACCAGGAAGAATTATTGATTTATTTTATCTTAATTTATTCATTTGTAAAAATTAAACTGTATTTCTTCTCCAGTACTTTTCCATGTGTTATGTGTAAGGAGCTACCATAGGTGACCTCCTAGTAGGTCACCTCCGCAAGCTAGACTTGCTGTAGCTTATATATATTATTATTAGTAAATAAAATTATTAAAGAAATTAATTTTTTTTTTCTTTAGACAATTAAAATAAAATTCGGCTTTCTATCAATTCTTCTTAATTTAAAAAAAAAAATCAAATGAGAAATTTTTTTCTCTCAATATTTTTCACGAGTTTTTTAATGATTCTTTAGTAATCCTTTTGTTTAATTCTAAAAATAATTATTGATCATGATCATTAAATTTAGGATCATCTTGACAAAATTTCTTGACTTGATTTCAGCTTTTTGAGAAAAATTTTTAAAGATTCTTTCAAATATTTTAAAAATTAATATTTTTATTTTTTGCCTTAATTTTTGAATTTGATCTAGTGAACCATCTAAAATAGTGCCTTATTTGAGTAATATTTTTTTTTGTCAATTTTAAAAAAAAATTTTAAAATTATTTTTTCATTAAAGAAATCAAAATAAATCTATAAAGCTTACCGCATCGCCTTGATAAAAAGTGATGCCATCTCCGATTAAAAATGACTTTCCATTCATAGTTTCCTTTTTTATATCTACTACTCCATCACAATGTCGAAAACAAACTTTACTGAGTACATCAAATAAATCCAGATTTTTTGAGGAAAGGCCATGTTTTACCAACCACTCTCTAGAAGTCAAATACTGCTCATCTCTATTTTTAATCGATTTTGAATTTTCATAAGTTTTGATTTCACCGTGATAGATTTTTGCACTTTGCACTCGGTTCATTGATTCAATCAAAGCCTGAATGTTTTCGTGTGTTTCCATTGCGAGCTGAATTTCTTCGAAGACAAGCATTAAGTCGGTCTTGATACCTGATCCTGGAGGAGCTCCTCCAAAAACGCGTTTATTCATTATAATTCTAGATTTTGTCGGATCAGGGTCAATAGGACCCGATGTGTAGTCTTCATATTCCTTTAACAAACAATAGGCATGAAATTTTCCTTTTGAATTTAGGCCTAAACGACGCAGATATTCAACAGTATCCGAATCGACACAATCGAATGATACTACATTCAATTTAATTCCTAAATTACTGCTTAATTTAACAGCTTTATCGTGCAGAATTTCTCTCACACCATTTGATGATATGCCTTGGCTAATCAAGTAAATTGCTTCAATCTTTAGAGAAATATTTAAATAAAAGAAGTTAAATTTTTTTTTGGAATTACTGATTTATCTTTATAAGCAAGCATCACTGATTCACTGGTCATGGTATCGGAGCTTACTTTTACGAATTCTCTGTTCCATTCATACAACCATTCAATGCTGTCTTCAATTGTCTGAGATGACACAACCACTGCTTTGTCCCGAAAATATTCGATCTTATCAGAACATCTTTTATTTAAAAATAGAATTAAAAACAAATGACTTTAATTTGATCAAATTTTAAATTTTAAGAAAAAAATTTTCATTTTTTTAAAAATTGAGTTAAATTCGAAAGTTGATACTCATATTTCATTTTTCATTGAAAAGTATCCAATATTTTAGAATGAAAAAAAAATATTCTAAAAAATATAACTGAAGATTAACTTAAGTTTATTCAAATTTTAAACACTCTCTTGATATAAATTAGTCATCATTATTTAATACTAATAAAATGGAAAATACTGAGCCAATAAATAATAACAAGAAAATAAAAATAATTTTTATTATAAAATCTTGAATCACAAAAACTGAGGAAGCTTATTCCTTGTTGTTAAATTTTGATTCTCAGACTAATAGCTATCCAAACGAGATTATGAAACCGAAAGGTGTTGAGCTCTATTTTTTTACAGTTTTAACTACTTTTTTTGAAATTTCTTTTTTATTTGCCAAAATTTAAATTTTTCCTGAGAAATTTTTTTATAATCCGGATCAGTTTTTTAGGTATAACCTAAATATTTTCAAGATCTCTTGAACTCTCAATAAAAACATCCTCATAGTTTTTTATGAGTGATAAAATGAACTCGTTTTTGTAGAGAAAACGGTTTTTAATATATCTTATAAATTGTTTTTTATAAGATATATTAAAAACCTGTTTTTGATTGTGTCAATTTTTTGATTTTCAAAAAAATATAAAATTTCTGAGGGTGTATCAAATAGAAGGTGGTAAATTGACTTAATGGATATATTTTGAAGTACTTGTAACTAATGTAAGTTAGCATGTGAAGCGAGACTAAAGATGATGAAGCTGTAATCAATTAAAGACCCTACTAGGGCATTATGAATACTCGATAGTGTTTTTAAATTTCAAGATATATTGACATATAGATCGAATAAATTCAATATAAAATTCAATATTAAAGCATAAGTTTTCGTCAAATTTTATCCTAAGGAAGATTGGACTGTCACTGTAATATCAAAAAGACTTAAAGCTATCTTTTGATTTTTGGAGGGATTCCCTAAAATAATTGCATTTTTCAGGAGACATCTTAAGTCTCCATTTTTTTAACCAATTTTCAATATTTTTAAGATCACTATTTACAAGATTGGAAATGTTTCCATATTTTATAAAAATTAAAAAGTCATCAGCAAACAAGAGATAAAAAATTGAAAAAAGAAGAAGACTTATGACCAAACCTTGATGGACACCGGACACGATAATATTGACTGTGTGCTTTATTAATCCTTATATATAAATTATCAGAACCAAGTGAGAAAACAATGCTTAAAATATTAAATATCAAGACAGCAATATTAAAATAATTATCTTTTCAACAGAACTGTCAATGTTTGAAATGATTTTTAAAAAATCGTAAATTTCAAGTTTGTTATCATAGTGATTTTTAGAAAAATTACCTTTCAAACATAAAAGATATAAAAAGCGGAGTACCACTAGGCAGCTGCTTATCGCCAACTTTATTTATCTTTTTTATTAGCGATTTACACGAGTTCATTCCACCTGATGTCAAAGTTGCTCTCTGTGCCGACGATCTTTGTATCACCGAAAAAACAAAAAAGAAGGTCGAAAAAATTACAAAATAAAACTATAGAAAATATTTCAGA
This sequence comes from Brachionus paranguensis, assembly GCA_016802215.1. Lineage (NCBI taxonomy): Eukaryota > Metazoa > Rotifera > Eurotatoria > Ploima > Brachionidae > Brachionus > Brachionus paranguensis. Next base: position 1,825,936 of record JAESIX010000004.1, read on the forward strand.
ATACTGCAAAAAATGGGGATTCAAAATTAAGAAATCAACCTGTCAAACATTTACAATTGATGGACTCTGAAAAAATATAACCAAAAATACTAACTGGATCTAGAGACCAGATACGAGAAAATTCCACTTAAACCAAATCCTACTTTTTTAGGGATTAGACTTGATCCCAAACTTAGCTACAAAAGTTTCTCAAAAGAAATTTCGAAAAGACAGATATCAAAAATTAATTTGGAAAAAAAATATAAATTTTCAAATTTTCATTTTTTTGTATCCAAATCAAATTTTATTACAGTATTTTTAGACTCCTTTCCATAATTTAAAAATTATACATTATCAAAAAACAACATGTCACTGGAAATTTGGGCTGGAAAGAAGACGCAAGCCATTCGGAGCAACCGTCTTGGTTTTCGACTTAAATTATTTTTAAAGTAAAAATAAATAATAATAATTGAAATGGTCAGTCAAATCAACACTTTCACTCAATAGTGGGTTTACATTACCGAATGGTTAGCAATCAATCAATTTGGCTTTCATAGCAAACATTTTTTCGTTATTTTTTCATAAATAATTAACCATGTAAAAATAGCTTCCTTTATTTTTTATTCAAAATCAAATTATTTCTGTGGAAATTAAAATAAAAATAAAATTTTTTTAAAATAAATTTTTATTTTTTCAATTATAAAAAGTTTAATTTTATCTCAAAACTTTAAAAATATTTGTTTTTTTTCTTGATTCAATTAAAATTAACTGCATTATGACTTTTATTTCATTCGGTCTGAGTTTTAATTTAAACAAATTTTAACTCAACCTAGGAGGTTTAACCTAAATCCTAAATCGAATTTTCAAAATTCCATAAAAACTTAACAGAGGTCAATTTTAGCAACAATACATCAAATAAGGTGTACAATTTAGTAAAACATAAATGAATAACTTTTTTTGTCATACAAAATCAATTGGAAAATATTTGAAATCGCTTATTTTTATGCTTACTCCGAAAGAACAAATGGTTAACTGGGCCATGTTTAAATAAGCCTAAATATTTGTTTATTAATTTAAAATAAAATTTTCAAGTTTTAATAAAAAAAAAAAACAATTAAGTAATAAATTTTTTTCAGAATAATGCACATGAAAATTTTAATTTCTAGAGGAAAAATTTTTTTTAACTGGTAATTTTATATATAATAATTACCAATATTATAATTACTGAACAATTCCTTGGTTTTTTGATAATTTCTATTGATCAACATAATTTTTATTTTCATTCGAAAGAATAAATAATTTTTTTTAATATAAAAGTATTTTTCATAAAACAAGTTTATTTTTACTCTTAAATTAAAGTTTATTTGTAATTTTCATATTTAATATTTAATTGTAGCCCTAATTCATTTATTTTTGTACCAAAAAAATTTTAATTCAAAGAAAATCAATCTCTTTAATACGATTAACTTACTGATTTCTGTACTTGAGAAAAATATGTTATAATCCAACATAGTTAAATAAAGCCATAATACAACTTAAATTCAGTTTCTTTTTTTTATTTAAAAAACTAGAATTTGATTTTTTTGTTTAATCAAAATTTCGAAAACAATTTTTGTATCGAGTAATTAAAATTTTACTAATAATTTCAATTCAATTCTCATAAATAAATTCGAATAAAAACCAACTTCAAACACTTTTACAAATATTCTTTTAAATTAAATCATTAGTCTCATTAAAGTTTCATTAAAATTTAATTCTTAATTAATTATTTATTTTATTAGAAAAATTCCAACTGAATTATAATATTCGAAATAATAAAGAGGGAATTTTATCAAATTGTTTAAAATTGTTCAAAATTTAAACGGACATCTAATAGTTTTCAAAAATAATCTAAAAGCAACTATTTCCGACACTAATTAAATTAGTATAAACAAGAAGCAAAAAATGTAATTAGAAATAGAAAAAATTTAAGGAATAAAATTTGGTTAGAATAAAATATTAAAAAATACCTTATGATGTTAAAATTAGATAATCTAGAAACTTGCTCTTTCAGCAGTTTTATAATGCAACTTTTATATTGTGAAAATCTGACGTTATCCTTGGTTTTACAATCTATTACCAAGCAAACACTCTGTTCTGTAATGACACCAAACAGTCTTCTTGAATCAGTATTGAGCCACTTGAGCCGCAGCTTGAACATTTTGATCGAATCCTCTAATCTTTTGGCAAATTCAACTAATTTACTCACGTTGACTGTGATCTAAATATTAAATTAAAAAAATTGTAATTTGACGTAAACTAAATTTACATTATAAATTAGACCATCTTTGGACTGTGTCTGGAGAAAAAGTCCTTTTGAGTATTTGGAAGCCACCAGTTTTTTGACTTGGTCAATATAATCTTGCTGTTTCTTGAAGCCAATCATACTTAATATTGCCTCGAATGTAAGTTTATTACTCTTAAGACCGTACTTTTTAATCCATTGGTCCGATTCGATTCTTTCAACACAAACAGCCGGAAATTGAGTATTTATCTCAAATTCAACCTTTTGAGCATCGAAATTAATCAAATTTCCATCCATAATGCTGCACGGAGCACTAGCCACTGCCAATGCTTTCGAGTGGTCATATTTTTCAGCCTGTTTCTTTTTGTTCTCATCATGGTAATTTTGTGGAGAAAATCTCGGTTGAACCGAAGTCATTTTAAAAAAAACTAACCGAAAATTACCGTTTAATAAAATTAAATAATAAAACAAGTTATATTTTTATATTTTTGCATCAAACACGTTGCCATATCAACAAGTAGAATTAGTATACGTACTTAAAGTCGTATTCTTTTCATCTTTTTGGTTATTGAATAAATATATTGTTGTTTTTTACATACACTTGAATGAGGAAAACTAGATTTTTGAATTAAATACTTTGAAGTTTTTGTAAGAAAATACAATTTCATTGCCTATCTTTTAAAAAAATATATATAAATGGCTTTGAGCAAAAATTTTTGCATTTATTTGGCTTGAATTTGTAAATGAAACCTTAATGATCTTGAGTTAAAAGCATAAAAGCTATTATGAGGCTTTTAAAGATGTTGAAAAAAACTTTACAAGGATGTTGACCATCTTGAACTATTAAACATTTATTTTATTTTATTTTTATTAATTTGTCCTTGAAACGATCTATTATCAATTCATGTCGTATTAATATTTTGAAAGTCTTCAATCTAATTTAATTTTCAAATAATAATAATTTAATTTAATTTTTAATTTTTAAAGTTTTTTTAAAATTTTCAATTGATTTTTAAATCAATCTGGAAAATTTTTCCAAAAAATTAGAAAAGATTTTTTAAAAAGTATTAAGGGCTATTTTAAATTTTCGATTGTCTTCTAAAAATGATTTTGAATGATTATTGAAATTTTGAATGCAATTTCTTCACCTTTTTTGGCATCATAATTAATTTAAAGAATTATTTAATCGAAGGAATCAATTAAAAAAGCAGTGTTATATAAACAATGGTTGGTTTAAGATACGTTTAAATTTGGTAATAATATTCAACACGATAAAAAAAAGTAAAAAGCTTGAATAATATAATTTGATTTGAACCAATGTATTTATAATGAAGACATAGTAGATGACTTTTGATGAGATTAAAAAGAAGCTGTTAAAAAAATAAAATTACTTTTATGCCAAAAACATTTTAAAATTCAGAAAAAGTATAAAAAAAAACACCTAAATTAGAATTGAAGGTAAAAACAATATTTTTTATAATTAAAATATTTATGCAAAATTTTTTTATCAAAAAATATCGGTTTATATATAGCTCGAAAAATTTAATTTTAGCTTTTAAAGATTGATAGAAAATTTTATTAAAAAAAATTCTCAATTTATTGAAATATGTAAGCGTCGAAAGTCTTCAATATATTTGAGTTCTAAATATTTTCACTTTATTTAAAAAAAAAAAATTTTATTTTTAAAATTATTGCAAATCTTCAAATTTTTGAAAGAGATTTGATTTAATAGAGGATTTTGGTTATTAAAAAAATTGTTTTAATCATGATTTAATTTTGTTTAATGGTTTATATTTAGAGACCGTTCAACAAAAAATATCAAAACGATTATCAAGAATTTTAAGAATTGCATAAAAATGAGTCTATTTTATTTGTTTTTTCTAAATCCATTAAACTCAAGTTTATCGGATTATAGAAATCTCGACTAAATTAATTCATGGACACATTTTCTCTAAAACCGATATATTTTAGTCCAGAGAAATAATATAAAAAGAGCGGTCTATTTACTTTTTTTTTAAAATAATTCTTAAATAAAAAATTTAAACAAAACCAAAAATTGGAAAAATGTTTTCAAGTATTGTGTTGGCTTTAGCTTTTCTAGCAACATATCAATCTCTGCCTGATAGATACTTTATTTCAGTAAAAACGAATGCATCACAAACCAACAGTTCAAAACCAGTCCAAACTGTAGAAAATGAAGATCCTAGTCTTGAAAATTTTGTTCGATCATATCCTATTCCATCTAAATTTTACAATGATCATTGGAACAGCAATCAAAATATAAATTCAGAGCCTGCCAAGCATTTATTTTTCAATCAACCATCAGTTTTTCCGATTCAACCTGTTCCATTGCCTGACCCAGTATTAGCTCAGTCGCCTGTTCAATTTTTATCCCTACCAAATCCTTTTCCGATTCAACAACCAGCCATTGGAATTGATGGCCAAGTAATAATTGAAAATCTCTTGGGTGGTGTTGCTTTCAATTGCTGGGGTAGACAATCAGGCCATTACAGAGATACTCATTTTTGTGATGTTTTCCATGCTTGTGTTCACGGCTATCAACGAAAAACTTATTCATGTCCATTTGTTGGAGAAACTCAATATTTCGATGAAGTCACTCAAAAATGTGAATTTTTTCGAAAAAATCCTTTAGCATGTGCTTCAAATGTTTTTTACCATTAATTCGATTTTAGATTTTAGTTTAATCTTTCTCAAATAAAATTATTTATTCAATTTTTTTTTAAATCATGACCAACTTTTAATATTTCAACAAAATAAAATTTTGTCAAATTTTTTTTTGTTAAAAATTTATAAATAAATGATTAACTAAATAAAAAATTTCAATTTTCCTTAATAAAAGAAATATTTTTGCTTCGATTGAATTAGTTTTTAATGATCATTTAAGACTTGACCAACACACACTTAATATGTATTTTCCAATCAAAAAATGTTGAAACATTATTTTTTAACTTAAAAACAATTATGGGTTATCCAAGTTGTGTGCTCATTAAGAGTAGAGTGTGCTGGTCAGATGTTTAAAGTTGAAATTGTTTTGCTCTAAGATAAAAAGGCCTTAATTCTTTAATTTTCAAAAAGATAAAATCTAGTGTTGGAAATCGATTCCAATCGATTTTTTTTAATCAATTCTGTAATATTCTGAAATTTTAAGCATAATATTAATATAAAAAATTTTAAGAAATTTAAAGATGAAAAATAAATTTTAAGAATAATATAATAAATAATATTAATGAGAGTTACTTTTGCAATCTTATGCATTGAAATTAAATAGATTAAAGCAAACATAGGATATTAAGTTTTTATTGTTTTAAAACAAAACTCTTTAAATTATATTTATTTTTTATACAAATAAGACAATAACTTTTTTTAAAAATCCAAACATTTTATCTTATTTACTTATTTCCAAAATTTATTATTATAATTATTAGAAAAAAAAACTAATCAATGTACTCTAACATTTTAATGTATCACATATCAAAAAATTTAAAAAAGGAAATTTCTGATTTTTTTTAAATATATTCTTTATATTCTATCATTTAGTTTGGTTTTTCAAATGGTATCTTTTAAAAACAATACTTAAGAAAGAGAAAAAAAACAAGACATGGTGTGAAGCACCAATTTATCATTAAAGACAGAATTATTTTTTGATACATAAACATTAATTATTCCATTTGATTTTTATTAATATTCTTTTTCATGTAAAATAAAACTGCCATCATTTAACTTTAAGCCAGGTGTTTTTTTCGCTTTTTTAATGGATGTTGTTTTTAGAAGATACTTTTTCCAGTAGATAATGATTTACTTAATATATATGATAAATAATTTTATTATCGTGATTTATTTAATGGTTTTTTAGTAAAAGATACTTGAGTTCAAAAATGGAACTTATTTTTGTGTATTATAAAAGCCATTCTCATACTTAAAAAATTTAGAGCCCTTTGTTTTTAAATTGATTTTGATTATTTTTAATGGAGTCGCTAGTAACAGTTATAGGGAATCATCTACTGAGAATTTAGCTAGGGGAGATTTAAAAAGAGGAATTTTTATATTTTATTTATTATCATAAAATTGTTATTTTTTATATTGTAGTGGTGGACATTAAAAAAAGTATGTCGATTATTGAATCGATTTTTCAAAATCGATTGTCAACATTAATAAAATTAAAGATTTTTTTTTGATAAATGTAACAGTAAAAATAAAGTTTTATTATATCAATAAATAGGAATCAAATTAAAATACGCTTTGTTTGCTGTACTGACTTAAATTTTTTTTATAATTATGATGATCCAAAATTTTTTGACTTCATTTTTTTCACCGTTCTCACAAATCTTTTGAATTCGAAAACAAAAATGTTTTTGTTTTTAATGTTTTGCGAGTTTTTCCTTCAGAACTATCTTAAGTTTCTCGTTGTTTTAAAAATAATTAATGAAATTAAATAAATTAATTTTCAAATAGCTCAAATGTCATTCTAATAAAATTTAATACATTCATTATGGGCTAGATAAGACAAGAAATTCAGCACTTTTTCTTGAATTTTAAAATTCTTAAAATATCAAATAAAAGTGTGTAATTTCGACTAAATTCAGCGAATAACAAAATTTAGATCATGAACCAACAAACTTTATTTCCAGAAGAAGAATGGAAAGTGAACCATCAAAAAACAAACGAATTTAGGCAAAGGATTCTCAGGTAAAAGAAACCATGCATCAATATTTCACCAGCTTTTAACTTCCTTTTAGTGCAATGATCCAAAGAAATCCGAATAATCAAAAAATATTTCAAGAATTGGAAAGCAGAATCTTCAATGAATCCCAAACAAAAACTGAATATACCCAAAAAATCCAGCACTATTTCAAAAGCATCCATCAGCAACAACAACAACAGCAACAACAGCAGCAACAACAGCAACAACAGCAGCAACAGCAGCAGCAACAACAACAGCAACAGCAACAGCAACATGGAATGCAGTCGCAACAGGTTAATCATTATCAACAGGCCGGAGTTCAGCAGCAACCTTCACAAGCTACAGTTATCATCGGTGGACACCAAAATGGCTCCAAAAATGTAATTAACATTTCCGGAATGAGCATGCAGCAGCAGCAGCAGATAAAAATGCAACAACAGGTGATTCGGCCGAGTTCTGGTCAACCACAATTTGCTCAGCAACCGAACATAATACCACAACAGCATCAAACTCAGAGCTACATTCAACAACAACAGCATCCTACTTCGACACCCATTCAAGGTCAAAACGTAATCATTACTAATTTAAACCAGCCATCTCAAAGCCATATACGGCCTCAACTTCCACCACAGCATACCTTTGTCCAAAGCCACGCTCAGCCCGGCTCACAGCCGACTGCCACACCTTCCGACGAAGAGGAATTGTATAACAGAAAAATTCAAGAATTGAAAGCCAACCATTTGGCTAGATTGGAAAGAATGCTTCAAAATTCGTCAAGAAATCCAAACGAAATTCAAAAATTAAAAGCATTTATTGATGTAATTATGGGCAACAGAAAAGTTCCGATGGAAGTGCTGCTCAAATGTGAAGCTAGCTTAAATGCACAAAAACAGCCACCTCAGCAGCAGCAGCAACAACAACAGCAGCAACAGCAGCAACAGCAGCAGCAGCAGCAACAGCAGCAACCACTGCCCACCCAACAAAAACCAATAATTCAACCTCAGTCAATAGTTCTGCAATCCCATCAAATTATCCAAAAAACTTCTCAGCCAGGTACGCCCTATCAAATGTCTGCTCAACCAAAACCCCATGTTTCACCCAGTGGTCTGCCTCCTCAAGTTAAACAAATCAGCGATCAAACTCCCAGAGTGCCGACGCCATCGCAGCCAAACCAACCTCCTAAGCTAGTTCCACAGCCAGCTCAACAGCCTGTTAACATTTACAAGCAGTTTATGCAGAGCATTGAGGCTTGCAATAGTTCGGACCCGGTGCACAAAAGCAGTGTTAGGTATCTATTGGACAGCATTAAGAATTCGATTGATGGACCTGAGGAGAAAAAGCTAAAAATCGAAAATGATTTTGAAAATGAGAAAAAAAAGTTGATCAATTTGAGAGAGCTTGAGTCGAGCAAAAATGGTAGAAATGAGGAAATACCCAAAAAGTTATTGCTTGAATTGGCAAGTTTGCCCAAAGATAAATTTAGAGTTGAGGCAAAGTCATGTGGTAAATGTGTCACTTTGCCATTGAAGAGTGAATCAATTGAAAATGTTAAAATGGAAACTAGCGAATTGAATGATCATGATCAGGAGAACGAGCCGAAAAAAACCTCGCTAGAAAATTATTATGTTACACTTAATTGTGCAATTGTTAATAGAAGCTTGCCTTTGGTTCCACCAATTCGAATTTATGTTCCTTTCGAATATCCGCATCAGAATCCATTCGTAGACTGCATTCAAATATCAAACCAAGAAGATGATATGTTGCCAAATTACCGTAAGTCAAAGTTTTGGAACAAAAAACAATTAAGTGATCCACTAGTCGTATTATTTAACTGACTTATAATGAATATAATTTAATTTTGAAGGTAAATTGTATAATCAAAAACGACTCTTTTAATATCTCGATCTGGAATTAATTTTTTTGATCATACAATTTTCTTTAAAATTTGGTAAATGCTTTAAAAGTGAAAAATGTTTTCAAAAATTTTTTATTAAATTTAATTTTTAAAAAATTTTCTAAAACCAAGAATAAAGTTTTGGGATTAAATTGATTTAAAAATTAGTGTAATGTAAACAATTATTTAAAATTGAAAAATGTTTTTTTAAAATATATATCAACCAAGAAATATTATTTATAAAAATGGCTAAGGAAAAGTTTAAATAATTACTTAATAACTAAATTATTGTTTGAAAACTTATTTTAAATATTCTCATATGGCTAAACATTTTAATAGAAAATTTTTTAAAAAATTTTAGAAGCGAATGGAATCCTAAAAAGAATAAATAAACATTTTCAAAAAAATTATCTACGTTTATCAGACCGATATTCTGTATCTCAACTTCTTGATGCCTGGGTAAATATAAAAATTTACACTTATCAGAAAAAATAAATTTAAATAATTTTTTTTGAAGTATGTAAGCGTCGAAAGTCTTCAGTATATTTAAATTCTTAATATTTTCACTTTATTTAAAAAAAATTTTCTCAAATAAAATTATATTTTAATTTTTAAAAAAAAAAAATTTTATTTTTAAATTTATTGCAAATCTCCAAATTTTTGAAAGAGATTTGATTTAATAGAGGATTTTGGTTATTAAAAAAATTGTTTTAATCATGATTTAATTTTGTTTAATGGTTTATATTTAGAGACCGTTCAACAAAAAATATCAAAACGATTATCAAGAATTTTAAGAATTGCATAAAAATGAGTCTATTTTATTTGTTTTTTCTAAATCCATTAAACTCAAGTTTATCGGATTATAGAAATCTCGACTAAATTAATTCATGGACACATTTTCTCTAAAACCGATATATTTTAGTCCAGAGAAATAATATAAAAAGAGTGGTCTATTTACTTTTTTTAAAATAATTCTTAAATAAAAAATTTAAACAAAACCAAAAATTGGAAAAATGTTTTCAAGTATTGTGTTGGCTTTAGCTTTTCTAGCAACATATCAATCACTGCCTGATAGATACTTTATTTCAGTAAAAAAGAATACATCACAAACCAACAGTTCAAAACCAGTCCAAACTGTAGAAAATGAAGATCCTAGTCTTGAAAATTTTGTTCGATCATATCCTATTCCATCTAAATTTTACAATGATCATTGGAACAGCAATCAAAATATGAATTCTGAGCCTGCCAAGCATTTATTTTTCAATCAACCATCAGTTTTTCCGATTCAACCTGTTCCATTGCCTGACCCAGTATTTGCTCAGTCGCCTGTTCAATTTTTACCCCTACCAAATCCTTTTCCGATTCAACAACCAGCCATTGGAATTGATGGCCAAGTAATAATTGAAAATCTCTTGGGTGGTGTTGCTTTCAATTGCTGGGGTAGACAATCTGGTCATTACAGAGATACTCATTTTTGTGATGTTTTCCATGCTTGTGTTCACGGCTATCAACGAAAAACTTATTCATGTCCATTTGTTGGAGAAACTCAATATTTCGATGAAGTCACTCAAAAATGTGAATTTTTTCGAAAAAATCCTTTAGCATGTGCTTCAAAAGTTTTTTACCATTAATTATATATTTGATTTTAGTTTAATCTTTCTCAAATAAATTTCTTAAATTATTTATTCAATTATTTTTTTAAATCATGACCAAATTGGAATATTAAAACAGAAAAAAATATTTTTCTTTTAGCCTAAATTTTTTCAATGATTGTCAGTAAATTTTTTTTTGCAAAGTTATTAAATTTTAGAACACTCTTTTAGAACTTTAAAATTAAATGCAACTTTTCAGTTAGTTTAATTTTTTTTAACTGATTTATTATTTTTTTTTAATGTTTTTCTTTTAAAATTCATAATTCGTTATATTAATAAAATAATAATTATAATAGTATAAAATGCAGAAAGTGACCGATGGCCTCTCAGGCAGCCTGAAATGCGTAGATTTCTTTCTTTAGCTGTTTACTTAAGAAAAAGCGTTGTGTCCGTGTACTTGTTAGCCTGTTTGTGGGGTTGTTGGTGTATTTTTGTTTGTTCGTGATTGTTTATGCTGTTGATTTGACTACTGACTTGGGTAGCGAATTCCAAGTCGGGATCGTTCTGTTTGTGAGGTCTTGCGGGGCACGTGAGTTGCCATTGAAATCGTTAATTGTGACCTCTGAGTTATTGCGTTGGCTTTGTTAGCAGCTTTTTGAGGTTGGTATTTCCTTTTGAGATCATTAGAGATGATAATGCCGAGATCGCGTTCATTTCCTGTTTTTCCTAAGAATTTTCGTTAGGAAGACTCGACGACTTGCATGGTGTATTCGTGAAGTTGATATTTTTGCTGATGTGCATGACCTTGCATTTTTCATTATTGAATTTCATTTTCCAAGTAGCTGCCTAATTGGCTGATTTATCCCAGTCTAATTGTAGATTGTGGCAGTCGGTTGTGTTCTTTATTGCAGCTAAAAGTTTCGTGTCGTGAGCAAACAATTTGCAAAATTGTTCAAATAGTGCTGGCATATCGTTTATGAACAATAAAAAGAGAAACTTTTTATGCTTGAGCATAGATCCGTCCTAGTATAGATCCTTGGGGTATCCCTGATAAAAAATCTTTCCAAGATGATACTACATCGCTGAATATCACTCTTTTACGTCTTTCACTAAGATATGACCTCATCTAATTGACTAGTTGATCATTAATTTAGTTAGTGATACAATAAAATTTTTAATTTTTAAATTTCATAGCAAATATTTATAAAAATTAAATAATATTTAAGAAATTTCGCTCATTATTTTTGCTGAACCAAGTTCTCCAACACAGGGCTACGCCCCATACCCCTTTATTTTATTTTATTAAAATAAATCTAATTTCAAAATAAACTATATTTTGAAATTAGATTTCTTAAACTTAAAATTTATTTTGATTTAAAATTTTTTTTAATATTCTTGATTTTTTTAATTTTATCCAATACCCAAAAAATGCGGCATTGTGAAGTTTCATACAAAACTGGGGTTTTGAAGTTCGTTTCAATTCGATCTTTTCAATTCAGAAAAACTTGAATAACTTAGACTAGATAATTTAGTTCTGTAAAATGCTTAATGTTTAAGCAACTTTGCTTAATCCGAAAATATATGTCTGCAAAAACTCTGCATTGTAATTGCATAGTTGATTAGAATTATTTTTAAGTGTAACAACTTTTGTTTCACCTACCGCGAAAGTCTGCAAAATTGCATCCTATCTAAAAGTATTAACAATAAAACGCAATTAATTTGCACAGATTTTGCAGACTTTCGCAGTAGGTGAAACAAAAGTTGTTACACTTTGTTACATTTGTAGAACAAGTTTTTGACATTTAGAACAAAAGTTAGAAAAATTTTTCATTTTTGTATTGGAAGTTGGTATAAAATTTCACAATTGCAAAAAATGCTACTAATGCAAATTTGCTTTATGTTTTATCTTATTTATACTTTTCATTAAATATCTTTTGGGCATTAAAATTTACAGCACTGATTTGCTGCGATGATCTGACGACATTTTACGAAAATTAACTTTATTTTTCGTTAGAAAAAATGTAATTTTTAAAAATACGATAAATTTCGTATAATGACGTAAAATGACTTTAGAAAAATTAAGATAATTAACGATAAATAACGTTTTTTTACGAAAAATAACCGATTTTCTGAAGAATGCTAAAAATCGCTAGATTTTGGCTCTTTTTTGGGGTTTTCTATTCAAAATTTGATTTTCCAAGTTTTTTGATTAATTTTTCCACAAAAGATAAATTTTGTAATTTTGCGTAAAATTACGCAAAGAATTATTTTTTTTGAAATAAAAAATCTTAAAATAAAGTAAAAAATTTAAAATTTCTCAAAAGTCTATTTATTTTCAGGAAAAATTGTGTAAAATTAAATAAAAAAATGCAATTGTCAGATATAATTAATAGAAAATTTTATTTAATTTAATTGTAATAACAAGAAACTAAATACTAGATTAAGTCATTATTTTGAAAAATTGAATATCCGAATAGTTGAGTTAGTTAGAAAAAAAGAATAATTTAAAAGTTGAATAAGTTGAAAAGTTGATTTTTATTATTTCCTTTTGGTTTTAATTCAAGGATTCAAATGAAATTAATTTAAATTTTTAATTATTTTTTTTTATACTTTCATTTTCTTAATTTTATTTTATTTTTAAGCCAAGCTTTGGAGGCATTTGCTAAATATTTATTCGGCTATTTTATCTTTAACATTGAAAAATTGCTCTCTGTTCAAAAAATTTTTAAAGACCTCTGTAAAAAATTCTATTTATAGCATTAATTATAAACATTTCAATTTTTTTATTAAAATGTTATTTAACAAAATTTAAATTCAAAAAAAAAGTCTATGAACAATGCACATAATCTAACTTAAATCAAAACCAGATTCGGATTCTATAGCACAAATCAATTTGGCTTTCATATTTTCAAAATCTTCAATAAGAGGTAGTTTTAACAAATTGAGACATGTGCTTGCGGTCGGGAGTCGATCAGCTGAGCCTGAGCTGTGAATCGCAAAATTGGGAATCAAATTCCTGAAGCCGAACAGCGGTGTTCTGGACCTGCTTGTGGCAAATTTTAGCAATTTTTTCTTTTGCTCTTCACTAAGGCTTTCCACTACTCGCCAAAACGTTTTAATCACCTTATGCTCATCACTTAGCCCACCAGAATATACCGTGTACTTCCTCCAGTCTTTCACATCTATAAACTCATTTGAGCCCGATATCAAATTCTGAATTTCGTTTATGTTAAACAACCGAAGTAGATTCAAATCAATGACATTAGCTATTCCATTTTTAAAAGCTTTTGTTTGCTCATTAATCTGAGTGTTAAGCTTGTACTTGGCGAGTAGGAATATGTATTCGATTTTGTTTTCATTAGTGACCGGTATGTCTTTTCCTCCGGGTTTTAGCTCAACTAGTTTGGTCTGACCAAATTCGTTGGCATTTATGGCAAAATTAAGTTCTAAATCTTCAACATTATCCTCATAGTCCTTAAGTGAAAGCAAATTTTTGCATATATCTGGATCCAAAGTGGCCAGATAGTCTATGTCAAGCTGCTGTTCGATTGATATAATTTTTTGTAAGAAAAATCCTGCAAATTTTAAAGGAGATAGAATTTTTGACTGAACTGCTTTGGCAAGCATTCGACCCAAAAAATAGTAGTGTTTGTTGTAGTCGTCGACCAGATCGGCTATACTAGGGTTGGGGTACAAAAATCCGTCATTGGTAAGCACAAAAAAACCTCTGATTGGATCAAAGCCTGTTTCGAGTAAAGAAAGCAGAAATTCGCGGAATAGACCTCCACCGTCAATGCCCGCTTCTTCAAGACCAAGTTGATTTATCATTTCGACCACAATGCGAACTGATCCGAGACTCGGAACATTGTCCTCTGATAAATTATCAAATGCATCTTCGTATAAATAATCGCGGCGTATACGAATTCGACATGCTGAGTCCGATGTGTACACTGGCTCTTTTAATATTAAATTCTCAAGAACTTGGACCCGTTCGACAAATGGAACGGTGAATGGAAGCTTTTGAAGAATTGTCAAACTTCGGATGTCACTCAAGCTAAGCTTATTTTCGGTTTCATTGTCTATTTAAAGAAAAAGAGATTTAATATATTTTGTTTATTAAATATTTTAGTTAAATTTTTTAAAAAGAATTTCAAGAGAATTTTTATTTTGTTAGCTAGATAAATTTTGTTTTTTTATATTTATCGTAGGTTTTTTATTTAGAAAATCGTGTTAAATTATGAAATTCAATTTTAGAAAACAAAAAAAAATATCTAATATAACGATATATTCTACAATTTTTTTATTATAAATTACTCTGAAAGATTTGAGAAATAAATATTAAAGATTTTTTATAAGGAATGTTTATAAATCGAAATGATGAAATTATGAAGGTTATGCTCTAAAAAAATTTTAAAGAAATGACATGTTAAAATCTTTTATTAAAGATTTTTAAGGATCCATAATTTTCCTAATCGCTAATGCTAATCTTTTCGCTTGCTTTAATAAAAAAGCATTTATTCTGATAAAAAATCTAATTTGATAAGACTACATCTATTTAAAAAAATTTTTTTTATTTAAAAAATATCTTACTTATTAAAATTATAAAAAATCTATTATTTTTTGAGTTGAATCTAGAATAAAAAAATATCTTCTTTTAGCCATTGGCATGTCGCAAGTTGAATACAATATGTTTTCTAATCAGTTGCAATTTTTTACTAAACTAAATTACATATTTAAAGTTTTTAATATAATAATCATACCTGTTATTTTATTTATTTGTTTAACTGTGCCGAGCTAAAGCTCACATATTTTACTTTTTATATTATTTTTATTTTATTAAATGTTAATTGAGAAGCACTTCTAACTTATTTAGATAATTTTCTATTAATCTAGATGAGATAATCTTTTTAAATTAGAGTGAAGTTTATTAAAATAGCGTTAACTAAAAATTTTTCGCCGTTTTTGAGTCCAAAAAATTAAAATTTTTAATCGAACTAAAAAAATTTTATTTTAAATTTATAAAAAAAAGAAACAGTAATTTTAATTAAATAGAAATTTTTCGTTGGTGTTTATGACGTATCACTAAATTAATAATTTTTCCTTTCTATTAAAATACTATTCAGTATTTAAGCCTAATTTTTAAAGCAAATTAATATTATTTAAATAAATTTTTATTTAATTAAAATATCTATAAGTCTTCAAGTAAGTGATTCTGCAATCTGAAAAATCACATCTAGTGTGTGCTGCTGAGCAAGTTATCTCTACAAAAAATTTTGATAATTTATTTAATTAAATATTTTATTTAACTTATCAACACACTCTACGTGTATGTTGGTAAGACTCGAGTGTGTGGTGGGATGAGAGGGTCCGACATTATTATATATAAAATAATAGTGATTTTTCCCTAAATGAGGTAGTTTATTTTTTAAATAAATATTATAGGTGTCGAATAACTAAGATGTGATAAAGATTCGCTAGAATTTATTGATTCATTGCGAGTAATTCATCTTCGATTGCATCAATAGTATGTTAAATACTTCAAAATTTGAGAATCAATTGAATACTAGAAACAAAAACATTTTATTACAAATAAGGTAGATAGGAGCTTTTGTCAAAAACAAGACATTAATTCTAAAAATTTCAATTTAAAGAGCCTACTAATAATCAGAGTTACATATTAAGGATATCGGACTTCTAAAGTTCCATTTATGTAATTACACTTTTTATATTAATTTGGGTATTAATGTTTATCGGTTTAAGCAAGAGTTTAAGAATTACTCTTATTTAATTTTTTCTAAAAATAAAAATAAAAATTAAAACAAAAATTTTAAATTATTTTTAATCAAATATTGACTAAACTTAATTCAAATAAATTATTTTAATAATTGCAGTAAAAATATTAAAAAACATTTAAAAACTAACTTCAATTATGAATGATTTGGGCAACCTAAACATTCAAAAATAGAAATACAAACCTGTTTCAAAAATGTATGAAGATTTTGAAAATGTTGTGTCGGTAAAGATGTGAGACTCGCCTGACATTAGAATAGTGGATAATCGATTTGAAACAACATACTTTGAATTGGATATCCAGTGTTCTTCAGGACAGAAGCCGTAGCGGATATCACGTCGATGCATTTTCTGCAAGAATGTCGAACACACCGAAAACAAATGAGTAAAGCAACTGGCCTTTACAGTGGTTTCAATCGGAATTTTCCACTCCACTTCCTTGCCTTTAAAAGTTCTGGACGGCTGAACCATTTCAGGATGCATTAATTCCACAGTACCAATGCACACATCCCTTAGCAACGAGGACATTTTAATCAAGTCCAATTTGGAAAATATCGCTTTGCCAGCGATAAATTCATTGTCAAATATTCTCAATAGATAGAGATTGTACAGCGAGCAAAATGTGCTTAATGGCGCAACCAATCTAAACAAATCTTTATGATACGCTTCTGGACAACTTCCGCTAGCCAACATTTGAATTAAACAAATGTCATTGCTTTAAAAAAATTTTATTAATAATTTAAAAAAACAATCTTTATTTATTACTTAAATTGAGGTCTTATTGTTATGTTCATGATACCCTGCCATAGATTTGCTATAAAATTCTCATTTAAAACTAATTTTCTGGTCATACTTGACTCGTGACTCTTTATGTTCAGGTTAAACAGAACAAAGTGGCATATGTATGCCACACATACTGACAAATTTTTTGATTCTTCTTGACCAGCAGATTTTAAACTCTGCTCCAGTTTGTTCAAAAAATCTCTCGATTCAAATATTTTAAAAGTGTCATTTTTAATTGAATCCAAGCTCTGGTCTGTTAGCATAGGCTCGTCTATTTCTTGTTCTTCCATCGAAATGGGCATTTGAAATAGAAGTGATTGAACTATTTGAAGTAGTTTACCAAATTGGTCACTTGATAGACTAGGCAATACATGCGAAAATAATTTCATTAATGAAAACAGCTTTGACTGATTGTTGGACATTGTCTCAGTGAAATTTTGCCAAAGATTCGAACTGTCCAAACTAGCATCGTAAACATCGAGCATTTGTCCCATTTTTTGTTTGTAAACAGAATTTTTTCCGATCAGCTCGGACATGGTCAAAATGATGCATTTAACTTGAGGGATTGATGAATTCTTGAATAAATGTTCGTCCAAACTGGACACAATTGCTCTACTAGATTTATTTTGCGCGGATTTTAAGTGCAAAAAACATCTAAGAAATAGATGAGCCAAGGGTTCTGCGATGGGAATCGACGTGATGTACTGTGGCATTGGGGGTATTTTTGTTTGAGAAAATTTTATTAACTCGACCAAATAGCCATTGGAAAGAAGGGCATTGAAGACAAAAAATGAGTGATCGTTTTGGGAGTCGGTCGGATTTCTAGGTTCTGTAAAAAATTCGATCAAACGAAGAATTAAAGATTGGTTTAGACCCGTGTCTGTTTTGTTCAGGCATCTTAAATTTTAATTTAATTTTAAATTTTCTATTTTTTAAATTTTACTTTAATTGAATTATTAAAAATTTAGATAAAACAGCCGAGGATATGTCTTTATTGTTGGCCAATAATTCTTTGTATTGAAGGACTAAATTGCTCAACTTGACAAGTCTTTCTTTGTCCGAAGTTTTAAATTTAAAAAATTGTACAAAAAGTCGTAGAAAAGCAATTAATGTGTCAGGGTTTGATTTTTTTTCAGTAAATAACTTATCGAATTCAACTCTGTAGTCCTCTTGCTTTAATTTTTTCAAAATAATTAATATATTTAAATATAAAAATAACCAAAATTACAATTCGTTTTCGAACCAAGTAGCTTCGGTACACAGATTGGATTTTTATACAAGAAACAAGTCTTCGTCTTTCTTCCTAAAAGTGAGATTTAATGGAAAAAGGATACATTTTTTTTTGTCTAATTTACCTCTCTCTTTTTTCGTTCCAGAAAAGCTTCTTTGATCAATTCTTCTTTAGTTTTCTAAATTAAAAAAATTTAAATAAATTTTATCGTCGCTTGATTTTTTTTAATTTTACAGATTTAGAAGAACCGGACAATTTGATATTTGGTTTCGATTTGTATTGTCCTTCGAAAAAGTTCATTTTCAATTGTTTTTTTTATTTGAAATTTTATAATTAGGCAATTGAAATAATTAAAAGCTTTTTGGTGAATATTTTATTTAGTAATAATAAAATATGAATAGCTGCAAATGAAAATATTTGTTTTGGATTGCAGGAATATTTCCTAAAGTAATGAAAATTGGCGTATGGTTACTTCTAAAGTTGGATACCGCTCATAATTTTTGTGCATTTGCAATCATGTTAATTTTGAACTTTTATTGCAATTTAATTAAGCTGAATTTTATTAACTTAAGATTAATTTGAGTTATATTTTTCATTAACTTCAAGACACCGACAGTCATTTTGCGCATATTTGAAAACTTATAAATATTTTTAGTTTTTCTTAAGTGAAAATTTATTTAATGAAGAAGTAAATCTTAAAACCTTGAATCAAATATTACATCCATTAAAATGAAATAAAAAATCTTCAAACAATTATATTTAACAATTATATAGCTATTTCTAAATTAAAAAATTAAAAAGGTAAACAAAAGTTGATTAAGACCATTTTCAAAAATGCTTATTTTTAATTCAGAATTCAAAAATTTAATTTATTTATTTTTATAAGTAAAAATGAAGTTTTGATAATACCTGAACTAAACTTAGCACATTTTTTCAGCCAAGTTTTAATAATTTTTCGATTTTTTCTAATTGAAAAAGAAAGTCAAAAAGATCGAAAAACAAAACTTGATAAGTATTTTGTTTTATATGTTTTGGAATATTTTTAGTTACTATAACAAGGGCTAAAAGAAAAAATAATTAAAATAAATAAGAATAAATAAATAGGAAGAAATAATAATAAAAATGAACTTTATTTTTTTAAAAGTAACACATTTTTTTATAATTTAATAAGTAGTATAATAATTTTTAATCAAAATTGAAGATTTAATACACGGTATTTTTATTAAATACCAATTTGGCAAATTGGTATCATCAATAGACAGGATTAAATAAATCAGTGGACCGAACAGCATATTTGCAGATATAGAAAACATTTTAAAAGTTTATGAGCGTATATTAACTTTTATTTATTTATTATTCTTAATATAATTACAATGATATAATAATAATATAATTTGAAGGTTTAAAAAAAACTAAAAAAATCACACTTAAAATTTGAATTATCTTCAAACCAAGTTACGAGATTGACATGACTTTTTTCTTTTTTTTAATTCTGAAATTAACTTTCATCTATTTTATAGTGGTAATGACAACGGTCGTATTTTCAGTATGCTAAAGATACTTATAAAGGTAGTTAAGTGTGATACAAAATAGGCTAATATAAAAATTGTTGTAAATTTTGTTCATTTTTTTCAGATTATTTGGTTTTTTTGAACAGTTTTTAATTATTTGAAAATATTTAATTTTTATTTAATATGTGGTGAATTTATGAAAAATAAAAAGGGCGTTAAATTGCACATGTCCAAGAAACATAAATAATTAAAATTTTTCTTGTTTTTTTATATAAAAAATAGTGTTGGATGCGGTCAGAGCAAACCGGTCCATTTCACGGACCGTTTTTTGCAGACATTTGGCCGGTTAGCTAGGCGGTCAAAATTTTGGACCGTCAAAAAATCCGGTCGAAGGAATACGGGCGGTCAGAAATACGGTCAACTTTTTGGCGTCTAGCGGATTTTATTAAACAAGGAAATAATATGAGTTTGTTTAAAAAAAAAACAAAATTGAGTAATTATCTCACCATATATATTTAGGATTTTTTGGATGATAATAAAATCTATCTTATTTAAAATTTCAGGTCACTTACTGACTCGAATAAAAATACTGAAAATATATAAATAAAAAAAAACAAAAAAAATAAACCATTTATCTCTACTAAACGAAACGGCAAACTACATTCGATTATTAATTATTAAAAATAAAATGATTTTTTTTCATCATCTTTAAAAAAAAAAAAATTTAAATTTAAAATTTTCAGTTTGACTTCAATTCAAAAAAACCGATGTCGAAAATTGGCTGTTTTTTTGACAAAAAAGAACAAGTCTCTTCAAAGTTCTGAGTACTCAATTTGGCAAATTTTAACTCTTTTTAATCTAGTATTAATAAAAGTTTTTATGAAATAATTCCTCATTGATATAAAAAATATTATTATCAAAAAATAATATTTTTAATGTTATATTTTAAATTTGAAACGGATTTTTCCAAGTCAAATCATATGACTTTGAATTGACTTTTTTTTTTGACTTTTGCACAAGTCTGATTTCCACATGAGAAACATTTCGAAATTATGAAAATTTTTTTTAACTATTTTATGGATTTTTTAAATAATTTAAAAAATAATTTGATATTTGTTTAAAATTTTTTTTGGTCTGATTTTATTAAAAAATTTGGAAAAATTCCGCTTTTAAATCGACCATTTTGGAAAAAAATGAATAAGATTCAATCAAAAAAAGATCTGTATTAATACCTAATTAAATCTCTAATGACTAAGAACTTAGAAAGAAAGAGAAATAATTGATTATAATTCTATTAACATTTTCTCTATGGATCAATATAGTACCCAAAAAATAATGTAATAATAAATACTAAATAAACTCAAGTTTCAGTTTGCCGGTTCTTATTCAGATCGTCAAAACATATAAAATAAAAGTTACGAGAGGATCCCGAGCAGTTTATAATTGTGATATACCTATTTTCTGCGGCTCATATTTTTTGTAGTAATAAAAATGATTTATTAAAAATATTTTTTTTTTCTTTAGACAAAATATTTTTGATTTTTGACTTAATCCAAACTATTAATGTTTGGGGTGATATTTCTTTCAAAAGACTAACAAAATTTGCTGTATAAAATTAATTTTTTAAAATTTTAACTGATATAGTAACTAATTGTTTTTCAAAGCATTTTAAAGAAATTTAAATTCAATACTTTATGAGGATATTCTAGCTGAGTATTTATTACCAATCGGAGCACACTTTTATGACCTTGAGTTTAAATTGCACCAGGATAACGACACAAAACTTCGAGCCGATAATTGTGTTTTAATTCTCGAATGGGTTTTATTAGAAACTAATTATTTAGACAAAATATTAAAATTTCAAAAAAGATTCGATACCCTCCGAAATCACCTGATTTAAACCCTATTGAGATGGTATGGAACGAAATGAAGAATTTTGTTCGATTTAAAGATCCAGAAAATGATCAGGATGTGGTCGATGCTTTTTATGAATTTCAAAGAAATTTAACAGCAGAAAAATGTAGAAATTATTGACCACTTGAAAAAAGTAAGGATAAATAGATGATTGATTTATTTTATAAATAGATTTTAAAGGTAATTAAGATTGTAATAAGTCAAAACGGAGATTGGTCTAAACACAAATTTGATGATAAAAAATTTAACAATAGAAAAGTTTTTTATTGAATATCCTTTATTTTACGTTTTTTTACGATTATTTACATTTTTTTTACCATTTTTTACTTGAAAAAAATTAGTCTTTACGTAAAATTACGTAAAAAATCGTAATTTTTTATTTTTTTGAAAATTTTATCAAAAAGTTTTTTTTCATTAAAAAAGTTAAAAATCATGTAAAATTTGTCTATTTTTTGGAATTTGGCCTTTTATAATATTTCACGGGGAAAATAGTAATTTTACGTAAAAAGGCGTAATTTTACGTAAAATTACGAAAGTTTACAACGTCATTTTACGTAAAATATTGTCAGTTAACGTCATTTTACGTAAAATAACGTAAAAACCTTAGATCAAATCATCACTGTATCACAACTGGACCTTTATAGCAAAAATCATTCAAGACTCTGACTCATAATCAACTTCAATAATTCAACGATCAGCAGCCAACAATGTAGATGACACAGACAATGGAATCAACTTGGCACAGCTATAATGAATTTATGATTTGGAGTGATTCAATGAATGTAATTGAAATTAACAATGAGATTTGGGAGTTCAGTATTAACAGTTGTCAATATTTGAAGAAAAAAAATTATATGCAAACATGTGATTGGTATTGGATATGACTTAAAATACTTAGAATTTTACACTCTAAATCTTAACATTAAGAGAAATTCGACTAGTCCTTCAAATGTGGACGTTTTCAGGCCAATACAAACCAACATCAAACCTTCAATTCAAACTCAATCAATGTTTACATCAAACCAAATAATCGACCATCAGAAAATCAAAACGGTCAAACAAAATATTTTTCTATTTTAACAAGTATTTTTTCTACAATTAAGAATAATTTTTAAATAAAAAAATTTTTTTTTTTAAATATTAATAATATGTTTTTAATAAATCATTATTAATTGTTTATTATAAATTGGGTGCACTTGTTTGAGAATTTAAATATTCAAGAAATGTACGATGAGTTAATTTTCTATGTAAGCGAAGCTAGTATTCGATTCATTTCAGTGACAGATGGCTCAAAAAAGAAAACTATCTCAAAACCTTGGATTAAAGATGATCTCAAGATCTTAATCAGAAATAAGAGGAATCTTAGATACAGGAACTGTTCATGTAACTGGAAGGATATGAATCTTTATAAAGATTACAAACGTACCTGTAAATTAGTTTTATCAGAAATTAAAAAAGCCAGACTAACATATGAACAAAATTTAGTGGAAAAAGCTAGGAAGAATCCTAAAATATTGTATAAATACTTAAATGATCAACAAGTAGTCAAAGAATCAATTAAAGCATTAAAAAAGTCAAACAATGAAATAACGCACGAACCGAAAGAGATATCAAATCTTCTTAATAAATGTTTTCAAGATGTTTTTGTTATTGAACAAGATGGTGAGCTTCCACCTTTTGAAGTTGAGTTTGATGAAAGCTGGTCAGAATATAGTGACATTGATCCAAATGATATTAGTTATGAAATGGTATTTAAAAAATTACAAGACCTAAATCAAAATAAATCATGTGGTGTAGACAAGCTTCATCCATCATTGCTTAAAAATTGTGCAGAAGCCTTTACTGTTCCTTTAACTTTGATTTTCAGAGAATCTTTATCCCATAGTCAGCTTCCAATCCAATTCAGATCAGCAAATATTACTCCATTGTTTAAAAAAGGTGATAAATCAATGCCGAGCAATTATCGTCCTGTGTCTTTAACTTCAATTCCATGCAAAATTATGGAAAGCATAATTAGAACCAAAATGGAAGATTATCTTTATAAGCATAATATTATATCTAAAGAACAGCATGGATTTGTCACGAAAAAGTCATGTACCACTAATCTTCTGGAAACTCTAGATTTCATCTCAATGAGTCTTGATAAAAGTATCCCTGTTGATGTGATTCTACTGGATTTTGCGAAAGCATTTGATACTGTTCCGCACAGAAGACTAACAGCTAAATTGAAAGCGTATGGCTTTGGCGGTCTGACACTAAAATGGATTGAAGCTTTCTTGAAAAATAGAAGGCAACGAGTTGTTCAAGGGGAAATTTTATCGGATTGGGTTGATATTTTTAGCGGTGTACCACAAGGCTCAGTGATTGGTCCACTATTGTTTGTTTTGTATATCAATGATCTACCAAAAGGATTAGAAAATGTTGTCAAATTGTATGCAGATGATACTAAAATGTTCTCGCAAACGGTATCAGAAATAAGCGCAGCGAAACTACAATTAGATTTAGATTTAGTTTTCAAGTGGACTCAAGATTGGCTTCTTCTCTTCAACACATCAAAATGTGTGGTCATGCATTATGGTCATAAAAACAAATATTTTCCTTATTTTATCAATGGTAAGCAGCTATCAACGCCGAAAGAGATCTTGGAGTTATTTTTAATACAAATCTGAAATGGAAAAATCAAGTGTTAGAGGCTACAAACAAAGCAAATCAAATGTGAGGTCGCATCAGGAAATCATTTGCTCGTTTTGATTGTAAGTTATTTAGATCTCTGTATTTAACTTTTGTTCGTCCTCTTTTGGAATTTGCGGTGCCTGTATGGTCTCCAATTCTTAAGTCTGACTGTGAGAATGTTGAAAGGATTCAACGCAGAGCTACGAAATTTGTTTCTGCAATTAGAAACAAACCTTATGAAAGCAGATTGAAGGCTTTGAACATTCCAAATCTGATGGAAAGAAGAAAAAGAGGTGATCTAATTCAATTATACAAGTTCATGCATGGAATAGAATTGGTTGAAAAAAGCAACAATTTTAATGTCACTAAAAACCAAGGAAGAGGTCACTGCTTTAAATATCACAAAGAAATTTCAAGGCTCCAACATAGAGATAACTTTTTTTTCAACAGAACCGCTAGCATATGGAACTCGCTGCCTAATCAATTAGTTGAAGCCCCCAATGTTAACAGCTTTAAAGCAGGCATTGATTGCTGGATGAGCAGCAATCAATCACATCAGCTGTCTTAGTGTGCCTTGTCAGCACACTCGCTGGCTAGCCATCTACAGTCTAAACTACTACTACTACTACTACTAAATCATTAAAAAAATATAAGCCTTTTCAGCTCATGTTGAGTAGCTTTTATAATGTTCAGAAGAAAATCAAAAAAGAAATTATTTTTTTTGAAATTACTTTTTGAAGTAATCTCATCAAACGAATTAATTATCTATTACAGTTTCTAAAAATCAAACGAATTGTGATACTCTTGTTAAAAGCAGTCGAATAACTTGCAATTTGCTCATCGAAAAATTCGAAAAATCTTATCTAATTTTTCTTATTGAATCAATGAGATCCATTTCTTTATTGTGATTAGACTTTCAATAAAAAAAAAATTATTTTGGTAATCAAGACAAACAATACTTTTGTTTTGTCATGTTATCATATTCATTTATTTTTCTTTTAAAAGAAAGATATGTTTTTGAAAACAAAAATTTGCTTAAACAAAAATTGAATAAATTTGAGTTTAATTGTATTTTTTTTCTTGATAATTAATTTTCAAAGACAAAAAATTTTCAAAAATTTAAAAATTATTTAAAAAATTTCTTATGCTTATTTAACAGTATAAATTAATTTAACTTTGTATTTAAAAAAACAAAATGACATTTATTATATCAAAGAGAGAGATTATTTAGCCCTGAAATTTTTGAATATAATATTTTTTTGTTAATTTATCTATATGAGATATTTTTAAACAAAAGTTCTTAGCATTCAAACTATACATTATGTCCTAATTTGCAAAAAAAATTCAAATTAAATTCATTTCTAATTCGAATCATTGTAAGACGAAAATTAAAACAGGAAATACGAGCGACACTATGCGTTCATTTATTGCCAGTACGCAAGCTTCCAATCTGAACCAATTTGGTACTAATTACCTATTTAATAGAAGAAAACTTCAAGAACTTATTTTTTTTAAGAATCCGAAGTACTGCAAACTGAAAAGAAAAACATAATAAACATTCTTAAACTAGTTGTCAAAGATCTCATTGATATTTCTCTTAAAAACAATCGACATGTCGACAAACAATCCGAGCATCTGATTTACTTTTATGATGTGTTCGAAAATGTTCTAAACCACGGATTCAAAGGAAAAAAAGGATTTGGTCTGGGAATTTTAAGAAATAAAGATTTTACCATTCTCTTAGATTTGGTCGGCTCAAAATCAGACTCTGCCATGTGTCTAAATTCAATCAAAGATGTCACTGAAATAAAGTAATTTTTATTTTATTTTTGATTAATCAAATAAATAATTTTGGTTTCCTCTGGGTTTGTACTAATGGCAATAGTTTAAACCCACATATTTTATTTAACTAATAAAGACCACTAAAAGATAAAGATAAATTTGAATTATTTTTCTTTGAAAAATTTTCTTTTTTATTTGAATTTCATACATTTTTTATTCGATTTAAAAAGGACTTCTCTTGGAAGGATTAGAGCATGGATTAGAATGTCCTTAATGCAAAAAAAACTAGCCGAAAATTTCCAAAATTTAATTCAAGAAAAAGAAGTTTTGAAGTAAATTTTTTGAAGAATTTTTTTGAAAATTATTTGTTTTTTTAAGTGAAATTTATGAACCAGAATCTATACTACTATCCGAAGAATCGAATATCATTTCTGGTCTTTTAGTAGGACTAAATGCATTGGACATTTCGATCGACCTTAGGTCAGATGCCTTGCTTCTAGATCAGTCTGTAATAATTACCATATTTAAGATGATTTATTTTTAAATTTGTAAAAGATCAGACCAATTAGTTACAGCTTGTATCTTAGGGAAAAATTACCTGATAGCGAAGAGGCAGTGTTGAGTGACACAATTGATGAACAGAGAATAAATGAGATATTCGATCAGAAGAATTACGTAGAAGAATTGAATAAAAAATTAGAATTGAAAAATGAAGAACTAGGCGTCAAGGTTCAGTATTTGGAAAAGACAAATACTTCTCTGGTTGAAAAAATGTCTAATCTTAGGGTAGAAAATGCTGAATTAAAAGCCACAATCGATTCCATCAAGGAGCAGATTCAAGCAATTCAAGATGAATGCAAGCTCAAAATCGATTCGGTTTACCAAGATGTACAAGCTGAACGGGATACATTCAACTTGTCTAAGAATAGTCTTGATCAAATGTTTATTGATTTGCAAAAGAAGTTTTATGAAGAACAAAAAATAAAGAGTGATATAGAGTCGGAATTAAAGACCACATCGATAATTAAAAGCGAGCAGGAAACAGCACTGCGATTGCTCGAAAACGAAATCAAAGATAAAAATGACTTGGTTCGATTGTTGCGTGAGCAATTAGAGCAAGTAAAGGGAATAAATTTGGATTTGGTTAATGAGGCTAAAAAAAATGAAAGTGAATATAAAAGACGAGATGGTCTGGTCCAAGATTTAAGAGAACATTTGTCTAAATTTACAATTGAAGCTGAAGAAATAAAAAAAAAGTAAACCATAATTATATTTATGAATGTTAAAAATTTTAATTTAAAAAAAAAAATATTCTTATTTAAATAAGAAATAATAATTAGGAAATCAATCTCCAAACATTTCTTTGGCTTTTTATTTATTATATTCGTAATTATACGTTGAGAATTTTTTGCTCTACAAAGGCATCATTAGACTTTTTTAAATTGGAAGTTTGAAATCTATTTCAATATTAAATAAGATTAAATTAACAAAATTCAATTAATATTTTATCCAAAACGTCAATTAAAATTAAAAATATCAATTAATAATTTCGATGTCTATTAAAAAAACAAAAATATATTAATTCTATTATGAAATCGATAAAAAAATTATAAATGTAAATAAAATTTACATTTTAAAACTTTTTTTTCAACATTCAAAAGTTTAAAAAAGTTAAAGCGAACCCTGTTTCAGTTATTAACGAATTTAAGGCTTCTGAAACTTCTTTATCCTCAATTGTACCTATTAAAATCTACAAAATAGACATGCAGAGCCGCCAGAGAACGAAACTGACGAAGACGAAGAAGAATTCGAAGGTACAGAAGAGCCGGTTAATAAAATTGAAAAAATTTAAGTTGGGTACAGTTTTTAAAAAGCAGAGAAATTTTGAAAATTAATATCAGGATTTTATAAATTCTCAGATTTAAAAAAAAATTGAAAAAATATTTGGTTTAGTTTTTTGTATTTGAATTACAAAATATATCCAATTTTGAAATAACATTGAAAAAGCGCGATGTTTCAAATATTTTTTTCAGTTTCAAATTAAAAAATAATTTTAAGTTAATATTGCAAGTATTAAAAACTTTTTTTTTTATAAATTTTGACTTTGAGTTTGTGATATGATGATCCTAAAGATAATATCATAATTTGTAGTATAAGTTCATCTAATCTAAAAATTACTCACCTAATTTAAAAATTGCTCACCTATTTTGATATTTTTCATCTATTTAGAAAAAAACTAAATTTAATATTAAAAAATAAGATAAAAAATTTAAGTTGGGCGAGATAAAAATTTAAAATGATTTAAAGATTTAAAGTTAAAATTAATTTTCGAAATAGATGAATTTTAGTTCCCCAAAGTCAAACACTTGAAGGGTGAAAAATTAATTTTAATTTTATTTAATTTTTATTATTTATGTTTAAAGGTAAAGATTTAAGTAGAGAGCGCATTTGGATATTTGGAATTATTGAAAGGGTGATACCATGTCAACTAGATCAGAGCAAATACTATTTCTAAAGCTCCTTCAAATTAAAAAAAATAAATATTAACTTCATTGTTTATTTTTATATCAGTTTCGAGAATTAGGCATTCTATTAAATAGCTTCATTCAATTTTTTCACATAATCTAAAAATTGTTCACCTAATTTGAAATTTGATCACCTAATTCTATTTTGGTTAACCTTTACGTGAACAAAAAACTCAGGTGAACTAATAGTTCACAAAACCCGAGAACAAGAATTCTTGGCATATTTCATCTAACCGACTTGACCGAGTTCTTCAACGATTGAATATTTATTTAAATCTAATTGAATTATCTATCTTTTTTTCTTTTTATTTATTTTTTATTTTATTTTATCTTATTTAACTTTATTTTTAATGTTTTTTATACATTTTTATTCTGAAGGAGCATTAGCTCGGTACAGATAAACAAATAAATAAATTATTTAAAAGTTAAAAAAAGAATTATCAATATTTTTTTCAAATTTCCAAATAACTAAGCTCATTCTATTTCACTAAAGAGTTTAATTTCAAACATGAAAATGCTTGCAATATTAATTTTAAATTAGTTTTTTATTTGAAAATAAAAAATATTTTTTAAACATCGCACTTTTTCAATGTTATTTCAACATTGGATACATTTTGTAATTAAAAAAAAAATTAAACAATTTTAAACTTTATTTTTAACTATTTTTTTTAAAAGACAGATAACTAAAAACATTGCTTTTTAATTTGCTCTTTACTTTACTTAAAAAGACCATATCAGAATTTTTAGAATGTATTTTGTAGAAATACAAGCGATTTTTATTTAAAACAAATTGATTAATATCAAAGATTTCAAAATTTAAAATTAATTAAAAGCCTATTTTAAAAAATGATCATCAATGAACTCGATGCATTGGTTAAAATTTTCGAATTTTTTTTTAGATTTGATGAAAATGAAAAAGATTTGAGAAAAAAAGAGGAAATTTGCAGATTTCGTTTGGAACAAATAAATAGTTACCAAGAAAAGCTGTAATATTAATTAATTTAGAAATGAAATCAAAATTAATTTTGTAAATTCAAGGACAGAATTGGAGAGTAATTATGTACTTGAAAAAAATTGGAGACTAGAACTTCAAAATGAGATAACTGAACAAGAAGAAAAGTTAACTCAGATGAATGTCTTAGTTCAGTCTTTGGAAGAAACTAAACAAGTAAGAAAAACATGAAGAATTTAAAGTCATTTTTTTGCTTTAGAAACTGTTCAAATACGAGGAAGAAAATCAAAATTCAAAGAAAAAAATACACGAACTCGAATTAACACTTGAAGAAATGGGATCTAGACTTGGAATGTCGCATTTGAAAATTCAAGATTTTAAAGATGTAACAAAACAAATGCACGGTTTTCAATGGGAAAGTGATGAAAAAGTTATAATGTGTAAAATCTGTACTAAAGAGTTCAATGTGGCTAGACGAAAACACCATTGTCGACGGTGCGGCGGAATTTTCTGTAATGAATGCAGTGATAACAAAATGCCTTTGCCAAGTTGGCCTAAACCAGTCCGCGTTTGTAATACTTGTTTTGATCAAATTTTGCAAAATAATGACATTAAGTAAAATATTTTTTATTGTAATAGATAAATCTAGTCATTTTTAACAACTTTAAAATATTTTATTCGATTTTATTAATTTGTTTGTTTTATCGAAGCAATAAGAAAAACATAACAATAAATTAAAAAGGTAGCATACAACAAAATCAATTTTAGTTTTTTTAAAAAATAAACTTTTTTTGGTGAAAAATCTCTAAAATTTTTTATTTATTTTCTAATTTTAAGGCAGCAGGATAGTATCCTTTTCATTAAAGACTGCTTAACACTTAATTTATTATTTTAATTATTATAAAATAAAAAAATAATGAAAATTATGTTTTTGTGGAAAATGATCAGCAATCAAGTTATTTGAAAACTTTTAAAATTGATAAATTGAAGTTTAGTATTTTAAATTATTTTATAGTGATATCTTGAATCACAAAAGTAATGTAAAAAAGTTGGGTCTAGTGGTTTATGACAACGTTTATTCCAGACTTGTTTTTAAGTCACAGTTTTAAGTCTAAGTCACAAAAATTTAAGTCAAAGTTATGACTTAAAATTTTTTTTTAAAGTCTAAGAATAAAAGCCAATTTTTCAGCATAAAAAAGGTAAATTTAATTAAATAATTAAAATTTTGAGGCAAGTTTCGCACGAGAGCCCCCAAAGCCTAAATATCTCTTGTTCAAATCAGACTTGTCTATAAGTCACAAAAATAAAAGTCAAAGTTATGACTTAAAAAAAAAAAAAATTTAAGTCATTGACTTGACTTTACTTAAGACTTGTGACTTAAAAAACAACTCTGGTTTATTCACATAAAAGGTGAAAATTTCCTGTTCTCATGTTTGGTAAATTTGTTCACCTAAAATTTCGTCCACGTATAGGTGACCAAAAATATTTTACAGTGATGAATGAATTTTAGAAGAGTTTTTTATGGTCTTTAGATATTTTTCAAAAACAGTCCCAAGTCTTGATTATACTTGAGACAAAACTTGTTTTGTCATAGACTTGTGTTGCAAACGATGAAAAATCGATTTGAAATATTATTTTAACAAATGTTTATATATATCTTTCAATTAGTGAAGATCCGTGTTTGAGAATTATAATTAAAAGATTAATTAATAATATACACCAGAGTGTTGAAAATTGCATGCTCTTTCAGAAGGTGCATGATTTTAAAAAATATTTAAATTTTATCATTGAATACTTGGATCTGAAAGAACTAAAACTTTTTAAAGGGTAAGTTATTTTTTAGACCCGTAGGTATAAAAATTTTTATTGTTGGGACACCCAAAAAAAAATGAAATTTAAGGTTTTCAAAGGACCTAGTTTACAAATTTAAAGTCAAATATTAGAAATTCAGATTGCACTTAATTTTTGAATTTCATGAACTTTACTTTCCCATATCTATTTTAGTACTAGCATATCTTTTTAAATATTTAATTAATCAATTAAAAATTAAAATAGTATTTTTTTTAGAAATATATTGATCCTTAACAAAATCAATTAATTTTTCATTAGGAAAACATAAAAGATTTTTTAATTTTTGTTTTTCTTAATCTGAAGTAGCTATTGCTCAATGTAGATAAACAAATATTTGAATTAGTGTATTTATGATTACTGTTGACTACAAAAACAAGATGATAGCAACCCAAAACTTATTCGTCGCCAACAATCGACGACATATCGCCACCTTAAGATGATTAATATAGTAAGCTGCCGAATTATTCCTCAAGATTTGACATTGATTTGATAATCAATGACTTAAAATTTAAATAAAAAAACTTAAAAATCTTTTCAGACGGATCTTTACTTGTGATTAGAAATTCCTTGGTGAATCAATAAACTCGACACATGTATAACTTAAAACAAACAAATTGATTCTGGGATGATTAAAAATCGATACCATAAAATTTGAATAAAATACCCCAAATTTTTTTCTTTACCTCAAATAAATAAAAGTCCCCAATTATTAAAATTATATATTAAAATATTAATTAACACCAAATTAAATACAGTATGTTGCAAGAGTTTAGAAATTTCTTTATATTCGTATATAATAGGCGGAAAAATAAAAAAGCGGATTTTTTTTTAATTTTTTTTGTCATCAATCCAAAAACATAAAACAAAAAAAAATTAAATGAAAAAAATCTCAAAAAAAAATACAAAAAGAAAAAATGAATTCAATTAATTTAAAAAAAAATGGTTTAAAAGTTTAGAAATTTGTACAATTTAATTTTTGAAATGACTGCTTTTGGCGTTATAACAAGCCAAAACTCTTTTTGGCATAGATTCAATCAATATTTTCACATACTCAGTCGGAATCTTTAACCACTCTTTGAGTAAAACCTCTTTTAAATGCTCATTAGAGGTTAATTTAGTGTTTACCATTTTGGCATCCATGTATGACCGGTGAACGGGCACACCATGGCAGATCCTCAATGTTCTGTTCTTTGAACCAGTCGCTTACTGAGTGAGCGATATGTGCCGAAGCGCCAACTTGAAAAAAATCCAAGGGTCATTTGGCTCAAATAGGAGTTCAACAGATGGTAAAAGATTTTTTTCCAAGGAGTTGATGTGGACAAATTGATTGATTCGTCCTGTATAAATGTTGCATATAACAGTACCTTTATAAGAAATGCATCCCCAGATACCGGCTGAGCCTCTACCGTTATGTAACCTTGGTATACAGAACTTCGGATGAAACTCTTCATTTTTAAACAATTACTATTGACTCACGATTAAAGATCTCAAAATTGGACTCGTCACTGAAAAATCTGGACCAATCATTTACCGTCCAATTAAGTCTCTGTTTACACCACATCTTTTTTGTCTATCTTTTTTGTCTATCTTTTATGCTTGGTTTTCTAACCGTTTTATGAGACTCTAAACATTGTTTTGGAGCGTATCATTGCAGTATACTTACTAATCCTAAATCCTTGAGTCTAAGAATTGAAATCAGTGGCAAGTTGCTGTTAGCTAGATGAAGGGTCTTTTCTGATCTCTATAAAAATGTAATTTTCATCCATTAAAGTAAGTTAAAGGAAGTTTTTTGATCGTAAATATTAAAATAATTATTATATTTTTATTCAGAGTGTCAGTATCAAATGGAAGAGAAAGAAAAAATCTACAAATAAGTGTTCTCATTTTTTTCATTTGCATTTAATTTTCTTCAAATTCAATAAATAGATAATTATAGACAAATAATATATTTCTAAATTTTCGAAACAAATTGCAGAAATACATTATTTTTTAACTTATTGTGAATAAGTTATTGACACTTTAAAAATTTAAAACTATTTAAGACAAAGGATCCACATTTTTTATCTTTGACACTTTTTAATAAATATAAAAATTATAATCTTATAATAAAATTAGTATAGATTTAATAATTATTGACGTAGAAACCTTGCGACATCCAACGTTAGAACATGGATCAAAATGGCTGGTTAGCAAAAAAATCTTTACTCCGTCGAATATCTTTGAAGGAAGAGATAAATTTAATGCAGACTTGAAACTAAGCAACTTCAAGATTCGAACAAATTAGACAGCACGATGACATTTACCAATGGAATTAGAATCCAAGCGTCAAAAAATCAGAAAATCACCAGTAAAGCCATCTTTGAGAGCTAAATGTTAGAATTGGACCCTGAACAGCTTTCGTCAAAGATGTCGATATCTTCGTTACGGTCTCAAAAAACCTGGATATTAGTATTTAAAAAAAATTAAAATTATCTATTTCACAAAGAATTATCTATCGATAGGATAAAAACAATAGCAAGGGATGCTAGTATTCCTGAAAAATTAACCATTAACTACGTTCCACCGAAAGTGACTGCTAATTTTAGATTTCACTGGCTTTTACTTAATTTTTATCATAACCAAATAAAAGAATTTCTTTAGAAAAATTTAAAGGTCAGTAAAAAAATTTTAATACAGTCTATTTCGAATGAACAGTACATTCTTCAGAATTTCTCGCAGATTTCAAACGGAATTATTAAAATAACAGTAAAGTACGATCTTATTGTTCATGAAGACTATTGATATAGTTGGAACCCGTATTATTAATATCCAACGATGTCTTGTTCAACTAACAGGATATTACAAGCGATGTGATTTCTGCAAAAAACTTTGTCATATCTATTCAAGAAATTGTGCAATGGAAAATGAAATTTTCTATTGAAAAGACATGTTACATGATATTTGAGAGAAGATCAAAAGTTAAAATCAATCTTGACCTTAAAATTAATGGTAACAATTTAAATAATGAGGAAAATGTCAAATTCTTAGGCATCACACTAGACTCAAAACTTACATTTAGTCCAATGGTGGATGAATTAAAAGAGCGTTGTAATTCAAGGCTTAAAATAATAAAATATCTATCAAATAGGAAATAGGGTCTAAAACCAATAACATTAGGAAATCTTTACAAATCTTTGATAGGATCAATCTTGGATTATTCTTTTTCTTGTTTAAATTTCTCTTGGTATCCGCTTGAAGTGGACTTGAGAATTAATTATTACATTTAAGAGGTCTTGGAACGGGTGCAGTAGACCTCTCTCCTTTAACAACGACCTGTCGAAAAATTTTATTGAAAACTTAATAAAAAATTAATTAATCTAAAATAGTTTCTCAGTTCAACTGTTTGCTAAAAAAAAAAACAAATTCATATCATTTGTTTATCGGTATCGAGCTAAAGCTTCTTCAGAAATAAACTCAAATTAAAATAAAAATTAAAGGCAAATTATAAAAAAATTAATAAATCAATTTAAAATGTAGAAGAAAATTGAAATATGTAATGACAGGTACTACATAGTTAAGCATTGAACAGTTAATGTAATATAACATTTGTTTTCAGCTTAAACAGCTTAAATTCTATTTACAATATCGTTAAAGCAAATTTTAATTTTATTCGTAAATTTTCTCCAGCTCCATTTCTCTTAACTCCACTCACCCTTCAGTAATATGTGTATTCAACTTATTGATAAATAGAATAGTTGCTGAGCGGATTAAAGAAAGTCATTTAAATTATTTTTTTTTTGAGATTTTATTTGTTTTTTTAGCTAAAAATTAAGTAAATATTGAGTTATATAGAATATGGAGTAAGATTTTATTTAAATTTAGAAAAGCATATTTTAATTATTTTGTTATTTTTAATGGAGCGCGATTTTTTTAAATAGGTTTTAAATTTTATTTTAAAATATCAATGTATGTTTTGTTTAAAAATAATTTTATTACCATGTTCTTTTAAAAATCTTTTATTCTATAAGAGACACTAAATTGTCTACGAATCAAGTGACTAGGTTATGTGCTAATAACTATCCAAGGAAAAAATTAATGCCAAAAAATATATGTAGGAAAATATTCGAGTAAAAGAAAGAAATGAAAAAAATAAAACTTACGTGAGATTGATGAGAAAAAACTAAAAGGGACAGAATAGCTTTGAAGAGCAGATTTAAGCTTTTGATTAAAATCAATAATTATTATTGAAAAAAATTCTCAAACATATTGGTTTTTACATTTATAATTTTAAATCTAATAACTTATCATTTTTTGATGGAGTAAGAAGTGTCTTTAAAATCAAAAGAATCAAAGCAAAATCACCCAAAATAATGTTATTTTTTTAATTTTAATAATAAATATTTTATTTTATAATTAAATTACGTAAAATTTTAAAAAATTTTTAATTTCATTAAAATCAACTATGATTTAGATAATAAAATATAAAAATAATTACAAAGCTTTTTAATTAATTTAAGTTGATTTCATGCTATTAATTCCCATAACATGCTAAAAAAATATTCAGTTGTTTTATTTGTTTATGAATACTTAGAGATTTTCATTTGCTTTTTAATTTTTAATTTTATAAAAATTAAAAACAAAATTAGGAAACCCTTTCAGCTAAATTAATAAAAGTTCTCCTGTTATTCAGACTGTAAATTAATATTCCACCTTCATATTATGAAAATTTGGAAGCGACACCTAAAAAAACAGCTTTTTTATGGTTGCTAGGAAGCTGTCTTTCAACATTATTTTCAAGGCAAAAATTATAATCTTCTATACATTTTAGCAGATTAGAAAGAATTTACTCACCAACTTTTTTCTAACTTCTTATGTAATAATTGTTCTAAATTAAAGTTAATTGAAAGTCTTCAGCATTTTACTACTGATTTTTAATTAATTATTCCATTTTAAACAAAATAAAGATTCATGAACCAACAAAAAAAGACCAAAGACCTGGCTCGAGGAGACAGAA
Source organism: Brachionus paranguensis (assembly GCA_016802215.1). Taxonomy (NCBI): domain Eukaryota; kingdom Metazoa; phylum Rotifera; class Eurotatoria; order Ploima; family Brachionidae; genus Brachionus; species Brachionus paranguensis. Next base: position 1,862,392 of record JAESIX010000004.1, read on the forward strand.
TTATAGCTAGAAATGAAATGTTTGGCTACTATTTTTCAGCTCGAGTTTCCAAAGTGTTCGACTCCCAATACGCTAGCATCAAATTTGAAGATGGTACCCGAAACTCTAACATTTCCATTAAATACTTGATTAAATCTTCTGATACTTTTTCTCCCTTAGAAGTAATGAACAACTCAGATTAAGTCAAAAATACTCTATTTTAATTTTTTATCAGGTTGGCGATCATGTTATGGCCAAGGTCCTGAACGAATTCGACATACCTTGCTGGGTACCAGGTGTAATCCAATCTGTTGACAGCTATGCTTCAAAAAAATATTTTGTTGTCCTATATTTTAATGGTCTTGAAGGTGATAACATTAGATCTGAGCTAATCAAGATATCACGACAAAAATACGCAGAAATTGTAAACTACATTCGTTCTCTGTTGGGCGATGAGTAATTTTTCTGAATTTAAATTTAAATTTAAATTTAAATTTTTTTAAAACCATTTTAGCACAAGCAAAGTTATTTTGAAAGCTTACCGAGAACAGCATCTTTCTGACGAGCCACCGCGGCGTTCTTTGTCTCCACCAGATATGGATCTAGTAAAAAATGAAATCATTATTGAAATTAAAAATCATTTAAATTCGCGTAACTCTTTATTTCAAATAAAAAATAAATTATTTTTTTTATCTTTAGTTAAAATAAATGAAAAATATGATAAAATGTTCAACGAACTTTCGAGTATTAAAAAAAGCCAGCGTCAACTGAAAGATGAAATGGAAGGAAAGTTAAAATTGCTACGCACTGATTTCGAAGAGTGGAAAAACCAGGAACCACCTGTTCTGATACCAAATCCAAACACATTTGTCTATGTTAAAAATAAAAAAATTGAGCGAAATTTAGTTCAGGGTATTCCTTTGGGTTCAAAACCGAATGAAGTGTATGAAATGGTGCCCAAGCCGGAACCTGAACTAACTGAGAAGGAAAAAATTTTAAAACTTCGCTCTGAATTGCCTGAAATTAAAGTGGGAGAGGAAGTTTTGGCGAGGTGGCCAGATGATGGCTGGTATTATAGAAGCATAGTGACTGATTACTTTGGAAATTATCAATATCAGGTAGAAGATAGTCTTAGGGACTATGAAAAAATTAACAGAGAAGATTTGATTTCTGGCATTAAAAGCCCAAGTTTTGACTTGGAAATTGGTGATCCAGTTTTGGCGACCCATCCAGAATATGAATCAAGCTTTGCACCTGGTCAAGTGTTTCATGTAAGCAACGATATGAAGACATATCATGTGCGGTTTTATGATTATGTAGAAGCAGTTGTTTCTAATAATGAAATTTTTAAAATACCTCGAATAAAATTTCAGCCAGATATTAAAGAAATATTAAGATTGGAAGATAGATGGATAGGCCAAAAAATAATTGCCAGAAATAACAATAAAAGAGTATATGAATTGGGAAAGGTTGTTCGAAAGGTAGACATGGGTCGGCAGTACGAAATGGAGTGGTCTGACGGAACTGAGTCGATTCAAAACGCAAATCATATGTTCGGAAAATTTACTCGGAAGAAAACTAAATACAATTTAGACTATGTATTGGCTCCTAAAGGAAATGTTTATTTGCCTGGTCGAATAACTGCCAGACGAGGTAATCAATTCATAGTAAGATATTTTGATGATAGCTTGAATGAACATGTCAGTGAAGAGGAATGCTTTTGGCTATCTAAGTGTTATTATGAGGATGCGGCGCAATTTTGTCGGAATCAATCAACGATTTATAAAGATTTTGATGAGCACAATTTTATTCAAAAAGATTTAAGCGAATCAAGTCATTCAATCGGAAGAAAAACGCCTGTCGTTAGTGCCAAAGACTTTTTTACAGGCAAAACCAGTGTAATTAGAAGAAAACAGGTTTATTAAGCTAAACTTTAAGCTTAATATAATTTTATTGATTATTTATAGAAATAAATTTGATAAATAAATCTAAATTTTTTAGAAACTAGAGCTTATGTAATTATTTTAAAGTCTAATTTGTGATGCAAATGAGTAGAATTAATAAATTATCTCAAGCTATATACCTTAATTATAAAATTTATTTAAAAAATATGACTCTCAATATTTGACCAAATAAATTTTGAAAAACTCCAACAAATTTTAATTAATATTAAGGAATAACCTTAAAAATTAATGAATGAATTAAAGCATCTTCAAGTTGATGATGATAAAGAATGTCTCTGAAAGATTGAGATAAACTATCTTAAAAAGAAAATCAAGTACATAATACAAATAAGTGTTTAAGACATTAGAAGCATTAAAATGTATTTCAAAGTTTTTTCTATAATTATACATTAATTTATTTATTTGTTTAATCTGTATCGAGCTAATGCTCCTTCAGAATAAAAAAAAATAAAAATATATAAAAATAAAAAAATTTAATGTAAAAAGTAGATAAAATAAAATAAAAAGGAATATAAAAAACGGTATGTTGAAAAAGAAAGACAAAAAAATTTCAATACAAGAAAGAATAATTATTTATTTATTTTATTTATTTAGTTGTTTTCTGTAGCTAATCCTCCTTCAGATTAAAAAAAAAATAAAAAATAAAGTAAATTTAAAATAATAAAAATAAAATATAGTAAATATGATTTAAAAAGAAAAAAAAAAAAAAAATAGGTAAATTAAATAGGGAGTAACAGGATACATATGTTTAAATTTCTGATGGCTCAGGAAAAAAAGAGGAAATAGTAAGGTAGCAATTACACAGTGGAGTAGGATATTCGATGTATCGAGATTCGAAACCTTCCTTATATTCTTCCACCAGTCTGACAACCAATGGAATAGAATGACTCAATTCTGCCCTAACATATCTCTCACTCAACTCAAAGAGTCGATTCGAGACCGTTAGTAATTTAAGCTTGTTAGAGGCCTCGTGATTAATAATGTTGGAGGGAGTATCATATTTTAGATTTAGAATAGATCGGACTGCTGCATTTTGAATTACTTGTAGTTTTTTTATGTTGGTTTCTGAAAATGAATTTAAACAAGGAAAAGAATAATCTAATATTGACCCTATCAAGGATTTGTATAGGTTACCCAGTGTTTTTGGTTTCAGACCCCATTTTTTATCTGATAGATATTTTATTATGTTAAGTCTTGAATAACAGCGTTTTTTTAAATCATCTATCATTGAGCTAAATGTAAGTTTTGAGTCAAGCGTAATGCCTAAGAACTTAACTTTTTCCTCACGAATTAAGTTGTTATTGTAAATTTTAAGGTCTAAATTGATTTTGGATTTTGTTCTTTTTTCAAAGATCATGTAATATGACTTTTCAACAGAAACTTTCATTTTCCATTTGAAAAGCCATTTCTCAACTTCATTAAGATATTTATTTATCGTATTTTCGAGATTTCCTTCCTTATTATAGATGAAAAAAGTTGCCAAATCGTCGGCAAAAAGAAGAGAGTATTGGCAATTTGGTTTATTTCTTTTTGGTATATCATTTATAAAAATGCTAAAAAGTAGTGGGCTAATTACAGCTCCTTGTGGGACCCCTGCTTTTATTGGATATTGATCACTTAAGTGACCAATTTTCATTTACAATAAAATATCTGGAATCAAGGAATGATTTGATCCAAAATATAAGATAGGGAGGCAGTTTTATCTTAATTAATTTATAAATAAGTCCATCGTGCCAAACTCTGTCAAAAGCTTTGGAAATGTCGAAATAAAGACAACAGACCTTTTTTTTTCTATTATAAGATTCTACTACCTTTTGAATAAGAAAGAAAAGATTGTCTGCCGTTCGCCTATGTTTTCTAAATCCTGACTGCTCATTAATTAGCAAGTTATTTTTCTCAAGAAAATTATAAAATCTTGAGTATACAATCCTTTCAAGTAATTTCCCGAGACAACTTGTCATACTGATTGGACGATAGTTGGAAGGGTCATGGGTTGGTGAAGTTTTCTTTGGTATCATTGTTATATTAGCAATTTTCCATGATTTTGGGATTTGACCTTGTTCCAAAGTCATGTAAAAAAGCTGACTTAGTTCAACCAAAACCTCATAGGGAAGATTTTTTAACATAAGATTGTGAATACGATCTAGACCAGACCCTGCCACCTCTTTTAGCTTTTTTAGAGAAACCTTAATTTCTGAAGTAATTGGCTCTTTTAGATTATTATTAACCATATTTTTTGAGAAATCTAAAATTGTATCTGCAATTTCTGAATCATTCTCAGATAAAGCAAAATCTTGGTGTGGACTAAAAGTTGTAGCTAAGAAATTTCCAAAACATTTTCCTTTATCTTTATCTGTAGTGAATTCCTTACCATCTTCAATTAGCGTGGGAATTTGTTTAGAGTATTTTTTTGATCTAAATTTATTTATTTTTCTCCAAAAAGGTCTACTCGAAAGTGGGTTTTTTCCAATTTTATTAATAAATTCGAGCCAGTTTTGATTCCAGAAATCCTTTAAGTTTAAACGTAACTCAGATGTTAGTTTATTAAATTCTATTTTTAGAGAAGGACATTTTGTTTTCTGAAACAGTCTTCTAGCCTTTCTACGTTTCTTTATGAGTAATATAATTCCCTTCGGTAAACTTGATTTGAAAAATTTCTGAGATCGGAGGGGGATGCTTTTTTGAGCAGCGTTAATAATTTTCGATGAAATATGTTCATTTAGTTCATCAACATTTCTAAGAGAATTTATGCTTTTTTGTGAGGTTTTAAGTAATTCCTGATAATATCCCCAATTGGCCTTTTTAAAATCAAAATTTATTTTAGGTGACTCTACTGTTATATAATGCTCGACTGATATATTTACTTGAATTGGGAAGTGATCACTTAACATTAATGTGAGTCATTCAGTTTTTAAAAAAAAGTACAAAAAATTGTACCTCAATCGATTACAGTGTATATTTTTGGATTTAAAATTATATGTTAAATTAAAAGGTAAACTCTTCAATATCAAAATGCACATTGCAGAGTGAACACCATCGAAATGATGCTATGTTAAGTGGATAATTTTTGCAGATATAGCAGATTTTGCCTCTAGATTTAATAAAGTATGTTAAAACCATTAATGTACCCTTGTTTCGTCCATTTAGCATAAAGAGAGCTAATCAAGGATATTAACACTTCTCAAATATCTACAACATAAAATGAAGTTGACAAGGATTATTTAATTTTTGAAAACGAAAATACTTCAGATAATTAGTTTAATAAGGAAAAAACTCAGAACTATTTAACAATATAGTAATTGAGCAAGACTATGAGAAAGGCAAAAATATAATACGCTTCAATTCTGCTTGTCATAAATGTAACTCATCTGTACGAAAATCAATAAAATCTTTTGCATGGAGTGTAGCTAAGAGAAACTACGGGCTTAGCTTCTCTCAATTAATTTGCAAAAAGTATTAAAAAGTCAAACATTTTGATATTGCTTTGGTTATTCTAAGTAGAGAAAACAAGGAAACATTTAACTTTAATTGTAGACGTCCAAGAAAAGTGCAAACCAGTTTTGCTCAAATTATTGTTTTGTTCGTTTTATATTTGTGTTTTTGTAAGTTTATTTCAAGTTAAGTTATTATTATTTATCAGTTAAGTTTTTGTTATTAGTTTTTTTTAGTTATAGTTTTGTTTTGTTTTTGTTTAGGGCTCTGGTCCGTGTTAATAATTAAAATAAAGCTTCGCGATCAAGACTAGTCGCTTGTTTTAATTCCTGATAAGAGGCGTCTTATCAAAAGAACTAAATAAGTAAACTTATTCGTGAACAGTGAAAAGTTTACAGTGGTGCCCAATTTGCTGAACAGTTTTCAAACAGTAAACGTTCGGAACGAACTCACGAGAAGGAAAGAACTTAGGTGGTAGTGAAGGTTAGTTTGCTGAAGCAGCGATTGGATTTGTAAAGACTAGGGACGTAGTGACGAGACGTCTAACAATCAAAAAAAGGTGTGCGATACTAATTACACAAAGAAAAGAGAGAAAGTAGAAAAAAGTTTCTACTCTCTATATGGGTTAGGATGTAAACCAAAAGTTGCAGCCCCGGACTTAGTTGGTTTTCTTTAGAATCAATTTTGTCAATCAATATTTCGGTATCACTTAGACATGGTATATGTAGGAGAAAAAAGCTTGGTGAATTAGACATTAGAAAAAATTTATTAATTAAAAGGATGTTCGGTATTAAGAAATTTGCGAGATTTAGACCGGTGTTGGAGAATCTTTAGATGAAACATAAGATATTCTTTATGAAACAACTAAAATATAGTAAAATATGTTAGAACTTATTGTCGTTTCTAAATCAGGATTACTCGATTTTCGAACAAAAGAATACATTGTACTGCAAGCAGCTCAGAAACCTAGAAAAGAAAATGCACATAGATGTAATGGAATACAGTATTGCACAAAAATTTAGACGCACCAGTTTTTTTCATATGTTTATTTAGTTAAACATTAAAAAATAAAATTTATTTTAAAAATTTATAATTTATTTATTTATTTGTAAGCCTGTATCGAGCGTAAGCTCCTTCAGAAAAAAAAGAAAAAAAAATACAAAGAAATTAAAAATAAAGTTAAAAATAAAACTAAAAATTAAAATAAAATAAAAGTTTTAAATCAGTAAAAATAAAATAAAATGTTTTAAATAAAAATAAAAAAAATAAAAATATAATAAATCTTGAAATAAAATATTAGTTTAAGTATCTCAAGAAGAATAAAAATGATCAATGACAAGATAGCAATTACAGAGAGGAGTAGGATGAGTAATAAATCTTGAGTCAAATCCTCTTGTGTATTCATTTACCAATCTGACTAGCAATGGGACAGAGTTGCAAAGTCCCACACTAACATACTTCTCGCTCAAATCAAAAAGACGATTATAAGATAAGATAAAAATCGATTTTTTATAAAACTAGCTCTGCCCTTCAAAATGATACAAAATACATGATTAGTCCTTTTATCACTTAGCTGAAAAATTTAAATTAAAAAATAGCACAAAAATGTCAATCAAAAAATTTTGCACAAAAGTTTAGACCCACATCATTAATCTCTAATTAAAAATTGAAAAATTAACTTAAATGGATTTCTAATTATCTTCTAATTAAAAAATATTCAATTAGTGTTAAAATTATATATGAAACATCGCATCGCTATCGTGCCTGTGACTAACTAAAATAATACCCCGAAAAAATTAGAAACCTTGGTAAAAAAATGGGTAAAAAAAGCGTTACCAATGAAGTTAGATGTCAGATAATTGGTCTCCTAAAAGATAAGTCTAAAAGTAATAGGGAAATAGCTAAATTAGTGGGAGTATCAGAAAAATGTGTGAGAACCACAAGAAAAAACAATGATTCCTTTGGGACTCCAAAGGAATCAGCCAGGCTAAGGAGACCAAGAAAGCTAACTTATAGGGATCAAAATAATTTATTTATACAGGTAAGAAAAAATCCTACAATAAGTAATAAGTTGGCCTCTGATTTTAATTCTAAGTTTAAAAATGTTAAGATTAGTAGAGAAACAGTAAGGCGATTTCTAACTAGTAAAGGAATAGGAACTTACACAGCTTTGAAAAAGCCATTACTGACGGCATCAGATCGAATTAAAAGATTAAAATGGTGCAAAGAAAGATTGAATTGGACAATTCAACGTTGGGGAATGGTGATTTTTAGTGATGAGTCCAATTTTGAGGTGTTCAATAGAAAATCAAGGGTTTTGGTCAAAAGATTACAAAAAGAAAAATATGACCCAAAATTTGTAGTACCAACTCTACAAGGTGGTGGTGGGTCCGCAGGAATATGGGGATGCATCAGCAGTAGAGGTACAGGATGCTGTCGTATATATGAGGGCCGAATTAATCAATATGTCTACCAGCAAACGTTGGAAAATGAACTTATGGCATCTGTTGATATTTTTTACCAAAAAGATGATCCTTGGTTTTTTCAACAGGATGGAGCTCCAGCACATAGAGCAAAGCTAATTAAAGAGTGGTTTAGTACTAATACTTCGATAGAAATCATTGATCATATTTTTACTGACAAAATCGTGGCTTGGTTGATTCGGTCAAATTTATTTGCTTACAGATAAAGTTAAATATGGAACTTAGACTATTTTTACTTTTATAAAATTCTAAATGATCTCTTGAGAGTAGACTTTTAAACCTAGTGTTCATATATGTACAATCATTTTTATTTTTTATATAGTATTTTACTATTTTCTTTTATGTAATTGCCTGTCTGGCTTAAAATGATAAATAATAATAGATTTTCGATTACAATTTAGAAATTTAGAAAATTATGAATATATTTTATTTTAAAAACTTTTTTTTACATAAATTTTTTTCTTTTCTTTTGTCTTACATCTTTTCTATGTTGTCCATGGGACTTAAAATTTTTAATAAATAAATACGTAAAAAAATTGTATGATCTACTTTTTAACAACAATAAATTTTCTACTATAGAAATTATATGCAATATTAAACTAGGAGCTATTTTAAAAATTAAAATTAATTGCTACGTTTGCGGGTTCAAAATTTTCGGCTTCTGAGCGTAGGAATAGATATTGGGTTTTAAACCCAAACCGGAGTATCTCGAGTCTAATTGTATGGTTATGGATTTAGGAATTCGAAGAAAAAGAACATTTTTTAAAATAATTTATTAGAAGATAAAAATTATCAAGTAGACATAAAAAAAAAACTGAGAGTCAACGGAACAAAGCCAGTCGAACGTCACATAGCAATACCATGCAAGTGGCATTTAGATAAATAAAACAAAATGAAAATCAAATTTTATAAAAAAATAATCAATCAAATCTTTTATTGTTGTGTCTAATTTAGAACAAAAAAAATTTATTCAATTCTCATGAGAATTAGTTGCTCAAGTCCATAAGAAAAATTGTCTAGTAACAAATTGATAAAAATTAGATAAAAAAAAAAAGAGCAAAAGAAAATACAAAAATTGAGCACAAATTGAGAATTTTTCCATATCATAACACATTTAGAATAAAAAATAACAAAAACTTTTGTTTATTTGCATTTTAAACCATTTAATAAAATTGAGGACTTCGATCAGGACAAATAATTTACTCTTTACTATATTACATTAGTTTGGCGTCCAACTGTTTGGCCGGCTCTATCAAACTCACGTGATCATACTTGGCCTGTTTGTACTTTTCTTGAATGGCCTGTTGCGGATGAGTGGCCGCCTGCTCCATTGTCTTGTACAAGTCCTGCACGCACCACTTCATCTCGTCCACGCTGTACGCGCATATGTCCTCAACTTGCTTGGTCCACTCTTCGCCCAGAGTGTACAAGGCCAAATAGATGGCCGACGCAGCTATCTGACTGGGCAAATACGTCAAATACGTATCGGCGTCAATCAGAGTCAACTCGGCCAAGTAGCGGCTCAAATTTTCCACGCGCGACATCATCTCGGGCTCGGCGCCGCTCTTCAGCGTGCACTCTATCTTAATAAATCTGAGAAAGTGGCACATGAACCAGTTGATGGTGGGCGGCGACATTTTAAAGTCGAGCACTTTGAGCAGCAAGTGCTCCATTCTGAGCACTTGTTTCTTGGTGTACGTGTCGTCTGTGATGTAGACGAACTCGTTGACGTCTGGCGGCGTTATCTCCTCGTACTTGGCCGCTATGTACATGCTAGCAGTGCCGACCAGCTGCAGCTTGCCTCTCAGCACACTCATCTGGGAGAGAAATCTGTCCGTGTAGTTGACGGCCAGATACAGGGTCTCGGCGTTCAGCTTGTACTCCTCGCTGACCTCGACAAGCCAGTCGACAAGTATGGAGCGCATGGACGACGTGATGTCCAGCTGCTTTTTCATGTAGTTGGTTTTTGGCTTGTTGTCGCGCTCCAGCTGCCGCATGTACTTGAGTATGTCGTGTTTGTACTCGAGACAGTTCATGAGAAGGCTGTCGCGTTGGTGGGCGGCGATGGCGCGCCTGGCCTCTTCGTCGTCGTCGCCAAAGTCCTCGTCTATTTTGGACATGAGCGACTGGAACTTGATGGTGTCGTCCAGGACCATGGGCGAGTCGTCCATGCCGATGTTCAGCTTGGAGATGGCCTCTTGCTCTAGAGTGGCCGTGTCGCTCGCTTTCTCCTCGAATATTTCGAAGTCGCATTGGCTCTTGGCCAGCGGGTTTATGACGCACTGGGGCGGCTCGTTCTCGTCGTTGAACTGCAGCTGGCTTAGCAGTTGATTGTGGGAAGTGGACGAGGCAAAGGCATGGCCAGTCGGTTTGCTCGTCGCCGAAAAGGACGACGAGCTTTTCAGTTTGTTGGACTTGGGCGGCTGATTTTGCGCGACCACATTGTTGGTCGACAGGACACCGAGTGCTTGACGCTTTGACATCGTTCAGTTGGCTGAATCACAACAGGACTTTTTTGAATATTGAGCTAAAATAAATTGAAATAAGCTTAAAGAGCTGAAGTTGTTGTTAGAAGAGAAATGAAGAGTGAGAGAGAGATGGAGAGAGATTGGAGAAAGAGAGAGAAAGCTAGTTGTATGCGCGCCATTTACTTGCTTCTCGAAACGAACATCGCTTAAGTTTGTTCGTTAGCAGTTTACAAATTTTGGCCCCAAACGGCCTTCACAATCGTTTGATTTGTTCTAATTGGTGCGCTTTTTTCTCTTCAAATTGAATGGAGCGTTTTTGTTTGTCTTTTATTTGAATGCGTGCTATATGCTACGCATTGAACACACTAAGCGATTGAGGTGCAATTTTTATGCAAAATGACATTTAAAAATATTTTAAAAATTAAAAAAAATAAATGTAATTTATAAAATCATTTAAAAAAGTAAAACATTGAAATATTTAAATTTTTTTACAAAATATGTAAATATCAAATTAATATTATTGAATATTGAATGCTGCAAAATGATATTTCCTATTATATTTATTTACATGAAAACTATAGGTGGAATGTTTTTATCGACATAAATGTACAATAATTTGAAAGAACACTAAAAGCAACAACTTTTAAGATGGCCTTTTTGTTTTTAAATTCAAGGTTAATCAACGGGCAAGTTCCCTTGTCATACGAGACTTATTAAAACTTATTTTATTTGATTTTAAAATCTTTAAAATTAAAAAAAATGTAGTTTATAAAATCATTTAAGGGATTGTGAAGTCGATTCAATTCGATCTTTTCAATTCAGAAAAATTTGAATAACTTTTTTACTAAAATAGATAATTTAGTTCTGTAAAATGCTTAATTATGAGCAAATTTGCTTAATGAAGTAAAATAAGTCTGCAAAGTACTCTGCAATTTTGCTGCATTCTTCACGGCATTAAAAAGCATCCTAATCAACTGTGCAATTACATTGCAGAGTTTTTGCAGACATATATTTTCGGATTAAGCAAAGTTGCTTAAACATTAAGCATTTTACAGAACTAAATTATCTATTTTAGTAAAAAAGTTATTCAAATTTTTCTGAATTGAAAAGATCAAATTGAAACGAACTTCACAACCCCATCATTTAAAAAAGTAAAACATTGAAATATTTAAGTTAAATTTTTTGAATTTTTTTACAAAATATGTAAATATCAATGGCGTTATTTGTAACTAATTATTAGATACAAATTATTCGCTTTCTTTTTTTAAAGATGTTCTTTGTTTTAAAAAAATTTTAATTAAATAAAAAAGTACGATATGATGTTGACGACATAGTTGTTAATAAAAGTGGCCAAACACCGACATTTTCTCAAGTTGAATTGATTATTTTATTAAAAGAAATTTTTTTTATTTATTATTAAAGGTTTTAAAACTGTTGAGGTGATTTATATTCGATTGATCTTTATTATGATGAGACCAATGAAACATTTAAAGTCATACAAAAATTTTTATTGTTTTAAAAAAAATTATTTCAATTTTAAAAAATATTTGCAAATTTTTCCATTAAATAAAAAATAGTATTGATAGTATTCAATTGTACATTAAAGTAGCACAATGTTTTCAATCAAAAAAGTATCAATTTTGTTAGATTTTCTTATTTTATTTTTTCACAAAAGAAAATACTTAAAAATCAATAAAAAATATCCTTATATTTCAAACTAAATGTAAACTTTTGTTTAGAAATAAATTAAGACAAACATTTAGTACATTCAAGTTTTATTCATAGTTTTTGTACATTGTTCTGTATCTCAATCGCTAACAGCGAAGTCATCATTTTGAGAATTTTTCAAGTCACAAAACTTAATCATTTGGTGTCTATTTTTGAAATTGAACATTTTTTTTTTAAATGTTTTATTATTTAATATTTATACAAGAAAATTATCTGAAACAGATCTGAAAAGTTGGTTGTGCTTGGTTTTTGTGGTTAGCTAATTTCGGTTAGCCAAAAATTGTTTTGAAGAAATTTCTCAATATGTTGTAAGTGAAAAATTGTTTGATGTAATTTTCATTTCGGTATCGGTTATTCAAATAAATACTTATTTAATTAAAAAAAATAATTTGAATGTTTAATTATAGGATTCTTTAATTTTAAAGGTGAACAAAAAACATTATTTTATAAAAAATTGTAATTTATACAAGTGGCATTCACCGATGACTCTCACGAAGAGAACAAACCCATTTATTAATATTTAAATTATATTTGAATTTTAGAAGAAAATATGATACAATAAAACTAAATAAAGGAATTTTTCATAAAAAATTTTTATAGTATTGACTTGACACGATGCTTTTGAAAATTTTTACGATAAATTACGTAAAAAAGAAGAAATTAAGATAATTTTATGTAAAATTACGAAATTTTCACTTATTTACGCTGTTAGTAAAAGGGCCAAAATTTATCGTTTTTTTTTTAAATTTTCGAAGAATCTTAGAATTTTTTTAATTTTGTTAGAAAAAGAGATGCTATTTTCTATAAAAAAAATTTTCGTAAAATTCCGTAATTTTTTCGTAAACTCACTTAAGAAAAGAATTAATTTTATTTTTTAGTTTTTTTTTTAAATTTTTTTTATTTTGGCTTTGATTCGGCATTAAATTTAAATTAATGTAAAAAAAAGCCTATTTCTAAATTTAATTTTTGTAATTTTAATGCAGCAGAAAAATTGATTTTAAACTTTATACACAGTTAATTCTTTAAAAGCTCATTTTAATGCATATGTTTATAGTTTAATTAATTATAACAATATTTTGATGGTAAACCGCACTGATGAGCCTCGCTTGGGCCAAAGCTGAATTTTTGAAATTTAGCTCAGCGTTAAAAAGCAAATATTTAAGGTAGAATAATTATATTCATGGAAAATTTTTGATGTAAAAATTATGAAAAAAATTAAATTTTATCATTAACTCTCGTAATTTTTTATAGTTTAAAAAATTCACATAGTATTTAAATTTTTGATTTTTTTTAAATTTTAAAAATTGAAAATTGTAATTGAAAAAAAATAATTTCAGAAGTAGCATGTTTTGTTTATTGATTTTGTTATCCATGCAAATAAATTTGAAATTTGTTCTAAAAAAAAATTAAAATTGATAAAATTTTATAAAATTTTGTGTTTCTGGTAAATAATTTTTTATAAAGTTATTACATAATTTATATGAAAAAAATTTATAAATATTAATATTATTAAGTGGTTAAATTTTAAATTCGAACAATTTCAAATTTTAAACATAAATTGGATTTATTCGGAAATTTAATTTATAAATTGATATTAAGAAAAAAATTAAGTACTTGTTTAAAGTTTGTATATAAATTAATTGAGTAGTAAAGTAAAAATTACTTTTTAGACAAGTAATTTAAGATTTTCTATTGAATCAAAAAATTACTTGAAACTTAACGACACTCACTCTTCTTCATCTTAACGCATAGCTCAAGATATTATTTCACAAAATAATGAGAAAAAATGAAGGCTACAAATTTTTAATATTACCAGAGTAATAAATTGAAAAAGAGTATCATAAATGTAAAAAGAACTTAAAAAAAATTCTAAGTCATTCACTTGACTTAAATTAAGACTTAAAACAAATCTAACAGTCTTTATCTCAGAGTCAATATTTTAAAATTTTTCTATTCAAAAAGATTGACACCATTTTATAAAATTTTTGCTCATATTCATGTTTAAGTATTGATCGGTTCAGAAAGAAAAGAGTAATAGAAAGATATACATTTTATAATGGAATTGGGTATTAGATTATCTTGATTCAAAATCCGCTTTGTATTGTTCTTCTAGTCCGACAATCAATGGAACAAAATGACTCAATCAATCAATCTTTACCCAGGAAAAAAATCTCGTTCAAATTCATGCGTTCTCATAAAGATTCCTGACGGAAATGTAGTAATTTTCTAATAATGTTTCTAAGTCAGGTTGATTAAATTTAATAATGTGTTATATTAAATAACAGTTTATTTAAATTCCATAGAGAAAAGGAGAATTTTATATTAACTTGAATGATTAAAAAAGAAAAGCTTTATTTTTAAGACTCAACAGGATAATTTCAAGATTTATTTCCTTATTGGTTTAATAATTCAGAAATGAAATAAGAATTTTTTAAATTTTATTCGGATCAATAGGGATACTAATATTTATTTTTTTTGTTGTAATTTAACTAAAATTTTTAGTTTTTCATTTTCCATATTATATGAAAAAATAATAAAGGCAAAATTTAAGCAATACTTGATTCTGTACATAACTATATATAAATGTACCGATTGTCTCCTGAAGACTTTTAAATAATCTCATTTTCTGTTAGATCAAATATGACCATTCTAATTCACTGTTTCTGATAGAAAATAATTGATTAATAAAACTTGCAGTGCTTCATCCAATGAGCCTCAACTGAAGTCCAAAATGATACTAATAAAAGTCAACACTGAATTTTTCAGATTTAAACAAACTTTTTAAAACTAAAATTCTTAAAAGGGTTTTGACCTTGACGCATTACCAAAAATCTTTTGTGTATTCAAAACAAACTTTTCATGTTTTTAGACATCTATCAAATCTATTGTATTGGTATTATTAGTCTTGTTTAAAATCCATTAAATAGAAAAGATATAGGAAATATACAGTGAAATCTTGTTTTATTTGAGCTATTACTGAAAAGTTGAAACTCAAATGATATAAAATAAATTTTTGTTAATGAAAAAATAATCATGAACATGTTTGGTGCAACACAGAAAGTTTGGTCATCTAAATTGGAAAATAAAATTGAATTAAGTGATTGCAAAATTAAATGAAAACGAAAAAAAATAATTTTCGTTGATGAATTGATCTTTATTAGAATTTTTTTATTGAATAAAACATTATTTTATTTTATTGCTTATTGACAAATAAATCACCAAACGAGTGGCTTCTAATAAGTTTAACATAATGGCTTAACTATTTTAAATCCTACCTATGTGTTTTGACATTCTTTTATAAAAATTTGTTTCTTAATAGCTATTTTTAAAAAAATTGTGCAAATATATTCAAATTTTATTAAAAAAATACAAAAATTTGAAAAGAATATACTTAATTTTATATTTTGGGTATATAAAAATTGAATAAATTTTTCTTAGCTTTAAAAAAAAGGCATATCATTCAGGAAAAGAGAACTGAAAAGAAAATAGATCCTTAAAAGTAAATTTAATTTCATTAAATTTTTATGATTTTTTAAACTATTTTGTTCAAAATTTTGAAATTTTTACAAATATTTTTAAAAAAATTAGAAAACTTTGGGGTTTAGAAAACTTTTATAAAGAAACTTTTATTAATGAGAAAATTTTAAGTTAATCTAGATAATAAATAAATTTGTTGAATTCAGTTTATTAAATAAGTATAAAATTTTGAAAATTTAAACTTTGAAGTTTTCTTAAAAAAAATTCTTTGTATGCTGTTAAATAATAATAATTTTCCATTTGAAAAATTAGATTATCATTTTAAACTAAAATATTTCACAAAAAAAAATTATATCAATTAATTTAATCGAAAGATAATGTTATCATATTAGTGTCCAAATATCGAAAAAATAAAAACCTTAATAAATGACTATAAACCTTTATTTTATAAAATTAATTTTTTTTAGTAAATATCTTTTTCTTCACTTAAAAAATAATTTATTAAATTTATTAATGTATGAATAATTAAAATTGTTGTAAAAATCTGAATTTTTTGATAATTAGCTTTTTTTGCTAGGTGAAAAATAATTATCCAAAAAATGCAAGACAATACGGTTTTTACCTAAAAAATTTTATTTTAAAATAATGCAAAAAAAAATAAACACCGAATAAAAATAATTTAATTACTTTTTGAGTATCATAATTACTTAATGAATTGAAGACAAAATACACAAAAGTTTCTTCAATAAATGTATGAAAAAAATGAATCTAAAATGAAATTAAGATCAATAGATTTTTTACTTAAACAACAGTTAAAATTAATTTATTCTAATTTTTTTAATAAAAACAAAATTCAAAACTTAGCTGTATTATTCTATTTTTAACTTATTAATTTAAATTTTTAATTTAATTACGAGTTTCTAAAAATAATAAACTTTTTGCCTAGAAAGTATGTAATAATAATAATAATATATATAAGCTACAGCAAGTCTAGCTTGCGGAGGTGACCTACTAGGAGGTCACCTATGGTAGCTCCTTACACATAACACATGGAAAAGTACTGGAGAAGAAATACAGTTTAATTTTTAGGACAAAATAACGTTAAGATTACAGGTAGAAAAAGCTGTAAAGGAAAAATTTTATAAATAAATGTTTTTTTTGCAAGATTGTTGACTAGACCGGAAGGCATCGTATCGGTTCTTGAACTTGTTGACCGAGTCGGCGTCTGTGACTGTAGCTGGCAAGGCGTTCCACTCGTTGACTATTCTGTTGGTGAATGTGTTAGCTCTCTGTAGACATTTGGTGGAGACCTGGCCGGACAGTCTTCTTGCATGACCTCTGATACCCCCGGCGGGTCCGGGTTGGGATAGTGAGCTTGCGCGAACTGGGGTGTTCACCCAGCTCACTTCGTTGATGCCTTTGGTGAGTTTGAACATCTGGATCAGGTCTCCACGTACACGGCGCTCATGAAGAGGAGTTAGTCCAAGGACGGCAAGACGGTCTTCGTAGCGCCAGTTCCTAATGCGGGGCACCAGTTTGGTGGCCCTTCTCTGCACCTGCTCGAGCATCTTTGCCTCTTTTTTGCTAGGGGGAGACCAGACAACAGCGGCGTATTCCAGGTGGGGTCTTACGTAGGCACAATAGAGGGTCCTGCAGGTATCTATGGACCAATTTCTAAATGATCTTTTCAACTGGCCGAGTATTCCTGTAGCTCTGTTCACTTGATTTTTAATGTGAATAGAAAATTTCAAGTTACGTGAAAACGTGACTCCCAGATCCTTTTCTGTGTCGACTAAAGCTAGTGCGCTCCTGGACTCGTCTTCCCCCATCAGTAGTTCGGATTGGGCGTAGATGTTCTTGCCAGACCTGCTGAATTCCATCGCCTTGCATTTGCTCACGTTGAAGAGCATACGCCACGTGTTCGACCACTCGGAGAGTGCGTCGAGGTCATGTTGCAATATTGATAGGTCACTAGTGCTGCGTATTGGCGCAATAAGTTTACAGTCGTCAGCAAATAGTTTGACTAGGTGGCTGACCGCCGCTGGCATGTCGTTGATGAAAATGACGAACAGAAGTGGACCTAGGACGCTACCTTGAGGGACCCCACTAGACACATCAATCCAGTCAGCTATGTGCTGACCCATCACTACCCGTTGCTGCCTCCTTGACAAGAAGTCGCTGACCCAATCGACAATGCCTGGACAGAACCCGTAGGTAACCAGTTTGGCTCTTAATGACGCGTGGCAAACTCTGTCGAAGGCCTTTGCAAAGTCGAGGAAGACCACTAGGACGTGCAATCCCCTATCGATGCCATCGCTTATGCGATCCACCGTCTCCAGTAAATTGGTGACTACTGACTTCCTCAGGACAAAACCGTGTTGTTCCGGAACGATCGCTTTGTTGCTGTATAGGTGATCCATCATGACGTCTCTTACCATACGCTCCATCAACTTACAGGGGATTGACGTCAAGGAAATAGGTCTGTAGTTACCTGGGGCACTCCTGCTACCTTTCTTGAAGATGGGGCTGATATAAGCGAGTCTCCAAGCGTCTGGGATCCTGCCACTGGTGTACGAACTGGTGAAGATAACGCTGAGGACCTCCGAAAAAGCATCAGCGCACTTTTTGACGACGTATGGGTGGATACCGTCCATGCCAGGCGATTTCCTGGGGTTTAGGCGCAGTATGTACTTGCGGACGTTGGCGGGCGAGAAGAAATTGACATCCATGTCATGCTGGGGACTTGCCGAGGGCTGGAGAGGCTGAGCTGGGCATGGTAGGCGAGGGATAAAGACACTACCAAATTGGACATTGAGAATGTTCACGATCTTGTCACCATCAGTGTGGAAGGTGCCATGACAGTCGAGCAGGCCTTTAATGGAGCCTCTGCATTGCTTCTGGCTGTTGATATAGTTGTAAAGAAGCTTTGGCTGAAGCTTACAGTCCCTGACAATAGATGCTTCGAACTTGCAGATGGCATTCCTTACAGCTAGTTTGATTTTCTTACAGATCGAGGAGTAAGCGGTCCTCAACTCAAGGCAGCAAGGGGCTGATCTAATCCGACAGTAGATTTTGAACTTAATCTTGGTTAGCACCTTGATTTTGGGGTTGAACCACTTGGGATTGGGACGCTTGCGGGCTCTGGGCACTTGGTTGGGGATAGCCATACAGGAGGCAGCGGCATAGGACTTGATTATCCAATTATACGCGACATTGACGTCCTTATCAATGGGTTTGGTGCTGTCGTAGACGAGAGTACTGAAGAGCTCGTAGTTGCCACGGTGCAGGACTGGGCGGGGGGACTCGACAGAAGGAGTATGACAGCTAGTGCGGAGCTCGTAGTTCCAGGTAAGTGTTGCGTGCAGGCCGTCCTTCTCAGTAAACCCAAGGGGAGGTCCGTGTGCTACTTGGAAGACTCTGGCAGAATCGCTCGTGACCACGAGATCCAGGATGTTTGTCCCTAGCGTTGGATGGAGAACGTGCTGGGTCAGGAAGTTCTTACCTAGAGTGTCCAAAAACTTCAGGCTGGATGGACGTCCTTTGTTGACACAGAAACCCCCATCTTGGGTCCAGCTGATATCTGGGAAGTTTAAGTCTCCGGCTACTAGAAGACTTTTTGACGAAGATGAGCTGCACAGGAAACTCGCATGGCCGATGCACCTGTTGATCTCAAAGTTAAGCTCTCCATCGGCGTTTGGGGGCCTATAGATGCACCCAACAAGAATAATTTCGTCGTTGATCTTTACGTTGCACCATATCTGCTCGCTCCTAGTGTTGCACAGGACTTCGTCGCTGACTTCAAAGCTCTCTACGTCACAGCGCACATAGATAGCTACACCTCCTCCTCGGGCCATTTCTCTATTCATGCAGTAGAGATTGTAGTTGTCCAATTTGCAAATGCTTAGGGCGTTGAACCATGTCTCGGTAATGAGGATTATGTGAGGGGATTTGTGAAAGGCAGATAGAGAGTTGAACTCGCTCCATTTGTTAACGAGAGATGTGGCATTGGTATAAAAAAAGTTTAAAAATTTGGTTGGATTACCTGGGGTGTTCTTGCTGTTTGAAGATAAGTTGCGGTTAGTCGAAGTAGATCTCTCGGAGCTCATTCCACCTGATGCCCCAATAAAATTTCTTGCCAGCTTTAGGATGACCCTGAGGTTTGACGCCGTAGCGGTGCCTCCCTTCAGAATCGCTCTTGCTTTCGCTGAGGAGGTCGTTCCGTTTGTTTCGTTCGGTTCTAAGCTCTCGTTCCAATGCTCTCTCGCTGGGTGTTTTGTCTGGATTGATGTACACATTCTTAAAGTCATCCGTGCCTCGAAGGTTCTTGGCGTTGCGTAGCGCCGTTTGCTTGCTGGATTCCTCATTGAACTCCACCACGATCATATCAAGCTCCTTTTTAGACCGGTTTTCATTGCTCTTGTTGTTCCTAATGCGCCTAAAGCGCTTAACGGTTTTGCGCTTAACATTTTATAATGGAATTGGGTATTAGATTATCTTGATTCAAAATCCGCTTTGTATTGTTCTTCTAGTCCGACAATCAATGGAACAAAATGACTCAATCAATCAATCTTTACCCAGGAAAAAAATCTCGTTCAAATTCATGCGTTCTCATAAAGATTCCTGACGGAAATGTAGTAATTTTCTAATAATGTTTCTAAGTCAGGTTGATTCTAATAACAGTTTATTTAAATTCCATAGAGAAAAGGAGAATTTTATATAATCTTAAACTGAATGATTAAAAAAGAAAAGCTTTATTTTAAGACTCAACAGGATAATTTCAAGATTTATTTCCTTATTGGTTTAACAATTCAGAAATGAAATAAGAATTTTTAAAATTTTATTCGGATCAATAGGGATACTAATATTTATTTTTTTTGTTGTAATTTAACTAAAATTTTTAGTTTTTCATTTTCCATATTATATGAAAAAATAATAAAGGCAAAATTTAAGCAATACTTGATTCTGTACATAACTATATATAAATGTACCGATTGTCTCCTGAAGACTTTTAAATAATCTCATTTTCTGTTAGATCAAATATGACCATTCTAATTCACTGTTTCTGATAGAAAATAATTGATTAATAAAACTTGCAGTGCTTCATTCAATGAGCCTCAACTGAAGTTCAAAATAATACTAATAAAAGTCAACACTGAATTTTTCAGATTTAAACAAACTTTTTAAAACTAAAATTCTTAAAAGGGTTTTGACCTTGACGCATTACCAAAAATCTTTTGTGTATTCAAAATAAACTTTTCATGTTTTTAGACATCTATCAATTCTATTGTATTGGTATTATTAGTCTTGTTTAAAATCCATTAAATAGAAAAGATATAGGAAATATACAGTGAAATCTTGTTTTATTTGAGCTTTTACTGAAAAGTTGAAACTCAAATGATATAAAATAAATTTTTGTTAATGAAAAAATAATCATGAACATGTTTGGTGCAACACAGAAAGTTTGGTCATCTAAATTGGAAAATAAAATTGAATTAAGTGATTGCAAAATTAAATGAAAACGAAAAAAAATAATTTTCGTTGATGAATTGATCTTTATTAGAATTTTTTTATTGAATAAAACATTATTTTATTTTATTGCTTATTGACAAATAAATCACCAAACGAGTGGCTTCTAATAAGTTTAACATAATGGCTTAACTATTTTAAATCCTACCTATGTGTTTTGACATTCTTTTATAAAAATTTGTTTCTTAATAGCTATTTTTAAAAAAATTGTGCAAATATATTCAAATTTTATTAAAAAATTCAAATTTGAAAAGAATATACTTAATTTTATATTTTGGGTATATAAAAATTGAATAAATTTTTCTTAGCTTTAAAAAAAAGGCATATCATTCAGGAAAAGAGAACTGAAAAGAAAATAGATCCTTAAAAGTAAATTTAATTTCATTAAATTTTTATGATTTTTTAAACTATTTTGTTCAAAATTTTGAAATTTTTACAAATATTTTTAAAAAAATTAGAAAACTTTGGGGTTTAGAAAACTTTTATAAAGAAACTTTTATTAATGAGAAAATTTTAAGTTAATCTAGATAATAAATAAATTTGTTGAATTCAGTTTATTAAATAAGTATAAAATTTTGAAAATTTAAACTTTGAAGTTTTCTTAAAAAAAATTCTTTGTATGCTGTTAAATAATAATAATTTTCTATTTGAAAAATTAGATTATCATTTTAAACTAAATATTTCACAAAAAAAATTATATCAATTAATTTAATCGAAAGAAAACGTTATCATATTAGTGTCCAAATATCGAAAAAATAAAAACCTTAATAAATGACTATAAACCTTTATTTTATAAAATTAATTTTTTTTAGTAAATATCTTTTTCTTCACTTAAAAAATAATTTATTAAATTTATTAATGTATGAATAATTAAAATTGTTGTAAAAATCTGAATTTTTTGATAATTAGCTTTTTTTGCTAGGTGAAAAATAATTATCCAAAAAATGCAAGACAATACGGTTTTTACCTAAAAAATTTTATTTTAAAATAATGCAAAAAAAAATAAACACCGAATAAAAATAATTTAATTACTTTTTGAGTATCATAATTACTTAATGAATTGAAGACAAAATACACAAAAGTTTCTTCAATAAATGTATGAAAAAAATGAATCTAAAATGAAATTAAGATCAATAGATTTTTTACTTAAACAACAGTTAAAATTAATTTATTCTAATTTTTTTAATAAAAACAAAATTCAAAACTTAGCTGTATTATTCTATTTTTAACTTATTAATTTAAATTTTTAATTTAATTACGAGTTTCTAAAAATAATAAACTTTTTGCCTAGAAAGTATGTCTTCTATTTATGATGCTATTTATAAATTTCTTTTATAGAAAATCATAAGACTTAATTAATAAGTATTTATTCAAACAATTAATCATTATTATTTTGTATTATTACATAATGAATTATTTACATTTATTTTATTGGGATTTAAAAAAAACGTTTCTTAGATAAAATATGTTTTTTTGTTAAATATTTCTGCTTGATAATAAAAAGTAGTAATCATTGATTAATAGCTTAATTAAATTTAATTCATGAAGAAAGCATCAAATTTTATATTTGTATAATTGAGAAGACCGTATATTGATTTTTCAATTAGTCAAAGTGCACAAAATATTTGAATTTTTCTTTGAATTTCTTAAAAGAATTATTTAATTTTTTTAGAAAGCTAAATTAGTTCATAATAAAAGTTAACATTAATTGAAATTGAAAGAGCTTTGGATTGAAAAATTATAAGTTACATTTTAATATTTTTTTTAAATTCTCTTGTAAGCCGATTCTTATTATCAGTTCAAGAATTCGAACAATTAAAAAAAAGTTTTTGATAACTTAAAAATGATGGATAATGTAAATAAAAAGTATTATTTTTATTCCTTAAAAAAATGATCATTTACCATTAAAATATACTTTAAATTCCGAATTATTCGCTGATTATAAAGTTCATTTGAGGCATTTATGTTTAAATAAATAACTTGAACATTTTAAGAACAAAAACACAGAAAGAAACAACTCGAATCGCCAAAAGCAATAGTATTCAAATTATGTTTACCATGAAAGCTTGAACAACAAAAAAATGGTAAAACTAGCAACCATCATAACTCGGAGAAAAATATTTAAATTAAAAAAGAAATTTGTAAAAAATAAAATTTTTTAAAAAATTTACTTTTTATTTTTAGAATCATTAAATGGTAATCGAAAAACAAATCGATACGAATATCCGAGAAAGTAGCGTTACATCGAAGTAAATATACTTTAAATTTATATTTAAACCGCAACACCTGACTGTATAGACCAAAATCAAGGCCTTTCTAAAATTTGTTTACATAATTTATTTCTTTATGAAATCCAATATTTCCAAGGTAATTGATCAGAAAGGAAATTTGGATCAAACCTTTAACAAGTTAATTATCTGGCACCAATTTTTATACTTTTAATTTAGAGCTTATGCCACTGTAAGAATTAAATTCGCAATTTGTTATTTTAGAAAACATTTAGAAAATTTCTTGGCAAACAAATCCAAGGGCTTCAATTAAAGTTCTATTATGGAAAGGTCTGTGCTGGTTGCATGACATGGAAGTCTTGCAAGCGCGTTCTTATTTAAACTAATACACTAGAGCTTATCTTAAATATTCATAGTGAGCAAACAATTAATTGTTAAGTCGGCGGATTTTGCGACCAGCTCAAGCGAACCAGCTTACAATTAATATGTAAATTTTTGTATGATTCCTTGAAAAGTTTCACCAAAAATAAATAAATAAATAAGAGAATATTATTGGGATTTGTGTGTTTCTCTAGCTTTTGTTTTCTTCTATTGAAAACTTGAAATATAATAAATAAAATACTGGTGAACAAAAATCCCTTTTTTTTGACAAAACTCTATGGCAACACGAAATTATTTAACTTAGGTTTTGTGTGCCGAAGAAGAAAACGAAAACTTATTTTGCTAATTAAATTAGAGTCTTGGGCTTACAATTAGCACCGGATTTGGTTAGCTAGATGTGCAGCTAAATGTCGAGAATATTTTCTCAGTGCTTTGTTTTGACTTTAAAGTGATGCAGTATAACTATGCCGCAAAAGGCTCTGATTCGCATAAGATTACCAGTGCGGATCGAATCCACGATCACACATTCATTGAGGAGCATACTAAAAATTTATTTGACAAAAAGTAAGATTTTTGGCAATAAACTAATCAAATAAAACAAAAACTACTCAATTTAAAATGCAAATTACTTCTGTTTTTAAAGGATTTCTTTTCTAATAAATCAAATTTAATAAGATTTTTGGATTTTAAAAAATCTTTTTTATTTTTTCATTTAGCAAGCAAACAATTCCATTGCTCACAACAACTTTGATAACACCATCTATTTCGCCGTCTCATTTGTTGAGCCTAAATTCTCAAGACTTGAATAAAAATTTTGTCCGGGCCAGCAATTTAATCCGACACGGCTCCAAATTCTTTCCCAGTCGGATCCAGAATCAGCCAAATTTTACAAAAAGTACATCTGACTCGCTGAATAACAACTACTATTTCAAAAATAAGGCAAATCGATCATCAGACAGATTGCGCAATTCAAACTTGACCATTCAATCCACTAATTCGCCTCAACTAAAAAAAAATTCAAGTATTTTACTCTTAAATTTAGTAAAGTATTTTTGCGTCTGAGCACTCTCTCTCTCTTTAAAATAACCCTATTTACCTAGATAAAATATTTCTTCGAAATCTCCTTATGGCCCATTTAAGTGCTGAACCCGAACAGATTCACATTTTTAACTAACTGTTTATACCTACCTCTTTTAATTCTATTTTTATACAATTTTTTATATTTAGTGTAATTCAAAAACTAATTGTTTATACAAACAAAAACAGAAAGTCAATTTTTATAAATTCCTATAAATTTTAATTTTTTTACGAATTTGCTGAAAGGAGAGCGCTCGATCTCCAAGCAGCTGACCAGTGAATGCTGGTTATTAACTACCAAATAAAATAACTGTTTGAACAAAAAATCTAAATTTTTTTGACATTGAATTTGTTGATTTTTATAATTAAATTACTTGTTGAAAATAAATAAATTTACCTTTTTTTTAATATTAAATTTAAACTGTGAATGCTTGACTCTTTTGCCAGAAAAAATTGTCGCATCAAAATTGGTCCTAAATTTACCAAAGAATGAAAGCCCTAAGTACTTTTTATTTTTTAATTTAGACTGAATTATGATTTATTAGAAAAACTCGGGCGCCTATTGCGCATCGATCAAATTTTCCGTATAAAGTTACTTCTAAGCTAGAAAATAGTTCAACGCATAGATAAATGAATATTTCAGCTTGATTTACACTCGAATCATAGCCTCAATTTATTACGAATCGATTTCGTAAATATATCTTCAAAAAGAGATAATCAAAAAGCAGATTTTTTTGTTTGATAATTGTTTTGTTCGGTTTTAGATTTGGGCCAAAAGCGGCTATTATTATCAAACTATCTTTACTATCTATCAACTTAAACAAAATAAGTTTTCAAAAATTTAAATCTAAAAATTTTAATTTTGTGACTTTGACTTGAAGTTTTTTTATGTCAAGTCATTGAGCACAAAACGCAAATATTTAGTCTAAGTCAAGTGAGTGACTGTTTAATTAATTAATCAATCGATTCCTAAATTAAACTCGGACTCTATTCAACAATTTTTTTAAATTTTTTTAATTACTTATTTTTTTAAAATTTTTAATAAATCATCAAAAAATTATCGATCTTGAGCAAACAGTATTTCATATAAAAATTCTTTTATTTTCAAGGGATTTAAATGAAAAGTTATAAAATAAAGCCATATATTTCTAAGCCA
This sequence comes from Brachionus paranguensis, assembly GCA_016802215.1. Taxonomy (NCBI): domain Eukaryota; kingdom Metazoa; phylum Rotifera; class Eurotatoria; order Ploima; family Brachionidae; genus Brachionus; species Brachionus paranguensis. Next base: position 1,888,291 of record JAESIX010000004.1, read on the forward strand.
TTTTTTTATTTTTTTAACCAATTCTACTTAAGACAGCAACTCACAAGATTTGGTTCACACAAGCAACACCAGCTTAATAAACTCGTCGACGGTTATGAACCGATACCAAGAAGCTAACATGGCCCAGTACACCAAGTTTACCAAGAACATATTCAGCGACAACTACAACTCATCGAATGGTGCTAAGATAGAAAAATCTCCGTCGAGAGGATCCAATTTCACGAGTCCGATGCCCAGTGTGATCAACGGCACCCCCATATCCATAATGCACTCGTCCGCTGGCCAGCAAAGCCACAACAAAGGCGAACGCCTAAAGGCTTCGCCGAGTCTGGGACGCTCGGCAACCTTGAAATACACCAAGTCCTATATGGAAAACAACAACTTAAAACAACCACTGCAGACACACACGCAGCATTTTAATTTTTCCAATAGCCGCAAACCGCTGAATCCGCAGACACTTCCGCAACCGCACTTGTCCCAAGAGTCCATAACCAAAAAAGACTTTATAAATGTGCTGAATAATATTCAACGATCGTCGTCCATTAAACTGGGCCGTGAAAAGACTAGTCTGTCCAATTACTTCACCAATTTGTCCAACTCGAACAAGCTGAATAATCAAAGTAATCAGAGTGTAAACGGAAGCATGAACCAACTTAGCTACAACTTTATGTCCTCATCGAACAATTTGAACAGCTTAAATAGTCAATTTAGTAAAATGAACCAGTTAAATCAGCACCCCAAGCAGAGCATGCTGAGAACAAACAATCTTAATCTAAACAAATACTTGGACCATATAGTAGACCATTCCAGTAATTTGAAAATTTCAGCTAGCTTCAAGTCAAACCGACATGAGACTCAAGAGCAGCAGAGTCGAGTGAAACTGGGCCAAAATTTGGATAATGAATCGGATGATTCAGACCAAATTGTGGAGTATATAAACATAGAGGATTTGGATGAGAAAAAAAAGAAGATTAGCGAAGAGGCCAAAGTAAGCAACACACCAGCTCTTCCTGCGTCGCGTCTTTCGCAAAACAATTCAAAAAAGGGCTCTAATCAAAATTTAAAGGCCACTCGACCAATAAGCCGAATGTCGCATGTTTCACGTGACGTAAATGATTCGTATGCATACAATAATGTAAAGCAGTATATTGAAGAAAATGATTTAATGCCGCCTGAAAAGGCTGATTCAATTCGACGGTGGGTAAAACAAGTGAATTTGTGTGTGGACGATTGGGAGAAGCGGACCATTGAGATCAATATTGTACAAGAATAAGAAAAGTAAAGGCATCTTTAACGCTGAGTTGGTCAACATGCTTCTTCTGCCCATAAGTCTCAAGTACTAAAGACTAGAAGCAGTTTTTTTTTTCAGTGTAAATTTTTTATTATTAAAGTTGATTTTTTTTGTTTTAATAAATTTTTGAGCAATTTCTTTTAATTATTTGAAAAAATGGGCATTGTGAATTTTAGAACAAAAAAACCAAATACGGGTCAACCTCGTTTTGAGACCATATGACCACGTAATTTGTGATCAAGCTCTGATCATTTGGTTCAAACTTTAAAAAAATAAATGATCACAAAAGCTTTTAAAAAATAAATAGTCTCTTAATTCTTTAAAGTATAAATGTAATTTTTAGTCATAAGTGCTTCTGAATAATCATGTTCCTAGCCCTCTGTGTAAAAAGATGATGAAATTTGAGCGTGGTATTAAGTTACACATAACCAACAAGCATTAAAATTTCATTTAAATTTATTAAATTGACTAATATATAAATTAGACATATTATTACTTAAATATTTTTTGCTTAAATAAAATAATGGTATCTTAAAATTAAAAAAAAATATATCAAATTGATTTTACATAAATTTTATTAATTTTAATACAAATTGCATAATTTAAAAAAGATCACACTGATTTTAAAATTTTATTTTAATTTTTTGGATCAGAAAAGTTTGAACAGCTAAACGGTGATAGCTTTGACTGTGATCAGACATGATTAGCAACCAAGTGATTAGAGCTTGATCACAAATTATGTGAATCTAATCATGACCCCAAAATTCGATAAATTTTATTCCTAAATTTTATTTGCTGATACAGTCAATTTATTCAATTTAGAAAACCAATTTTGGAACTTATGAAAAAAATTTATTGAATTTTAAATATTTGACAAAAATTCACAATTCCAAAAAATGGTATCATTTTGAAAAAATTTTGACTGGAAAATTTCGTAATGTTAAATTTTCACAAATGTGTTTAGAGGTCTTCACTAATTTATTCATTTTTTCTTAAATTCTATAGTTTTAAGAAAAAAGTAAACTAAAATAAATTATAAGGACTATAGAAACCTTCGAAAGTCATAAAATTTCTTCTTTTATTTAGTAAATGTAGTTCTAATTTTTCTTTAACTCGTTTTAAGATTTTAGGCTCAAAGCATTTATCAACTATTGCAAGTCAAAAATTTGTTCAAAATCTGAATCAGAAAATAATTAAATGCAAAACTTATTTTAAAATCTAAACAAAAAATTCTGTATAATGAACACACTGCGTAAACTATTAAAATTTCAAGATTTTTTTTAAATGTTATTTACAAAATCTGGATTTTGATGAAAAATTAACAAATGTTTGTATCAGCTGAAACAATTGAAAGAAAAAATTATTTCCTTGAGAAAATAAGCTTTTGAGTTTTTATAATTTAATTTTTTCATTGTTTCCAGAAATTGACAAAATTAATTTCTTAATACAATTTTTTTTAATTTCATAATTTTTAAATCAAAAACTAACATGTTCAAATGGAAAGTATAGTAGACCAATTGTTGACTATTGTGATATTAAATCAGAACTAACTTTTAATTGGTATTTTAATCGAACCGAATATTATCTAAACTAAAGAAGCTTTAAAATTTAAAAAGACAATAAAATAGTATAAACCATATATAAATGAATTTAAGTGTCCATTAATCTTTAAATCTATTATTTTTTTTTATCAAAGATCTAATTAAAGAATGTTTACGAAATTTTTTGACGAAACAAATAAACTCATGAAAAAAAGATTATCTTCAAGTCTTTTTAGTGATTATAAATAGCCAGTTACTTTCTATCCAAATGCAACAACAAGACAAATTGAATTAAAGATAAAAAATGAATTCCAAAATGGCTCTTCTGCTCATAGTAGTACTTGGAAGCATTCATGCACTTCCAAACAACTACCTGAACTCATTTCAACCATCTTCTCAGCTTACACAATCACAACCATCTAATTTCTTCAATTTTGACTGGAACAATTACCAACAAAATCTAAATTCAAAACCTTCAAAAAATCTATTTCTCAATCAAGCACCAATTCAACCAGTTTTTCATCAACCACAACCAGTTCAAGTTCAATTTCAGACAGCTCCTTTGCTTGTCCCAACATTTCCTCATCCACCAGTTCAAGCTTTGCCAGTATTAAGACCTTTTCAAATACAACAGTCAACCATTGGAACAAGTGGTCAAGTGATCATCGAAAATCTCTTGGGCGGTGTTCCTTTTAATTGCTTGGGTAAACCATCCGGTCATTATAGGGACAATAATTTTTGTGATGTTTTTCATGCTTGTGTTCACGGCTATCAAAGAAAAACCTACACTTGTCCATTTGTAGGCGAAGCTCAATATTTTGATCAAGCAACTCAAAGATGTGAATTTGTGAGAAATAATCCGACTGGATGTGCATCACAAGCTTTTTATCATTAAGCAAATATCAATATAATATTTTTCTCAATTTAATTTAAAAAAAAATCAATTTCATTGATTTAAAAGATTAAAAATAAAATTTTAGCCATATTCTTTGTCTTTTAATCAATTCAATATAAGATTTTGTCGAATTCTATATTTAATTAATAATTAAAATCAAAATTTCCAATTTAAATATTTACGACATCTAATGGTCAAACCAAATGAGTCGGATTAACGCAAGTCTCTTGGGTACACTTAAGCTTCATAAAAAATAAATTAAAAATATTTAATAAAACTCTAAATATTTTGTTGTCTAATTATTTAATTTTAATTTGTTCTTTTTTCAGCAGTTTTTACATCAAGTCATGTTATAGGGCTAGTAAATGTCCTTTCGATTTTCACGTTTTAATTTAGCTTAATTTGAAGAATTTTTTAATAAAAGAGATAAATAATTTTACAAAAATAATTTTTTTTCTTTATGTTACCGTAATTAATGAATATTCCAATCAAAGATTTAATGACTTTGCAGAGAATAACAGAGTTTTTTCAGAAACTTTTTTCAGAGTGAAGTCTTTTATCTCATTTATTAATTAAGGTGTTCAAATAATGCTAAATTAAAACAATAAATGTAATTAGAGGTTTTCCCTTAAACACGGAATATGCAATGCAGTTGCTAAGAATAATGCCTAGCAAGTTTATTTCTTATTCTGCAACGAGAGATTTTTCTCAAATACTGGCCAGAAGAAAGCAGTTATACCTAGATAGCGACTTCATTTTACGTTCCAAGCAAAATTCTGGAGAAAAATTTGTGGTATGAGAAAAATATATACCTAATAAAAATGATCAAGATCATACCACTACTGTTCGATTTAAACTTGATACCAGGCGTCGCTATCGACTTCAATCCTTTAAATCTTAAGCCTCATAGGCAAAAGAGAAATGTTTAATAAAAAGTCTTAAAAGAAAAATTACAAGCTGTTACAAACTATTTTACAAATAAATTTTAATAGTAACATTTAAGTAAAAAAATCTACCTTCAAAAGGTCATTTAACATATTATAAAAATAAAAATAGATTAAGTTCGATTCCATATTAAGTTTTATTTGTGAAACAACAAACTTCACCAAGTCGACCAGACCTCTATTTTTTTCCAAGAATAAATGATCAATTAAAGCTATCGAAGTCTTGGTACTGTAGTCATTTACGTCAATAAAAATTGATGATGATTAAAAATTAACATTGATGAGTTGCTTACACAACGAAGTATTTTTCTGGTCATAAATTTTGTAATTTTCAATAAGAAACACCAATAAATTCCAACATGTTGAACTATTTTTCAATTGCTTCAAGAAAAATATTTTGTGTTTCAAATAAAATTGTTCTACCATCTCTAAACGTAAGGTTTCCAACAAAGGTCTAAATTTAGCAAATTTTTTAATGCTAAACGCTCTCTTGATTAACAAATTCTGCCTTATGTCAAGTTCATTTAATTTCTTTTCGCCAATAAAGACCAAATCCAAATGATAACGAAAGATTGATTGGCAAAACTGCTTGTACAGAAAACTGACCAAATACGGACATGCAGACTTAGGTTTACAGCCTAACCCATATAAGGAATAAAAACTCCTTTCAACTTTCTTCCACTTTTCATCAACAAATTTCCAAATGAAGTCGTTATCACCAATTGGGAAACCTAAATATTCAATATTCTGAGCAAGCGGTATCACAGTATCATTAAGATTAACGTTATTTACAATAAAGATATACCTTTTTGAAAAGTAAGCATAGCAGATTTGCTTGGGTTAAAATCAATTTTCCAGCATTTAGCAAATTCTGAACTTTTGTCAAGCAGTATTTGGCAATGACCAGGAGACGTTGCTTGTATCACAATATCATCACAGTACCCAATTACCGATAAATTCAGTCCATTAATTGATGCACCAAGATTAAGTTCAGTACATTCATTGATTAAGTCGTTTATAAATTGATTAAGTCGTGAGGTGAAAGAATTCCTCCTTGTTTGACACCCTCAGTTTTTTCCAACAAAACACCAACTTTGTTCTGATATTTAACTTTAATCTTCGAAACACTATAGAATTAGTATAAAAGACGCATTAATGGTATTCTATTAATAAGCTTACCTCTCATCCCATCTCTCCATAGCTTATCGAATGCTTTACTTGCATTTAAGAAAATGACATGAAGTTTTGAACCGTTTTGCCTATAATAATTAATTGTCTCATTTACCAAAAAATAAGCATGTTTACATGATAAAATAAGCATGTTTGTTTGACTCCTGTACACTCTTTGAAGCACCCATATTGTCCTATTTCCAGAATCATGCTTCACTCGAATTTCTCCTAGAAGAATTTTATCAAGTTAACTATCTTCTTTGGCAGGTCATAAGGTCTTAATATGGCCCACAAGGTTTCTCTATGTATGCTTTCAAAGGTTTCTTGAAGTCAATGAAGTTAAGATACAATGGGCTATTACAATTCAGACTTTGTTCTTTGATGTTGCTTGGTGCAAAGGTCTGGTTTATGCATCCTCTTCCTCTTCTAAATCCTGCTTGTTCTTCTCAAAGTAAAACATCTAAGGAGTTATTCAAATTTCAAGAAACTTAAGCCTCGGATTTTGCATCTAGAGTCATCTTTTTCGTTAAATTTCATAAATTACATTAATTATTGTAAAATCCATGTAAAATAAAAGTATTTTTAATATTTTAATTACTTTATTCAGTCAATTATACTATTTTTGTTTAAAAAAATGTTAATGATAAAAATTTAATAATCAAATTCGATTATGATAAAATTTATAGTCAAATCAATTAAATAATTTTTCGATTTAAATATATTATATTTATTTAGAAATGTATTACTAATTTATTAAAAAAAACGTATTACTAATTCAAGTTTAAAAAAAATTTTAAAATATTGTCACACTTTAAGTTAGGTTAGAATAAATAAAAATTTAAAGCTTTTTAAACTTCAAAAGAAAAATAAATTTGTTATTTCTGGTTAAATATGAAATTGGTATTTTTTTAAATTAAACTTCATTTCAAATTATTTAAAAATTTTAATTTTGAATTTTTTTCATCTTTATATTTTTTATATTTATATAACCAGTAATGATCAATTAAAAAATATTTATTTTACACTATTTTATTATTTAGCCTGTTTTTGTTTTTATTAATTAATTTACAAATATTCAATTTATTTAAATAATACAATCTAAAAAACTTTTAAAAAAACTGTTCTTTTTAGCAAATTCATTTTTTCATTTTTTTTCATTGTGATGGACTTGTAAACATTGGACTATTTGTTCGTGGCTTTAACATTAAATTTTTCTTTCTGAATCCTTTTTTTAGACTACTAGTTTCATCATGAAGTTGAAAATCTTCTTCATTGTTAATTACATCTTCGATAGTTTCGTCTAAATTTTCTTCTCTTTCTTCTTGCACAATTTCTTTGTTTTTTTTCTCGATTTTCTTCGATTTTTTTTCTTCAAATTTTCTCGCATACTCAGGGTCAAATTTTAATCTCATTTGTTTCATTTCGGAAAAATTGCGTAGAATGCTCCAGACGAAAGCAATGGGTGAAAAAAAGAACAGAATTATTGATAAAGCTATCATAGGATTATTGACAAAGCGGTTGTGCCAATAGGTGTAGTAAATCGTCATTAAATCAGATGCAATAGTTAGGCCAAAAATCGAAGCTAAAAGAATCCATGAAGCTAATCTAGGTGGCGAGCCAATAAAATGTTTTGACAGCGGATCTTGAATCATCATGTAGTTGCTGATCAAACCGAATATAAAAGAAAAGAATCCAAGAGATAAGAATGTGATGCCTGCTGTTCGGCATGGAATATTTACTGCTGGGCCATACCACCATCTCCAGAAAACTGATACAACAGTTATGCCTATTGACATTAAAACTAGACCTATTATGACAAACCAAGTACCTTTTCTTATTTTTACCTTTCCCCAATATCCTGTGTTACGAATTTTAGTCTGAAAATAAAGTTCTTTTGGTTCTTGAATGGATTTTGAATCAAGATTTTGTAAAGGCTCTTGATCCTGAAATTGATTATGAAAATTGGTTGCTTCTGGCTCTTGAATTTGGTCAGGGCTCTGTTCTAAACCCTCATAATATTCACTTTCGGTTTTGGTTGGCTTGGTTTTTTTCAGAAATTTAATATTTGTAAACAATTTATTTAAATTGAATTTCTTTTTTGAATTTTTTTTATTTTCTTGTTCTTGTTCTTCTTCGTCTTCTTCTTCTTGATTATTTTCAGTATTCTGAGACGAATTTTCATTTTCATCTTGTTCTAGCTGTGAATTATTTCCCTGTTGAGACATATTTAAATTTTTGTCCTCTTCTTTTCTTACATTGTATCTGCCGGAAAAACTAGAGTCACTAGTTCGGTTTTCGTTGCTTGTTTGAATTATATTTGCTAAAGTGCTCATATTAGAGATCTAAACACAGTAAAAAATATATCTTTATTTGTCCATACAAAAATATCGTGTTGCAATATTAAATCACTGTTGATTATTTTGAAATTTTATTGCAAATATTTTATTAATCATTAAAAAAAATTAGTAAGAACAAGATGGAATTCGCAAACAAACGACAAATTAAATTTTGAACATAAAAAATTTATTATCAGTTTTAAAACAAGAGGTAAATTCATTCATATTTAGAACCCCTGAATAAATTAAATTCTTATCTTGGAAACAAATTAATTTTTTTCTTTTTTATCAAAATTTAACTAGATTATGAGTATAAAATTGGTCGTTATTGTTTTTCTAGCTGATAAGAGGAATGTTTTGTAATTAGTCCAGTCAATTCTTTTAAATAATTTAAATGCAATCACGAGTAAGATGAGATAAATTTTTCAAAAATAATTTTGACCATTTAATTAAAATCATGGTTATTTAAAAAATTCTTTTTAATTTTCCAGCTTTTCCTTAAAAGTTAGAAAAATTTACATTTTACTCTAACACAATAAAAGTATGGATTGTTTTATGCTATTTTAAAAGAAAAAAAAAAGAATTTTTTTCTTAAATAACTTAAGTTTTCAAATTTAATTTTCAAATAAGATAACAGAGCAGTAAAAATATCAAATATTAGAAAATGTTCCATTAAAATAATGAAACTGTCTGTATGAGATGAAAATTCAAGTGTGACTTTAACTTGAACTTTTAAGAATTAAGATTTTATAAAAATGTGGCAAAACCGCGGTGGAATAAAAAGGGCACAACATTTTTTTAATCCCAAATAATTTTATACAGTTATATTAATTTTTTGATTTGTTTTAAAAATATTAATGAATAATTTTAAGAAAGATATGTGCAATTTCTAAATTTTGATAACCAAGATCTGTAACTTCCTAAATATACAGATTTATTGTTATCATGTTAGTAATTAAAAAAAAAAATCAATAAAATCTGATATTGAATTGATTTTAAAATATTGCTGAAATTTTATTTTAAACTTTTAACAGGAGATTTTTTTTAAAATAAAATGAGAAAAATATTATACTGACAATTGCTTAATGATAAAAAGCTTTTAAACATATGAAATTTTATAAGAGTTTGGTATAACGAGTTAAGAATACAAAAAGGCACAAAATTTTTTTAATCTCGAACAAAAAAAATTATTATTAAAAAATTCTTCAAATTAAGCTAAATTAAACGTAAAAAATCGAAAGGACATTTACTACCCCTATAACATGACATGATGTAAAAAACTGCTGAAAAAAGAACAAATTAAAATTAAATAATTCGACATTAAAATATTTAGAGTTTTATTAAATTTTTTTTATTCAATATTTGATATAACTCAAGTGTACTTTGACAAAGGACAGTCTACTTTAGTTAATCCGACTCATTTGGTTTGACCATTAGATGTCGTAAATATTTAAATTGGAAATTTTGATTTTAATTATTAATTAAATATAGAATTCGACAAAATCTTATATTGAATTGATTAAAAGACAAAGAATATGGCTAAAATTTTATTTTTAATCTTTTAAATCAATGAAATTGATTTTTTTTTAAATTAAATTGAGAAAAATATTATATTGATATTTGCTTAATGATAAAAAGCTTGTGATGCACATCCAGTCGGATTATTTCTCACAAATTCACATCTTTGAGTTGCTTGATCAAAATATTGAGCTTCGCCTACAAATGGACAAGTGTAGGTTTTTCTTTGATAGCCGTGAACACAAGCATGAAAAACATCACAAAAATTATTGTCCCTATAATGACCGGATGGTTTACCCAAGCAATTAAAAGGAACACCGCCCAAGAGATTTTCGATGATCACTTGACCACTTGTTCCAATGGTTGACTGTTGTATTTGAAAAGGTCTTAATACTGGCAAAGCTTGAACTGGTGGATGAGGAAATGTTGGGACAAGCAAAGGAGCTGTCTGAAATTGAACTTGAACTGGTTGTGGTTGATGAAAAACTGGTTGAATTGGTGCTTGATTGAGAAATAGATTTTTTGAAGGTTTTGAATTTAGATTTTGTTGGTAATTGTTCCAGTCAAAATTGAAGAAATTAGATGGTTGTGATTGTGTAAGCTGAGAAGATGGTTGAAATGAGTTCAGGTAGTTGTTTGGAAGTGCATGAATGCTTCCAAGTACTACTATGAGCAGAAGAGCCATTTTGGAATTCATGTTTTTCCTTTAATTCGATTTGTCTTGTTGTTGCATTTTGATAGAAAGTAACTGGCTATTTATAATCACCAAAAAGACTTGAAGATAATCTTTATTTCATGAGTTTATTTGTTTCGTCAAAAAATTTCGTAAACATTCTTTAATTAGATCTTTGATAAAAAAAAAATAATAGATTTAAAGATTAATGGACACTTAAATTCATTTATATATGGTTTATACTATTTTATTGTCTTTTTAAATTTTAAAGCTTCTTTAGTTTAGATAATATTCGGTTCGATTAAAATACCAATTAAAAGTTAGTTCTGATTTAATATCACAATAGTCAACAATTGGTCTACTATACTTTCCATTTGAACATGTTAGTTTTTGATTTAAAAATTATGAAATTAAAAAAAATTGTATTAAGAAATTAATTTTGTCAATTTCTGGAAACAATGAAAAAATTAAATTATAAAAACTCAAAAGCTTATTTTCTCAAGGCAATAATTTTTTCTTTCAATTGTTTCAGCTGATACAAACATTTGTTAATTTTTCATCAAAATCCGTTTTACTGAATTTTTTGTTTAGATTTTTAAATGATCTAAAATTCATAAATTAGAAAAATTCGATAATTTTATGAAAGAAAATTTAAAAAAGAAATTTTGGAAATAAATTCAGGAATTTTGGGTATGCCAAAACAGATAAAATTTCTTTTTATTCTAATTATTTAAGATTATGATGTGTTAAATTTTAAATTTCTTTTATTCAATTTAAGCCCACAATCGCTTCATCATTAATTAAAATTAAAATTTATTGTTTTATCAAAAATTTATTTAAAAAATACATTAATAAGCCGAATACATTTTTAATAATTTGGGTATGATAAAACCGGCACAACAGCTCTTTTTAACTCAGTTCCAATTCTTCCGGCTCTTCCTGCATAAATAGTAGCAATCAAAGCAGTAATCAAAGAAAGAACTGAGAATGCCAAATTAGCTCCTGTTACTCCATTACTAATTGAGCCACTATCCGCTCCAATATTTTTGATACCTAACACTCTGACCTCTGGTCTAAATGGAAGTATAAAGTTACGGTAGTAATTCAACATAATCGAATAATAAATTATCAAAAATATACTAAATAAAAACGAAAATAAAGAAAAAGCAAAAAAGGCGTATACTGTTGAATATGACTTTCTGTAAGCGGATACAATCCCAGTAATACCAGCAATCATTATCAATAGACCAAATTGACTACCTGGGTAAGTCCATGGCCAAAAATGCCATTGTTCAAGGGCCAAAAATTGACCGTTAGTTGATGATGGATTTCCAACTCCACCCAGTGCCAGCAAAAAAACATTCAAATTTAAACCAATAATTCCATTATTATATAGGCCATTGTATATACGGACTATCTCTAATATTTGTATTAGGATACCCAGGATGGCAAGGAAACCTCCGAGTCCCAAAGGTACAAGGCCATAGTTGCGCCACGCTGGATTGTCATATTCAATTGCTCGTTTTGGTACAGTGTTAACTATCATTTCTCAAAAATATTTCAACGAGATCCAACTAATCCTGATATTAAAACAAAAAAATTCGGCATAAATTTTTATTTAAAAAACTCGACCAAAAATTCTTAAACTAAAAAGAAAATAAAAAAATCTCGGTCATTACTCTAGTTTTCTAAAAATATCCTCAAATTATATCTCAAAATAAAACAATAACTCAAATTTTTATTAACTACACACTTGGCACGTCTTGGGACAAAGATCCTTGACAGTTTTTCCATTAAAGAATCCAAACTGACAAATAGAAGAGAGTCGTGGACAAAGTGGATCATTGTCTACACAAGTGCTATCATTTATATTTCGGTCACAAAAGTCACCAACGAAGCCAGGTGCACACTCACAAATAAAACTTTCATTGTTTTCCTCAATAGAAAGACAAGTTGCTCCATTTCTACACGGATTGCTGGCACATAAATTCCTTATTTCACAATTTTTACCTCTGTAATCATTTGTGCATTTACAAATGTAGTCTGTCGTTGATTCTGGGCTGAATTCTGGCACTCCATTGTTAAGACATGGATTGAATTGACCTTAAAAAAATTTTTACTTAAATATTTTCTTAAAAAAGCTTTATTTTAGTTCTTATTAATTTATAAAATTTAGGAATTGAATAAGATACAATCTTATAATAAATTGAATAAGACATCATCATGAATTTCTTCTAGAAAATTGAAAAAATAAAGACATTTAATTTTTGATGTTGTTCAAACAATTCAGATCTAAAAGATTCCTAATAAAATAAATTGAAATATTTAAATATAATATTTCAATAAAATTCAATTAAATTGACAATTTTTTTTTTTGAAAATTTTATTGCGTAATTTAAATTAAAATAATTGCTTTCCTATGTTTAATTGTTAAATTTTACTGCGATTTTTATTTTTAAAATTTAAGAGGGGAAAATGAGTTAATAAACTGTAAAATAGAAAATTTGCTATATTAGTTTCAGAATAAAATATGACTTCAAAAGCGAACTTTTTTTCATGGTATCAATATGATTTGGAATAGTCGAAACAAGATATGTCTGAAAAGAATTAAAATAAAAGTTAAGGATTTTAAATCTGAAAATGAAGATGTATTTTTTTTTAAAGGCCTACAGGACAATAAACTAGCTTGGCTAATAAAATCCTTCAAATTAATGCTAACATGATAAGCTGAAGATTTTTTTAAATATTTTTAATAAAGACCTTGATGATTGATAAATCTCAAAAACAACAAATTAAAGGAATATAGCCTTATTTTTTTTTTCCAAAAGCTTGAAACAAATTTAGGTTTTAAGAAGTATAAATTAAAAATTTTATGCCAAAAATATGAAAATCAAATGACATTTAAATTTTGCAAAAAAAAGTGTATTATCTGGTTAATTTTAATATTTGATTGATTTTAGAAATTTTGACAATTTTCATGAATTTAATTTAATACTTAGGAAAATAAACTTTAAAAAAACTAATTTAAAATTAAGCTTACTTTCACAATTTTGTCCGGTAAATCCCGCGAAACAAGTACAAAAGTAGCCCTCTATTGTGGAAGAAATTGGACGACACGTTCCATTATTACAAATGCTTTGAGTTGTGCACAAACTGTTCTGGAACCCGCATGTAAGACCGGAATAGCCAGCTAAACAGGTGCAAAATTTAGTACCAGTGTCGCCTACTTGACAAATTCCATTTCGACCACAATAATTTGGTTCCATAGAACATGCATCCCCTAAAATTTTTTCCAAACCATTTCAATAAAAAATTAAACCAATAAAAAATTTACCAAATTGACAAAACGGCCCTCCAAAGCCTGAAGTACACCTGCAAACATAGCCAAGCCTAGCTGTTACCAGAGGCTGACAAGTCGCACCATTTTCACATTGATTGTTCAAACATGGGTCATCTTTTAACGATATTAATAAGAATTATTAAATAAATAATTAGCAAAAAACAAACCATTAAAATCTAGTGTATGAGAAACAGAAGTGGAAAGTTCAAAAGGAGATGTTTGGTTTATAGCCGAACATGTTATATTTCTAATTGAAAATTTTGCAGCAAATCCAGGATTTAAATTAACAATGAAAACTGCTTGGCAAACTTCAGCTGAGTCGCAAAATTGCAGAGGATTTGATGATCCAGGATTAGTCGCAGCGATAGGTGGAAGATTTGCCCCAGAGCCAGCGTCAAATATTCGAAGGTTAACAGAAGGTTTTGAATTAATAGCAGTGCATGAAATGCTTAAGCTTGGTAAGCTGCCGAACGAAATAATTTCACCTGGACGCAAGGCCTTATTATTGACAGATAATGATAAAATCGGGTTAGATTTAACATAAACAAAGCTAGTAGATTGAAGTAGCTGATTGTTTGAAAAAGAGAAACAAGAAAAATTCCCTGAATCAATTCTTTTGACATCAAATAAAGTAAGTTTATCTCCAGTTATTCCATTAAAATATTTAGAGTCGGGACCTAAAAAAAGATAAGGAATCAAAATAAATGAAATAAAAATAAATTTGAAAAATATTACTAATTATATCTGAACCAAAAGACCAATAAATTGGACTTGGAAATTTACAGCTAATTGTAAAATCAGATCCTTCAAGAGCAGCAAGATAAAAAAAGCTATCAAATATAGGGATAAGTTCAGGATCAAATAAAGTAGTTGTAGATGTAGTGAATGTTGTGGTTGATGTTGTCGAAGTGGTCGATGTGGTGGTGGTTGATGTTGTCGAAGTGGTCGATGTGGTGGTGGTTGATGTTGTTGTTGAAGTTGTAGTTGGTGGTTCAGTTGTCGAAGTGGTCGATGTGGTAGTGGTTGAAGTTGTTGTTGGTGGTTCTGTTGTCGAAGTGGTCGATGTGGTGGTGGTTGATGTTGTTGTTGGTGGTTCAGTTGTCGAAGTGGTCGATGTGGTGGTAGTTGATGTTGTTGTGGAAGTTGTTGTTGGTGGTTCAGTTGTCGAAGTGGTCGATGTGGTGGTGGTTGATGTTGTTGTTGAAGTTGTAGTTGGTGGTTCAGTTGTCGAAGTGGTCGATGTGGTAGTGGTTGAAGTTGTTGTTGGTGGTTCTGTTGTCGAAGTGGTCGATGTGGTGGTAGTTGATGTTGTTGTGGAAGTTGTTGTTGGTGGTTCAGTTGTCGAAGTGGTCGATGTGGTGGTGGTTGATGTTGTCGAAGTGGTCGATGTGGTGGTGGTTGATGTTGTTGTTGAAGTTGTTGTTGGTGGTTCAGTTGTCGAAGTGGTCGATGTGGTGGTGGTTGATGTTGTTGTTGGTGGTTCAGTTGTCGAAGTGGTCGATGTGGTGGTAGTTGATGTTGTTGTGGAAGTTGTTGTTGGTGGTTCAGTTGTCGAAGTGGTCGATGTGGTGGTGGTTGATGTTGTTAGTGAAATTGTTGTTGGTGGTTCTGTTGTCGAAGTGGTCGATGTGGTGGTGGTTGATGTTGTTGTTGGTGGTTCAGTTGTCGAAGTGGTCGATGTGGTGGTGGTTGATGTTGTTGTTGAAGTTGTAGTTGGTGGTTCAGTTGTCGAAGTGGTCGATGTGGTGGTGGTTGATGTTGTTGTTGGTGGTTCAGTTGTCGAAGTGGTCGATGTGGTGGTGGTTGATGTTGTTGTGGAAGTTGTCGTTGTAGTTGTAGTTGGTGGTTCAGTTGTCGAAGTGGTCGATAAGGTAGTGGTTGATGTTGTTGTTGGTGGTTCAGTTGTCAAAGTGGTCGATGTGGTGGTAGTTGATGTTGTTGTGGAAGTTGTTGTTGGTGGTTCAGTTGTCGAAGTGGTCGATGTGGTGGTGGTTGATGTTGTTGTTGGTGGTTCAGTTGTCGAAGTGGTCGATGTGGTGGTGGTTGATGTTGTTGTTGAAGTTGTAGTTGGTGGTTCAGTTGTCGAAGTGGTCGATGTGGTGGTGGTTGATGTTGTTGTGGAAGTTGTTGTTGGTGGTTCAGTTGTCAAAGTGGTCGATGTGGTGGTGGTTGATGTTGTTGTTGGTGGTTCAGTTGTCGAAGTGGTCGATGTGGTGGTGGTTGATGTTGTTGTTGAAGTTGTAGTTGGTGGTTCAGTTGTCGAAGTGGTCGATGTGGTGGTGGTTGATGTTGTTGTGGAAGTTGTAGTTGGTGGTTCAGTTGTCGAAGTGGTCGATGTGGTGGTGGTTGATGTTGTTGTGGAAGTTGTTGTTGGTGGTTCAGTTGTCGAAGTGGTCGATGTGGTGGTGGTTGATGTTGTTGTGGAAGTTGTTGTTGGTGGTTCAGTTGTCGAAGTGGTCGATGTGGTGGTGGTTGATGTTGTTGTGGAAGTTGTAGTTGGTGGTTCAGTTGTCGAAGTGGTCGATGTGGTAGTGGTTGATGTTGTTGTGGAAGTTGTTGTTGGTGGTTCAGTTGTCGAAGTGGTCGATGTGGTGGTGATTGATGTTGTTGTGGAAGTTGTCGTTGTAGTTGTTGTTGGTGGTTCAGTTGTTGAAGTAGTTGATGTTTCTAATTGATTTATTACTTCAACATTTCTTGTTATTTGACTTTCGAGTGTATAATCTGGTTCAATACTTTCAGCTTGGCATGTCAATGAATTTAAGCTATTAAATTTTGTCTCATTATTAAATTTAAAATCTATAAGAAGAAAATTGGTAAAAATTCCAAGAGTTTCATTTGTTCTCTTATCTATTGCAATTTCTTGATTTTCTGTCAGCGATTCTAATGTATTCGTGTCGTAAAGACTCAATTTTACATCAGGCTTTGAATTTGACGAAGCACATAATATTGTATACTTAAAATTATTGTATGAGTTCGTCATTCTGATCACATCGTTTTCATTAATTATATTATTATCGAAAATAATATTCATTGTTGGTCTTACTTTGGTAAAAAAAAAGTAGTTATTAATTAATTTTAATTCTCCTGCTTCTAAGTAACCACATCCATAATATTCCTCATCACTCAGAAAAACTTGATTAAAATTTAGTCGTTTTCCATTTTCCAAAGTAGTAACCCTTTCATCAAGTCCAACTGTAAATAAACCTTGCTTATTATTCGTTTGTACCCACTGTATATCTGTTCTTGTTGTGTCACAATCTATAAAAAACGAATCACCAATAAAAGCCTGAACAAGTATTGCATTGGGTATCAAAATAGGAACAACTGGGAGCGTTATATTAGTCAATCGTTGAATTGATACTGTAATATTCAATAGTCCGTCATTTCCTTTTGCAGTACAATTAATTGATTTCATGTTATTGAATCTTTGGTCATTTTTCAAAGAGAAATCTACTTGTAATGTATTGGTACATAGGCCAAAATTACAATTTTTTACTATCACCGAATTTTCAGGTGTAGCTATTTCGTTCAAAGTTTCTGTATCATAAATTTTCAAGCTCACATCAGGTTTTGATAAAGTTGATGCACAAACTATCTTGTAAACTCGATCAGAGTCATCATTGAGTATATTAATAGTGGTTTGTTCATCAATCAATGTTCCATCGAATAAAAAACTCAAACTCGGTGTTACTTAAATAAATATTCTTTCATTAATTGTAAAGCTTAATGAAAAAATAAAAAATTCAAGTATTGGAATTTTAAAAGCTATCAATTTCTTTGATTATTTGGAAAATATTAATTTACTTGCTAAATAAAAAATTTAGACTTCGAATAATATTATAACCATCAAAGCAACTTGAAAATTCATTCTTTAAATATGGTATAGAAAAAGAAATTTTTTAAAATTTTTATATACTTCATTGTTAATTTAATCCATTTACGTTAAGCACTAACTAAAATGTAAAATAGTGTAAATTTTAACAAATAATTGTTGTATTTTAAGTACATTGGTGTATGATATTTTTAAATCATTATTTTTTACTGTATTATACATCAAATTACTAGAATGAAATCGAGTAAATTGACGATATTTTTTGCAATATTAAACAAAAAAAATTATTCTAAATAATATAATATATAGTCTTAATTAAACGCAAGTTTAAAATTTTTATAAAAATTTAGTTTTTTATTCGCTTTTAGATAAATAGCGTCAAAAAATAAAAAGGCTTCGTCTAACACTAAAAATTATTTGTAATCAGAGATGGTTAAAAGTCAAAAATTAACTTAAAAATTTGCAAAAGTCAAAGTCCAACCAGTCTTTTGAAATTGTATTTTTAAATGGTCAAAGTCAAATCTTATTTATGAAATTTTTGAAAAACGCATAAGATTTTGATATTTTTCCAAGCTATTTTTAAAAACCAATTGTTCCGAGTAAGCAAAACATATTAAATAATTTGATGTGTCTTGCTCATTAATTTTATGACTTTATAAAAAAATAAAAAGTATCTTTGACTTTTGGCCAACTCTACTTTTAATGATAAGATTTTCAGACTTTTTTGACTAAATTTTGACTAACCAGGCGAACTCCTTTTATCTAGTGAAGGTAGTTCACATATTACAAAATTTTTTCCAAATTGTTTCATGTTAAAAAATTTAGCAAGAAATAATTTTTATTTCCAATTTGGCATCGAAAATAAAAAAAAATAATTAAGTAAAAGTTTAATTTAAAAAATAAAATTTTAATTTAGAAAAAAAAATCAATATCTAAATTAACAACAAGTGATTTCAAAAAATTTCATACTTTTTGGCATCGTTCAAATTTAGGAAAATATAGCCCCTACAGCCGAATGGTTTTTATATCCGCAGAAAGAGGAAAAATCTTTAAAATACCTTTGCAGTACCGGACAAAAGTTTTAAGTCCTTTCATCATAAAAAGAGGAACTGGTTTCGACTGGGTAATAATTGAGGTGTAGAAAATCAACTCGATGCAGTGACCTCTGTGTCAGATCGGAGTTGTTGCTCGAAAAGATACTGAAAAAGGAGATGAGTCTCTACCCTATTATGGTAATGTGAAATTTTAGTACAAAAACTACAGTACAAAACGTAATAAGTTTATATTTTTTTCTCTAATTGTGCAAAAATGGTTCTGTAAAGAGTACAATATTGTAAAAATTTGAACAAATTCCAAACTCTGCAACAACTCTGCAATTTATTGCATAGTTTAATCAAATATTTTTTGATGGTGTGCATTTTCCAGAAAATTGTACCCTTTAAGAACCATTTTTTCACAATTAGAAAAAAAATTATTAACTTTTTACGTTTTGTACTGTAATTTTTGTACAAAAATTTCACATTGCCCCTAGTATTCGCTAGGATAAGAAATCGATAAATTATCAGTTTTATTATTTATTAAATTTAGAAAATAGCGAATTTTTTTGAAACTTTTTAAAATTCAATTTTTTAGTAAAAAGTGTTTCATTTAAAAAAAAATTCATGAATAGTGAAAGATGAACATTATGATTTTTTCTTGTAAATTAGATGACAAAAAATAATTGTCCTGTATTTGAGTAGATTTTTTTGAGTAAAATTATTCGAATTTAAAAAGTCCTTCGCACTTAATTTTATTTGAAGTAAATTATTGATAAATGCTCTAAAATAAAGAAAAATATCGTTGATAGTATCCGTTTGCGAAAATTGACTAAATAAACTATTAAAACTAAAATAATTTTCAATTAATAAATTTTACTAGATGAAATTTCAAAAGTCGTTTATGCAATTTATGGTAAATCTAAATTATGTACCTATTCTGAAGAAACGTGTGTTTACTTTCTAACTTTAAATTTAGAAATTAAACTAAAGTAAAGTTAAGTGAATTGAAATTTAAAATAAATTTATAAAAAATCATCACTAATTTATCTTTAACTATTAAATTTTTAGAAATCTAGAATTTGTTCTCATAACCCAAAATTTCAAATTGACAAAAAAAATTGATTTAAAAACTAGAAAGCACTCAACAAAATCATTATTGGAATAGTTATGAAAAAAGCATAGGAATAATTTTGGATACTAGTTTTAACCAGCTTGTTTCGAATAGAATACAGGGAAGAAAAAAAAAATAGTATTAGTAGAATCATAGAGTGATATTTAATAAGTAAATGTAAAAGCATTCCTTATCAATAATTATGCCACGACTCACATAAGTTTCTAGGTGCTGGCAAAGCATTTAAATTTAATTCATTGCAAATGTTTGATCTGCATAAATAGAGCTTCGTCGAAGTTAATCGAGAGATTCTCTTTCTTATTCCCAATACATTTATATTTATAGTACAAATATTCCCATAAAATATGTAGAAATCTATTAAATCACCTTTTAAAATTAAAGTTTGAAATTATAAATAATTTAATAGAGAAAAATGTTCAATAGTTAAGTTATGAATTGAATTCTTTGAATAGATTAACTTATAACCATATAGATTAATAGATTTTACCTTTGACAAAAATTTCATAGCTGTTGACAACTACAAATCTGTTGGTCGTGGTATTTCGATAAATACAAGCAAAGTATTCTTCATCTAGGACACCAATATTGTTGAAAACAAGTGTTTTCCCATCATTGGTAATATTGATCAATGAACTTGATTCTACAAAAAAAGGCTGATTGATTGTCTTGTTCAACGAGCGGATCCATTGTAGATTAATATCTGCAGTGTCGTTTATGTTACAAAAAAGTTCAAACTTGTTGCCACCCTCGGCAATGACCGGGTCTGAAAACCGGAATTGACATACTTTGGAAATAAAATTTCAGACTAAATTTATAGAAAATATGGATGGTTTGCTTACAGACTGGGCTTCCGTAAAAAAGAAAAATTAGTGTGAGGCCAACAGCTAAATTCATTGCTGTTTTTGATTTTTTTTTCTAAATTTGCAATCACTCTTCAAGCCAAAATAATTTATTTAATTTCGAAAACAAATTGGAAACAAAACGCTTTTCTATTTCAAAAAATATAAAGAAACTCACCTGAACGAAAGCCTGCTAATGCTGACTTACTGTTGTTGAAAAAATAATAAGTGCTAAATGTTTACAGAGTTTTAAATAAGAATTTTTTTGAAAAAAGTTTATTTAAAAAAATTGTAAAAAACCTTTTCAAAAACAAAAATTTCTCAAAATATCAAGTAATGTAAAATTCAAGTTTACTATTATAAGTTCTTCAAAAATTCTTTTTTTTGTTTTGCAAATACTTTAATACTTTTTGATATTTTCAAACGCTTTTTTTAAAATTTCATGACAAAATTTTTCCGAATCGATATTTGTATTTCACTTGTAAGTCAGGGACACGAAAGCATTCCATGTCTGTTCAATCGACTACCTATAAGGAATTTAAATAGTATAATTTTTTTTAAAGTAATTAAATTACATAATTTTGTTTGTTTTTTTTTATTCAATTGTTTTCTACCTTCTTATGACTTTTTTACGTATCCAACAAAGCTTTAACCAAATTTTTTTACTTGCTAAATTTTTATTTTGACAACATCAGTGATTATTTAAGGCCTGAAATAAAATTAGAAACCAGTTTAAAATAGAGAAAGTTAAATCGTTTTGTTTAATTTGAAAATAAGACTAAACATGATTTTGGTTACACAATTTCTTACTGATGTTCAAACATTCATTGGAAACATGCTGTAGACCTAAAATTTTTCTGAACAAATCATTTTTGATTTGAACCAATTATTTTGAATTTTCTTTTATTAATGATTTCACCGTAAAAAATCCTAAATCAAATTTATGAAAGTCAAACAAAAATTATTTGTTTAAATTTTTCAAAATTACAAAATTTTTTAGGATTTCGATGCATAAAAAAATTTAATTGTTTTCAATAGCTTTTAAAATGAAAATTTAATGCTTTCAGAATAACATCAAAATTTTTTAAATTATCCTTCATTTTAATTCTAATAATTTTATTAGCCTTAATCAATTTTTTGATAAGTAAATGTAATTTATTTTTATAGCGATTATTAAGCAATAAGTTTAAAATAAAGATCTTATGAATTTGAAATATTTTTCGATTTGCTGAATTAGAATAAATACTGAAGTCACAATTAACTTAGATTTTAAAATTTTTTTTAACGTATTTTGACTTTTAAAAAAAATTCAATTGAATTTTTAGCAGATGTTTTTGCTTTTTTTTATTTTACTGTTTTTCATGTTTACTCTTTTGTGTTTTTCTATTTTTTTGATCTTTTCTAAGAGGTATTTTATTTAAATTATTACAAAGCTTTTAACCAGCATATTTTTATTCGTATCTTTCCATCTGATGAATTCAATCAAAATATGTGCACAGTGGCGGAATTTTATTTAAGCAAACTGTAGCGCTTCCTCTCCAAATTTATTGTAGCTCAGTAAAATATCAATGGGCCCTTATCATCTCGATTATTAAATTAATCTGATATCATTTCCTAAAATAAAAATTCAAAATAATTGTTCACTAATGCTGAGAAAGAAAAAAATTTTACACTATAAAATCAAAAAAGTTTTGCAGAAATTCAAAATATTCAAAAATTCAAATATTTTACTAATTTTATATTAAAAATTTTTGAAATTTGGTTGAGCTTGGTGTCCATTTAAAACTTTAAATTGCATTTTTATTTCAAGAAATCTAAATACTGTTTTTAAAATATAAATAATAAATCTGTTGTATTTTCCGAGTCTAATTACCTTGATTAGACTTCACAATCTTTATGATTCTTAATTTATTTTCCTTATTCACTCCTTGTTGAGCATAGGGTCTTTTGATCTTTTGCCTTTAACCTTGCTTCTCCCAATGTCATTCCCATTTCGGCGAGCTCTTTGGCGATTGTTGACTTCCATGTTACTGCAGGCCGTCCTCTCTTGCATCGCAGTTCAAAAATCCATTGGAGGGCTCTGTTTGATATCCGTGTTTCTTTCATTCTAATTAGATGTCCAAGCCACCACAGTCTTTTGTTCTTAATGCATTAACTTAATGGCTCGGAATTCGTTCTTTTGAATAGTTTATCGTTCGACAATTTCTTAGACAAGTGCATTCGAAGAATCCTTCACAGGCTTCCAGTGAGGAAGGTGTCCAAACTTTTTATGTCAGATTCAAACATTCCCTTATAAATTCCACTATAAATTCAAAATCAGTGTTGCTTTTACAACAGTGTTGTACAGTTTAAGTTTTGTTTCCTTGCTAAAGCTGGAAACAAAAAACTTAAACAAATTTCCATGTTTTCAAAGACACTCTTTGCTTTAGCAAATCTTTTTCTAATGTTCACATCGCTACACTGACAGTTCTTCCTACGTATGTGAATTCGCTGATACACTCGATTCGTGTACCATCGATGGTGATCGGGATATGCAATTTGTTATTCATGCACATGATTTTTGTTTTGATCCAATTAATTTCGGGTCCAGATGGTTTAGCGTTTTTCGCCAAATCTTGCGTCTTCACATACATATGTTCTTCTTTATTGGATATTAGCACCAGCAGTGTTATTTCTCCCCGATTGTCACACATCATTATGTTACCTTTCTTATGATGCTTGACTATAAGATCTTTGGACCAGTCCTTTGGTCTGATTTCTTGCCGCCATATCTTGTTGAAGCGGTCTTGCATTATCCCTATTGAGATGATACCGTCAGCTTTCAATATTTCTGCCGTGACTCCGTCAATACCTAGGGCTTTTTTATTCTTCAGAGCCTTCATCGCAGCTACAATTTCTATTTGGCTTGGCACATTGGAAGTCGATCTTTTCTTTTTCTATTAAAAATCTGAGAACAATTTCTCGTGATATGCGCTAGGTTTCTCGTACACGCTGAATAGAATACAGCGCCTTCTTTTGATTGTTGTCTATGTAGATCACTATGTCGGCATCTACATAGACTTTGGTAACATTTAAGGAAGACCTCCATCTCTTGTTGATAATAAGATGATGAATTTGGATCAATAAGTTTTCGCATCTTGTGATTGCCTTCTCATTTTGTGGATAAATTTTTGTCTTGAAATCGTTTAGCTTCCACTTTCTCCTTGAAGATTTTAATAAAGAATTATTACGAAATTATTTTGATGCTATTAAAATCAATGATCTCAAAGTAGAAGAAATCTCAGAGGAAACATACAGAGACAGTTGCGTGAAGAATGGAGTAAAAAGAGTAAAGGTTTCTTATCCGAAAGAAGCAGCTCAAAATGTTCATTACCTTACCGGGCCTACATTATGTGTAATATCAATTGTGGAACAAAAACAAAAATGCTTTTTCTGCAACGACGAAGGTCACAACATCGCAAAATGTCCCGTTAAGAACCAAGCATACAGAAGCTGCAATCAAAAAGGACACTTAACCGAAGAATGTTCATTAGATGAGAGACTTAAGGCTATTGAACGAGCAAAAATTGACTACGGCGATCTGGCAATCCCAGAAGATGAAGCTGAAATTTGCCAAATTGAATCAAATAACCTAATACCAATTCCTAAAACCCCAACTTTTCAGGAAAATGAGTCAATGAATAGTCAATCTGTTTTGTCCTCAGAATCTAGTCCAAAAAGTATGCATACTCCGGTTCTACCGGCGGTACTTCGAAACAAATTGGAACAAATAAACTCTTCAAACGTAGAAAAGCCACAAACTGAAACTAAAAAGTCACTAAAAACAACTCTTACTCACGTTCAAACAAGTCTTCAAATAAAGCGACAATCAGAATCGGTATCCTAAGAAATAGAGTCAGAAAAACGTTTTAAAGACCAAGATCTAAGAAAAGAAATACAATAAGTATAAAAAAACAAAAAAAAATTGAAATTTTATGTTAATTAACATTAAATTAACATAAAAGCACGCAGTTTTTTCGAAATGGACTCAAATTTTTTGCTTGAAGCAAACTGGCCTACGTTTGGACAGGGTGTTGTATCTGGTCATTCAAAAACGTTACATAATTGGTGTGGTAATATTTCGAAATTTGTCCTGGAACTTTCAAATCGTTTAAAACATCTGGAAGAAAGGGAGATTGAAAAAGACATTGAACTAAATAAACTAAGAGCTGAATTGGCAGCAGCAAGTTAAACGGAAAACTCACCCAACATCAGTAGTCAATGGGTTCAAGTAGTTAAACAAGGTTCTAAAAATGCTAAAAAACCAGCTGATCAGATAGCTGTAGCAAATGCGACCATCAGCGAAATGAATGAAAGAATGAGAAGAAGAAAAAATGTAATTATTTATGGTGTGCCAGAATCAAAAAAAGAGATTTTAACAGACAAGAGAGCTGAAGTTGAAGAAAAAATCAAAGAAATTCTGACAACTATTGGAAAAAGTGATGTAAAGCCAGCGTATTCGAGACGTTTGAGATCTAAAGACCAAAGTAAACCAGGTCCAATTCTGGTGGAACTCAAAGAAGAATTAAACAGAAATCAATTACTCCTTGCAGCCAAAAAGTTGAGAGATTCAAATTCTCTCAAAACTTTTTATATTAGTCCAGATTTGACTAAAACGGAAAGAGCTTTAGACTATGAATTGAGAAAAAAGAGAAACGAAGCTAATAATGGTCTTTCACAAGACTCGCCCTTTCGATATGGCATCCGTGGAAATCAGATCGTCAAATTCAAGAAGTAATAATCGTTCATCAGAAGCGTCATCACGTCTAGATAGTATCGAATTATTAAAATGTATGTATTTAAATGCTACTTCTTTGGACAACAAACTAGATGAATTTAGTGTTGTTATTGAAACATATAGCCCACAAATTGTGGCAGTTAGTGAGACTTGGTTCAAGAGCATCTCACTTACAAACGTAAAAGGATACAATTTGTACAGAAAGGACAGAAGTGATGGACGCAGAGGCGGAGGTGTATGTCTCTACATTGATGAATTTATCGACTCATTTGAATTAAATGATACAGGTTTTAATTTAAGTAAAATTGAACATATTTGGGTAGTAGTAAACTTTAACTCTGAAAAGTATTTAGTTGGCTGTCTTTATAGGCCAAACGATTTTGTTGATATGAACGATTTTGATTTAATTTTCAAGCAAGCTAAAGACTATGTGGATGAAAAAGGTTTTAAAGATCTTCTAATCATGGGTGATTTTAACTTTCCATCAATCAAATGGTCAAATGGCTGTGTGTCAGAAATTTTAAACGAAAATGGCATCGAACATAAATTCAGAGAGACGCTAAACGACACTTTTCTATATCAGCATGTAATTGTCCCCACTTTTCAAATGGCAAACGAAAAAGCTGTCAACACTTTAGATTTGATTTTCACGACCCAACCTGGCGGTGTGTATGCAATCGATACAAAATTTGTGCTCGGTAACATAAATAAAGGACATCTTGTTATCTTTTTCAATTTTATTCTCAAAAACAAGGTTAGTAAGAAATCATATACCTGTAAAAAATTTATCTATAATAAAGCTGACTTTGTAAAAATTTCACATTTTCTTTCAAATATAAATTGGGTGCACTTGTTTGAGAATTTAACTATTCAAGAAATGTACGATTAGTTAATTTTCTATGTAAGCGAAGCTAGTAATCGATTCATTTTAGTGACAGATGGCTCTAAAAAGAAAATTATCTCAAAACCATGGATTAAAGATGATCTCAAGATCTTAATCAGAAATAAGAGGAATCCTAGATACAGGAACTGTTCATGTAACTGGAAGGATATGAATCTTTATAAAGATTACAAACGTACCTGTAAATTAGTTTTATCAGAAATTAAAAAAGCCAGACTAACATATGAACAAAATTTAGTGGAAAAAGCTAGGAAGAATCCAAAAATATTGTATAAATACTTAAATGATCAACAAGTAGTCAAAGAATCAAATAAAGCATTAAAAAAGTCGAACAATGAATTAACGCACGAGCCGAAAGAGATATCAAATCTTCTTAATAAATGTTTTCAAGATGTTTTTGTTATTGAACAAGATGGTGAGCTTCCAACTTTTGAAGTTGAATTTAATGAAAGCTGGTCAAAATATAGTGTCATTGATCCAAATGATATTAGTTATGAAATGGTATTTGAAAAATAACAAGACCTAAATCAAAATAAATCATGCGGTGTAGACAAGCTTCATCCATCATTGCTTAAAAATTGTGCAGAAGCTTTTACTGTTCCTTTAAATTTGATTTTCAGAGAATCTTTAACCAATAGTCAGCTTCCAATTCAATTCAGATCAGCAAATATTACTCAATTGTTTAAAAAAGGTGATAAATCAATGCCGAGCAATTATTGTCCTGTGTCTTTAACTTCAATTCCGTGCAAAATTATTGAAAGCATAATAAGAACCAAAATGGAAAATTATCTTTTTAAGAAAAATATTATATCTAAAGAACAGCATGGATTTGTCAAGAAAAAGTCATGTACCACTAATCTTCTGGAAACTCTAGATTTCATCTCAATGAGTCTAGATAAAAGTATCCCTGTTGATGTGATTCTGCTGGATTTTGTGAAAGCATTTGATACTGTTCCGCACAGAAGACTAACAGCTAAATTGAAAGCGTATGGCTTTGGCGGTCTGACATAAATATGGATTGAAGCTTTCTTGAAAAATAGAAGGCAACGTGTTGTTCAAGGGGAAATTTTATCGGATTGGGTTGATATTTTAAGCGGTGTACCACAAGGCTCAGTGATTGGTCCACTATTGTTTGTTTTGTATATCAATGATCTACCAAAAGGATTAGAGAATGTTGTCAAAATGTATGCAGATGATACTAAAATGTTCTCGCAAACGGTATCAGAAATAAGCGCAGCGAAACTACAATTAGATTTAGATTTAGTTTTCAAGTGGACTCAAGATTGGCTTCTTCTCTTCAACACATCAAAATGTGTGGTCATGCATTATGGTCATAAAAACAAATATTTTCCTTATTTTATCAATGGTAAGCAGCTATCAACGTCAGAAACCGAAAGAGATCTTGGTGTTATTTTTTAATACAAATCTGAAATGGAAAAATCAAGTGTTAGAGGCTACAAACAAAGCAATTGAAATGCTAGGTCGCATCAGGAAATCATTTGCTCGTTTTGATTGTAAGTTATTTAGACATCTGTATTTAACTTTTGTTCGTCCTCTTTTGGAATTTGCGGTGCCTGTATGGTCTCCAATTCTTAAGTATGACTGTGAGAATGTTGAAAGGATTCAACGCAGAGCTACGAAATTTGTTTCTGCAATTAGAAACAAACCGTATGAAAGCAGATTGAGAATTTGAACATTCCAAATCTGATGGAAAGAAGAAAAAGAGGTGATCCTATTCAATTGTACAAGTTCATGAATAGAATAGAACTGGTTAAAAAAAAGCAACAATTTTAATGTCACTAAAAACCAAGGAAGAGGTCACTGCTTTAAATATCATAAAG
Organism: Brachionus paranguensis; assembly: GCA_016802215.1. Lineage (NCBI taxonomy): Eukaryota > Metazoa > Rotifera > Eurotatoria > Ploima > Brachionidae > Brachionus > Brachionus paranguensis. The sequence goes on from JAESIX010000004.1 coordinate 1,916,358, forward strand.
AAATTTCAAGGCTCCAACATAGAGATAACTTTTTTTTCAACAGAACCGCTAGCATATGGAACTCGCTGCCTAATCAATTAGTTGAAGTCCCCAATGTTAACTGTTTTAAAACAAGCATTGATTGCTGGATGAGCAGCAATCAATCACATCAGCTGTCTTAGTGTGCCTTGTTAGCACACTCGCTGGCTAGCCAGCTACAGTCGAAACTACTACTACTACTACTAAGATGAAGATGAAGATCACAGTGATCATAATTATGTCTTTCAGGACAGTACTTATGGGCCAACTTAAATCACAAAGAACATTTTCGAAAAAAACAAAAAATAAATAATGAACACCAACTCTCCAAATAACTCCAAATCTTTCAAAAGTTTAGTAATTACATTGGTTATTGGAACTGTTTTCATTTACCTAGTCATTTATTAGAAGATTTTTTGGCTCAAAAATGCCCAGACATTATTATCTTAAATGAAATAAAAATAAATCAGAGTAACATAAATTTTTACTTTATGTTACTCTGATTACTATATGATATGTTACTCGACAAAACTTCAAAGTCTTGTTAGAATATGATATGATAAGTGATCATTTCCCAATCCAAGCATGTATATAAGCCGAGCATTATATAACAGTAAAGTCAACTAGAATAAATTTTGATTTTAAAAAAGCCGATTGGGGATATTACCAGGAATTACTTAGAACCTCTCACCAAAGCACAAATTCTCTTACAAATTTTGATGATTTAAATGAATGTATTTGTTCTAAAATTATTAATGCTGCCCAAAAAAGTATCCTTCTCCGTTCTCAGAAATTTTTTAAATCAAGTATACCGAAGGAAATTATATTACTTATAAAGGAACGTAGGAGAGCTAGAAGGCTGTTCCAGTAAACAAAATGCCCTTCTTTAAAAAAAGCCTTTAATAAGCTAATATTTGATTTGCGTTTAAGTTTAAAGGATTTTTGGAACCAAAACTGGCTTAAATTTATAAATAAAATAGGAAAAAACCCACTCTCGAGTAGGGCTTTTTGGAGAAAAATAAATAAATTTAGATCAAATAAATGTTCTAGGCAAATTCCCATGCTAATTAAAGATGGCAAAGAATTCACAACAGATAAAGAAAAAGGACAATGCTTTGGAAATTTCTTAGCAAAAACTTTTAGTCCACATCAAGATTATGTTATATCTGAAAATCACTGTGAAATAGCAGATATTATCTCAAATTTTTTAAAAAATAAGGCAAGTATTAATTTAAAAGATCCAATAACTCCTTTCGAAATTATGGGCTCTTCAAAAAAGGTATAAGAGGTGGCAGGGCCTGGTCTTGATCGTTTTCACAACCTTATGTTAAAAATCTCCCATATGAGGTTTTAGTTGAAATAAATCAGCTTTTTAACATGAGATTGGAACAAGGTCAAGTTCCAAAATCTTGGAAAATAGCAAGTATAACTATGATACCGAAAAAATCTTCTCCAACCCAGGACCCTTCTAACTATCGTCCTATTAGTATGACAAGTTGTCTCGGAAAATTACTTGAACGTATTGTTTGCTCAATAATCTATAATTTTCTTGAGGAAAATAACTTTCTAATTAATTAGCAGTCAGAATTTAGAAAACATAGGCGAACAGTAGACAATCTATACTTTCTGATTCAAAAGGTAGTAGAATCCTTTTATAGAAAGAAAAAGGTATGTTGTCTTTATTTGGACATTTCTAAAGCTTTTGACAGAGTTTGGCATGAGAGACTCATTTGTAAATTAATTAAGATAAAACTTCCTCCTTATCTTTACTTATTTATGGATAAAATCATTTCTTCATTCCAGATATTTTATTGTTAATGTAAATGGCCATCTAAGTGATCAATATCCAATAAAAGCAGGGGTCCCACAAGGACAGTAATTAGCCCACTTCTGTTTAGCATTTTCATAAATGTCATACCAAAAAGAGATAAAACAAATTCCTAATACTCTCTTCTTTTTGCAGATGATTTGGCTACTTTTTTTATTTTTAAGAAGGAAGGAAATCTCGAAAATATGATTAATAAGTACTTTAAAGAAGTTGAGAAATGGCTTTTCAAATGGAAAATGAAAGTTTCTGTTGAAAAGTCATGTTACATGATATTTGAAAAAAGAACTAAATCCAAAATAAATTTAGACCTTAAAATTTACGGTAACAATTTAAATCGTGAGGAAAAAGTTAAGTTCCTAGGAATTACGCTGAACTCAAAGTTTTCATTTAGCCCAATGGTAGATGTTTTTAAAAAACGCTGTAATACAAGACTTAACATAATAAAATATCTATCAAATAAAAAATGGGGTCTGAAGCCTAAAACATTAGGAAACCTATACAAATTTTTGATAGGGTTCAATATTAGATTATTCTTTTCCTTGTTTAAACTCATTTTCAGAAACCAACATTAAAAAAGTACAAGTAATTCAAAATTCAGTAGTCCGATCTATTTTGAATCTAAAATATGATACCCCCTCCAACATAATAAATCACGAGGCCTTTAACAAACTTAAACTACTAACAGTCTCAAATCGACTTTTTGAGTTGAGTGAGAGATATGTCAGGGCAGGATTGAGTCATTCTGTTTCATTGGTTGTCAGACTGGTGGAAGAATATAAGAAAGGTTTCGAATCAAGATATATTGAATATCCTACTCCTTTGTGTAATTGCTACCTCACTATTTCTTTTTTTTACCTGAGCCATCAGATAATTAAACATAAGTAATGTATCCTATAACTCTCTATTTTGATTATATCTATTTTTAATATTTTCCTGTTTTTTTTTAAAAAACTATTTTTACTGTATTTTATTTTTATTTTATTTTATTTAACTTTATTTTGATTATAACTTTTATTTTTACTTTTAATCTGAAGGAGCGCTAGCTCGATAGAGAAACAAATAAATAAATTCTACCTATGCAGATGTTGTTGGTCATGCACGGATCTACTGGTCTTTTGTCACTATTGTTTCTATTTCCACAACCGTAACCGCCGCCAATGACAATCATGAGCTAGGTTCTTAGGTTCTTTGTTGATAGTTCTTTGTAGTTGATTCTAAATCTGTGTCTTTGGAGTAAATATGCCACTTTTCTATATAATTTTGCAGTTTAAACTGCAAAATTATGTAATTATTTAAACAAAATTTACAAAAAATTTCGTTCAAATAAATTTACTCAATAGAATGCAAATTTGCGTAATATTCGTAATGTTACGTATAAATCGTTACGTCGGAATGTTACGTAAAATTACGCATTATAGAGTAAGAATCCGCATTTTATGTAAAATTGCCAAGAAAAGTTAGATTATAGCAACACTGTATGCGGGCAAAAAATTTCAAATTTCAAAAAATAAAAAACTGAACATCATGATTTTTTTTCGAATAGAATACAGCGCCTTCTTTTATTTTTAAAAATTCGTTTTTTTTAGCTTTCACTTTTGCTGAACATAAAATATTTTAAAAGACAATTTTAAAATTCTCACAATAATAAAAATTGACCAAATTAACTTTTAAAAATAAATACAAAGATAAGCCTTAATTTTAATGATTTTTTAATATCAATATTCTTTTAAATTCAAAATAATTTGACGGTTTAAATCACTCTTTATTTATTATATAAAATAAAAACAAAATAAATAATAATAAACAAAAATAAAACTTTAAATAAAATTTAGTTATTAAAATATATATATTTTAATTTTTAATCTTAGAAACAAAATATTTAAATGATTATTTTTTCGGACTTTCCTTTTTATCATTAGAAAATGAGCTGGATTTTATCAAAACTTTTGCAGCCTCGTTAAGTTGATCGTTAGATAGTTCGGTGGCATCGTAAAGCTCCCGCAAAATTAATTTTGAATATCGTCTATCGATGCCCTCATTATTTAAATAAATATTTAGAAGATTATCCATAGGTCTGCTTTGATTATTATTCTCGTTAATTACAGCAAGATTTGGTTTGTAAACATGTCCCATCTCATTTTCAGACTGGTAATAACCAACTGCATAGCCTGGCTCTGGGTACCTCATTTGCAACTAGAGTCAGTAAAAAAATATTCTTAAAAAATTTTCAATTTAAATTTTAGATTACATTATCCAACTGTCTTTGATTAAAGGCATTTTGTCGCATTTGTTCTTGCTCTTCTCTCATTCGACTCTGATATGAATTGATTCGTTGCTGATAGTCCTCAATCACGTTCGTGTTCTGTACCTGATTCACGTGATTAACATCGTTCACTCTTATTGGATTCATGTTGTGATTACTATTTGTTTTATTAAGTAATATTAGTGGATTTTCTTCACTATTTTGAGGCTTAAAACAATTCATGCGTTTAAAAACACTTGTTTTTTGGACTGGTTCCGGTTTGCTAGAACAATTAAATTGTTAATAGTTAAGGTGCAATCTTAATTTGGAATAAGTCAGGGTGAATAGTTACCTTAGTGCGGTTGTTTCTAAATCTTCCAAAAGTCTAAGGTTACCAGTTCTTTGATTTATTTGTAAAGGCATTATTGGTGGGTCATCCTCATAATGAAGACTAAAAATAATTTTAATTTAAAAATAATTTTAAAAAGGACAAAATTTTTTTGTTACTTAATTGAAGTGTGATCAGACGATAATTCCATTTCATTGTTATGCTTACTTTAATAAAGAAAAAATTTAAATAATTTCTGAATTAAAATTAGCTTTAACCTACAATAGTCCTGCTGGAAAGGCATCAAAATTGTTCCCGATGTTTAGTGCTGTACGAAGTGGAGCGCTTGAGTGTCGACCAATGATCTTTGTATCAAAAGTTTGGTGCAGCAATGATTTTCCATCTCCACTAGTGCTGAAATTTCTTGATATGGTAATTCTGTTCGGGTTTACCAAATTTCCACTAATATCGCCCAGCTGACTTTGATGATGTTGCAAAGGCCCGTTGTAATTGAATCCCTTAAAAGGCAGCAAGGAAGATACCATTCCGAAAAGAAAATGATTTCTTCTGTGCTGGGGCTCCTCCTCTTGAAACATGGCCTTAAATGTGTCCTCATCATCCAAGCTGCCTGAGATAGCGCGTCTTATTTCAGGACCGTGATCATGCAAAGTGCGTAGACCTGCATGCAATGTAGAAGCGTATTTGGCTGCACCCGAAGCGCTTAGTGTATTTTGCTTGGCTGTCTGTTCCTTTCGCTTTTTGAATCTTCTGAAATAGTCTTGTATAAGGAAAGTGGCATAGAATTTTCCAACTGTGACATCATCATCACCTTAATTTATTTTGGATTAATATTTAATCAATATCGTGTTAGTACTTTAATTGAAGTTAGATCAAGGAATCTAAAGATAAACTTTAAAAAAGTTTAAATCTAGACTCAGAAGGTTAATTGTAAAAAGTATTCGTTTTTTGGTCAATTAGGAACGAACAAAATTTACATCAATCAAATTAATAAATAATTAATTCAGTTATCACTCTAAGGCCTCAAAAAGTGCTTACTCATGGCTAATATTGTTCAAAATAATTAATTTTAAAATAAAAAATTTAATAAAGATTTAAAATTAATTTAAAACCTAAAAGAGTTGTTTTTAGGTGATTTTTTTTATAAATAATGAGAACAGATAACAATAATGGATTGCAAAAAATAAAATTATAAATTACTTCCTGGTGGTGGAATAATTTGATCCAGTAGTTTTGGATTTGTTCGTTTCCAAATTTTCTTTATCACTGCCCTTAGTTCTTCGTTACATTGATCGATATTTCCCTGAACTTTTATTTGAAGATTAGTTCTAACCAGGGCAAAAAGAGTCGCATTAAACATAACTGTTCCGTCACTATTAAGTGGCATATTCATCGAAACCAGTTTCTTAAATAAAAAAATGAATTAAAAATTTTTCAAAATATTAAAATTTAATATAGAAAGCTAAAAAATAGTCACCTTGCACGCTACACGGTGCGGACACAATTTACCAAAGCCCAAAGGTGGTGAAATTTTTCTCAACAAAGTGATCACATCTAAATGTTTAATACGACCTCTATTTTTATAATAATAAAAAAACAGTTAGACAAATAGAAACAACATTTTTTAAGACATTTAGAATTTTGCTTATCTTTTAGCTTACCTTGAAAGCAACTCGATGTGGACACAACGATCCGAAGCCCAGAGGAGGAGGTCTGCTTCGGAGCAATTGTATCACATCTAAATGCTTCAATCTTCCTCTTTTAGTTCATTGATTTAAAAAGAAATTAGATCACAAATTGGTTACTTACTTTGCTTCAGGGTCATAATCAGACCAGAGCTGAACAAAATCGTCAAGATGATGAGGGCCTAGAATTGACCAATCTCGGGTCAAATAATCAAAATTGTCCATAATGACAGCCACGAATAAATTAATTATTAAAAATGAGCAAAGACAAACAAATGAAATAAAATAGGGTATTGCCACCCAGCTTGAACAGTCTTCCTCATAGCCTGCTCTGTCCTCGCGAGTTGGCCGAGAAAAGGGATCGCATTCTTTAGTAGTCTGAATGGCATACATAATATCTTGCCATGCTTCACCAGTTGCAGACCGAAAAAGTACCATAATAGCTCGCGGGAAAGACCGAAAATTGTTGTGCCGATTTATTTCGTTCTCCATTTCTTCATCTAGACGAATTTTTCCAAAAAGCTTTAAATTTAATTTTAAATAGGAAATTTAAAAATATATATTTATTAAAAAAATGTTACCTGCATCCCAATTACAGCATAAATGAAAAATAGCATTATAATTAATAATACTACATATGGTAATGCCTGAAATGATTTTATAAATGTCCATAGCAGAGTTCGAATACCTTCGTTGCGACTGAGAAGCTTTATTAAGCGCATAACACGAAATAGCCTGAGAAATTTTAAATGCGAATTTTGCTTGCCCTTTTTTATAAAAATTGATAATTATCAGTAAAAAAAATGCTCATTTTATGTATCTTTAATAGAAAATATTCTGATAAAATTTAACAAACAAAAAATTTTAATCAGAATATTTTTTTTCTCAGCAAAACACTGCAGATTTAGTAGCCCAACAAAATCGAATTATTTAAAATTCAAGAATAAAATTTCCAGAATTTTTTTTTTCGATTTAATTGAGATATTTAAGATAAAAATAGATGTTTACAAATCAAATACAATAAGCTCGGATAGGATTTTATAAAATGACTTTAAATTTGTATTTAAAAAAGAAATCAAAAAATTGTGAATCAATAGAATAATAAATGATTGTAAATTCTATAAGAGCGACATTATACACTTTTTGTAAATAAATTTTATACTTCAAGTGATCATTTCTATTCTATCAATAACCATTTATGTGCACAATAAATTATTTAATAATGATCACATTAAAATAATTCTGATCCCTAAAAAAATTGTTTAATAAAGTTAAGTTTTTCCAGTTATTGACTCTAGGAAGTTCGGTCGAATAATTTTTCTAATTCAAATACAACATTAATGTGAAAAATTGAGATTTATATTGATAGCATATGTTTGTTAGCCTTAAAAAAATTGATTCTGATTTTCTTTGATTCAAATACTATCAATTGTTATTAATAAAAGTGCTTTTATTTTACATGATTTTTAGAAAAATTTGTGTAATTTTACGTAAGATTACGAAAAATATATTCTTTTAATAAATAAACCAAAAGTCAGCGAATTATAAAAAATAAATAAATAATTTCTTACAGAAATTTTTTACATTATTTGTTGTTCATTAATTTTGGTAATTTTTGGTAAGAATGAGATAGTTTTTGTAAGAAAAAATAAGATTAAGTTATAAATGATAATTTTAAATAATCTAATAATCTAAGAAATCTTATGTGCATAGCATCTTAGGGATACATCAAATTACATCAAGGAAATAAATGAAAATATTTTTGTTTTTGCGCTAATGCGCATTAAAGGTTATCTTAATTATTATTTTAGTTTTGCCGATAAGGTAGCGCTACATGTTAACACTTTCCTTAAAGTAACCCAGTAACTTGTAGAGAATTTTAGTGGTAATTAAGCCTGTAATTTGTTTAAAAAAATTGAAGAAAAATAGCAAAAATTTCCAAATTTTTGGTCGGATTTAAATTTGCCTAGTCTTACAAAAATTTTTGTTATTTACGTAATCTTACGTAAGCTGATGTAAACTTAAATTAGATTTTGTTTGTAAGAAAGTGTAATCTTACGTTTAATTACACAATTTTTTTTAAGAACCATGTAAAATAAAAGCACTGTAATATTATTATACATCCGATTTGATCAAAATTTAAAATAAGCTTTCTTTAATAAAGTTCATATTTCAAATTTCATAAATTTAACCAACTTTTTTATTAGAACATTCTCCCTTTTTTCCACTTTTTCAATTTTAAATCAAAAATGACAACAAAAACCAATTTTTATTTTAATTCAAAACACTAAATTACATGAAGTTTAATAACTAACAAAATCTTATTTTAATAGCCAAGTCGAGGCTATGTAAAATAAGCGTAAACCATCATTAAGCTTTTTCCAGACAAATAACTCTGATATTATATTTATTTAAATAAAAACATTCAACAAAAATATACATATATTCAGAGTTATATTCGAATATAAGCAAAACTCTTTAATTAAATTATACCTGGACCTTAGGTTTTTGGGTTTCCAACAAGATTGAAAAAAAAAATAATAAAAATATAAAGCAGTTTTTTTAAATTGAAAAAAATAAAATGAGAAATAGATAGGACATAAAATTATATGCATATTTCAGAGCATGTAAATTATTGAGTTGATTTTAATAGGTACTTACGAAAATCATTGCCACATCGAATATACTTCCAACTACAATTACAAAATCTAGCACGTTCCAAAAATCTCGAAAATAATTTTTTACTCTGAATGCCATTATTTTGAGTATAAATTCAATTGTGAACACACATGTAAAAAATATATTAAGATTGCTCAAAAATTCTTCATAAGCTTCCGAAGCATTGTGGTACTTAAAAAAAGCAAAAGTATATTTTTTAAAATTTATTTCCTTTTAAATTACTTTCATAGATAGAACCAATGTGTTCATTATAATGGTGACAAATATTCCATATTCGAATTTTGACGACGTTACCATTTTCCATATTTTATGCTGACCTTTGTCTTTTGGTATATAGCGCTTTATTGGTCGCGCTTTTAGAGCAAATTCAATACATTTCCTCTAAAAAAAAATTTTTATATACACTAAAATTTAATTTGGATAAAAACCTGATTTTTATCAAGATCACAATCTTTATATTCTTGCTCTCCTTCGTTTTGGAAGGTAACAATAACAAAACCAACGAAAATGTTCATCATAAAAAATGCGATTACAACTATGTAAGCTACAAAGAAAACAGCAACAGCTCTTCGATTGTTATAAATTGGACCTTTGTACTCTTCAGTGGAATCGATAGCTTTGTACAGAAGTTGAGGCCAGCCCTCAAATGTTGTCACTGTAAAAAGAGTATGCATTCCATGTATTACGTTATCGAAATGAAAATTATAATTCTCCCACTCTCGATTGTCTATAATTAATTTTGTTCCTTCATATCGATAGAATTTTCCACTTTATTAAAAAAATAATCTTATAATTTCACACAAAAATTAGTTTTTATAAAAGTTTTTTGTATTGAAACATTTAATAAAACACAGACTAATAGATGGAAAATTGAAGTTCATGATCAAATGTAAATTTCAAATCAAAATTTTTAGTTTTTGATTTAAATAAAAAGGTATTTTTTATCACTTTCATAATAATAAATGACTAAACATGATTTGTTTAATCTATAATTAACTAGAAAATTATATCAATTTTTATCTGAAGTAAATAAAAATCTTAATCAATATTTTGAAATTTTGCATCACAAAATTTAACTTTGTTTCGCCGTAATATATTTTAATTAATATTAAAATATCATTTAAAGCCGTAATTTGGATACCTTAATGTGGATTTTAAATTTCTCCTTGAAGGTTTCAAATAAACATTTTAGTAGAATCAATTAAAGATCAATTAGAAATAAGAAGATTTGTTTTTTTTTTAACTAAGATAATAAACATCTTATGTTTAATTTTAAAAAAATTAAAAAAAGCAATAGTGTCCGCGTGCATGCCGATGCGTAATCACGATTTACGGTGATATGCGCCGGGACGGTGCGTCCGCTGGATTGTCAGCGGATGGTATGTAGCGGACGTGTAGGTTGTAGTTTAAGCGGCACCAATTGATGAGCAGGATCAACGACAGGAACTTGTGCATTGAATCCCTGTCGGACGTATAAAAGCGGGCCCACTTCGCTCTTACCCGCTTCCACAGGTCAATCACAGCTTGATTGTCGATGTGTAGGATGGTAATGGCGTTCTTGAGCTGCGCCTGGTCATCTAAATACAAAAGAGGCAGCAAGGAAGCCGCTGCCTCATTAAAAAGAATTTTATTCGTTGGAGCGGGCAGTGAGTACTCTTCACCCGATTGCCCGTCCACGACCCCTAGCCCGTCCTCACTTGCGTCGGTATAGAAAGTTAATTGGGATCTATTCCTGCTGTTCTTAAATTTGAAACTATCTATCTGTTACGGTGTGAAAATAACCGTTTCAACTATTTAAATTAACCTTATCAATTTTCACAACTTATCTAGATTTTATCTTTATGTTTTTATGAATCATTTATCATATGTCATAAATCTTTATGACCGATTTAATTCACAACTTATCTTTATTTAGATTCTTTATGATTAATGACCTTTTTAAGTTACAACTACTGAATATAAATAGAAGTTGTAATTCTTAAAAAAGGGAGCTTTTTAACTTGTATTTTTCCTATTTATTTTAAATTAATAATAAACGTTTATTCAACACGATTTTGTTCTTTGTCTTCACTCTATCTCCTCTGAAGTTAATCGAAGGTATTCAGGCCAAATTCCCTAGACTAACATATATGGTAGCAGCGATAAAGACCGATATAAACAGATAGATAATAGACAAAAGCAGATTGTTCCGCGCGATAATTTTATATTAGTACTAATTATTAATTGTGCAATGAGTGAAATAGGCTCTATAATCGAGGATATCGATTCAAAAAAGTGGAAAAAAATAAAAGCTCTTAATATTTGCAAGGCTAAATCCCTAGCTTACTCCCTGGATAAGGTAGTGGCTGCTTACAGGGCTACTGTAGCAGAATTAAAGGATATTGCGGAAAGCAATGATGCCACTGATACAAGGAAATCAAAGTGCATAGAATGCATTAGTAATTTTGAAAGCAAAGTTAACAAAATAAAACAAATAAACTGGACGCTGATGACGTAGATGAGCAGAAAGATGATGTATCTTCAGAAATTGACAGACTTCGTCTGACTAATGAAGAATTATTATTAAGAAATGAAAATCTAAAAGAGGATAATCTTGAGAAAGATAATATAATATCAGAACTTAAGAAACAGTTAAATCAAAACGAGAGTCAATATTTTGACTTACAAGCTTCAGATAAGAAAAAAAATGTACAATTCAACGAGGATATTCTTAACAACTCAACTGTCAGCAACAGCCAACAAGAAGAACAATTTCTAAAAATGAATAAAGACTTTTACAAGCTAGATTATTCAACTATAAATAATCGCTCGCAAAATGATGCTTCAATAGAGTCGAAATCGAAATAATTTAAACAAAATGTTATATAATATGGATCATAATGAAAAAACGCCTAAATCAATACTTATCAGTGATGATGATGCACAAAAAACACCAGAATCTTATTGTTATGGAAAAGATATTATAAAAGATTGGAATCCAAAAAATCACCAAGCAAATTCGGTTATTCATGATTATGAACGGCAAAAAACACCTAAAATGTCTGACTATGTATCGAATGATTATAATAACATGATAAATAATAAACGAATTTCAATAAATCAACCCGTCGAGATGAGCGGGACAAATGTTTCCTTTATCGAACGATCCAATCTATAAATTTTTGCTCAACCAAAATATGGAAAATAAACCAAAACATCTTCATGTAAGTACACCAAAATTTTCTGGTAATAGTAAAGATGATATAGAAGATTGGCTTTTTATGATCAGGCAAGGTTTTATAGCAGCAAAATTCCTGATGAAGATCGACTGAATGCAGTCGTTAATTTTGTGGCTGAGTTAACAATGCAAAAATTAAAAAGACACATTGTGTCAAAAGTAACTGGTTCGAATTTGAAAAAGAGCTCAAAAGATACCTTTAGAAACGTCGATAGAGAACATAAGATAAGAAGCGAACTCTCTAATTTAAAACATAAAGAATTAAATGTTGAACATTTGTAAACAGATTTTTGACTTTAACCAATAAGTTAGGCTTTATGGCTGAGGAAGAAAAAATGTTTTACTTTAGAGAAGGTTTAAAAGAAAATACAAAAAGAGAAATTATTTGTAGAAAAATCGTTAAGCTGTCGGAGGCTATCCCACTTGCGATTCAATTGGAATCAGCGGCTAGCTGCATATCTAAAGTTAACTTTGTTAAAACTAATGTAAAAAATAAAAGCAATAATTTTTCATATAAAAGAGATACTTTCAAAGATTTACAAAAAAAAAAAAAACTGTATCTAATAAATATTTAAATCAAAGAAACAATAAATCACATGATATTACATGTCTTAGATGTAAAAAGAAAGGACATTATGCTAATAAGTGCAGGGTAATATTAAAAAAGATAAATTCTTTAGAAATTGTTTCGGATTCGGAAGAAAAGATTTATATGGTTTCTTCTCTCTCGAAAAATATTAACTGTTATACCATCAAACTACAGGTTTATGTAGGAGGTAAATTAATGAAAATAGGAATAGATTGCGGGGCTAACCCATTCTATTATGAACCATATGACAGCAGTTCAATATAATATAGATATTTTTAGCATGTGAAAACAAAATAAAGACAGCAACAGGCATAATTACTCATGCTTCTGGCAAAACGAAACCAATTGAAATTAAGCTAGGTAACAGTTTATGTTTAATCGAATTTATTGTTTTCGATCATGAAGACCATGATGTTTTGTTAGGTCTTGATTGGTTTCAAAAAACAAATTCCAGGAATTTGTCCATCCCAAGGACTTATAAAATTTCCAGGTTCAGATTTTAAATTAGAAAGTAGTGAAAGTAATAAAGAAGAAAATATTTTTGATATTTTTCTATCTGATGTTAATCCAGAAACCTCAGATGATTATTTTTGGGAAAACAAATCATATAAGGTTAACCCTTTAAGTCCTTTATCATTCAATCAGCAAAAAGCTTTTGATAAAATATTAACCGAAGCAATATGTTTTATTTGCTAATTCTATAGAAGGAATTAGGGAGCTGTGAGGTGTATAAACACGTAATTAGGTTGATTGATGAAAAATGTAGCTCCTATTTATAAAACGACCATATAGAATGTCAGAAAACGAACGCCAATTTTTAAGAACCGAAATCAGTAAGATGATAAAAGCAGGAATCATTCGAACATCTAAATCGGCTTGGTCTTCCCTGTAATTGTTGTTCCAAAAAAAGACGGAAATAAACGAATTTGTATAGATTATAGAAAGTTAAACGAAAATACTTTAACAGAAAGATGGCCACTTCCAAATATTACTGATGTAATTGATAGAATGAGGGACTCGAATTGGTTCACTGCACTTGATTTAAAGTCAGGCTACTGGCAAGTAAAAATGGATGAAAGTTCAATTCATAAAACTGCTTTTTCCACTCCAGATGGTCATTTTGAATTTTTAAGACTACCTTTTGGCTTAAAGAATGCGCCAACAGACTTCTGTAGGATTATGCAGATGACCCTAGGTGACCTTCCTTTCGTTGAAGTTTATATGGATGATATCACTATACATTCAAAAACCTTTCACGAACACATCTCTCACATAAGACAAGTTTTTTAAAAAATTAAAGGAAGCAAATTTAAAAATAAACCCAACTAAATGTAGCTGGTTTGCAAATGAAATTAAAGTGCTTGGTCACATTGTGTCTCATAATCAAGTTTAAAATGGATCCTGAAAAAAATCAAAGCAATTGTTGAAAGAGCTCGACCAAAAAATTTAAAGGAACTACAAAAGTTTTCTTGGTCTACCTAACTTTTATCGACGCTTTATTAAGGATTATTCAAAATTGCTCATCCACTTTTTGCTTTGTGTGCGAAAGATTCAGTATTTTGAATGGAGTAGTGAATGTGAAGAAGCTTTTAACATGCTTAAGAAAAAATGTTCCTCATATCCAATATTAAGAATACCAAATCCTAATTCCAATTACAGACTCTATGTCGATGCTTCTGGGTACGCACTTGGAGCAATATTAACTCAAAAAGATGAAAACGGAGAGGAATTCATGGTTGCTTGTGCTTCACGAACACTCTCAAAAACAGGATTTTTAACTTATAACAATATTATTAGGCAAGTATCTAATCTTGTACATTGTAATAGAGTCATACAATAGCTACAATTGGTACACCAACACTACACTCTTGTTAGAAAAAATTGTCAATCTAGTGTTGTACCTAATTCAAAAATTCATATTTTTAATTTTGATTACTTGGGAAATAAGATTAAAGAATGAAACGTTCATCATAATCCTCTATTGCTTGATGGTTATAGATCTTCTATCAACGTTCAAGAAATAGTAAATCATGAAATGTCGGCTGGTACTTGGTATTCACATTCGTCAGACACTTCTAATATCAAAGCGAACGTCATCGAAACAAGAATGGAAATAAAGAATGGTTTAAATTTGATTTTTACGAAAACATTTGGAATTATTGTATTAGTCTTTACTAGTATTTTCATATTGCTTCTTTTATTCCTAGGATACAATTTCTGTGTCAAATGTTTCCCATACTGGACATTAAACTCAGAGAAAAATAAAATAGAAGAACAGCGAAAATCTGAATTTAGAGAAAATCAAAAGAATGGTGCCAATGAACAAATAGAAATGATTACAATTTCAAAAGAAAAAATAAATGTTGAGCCCAATATTCAAAATCAAGAAATTAGCGAAGAAAGTTTGGACTCAATCACAAATCAACTAATTTTTTCAACAAATTAATGTTATAAATAATCTACCCTTGTTTAGTCCATTCGAGGACGAATGATTATTTTCAAGGGGGGGTAATGTTACGGTGTGAAAATAACCGTTTCAACTATTTAAATTAACCTTATCAATTTTCACAACTTATCTAGATTTTATCTTTATGTTTTTATGAATCATTTATCATATGTCATAAATCTTTATGACCGATTTAATTCACAACTTATCTTTATTTAGATTCTTTATGATTAATGACCTTTTTAAGTTACAACTACTGAATATAAATAGAAGTTGTAATTCTTAAAAAAGGGAGCTTTTTAACTTGTATTTTTCCTATTTATTTTAAATTAATAATAAACGTTTATTCAACACGATTTTGTTCTTTGTCTTCACTCTATCTCCTCTGAAGTTAATCGAAGGTATTCAGGCCAAATTCCCTAGACTAACATATCTTAATGATGATACTCATGTACCACCAGTACGCCCTGCGGGTTAAGGGAGTCATTCTGAGAAATGTATTAACTATAGGGGCTACTCTACCCGCGAAACCTAAGTAGTAATTAAGGTAGCCCCTTATTCTCTGCAAGTTCCTACCTTTAGGATCTGAGAACAGGAGTTGTTCAGAAAGGGTCTTAACGAAAGAAGAAGCCTCTGGTGTCCTTTTTATTTCAATCAAATTTCAATCATTTGATCATGATCATGAACTTCAAGTTGCCTTAATAGATTCTTCCAATCTCAATAAAAAAAATATAACTTATTTGCATTAATTATTTTATTTTTAAACCAAATATAGAGCTTTTTATGGAGCTTTTAAGTTTACGAAATTAGCAAAGAAAAAATAATACAAAATTGTAACTTATTTTTTACTTTTTATTGATTTTGAAACTTTAAAGCTCCATAACTTTTACACGCTGAGATTTACATCTATTGAGCTAGAAAAGCAAATTTATTAAAACTTGACAAACATACGCAATTTAAGGAGATTAATCTGAAAAAACCAAAAAAAATTTCCTTGACAATAACGAGTTTAAAATTTTAAAAATTCAAAATAAAGGGGCATTAACTGGAAGCCAAAGCCTTCTTAACAGGAGCATTCTGAAATTTTTTCTTGAAGCTTTTCTCAGACAATAAAACTATCTGAAGAACGTGGCATATTTTGTTTCTTAAAAAAAAAACATTTTTTAAAAGATTCGAATTCATGCTACATTGGTCTGAATAAAAAATTTGAAAATCTAAGACAAAACTATAACTGTGGATGAATAATTTGTGTATTAATATAAAATTGAGAATATTTTTATTTAATTCAAAAATCGTTTTGTGATTGGAATTATTCTATTAATTAGAAACCCTTTTTAAATTTTTTTTATAAGAATATTTGGATATTGACTTAAACTTTAAATAAATAATAATGATTTAGACTGAAAACATATTTAAGGATAAATTTTAGCATCAGCTGCATTTTATGTTAATTTTTTTATTTTTGTTACTGTTTAATTTCAGCAAAATAAATCTTTGCTGATAAGGCAAACTTAAAAAAAAATGGAATGGAAAACATGTTTCTGAATGATAAAAGATGGCGATACAAACGGAAAAACTATGCTATTTTCCTTAATTGAGGCATTTTGAAAATTAAAATAAAATGAAAATGAAAATTAGAAAAAAATTTGTAAATAAAAACAATGAATTTAATATTGAATAATTTATATATAAAAATTATGTCTAAATTTTTTGTAACTTTATTTGTTCGTTTGTTCAAATCAAAGTTACAAAGAACTTCTTATATTTGATTTTAAAATATAAATTACATCGCCAGAATTGGCGTTAATAGAATAAAAAAAAAAATAAATAAGATAATGCAAACTAACTTTTAAAAACTTGATTTAAAAATTAAGTACTTACTGGCATTCAAGTTCATTTAGTTTGGCCAAATCATTACAGTGATAGAAAGAACCTTTGAACAATTGAACACCTATACATGAAAACATGAATTCAAGTAATACTGTCACGATTACAATGTTCCGGATAGTTTTTAGTGCTACTACAAGACAGTTTACGACATGCTTTAGACCTTTGGCCCTGTTGATGGCACGCAATGGTCGCAAAACTCTCAATATACGAAGAACTTTTAGCACTGAGAGCATTTGATTTTTATTTGGTTTTTCGCCCGACTTTGTAAAAAATGCCCTAAATAAAAATTATCAAAATGAATTGAAAAAAATTGAATTTTTTTCAAAAATTACATTATATAAGGTAATAAAATTGAAATAAGAGATATTATGACTACGAATAAGTCTAAAACATTGAACAAATTTCTACAAAATGCACCCTTATGCAAAATGACTCCATAGGCTATGAGTTTAAGGCAAATTTCAATCGTAAAAACACTAGTAAAAAAATAGTCGAATTTGTTCAATATCTAAAATTTTTTTTTTTAAAAGAATTTTTTTTAAACGATTTTTTTTTTAAATTAAATACTTCATTTCTCCGCGATACATAATTAACAGGATCTTCGGCTGCTAACATAATACTTGAAACCAAAATACAGACCAAAAGAGAATTGCTGAACCATCGATGATTGCAAATAAAATGACAAAATCGTCTGAATCGGTTGTCGTGTTTAAATAGAAAAAGTGATCTCGCTTTTGGTATCGGCTTTATTTTTTTGCGAGCAGTGTTTTCGCTAGCAGAGATGGGATTAGGCTTTATTTGACTACCAGTCGCTGAACTTTCAGTTTTCGAATCATCACCATCATCTTAAACAAAAATACAAAGTTAGCTTTTTAAAAGGGTATTATACAATCAATAATAAAATAATAATTTAAAATTTTTAAAAGGACAAAACAAATCAGTTATTGATGATTTAAATTTGTCTTTAATCAAATTGTCTTTTATTTAATTAAATCTTTTTTAGTTTTATTTTTTTCAAAAGCTAATGAAAATATGCTAAAAAGAAGATTCCACTCGAATCGATTCTTTTGTAGTAAATTTTTAAAATCACCTTAGCTATGGGTTTTTCGAAATTTGGAAAATTTTGTCACTTTTTTATTTTGAAAATTAAAAGATGATTTTTGAAATAAAATTTACAATTAACTAAAATTAACTAAAATTAACTATTTTAAATTACTAGTTAAACTCTTATCCGGACAAAATGGGCCAAATTTGACCCAAACAAAAAATTAAACTAATTTATATTCATTGATTAATAAAAAATAAAAATACCGAAAGCTTTTTATTATTCAAGCTAAATTTTTTTTAATTTTTAATTTTGATAGCTTTTAAAATTTATGCGTAAGGACATTTTAACTCAAAATAAAATGTTTTCAAAGTTCTATCAGAATTATCCGGTATATTTATTTTTATACTAATATTTTTTTATTATAATAATCAAATAATTATAATTTTCAAAATTTCATTAAAAAGATTCAAGTGTTAAAAAGATTCAAGTTTTTATTAAAATAATTTTGATGATTTCAATGGTTTACATTAGAAAGCCTAAGTATTTTGAACTAGTGTTGTGGATCGAAGGCCATTTCGCTCGACCCGACGCTCGAGCGACCGGTATCTTTTAACGATCGGATCGACGATTGAGATCCTCGCTCGCGATCCGATCGAATGATTTTCGAAAGATTATAACTTCAAATTCTGTTTTAGAAGATTCTTAAAAAAATCATAAGAATCACAAGTTAAATAAATTTTAAAATTTTAAAAATCGAATTTTTTGCTCATAATTTGTTTTATAGTTTTAATAGTTTTGCATTCAAAATTTATGATTCATTTTATGGTGAAGAAATTGATGTATCTAGCGATTCGTTGGATAATGAGCTAAGTTCTTATTGCTTAATGGAAATCAATTTAGAATTCGAAACGCTTTGGAAAGAAAATCAGAAAGAATTACCAATGACGACTAAGCTTGTTAGAATCCAGCTAACATGCCAAGCGACAAATGTGTCATGTAAATCGCATTTTAACAGGTCGGGAGACCAAGTTTGGCATTAAAGAAATAGATTAGAAGCATCAAGTCTTGAAAAAATAATATTTATTAAAGATAATATTTAAAAGACTGACTTAAGTTGTTAAAAGCTTGATACTTTTTAAAAAATAGATTATTTTTTTATTTTCTTATTAAATTCATTTAGTTTTATTTTTTTAAACGGGTCGATCGTGGCTCGATCTTCAACACTATTTTAAACCAATTTTGTGAATGAATGAATTTTTTTAGAATTTTTTGCATTGATTGGAATCAGATGATACAGAAATAATGAAAAATGGTGCAAAATTTTTATATTAATTAGCAATGGTCAAAATTATTACAAAAAAAAATTAATAATTACCTTTATTAATTGTGTCACTCTCATTATCAGACCCATTCCTAATTTATAAATGATAAAACTTAAAATTTCTTATTTTGACTTACCTATGGTAATCCATTTCGGATTCATTTCCAGTTTCAGCACCGTCTTTTTTATTACTTGTTACAGATTTGGGCATTTTTTTTAGACTTTTTGCTTTAAAACTCTTTTTCATCTCTTCTTTCTTTTTCTCTTCCTCTTCTTCGGCAGCAGTCAAACTTTCAGCATCGGCCAAGTTATCCACAGCAATGGCCAAAAACACGTTTAACAAAATATAGTTACCGCAGATGAATAGAATAATAAAATATGCGATCACAAATTTTCCGATTGAGCCTATACCACCATAGGAACGAATACCAGTATACATAACTTCATTCCAATCTTCACCTGTCAAAATTTGAAACACTGTCATCATAGCATTAATAAAATCGTCAAAATTCGAGCGTGGTCTCTCTTCATCGTTTTCATTAAACATGTCATCATCCTGAAAGTTGAATTTTCCTCCGAACAGCTGCATGCCAAGAAGTGAAGCAATTATTATAAAAAGACCAAGTAGCAAGAGCAAACTAGCGATTGAGCGCATTGAATTTAATAATGATACAACCAAATTTCTCAGTGATGTCCAGTATCGAGTCACTTTGAATACTCTAAGTAAACGAACACAGCGAAGTACACTTACACCAAGAGCAATATTATATTTGAGTGTTAGACCAATTTCGGCAATGCTGCCAAAGACGACAAAACAATCGAAACGATTGAACATCGACACAAAATAATTCCGAAAGCCCAAACTGTACATTTTGAGAATCATCTCAATCGCAAATAAGATGATGAATATGACGTTTGCGCTAACTTAAAAAAAATTAAATTGGTATTTTTTGGTACTAGTAGTAAATAAGCGCAGTATGAAAAACAGTAATTAATCTAACTTGATTGCCTGATTCTTTTTTGAATATGCAAACTTGAAGCATTTATAAAAAAATTTTGAATTACGAATATTTTAATGGAACTTTAATTTGATCATTCGATTTATTTCGAATATTATTTAGAGAACTGACATAATATATTTTTAGCTTAATAAAATTATTAAATCAAATATTGATTTTACTATTTTTTACTAAATTTTAAGTAAAATTATACAGTAAATGATAAAATTTTGTCAAATAATGTAAAAAAAATTAGCCAATATAATGATCCAAAGCACAGTTGCCACCATTACCTTAGACCTTTTTTTTTTAAATGATATAATATGGAAACAAAAAATTGACCAAATAAAATAATTTTTTTAGGTAATATTAAAAGGAAATTCATTTTGAAAAGATTTAATCTCCACCAAATCGCCTGATTTAAAGCCAATCGAAATGGTTGAAAGATTTTGCTAGAAAAAAATAAATTGAGATTGAAGAAGATGCTTACAAGCAATTTTTATAATTCAAAAACTTTAAAAATTAACTCCTTTAAAATGTCGATCATATATTGGCCATCTTAAAAAAAGTAAACTTTTATAAGATTTTCTAGGTTTTTTAGGAAATTTATAATTTTAATTAGGTATTCCTTTTATCTTATAACGAAAAGGTGATTGGTCAGATTATTGAGATGATCTACAATTTAAAAATAAAAAAATTTTACTGAGTTACTAAAAAGTTAACTTTTTTCAAAGAGACTATTTTTTGGCCATTTTACAATTTAAGTAAAATTTCGAAAATTTACGTAAATTTAAGTTAACTTAAGTTAAATTTATTTTGGTAATTTTACGAATTTACGTAAAATTTCGGTCGACCATCATGTAAAATCAATACTGTTTTTTATAATTGCGAAATTTTTAATATTTTACATGGTAAATTCCAAAAATTATGCCAATATTGTAAAAATCAAAATAAAGCATAACAATTTTTTAATGAAATTCAGAAGAGAAAAAGCGGAATCAATATTATACTTTTTTTTGGATGATGAAAATTAGTTGTGATTGCAATAAGGTTGAAAAAAAAAGGTATCAAATAGGAAAAATTAGCTACAATCAATCACTTAGTAAGTATTTATAGAAATTTAATTTTTACAAATATAAATCATTTTTGGAACATCATTCACTGTTCAATGTAAATCCTATGATTTTTTTCCAAATAATTATTTCAAATTTAGTTGAAATTGAAATTTTTCTAAATTGATTAAAATAGAATTAAGAAATCAAATCGATAGAGAAAGTCGGTAAATAACTACAGTATGTGTACCTAGCATACGTAAAAAGAATTCCCAAGAAAGACATGATAGATATTTTTCCTTTTAGATTTGTTGCAAAATCAAAGATTGAATCCTTTAGTTATTTAGTATTTTTTATACATTAATATTAGGACAAAAATAATAATAATAATAGAGAATTCTAATAAAAATCTTTCAGTTAACCACAAAAATTTGACATTGTGGATATTATAAATTAAAATCAGAGTTGTTCAAAAATAATTCATTTGACTTGACTTTGAAATTTTAACTTGTAAATTTGAAGTTAAAATTTAACATACTCTAAGATAGAGAGTTTTAATACTGTAATTTTTCAAATTGATTAAATTTTATTTTGAATTTATGATGATCTATATCGTTTTTAGAATCATTTAAATTTCAAAAAAGTTAAATCAATTAGACGAAGATTTTAAATGACTTTTGCACAAGTCTGATTGAAATAAAACTAAAACTTACATTGAAAATCGTCCATCCAAGCAGGTTGCTTGTGAAATTCACTAGCTAGAACAAGTGTATTCAAGAAAACAAGCACTATTACAAGCCAGTAAAAAAACTGAGATTTAACAGCCTTATGAATCCGGCGTCTCAAAACCAAATTTTTATGTTGTATAAATCGAACTATCTGAAAGAAACACTCGCATGCAGAATGCCGCTTTTGGCCGTCTTGATTTTCATCGTTTTGTCCATTTCCTTCTCCGTTCTCTCCATTTAAAAGCTCAGTTTGACCTTCGTCATCATCGTCTTCATTTATTTCCGCCTGACGAATCCATTGTATATAATTTTTATACGCATCCTCAATTTGTCTTTTTTCCTTCAATTTTTGCAGATCACCTCGTTTTTTAGCTTTTTCTCTTTCCTTGGAAAATTCACCACTAAGTACACCAAGTACTAGATTCATAACAAAAAATGATCCAATAATTATCAGTGATATAAAGTAAAAATATGGCCACGAGGAGCCTTCGGCGTCATCAATTTTGTAAAGAACTGTAGTCCACCCCTCCATTGTAATACATTGGAAAACTGTTAACATTGCAAGGCCAATATTATCAAAGTTGATAATTCCATACCACGGGCCTTCCCATTCGGACCGGCACTCAATTGTTTCGTTTGCATTATCAGGCTGGGGACACACGTATCCTTTAGACGGTGATGAGTATTTCTGAGAAGATATACATGGAATATCTTCAGAAAATACCGGTCTCCCTTTTTTAAGATTATTAAATTAATAAATTTTTAAGAAAATTAATTTTAAAATTTTTTCTCTTCAAATTCTTACATTCTTCCAGAGAAGCGTCCAAAGATCCAATGTGGTCGGGTCCTCGATTATACTTGATCTCGCATCGACTATGCATTATGCCACAAAACAACTCCAAGCCAATTATTGCGTAAATTATTATAACAAATATAACAAGTAAAGCAATGTGAAATAAAGGTATCATGGCTCTAAGAATCGAGTTCAATACAACCTGGAGACTAGGCACACCGTTTACCAGCTTGAGTGGTCGAATAACACGAACCGCTCGAAGTGATTTTAAATCTAAACTGAGGTTTTTTTCTGGTGAATTTTGATCCAAAATATCTGTCACAGCACTCAAGATTCTTGAATGGAAAAAAAATAAAAAAATTTTTTTTACAAATTAAATTTAAATCAAAAAAATCAAGTTACCCAATCATTACAATTGCAAAATCAAGTAGATTCCAATAGTTTCTTAAATAAGCACCTTGATGCAGTACAAAACCGTATGCAATTATCTTTAGAACACATTCACAGGTGAATATTGTCAAAAAAAAGTACTCAACATATTCCTTAAATTTAAATTAAATTCAGAAAAAGTTCTAAAGTAAAAATTAAAAAAAAAAAGTTGAAAATTTTCAATTTCGATTTTCGATTCAACATATTCCTTAAATTTAAATTAAATTCAGAAAAAGTTCTAAAGTAAAAATTAAAAAAAAAAAGTTGAAAATTTTCAATTTCGATTTTATTAAAATGAACAGAATATACTTCGTTAAGTTATAATCATTTTTGTTAAATTTTCAATTTTTTATTCCAAATTTTCTTTATATGATTATCTTCTGTAGATAAATTGAAACTTTTTTGCGAATTAAAAAAATAATGACATAAAGAGAAGATTCAAAATTGTTATTAGAGGATTTAAAAATTAAAAAAAAATTTAATAGAATCATTGCAAAAGAATAAAAAAAATTAATAGATCTAACGAACAGCTGAAGTGGGTCCATTTTTGGCAACTGAGAAAGATGAGCAAAAAATTACACAATAAAAAATTATAATTATCTAGTCTCTTTTTTATTATTTGAAGACAAATTATATTGGATCCTTGAAATGAGTTTTGTGTCAAGCATACTATACCAAGTGTTTGCTCAATTGCTGCTCATCCTGCAATCAATCTCAGCAAAAATATTAATTATAGGTTTTCCCAAAAATTCACTAGGATAATTTAGCCACTGTTGCTGTTTCATTATTTTTTTAAAATAATTAAATTAGTCTACTCTAACTCGGTTCTTTGTAATTAAAATAATTAAATCTGTAAAATTTATCAGTTTTAGTTATAATCTTGAACATTTGAATCAAATCTCCTATTTATTTTTTTCCATCCTAATCCTATTAAAAAATTTAAGGCTTAGATAATTCACTTGTATGGAAGATTAGTGAAGATACCAATATTGTTGCCTTGTGATGTACCTTCTAAAACTATTGAAGTCAGATTTTGAATTTTGGACACCAACTACAAATTCTAATGAAGAAAGAAAAAATTATAGTAATAACAATCTGAGTAAAAAAGTGTCAGAGCGGCACAAATAATTTTTGCCTAAATCAAATGAATTAGGTTCTTTAATTCAAGAAAGAAAAAATCCTTTCTTGAATTGGAACATGCAGCACCAAATCCATCAAAAAATACGCCTTCAGTTTCACTAATAATTTTTTTTAAAGCTGTTTTTAAATTAAAAAAACAAAATTTCGGCAATGCTTAAAAATTAAAATGTTCCATACAAAAAATAATGCTTAAACCATGATTTTGTAAAGTTTTTAAAATTTAATTTTTCTCTTGCATAGTTTTTACTTGATCAAGCATTGATTTGTAAAAAAGATGACAAAGTTGTACCTCAAAGCCATTTGTTTTGATGATACATATAAGATTAAATGTAACTGGGGTAGGCTTTTAGCCTAAGAATCTAGATCCTTTTTTCCAAGTCCAAGAAATTATAAGGTAAAAATTTAAGTATTAGGACAAAATCTAAAACTATTAACATAAAAGGTCTTGAATACAAAAGAGTTTTCTCAATTTTTTGTGTAAAATAAGATAATTTTATTCTAGATTGTAATCAGAAATTTTGAAAATTATTAATTAAAAAAAAACAAAATCTTACTAGTAATGAGTTAATTTTATCATTGTCTTTATTTGGATATGGTGTGTAAACAGCTAGAGCGACGCAGTTTAAAAATATTGATACTAAAATTAAATACTCAAAGGGTCTTAAAATTAAAAAAATCATTAACTAAATTTATTTTTTCTCTAATTTGTCTTACTTCCATTCTACGAATTTAATACACAATTTTCGGAAGGGATTTGTTAAGTCTAAACAAAAAAGGACACGTTTCGGATGATCAGGCGCAATGTTGGCTTTACGCTTTCGTACTGTTGCCGCCGCCATAACCGTGCTCCAAGTGTTTGCATTACTCATTTTATTATCATTTGTAGCATTCATTTTTTTATCTTTGTTAACTGATAAATAGGCTCATTTAATTTTGTTCGATACCGATTTATAGCTAACGGCTAGATTAATCAACAATAACCGATATTGACAAAAATGCATACAGTTTAACTTTATTTTAATTATTTTTCAAAGCATTTTATTCTAGGCATCTAAAATTAAAACTAATAAAAAAATTGCCTTTTGAAAAGGGTTAATGAATAGCTATACAAAAGGAAAAAATTTAATTAATCCAAATTAATAATTTTAATTTTATTTTTAATTTGAAGTTAAAAAAGTGAAATGGTTAATTTGTTTAATTATTAAACGATCCATTTAAAATGACGAAAAATAAATTCTTCAAAATGATGTTGCAACAAAAATCGGAAACAATAATGAAAATATTTGTTTTTTTTTTATTCTGACTTTTACTGCGAGCTAAAACAATTTTCTTAATTAGTTAATAATTTATTCTGTATTACTGGTTGAAATATTATTTGAGAAAAATAAATAAATGTTTAATTTTCAAAGCTAGAATTTTATTGATAAATTTTGTATCTTATTTTTAACTGAATCGGATTGGATTTTCTGCCAACTTGGTTGCATAATCTGAACGATTTAAACCAGAAAATGTTCCATCTTTGTTGCACAAAAGGTAAAGAACTTACTAATCCAGTTTGGCAAATATTAAATACCATTTGCTGAGAACTGAAACTCTTAGAAGGCAGATTATGAGAAGTTATTAGTGTTTATGCTGTAATGAATACTTTTGTTCACTGAGAGCTTGAAAAGAAAAAATATAGAATTTTACTTTTTGGTAATCGTTTGTCTGCAAATAAAGCACGAATTAGAAAAAGAGAGTAAAAGCAACATAGAAATTATGCTCTGGGATTTTGAGATAACTGATAGAGATAAAAAATTATTAATCAATCAAATCAGAAACAAATAAAATATTATAATTTAATACAGGATTGAATCCGAACTTGGTAGTGCGATGTAGAGAAAGAAAAGTTTTAAGTGCCTTAGAGAGAAAAATCCAGCGAGCGAGCAATAGAGCTATTACTATTCAGTTCGATTGTAAATTTCATTTATTTTTATGATTATTAAATTCAAGAGGATTTGGGTTCTTTTTTATTTTATGATAATTTCACTTCTCATACAACAAAAAACAACTTAGCAAATCAGCAATTCCATTTATACTCACATATAAATTAAAACTACTTCTCGCTCGTAATCCATAAGAAGCAGTTTCATGCATCCTGAAATTATAATTTTAAAATATGTTTTTACAATCAATACTAAAAAAAATAGCTATAATATGTAATCATACACTCATTTGGTTTTTGCATCCCAATACCTGCAATTTGATACTGAACCGTTTTTGCTTTAGTAAGTACCATATTAGATAAAATTATTAATTGTACCAGGATACAAAAATCTAAAAATGAATATTATTTATTTTCTTCAAAATAAAAAATCGTTTTTATTTATTCTAAATAAAGTAAAAATATCACAATTTATTTTTTTTAAATATTAATTAAAAAAAGTCTTAGAAAAATTATCAAAAAATAAAATGCAACCAGAATAGAACAAGAAATGTCGCTAGACAAAAATAGTAGCAATTAAAAATTTATTTTTCACCTTAAAAAAAAATTTAAAAAATAATTTTCAGATTTTTTTGGTAATCTTAGAAATAAGAGAAAAAAAGATCTAATAGACTTTAAAGGGTTTCTATTTAAAGTTTCAATTTACTTGGCTTTCAGATCAAAATGAGAATACCTTAATAGTATAGATTAAAATTTGATTAATTGCATCATGCAGCTTTCATAGGAAAAATTTTATTTTGAACTAAGATTAATTTAAATAAATTACGTCAATCGATCAAATTTCTAGAGTGTCTTGACTAAGTGACATATGGCTTAATGCAAAAATTCAAAAATTTAGCATTTTTTAAGCAAAATTATTTAAATTAAATAGTCGTTTTAATTGAAGTGATTTAAATTATTGATTTTATAAAAGACTATTGCATAAAAATAGTAAGATTTATTTTCTTTATAGCAAAGGACCAATATCAATATTTTCAAATAAATTATTTAAGAATCTTAATTGAGGATCTATTTATATTATGTATTTAAAATATTATTAATTATAAATAGATGAAAGAGTTGAGTTGAAAAAGACAAATTAATTATGAAAAAGATTAATTATTTTAACCAATAAAGGCAAACATTTCAAAGATTTTTTATTTAGAATTTGTCTAATTTCTTTTTTTATATAATAATAATATATAGAACAGTTAATTGCTTTTAAAAAACAAGCAGATGTGAAAAACATAATTATTATAACTAAATTTTCTAGAATATATATTATTCTAAATAAATCTGACTAATAAATTTTATTATTCTTATTATTTACATTATAAAGTTTAGAAAAGTTAATTTTATTAAAACTTTTAAATTGATTCTTTACATTAGAAAATTGATTAATAATTTTTTTAAAATGACAATTGTAAAATTTCATGATTACCATTTAAACATAAAATATTTTCAAGATTTTTGCTTCGATTTTTAATTTGGTCATTTAAAGATTTCAGGTCAGCTATTGAAGCATCATTTTAAATCAATAGGTTTTATGAAACATTTTTTTTTAAAAACTCAAAAATAAAATTTTGCATAAAAAGATTTTTGAATAAAAATAATGTGATTACCATAAATGTGATTATGAAAAAACTAAATTTTCACAAATCGATTTTAATCACACTTTCAGTCAACATTAGATAGTATATTAAACATGACTTCATTTTGACACACTTGATGTTTCGTTTATCAGCTTGTTTGATATTGAAATTAAAAAATGATAATATTGCATCAAACTTAAAACTGAAATATTTGAAACTAAAAGACTATTTTAAATTGCTTCATACAGATGATGTATTTTTTCATAAATTTATCATAAAAGATAATTTTTTTCTGAAGATTAATTAATTTTATTCCACTTAATTATTATAAAACATCCTTTTTCATGAACAAATAAAGCTCTCATCATATTATTTACATCAAGTGTTTTAAGATAAAAAAATTTTAATATATTGAATAATATCATGGCCTGAAAGATAAAAAGTTAAAATTTTTTTTACATAAAATATTTTTTTAAAAGAGTAAGAAAATAACTTTTCATTAAAAAAGATAAACATTTTTAAAATATAAAACATTTAAGAATATAGTAAATTAGAGTCTTTTAATTAATAATATTAGAATTTTCATTAAAAGATGTAAAAATACACCAGATATAAAAAAGAATAAAATAAAAAGGTCTGCTCATCTAGACTCCTAGCTTGATTTTAGCTGGTCGAAATCGAAAAAAAAAGAAAAATAATTATCAGATGGCTTCTAAAGAGAGGCATTTTATTCGAGATGTGGGCGGAGCAATGTGCTGTAGAGTATTCTGAAAATCTAAGGGATCCAGCAGCAAAAAGAGTGACGTAACATGCCTAAAGACTTAAATGCTTTATAGATTGAGCTTTTGGTTTGGTCGAACCAGGTAAGTTTGTTATCGATGATGATATTATTGTTTCTTCGAGTACGTTTTCGTCGCACAGTGTAAAAATTATATTTTCAGGTTCATTATTAGAGATGAAAGCAGTTTTTAATAAAAATAATAAAAGCGATGCTAAGGTGTTTGACAAATACTGCTAATCAGCAGAGATGGTAAAAATTAAAAGTGGTTTAAAAGTCATGTCTTAAGTCAAGTCCAAGTCCGAACTTGGACTTGTGAAAAAGAAGAAGAATTCATTTCCAATGTAGCTTTCAGTTTTGTGAAAACAGTGAAAACCGTTTATAAGAAATATGGGTAAAGAAATTTTCGTTTATAATAAACTAAACCTTAATCAATTTTATTCTATCAAAACAATTTTATTTATTTTGAATTATTTTTTTTTAAATTCTTGTATTTAATGAAAGTTTAATCTCAAATTTCAAAGTCAGACTTTGACTTCGGAAAAAAAACATTTAATCTGACATATTGAATGTTAGCTTAATAAATAAATGAAATAAAAATTTATGATTTTTCTTTTAAAATTTTATTCCGATCTTTTAAATTTAAAAAAGAAATTACATTTTTTCTAAAGTTTTCAAACCGAGCAAATTAAAGCAAGTTGCCAAAACACTAGCGGTTGAATCGCATAGAACTAACCTACTCATATTTACCGATTTTATTTCACCTGTTTGCCTATCTTTTTCAATGCAATAGCAACTATCATAAAACTCAGTGAACACAGTGGCCAACTCGTACATATAATCACAAATGGAATGAATTAACAAATCGTTCAAAGTTTTGATTAAAATCTCTGGAAATTTAAGAATTTGCTTGGCCAATTTCCACTCTTTTGGATCATCTAAACTTATTGAATTGCTTGCCACATACTCTTTTAGCTGCTGACTGCTAACACCAGCGTTACGTGATATGGAACGTATTCTAGTATACGCATACAACATGTAAACAGCAGTGTTTCCTTTATCTTCTAGCATTTTTTCAAATGAAAATATGTATTCTTTTGTCCTATTATGAGACAAATCAGCATATTTAATGCATCCATAAGCCACAGCCTTTTGTGCCGCAACCAATTCCTCATCACTGAGCACTTTTTCTCTTTCTTTTTCTCTCAATTTAGCCAAGGCCCGGGTCAAACCCTCATCCAGCAAGTCCTTTAGTCTAACAGTGTCACCAGATCGGGTCTTGAACTTTTTCTTGTCCTCACCAAGAACAACTCCAAACTCAACATGTTCGATCCTGTGGCACGGCTTGATCCATCCAATTTGTTTTCCTGCCGAGAATATTCCCTGCATATGCACAGATTGACCAGCGTCTATTACATACAAAAGAACGTCGCCTTTTTCAGCAAAGAGGCGATTTTTCAGAGCTGCCAGATCCGAAGTATCGTATGTGTATCCACCATCTGACTTTACAATTGTCAAAGGAATCGACACGCCTGGCGGAAAGACTAGTTTACGGCCATCTTCAACTTTGACCAGATTTGCTTTTTCAAAATCGGCCACTACTTCTTTCATCAAATTTTGGTAGAACGATTCACCACGTTCTATCAAACTAATTCCCAATTCTTCATAAATATGCTCGAATTCTTTGCGCGATACATCGCATATCAACTTCCATCCCATGATTATTTCCGGGTCATAGCTTTGTAGTTTTACCACACATTCATAGGCGCGCTTCTTGAACTGTTCATCTTCGTCAAAGCGTTTCTTCGATTCTTTGTAAAAAGCCTGCAAGTCTCCGATCGGAGCCATTTCTTGGGAATAGTTGGGAAATTTGTCTTTAAGATGAGCGATTAGCATGCCGAATTGGGTGCCCCAGTCGCCCAAGTGGTTCAATCGGAGCACATCATGGCCAAAATATTCAAACAGACGAGATATACTCTCGCCTATGATTGTTGAACGCAAATGTCCAACATGCATTTCTTTGGCAATATTTGGCGACGAAAAATCGATTACAATTCGCTTTTTTTCGCCTATGAACGGTGCTTGAGCACCGCAGATGACCAATTTTTTCAGCTCGGCCTGAGAGAAATTTTTCGATAGGTAAATGTTGATGAAGCCAGGACCACTGACCTCGGTTTTTTCAATCAGATCATTTTTTTCAATATTGGCCACAATCTTTTGTGCCACCTGATTTGGATTCACTTTTTGACCTTTTGTTTTCAGTGCTTGACAAATAGCCATTGCCGAATTACATTGGTAGTCGGCCACATTGCTGCCAGTTATGACCACACTTGCCTCAGCAATGTCGGAGAAATCAGCCTGGATGGCTTTGTCGAACAAACTGTACAGAGTGTCCGTGATACTAATCGAATATTTGTTTTTGCTTTCGGTGGGAGGAAGCGCTTTGGAAGTTAATTTTCTGGCTGAATTTGAGCTTGTCATTGCTGAGCTTGATTTTGGCTTGGAAAGTTCTTCTTGGATACTTCTTTTCAAAATTTTAATTCGAAAAGATAATTTGTCACGTTCGATTAAAAGTTTAGCTAGCTGCTCATTAGGCTTAAGTTTGTCTCGTTGTTGATCCAAATCAGTTAGCTCTTTTTCCAAAGACTCGATTAATTTGTTCTTAAAAAGAGGATTTTTTATTTAATTTTAATTTTTTTAAGGTGAAATTTCGGTACTTGCTGATCGAGTTTCGATTTTAAACTAGAATAATCCATTTTGGTAAATAATTTTTCAAATTTAATATGTTACACGTGAAATTGCTTTTAAAATAAAGTAAAATTTAAAATATAAAAATGCAGAAATAATGTTTATTTATGATGCAAATTTAAATTTTTAATATTTTAGATTTCTAGACAAAATTTTTTAATTAATTGCTCCAAAAATTCACATTATTTCGTCACTTTTATCTAAGGCAAACATTTTTCATTAACTTCTAATTTATAATTTCAAAAAATTTTAAATCAAAGATTATATTTATCTAATTGTTAATTTTATTTGAAATTTTTTTGACCTAAATAAGATTAAAAAGCTACAAAACTGATGCATTTTGTGACATTAGTGTAATAATTATTCATTTAAAATAATTAAATATTAATTAAACAATTTATTCTGCCTTAATATTATTTAAAAGAAAATTTACTAAAAGATTTGTCGCTTTTAAATTTTTTCTAATATAAAATCCATTATCCCGCAATAGGCATTTGATAAAAATTTGTTAATTGTTTCAAAGTAAAACATACATTTTTCGACATTTTTAGGGAAGTCTAATTTAGTATCTGAATATTTATAAAAAAAGCTTAAAATCATTAAGAATAACATTATGACTTTAGATTGTATTGATTCCAAGTCGATTTAGTTATTAATGTTTATAGGTTTGGTTTAGGGTGACATTCATCTTTAAGGGTTTACACTTATACTAGTTTTCTCCATTAGAAATATATTATGTATTATATTTATATTTTGGATTTTAGACTTTATATTCGAAAATTAATATTTTTTAAGATTCAGTCTGCTGATGTAGAAACAAGCGTTTTTCAAGAACCTTTTTATGAGATTACAAACGAAACATTATCAATTTTTTTTTAAGAAAAATTTTAAATGATTCTTCAAATTAAATGAAGTACATTTTAAAAATAAAGTAAAACCAATAAACTTTAAATCAATATATTTTCAAAAATTTGAAAGCTGTTCTCAGAGAATAGCTATGCATATCCAGCAATTTATTAAAGGTATAACATTATTATGTTTAAATGCTAAAATAAAATATTTAAATACCACGTTTTTTCCAAAACAAATGCTAATTTATTTACAACGAAAAAATTTGGAGAAAATTCAAAAACATTAATTCAAAAATTTTCTTTCGAGTGTTTTTACTGGCAAGTATATGGCATATATAATTGTCTATTATTAAAGAAAATCAATAATTTAAAAGCATTAATTTTGTACTGATTTGAAAGCTTTATCTGAAAATTAAAGCCAGTATTCATTCTTAATTAAGTGAATAAATAAAAAAATAATTTTAGAATCTTCGTTAAAAAATCTATTTTAGCTTACAAACATGTTTATTAAATTCATCTGTTATAAATCAATAAAACTAGTAAACAATAAAATATGAAATCAAACTAGTTTTAACTTTTCTTATCTTGATATTATGTTTCAAAAATTTTCCATCACTTTAGATTTTTTAATTTAAATATTTAAAAAAAAATTTCTTTTACAACATATTAAATTTCTCACGATCGAATTTTTTTACATAAAATTTTTATTTTATTATTAAGTGTAAAATTTTAATCATTAAGATAAAAATCTTTTACCTAAGTGGGCAATTAAATCAGAACATTTTTAAGTCTATTTTTTTTGTAAATTCCACCCTCTCTCGTTTGATTGCAATTGTTAATCAATTTAAATTATAAATCAAAATTTATTATAATTATTACTATTGGGAGGTAAAAATATTTTTTAAAGATTTAAAATTAATTCAATTATTTTTTTTTATCAAATTAGATTTTGAAATTTTATGGCATTTCTATACTTCACACTGATTGTTTATCACTTGTAGCTTTGTCTCACAGATCAAAAAAACTCGTTTAAATTTTTAATTAGATTTTTTTGTTTAGAAATACTTTTAAATTTTATATGATGCAATTAGACTTTTAATTATAATAATTTATTTAGTTTCTAGAATATTTCGACAACAAGCTTTTAAATTTAATTTTCACTTTGTTCGAAAAAAAAACACATGAAAAAGAACTGTCTAGATTTATCTAGAACCTTCAAAAATCTCTTAATTTTGATCTATTTATACCATGATTAGATTAGATCTAATGACTTTAAATTTACGAACGAAAATTGTTCATATCTCTCTCAGGCACTGGTAAACATATTCCAAATGTTCTTTAAAGTAAACATGAACATTGATGAAAGTTTGTTCAACACGGGACCCTATTTTTACGGTCCTCTTAAGCGAAAACGCTACCTACATTATGAAAATAACTTGAACAGCGAAGATGATGATGGATCCAATGATGGTTCGGATTCAGCCAACTCTTGCAGCAGCAACGCTTCACTATCTCCTTTCGTAAATATTGTAAAGCATGGTCACAAAGTTTTGATTACACAAAAAATAAATACCAATTCGAATTCCCAAATTGAAGTCGATATGGATAATCTGGATAGTCCCATAAGTTCTATTGAGCAGGAAGAAGATAACGCTATTAATTTGAGTAGTGACGAAGAAGTGTCAAGTGAGTGCGACAGTAGTTTTGTGTTTTCGGATGCCTTAAAAACCAAACTGCAAGAGCTAAACAGTGAAGATGATGTGATGACTAGACTAAAATCTGATGCCAATTTTTACCCCAACTCAAACGATCTGCAAATCATTCCATGGATACCTAACATACCTCAGTCTCAAGAATATGATGTCGAGGAGCCAAATGAAGAAACCCACCTGAATCGCAACAAAACGTTTATTGAAGAAGTTTGCTCGAGTGATAATTTAGTCAAAAACTCGAAATCTGATGCAAAAGCTTTGTCCAATTTTTATCTAGTCGAGCACGAGGATGATTACAAAAATTTTGATTGCTTTTTAGACAAAAATTGCTCTAGATATAACATAACCGAATTGGAAAACCATTCTTTGGGTCAAGTTGATGAAGAGTCCATGGAATTTTGAACTTATTTATTAAGTTTGTTCAAGTGTTTTTTTTTCTCTATATCATAAAGTATTAGTTATTTTGAAAGTTTTGATATTAACTTAAAGTAAAAAACAAGATTTTAATTTGTATATTTGTATAAATTTTAATAAAATTTTTAAGTTTTTTCACTTTTGATACTTAAACTATCAATTTAAAAATAATTAAAATTTTTTAAAAATCAAAATTTTTGAGACGATGAAGTAAGGACGAATTTTCATCATAGTTGTTTAAAATTTTTAAATTAAAGTCAAAGTCTTTAAAATTTAAGTCAAAGTCCGGACTTCGGCTTCTCTTAAGACTTGTGACTTTTAAACACCTCTGATTTTCATAAGGCAGATATATTTTTAAATTTAAATATTGAATTTATTCTAAATTTTCGTCTTTGGAGTGATCAAAAAATAATGAAAAATGCTTGTTACTTAAATCTATTAATAGACATTTGAAAATTTATTTTAAAAAAATTTCCCCCGAATATGCTGTTTTAAACTTCGTTTTTAATATAGAATTAAAATTTGATTGATCGACATTAGATCATTTGACTTGACTACAAAATTTTGATTTGTATATTTGAAACTTAGAATGATTTTACTTTTAGATAGAAAGGCTTAATAGTGTAATTAAATTTTCTAGTTGATTAAAATTTATTTTGAATTTATGATCTACAAATTTTAGAAAAAAACTCTAGTCAAATCTAATATTTCGAGTTTTAAACAATTCAATCAATTTTTCAATATTAAAATACTTTTTTTAATTTTTTATTTTAAAAAGCATGACGATTAAGTTACAAATTTATAAATATTGTAAATATATGATTTATTAAACTAAAATTACATCTGATTTTTTTTCCATGAATTTTATATAATAGTACGTTGAAGTGAGATGATACCTTATTTTTAACACTTGGTTGTAAACTTAAATTTAAAGGACTATGTGCGTATGTAATGCTATACCATATCAGTGGCCAAGTGTAAATAGCTAAAGTTCGAATAAAGTAGTATATTTAAAAAAATAAATTTTAAATATCTGTTTTTAATAAAAAAATATAAGTATTTAAAAAACAAAAAATGTTTTCAATTTTTTAATTTTTCGAAAATTCAATAATAGTACGTTGAAGTAAATTTCAATTGTTTTATTTACCTTTTAATTGATTATATAAATTGAATTTAAAATTATTCAACATTTTTACTTTAAAATAGAGCAATTACATGTTCAAATTTTTTCGGAAAAATATTTTTATAACATAAAATTTATCCATGAAAATAAAATTTTCAATTTTTTTCTCAATTTTCTAAGCTAAGATTTATTAGGTATCAAAAAAAATATTCAACTGTATTTAATTAGCCTATAAAATTTTTAAACTGTCCGACCCATGATACTATTAAGAATTAATAAAGAACTAATTGTCAACTTTTTTTTAATAGTAGTAGTAGGATGACTGCGAGTTGCCGGATGTCTCCAGCAAGAGAACCTGAGTCCTATGATCAGCCTGTTCTTTGGTCGCTTTAAATTCGAATTGCTTCATTTAAAGATCTCTTTCTTTTTTATTCTCTCACATATAGACCTCAATTTTCTAAGCTAAGATTTATTAGGTATTAAAAAAAATATTCAACTGTATTTAATTAGCCTATAAAATTTTTGAATTGTCCGACCCATGATACTATTAAGAATCAAATATCTAAATATCAATTTTCTTTAAAATTAATTTTCTTTTAGATTTAAAATTAATTTTTTTACCACATTTTTCAGTATCAGATCAGATCTAACAAAATTCAGTATTATTCATCTTTAATTTGAAATTAACATTTAACATAAATAAGAAAAGCCGTTCTCGAATAAACATAACTTAATATTAATCTTTTTAAAATATTTATGCCTTTTTAGACTTCTTAATAGTGGTATTTGTATTATGGTCAGAGTTTTTGATAGAAAATTTCTAAAAAATAATTGAAATTTTTTTTTACTAAAAATGGTTCAAATAAATTTACCGACAAAACAAACAAATGATTCTAACGGGTACAATGAAAGTTTCGTTTATTGAAGAAGTTTGCTCGAGTGATAATTTAGTCAAAAACTCGAAATCTGATGCAAAAGCGTTTGCTAGATACCAATTTTTTAAAGAGGAAACAGTCAACCAAATTTTTTCCCAAGCGGTTTAACTTTCAATCATTATATTTAACTACCTTGGAGAGTGTATAAAGAAACGGCTTGAAAAATCATTTGAAAAATATTATAAGGATTAAAATTTTTAAATGAATTGTTAAAAATTTCTAAAAAGCTCTAATCTTAAATTAAATCAAGTGCTTAACCAACTTTGAAACAAAAAATTTGTTCTTAAAAAGTATTTTTTTGATTTTTATTATATTTGAACATAAGTGACGCAAAAAAAATGAATAGAAGTGTCTGATGTCAATGAATATTTAGAATGTTTTAGTTTAAAATTTATTCATAAATACATGTTTATTTGAAAAAAATGCTCACAATAAAATAAAAAAATATTGATTAATTTGATTTTAAAATAGAGAATTAAATTAGTTTATGCATTTGTATCTTGGCTCCAATTTAAAATTTGAACTTAATTTAAGCATTTTGAATTTATTCTTTAGCAATTCTCTTCTATTCATTCTTTCAACAAGATAAAATGCTTTGTTTTTATAATACTCTTGTTTTTCTTCATCGGTAATCATCGAACTCTTATCAATATTCACTTGGGTGTTTTTTTTCTTTTTTCCCTTTGAAATAGTGTTCCATTCTGAATTTTCTATTTCCTCTTGCACAAGCTTGTTCCAATACTCGATTATATCAAAACAACAGCTCATTTCACAATTTTCATCATTTACATCTTCAATCGAGTGAACAAATTGATTTACATCGTCGCAACTGCACTCTTGGTTAAGCTCTAGATTTTTCTTGGCCATGGTCTGGCATTTGGGACTATTCGAGCAGTCGGGTGAAGTAACGGGTGAATTAGAATCACTCAAATTAAGCTTGGTTGACTTCTCTCCATATGTACACGTGTGCTTTTGTTGAATAGATTTTGTTTTTTTCTTGACATCTTTTTTTACCTTTTTGGCTTTGGACTTGGCATCCAACACTTCCAACTCGGCACATAGTGAATCCAAATTTCTAAATTGATTTAAATCAAACTAAAAAATAAAAATAAAAATAAAATTTTGAACAAATGTTCCAATTAAATTTTGATTACATCTAAACGTTTTTTGAGAGCCATCACACTCGAGTAGAACAAAATTTTCCAAGCTTGCTCAGCTATTTTGAGCGACTGGCCTAATTGAAAAAATCTTTCGTATAAATGAAGGCCAATGCATATCAAAATTTCTTCCTGGGCCACATCAATTGATTTGGCATGGCGTTCCGGTCGTCTAAAAAATAAATTTAAAATAAACTTTAAATTTTTTTAAATTTTTTTAAATAAAAATTTGAGCTACAATTCTTTTATTTCAGACTCAGCTTTGGCTATCAATGAACCTATAAAGTCTTTGCACGGATTGATGTGCAAATGAGGCTTCTTGTCCAGTTCGGTGCAGTAAGCGATGCCGTTAAATGTGCACGGCTTATAAGTACCGTCATCATCAACTATTTCGGCCTCGTTGGTCAAAATTTTAAAAGCAACCAAAACTTTAAATTTACAATCTGAACAAAATTTATTTCTTTTTAGATACTGATTAACAGTGTGCAGCAATTGATCGCAATCGATGATTGCCAATTGTTTGCGACATTCATCTGTTTCCATTGAATTCCATACATTTTTCCACTCATCAATTCTTCTTTGTTTGGTTTGCTTTTGACTTTCCATCATATGCAATTGGCAACGTTTGCCACTTGGCTTTTTGTTGATCTCCAATTCAGAGTCCAATTTGGAGCTGTCAATGTAGAATAGAGTGTACAAAGAGTGTGGTTTAAACAAAGCAGACTTAACAGAAATCGAGCCATCACATTCTATTTGAATTGGATCAAGAGCCAG
This sequence comes from Brachionus paranguensis, assembly GCA_016802215.1. Classification (NCBI taxonomy): domain Eukaryota; kingdom Metazoa; phylum Rotifera; class Eurotatoria; order Ploima; family Brachionidae; genus Brachionus; species Brachionus paranguensis. The sequence goes on from JAESIX010000004.1 coordinate 1,954,854, forward strand.
CGACATTGAACCAGCTTTTCTTGGAATCAGTTGTCGGAGTAGCTTTTCGGCTGAAGAACGACAAGAAATGCATCCAGCTGTTTGAGACAATTGAGCCAAAAATTCATCCAAAGGAACTGACAGATTTTTTTTCTCAATCGAATATGTTTGACTGAAATTTTGTAAAAAATTAAAATATTCCGGGTCGGTTTTTTGGCTTGGTGCATTCTGGGATGTGCTTTTGTTCTGCAGTTCACAAGCTAGACAAGAAATTATGTCGTCAAAAGTCACAATCATCTAGGATAAGATAATTTTAATTAAAAAAATCAAAATTATAAAATTAAAAAATTTATAATAATTTACCTTTGGATTTTCCGCCAATTCGAAAGGAATTTGGCGTCTTTTCAAGTCGAACTCAGAGGTTTCCTCATTTTGTACAACATTTAAAAGCCTAGTCATTTTGTGCGGGGCTTAGCTATCTAAATGTTAAAGATTACTGAAATGAGAATTTTGTATTTAGCTTTCACATAATAATATGAAGAAACGCTATTTTCTAAAGCACTATGTGAAAAAATGGGTTTTTATTTATGCATATGAACTAAAAAGTAAGTAGATTTTTTATGAATTTTAAATTTTAAATTGAAAAATTTATTGGTTGGAGTGAAGAGATTGCATTTGCTGGTTTAACAATCTGTCTGTTGGAAAGGTTTTGATCTAGTTAGCTTATATTCATATTATTTTATGTAACACTTATTACGCAGTATAATAAAATCTAATTAATAACTCAAAGCTAATATTTGATAGTATTTTAAAGAATTAATGATTGCTTCTGCTTGAACCAGACAATTCGAATAATTATAAAAATCGAAATTCTTCATAATTTATATAATTTATAGCATCATTTTAGATACAGTCGACCCTGGTTTATTGAGACCGACATTTTTTTTCTAAATAAGGACATTCTCAATTTACAAATTTTTTTTAAAGTCTGGAATATATTCTCTTAATAAAATCTACTAATATATCAAATGCATCATCTAAAATCCAGTTTATGTAAGTACTTTACAAGGATGAAAATGGATTTTGGTATCTTTTAGCTGATAAATTTTTAAAAATAATTTTAAAGTTTTTAAAAAACTTAATTAAATTTAAAATCAAATAAAAATTCTCAAGATTTTAAAAAAATTCAAATTTTATTTTATCTAAACAAAAAATCACATTTTTTAAATAGATAAAAGCCAATAATTTTTTGAACAACTTTTTTAAACTTGTTTGTTTAAATCTTAAATTTTAGTAACAATAATAAAAAGACATACTATACGGCATAATAACCACTGCTTTTAACAGATTATTTCTTTGCTCACTAACATCTTTTTTAGATAAAAATTCAATTTAAAGAATTACTCTATGAAATACCGATATTAGAAATAAACTAATGACATAAATCAGAAAGGTGAAAAAAATTTCAAAAATATTATTAAAATGATTTTTTTCCAAAAATAAGACAAAGTTTAGAAATAACTCAAGAAACTCGAATCCTGAATTCAACTCATTTATTAAGCTTTTGTTTGTTCAGTTTAATCTTTGAATTTTTAGATTTTAATAAAAATTAAAGAAAATTTTTTCTTTCGGCAATTAAATTTTGATTGCAAAAATTTTTTTAAATTGGTAATAATAATGGTGCAAAATTTTCTCTTCTTTTTTCAATTTGCTATATAAATAAATTTAGATTCGTTTGAATCATTGACTTCATAATTTGTGTTGATCATACTTGATCAGTCGAATGTTGTCGTTTCTATTAATGTAAGTTTTTGATCAAATTTTAAACTTGGAGATCTGAAATTTTAAATTGTGCACTTAGAATGGTTTAAAAAATTTTTAGGAACGAAAAAACAAAGCAAATATTAAAAAACTCAATAACTTTGTTTTTTATTTTTGTTTTTTTGTTCTATACTATTAAATCAAATATTTATACTAATAATAATAATAATTTAATAATATTCAATTTTTCAATAAATAAATAACCAAAAAAATACTTTTAAAGTTTTTTAGATAAGTAGTTCTCGGATAATTATAAGTAAACATTAATAAAATGGCTCTAAAGCCTTTTTACTTTATAGAAAACGATAATATTCAACTTGGCTTCTTTTTCCTTCTCATCTTATTCTTTCTTATTTTTTTTTTGTTTTTTTAAATTTTGTAGAAACTAACCTATAAGTTAGCTTGGTGTCTGCTTATTAGTTTACTACTCTGCTTCAAAATCAATTTTCTTTTCTCCATTAATTAACAATAGAAGATTTTATAATTATTTCCCTAAAACGACAAGACGATGATTCATGAATTAGTAAAAGATAGCCCAGAAAATTTTTGAAAAATAGATCAAATGTTCCTGGAACAATCTTCTTGCGTAAATATTGAATACTAATATTTATTTTATAAAAAATAACTTCGGATTTATAGTTACATAATAATTTATTAAACTCATGCTACAGTCCTAATAAATCTTTATTCGCCAATTCTAATTTCAGTTAATTTTCTTAATACTAAAATAACAATACAAGTATTACTTCGAATTAATTTACAAATAAATTAATTTTTTGTTTCGGGAAATATGTTCTTAATTTAAAATGATATATGCACTCATCAAACATTTTATTAAAGGGAATCAGTTGTCTGAAATTTTGCAACTAATTTTAATCCATCATATTATTCTATTAAACAAAAATTAATTAAATTGTTTTTTAAATAATTTAAAACATATAAACAAAATTAGAAAGAAACCGTTTTAAAAAATTTCTTACAAAAAATTTTAAATGAATTAATTTTTTCAAATTTAATTGAAAATTGTCATCATCTTTAAAAAAAGTATAACTATTAAAAACTAAATAGTATTTTGAGTTATTGTATTTTGTATCCAGAGTCAAATTTTATGATTACAATCATTCAGTAAATTTATAAAAAATTAAATTTTTTTCATAAATAATTTTGTAATAATTATTAATAGAAATTGCAAAAAAGTCTTCTAATTAAACATTATATAGAATTTCTGCATTTAAAATCAAAAGAGTCAAATTAAATTTTAGAAAAAAACTCAAGTAAGGAAAGAATAAAGAAAACCTAGAAGAACCAAAAAGGACCAAAATGAATTTTTTATTGATTTATTTAAAAAGCATCTTTATTTTTAAAAAGTCAATTGTCTCCAGAATTCAGAAATCTAAAGCGTTTGATGCATTTTGTGGTGGAATCTTATCGAATTTTTTAGGTTATAATTTTTAAATTTCTCTTAAAACTGAAAAAAAAATTTTTTTGTTATTTTTTTAGAGCATTAAATGAAAAAATTTAACTTTATTCTAATTAATTTTTTTAAAACTTAAACACCTAATGTTTTTTTACACTAAAAAATTGCTGAACTAAATTTACTGAATTTTAACTGATTCATCTTATTTGGGTCTGTGATTCAAAATTAACAGCCATTAAGTCCTAAATTAAAATCTAAGTATTTCAGGTAAAATACAGCTAATTCTTTAAATGAGACTAAAAATACTGATGCATATAATGAAAATGAAAAAGTCTTGATTTAAAAAAATTAAGATCGTGCTACTTCAAAACTAGAAAATGTTCGATGAATCAATGAAGGATTTTCATTTTCATCTTAGATATTGTAAAGTATAAAGGCTTAGTCTAAAAATAATAATAATAATAATAAGGTGCAACAGTGAGCATGGCACCATGATCATGGTCATTGTTGCAGCTTAATAGAAACAATTAAGTGTTCTGAGTCGATGAATAATCTAGAAAACCCTCGGAAATTAACATTGTCCAGCAATGATCTGCTTTGTGGAATTAATCTATGAGAAGAAGCCTAAAATTTGCTTAAACATTTTTATAAATTTATTTTAGTTACAAAATAGAGCCTTTGGGAGTTAATTTTTTTGATCCTTTTATTTAGTGACCAAATATTCAAGCTGAATAAAAACAACCACCTGGTCATCTAGAATTATGGATTCCAAAAAAAGAAATTCAATTGAACATTTTGACTGATTTTCAATCTTAAAGTATTAATTTTTTAGAAATAAAATTTCAGAACACTTTTTTTTAATTTAATTTTTAAACAAATTTCGATTATGATTTTGAGTAAAAAACGAATTTATTATTTAGATTAAGAATGCTTTTTTATTCTATCAAAAAACTTAGAGACTTAAGAAATGATTTAATTTTTTTGAATTTTAAAAATTCATAGTTTTTATTTTGAATATTTTACAAATGAGTCGTCCGGTTATAAAATTGTATCCGCCTGGTTCTGTTTTATCTGGCATTTCAGATGAAGTAATCGACAGCCGAAAGATTCCAAATTTGTATTTCGAATTTCGAGACAACATAAAACTAACACCCGGTGTCATTTACCAAATTCTGATCTCGAGCGATCGAGATATTAAAGGACAGTATGAATTCGAGTACAAAAATTGTAGCATAGCAGAAATTAAAATTTTCAACGAAAATCAAATTTTATCTCGAACATCTAAATGTCCCTTCACAGCCAAACTAGTCGACCAGAACAACCTTACAATTGCACTCGGACTATTCTATCGATACAGAACATCATCAAGTGAACGTTCAATGAACCCCGTTAAATGGGACCCCAATTTTATTCCATCAGATCACTTAAATTATAACATTAATAAATCACAGTCCAGGTTTGAGTCTTTCCTCTCTGAGACTCCAAAAAGCATCAAATCTCCCAACTTCTTTCCGACTCCTGATAATTCAAATTCCGACATATCCTTGTATTCCATCGAATCTCTAAAATACTCTTCGTATTCTGCCAAAAACAAGATTAATCATTCAACACCCACTTCATCCTATGTATCCTCTTTCCAAAAGTCGTTCAAATTTAGTCCACAAAAAAATTCTCTGAATAAAAGACCAAAAGATTTGGAAAGATCTGCACTAGAGTCGATTTGTCTCACTGACAACTCAAGCGATGATGAGGAGTACAGCTTTGCCAATCGGACCAATTTAACCAGTCATTTTGATAGCCAGAGTCAAATTTCTTTGGATTCCAAAGCTTGTATGGAATTGTTTGATAGCATTGAGTCGGTTTCGGAAGTAAATTTTCCGACTAAAAAAAGAGAAAAATATTTTGCCTTTACTCTTCTATTCACTTTGAACAATACAGATCCCAATTTTACCAAAATTCAGGACAACATCTACATTTCGAATTTGGACAAAATTTTTATATCCAACCATGCAGTTCGAAAATTACGAGAAATGCACAATGTGAGGCTTATAGCAAGTTTTAAAGTTGAAATTCAGGAAACCAAAGCCAAGTTGTTTAAGCAAGAATTGGTCGATTTGCTTTTAAATGGCATCCAGGTGGATGTAAATGGCAAAAGAGAAAAATTTTTTTATATCGGCAATTCGAAGAGTGGCATGAGAGAGCGAAATTTCTGGGCAATAGATGAGCAATCATTTCAGAAAATTGATTTTCAGTCATTTATTTTTAAAATGGGAAATTTTAATCAATTTAATTCAATAGAAAAATTAAGTAAAAGATACAGTCAATTTTTTTCTTCAAGCAGACCATCGATAATTTTGGAAAAAGACCAGTTTTATGTGATCAAAGATGAGATAAGTAGTGAAAATTTGTGTTTCACCGATGGAATTGGTTTGATGCGTTCAGAATTATGTGAAAAAATATCAAAAATTTTGAACCTTGATTATCATTGTATGATTTTTCAAGTGCGCTGTGGTGGCTTTAAGGGGGTGCTTGTCGGATTTCCGGACCGAGTGTTCAACAATGTTCTAAAAGCAAACAATTTACCATTAAATAGTAAAACAAAAGTACTTTTCCGAGAAAGTCAGCAAAAATTTGACTCAAACAGCTTAGAATTGAATATAATATCATGGTCTTGTTTCAACTCTTCCCCAGCAAGTCTTAATTCAGAATTTTTGATGGTTCTGGATGGTCTATCAAAATCGCCACAACTTAAAAACCACATTATTTCTTTATTCAAAGATTATTTAAACGATTTAGATGAGAGTTTAATAAATCCCCAAAAAGCAGTTTCTAAACTGTTCAACTCAAATGACATCACTGAATTCACTCACAAATACAAGATGATACTTCTCGCTTGCCGAAAAAACCTTGCCAAAGAACTCGACCCAAAACAGTATAAAATAATAAGAAATTTGTTAATAGAACAATATTTAGTCTGTTTAATAACTAAAAAAAAAATTAATATTCAAATAGAAAAATCTCGGCACCTAATCGGTATTTTGGACGAAACCGGTACTCTAGATCAGGATGAAGTTTTTGTTTCGTACCGAGATCAGTCGGGAAAAATTCAGTTTTTGAGTGAACAATTTTGCATAGTGGGTCGAAATCCATGCTACGGTCTGAGTGAAATCAGAAAAGTGAGGACAAAATTTGTGCCCGAACTTCAGCATCTAGAAAATTGTATTGTCTTTCCCAAAAAAGGCGCCAGACCTTTAACCAATATTTTGAGTGGTGGCGACTTGGATGGTGACTTTTATTTTGTCTCGTGGGATGAAATTTTGACCAACATCGAAAATTCTGACAAATTAATAGACTACCCTGAGAGTCAAGATTTTTCAAGCTATGTAAAAATAAAAAATTTGAGAAATCAGTTGGCTGAGTTTTATGCCAAGCAGATTGTGAATGAGGATGGCATCGGACTCTGGCACTATTACTTGACTTGTTTGTATGACGAGGACCGGCAAAACATGCTCGATCAAAGATATCTGAATGCAGTATTAGAAATTAACAAGTGTATTGACGGAGTTTCTCTTGGAGAGCGGCAAACGAAGCGGGCTAAAAAACCAGACTGGTTTTTGAGTACCCAGGAGCTCAGTGGTCTGAATGGCATGAACAAAGAGGAAAAATTTTGTGCATTGGCTGAAATTTTGGAACGAAAAAACCTTGATTTAGAAAAAGTTGACCAAAATATCCATAGGTATTCCCTACTTGGTTGTCTAGCTGCTATTTCAATCAAAAAATACTTGAATTTGATTTCCCAAATAGACCAGCCATTACATGGACAATTTTTGAGTGATGATGAAATTGAAATCTTGACAAAAAATAAAAAAATTAATTTAAATATTTCAAAACCGTCAATTAGACTTGAAAACTTGAATATGATAAGGCAAGAATACAGAAAGTTTGTCACAGAAGTTACAAAACTGGACGGTACATTTAAGAATAATAAAAAACAAGAAATTAAGCTGTTTACAGGCATGTATGAAAAGCAAGCTAAAAAAGAAGCTGTTTCAAATAAAGAACAACAAAAAATTGGATTGATTAATAAATTTCGGAATTTTGTGGTCAATTTAAAATATTCGGATAGAGATTTGGATGATGAAAATTATGTAAATAGTGTCTATTGTCTAGATGGATATCATTTTAGGTCTAGAGTGGTAACTTTATATTTGGACTTGAAAGATGCAGAAATTCCATGGATGTTTTATGACATTTTGTGTTATTTAAAAAATTATTGTAATAATAAAAAATGTCACAAAGTGAGTTTAGCTTTACCGGATTTAACTCCCTTTAGCTTGGCTACTGAATTCACAAATGTGTTTTCGGCCACAAAGCTATCAAATTTTTACAAAGTTTAACATTTTGAACAAAATTCTCATTTTATTATCTTGCAGTTTTTTTTGTTAATTTTATTTTTCTAATTTTTTTTACCAGTTTCGCCATTTTCACAATTGAATAAAATTTTATAAATTCAATTTTTATAATTCTAAACATAAATCATTTAGAGAGAATTTTTCAGATCTGATTTATGTTATTTAAACCATTTTGCCTTATTTGCAAATTTGTTTGTGTTTGCTGAAGGAAAAATCTTTGAGCTGAACCAATTAGTAAATGGTTTATACCGACAAAGAATATATTATTTTAAGATAATTTTTATGGAAGATTTTATAAAAGATGTACCCAACTTAGGCTTTTTTGCGAGTATTTTTATCAAATTTAATGCCAAAAACAATTGATTTTTCTCATAAAAACAATAGTTTTTACACTTTAATTAAAATTAGTGTTGGATGCGGTCAGAGCAAATAAAACAAAAATACGGACAACTTTTTTTAGCCGTATTTTTTGGCGGTCAAGAATTCAGACCGTTTAGGTGACCGGCCAAATCACCGCCCGCCAAAAAGTTGCCCGCTTAACGCAGACAGTGTCACGGTTTTTAAAAATTTTGGCAGGATTTGTGTTCGCTTGTACGGATATCAACACTAAAAAAATCAAACACTTTCGGGTACCATTTTCATCTTAAGTTAAGCCAGCAATTTTTTTTAAGAAATACTTTTTCTTTATATTTTTGAATTAAAAAGGATTTGTTCTTTTTTAAAATTTTAACTCACACTGTTTTTTACTGGGATGATTGGCAGTAAGTCAGATCTGTTCGGATGTGTTTTTGTTTTTGAAATGCTTTGGTATAAATTGTAAATGTGTATAAGAGTTTTTAATTCCTTAAGATAACTTTCGGTCAAATTAGATAAATGCTCTATAGCAATAGATCGCTGCAAATTTCTTTATTTTTTTAAGAAAAATTTATTCAATGAGATTAAATTTTTATTAATTTTTATAAGTTCTATTAAAACAAAAATGATGATTGGAAAAAATCTTCCATGCTATTTGGAATGAGTTTTGATCATTTCAGCCGATCGACTGATTCCTATAATTAGAAAAAAAAATTTTAATTTTTTGTATTTTATCTCTTGTTTTCAAAAACTGGGCAACACGATTTCTTGAATCTTCCAGAAAACTATAATAATTAAAAGTTTTTTATGGCTTTTAAAATTACTTATTTATCTTTTTTTAAAGAATAAATTTTTAAAGATTTTCTTTTTTCATTTTGAAATTCAGAAGATTATCAATATTGTAAAGTAAAATACTTTTTAAATTGAACTAATGGTCTTTTTATTTCTATTAAAACACAAATGTAATTTTTAGGCCAATTTTGTTTAAATATCTTGAATCAAATTTAAAAGAAAGCACTTTCAAGAAAACCCAAATTAATTAAAAATCTGGCTAGAAACGACAGGATTGTTTTTTAAATCAAAAATTTAAAAATTTCAAGCTCAGGAATGTTTTTTTTAAGATTAATAATCTAATATTTAATTTAATGTTTGCAAGTTAAGAGATTAAAATGCAATTTGAAACTAATTTCTAAAAGTACAAGATCTTTTTTGAATTAAAATCATTTTAATCTATTTAAAAAAAGCATTTTGAACAAATAAGACCATTTTGAGAACTTAATACTTCTAATGATATTAAAATTTAACAAAAAATACCTCATTAATGTAGATTAGAGAATAAAATAGTAATTTTAAAGCTAAAAATAATGAATTCTGTGATAAAACTTTATTCTCCTCAATCTGAATTGAGTTATGTTGCGGACGAAATACTTGATATCAGAAGTAAAATAAAAAGCCTTAAAATTGAGTTGAGAGATAAAATCTCGCTTAAAATAGGGGATACTTATGAGTTAATAATAAACCGAGGAGACTTATTACGTGTCAGATTTTTGTTTATCTATCTCGACTCCAGCTTGATTCGAATTCCTATCAATCATGACGATGAATTAAAAATACAAAGCCTAAGGTCCAAAAAGCCATTTCAGATAAAACTTCTGGATGAAAATAACAATTGTCTTGCAAAGGGTATGTTTTATAGATACAAAACTCGGTGTAGATCCACCAGATCTACAAATCCAAAAGAATGGGACTCGACTTTTTTTCCCGAAAAGCACAAAATTTATGAACAAGAAATTATTACGGATAGTGACTCAAATTTTACCATTGTAAGACAAATTTCAAATGAGGATGGATCAATTGAGAGCAAGAAGCGTCTTGTTGACATTTTTAACGAACAAAAAAGCCTTGTTCAAACCAAAATTATTTTGGATAAAAATTGCAGCAAATCTTGTTTTAATTCGAAAAATTATCAAGAATTTTTAAGCTTTTTACTTAAATTCACAATTCTATATATTTTATTTGATTTTATTAAATTAGCGTTATCACAATTATGAAGTATCTATCAAAAAATTTTATTTGTTTTCTTATTTAGAATAAAAATTTTGATTCCAAAAATTTATTAATTTAAGGACATCTTGACTTTGATTGTATGATCATAATTTTTTAAATAATTAATTTTCCATCCTAAAAGTTTTTGAATAGATTTTTTTACTATCCAAATGAACAATTTAGTCTAATTAAAAAATATTCTTATGGCTTGCACATATTTTTTAATTACTTTTAATAAATCTTTTAATTAGACATTGCTTAATTAAAGTATTTTTTCAGATTTATTAAAAAGCTGTCTGAATCAATATTATTTAGATTAAATCAATTGATTAATTATTTTTTCTTTTAAAAAGGAAGCAGCCAAAAATCCGTATAAGTGGATTCTTTTTGAAAAAAAAATTATTAAAAATTACATCAAAGAAGAAATTTTTTATAATATTCTTTAAATTTTACATTGTCTAATTAGCTGACAGAATGACAATTTTTAAAAAGCAGTCGTAAATACCAAGGATCAAAATTTAAAAATTACAAAAATTAAAAAAAAGTTTTATTCTCCGATTGTTTCATCATATAAATGTGATCAATTATATTTGTTAAGTCAAAATTAGATTTATTTCACTTAAAAGCTAACTATCATCGGTTTGAAACTAAAATTTATGTTTTTACGGTCTAATTTAAATGATTATATGTTAAGGAATTTTTTCAAATACGATTGTATAAAAAAAAAACTGTAAATATTTTTGAAGAATTTTCTTTTAAAAATAGTTTTTTAATTTTGTTACTTGTTCATTTTTGTTCAAAAATAATATTTTTAAGATGTCTTCAACTGCAGGTTTGTGGAGATTTAACTTCCGAAATGTTTCTATGAAAGAGGATGATCTAAAAAGATATCAACACAAGCTTTTAGAAATCCGCGAAAAGTATAGAAAAAGAGTTGATAACGTAACTGGCTGTGGCTTTTATGAAGGAGTCCTGCCACCAAAAGATAACATATTTGCATCGTTCAAATACGAATGTAAGCGTCATCATCCACCGTGTTCAGGCTGGTACTTAATCTGGAATCCCAATTTGGATACTAACAAGTCAAAACTTAATGGGTCTTTGCACAATCACTGCTCTTTGTGGCAATATAAATCAGTCAGCAAAAAGATTCAACTCGAACTTGTCCATGATTTTGGCAATTATTTTGACATGTTCGATGATGATGATACTCATCCTTATTTTATTGATCAGTTTTATAACTTGAAATATGGGTTTAAAACTGATGAAGATGAAGTACCAGACTACACATCTTTTGATTTAGATGAAGCACATTTAAACGTGGCTGAGGCTAGTAATCCATATTAAATTTTAAGCATTTTTTAGTTGCCACTTTTTTGAATAAATAATTTAACCAAATAAAATTATGTTTTAAATATTATTAATAATAATAATAAAAATAATAGGCTACGACATCTTTTCCTGTGGAGCAAGACACTAGGGTCTCACTATGGTAGCTAAAACGGGTATAAGTACTACAAATATTTATTTCTTGTTTGCCTTGAATAACTCATCAATTTTCTTTTTAAAGCCATTTTTAGTATTTACTGAAATTATTTCAGCCGGCAATTGGTTCCAATTTTTTACCACTCTGTTCAATTAGAAGTGTTCTCTTGAGACTGATCCTTGTGATTCGTTTCAATAACCTGTGCTTTCCTCGCATTGTGAAATTTCATACAAAACTTCCAATAAAAAAATGAAAAATTTTTCTAAATTTTGTTCTAAATGTCAAAAACTTGTTCTGCAAATGTAACAGAGTGTAACAACTTTTGTTTCACCTACCGCGAAAGTCTGCAAAATCTGTGCAAATTCTGCAAAATTGCACCCTATCTAAAAGTATTAAAAATAAAACGCAATTAATTTGCACAGATTTTGCAGACTTTCGCGGTAGGGTGAAACAAAAGTTTTTACACTCTGTTACATTTGCAGAACAAGTTTTTGACATTTAGAACAAAATTTAGAAAAATTTTTCATTTTTGTATTGGAAGTTTTGTATGAAATTTCACAATGGCTGCTTTCCGCCCAGTATACCTCTAGCTGGCCCTTCAACTGAGATTGTTCGGGTTATGCCAGTCAATAATGCTCAATCTTTTTGATAATATTAAATAACTCGATTAAGTCGCCTCGCTCCTCTTCTCTCTTGAAAGGTCGATAGGTCCACAATTTCTAGTCTTTTTTCATAAGAAAGTTCTTTTATACTCTTGACAAGCTTAGTGACTCTACTCTGTATCTTTTCTAGGAATTGTATCTCTTTTTTGGTATGATGGCATCAAGCTGCTATTGCATATTCCAAATATGGTTTAACAAATGCAACATAAAGCAATCTAAACGATTTTATAGATATGAACTTGAAAGCCTTACTCAACTGCCAGAGGGCAGTGGAAGCTGTATTACATTTTAAGTTTGAACAAATGATAATACCTAGATCACATTCTTTTTCAGTGCTATCGAGTGATTTACCATTCATTGTTATGTTTATATTAAAATGTTTGATGTTAATAGTCATTACTTTACACTTCTCTTCATTAAAATTCATTAACCTTACATTTGAACATTCTACCAGTCTGTTAACATCAAGTTGGAGACTTGTTGGATCCTTGCCTTTTTGACTCCTTTTTCGACCAGCCTGCATAATTTCTTATAAGCTGCTTTTGTCGATTCATTTTTTCTGTCTATTTGAGTTCTGATATACCATTTATATTTCAAGTTTGTAAACTTTTTAATATTCAATTCGCTTCTTAGGCACTCATTTCTTCTAACTTTGTAGCAAGATATTCTTCGAAGGACACATAGTCACCTTTTTTTATAAAGTATTTTACTTACAAGTTTTGGTTTTGTCTTTTCCTTGATAAGGGAATCCCAGAAAAGTTCTGGAAGAGAATGAAGACGATTTTTGAAGTACTTCCAAGTAGAGCACTTAATTTTAAAACATAAATACGACATAGGTTATCAGTTATGACCATGTCCAATATTTTTTCACCTAAGGTAGACACTTGCACATGTTGCGTTTAAAAGTTTTCTTCTAGAATTTCAATAAATTGAGAGCTTAAAACACCAGCTTGGCTTTGGTCTTCGATGTATCCGATGTTAAACAAAACTAGATTTTTAAAGTGACATTTAAGACAAAAATTCTTTTTAAAAGACTTAAACTCCTGAAGAATAATGGCCACGATTGAGATGGTTTGGAATTAAATGAAGAATTTTGATAGATTTTATGATCTAAGCATAATATGGATGAAGATTACACTTTTTAAATTTCATTCTTTTGCATCAGAGAAATTTTTTAACACTAGAAGCACCAAATAATTTTCGATATTTTCTTTTTCAGTTTTTTGAGAAGGATTTTTCTAAAAATCAATATCAAGGTAAAAATTTTTAATTTCTAATATAAGACAAAAAAGAGTTAATTCAACGAAATTTAGGTAAAATTTGATTAAAACCATTTTATTATAGCAGATTGATTTTTCGATTTTTAATTTTTTTGAAATTAGATAATAATAATCAATGGCTTCAATTATCTACGCTAGTTAAAAAATTCAAAATGCAAGGTAAATAAAAATATGCTCTATGTACAAAGTTTAATTTAAGGTAAGTAAAAAACTAAGATAGAAATTATTTTTTGCTAGGTATTATTTTTCTAGCTTAATTAAAAAAATGTAATGTAAAAAAAAATAATTTAGGTAAAATAAAATAATTGCTAAGTAACTTAAAAATAACCAAAAAAAATGTCTTTTGTCTTATAAGAGCTTGCATTTATTTATTTGAATGGACGACCACGTTTATTTTATTCTCCGTTTGAAACATCTCTTATACAAATCAAAATTTTATCGTCATCATTTTGGCTCATATAATTATTTTTACACCAAATTTCAAGTTTTCCAAGGCTTAATATTTTTTTTTTGAATCTTTGTTTAAAAGAAAAATAATATGGACTGTTTTGGAACTTTCATATTTTGTTAGTAATAGTAGTAGTAGTAGTAGTAGTAGTTCTTGCTGCGACACTCTAACATGTAGAATGCCTGAGCCCAATACTGCCATTCGGCAGTGTGGTGCTATAGCAGCCGATTCCATTGAATCTATCTAAGGCCGCTTTAAAACCCGCGGTTGACTTGGATTTAATCACATATTCTGGCAACTTATTCCAGTGCGTAACTACTCTGTTAGAGAAAAATACGTGTCTTGCGCTCCCAGCAGCTGCAAAATCATTTCTAATTTGTGCAGGGAAACTCTCTCTCTGGGTTCTCATGCTATTTCCCCTTAACCCCTCGGCAGGACCTTGGTTTACTGATCTATTCACTAGGTCTCTCACCAACGTCACATCTTCCAATCCATTCACTAATTTGAACATTTCAATCATATCCTCTCTCACCCTCCTCTCACTTAACTTTGTCAGTCCCATTTTAGCTAGCCTCATCTCACACGACATTCCTCTGAGTGACAGAAGAATCTTTGTCGCTCGCTCTTGTACCTTCTCTAACGCATTCACATCCCCTTTCAAACTTGGATTCCACACCTGCACTGCGTAGCCTAGATGCGGTCTCACCATGGACGCATACAGTCTCACCCATAACTCCTCCTCTCTACTTACAAACTTTCGCTTTAGCATGCCAAGTACCCTATTCGCTTTCGCACACGCACTTTTCACTTGGGCGGCCCATTTTAAATCTGTTGAGATCATAGCTCCCAAATCCTTCTCGCACTCTGTGGCAATCAGTATGACGCTCGCCGTGCTCACACCGCTACGCGCCTCATACTTATGTCGTGCATTTAGTCGGCCAAAATGCATCACTTTTCACTTATCAACACACAGTCCCATACGCCAAACCTCTATCCATTCACACACTGCATCCAGATCTTGTTGCAACTACGCTCTTTCATATACTTTATTTACTATGCGAAGTATTTTCGAGTCGTCCACGTACATTTCCATTTATTTGTAATACAATCGGGGAGGTCATTAATATAAAGAACGAATAGCAGGGGTCCAAAGACAGATCTTTGCGGAACTCCACTCAATACATCTCACCATCCGGAAACTGTATCGCCGAGTACTACACGCTGAGTTCTCTTACTCAAAAGTCTTCAAACTATCCAACCATTTTCTCACCCAACCCATATCCACGAAGTTTATGGAGAAGGCGTTGATGCGGTACAGTGTCAAAAGCCTTTGAGAAGTCTAACAGTATTTCATCAACACTATTACCCTTTGCCAACTCGCTCGTGATCACGTCAAGCGTTTCAAGTAGGTTCGAGACGCATCCTTTATTCGGGACGAAACCATGCTGACATCCAATTATAAGATTATTCTCTTGAAGGTACAACATTAGTAGGTCCCTGAAAATACCTTCCAGAACTTTGCACGCAACTGATGTGAGTGATATCGGTCGATAATTTAAAGGCTCCAATTTACTTCAATTTATGTTCTGTTGGTAGTTCAAGAATTGCATTAGATATGATGTCAAGGTTAAAGAATTCAACTATTTTGGCTATTACTTCGGATTTTACTTTTTTGTCACTATTGACTAAATGTGTTTCCTGATTCACTGTGATATTTAATCGGTGACTCAATGAATTAAATACCAAAAAAAAGATCGTCCATTAATTCCTTCCTGTTTGAATATGTATGAATATCTTTTTTATCAATCAACCTAGCGATTTAATTTTTTATTCTAGCACTTTAATTTTTTAACATAGCATAATGAATTTCAACACTAATAATTTAATTTAAAATGATTTACCTAACATTTTTATTTTTTAACGTAGTTTTTTTAAACTAGTCTTTATTTATTTTTACCTAGCATTTAAATGCATGCCATAATCAATAGCTAAAATAATAATGCATTCATACTATTTTAGATTATTTAAAAAAAAACTTCCTGGAAACAATGGCTTAATATATAAAATAAAATTCTCTTCATTTCTTTTAATTTTTAAATTTAGATTTTAAATTAAAATCTGTAGTAGAATAAAGACCCACAGTATCGAATGAACCTAATACTATCAAATTTTGAAAAACTTGAGTTGTGAAAGTCTAATTCTGGACCAAAGCAAAAAATTAACAGCAATAAAATGCGGATTCTAAATAGCTGGATTGAATGGGCATTGTTCAAAATAGCTTTTTCTAATTATTGCTTTTACTGGAGCATAAGAAACCGATCCTTGGATTAAAATACCTATCCTCTAAAATTGAATGAAGTTGGATAATTCAAATTGTAATGCATAATTTTAAAAAACATTCGGTGGGAATTTATTCAATTTCTGTTCATAAAAAAATAAACCTTTAAGAATCCCGTTTTCTGTATCACTTAAGCTGCACGTAGTTTTCTTTTATAATATTCATTTTGAGACTTTGAGAAAAGTTGACGTATTGTTGTTTGAAATATTTGAATAAAATTTTCTGCTCTAAGTTTTGAAAATTAATTTTTATTATTTAATCCTATTTTAGAATGATTTTTCTATAATTTGAAGTTCTCAGAAATATTTAAATAATTTTAAATTATAAATTATTTAAAAAAAAAGCATCACGCATTTATACTCAAAAAAAATAAATAAAAAAATAAAATAAAACTATAAATGTTTTACAATCTTATCTGTTTTTCCGATTTTTGGGATACTGATATTTTGAAAAAATAAAGATCGTGGTTACGAAATAAATTATGATAAATCAGAATAAGATTTTTATTTTACTTTTAAAAATTGATTATATTTAAAAAAAATTTAGTTTTTAAGCGTTTTTTTATATTTAGATATTTTGCTTTAAATGGAAAAGCCTTCGATAAAGTTATATCCTGTTGATTCTGAATTGTCCAAAATACCAGATTTAATATTGGATAAAGAGAAAAACTTTCTTTTATTTGAAACCAGAGATTGCACCTTATCAAATAATAAAGAATACTCGATATCTGTACAAAGAAAAGAGGAATTTATAATTAATAATGCTAAAATTTTAGATATTAAATGGAATGAATTCAAAGTTGATGCTCAAGATCCTTTGACAAAAAATGCTAGAACTCCATTTAAAGTTATACTACAAGACTCTTCTGAAATGATTGCTAGTGGTCTTTTTTATCGATACCGTACTGATCCAGAAAAATCGCCATCTACATGGGATAAAAATTTTAACCCTGAGAGCCATAAAAATTATAAAGAAAGAGGGAACTTAAATAATTTCAGCTCTTCGTCCTTAAATAGTGCTTTAGAACTTAAATATCAAATATCCAATTCCATCAAAAATAATACTAGATGGAAAAAAGAAAAAAATTCTCCCGCATCAGAATTATTAAATGTAACAGATGATTCAACCATCATTGATAATACAAATGATGAAAAGCATATAAACCACATTGTCAAGACTTGGTCTATTAGAAGTGACAACTTAGTATCAAAATTTAAGTCACCCAATACGTCAAAAACCCAAATAAAAGAAGAATCGATTTCTCCAGTACCAAAGTTTACAGATAGTTTTACTAATCCAATGATCATTGATATCAAAGGTAGCGATTATAATTTTCATTCATTTTTATTAAACATTAGATACGATTGTAATTCAATAAGCTATGATACAAATATTATGGAAAAACTAAATATTACAAACCGAGCTATTCGAATACTCAAAGATATTTTTAATGTTAGGAAAATAGCTCATTTTAAAATAAATTTTAGTGTCAAAAATACAGATAAAAATAGTGAATTGGAAAAATTTTTGATTAAAATTTTAACAAATGGAATATGCGTAGAACAAGATGGAAAAAAAGAAAAATTTTGTTACATTGGAAGCTCTAATAGTGGACGAAAAGAGCGTAATTTTTGGGCTATTGACAAAGAAAGTTGTGACAAACTAAATTTTAATGATTTTCTTAATTATTTTGGAAATTTTTCTCAATTTTCCCAAGTACATAAACTGAACAAACGCTATAGTTTGCTCTATTCAAGCAGCGTTCCTGTTTTTAAACTCGAACGAACAGAATACAAAATTGTCAAAGATTTTGAAAACAATGACTATTGCTTTACTGATGGAGTTGGCATCATTCGACAAGAAACTTGTGAAGAAATCTCAAAAAAATTGAATCTTGACTATACTAGCTATATTTTTCAGATAAGAATTGGCGGATTTAAAGGAGTATTGACCGGATTTTCCGACAACATATTTGATAAGATATGCCCGGGAGTGAATAAAAAAGTTAAAATTTTGTTCAGAAAAACTCAAGAAAAATTTGAATCAAACGATTTTGAACTAAATATTGTTTCATGGGCATCAAATGTTTCTGTTCCAGCCAATTTAAATTCAGAGATTTTGATGATTTTAGATGGACTGTGTGGCGAAAAATTCAAAGAATACATTTTGAGAATATTTCAAGATTATTTAGACGAAATGGAAAAAAGTTTGACAGACCCAAAAAAAGCTCTTGCCAAATTGTTCAATTCAGATGTTGTGAACGAATTTACGCACAAATACAAAATGATTTTGCTAGCTTGTAGGCAAAATTTGGTCCAAGAACTAGATCATAGACAGTACAAGATAATCCGTGAGTTGATCATTGAACAAGGTTTATATAACATAATTACAAAAAGAACCTTTAATATTCAAATTGAAAAATCTAGATATTTAATTGGCGTGATTGATGAGACAGATGTGCTGAAAAAAGATGAGATTTATGTTTCCTACCGCAATAGCTTGGGAAATATCGAGTACTTGGATGGAAGTTTTGCTGTAGTCTGTCGGGTGCCATGTTACAGCGTGACAGAGGCTCGCAAAGTTCAAACAAAATATGTAGATGAATTATCTCATTTAGAAAACTGTGTTGTATTTCCCAAAAAAGGATCCAGGCCTTTAACTGATATTTTGAGCGGTGGTGATTTGGACGGAGACCTTTATTTTGTTTCGTGGGATGATCATCTAACTGATTTTAAAAATTCAAAAACTGAATTAGAATATCCAACTAATCCTAGTTCTTCAGGAAAAATAGATGAGAAAAATTTGCTAAATCAGCTGGCTGAGGTTTATGCTAGCGATGTGTTATATGAAAACAAGACAGGACTTTGGCATTACTTCCTTCTTTGTTCATATGATCAAGATCGGAAAAATATGGTTGAAAAGAATTATCTATTGGGTGTTACTGAGATAAATAAATGCATTGATGGTATCAAATCGTCAGAGTCTATTTCCTCAATTAAAAAGCCACTTTGGTACATTTCTACTAGTGATGTAGAAAATTTTGAAAAAAAATCTAAAGAAGAAAAATTTAATTTTTTAAAAGAAATTATCAAGAGAAAAAAACTTAAATTTTCAGAAATTAATTCAAAAAAGAGCTCACTGTTAGAATGCTTAGCTACTAGAGCTATCAAGAAATTCATTGATATTGTAGAAGCAAACAATCTGACTAGAGGTGAATTTTTGAGCGATGATGAAATAGATTTATTAGAAAAAAACGATTTTATTATAGACTTAACAGAAAGTAAAATTGAAAGAGAAAATTTAGAGAAAATAAAAAAAGAATATCTAAGATATATCGAAGAGGTAAAAAGAATTGAAAATGGTAATCCAATTCAAAAAGATAAATGTGACTTGTTCAAAGGAATGTATGAGAGACAAGAGTCGAAAAACTACTGCTCTGAAAAAGACAGACAAAAAGCAAAATTTGCCAAAGAATTCAGAGATTTCGTAGTTAATTTGAAGTATTCTCACGAAGAAATTAATGATAAAAATATGAAAAAGAGTGTTTATTCAATCAATGGCCTTTATTTCAGATCGAGAGTTGTCAACCTCTACAAAACTTTTAAAAATGAAGAAAAATTATATCAAATACCATGGATGTTCTATGATGTTTTGTGTTTAATGAAAAATTTTTGTAACGACAATCTCTCACTAAAAGTATCACAAGTTTTTCCAACTATGATACCGTTCAGCATGCCTGCCGAATCCACCAATATTTTTTCTACCAAAAAATTGTCCAATTTTAACTAAATTTTGTACACCAAAAAGTCAATTAAGTAAATTTTAATCAAGCTTTTAAATAATTTAAAAAAATGTCGGCTTTGGTTAATCCGATCTGAGAAAAACTAAAAAATTTTTATTAATTTAATTAATTATAAAAACACTTCTTTAGTGATGGAGAAAAAAAACCTAGAAAAAAAATGAGAAAATTGTAAATTAAAATAAAACATTAATTCAAGGGAAGTTAAAGTCTCTGTAAACAATATTAATGTCCCTCTTTTTTAAGATATTTATATTGTCAGGCAAAAAATTCCAAAAATTATTAAAAAGTTTTGATAAAAGAAAAAAAATTATTAAATTATTACTAATTATTTTAGAAAATAGAAAAAATTAATTAAAAAAAAACTTTTTAAATTCGAATATTTTTTTCTTTAAAATATCCGAAATTTACATTTGATAAAATAAACCCTTGGATAATTGTGAAATTTTTTTATAAACGATACAAAAATGGAGAAAAAGCATAATTGAATTGAGCGAACAAATTTTTGAAAAAATTTTAAATATTGAAAGTGAATTGTTAAGTTTATAGGCTTAATATTTTTAATTGCTTATATGTCAATTTTTTCAAAGACTTAAAAGTTTATTTTCTTAGAACCGCTTCGTTTTCCTCAATTTTTTAATTTTGATTTTTATTTTACTAAATAGAAAATCTAAAAATTAATGATATAAATATAAATAATTCAAATTTAATTGATTAATCAGAGAGGATTTAACGAGGGTCGGCTAAAGAAGAAGAAACAGTTAATTTAGATTATTCAATCTTTGTATTTTTAAAATAGAAAAATATTTTTGTAATAAATTTTAGAATAAAATTTTATAAAAAATGTTTTAGATGTCGTAATTTTTAAAGGCTTAAAATTATTTTTGCATAAAATAGTTGAATTTTTACCTAAAAATAAAAAGGAAATTATTTTTTTTTAATTTGTTTTATCAATATTTGATTTAATTAGTAAAATATGAAATTTAATAAAAAAATAACTGATTGGCTTTTTAATTACAGTATGCTATATTTTTTTATTTAAACTGAACTCCAGAAATTAACTGGATTTTTTAGAGGTTTTTGTTTGTTAGCTCTTATTGACTTCAAACTGTAGCTGCAGTAATCTCATAAACATTTTATAAATTATTTTTGATTATTATTTTCACTTAAAATTTACATTAATATTTAAGAAAAAAAAACGTCTATTAATTAATTAAAAAAAATATCACGATATTTTTTGCTTCTGGTGGTGGCTACCGCTATTTGAGTATTTTCATTCAGTCAGACAAAATATTTGAAGAATTAAGTTTTGATTGATCTTTGACTTTGATTCATATTTCTCATGTTGAATTTAAAAAAGATAAGAAATTTATGGTTTTGAATTATTTAAATCAACACTTGAGTCTAATTATTAATTTCTAAAATCATATATTAATTTAGAACTGATTCTATTTTAAGGATATACATTTCCGATTAAACGATTTTCTTAAAATTCATCAAAAGAAACTGCAAAATTTAATTAATATTTTATATAATATAACAAATAAATTTTTAATCAAATTAAAGAAAAGAACAAAATTAAAATACACAAATTTAGGTATAAGAAGTTATTAAAAAAATCGATCACAGACGCTTTTCTCAGTTAATTTTTGTTCTTTTTATTTTTGATTCAATTTATATTCAGTTCATTTAAAATTTTGAATTTTTGTAAAATTTCACCTTTTGAGCATTTTTTTAAAAATATATAATAATCTTTTCCGATTTATTTAAGTAGTTGAGAAAATCAATTTAGCAAAAAAGTAGATCGTAATTTGAAAATAAAATTTCCGAAATGCTTAAAAACAAAACATATTTACAATTGACTTTTTCTGAAATATTTTATTCTCATTTTAAAATGAGTGAAAAAGCAATTGCCGTTCAATATTATTTTTCTATAACAACCATGCCTTTAGGCATTCTGCTAAACATTTTATCAATGTGGATTTTTTCTCGTAAACGCTTCAACAAGAATACAAACATGGGATTTTTGTATATCATTTTGTGTTTATTTAATATTATAACTTTAATTAGCCAGTTGATCATTTATATACTAGAAAAATTTGAAATTGATCCAAGAAATTTTAATCTATTTTCATGCAAATTTTATAATATTATTGCATCGGTTGCCCTCCAGATTCCTTCAATTGCCCAAATTTATATTTCTTACGACCTTTACAGATCTATCTGTAATTTTAAAGCTAAAATTTTGAGCAAAAAATATTACTATTTTGCTATTTTGCTATCTATATTAGGTCTTTTTGCTACCAATTCAATTTACTTGACCTTTTTTATTGCAACAGATGAGACCCTGATTGACTTGAATTCAACTTATTCAAATTCTACAATTACCGAATGTATCGGAACTGAAATAACCGATTTAATTGGCGATGGAGTGAATATTCTCTTTAGAGATCTAGTTCCATTTACGGTTATTTTTATTCTTAACTATTCAGTTACCAAGCAGGTTTTAAAATCAAAAAAGAATACCCAACTCGGAAAGTCTTTGAAAAAGGAATACAATTTTGCCATAACTGTAATAGCAATAAATATCGTTTTTTTGCTTATTTATCTTCCATGGGCTATATCGTTTGTTCTGTATCATACAATGCACTTTATGAGTTTTACTATTGAAGTTGATTTGGATTTATTCGATTTGATTCAGGCAATATCCAACTGCGTATCTTATCTTAACAATTATTCACCATTTTTTATAAATATTATTTTCAATAGCATGTTTAGAGATGAATTTATGTCCTTATTACCCCGGAGTATACGAGTTAAATCTGAAAAAGGTTCAATTTATACTTAAGATCAATTATTCGGTGTAAATTTAAAAATTATATAATTGAATATGATTTTGCAGAAACAAAGTTTGGCCATTAAATTAAAAATTGATGATGTTTTTTCTAGTTAATAAATAATTATTTTTTTAATTTTTAAAAAATTTATTCAGATATTTTTTAACAAACATTAGTTAATATAAGTTGACTTCTCTCTGACTTTAAAAATCACTCAAATAACACCTAGAAATGAAAGTTACCAATAGCTATTTAAAAAAGCCATTTTGAGGTATTTTTTTTTAAATTCAAATTATTATTTAAAGGAAATAAACCTTTAGTAAAGGAAATTAAAATTTAATGCTAATTTACTTAGTTTCCAAAACCACTTATATATTTTTTAATGCACCATAGTTTATAGAGTAGTTGATATTATTTTTCGCTCTAAGACATAGACTGCATATCATTTTAAAATTTATTTTCTGCTAATCATTCAATTTTTAGCAATAATAAAAAAATTTAAAGTTTAAAGAGCAACAACCTTTAATTTTGCAAAACATGGACAATTCATGTCATAATGGTTTTGCAAGTTTGGCATCCATAAGTCATTCATTTTCTATTGATTTCGAAATATTCTGAGAATTGAGCTACAGTGCACCATTATTCAAAAAAATCAGCTGTTTTGTTGAAAAATTAATTGTTCTTCGGCATCAAAAAGTACCTCTCATGGCAAAAGTATGATTCCAATATTTTGATATTCAAATATTAAAAGTTGTATAGCTGGAATCATGCAAGTGGTGCGGGGAATATAATTTTTCTGTCAGTACCGAAGGGAAGGGTCTCAAAATCTAACAAAATTAAACGATTAATTCTTTTTTAAATTATAGAATACAAAAATTATTGTAAACAACTCAAATTTTAATATTTTTTATTTTAAACTTCTGTTTTTAGTTTTTACAATTAAAATTTTATCAGCCTCCCCCGGTTCAATATTTAAAAACTATTGGAGTTTAATAATCAATTAATTGGATATTAATTATCAATGTAAATCTATCATCAGAGATTTTATTGTGATATAAAATTTTTAATCAAGCTTACGAATTGATCGAAGAGTAGTTGACAAGCTTAGTTGAGAAAGATCTTGAATCAACCGGCTTTAAATATCAAAACATTGAACAAGATCTTTAAGACCACCAAAGGAGCAACAACTTTGTATGTACCAGATGCGAACACATAGAAATTTTTAAAACATTCTGAATAAAATTTTTATTTATGATAGACAGCTAAAAATCAATGTCTTAATTTAACTTGGCCATTATTGCAGCTCTCATCGGACTAAGATGTAAGCAAAAGAAACTGTACATCAATAAAACAACAATGAATTACAGAGTTCACTAATTTCCTCACATAAAATGCAATAAATATAATTTATTAACCTTATCATCTTTTACGTTGTTTAATAAGTTTTTCGTCGATTTTTAAATGAAAAAATCTCATTCAAGATTAAACTTTTTTATGCAATGTTATACATCATTATGAAAAAGGAGAGCGAAAAAAGATTCTTTTACATGAAAACGCTAGGCCATATGATGCAAAAACGACTCGGAACATGATAGAGAATCTAGACTGGGAAGTCTTATCACCCAGCTTATTCACCGGACTTGGCTCCTTCAGATTACCATTTGTTCCGATCCATGCAGCACTTCCTCAGTGAAAAAAGTTACTCAGACTTGGAAGAAATCAAAAAAGGACATCAGTCAATATTTCATGTCAAAACCACCCAGCAAGGAAATTATTTTAGTGTATAATAATATTTTATTTTATTTTTTAATGAATAAATAAAGTCTCGAAAAAAACGAAAAAACTTATTAAACAACTTAATAGATGGTTTTTTTGAATTTATTTCTTGCCAAAAATTTAAAAATAATGTCTAAAAGACTTAATTTAATTAATTGTATAAAAAATAAAATATTACATGACAAGCCTATTAATAGAACAATTGCATTTGTAGCCTAAAAATATTCATTAAGTATTCTAATTAATTTTAAAAATCTTAAATGAAACACCTCAAATAATTTTCCATTTCAAGTCAGGATTCAAATTTTTCTAGTTAAATCTTAAAAAAAGTTAATTTTATGAATTTAATACCCTCTAGTCTTATACTTTTTTAAAGACAAAAATTAAAGAATCGTAATTTTAGCCTACTTTTCTTTCACAAGCTTAATCCTTTGTGACTTTTTGACTATTAAGACAGTCCAAATAAATTAAATCAGCTGCTTTAAAATACAAATCAAGAGCTATTGAGTCCAAAAGTTACCTCTCTTTACTTTTTACTATCAATGCTAACGGGTGTTCAAACAATAAATATTTTCCTATTGACCAAATTTGACAAAATTTTGTACAAATATTTAATAGATATTTAAAATTAAGAAAATTAAAAAATCAAGTTGTTACATAGTTTACTAAAACGAAAAAGGCCAACTAGAACACCTTTACTTGTAAATCACGCTCGTCCTCTAATTTTTATCAAGAAAATGTAATTTAATACTTTAACTAAAAGATTAATAAAATACGATTAAATGAGATTAATTTAATAGATTTTTAGTAACTTATAGGTGGTGTAGTATTCATAGTTGCATTAACTAAAAAATTTCTGCAAAATGCACTAAGCTTGAATTATCAAATTTAATTTTTTAATCTAAATTCACAGAGTTATACCAGAATATGATAAATAATACTTCTATAAATATTGCACCATGTTGCATTCAAAGATCTAATTTTAAACTTGTAGATTAAAGGTATCTACAAGTTAAATTTTGTGCTTTTCTTTTTATCTGTTTTTCAAAAAATCAATGAATTCCAAATTTAAAATTTTTTTTAAATTCTAATTCTTGGTTAAAAAAAACAACTTCTAAAATAATTGATCAGCTTTTATTTTAAGGTCGTTTTTGATCCAAAAGACGACATCAGACATTATAGGCTTAAATTAAGAAACCAAAAATAAAGCCTTAATCGAAAATAAACAGCCACCCTTATAATCAGATAAGATTTAATAAAATTTTGTGAATGTCTAATTTTATTTTGCTAATTTTCGAAGATTTTTTAGTTTTATTTAATAAAAATATTTAGAAGAAAATTGCAATTCAATTTAAAAAAGAATTTAATTAACTCTCATTGTTTTGGTAAACTCTTGCAAAAAACTCTGGAAAAAATTTCCCATAAAAAATTTTCAATCAAAACCTCAACCTTCTTTAAACTAATCAACTATTGCTAATATTTTGAAAATACAATTTTTAGTAAATATTTATTTCAATCAAAACGACTTTAAAATTTTCAAAAGCGGACTCGAAGCTTGATTTTTCTTTAAACTTTCCTTAGAAACTCTTTTAGCCAGAGGCAATAATTCATTAACGTAATCAACTATTTTTTCTTCACCACTTATTAAATTTCCATTAGAAAATTTCAATTTAGGCTCATTTGATTCCACTTGATAAATAAAAAATTAAAATTAAAATAAAAATTCTAGGTAAGCATTACTTTTTCTCCAAATAAATGTAAAGCCTAAATCATAATCGACTCGATTGTTATTTATTCCAAGCCTCAATCCTTCGAATAGGTCCTCAATATTCAATAATCTATTTTCTAGATCATTGGCTAATCCATTGGATAAAGAACTGTGGATATGAAATTTGGCAAAGACTTTGGCATTTAATGACAAAAGATCGAACAGGTTAATCAATTCTAGTGGAATAGCAAAGGGATCAGCATAAATTACTAAGTCTTCTACATTACGGTCAGTCAATAATTTTGAACTAGCTCTGTCTATGCTTTTGAAAGGCGCTAGGTCAACCTTGAATGACTGTCTTTTCTCTTTGGTCTTAATTTCGGCTGATTTAATGTCCATTTTTTTAAAATCCCCCAAAAGATTTTTGACTCCCACTTCTTCACATGTTTGTTTAACTTTTAGGGTCAAATTTTCAATTTTTTTGAATAAAGCCTCTTGCTTTTCAAACACCTGTTTCAATTTGTTAGCTTCATCATTTTCCATTTTAACATTTGGTATTACCAGGTCAGACAATTTTAGATCATCACACAACTCGTTGGATCTGTTAATCAAACGTTCGAGTCGCCTGAATTGTTTATCCTGCTGTTTGGTCAATTCTTCCAATTGAACCAAGCTCTTTTTTAAAATAAAAAATTAATTTAATTTTTATCAATTTTTAGATGGATTTTGACAACTATTTAGAAAGAGAAATTGATTTAATTCAAATTGATTTGAATTATCTTAAAAATAGAATAAACACCATCAAGTGTTCATATTCGAGATATTTTACCAATTTTTTGAATTCGTGCGATGCGACAGACTATTTTTTATACAGTTTTTTGGACTTTTACAATAATTGTGTGCTGAGTGAAGAGGTGGTGGGAAAAAATAGAAAAATATCAAAAAATGGTTCTATTTATGAGTACAATGTGCCAACAGAGAACAGATTTTCAGTATTAGAAAGAGCAAATAGAACTTACTAAGTTGGCCATTGGAGCAGCCAGTTCATCATCAAATTTCAAATAAGTTGAATCGAAATAGCACTTTGTTTTGTAAATACATGTTGGAATACATGAGATGGCAATTTTATCCTCAAATGGTTTAACTTTATACATTCTACCAAATTTTTTATTTTTATTTAAAAAAAATGAATAAAATTTTAAAGCTATAATATACTATGTTTAGTTTTTGTCTGATTTATTTCTTTTGCTTTGAAAAAACTCTGTAAACGCTTACAATGGGATGTGACGTTAGCACATGTTCTAGAAAGTAGACTTTAATTTTGCAATTTAGTTTTTTATTTTTGCATTCAGTTGAAATAATTGCAAAAAAGTTTTATTTTATTTCAACCGCCGGAGAAAGTTTCGACTTAGAGATTATTCAATTTTTAGTTGAAAATGACTGATAAACTTACCGTTGATCAAGGCAGAGAAATCGGAAATGCATTCGTCCAAGCATACTACAATATTTTTGATAATGGACCAAGAGAAAATCTCTCAAATTTTTATGTAATTTTTTTTCTTTTTTTTGGCCCAATTTGACTTGTGGTGATTGTAAGGTGCCGGACAGTGAAACTTCTCAAATGTCTTTTGAGGGAAATTTAGTCAAGGGTCAACAAGCAATCGTCGAAAAGTTAAGAGTAAAAATCTAAATTTTGGTTTAATTTTTTATTTAATTTAATTTAAAAAAAAAAAAGAATTTATCGTTTCAAAAAGTCACACGTATGATTACCGCGGTCGACACACAAACCACTGTTGAAAACGGAATTATGATTTATGTCATCGGCCGATTGCAAACCGACAATGATCCTGCTCACTCTTTCACTCAAAGTTTCTATCTAAGAAACTCGAACAATACTTGGTTCATTTTGAACGAATCGTTCAGACTTTTGGTGCACAACATTTAAGCTTTCAACGCAATTTTTAGTTTTTTTCTTCTAATTTAATTGAATAATAATGGCTACTTGAAAAACATAATACCTTTATTTCTTCTACTAATTCGACTTAATTTTATCATCTTTTTTTTGATTAAATATAAGTATATATTTAGAATAAATAATATATTTTACTTTTCCGAATATCCATTTATTTTTAATTCAATTTTAAATTCAAAATTAAAAAAAATACAAATAAAATTCCCTTTTTAATGACCTAAAAAATAGATTATAAAATAAAATTAAATACAAATTTTGATTATTTAGAATAATAATACAGTCAAACCTTGGTATAACGAAATGGACGAGACTGGGTTTAGACCATTCTTTTGTCGAATTTTTTTATTTCAAAAATTGCATATAAATGGATTAAGAAAAAAAATTACAGTGGTGCTACGATTACTATATTTTACGTAAAATACACTTATCGTAGTACCACTGTAGTTGTAATAAATTTTTATTAAATTTTAAAATATTGATGAATAAAAAAAAATTTTTTTTTAAAACATTGATTAATTGTTAATTGCTTGGTTTGAGTTTTTTGCAAAAAAATATATTCCATTGTTTAAAAATCGACTGAACCGCCACAATTTCGTTTTTACTTAACAAAAAAATAAACGATCTAATGTTCAAGAAATTCTTAATTCCTACTTAATTCCTATCTGAATTTCTAATTTTTGACTTGAAATTCGTAAACTACGTCCTTTGAAAACCAAATTTTCATTTTTTCTTGTGATTCACAACAAAAAAAATTTATTTTACCTAGGGGTCTAAAAAATAACTAACCCAATAAAAAGCTATAGTTCTTTCAGACCCAGGTTTTCAATGATAAATTTGAAATATTTTTTAAAATTATATATATCCTGAAAGAGCATAAAATTTTCTACACTCTAGTGTATATTTTTATTTATAAAAAAATGTGTGTCAATTTTTTTTATTGAAAAACAGCCAAAAACAATGCTTTTTTTCACTTGAATTGTATGTAGTTCCAGGGATCACTTAAAACACATAAATTTTTTTTTAAAAATAAACTATACAAAATTCTGAACAAATATATGGTTTTACTTTTTTGAATTTTAGCTCTATTTTATTTAAATAAAGTCTCAAAAACATATAATTTGATTTAAATTTTGAATATAATAATTATATTGATAATTTTAAAATTTTTTTTTTGTTAGGACTTCCAAAAAAAAATGAAAATTAGCTTTTCAAAAGACGTGGTTTACGAATTTCAAGTCAAAAATTGGAAATTAAGTTAGGACTTTTATTTATTTGCACTTAAGTTTTGAATTTCTTAAACTTTAGATCGTTTATTTTTTAATTGCTCCTCTCCTTGAAATAATTTTTGGTTTCATTTGCATCTCTTTAACTTCTTCGCTTTCTTCATCCGATTAATTGTTTTTGATCTGCATTAAACTTGAGAGAATTGACAATTTCAGTTAAAATATCCGCGGATTCTTATTCTTTATCGATTTTAACATAAGCATATTTATTTATATACCATAGTTTCCTTATAAAAATAGTTCTCTCATTCAATTTTTAGATACTATTTTAAATATTATTTTTGCTTATTTGATTCAATTAACGCCAATTCTGGCGATTTATAAAATAAAATAAAAATAAAATAAAAAAGAAGATAAATTGAATAAGAATAGTCAATCAAATATAGATATACGATTTTTGATAATTTTATTATTATTATTCTTTATTAGTTTAAAGCCCCATGGGCAAAAATACAAGAAAAATTACATTATAAGTAAAAAAATAAGTAAAAAAAAAGAATAATTTGTACATGTGTAATAATATTTTATTTTAATTTGTACATTATTTAGATAATATCTCTATTAATGAATAGAGTTTGAAGCAATTTGATACAAAATATTTTAATACAACGATTTGGGCTCAGTAAATTTATCAAAACAAAATCTTTGAACAACAAAGTGTTAAAATTGGAGTCAATCAAATAAATTGATCACAAGCGTAAATTATTTTTTGTCAAACAAATTTTCAATAACCAATTATTTAAAAAAGTATTTGAATACTTAAGAAAAGATTATAAAATATATAATAGAAAAAATATTTCTTATTGAATTTTTTGAAAATTTTTGCCCAAATCCGTGCAATTATTGTAAATACTCGTTGTTTACAAATAAACTAGAAAAAATTTTAAATCTTTTATTAAAAAAAAATTCAATCAAATAAGCATTTTAGACATATAAGGTCCATCAAGCTCATAGCCAAGTTTTCGGTAATAATTTCTAGTTCCAACACCTGAAATCACACTAATTTTAACAGACTCATGTTCTTCCCTAGCAATTCGTTCTGCCTCTTCCATCAACAAAATACCAAATCCTTGATGCTGAAACTTGCTAGGATCTTTTGCATTGACTGGCACAACACTTCCATAAACGTGCAACTCTCTGACAATTGAGCATCCACCTTTCAGCTCAGGTCTGAATGTATCAGGTGAACACTTTCTCAAACGCAGCAAACCAATTAGAATATCCTGCTCTGGATCTTCATAGGCCAAAAACGTTTCCCATCCACCATTAGCTACATAATCTCGCCTGATTAACTCAATTTCATAAGGCTTAACTTTGTTGTGAATTTCCTGTATGCCCACCTCTCTAGTTCTAACATCTCGACACTGCAGGCCGAGCTCTTTCATCCTCGCCAACGCCAACTCTCTCAAATTTCCATGCTCAACACCAGAGCTGACCAGAGGCATCGGAATATCTCTCTGCACACGATAAACTCTAGTCCACGGTGGAACCAGGGCCAATATTTTTGCCACAAGATCCACCAGCATGCTTGGCGGATAGCTTTTGTATCTGCCACACTTCCATAACTCGTAGAGTCCAGTTCCTCTAATTACCAAAGTGGGATATAGCTTTAAACCATCGGATCTAAATGCTGGATTTTCGAAGAATTCAATGAACTGAAGCATGTCTCTTTCCATGTCCACATTAGGCAAGTTAGGCATCATGTGCACCACTACCTTGAAGCCAGCGTCTTTTGACATTTGAAAAGATTCACAAACAGCTTTGACTGTGTGGCCTCGATTGGTGTCTCTGGCCACATCTTCATAAACAGATTGCACCCCTATCTCCAAACGCGTGCATCCATAGCTCAACATGTCGCTCAAATGTTTTTTTAGACAGTAATCAGGCCTAGTTTCAATGGTAATGCCGATGCATTTTGTTTTACTTTTTTCAGAATATTTTACTGCTTCTTGAACACTGTTGCTTGTGTGGCCAGATAAAGCGTCATGTAGGTTGCGGATAAAGTAGTCACGATAGTCTTCGCCTAAGCACATAAATGTACCACCCATGATAATAAATTCCACCTTGTCTACTGAATGACCAAGCTGCTTGAGCTGTTCAAGTCTGTGTTTTGTTTGAAGATAAGGATTGTAGCGAGCTCTAATGGCTCTCATTGAAGTTGGTTCGTAGCCAGTGTAAGACTGGGTAGAATACTCAAAGTCGGAGTCAGGACCGCCTGGACAATAGACACAAATGTTGCCAGTCATGGCTATGTGAGGACATCGATGAGGCTTGCACATTACAGCCACCACGGCAATCTATTTTAAATTTAGATGTTTGGTTGAAAATAAAAAAAAATTATTTTAATTACTCCAGAAGCTGTTCGAACCGGCTTAGCTCTCAATTTTGGCAAAAGGACTTTTTTGTACTGCAATGGAACTGCAGATATTATGTCGGTTAACCGGGGTTGAATGGGTAAGCCGTATTTTGCCGAAGCTTTGCATTTTATTTTGTTCAGATCTACAGATTCATTTTTTTCATTGGCCTCAATTAATTCTTTAATGATTTCTGACACTGTTTTTACCATAAGTTCATGGGTTGACAGGCCTGAATGCTCTTTTAAAGTAAAGGTAAAATTTGGGAAATGTTTATTAGGTCAAATAAAAGTTACCATTTAATTTATTTTTATTTTTGTTTTTAACCATGTTTGAAATCTTTGGCAATAGAAATTATAAATCCAATTTTTTTTTCAATTTTTTTGTAAAAAATTTCAAAATAATTCGCGAATTGCAAAATTTTGCTTTTTCTTATTTTTTTTTCTTTAGGCTGAATTATTTGTCTTGATTAGAAAATTTTTATTTTTTCTAAAATTAATGAAATGAAGAACTAAGTTGGAGTCCAATTATTATTTTAGATGACAAAAAAAATGGTAAATAATTTTTTATTATTTATTAGTTTGATTATTAATAATTTATTTTAAATATTTTTTCAAAATATGAAATATATAATTAAGTCATCGACAGAATAGAACATCTAAAAAAATATATATCATATTATAAAGAAAATATTGTTTAAACTTGATTCTGGAGACTAAAAGATACTATAAGCTTGATATTTATTTTCCTAAGACTCATTTTTTCTTTATAGAAATTATCATAATTTGATTTAAAGTGTTCCTGTTACATTTTCAAAGAAAATTTTTTCGCTAGTTGAGATTATTTGCAGGTGTAGGTGCCCCATGAACAGCACCAAAATAAAATTTTTCTTCGCGATCGAGACAGTCTTTACAAAATGCTAAATAGGCGGTTCGGTCGGCAATTAAATTTTTAATAATTTTATTTTCTTTTTTTAAAAATTAAGATATAAGTACTAATGCTAATAGTTAAACTAAAAAATAATGAAAAATTTATCAGAAAATAATTTTTTCATTTATTTCAAAATTTAAAATTTTAAAAAAATATTATTTATCAAAATATTTATTATTTGATCAACAATCCAATTCGTTCATCAATTTTTTTTGGCAATGTGAAATTTTAGTACAAAAATTACAGTACAAAACGTAAAAAGTTTATAATTTTTTTTCTAGTTGTGCAAAAATGGTTCTGTAAAGAGTACAATATTGTACAAATTTGTACAAACGAATTCCAAGCTCTGCAAAAACTCTGCAAATTTAATTTATTGTTTAATCAAATATTTTTTGATGGTGTGCATTTTACAGAAAATTGCAGAGTTTTTGCAGAGCTTGGAATTCGTTTGTACAAATTCGAACAATATTGTACTCTGTATAGAACCATTTTTGCACAATTAGAAAAAAAATTATAAACTTTTTACGTTTTGTACTGTAATTTTTGTACTAAAATTTCACACTGCCTTTTTTTTTAACCTCACATTTTTGAGTTCATACTTTTATTTAATTTTTTTAGAATGACAGATAAAGATCAGAGTTGTTTAAAAGTAGAAGAAATTAAATTTTAATTATCCCTAAAATAATTCTGGAAAACCAATTCTAATATCATATCGAAAAGAAACGAAAATTAAAATTTGATTTCTAGATACATTAGGTCCTTTGGTAAAGAGATTAATATTAATTTATCAATATTTATTTTGAATTTTTCAAATTATTAAATTTTTAATAATTATTTTACTATTTTTATATGCTTATTCACATTAAAAAATGCTTATATTCGGATATTTTTTTTGCTTAGTAATTAAAATTAAAAAATGCGGTATCGCGTTCGAAAATGCTTAAATGTAGGCAGGCTTTCCTTTTTGACACACCTTTAATTAATCTTAGTTTTTAATATTCCCATCTCATTTTTATCTTTGCCTTTAGCCTTAAAAAATCGAAAGTTTTTATTAAAGACTATAAATTGCGATTTTTTTCAATTTTTCTTCAAAAAATTTTGATAACCATACTTTTAAGTGATCTTCTGATTTGGTTTATATAAAACCCCAAATTCGCTCAAAAATTAGGAAAAAAATATTTAAAAACTGCCTTTTTTTAAATTAAAACCATCAAATATTAAAATAAACTAATATATATAATAATTAATATTTAATAATTATTTAACAAATAAATTACTTTTCAATTTGTCATTGTTTTTTCTAGACAGTATTTCATGATTTTAATAATTAAAGCAAGGATCTAAGCAGCAAAGATTTGATTATTTTTGCTTAATTGTAAATGATAAAATTGCTCCAAGTAGTTTATGGACTACGTAGGTAGATTTACTTAAAGGGATATTTTTTCAGTCGAATTTTATTCGACTTTTTTGATTCCTTTTAGTCATCTTAATGAAAATAATGGAATTTTTTCAGATAAAGAGGAAGCTGTTAACCCAAGTTTAAATTCCAAGTAAATTTTTCTCAATTTTGATCCATTAAATCTGAAAAATTAGACAATTAGACGAATATTTTAAAATAGCAAAAGTTAAATAGAAGGGTCTTTATAGATAGGTTACATATTATGTGACCAGTACTCCTCACCTAAAATGTGTGACCAAACAAAAAAATAGGTGACCAATTTCTAGTCACATATTACCCCTTCGTAAATAAGGTGATCAGCCTTGATCACACATTTTAGGTGAGGAGTACTGGTCACATAATATGTGACCTATCACTATAGACCCAAATTGAACTAATAAAAACAAGCAAATTTATTTTGGAAATATGAAGAAATATAAGAATAAAGCAATTAAAGAGGAGCAATTTGCAGAATGACAATAAAATTTGCTATGAGGGTGCCATAATTACAATCAAATTGTTTAAGCTGAGAATTTTTTTATTTTTTTTTTTGAGAAAAAAAAATTTAAATCTAAATTTAAACCCTGCAAAGACTGAATTGCATAATTCGTAGAAACTGCAGAGTTTTTCAATAGAATGGATTTAGTTTTAAAATCTTTATCAGAATGATAACTTTGATTTTTTTTAAAGTACCTTCAAAACAATTATTGTTATCATTTTGTAAATTGTTCCTGCCTTATTTTTCTATTCTTAATTATTCCTTTTATTTTTTTGATCTGTTAAAACAGTTACTGCTTAATTAAGAGAAATAAAAATTTATTAAAGATCAAAACCTATTCTAACTTTGTGATATGTTGAGCATGCTAAAAAAAGTTGAATTTTTAATATATAAAAACCATTAAAAAATATGACTTACTCAAAACACACTAGGAAATTTATATAAAACTTTAGTCGGATCAATTTTAGACTATTCTTTTCCTTGTTTGAATTCATTTTCAGAAAATAATATCAAAAAACTACAATCAATTCAGAATACAGCAGTCAGATCAATCCTTAAGTTAAAATATGATACTCCCTCCAACATGTTGCATCATGAGGCTTTCAATAAACTTAAATTACTAACAGTCTCGAAGCGGCTTTTTGAGTTGAGTGAGAGATATGTTGGGACAGGACTGAGTCATTCTACTCCATTGGTGGTCCGACTAGAGGATGAATACAAACAAGGCTTCGAATCAAGATATATTGAATACCCTACCCCATTGTGCAATTGCTACCTTACTATTTCCTCTTTTTTTCATGAAGCTTCAACTATGTAAACTTCTGTCGCATGTAACAACCTATTTCAATATATGTCTTTTAAACTTTCTTTTTCTTTTTTTTTATACTTTATTCTGAAGGAGCTCTAGCTCGGTACAGAAAACAAATAAATAAAATAAATAAATAATAATATGAAAATTAAAATCTTGTGAACATAATCACATTAAATTTCGTTTTAAGTTTTTTATATATTTTCGAATGAATTTTTTAATCTAATCTTTCTATTGTATAGTGTATTAAATATTAAAATAGTTTGGATTATTAATACTAGTTGTTTGAAAAGGAGGATTTTTTTATTTCAGACGGATATTTTTTTTTAATAGATTTTTTAAGACTAATATTTTATTAATTATAAACAATTTTAAACGAAACGAACTGTAATCACCAGTGGCAAAAATATAAACCAGTGTCTAGGGATGCCTATGCATTTCGGACGACACTCTCTTGAAAAACTTTTAATTTTTTTTCTCATTATTTAAGAATTAAAGTTGAAATTATGTGAAAAAAAAAACATTTGAATAAAATCAGAAATCAAAAATTTTTTCGATTAAACTTTTATCTATAAATTTGCTTAAGTAAGCTTTTCAAAGAGATGTTATCATAAATGACATGATTTTTTTTTCTCAAAACAAGATGGACCACACAAAAATGTAAAAAAATAACAAAAACCAGCTGGAAAAATTTTTGATAGCCTGTATTTAAATATGTCAGTACCAAATAGCAAATTCTTAAGACTAACGGACAACTTTTTGTATTATTCAATTTTACAATTATCTTTTTTTTGATTTTTATTTTATGCTAACTATGTGTTCTATTCATTTATTCAAGTTTTCATCTTAAACAGCTTTTCAATTTTTCAACTATTCAACAATTCAATTTTTCAAATTTTCAATTTTTATTACTCGTTCAACTTTTCCAGTTTCGTTTTATTAAATCCAATAATTAATTTTAGAATCTTTTTATAAATTTAATTTCTAATAGTTTTATTCTTTTCCAAACTGAGGTATCTTTTTTCATTTAATACTTAAAATATACAAATAAAAAAGAAAATAAAGTGATTTTTTGTAAAATGTTTTACTGAGTGTTTATATCTTGAAATATGGCTAAAAATTTGTTAAAATATTTGAGTATTCAATTTATGAAATGCTATTAATTAAAATTATAATTTTTTATTAAGAAAATTAAAAAAATTTAAAAACTAATTTAAGAAATATTTTTATAATTATAAAAAATATTTTAAGACCAAAAACTATTATATTATATGTTAAGAATAAATATAAATATCCAGATTTTTGGCACTGATATATCTAATTAAGATTAAAAGAAAATTTTAAATATTTTTGTAATTTTTTTTCTAAATCAATGAGCAATTATTTATTAAAAAAAATTTAGCAGTATTTAAGAAATAACTCTAAGACTTTTTGCTGAACCGAACTCCCATTATTGTCCATAAATGACTCTTAAGCACCTTGACAAAAATTTACATGTTATTTAATCAAATTACTACCTGGATTTAATAAACATAATGGAATATTATATCGATTTTTGAAAAATTAACTCTTCTAACATCGAGGTTTAAGTAATAAAAGTTTTAATTGAGCAAAGCGTCTTGTAGACTCACGTTTTTTGGAACCAGACAAACTAAATATTCAAAAAGAGCTTAAGTTTTTAGTGCATTTATTTAAACTCTTTCCTCTATTAGACTATTTAAATATTTACTTAATTCAATATCTAGTTTCATCATCTATTTTAAAAATTTCAAATCAAACAATTCTTGAACCGTTGTGAAAATTAAAATTAAATTCACGTTTAGCATGCGTGCTACCATTCATTCAATGGTACATTTTTCTTAACTAAATTTCAGCGTAGAAATTTTAAGTATAAATAGATGTCATTTTTTTCATCTGATAAACTAAAATTTTAAGATAAATAGCAAAATGTGTGGTATATGGGGCATATTTGGCTCGGACGTGGATTGTCACGAGCAAGTTCACTGCTGTTTTAAAATAGCGCACCGCGGACCGGACTGCTTTCGTTTTGAAAATGTGAACCACTTTCAAAACTGTGCATTCGGCTTTCACAGATTGGCAATTGTAGACGACCTGAACGGAATGCAGCCCATTCGTTTGGTCAGCATGCCGCATATTTGGATGATCTACAATGGAGAAATTTACAACTACAAGCAACTACAAGCTAAATACAATTTTGACTACTTGACCAACTGTGATGGCGAGTCTTTGATCCATTTGTACAATAAGGGTGGCATTGATTTCATGTGCAAAAATCTCTATGGTGTTTTTGCCTTCATTCTTTTGGACACCAAGGAGAACAAGTTGTATTGCGGTAGAGACTCGTATGGAGTGCGTCCTGCTTTCAAACTTCTGACCGAAAATGGAACTTTGGGAATTTGCTCCGAAGCCAAAGGACTGCTGAATCTAAAACTGGGCCAGGGTGCCAAATTTAAAATTGAATTTGTTGAACCAGGCACTTTCGAGGAATACTCGGTTCATTTAACTCCCAGCAATGACAGAAAAGTAAGATACGAACGAAAATTTAAATTTCATGAAATCACACATTTGCCTGCTTATGATGTCAGCGTGAAATTGATGAATGATGTTTTGGAAAATATTAGAAATGCTCTGACCAACTCGGTAAAAATGAGGCTTATGTCACAAAGAAGAATGGGCTGTCTGCTATCAGGCGGATTAGATTCAAGTCTAATCACGGGCTTAATGGTTCACGAGGCCCGCAAAGCTGGTATTAACTACCCAATTCAAACTTTTTCAATTGGAATGAGTCACGAGAGTCCAGACATTTTGGCTGCTAGAAGAGTTGCCAAACAATTGAATACTGAACATCATGAAATTATATTCACAGCCAAAGATGCTATTGAATCAATTAGAGATGTGATCAAAGCCTTGGAGACGTTTGACGTGACTACAATTAGAGCTTCGATTGGAATGTATTTGATAAGCAAATATATAAAGGAAAATACTGACACTGTGGTCATATTTTCCGGAGAAGGAAGCGATGAAGTTTGCCAAGGCTATATTTACTTTTATAAGGCACCCGATGAGAATGCAGCTCATGAAGAGAGCCTTCGTATTTGTAATGACTTGTACTTGTTTGATGTTTGCCGAGCTGATCGTACAACTGCTGCACACGGTTTGGAATTAAGAGTGCCATTTTTGGACCACTTTTTTTCATCATATTACTTGTCGATTTCGAAAAAAGATAAAATTCCGACTAAGGACAGATGTGAGAAGTATTTGCTAAGAA
This sequence comes from Brachionus paranguensis, assembly GCA_016802215.1. NCBI lineage: Eukaryota > Metazoa > Rotifera > Eurotatoria > Ploima > Brachionidae > Brachionus > Brachionus paranguensis. Next base: position 1,993,790 of record JAESIX010000004.1, read on the forward strand.
AGGCTTTCGATGGCCTAGACATCATTCCCAGTGATATTTTATGGAGGCCTAAAGAAGCTTTTTCAGATGGTGTAGCGTCCAAAAAAAAGTCTTTGTTCGAACATTTGCAAGAACATATAAACCCGTTGGTAAAAGACGAAGATTTGATCAGCGCACCACGCAAATACCCGCTGAATACACCACTGACCAAAGAAGCTTATTTCTATAGGGAAATATTTGCCGAGTTATTTCCTGATTGCGATCATTTTACTCCATACATGTGGTTGCCCAGATGGTGCGGAAATGTGATCGATCCATCTGCAAGAACTCTTAACCATTACGATAGTCGACATGATATTAAACAAGTTGAAGCCTAAATGTATAATGATAACTAAGAATATGCTAGTTGTTTTTATTTAGTTTAAAAAATAGTTTTATTTAATAAAATAGATATTTTAAGTAATAAATTAATTTAATTAATGAATTAAATAATAATGTTTTAAAGATTTTTTAGTAACTTAGTCCTTCTTTTAGACTTTGTTTGAAATAATTTTTATATAATTATTTAGAATTAAAAATATAAAAGAATTCATAGACTTTTTCTATTCTCAAGTGTGTATATCACTTAATATGATCTAAATGAATAAAAATATTTATTATTATTTAAAAAATTATAAACTTAAATATGATTTTTGATTACTAAGACTTTTGAAGTTATGTTTTTTTAAATTTATTTCAACTCGATCTTTTTAAATCAATCAAGTCAATCCAAATCAAATTGTAAAATTTTAGATGAATTTAAAATGAAAAAAATAATGATTTTCTTTGCCTCATAAAATCGGCCATATTCTGAAAAAAAAACTTTTTAACTTCAAACAGTACTTCTTAAAGCGCCTTTGTGTTTTCAGAATGTGGCGTATTTTTTTAAGATGGTGAGAAAATTTTTAAATTTAAACCACTCAAGATCACATAAATAGATGATTCTTTATGTCATATTTTGATTCAAATTTTTGCCAAAATTTTTTTTTTTTGCTCAAACTTTATTTTTTTTTTCCTCATCATAATTTTTCGACTCGAAAATTTTATTGCTGTTTGTTATTGTTTAGAGCAGTTAAAAAATTCATTTTTAACATTTTTAAATAATTTTGGCAAATTGAAGTTTGGGATCAAAATCAAAAGATCAAAATATAAAAGTTAATATTTTTTTTAATAAGCAACTACTTGACATGTAATGTCAATTTTATTTTCAAATATTAAATTTTAAAATATTCTTTTGTTTTAATTTTAATAGGTTTAAAATTTTTAACTGATTATTATTAAAACTTTTTAAGACAAAAAAAATTTAATGTTTTAAAATTTATAAATTGTTTAAGTGGAAAAATAAATTTTTTTAAAATTAAATGAATTATTATAAAAGTTAATGTGTTAAGTAGTCCAAAAATAGTTGTTAATTAACCGAAACTGAATTATTTAAATGATCCTTTGAATTTTAAAATTTGATCTGAAACTTCAATTTGCCAAAATTTTTTCAGCCAAATAATGATAAAAATTTAGATAAAATATGTTTTTTTTGAAAAATTTGAATTATTGTTTTTTAATTTGTTTATTTGTGTCGGGCTATTGCTCATTAAGAAAAAAAAAATTAAATATGAAAGAAAATTAAAAATTTGCTAACTCAATTTTTTTTCTTTCTTTCCTGAATTGTTCAATACTCAAACATGTAGCCAATGATATGATAAGTTTAATATATTGATGTAAATGTTCATAAAGATAACATATTAAAAAAGTATGATATTTTTTTTGAATAATTTTTCTATTTTTTTTAATAAAAGTTACTCATGAAATAAGCGTGGAAAAGCTTTTTCTTTCATGCTAAGATTTTCACATATTTGATTATTAAATAGTAAGATTATATTTATAACAAATTTTTATTAAAATTTTCACAGTTTTTATAACCTTTAATTTCCTTATTTTACTAAATCTTAATTTTAGGTAAAACTTAAAAATTCAAAAAAATTGAGAATTTAGTAAAACAATAGTTATAATAAGTATTTAAATTAAGTACATCAGTTAAAAAAAAAAGCAGAAGAAAATAAAAATAATTGTAGCAGCCGTTTATATAAACAGTTCGTGAATATCTTGAGATTTAAGAGACCTACGACAACTCGGACACTCAAATCTTGATTTGTTCATTTTTCTTAGCATCTGTGAAGTACAATTTTTGCATATTATGTGACCACATATTGAAACATTTAATCTAACACCTTCTTTTTTCAATTGCAGTATTTGTTCAAGGCATATTGGACAACATGCGAGATCAGTGGAATCATCTACATTATTATTTTTATCTAAATAAATAAAAATATTCTTAAATACTCATAAATTAATAATTTATTATTTCAATAAAGGAAAGAAGTCCAAGTAAGATTGAAAATGCAACAAACATTATTGTATTTATTAGCATTCAAAATCATGTTTCTATATCAAAAATTAAATTTCTAGATATTTAATTACAAAAACTCCTAGACTTATGCGATTAAAAACTTTTTTTTTTATTTTACTTCAATTATTTTAGGTTAAAAATTGCAGAACAGGCGCAATATTTAGCAGAATTAAAAAAGTTTGATGCACTTTTTTGCATTTTCAGAGCAAAACCAAATCATGTGACAGAAAAAAATTCAAAATTGATTTAAAAAATTTAATTTTCCCTAAAAAATTTAGTGATCATTAGAAGCATACCTTCATTTTAATAAATCTTAGATTAATAGAGAAGTTTTACCTAAAAGACGGATTATTTTTAAAAATTTTAGTTAAATCCAAAACACGGATCTGGATCGAATTTCTAAAAAGTCAATTTGGAAATGCAGCTGAAATCCAAATAATTAAAAATATTAAAAAATCTGATCCTTGGAAAAATACTTTCTATTGGTAAACAATTTTAATTTTTTCCAAACTTTTACTATTATTTTAAATAATTTAATATTTGATTTAGGAAAGTTTTTTTTTCATCTATTGAGTAATAAAAAATCAAAAGAAAAACAATAAAAATCATAATTTTTTTCTTAAATCCTCATGCAATCATGAATATTTTGATGAAAATTTAACGTGTCTAGCTTACAAAATTACCAAGATTTGCCATTTCAAAGCATCTGTCTCTTTGAAACTATTTTGTCCCATATCTTTTATATATGATATAAGTTAGTTGATTTCTTTTTATCAGCCTAAGTTTGTATTAATAATTTTTTTAAGAAAATTTGTCTCCTTATCCATTCGAATCCGTCATCCGAAAAGTTAAGCCAAAAAGAGAGAATTAAGACATTTTAAAATAAAATTTTAATCTCTAAAATTCTTAGTTTCCTTTTTAATTAAAATTTTATAAAAAAAATTCAAAATTAAAATTTTTTAACTTACCACTTTTTTGTTTAAATTTTAAACCATTTTTATAGTCTTCAAATCTGAGCTCTTCTGGCGAAAATTTCTCATACTCCAACATGGTAGAAATATGAGTTAAAACAGTATCTCTTGGATAAGACTGTTGGGTGTATTTATTAGTTTTAAAATCGACTCCACAAACTGGTTTGTATCTGTAGAATCGTGTACCCTCTGATTTGGAAAAATCTTTTATGACATTAGTTGATTGGGGATACTTTCGATTTAAGAGATAATCTTCGTGTCTTATTTCTTCTAGTGATTTATTTCTGTAAGCATCTTGAGTAGTAATACAATTGAAGCTCACAGGATACAAAACTTCGACTCCATTTTTAATCACGCTGTCGTAAGATGCTACGGAGTTTCGATTAGTGTTTATCTGGCTAGTGTAATCCGAATTGAGCGTAGATTGCTGCATTCTGAAGGCTTCGAAGTGTGGTTAGTACAATGACTAAATTAAGATTGGTATCTAAAAATTATAATTTGGAAAATAACTGGTGGTAATAAATTAAATAAAGGTGTCAATTTTTATTTATTTAGTGCAACAAACAAAAACATGGAAAAACTAGATTTCCTCAAGCGAAATTGAAGTCACAATCGATGAATTATAATAGAAGTTGATTGTATTTTAAAAGATTTTTTCTAAATTAAATTTAAATTTAAAATATAACACAGGTAATTTATTTCAGAATTGTTAAATTATTCAAAATTTGAATTAAAATGAAACGTATAGAAGTTTAAAAAGCTAACTTAGATTTTCTGTATCATGAACAAAAAAGTAGCTAGTTTTATTATTTGTTTTTTAAGTTTATTTGTAATTTTCTAACAAGTTTACTTTAGATTCCGACATTAAATTACAAAAAAAATGTTTTTTTTTTAATTTTTAGGTTTCCTCTCATTAGTGTTAGCGATTATTTAATTTTTTTAGGTGTTTTTTTAATGAGTACCTGAATTTCTTTTGTTGTTATTTAAACTATTGGTAAACAATAATTTAAATTTTAAAAACATCAAATTATTTTAGTATTGAAATTGATAATTTGACCAAAATTTATTTTAAATTAGGAATTGTAAAAATTAACATAACTATTGTATAATAATGTAACTACATTACATTATTATAATTAGAGAATCTTAAATAATCAAAAGTATCGAACCTATAAAACCATTTAAATTTAATTTAATAAATTGCAAAAAATACGATTAAAATAAGAAATTTTGATAAAACTGAATTTTATTTACTGAGTCTAGATTAACAAGGAATATTTTTATTGAAGTAACAAGAGGAAACGACATGACAAAGCTTTTTAGATTTCTGAGGAAATAATTGGAATTTTTTAATATTCAACATTATTACTTTATAATCGCATTTACTCAAAATATTCAATTTTTCAAGATAGAATTTTTGTATTTTGATTCATATAAAATAAACTACCTTTACTAGCTAAAATTTTTAATGCTTATTTAAAACAAATGCCAAAGTTAAAATACTAAAAACCAAATTATTTTGAAAAAAGTAACCTAGTGATTGCTTAAAATAATAAATAGAAAATACATCAGGTTTTTATGAAAAATTTAAGATTTATTTTATAAAATCTTAAAATTTTGAAAAATAGTTAGAAAATTTATTAAAAGGTTTATTCGTTTTTGTATACTTAATCATTTGTATCTTCCAAGATTTAGTTGCGCAAAAGTTGGATAAAAAAATTATAAAATAAATGAAAAGACATTTTTTTTCGATTGTCCTAAATATTAAAATATCTGCATCGCTGAAACATGAAATTACTAATATTTCAAAAAAAAAATAGAAAAAAAGTTTTGAAAAATCTCTAAGGTTTAATGATGTTTTGTCTTTGTAAACAAATAAATTCCTTAGTTAATTATATGGCATCTTATGATCGAACCATTTAAGAAGCTTCGGATTATGTTTTTTTTTGAGACAAAAAGTACAAAAAATTCTAAATGAAAAAAAGCTTCCAAATTGATAAAATTTTTTTTAAATAGATAATTTATACTTGAAATTTAATAGATTCGAATTAAAAGTCCAATTTTATTACTTTTGTTCCAATAAAGTTCAACTTTTGGCCAATCCTGCATCCAAAATTGTTTTTAGATTTTTCATTAAAAACTCTATTAGTTCGAATTTTTCACAGATAAAATCTTGTTTCATCTTTTGTCATCTTTGGATGACTATCAACTTAATACTTAATTATTAACTTAATAATTTACTTTCAAAATCCACTGTAAAATTATAAGGGTATCATTAAACACCAAACTTGAATAAAATAAAATCATCTTTTTTAACCAATTCATACCAAATTCGCATTTTTTTACCTAGGTTTATTAGACTATCTGCAAAAAATTTAGCACACCTTGCTATGACATGAAGCTATAATAACATAACATTAAGCTTGAATGACAAATTTTAAAATATATTAGACTGTCTTATTTAAAAATAAACAACAGAAAAAAGTTTAAATTTAACGAAAAATGTATTCTTAAAGGATGTCTAACAAGTACTGTGAATATTTTGAGTCGTAGATAAGATAAAAATAGATAATTCATATACAAATCTTAAATTTTTAAGTAGACAATAGTCTAAAAATGCTTTCTAAATTGATCAACTCATAATTTTTAGAAGGTTTAACCTTGATTTTAAAGGCTACCTCTATTTTAAATAAATGAATAATTTTAAGCATTTAGAAAATTGTTAGAAATAGATCGAAGATATTATTTCAATAATTCATAAAATCATATTATGATATGGGATATTTTAAATATATTTAAATATGCTAATCATAAGTAGCAAAGATAAAAATTACAAATTTGACAAAAAAAAACTTTTTTCTTTTGAAAAATAACCGAAAACTTTAAATTTCCAAAGAATTTCTACATTGAAGACGTTTTTTGAACGCTTTTTAAAAAAATCCTATAAAATAAAAAAATGAAAATTTTATATTCTAAAAAGATTTAAAAATTAATTACCAAAAAAATTGTTAAATTTTTGAAATAAATTTAATTAAAGCTGTGATCACAAAGATGCAATATTGAAAACAAAGAAACATTACCAGAAAATAAAAAAGTAAACAAAAAATTGTAAAATTAAAATAAATTTGAAGTTACTTTGATTAACATTAAAATATATTCAATATTTTGATGTAAATGACGAATAGGCGATGAGAGAATTAATCTTAAGTTTTTCTGGTGGTATCAATTTTGAAAAATTTGAAATAAATTTAAATATTGTATTTTAATGAATTTTATAAATAATAATTAATTAAAATCTCTTAACATTCAAATCATTTCTTTTTTTAATCTTGTTTGGACTTATTTTTAACATTTAATTGTCAGTATTCAATTAAATTAATTTTTCCAAACTAAAAGGTTAAAGTTTTCAAAAGTTTTTGAGGAAAAAAGCTCATTTTAGAGGAATGGGTATTAACCAAGTGACCAAGTAAAATCGACATGTACAAATAAATGAATGAAATGATTATTTTTTATTTGTAAATTTGTATCGAGCTTTACAGCTCCTTCATAAAATGAAAAATATGATCACCTTATTTATTGAAGATGATGTATGATAAAATTATGTTTCCTTAAACGGGGTAAATCACCAGATTATGATTAAATCTGTAACAAGTTTAGTTCTGGTAACAATCTATGTATCTTTACTTGTTTTTTCAATGCAGCTTAGAAACATATTTTTTTCATTTTAATTTATTCTTCAACAAACTCTAAATCTAAGGGATTTCTGAATTTTGATTGACAAAACTGCTATATGAAAATCTAATTAAATTGGATGTTGAGGATTTTAGATTTAACTATAGTCTTTAAAGAGAGCAGAAGCTTTTTTTACTTCCTTTTTTTTAAATTTTTGGGAATTATGATAGACTCAAAACTAACAATTGTGTAATTGCTACCTTACTATTTCTTCTATTTTTCCTTAACCCTCAAATATTTAAACATGTTTAAACAGTCGCTACCTATTTGAATAACTTATTTTACTTATTCTTTTTTACTTGTCTTTTTAATCTTAATTTTATTTTATTAAACCTTATTTTGAATTTTTTATATTTTATTCTGAAGTAGCTTTAGCTATAAACAAATAAATAAATTTACTTTCTTCCATTTTTATTCAATAAAATTCAAAACAAAGTAATTTTCACTAATTGGTATACCTAAACTCTCTAAATTTTATTTTGTAGATAGTTCACAGTCATTTAACATTAAATTTTTTTAAAGGTTTTTTAAAGGTTGATCTTTTTGAAAGAAAAGAACCACTGATTTGGTAGGATTAAAGTCAATTTTCCACCATTGAGAAAAAATTTGGCACTGACCAAAAAGAGTGATTTAATAGGGACATTTTCATAGTATCCAATAGCAGAAAAGTTTATCGCATTGAGTGATTCACCAAGGTTAAGCTCAATGAATTAAGTCAATTTATTATTGATAAAGAAATGAATAAATAAGGTAAAAGGATAACTGCTTCCTTGACAATCTTGGTTGAATCCATTATTGTTGTGTTACAATAATATTTAAGAGTTTTAGTACTCGTATGGGTATCATTCCATCTGGGATATGATTAATAAATTTGTATAATAAGCTATCTGTCCAATGCTTGTCAAACGCTTTACTTGGGCCCAAGAATGCAACAACAATTTTGTACCATTTTGCTCTCAACGATTTTAAGTTTCATTGACTAGAAAATAGGCATACCTAAATGACATTCTTTTCTTATAGCTAAATTAGTTGACAAAAACTTTATCAAAACAATCAATACAAACCCACCACACCCAAAAGTGTCTTTTTAAAAAAAAATAAGTGAGTATCTACAGGGCTTAAAATATATAAACATTACAATAATAATTAATTTCATTATCTAGTTTTTTATTTGGAAAAAATACAAAATTTTATTTTGAATTTAACATTTTATCCAGCGCTATAAATTGAATACAAAGAAAAATTAGAAAATGATCAATTTATCTTTAATTTTTTTTTTTAATTTCAAGCTTTAATGCCGCATTAAAATCAAGTTTTTATAAAATTAATGCGGAAAACAAATCTTAAGCGTATGCGGTGTAAGTTAAGAATGTTTTAACATGGACGAGATGGTATTAATAGCCTGTGCCAAGATTTTATTGTTTCGAGTTATGAGGCTACAATATCGAACAAGAGAATAAATCCTAAAAATAAATACCCCAAAGTATGCTTAATGCAACAAAATTTTTAGATGCTGATTTTTGAATTTTTATAAAATATTTCAAACAACTTGAAAAATAATTATAATTTTTTTATCATATTTTAATTTACTCTATTTTAAATTAAATTGAATCGAATAATATTTTAAATATTACTTCGATTTAAAAAAAAATTGTTAATAATTGAATGAACGATAATTTGACTTTATTTTTGATCATTTTAAAAAAAATATGTGAAATTTTAAATTTCAGTTAAATTGAATAACTCGAACAAAAATGTATTACTTTTGATTAATTATAGATAGCAGTTGTTTAGTAGCTCCTTAAACAAACTGATAAAATGAAATTCTAAAAAAACAGTTTGAAACAAAAAAATTTTGAAATATAAAAACTTTTTTCTAGCATCAACTTTTTTTTTTCTAATTGTACTGAATCCAGATAGTCAGAAAATAACTAAAATCTCTTATGCATAAAATTTTATTTTGTATATTTAATTTTAACCTTTTGAAATTCAAAAAAAGTAAGAATTTTTCAAATTCTGGCAAAGAAAATATTGATTTTTTGACACATCAAAAGTCATCGCAAAAATAAAAGACGACTTTTAGCTTACGTGAATCCAAAATCTTAAAGACAAAAAAAATGTGAAAAGTAAAAAAAATTGTTTCCATAGCAATATATTAAATGCATTTAAATATATAAAAAATTTAAAATAAAATAAATCGTTTGTCCATTTTCGAATTTAAACCAGACATGTCTTCAAACAATTTAACTATACATACGAGGCCAGATTCTGTTAATTCAGTCGATAAAGCAAGCTCCAAGTCTTCCCAACTTAGTGCAAGGCAACGAAGACGAGCCAGGCTGCACAGCCAGGTTACCAAAAATGTTGAAAACGCTGAAGAAGCCAAAGTTAACGAAGGATTTGAATCAGATGAACCAAAGGAAGAGCCCAAGAATCCTCCTCGAGGTAGACGAGCCCGAAAATCTATTGCCAAAGAAACTGAAGCAAAAACAACTTCTCTTCCTCCTTTAGAGAAAAAAACCACTAAGACAAGAAAAGCAAATTTTGTGTCAAATCCTGGCTATCTGGAAGGACTAGAAGATGATATAATCGAAATGAATGAGGAAAAAAAAGACAATGCCGATCAGTTTGGCTCAGATTTAAGTCAAAGGGAACTTTTGAATCAGAGTGTCACAAAAAGTGTGCCTACTGATAAGTTGTTTCTTGAGGTTGAAAAAAAATTTGTCGAAAAAAAAAAGGAGGTTTATGAAAAGAGACAAAATGAGCGACTTGCTCAGCTTTTTGAAGATCAATTAAAGCAAAAACAAAAAGAAGAACAAAAATATCAACTTAATACTGGCAAAACTGCACTCTACACTCACAAAGTATTACGAAATATTTTTCTTTTTTTCCACGGCTTAAATGTAGGCTTACAATTTTGGCAAACTTTGATTGCATTTCTTTTAAATGTGTCCGATCTAAAATTTGAAGTTGAATCGACCATTTTGGCAAACAATGTTTTCACTTCCATTAATTTTGTTCTTTTAATTGTTTTTGAAAATTTATCAATGCCTCTTCACTGTTTATCTTACTTCTTTCTCACCATTTGTGTTGTGGATACCATGGACAGGTAATAATATATTTTTTAAAAATGGTCTGAAAAAATTTTTTTAGAGTCGATTTCACTAAAATGAGCTGCAAGTATTTTAAGAAATGTTTGTCACTTCAAAATCAATTTTGGGCTATTTTGTTGTACATGATTGCACTTTTAATATCTTTATCAACAATTTTTATTGATCAGCCACCTTACCTAGTTTCGCTTAACAAAACAGCCATATTAAACAACTCTAATAATCCATTTTTAGAAAACATAGAAACTGTGAGCTTTAATTTATTTTAAAAAAAAATTATTAATATTTTGTAGTACGCTCTAGGATGGAAATCAGTGAGTGTGGTCAAAGCGGTTTTTTCATTATTTGGCTGGCTTATTTTTTCCATATTCATCAGCTATGACATGACTTATGAATCACTGGAAAAAAGAGAATTTTCTATACTTGATGATATTGCCGAAGATTTGACAAATCAAAATCATACCAAAGCTTAGCATGATTTAAAAACATCTATTTTTTTAAATAAATTGTAATTTGTAATTTGAATAAAGATTTTTAGATAAAAAAACTATATTGTTTTTGTTTTGTGGATGACGGATCTTTTAAATTATTAGTTATTACTAGTCATTTAAAATGTGTCTTTTTGAATCGAAGATCAAAAAATATAGTATACAAGTAGAATCAAATATTTTTAAATGATATATCTTCAATCTAAAGTTCGAATTCAGTTAATTTTGCAATCATATTAAAAAATGTTTTTGAATTTAAAAAGTCTTGAAAATGGCATTTATATCAAACGATGATATTTCCGATTCCATTGTTTTAAACACTATAAATGAGCTAATAATGAATAAGTGAAAATCTTTTTTTTGGTCTTTTAATATTATCTTTATTTTTTTCTTTTTGTATGACATTTTTATATGTAATAATTTAACATATTATTTTATATTTACAGTTAATTTTTTTGATTCCAAAAACAAAAATCTTCATCACATTATTTAAGGTGTGTTGCTCAGACTTTGAAAAATAATATCCGTAAATATGAGTTAAGATTATAATTTATATTATAATCATAAAAATATATAAATTTTTAAGATCTTTTATTTTAATACTGTAACAAAATTAAAATTCTTTAAAAGATTATCAACTTTTATTTTATTCGTTTTTGAAAGACGACGTAATTTTTAAAATTAATTAAAGTATCAGCAAATTATAAATAATTGAACAGATTAATTCCAGGTACCAAACGCTTAAAAAAGTCTTAAATTTAGCTACTTTATTATTTACAAATCATTTACATTTAAAAATATAAATAAAAATATTGGACGATTTTTTTTTTCAAAATTTGAGAAACACACTTTAAAACAATGTGATGAAAAAATTTTTTTTTGAGCTTTGTTGAACAATTTTAAGAGAATTTTTAAGTATAATTTGTTTGTTAGTTTTTGAGGATTCGCTTGAGGATTTTAGACTGTGCCGTTTAATTAGACTCCTAATTAATATACATTTATCAATTTTTTTTTGCTTATTTTTATTAACGTTTAAAATGAAATCGATTAGAATTAGATTTTTAAAAGGAAATTTTTAAAATTAAAATACATTTTAACTATCAAAAAACTAAGACAGAAAAATTTATTTAAAATGACAAATGACTTAAGATTTAAAAAAAAAATTAACTCTCATTAAATTATTAGCCAAAATAGAAAAGTGGAATCATTTTTCAAATTCTTTAATTTTAAATTCTCTAGGAATTTTTAAAGTGTCGTTTTTGATTTACTAATAATAAACTTTCAAATAATTTTTTGTTAAATTATATAAAAAAATATTGCTCTTTAGCAATTGAAACATGGGCTTTCATCAAGTGCTTACTTTATGAGTTAGAAATAAGGCCTTGAAGTTAAAGTGATACAATGTAATTTTTAGTTTCCTAAAAATATTAAAGACTAATCAGAAATTATTACACATTATTTACAAAAGAAGGATTTGCAAATTTTTTTCAATTTTTTTGACTCGATATTTAATTTTAATGCAGAAAAAAAATTGTATGATATTCAAATTAACAAGAATAATCTATTAATGATAACATAAACTTTATTTGTCCCATTATTTTAGGCTTTCAAATTTACTAAATTGTTTGTTTAATGTTTTTTCAATAGAATCCGACTTAACAAGAAATCATTACTAAAATTAGTAATTAAATAAAATTTTGAAATTAATTCTCTTTTATTAAGAATAAAAAAAAATTTTAAAATTATTTTATTCTAAACCTTTATTTCGAAAAAGCCTAATGATAGTCTAAAATATTTAACTAAATGTCAAAATCTTGTATTATCAGTGACTTTGGATTCAAATTAGCTGGACTGACCTCATTGGCAGACTTAATGGCTTCGATCAACAGGTCCCAAAATCTCTTAACATCCATCTTCATGCAAACATGCACATTTTTCTTTTTGTTTGACATGTTATAAAAATCACAAACAGTCTGTCCATAAGACAAATGACTGTGAATCTCAACATCAACTCTCATTAATCGGTGTTCGAACAACGTTGGATCTATAATGTAGGCGACGGCGCAGGGGTCGTGCAAAGGTGGATAATCCATAAAAAACAAAGTTTTATATGTTGATTGGAAATATAATAAAAGTTCGACTAGGATAAAACTTAGATTTGTTGATAGAGAACGAATAGATTCGATAACTTGAGGAGTTACCAAAGCTAAATGAGTCACCTCTAATGGTACCATGTAGATTGGAATATCAGACTCGAAAACGTAATGAGCCGATTCCGGGTCAACTTGAATATTAAATTCTGCTACCGGACCAGTATTGCCTATACCCATCGCACCTCCCATTATCACTATCTTCTCTATGTTTTTGCTTATATCAGGAAAATTTATCAAAAGTAAAGCTATGTTTGTTAAAGGACCAGTTGCAATTACTGTCACCGGTTTCGAATTAACTCTTATAGCATCATACATAACTCTGGTATAATGAGCTGATTTTGCATTGAGATTTTCTACATAGTTTATCGCATAGTCAGGTATTTTGGGTAATTCTATTTTTACATGGGTGTTTAGACCAGAATCTCCATGAATTTCTTGACAATTTACTGCGGGACGCAACAGTGGTCTACTAGAACCTTGGACCAAAGGAAATTCTAATCCCCCATGAGTCAAGCAATTGCTATATTTTAGTTCTTCGTCAAAGTTTATATCCAGATCATTGTCTAAATTTGTAGGTTTTGTTCGAATAAGCCCATACAGATTCATAGATATCAATGCATTCCTAGTTGTTTTTTCAATAGTTTGATTACCTCCAACTGTTGATATACCGATGAGTTTTATTCTCTTGCAATGTGAAGCTAGCAGAATTGCCAACGAATCATCATGACCAGGGTCACAATCAAGCCAGCAATCGATTTCTCCATTATTTAAAGCCATTAATTTTAAATTTTTAATAAAAATAAAAATCAAAACTCTATTTTGATTTTAAAATTGAGACTTGAGTATCCAAATTTTTTAAATTGGAAACACATGCATTTAAAATGAGATGTTTGATTTTGTGATTGTTATGCTCAAGATTTAGATAAATGAATTCATTTATTCACTTTAAACTTTAAATTTTATTAGTCATTATTTGAAAAATGATCTTATCTTAAATTCTAAGATAAGAGATACAATTTAGTTTTAGTTTAATAAAAAATTTTTCTTTCAAAATTATGTTAATATAATCTCAAATTCAAGAATATGTTTTTCTTCAAAATTTTTTTAAAATTTAATCAAAAAATTTAAATATTTAAATATGTAATTTAGTATTAAATATTTAGTAATTTTTCAAAAATATTTCTATGACGATTTATAATAATATTACTATTCAAAATTACTGAATCAAATTCCTATTTTATTTAGTTTACGATTTGAATAAAGTTTCTAATCTAACGATTAGAGCGTCTTTATTTTTCAAACACTCTTTAATTCTGTTTGACATTGAATCTACTAAGTTTTCAGAAACAGCTTTGGGCAGATTATTTAGGCCATTCAATACCTTTAGCTCCTGTTCAACAATCTTCTTGAATTTAATTGTAGAATTTTTGATTTTATCAATAATCAATAATGATTTTTATGTACTTACTATTATTAATTTTAAAAATAAAGTTTGGTTTAAACCCTGACAGTTTGGAATGGAGCTCTTTTTTACCAAATAAGGACAAAAACGATCCTTCAGTTAATTGAAAATGACAAAGAAATTTTATCTGAGACCGAATTAAAATAAAAATTAACTAATTTTATTTTGATTTATACATTTGTTTTTTTTTCTCTATTAAAAAACAATAAAATTGATATGGAATAATTTCTTTTTCTAATTATTGTATTTTTTTCCATCAAAAAAAATTCATATGCTTATAAAATATATTTACATGAGTAAAAAAATTTCTCAATATTAAAAATATTCTTAAATAAAAAAAGTCACTTATGCTCCAATTAACAATTATAAAATGATTGAATTTGATTTTGATCAATTTAATGTATTCAATAGATGTATAAAGAGGGTAAAAATAAATAAAGCTAAATGGCAATTTAGCACATTTACATGTAGAAATTATTCAATAATATTTGAAAAATTTGTTTAAAAATAAAAATTGTTTGGAAAATTTTGCAAATATATTGTAGCTGTCTGCAATTAAGACCAAACTGATACAAAAGTGCTTTAGCTTTAACAAAAACATTGGTTTCGAAAAGAAGCGTGGGAGGAAGCCAAAGGCAAAAGACTGGTACGTAAAGAATATAAATTAGAATTAAAAAACAACATTTTGTACAAAAACAACCTTTTTTTTAACTTTATCTTAATTTTTTATATATATATTTTTATTCTGAAGGAGCATTAGCTCGGTACAGATAAACAAATAAATAAAACATTTTGTACATTAAACTGATAAATTGAACCTAATTAATATATGATTTTTAATAAGACATAGATGTTTTTTTGCTAAATGGTATATTTTTTGGCGAAAAAAAATAGTAAGCCGAATTAAAAGCTTTTAAGCTTTAAGAAACCGTTTTTTAACTTTAAATCAAAATATCTTTAGAAAAGAAATTAGACTGCGCTTAAATTTTTAAAATTTTTTAGACAATTAAAAAAGGTTCAGGAATTTTTTTTTTCTCGTTGACGTTCCGGTGACATGATGCTAATTGGGGGAGTCTCAAATAGACGCAACCCCTGAACTTTTGTTTTAAGGTCTATAAAATTAATTTCTTAAATTTAATGATCTAACTAACATTTTTTTTCAATTGCTATCACCATTTTGAATATAATATTGATTATAACTTAGAGCTTATGTATATTAATATATATTTCAAAAAAATATCAAATTTTTGATATTTTTGAATTCAAGATCTTTAGGAAAATATCCTAAATTTCAAAATTTTGATTATTTTTTATATTGCCCATATCCTATACTTTTTATGATGATTAATCATCATATATGTATATTTTAAGCTAACGTTCTTTTCCCTCTGGTAAATGATTGTCATTCAACATTAACAGCATAATAAAAACTAAAATTTTCTAGTATAACTAGCTTTGATTTTTTTAATTTGAAAAAAAAAATAATTATAGAGAGCCAAAATAGGTAAAATTTTTTCAAATTTAATTATTTTTTATCACAAAAAATTCATTATAAATTTTGGTAGAATTATATGTTTAATAAATTTAGTTATGGAACGATATAATTAGCTTATGTCAAGAAAAATTTTTTATGCTAAAATTTATTAATTTCAAACTGTATTCGTTTTTGTTACATTAATTAGTTTTTTTTTTTGGTTTATTTGCTGAATTCACGGTTTAAAAATGGCAAGATTAAACCATAACTGAAAAATTGAATTAAAAAGAATTTGATTCCATTAATTCTTGTGAAAATTTCTAGAAATTAGGGTATATTTTGATATTTTATAAAAATTGTCGTTGCTTGCATACTATTTATTTCGTCTTATTATTTGACATTGGTTAATGAATATCGAGCAGGGTTTTAGTTTCACTGTTTATTTATTCGTATAAATAAATTTTATAATATCAATCTGTGACAATTTAAGCATAACCTGGAATAATAAACCATTGAAGCTATGAGAGTACCAAAAGGTCTGACATTCTTAAATGCTTGTGAGCTTTATTATTAATAAATGTGTAGTGTTTGAAAAAAATCAGATAAGAAACAATTTTATTTAAATTTTTTAATTTTCGGAAAAAAGAACTTTTTTTTTCAATTTTTACTGAATTTTATAACACAGGAACATTTCCTTAAAATACAAAAAAATAAAATATATTTAACTATAAGTAGATTGAGTCTAATCAAAGCCCAGAAATAAATCAAAAAAATTCTAATTAATTTTTTAGAGCATTTAAAAATACTTAAAACTGTTTTCATCTTATTTTAATGTAAAATTTATATTCTAAAAAGGTTAAGCATTATTATTTTAAAAAATTATTTATTTAAATATAACAATAATTATTTTAAGATACTGATCCATAATTAATAAGGCTAAATTTTCAACTTTCCATTTAAGATATTTTTTTCTAATAATCGCTTCAAGCAAAGCTGAGAAAATTAAAATTTGCTTTAGATGCAAAAATGGGTCGCTTTTATTAAGATTATAAAAACTTTTATCAAAATTAATTAGCAAAACTGTTTGGATTTTGAAAGTGATTTTTTTTGCTTATCATTTAAAACTTATTTGACAAGATAACATCACAAATCTAAAATTTAAAATTCTTGTCGCTTCTTTAAATAAACAAAATTTTAAACTAGTGAATCATTGAATAAAATTCTGATAATTAAATAAATTTATAGAGCGATGATCATTTATTCATATTCTACTGCGTATTTTAACTTCTTTTTTATATACAAAAAATCATAATTTTTATTGCACATTAATTTCAAAATTTTGATGCTGTTCATGTAGGTAAACGAATTCTGAATAACTACAATAAAAAAATTATTATGTCTTTTGATCTTATTTAAAAAACGAAATAGCTATTTAAATTTTTTGACTTTTTAGAAAAAAAAATGTTGTCCAGTAGAGCAACACTCGTTGTATTAAATACGTTTTTCTTTTTATTTGGATGCTGTACATTGGCAATTGGATTGTGGTCACAATATGACAAAGAATTTTCGTCATTATGGGATTCTTTGGATATAGGTAAAATAATTGATTCGAGAAATTTGAATGCAGCTCGATTGCTTCTAATCATTAGTGGAATAATGAGCGTTTTTGTAAGTTTTATTGGTCTATATGGTTCTCTGGCTAAGGATAGATGCTTTTTATCAGCTTATTGCTTATTGATGGGAATAATACTCATACTGGAAATAGCTGCAGCAGCGGTGCTAATGTCTTATAGAAGCGATGCCAAAGAAAAACTCAAAGATGGTCTAAATAGAACAGTTGAAGCAATAAATAAGAACGAGGACAAAGTGGCTCTAAATGTGATGAATACTGTCCAGACTTTTTTCAAATGCTGTGGTGCTAACGGACCCAATGACTACTTGGATTTGACTAATATGACTTCTTGCCAAGTCCCAGATTCCAAAGAAGATCATCCGATATTTTATCAAACTGGCTGCTATCACGCCATCATTAGCTTTATTGATACTCATTTGCCACTTTTGCTTGGATTTACTATCATCTTAATTTCATTTCAAATATTTTGTTTGCTTGTCTCTATCAAAGGTTGTGCACAAATTAGATATGATGGATATGAAGATATTTAATTTTAATTTTTTATTTGGACCATTGATTTTTTATGTAAAATTCGTCTAAAAGATAAATATTTAGAGTTTCACTCAATTATCAATAAAAATTTAATTAGTTTTATTTTTTTTTGAGATATTTGGCTTTTTCGTTTAAATTTTTATAATTATTTGAATAAAAAAAACAACGTACTTACAAAAAAAAGAAATTGAAAATTTGAGACTTTGTTTTTATTTCAAAATTAAATATAAAGATAAACTTAAAAACTTTCAATTTGAAAAATCATTTTTTATTAATATAAAATTTCGGATGTATTTGTTTTGTTTTCAATTAATCTAACTCAGATTGAATTGAAAAAGAGAAATGTGAATAAATTTTTAAAATTATCTTAAAATCGTTTCCTAAGTACCAGAGCATCAGAAATATCTTCATTCAATTTCAATTTATTCAACTTTTCAGTCTTCACTATCTCTGAAATTTAAGATTTTATTTTTTAATCATTTGAGGGACGGTTTTATGGACATAAAAAAGTTTACTTGTAGTTCTGATCAAACTAACAAAATCCTGGTTCCTAAAAAATATCGGTTACAAAATTTTAATAAAAAAAAACTGAATAAAATTAGAAATCTATAATTCAAAATTTTAGAAAACTCCTGATTTAACCAAGCTTGCTAACTTGGTTAAGTAAGTTCTAAATGGTGCACAAAAAATTAAAATAGTGTTCAGAATGAGTTGTATTTTATGAGGATGAGAGAGGTTTAAAATTTCATTAATCAAGATCACAAAAAAATAAGTTTTGTGGACATTTTTTATTTTGATTTGATTATTTTAATAAAACATGGTTGGCAATTCTCTAAGTTTATTTTAATTTTTCCTGGACACACTTTTTTTTTAATTCTGGACTTTTTTATGGTCACACGGATTGGATTGATCACAAGATTGCTCATCACCTTGTCACAAAATAGGGAAGATCCGAAAAATGATCTCATTTAATATCAATAAAACAATTAAAGTAAATAATTAAAAAATTTTTAAATTGTTCATCTACGACTTACTAATAAGTAGATTTTTCAAAATTTTAAAATTCAAAGAATATATTTATTAACTATTAAATAGTTTAACACTTGGTTAAATTAAAATAAATAAAAAGAAAGATTAATTATTAGTTTTATCATAAATAGTATAACTTAAGAAAAAATAGTAGTTTTAGTTTTCATTTAGTAATATAGGTAACTTTTTGAGAAATATTGGTGAAAAAATAAAAATGACAATATAAAATAGTGTTGGGTGGTGGCCAACTTTGGCCAGCAAATCTGCGACCAGTTTTGGTCGAGAATTGACCGATCGTGTGGTATCTTAAAAAATTCTAATATTCCTTATTTATCTTGATTTTGTCCTGAAGTTAAATTATGAATATTTTACATCTATTGAGAATCCAAAGTTTTTCTAATTTTTTTTTTCAATAAATTTTGTTAAATTGATTTTTTTTGAAGAAGTTAAGAAGACGATAACAGATTAAATTTATTTTTGTAAATTTAAATCAGATTTTTTTTTGGTGCAGTTTTCAATCTAATTTTCAGGGTCTGAAGTTGAAAGCAAATTTTCACTGTTAGCAATAACATATTTGAGAATTAAAATATTTTAGAAAACAAGTTAAAAAAATTTACTAAAAATGTTTATCTCTGATATTTTTTTTAAATAAATTTTCATATATTTATTTCAAAAAATTAATTGAATTTTTAAAATAAATAAAAATTAAACTTTTTTTTTTAATTTTGAGATTTTTACAAATATAAATATGAAAAAAATCTATTTTTTTTTTAAATCTAAATAGCACAGTTGTCTAGTACAATTATTCATTTTTTATCATGAGATGCATAGATCGAGTCTTTCTTGGCATTGTGAAATTTCATACAAAACTTCCAATAAAAAAATGAAAAATTTTTCTAACTTTTGTTCTAAATGTCAAAAACTTGTTCTGCAAATGTAACAAAGTGTAACAACTTTTGTTTCACCTACCGCGAAAGTCTGCAAAATTGCACCCTATCTAAAAGTATTAAAAATAAAACGCAATTAATTTGCACAGATTTTGCAGACTTTCGCGGTAGGTGAAACAAAAGTTGTTACACTTTGTTACATTTGCAGAACAAGTTTTTGACATTTAGAACAAAAGTTAGAAAAATTTTTTATTTTTTTATTGGAAGTTTTGTATGAAATTTCACAATGGCGTCTTTCATTAGTTAAAAATTTATATTTATATAATTATTGATTTTGATCAATACTAATTTAACGGAATAATAGAAAAAAAAAATTGTAAAGGTAAATTACTAAAATTTTTCCTTATTTTCCTTTTTATAATGATTATAACACTTTTTAAAAATGTGATAAATATGATGTAAGCAGGATTTGAACCTGTATTTAGTAGTATTATTTAGAGATTAAAGCCACTGGCTTAGAGAAATTTTTGATATAAATATCATTTAAATTTTCTTAAAATCTAACATAAAATTACTAAAAATTACGAATTAAACCGTTCAAAATGTAAACTGAAAATTCTAAGATTCCAAGATCAGAATTAACTTTAGCAAATGATTCACAAACCAAACGTTTAAGGTCACTTCAACGTATTGAAGAAGAAACTTTGGGAGAAAGTTTCTAAATTCTAAATTAAGTATTAAGTTTTTTATAAATTACAGTGGTGATTTGATATAAGGATCCATGGTAAATTTAAGCAAATTTACGTAAATTTGTGTAAATTAACGTAAAAAATGGTAATTTGACTATTTTTTACGTAAAACAAGAATTGTAAAAATTGGTAAATTAACTATAATTTACACAAATTTACGTAAAATTTAGTTAGTTTACCATTTTTTACGTTAATTTATGTTAACTCCAAAAATGCCAAAAAAATTTCAAATTTGAAAAATTTTTTTTTAAAATTTAATTCTTTACCATATTTTACGTAAAAATTAGTAAAAACAAAAATTTTACTGGTAAATTTTGGTAAAAAATTGTAAAAAACAAAAAAGTAAAAAAAAATAAGATTTGTAATAAAAAACTTAATAATTCAATAACAAATGATCAATAGTTTGCTTTGTTTTATCTCTTATTAAAAAAATTTGCAGAAAAATTATTTTGTTATTATCCTGCAGGACTAAATCGTGGTAAAGTCAGCAATCTTATGACAACAGTATTTTTCCTCTTCAAATACCGTGATACTCAAAATAGAAGAAACCAAAAATAGAAAAAAGTTGCTATTATTTGAGTTAATCATATTATTTAATGTTAGGTGGAACATATCGCATTAAATTGCCGCAGAAAAGCAATTTTTATAAGTTTTAATTAGATTTTTTGTTTTTTTGTTTATTTTGTCTTTAATATTATTAAT
This sequence comes from Brachionus paranguensis, assembly GCA_016802215.1. Taxonomy (NCBI): domain Eukaryota; kingdom Metazoa; phylum Rotifera; class Eurotatoria; order Ploima; family Brachionidae; genus Brachionus; species Brachionus paranguensis. The sequence continues at coordinate 2,015,133 of JAESIX010000004.1, forward strand.
AAAATATCAATTCTTTTATTTAAATCAAATTTTTTTATAAATTTTATTCTATGTTATGCTCAATAAATTAAGCTTTTGAAATAATTAAAAATCTACTGAAAATTTTACAATGAATTTTTTGTGTTTTTGATTGATAGGACTTTTTTAGAATTTGTACCGAAAGAGTATTTGAAGTTTGTATCCTCTAACAGTAAGAATTAAATTAGAAACTTATAAGCAAAATAATTGTCAAAATAAATTCTAAATATTGATTAGAACAAATTAAAATTTGACACAATAAGGTAAATTTTTTTCATAATTCTATTTAAATTGGAATTATTAAGCATTTAAAACCGTAGTTACAAAAGCAAAAACTATTTTTAAAATTTATTTCCTTTAAAAATGTTTTTCTTTATTTTTTTCAAGATTTTGCCCAATTAAATAAACTTAAGAAAAAATCATTCCAACTTCTCTCTCCAAATAGTTTTAAAGTTTGTTCTCTCAAAACACAAAAAATTCAAATTATTGATTTTCATAGAAAAAATGGAAGACAAAGTCGAAGAAACCGAAGAAGAAATTCTAAATAGAATATTCATTGGCGATTTTTATAATCTCCCTTCGATCGCCTCGAAAATAGTTCGTATATTTACTTCGTCTACATTCACAGGTAACTTTGTCACATCTAAACCATTTGTTGTCGCGATTGCTAAGCATTTAATTAAGATACTGCTGTCGAAAGAAATTTACTTATGGAAACCGTGTATCCAAAATTAAAGGAGTATTGTCGTGAACAGCATGGCTTGGAGTTTCAGGTGGTCGATATGAGATGGGGTGTAAGAGACGAATCGACAGATGATCACAAAACAACCGAACTTTGTATGCAAGAAATAGACAACTGTCAGCGTCTATCCTTAGGTCCAAATTTTGTGGTAAATAAATTTAAAAAATAGTAAAAATCCTGAATTTCAACCAAAAAAAGGTATTTTTAGGTCAAAAATATGGCTATCGTCCACTTCCAACTAGGATTTTGGACACAGAATTTAACATGATTGTCGATATCCTAGAAGAGTCAGATGCTAAGTTGTTGATGTTATGGTATAAACTTGATGCCAACAGTGTCCCTAATGTGTTTGTCTTGCAACCAGTGAGCTCAATTTACAAAAATTTTACCAATAAAGCCCAGAAACAATTGATGGAAGAAGATCAAAGCGCTTGGTGGAAAACTATGGGTCAATTATGTACAATAATTAGAAAAGGTGCTGCAAAGCTGGTGGAAGCCAACAAATTTACTTTGGACGACAACCACCGTTATAATTGGTCTGGTAAAAAATATAAAAAAAAAAATTTAAATAAATTTTTTATTTAAATCTTTTAGTTACTGAGCAAGAAGTGGTACGTGGAGTACTTAATTCAAAAGATAATGCTGATCATACCTTGGCGTTCATTAGAGAGATAAAAAATATAAATATAAAACTTTTCTCTTATTCTGCCAAGTTTATAGACATTAATTTTGCCGCTAGGAAAATCGATGAAGAGGCTCAAAATATGCTCTCGCGACTGAGAGATGTCAAAGTTGAATATTTTTTGATGATTTTTAAAAATTTTAATTCTGATTAAAAGGTTCCTGAGAAGCTCATATCAGCAAATATTATACCATATTCGATTGCATGGTCTGACAATGAAGGAATCAATAAGGACGAACATGCGTCTTATTTGAAAGAATTTTGTGAAACTTTTTATTCAAGAATTATCGATTTGATTGAAAGAGCCATCTCTAAAAGAATGAAACTATCTTACAATAGGTAACAAAATTAATTAAATTTTTTGTTTTCTAACTTTTTCTCAAGAATGTATTCAGAAATTTTGCATCATCAACATTTTTGTAAAAATTTCACAAAACTTTTCAAAGGAAGAGACGATGTATTGGAAAAGCTTAAAATTTATGTCAAAAGCGAAGAAAGAAATCAGCCATTTGTGATGCATGGACCTAGTGGCTGTGGAAAAAGTTCCATATTGGCAAAGTGTGCTTTATTGGTAAAAAAATAAAATAAAAATAATTGTATTAAAAAAAAACACAATTTAAGATACGTACAATGTTAGGAAACAAAATTAACCCGGTTATTGTCACTCGTTTTCTTGGAACAACGCCTGACAGCTCTTCAATATATCCTCTATTGAAAAGTCTTTGCCATCAAATCAGTCACAATTACGAAAAGCCAATAGACAATATTCCACTAGAGCTTTCCAATTTAACAAATCACTTTAAAAAACTGCTGGAAAGTGCCACATCCGAAAAACCATTGTTTATATTTTTAGATTCTTTGGACCAGTTAAGTTCTATTAACAGTGCACATTCATTGTCTTGGATGCCAGTGAACCTTCCAAAAAATGTCAAAATAATTGTCTCTACTCTTACAGGCTATTTTGGAATGATTGAAACCCTAAACAACATGATAGAATTACCGGAAAATTTCATTTTTGTAAAACCAAGCAGAACATTGATAAGTAGATTTTAACTCTTTAAAAATTAGGTTGAACCCCTCGGAGAAGATTTGGCTCTAAAAGTTATTTTCGAAATGCTCAAAAATATAAAAAGAACTCTAAGTGATCTGCAGTTGTCTATTGTAAAAGAAGCTCTCAACGAATGCAATTCACCACTTTACGTGAAGCTTGTTTTTGACCAAATTTCTTTATGGAAATCGTATACTCAAGAAATATTGTTGGCCAAGTCAATCGACGAATGCATTTTGAAGCTGTTTGAGAGAGTCGAAAATTCGCATGGAAAAATATTGGTTTCTCATGCTCTGGCATACATAACTGCATCGAAAAATGGATTGTCCGAAGCTGAGTTGGAAGATTTGATTTCCCTAGACGAGACCGTAATTAATATTTTTTTAAGTTTTAATTTAAAAAAATATTTTTATGAAAAATTTTTATATCAAACCAAAGAAAAAGCTAAAATTTGAAAAAACTCTAATATTATTTATTTTTAAAATAGTTTAGACTGCTACGTGGGTATTTGGAATGAATTTTGGTATTAGACTTCACTAAAAAAATATATGTAACTACAGTTAAAATAAAATTTTCTTTTAAAAAGTTGAATTAGATGGTTTTGGCTCACCTCATTCGGACAAGGTAGTAATAAGTTATGGCAGAGAGAGTTCCAAAAGCTACCTATTTTGCCTTCTTTTTCAATAAAGCTGTCCCAACAAATCACATAGCTTCTCTAAGATTTTCTTTTTTACCAAATAAAATAATTCTAAAGAAAGTTGTTAAGTGTGAAGTTTTGTACTTTAGGGGATTAGGCCAAGTAATAAATAAAACAATTAAATTTAATTTTAAGTATATTAAAGAGAATTCGAAGTTATAACAAAAAAAGGTGGTTTATAAAGTAGCTAAAACTTGTGCTTTAGCTGCAGTTAATTTTTGAACAAACAATTCTCTGGATCTTAACACTATAAACATTAATTTTTTAAGATTGATTAATTTTTTTAATATATTTAAATTAAAAAAAAATTCATTTTTGTACATTTTCCAAATAATTAACCAAACTTATATTTTTGGCATCTTTTTACTCGACATGTAAATTTTCGACAAATAAAATTTATCACGCTATAATGTGAGGATTCAATCAAAAAAATTCAATTTAATATTAAAAAATTAGCTATTTCTTAATATTTTCAAGTTAGTTTAATACTAAATTGATTTTTTACAGACGATTTCAACCGTCTACTAGCTTTATAATCTATTTCATAGCCCTTTTATTTTTACTTCTTGAAATTTAGAAAATCTGTATACACCCTCAATTTTGGCTTCGTCACCATCTAATTCTAAATTTAAGATAGATGCAGCATCATCAAATCCAAATAAATAAAATATTTAGCGAGATGAACCAATTTCTAGAAAAAAAAGATTTAAAAAATTTCTAAGTTAAAAAAAAGGCAATTCAAAAAAATGAAAATCAATAAAATAAAAATTTAAAAAAATCGTCTAACTTAAATAAAAAACTTCACAACTGTTGATGAAATTTTTTATTTTTAATAAAGTAAAATAGATTAATTAATTAATTATTTTTTAAATAATTTTATTTATAAAAATTGGCAATAGAAGATCTAAAGATTTTAATAGCAACATGAAAAAAAATTAATTTTTTTCTTTCTGATTTCGAGATAATTACACATTGTTCGATTTTGAGGAAAAAAATTATTTTAACTTATTTAAAGATAATTTACTAATAAAAATAAAAAATAAAGGTTTTAAACGATATTTATCAATACCATTTGCCACCAATTAGAAGAATTCCACCGTTACTATGGACAAGAATAAGAAATGACATTCCTTCATATTTGAGCGAAAGAGAGGCCGACGGTGTATCAGTCGTATTTTGGTATCATCGACAATTTATTCAAGGTTTTTTGAATACATTTCGTTCCGTCAATTTTGTGACCAGATAGTCATAGCTTTTAAATAAAAAATTCACAATTTTAAATTTTAAATTAAAATTGATAAGCAATATTATTTTATTAAAAAAATATGTTTTCTATAAATACTAAAGTCGGGTCATGTAGTTAAATTTAAAAGGTTATTCAAAGTTTTAAATCATTTTCTCTTTTATTGATTAATTTTTAATTAACTTCACAAACTCATTTATTTTAACAATTTTTAACGCCTTGGTCTGAAAAATTTTGAAAAGAAACTTTTGACTTTTTGACTTGAGAATGCAAACATTTTAAAGATCAATTTTGAGTTGATACGATTTTTGCAGAATTGATATGTCAATTTATTTTCAGAAATTTTTTAAGTTCTTTCAAATTTGAATTAAGACTTAATGTACAAAAAAATTTTTTGAGACAATGGTAAAAAGCAATTGTTAAATCAATTGGTCTGCAAATCACCTGCGAAATCTCTGTAAAAAGAATTAGGCTTAAATATTAATAAATCAAATTACTATTTAATTTTTGGAATTTTTCAGAATTCCAGAAATTATAAAATTTGTTTGTAGCATCTTGACATATTCACAAAAATTTATTTTTAAATTCCAATAAAAGAGTATAAAGTTTTTTCTGCTCATTTTTTTACCGAATTTCAGAGAACCGAAATTAATTTCATATTTTTGATGCTAAAAATTTTTTAAAATTAAATAATAATAAAAAAATTTAAGAAATTTATCGATTCTTTTTTTTAATTCAAAGGATATCTCATCGGCAGCTTAAAAGAATTTTTAAAAAATTTGAAAATTACATCCACCTGATCACAAAATTGACAAGCTTTTAAATTTTTTTCTTTAAAAATTAAAAAAAAAATTTTTTAGTATCCACGAAAAGGTTTTTGTCTAATCAAAAATTTAAGACATACGTTCATAGCCAAATTGCTGATTATTTTATGGGCGTATGGGCTAACGCCCCAAAACCATACTCCTACACAGAAGAACAAAAACGAATGTTTTTACTAAAATCAATGCACGGTGAAGCAGACCGCAAAGTACCGGCTCAGCCCGAAATTTTCTTCAATCCAAACGATAATTCTGTTCGCTACAATGGAAGAAAATTGAGCGAACTTCCTTTTCATTTACTTCGTTCACGTCGAATAGATGAGCTTTACTCCAAAGTGTTGTTCCACTACAAATTCCTTTATGCCAAACTTTGTTGCATGCCTTTAAACAGTCTAATAGCAGATTTTGAAGACTGCCTTGGCACCTTTAAATACGATAAGGAAGTTATTTTAGTTTCTGACGCATTGCGTCTATCAAGCTCAGTTCTGAGCGTATCTGCGTCCAATTTGGTACCGCAAATAGTCGGACGTCTTCTTCCGTACATTTTTATAAATTCAAAAAAATTTTCAAATGTAAAAACATTGATAGAAGAATGCGAAAGCGATGGACTGCATGACTGCGCCCTGGTTCCAGCTTATAATTGTTTTCATGTGCCCGGTGGCCCTCTGGTCTATTCATTGGAAGCACATCCTTTTGCAGTGTACGGAGTTTGTCTAATGGCTGATGAGACCCAATTGATATCTGTCTCGAATAAATTCATTATTTTTGACCTGAGCAGTGGTGATGTTGTCCGTGTGATCAATCCTCAGATCGAGGGAATTCTCCAGTCACTGTCGGTCTCATCTGATAAAAAATATTGTGTTTCCTTCTCAAATAATGACCAAATAGTCATCTGCAACATAATCAGTGGGGACATAAAAGTTTTGAATAGATACACTGCCAGTTCTGCGCCACCTGTCCAAACAGATAAAACCAAAAACCCAAATTTAAACTCAAGAAAAGCACCTGCTAAGGAAAAAGAAAAAAAATCACTGATAGACAATTCAATGATACCAACAGAGTACACCGATTCTCTATTGGGCTCGTCCACTGGCCTCAAGTATTTTGTCATATGGAGCAAGTATTTTTATTATGTGTATGATAAAAAAGGCCGGATTATTAAGGCAGACAAGTGGAAGTATCCAATTATTGAAATTGAAATTGTTGAAAATAGAAGCGTTGAAAATTATGGAATTGAGCTTGAGATGGTGACCAGAGGCGAAGATTGTCGCGATGATGAGGAAAAAGAACGCGACAATTTAATTCTTGAATACAAATTTGTGCCAGATTTGGCTAAAATTGCCAAAAAGACCAAAGATGGTAAAGAGGCTAGCGAAGCGGATGTTCAGAAAAGTTATGTGGCCAGCTGTAGCCCCATTGAGATACACAGTTGTTTAATTTTGACCAAAGATAAAAAAAAGCTGTACACATGCACAGAAATAGGCGACAATACAGTCGAATGCTTTCGCAATAGGATTGAGCGCAATGGCAAAGATGTGAAAAAACCCAGGGCCATTTGGAAGTATCATGGTGCTTTGGATGACAATTATGATCAGATAATTGCTCTGATACTGAGCGATGACGAAAATTACATGCTGGCAGTGGTTATGTGGGGCTTCAAGGTGTTCTACTTGCTAACAGGACAAAGCAAACCATTGAGGTTTCCCCCGGGGGTAAAAAACATCGCAATCGGCTACAAAAAATTATATTTTCCAGCCTTGTTCTCCAAAGACAATAAATATGTTGTTGCAGGCATCAGAGACAACATTTATCTGTGGGACACTAGTTATGGAACATTTCTCAAAGTTCTTGATGCTCATTACGGCCGAATGACCAATTTGATCGGCTCGTTCAGAGAGCAAAAAAATTTGGTCCTGTCCAGCTCCATGGACAAGACAATTAAAATTTGGAATTTGAATAATATAATGGAGGAAGACTTTCCGCTTGAGCATTTGGAAAAGCCAATTGAGGCGCTACATGTGAGCATAATGGCTTGTATTGCGCTGGCCCAGTCGCGCAACCAACTTGCCGTCTTTTCCCTAAAAGACGGCAAAATAAAATATCAATTGTGCAATAATCCACACGGTGCCTTGTTTAGTTGCTCGGCCATGTCGACCACAGGAACTTTTGCGGCCAGTTCCGAGTCTAATCGTCTAATCATTTGGGACATTGAAGAGCGAAAGCCCACCTTTGTTGGCCCGTCTCAACCAAGCTACATTCAAATCAAACAATTTTGTTTTCATCAATCTGAAATCAATGTTCTTGTTTCGACATTAGACAACAATGAAAAATTGGTTACTTTGACAAATTATATAATTCCGGATGGCGAGATTATTTACTCAATTGAGTACAATTTAAAGCCTGGCACTGATTACAAAAATTTTGTGGTCACTTCGGATGACACCTATTTGGTTTTTTATCGAAATGATAAAAAAACCGATATCCTAGCAGTTCATGCTGCTAATGACGGATCTCATTTGCACAATGTCAAATTACATTATCCGAACTATATTGACTTTAAATCAATAGTTCCAATGCACAAAAATGGCCAACATGTGGCCATAATAGATTCGGAAAAAGGCAACATATTGAATGTGAAGGATAAGAAATTTGTGAGGTCGATAGCAAAATGGAATGGAAGAGCGACAAAAGACGACAAGTATGGTTTGTATGCGCCCACTAGAGGTGGGTTAGAAGTTTTGGACTTGAAAAGTGGAAGCAAAGTTAAAATATTGATACCCAAAATTGCCGAAGGTGTCTTCGATGTGGATACGATAATAACCGAAAATGATAACCATGTGATCTATTATCATTCAGGGCGCAGAACTATCAGAGCGTTTAGGCTCGAGGATGGCAAGAAAATTGCTGATTATAAGAGTACTGCAAAAGTTAGATGCATGGTTTGTTCTCAGGATAGCAAAAATGTGATCATTGGATGTGAAGATGGTACCATACACATGCTAATTATTGCTGATCCAGAGTACGAAGAGTATGTGAATTATTTGAGAGATTGGAGAGCTGAACAAATGACTCTTTTTGCTAGAGAAGGTAATTTTTAATTTTCAAAAAATAACAATCCGTAAATTATTAAAAAAATCTGCGAAAATCCTTTCAAAATTTTAAATTCTAAAGACTCCCCAAATTTAGGTATTGTGAAATTCAAATACAAACAAAACAAAAATTCTTCCAAACTTGATAAATTTAAATTTAATAAAATAAAATATTTTTTAAAAAATACTGCAAAAATTGCAACATACTTTGTTGCATCTTTTTTATCTAAAATAAGTTTTTACTTTCTTTTTTTTAGGAAATCGAATCCAAAATCAATTAAAATCTTGTAGATGTTTTTTTTTTGTCTTTTTTTTGAATAAGAAAAAATATTTTATCTAAAAAAGGTGCAACAAACTATGGTGCACTTTTTTGCAGTATTTTTTAAAAAATATTCTATTTTAGTAAGTTTAAATTTATCAAAATAGGAAGAATTTTTGTTTTGTTTGTATTTGAATTTCACAATAACCCATATTTAAGTTTCTGACATTTTTTTAAAATTTTCTAACCAAAAAAATTCTTTAGATTATTTTGTTCTTATTACTAGCATCAATTCTGTTCGAAAATTTTCTCAATGAATTGAATTTAATTTATAATTTAATTTATAACCAATTTAATATCTTTAATACTTAAATTTAATAAAAATAACTTTTATTAAATGATAACAACCAAGAAATTAGATTTTAACTATCAAATTTATATTTTAGTTGCCGAAATCAATTTTATAATGGCGTATTTACCCCTAAATATACAACAAAAGAAAAAAAAGCGACAATCTAGTTTTAATATTAATAAATGATATCAAAAATTTTCAAAATATAAAATTTAAGCTTTAAAGTTTAATTTTTTAATTTTTAAAATTTTAGTTTATTTGAAAGATAATTAAAATGTTTCTGTATTTTTAAATAAATTAAAAAACTGTATATTGTCTGAAAAATGAAATTTTGACTTTTGAGCAAAAGTTACCACCTTTAGCAGAAAGAGAATAATTTTTTGACATATAATTTTGACATATAGTCAAATTTTTGTAATTTTTTCTATCAATATTTTAAGTTTCCAAATCTAAAATAGCTCAAAACTATTTTGCTTCATTTTTTGATTGGTTTTCGCTTACTCACAAGTCCTTTAAGAATGATTTTCAAAAGAATTTTTTATAAATCAACTGATTCAATTATTTCTCCTCTACAAATTGATATAAAGATCATTGAGAATTTATTTGAAATAAAAAACTATATACAAGTGTCAAGTGAATAGAAATATCAATTGATCCATGAGAAGCATTTTAACCAGAACTGGAAGAAAAAATTGACTTAAATATTTTAAATTAATTATTTTAAGCTGTTGCATCACCTACTCCACCTGACGAAGAATCATCGTCAATTGTATTTCTAAAAGGCTTGAATGCTTTTACTCAATTATTTGATATTGAGGGCAACAGAATCGATGAAGAATCAAAAACAGAGAAGAGCAAAGATCTTGAGCTTTTGAACACCAAAAAAAATGAAAAAATAAATGATGCAGAAAATGAAAATAAAGACCAATTATCCGGATCCATAGAGCTAAAAAAAGAAGATGATGACAGTGATGTAATTATTCCAGAAAAAAGCTAAATTAGAAAATGTATCAAATTTAAAATTAATGAGAATAATAATCAAAAAAAAATGAGTCTAGCGGAACAACAATTAATGTAACTATAGTAGGTAATGTTTACTGAAACTCAAATACTGAAAAAAAAAATTGGTGTTATTTTTGCTAATAATAAGCCTTTACAGATAATTTTAATTTTTAAATTAGTTTTTCGATACTACAAAAATAGTTATTTAAAAAAATTTTAATTTCCCAAAGAATTCGGTGTTTTTCGATTTGATTTGTTAAAATTAATCGAGTTTTTAATTAGTGAAATTAGCAGTTAATGAGATAAGATTATGAAATATGAATCATTTAATGGTCTTTGATTTTTAAATATAAATATTTTTTCCAAATTCAATTTCTAATTCAAATAAAAAAAAATTATATTTTGAAAAGAAATGCAAAAAAAAATAGCAACATTTTCTTTAATTTTTGCTTTATTTTGTGTTACTTACTCTGAATGTAGGGCTTTAACAGAAGAAAATTTTTTAAAGTATCATTCAGATTTATTTCCGAAAGAAAAATTCGGCGATTTTATTGATGTATTGAAGTTTCTATCTAAACGGAACGAATTTTCACGATTGATTAAACTAATGAGTATATTGGATGTAAAAAAACAAAAGTTTCGAGCTATCAGCGATGAACTAGAGAATGATCCAGCGCAGGATGAAGAAAATTTCGTCCATCCAGAAATACCTGATGTTCGCTTGAAGGAAAAGAGAAGAACATTTTTTGTTGGAAAATAATCTAAGCTAACATTATTCAATAATAAGTGTTGTGTATAATAATGTTTTTTCTTTTATTTTTCTTACTTTTGTGTTATTTTTTTTTCAAAATATTTAAACAATAAATTTTTTTTCTTAGAAATAATCATAAAAAGACATTTTTTTTAAATAAAAGTTTATTTTTAGCATATTTAAGTTTTTTACAAAGCTTAAATTTTGTTTAGTTTTTTCAACAGAAAAAAATTTAATCATGGCTTCAAAACCAATTTCAATTGCGATTTTATTTTTGCTTTTTTTCCATTCAATTAATTGTATCATTTTATTGGCAAATATTTGCATTTTAAAAAACTAAAATATATTACAAGGCGTTTCAATAACTAGTGGCTCTTGTCCTAGCTTTCCACCGGATTTGATAACCACATGCGAGGTCAGCTGCTTCACTGATTTTGATTGTGATCTTGGCAAAAAATGCGTAAGTATTAAAGAAATTTCAAACTAGATATAATAAATGATCTCTTAAGTGTTCATATGGATGTTCAATAAGATGCCTTGAGCCTGTTTTAAATAAAGGTCGCTATTTTAAAAATGACATTAATGCTTTTTTGAATATTTTTATTTTTTTATTACTCAAGTTTATTTTTTAAATTATAATTACTTTTTTATTATTATAATTATAAGAAATAGATTATTGAAATTTTTTTTAGAATTAAATTGAGTAAAAATTTTAGCAAATAGTTTTCTTATCAATTTTTTATGCCAAAATCTTGAACGATATTGCACGCTGCCTTGATTTTTAATTATCTTTATTATACGATTTCTCATAAAGTAATAATCTATACCACTATATTTCTCGGCAAATTGAAGTTCAAATGTAGATTTCAAATCAAAATTTTAAGATTTAGATTTAAAAAAAAGTTTTTTTTTATTAATTTTTTAATAATAAATGACTAAACTTTATTAAACATAATGTGTTTAATCTTTATTCAGAATTAAGTTTATTTGAATTGTTATCTGAAAGAAAAATTAAATTTTAATTAATATTTTGAAATTTTGTAATTTTTTTTATAAAAATTAAATATAATTTTAAGTTTTTGTAGAGCCATAATTTTGATAACAATTTGTTTAATTAAAAAAATGAATAAAAATTTTTTTTATCATTTTTATTGAGATTTTAACCAATTAAGTAATGGTCATGTGATCATGATCATAAACTTCAAGTTGCCATATTTTTCAAGCCGCCAAAAAATTCACTCTTTGATCCTAAAGAAATCCAAAATATACAATTATGTTTGAAGTTAAATGTAAAAACAGACTTATATTTTTTAATGGTATCAACAACAAAAAATTTATTAATATTTTTATATTGGGGATTTTAAAAAAATTTGGTATCTCATTTTTTGTTAAATTGATATAATTAGCTATTAAATTTAATTGACAGTTGGTATCAATCTAAAAAAAATAAAATAAAATTGAGTTAAACAATTTACAAAAAAATAAATAAAAAAAACAAAAGATAAATAAGTCTAAATAATAAAAAGAAAATTAAAAACGATTTGATGAAATAGCTAGAGGTTAGTCATGTTTGAATATTTGATAGTTCAGGAAAAAAAGAAGAAATTGTTCGGTAGCAATTACACAATGGAGTTGGATATTCGATATATCTTGATCCGAAACCTTATCTATATTCTTTCACCAGTCTGACGACCAGTGGAACAAAATGACTCAATCCTGCCCTGACATATCTCTCACTCAACTCAAAGAGTCGATTTGAAACTGTTTGTAGTTTAAGTTTATTGAAGGCCTCTTGGTGCATAATATTGGAGGGGGTATCATATTTCAGCTTCAAAATAGATCGAACTGCTGAATTTTGAATAACTGGTATTTTTTTGATGTTAGTTTTTGAGAATGATTTAAACAAGGAAAAGAATAATTCAAGATTGATCCTATCAAAGATTTGTAAAGATTATCTAATGATTTTGGTTTTAGACCTATTTCCTATTTGAGAGATATTTTATTATATTAAGCCTTGAATTACAGCGCTCTTTTAATTCATCCACCATTGGACTAAATGTAAGTTTTAAGTCTAGTGCCTTAATTCTAATTAGCTTGTAAATTAGTCCATCGTGTCAAACTCTATCAAAAGCTTTAGAAATGTCAAAATATAGACAACAGACTTTTTTCTTTCCATTAAAAGACTCTTCAACTTTTTGAATAAGAAATTTAAGATAATCTGCAGTGCGTTTAATTTTTCTAAATCCTGATTGCTCATGTATAAGTAATTTATTGTTCTCAAGAAAATTATAAATTCGTGTAAATAATACGTTCAAGTAACTTTCCAAGACAACTTGTCATACTTATAAGACGATAGTTTTAAGAGTCTTCAGTTGAGAAGATTTTTTAGCGATCATGGTTATACTTGCTTTTTTCCAGGATTTTGGGACATTGCCTAGTTCCAAACTCATGTTAAATAGTTGACTTATTCCAAATAAAGTTTCTATAGGTAAATAGTTCAATATTTGGTGGATTGTAAAGACTGAAAACAAAAAATTGTGTATTTTTTAAGCTTATCTTGATACAAAGAAGTTCTGCAGAAAACTTATCAAAATGAAAAATCTTGTTTAAATTCAATTCCTTCTTTACTTCGATAACTAAAAAAACTATTGCCCCATCCTGATTCGAGCCTTAACTAATGTTATAATATTTTTAAAAATTGAAGTGGCAGTTTATTTCACTCGGATTATTTTTTATTTCATTAAGGCGAACAATGTCGGAACAATTTTGAGCTAAAAACTCTTCTAAAAGTGCTCGTGCGTCTTTTTTGACTGTTTGACCGAGAAACGTCAAAAGCAGTTCAATTCATGGCCTTCCAGTCAGAAGCAGGTTTCATTTTCTTATTCTCTTTTTTAGGGTTGTTTTCAAATTACCTTTGTTCATTAGAGTCTTATCATTATTGATATTAGTGAGTTTAGCCTTATTTATTTTAGGGATCTTTCTTTCTTGTAGCACTGAGTCATTTGATTTACTTGCGGTCACACAAGTTTTAATCGAAACGGATTTATTAAAGCTCGTTTTACCTACTAGAATCTCTATTTTTTTAAACTCTGCTGTAAATAACTCTAAGTTCAAGTCCAATAATTTTCGTTAGATACACTTATCTTAGTGATTGTTTCAAAATTCCTCTTAAAATTTTAGCCTAAATATTTTTGGTCAATAATTATTTTCTCATTTTAATTAAACAAAGTTTATAAACTTCAAAGACATTACTAATATTTTTTATTATTTAAATGCTTTTTTTTCATTCCCATTTTTTCTCTTTGATAATTTAGTATTAACATTTTCTATGAAACTTTATTTAAATTTAAATAAATAGATAAATATAAAAATAACGAGTAAAACGAGAATTTTTTATTTATTCTAATCAAGAATCAATTTTTTTTTATTTGCGATTTGTTGATTAATAAAAAAAATTAATGTAAAATAAAAAAAAATAAATTATAAAAATTTTATTTGTTTTTATTTGGACAAATTCAAAATTTAATTTAAAGAATTATTAAAAAAAAGTGCTTCTAAAATTTCATCATCATCCTAGGTCTTTTGCTCCAATCTAATAGCCTTCGGTTTTTACTTGACTTTCAATATTTTGATCAGTTTCTGTATTTGTGTCATTTAAGTCTTCTTTTTTAACTTTTTTCACTGGAGATTTTTCATTTTCATTATTACTATCACTATTATCAGTTTCCACATCTTCTTTGTCTACCAATTCCGCTTTTTTTCTTTTTGGCAAAGTGCTAACAAACGCAGTTTTCCAATCTTTGCATTCGGTGTATTTACAAATTATTTGAAATACTTGATTTACTGTTAACACTGGGCGGCTGTTCATGTAAATAAATTTCCCAATTGGTAAACGACAATGAGATATTTCATTTTTTAAAGCAAGATCATAAGTCAAAAGTTTGTGATGGTTATGGTCAACCAAACCACCAATTACATAAACTTTATTGTCATCAAATTCTTGAATTTCGTTTGGTGAATCACTGGTCAAATAGACTATATCCTGTTTAGGAATATCGCTAAAAACTTGTAAGTAATTTGTATCGTGTATATACGCATCCCAGTTGGCTAAACCAGATTTTTCCAAAAGTTCTCTAGTCTTGTTTGAACAGCTTGTCATATAAAATTGTAAAGGTGCTTCAATACGCCTATTAGCAGCATAGCAATAGGTTAATTGTTTGCAAAGGTGGTTTATATCAGAGTAGTTCATTAGGCTTTCAAAAGAACAATCAATCACAATCCTAAGTTTGTTGGCCGAATTAGCCATCAAATTTTTTTTCAAATCTTTTCTTTTTATTTCAACTTTTTCCCCGTTCATATTTTCCATCACAGCATAATTCTGCTTTCCCTTGGCTCTGCGGGTTTCTCGTTCTTTTTTTCGCCGCACGGCTCTGTTCTGCAAAGCTTTTTCCAATCGTTTCAGCTTTTTCTCTTGATTTCTAGAGAGCGGTTTTTTCAACTCTATGTTTGAATTTAAATCAACATTTAAATCAATCTTGGTTTCCGTATCGAGGTTTTCCGCTGACTGAACAATTGGGTCCATTTTATTCAATAAAAAAGTAAGATCTTTAAAACAAATTTATTCTTAAAAGTGGTCAAAACAAGAAAAAAATTTCAACAAGACTTTTATTTGGGCCTTAGGAAAGAAGAATAATTTTTTCTTAATTTTTTTAATTTAAAAGATTTCTTTACTAGTATTTAATAAATTTACATTTTTTAAACAATTTTGCAATTGTGCAAAAGTTTTAAAAATAATAAAAATTGCATTTCTATTTTAAACTTTTTGATCATTTTTTGTCTAATTCGAAATCATTTTGTTCATATCGTGGCTTAAAATTGACGAAATTTGGATATAAATTGTTAACTGAAGGATAATCTTTATTTTCATTTTTAACAGAGGACTTATCCGATTTTTTCTTAGCTTTTCGCTTCAATTTTGTGTATTTATAAAGCTTATAGGAACCGTAGACAGGCAAAGCTACACTACCAACGGCCACTACACCGATTCCCACTACTAAGCCAACTGCAATTATAAATGGAGTTGCCGCTATTTTAGCTCCCAAAACTGAACCTCTGATTGCTTTTCTTTTCAATGGTTTATCTGGATACAGCTTGTATTTACAACCAAGTACACTTAGTTTACTATAGTGGTCGCCTAAAAATTTAAATAAAATTAATTTATGTAAAATAATTAAATATATCTCACCGATGAATTTTATACTTCTAAATTTTTTGCCGCATGAATAACAAAATCCACTTAAATATAATTTTTTTGTTTAAAAATCATGTAATTTATTGTTATATGAGATGAGAATTTTCAAAATTAAATTACAGCCGATCGAATAAGTGAGAGAAGATGGCTTTCAGAAGAGTTAATTTATACTAATATTATTTTAAATATTATTTATTTATTTGTTTATCTGTGCCGATCTAAAACTCCTTAAAAAAAATAAAAATTTAAAAAAATCAAATCAAAATAGATTTGATTGAATTAAATTCAAATTTTAATTGAATTAAAATAGAGAAAAAATTATAAAATAAACAAGTAATCACATGTGTTGCATGTTCGTTCCACAAATTAGTTAATGTTTAAATTTTTGTTATATTTTATTTCCAATAATTTTGTTAAAATATAATTAGTTTATGACCAAAATAATTTTGAATGTTAAATTTAATTCATTGTCAGTATTAAGTAATTAGTTTCAGTAATGATCGTTTTTAATAAATAAATCAATTAAAAATACAAATTATTATAATAATAAAATTTTCGGCCTTGAAATTAATTAATTAATTTTAACATGAAATTAACTTTAAAAAATTTTTTTCGCAAAAACTAATTTTTTTGTTCCTTGAATAAAATTAATCAATGTTCAGCTCTGTCAAAATCTAAACTAATTTATTTTTTAACGAAAATAGTATTTATTTAAAAAAAAATATATTCAACATGCATAATCGAAAATTATCCAAGAATTAGTCATTTTTAATACAGAAGATTTAAAAATTAAAAAATTTAAATGAACAGATAAATTTTAATTTTATCATTATTTATTTTGATTTTCTTTAATTTTTAAAAAAAATTATGTGTATTTATTTAATAAAATTTTTAATTAATTTTTAACATAAATTTATAAAATGAAAAGTGAATTAATTTAATTAATCTAGCTCATTATTGAATTAATTGAATTAAATCATTTTTAGGCCCTAAAAATTATTATTACGAAATTTTAAATGAAAATCATTTATATTAAATAATTTTAAATTTTAGAACCTTTTTTTGTAAACACTAGAGGTTTAAATTTTTTTTTAACCATTTAGACCCGAGAAGTCTAAATAACATTTAATGAAAAAAACATATTTTGTTTTGGTTATTTTAATCTTTATTTTATAATTTTATGTTATTTTAAAAATAACAGTAATAATATAATTTAAACAGCTTTAGAATTGCTGAATTTTATGAAAAAATAAGTATAAAATATAAATAATGTTAGAGCACAAATTTTATTGTAGCCAATAAGACCCCATAAGTCTTTAAAACTTATATTTATTTAGAATACAAACAAAGGGTTTTTATGGCTTCTTTTCATCTTATATTGTATTAAACAGTTCTATAGTATTATGCATATAAAAATAATTAATTAATTCAAATATTTTAGAAATTACTAAATCTAAGGAAAAAATTAGTGAAAAATATTACAAAATTTTTGACAGGTCTAAAAAACTTCATGAGTCTTTATGCTAATATTTTTTAATGATGTTTAATTATTAAAATAATTAAATTTTTTTTAAAGTTTTTATTTTATTTTGATATTAAATCAGGTCACATAAAAAATACGATTATTTTTTGTTGGGTTTTTATGTAATTTAACTTTTAGTTGTGAAAAAGTCTTAAAAACTTCTTGGGTCTTTTAGTGTTAATTCCTATTGAATTTTCGGAGTGATGAATATTTTTTTATTTATCTTCTTTAAGCGAAGTTTCCAATAAAGCTTTTGGATTTTCCAAAAAAAATCTTCATTAAAAGAAATCTATTAAAAACAAAAATTCAAAAGTCTTATTTATCTAAAGTTTTTTAAACGCTTAAAAACCTGATTTCAATTTCAAGCTAGTTACAAAAAAAAAAGAACCGGTCTTCCAAACCTAATTTAAAATTAAAATTTTCAGAAAAAATCTTTTCTCTTTTCGAAACTTTTATTAATGTCTTATGAATAATGATCTCATTCTCATTTATTTATTGATTATTTTTACAAAAAATTTTATTAAAATACCTGTGACAGTTGGAGCAAGTCATATGATCACAGCCCTTTGTTCGTTGTATAAAAATTTTGCATTTCGGGCACATTTGTGCATTTTGTTGTCCATAGTGAACCTCTTTTGCCCAAAATTTAAGCATACGATCACCTTTTCTGTACTCAGCACAGCCGAATCCTTCGTGCCAAGGCGAATGGCATTTAAAGCACCAAATTAGTTCACATTTCGCGCATTGACACTTGGTTAGAAATTTAGACTTCTTTTTTGCATTTTTTAGCTGCTCGTCGGTTAAACTTTGAACAGAATTGGCGTCCATGATATGCGAACACCGCGGGCAAGTTTTCACATTTGCATCCCTGTTTGCATCGACTAGAAGCTTGATGTAAAGATCATGAGTGTTCTTATCAAACTTTAACATTCTTTCACATATCTCATCTTTGTGGATAAGCTTTTTGCATTCATTGTTTAAACATTCAATGCCTAAATTTCCGCAAGATTCTTTAATCTTGTTCTGTACATATAAATTAATACAATTATTGCATGATTTGAAATTGCAGCATTGTCGCTCATTAACAAA
Organism: Brachionus paranguensis; assembly: GCA_016802215.1. Lineage (NCBI taxonomy): Eukaryota > Metazoa > Rotifera > Eurotatoria > Ploima > Brachionidae > Brachionus > Brachionus paranguensis. The sequence goes on from JAESIX010000004.1 coordinate 2,033,699, forward strand.
GCAAAAATCCATGCAAATTTCGCAGTCGCTCCGGAACGCCAATGTTTTTTCATAGAAGCCCCCATTTGATAATCCATTTTCAAGTAAATCTTCAATAAAATATTCATTAAAATTCAAGTCAGAATTGGACCCAAGCATTTGTCTGACATAAAATTCAATGTTCGATTCATCTGAGTCTGAGTCACTTTCTTCCATTGATTTAAGTTCATAAAAAATTTCCGGTTTCAATTTATCATCGATTTTTGGTGATGATTCGTCATTATCTGACTCGGAATCAAATGGATCCAAGCCATTATTGCTTAGGTATTCATCGAAATTTGTCTTTCTTGCTTTGCTTTCCAAAGAAATTGAAATATGTGGATTTTTTTTCGGCCTTTCAGACTGGCTTCGGCTCAATCGAGTCTTTTTGACCATTTCAATTGCTGGACGCCTCACTAGCTGCGTTTTATTTAGATTTCTATTCCTAAATGATGATCGAATTTTTTCAGATATGCTTCGTTGGAGAATGCTTTTACCACAGTCTGTTAAAGTTATTTCACTTTCAATGGGCTCTGTCTTCGAGTTGTCAACTCCTATAGTCTTTGATGGATCTCGGAGAATACTATCATTTAAAATGCAGCTGAAAATTTGCGTATTTTTATCTGAATTATTTTTTTCCATTCTAAAAAATTATGAAAATTTTGATTCTGATTACGTATGACGGTGATTAAATAAGCATATAATTAAATTAAAGTTAAAGATTTTTAATTTAGAAAATAAACTAAATTCTAAATGATTTTTATTTCATTTTAAAATCTGTTAATAATTCAGTTCTGAAAATCCGGAGCTAAAATCTTTTATAATAACTGATGAATAAGAAAAGTATTGGTGATTAATTTATTTAAAAAACTTACATTGACTGTTTTTTAATTTCGAAATTTTAAATAAAATTAAGAAGAAATGTTTAAAAAAAACTTAATCACAAGTTTTAATTTTTGGCTATCAATTAAAAGCATTTTTAATTTAGTATCTAAATCTGACTATTTCTGAATATAATTTATCTTTTTCTGTATATTGCTTTTGAAAATATTAAAATACGCACTAAACTATTTTGAGTATGAAATATTGAAAAACCTTCAGTATTAAAATTTAAAACAAAAAACAAATCTTCACTTTTCTTAAAAAGATTTTGTTATCAGTTCTTTGAATAATTGTAGATTAAAAAATAAATATTTTATTTTTAAATTACAATTTAAGAAATTTTATTTACTTAGTGTTTGTTCATCTTTAAAATTGTTAAGACCTATTACAAAATAATAATAATAATAATAATTAAAATTTGAGCTTTTAAAAATTGTTTCAAAAATATCCCCCATAAATTAAATCATTCGATTTATAAACTTAATATATTTTATAATTTATTAACTGAACATAAAATCATGACTTAAGTTGAAAAAATTTTATTCAGTTTCATGTTTTTTTTTTTATTTCGGTGTTCAATTAATTGAATTGAGACCTAAATTTTAGTTAACTAATGTGCATGATTTTAGAAACACTTATCGAAAATCTAAGAAAATTTCTTATATCTATTTAGATATGGTTTTCATTATCAAAAACAAAAAATTATCTAAAGAACTGAGAATTTTTTGAAAAAAGCACGCCTAGTGAGTCTAAAACCAAACATTGCTAGAAAATATTGCCAACTTAAGTCAAAATTAATTTAAACTAAATTTTTAATGTTTTTAAAAAGTTCTTCACTTTTAATTGAATTTAGAAAAAGGCTTAAAAAGAAAAGCAGAAATTTTAGCTATTTTATTATATTATTTATTATTTCAGAGCCTTCCGATCTTAAGGTGACAGAAATAATGGTAACTCTGTAAAATTTGATAAATTTTTTTAGCATAATGAGTTTTAGAAAATTAAGTTTGTGTAGATTTATTTTGTTAGTTGTCTTAATGAATAATTTTAGATTATTCATTTTTTTACTTAAAAAAATTATAATAAATATCTATTAAGTTTTCTTACAAGTATAATTCTAAAAAAATTTATAAGAATTTTTATATTTTTATCTTTTTTTTATCCTTTAAAAATTAAATTTCCTAACTTTTTTTAAGCAATCAAATTTTTAATAAAACTAAAATGACTTAAAAGCAAAATATAATGGGGATAGATTCTTTTCTGAATTGACATTGCTAATTCTGACTTCTAGAGTTTATTCAAAATATTTAAGTTACATCCAATTTAACATAAATTTTATTTTTTAAACCAAGAAAAATGGTTTCCTTTTATAAAACAAATTGTTTTTATGCTCACAAATTTTCCATTTACAGAAATTTTTACAGTTTCAACACTTAATTTTATTCTCTTTATGAATATAACTTTGGGCAAAATTTAATTTTAAATAATTCTTCAAAAACATATTTTCTCGTTATTTTTTAATATTTTTTGGTATTTTTGTTCAAAAATTAAAGATTTATATTCAAAGAATTTTTCTAAACGCTTTTCGAGGAAACAGCCAAAAAGCAATAATAAGAAGCTGATACCTAAAAAATTGAAAAATTTTGTTCCGAAGAAAAGTTTAATAATTTTATTTAATTTTTTATAATAAATTTTTTAAAATTGCTTTTTATCAAGTGTCAAAGAATATAATATATAATTTAAAAAAAAAATTAATTTTAGTAGATCTACACCATTTCTAATACTGTTTTTTTAAAGTATGGATAATTTTTAACTTATTTAAATAAAATTGAACTTAAATAATAATAATAATAATAATTTATTAAACTAACTTAGGATAATTAAATTTAATTCCTTTATATTTAACAATAAAAATAACATAATTGGTAACCAAAATAATAAAATAAAAAATAGTTAGGGATTTGGATTTTATTTTATTATTTTTTAATTAACTGAACATAAAACCATGATTTAAGTTGAAAAAATTTTATTCAGTTTCATGTTTTTTTTTTATTTCGGTGTTCAATTAATTGAATTGAGACCTAAATTTTAGTTAATATATGTGCATGATTTTAGAAACGCTTATTGAAAATCTATTATTTATTATTTAAATTTTAATTTCAAAATTTTTAATTTAATTGCTATGATATTGCATATTTAATTGCAATATCATATCAATTCTGATATTCCTGGATTTTAGCTATTCATTTGTATTTGAGCCTAGTAATTCTTTACTGTTTAGCATAGTTATTAAGTTCTGGTGCTTTTAAATATTTCTAAATACTGATTTATAACTTAATTTATTGAATAAAAAAAATTAATTTAAAAAAAAATTAAAATTTTTGAAGTAAAATTTACTTTTTAGTTAAAATTCTTTATTTTATTTATTTAATAAATTTAATGTTTGTTAAGTCATTTAACAAGTAAAAAAAAAATCAAATTAAAGTGGTAAATAAGTAAATTTAGCTTAGAATATAAAAACTATCAAGACAATTTTAATAAAATGTTTAGTTTTGTGTAAAATAAAAAGTTTAATATTTTATTACAACTCAGTCTGGATTTAGTATACGCCATTAATTCGAACTAAACTATGCATTCCTGCTCTTTAATTTGCTCATGCTCATCTTATTCAACCAAGGTGTTTATACATGTTGATATTAAATTCTAAATTAAAAGTAAAACAAAAATTTAATATAAAACCAAGTAATTTACTAATCAAAAGAAATTTTAGATTTTTCGCAAAATTTAGTTTTCAATGGGTGGACATTTTTTCAATTTATTCTCACTTTTTTGTTCAGCAGTTTAGATTCGATTGAAATGGCTAGAGGCTTGCAGAAAATTCAGTCACAGCAAAAATCTCAAGCCAAACAGGCTGATAAAAAGTCTGCACATGATAATAAAAAGAGCGCCCAGGCAGGTCTACAGTATCAGTGCATAGTGTGCAAGGTTTGATCATTTATTTCTTTTATCTGTAGAGACAAATTGAATTTTTTTTCCTCTAGGCTCAGTTGCCTGATCCAAAAACTTACAAGCAACATTTTGAGAATAAACATCCAAAAGCTCCTTTGCCCGATCAGCTAAAAGAAGTAGTTGCTTAAGAAACGAGAAAATTTTTAATCATAAAATATCTAAATCTACCATTTTAAAAAATATTTTTTAAATAAAGTCAAAACATAAAGATGTTGCAAAACCTTATATTTTTTTGCTTTTAACATATTATGTAAATATATATTTTTATCAGCTAAAAAAAGTCCAATTAACTATCTTCATTTTAAAAGAGATAAAAAGTCGAAATTTTGGCGTACCTTTTGGTTAAACAAAAATATTTAAACTCTTGATCGCTTCGTGGAATCAATAGAAAAAAATTTAATTTGGCTCGAAAATTTTTCACAATTTCAAAATTTTGAAATTTTTATGCTAATTTTTGTCGCCGCCGACATTGACGCATGCTCATCTGTTTTTCTCTATTCCAACTAAGATGCATTTTTCAATTCCTGATACCGAAGATTGCTCCAACGAATCTGGCACATACACAGTAATTTTTTTTGCGCCAAAATAGATCAGTTTTATAACGCTTACTTTTGATTTAAATTAAATTATGCATTTCAAATTAGCTTTAAAAACTAAGGCCTAATTTATTTCAAAATTAGTAAACAGCTTTTTAAGCTTTTTAAAGTTTCAATAAATGGAGCCCACCACTGTTCGGTCAGATACAGTCAATTGAACAACTTAAACGAACAAGTACTAAATTAATTTTTTATTTTAATCTTTTGTTTTATTTTGAATTATAAGCTCAAAAATGAATTCGGAGAGTTGATTCCTGCTTTTCCGCCCAAAAAATTGTTTAGCTTAAACTCTAAAGGTGTTGAGGAACGAAGAAATCAATTGGAAAAATATTTACAAATAAGTAAATTTTGTTACTAAAAAATTTTTTTTAAATTCTACTTTTTATTGAAAATTATTAGTCAGTCAAAATCAAATGATCATGAACAGTGATTGTCTGGTGGATTTTTTCACTAATGCTCAACAGGTACTCTAAAAAAAATAGGAAAACAATTTTTTTCATATTCTTATGTTTAGGAAATGTTTCCTGAGAATGAATTTGATGTTGATCTTGTTGTTTACTTAATGAATTATCAAAAAGTTGTGGTCAATATTAAATCACATGACCAGACCGAGAATGTTCTTGAAGTACTATGTTTCAGAAAATTAAATTTTAATCTAATTTTTTTTTTAACTAGAAAATTATGGATGAATTGAGTTTAGAAAAAAATAATGTTTACTATTTCGGGATTTATTTAGTCAAAAAAGATGAAGTTGACTCGATTAAAAGTAAAATAGCAAGCAATATTAAAAAACTGCTCTAAAATTTGACCATCATTTTGTTTTTAGTTGTGAGAAAAATTCAAGATTTTGAGTCACCATACATATCCCTTCAGAATGCAAACAAATCCGAAAAACATCGGCTGATTATCAGAAAATCGTAATTTAGCTTATTTTTTTTCTTTTACCATTTGATATAAAATTTAAAAGATACTTTGAATTGAGTTTTGAAGCCGAGTTATATTTTGATAAAGTTGCTATAGATTTACTTTATTATCAAGTAAAAAAAAATTTAAAAATTGTTCATTAATTTTAATTTAGATATTTTTTTAGGCTGTAGATGAGTTGGAAAAAGGTCAAGTTATCCCTGACAATGAATCTATCCGCAGCTTAGAACAATTAAAAAATAAAGATTTAAAACTAGAAGTAATTCAAATATATAAATTTTTTTTATCAAAATAAATTTTTTTTGTCATAAAGTTTATAAAGTTGATTGCGTCCCAAAAATTCTATGGCTTCATGCATTTCAGATCATGTATTGTCAACTATCCAGAGGCGAATATAAAGGCTAATCTAAAAATTGGTAAAAGGAGTATCGTTATTTTATATGATACGGTAATTTTTTAAAGAATATTTTTTTAATTTTTTTAATAATTTAATTAGAAAAATACAGAAGAAGAAATAGTGTTGAAAATAACGAGAATTAAATGTTGGAAAGTTAGCGGAATGGTTAAAAGTGAAAAAAATTTTTGACTGTGTTTGAAATTTTTTTTATTTAAGAATACTTATGAATCAGGAAATCAAGTTTCTACGCAATTAGAGCTTTCGATTGAATACCTATCCACGAAAAATAAATTAACACCAATAAATATTCAAACAGATCAAGTAAAAATTAAAAAATTTCTGAAATAATTTTTTTAATTTAAATTAAGGCTATTTTAATAAGTACGAGCATTCAAACAATGGTTGATGAGATTTTATTAAAAAAAGATGGTAAAAAAATAAAACGTCCCAGTGATAGACAACGAACAAAAGCTACGCAATTTTTAACTCGCAATAAATCATTAGTTAAATTCGGTTCGGTAAGTCAAAAAAATGATTCCGAAACTACAAGCTTAGAGTCCAATTTAAACTTGCCAGCAGAATATAGCAAAAATGATCTATTTGAAAATGAAGATTTCATAACTAATGATGATCTTTGAGTATATTTTTTTATTTTATGAGAAAAAAATCCAAAATATGATTCCATCGTTACTATTTTTTTTAAATTAGATTTAGCCAAATTATTTAAATAAAAAGAAAATATAAAACAAGAAATTTTTTAAGATTAAATATTTTTTTGTTTGAAACATATTTTTATTACAGAGATTAAAAGTTTTTTTTTCAAATTATGGGTTCGTTGCCGGCTATCTGCTGGAATCTTATCAAAATTAAATTTTGATATGAAATGACTGAATGGATTATTTAATATTTCAAAGAATTCATTTACTTTTAAATTGAAGATCAAATTGATCACATAAATTTTTAATTATTTGTCAAATTAATTTATGACATGTCATTTGAATATATAAATTTTTAGGCAAAGAAAAATTTAAAAAAAACATTTTAAATGCGCAATTAAATTTCAATGCATTTTTAAAATAAAGCCTTGAAATGTTATAAAAATGTAAAAACGATGAAATTTAATTACACATTTAAAAATATTTTGATCAAATTTGAAAAATTAAATTTGATTTAGATTTTACTTTGGCAATTTTTAGCTAAATGTAGAATGTAGAATCTGCGAGTAAAATTTAAAAAATTCTGCACTTAAATGAACATCAATTAAATGGACTTAATTTTGAACTGGAAAATTTAATATTGCAGAATTTAAGTCCAAAAAATCTTATTGGTTTTTTATTTAGCCCAAAAAATTTTCTGAATTATTTTCTTTTTGGCAAAATTATCTTTTAAATTATCTAAAATCTTTTTATTTATATCATTATAGAAGTTCGATATGCTTTAAATTAGAAAATTGATTTTTAATCATATCAGTTTAAATTTTATTTTAAAAGCTATAGATTTTATCAATCGCATAGAAAAAAATTATTCAAGGCTCACTCTTTAATAATTTAGTTTATGCCTATTAGTTTCAAAAAATTTTTTCATTGCTCCAGATTGTTTCATTTTGTCAATTTTATTTTAAACTGAATTAGTAATTATAATGGGCACATAAAATATTTGGCTATAATTTAGAAAATTTTCAATCTTTTTTCGTCTTATAGGGATAAATGCAATAAGTTTATTAGTTATTCACAAAATTAAATAAATAAATCTGTAAAATCCTTCGAAAAAAAATCAAACTTTTCTTGGATATATGACATTTTGATAAAGAGCTTTGCCATTCGATTCATAGAATGTTAGAGTCATATTTTGACTAGTGGTTTGAGTTAGCATAAAACCACCATTAATCAGACCAATATTTTCAGCCCAAAAATATTTAAGACTATCCGACGGCACATCAGAAATATGTGCGGTTGAATTTTCAACAAAATTTCCGGCACCACTTACAATATAGTCGACTTTGTGGTCCAAAAATGTGTCCGAAATATACTGCAAATTGTGGTCATGTCCGCAAAAATATGCTGACACCTGATATTTGTGCAACAAAGGTCTCAAAGTGTTTAATAAGCATTGAGTTGGTCCATGTTCAGCCACTGACCAAACTGGAAAATGTCCAGCCACAATTATATAGGGCACGTTTGTGCTAGATACTCGTCGCAGCTCTTGTTCTATGGCTTCCAAATAGGCATTTGAAAGCACTTTTTCTCTGACTGATTTGAATCTTGGCTGTTTGTCATATTCCCAGTCGAAACCGGAGTTACCACACAACAAAATAGTGTCAATCATCAAAATACTAATTAAACTTTGGTCATTCTTTTGCGTAACATTTATTGTATAATTAAAAGAGGGTAATATCCAGTTTTTATGAAGCTTTGTATATTCTACTTGAGCTGTGGCATTACCATAATGGTCATGGTTACCTAATACCACAAACCATGGTGTTTCTCGTAATCGTTTTGAATTAAAAACACTAAAATACGTTTCCTGCAATGATTAAGAAGATAATTTTGAATTTTGAATTTTTTTTAATTTTTATACTTTGAATCTTTTATCATTTTCATCCTTGACTCCCGTAAAATAAAAATTGTCGCCCAATGCAAGTTGAAATTTAGTATTAAACATGTCTCCTAGTTTTGTCATTTGATTCGAAACTTGTGCTTCAACAATTGTCCTGAGAATTGTTAACTTTTAACTTTAAAATTGATTCTAAAAAAATTGGTTACCTGAAGGGAAACACTGGCAAACCACCCCAATCACCAATTACCAGAAAATTAACTGAGTTTTCATCAGACACAAATTTCAATTGATCTTGAAAAATTTTTTAATTTTTTTTTTTAAATAAACCATGAAATTTGTTGTTTAAATGAATTTACCATGTTCTATTAATAGCTGAGAATTTAAAAAATTTCTTTTCGATTGTAAAGAATTGACCAAAACAGCCAAAAAAAAATGAGCAGTCAAAATGTGGAAAAATGTTTTCATTTTTTTAAATAAAACTTCTTTTTCATTAAAAATTTTATTATGCTTTAATTAGAGGTTAATAATGCAGTTGAAATTTATTTAGAAAAATCATGTGATTTGAATGTGAAAATATTTCAAGCTTTTTATAACAAACAAATTAGATAATTTGAAAATAAAAAGTAAACGCAATAGTTAAATTTAGAATTATATTTTTGATTTTTTTTTATCTTATGTTGTTTAAAATTAGATGAGTAAAATCGTCAAAGAAGAAAAATAGCATCAAATTTTTTTTAAATTTCCAACGGTAATTTTTAACACATGACAAGATTTAAAAAATAAAATAAAATAAATGATGAAAAATATATTCTAATTATTTTTTCTCTAATAATGTGGATAAAATATTGATACATCACAAGATATAATTCAGTTTTTTACGAGCTTTTAGAATTTTTGGTCATTTTATATGGTTGTATGGTGAAAACAGTGTCAAACCGAATCTCGAAGCGCTAAAATAGTTTTAGGTTCTTCACTTGTAAGAGATTTTAAATATGTCATCAAGTTAAATCGACTATTAAGTTATATTCCCTAGCTCTTTAATTAATTATCGAGGGGTCTGCGATATCATAATGTTATTCCGATCCTAAGATATTAGGCTTCAAGTACAAAATACTTTTAAAAGTGTCTAACTTTAACTGTTTATTTTCAAAAGGAACGGAATTTTCAAAAATTATGAAATTTGGAGATCTTATGTATTCTTAGGTCTTTTTTATTTCTATGATATCTGTTTTGTTATATTCCTTTAAAAAAAAATTCAATTTAAAGTTCATGTCCTTTTGTTTGGCAAATCATCCAAAGTTTTGTTTCCAAAAAGCTAGCTTAATTTAGTCCAACAAAATTCTGATAAATTTTTTTTTATTTGGCCTTTTAAATATTTTTTAAAAAAGTAATATTTTTAATGATAAAAACTCATTTTATTATTTTGTGACAATGCGTGGCCCGTCCAGTTGAGCAAAAAAAGTATTTTTTTTCTGAAAGTGCATTTAAATTTACATTAGAAGAATAAAAATCTACCGGTATGACCGAATCTTTCCCGAATTTCAGGGCGCCAAAGACTCTCAAAAAAAAGAAAAAAATTTGAATTTTTTATCTTTCTAGTTTCCATAAACAATCATCGGCTTAAAATAACATCTTCTTCATATCTACTGAAGGCTATTACTAAAATACAGAACTTGAACGCTATTTTTTTTTAAAGAGTTAGCTTTTGAAGCTCTTTTAAAGAAATGGCTAATTAACAGTAATCATATCAGGATACCATAAACATCCTCAATTTTGCAAAAAATCTCAAGTGAAAACAAATGTAAGAAGTATTTTAGTGACATGCAAAAAAGAAAAAAATTTTAAAATATGAAATAAAACTTAAATAAATAGGGTCTTAAAAATAAAGTATTTTAATGAAAAATAAAAAAAAAATGGAAAAATACTGATTTAATTTATTACATACAGAGTTTTCCTTTGCATAAGAAGACAAAACAAGTTAAATTTTTAAAAGATAATTATATTTTTGTGTCGGGTGTGGGCAATGTGAAATTTTAGTACAAAAATTACAGTACAAAACGTAAAAAGTTAATAATTTTTTTTCTAATTGTGCAAAAATGATTCTGTAAAGAGTACAATATTGTACAAATGTGTACAAACGAATTCAAAGCTCTGCAAAATCTCTGCAATTTTCTGTAAAATGCACACCATCAAAAATAAATTAAATTAAATTTGCAGAGATTTTGCAGAGCTTTGAATTCGTTTGTACACATTTGTACAATATTGTACTCTTTACAGAATCATTTTTGCACAATTAGAAAAAAAATTATTAACTTTTTACGTTTTGTACTGTAATTTTTGTACTAAAATTTCACATTGCCCACACCCGACACAAAAATATAATTATCTTTTAAAAATTTATAATCAAAAAACTTCCTCTAGAAATTAAAAAATAAATATCGGTGCAAAAGTTTAGAGATTCGGGTAATCTAAAAGTGTTAACAAACATTACTACCTTTTTTCACACCTTAATGATTAATTCTTAAATATCTTCTAATTTTGAGTAAATTTTGCTCTTAAACTGCTTAATTTAAAAAATCTCCAACTCTTCATTTGGTCTCTAAATAACATTACCAAAAAATCTTTAATTTGGCAAAAAATGGGTAAAAAAATGTGTCTAGCCCACAAAAATGCTAGATTGTGGGTCTGCTAAAAAGTGGAGATTAAAAGCAAAACGAAATAACCAAGTTGTTAGGTGTATCTACAAAATGTGTCTCTTCAACTAAAAATAGATATGAGCAGACTGGTTCTGTCTCTGATCGAAGCCGTTCTGATAGATCTCGAAAGCTAACTTTTAGGGATGAAAATTACATTTTTAGAGAGATTAGAAAAGATCCTACATCTAGCTATCAAAAACTCGCCACTGATTTTAATTCTAAGACTCAAGGGTACCTACAAAAATTGATTGAATCAATGCCAAAAAAGAGTTTTGGCTTGTTATAAGGCCAAAGGCGGACATTTCAAATATTAAATTTTAAAAATTTCTAAACTTTTGAACCGATTTTTTTTCTTATTAATTGTATAGCTTTTTCCTTTTTTGTATTTTTTCTGTGATTTTTTTTTCACTTAATTTTTTTTTTGGTTTTACGTTATTGGATTGATCACAGATAAGGTCCGTGTTTTAGTAATAACCTTACTGAAGTCTTGAACTTCTTTTTCATCAATATCTCCTGTTAGCATAATTTCATTTTTCATGACGTTTAAGCGCAGATAATAAAAAGTTTAGTGTTGCTTAGATGCCATCAAAATGTTTTTAAATTTATGTTTTTAAAAGCAGACAAATAATCGTCAAGAATTTAGAGGAGACTAGGGGAAAACATTTTTTCTAAGAAAATTTAGCCGATGATGATTTAGATTTCATTAAGGCTAGAATTTGTTATTGTTATTGAAATCGAGATTATTGCTGCCAATATGAATTAATTTGCATTTTTCTTCTTTTAGCTGAGTCGATCACTCTTTTGACCACTTGCACACTTTTTCTGTCTGGTTGTAGCTTATAAATAGAGTTTAAATTATCAATTGTTGATAAGGTTCGCGCGTAGCAAAACTACCGCACTATCTCAATTTCGAAGAACCGACTTTAAATTATTAATCTGCATACTTGAAAACCTGGAAAAACAAGCTTTTTTGGGGGAGTAAAAAAAAAAATTTTTGACCTCAGCCCTTCAAAGTTTAAAAAAAAAAAAAAAAGTATCTTGTCTTCTAGCCCTAATATCTCATGTTCTAATATGCATATCCTAATACTATCACTGTTAATTGAACCCAATCGAAGGTTTGGGGTGTAATCAAAAACATTTTATAAGGGCCCGTACTGATCAAAAATTTGGAACATTGAAAAGATTGATTAATGAATCTAGAAATAATTTTGTTGAAAAAAGGATTTTTATCAAATTAATAATTTTATTTTTTTTTTTTTATTAAAAATATACTTTAGGGCGGGCCCTAGGTTCGTCCGAATGGCTTACGCCTTCGTTTAAACCCAATTGTTATAAAAAATTGATAAAAAAAAATTTTAAAAAAGGAAGAAGTTCGAGTTGGTTGAATAAATAAGGTATAAATATTTAAAAATTTCAAACACATTATTGTAAAAAAAAACATAAACTAAAATTATAAAACAACTTAACTGGATAAAAATTTATATTTTCTTCTAAATTTTCATAATTTAACATTATAATATATTTTTTTTAAATCACCCTTTTTTTGACTCAATTTTAAAATCTTAAAAATCAAAAATCAAAAAAGTGGTCCCAACAATTTGTTCAAAATTTTGTCTAGTTTTCGAATCTGCAAAAAAAATTAGTGGTTTTGTGGTAAACCGCGGAGGAGATACAAAAATACCGAAAAAACCCAAAATTTTACCATTTTTTGACCAAAATCTTGGTAAATTAAGGGCATGGTATCTCAAATCAGTACACCATTTTGTAGAAGAGATAATTCCCTATCAGAATTGGTGCAATAGTATTAGGATATGCATATTAGAACATGAGATATTAGGGCTTGAAGACAAGATACTTATTTTTTTTACTCCCCCAAAAAACTTGTTTTTCCAGGTTTTCAGGTATGCAGATTAATAATTTAAAGTCGGTTCTTCGAAGTTCAGATAGTGCGGTAGTTTTGCTACGCGCGAACCTTAAGATCTTCGTGTCATCAGCATAAGTTTTTGACAATTCAACATATCGTTTATATTAATAATAAAGAGTAGATGACCAAGCACTGAATCTTGTGGAACTTCACTGTTATTTTTACCCTTGTTACTTTATTCAGGGAAACCTTATTCAGGGAAACTTTATCGAAAGCTTTTGCGATATATGTGTAAATGATGTCAATCGATAAACCTTGAGCTATTGCTTCAGAAATAAGATCTAAATTCTCAATTAAATTCGTCAATCACAACTTTTTTGGTAGAAAACCGTGCTGTGATTTTAAAATTAATTTTTTTCTCAGTAAATGCTGTAACATTGATTCCCTTATTATGGAATCCTGAATTAGAAAATCAGTTTTTATTAAACTGTATTTTTTGTTCAAATTTACAAAATAATGTTAAAACAAAAAAATATGTGAATTATTATCATCTTCAACTCTTTCATCGACATAAGACCAAGATAGTGCCGGAAGTTTTATTTTTCAAACTAATGATCTAATAAATTGTAAATTTAAATCTTTTTGTAAAAGAAATAATATTTATAATCAAACACTAATCCATAAAAACATGGTAAAATCAGCATTTAATACTTTTAATACAATACTTTTGCTTTTATTAAAAACACTAAACTTATTAAGAATTGATTTTACAATAAAAAATTAGGAACGGATCAGCACTTATTTGATAGAAATGTTCAAAATTCAGAAAAGATTGGACACTGTCGAATGGCACTCCTCTCTACAAGTTGGACCGCCAAGAAGCGGGCACCGAGGGCACATCAGACCAGAGCTAGTGAAGGACTGTATAATCAGACTTAACGCTTTCCGCAACAGGGTAGCACGAATGTGGAACAAGCTACCCGATTCAGTAGTTGACGCACCGAGTATCAATTCTTTCAAGAAGAGGATTGACGACCAGAGAACAGGCTGCTCATAGGTCTCAGGCTCTCTTGCTTGAGTCATCCGGCAACTCGCAGTCATCCAACTACTGCTACTTCTTCTACTTATTGAATTTATTTGGTGCAAAATATATTTAAAAGTTATCTTGAAATTTAAATTTATATTACGTAGGTTTGTTTTGAATTTTTTTTGGGAAACAACATTAATTTTAATAAAAGAAATAAATTCTTCCAAAACGAAAAAATATAAACAAACAGTCTGTATTTGATAATTTTATTTAAGAACTTAAAATTTATTTAAAACAAGAAATAAAAAATATTTTAATCAAAACAAATAAAAATCATAAAAAACTTTAAAAAAAATTAGAAATACTTTCAAAATTTTGATCCTATCCACATTAGAAAAAATTGTTTTCCTCAATTTTATTTCGACTAATATTTAGACATTCAAATTCTGATAATAATTAACAATTATTTGAAAAAGTCCGTACGAATATAAGCGTTATGCAAATTTGAAAATAATGAAATATTGAAATAAAAAGATCTAGCATTGCTTTTAAATAGTGAAAATTTACAATAGATCAAATAAAATAAATATATCCGAGATTATCTCGAATGAGGAAAAAAAGAGTAGATGACAAGAAATTACCGCATTAAAAAAACAACATTTAAATAGACAACATCTAAATGCGTTTAAAAAAAAAAAAGAGTAAAAAAAATAAAATTTGAGTAACAACACTGATTTAAAGGAAATTTAGTGCTATTTTTGCAATTTGTCTTAATCTATTTGAGAATGGTGTTCTTTGTTTTCCAAAATTTATTGAGCAATAAACATGTTCTTTTTTGCTCTTTTGAGAATAAAGAAACGGAAGAACTTCACATCGCTAAAAAGGTATTCGAATGACTAGTTTACGTGAGATTTTCATGAGGAAATTTATCTACATTGAATTATTTGCATTTTGAAACTAAAAATGATTGTCAATTTCAATCGGAAGATAAAACTGACCTCCAAAGTATTAATGTACCATTTGCATAAGAAATCTCTTTAAAATTATGCTTTTTTTTTAATTATATTAATTAACTTGGTTATTAATTATTCTGAAATCACTTATTAATGATAGAATTTGATATTGTTTCCCAAATTATTAAGAATTAAAAAGGTTCTGATTCTCCATCGGGATCAACCGGTTCAGTTTCGGCTCTACTGCCACCTTGGTTTATGTTCATCAAATTTACACTTGGCTCTGTGTTGCGCCGCTTTATTTTCATTTTACTTTTTTTGAGCATTGTTGCCTTTTTAATTAAAAAAAATAAATTATAATTTTTTTAAAAGATTTTTTTTATTAAATTTACCTTAAGCGCTGATTTTAAAATCGTAATTGCACATGGTGCTTGCAGCCAAGGTTCACCATCCACTTGAACCGGAATTTCTGTATTCATTTTTATTTTTATCTATAATTAAAAAATAAAATAAATTTGATTAAATAAAAAACTTGTTTCATTTTTACCCTTCCGCCTTGAGCTAGACGAATAGCGCTTGACAAACCACTTTGAATTTGGCCCATATGCACCACTCCTTTGATGCCCACGACCTCCAGCATACCGTCATAATGGGTCGGCTTTTGGAACTGATCCTCTTTCTCGGGTCCCCAAGGATTTGCCCCACTGCCCCAGCTTAGTATATTTAGTATAATAATTCCCTCTATCTGAGGCAAGTCGACTCTTCGTCCGTCGACCTCTAGGGTCACATGTCGGTTAAAGTCCTTGCACGAACCCCGATTCATGATTTTCCGTATTCCCAATTGAAGATAGTATTTTTTGTTGTGTAGTCTGCTATTGAATTTGTTGGGGTTTTCCTCACGAGCCGTATGAAAATCCAGACATACATCAGCATCAATACCAATGCCAAAGTAATTGTTCATAACATAAATTTCAGTGTTGTCCTCGTTAGTGTTTGCTTGGCTGATATTGACAGCAATAGACAATTGACGCTTTAAGTCGTCCAGTTCTTTGTTTTCGTCCGAATGGAACACGACGGTCCATCGGTCCAAAGTGATCTCTTCGGCCTCTATTACGTCACGTAAAAGATTAATAGGCTCTTCGGCGCCGGTGTATCCGGCACCCCACCTAAGCACTCGAGCGAGATCATTTCCGGTTCCCAATGGAACGATGGCCATCGGTGGTGACTGACACTTGGCGTCTTGGCTTACATTGTCCAAACATGACAACACCCATCCGATTGTGCCATCGCCCCCGCATGCCAAAATTCGATAAGACTCTATATTTCTGAAAACATACAATCCGGGCAATGGTCCGCCATTTTGAAGGTCAAATACTTGATGCGGATTAAGCAAATGTCTAAAGCTTGTTATTAATTCGGAGCCTTGTTGTCCACCACTTTTAACATTCACAAACACCAATAGTGGATATACATTTGCCGGAATCATCGGAGGCTAAGATACAAAAAATTAAATTTTATCTATTTAAAAAAAAGTTTTTTCGAAATATTTTCTAATATAAAATCTTTGATTTGGCAATTTTTATTTATCTTTAATTTAGCAGAAATTTAAATTTAAAATATTTCAAAAAAAAATCATAATAATCAATTGACTTGAGTGGAAATCAAAAGTAATGACCTTATGCTCCACAAAGAGTGAATATAGAAAAATAAATGAAAAAAATGATAGATCTTTACTGTAAAATACTACGTTATTTAAAATTCTGCTAATTCCAATATCAGTTGACTAAAAAAGTGTGCAATTTTGGGAGAGTGATTAAGAAGACATATAACTGTGAATCCAAAAAACAACAACATAAACTAAAATTTTTAAACATTAAAAAGTGAACTAAAACATAAAGTTAAAAATTATTTTGGTAAAAAATAAAAAAAAAGTTTTTTTTTTTTTATTAATTTTGGTATTTTTTTTATTAATTTGGTGTCGATTCAAAAAAAAAGTATTATTTTCTTTTTATATTTTCTTTTTATTTTTTGGTGTTATTTAAATAAAATTGGGGGAAAAAATTAAAAATTTGGAGTATTGAAACTAAAAAATTCTTATACTCCAAGCAAAAAAATTTCAAAAATCAAATATTAAAAAAGAAAATTAATTTTTAATTTTTGTTTGTTTCTTATTAAGCAATTTTTTATAAAAATGAGCTTAATTGATAAATTTAATAATTTGAGTCTAAATCAAGACTCACCTCTTCGTCTACGTAAATGAAACGTTCCTCGAAAAACTAATGTCAAAAACTCAAAAAAAAAAAACAAAATCTTGTTTAGTCCAAATCACGAATTTCAGTATGAAAAGTTAAAATTTGGTGATACTTGTGATCTAGAAAAGTCCGAGTCGGCAAAAAACAAAAGGCTAGTTAATTGTTTAAAAAATTATAAGCAAAGTAATGTAATCGATTACTTATTATCAATTAAGAGTAATTTGGTTGATTAAACAATTTTTTTTTAGAATTTAATTGAAAAATTATAAAATAATGTAATAAAGAAGTTTCAAAAATTGTTTCTCTTTTTTTTGCGATGATTTTTTTCGCTATTAATTCAATTAGCTACAATTAGGACTGAGTCATTCTACTCCATTGGTGGTCAGACTAGTGGATGAATACAAACAAGGCTTCGAATCAAGATATATTGAATACCCTACTCCATTGTGTAATTGCTACCTTACTATTTCCTCTTTTTTTCATGAAGCTTCAACTATGTAAACTTCTGTCACATGTAACAATCTATTTCAATATATGTCTTTTAAACTTTCTTTAAATTTTTTTTTTTTTTAAACTTTATTCTGAAGGAGCTCTAGCTCGGTACAGAAAACAAATCAATAATAATTAATCAGCTATGAGAATCAGCTAGAGTTTTTTTTTATTATTTTTTTTTTAAATAATAATTTAATGACCGTGACCTTTTGGAAGTTCAGAATGGTCTAAAACCTTCTTTTCAACCCACATGCGATTATAAAATTGTTTAATACAATTAAAAATTTAGATAAAAATTTTTTTACAATGGCTTATTTACAGATTAATAAAAAGATAAGAAAAGTTATGAGTAAATTGCTATGAGATGACTGAAATTAATTTCAAGCGCCCTTCTTAATGATGCTGATTCACTTACATGGTCAAAAATCTCCAAAAAAACAAAATCAATAACAAAAAGAAAATTTGTTTCAATATTTATATAGTATTTCATTTTTTGAAAAGTTTAAAAATTTTTAAAAGCCCGAATAAACTAAGACAGATAAAAAATGATGCGCATCTTTAAACTCAAAACGCACTTTTTTTATATTAATTTGTTTTAAATAAATTAAATTTTAAAATTTTTACTTGAATAGTCGGTAATAAAAGCACCATTAATTGCTTGTTTTCATAATATGAATCCTTAAGCATTTTATAAGCCTTGACTGCCTTCGCGGAATCGTCATATAGAATGACCATAGAGCCGTATTCGTAATAAATGACATCAAATTTACTCCACCTTAAATCATTGTTATTTCTTAGGGTATCCATTAAGATTTTCTCATATTGAATTTGTGATAGTCCGTTGGGTAAATTTCCGACAAAAAGAGCAACTGATGGGCCGTGTGGGTCTTCTTTTTGTTGAAGATAAAATCTTACCATCCGATTGTTGCATAAAGATTCCTTTTAAAAAAATAAGAATTTTATGTATTTATTTTTTAATTATAATAAATTAGAAAATAAACAAAAGATGGTGTTTGGTAACAGTATTTTTAGATTACTTTTCTTATTTGTTGGACTATTTTAAGTGGATATTCGTCCATGCCGAGTGTTTTTTCAGCGACGTCCTGGTCGATTAATACCTGAACCAGGAAATAATTTTCAAATTCATCATTCTTTGAAGATAAAAAAAAATAAATTTATTTTTATTTAAAAAAAATTTAAATTTACATTTATCTCAAATTTTTCCAGTGCTGTCTTGATTGTCTCAGCTACAGTTGTGTTCAAGTTTATTTTAATATTTTGGTATCCAGCAGCATCCCTATTGAAATTAAAAATTTTTAGTGGTAAAATTTAATTAATTTATAGCTATTTTTAATTTTACTTGATTACTCCTGGATAAACGCGAATATATTCGGTATTTTGGTCTCGGTATCGAAGCAGTATTGACGACTTTGTGCCTTCAAAGTTACTGCTCAATATTGCAGATTTTATTGTTCTGATCGGAAACGGTTCTTCGACAATTTTTTCATCTATTTGCAAATCATCCATTATTCCGCTTGATGAAGCAATATATGGTATGGATATAAAGTATTTATTCGGATCATCATTTATATGGAATGTCCTCAATGATGCTTCCTTTAATTAAAAAAATGTAAAAAAGAATAAAAATTTTATTTAAATAATTACAAGAAGTGTTTGAAAAGAACAATTTTTCTGGACAGTGACTGTTCGAAATACTTTTTTGCGATATGATGAATTTCCGTCATAAACTCGAACAATCTCTGAATAAAAAAAAGAATTAATTTAAAATCAAACAAAGATAAGTATTTTACCTCTTGCGTCTTCGGCTTCGTCTTCAGTTTGTTTGTACTTATCTTTCTTTTTCGATTGAACATTTGAGTTGTAATCTTTGGTTTGAGAATTAAAAAAAGGAGATGCTGGAAGTGAACTCGATGGTGATGAGTTTGTGTTTCCTGCCAAAGGATAGGATTGAGTTAGAAGAGATTGTGATGTGTTTGGGTAGTAATTTGAGCTAATATTGCTGAAGCCAGTCTGGGAAGCGGGTGGTGTGAGAGTGGCACTGTCAGAGACTGCTTCGAATTTGAGATCCCCGCCCGACGACCATTCTGTAGAATTGCTCCGTACTAAAAAAAGTTAATTTTTTTTGAGAAAAAAAATTTAAAACTCACCCTTAGGTCTATTATTTTGAAGACCGAAAATGGTCTCTTTGTTCATTTCAATACGAGGAACAGATACAGCAAAAGGCGGAATAATTATGTCTCTCAAATTGCCAAAATTGCATTCATCGATTATTCGTTGTCGGCATATTCCATGCGCCTTTAAATTTCAAATAATATTTTTTTTTCAAAATTTATTTTAGACTTTTTTATACCGTAATACCACACCATTCGCATCTCATTCCTGCCAAACACTCGGATGTCCAGCATGTTTTTTTGCAAACAGCACATTTAGAATTAGAAGGCAAATTACCTTCTCGCCAGTGATGACGAGGAGTCATTGATTTAAGATTTCGATTGGGAACATAGGTAGCTGTTTCGCAGCAATCGTTTACCGCTAGAACTTGACAATCTACATGAACAAAATATTCACAAACTTAAATTTTTATTTAAATAAATTAGAACTCTATCATGAACAAAAATCAAGTTTTTCTTACTTTCACATCTTACGGATAGGTTGTCTTCAAGACGCTTACGACATATATTACAAAATTTTCTTTTAAAATGGGTCGGCTCTGACCAACAATGAGCAACAGGGTTCTTTTAAAAAAATAAATTATATAAAAAATATTTAAATCGGAGTGTTTTTTAGCATAAAAATATAAAAGACGTATTAAACAAAAAAAAGTTAATTTTTTAATATAAATAATTAATATTCTTTTACTTTGCAAATCTTTAAAAATCAATATAATCATCAATATAATGTTGTATTGCTCAATAAAGATTTAAATAAACAAAACGCTTGACTTTATTTGACTATTTTGCAGCATTTAAAGATAATTTTTATTTCTAATTTATTCAAAAAAGCGTCCATGAGCCTCCAAGCCTTAAGACTTGAAGAAAATAAAATTTTAAATTTTCATTTTTATGGCTAAAAAAATTTATTCTTATCCAAATCTTAGGAGACGCAAAAAACCATTAATGTCAAAAAAAATTTTCAACGTTTTCATGATGTTATCAAAATTTCAAAAATTTTCTGAGTGTAAATTTAATATTACATTTAAAAATTAATTTTTTTAATATAATTTAAAATAAAAAAAAAAAGAAAATTATTTGATAATTAAACAAAGAAAATTTTAGTGTTTTGTCACATTTCAAAGTTGTTTCAAATTGAATTTAGAAATCAAATTACGAGTGAATCTTAATTAATTATTACTTAATTAATAAGACTTTCAGTTTAAATTTGAAAAATATCTTTAAGTATTCGAGTATTGATTTTATATTTAACTTAAAGTTTATCGACATTGCCAGAATTGGCGTGAAAGTAAATTATATAAATAAAAAATATTTTTAAAGATTTATTTTCGGTAACTGCTATATTCAAGGTGTCCACATATAGTGTCTTTATTCAAAATTTTAAAACCTTAGACAACAGAATTAAATGTTCATTGGAATCATTTGCCGGAAAAATTAGATAAACTTTGGATTCACTTATTTTCAAGCCAATGCAACAAGAGCAAAAGTGTACATCTTAATAGAATTGAATAAAAATGTTGTGAATGTTTAAACGAGTTTTTAAAATTCATTATGAGAAAATAATTAAATTTATAAAAAAAAGATAAATTTCACAAAAGCATTAAAATTTTTTCTCAATAATTAACTTTATGAATTTTGAACTCGAACGTTAAATTTGGCTAATTTGATTATACATCTAATTCCAAAAGTTTTTTTCCAATGTCAAAAAATATGAATGTTAAGAGAATTTTTCATGGTTTAAGGTTAATGATCAAATTATGATTAAAAAAGTTTATGAAAAAAATTATATTGTGATCGCACCCACAATTTTAAATTTTTAAACAATAAAATAAAAAACTTTAAAAAATTTAAAATCAGCCAATGACTCAAATTTTAATCAATTTTTCAATTTAAATTAAAGAAGAAAAAATAAATATAAATCTATGACGTCAATGCAAAAAAGTTACATAATAGTATAAACTTTTAATTTAATTGTTTCAGCTTGGAAATGTCTAAACTAATGTTTTAAAGTTAAATCTGCTTTATCCAAATTGTTTGATTATGCCATTGACGTCATAGAACTCGGCAAAATTTTCCTCATAATTAAGATCTGCTTGTTTCTATTCAACTCATAATATCATATCCAATCTCGAGAATTGTTGTTACAAAAATAGAAATCCGAGATTGTCTATGAAATGGTAAGAAGACAGGAATAATATTGAAAGCAAATTTATTATGTAACCAATTAATTGATTAAAATTACGTCAGGATATGTGTGACGTCATGGGCGCATTTTTTTAAAAGATTTTAAAATATTCAACCTAAATTTGTGCAACAATTTTGTTCAGTAATTATTCTAGTAGAACGTTCTGTCTTGGAATGGAGCTGATATTTTAAAAAACTTACTTTGATTAGACTATGGGCTATGCTTGAACATGGTGTTACCACTGATTTTTGACACTTTTCGTGACACACAAAATTGCAGACTTTTTTGAAAAACAAAAAAAATTAAAAATTTCCAAAATAAAAAAAAATACCTTCACAAATAAAACCCTGCCCGATGAGACCCCAGAGCATTTCGGTGCAATGGTGACAGTAAGTGGGCTTGTGAAAGGTTTTTTTGGTGAAAAAGTGTCCATGGCCGATAGAGGGCTCGGCGCAATGAGATGCGTTGGTGATGGTCACAGTGGACAGAGTTAGCAGAGAAGACGCGCTGCTGTAGCTGGTCGGCCTGTGCACGACCAGAGCCAGTTGGTTGAGGCCAGTGGTGTTTGTTGGCGTGGTGGATGGTGATGAGTTAAGCGACACGTTCGACTGAATGGGACTAAGATTTGAGGATAGAGAAGAGTTCAAAAATGTAGATGCGCTTGATGAGGTATTTTTTAGCGAAAGCTCTTGGTTCAAATTGGTCGAGTTGATATTATGCAGGTAGCGGTGTCCGTGGTGGGACGGGTGATGCGGATGGTGGTGGTCGTGGCGGTGGTGGGAAAGAGTGGAGTTGGGCGATGGGTTGTTGTTCAGATTGTTGGTCGAAGAGGAGGATGAGGATGATGATGAGATAGACGATGATGTAGAGGTGTTCAGTGACGTAGTGAGTCTTGTCAGCGAACTGGCCTGGGTCGAGCTGGTCGGTGTGAGCGCGGCGCCCGACGACGAGCACGATGAAGTCGACATGGGCGAAGCGGAGCCTGAAGAGGGCGTCGGTGGCGCCAATGTCTTGGTAATTTGGATAGATGTCTCCGGCGTGGAGTTCATGCGATTTTTGTCACTCATTTCACCTTGCGTCAGCCAACACCGATCATTTTAGTCAATCAAGTAAACAATTCTTCTGGTTCAATATCCAAATGGGCTGGTCAGTAGCGATTTGGTACAATTAAGCCATATATCTTATCTAAACAAAAAATGCCAAATTTTCAGCCAGTTTTTATTTTTGGGCTACAACAATCCAAAAACATTGGATTTTTTTTTTTCACTATTTTTATTAATTATAGGCGACAACAATTGACTCTCTATTGGAAAAAATAAAAAAAAAAGAGAAAGGAGAAGAACAAGAAGTAATATTTTATTTTAATATTGTGCAAAAGATTTGCTTGTAAATTGCTGCCACTGCTTATTCTCCTACTTTTACTACAACTGCTGATAATTCTCTTGGATCTATAAAAAAAATTTATAATAAAATATTAAAATTCGTCTTTAGCATTGCAAATTTGCTGGTGATTGGTGCCGTGGTACATAAACAAAAAATTATGCTCTCGATCGTAATTTTCTATTGATATTATTGATGATTATCAGTGTGGTGATAGAATGGGATTTGGGAGAATGAGAGAGAGAGAGAGAGAGAGATTAGGTTTGGGGCCGTAAATGAATGCAAGAGTCGGAAAGAAAGGCAGCTTTATTATGATAATTTGAATTCAGCAAAAAATTGGTTTTAGACTATGTTTTTGTTATTTCTGGCGAACAGCAATTTTAATTAGAGTTCGGAATTATCTGCATATTATAATGTTTTGAAAGCTAGAAAAAAAAGAGTGAGCAAAAATATCATAAACATAATTGTAACGATTTTTTAAACTAAAATTTTCCCCTTTTATTATAATTATGGATGCAAAAAAAAAAAATTAGACTGGCAAATAATCGAATTTTCCTTTCTTCTCTTATTTTTAGGAAAATTATTTTCAGCCAAATGAAATCAACGATTGCAAGTCACGATTGCATTCATAATTTCAAATTCATAATTTCAAATGTCGATACTATCAATAATGTGTGAATAATTGATTTTATGTTTTTTTTTTTATTTTGGAAAAATTTGGAGCGAGCTGCCGCTCACAAGATAAAAATAATAAAATAGTACTTGAACGAATTGTTACATATTTGATAACAGACGGTTTCAAACGCCACTTAAATTATTGATTATAATAAATTTTGAATATTTAAAATTTTTAATTTGTCTACCTGGCACCTTAACCTTATCCTACTTGACTCACAAGACTCTTACTGCCATTTAAAAATATTAATCTTCTTAAATATTTCAAGCAACAACAAAAAAAATTTACCTACTTATTAACTTTCGAATGGTAATATTTGTGAAGAGCTATCTTAAAAAATTTAGGTCTCCAAATCCTTGTTTACCTGGCAATTTAAAAAATTTTAGAAATTAATTCCTTGATCATAATTGAAAACAGATTTACATTTTTACTAAAAAAAATAATTTTCAGCATTTTTACTAAAAAAATTTTTCTACATTTTTTTGTTAAATACCTACTAATCTTTTTTTCAAATTCACTTCAAAGTTAAAACAATGAATGCGGACTTATTTTCTGATTAAAAATCGTCATAACTTAATTGAAAATATTTGATAAATGAGCAAATTTCTTAATATTTTGGTTTAAAAATATAATTTAAGTGACTTGCATAGATTGAGAATCGGGCAAATTATTTTAACTTTTTTATTGTGATTAAATCTAATTATTATTTGTAGCTTGAGTGTGCCAGGATTTCTAGAAATTTGTGTCTTTTAAATTTTTTTTTAGTTTCGCGTTGTTTTTCAGGACACACTCAGTATGGTTAAAAACCCTATGTTCTTTTTGTCAATTAATTATTTACTTAGTAAATGCTATTGAACTCATTGAAATTCTCCGTTATTAGCAGATTCGAGCTAGAAAGTGCCACTTTTATTGATTTAAAATATTTTAAGATACAAAGTTGATTAATCAAATTTTAAATTGACTATTTAACATATAAACTCTAAAACAAGATAAAAAAAAAAACTTAGAGACGAACATTTAAATTAATTGATTGTTTTGAGAATAATTATGTTTTTTTTAATGAAATAAACTGCTATGATTAAATTTTTTTTAAATATCTTACCTGAGCTCAAGTTTAATACTAAAAAACTAGTTATTTAAAAAAAAAACATTATTTATAAAGTTCACAAATAAGGTTTAATAAATATCGAGCACATTTGTTTGACGTAATCTAAATTCTTTTTAAATAAAATGAAAAAAAATGACTTTTTTCCCAATAATTTATTTAATAAATTTAAACAAACAAAAAAATTGATTCATTTACGTTGTTTGAATTCTTTACCTCCAAATTTTTTCAAATAGTAAAACGCTTCCTTAGAATTAAAGTGTCTGGCGAATGTAAGAGGAGTATTCATTTTATTATCTTTGGCATTTAAACTTCCTCCGCGATTAATCAGCAGTTTGAGTAATTCTAAATCGTTATGCATAGCTGCTATGTGCAAAGCGGATATCCCATTTTTATCTGTATGATTAATGGTGCATTTTTTGCTCAATATCAACTTTACCATGTCAATGTTACAATTGTCAATGGCTCGATGAAGTGCACCTACTCCTTGCACATCAAAAATTTCAACTTCTGCTTCTTCATCTAACAACGCTTTGACCAATTCTTAAATTAAAAAAAATATGACTACTATTATTTGTCTCCAAATACTGAAAAAATTAGAGTAGAATAAAAAATTTTTTTTTGTTGGGTAAAAAATTTTAAAATAACCTGTATCATTTAATTTAGCAGCTTCTATTAAACATGTTGCCGAATTATGGTCAGTATCATTTACACAACAATTTGCTTTAAGAAGAATTTTCAATATTTCTTGCTTATTTGAACCTTTGTTATTTGCCAAGTAAAATAGTGCATTTTTTCCTATAAAATTTATCAAAAAAAATTTAAATTTAATTAGATTTTAATATTAAATAAACCTTCTTTGTCTTTAATTTTTGCATTAGCACCGTGATCTATCAAGCAGCTGATTATTTTAGCATTGCCTTAGGTTACCAATTTTAAATTTACTTTAAATGAAATTTAAGAGCAAAAAAAACCGATGTAAACTGCGAACATGAGTAAGGTGACTCCTTGTTCATTTTGGAAGTTAATTAGCTCCAATTTTTCATTTTTTAAACAAGCTAATTCATTACTAATTTGAAGATCGTCATTTTTTTTTATCAACTCGAAAATTTTGGAATATTTATTAGCTAAGAGTCGAGTGGATAGAAAATTTAAAATTAATGTTCCCATATTTAGTATTTTAAGTATTATTTTTTAAATTTTTTTTGTTTAATAAATGAAGTTTCATTACATAACTCTAAACCAGTGGTGCATTTAGCATAAAGTTTTTGCTTGACTATATTATAATTTTAATTGTCAAAATTCAAAAAAATAAATTAAAACTTAACTATTTAGCAACAAAAATGAAATAATTTTATATTCAAAAAAATGCAAAAAAATTTAAACAAAAAAGAATTTTATTTTGAGAAAATTACATGTTCATTTTTCAAGTAAAAAACTTGAATTGTAAATAAGTTTTTAAAAATGGAAAAATAAATTCCTAAATCAATACAATCTTTATTAAATATTTATATCACAAAAACTTTTATTTAATAATTCTTGAATTTCCTCACAACTAAATTTAATTCTAAATATCACAATTTGTTCAACTATGTTAGCAGCCCGACAAAACCAGCCTAAAATTAATTATTCGACGATCTTTCAGACATTTTTCTATTAATAAAGATAAATATTTATGAATAAATATAAAGTCAAGCAATTAGATAAATATTAAAGTAAACTTTTTTATGTTGAAATTGTGCAGTTTCTTATACTATTCAAATATTTAATATTATCTGGTTAATTTTTAAATTAATTAAAATTGGCTGTTAAATTATGATGTCTTGACATTCTGAATTAAAATTAAAATGTTAAAATCAAAAAAGTCCGAACATTTTTTTAAAAATTATGTTATATTGGGTCTTTTAGTTTTTTTTGTGTCAAAGACTATTTGTGCAGATGATTTTCATTTTAAACTCGGAATTTTTGTACAAAAAAAACTTGCTGATGAATTTTTTGAAGTTTTTAACTTGAAAGAAACAAAAAATAGTTTCGAATACCTAAAATCGTTTGTAATCTCAACATATTCATTTGCTGTATATCTTTCTTATAATTATCCTTTTTTAACTTTAAAATTTGTTAAGGTAGGCGAATTTTTTACGAATCAAATTAGCAAACAGATTTTATTTGATACCTATTCATATGTCACTCATATTCAAGTTTTAAACCAAAATGAGACCTTTAAAAGTTTGGATGAATTTTGTCTTTACCAAAGCGATAAAAATTCTGAGAACAAATGGAATGTTGCAATTTATACAATTAAGTATAATGAAATTAAAAAAAAAACATTCATTATTAAATTTTTTTATCAGAAAAAATTCGACAGTTAACATTGATTCATCAAGTAATTTGTTAATGCTTTAGTGGAATTATATTCGTAAAAAAATTTTATAGATTCATTTCGAATGTGTGATAGACAAAGATCATGTATTTTAGATAAAAATACTATTTCTTTTGGTGATATTGAACCGGTTATTAAATCAACAATACTCCATTTTGAATCAAGAGTTTTTACAATTGCATTTGAAATTTTGAAATTGGTCTTAAAGGAATATTCGTAAGTCAAAATTTGGAAATAAATTTTTTTTTGAAATGAAAAAAAAGACTTTAAAGGGTCACATTTAAATTGAATATCTAAAAATTTTTTTTTAGAGATACAATATTGTCATACAATTTTTATTTTTTTACAAATTCTTCTAGTAGTTCTACTGTTGCTAAAAAAAGATATTTAAATCAGATAGAAAATTTTTTCAAGTAAAGTTTCTTTATTAAATTTTTTTTATTTTTATTTTTATTTTTAATCATACTAAATAATTAAGGGCTAATTACTGTAATAATTATTTTGAATCTGATTATGAATTGCAAGCAAATGATTATTTAACTTTAACAAAAGAAGACTTTTGTCAAAAATTTGATTTAATCTCGCCATCAATTGATAAAAAAGTTCAGCTACAAATAAATCACTCTCAAGTAGATTATTTTTTGATTTTTTTAGACTTTTTTATTATTTGAACTTAAAGGAATGTGTTTTTTTTTGGGGAGATTGTTATCATGACAAAGTTTTGCCAACCAATTCATTTTTGACATTTTTGCCACCAGGAATTGAGTGTCAGCTTGAAAACCAAACCGGAATAGTAAGAAGCAGAAAAATTAATTTTTACCAAATTTATATGTAAATTCAGTGTTTAGGGGATAGATGTGTAACTCAAGATTTATTCAATATGTACATACATCGTCCACTTTCTGAGAATGCTTTCTCAAGCGGAAATCCACCAAGTTCAAAAGTTTTCTCACAAGGTTTTCAGGAAATCGAATTTCAAACTACCAATCTAAAATCTAGGGAAGCAACTTCCGAAAATTCGATTTCGGATTTGGTTAATAGTAGAAAATATACTGAGACAATTCTTGATAATCTTTATCAAACTAATTATGAAACGGTATCTGTGTCTACTGATTTATCATTTCAATTACTTAATTTAAAACACAGTTCCAAGAGTTTTAAGGAAAATGATGAAACTTCATCAGAATATAAAGATCATCCAAAATCCACTTTTTCAGAAATAAATAGTCATTTTACCTCTGTAATAACATTATCTGACATTAAAAATACAAATTTTCAGAGTTTCAATGAGCCTTTATCAAAATCAGTTTTTTCCTTGATTTCAACAAAAATTAGTATTCCTAATTCAAAAACTAATATTGAAAGCAAAGCAACAAAAACCACCACAATAACTAAAAATAATTCAAGAAAAGCAAATTCAATTACTAATTCAGACGATGAATTCGATTTGATATACCTAGTTCCAATATTTTTAGGAATACTTGCCTTATTAATTTCTGTAACAACAATCGTTATTATTTGTATGCTTAAAAAAAAGAAGATTTTTAATAGAGCTTGAAATTTTTGGTTAAAAAAAATTTAATTTTTAAAAATTTTTAGTCATTTTTTAATAAAAATTTTAATTTTTTTAAAACATTTTTTTAAATTTAATAAAAATTTAATTTATTTTTTATCTATTCATTTCAATTTAAAATTTTAGCTGTTCTAAATTCAAGAGACTTATCATTGGTCTGTAATGACTCATCACTTATGAGTTTAATTTAACTCTGTTTTCTGTTTATTCAAAATACATCTTTAAAAAAGACTAAACGTTAATAATCGAATATGGAAAAAAATAAAAGATTTATTAATTCACTTTTAAAATTAACTAATATTATTTTTGTTGAGTTTCTTTACAAGTTATCAATGCCTGTAATAATTCTAAAAATTTTGAACAAAGAGTCCTTAATTTACTCATAATTTAAATGAAAATTATACTTATGATTGATGTTTTTAAAAAATCACATTTAAATTTAAAAACTTTTAGCTTTTTTCTATCAATTATTTAGCCTAATTAGAAAATTTATATTGTTTAAAACATAAAAAAATCTAATTAAATTTTTTAAACTTCACATTTTTATTTAGTAGACACCAATTCATTTGATCTGATGGTTAAAAACTTTACATTTAAATTAAATAATTAAATCGAAAAAAAAATTCACTAAAAAAAATAACTTTAAATTAATTTAAATGGACGTTGGCCTTCATTAAAAAAATTATCATTAATTAGTTTTCGCATGATAAAAAAGAATAAATCAATCTTTAATTTTTTGCATGCGGAATAATGTCATTAAATAATTAATAATTTTAAATTTTCAAATTGATTTTTATCCAAATTATAATTCCTTTTTAATTTTTCATTAAAATTCTAAGCTATTTATTCAAGAAAAGCAAATGACCTAGATCTGAAGTTTGACTAAAGGCTTTTTTTAATTTAAATTTAAAATTTTAAGGTCAACATCATACATAGTAAATAATACTTCAAATCAATGAGCTATCTAAATTAGCTAGTACTCAATCAATTTAAAAAGGTCACATTTGTGCTGTATTCTCACAAAAAACTGTTCAAATGAAATAAAATATTTAGCTACGAACTAGCAAAGTACTTAAGCAGAACTTTAATATTACAAATTTTCTATTCGGATTATTCCTTTAAAAAGGTAAAGAGATATAGTATTAAAAGGATCCAGGAGCTTTAAAAAAGATCTAAGACTGACTAACAAAGCTTTAAATGACTGACTTTAAAATAAGTTTTTGCAAATTCATCTTTATTCAACCAAGACCGTCTTTATAAATAAAAATATTTTTTATTTTAAAAAGTAGCTTAATTTTTAGTATTTTGAATTTTTTTTGTTTTTTCTTTAAACTTAAACCGAAATTCAAGGGCTTTAATTATGTAACTTTATTTTAAACAGATCTGTTGGACTTAATGATTTCAGGTGATTAAATTTGAGCAAATCTTAGATGTTTAATCTCAAGTAATTAAAATAAATTCTCAGCAATTAAAAAGTGCATATTAATTTAACATTTTAGAAAATTTGTTTCAATTGCGATAAATGCTGACTAGACTAATCAATCTTAGAATATTGGATAGTATTTTAAGATATAAAAATTTTTGAAAAAATTTCTGCTAAAATATTTATTAATTATCTAATATTTAAAAAAATTTATTTTTGATAAGTTTCTTTGAACGAATTTTTATTTAAAAATAGAAAAAAATTCCACTTTTTCAAATACTTTTTTTTTCAAATAAAAAAGCACTCAACTCTATTCATAATTTAGGTATTTAATCTAATAATAAATTTAAAATAGGAGCATGATTTGGCAATTTTTAACTTTTTTTGAGCAAAGAAAAAAAATTCTTTATCTTAAATTTCGCAAAAAATCTGATATTTACATTTGATCCATTTTAATTTTTAATTTAACAAAAAGTCAATTTCGAAGACTATGGATTTAGAAATGCAAACTAAGTAAATTTGAATTGAGACCGAAATTTATCATAATTTTCTACACTAAATAATTAAAAAAAATTTTCTAAAACTTAACCACATTTGGCTGCCAAAAGTGCTTGGTAATTCTTAGACAAGGTTATTTCGAACCCAACTATCAATGACTAACAACCACTGGCTAAAGCCAAGCAAACGGTGTTTTTTTGGCTGACTCCACTTTTTTGTTGCTATAAATACCTTGGCATTTTTTTCATCCTCAAAACAAATAAAAAATTCACTTATCTAGTTTTAAAATTTGAACTTTAAAAAATTAAATTTAGATTCGTATTATGAAAAAAAAATAAATTTTTTTTCCAACATGTCTGGATCAAACGAATTGGAAACATGTTTCATAAACGTGGCTGGCCTCTCATCAGTGGGCTGCATAAACAAAATACAGGACTTTTTGCTCAAAGAAGAAGGCATTGCGGACGTTCAAATAGCTTTATTGGGAGAAAAAGCCGAGATTAAATACAACCCAGAGTACCTAATTCCTTCCCAAATAGTCACTCTAATTCAGTCGCTGGGCTTTGGAGCTCGCCTAATAGACACCAAACACAGCGAAGAGAACCATATAGAGACTGTGGATCTTCACATTGAGGGCATGACCTGTTCGTCGTGTGTTTACAAGCTGGAACGTGAATGCAAACGACTAAAAGGCATGAAAGAAGTCAGTGTGACTTTGATGACCAGTCGTGGCACTTTTAAGTTTGACAAAAATGTACTGGGGGCCAGAGACATTATGAAGCGGATAGAAGAGCTCGGCTTCAAGGCCGAATTGGTCACCACCGATTCAAAGACATCTCTGATGGCTGTAAGTCACAAGAAGGCCATAAGCCAGTGGCGCAACTCGTTCATTCTGTCGGTAATATTCGGCACACCATCAATGATTGCCATGTTCATTTTCATGTACTTGATTCCCTCTTTGTCCCACGCACCATCGACCAGCGCCAATCTTACAAACACCAGCCAGCACTTCGATTCCCATGGTCAAATGCACAAACAATTCATGATAATTCCGGGTCTAAATTTGGAAAATTTACTCATGTTTTTGTTCTGTACGCCGGTGCAGGTGTTCGGCGGTCGATACTTTTACCAGCATGCTTACGTGGCCCTTCGTGAGCGCACAACAAACATGGACGTGCTTATCGCACTGGCCACAACAATTGCCTACGCTTACAGTCTGATTGTACTGGTGGTGGCCATGGCCGCCAAGCATTCATTCAGTCCGACCACTTTTTTCGACACACCGCCCATGCTCATGATTTTCGTGTCCCTGGGTCGCTGGTTGGAGCATGTGGCCAAAGGCAAGACGTCTGACGCTCTCTCCAAACTCCTGTCTCTTCAAGCCTTAGAAGGCTGCCTGGTTTTTCTGGACAGCGACGGCACCATACTCAAGGAAGAGATAATAAATGCCAATTTGATAAAACGCGGCGATTTGATCAAGGTAACGCCTGGTGGAAAAATTCCCGTTGATGGCAAGGTCAAGCTGGGCGAGTCCGTAGTGGACGAGTCCATAATAACCGGTGAGTCGATGCCGGTGAAAAAAAAAGCCGGCTCCATAGTCATCGGTGGAACAATCAACCAGAACGGCTCGCTGATTGTCGAAGCCACCCATGTGGGCAAAGACACGGCCCTGAGCCAAATAGTGCGCCTGGTCGAAGAAGCCCAAACATCCAAAGCGCCCATTCAGCAGCTAGCTGACCGCATAGCCGGATTTTTTGTGCCGGTCGTGTGTCTGGTCTCTGTGTTGACTCTGCTCATTTGGTGCATTGTTGGATGGATCCGCTTCGACTTGATCAAATTCTACTCGCCTTATCAGCGCGAGGATGACCAAGACGTGTCCAATGCGGAAATGACCATTGAATTGGCCTTTCAGTTCGCCATCACTGTGCTCTGCGTGTCCTGTCCATGCGCTCTTGGTCTGGCCACCCCCACTGCGGTCATGGTGGGCACTGGAACTGGTGCCACCAATGGCATTTTGATAAAAGGCGGTGAGCCTCTGGAAACAGCCTACAAGGTGAAAACAATAGTGTTCGACAAGACTGGCACAATCACCCAAGGCATTCCAAGTGTGATCAAGTATTTAAAGTTTGTCAGCGAGGATGTGATATCAAGCAGGGTTTTTTTGAATTTGATGGCCAGTGCCGAGAACATATCTGAGCATTCGTTGGCCAAAGCAGTGGTCAAATTTTGTTCCAAAGCTTTGCAGAGCGAAAATTTTAGTAGATGTGTCAATTTTTTGCCAGTGCCAGGATGTGGATTGAAAACGCAGGTGCTGTACAAACCGGACAATTCACTTGATACCGAACTAGTTTACCGCATTGCTGAATATGAAGATTTGCACAAGCTAATTAAAACAAGTCAACATGAGAACAAGTTGAAAAATGTGGAGAAATCAAGTGATGGATGGTGGAATTATCAGGTGCTGATCGGTAATAGGGAATGGATGAAGCGAAATTTCATCGAAATCGACAGCTTGATCGAAAGTGAAATGGAAAAGTATGAGAGCAAAGGCAACACGTGTATCCTGTGTGCTGTGAACAGCAATATTGTTGGCATGATCGCCATAGCTGACCGAGTGAAAGAAGAAGCGCATTTGGCAGTGTACAATTTGTACAGAATGGGCCTTGAGGTTTATCTGCTAACTGGTGATAACAAGCGGACTGCCGAAAATATTGCCAAACAAGTTGGAATAAGAAAAGTGTTTGCTGAAGTTTTGCCATCGCAGAAAGCGCGCAAGATAGAAGAACTGCAAAAGTCGACTGGCAAAAAAGTGGCCATGGTCGGCGACGGAATAAACGACTCGCCCGCTCTAGCTAAAGCCGACATTGGCATCGCAATTGGTACAGGGACAGATGTGGCCGTGG
This sequence comes from Brachionus paranguensis, assembly GCA_016802215.1. Taxonomy (NCBI): domain Eukaryota; kingdom Metazoa; phylum Rotifera; class Eurotatoria; order Ploima; family Brachionidae; genus Brachionus; species Brachionus paranguensis. Next base: position 2,067,677 of record JAESIX010000004.1, read on the forward strand.
AAGCGGCGCATATAGTTTTGATCCGAAACGATCTGATAGATGTCATCGGAGCCATTGATTTGTCCAAGAAAACAGTAAAAAGAATTAGGCTTAATTTTTTTTTTGCCAGCATTTACAATCTGATCGGCATACCGATAGCTGCAGGTATTTTTTTGCCACTAGGTCTTAATCTAAAACCGTGGATGGCCTCAGTTGCCATGGCTTTGAGTTCCATAAGTGTAGTCTGCTCTTCGCTGATGCTTAAATTTTACAAAAAGCCAACCTATGGCTCTCTAAAGACCCAAGATTATCTCAAGTACTTGCACTCGGGAGCATTGAGTGACTCACAATTTTCAATTCACAAAGGCATAGATGGCTTTGAGCCTACCGGAAGTATTTTAGAGAGTATTAAATCAAGTCGAATTGGTCAATTGTTTATTGGTAAAGAAGTGAACACTTTTAAAAAATTGGATAATCAAAGTTTGCTGAACATACCGATGGAAGATGAGGACATGGAAATGACCGTGGTTCACGACTCGACTAAAATTAAATTGTGAAATAGCTTTTTGCAGTGGATCAAGTGGATCATTGATGCCTTTTCGTAGAGATATTTTTTTTTTACAAATTGTCGATTGTTATTTATTTTTAATTTAATTAATATGATTAAAATTTTTTGTCCAGAATTTTTGATTAAAATTATTTTATAGGAATTAATATATTCAGCATGATATCCGTTATTTTTTCTTTAATTTAACCGGCTTCTTTATTCGATTCAAAAATAAATTTTATCCAAGATAAATTTTTTATTTATTTTTAATTTTTTAATTATGTGAAGCGACTTGGTTTGTGTAATAAAAAATTAAAAAATCAAGATAACTTTAAAAATAAAATTGGTGCAGTGAAATTTAGTTTTATTTAAACATTTTGCACAAAAAGTTATTCTTTTTGATAAAGTAAAAAAATCTCAAAAAAATGTGCAGCTAATTGAATTTTTTCGTAGTGACTAAAATAAAAAATAAAACATCAATAAAATTGAAATTTATTTTTGATTATATTGATTTATAAGAGAATCAAACTTTTTTATTTTAAGCGTTTTTTTTTATTAACTTTAATTTTAATTTAAAAATAGAGGAAATAATTTAGTTTTAGACAGACTTGCGCAAAAGTTAGGAAAAAAATCATTTTAAAGTCTTTTCAAAGTCAAATCAGTGACTTAACTTTTAAAAATTTTGAAATCAAGTCATTTGACTGGCTAGAAATTTTTTTTTCATAAAAATAAGTCATTTCAAAGACTAAGAAATAAAAATGGTCACGGCAAAAAATTCATGTGGCCGCTTTAATAACGATGTTGTGAAATTCAAATACAAATTGAACAAAAATTCTTCCTTTTTTGATGAATTAAAATTAAAGTTAATAAAAAATACTTAAAAGAATACTGCAACATACTATTTTGCACCTTTTTTACCCAAAATGAAATTTTTATTTTATATTTTTTTAAAGTAAATCAAATCAATAATCTATTTAAATCTCATAGATGCTTTATTTTTTGTCATTTTTTGCATGAGAAAAATAATAAATAACGAAGGTGGTTTTGGATTAATAAAGCTGAAATATTGTATAGACATTCTTTTTTATCTAATCCATTTTCGAATTTTATTTTTAAGCAAGTTTCATTTTTCATTTAAAATTTTACTTAAAAAAAGTTTATTAAAAGGATTTCGTATTTTGTCATTATTTTTACAAAATAATTGAAAATTTTACAATTTAAATTTGCAATGTTATTTCAATTTGATCTTAAATATAGGACTTCAAAGCTCTTTTATTTAATTTAATTTTTATAAATTTATTTTTTAAGGATTTTTTCTAATAAATTCAATGTATAGTAAATTCAATGTTCTTTATTTGTAAAAATTAATCTTTTAATTTTACTTTTCAGTTTTTAGATAAAAATTATTATGGTCAATAAAAAAACAGCTCTAAAAAAAACAGCTCTAAAAAAAACAGTCTCTGAAATAAATTGAGTTATTTGTTCTAGAGCTGTTTTTTTTATTGACCATAATAATTTTTATCTTATCGCAATTTTCAAATTGCAAGTTCAAAATTGTATTTAACTTTTTTAAAAAAGTTGAAAGTATAAACCAAATATATTTGTGAATAAAACTTCACTTGACAACAAATACTGCTATAGGCCTAGGTAAAAGTTTATAATTTTTGTGGAAATATTCGAATAAGACAAAAAAGTGGAATAAAGTATTACATTATTCTAGTTTAAGAATTTATTTTAAAAAACGTCAATCAACAATCAAGATAAATATCAAATTGAAATAAAAAATGTAATAAAGATTGCAGACAATTGTATTACGACAACGATGACACTTCAAATTAATTTAATTAAAATATCAAGATAATATTACTTGATAAGTAATTGATTTTAAGGATCCCAGACCATAACCATTCGATTTTTGTATTTGTTCAACTTTGATTTGAACTTTTACCTTGATTTGCATTTTAGATACGCTGACTCGCTTTTGATTTTTTATTTTGCCATTTTTTCATTTGCTCTGATTGATTCATCAAGAAGTATTTTGTACCTTTCATTCATTTTTACAATTTAACTCTTCTTTAGACTTAATTTTAAATATTTTAAATTTGCTGCACTTGAGTTTTTTTTTAATTTGAAATTTTTTTAGTCTGAACAAGATTTTACTCCGCACAAATAAACAAATATAATAATAATAAAAATAATAATAATAAGCTACGGTGGGTTATCCACTAAACAAAAACCCATATAGGGATCGCAATAGTAGATTTCCGAAAATCATTCTGTTAAGTATAAAATGCTCTCGTTAGTTGATTCTCGTCAGCTGTTTCGCCATTCTGTGCTGGTCCTGGACATAAGGTTTTACAAGTTTCACTTAAAGCTTCTTAAACGTGCCAATTGACCATGGCTTGAAAGCTTTGGATAATTATCCTATATTAGCATATTAGCTCTTTTGTCAACAATCAAAATTTGCATACTTCAGATTCCAGATTTCCATTTCAGATTTGTACTGATCATTAAGCCTAAATCACGCTCATTATCTGTCTTACTTATTTCTGTTCATTCATTTTCAAATTAATATCGAAGTACTTGTTGTTAAATACCATATACTTACATTTATCATTATATATTATTTTATCATACTGAGCCTTGCTGCACACCACTTGAAACATTTTACCATTCCGAAGACTTGTTTCGAAAGAAGAGCTCTGCAATTTTCTTTGAAATACACACCATCAATAAATATTTGAGAGAGGTAGAAAAAAAACATAAAAAAAGAGAATCTAAAAAAAAAACGCATAAAATAAAGTAAGTCAATAGTAGGAGTACTTAGAAGAACTCATAGCCAGCCTCTACTTGCAGCACTTGGAATCATGAATAAAAAGGACAAGATAGAAGCGAGTGCTTGTAACATGTTTAAGCGATTATTGGATAATCCATATACTGAGCAGTTGGTAAATGAGATTCTAGTGGAGAGAATGAGAGATCGCCCAACTGGAAAAAAGTCGATCATAAATCAAGTAGAGTGAATTTTAGGGAAAAGCATAAGAAACCTAGACGATTAATGGCGACATTGTCATGCGTTTATTAAAGAGAAGAGAAGGGAGTTTGAAGTTTTTAGACAATCAGAACACATAGTTGAGCTAAAGGAGCTTCTTAATACTGGGGCTAATATAAGAAATGTAAATGAGTTTTTGCGAGACTTTTGATGTAATTTATATTGATGGCTAGATAAGATAGTATTAAAAGAAAATTGAATTTTTATATTTTTATATTTTATAATATTTGTGTGTAATAATTATTTTGTTAAATTGAACATTTTATGTATTTTTGCCTTTCTTTTATTAGCTTCTCTCATGGTCAGAAATGGCCTCTTTTGAATTTTTTAAAATTAAAATAAAGTAAGATTTTTTATTTTTTAAAACTGGTAAATTTCACATAAAGTTTTGCTAATTTCCAAAAAAATTTACTTTTACTTGACTTGAAAAAAAAAAGAGAAAAACACATAAAATATTTTGAAGTTTAATTAAAAATGAAAAAAAAATTGAATGGGTTTATATGACAAAATTAAACTCCGAATTCAAACTGGAGTTTTTTTTCGAGCAATACCCAAAAACAGTTAACTCGAAGAGTAACAAAAACAATTGCCCATTATGCAACGACATTATTGATGGACATTTAATGAAGGTACGATATCCTATGTCCAATTGTCAAGGGCTTAATGGAACATGTTCAACTCGTTATTTGATGAACATTTTCCAGGATACGAGACAAATAAAAGTTTCGGGTTTAAACTTTCATCAGCCTGTCGAAGTCGAAAAAATAAATAATTTTGAAAATACAAAAATTAATGGAATCAGCAAAAAATGAGCTCTTACTTAGGTATGATGAGCGATCAATACCTAAATTAAGTCAAATACAGAGCTATGCTAAGTATGGGAGACTGAAAAATATTTTTCTGATTTTTTTTTATTTTTTTTTTACAATTTATGTGAATTTTCTCTTTTTTACATGGTTAAATAAAGTTTATGTGTCATTCTCTATATTTATGTTTTTTTTCTCATTTTTAATGTTTTTTTCTACCTCTCTCTAAATATTTGATTAACAGATGCAATAAATTACGGAGTTTTCGCAGAGCTGATAATTCGTTTGTAAAAATGTGTACAGCATGTTTGAAGAACCTGTTTTGCACAATTAGAAAAAAAATGCTAACGTTTTGAATTTTTGTACTAAAATTTCACATTGCCTTCTTTTATTGGATTTCAATTAAATTACTATTTGATAGTTCTAAAATCTGTCAAGCGATAAATTAATAATTGACATTCAATCCATGAATTTTAATTGTAAAAAGCTAAGTAAATTAACAAATTTTTTATTTTTAGAAGCTTGTAACGGTAAAAAGAAAAAAAATTAAAAAAAATTCTTTATTTGAAATTTAGCAATATTTTAAATAAATAACTTAATTTTAAAACAAAATTTTAAAGGATTTAAATTAAAAATAAAACTCATGAAAAAGAATTTATCAATAAAAATTGACTTATGTGTCTAGATCATCGCATAGTTCAATTGGTGGTCGATACATCTGTGGAAGTAAAAAATATCGTATCTTACTAAACGCATACTTAGCATTACCAACATTCTTCTTCAGAATATCCATTCGTGTTCCATTCCTAAATTAAATAAATCATTTTTAGATAGAATAGAATAGATAGAAAGCTTTGCAAAATCAACCTTCTAAAGTCATCAAGAACATGTTGGGTCATCGAATTTTCTAAATTATGATTTCTTACCAGCAATAGACATTGTTCCAAAGAAACCCCAACTCCAGTGCGATCTTTTCCACTTTTACAATTTGTAACTCTAAAACCGTTCATTAAACGAGTAACCTCCGCTACTTTGTGTAATAACTCCACCGGACGAGAATCTTCAAAGAGAGATTTCTTCGTGCTTAATTGATATAAAATATTTTCTAATATTCTTTCTTTATCTTTAAAAATCAAGTTAAAATTTAAAACAAAACTTTCAACAAAAATACCTTTTAAATCTGATTTGGCGTGCTGAAAATATTTGCTTAGCTTAGATACAGACTGTGAATTAACAAATTTTTGTAAATAATTATTCCCTAATCTGTATTAAATTTATTTTAAAATAAATATTTAAAATATTTAAATTTTATTTACAAATTTGAAGTGACTGATGCTTCGTTTATTCCAACATTTACCAAAATTGGATAAACTCTAATTGGCTTTGATTCAACAGCTGAATACAAATACACGTGAAAACCATCTCTTTTGGAAAAATACTAATTTAACTAAAACTGATTAAAACGTGGCCAAAAAAAATTTTGTGAAACTGAACGAATAAACAAAAAAATAATTATAATACAAAAATAATCTCATAATTGAATAAAAAATTTCGAATATTTATTAATGAATTAAAAAAAAAGATACGAAGTCTAAGAAATTAAAAATAATTTTATTTGCTAATCAATGGATTGAATTGATGAAATTACTTAATAATTTGAGTGGTTTAGAATGATAATTAATTATAAATTAATCAAAAATATGCCCTATTCTGTTACTAAAATTTTATAATTTTAAAAGATTGAATCAAAAGATTCTTCTTGTTACAATTTTTTATTCTAGGCTTGATGACCTAGACTTTTTCATTAATTTTATTTGATATAATTTTAAATTTTTTGTATAATTTTTTTCAGAAATATTAGTTAAGTAAAATTTCCAAATGCTGTCTTAAAAAAATCTAAAGCTTAAAAGAGTGATCATAAATTGGTTTAAAATGAAATGTTATTTCATATGATACGTCGATCTCAACAAACTTGCAAAAGCTGAAAATTTACCAAAATTTAGAAAGGGTTAAAAATTTGCATTCAGAGAATGCGGCATTAAAAATAAAAAAAAAGAAAGAAAAATATATAAAAGATACTTGAATATTTTCAGAAAAGTGTTTAAATATATTTCAAGTTAAGATTAAAAGAATTTTAAACTTAAATTAACTCTAGATTTTAAATTGAAAAATATCAAATTAAAATTCGAGAAAATTTAAAAAATTAATAGCGTTTTTCAATCTGAAATCTAAATTAATTTACAGCAGTAAGAGTATTAAATTTTTTTAAATTAAATTTGGAGAGGCAACAATAAAATTTCACAAATGGTCAGTAGATAAAATTTTTTTGTGCAAAAATTATTCAAATTTAAAAAAATATAATATGTATTGAATTGTAAAAGAGTTTTTTAAATTTGAATAATTTTTGCACAAAAAAATTTTTTCCACTGACCATTTGTGACCAACTCATCCCATTTAATTTCATTTATTTACTTTTCTATATTTATGTTGAAGTAGTCGCTTGTTGATTGAACCAAAGATACATAGTTTGTAGGTAGGTGAATGAAAACTTGGAGAAAATTCTGTAAAGCTTGATGATGCTCATAGATCATAGCATATTCGTTTGAAAAACAACTTAACATGCTCTCTAGTTGAATAAGTATACCATTTTTTCTATGAAATTCTAGGAGATTTTTTATGTAGAGATCAGTGTAGTTTGGGTTCTTATTGTATTTCAGATCTATAGTACTAACAAGGGTTGTCATCTAAAAAATTAAATTTATTTAAAAAAATTAAAAAATTAAATTTAAAGAAAAATTACTGCTTGAGAAAAAGTGGCACATTGATTTATAAAACTGAATTTATCTGTCATAGCATCGGTCATGATCGTGTTCTACATATTTGAATGAAATTTTAAATTATTTTAAATTTTAATATGACTTGCTTACATAAAATTCAACAAGAGTGACCATTATTTGGCAAAGTAAATCATCTAATCGGTAATATTCGTTGTTTACAGCCAATGTGTCAAGTTCGATACAAAATGCCTTAAATTTGGTCTTGTAATAAGTCAATTTCTCCTTAAGATTGAAAAAAATTTGTTTCAAGTCCACTTTGGCTAATTCGGCATATTTGTTCGCATAGTGACTAAAACTGTCAATAATAATTTCGTGTATATTTTCAATATTTGATTTTAAAATTTTTATTTCTTTAAGTAACTTTTCAGATTTTTTGTGAAATGTGTGATCTTTGAGTTCTATTAATTGAATACCTAGAGAAGATAAAATTTTTAAAGAGTAGAATAGAAGGAAAATTTCGCTATCGATTAGTTTTGTTTTGTTCAATTGATCGGCTTCATCAAAATCAAATGGTCTATCATTGTAAATCAAGGCCTCGATTGACTTAAAATAGGCTGATTTGCATGTGTGAACAGTAGTGAATGCACCTACACTGGTAAAGTCATAACAAGTTAATTCTTTTAGACTGTTATTATCAAATACAAGAGATTGATTAGTTTCAACTAGAAATTGTTCCAAATGCAAATTAACCGGTATGAATTTTAAGTTTTCAACTGTTTTCAAGGTGCTTTTTTTTACTTTCACTGTAAGAAATAGTAAAAATTTCTCAAACAATTGATAAAAGAAAAAATTACTTGTCTCATTTCTTGAGAATGCATTTGTACTTGCCAAATAATATTCAAATATGCTCTGAAAATCTTTTAGTTTATTTTCCAATTTGGCCAAGTTTTGTTCTAGTGATTTGTTTACATAGGCTGAATTTTTTGGATTTTTTGTTAGCACCGAATCTAGTTTGTGCGTTATTTCGGCTGCATCATTAAAAAACATTATCCATGAATTTCTTTTAAAATGGATTCATTAAATCGAGCATCAATTTAAATTAAAATAAAGTATAAAATAAAATAAGTTGAACTTTTTTTCATTAAGTTCTTTTTATCAAAAGATCTATGACTGAAAAAGTTTAATTTAGACTTGACATTTAAATCAAAATTATTTTATTTTGATTTTTAAAATTAAATTAAATAACTTTATAAGAATCAATTTTTTTTTTAATTTCATTAGAAATTATTTTTTGACTCACATTCATGATTTTTTTTGGTTTATTTTAAGTAGAATTATGATTTTAAATAGACTTACTAAATTTTACTTACGTAGAATTAGCAAGTCTATTTAATTTAAGTGAATATTTAATTTTTAAAAGTATTTTCGGTTAAATTACACAAAATAATTATGTGTAATTACCTGTATTTAGTAGACAAATGGAAGATGGATTCTAATCTATTCATATGTATGCATTCGAAATTTCTGAAATTTCAATTGCGACTTTTTTGAATCCATCTTCCAAAAGTGTCATAAATGACTGGATTTTAAAAATTTAAATAAAATTCAAGAAAAATTTATTTTTAAATAAATTTTCTTGAGAATAATGTAGAAAAAGATAAATTTGTCGATTTATTATGCTGTAAATACACTTAAAAAAAGTCCTGAGAAAGTAAATGAAATATGATCAGGTTAATAAACTCATGATTCCAAACAAATGAGTCTATGCATCAAGTTTAAAAGTCTAAGGTGGCTTAACAAAGACATAGAATGAAAGAAACCCCAATGGACACCTCAAGAGCGACAAAGGGTAGGACGACCAGCAATAACTTGGAGTGTAAAAATCAGGAAAGAGAACACCAAAATGGGAATGACAGGAGAACCAAGGATAAAGTCAAGGGTAAAAGAAACTACTTGATTGGAAATCAAAATTAATGACCCTAATGCTCCACAAGGAGCGAATGAGGAAAAAAATTAAAAAAAATCATTGTTAACATCAGCTTGATATGCTTGTATGAACGCAATGTTTTATTTCTTCCAAAGAAAAGAGCTCAAAGTATAAATTCTCATTGTTTGTTCAAGACGATTTAAAGGTAATTGAAAATCGAAAAATTAAATTCAAAGTAGTGCTTTTTTCTGCATCAGATAAATAAATAAATACTACGTATTTTAGCCAAAGTATTTTTTCCTTCTTTGCTATTTTTTTAAGCATCAAACATTCATTTGTAGATTTAAAAAAATTTAAACATATTTTAATTTAAGACTCTATTAAGAGAAAGGCTTAATTATTTCAGTAAGCAAAATTTTAAACTGATAATTTCAATATAAAAGACTTATAAAATTAAAAGCTAATAGAGAGCTAATAAAATTTAGAATAAATTAATACTTTATGACAATATTGGCTAGCTAAATTAGTGTAATCTAGTTTTTAATTTTTTTTATTAATGCCTTAGGTTGGTTCTCGTACTTTAAATTTCTCATGCCACCTATTGCTAACGTGAAATGCAGCAAACATAGAGGTCTTCCTTTGCAAGACATCTCCACAAGCGTTGCTTGTAGTAGCTTTCCTCTTATTATTATTATTATATTCAAAAATTAATTTTTATTTAGTCAAAAAAATTTTAAATCCTTTATAGAAATGTTTTTGTTTTAAAAAATCTGAAGAGTTCTTGCAGACTTTCATATGAATTTAAGCATATTTTCTTTGCTTTTCAGCAATTTGCTGAATTGATCGATTTCAAGGCTATAAAGAAAAAGCCAAATTTAGCATTATCATTTAATATCATTTGACATAACTTCAAAATTTCTAATATATTTGGTTACAAATTTTAAATTTACCAAGTTTGAGTTTTCATGCTGCATTTTAAAATACCATGTCTACTAAATGCATAATTAAACTTACCACACTAATAAATTTAGCAGTAAAATTACTATTTTATTTTAAAAATTTTTACCCGGTGGGGTTGCATTTTATCTTAGGATATTTATGTGATAATAATAAAAAGAAGATAAATGCACGAGAAAAATTTTCTGTATATTATTTAATTTTGGGAAGTGAATGCCTTATTAAAATTTAAAAAGAAATAATTTGAAAAATTATGTAATGAAATTTTGAAGATAAAAATATTTAGATTCTGAAATTAAATGAGTATTAATTATGTGCTACATTAATAAAAAATAAAATCATTTTTTGAGTATAAAATTTAAAAACTTACAAAAGATAACAAGGTATGTCAAAACATAAATTTGTTTCGGACAAAATTTGTTTGACACTAATATGTGAACCATTTGATTTGTACCATGATTCTTTTTCAATTGAATTCTTTAAATTTTCATTAGGATACGATAAATTTTCCTTATACTGCCACATATTTGGACTCTGGAAAAAAACGAAAATTTTAATATATTTTTAAAGATTTAAACTTTAATAACCGTTTTAATGGTTATACTGCGTCGAATCCTGTTTTTAATCATTTCCGCAAAAAAAAAATTTTTGAAAGAAAACCAAAGTCAATATAATCAATTTTATTTCAATATTAATTCAACAATGATGTTTTATTTTTCTATACTTGAGTGAGTTTATTTAATTTATTTATAATAATTTTTCCAAAGAAATTAATCGAAGTGAAATTCATGCAGTTCATGACTATTTTAAAAAAAATTTCTTTATATAATTGTTAGGAAAAAATCAAAAATTTACATTGAATTGTTCAGTTCTTCCAGCTAGAAAATTAAAATAATTTAATTAAATGCTTTAAATTTTTTATTTTATTTAATCACTTGTCTAGTCAATTCCTCTAGATCTCTCATTGATTGAGCTTTTTTGTCCTCACCTTCAATTCTTGTTTTGAATATAATTGTTTAATTTTTATTTTATAACTAAAAAATTTAAGTCAACTTAGATTCAGATAAGCGTTCGTCACGTTCAAAATGATTTTTGGCTATATTTTCTTGTTTGTCTCGGATCAAGTCCATTTTTTTAAACAATTTTTCATGTATATCATTAGTTCCTTTAAATTGTTCAATAAAAATTTGAATTAAAATTTTAAAAATTTCACCATATTTTTTTAGCCTTGTGTCACTAAATTCGTTCAACAACTTCATTAAATCGCTTTCAACCGAGTTCACATCCGGCATCCGGCTGAAAAACTGATGCTCAATTCGATGTCCCATTTCTATTTTGGGCGAATGAACAGATGGTTTTCTGGCCTGGTGTTGAGGCTGAGGTGTCAGCTTGGAATTTGGACTTAAGGCGGCCTTTTTTTCAATGCTATTCATCTTTTCAAATTATGAATTAATTAATGACTAAATTTTTATAATTTAGTTTTTTTATTCATTATAATATTTCGAATTATGTCTTAAATTTTATATTTTAACTTTTTACCATGGTTTATTTTGCAAGTTCTAGAAAATTAATCATCTGTTAAGTAATTAAAATTTAATGATTAAACAATCTAATCAATTGGTTTAATTATTAATAAGATAAACAGCACTAGGGAAACAGGGTATGATCAATTATTGACGCTTCTTTGAACCTTTTCAAATTATTTTTTCTAATTTTACCCAAAAATTTGATTTAACTTTTTATCGATTTGTTTAATTTTAATATTGTGGAAAAATAAACATGATAATCAATTAGTTGATAAAAATTTAAATAATAAATTTTTGGCGTTTTCAATTAATTTTTTTGATAATTCTAGTCAAATTGAAAAATTAAATTTTATTGTTTTATCGATCGATATTTATAAATTAAACAATATTGATGCAGCTATAATTTTTTAACTAGTATTAAATAAACTAAACTTTTATTAAACATTAACAAATGAAACTTTTTATCAGATAATATCAGAAATGTGAAAACAAACATTTGTATAAATATTAAAAATTCAGCATTTATTTCATAATAAATAAATTTATTGAAAAAAATTTAGAAACAAGGCTTGAATTTTTTTGCTGGTCAAATATTAAACATTGAAAAAGAAAGGATCAAGTTCTTTTACAAACTTTTTGATGCATTTCTTATTTAATTTTAAATAAATCTATTTGTCATTGCCTTAAATGACTAATTTAAAAAAAAAACAATTTTATACCGTGGCATTATTAAATAAAAGAGTTTCAGCTTCTAATTAGGATATATTGACTAATTTTGGGAATTTAAGTATGTTTTAGTAAACTTAAAATTTCCTTCTTGACTTTTTTATTAATTTACTAATTTAACAGGAAATTTTATTTGAAAAAGAATAACTTCGTGAAAAATAGCTAAAATCTGCCAAAAGCTGAATGTCTCAGGCAATTAAAAGATAAAGAGTACGGCAAACGTTATGTTTATCGTTAGCTGGATATTATCAAAAATAAGGAATATGATTACATGCTAAGACTTTGCTTCTAACTAAGAATTTTGATCGAAAAATGCATGATAAGAGAAGGCTTTTTCAATTATTAAAAAATATTGTAAGATTAATTAATTGAGAAACTTAACTCATATTTAAAATTAATAATTGTATTCATATACGATCCTCGAAAATTATTCATCCATTAAATATTGCTGTTTTTCTTTTAGTGCAATTTAAATTAAAAATTTAAAATTTAAATCAATTTAAATTTCTTTTGTTTATTAAAAATATTGCATCAGATTTTTTCGTTTCGTTGAGTTTTTTTCAAATTACTATTAAGATTTCGGTGCATAATCCTAGATTTTGTTTCATTCATTAGTCAGATCGTTGCCAAAGAGCAAAAAGTTTAATTGAGGGAATTTCTTTATCAGAAATAAAGAGGGATAAAGTAAAAAATTCTCAACTTGAATTCTAAATCTGTGATTAAATATTGAAGGATGCTTATAAAATTTTTAATTTGAATTTACAGTTGATGAGCCTAATGTTGAATAATAGTCAAATAATAGTTGAATTGGAAACGGTTTGAACATCCAGGGAAATATATATTTAATAATAGTATCCTTACCTAATGGGATGAGAATGTACAAAAATTATAAGGAAAATTAATGGTCTGGACGTCAAGTGGAAACATCGAACCGTTGTTTTTACCAAGCGATTTATGATTCAAGCTTGGAAAGTGTAGTAAACTTAAATCAACAATTAAAAAATATTAATAGAATGGCAATAATTAAGTTGGGCTTGACTCAGCATCATCTTGCTAATATGGTAAAGAGCAATCTGTTGGAACAAAGTTGTATTTAAAATCACGTGATTGTGTTTTCATAAAGACAGAAATTAATCAATTTTTATTTAATTTGAACAGATATAAACATAAAGGTAGCGTGCTATCAAAAACACGACATCCTCTCGTTCAATAATTTAATCCAAAATGCAGAATAAATTTTAAGGAACTATTTTAAAAAAAATCCTTAATTTTTTTAAGGATAATTTTTTTTCAAACATAAACTAGAATTTGAAATTTTTTTTATTTTTTTGTTCCCACAAACTTTTGCCTAGTATTCTTAGAAATAAGTCGAACCTCAAGTTCATTTCTAAAAGGTTTTATTTACATCGAATGAATGTTTAAAATTTAATTTTTTAAAACTAGAGCTTAAACTTTATCTTTAAATGATAATTTAATTAAAATAATTTTTGATACCGTGTTTCCTTATTTTTAAATGCGGCATCAAAATCCGAAAATTTAGTTTTCATATTATATTACCCATTTAAAGTTTTTTTAATTTCTAAAGCATGTTGAATATGTGAATTTTTAGGATTGAATGCTGCAATATTTGGAAAATAAGTGGGCACAAATCTGAAATAAAAAGTAAAAATTTTACATTTTAAGTGCAGTAATCAAAAAAATTTTATTCAATAATTCTCAATTTTTTTTAAATTTAAACAACATTTTTTTCAATTTAATTTTAGTGCTGGGAAATTATTAAAAATTATCTTCTTTTTTTCGCATTAGACTTCGCTTCTTTTTCATTAATATGATTTAATTATTATTTTATTCCTAAAATTTATATATTGAGCAGGCTTTACAAATTAAAGATACTTTAATATGGATTATATGGTTCAAAGGCAAGGCACTCATACTGAATTTTTGAAAATAAAAACAAATAATAAAATATATCATTCTTTCTATCTTCAAAGACTCTACAAATTTTCTTCTTTTTTTTATTTTTAAGTTTAATTTTAAGTTTTTTATTTTTAAGTTTTTATTCTCTATACATTTAATAAATCCATATTTGATACCAATAAAGTAGTTGCTTCCAAATTCCTGGCTGTTAATCTTGACCTATGTGGTCTGTTAATGTAACCAGATTTGAAAAAAGTCTTTCAACTGGTCCTGATGAAGCAGGAATTGATAAAAAATTTTGTTCAAGTCATAACTTTGACTTTTTGTGACTTAGACTTAAAACTGTGACTAATAAACAAGTCTGGATTGGTGCAATAAATGATACCACATGATATGCTCAATTAACAATAATAAAATAGCTCTCAGCAGTTCATTTTATAAATGGCAGCTCTTTTTTCATTTTGTCTCATAAAGGCAAGAGATTGGAAGTTCCAATTTGGTTGGATCAAATAATATCAAATAAATTTTTTATAAATCGAATTTTTCATAACCATTACATATCACAAAGTTTTAATATCCGAATTGTTTAAAAATATTAAAAAATCTTTCAATCATTTTCGAAAAATAAGTAATTTAATATTTACGCAATGCAATAATGAATTTAGTTTTTGTATTTGTATTTTTGGAAGAAATTAGAGATAACAAATTTAATTTATAAGATTTTTCAAAAAAATCCTTTAAAGTACAAATGATAAAAATGTTTGTTCTTCAAAATTTAATCAATCATTTTTTATTTTTATATTTATTTTTCAAAATTTTAAGAATTTTGGCTTGTTAATTTTAACAAAGCCAAAATAAAATCTTTTGCGTAATTTTATCTAGCTTACTTATATTATAAAAAAACAACATGGTCAACAACTCAAACATTTAATTAATTAATTTAATTTTTGATTAAAAAAATAAGTCTTAATTTAACAGATTTTATTTGATTACAATTTTTATTTAAAAAATTTTATCTAAAAAAACACACACTTAGGACATCATTCGAATCATTAATATAGAACTCATTAGATTTTCTTTTTATTTTTGTCAATTCTTAGGAAATAAATTAATTTTAACAAAATATCACATAAAATATTTTACTTTTCTTTTAGTTTTTTCTTTTTAGCATCCGAAGGCCCCTCACCTTCTTCTTTTATGGATCCCAAATCATTGGAATCATCCTCACCCTGAGTATCTTCATTTGGTTGATCTTAATTATTTACAATTTAAAAAGTTATCTTTAAATTTTAAAAAAAGAATGATCACACTTTCTTTGTCACGACGATCAGCGATTCCATTCACAGCCTAAAATAATTACATTATTTTAAAAAGCTACTGACACTTTTAAAAGCCTACAGCCGAAGAGGTAACCGATGATTTTGAAAAAAGTCTATCGGCATCTTTAAATTTTTTCTGGCGTCTGTCCTGTTTTGAGCTTGATTCTTTTATACTTGAAAAAATTTAATTTATTAATAGTTATAAAATAAAAATTACTTTTGATTAGATAAAAAACGATCCCAACCCTTTATTACATTACCGTATGAATGAGTATCAGCCAAATAGCTTGCTTCAAAACAATAAATTTGTCTCTCTAGGTTGGCCAGAGCCTCTGCTTTTTCTATTTTTAGCCTTATTAGCTCAGTGAGCTCTGCTTTGGTATCAATAATATTGGAATTTTGTTTATTTGCCATTTTAATATCTCAAAATAAAAATTTATGAATTAGAATAAATTTTTTGAATTATTTAGAGCTAATTTTCATTAAAAATTTAACATAAGTTTAGTATAAATATAAATGGTAAAAAGTGGTAAAAAGAGTACTGAAAATTTTATTGATAAATTACAATCGTGTTTAAATACAGTACTTATTTGATCATGTTAAAACTTAAATATACTCTTTGATAATATCTATTTCATAAATTTACAGACTTACAACAGAAAATTATCCTTGAATGACTACAATGTAAATTTTTATGTTTAAATATTTTTGCTGATTTTGAGTTAAAATTTTTTATTTAATTTTTTTTATCATTTTTATTTAAAAAAAACTGATGTTTTACGTGAAGTTATACAAAATTAAATAATTTTTTTTATCATCAAAGTATTTTAGCTTTTTTTTCGGATATTTGAAAAAAAAATTTAATTTAATATTTTGACATTTTTGGTATTTGTTTTATTACTTTAAAAAAATATGAGAATTATCGCAATTTTACGTTTAGTTCAGATAAATTATGTTTTTTAAGATAAAATTTTCTAATTGAAATATTGGCTTAATTTTTTATCAGAATATTCTGGCAACGAATTATCTATTCTACCATTCTCGAATTAAATATTCCAAAAAAATATATTATGATTATAGAACATCGAGCGTGTATCTCAAGATTATCGATTACAAAACGAAATTGAACTAATTTTCTCAATATTTTTGGAATATTCAGTTTATTTTATCTCCTACGAAAAAATTGTAGAATGCAATCCGCACTAATTGGTACTTGGGAATTGGAATCTTCGGAAAATATAAACGAATATTTCAAGCAATTAGGTATTTTTTATTGTGTAACAAAATTAGACTAAAAAGTAATGAGATCAAATAGAGCTTTTTAAAAGTTGATAAAAGAAAAAGAAAGGAAAATCAACCAATTCAAAGACATATTAAATTAAAAGGAATTATTGAAAAAATTTGTAAAATATTTTTAAAAACAATTTAAAAAATTTTTGTACAGATGCTTTTTTATGATAAATTTTTTTTATTAAATATATTTTAAAAGTGCAATTTTACATTGAATAAAGTTACTAAAATAATATTTATGAAATTTTGATGGATAACTCTCGGTCATTTAAAACCCAAATTTAAAATAAAGTTCATTTTTTCTCATACAAAGGTATGGCTGCAAATAGGCGAAAAGTTGCGGTAACTATCAAACCAACTGTGGTCATATCTAAATCGGATGATGATCTGTGGTGTATTGCAATCGATATGAAAAATAAAGGCACCGAGACAGTTTTTAGAGTTGACAACGAAGTAGATTCATGTAAAAAAAATTTATTATGCTTTTATTAAATTTTAAATTTTTATTTTTTTAAGCAAATGAATTAAAATATGTTTTTGATATACGATTTTATTTCGATAGTAGAAAAAGATGCCGGGTAATGTTAAAATTACTTTTTAAAATCTTGCATAAATTTATTCAAATTAAAGTCTGTATTTCATTTTGAAAATGCGAACAAGTTAATACAAAAAATGTATTTTATTGACACTGAAGAGAATCAAGTGATTGTTAGAGAAATCGATTCTGAAGGAAATTTAATTGAAGTAAATTTATGTGAAAATAGAATTTAATAAACTAAATTAATTTAATTAGTTGATGGAAATGAATGGCATAAAAGCGAGAAGAATATTCAAAAGAATCTAAATTTTTTAAAAAATTTATTAATAAAAACTGTTCTTACTCGATACTAATGACTCATTGAATTTAATTGATGGTTATTTTTTTTTTTAATTTTATATAGTATTTAAATAAATAAACTAGTTAAAAGGTAAATTTTTAATTTTAAAATATTTATACTTTAAATATTGTTGAATACAACTTTTAATAAAATTATTTACAAAATGATAATAGCTCATATCATTGATAATTTCGGCAACTTGTTAATTTTGAGACACATTGGTGGTATTTCTATTTTGGTAAATTAGTGTAACAATATATGAAAGATTTGTTTGCAGACGGCCTATGCATCTTGTATTCACATAAATCTACAGTGACGCATTTAGACTTCCTAGGATGATGTGATGAAAGAAAGAAGTCGTTAGAAAAGTGGGTCTTATATGAGTACAAAAAAAATTTGAGCAAAATTTTTGTGAAAAAATTATTTATTTTATTAAATAAGCAATAAATATACAAAACTATAAAAATTTTGGATCTAAACATAAATTAATAAATAAATATTTTACAATTATAATAATTTAAAACTTCTTTTTAAGATGTTTTAGGTAAAATGATTTGTTTTAAAAAATTATTTAACAATTTTTTAAGGTAACTTTAATCTTTAATCCAAATATTAAATTTTTAGAACTCTAATCAAAATATATTATTTTTTTCTGAATCATTGAATATGAAACAAACATATGATAATACAAAACCGTACTTTAGAAAAAAAAATAAATAAAAAAATTTTGATTAATTTTAATTAAAAGATGTGCCTTACAAAAATTTTAATATAAGATTGCGCCAAAAATGTATTTAACTTCTCCAATTGAACTCTTTAATTCATTAATTCTCAAACAAAAATTTATTGCTCAAATTTAGAATTTGCATTATCAATAATTTGTCTGTTTATTTTAAAAATTTAATAATTGTTAATAAATCTTTAAAACATTTTTTTTTCTTTTGCAGAAAAAATACTTTTTTATAATTCTTTAAATATTAATAATCTTTTTTGATTTAAAAAAGATATCTATCTAAGTTTATTGTTGATTTTTTTTCCATTCAATTTTTAAATTAAAAAATTTCGACAAAATAATTAAGAAATGTTTTTTTTAATTAATTTATTAATTTTAAAGTAATTACAATTATTGAAATAATTTATATCGTTTTTAAAACATTAAGAGTAAATAATTCGATTAAGATTTTTAATTTGATAAAAAACAACATTTTCGTCAAAGTCGCTTTAAAGATAAAAATCATCGCTTTTAGATCTAAAATTTAGTAAAAAAAAAATTAACAATAAAGAAATTATCTATAAAAAGTAAATAAAACCAATCCATTTTATTAAAAATTGGAGAAAAAATTTTGATTTTTCATAAAACTTTAAAAAATCCCAATTTTTGTTTATTAACAAAAAAAGCTACAAAACATCATCGAAATAAAAGACCCTGTAATTAAAAAAAAGATCGGGCAAATTTTATAAAACATCTCTTAAACAGATTAAATTCAATTTTCTTAAGTAAAAACAAATCTTGGCACAAAAAAAGTTATCGTCTCAATGTGCCTTGATTACCGGCCATAGGCGACTGGCTATAATTTGAATATTGTGATTGATTATACCCCATTTGGTTTACATTAGTAACTGGGTTACTGGCCTTTCTTGTTTGCCAGTAGGCACTGTGTATGGTCACACCATCACATTGAATACTTAAATGTTTTGTTTGGACAGGGGAGAACTGCTTACCACCCGAGTTGTATTTATAATATTTCTCAATCATATCCTCGCTGATTCTTGCTGGACCTTGACCAACTATTTTCTCGATATAATCGGCTTCCGAAGTGTAGAAATAAACTCCCCGGTATTGCAAATGATAATCACGGAACAATATTACAAAGTGGCGCGCATCCGAACCCTCGATTTCCTAGAATAAATTTTTTTTTTAATTTTTGTTATTTTCAATTCAAAATAAATCTACTTCAATAACTTGTTTTCTTATTTGTGCGTTTACAGTGCCAGCAAGAACTAATTGATTCAATGAGTTAATAATTGTTGATTTGTTTGTTTTGCCGGTCAAACGTTTGTATAGTTTGGGACCTAAATTAAGAGAAATTTTATATATTTAAATTCATTTGTTTTATTTTAAGCATAATTAAATTTTTTTTAATTTTGATGTCCGAATAAATTTTAATTTAGTATGTTTTTCAACAACTTGAATTGAATGCCTATTCAATAAAAAAATTTAAACTAAAACTTGTATTAAACAATTTTTTTTTAGCTAAATCTTCCTACTGATTTATCTCAAAAATAAGGAAATGGACTCAGCTAGCTTTCAAATTTAATGATTTAAATGAAACAAAAAAAATCATTTTTAGTTTAAGTTTTTATAAATTGGCGGGGGAAAAAAGCAGAAAATTCAAATTTACGTGAAAAATTGGCATTGTAAATTAGTGATTTAATAAAAAATTAAAAATTTACTTATAATAATTAAATAATAAATAATAATTAAAGAAATGCATATTTGAATCATAGAAAAGTTAATTATTCAACTAAAAATACACTTTTATAGAAAATACCTTTAAATTAATTAATTTATTCTGATTTTTGTCTCAATTTCAAATTCATCTTCTTCTTCTTTAGTTCTTTAACTTTCTTTAATTTTGTATTTTTGATATTATGTTTTTAATTTTTAAACCTAAATTTTCTGGTGAAGTAAAAATTCATAGAAAATTAGTATAATCAAACAAAACCCAGTGAATAAAAGATGGTAAAAAATTATTTCATACAAATATAAAAAATTTTTTTCATAAAAAACTATGCTACCAACTTTTATAGAAAAATATTAAATTACTTTAAAATTGTTTTTTAGAACAAATTTTAAATGTATTTACATTTTATTAACTCTTGAAATAAATTTTTACAATTTATTGTCTAAGAAAAATTACGAGATCAATCTTTTTATATTTAACCCTTTAAAAAATTGTATATATATTATAATGTTCACCAATCTTCTAATAAAAAACTTATTACAATCTTAAGAAAAAATAATTAGATAAAATTTTTATAAAAATTGTTGTCTTCTCATTCTTTTTTATAACAGATTAAACAAGGTAAATCAACTGAAAAAGTCAAAATCTGCACAATAGTAAGCCATAATTCCTATTCTAATATTTTTACATATTTTTTTTTGAATAATAAAAACTGAATTTAAAAAACCTTCATTGAATTATTTTGTAATTAATTTCAAACTTCAATTACAACTTAAATTAATTGTTTATCTAGTTAACCTTCTAAAATCAAAAAACTCATTATTTTTTTTTCTTTAAGCCCTTAACCGGCTCTGTAAATTATATCAATAAATCCAGCTTCGAAATTAGATGGTATGTTAAATGTATCAACCGATATTATGTACAGAACCAATTTTGGACTTTATGAAAAAAATATTCAGTTGATTTTAATTTTAAAAAGTGGAGAAAAAAAATTTCAAAAAATAATTAAAAAAAAAACTAATAATATTAATTAATATTTACTGGACATAAAATTCACTAATTTAGTTGTGATTAAAAAAATCGAAAATAAAAAAACTAAACAATAAAAATTAAAGTCTAAGCCTAGAGAGTAGCCAGAACTAAAATTAGTATTAAATTACCAGAATAATCAGCTTCGTTAATGTTATTTAAATTGAGCGATGGTGACTGATTGATAAACTGATTGTTGGTGTTTGCCACGTGACTGACTCGTTTGGGCCCACTGTCAGGAGTTTTGGCCGAGCAAAAGGTGGCCGATGACGGAATAGTGGTTCGTTTGCGGGCATAGGTGTTGGTATTGGACGCACTTTGTTTGTCGACCAAGTGGCCATTCGAAGCTGAAGATTCGAAAATAGGTTAGTATAAAAAATGCAGCTAAGATGTGAATGAAAGCAAAAGACCCCAGAGCAATTAGCAATTAGAAGAGTTAAGTTAAAATTTTACTTCTAAACGGTACAGAGGTACTTCTAGGATTTCGGTTAGCTTAAAAAAAATTAGAAAATTAACCACCCCGACTAGATGTCTAAACAGTTAAGTAAATTGAGTAAGCTCTACATCTACAGATAAGAAATACCTGTTTGACCAGAGGTCACCTTGTGGCTAGCCGAGCCTGAACACTGGGGCCAGATGCCAGGCGAGTTTTTGATGGTCGACTCGTCGCCCAAAGAAAACGACGACGAGTCCACTGACGTCGATAGGACGTAGGACGTGCTGATGGGCTGCTTGAAGGCGTCCAGTTGACTCAGTCTGCGGCTAGCTAGCTTAGATGACGGCTCTGCTAATGCAATCGAGAATGAATCATCGCCTGGATTGATGCAACAAAAAAAGTCAGTGAGGATAACTGTTGGAGAAAGAACAAAAAAAGAGAAAATCTAGCTCTAATAGGAACCAAAAGTGAAACAACAAATGTGGTCAACTAACAGGTGTTCAAAAAAGAATGTTCAAAATTTTGACATGTAAAAAAATATGTTCCTTTTGACCGAATTTAACCAGATTTTGTACAAATATTATTATTAATAATATAAATTAAAAGAGAAATTAAAAAATAATCACAAGACTAATGATGGCTATTCGGACTCTATCTGGCTGTGTCTAAACAATTTAAGACTCAAACATTATAGACAACTTTTGAAGGAGTTATTAAAATATGATTAAAATCCATGTCAAACGTAATAATTTCTCTCCTAATCTTTTTTTTCTGAACTGAAATGAATTTTTTATTATTTTTTATTATTTTTATCTATTTTTTTATTTTTTTTTATGTAATATTTTTTATATTTTTCTAAAAAAAAAATTTTACTTTTACTTCTCCTTAAAGGAGGCTAATTTAATATTAATAAATAAATAAATAAATTAATAGACTTTAACAAATAAGAATAATAAAAAATCAAGTTGTTTTTTGGTTTACTAAAAGAAAAAAGCCAACTAGAACACCTCTACCTGTAAATCACACATTTCCTCTATTTTATATCAAAAAAATATATTTGTTTAATACCTTTTATTAAAGAGCAGTAAAAACTAATTAAAAAGGTTGAACTTCTATTCAAAAGTTGTTTGAAAAAATGACTAAAATTTTACTTTTATTTAAATAAATGGCCTGCAAATTCACCAGATCTAGTTACTCACAATTTTTATCAATTAAATTCCATGGTGAAAAAGAAGAGTAATAAAAGATACCCAAACTGGGAATAGTTCAACGAAGAAATAGATAAATAAAGAAATAAATAGAATTTCCCGTAAACAAAAGTCCAAAAAATAGAATATAAGAAGCTGTGAAGTAGAAAATGTAAACAAGCAAAACAAGAATGTATGATATATATTTTTATAGCTTACTTAATAATTAATTAATCAATTAATTGGTTTACTTACATAATTTAGTTAAGTACGCTTTTAGGGAATAATCTATTACGAAGTGAGTGCACACAATTTTAAAGTTTTTTTGAACATTTATGCAGAACTCATTAAGAAATAAATTAAAAACATATTTGTTGTAAAGCTAAGTGATCAATTAATTAAATTTAAAAGTTTCAAATGAATTAAACTATCCTTTCGGTAGATACTAGGAAAAGTAAATAGATACCAAACTATTTTAAGTAATTAAAAAAAGTAAAATTTTAGTCATTTTTTCAAACAAATTTTGAATGGTGGGACATAAAAAAATTATTAAGGGCCCATTTTAATCGGTCTTTACTTTTCTTTAATAAAAGGTATTAAACAAATATATTTTTTTGATATAAAATAGAGGAAATGTGTGATTTACAGGTAGAGGTGTTCTAGTTGGCTTTTTTCTTTTAGTAAACCAAAAGACAACTTGATTTTTTAATATTCTTAATTGCAAAAGTTTAGTAAATATTTGTACAAAATTTAGTTAATTTCGGTCAATAGGAACTTATTTTTTTACTTGTCAAAATTTTGAACATTCTTTTTTGAACACCCGTTAAATGAAAAGTTTCTCTTTTTCCCAACCAAAAAAAACAACCAACCTGAATAAATGGAATTAGTGGAAGCAAGTGATGTGTGGTCCCAGCCATGGACCTGGTGCATTGTTTTGGCGCCCGGTTTGCACGTGTTCGAATTTTTGCTCAAAAAGCTCTGATTGCCAAAGTGCTGCACAAATTGAGTGCTGAGTATTTCCTCGTTGTGGCAGCTGTTCGACTCGTCGGTGTAGTAGTCGGTGACATTTGTGTTGGTGGTGGTGTTGCTGTCCTTTTTGCGCTGGCCAAACGACGAGTTGAGTGGCTCGGCTCCCAGATTTCGCTCCAAGTATTCGTAGTCGTCGTAGTCGTCTTGGTTGGTGAATCTGTGCTCGAGAAAGGTGTTCACAGTTTTGTTGGACGACGGCGATATGGTGGACAAGTTTTCCATTTTGGACACGGCGCTCATCAACGGGCCAAGGCTGCAGTTGTTCGAGTAGGCCGCTTTTTGCTGAATGGAAGGCGTGGGCGACGACGAAGAATCGGAGCCCGTCGCCGAAGAGCCGTTCGAGCCGTCGTTCAGCTGCTCGTCGTACTGGTTCTGACTGGCCACGATGTTGCTGGTCATGGAGCGCATTTTGCTGTAGTTGTTGAGCGCCCGGTAGTACTTTTGATTTCTTGATGTTGCTTTTGGTTCTGCCGCGCTGCCAATCAGGTCCAGGTTGGCCATGGACACCGAGGTCTCGTGCACACTATTTCTTCTCTTGATGGCGCTTGATTGCAGAAAAAAAGACTTTTGATTTTTTTGAAATCCGTTCATGGAGGAGGACGACGACGAGGACGGCTGGTGGTCTTCGCCCTTGGGCTGGTCGTTAGGACAGTCTGGCGACGGCTTGGCAAACTGGGACAGGTCGAGCATGCTGCCGACATAGTAGCCTTTGGACAGGTAGCCCTCGGGGTCGGTTATGCCCTGGGAGAGCAGGTACTCTTCGGCGTTTCGCGGCGTGCGCCGTCTTGGCGTGGTGCGCGTCTGCTGGGGCTGAAAGTCGTTCAAAAAGTTGGACGAAGCGTACTTGGAGCCTAGCTTGGAGTTGGTGTCGCCGATCATTCGCATCATGGACTCGGTGTTCTGGGTGAAGGACGCCGCGTTCGCCATGGCCAACGATGCCTGGGTCAGTGGCAAAATTTTTGGCTCTGGCTCGGCCTGTTTTGCCCCATGGCCGATCTCGCACACGTTATTAAGCGAAAAGGTCCTATTCATTTTGCGCAAGGAGCTTATTGTTGGCCGAGCGCAAGACGGTGGCCGAGAAACACGGCTCGCCTTTTTACTAGGAGCTAGATTTTTATTAGGACCAACTTGGTATAGATTATTAGTACTGTGGGCTGTAATAAATTAAAATAAAATAGAATTTTTATTTTTTTTTTTTGTTTTTTTTTTTAAGAAAATTAAAGACTTAGAGTGAGTTTTTTTTTGGTTTTTTTGTTGTGTCCAGGTGGTGTAGAGCCAAGAGGAAAGGACAAGAAAATGAACAAAGAGTAACCCGTAAAAAAAACAACACCGCAAACTGTACAAATGAAAATGTTCACTTACTTTTGACCATTGTGTTGGATGAGTAGTGGCCAGTGGCGGATCGTTCCGAGTAGATCGAAGCCTGGTCGAATTGGTCGAACAAATTTTGTGTGTTGGATTTGGCCGATGGCTTAAGGCGATTGGTGGAGTGAAATTTTTTGGCATTGATTAGACTGTTGGGCGGTCCAAAACAGCCGGACATGCTTTCCACTTCAGATTGCTTTTTTTTGTCAATGTAAGCCTGGAATATGGTTTCTTTGCGGCTTTTTTCTATCATTTTTTTCATGGCCAGCTCTTCTTCCTTTAGGCGCAGTTCTTCGGCCTTGTGGGCCCGCTCTTCCTCCAGCTGCATTCGACGCAATTCTTGCTGCTGTCGACGCTCCATCTGCTTTTGAATTATCATTTCGCGTTTGCGCTGTTTGTAGTCGAATGAGTCGGCGTCATTGGCGTCTATGTCGCCTTCATGACCATCGTTTGCCAATTGATTGGCATCATCCGGTGCTTGGTTAGCGTTTGCAGGCGAGTTGCCATCTTTTACCGCGGTCATTAGCAAATTGTTGGTGGTGTTCGACAGTTGCTTGTCACTTTTATCATCATTAGCTTAAAAGATTATTTATTTAGACGAGAAAATAACAATTAATTAAAATAGGATTTTTTTGGATTAAGAGTAATTTTACATTATTTTTTTATAAAGTAAACTTTTGGACCCAACAATCCGTTGAACTTTATTAAATGTCAAAATGAGATTTCGATTTTTTTAGTAGATTTTCCACACTTAAATTAATTTCTAGTCTAAGTATTACAATTGATTTAGTTTTTTCTCTTATAATTAAATAGCCCTTAAAATAAAACCTTTTTGCGTATTTCTTTTAGCTGAAATAATAGAGACTAGCCAATTTTGTAACCCGATGGTCATTAGTTTCACCAGTATTTTTAGTGGTAAGCTAAATCAACAAAAAATATAGCAAAGACGTGAGTGAATTTAATTAATTATATATTTTTTAAAAAAATCTCTCAATTATTATTAATAAATATTAACATGTTTTTTTGAAATTTAATATTTCGATTGAAAATTTTTAGAGTTTTGATTTTATTGCAAATTAATTTTTTTTTTCAAATTGAAAATCACAATTCAAAAAAATCGTAATTCTAAAAAAATAAATCCTTTTAAAAATAAGAAAACCTACACTCGGGCGCAATTTCAATTGAACAATAAAATTTAAGTTTTTTTTAAATTATTGTCAAAAGATTTGTATTGGGAGGATTTTAAGCTAAAGAATCAAAAAAATGAAGCCAATTTTTACCATAAATCTACTCTTTTACTAGGTGTTTCTGATCGAAAAGTTTATTTTTTTTTAAATAAAAAATACCTTGTTTTGCCAAAACAAATAGAAATGCTAATGCAAATGGGATCAATTTTGAAAAAACATGGTGATTAGTGGATTCAACCTAACAAAATCAGCTATTAAAATAATTTAGAGACTAAATTTTGAGATTTGAATGTCTTTAAGCTTTAAAAATATTTTATCTGTTTTAATAATATTAGATTCTTCAAATATGATGTCAAAGTTAAAAAAATAAATTTATATAGATTTTTTAACAATAATTCTACTCAATTTTGGACACAATAATTTTGAATTGAAATTATATTTATAAATTTGGCAATCAAAATTGTCTAATTTTTGAAAATAAAAAATAATTCTGAGGCAGATTTAAATGGGTATAAAATTGACTAGTCCCAAATTACTTGATTTGAAAAAATCTTGCTGTCTAAAAATTAATTAAAATTGTTTATAATTTCGTAATTCAGACTTGAATATTATTAATTGATTAAATTCTGAAAAAAATTCAGAATAGAACAATCAAAAAACTGAATTAAAAAAATTTTATTTAAAAAAAATGCCGTTGTAAAATTTAGTTCAAATTGGACAGTACAAAAATTGATGTTTTATAAAATGATTTTTATTAATTCAAAATTTTTTACCTGGTGCAAATTTGTTAAAAAAATTCGAAAAAATTATTGGTTAACAATAAATCATTTTTCGAAAAAAATATAAATTAAGATCTGAAATTCAATTGAAATATCAAAGGAATAAAAAATAATTAATTTGCAATAGACAATTAGGTTCAAAATGCCTTAAATATTTAAATTTCAATAAAAACAATTCATTGAGACAAATGCTAAATTCAAAATGAAAATGCCATAAGAATATGGTGTTTGACACTTAAGAAAAAAAATATAGCATAAAATAGAAGAAATATAGTATAGCATAAAAAAATAATGTAAAGATTATCTCATTTTTTAGTTTTTATCTCACATATTTTAAATTTTAGCATAAAAACTAATTTTTTCGAATATGTAATATAATTTTATAGAATCAAATATTTCACTTCAACCTAGTAAACAAAATTTTGAAGAAAATTTAGGGGCTCCTTAAAGATTTTTATGTAGATTTTATAAATTTAAATTAAAAAAATAATTGCATCAAAATTTGATAACTTTTATGTTTCATCATGCAGCCAAAAACTAGAAATTAGTATGAATGGGTTAGGATTAAAGTATTTATTGATGAAAATTATGTTCATTAAGGAACTGAAAAGTCTGCTCCTAAAAGTCAGGGTAGCCCACCTAAACGCAAAACTAAGGTCGTCAAGATTCAGGTTAAAAAAAGACCCGGTTTTTTTAGAAATTTAAAAAAATCCTGCGATCCGGATTTTAGGGACATCCGAATTTTTTATTATTTACCTCTTCTTTATGGAGATTAATTCATCAATAAAAAAATAAATAGTCTAAAAAACTTACTTTTGACAAAAATCAAATTTTTCTTGGTGGAAAGGGCCGGTTTTTCGCGTTTGGCAGTTCCGTTTCCTATCGAAATAAAAAATGGGCCTTTTCCAAAAAATTAATAAAACACTTAAATAACAAAAAAATAAAAGTACCATTTTGATTTTCACTTTGATCATTTTGATCAACTTCCTGTTCTTTTTGGTCCGATACCTGTTCTATTTGATCAACTTGAGGTGTTTTTGTTTCACTCTTTTTACCAGGTTGATTGTGTTGTAACAGTGTTAATCGGTTTATTTCATTTTGAAGCTCAGTAAGCTTGTTATTTAAGACTTCAATGTCTTTGACCATACTGTTCGACGTACCATTAGCACTGGTGCTTGGTGCCATTTTGTTAATAGTACTGGAGTTAATATATTTATCTTTGAGAGATTCGATCGCTTTAATTACTTCATCTCTGGAGTAATAAGCTTTTGATAAGTCTACAGTCATTGATTCAGTGTTAGATTTAGGACTTGACTGTTTTTTAGTTGAATCCAAAGGCGGCGATTGAGCAGCGGATGAGTTTGGCGTGGACAATGAAGACACACTACTAGTGCCAGTATTGTGATTGTTCGGCAAATAGTCTTCTTTGCTATTTTGCTCAAAATCGTTTATAAAATTTTTAGGGGTCTTGTCCCATTGACGCCTGGTTGCCTCCCTATTTGTGTGACTAAGATTGGAGCTGTTCGGCGAGCTGGTCAATTGGCTCGGTGTTGGTGACTCACAAGTACTGTTATTGGGACTTTGTGATTGTTTTTGAGACTCGCCTATTTGTGATACTAGATCTTGATTTTGTGACTTTTTTTGTACTACTTGTAAGAAAACTTGTTTGCCTATGTTTTGACGTTGTTTTTCAAGCTCTGTTTCAAGCTTTCGTTTGTCACGTTCCATTGAAGATTTCTTTTCTTTTAACTGCATCCTAAAAATGACAAAAAGTTAATTTTAAATAATTCTACATTAATTGACTATTAGTTTTAATTAATTAGAGCGAAGAAATGGATTTAATCAACTTTAGTTTGTTACCTAATAGATTGACTTTAAATGAGCTATGTATGGTATGAGAAAAAACGCTTTGACATCACTAAATTGGATTTCACCAAGGGTCCGGCAACAAAATAAACTTGTTTTTTTTTCTCGCATTTTAATTAAAAAAATTCAATAACTCATCAAAATTGAAGCTTGTGGCAATTTTTTAAATTGAAAAAATTTTTCAAAATTCCTTTCTATTTCCGATAATAATTAAAAATTATTTTATCTCTGTGATTATGAAATATTTTAAAAGATTAAATTGAAAATAAGTTGATAGAAAATTTTCACAATGAATATTATTAGTTAAAGATCAATGAGCAAACTAATTGTTTTTTTAGCACTTTATTTTTTTACCACGAAGCTGAATTCAAAAATGAAAAAATTATTTTTGTTTAATTTTTCAAAGAGAAAATATTTCTATTTTAACAGCTAAAAATTAACTTAATAAATATGTCTGTCAAACTATATAAACAGCTTGGAGAATTTTAAAACAAAAACAATACATTTTTTGTCTACTGAGAGGAGCTCAAGTGCACTATTTAAAAATTAAAAGGGGATGAAGATTAGACCCTCTTTAAAAAGTACTATTTATCAAAAAAAGTCATAATCATTTGGTTAAATTGTGTAATTTTCAACAAAAAAAATAAAGAATTAAGATTTTTTCAATTTATTTGTTCTCATACTTTATAAATCATAAATTTAATATTTTTTTGTAAATTCCATCTAATAAATGTAATTTTCCTAAAAAAAATTGTTTTCCACTTTGAGATCCCTCACTTGAAAATGCCAGAGATGCACAGTACTTACAGAATCTTCATAAAAACAGCACCATTTTTGTTTAAAAAAATAAAAAATCCATATATCGAATTTAAATATTTAAAAATTTAATTGTTCTTTAAAATTTAAGATTATTGTTTAGCAAATATTGCATTTTTCCGAGCCTCCCTACACCCATTAAATAGATTATTATTCAGCAAAACTAATTTTTACAATCACATATTTATTTTAAATTAAAATTCAACTAACTAAGATTATTTGACTTGTTTAAATCCAATTCAACAAAAACAAAGCATCGAATTTTAAGTCTTCTTTTTTTGGAGAATAAAAAAAAATTAATTCAACACTTTTTTCTCAACCCACATTAAATTAAGCGCATAAATCTAATTTAAGTTTTATATCCACTTAATTATTTCCGCGTCATTTAAAGTTTAATGTTTTATCAATAATTTTTTTTATCTATGATTGGCATTAATTTTATGTTAGTATCACATTTAAAATGGCCTAAAATGTGAGTCTAAGTTAATTAGTTCACTAAGAAAATAATTTTTAAAATAGGGACCTTAGATTGTAGTTTAGGATCATATCTAAGCGCCGCGCTTCCATCGCTTGCCTAAAACCCAACATCAAGACATAAAAGCTGAACAAAAAAGAAAACAAAAAAACTTGCCTGATAGAGAGCAGCTCTTTGGCAAACATGGGAGAACCGGGCTCAATGTTCGAGTGAGCAGAGCTATTTTCCGGCTCCTGTCTCGGCGTTTGTCTTCCTGACTCGCAATCCTTTTGCTGGGTCCGCTTCGAGTTCCATGTGGTCGTTCTTCGCCATGTATTCATGGCTGTCTCCTGTGGCTTTATTACAATCTCTTGCTCCTCGTTTTCTTGATTTGCCTCGCTGTTGTCCGTGTTAGACGACGTCTCAGTGACGTCTTTGACTTTGTAAAATATGTCCCCGGGTCGCGCCGTAACGCTCAAGCGCCTCACTACGCCTGTCGACTTGTCTACTTGGTCCTGGTGTTTCTGCTCCGTTACCTTTGGCAAGTTTGTGTTGCTCGAGTTGACACGCACAGTTTTCATGCCCGATTCCACTAGGCCTGAATAGTCCGAGTTTTTGTCTTGTGAATTCTCATTAAAATTCATGCGATTTGTTGATGACAACTTAAATTATAACAATTTGTTAACAAAATCATTCAAAATGGAGAACATAGATAAATATTGTGGTAGAAAAAAAATAACAAATATCTTAAAATATTTGGGTTTGTTTTTTTTTTAGTTTTTTTTGCTAGTTCGACTTTATTTTCATACTTTCGTAAAAAAAATCATATATTTTCTATTTTATGACTTTTTTTGTCAATCCTTGCTCTCTATTTACCCATCTATTTACTATTTTTGTTCAAAGGTATTTATTTAGTTCGAAAAATTAAGCTTTGTTTTGTATTTTTTTTTGTATTTAGAGATAGAGTATGATTTATTAGCGAGACCTAATCGAAATGATTCTTAATGTTTTGTATTGTGATCGAGCTTCGATTTTGACAATGTGACTAATATGAGAATAATCGTTTCTAACCATTGGTATCCCAATGAACATTAATTTAGAGAGATTTATGTCAAATCGGTTATGTAGCATAAACAATTCGTGTCACTTAAAAATTTGAGTCCTAAACAAAAATAGCTTAATCCTCCATGATCAAAGCTGAACCTAATCCGCGGCCATTCGGGCTCCTTTTGCCACCAAAGTCCTATTCAAGCATTGACCATACCTCAATTTTGTCAGCTCATAACTTACCACTGTCTTCTTCAACAAAGTGATGAAATTTAAAATATTTTAAAAATTTTTTTAACTTTTTCTTTTTTTTTCTTTTTTTATCTGAAGGAGCCCAGGCTCGAACAGAAACACAAACAAATTTGCATAGATTTTTTGATCTAATAGCAATTTTGAATGAAAAATTGATAGCAGATGAATAGTCTTTAAAATAAATTGAAGAGAAAAGAATTCTAAAAATTTTATTTAATTGTTTGCTATTAAAGATATGAAACAATAGTTGTGTTTGCTTGTGTCTTAGAGTTGGGCAACTGGAAAACTAATTTATAAACTCAGACTTGTTGAAATCTGATTGCGGACTTTGGACTTTTAAAAATGATGCAACTCGGCGATTCTTTATTATGTGCGCCAACTAAGCTCGAGGCCTTTGACTCGTAAAATTAACCATTAATTTTTCTCTTCTCTAAATTGTTTAATAATTAATAGGTCAAATTGAAATGACCATTTACAAGCTTCATTAATTTTATGATTTAAAAGAAAAATTTGTTTCAAATATTAATTTTCAAACTTAATTACCAGAATTGGCTAACAAATTATTCACCCTGCTCTCTTCAAAACAAAAACTTATTTTTCTTTGTGATTAAAGCTTATTTTTAAATAGCTCAGGATTAAAGTATTTGAATAATGCCTATCAAAGCTAAGCCAAATGAATGGGGACAGACAAAAAAAAATGTTTGCCCAAATTTTTTTAAACTTATGAGCACATTTGTGAGAAAACTTAAATTTTGATTGTCAAATTTATTTACAAACATGTCGTGAGTTTAATTGATTAATTATACCATCTAAATAAAGCTAACTTTTAAATTTGGTAATTGACAATTGACCAAAATTTAGTTTTTAAAGCAAAGAAAATTTCAAAATGATAAGTTTAAATTACAAAAAAATGAAAAAATTATAATAAAATCAGTCAAGCTTTTCATAAAAAAATTATTTTCTTTGATTTAAAAAAAAATTGCAAGATGGCCATTTACCTTGACATAAGTTCTTGAGGAAAACATGGCATTCTGTTCACTGGGCGGCATTTCTTCATCCATCAGATCATCGTCGTCGTTCTCGATTTCGGCATAGTCACCGTTTTCGTTCAGCTTGAATTTTGACGCTGAACTCGTAGCTACAAATTCAAAATTATTGCTCGCTTCAAGCGATACATTGTCGAGCAAGCTGCTCGCGTTCGACACTGCTTTCGACATTCTAATTAAATTAAAAATAAAAATTTAATTTTGAAATAGAAACTAAACTAATCAAGATTTACTTTATCTCAGCAGATTGCTTTGGAGTATAGGGGCTTTTTTTTATGAAGCTGTTGCGGGTGACATCTCCGATACGCGCCGATAAAAACGGTGTAGTGGCGTGATAGTGTTTTTTCATGTATTCTTAAATTATTTTTTAATTTTAGCACCCAAATCTGCGGACCGCATCAAATCAATGATCAAAACAAAACAACTATTTAGTGTCAAAAATAGAAAAAAATGTCTTCTTTTAGAAAATTATTAATTAACAATTTTTCAATTATTTTTTAATGTTTAAAAATAAATAAATTAATATCAGACTTTAAATTTTTGTTTTTAAATCAACAAAAATTAAAGTGAAGCTGATAATTTTGACTTGAAATATTTTCGAAAATAAAATTTAATAGACATTTTCGCTATTTTTAATTATTAAATAATTTAGTGTTGCAGTGTTGATCATTGATAATTTAACTAGTGTTTAATTTACTTTTAATATATTCCTTGAATTTTTCAAAGTGGTTCGACTCAACCAAATTAGGTATTGGATTCAATTCAAAGAAGTAGAAAAGTTCGGCTATAAACGCCAATTTGTTTATGTTCATTTCCAATGGACTGTACAAAAAGTCCTCGAACGAAAAACAAAATATCTTGGGTCCGAGAAACTTTTCACAAAACTCTTTGATTAAGTTTAAATTTTCGACTCTTTCCTCAAAACCAACATTTTCCTGAAGACATATGTCACTCAGATCTATTTCAATATCGCTTGTATAAAACACGATCAGAGCAGACAAAATTGTTCCGCATGCTAGCGACTTGGCCAAGTCGTTGTCTATTCCGTTCAAAAATATGTGAGGCTGGCACTTGACTGGACTGGACTGTCTGCCGAATGTATCACACTCGATCTCTACACAATTAAGCACAATCTTGGCAATGTTATTCAACCAATATGAGCAAACTTGCTCCAAATTTGAAGGCATTCTATCATTAGATATATTTTTTGTATATTTTCTAAAAATTTTAATTAAAAAATTTATTTTTAAAATTGTTTTGCAATTACTTTAAAGAGTTGTGGACTGAATCGAACTGTATTAATCGAAGCGAATAAAACGTCATAATACTGTCAATCAAGGCTAAATGTGCACTCTAAATTTAAATTTTTTATAAAAAAGAATAAAAATTTTTTATTAAAACAGATTGCTTACAACATAAAATGGAGAGTCTTGGCTAATAATTTGCCAAGTGACTGATTCATCGTTTTCATCGGTGACCAAAATTGATTTGCTCGCCAAAAAATCAATCACATGAGATATTTGATCGAAATTTTTACTAAACAAATTGCTGCATGCGCTGCAATACAAATTTCCATTAATTAATTCTTGGACAACTTCGCCGCGAAGCGACTTGCCAAGTTCATTTTCCTCAAAAAATGGCTCGCTTAGGCACGTTTGATTTGATTTGGACAGCAGCCATTTAAGTGAAGCCGAAAATTTTGACTTAAAATATAATTAAAAATAAAATTAAAAATATTTTTTTTTTTCAATACTCCATAGTTGAATATATAAGCCATGTTTATTCCGTCTGTTTGAAAAAGATATTAGATTTTCATTTTAGGACCTTGAATTTAACAGCAAACAGCTATTTTAATTGATAAATTAAAATCTATGAGTTTTTCAAAAATTAAAATCAAATATTTAGACTTAGTCAAGTAAAAAAATGCGAATAAATAGAAAATTTGTTTTGACACCAATTTGCATTAAACTGGAATCATTCAAATTTTACCTTTATTTTTTATTTTTTCTATTGTCATTAGAATCGACCTAGTAGACGCAAATCTCGGTGGAAAACTGGTCAACAATTTTTGATGTGATTTCTTTTTTTTCTATTTAAATAACTTGGCTACTCTAAACTAAACTCGGAATTTAGAATATTATTGTTTTCATTGTTGAAAAAAAATTTGAATTAATTGCATAGGTGTTAAAATCATACCGCGATAAGACGAGAAACAATAATGGTTTTAATTGGGACCAAATCAGGTCAAAATTTAAGCAACAGGCCAAAAGTTGAAGCTTATTTTGATTTAAATTGACTTTAAACTAAGATTATGGGGCACAATTTTAAAAGTTTATTAAATAAAGCCTTTCCCAACTTTGTATACGAAAAAAATGAGCCTAATAAATTAAATTTTTCTACTCAAAGTCTTACAAAAGATAAAATATAAGAATAATTTTAATCTAAAAACATAACTAATCCTCAAACAAATATTGTAACTCGGAATATTTGAAACAAATTCGGTAAAAATTGTGACATAACTCGTACACAAATATATACACTTGGAAACACTCAAATTTCAAATGTGGTCTTTTCCGCATTCTAATCTAGCCAACAAAACCATACAAATATTCTAGATTCAAAAAGTTCTTCAATACGATCCAAATTTGTTAGCATTAGAATTTAATTTAAAAATAAATATTTAAAAAAAAATTAATTTTTTTCTTTGCTAAAATAAAATTGTGGGTAGAACAGTGGATAGGTTGGAGTAGAAAAGCTATGGGAAACTTTTTATAAAATTTTCAGGAAAAATTTTGTTATAAATTGGCTTAATTAATTTAAAAATTTTGAGAATAAATATTTCTAGATTATGTTTGTGGTAAATTTGAGCCAACCTATAGAAAAATCTCAATAAAATGATATGTATTAGCTATTGTATTCTAATTGAACAAAAAAATGTCGCTTTATTGTTTTTATTATAGCGACGCAAAAGTTTAAAACAAATTTCAAGCAAAATTAGATTAGGATAAGCTCGATGAGATTTGCTATGCAATTTTAAACCAAAACTATTATTTTTGAAATAGTCGCAAAATTTAAATTTTATGACCATTAGTATCCTAAATAATTAGTCTAATGAATTGAAACATTTGGCAAAATTTGCCAAAATATTTGATAAATAGTCGGTCTAGAGAGAAATAAATTTAAAAAATTTTTATTAGAAATTTTTAATTGTGGTCATAATTTCGTATAACGAACCTAAGGAAAAGATTAAACTTTTAATCCACGTGATAAGCTTCTATTGACCCAAAGACTTTGCGTAATAGAATTCTTTTTGGCCGGCTTTTTAGAGAAGCTTTTTAATTGAATTAGAGTGTCAAGCACTTTTTTGTGTAAAGAAACCGTCGAAATTATTTAAATTTTTTTAATTTAATCTTGGCCCTAATGGAAATTGTAACCAATGCTTACGGGCCTAAATTTCGATAGCGGATAACTGGATTTGGCTTTAATTCATTCACATTTAAAATAAAATTTCAAAAATGAAAAAAAATTAATTAAAATTAAACCAATTTTAACTTTTATAAAAGTTAAATAATCTTTTGTGTTTAGAAATAAATAAATTCAATTAAAATGACCATTTTTTCAATACATGTAAAAATTTGACTAAATCTTTGGGACTCGTGTGTTCGCAAAAGCGTTTTCTGAGCGTATGAAAAATTTTTCTTATTTTAAATTACTAAATAATAAGAAAAATGAAATTTATTTCTATTTTATTTCTATTTTAGATCTGGTTTTGAGATTTGTTTTTCTTAAATTTTAAGAATCTGGTCCAAGAAAATAATTCAAAATTTTTGTCAAGAGTAGGAATTAATTCCAAGCAAAGATGGATAAGGGTTAGTTATTTAAGTTGAATATCTTGGCAACAATTTTGTCAGATTCCAAAGCCTATTAACTTAAAGACGGACTATTTTATATGAAGGGCTTTTATTTTAATTACAAAGGTATCATTTAAATTCGAATTAATTAAAGCTTACCTCATGCGGTTTGTATTGCTCGAACGGCTCGAGCTCAAAATAATCGTTGTCATTTGTCGTATCCATTACTGTGTAATCCAAAACCAGTGTTATTCGAGATTTTTTTGTTAAAGCCTTGTTTTGGTGATTTATTCAACTAAAAAAGTGTTCTTTTCTTTATTCTTCGCTCGTAGTTTTTATCTAAGATAAAAATTCATCCCTTTCTATTTTATATTTTATCTAAAATTAATTAAAAAAACTTGTAAACTTTTTTTAAAAGAATCTAAACAAACCAAAGGATTAATTTGAGGTTTAATTAGAGACAAAATTTGTCAAATTTTCAAGTTATTTAATTAATTTGGAGCTAAAGTCTGAATAAACTAATGTACGGTATCGATTGTGTTCTTAATTGGAGCTCTTTTTCGAGAGCAGACTATTCTTGACCAAAAATTCTATTTTCTTTTTTAAATAAAAAAACAATTGTTTGTTTACAATGCTTAGACTAAACTCAATCGGTCTCAATTATTCCGAGCATAGTTTATGCATAGACTGAGTATCTTCAAAGTGACATTGGATTGATTGGCTTTTCATGACTTGTCTCATTTGATTGATTATCAAACTTTCATGACAAATGCGTCCGGGTTAACAGCGAACACTTAGACACATTAAAGCGCTTTTTTCAAGAGAGCAAAATCGGCTATCATATTAACTTGGTGAGAGCGCCGTATCCCGCGGCCATTCACTCAAAGGCAAAGTCGTGCGGACTTACTCAGAATTATTTCGAATTGAAGCCGCAAGGCTTTCCTTTTCAATACAGATAATTTATTATTCAAATTGTAGACTAGCTAACTTAACCTAAGAGATAAAAAAAAAGTAGCCAAATTTAAGAACCTTTTTATGAAATTTTAAGACAAAAAAAAATTATTGAAATTTTTTTCTACATTTTGTAGCTACATTGTAGAAAAATGTAATAAGAAAAAAAATTTTTTTTCCTGCTAAATTTATCACTACAATTTTTTTTGTATTCTATTCTTTTTTGTAAACAAACATTATGAATAAGATTTAACAAGAACAAAATTTTTTTTTTATATTTTTGAGTCAAGTTTAAAAAATTTTCTTTAACATAATGGCTATAATTTTTTCTACATTTTGTAGCTACATTGTAGAAAAATGTAATAAGAATAAAAAATTTTATTCCTACTAAATTCATCACTACAATTTTTTCTGTATTCTATAGTTACATTGAGGAAAAAATGTAACAAGAACAAAATTTTTTTTTTTTTATTTTTGAGTCAAATTGAAAAATTTTCTTTAACACAATGGGTATAATTTTTTCTACATTTTGTAGCTTCATTGTAGAAAAAATGTAGCAATTATTTCGAACCGAAGCCGCAAGGCTTTCCTTTTCAATACAGATAATTTATTCTTCAAATCGTAGACTAGCTAACATAACCTAAGAGAAAAAGAAGTAGCCAAATTTAAGAACCTTTTTATGTAATTTTAAGACAAAAAAAAATTATTGAAATTTTTTTCTACATTTTGTAGCTACATTGTAGAAAAATGTAATAAGAAAAAAAATTTTAAATCTAAAAATATTTTTTAATATTTTCTGTTAAATTTATCGCTTCAATTTTTTCCACATTGCAGAAAAAATGCAGCAAGAACGATACCTTTTGAGCAACGGCTCTTATCTGACACTGAGGTGGCTGCATCGAGTTGATTTTCTACACGGCAAAAATTACCCAGTCGTAACCGGCCCCCTTTTTTATAGAGAAACATTCGTAAGATTTTCTTACCTTCTGCTCTTTGCCTATTTGCCTACCACACAATGCACTCGGCTAAACGAGTCATTCATTTTCTAAATTATATAGCTACAAAATGTAGAAAAACTGTAGCCAAATTTTCAACATACTTAAAAACAACTAAGAATTGTATAAAAATAAATAATTCCAATTTAGACCGAAACTTAAGATTTTTAGCCTAGCAATCAAGCTCAAATGAGCTCTGATTGACAAAAATAAAATTTTAAAAACTATTCAAATAGAAATACAACAAAAAAATAGCGACCACAAAACGAGTCAAGAAAATTTGTGACAAAAGCTCAAAAAAAATATCTCCAAGTACTTTATTGTTATGATTTTGGGTCTTTTTAGAGCGTAGAAAAAAGAAAAAAAAACTTATAATTGTTATATAAGTACTTACGATTTCTTTATTTAATTTGAACCTTTCATTATTAAAATTTTAATAATTACAAAATCAAAAATAAGAAAACCAAATCTTTGTGTTGTCATCATTATCATTTTGATTTAATTCGTTGTTAAACAACTCAAGTCCAAACACTTTGAATAATCCAGATCCTAAATTTTTGAATTAACCCCAAAATTAATTCAATCCAAGGCTCGGCTAATTTAGAGCTTGCCAAAATAGCGCTCTTAATTTAGACCAAAATTTAGCAATGCGTAAATGCTAGAATGGAATCAAAATCAGTCGATATCAAAATATTTCTGGTTCATAGATTAGAAAAATATTTTCATTTTGAAAACCAAAGAGTTCATGTTGATTATTATTGTTTTAACCTTCTTAACAGACGAATTAAAATTCGCTCATAAATCGTGATAGATCGAAATAGTGAGCGATACATTTGTTCTGAGCACATTCGAACAGGTACGTTTGTAATTATCGCGACACATTCTTGTGTACACTAAGAATTAGGCCCAAGCTGTGTGCTCACAACAACTACAAAAATTAACCAAAAAATACCCCACTTTAGCTCCCATGTTGGCAGATTTTTTGTCGAGTTCCAGAAAATTTTTGAAAAAAAAACCTAAAAAAAAATTATTATTTGAATAAATTATTATAATTTTTAATTTTCTAATGTAAATTTTTCCGTTTTTTATTTTGGTCAAAATGTTGACTAACCAATCTGGGTCACTAGTCCTAACTGGAGCTTGTTTGCATTGCTCTAGAGAAACACGATAGGAATTCGAACAATTCATGCCAATCTAATTTAAATAATGATTTTAGTGTAAATATGCACTGTGTCATATAACATAATATCTTTGATCAGGAACAAACTCTCCTTCCAATGAAATATTGATTCAGAGAAACGCTGCTGCATAATTTAGATAGAGATCGGACTAGTCGGCACACAGACCGCACACATACACTAATCTAAGAAAAAATTGAACTCATAAAATTATCAGAGAAACCTGGTAGAAGCTTCTTCGATTTTACTTAGTTTTAAGCTAACAAAAATTTAATTTGTGATCTAAAAGATGCTAAAAAAATCAATAAAATATTTAAATTTTTTTTTTCTCTAAACAAAGATTTAAAACACAATTAGTGTTGTTTTAATTACACTCATTCAGACAAAATTTTTCTGCTGAATATTAGCTTTTAGAGAAGTATAAAATTACAGGTCAATTGGAAGCATCAAAGAAATTAGCTCTTGAAAAAAAAACTAAAATTTTTGATTGTAAAAAAAAAATTCGAAAAAGAACTTAAATCTTAAGAATCTTAAAAACAAAATAAAATTTTCAAAAGTTTTCTTTTTCTACCTTGAAAAAGAAGAATAATTTGAGGTGATTTTAATTGAGTCTTTTAGTCCAAATGATAATTTAAGATCAAACGATAGAAACATGAATACAAATTAGTTCTCTTTCTGCACGCAAAGATATTATAATAAAGCCTGAAAAAAAATTAATTTTAATAATTTAAAAAAAATCTAAATTCTTTAGTTAATTGAATATTGCTTAATTTAAAATTTCTCCTGATAAGGTTGGTTTATCGGAATAATATTTACATTTAAAAATCAAAACTAAAGCTCCATTACTGAACAAAAGCAATAAAAGTTTAATTTTTAATTAATTCATATTTTCTTTCAACTTAAATTCAACTTCAAAATCATAAAATTAATTATTTTCTTTTTAGTTACAATATTTTAAGCATATACATTTTTGTCATTTAATGATTAATCTAAAAAATTTGCCACTATTTAACATTTAGATTTTTTAAATATTTGTTGATTAGCAGGATCATTTATTTAAAATTTCGGAACGTTTCTAAAAAAATTACACTCAACTCATTTAATTATGATTATCTTCATATGAAAAAAAACAAAAAATATAAACTAAATTATTTACATATGTGCATAGTTAGAGGCATTAATTATCTATTACATTTTGCCTTGGGAAAAGAATTTATAATCTAAAAATAAAAAAAAGGAATTTAAACATCTAAGTTAACGTCAAATTAGAATTTTATATCTAACTGACTCTATTTTCATGGATATTTTTAAATTTTAATTAAGTAAGGAGAACAAACATCTTAGAAATATTCATAATTTAATTCTTTAGAATGTTCAATTGAGCAAAAATACACTACAAACATTTTATTCATAAATTTGAGCAAATGATTTAAATTACCAAAAATAAACCTATTTTGAAAAATATTTGCCAAAAAGATTGAGTATTTAAATCGTAATATTTTGTCATTGCCCTACTTACACACTTATTGTCATTTGGTTATCTAAAATTCGAAAAGCGAAAATTAAAAAAAAAAAATTTTTTTGAAAATTTTAAAGATTGAAATTGAGACCTTTAAAAATTTAGAAAAAAAAATCTTAGGCATTGACCGAATAATTAAATATCTTTGGTTCAACATTAATTATGCATTTAATATCTATAGAAACAAAATATTGATAAAAATAACTCTAAATTAAAAAAAAATTAAGTTTCAAAACTAATTTGAGTTTTATTTAAAAAAAAACGTGAATCAAGTGTAAAATTATAATAATAATTTAAAACCTAAAGTTATCGGTTAGGTAATCCGTAAATTATGATTTAAGTAGCTAAAAACATTTTTGTAATTGGAATTATTTTTGTTATTAATTATTTTAGTTTAATAAATTAAAGTGATTTTGAGATTAAATAATAGTTTTGTACCTGGTTGCAATTTGCTTTGATCCAAATATTTTGAAACATACTGTGCCTCATTTGGATGAACCGATTATTTATTCTTTTAAAAATATTAGCCGTGATAAATGCGCTCTTACTCTCATCGAATTATTGTTTGTTTCAGTTGGTCTTCTGCCGGATTTATCCTAAATACATTTTTATTTAAAAAATCACGAAAACATAAGCCAATTTCTAGTAGAGGATGAAAGAAAGCTTTGGCTTTAGATGCTTTTGAGCTCGTTGAACATTTAACTAAAATCCACTTTTCTAATCTAGTTTATTATTTAATATTTACCATTAGTAATATGTTTGAGAATTGTAAAAGAATAGTAACATTAGAAAAAATATTTTTTGTGTATCTTAAGTCATCCAAAATAAAATCAACTAACCTGTTATTAAATTTTAGATTAGCTTTAAAGGTAGACCTACAAAAAAGAATTTCTAAGCAAATATTCATGAATATTTTCTCGGTAAGTTAAGTCCAACAAATTAAGTGACTTAAAAAGAAAAATATTTTTTATTAAGTTTCTTTTGTATTTGTTTTTTGATTTACTTTCTTTTTCAAAGAAATTAACAAATTTTATTAAAAAAACCTTTGACTTAGTTTATTAAATTTTGAGATTTTTGTCATTCAATCTAATTGAAGTATACTTTTTAAATATTTTTTTTTAAATATTCTAAGGAATAAGTATGACAAAGTGTTTTTGTTTATGCTTTACAAGAGATTTGCTTTTCATGAATTTATCATGGTTCTAGTCTTAAAAACTGTGTTTATTCCATGAAAAAAGTTAATTAAGACAATTTCAAATTGACACAGTCAACGTTAATGCAGCTCCGTCTGACGACAATATAAATTCCACAAAAATTCAAATTATTATTTTTTCAAAATAACAAATTTATCTTAACGAATACTGATATTATAATATTATAAAGAAATTTTAAATCTTTGGTACAAAAAAAATCCAGAAAAACCCATCTCAACATCATCATCATAATTCGAAATTGTTAATTTTTAAATCTATAAAATCTTTAAATTAAATTTAAACTTTACTTTTTGATAAAAAAATAGACTTAACCCAATACTAGACTTAAGCTTTTATGATCAAATTTTAATGATCATTATCACAAATTATTTATTAAACATTTTTATGAAATTATTGAGCATTTTAATGGTATGAATACAACACTTTACTTAATTTTCTTCGCAAAACTCTGTAACAATTTCGTATATGCATATTTATGCAGAAAATGAATATTGCTAAACGTGAAATTTTTTTCTCTATTAAATTTTATAATTTATAATTTTTCTCATGCAAAAAATGAAAAAAAAATATTTTAGGCCAAAAAGGTGCAACAAAGTATGTTGAACTATGCTGTAATATTAATTCTAATATTTTTTATTAACTTTAATTTTAATTTATCAAAAAATGAAAAATTTGTGTTCAATTTGTATTCAAAATTCAGAACACCTAATTTTTTAATAATAAAATTTAATAGAGAAAAATATTTTCACGTTTAGCAATATTCGTGTTCTTTACGAAATTGTTGCAGAGTTTTGCGAAAAAATTTAAGTTGCTTTGAATTCATACCATTAAAATTTTCTTTTATAGTTTAAAAATTCAAATTCTCTGTGCTTTCTTTCAGCATTATTTTAGCTTGAAAATTTGAGAATCAAAATAAAAATAAAATATTAAACCAAAAAAAATAACTCTGATTGGACTTTATTGATAAATCACTTTCGTTTTTTTGTAAACAAAAACCAAAATATTCTCAATTATAAACTCTTAAAACACTCTTAAAATAATTTTTAAACTTCTTTTAAAATTACAAATATGAGCATTATGTCCCACATCAATTTTCTTCATAAAAATTAAAATTTTAAATTTTTATTTAATTAAATTTATAATTTAATGGAGAGCGTATAAATAAAAAGGAATTAAATTAAAAAATTCTCATTTAATTTTCGAATAAACAGAAAATTGAGAATGAAATTCAGACTTTTATAATTCCATTCAAAAAGCGGGCAAAGAAGACCTAAAAAAAGCTTTTAGAAAACTATTGAACTTATTCAGATGCACGGTAAATAGATACCATTAATTGGATTGATTACAAACAAACAGAATTTTGCTTGAAAATTTTATTCTCTTAGAAATTAATTCAATCTGTTTTTTATTTGTTCTTTTTACTATTTCAAATAATTAAATACAAATTTTTGTATTCTAATTTCTGAACTAAGCTGACTGTTAGCTTAGATTTGATAAAATTATAAACTAAGATTAAGTAAATTTTATTTTCATTAAAATAAATATTAAAAATTTTAATAAGTATAAATTTTAAAATTTTATTTCAAAAATATTGGTATTTTACTCGTGCAAAGCATATACTGCATTAGCAACATTCACCTAAAATCAAATGCATTCATTTATAGTAAATGCTTTAGTTTGTGGTATTTCGCTTTGAATTAATGTATCAAGTTTTTTCTGATCATATTCTAATTGCTGGCAAAGTTTTCTAAAATTTAAAATTAATGTATGCATTTTTTATCGATCTGTGGAACATATCCGATTTAATCAATCGAAATTCGGTCAAAATCAGTCATTTAAATATATTTAAATTAAACAATGTGGATTAACATTTTCAAATCATTTTAGAAGAGTATCTAAATACTGCTTTTTTGATAAAAATGAACAAGCAAAAAAGAGAAGGTAGAAAGAAAGACGTTACCAATGAAATCGTCA
Source organism: Brachionus paranguensis (assembly GCA_016802215.1). NCBI lineage: Eukaryota > Metazoa > Rotifera > Eurotatoria > Ploima > Brachionidae > Brachionus > Brachionus paranguensis. The sequence continues at coordinate 2,112,018 of JAESIX010000004.1, forward strand.
CCAGAGAATACACCATCAACTTGCACAAAAGAATACACGGAGTGTAAGTAAAGATAATTTATATATGAATTTATATTTAGATTTTTTTTTAGAGGATTTAAGCGAAGAGCACCAAGAGCTTTGACCGAAATCAGAAAATTCGCCCAAAAACATATGGGAACTGAAGATGTCCGTGTTGACTCTAGATTAAACAAATACATTTGGTCAAAAGGCATCAAGTAAACATAAAAATTTTTTAATAACTAAAACAAAATTTTTAATTTTATTTTTTCAGCCATGTTCCATATCGTGTAAGAGTTCGTTTGGCCCGCAAGAGAAACGAAGATGAGGATTCACCACATAAATTGTACACTTTGGTCACTTATGTACCAGTCTTGACCTTCAAAGGTAATTTTTATTTGAAAACAATGATTAATTTATCTTAATCTTTATTTTTTTTTAAGAACTACAAACTGTAAATGTTGAAAGCGAATAAATTTATTAAACGATTTAAATAAAAAAAAGCGTTTAATAAAAATGTTTTCGATCAGCAAAATTTTTTTTATTTAATCCAATTTAATTTGATTGATACATATAGAGTATTTGAGAAAAAAAATCATTTTTGTGAATTCGTTATTCTCCCGTTAAATAATTGATTTCCTTAACAACTAATTTAATTTTTTAAAATTTCTATTTATTTTTAAAATTATAAACAAGCTTAAAATAACAAATTGAAAATTAATTATTTACGTTAGCACTGAAATTAAAGCGAATTTTAAAGTGTCATTAATCAAAGTTTTGTGAAAATAAAAGCATAAATAATAAGGCTTTTTCCACAATTTATTGTATTCTTAAAGCCCTGAACTTTTTCACAATCATGAAAGAGAATTATAATTAAAAAGTAAAACTAAAATTGCTAAATTTAATTATGTAATTTGATGTTTATTTTTAAATAAAACTGCTATTTTAATTTACTAAATTCAAAATAAAAAAAAAATTATTTTAGGGCTTAATGAATAAAAATTATCTTTTATATTTTTTAATTAATCGATCGGTATAAACATTTTTTTAAACATCTAGCAAACATTTTTTTTTAAAATAAGTCTTCAATTAAAAATATTTTAGACGCAAAAATAATTTCAATTTGAAAAGAAGCTCTTTAAATTAGCTTAATGTAAATATTTCTTCCTAAAGACCCATTAATTTATTAGGCTTCAGAAAAATATTTCCAATAATTTTAAATACCATTTAGTTTTAAATTCGATTTAACTTTTTGGAATCATGCTTCCTTAAATTGAACGGTTTGAAATAGTTTCATGCGAAGTTTTCAAAAAATTTTCCTGATTTAAAATCAAATAGGCTTATTTAATTTCTTTATTGAAGTTATTATTTTCAAACTCAAATATAATTAATAATTTCCGAACAGAATTTTTAAGCTCTCACCCAAAACAAAATACAGCTAAAATTTCTAATTTCTTTTCGATTACCTTTCTATAGCCCGAAAATATATTTTTCTTTAAAATTTAATATAAATTTAAAGCAGAATTTAAAAAATTTCCTTTAAACACAATCTCTTTCATTTTTTTTGTTTTATTTATTAAAGGTATTGTTTCATTTTTGTAATTGTTATTTTTAAAATCAAATTATTTTTAAATAAGAAATCATTTAAAACTACAATGGAAATGGATGATAATGAGGTAAGTTGATTAAATTTTAATATTGTCCTTAACTGATTAAAAAAAATATAAAAAAGTTAAAAAAAATTTTTATAAGGATATATTCAACTTTATGCCCATGTTTAGAGAAGATGATATCGAGCAAAATCAAGAGGAAATCGAATTTACAAATACACAGTTGGCAGGTTAGTATTTTTTTATTCTCTCTTTTTTCTTTATGAAAAATAAAATAATAGATTAATAAAGTAATAAAAGCTAATTTTATTTAGAGTTCGAAGATTCATTTACAAAAATAGACAAAACAAACTCTGGTACAGTTTTGATAAGTGAAATGGGGTCTTTGCTAAGAGCTGTAGGATTGAATCCTTCACTTAAAATTATAAAAGAAATCACAGAATGGTTCGAGCTGAATGGTAATTTGAAAACTTGCAAAAATAATTAAATTGAACTTAATTTTAGACATTGATCGAATCGATTTTAACCAATTCATTAAACTTTTGAAAAAAACATGGAAAGCTAACGACCCACAAGAGCTTAGGCAAGCTATCGAAGTATTCGATCCAATTGGAAACGGGTATTTTACTGTAGAACAACTGAAAAGTTTTTTATTGAGTCTTGGAGAACCACTTGATGAAGATGATTTTAAGGAAATACTCAAGACAATCGCAGTACAGCCTGATGGAACTATTAATACAGAAGGTTAACTTTTTATTTTAGATTAAAAATTTTATTTTAAATTTTTATTTTTAGACATAATTCAATTGCTTACTGCAGATTTTAGATGAATTTTCCATTTAATATAAACATTTAAAAATTTTTATATTTTGTGTAATTTGTAGAAGAAGTACTCTTTGCATTTTTAAAATAAAAATTGTAATATTTATAGAAAGCTAATCGCGGTTCAAAAAAATATTTTGTTAAATAAAAAAAAATAAAATAAAAAAAAACCTAATAAAATTTAAATGAATTTTTAAGATTTATTTCACCATTAAGAATAAAATTCATTTTTTTAATTAACTTAAAGATTATTATTGAACTGATTCATTTTTTATTAAAAAATTAAAAAAATTGATAATAGCTCAAAAAAAAATTTAATTTATTAACCAATTATCATAACTCTATTTTTTTATTTTTTATATTATAAAATATATAATAAAATAAAAATCATCAGAATCAAAAAGTTAAAAAAAAAAAACAAAAAATAAATTTTTAATTAAATATAATTAGACTTCTTTCGACTTGAATTATTTTTTGATTTTTGCGAATACTTTTGAGCTTTTTCATTTTTTCCTCTAAATTTACAATGTCTTGAAACAAACCATCCGGTCTAAGATTGTTAAATCGCATCATAAATATCTAATAATAAACATGCTGGACTAATATTAAGAAAGAGTTAAGATGATTTATCCTTTCAGTGGATAACAAAAAGATTATTTGTTTAAATCTATTAGTGGATTTAATAACTAAGAGAGTTAGAATAATTTTGAGTTTTTTTTAAATTATTAATTACAATAAAAGTATTTATAGTAATTGTTTTCAATAAAATATTTTTTTTTAATAAAATGATTAATTCATAATAAAGTTTCGTTACTTATTTTTCCATATTTAAATTAATTTCAATTTTAATAGCTTTAATTTTAGCATTTGTACCATTAAAAATGGTCACAGTATTAGTAAATGAATTAATTTATTTAAAATTTTTTTTATTTCAAGCACTTATTCAGTATTTTTTAGAAATTTTATTGTAAATACACGAAGGAAGTAAATAAATTTCAAAAATATAAATTTATATTTCCATCAAATAATAACATAAAACCGTAACAATTTAATTTTTGTTTTTAAATAAAGGATTTAGTGAATTTTTTATTTTTATCTACGTGTCTGCCATTAATAGGATAATAATTGTACATTCAAAAAAAACTATATATACCAAAGTCATTTTCAATCTAAATTAGTTTTATTTGAAATGTTATTCACTGGATGATGATTGGAAAAATTTTGAGCTGACGAACTGGTACCTGAATTTTGGTTAATTGACAAAATATTATTTATCAAAAATTTTGTATTGGGGTTTGGATTTGACGTGGATGAAGACGAAGTAGATAAAGAGATTAAGTTTGGAGCATTGGCCTGCTTGTTTAGCACACCAGCTCCACTCGGCGGTCCTTGGTTTATGATACCACCGATTGTATTCAATATTTGAGTTGAATAATTCTTCTCTATTAAACTATCCATATCAATTTCATCCTCTTCCATTTCATCACTGTTCAGCAAAGATTTTTTTTCCTCACTTTTCATTAAATCCATTTTTATAGAATAATTTGAGTGTCCTGAAGTGCCTCTGTTGTAAGTAACTGTAGTTGCCGGATTGGACGCTTGTCTGACCACAGCAGTGTCTTTTTCTTCACTCGGCTTTGAGTTAGAACTAGATGGCAAAAAGATCAAAGTAGGCTTATATTTAGCCGGGATCAATAAGGTCACAAAAATGGCTACTAGAGCTAGAGCAGAGCCGAAAAGGAAAGGGGGACCGGGTAATAAATGAGTAGTGGCATAAGTTGTTTTTGCCGAATTACCATCTACCATGGACTCCGAAGACCCGCTCGAATTTTCGTTCAGATTCACTCTAAATATCCAAAATAAAAAACCGTACATTGCAGGTCCGATGCCATTGCACAGGCCTCGAATTCCTGTCACCATTCCTTGTGATACACCTTGCTGGTCAACGTGAGATTGGTTTGATATAAAAGCACTAATAGCCGGATAACCAATACTGGACAAAGCTGCTAGAAGACCAGCGAACCATATGAGCCATTCTTGTCCTGCAAAGCCATATATTGCCAGTTGCAATACCTGAAATGTCAGACCTATCATTATACTCTGACGATTTCCGAAATACTTTATAAGTATAACTAGAATGGCAGCCTAAATGAAAAAATTTTAAAAAGATTCTAATTATTTTAAAAAAATTTTATTTTTTAATTTTTACTTGAGCTATGCAAGACAAAATGCCAATGTATGCAATAAAATAGGCCACTTGGTTTTGGGTGAATCCGACTATTAATTTTAAATAGACAAAAAAGCAAGAATACTGTCCGGCCTCGGGCAAATAGGATAAAAAAGTAATGATACAAAGTAACAAAATAGTGCGGTCCTTGAAAATAGATTTTAAAGATTTGAATGGGTCCACATTTTCCCAGCTGATTGATTTCGATCGTTCTCGCAATTTTTCAGGCAACGATTCTGGTACTGCGACCAAAATGAAAAATAAATCGAAAACAGCTATTGCCGTGGCCAGAGCGATAACAAAATTTTCCGAGTAAAAGCGACTTAGATATGAGCCTAGAGCGGGACTTGTGATTAAACTAGCGGCAAATGTGGCAGACACAAGGCCGTATGCTGTCGTTCGGTTTGATTCATCGGTTACGTCGGCCACATAGGCGAAAACAACGCTGAATGTGACTGCAAATAGACCACTTATGGATATCATGGCAAAATACCACATTGGGTTTATGCGCATTAATGGTATTGGTAAACAAGTAAAAAAAACTGTTATAAGTAGGAACACTTTTCGGCCCCAAATGTCAGATAGAGCGCCGATTAGGGGAGCACTCAGAAATGATAAGATTCCTTTAACACCGTGGATCAATCCATTAGCTAAAAATGTGCTGCTTGGAAATGTTTCGTTTAAGACCTTATGAAAAATAAAATTTATTTTTGATAAAGATTAACCAAAATATAATAGAATGACAATCATCAAAAACAGTTCTGTAGAAAAGTTAACAAATGTTTGCTAATGTTTGCTATTGGAAAGAATTATCATTTTGTTAAATTGTGTGGCTAAATTTTTCGTTCATTTTAAATAATATAAATTCAAAAAACAACAATTATTTTATTATTTATATTGAAGAGACCAGTAAAATTTTCAATTTTTTAATTTTGAAATTGCGGAGAAATTTTCAAAACTTAGGTTAAAATTTTTTAATTTACTAGAACAATTCTCCTTTTTTTAATTAAAGAACATTTTAGCCGAAATTCAAAAAAAATTGAACCAAAATAATTAAATGTATAAAAAAAATACAACACACCTCTTTTAATTAAAATAAAATCTTTAATTTTTTATTTGAATGCAAAAAATCAATAATCAAATTAAATTTTAATTTTTTTTTATTCATGAAAATTATTATTATTAATTGTTATTAAATATTTTTTTTATTTTTTTCAATTCGATCGCTAGTTTCAGAGATTCAACAGAATCGGTTGTTACATCACCATACAGAACAAAAATCGTGATGGATCCAGATTTCTACATATTAGACTGTTGCAGTAAGAACTACTACTACTACTTAAAAAAATAATTTCAAAAAAAACTTTTTAAACAATCTTAAATAAATTAAAATGCTTTTGAATTTGAATACCTAAAAATTTTGTCCCTTAAGGAGGACAAATCAAGGCTTTTTTTCTCCGCCAAAAAGGAGTGTTTTTTTATTTATTATAGAAATAGTAAATATGGTTCATAATATAAATTATATCAAATTAATCTATAAAAATCATTGGTGACCAATATAATCAAATAAAATTTTAAAAAAATTTTCCAAGAACTGTAAGACCCAGAATTTTTACAGACAGGGATAAGGTTTCATTTGCTCAAAAAAAAACGTCCATTGATAAAATCGGAGATTGTCAAATTGTATAAAATCTTCGGCTTATTTGATTCAGAGAATATTATTGAAAAAGAAACTTAAAGGAAATTTACGCTTCGAAGACCAAGATTATCAAAATTAATTAATGAAATGAAAAATTATGGAATGAGCAAGGCAAAATTAAAATGAATAATTTTCAGCCACAAAACTGGAAGGATGCTGTCAGATAAGTATAATGAAGAATGTATTATTAAATCAAGGAAGCAAGGCAGTGGTTCAATTGAAATTTGGTATTGTATGAACTAATATGGCCTTTAAGTTTTTTTTTATTTGACGGAAGGTTTTTTTTACAGACATGTTGATATTATAGGAAATAATTTGCTCTTATGAATCAATTTGGTACATCAAGATCAACTTTTTATTTTTCAAAAAAGATAATGCGGTGTGTCATCGAGCAAATTAGTCAAAGAGTATATTTTTAATTAGATTTTTTTTGTTAATTTTATTTTTATAATTATTTTACGGTAGAATTCATACTTTTTTCTTCTTTAAAAATCGTTTTATTTATTTTTTTATGAACCGCCTCACAAATTAATTTTTAAATTTTTGATAATAATAAAATATAAAATGATATTCAAGGGTAGACTGATACTGATACAGATAATATTTTGATTTTATCGGTTTTAAACAAAAAAAGTAATTAAAATATATGGTTTAAAATAAATGACTTTAACTATCAACTTTAAATTTTAAACTAAGGAAAATTTAATTAAAAAAAACAAAAAGTATATTTTAGTAAAACTTAATAATTAATTGTTTCAAATTTTTCTTATTTCTTTTATTTTTTAATAAATTTAAAAGAAATTTTTATTAACAAAAAACAACTTTAAAAAAAGATAACATTACTAACTTTGATTTTATAGAAAAAAATGTAAAAATAAGGACAAATCATTTTCCATACAGTTAGTAATATTATACATTGAAATAGTTATTTATCCAAGATCATTAAATCAAAATTATTGTTTGCCATTTTCAGAAAGAAGCTAATTATTTTTTAAAGTAAATAATTTTTTAGTTTCTTTTAAAGTCAACAATTATTTTTGAGGGTCAACTGATCTTTCGCCTTTTTGAATTTTTTTATTCTAAGATTAGTAAAATTATCATTCTTAAAAAAATCACTTAAATTACAAAAAAACATTTCACCTAATTATTAAAAGATGTTTCGACTTTTTTGCCAACTTATCAGGAAATCCTTTTAAAATTTTCTAAATTTACAATTTTTTAGGTTAAATATTTTACCGGAATTGAACCATATATTAGAAACAAGTAATCTTAGCAGTAATGCATGCTAAATATTAAATCGGTCTTTTTCGAATAGTAATGATAAGAAAGGAGATATATCATTCCATTTTTCCTCAGTAAATATTTTCGAAAAATATGAATAATTATGGTTATTCTAATTAAAAAGAATCAAAGTCCTTCTTCTTTAGAGGTAATATTTAAAGTATTTAAGTTAAAATAAATGAAAAAGTAGAAAATCTGAATTCTGAATAAATTAATATGAAATCGTATTAATTTGAATTTTACTTTCAATGATATTTTGTTTCTTAGCCACAAAAAATAAACTCTAAAAAATGTTTTAAAACTAGAAAAAATACCTGGTTTAAATCGTGAAGTTTTAAAAACAAATTTAAATCTACATTGGCATAAGACATAGTAACTATGGCCGAGAAATTAAGATAAATTATCAACAAAAAATTATGCAAATTTTTTTTTTATCATGTAATAGTTAATAAAATAAATTATCGGTTTTGTTTTTAATTCTATTTCGTAATCGAAAGAAAAGAATTTTTGAACTATCAAATAAAATATCGAATTTTTAATTGGCTTGATAGGTCATCTTTTAATCAAACTTGAGTTAAAAATTTTAAAGAAAACTAAGCATTATTAACTATCATGTATTTAATCCTAATTTGTAATTTTAAATCTCTTTTAAAAAAACCCTAAATGATTATTTTGTTACAATTTGAGATAACCTAATTAGATGGAAAAAATAAAGTTTCAAGTGTTTAAGTTTTAAACATGAATAAAAAATTATTTCCTCGAAATATTTTTATCATTTATTACTAATTAAATTGATGATTCAAATTCTTTTTTAAATAAAAAATATTTAATTACAGTTATAACTTGATCCGTGAGAAGACCCCATGCAAAAAATTCTAAAAATATTACAATTAAGGCATGTACAAAGCTTGCTTTACCAATACCAGAAGACTTTAAAGTTAAAAAAAAAACATTATAAAAAAATTTTATTTCGTATGCTGAATATTTACCACGTAGCCGTGCTGAATCGGATTGTTGGAAAGAAGATTCGACGCGCGCTTCCGCTTCGTTTTTGAGCTTGAGCTCGCCGAATGCATTTTAATTCGGAAAAAACGAATTATCTTTTGGCAAATTATTTTCAAAATTTTCTATACACTATGAAATCGATGTCGGTAATTTTTTTTTAATTTTCTTCTGCTCATTTAATTTGCTCTGTGTTAAGTCAGCTAAATATCAAACAAAAATGGAAAATAAAATTTGATAATATTTTAAGCTAAATTATTTTTATTTTATTATAAAAGAAACGAATTTGCATTAAAAAAATTATGTCGATTTTTTTGTCTTGGAACTTTTTTAAATTTCTGCTTTGGTAAAACATGTTTTAGCTGAATTTTATTGAATTTAAATTATTTTAATATTTAAAAAAATTGCACAATTAAAAATTGCTTGCTTTTAGGAAAAATATACCGATCTAATCGATTTTTTTCTTTACCAACAACTATAAATAAAATTGATTCCTGTAAAGATTTTAATGAGTTAATAGATTACCGAATAATACTTATCTGAATATCAATAAATAAGCTTATATTGCAAGTAAAATTTATCATTTTGATGAGCCTTGTCTGTCACTTTAAAAATTATTGGGGGAATTGCTGGCAAAATTTCTATTTTTATCATCTTTGGTAAAAATTTATCATAAAAATCATTTTTCTTTCTCTAAATGCCAAAATAATTACCGAATTACTAATGAAGTTTAATCTGCTTAGTTAAATATTATGGCAACAGATATTTTCGAAAAAAAAAATTAAAATGAAAAAAACCCAATAAGTTTTTTTCCAAAAGCTCGAAATTAGTTCTGTAAATTTTATTGTTTGAAATATTCAATGTTTTAACCTAATCCAGCTTTTGCAAATACTCTTCAATTTAGTTTTCATAAAATATAAGGTGTATGCATTTTTTTTAGAAATTTTGCAGAGGCTTGAATGGAATGACACAATTAAAAAAGCTATTTTTGGGCTTTTGCAAAAAAATTAATTGGATTTTTTCAATTTATGTTCCAAAATTCACATTGCTAATTTTATCTAAAATTTAAATTTGATCAACAAAATTTTATTTAGCTTCCTTAATTATTTTTTTACAGTGGGTATTTTTAAAACGACATGGCCCTAATGATCGCGACCAAAAACCGTACCTTCAGCGGCGCTGTACCGTATTCATCATAATTTCCAGCTATAATACATAATTAAAAAAAAAAATTACTTAATTTAAAATTTTTTAGATCGAAGTTTTCTTAACGACAAACAGTCAAATGTAAAATACTAATTTGATGATCTGGAAAAGTCTGTGGACAGACCAGACCTGAAATTTATAACATTGTGTTTGGTAACCAAAATTAAATCGGATTTAATTTTACCAACCAATTTTATATACCAAAGAGATCAGTCTGAGTATAAATCTAAGATCTGTGTGTTTCAGTGAGAAAACTTTACGCAGATCCAGAAAAAATTTGTTTGAAAAAAGTTAAAAAAATTATGAACTATAAAAAGGAATTCATAAATTCTTATAAAATATTATTAAAAAATCCACGGTTAGTATGCTCGGTACGGAACGCTTACTTAGTACGGTTGGTTTAAGCATCATCAAAAAATCATAAATTGGATCTGTAAATTTTGATTCAAAAGAACAGTAAAACAAGATAAAAATATAACAACTGAATTTTAAGAAGTGATAATTAGTTCTCTAAATGTTTAAAGATACAAAGAACTTTTGATTCAAATTTTTTTTCAGCTTTCTAAAAATTTAAATAAAAATTCAATTTGAAATGAAAAAATGATTTTAACTTCTACTGAATTTACCAAAATTATGGATTGTTTTTTCATATAGACAAGCAAGCTTGCTTACTGTTTGTATAAATTGGGTTTTACAAAGCCAGAGGGCAGAGACCAAAGGGGAGCTGAATGAGATTCAAGCCAAACAACTAAAGAGGCTGAGTCCCCTATTTAATAGTTCATTTTTCAAAATTTTTCATTATTATTCTAAAGATATTTAGATTACTTAGATTTATGATATCATTTCAGAAATAAATGTAATTTTGATGATAAAAACATAAAATATGAGGACAATTTTTTTATTAATTTAATTAGAATGAAATATTAGAATAAAAATAATTGCAAAAAACAGATAAAAAAATAGAATAATAAATATCCTAAATTTACCAATAAATAGAATTTAAAGAACCATTTAAGGGGTAAGACTTCCAATAAGTAAGTCAATATTGGTTAATATTCCAATTTATTGCTTAAGATGAGGATAAAGATATCACTTTTATTTTCCATAAAGCTTAACTATCTTTTATTTTCTTCTTTGTGATTTATGAGATTTTTTTTGTATATAGAAAATAAATAAAAGTACACAAAAAGACAATAAAGAACAAAGAACTATCAAAAGTATACTAAAGGACAGTGTACGGTACTTAAGTGCTCTTGATTTCTCATTGTCAACTGTCTAACGAATTCTTTGCCACAAGGAAAATTAACTAGTATTACCTAGGCAAGTATTGAGTAGAGTTTTAATCTAAAAAGTTGGATAAAATCTTGTTGGCAAGGAATTTTAAAAATGAATTAGCTTCATTATTTAGAAACCTAATTTAAAATTCAATCAAATGTTTAATATTTAATGTATTTTTGATCATAAACGTTATTTTAAAGATTATGTAACTTGCTCATTGTCTAATAGATCATGCACCTCACTTTCTGACCCAAAATCAAATTTTTGATTAGGTTTTTATTCTATTTAAATAAAAAATTGAGAATTTCAAGATTAATCAACAAGATATTGCTATTGAAAATTTTAAAGACACTTTAAATTTTTTTTTTTCTAAATTGAGAAAATTCGAAAAAATTTTATTTAAAATATAATTTTTTAAAAGCTTTAGTGCATTTTTTTGCAAAATATGTAAAAATTCAAATTCAACTACGCAATTTTTAAAAAAATCTAATTAAAATAAAATAAATTAAGAAATTCCTCTTCTACTTGAAACAAAATTGATTAAGTTTTAAATTAAAAGAAAGGACTTTTTTATTTAAAACCGTTTTTGAACCAAAAAGCAGATCTGTGTTTGCTTCTTTAAAATTTGCGCCAATTTAAACTATTCGGTTGTATGATAAGTTTTTTCGTCGATTTTTAAATGAAAAAATTTCATTCACGATTAAACTTTTGTATGCAATGTTAAACATTATTTGAAAGCGCAACTCGTGCTCTTTCAAATGATGCATATGATTATATGCTTGCTTTTTAAATTTTGAAAAAATTATTTAAAAATGTATGACGAAAAAATGAATATCCGCCATTGCATATTATTCAAGTTTATCTAAAGAAAAAATTCGATGGAAGCTACCAAATCAATTTGTTTGGTATTTGTAGCTAACTGTCAAAATTGGTTCTCTCGATTCAAAGCAGGCGATTTCGACCTCAATGACAAAGCACGTGTTGGATGAACCGTCGAATATGATGACGCGTATTTGGAAGAGCTACTTGAGGAAGACCCGAGGCGATCGACCAGACAGCTTGCTAAATGATGTCTGTAACAAATGACACCGTTTGGAATAGATTAAAAGCATTAGGGAAGATTCAAAAGACCGGTAAATGGGTCCCGCACAAGCTCTCAGGAATCAATATTGCGCAACGATTGAACATTTGTCTTTTTATGGAGATTTTTATGGAAAATCGTAACTGAAGATAAAAAGTGGATCTACTTCGATAACCCGGTCAACAAAATACAATGAGTCGATTCTGATAAAGCGCCATTATTTACTCCGAAACGCGAAATTCATGGAAAAAAGTTAATGCTTTGTATTTGGTGGTATCAGAAGGGTATCATCTATTATGAGCTACTGCAATCCAAGCAAACGATAAACGCATAACTTTATTCACAACAATTGATTCGTTTGAGCCACCCTTTGAAAACAAAACGGCCACACAGAGCTAAAGGATAGCGAAAAGTGATTCCTTTGCATGACAATGTTAGGCCACATGTTGCAAAAACGACTCGGAACATGATAGAGAATCTTGGCTGGGAATTCTTATCTCACTCAGCTTATTCACAAGACATGGCTCCTTCAGATTACCATTTGTATCGAAACATGCAACACTTCCTCAGTGAAAAAAGTTACTCAGACTTGGAAGAAATCAAAAAAGACATTAGTGACATGTCATCAAATTTTGAACACTGGTTTTCAAAATGATATAGACTCATGTCAATAATACCAAATAAATCCTAAAATTCACTTTTCTCTAGATTATTTGTGTCAGCATGCCGAAAAATATACAAAAAAAATAATTTAAAAATAAAAATCATAAAATTTATTTTAATAGAAAAAATAGGAAAAGTTTGTATCGTGTATTTAATAAAAAGCACGACGTTAATGGTTAAAGTAAATATTTTTGTTAAAAATTAAATAAAATAAAATAAAATTGATTTGATTGTAAAAAAAATTTTTCCTTTTGCATTCTTTAAAAGGATAATGATTTTTTGGATATTATTTAAAAACTAAACTAAATAAAATAAAAATGCAAAGAATATTAATTCGAACATTTCATAAGTCCGAAAAAAAGTAATTTTAGAGTCTTTTCTAAGTGAAGTCAGTAATTTGACTAGAACAGCAAAAAAATCAAATGACCGCCAAATAACTACCTTGAATTCATGTGGAAGCGATCATTACTAATAAAAATTAAAATTAAAATTTTGTTTCAAAAATCATGCGTTTTTATGTCATGTTTAATAACTTAATCTAAAAAAGTAAAATCTAATGACTATTAACTCTATGACTTTAGAAAAACTTTTTTTTTTTTAAATCTTTACAAAACTAATTTAACCTACGTCAATTTGACACTGTCTTTGATTGTGAATATCTCGGGGAGGCTCTTTTAAACTTCTGAAAAATTTAATTGTATTGTTCATTTGACTAAAATCTATAGGATTTAAAAAAAAACGTAATTCCTTGCTGATATCCGAGTGCACCTAAAGGTGATTTTTTGAGAATATAAAATTTTTATATGTATATGTATTTTGGTTTTGAAATTTAAAGCATAATCAGTTTGGTCTTAAATTTATTTTTAAAAAAAAGCCAATATTTCTATTGGGTCCAAAAAAACCCTCTTGGGCCTTAGCGTATATATTTTTTTTGTAGAAAAATAAAAAGATTTTCAAACAAAAATGAATCAATTATAATATTTTTTGATTTTAGATTTGATGAAAAAAAATTGTCAAAAATGATTAAATATATTTAGCAAAAAGCAAAATAAGCATCCAAAAGGGTCTTTAAAACTCCTTGGGCCTTTGACTGTTAAAGGGAAATAAGTAAAAAAGTAAAGTTGATTCTAAAAGCTTATTTATGGACCTTTTATGCTAAAACGAACGCGAGTTAGCAATATTTTGACAGTTAACAACAAATTTGAAGATCAATTTTAGACAAAAAAGTAAATCATATTTATACTTGTATTTATATTTTTTAGATACTTTTTATTTAAAAGGTAAAAATTCCCAAAACCCTTAACCTCATGCTCAGCCTCAACCACAGCTTCATATTAAAAAGTTACAAAGTTAATGGCACATAGTAAATTAGATAAAACGAAAGCTATAAATTTTGTAGAATAAATCATCAAAAATTTAAATTTTTAACAAATTAGATTAACTTTTCAAAATAATAATTAAGAATTTAATGTTGAATCAGTATACAAATAAAATTTATCACAATTTAAATTTTAAGCAAAAAAAGGTTCCAAATAGTTGAGTATAAAACTAATTATCTTATTATCTTAAAAGCTGAAAAATAATTGGAAATAATGTAGGAAAATATTGTCTTTATAATAAATCAGAATCTTTAATAAAGAAGTTTCTTAAAACAATTAAAGCAACATGAAATAATAAAATTGGAAATATCAAAACAGAATAAATCAAAAAAAATAATATCTGAATGCCAAATCCATAAGTAACACATTTGAAATTACACTTAACTAAAATAAATTAAAGGTTAATTTTTTTTATTTTTATTTTTCTAAAATTCAAATAAAAATTTAAAAAAATCATTCAATTTTGGCTTCGATATTTGTAAAAAAAATAATCGTATACTTTTATTAAAGCTTTAAATAAAAAAATTATTTAGTTACAAAAAATGCAATTTTTTGTATAATCACAATCGTTCGCGAACAGTTTTTTGGTACTATTAGAAACCGAAGGAAAGATTAGATCAATAGATTGATGATAAATGAAAGTTTTGAAAAAAAATTTCAATAAAGGTTCCAATAATAAAATTAAATCAAAGAAATTTCGATTCTCTTCCAAAACTAAAACATACTGTGTCATTTAAAATATTGTATTGTATTGACTCTGTACCTGTGTCAATGGTGGCACTTTTATTTTTAGTTTGATTTTTTATTAAAAAATTACCTAAAATTTCAAAATAAGATAAAACAAAATTAAGCCAATAAACCGATGCTTTTTGAAAAATAAATATTCATCGAAATTTAAATTAAATCAGACGATTGTGCTTTTCTTATTGGTAACAATGTTATTAAGAGTTATGAAGCAGAAATATCTGTCGACGACATTTAAATGGCGACCTATAGAGGAATGAAAGATAGACAAAAGAATGACAATAACGAAAAATATGTAAATTTATTCGAATTAGTAACTTTTTTATCTATTTCAAATAAAATTAAATTTTTTTTTTCCAAAACTAAATTTAAAAAAAACTTTTAATCGTTCATTTCATTTCAATTTTAAGACTAATCAACAGGCTAGTGCCCATGTTATGAAAGACCGATTAACACAGGCGAATTTACGGAATATTACGTATGATTTGGCAAGATTAAATAATCTTACATCAAACGGAGTTTGTAAAAAATTTAATTTACGGAGTTTTTAGGGGAAATTTCCGAAAATGTTGACACTGAAGATAAAGGGCGTTTTTGAGCTTTTTTTGTTTTATTTTTATGATTCTAAAAATAAAAAAGAAGAAAAAAAATAACATTTCTACATTTTTTTACGTAATCTTCATAATAAAATGTTAGAAAACGTAATGTTGGGTAATTTTGCATATAATAAAACTTTAGAAATATATATTGAATGGCTAAAAAATAATTTCAATTATCTAAATTATTTATTTTTTATTTTTTAATATATAAAATATTTTGTTTTTCATTGATTTTTGTTTGTTTTTTGTGTGAGACGATTCACCGACATTTTTAATGAAAATTTCTATTATCTTTAAAATATCCAATGAGAAAGTCAAAATCATAGTTAAATGCACCAAAAGGCAAAAAAAAGTTAGCTAAAATACTACTATACATGCTCGAATCGATATTGTTTTTCAATAACTTGAATCTGTTTGTTATCTTTAAAATTAAAATATTTGTGAAAAATAAGAATTTAGCGCATTTTTTAAAATTTAATATGTAAAATACTTTAATGCAAATTATTTTAAGTATTTATTTTATAAAAATAGTTTAAATTACAATTTTTTACCAAAAATTACTCAATATTACGCTTTCTAGCATTTTATTATGTAAATTTAGAACTCATTGTTTTTTCTTCTTTAGTTTCAATTTTTAGAATCACAAAAAAAACTCGATTTTTCTTTAATCTTTTTATTTAAACTGGACTTTTTTTAGCAAAGATATTTTACGTAAATTTATCTAAGAAGTGGTAAAATATTAAAGAACCAAAAAAGAACGATTTTTTTCAATTTTAGAATAAATAGATGAATTTTTAAAATTAGTGAGTATTCGATTTATTTTTCGAAGATATTTTAATCTTCATTTATTTCCACTTGAAAGTTTAATTTCTTAAGTTCATAAACAAATCCATTTTGCTAAATAAATTTTGAACTTGTGTATAAAAAGGTAAATTCGAAAAAAAAGTAAATAAATATTTTTTTGGCAAGATTTATATTAAATGTTAATGTTAGTATTGATTTTTCTCAGAATATAGTTGTTATGACAGTTGTTTCTACGGTTTTTTATTGAATTTCTAAAAGTTCTATGAATAATGTTTAAAAGCAAAATTTATTTTTAGTTTTAGATAACAAAATGGCTTATCTCAGGTACTTTTTTCGTACAACTTCCTAAACACAATGCCACAAATATTAAATATTGACGAATTTTCGGAATTTATTTTAAATATTAACAGCTCTTTAAAAATCTTTGATTTTATTTTTAAGAATTATTGAAAATCAAAATGGTAAATTTTGAGCTTTTTGTTATTTTTTCATATTCCATTTAACTTACTTTTCCCTTAGGCGCATAGCTTTAGAAACAATTTAAACGAATCTAGACTTAAAAGTAACTAATTCATTATCAGGAGAATAATTTATTTATTTACTTTTTAAAGTAAAATTTGATTTGATTTCTCATGACAAAGGACAAACTATAAGAACAGAAGATGCGATTACTGTTATTAGAGCCTTGGGTCAAAACCCGTCACTGCGAGACTCGCAACAAGCCTTATCAAAAGCAGGTCTAAGCGCCAAGAGCTCTCTTACTTATGAAGAATTAAAATTATATGCGGAAAATATTTGGAATGATGAGGATGATGAATCATTTGAGAACTTGCTGTACTCGGCGTTTAAACGATTCGATAAGAACCAAACTGGGTCGATTGATTTTAATGAATTCAGACAAATAATGCTTAATTATGGTGAACCATTGAGTTCTAGAGAATGCGATGAACTAATGAAGCTGGCTGATGTAAATCACGATGGAAAAATCAGCTATCTAGGTAGGTTAACTTTACGCCATCAAAAACATCATTGATTCTTTTTTATCTAGAATTTATTCGGATTTTTACCCAAATTCTTGATGATTGATTTTTTTTTAATATTTTCGCTTTTTAAATAAACTTTTAACAATTTTTTCTTTACTTAACCTGAAACAGTTTAATATATCAATGTCGCTTTAAAATTTGACAAAAGATTTAAAATTAAAAAAAATATTATTAAAAATATGTTCAAAAATTGAATTAAAAAAATAGAAAAATGTTACAAGTTTACCTTAGTTTATTAATTTGAAGATTAATAAATTAAAATGAATGAACTTAGAATTAAAGATAATTTGTTGATTACAAAAAAAAAGCTTTTAAGCCCAAAGCATTTAAGACTCGAAAAGATTTCTAATTTTGTTTTGATATTTTTAGAGTATTTTATACAAAAATCATTAATCAATATTTTTTTAATTTTGTTTTGGAAAGCATCAGGGCTTTAATTGAAATTTTAAATACCTCGAGGTTCGAAAGCAAGCCAAAGACCATAATTCATTTAGATATTTAAATAAATAGAATGCTTCATTGATTACTAGAGATAATTTTACTCCATGTCTGTACTATGTCTTGGTAGCCAAAATGTAGATTAATTTGTATCGTTATATAATAAACTAAGATAGCAAAATAAATACTATAATTTTTAATTAAAATTTAATGAAAAAAAAAGCTAAATTTAAATGATTTTAAAATTAAAGGGTATAAATATTTTTTGCTCTTGAGTCACCTTCTATATTTTGACCGAAAATCAGATATTTTTCTTCAAAACATTAAATCAGTATCTAAAATAGGTTCCAATTCATTTTCATAATTCTAAATTTAATTGTTAGCTGAAAGCAAATTTTGTTCGTTGTTCAAAAGTTAAATAGCTTCTAGTTTTGAGTTAAAAGGTTTATCGATTACATCACTACCTATAAACGAATCAACCAAATGAATTCACAGCACAAAAGGCTGAATAAATCAAATAAAATCAAATTATTTTATTTAGAAAAATAATCAATTTATCTAAGCAAATTGAACAATTTTAATGCAAATGTTTAGATATAAAATTTAATTTTTGAGGCTTCATGTGTTGTCCATAATTTTTATGCCAAATATTGGAATTTCATTAAGTAGATTGTCTTGAATCAATTTTGCTGTTTACTTGACCGATTCTCTTTTTCGATATATTTATTAAATGCAGAAAAAGTTGGAATAATTTAAGCATTTTTGTTCAAAAATAGATCTTAAAGCTATTGATTAAAAGTCGAAAAATCATTTCTAAACAAATCGCATGTGTTTTAATTTCATTTTTCGGCGTCTTAAGGTGCATATGATACTTATTTATCAGCAAGTTAATAAGCTTTTAGTTTTCATTCCTTTAAAGTGAAAATTTTAGCTAAAAATAAATTTAAAATTAGAGTTACCTGAACTAGTGAGTTGACGCCCGACAAAATTTAATATGGCAATTGTTTGTACAAGATATCCACAAATTGAATGCTTCAATTGATTTAGAATGCAAACATTAACAAGAAACCTCAATAAATTTGATCATCAATTCTCTCTTTAAACTGAACCCATTTTTCTGAACAACAAAAAAATCTTAATTTACTTAAATCACCTTTTGGACTCTGAGACAATCTAAATAAAAAAAGTAAATATTAAAGAAGCGAAAATCCCGATGTTTCATTCAAAAATGTGTAAGATTTAAATTTTTGTAATTTTTCCAATTCTAATTTTTCTAATTGAATAAAATTAAAGTAAGCAACTTTTTTAAATGTTCAAGAACAATTTGAATTTGAACAAATCACATAGTGGCTAACTCCAAAGGTATTGAAGTTTAGATTGAAATGGCCCACGACATAAAAGAACAAGAACAACGAGTGTAATTTGGAAAATATAAGCTTAAAAATTGAAAAACTTCCACTGTCACGGCTCTATGATTCGATCACCAGAAATGAACCTCTTGGGACCCAAAGCTCTAGATGATGGATTTTGAAAAAGCTGGTAAAAGAAAAAGGCATTCAAACTGAAAAAGATTGAGTCCAAAATGAACATTGTTGAAAGATTGATCATATCCATTCAAATTAGTTAAAAGGTTAGGTACTGAGTGTTTTTGTCCAATACTCAACATTAGACGACTAGATCGTATTCCACTGGACATCACATTAAAGAAAGTAACCATATCTCAACTTATGAGAACAACTTTTTCGGCATTTAGAATCACTTGGCCATGCATTGGCTAAGAATAAGCCAGAGCGTCTGGGCAATGAGAATGGAAAATCAAAGAGAGGTGCCAAAAAGCTATCGCCTTAAAGTCACATAGCTAAGATGCCCACAAATTGAACAGATAAGCAGACAGGTTGAAGAGTTAAGCTCTAATAATTGATACAAGTAAATGGAGAGAGTACAAATTAGAGCCAAAAAATGGCACCGAAGCCTGATAGTTTTCCATTTTGTTTATATTATGTATTAACTGAGGTTTTATTGCTCTGATTTAGCCTTCATTATATTAAAGAAATGTAACCTGTAAATCTAGACCAAAAAAATGAATAAAAAATTCATTTTAATTTTATATTTTAAAAAATGTAGAATTATATCTTTTAAGAAATGACAAAAAATATGCGCTGTATTTTTATGTGATTTTTAATTCGAAGGCTTTTGAGGAAAATTTAAGTATAAATGGTCATGAAAAAGTCTAAATAATATTCTAAACCAGAACAGTCCTTCATGACAATGTCTTCATTTTGGAATTTTTCTCCGTATTTTCTCATGTCCCAAACATTTGAATAACCATTGAATTCACCTCTGAATCAAGCCAAGTGGTTTTTCATGTTTTTGTATTAAAAGTGTTTATATTTAGAAAAAAAATTAAGTCATTAGGCAAAGTGGTTAATAATTTTGACCTTTTTTTGAAGAGTGAATTAAATTATAAAAACTTAATTGTTAAATTTTTAAGACAGCTTTTAACAGGTACAATAATCAAATTCGAAAAAACCTATTAAAATGCTAGTAGAAAACAATTAATTGAGATTGATGATTTTTTTAGGTATTTTAATCTCGATGGTTTCTTGATAGGATTTTTAATAAACTAAAAATTTGGAATGCTAATTAGAATTAGAATATATTAGTCTGCGTTAAAACTAAATAATTCTTTAACTAAATCATGGCATTTGTAAATCTATGGTAAAAATTCATTTTCGATGCACAATCATCCTAAGAAATAAATTAAAATTATTCTTGCTCTAATCGGAAATTGTCGCCATGAGAATTTCCAGATTTTCGAAATATCGATGACTCACGTCATCTAAGTTTTACATTTTACATTGAAGAAAAACATTAGTATGCAGAATTAGTGAGTGAGTGCTTGTTGCTATTAAATTTCAAAGCGTAATTTTCATCAAATTATTTTTGTAGATTTCGAACTAAAATGTTTAATTTTAAAATCTTAATATAGATAGCATAATTTATTAAAATTTCAACTATAATTTCAATATGAGAGAAAAAATTATAAAATTTCCATTTATTTTCAAGCTATTTGCAACCAACACCACCAAAACTACTTATAATAGTTCTATTTACAATTTAAACAACAATTTTTTTCTCGAAATAATTTTATTCCGAAACATCAGATAATTCCTTTTTGGAATCGATTCGCCACTTCGACCCAATCCAAGTTCCAACAAAACTTTTCAATTAAAATCGCGCTCGCAAAATAAAACTTTTGTAAAAAGAATTCTAATTTTCTTTCCAATTTTCACTGTCAATGATTTCTGAAATTCAACAAAAAATCAACAATATACACAATTTTGGCCAGTAATTAATTATTTTTGTTTTTCATTTAATTTGAAAAAAATTCTTAGTTTATAAACAAGAAAAAAAAATTTAATCAAATTTAAAAAATTTATTTTTCAATTAATTAGTTAAATCTGCGTGCCGAATTCTCATTCTCTCGTCTGTTCAAGCTAGAAGATCCAGCATTTTCTGTTTGCTTAGCTAAATAGCAATCGATAAGATAAATACATTTCAAGATAGCTGGAAAATAATCAGATAAAAATCGATTTTTTCTAATATTTTTTTAATTCTGAGCATTAAAAAAACAATTTTGTTGAATTAAAAAATTTAAAAGTAAATATTCAACAGTTCGATTAATTAATAGTACTCAGCCAAATTTGGAGTAAACTTAAAATGGAAATTTGCTTTAAAATCATAATTTTAAATAGATTTAAATGAATTTTTGTTTATGAAGGCAATTTTTATAAACAAAAGATTTGATATTTTAATATCTATATGTCAAGCAAACTCCTTAGATTGGTAAAGACACTCTTTTTGAAGAACCAAAAATCAATGTACCGAGGCAAAATTCCTTCAATTTATCCAAATTGAATGTAAATTTTAAGTCTTTTATTTAACTCCTTAAATGGTAGTGTTTAAATTTAGCAAAAAATATTTCTGATATAAATTTTACAAGCAACAGCTCTATTGTTATAAGAGTAATAAAATAAATTACGATTTATTTAAAGGTAACAATTACTAATGGAAAATTTTCCATGTCGAAGTTAGATGTCGGTATTTTGAATAAATTTTTTCACATTGTGTTTAGCTAAATTTCGATTTAAAAACCTGAGTCCTATGACATTTTATTAAATAATTTAACAAAATTTTAGAAAATAAAATAGATAGTATGCTTTTTGATAAAAAAACCTTCCTTCTCAATATGGAAAGCTAGTTTATAAATGAGGATAAAAGATAAAGCTAGAATTATTAATATTTAGTATGACCTATTTTTGGAGATAATTAATTAAAATAGAGTTTCAAAAACTATTCATTAAGATGCGTAAAAATCGAGTTCATCTAGAGTCATTTTACAAATAAATGACAACTTAATTGATCAAAAATCTATTTTTTGTTGGGTTCATTTTTTGCTTGATTTTTTTTAGAAAATTCAAATCAATACTTTTCTCAAATTTAAATTAATTAGAATTTCTTATTAGGCATTTGGTTTATTTCTGTGAAAATAATTAAAATTTACCTGGAACATAAATGTGGGTGTATCTAATTTATGAAAAAATTTTTTGCTCTTTGAATAATTATTAACTATAATTTATTTTTTTCCTAAATTTTGATAAAATTAGAATTTAATAGTTTTATTCTCATTTTCAACAATTTTAATTTCTTTTGATCGAAAACATTGTCTTTGTAGTTGATTTTCATCTAAAAGAGAAACAATTTTATCTTTTTTTATATCAAATTTCAAAACTTTCTTTTATACACTGAGGCTTTTGTTAAAAAAAAATTTTTGTTTAATTTTTTTTCATCTTATTTAGATAAACTAAATTAGAAGTCAATGTTTAAATTTTAAAATTTTTATTCAATTGCTGTTTTTAAAAATGAATTTTAATGATAAAAGTGACATTTTTTATCAACAAATAAATAATGATTATAACAATGAAAAATACAAAAAGTATCTCAAAATGTCTAGAATGCCGGTCAAAACCAACTCGACGCCAAATTGCTTACCAATCGGCATCTATTCAAAACTAAATTTAACTGTGACCATACTGGTCTTTTTTCTAATAACAAATTGCATATCGTTTGTGCACTGTGAAGAATCAAATTTTTTCTTCGATCACGGTGATGGTAACTATGACTTTTGATTTTATCTATTTTAATTAAACTTAAGCAGAATAAAATAAATCCACTAAACTTTCTTCAACAAAAATAACAAATTTCTATTCCACTTTAGCAATTAAATTCAGCAGTGAATCAAATGACAATCATTTACAAAATTTAATCAACAAAAATCTGGTAAATAAAACAAAAAAATTTTGTTTCCAGAAATTTAAATTTTTTCATTCTAAGTTTTCTTTGTTCTCAAGTGAAATGTCGATTCTAGAGTAATTTTTGCTAATTTAAATAAATCAAAATTAAATTTAGTTTTAAAAATTAAGCTCAATTGAGGAAACATCTGAAAATTCTGGAAACACAGAACTGTTTGCAGACACTGATCACGACATCAACGATTCCTCGATCGCCAAATTTCATCCAGCTCGATTGGACTTTAAAAAACAGTAAATAGTTGACAAATTAAAAGAAAAAATAATGAATTTTTTATGAAGACAAATCGGCGTACCAGTAGTGCGAACTGTTTATTTAATCAATTCTGACAAAGAGCCTCTCAAACTTGAGTCCATATCTGGGAGTACCAAGCATTTTTATTGCTCATTTTTTGTAGATAAAGTAAAATTAAAATTGAGTTTAGAGACAATATTTAAAAATAATTCCAAAGGTCATTCCAGTCAATGGGAACTCAAGTTTTGATGTATATTTCTTGGCTCGTGAATTAGGAAGCGCTGAAAGCTTGCTTTACATAAATACTAACAAAGGAATCCTCAAATATCATGTAAAATTTTAAATAAAATTTTACTTCAATTTTTTTTTAAACATTTTATTTAGATAAAAGGCAAAGGTATACAGAACGAGTACAGACTTAAGCCCATATTGGACGCACGAATACCTTTGAATACAACGTTTACATCTGTTATAAACCTGCATAATCCGACTACCGAGTTTCTCCAGGTAACAGAGGTATATTCAAGCGACGACGACCTGCATATCCAAGTTCCTAATAATGAAATTTTCAATCTTTTAACTGATCATCCAGATAAAAGCCTGGATTCTAAGAAAAGAATTCTTTTTCAAAATTTTGATAAAAATAAATGGGTAAAGTGTTTTTATATTTTATTTGATGGAAAAAATTATTATTTTTTTAATTTAGAATTTAGAACCTTATGAAACAAAACCAATAGTTATGATGCACTTTATGGGTCGTACTGCTAATAATCACACAGCTTTTTTATGCATTAAAGCAAATCAGTATTCTAATAAAGTCACCAATAAAGTTCCAATAATAAACAAGACTTGGAACCCGGACATCGATTCTCAGTCGATATTTAGCGAAGAAGTGAATAAAGAAATTTCGTTCGTTCTTCCAATTGAATTGGAAGTGTCTCAAAATCTGGGCATTTTTGCTCCGTATAAACAAATTGACTTCGGCCTAGTAACTTTTAAAAAAGTCAATTTTAACTACGGAACATTTGTACCATCTAAAGTATCGAACTCAGAATCAATTAATTACTATACAATTGCTCATTCATTTGGTTCAGAGCGTGTTGTTGACTTATACCTCGCAAATTCAGGACCCAAATTTTTGTCAATTCAAGTAAATTTTTTTTAAATTAAAATCAAACTTTTTTCTTTACCTTATTTTTGTCAGAATGTTAGTCTTTTCAAGCCCAATGAAGCATTAGAAATAGATTTTGTGAAAGAAATAGTTTTAGCTCCTACTATTGATCAATTGACCAAAGTAGCCAAGATAAAATACAATCGTAATTTTGAATCAAATAAATAAACCAAATTTTTTTAAGTTGAATTTTAATTTAAAAAAAATTAAGCTTTGCAGTCAAAAGAAAATCGTGGACAAATAATTGTCAGGACAAATGATACAAACAAATCATTTTCAATTAATTTCAAGAGCGATTTTATCGAAGGGTATGAATTTTGAAGAAATTTTAAATATTTGTTTATTTCTGCTTTTATCAGATCTTTAGAATACGATGCAAATCAAGTGAAATTTCTACTAGATGAAAACACTCAAAGTGAAATGTGTAATTATGCATTTTTTTAATTTTTGAGTCTTAGTTTTGATCGACTATCGTTCAGATGGCTTTCTAATTAAAAAAAGATTAATATTAAAAAGCTCAGAATAGTTTGAATTTGAAATTTAGTTCAAGATTTTTTCAAAGATTCATTTCAATTTTCATTTTTTTTAAATTGTTTAATTAGTGAAAAAGTTGATCACTTTTAAAAGGATAATTTTTTGGTCTTAAAAAATTTTTTTTTCTAAAGAATCATGTCATTTGATAATTCGTTTGATAATATTTTATAAAATAACAATTTATGAAAAATTCATTTTAAATATTACCTTTAAAAAAATGGGCATTGATCTTTCTAATTAAACTGTATAAATTAATCAACATTTTTATTTTCTTGAGAAACTGATAATTGAATTTTTTCAAGAAAATTTAAGCAAAATAGGATTAGTAAATTTGTCTTTTAATCGTAAAATAATTATAGATTTTTATGTTTAAAGAAAATAAATCCAGAATAAATTTTTTTCTTTGAAAAGCTTTTTCTGAAATATTTGTTTTTTTAGAAATTTATTTTCGTCAAACTGTAAGTTTATTTAGTAAAATAGGGCTACATCTAATCTAAACTAACTCTTTTTTACTAAATAAACTTTAAGTTTCTGTAGCGTATTTCAATAAAAAATCGAGGTTAATTACGTTCAAGTATTTGTTAAGCTAATTTATGTGAAAAATTTTCAAATTTCGACGAGTACAAAATGATAACGATTTGCTAAAGGTATAACAAAAATATTTTTTAAAATTTTTCAAAAATTTAATTTTATCTTAAATAATATTGACGATTAAATAAATGATCAATATTTTTATTATCTTGATCATCATCCTAAAAATTATTTACCAATATTTTAAAGTTTTTCGATATGTATTTATATTGAAGTATTTTAATCGTTTGAACAGTTTTTTGTTGGAAAGTATCAGTGATTAATTAGAAAACGACGAAAAAAATAACCAGTACATTTTAATGAAAATATAAATGCTTAATGAAAAAAGTTTAATCAATTAAAAGAGATTTTAGTGCTTGCTTTGGTCTTCCTCTTCTACGCTTGTTATTAATGGTCGTTTTGTCCATCGGTTCGATTCTTTTATTCAATTGTAGGAGAAGCAAAAAATACTTAATCGTTGTTTAAATACTGTCTTGACCATTTTTCAACTGATTTGATGTACTGCTGCAAAAATACTGACAATTGCTTAAGTTCTCTGAAATTCTCTTCTTTTTTTAGTACAAGATTAGTGGATTCGAGGATTATTGACATCATCTAATGCCAATTAGAGTGTCAATCAATATATTTATATACTAATACCTACTCTTTGAATAAAATAATTAAGTACTGATCGAAATAAAAATTTAAAATAAAAAAAAATTATTTTAATATTTACTGATTTGAATCTTTAAAGTTTTCCTGAAGTTAATTATTCTGAAAATATAATTAATTACTTAAATTAAACTGATTTGGCTATTGTCAAAAAAAATATTTTCTGATTTAATAAAATTTTAACTAATTAAAAATTACTTAAGTGCGCGAAATCGAGCTCTTAAGCACATTCAAGCTTCCAATAGTTGTTCATAAAATCGAATTAAATCAAATTGCACAGAATTTTTTTAAGGTAACATTTTCAAAATAAAAAATAAATAATCTAATAAGAATTTATTTTATAATTAGATTTACGATTTTAAAAATCCAGTTTATTTTGAATCAAACAGTGATGCTGAATATGAGAAAAAACGCGTTTTTCGCCTTAAATTTTCTCAAAAACACTATTTTGAGTACAAAAGAGACATCGAGTCTGAATGTAACCAAAAGTTAACAAGGAACGATTTTTTAAATCAAATTCCAAAAATTTATATTTTCACAAATCTTACAAATTTTGAAATACCATTATACGTTTATAACAATCTTCTAATTTTTGTAAGACACTTTTGATGTATTAAAAATTTAATTCAATTTAAAAAAAATCAAAAGGCTAAATATGATCAAAATGATGAATACTCAATTGAAAATTTATCAGGACTTGATCTTAATTTTCTCAAATTAAATGTTGAGGAAAAAAACAGTTTTCAAATTATAAACCCAAATCCAGAAAAAGTATAATTCAAAATAACGTCGAGTATTTTTTCATTAACCTTTAAATCATAGATCACAATTAACCTAGCAGAAATAAAAAAAAAATCGTATCACGGTCACAAAGATTTTGAGATTAAATTTAGATCTAAAATGACTATGTACGAGTCTCTGATGGAAAATTTTGACACTTTAAACAACAAAGGCCAGTCAAAGGAATCATATTTTTTGAAACTAAATCAAAAATCAAAGGTAATCAATATTTAAATTATTTTTTAAAAAATTTGAATTTTTTATAAAAAGATTGATATTCCGCCTGGTGCAAGAGTTCTCATTGATATTTACATTACAAGTTTAATTAAAAATAGAAACCAGAATATGCTTATTAGCTCGGACTGGTTATATTTTAGCCTTGATTTTTTTACAAATTATGAAGTAAATAAAATTTTAAATAATTTTAAAAAACTCAGTTTTCTGATTTTTCTAATTATTTCTAAGACCCGCACTTTGCCAATACAATTTAGGGTTTTAAATGGATCGATTAATTTAATCGATAAAGATTCGGTTGAGCTTTTTAAAATGAATTTTAAAGTATTTCCGGTAAGCACGAATAAACTTTTTAAAATAAATCTAAATAATTGTTTTTTTTTAAAGTATCAAACGTTTACACATCCAATAATTTTAAAATCGACATTTGCCGAAGATCTTCAAATTGAATCACTTGAATTCAAACATTATGGAAATTTATTTGACTTTAAATGGTAAATATTTATTTATTTTCCATAAAAAATGATCAGCCTGCATCATCATTTCAGAAAATTTCTGATTTACTTTAATTTAAAGAAGATTTTAATTTAATGTATTTCAAGACGCGGCTTAAATAATTTAAATTTGAACAAAAAGAATATTTTTAATATAAAGTAAAGAACAATCATTTGAATTAAGTGCCATTGCTGAAATTTTTTTTAAAAAATGAAAAAAAAAATTTTTGCTTCTTTTTTTAAAGTTTAAATTTGGTATTTCAATTCTGAATTAAGTTTTTATTAAGTACTTGCAGAATATGGAATCAATCTAATCTTGCTAAAATAGCGTATTATAATCATCGATGATCAAAAAAGATGAGGACATTTTTTTTAAAGATCAGAGGCATCAGGATCTTGTTCTTTTCTTGAAATTCAATTTTAAAAAACCAACTTTTAATTGCATTGTGAATTTCAATGCAAATTGAACAAAAAGATGTCCTTTTTAAATTAAAATTAGAGATAAAAATAAATTTTGAAAAAAAATATTGTTTTTATTTTTGTATAAAAACAATTGCTTTTATATTTTATATTTTATTTTTTTGTCGTCTCCGAATCTGGCGTAATATTTGAAATAAATAAATAATAAAATAAATTCTCATAAAAGATCTTTAATTTCGTTATTAAAAATTTATCAAATTAATATTCAAATTAAATCTTAAATGTATTATTTTTCGTTTTTTTGGACCATAATAAAAATGTTTTAGACTAATAAGACTGACGAGAATATATTTTATCATTAATTTTAATTTAAAAAGCAAATATATTTGTTCAATTAATAACAAATTTTACAATTTTACTTTGAATAAACATGAGTTAATGAGTGAAAAAAAAATATGATGTTGGCTCAGCTTGATTAGGATTAAGAAATAACCATGAAATATTTGACGATGATAAAAGTATTTATCTAAAAATTTAAAAGGCGCTAGCAATATCTAAATAAATCATTATCTATTTGAATAGGTATCTTTTAAAAACAAAATCCATCAAAAAAGCGAAAAAAACACTTGGTTTAAATAAAATGATGAGAGTTTTACTCTACATGAAAAAGGGTTTTTAATAAAAATCAAAAGGCATAGTGTGAATGTTTCAAATAAAAATTCTGTTTATGACAAATTTAGTCCTTCACACCATGTTTTCTTTTTTATTTCTTTAATAAGTGTTGTTTCGAAAGGATACCATTTCAAATACCTAGCTAAATGATAGTATATAAACAATATTAATTTTTAAAAATTTATAAATTTCTTTTTAATATCTGATATATCAAAATGTGAGAGTGTATTGATTAGTTTTTTTTCTAATAATTATAATAATCAATTAAGAAAATTAGTAAATTAGATATGATTATCTTGTTAAAAGAAAGTTATTTTCTTATTTGTATAAAAAAATAAATAAAATATAAAGATTTTTGCTTTAAAAAAATTAAAACTAAATATCCTTTGTTTGCTCTAATCTGTTTAATTTCAATGTAATAAGATTGCAAAAGTAACTATCATCTATTTTTAAAAAAATAAATTTAAAACTTCTCACTCTTTTCATTCTTTTTCAAAATTGTATGAAAATTTTCATTAAAAGACGAAAAAAATACACCAAATTATTTTTCTAATATTTTTTTGATCATTTATTATTCTTAAATGTGTTTTTCAGCTTTAAATTACTTAAAATAAAATTTTTCACTTAAAAAAATTTTTTTCTTATATTAATATTATGTTAAAAATTACAGAATAATAGAGAATCGATTAATAAAAATTGAGTTGAAATATGAGTTAAACGATTATTGAAAATCGATTACCAACACTAATTTTTTCAATAATTCTAAATTTTCTGAAAGTTTCTTTAAGTTTTTGGCAAAACTTGTTTTTCTTTTCACGAATTTGTTCCAATTGTTTTTATTTAAAGGCGTCTTATTTTTCAAATTATTTAAAGGTAGATGCAGTCTGATTGTAAATTAAAAATTTTTCCCGAAAGGCCTTTTTTTTAGTTCAAAACTAATGTTGAATTGCTTTTATTTTTACTGAGTCAAGCCTAAGCTAAATAATTAGACTTTCTTCTCTGTAAAAAAAAGAATATTTTTGCCTAAAAATCATAATAAACATCCTACTGAGACGAGATTTGGCTTTTGCAATTTTTTAAAAATAAAAATGTATCTTTCCAAAGGGAAGATTCGAAAGACATGATTTTAGAAGATGATGAAGTGACTTTTGGCACCTCAAACGCGTTGATAAGAGCAAACAAAACAACTTCGGTTGGTCACTTGGAATTTGATCCTAAACTACTGTGCCTAGAGCACACATACCTCGGCATTGAGCCGAACGAAGATTATTCTATTAAAAAGTTATCGAATGCAATTGTTACCAAGTTGGATCAATTGGAGAACGCCTCGTTGTCTCTAATTCACGATCTATGGCTCAAAACGTTCAAAATTAACAATTTAAATTTTTTATCTTCAGAAAAAATCCTACAAGCAGTGGATTTTGATGCCAAAATGCTCACAATAATGGATCAAAATTTTCAAAACTTGAACAAATTAACTCATGAATTCAAGTCCAGTCTAGACATCAACATTGGAAGAAAAAATGGATCAAATTTAAATTTGAGCATTTCATTTCCGATTGAGTTCAGTTTTGAACGACCGCACATTATTTTGCCAAACTCCGTCTCATTCGACACCACTCAAATTTACCTCGAGTCAAGCACCCGCAACATAACTCTTTTAAATCCGTCCAAAAGCAGCGTCTTAATCCAAATACTTCTCTTAGACTCCTATTCATCTAATGAAAAATTTTTAGACCTTATCAACTCGAACAGATTTTTGACCGAGCACAAAAACTTGTCCAATTTTTCAAATAAAATGTTCTCTCTTTCTTTGGTCCACAAAAATTTGGCTCAACATCAAAAAATAAACAAGCTGCTACACGACATGGACATTCAGCCGGACAAACAGTCCATAGTGACCATTCTGGAACCTTACCAAACAGTGTTTGTCAAAATTAAATTCAGCCCTACCAAATTGGGATCATTCGAAAACTTCCTAATTATTCGAAATAATTTGACTCTTGTGGAAACCTATCATCTAAAGGCCGAGGCCGGAACTGCCGAGATTCGCATTAACGACCAAGCACCCACTCATACATCGAACTTTGTCAACAAAGAATTCAGACATAGGACTGTGGGCCAGTCTTTTTTGGAGATCAAAATGAGTCCAGAAATGGAAATTTGTGGATCGATGGATCGCGATCGAAATGACAGGCTGAGTGGACTTTTTAGCCTGAACACTTCTATTTTAGAGTATTTGAATGTTTTGGACGCTTCGAGTGGTAACTGTGCCAAAAAAAGCGACAGTGATTGTCAAGTGCCGAAATTTGGCGACACTTCTAAAAAATGGTATAAAAACCGCGAGGGAATTGTGCTCAGAAATTTGTTCCGAGTGAAAAATATTGGTACCACTGATTTGATGGTGTTCAAAATATTGCTCGACGGCGAACCGTGCATTTCTCAAGGCTTCGAGGTCCACAATTGCCGTCCGTTCAAACTGGGCCGCAATTTCGACCCCAAATTCCATCTGGACATTCGTTACCAGCCTGATTTTACAAATTCAGTCATTCTAAAGCGTCTCACTCTGGTGACCAACATTGGCGACTTGGAATACCATGTACGAGTTAGGATACCGCACACTTTGCTCACATTTTGTCACGATTCTTTGCCAAGGCCGCCTTTGGAAAACTACCTGATTTATCTATGCCTTATTTTGTTGACTTTTCTGCTGACTATTATTTTAATAAGCGCTATCTTTGAGTCCAAATCAATAGTCAACTTCCAAATGGTCAATTTGAAAAAATCTATAGGACAGAAAAAAGAATTTACCGCTTTGCAGGTGGCAAGCGAGTTCAATTTACAGAAAGAGGTGTCAGTGTCGAACAAGCACTCGGCACAAAGCGTCACTAGAGCCAAATCGCTGAACGAAACAGAGACCAAGCAGGTCAAGTCGCCTAAAGCCGGACGCAAACACACCACCAGTCCGAGAACAAATGAAACCAAGTCCAAGCCCAAAAAAAGCCCCAAAGAAAAAGACACTTTTGGCTTCGAGCCTCTAGAAATCGATATCAAAAGTCCCAGTTCGCCCAAAGCTCAGAAAAAGGAAGAGAAAAAGCCGTGCGAAGCTCCAGTCGATTCGACTGAGACCAAGAATAGAAAAGAGAAAAAAAAGTCCAAGTGCAACAAACAGGCCAAGAGTGAAAGTACTGTCAATTATAAAACTATATCGAGCAGTAGTAGTGGATCGATTTCGGCAAATAGTAGCGGTACTTCGACTCCATCGCCATCGGTGTCCATGTCACCAGTTCAGTTTGTGGACTCCAAGTCAAAATCTGCAGCTCAGGTTGAAAATAAAGAGATTAGGAAAGAGTTAAAAAAAAGTAAAGTTGAGACAGAAAAAAGTGGTCAACAAATTTTGATCCAGAATACAATTGATGAAACTTTGAATAATTTAAAGAAAGCTTCTTCAAATGAACAGACCCGTGCTGGTCCGAATGAAACAGATGAGGCGTTTGAACAGAATTTGACCATGCTGAATCTTTTGAATATTTTAAACTATCAACAAGAGCCAGTGCTTGATGTGCCAAGCTCGAGAGCTCATCACAATGACTTGATTTTAAGCCATTTGAAACATTTGTACCAAACGAATCCAATAGCTCAAATGAATGCCAAGGTCAGCTCTAATCCGGCAAGAGAAATGTTTTCTCCTTTTCAAAATGAGTCAGCGTCATTTTTTGCACATCAACATAACCTTTCCAATCTAATGATCAACTCAAATTCAAATGAAAACAATGACAGCTGTAAGTTAACCATTTTTTTCCTGATGCTCGACCAATTTGATATTTTCCTTAATAATTTACTTACTTCTGCGTGTTTAAGTAAATTTGAAATTTTCTGTTCATTTATATCCTACTATAAAATTTGGTACACAATAAAATAAATTTTAGCATTAAAACGATTTTATTAGGATAAAAATACGAAACGAAATGCTTTTACCAAAACAGGAGAATCGGTAAAATTACGTCTTTTTACGTAATTTTACGCAAGATTACATAGACTTACGTAAACTCAGGGTGGTAAGTAAACGTTATCTTACGTGAGATTACGTATAATTACATCAGATTACGTAAAAAATTGTAATTGACAATAAAAATGCTTACGGCCAAAAATACCTCAAAATCTCGCTGAAAAAATCAAATTTTAGATTTTTTTTGTTTGTTTCAAATTAAAAGATGAAAAAAAAAATTTTTACTCTTTTTACGTTAATTTACGTAATTTTACCTTAAATATAGTAAATATCAGTAAGAAAATGTAATTCCTCTTTTTTTTAATATACAGTATGTCTCAAAAATTTTGAATCAATGGAAAATATCAAAAACTCTTGGAACATTGTTAATAGACGAAGCGAGAAAATAAAAAATTAATAAACTCAATCAATTAACCATGTGTAAACAGTTTTCAAAAATATCGATTGATTCTAAATTTTTGAGACATACTGTATATTATAGAAAATAAAATTACGTAAAAAGACGTAATTTTACCCATTCTCCTGTTTTCGTAAAAACACTGTATATTTAAAAGATTTATTAATATAAAAAAGCTTAATCAATTTGAAAATACTTTTTTTAAGTTCGAAAAAAAATCAAACATCTTAAAATGACCCATTAATTCCAAAATACTCGGCACCTTTTTCTTTTTTTTTGGTCTTTATCTTGCAATTGCTTTCAATAAAACTCCTATCCGATTAACTTTTCAAATCAGGCATTTTAAAATTTGGTGAAAAAATTATTTTGTAATCCTGGAAATAATTCTTAAATCAAAAAAGTAATTTTTTATTTTTAAAAATTTATTTTGAATTCATGTAGCATTTTTAAAAAATTAATTTATTTTAGCGATAAAAAAAGTAATTTTAGTTGCACAAACAATTTGTAGCCAAAATTTTAATCAGATTCATTTTTTTATATCAATTTAAAAATTTTAAATTTTAAAAAATCAACAATGTGTAACAACTTTTCAGAAATATATTTTAAAAAAACATTAAATTTGATTAAATTTAGAGTTTTTTTTGAAAAAAATTTTAAATATATTTATAACAATAATAAAATAATGACTAATTAATCAAGCAAAAAAAGAATTTATTAATTTATATATTTAATTTTTAATAGAATAAAATTCACTAATTCAGTCATGGAATTTATGATTTATTTTATTTTAAAAAACTCAGCTCATCTTTATTAATCATTATTTTGAGTTAAATATTTTTTATAAATGAAATAATAAGTTTAAAACTTGAATTTTTACCAGTCAAAACATGAAAAAAATTATCTTTAATAAATTAAATAAAAAAATAAAGATAATTAAAAAAGGTTAAATTATTCCTGAAAGAGTGAAAGGAATTTATTTATATTTTTAATATTCCAAATTTATTCATTGCCATTTTTGGTTAATTTAATTTAAATTCAGTAAGTCGATCGGTTTCAATTTTGTCCAAGCGTTCACCATCGTCCGAAACTTCGCTATCGTCTCCACGAATTTTAAAACCCATCAAAAATACTGATTTGTATGAAGAGTGTAATCACGATAAAAACAGTACAGATTCGACACCTAAATCGAATTTTTGGCATCAAGTAAAAGAAGACTGTGAATTTGAGGATACTTTAGTTGTTGAAGAATTCAATCCAGATGGTACTTGAAGAAAAATTTTCTTAAAATTTAATCATTAATCTCTAAAATCAATCAAAATTAAAACCACTGCTTTAATAAAAATTAATTTTAAAATTATTTAATTATTTTTGTATTTTTTTAGATGAATATGACAGCATGGTGGAACAGACTGAGCAATTTGATAGTTTATTTTTCCGACACAGCAGAGATGATAAAGCAAATGAAGCACCGAGGATGAAAATTCCACTAAATAAGACCCTCTCGGTTCCGTCTAACCCTTCTATGACTGATTTTGATTCAAAAATATATTCATTTGAGCTAGAGGACAATTTTAATAGACATATAAAGTTTGGGCCAATAGAAAGACCAAAGAATGGATTGAATGAATCACAGTATAGAAAATCAAATAGCATAAATCAAAATACAAATAACTTTACGCAGCTGAGAAGTCAAGCTCATCAAAGACCTTTAACATTCAATGAGTTTAAGCTATTTGGAAGCGAGACTAAGTCAGACTTGGATAACGCACTTGAAAGTCTGGTACCATCAGGCAACTCTCAATCGAATAAAAATCAAGCTTGGAATTCAGTATTACTAAACGAATTTAACATTTTTCCAACAACTAGTGAACAAGACCCGGTCGATTTGATTAAAAATATTTGGTCGGATAAATTCATTAATGATAACACCGAAAATTATGGCAATTAAATTAATCTCAAATTTCCAGTATTATTAAATATCACATATAAAATAAAATTTAAAATTATGACTTTTTTATGAAATCCTTTTTTTTAATTGTATATAACGGGGTCGTTTAAATGGTTGTCATCCCGATATATAATTTAAATGAAGCAAATATATAAACATCATAACCGAGTGAAGATTTAGAACATGATACATTAATAATTGAAAATGAATTTTTATTTAATTTTTTTGTTATTTGTTAAGCTTATTTTAACAAAAATTTAATTTAGAAAATTTTTCGAACATTATCTAATGCACAAAAATTTAGTTCTTTTCATTTTATGGGTTTTTTATTGGTGTAACAATTTTTTCCAATTGTAAATTTTCTATTTTTTTGTTGTTGTTATATTTCAAACTATATATATATAATTGTGAGATTAACCGATTTTAAGAATAAATTTTTGAAAATTAAATGTTAAAGTCTAATTTTTGAATATTTTTTTAATTTTTTTCCTTCAATTGATTAATTAAATTTAAAAAAATAAACAATTTTAGCAAACGAAATATTTATTTTTAATAGATAAACATCACTTTAAGTGTTTAGTCATGTTCATAAATTAATTTTTCAGTTTTTTTACAATAGTTGGTCAAAAGTCTAAGTCAAAGCCTGACTTTTTAAGATTAAGGTTTCATTAAAGACCAGATCAAAAAGAATAAAAAATATATTCATTAAGTTTTGACTTGACTTGAAAAATTTAAAGTCAAATTCGTTTGACTTTTGACCATTTCTGCTTTTTACTAAAGTTTTCAAGTTTAAAAAATTTGAGATTAACTTAATATATTTTTTAAATAATGTATAAAAAAAGTAAATCTTTTTATTAAAATTATTATTTTTTATTTAAAATTGGCTATTTTGATTGACTAACTATTATAAAATATTTATCGCTTGATGTAGTTTTCCTCCTATTATTATTATTATTATTGTTATTAATTTTTTTTATTTGGGGCTTTTTTATATAATTTGTCTTATTCTATATAGAATAAATTAGTCGAATATTATGAAATTTTAAATTTTATTATTAATTATAGTCCATTGTATTAAATTCGTCAGGAGTTTACTAGAATTGTTATTTAAAATATTAGCAATCATTAATAATAGTACATAACTAAAAATTAGGTAATTTTTGACAATTCTGGTAATCATAGTAATCATTAAATACACAAATCACTTCCTTAACTAAGCTGTCTAAACAATATTTAAGGTCAAATAAATCAAAATAATTCAAAATTAAGTCAAAATTGAGTCAAAAAATATTTAATTTTATTGAAAAGACCGCAAATAATATATTGAATTAGCAAAAATTATTATTATAAAAACAAAAACTTTAGCTGGGATTATTGAGATCTAAAAAATTAATTTAATATGTTTAGTGCTGACTTAAAACAATCTAAATAGAACAGGAACGAATATAACCGGCACCATTAAATACCATTTTATTTATTCTAATT
This sequence comes from Brachionus paranguensis, assembly GCA_016802215.1. Lineage (NCBI taxonomy): Eukaryota > Metazoa > Rotifera > Eurotatoria > Ploima > Brachionidae > Brachionus > Brachionus paranguensis. The sequence goes on from JAESIX010000004.1 coordinate 2,148,884, forward strand.
TTGCCATTTTATTTTTCAATTTTATTTTTCAAATTATTTATTAGTAATTATAACTTTCTAAATAATTATTTAGATATTAGCAATCAACGATTCACTATTGTATATAAATCTTGATCCTCATAGATAAATATAATCCGCTCTATTCTCAATAAATAAAATTGTATTTTTTCGATTTCAAACTTAGGTTTACTCGTCTGTGCTGAAATAGGCATAATAAATCGGAACCGTTTTGTTTAGATAAGACTGAGTCTATCAATGGATACCATTCCGAATTCCAGTTCAGGCTCCAGACTATGATAATGCTAGAACTTGACCATGATGGGACCACTACCAGTCTAAGTTGCATTAAATTAAATATAATATAATTAAATTCCTAAAAAGAGTCAATATTTTTGTTTTTTTTTAATTTTTTACTTTATATTTAACTTCTTTATTAACAAGGTTTATTAAATTAGATAAATAATTTATTCTCTAGATTTGAAAACTTGTGTTTTTCAATACTAAGCAATTTTCGTAAAAAATTCTAACTTTAATCTTACATATTTTTTATGTTAGTTTTATTTCGTCAGACCAATGTTAAAAATTTATCAAGTTCAACACTTGATAGAAAAGATCTAACTAAATTTGAAATGAAATGGTAAATTGAATATCTAAAAATAATTGAGATATTTTAAGTTCTAAACAATTTTGTTTAAAGAATTTTAATATGCTAATTTTCAAATCTTCAGATTTTAAATTTAAAAAAATTCAATGATTATTTCTAAAATAATCGTTATTGTTTAAAGACCATGCCTGCGAACGAACACTCAAAAGAATTATGGCCGACCCAAACCATCCCATCACGTCATGTCAACCACACAATCCTCGCCCGAACGCACGCTTTCCTTTCCAAACAAGAAAAGCAAACAAGGCTGCTTATCGCGACAACATATTACAGAAGTTCCTTCGAAAATTTGGCAATGATTCCAACAACCAAAGTTAGTAATATTTAGTTTCTATTTTGTTTAATTGTAAAACTAATTTATAATTTATATCTTTATTTTACATTTTATTATAATAATTATTGTACAATTAGATTTATTTCTTAAATTAATAAATTTAATCAATAAAACGTTTTAGTCTTGAAATATTTATTTTATAATAAACTTTTATTTTAAGCATTCTGGTGAAAAAAGATAATGATTGATAAAATTTCATGTTTGAAACTTCATTTAACAACTATGTATTTTTATTATTACTAGATATTTTTTTCAAATTTAAAGAAAAAAATTGTGGCTTTAATCTTTTATTTTCCCATAGTGTTTCGGTTACAAAATTTTAATAAAGATAATCAAAAAAAATTTTAACATTGGTGTTTAGATTAAATTTTTAGAAAAATAAATACAGCATTCAAGTCTGACCAAAATTTTACTTTTTCTGAGCCATTAAATTTTTTTGATTTAAATATTTGAACAACCATTTTATTCATCAAATAACTTTAAAAAAAATCAAATTAAAAAAATTATATATTCTAAACTTTTAAACTTTTTAAAGTTTATTTTCTTATTTAAAAAATAAGACTACGCGAAAACCAATTGAAGAATAGCAACAACTCTGACTGATTTTAAATCATCCAAAATTGATTCAACATGGAGTTTATTAGGAACTGACATAAGACTTTGTCTTCTGAATAAGAATATTCCTGCAGCGAAGACTTTATAAATTAAATTGGTGTTATTTTTTTATTTTCTCCAAAAAATTGTACTTACTAGGTAGAATTTCTAATGAATTAAAGGCCAACATTCTATCCCAAAGCTCCAGCAGTTGAGACGATTGCAAGTAACCAGAAAAAGCCCTTATTATCCATTTGAAAGCAATTTTAATCGGCTGAATATCCATTTTTCTTAATTGAATGAACAATTTTGGGTCCTTGGATTGAAGAACATTTTCGAAAAGTGCACACAGACCAACTATTGACTGTGGATCGCTAGATATAATGCTCAACTTGTAAAAATGATTGACAAAAAATTTTCGGAAAATGAAGTATAAAAGCACTGGGTCAGCAAACACATAGCATATAGGTGCCACTAGCATCGAAAATCCGTCAAATGGAATAAAACCATTAGGAGGATAGATAACTGGATGATATTTTAAATCAGTTGAGTTTTTAAGCTTTATAAATCCTTTTGGAGGTTGAATGGATTTTTCCTCATAACACTTGAGGACATGTGTATCTCTGGCGAACATAAGTAACACTTGATAAAGCAGATCTTCGAATACAAACAATTGATCATCATTTACAGCTTTGATTTTTACGTCCTTTAAAAAAATTAAAATAAATTTTAAATTTAAAAATTTTTTTAATCGTTAATTTTACTTTATAATAAATTGAATCAATTAAAAAATCATACTCAAAAACACACTGTTTTAGATAATTGTAGTAAATAATATCCTTAATAAAATTAATTTAAACAATCTTTTTTTATTTAAAAAAATAAAATAAAATTACTAAATTTCCGACATTGACATTTAAAATTTGGGACCATAATTTGGAGCGAAGACTTCTAGTACAACCAGTTTTTGAAAATTCTTTTGACAAAATTACATCGTTTATTTCAACAACTTGAAATCAAATATAATTTTTTTTCTACATTTTACTCTATTTAAACCTTTTACTCCGTTTTTATGTTTCTCTTGTTCTATTACACTATTCAAATTTTCATCTAGACCACTTTGAAAAAAATCAAGAGACATTCTTTCGTATTGCTTTTTCTGGGTAAAAAAAAATAAAAAAAATTACCAATTATTGAATCTTACCAAATCTTTTAAACTCTTTATGCTAATAGGAACATTGATTAAACCGGTCATTGAATTTATAGCTAAATCGCTTAAATTGTTACATTTAAGTGATAGAATCTGTTCTGAAACAATAAAAATAATTTTTTTATTAATATTTATCTTTAAAATACCTAAAAGCTCTGAAGTTGAAAAAATTGGTCGAAATTTTTTCATGTCTTAAAAAAAAAATTTTTATATGATAAATTATCACAAAATTGTGCATTTCAATACCAGACACATTAGTCCCCAGTTCATTCCAAATCCGCTTCAATTCTTGACCCTCTACAATGCTTCGCTAGAATAACAAAATAATTTCAAGTTTAATAATTGACACTTTTCGTTTACTTTTTTTGCCAAAGGCATATTTAATTCAGTACAGATCAAATTAAAGTTTTTTATAAGTTTCTTCTCCCACTGAGTCTATTTAAGTTTATCATTTAAATTTTTTCATTCAAAATTAAAAAATTTTTTTACAAAATACTCAAAAAAAATTATAAAAAAAATTTCAAATATAAAAACCTGAGCTTTTGTCAAATAACTGCCGCAAAAATCGTTCTTCTCACTAATAGACTTTAATTCAAGATTTGTGTAAATCAAATTTGTTATTTTTCTAGAAGAACCTGTAAGAAAAATAAGCAAAAAATTTATTTCAAGTAAACTTAATTAGAAATACTAGAATTTTTTATTTTTTCCATTAATACTTCGTTCATGTTTATCAAAGATATATTTGGAGAATTACTGGCCAATTCCTTAGAACACCAAAATAGAGATTTATTTCAAAATTTGAAAAAATTACCTGCACATTTTTCAAAAATTCGTAATATGCTTGGGTGTTAAAAACTGACTGGCTTATATCCATTCCTGAATTATACTTGGATTCTTGGTCCATTTTTTTTTTACTTAGTTCAATTTAAATAAAAGGAAATGCGACTTTTTCAAAATTGAATTCAAATATCCATGGAAATAAAACGAGTTTGCTAGGACTTGATTCACGGTGTACTCACATCAAAACAAATTCGGATTTAAGCTCACTTTTTTTCAGTTTAATTAAATACAGAAACTAGCTAAAAAATTAAAATTTTTTATTTACAAGAGATCTAAAAAAATAATAAAATAAAATTTATCATTTTAGCATCAAACTAAAACGATAATAGAATAAAATGAAAAGAAAAGTAATTGCGTTGATAGTCCAACTTTTTGTTTTGATTTCAAGTCAAATTGTATTATCAGAATATGTAAGCGAAGACGATCCGCCATGCGTGTAAGTTAGCCATTTAGTTAACAAGTGTTGCCAAGTAAAAAGTTAAAATTTAAAGTGAAGATTGCAATTCGGTGCCATTGAGTGAAAAATCAAAATGCATTCAGGCTTATGCGGAATTTTACAACTATCGAATGGTGAAGAGTGTTTTTAATTTTGCCAAAGTATCGGTCTATGCCGGTCTTTGGAACACTCGATATGTATTTTTTCCTAAATATCATTTTTATTACCATAATTTTCATTTTTTTTTCTAGGAAAAAGCAGATCCAATGCTATTTGAGAGAGTTTTTATGAATACTCTTAATCAATACAATGATCCGGCAGTCTTAGGGAAACTCAGTTTTGAAACATTGAACAAAACTGCGCTTTATTTGTACGAAAGATTGAAAATTTGGACCAAAAAACGCGAGCCTTCAAATGCAATACCTTTCGAATCGTATCCCAGCTTGAAGTGTCCTACTCCTTGTATTTATGATTTAGTAACATGGCAGTCCTTGTTTTATATATCATTAGTTATTTTTGTACTTGCTTTGTTTACAGTTTTGTTTTATTCAATATTTTTAAGAAGACAATACGTCTCGCTTAGAAATCGATTTAAAAATTCCAAGTTTTCTAAAGTCAACATAGAATCATAGGGAAATTTTTAAAAAATAAATATTAAATTGCTTAGTTACATAAATTCCATTTGGCTCTAATCTTTAATTAAATAATGTTGAAAATGTTTTAAAAATTGCTTAGAATAATTAATCATTTATATTTTTAAATAAAAATTTTAGAAAAATATTGAGATTTTAACCATTTCAGTCCCAATTGGGGTCAAGTGTTCCAGTATAATGACAATAAAAAATACAATAAAAATATAATGAGAAATAAGTTAAAAATAAATTCTCTAATACTGATAAAAAAATAGAAAATTAATTTTTTTAATCAATAAATAATCACAATTACTCTAACTAAGTCCTATTAAAATAGCTATAAAGTTTTTGAAACTTTTTTTTTTGTGGGAACAAAGAGTGAAATTAATATAAATTGATCTACTTCAAATACAAACTGATAATAATCATTAAGTATGAAATTTATTTAACAAAACAATTTAACTCCTATTTAAAGTTGAGTTAAAAATAAATTAGTTTGCTATTAATGATCCGTAAAAAAATGGCATCTTAGCCGGTCCTTTTATTTAATGTCTAAGATTACGATTTTTTACGTTTTAAGTTCTTTTGATTATAAGAGATATGAATAAAATTTTATATAATTTAATTGAAAATTTTTGAAAATCTAATAAACATCAGTGGACTAGTTTTTTATTTAAATCAAAAATTCTCAATTAAAATTCATTGTTTCCTTAGATTTTTTATTTGCCTAACAATCATTTCAAATTATTATCTTTTAAATCATCTTCGGTTTCTACCAATTTAGTTACATTAGCATAATAGTGATCATTTAATTTAAAACATAATAGAAAAACTTTTTGGTTCCTTCAAAAAATTCAGAATCTTAGCATTCGGTCAGCTGATCCTGACTCATATTTATCATTAGAATCCTCATAAAGATCAGCAAGGAAATATAATCTAGGTTTGATATTTTTTAAATTCATTTTTCGCATAAAAAATTTTCAATATTTAAGCTTTTTTAAATCCATAATGATCGATTTGATTTTTTATTTTTAAAAACTTTCCCCTCTTAATATAACTAGAACTAATCAAATATTTAACAACTGTTAAAATTAAGATGTAAATCATCAATTATATCTCATATTTTATTGTTAAAAAGATTATAAAAATGATCCTGTTGTTTATTTGTAATTTTTTTGGGACACTTAATTTTTATAAGTCTTAAAAACTTAATATAAAAATAACTGATAATTTAAGTTTCTTGACGAGCAAATTTTGTTTTCAAATTCCTTTCTCTAAAGATTCTAGTCTTTTTTTTCGATAGTTTTGAAAACCACTATAATTAAATTTAAACTTTTTTATTTTTTATTTAAATATCAATTTGCTAATCTTTTAAAACTTGAATGAATTGTGTAGTTACACCATTAACGCTAAACATTAAAAAAAGGAAAATTTATTTAAAAAAAGTTCTCAAAATTGAAATTCTGGCTTCATGTTTTTCAGTCTTTTAATTTTAATTTTCACAACTGCGATTCGAAGTGAAATTCCGTGAATTTTGTAATTTTTTTGATATTTTAAATAAAAAAAAAATTTGATGAATTTTATATTTAAAATGCTAATGATTAAAATAAAGAAACATTCCACACAAAAAAAAATATATAATATAATTTAAATTTGCAACAGACAAATTTAAATCAAACAAATTTTTAATAAATTTGCCAAAGTTTTACCAAAAAAAAATGCTAATTTAATTCTTCAATTTTTAGACCATCTTGTTCCGAAGTTTTTTTGTGAATTTTGGACATTATCGGCATAATTGCATTCTGCAAATATTTGAACTTTTCTTCATAAACTTCAGCATCTTGTTCACGATTTTCTTCCAACCATGCGATATCTTCTTTAATTAATTTTTCTAAAAGCAAGCGATCATTATCAGCTAGTTTGCTACTGTATTCTCTAAAAGCTGATCTAGCGCTGAACAAATAGCTTTCCAGAGAATTCCTGGAACTAACTCGACGTTTTAATTTCTCATCTTCTTCCTTGTACCTTTCGGCTTCCTGGATCATTTTCTCAATTTCAAATTTACTCAATCTTCCTTTTTCGTTTTTAATTTTAATATTCTTGCTTTTACCTGTACTTTCTTCTCGAGCAGTCACACTCAAAATACCATTGGCATCCACATTAAAAGTTACTTGGACTCTCGGAATGCCTCTGGGAGCTAAAATTTAATCTAGAAATACATTTTTATCATTTAGACAATTAATTACCTGGTGGTAGTCCCATTAATTCAAATTTTCCTAGCAAGTTATTATCTTTGGTCATAGATCTTTCTCCTTCATACACTTGAACTGTAACTCCTGGCTGATTATCCTCGTAAGTTGTGAAGTCCTGGGTGACCGTGCAAGGTATACGAGAATTTCTCTCAATTAATTTGTTCATGACTCCACCGACAGTTTCTAAACCGAGAGAAAGTGGAATCACATCTACCAACAAGACATCTTTGATTATTTCGCTTTGGTCTCCAGACAAAATGGCAGCTTGAATTGCTGCGCCATAGGCAACAGCTTCATCTGGATTAATTGTTTTGTTTAGCTCTTTTCCACCAAAGTATTCTTCTAAAAACTTTTGAATTTTTGGAATACGAGTTGAACCACCAACAAGCACCACTTCATCAATTTGACTTCTATCCAATTTGGCATCTCTAAGCGCCTTTTCTACTGGTCTTAGTGTAGATTTGAACAGATCAGCGCACAATTCCTCAAATCTAGCTCGTGAAATTTTTGAATAAAAGTCCAAGCCATCATGAAGAGAGTCTATTTCTATGTTGGCCTCGGTTGCTGTAGACAAGGCCCGTTTGGCTCGCTCACACGCTGTTCTCAGTCGCCTTATGGCTCTTTGATTTCTGGTTATGTCTTTTTTATACTTTTTCCTAAATTCTTCTACAAAGTATTCCACCATTCGACTATCGAAATCCTCTCCACCTAAATGAGTATCTCCTGCAGTTGCTTTTACCTGAAACAATTGACCTTCGTCTATATTCAATATGGAAACATCAAAAGTTCCACCACCCAAGTCAAATATTAAGACATTGCTATCACTTTTTAAATTTTTATCTAGGCCGTAGGCCAAAGCAGCTGCAGTGGGTTCATTTATTATACGCAGAACATTTAGACCAGCTATGAGACCTGCATCTTTGGTCGCTTGTCTTTGTGAGTCGTTAAAATAAGCGGGAACTGTTATTACAGCATCTAAAATCTTTTTGTTTTGTTTAAAGATAAAAATTTAATTTAATTTTTTATATAATAAAAAATTTTAAAAAATAATTACTTTTTTTCCAAGAAAATTCTCGGCTGTTTCCTTCATTTTTGACAATATCATAGCACTGATTTCCTCCGGTGTGAAAATCTTGCTCTGTCCTCTGTACAAAACTTCTATCTTTGGCTTACCTTTGTCATTGACGATTTTAAATGGCCAAAATTTTTTGTCCTCAAGAACCATCGGGTCGTCGTAGCGGCGTCCAATAAGTCTCTTTGCGTCAAAAATGGTATTTTGTGGATTTGATGCAACTTGGTTCTTGGCACTGTCACCAATCAGGCGCTCATTTTCTGTGAAAGCAATGTAGCTCGGCGTGGTCCTATTGCCTTGGTCATTGGCTATTATCTCTACTTTGCCATTAAAAAACACACCAACACAGGAATATGTTGTTCCCAAATCAATTCCGATTGCTGTTGCACTCAATCGATGTGATGCTAAAGTTTTACTCATGTTTTACCTGTGGTTAGAATGATTAAAATCTATGAATATGAAAATATTCGATTTTTGAGAAGCTTTTTATTCTTTAAATGTAAAATACCCAAGAGAAAAAAAAAGGTTTTATTCGAAAAAATTTATTTAAAAAAAGCTAAAAAACATTATGAAAATTGCTTCATGTTTAGAAATTTGTCAACCGTGTCGTCCGTGCTCTCAAGATAAATGAGAATTATGAGATGCACATATCATGCTTATGATGTTCGAATCTATGTCAATCTTTTTAAATTTTCAAATTTCTGATCCTAAACTGTCCCATTCATTTGTCCAATGATTGCTTTAAATGTGTCATTGGAAAATTTAACTTAAAATTTGCATGTTTTTTCTCAATTTAATTTCAATCAGAGTTCATGTTTTAATTATAATTTAGTGAACAATGTATTTTTGGTTTCAAGTCATTGCCAAAAAGGTCATTTGTTTGTCGTTTAGGGCCTCGGCTCTTAAATTATTTTGATTAATATGTTCAAGTGACCTGGTTGAAAAACACAATGCCGCAGAAGCTATTAATTAAAAACTTAAAAAATTGAATTTTTTCATTAGGCATTTTCTCTTCACGATTTCATGTCGATAATGTGATCAAATGTTCACAAAAAATATGATCAATGGTATCGGTGTCGGTTTATTGAACACTTTGAATACAAAACCGCTGATCACCAAATTGGTGATAATTATAGTAAGATCCAAACATTAAAATGTATTTTTTTGATCAATTTTTATTATTAGGAAAAAATTATCTTGGCAAAGTACTCAATAGATTTATAAAAAAATAATGGTATTTTCTGGACAGATGAACTTTTAAACCTTTTTCATTTTTCATCATAAATCCACAAATTGGGTAGGGTACTAGATTTTTTTGCTAAAGTTGAAAATTTTTCAAAAATGCTTTACACGTATTTTAATTTCATTAAATTTTTAAAATTTCAAGTTTTACTTTAGTATTTTAATTATTAGCTCAAGCTAAAAATTAATCAAAAATGCTTTTTAGCTGTAAGATGTATTTAATTTTGGATTTTTATTGAATTATAAATTAGAAAATATTTTCAAAATATTTTAGAGACGTTTTCTTTGGTGATCAAAATTTTATCTGGTTCTTGAAATAATGATCGCCAATTTTGTGATCATTTTATTACATGACAAATTGAAGTTTCAGATCAAATTTTAAGATCAAAACGATCATTTAAAATTTTAGAACTTAATTAATCTAATGATTCTGATAATTTTTAAAAAATAAATACTAAACATTACTTGACATGGCATGTCTCATAACGGTTCATTATCGAATTAACATCAAAATCATTGATCTCTAAATTATTTAACAAAAACAATCAATAATTCAAACAATTCAGATTTAGTTAATTCAGAAATTAAAATTCATAAATTTTAAATTCATTCATTCAAAATAAAATTATTTTATTTTTCCACTTAAAAAAATTATTATTTTTAAAACATTAAATTTTTTTTGTTATTAAATTTTTTTATTGAACTCAATTAAAAAATTTAAATCATTAAAGTTAAATAAAAAGGGATAGTCAAAATTTTTATATATGAAAATAAACTTGAAATTCCATTTCAAATAATTGCTTAGAAAAAAATTAATTTTTTCGTTTAGTTTATTTTAAAAAAATATATGATTTTATTTTAATAGAAGTCTAATACCCAAGAGAAATTTTTAACAAATAATTCTGATCAATGGTATCTGATAAATAATAAGTATTAATTTTGTAATTTTAATAATTTCAATTTTTAAATTAAAATTGAATTTCAGTTCGACTTGGATACTTAAAGTGTACCAGATTTTCACCAGTCAAAACAACTCTTCTAACATTTTCTGGAATACGATAGTCCCATCCATCTAATCCGTGACCAGAAAAAAGTTGCTGTAAATAATTAACGTTTTGTGAAGTTCAAATACAAATTGAACAAAAATTCTTCCTTTTTTGTTGAATTAAAATTAAAGTTAATAAAAAACTTAAAAAATACTGCAACATAGTGCAACATTGTTGCGCCTTTTTATCTAAAATAATTTTTCTCATGTTAAAATAAGACAAAAAATAAAGTATCAATAAGATTTAAATTGATTATTGATTTGATTTACTAAAAAAAAAAAGAAAATAAAGATTTAAGTGCAACAAAGTATGTTGTAATATGTTGCAGTATTTTTTTATGTTTTTATTTTTAACTTCAATTTTAATTTAACAAAAAAGGAAGAATTTTTGTTCAATTTGAACTTCACAATACCAATAATATATCAAAGCTGCAAGAGTACAAAAATATAATCATTCAAATACTTAATTTTTCAAATATTTTATTCAAATTTTATTTTTTTTAAATTATTAGTTGAATTTATCTAAAATTCAAGATTATTTTTAAATTAAAGTTGAGTTCGAATTTTAATTTAAAAAAAGACAGTTTTCGAATTTAATTTCAAAAATAAAAATAAATCTAATATAAATTCAAATTTATCTTACATTCAGGATTTTATTCGAATATAATACTGTTTTAATAATCTTTTCAAATTTTGTATTTATTCAAACTTTAAATTGTGTCCAAAAAGCTAATCTGATTTCATCACTAATTATTGGTATTGTGGATTTAAGAACAAGAATAGTTGAGCCTTTAATGTTATATTAGCAAAGATTAAGTTTTTGTCACACTGACTTAAAATTAAATTAAAAAAGAAAGTAAATTCAAATTTATTTAATAAATTGGTCATGTCAGGTTCGTTTTATCTCGATAGAAAAATTTATTTTAAAGTGGACCAGCATCGAGATTGGTGAGTTTCTCTGCAGTGAAGTAAATAAAAGCTCCATGAATGATGAAATTTTCTCTCATCTTACATTTAAACTTAAATTTTGTAAAACTTTTTTTGCTTTATTTTAATATATTTTTTTTGAATAGATAAATCTTGTTCTAAAATTCGGTTTAAACGAAAGCGAAACTTATTCGGACGAACCAGGGGACTTAACCTAGCCCAAATTATATTTTTAATAAATAAATGAATGGTTTTGTGAAGTTCGGTACAAAAGAAAAGAAAAAAATGATAAAAATTTGAATAAATAAATTTTTTCTAAAAGTTTAAAATTAGTTCCGTGATTGCGACATGGTGCAACATTCAAAGTTACATCTACTGTCAAAGTCTGCTAATGATGTGCAAAATCTCTGCAAAATTCACTACGCTCGAATATATTGAAGTCCAATTTCTGCTAAATTTGCACAGTTTAGCAGACCTTGATATTTGATGCAACTTTGAAAATTACACCATGTCGCAATCACGGAACAAATTTTAAACTTTAAGAAAAAAAGTTTTTCAATTTTTACATTTTCTGTTCTTTTTATCATTTTGTACTGAATTTCACAAACCCTAAATAAATTTTGTAAAAACAAACTATCAAGGAAATTTATTAACATTATTTAATCTAAAATTCTTAGATACTTTTTTATAAAAATTAATAATAAAGATATCAGGAAAAACCTTTAATAACCGATTCTCAAAATTCAAATTATTTCTAATTTATTGAGTAATTAAATAAAATCACGATTTTTTTTTAAAAATATATTTTAGCTATATCTTTGATTAAATTTAGCCATTAAGTTTAGTTTGAGAAGCGAGCTCCCGGGAAATCTGGTCTGACATCATTATACGGAGCTTTGAAATAAACATCGCCCCAGTAACCCAAAGAAATGGTTCCAAAAATAGCTGACAAAAAGACGACGGTTCCTACACCCAAAAAAGCGTTATTAACTGCTTGTCTTTTGCTATTCAATTCTTCCCAACTGCCTTTCGGTTGTGGCAGCAAATCTAAAGTATTTCTATTTGCCAAATCGACTTCCAATTTTGTCAAATGATGATCGCCACCGTAGTTTCTTTTTTGGATTTTTGCATCTTTAATTAGTAATTAGTATTTTTTATTCAAATTAAACAAAAATACTTTTAAATTTTTGAAACAAATTGCTTCTGGCGAGTCTTGATGCCATTTTTATTTCTTTTTTATTCTAAAATATAAAGATAATTAGCGCTGGAATCATAAAGACAATTTTCAGAAAAAAAGAGTAACAATCTCAAACTAAATCTGGGAGTAAAAATAAGAACTCGGTTTTTGCATATAGTTAGCGTCAAGCAAAGTGCGTTGATTCTAAAATATGCTTAAATAAAGCATACATTTAATTTGATGAAATTTTTCTTGAATGCATATTTAACAATTTAAAACAACATAATTTGCATTTTTAAATATAAGAATTTAGTTATATATGTATGGTTGCGTTAATCAATTTTTGTTTCGATAAGCGATTCTTTATAGTCTTTAATTAATGAAAAAAAGCCTCTTATTGATTTTATTTTTTTAAATTAAAATTAATAAAATTTTCTTCAGCTTTTTAATTCAAAGTATCTGTACTTTTTATTCATAGTTTGGATCATTTAATGACAGCAAACAACTAATTAATCTAAATAATAGATTAATTAACTTTCTTTATAAATTGACTTAATCTAATTACTAATAATCTCACAACAAAACATAAGTTCTCTTTGAAATCTTGATGAACTAAATAAACATTATTGATTGAAAATTATTAATGCTGCTCAAAAAAGTATCCCTCTCCGATCTCAGAAATTTTTTAAATCAAGTTTACCAAAAGAAATTGTATCACTTATAAACAAACGTAGGAAAGTTTCTATTTATCAAAAATCAATTTAAAAAGTAAAGAATACATTAGTAAAGGAAAAAATAATTTTTATGTGCTTATTAAAATTCGAAAAATATTTTTGAAAGATTTAGTTTTATTCGCTTTTTTTTTGGTTTCCCTTTTTATTTTTTTTTAAATCCTCAACCTGCTTTAACAAAGCAAATTTAACTTTATGATTGATCCAAGTAAAATACGGCATTGTGAAATTTCATACAAAACTTCCAATACAAAAATAAAAAAATTTTCTAACTTTTGTTCTAAATGTCAAAATCTTGTTCTGAAAATGAAACAAAGTGAAACAACTGTTGTTTCACCTTTCGCGGAAGTCTGCAAAATCTGTGTGAAAATTGCACCCTATTTAAAAGTATTAAAAATAAAACGCAATTAATTTGCACAGATTTTGCAGACTTTCACAGAAGGTGAAACAATAGTTGTTTCACTTTGTTTCATTTTCAGAACAAGTTTTTGACATTTAGAACAAAAGTTAGAAAATTTTTTTATTTTTGTATTGGAAGTTTTGTATGAAATTTCGCAATGCCGTAAAATACACAATCGAAAATTTTCGATTATGTTTTTTTTGTACATTTTTTTCAAAATCAATATATTAAAATTAATATAATTTCTTTGCAAATTCAATATTTTCAATCAAATCATTTTAAAGCATTTAGAGAATATTTTTAACTTTTTCAATTAAACATCATTTTTCAAAAAATATAATCAATTTTTTTTATAGTAACAAAAATTATCAAATTATTAGATCACGAGATTTTTTATTTTTGTTTTAAACTTTTTTAATTTAAAGGAAGAGCAAATTTTGAGAAAAAAGAAAAATATTCTAATTTTTAATTAAAAAAAAATTGAAGATGGTAAAATTTCTATTTTCTAATTTTAATAATAAAAATAATCGATTAAAAAGTTAAGATTCTACTCTATAGATTGTGGAATCTGATAAAGATTTTTAACATTAAGTTGTTAAATTATAACAAAAATTTAAATTTCAAATATTTTTTTATTTGGAAATTCTTTTCAAATGAATTAATAAAAAAAATTAAAGAAAACTTTAATCAGAGAAAAGATATTAGCCCTTATCTGTCGAAGATGTTAAAAACTAGTTTAAGACTAGAATGAGTCAAAATTGATTCCAGCATTTAATGTATAGATAAGTTTGAATTTTTTTGCTTGGGTCAATTTTGACCCATTTCAGTTTTCAAGCGAATAATGGGTCGAAATTGACTCGATTTTAGACGGATAATGGTTAAAATTTAATTGAAATAAAAATTTTATTTGTTTTCATTTTATGAAAAAAATTTTAAGTATATGAAACCAGCAAATTCCATTTTAAATACATTGATAATTTGAATATTTTTATAAATAATCTCTTACGTATTTTAATGTAAGCTTACGAAATTTTACGTAAAATTACATATTCTTACCGACTCATATTCACGTAAGATTACGTAAGCTTACTAAGAATAATGTAAAATTACGGAATTTATTCCATTCTGGATTATTTATAAAAGCACTGTATCATTATCTCATCATATTCGCCCTTAGTCTAATTTCATTTTTTATTAATCTTAATAGGATTTGTGATTTTATAAAAAAATAAAAAAAACAAGTTTAGAGAAAACAAACCGTTTCCATGGTATTTTAAATATTTAATTAATTGTTTTATAAAATACACAGCAAAATAAAAATAAAAGTTTTTTCCTATCGGAGCAGTTGCTTTTCCATTCTTATTACAAAAATGTCAGGCTTATCAAGAAGTGTAGTCAAATGGATCCAAAGTTTGGATCTTACATTCCAAATTAAAAATCCAAAATGGTATTTTATAGAAAAAAATATTTCACAACTCATTTTATCTATAATTTTTAGGGATTTAACTAATGGCTTTCTTGTTGCTGAAATTTTTTCATGGTACTATCCAGACGAAATAAAAATGTTCACATTCAATAATGGAAAATCGTTGGACTCAAAACTCTCCAACTGGTCCTTAATTAAAAAAGTACGCCCGATCTAAATTTTTAAAATATATTTAAATTATCATTTAAAGTTTATTACCAAAAACGAGATGGACATATCAAATGAACTCATTGACGGAACCATTCACTGCAAAGAGGGAGCAGCTGTTTTGCTTTTGGAAAATTTATACCAATTTTTAACCAATAGACCGTACAATTTTTCTGATGCAAAAAACTTTCTATTTATTAATTTTTTTTTAGAATTCAAAAAGCTCAGCTTGAATATGAAATAGACCTCACAGACAAGGGATATCAAATGAGGCTACCTTATCACGCTAGATCAACTGCAGCCAAATCAATCAAGACAAATATTAAAAATACTGAACTTCTCACTGATCCAAATTTAAAGCTGTCAGCTCAAAAAGTAAATCTAAGAGAAAAAAAAAATTCAAATTAATTCACGAATTTGAAAAAGGTTGAAATTCTAATTTCCAATCACGTGGAAAATAGGAAATCTGACCGTGAAAATGAACCACAAAGATTCGATGTAAAAAAAACAATAGCTGAAAAATGTGTCCAAAAACCAGTACCGGAAACACGAAGGAGTAGTGAAGTTTCTAATTTTAATACGGAGTTATTTTTACCTGAATCAGAACAGGATCAGGATCAAGATCAAGCAGAAGGCTCTCAGTCAAATGAAATGCAAAGTTCGAAAACTTTATTCTTAGATTCAAAAAAATCCAGTTTAGATAAAAATTTCAAGGAAATTCGCGTCAGACAGGACGCTTATGAAATAAGTTTTGCTACTGTTAATTGAGGATATTTAAAAAAATTTATTATTAAACTAAATTGAAATAAAATTTAAAGCAAAAAATTTTAATTTAAAATCTAAAATTTGAATTTTCTCCAGTTTCAGTTTTCACTATTTGATTTTCATCTGCTAGATAGGACTCATTGTTGAATTGATTGTTTGGACCAACCTCTAACAATTCCGTTGACATGATTTTTGTATTTTCTTTATAAAATTTAATAAAAATAATTAAGAATTTTAAACATTTTTTTACTTGTTTTGGGTTTTTTGTATCTGAGTTTGTAGACTGAACAAGTAATAATAAAAAAAGCCATGATAGCTAGAAAATAATGTTTAATTTTAATTAATATCTTAAATATTAAATCAGATTTAAACCTCCAGCTGTTGATGATCCTGCTATTATGTTGGGGAGATATTCCTCAAGAAGAGTATCTTTAGGTGCACCGTACACATTTAGCATGGCTTTTGAAATATATTTGTTATTTATTATACAGTGATAGATTCCATTGGTGTCCTTTTGATTGTTATAAATGGTCAATTCACATTTCGACGTGTCTAAGAAATAACGATCAGTATCATCAGATAAGCCTTCTCTGGTAATTGGGATCTGCGTCGGTGTTAGCCATTTACATGATTGAATTAAAATGGTCTCGGTTTTATTTTGGAACAATGGTTTCAAAGTCACATCTTCTCCATAAGGTAAGTAGTACATCCATGGATAATTAATTGCCAGAATTGTTTTAAAACAAACTAGAAATACACAAAAGGCTATTGACATTTTTTTATTTTTATTCGTTTAAATTGAAAGATTCTTTATGTTGAGTTCGAAAATTTTAGCTTCATATGTCGTGATATTTATAAAAGTTTTTAATTAAATGATAAATTTATTGCATTACAATTTTTTTAAATGATCAAAAGCCCCAAAAATTATACAACAAATGCCAAAACTATTTACCTTGAATTAAGGAAAATATAATAACATTTTAATTTTTCATTTCAAATAAGGCTATTTTTAAAATAGTGAATAAAATTGAATATTTAAAATTTTCATATTTAATTGCCCTAAATATTTTTTACCATTCTTAATAAATTATTTAATTATTTAATGTCAGTTGATTTTATATGAAACTTTAAAAAAAACGTAATCACCCTTTTTTATTTACTTTTAAAATTTATTTTTGATTAAATTAAACAGTTATATTTTAAAATTGGAACTGTAAAATTAAAAATTATACAGTTTTTAATTGGGTCTATCTAATATCATTCTAGCATTCGTAAAAAATAAGTTTCTCAGATTATGAAAAATAAAATTTTCGCTATTATTTTTTAAAATTATAAAAATAAACAAATCTAATTTTTTATATTCAAAGGCTTTTGAACAATATTTTGGCTGTTCATTTTGGCAAATAATTAAAATTTTTAGTTAATAAATTTAAATTATTGAACTGATAAATACCAGATATCAACATATAAAATGTTTAAGAATTTTTTCGTATGATAAGAGACTAGGACTGGCTTCACTTGAAACTCGAAAAGAGGGATGAACTCATTGAGTACTTCATGATCAACAATGATTTGAACCAGGTCGATTGACACAATTCAAATAATTTTAGCTGTGCATTAATGGTACGAGAAAAGGGTAATATCAAACATAAATCTGTGAAAGTCAGACAAAAAAAATTCCGCCAATAGAGAGAGTAATACAAAAATGGTCTTTTTCTGGGAAACTCAAGTCCCAAATATGGAAATATCAAACAAAAATTTATCTAGCATTTTTAAATTTATAAAATTTTGTTTTCAAAATCCGTGTAAGATTGATTTTTAAATTTTTAGATTTTTTTTGATAACGAAATTTTTTTTTAAATAATTTTCTTAATGATAACTAAATTTTTCAAATATTATTCTTTAATTTTTTGATAACATTTTTTGTTATCCGCATGATAACATAACCGGGTAGACCCCTTTTTTCATTTGAATTTATTTTGAATTTTTCATTCTTAAATTTCGATCTAAAGCGTTTATTAACCCATATCATATTTTCTACCAGACGAAAAAAATTAAAGGTTTTATAAAATGTTTTTTGCTGAGGACTATTTTAGTTTGTGAAATTATGAACTAACAGACAAATAAATACCCAAGACAAAAATCTTCTTCTCGTATCTAGAGATACAAGATTTAATTTTCTCAATCTTTCTTCATATTCACGATTCTTCAAAGTTGGAATTAACTTCGTAGCTCAAGACTGTACGGCACTTCCAATACAAAAATAAAAAAATTTTATTATTTCTTCTAAATGTCAAAATCTTGTTCTGAAAATGAAACAAAGTGAAAGAACTATTGTTCCACCTTCTGTGAAAGTCTGCAAAATCTGTGCAAATTAATTGCGTTTTATTTTAATACATTTAAATAGGGTGCAATTTTGCAGAATTCACATATTTATAAATTAATTAATAATTAATTGTGCGCATACCAAATAGCTACTAATTCGATTTCAAATACGGATTCCAAACACAAACTCCATATTCAATAAGAGGCCTAACCAATGAGGTATACAGTAGCTTAACTAATTTAGCGTCTAAAAATTTAGAGTTTTTCCAAATCATTTCCAAAATTTTATTCGATCTAATAGAAGAGTAGTTAACGTTTGAACTCCATTTAAGATAATTTTGAAAATAACACCCAAATACCTTTCGA
Organism: Brachionus paranguensis; assembly: GCA_016802215.1. Classification (NCBI taxonomy): domain Eukaryota; kingdom Metazoa; phylum Rotifera; class Eurotatoria; order Ploima; family Brachionidae; genus Brachionus; species Brachionus paranguensis. The sequence continues at coordinate 2,167,529 of JAESIX010000004.1, forward strand.
AATTTGTTTTGCATAATGACTCTGTTCCATGTTTATCAAAAATTGAGTAGGTAAACTGAGGATTCTTATTTCCAATAGGCATAACTTTACATTTCTCTATGTTCAAACCATAAGTTATCTTCAAAATAGTTAACAAATGCTATGATTTTTATATCGTCAGCATAGACTTTTTTTAGACGGTTACAAAGAGTAAAAAAATAGATAATGTGTTCATTCAAGTAAAATTTATTGATTATTTACATTTTTGACTTGGTGATTGAGAATATGAAAATCAAATTGGATTTAGATATTTTCAAATTTTTGGAAATTTTATTTTTGAATAATCAAAATTTTATGAAGTAATTTTAAATAGCAAAAATTAGACTAAATATTTAGTTTAAATCACTATGATAAAAAATTAGATTTACTCTTGATTAAAGAGTTCAAAAATGTGCCTAGAAATAACTTAAATTAAAAAAAATCGATCTCTTAATTAAAGTTTTAAATGTAAAAATCTTTTTTTTTAATTATTGCTGACAAGTATTGATTTTTTTTAATTAATTGAAATAAACAAATAATTCTAAAACATTCTAAATAATTCTTTTGTAGCTAAAAACAAATAATTCTATGGAAATAAACGATTTCATTTGAAGTTAAAAGCTGTTTGTCATTTAAATAATTTTAAAAATATCATAAATTGAGAAAAAAATTATAATCTATTCCAAACTATCAATTTATGCTTGATTTTTTATCTTTTATCTTTATAAATCCACTTTGAACTAAATCTTCAAATCTCAAAATTTAAAATGATAATTAAAAAAAATGTCTTCGGGCAATATTCTCAAACAAATGAAGTCAAATGAATGACAAATAATGAATATTTTGGTCAAATTTTTCGAATGAACAATTTGACACAGTAATTTCATCAAAAATTATTGAAATATTAAAAATTAAAAATTGAATATTTTAATACTCCAAAATTTGAGTTGAATAGATAGTTAGGACAAAATTTATACCAAGTAAGTTTAGAAAAAGAGGGGATAAGATTACATGCATAAAAGTGAGCTAATACATCTCAAAAAACGTCTCTTATCTTTCACGCTTGAATGCGATCATTTTTGTCCAGATCACAAATGACCAAACTTAATTTTTGCTCTTTTGTTAAACATATCTATTTGAACAAAAATTTGCTGGCTATTTGCTAAATTAAATATTAGTATATATTGGTAAGATATGGTACAGAGCTAAATGACGCGAAAATAAAAATGTAATTAAAAAAATTTTTCTTGTCTAGCAAACAAAAATCAAAAAGGTGAAACACTAGGACTCTATATGGAAAAATAAAAAAAAGTTTTTCTTATTGTACAATTTTGAGAAAGCTGAGCGAAAGCGAACTATCATTTTGTATTTTTGGCAAATTAAGTATCCCATCGGCGGGAAGTTGTTGAAATTTTTTTTCAATTTTCTTTTTCGACAAATTTTTATGTCCTATATTAAATTTTTTGTTTATTTTAGACAAATAAAATGGAAATTCTCCCATATTTCTAGGTTTTTGTAATAATTTCTTATTTATAGTATTTAAGTTTGCGTATTTTCCAAAACATGAGCTTCAATTATCCCATGTTTGTGCATAATCGAGTGCCACCTCAAAACCCTGCATTTCAATCAAACTTCCGTGCGCATACCATTTCGGCTAGGTCGAATGCCAACCACGATTCGGACTACTCGCGCTACATACCTGACAATGAATATGGCAGCAAAACACTATCCAATCGATACTCAATGTACAATTACGAATTTGCACCCGAGGTTCCCTTGCAGAACAACCATAACTTTAGAACAAAAACAAACGAGAAATATTTTTCCACAATGAACCCCAAAGTGTCAAAAAATTTAGCCAAAAATTTAAATTTTTCCTCAATTAACTCGGAAAAACTGGCCAAAGATCTCAAAATTCCCAAAACAGAGACTAGTGGTCATGAGAAAAATGGATCAAAAGAGACCTCTGATGACTCAGTGGACAAAATCGACTCAAAAAAGACCAAGGTTCCTATTTCATTCATTGAATTTAACAGAAATTCTGTTTGTCTAAAACGAAAAGAAACTGACAATAAGTCTAATTTGACTTCTCTAAGCACCGAATCATTAATAAAAACATATTCTAAAAAACAATATGACAATCATGGCTTTGGGTATAACAAGTACCATTTAAACTCTGCATACAACAATAAAGAAGAAAATTTTGACCAAATAGCTACCAAAATGAGCTCTTTATTGAACAAAAAAAATACTGAATTAAAAAAATCTGAATTTAGCTATAACAAATTCATGTACTATAACCGATTAGAGGAACAATATTCAAGCGATAACTCTGAAGACAAGGCGGATAATCTAGAAAATTTGAAGAATTTTTTTCCCAGACCATCATCGCTCTATTACGACAGTGGCATATGCGCAGATGGATCTAACTCAACTTATGTCAAAGGCTTGAAGAAATGTGATGCACCAAATCTGGAGGAAAAAACTTTCACAGAAAATATAGTAATTAACAATGGTTCGAGTGAATCTGCAAAAAATTCACTACCAAGTAATAAAACTTCCTATTCATCACTTTCCTCGGACTTGTCTTCTAGTTCCCATTTCTCTTCATCATTTTCATCTTGTTCAAAACAAAGAAATCGAATGAATGCAGTGTTTAAATCGATGAACTTAAAGAATTCATCGCGTCTAAATAAAAAAACATTTAGGACTTCTTTTAGAGAAACGTCAAAAAAAATTGATTTACCCATCATTAATTTAAATGATTCGAAAAATGGTGAAATGAAGTATTCAAATGTGGCTCAAAGTAAATCCAAGATAGAAACTAGCCGAGCTGACTTTACCCCTCATTTATTTAATAAAGTTAATTTGCTAAAAAATGGTAAACCAATTATACGAAATACTAAAGTACCACCTTTACCTCAAATAAATTACAATAATAATGTTTGTATTGGAAAGAATTCTCAAATTCAAAATGCTGATTTAAATCATAATTCGTCTGATTCGATGCACAAAACTAGTTTGGACCGATATAAAAAAAAATCGAGCATTTTTTCCTCTAATTTGAGTTCAGATGTCGAAAATTTTGCTAATTCGAGGCATTCAAGTAAATAAATTAATTTAATTTAAAAAAAAATAAGAAATTTTTTTCACATTTCAAAGGTGAAATCTTTTTTTTTTAATAGTTTATTTTTATTTAAATAGACTTTGAGTAATAAAACTCTTTTAGCTATTGTTCATATAAAAAAAAAGTAACAAAGATATCAAGTATTACATTGTTAGGTTTATAATATTTCCAAACATGCAAAAATATAAAAAAATATTAAGAGTGGGAAAATTTAGAAATTGAAAGATTTAGCTGTTGCAAGTCACTCACGTGCAAATTCATAGACAAATTGATAAAGGAGAATTTTTTTCAGTATCTCTTGAACTCTCAGTAAAAACATCCTCAGACAAAATTTTGTCTTTATATTAATTTAAATATATCTGCAAAAAAAATTATTTGATTTAATTTATTTAAAGTTTTCTCGCACTTATTTCACCTAATTTATTCTACAAAAATACAAAAATCCATTTCACAAAAATTCTAATCAAAAAAATTAAAAAATTAATTTAAAAATTAAAAATTAAGTTCAAATAAAAGGTTTATATTTATTTTCACATTTATCACAGGATTTAAAAATAAAATTTAGTATAATGTTTCTAATTTAAAAATTTTCCTCTTCTCTTCATTGTGATCACAGCATTTTTTTGTTGTATATTTTTAGAGATGATAGTTACATTATTTAAATTGAATGAAAAAAGTGTAACATAATTGAGATACATTTTTTGATTAAATTCTATGGGATAAAATAAAATTAGACATAATCTACAGAAATTAGATGTGATATTTTGGGTAAAATAAATGGGTTATAATTATGCCGGGAAAAAACAAAAATTTTAATTTGAAAATTTAATATTTAAAGCTAAATTTTTCCTGACAAAAGACAATATTTATTTCAAAAATTAAAAAAAAAAATTTTCGTATCGTCAAGCGAAAAGCTAGTTTACAAAAAGATTTTGAACTTCTAATTGGTCAAGCAATTCAAAATATAATTCTTTAACCAAGTATGAAACAGGTTTATTGTTAAAAAAAAAATATAATTCTTAAAATTTAAAACATTTGACAACTGAAGTTAAATTACATGTTTAAATACTTTAATAAATAATCTAAAGAAATCTTCAAAAGAACCCGTAAATTTTTTAATATCATAATAATAAAAAGAAGCAAAAATACTATATTTTTTTTTATTTTTTTAAAATTGTATCAATCTTTTGTTTTAATATAGGGCTCAGAAATAGCACAAATTCATGCAATAAAGCAACATCAAACAGCAAAAACAATGTGATCAAAATAATTAATCAAACAACTGGATGCGAAAAATTTAGAGTTGTAAGCATAAGTGAAAAAAGATGCATTGCTCTGAACGATTTTATCGGATTATATTCCGAAAATTTAAACCTAATTAAGGTATGAATTGATTTTATGATTTGATTAAAAAATTTCAAACCTTAGGTAACTAAAATTACTAAAGAACAATTGGGACTGCTCAATTTTTGTATTTTGTGGCATTGGTCATTTATTTTACTGACTTGTTTTTGAAAGTATTTTTTGATTATAAAATTAACCTCAAAATGTGGTTAAATTTTGTTAAAAAAATATTTTGTTAGTAATGTTTTTGACCAATAATCAATTGTACCACTATAGTAGAAAATTAACAATTAATTAAATTAATCAGCTTGAATGATAATAATATCATGTTATTAAAATAAATGACTCAAGAACAATTTGAATTTATCTTTTTTTTATAAAAACGTAGTTAACTTAGGGGTTGTGAAGTTCGTTTCAATTCGATCTTTTCAATTCAGAAAAACTCTAATAACAAATTTTCAAAAAAAATGTAGGACTGTAAATATACCAAATAATTGAAATAAATAAGATGATTTTTTTTCTAATTTTTAACTGTTAAATGACTTATTTATTTACTTTTATTTCCTTTAAAAAAAAATACTAGAATTTTAACTTTATTATCTAAAATACCACATATTTTTGCTAAAACGCTAAATTTTTGCTGGTAAGTAAGTTGTCTAAATTTTAATTTTAAAGTTTTTTCTGTACTCTTCTCATAATTTACTCAAGAAATATTCCACTTTATTTAAATAAAAGAAAAAAAAAACAGTTTTAATATGTTTTAAGTTCTTTTAAAACTTATTAAACTTTGTATTTTTTCGAATGGTTAGGTAAAAATTTACCTTTTTTTTATAAATCTGAATAACTTTTAGTTCTGAATATAAAGTTAATTCTTAATTTCAAAAAAAATTTTTTTAAAAACCTAACCAACAAATCAAAATCTTTAGTCACAAAAATAGCATCTATCTATTTCAAAAATGATAATTATGCATTAAGGGTGAAAATTATACCCTGTTGAGCCGGGGCGAAGACGACTGGTGTTACGTCAGAGACAAAAATGGAAACATAGGATGTGTCCCTGGAAGTTATTTAGAAATTTTTAATGAAGAATCAGATTCAAATAACTCAAACAAGCTATCACATTTAGAAAAAGAGTATTTTTTTCATTTAAATATTTTAACCATTATTAATATTTGTTTTATAGTTGGTTTCATGGAAATATTACCAGAAGCGAAGCTTATACGTTGCTAGTTGGTAATCAAAATTTTGGTGGTACTTACTTGGTCAGGTATAATTCAATAGACAAAGGCAAATTTACTCTTTGCGTTTATAAAAAGTATAATTTAGAAATATTTTTTAATAATTAAAAATTACATTAATTAATTTTTAACAGCGGAAAAGTTTATAATTACAAAATAAACTGCGAAGATAAACTATACTTTATTGATGTTAAGTATAAGTTTAAAAGCTTAGTCGCTTTGATTGAGTTTTATCAAAAAAATCAGACGGGTACATCTAATTCAAAAAATCATTTGGATAAATTAGCTCAAAATATTTTAATTCTAGGTTTGATTAGTAATCTTAAGTATCCAGCTGAAAAAAATTTTTTTGACAAAAAAACACTAATAGAAAGTTTGGAAAATGTTTATCGTAAATAAAAAAATCTAAAAAATGAGACAATAATATTGAAAAATTGTATTTTTAGGTAAATTTGAAATCGATCGGAAAGATATTGAATTTCACGAAAAAATTGGCTCTGGTCAATTTGGAATAGTTTTAAAAGCCGAGTTTAAAAAAAGAAAAATTGTGGCAGTCAAAAAAATGAAGCCCGGGTCGAAAGAAGACGAAATGAATTTTAACCGTGAAGCCGAATTTATGATGTATTAAATATTAATTCAATTTTTTTTTCAATTTATAATTTTCAAAAAGGAAATTGCAAAATTTACAAATAACGCAACATCAAAATTTGATGCAACTTTATGGTCTAAGCAAGGACTTTGATGATTCGATTTTAATAGTTGCTGAATTTGTTCGCTTTGGTACGATACTTGTTAAAAATAATAATTTTTTGATAATTTATTTTTAAGGATCGTTACACAACTATTTACTTAAAAATAAAGAAAGAATTATAAATTCAAAAAATAGATTTATCAGATTTATAAACATGTGTATTGATGTGTGTGATGGAATGGAGTATCTCGAGTCTCATAACATAATTCACCGTGATCTTGCAACTCGAAATTGTTTGGTAGGTGAAGGTGAAGTTATTAAGGTAGCCGATTATGGCTTAGCTAGATTTACTGATGATTGCTACATTGCGCACCCTCAATCTCAATTCCCGGTAAAATGGTCTGCACCAGAAGTAATCAAATATCGAAGTTATTCATCTAAATCTGATGTTTGGTCATTTAGTAAAAAAAAAATAAAATTAAAAAAAAAAAATTTACCAATGATTTTTAGGTTGCCTTATGTACGAAGTATTTACCTTGGGCAAAATGCCTTACGGTGGAAGTACGGCTAATTCTGTCGCTGCTAAACAAATTATATCAGGTATCATTCCTGAAAAACCAACCTTTTGCTCGAATAACTTGTATGAAAATGTCATAGCTAGAGCTTGGAATAAAGTACACTTAATTAATTTTTTTTACACTAAAATTAAATTAATTTATTTCTAGAATCCAAAAGATAGACCATCTTTCAAAGAACTATTGAAACTACTTGAAAATTTTACATAATTTTTTTAATAAGTTTAAATTTTAAATTTTTGTAAAAATCTAGATTTATTATAATAAAAAAAATCTACAAATTAAAGTAAAATTATTAAAATTAATTAAAAAAGAAATAAAACAGTTATTAATTTAATTTTTTTTTCCAAATTTTTTGACAAGGCAAAAAATAACTTTATATTTGCTACAAAAAATAACTTACAAAACAAAATTTCTAAATTTTTTAGTATTTAAGCTATTTTGGCTATATTCTGATTAATATTAAATACCCAAAATAAGTCGAAACAATTTTTGATTTAAAATTGATAATATGAGTGAACAAGTTGAAATGGAAGAGGAATCAACCGTTGTCACATCGACAAATCAAGCAGAAAAAAAGCGCTTTGAAGTCAAAAAGGTTAGATGAAAAAAAATGTTAAATTTTGTTGAATCAAAAAATTATTTTTAAGTGGAATGCTGTTGCGCTATGGGCATGGGGTAACACAATTTTTTGTCTACTTGAATCTTTCTTTAATTTAAAAATATCTAGATATTGTGGTTGATAATTGTGCCATTTGTCGTAATCACATCATGGATCTTTGTAAACTTTATTAATTTTTAATTTTTAAACAATTTATGATCCTTAAAAGGCATTGAGTGTCAGGCTAATCAAGCATCTGCTACAAGTGAAGAATGTACAGTGGCCTGGGGAGTTTGTAATGTAAATTATGATTTTATTTTGATCTGAGAAAAATTTTGGTTTAATTTTTTGTTTAATAGCATGCTTTTCATTTTCATTGTATCTCTAGATGGCTAAAAACAAGACAAGTGTGTCCTCTTGACAACAGGGAATGGGAATTTCAAAAGTATAAAAAACTTATAAAAATAAATATTTATTTTAAAATAATTTCTTTTAAGATATGGACATTAAACTTCTTAAATAATTATTAACCGTTTAAATCGAGAAGTCTTTGATTTACATATTGAAAAATATAATGTTTTATTTTTAAATTAATATTAAATTCATTAAATCGATTGTAATAAATTTAGCAATTTTTTATTAAAAATTATCACCAAATATTAGTTTTTAAAAAGTCCTATCGAATTTTTTGATTTTAAAACCAAATTTTGGTATTATTTGAAAATCTGGTTTAATAAATTAATCTTTTAAAATGCTACCTTAATAAATATTCTTGATTCTAATTCTTCTTCATATATCAAGTTCTATGTTGTAAAAATATTTTTGTAACTTTTATTTAAATAGAATTAAAAATTGAAAATCACTTTTTATGGTCTATTGATGATTTTTTGGCCAGCAACAACTAAACCAAGGTTAACAAGATTTTGGTTGATTGATTTTTCGATTAATAAGCCAAGCTTAACGGATATAGATAAATAAAAAACTGCACCAGAAACCCTGAAAATTAATCAAAGGCTTGATATGCAGTATAACTTATACTGATTTATGGATTTTAAGATAAGTAGTTATTTAATAAATTACCACAAAAGTTACTTATTTTTAATTTAACATTTGCCACTAGAAAAATGTTGTAGATCAGCTTGACTATTAGATTGTTTTGACTGATAAAGAAGCATGGTAATGGAAAAGAGCATAAAAAGTCGTGATTTAAGCTAGTTTTTATTAAAATTCAATACTTTAAAATAACCCAAAAACTAATCAAAAAGCATCATCAGTTTTAAAAAATCAAAATTTATTATTCTCATTACAAATTTTCAATTTGTTTTGATTTTCTTATTTGACCTTTTTTTCATATTGAATTTCAACCTTTGAAGTTTTAAATTTCTAAATTTATTGAATTTATTTTTCAAATATATTTTAGGAAATACTAAATTAAAACAATCAAATTCTGGTCAGCATTAAGATAAAAACATGCATTACAATCAGTATTTTTTTAGCAAAAAAATATCAATTTTACGATAAAGAAACAAAGAAGGATTTAACAAAAAAATTTTATTCGAAATAAATTTTTAAGAAAAAATCCAAAAATCAGATAGCTTTCCTCCAAAGCTATCAAAATTTAAAATTCTTTTTTATTTCCCATTTGATTTTTTAATATCGAAAATTAAGGACAAAATGAATAATATCAATAGAAAAAATATTCGTAAAGATATTTACAGAATGGTGTATTTTTTTACCAACAAATAGAAAAAAAATTCAAATATAAATTATATTTAATGAATTTATCTTAATCCTTGATCCAAATTATCCGAACATGTCAATTTAACCAGTCACTCAAATTTAACATTTTTCTTCTTTCCTATCGACTGAGTCCATTTTCTTTAAACAATTGCATTATGTTTTCTATTTCGCGTAAAAACTATTTTCTGTGCCGTTTTAAATGATACCATTCAATTAGGACCATTTTAAAATCAAGAGCTTTAAATATTCGATTTGAAATAACAAATGTATAGGGCTCAAATCCTTCGATATCAATTTTTAATACTGCGTTCTTATGTTTTTCTCCATTTGGTTGTAGTGGAAGAACGTCTAAAATATCATCCAAAACGATTGTTTCAAGTTTTCATTCAAATGTGGTTTTCCGATCAAGGACTGTGAACAAATATTTCCATGGCGCTTCAAATTTACATTCAAACTTCCTTCGTATGAAATGGCATTATGCAAGAATTTTATATTTTTTCCTAGACTGTTTATTCATGCTTATTTATGAAGGTTAAGAATATTTTCTGATCAAGCTCAACCGAAATGACATTTCTCCCTAATTTAACTGCAAATAGCGAAAACATACCAATATGGCCCCAATATCTAAAAATATTTTATCCTATCTAAAAAAATTATTATTGAAAAAAAAATAAATAAAAAAAATTTTTTTTTTATTTTTTTTAAAACTCATTGTAATCTGTTTAAATTAAATTAAGATAAATATACATAAATTCAGTTTCCTTAAATGAATTTTAATCTCATTTTCCAGAAAAAAATTGTCCAAGCAGTGAAAATAAGTTACTTTAAATAAATTAAATCATCAAAAAATATTGAATTGTATAATTCTCAAATAAATTTGGTGTATTTTTCGTCTTTTATTCAAATTTTTTACCCAATTTTGAAATAACATAGAAAAGGATAGCAACTTCAAAATATTTTTTTTTAAAAAATAAATGGGAGCAAGTTTTGCTACCTCGTTTAATAAAAAGTTGCAATTTAAATTAAGATTTAAACTTGATATTAAAAACCTATTGAATTTAGTTTTATTTAAATTTAAAAACTTAAGATAAAAAAAAAATTTTAAAATTACGAAAAAATCGATTAATATCAAATAAAAAAATATCCTCAAAGCCAAAAATTGAAAAAAAATTTTTTTTTTAATATTGAGAAAAAAAAATTTATATTATAGCTAAAACTGTTCCATAAAGGCTTGAGTATAGATCCACAACTGTCAGTTCATGGAAAAAAAATTTCCCCAAAGTTTGTTGTTTTACCATTTTTTCAGGAAAAATATAAAACATAGTAAAAAGTACTGACTGTTGTGGGAAATTTAAAAAAAAAACAAACATTTTCAATAAAATTTCAATAAAAATAGAAAGTATTCTTTTTCTCTGAAGCATTTTTTTCTTTTAACTGTCAAGCAGTCCAACATTTTCTTCTTTGGTAAAGGGGATTTATTGAATTTTTAACCATGAAAGTAAATCTCGGTTAGGGAAAAATAAAAAAAAAACCGGTTGTGAAAGAAACGGAACAGAGTAGTATAACATGAAAATGTTCGGTTAGTGAGTGAGAAAACTTTAAACAATTTCAAATCAATATTGGATGTCTGAATGGTGAGCGAAATAAGAAAAAGCGAAATAAAAAGCGAAAAAAGAAAAGTTCGGTAAAGCTTGTTAACATCGAGCTAGATAAATTAAATGATCAAATGTATTAAATTTACTTTTACGATTTTAATTGTTCTAATAGAAATTATATTTTATTTTATTTTACTTTATTTTGAATATAATTTTTATTTTTACTTTTAATCTGAAGGAGCGCTAGCTCGGTACAGAAAACAAATAAATAAATAATTAGCTTTACTTTACTTTACTATTTACATTATTACAACAAATTACTTTACTAAAACAATTGAAAAATGATGCATCCAGACACCGGCTCTTCAAATACGACTAGTTCGGAGAACACCGAACCTAGCAGTGAAGACACTGATACTGAAAAATACGAAGTGACGCCACTACAAACTCGGTCCATATCTCATTCTAGATTCAAAAGAAAAACAATCGTTCAACAGACTGTCAGTAATAGTCGCGGAAAAACAGAGACTATGAATTAATGGTTGAAGGCCTGCAATTAAAGGAAGCAACCGAATTCATTACTCAACTAAATTCTGTAAAATGCACAAGAGCAGATATGCGAAAAACTCTAGAGGGCGAAAAAAGATTCTAGACCTGCTTATAAGGATACCCTAAAAGATTGTTATTGTTCTTAAAAGAACTTGAAGATTGTTGTAATAAAAGAAAAGAAATACCAGAAGATATAGGCCAAGTCTTCGTAGGTGGAATTAGATACAAAACTTTAACAAAAAACAAAATTAAAAAATTAAAAATTTTCCTCACAACCAAGCTTTTAACTTCCTTTACTTTTTACAGTTCACTAGTAGCAACGGATTCAACATACAAGTTAAACTGGCAGGGATATCCCCTTATATTAGTTGGAACTGTCGACCAACAGCGTCATTTTACTCCGTTTGGTGTGCTTCTCACTTAAAATGAAAAAGCTGAAGACCATCAATTTATGTTCAATTGTCTTGAATCATTGTCAAATACTCTTCATTCATACTTATATGAGCCTAAATATCTTTTAGCCGACTCAGGTAAATTTAATTTTCTATGTTAATTTTTATCTTCTTATAAGTTTTTTTTTTTCTAGCTAAACAATAACTAATGGATTTTTATTGCGATTTAAATATCAACCTGTACGAATTGTTTGTTGAGCTCATGCTTACACAAAATACAATAACAAATATGCGAAACTTATCAAAGACTTTGAAATGCGTAAAAAGATGAAGCACGATTTGAAGATGTTGCAACTCGCTTATTAAATTGATATATTCATTAAAGCCAAAGATTTACTTCTAAAAAAATGGTCTGGTGAAGCAAATACATCACTCACCGAATTTTTCAACTTTTGCCTAAAAGATGAGAACATCAATCAACAAATAACGGTTTGGAATCGACAAACAGATACATTAAGGAAGATGGAATGTGTTGAGACCTTGATTAACAATTAAACAATTATTGAGTTTAATGGAGAATGGTTTCATACACAACTGGTCAAATGAGAGAAAACCAATTGATAATCTTGAATTGAAAGATTAAAGGACTTTTCATGATTTAGAATTTCAAAAAGTGAAAATGGCTTATGAGTGGTCCCTTAACCGTAATCCAGTCATTTCAACAAAGATAGATGGCAAACGATACTTTTTTTCACAATCAGTGACATACGTCGGAGAGAAATTGGATTCGAAATATTGTAAAGCATTTTTATCGTCAATTAAAAAGCTTGCTTCGTTTCAGAGTTCAACTCGATCTATTTTATTGATTCAATGAAGAAGATTGGAAGAGAAGTTGTTGTTGTTGTGTGTCATGGCCGAAACATTACATTTGCAATCAAGTTATCGGAATAACTGAGCGCACTGCTCTCTTCGAATTCCCAGCAAATGTCAAATCAATACCAATTGGCCAAAAAAGACAACCCGGTGAAGCTGTCAGTGATTCTAGCGATGAAGATACGTATGAAGACCATCTAGATTTACCGGTAAATAAGCAAACAAATATAAAAATAAACAATACAACAGAAATAATTTATGAAAACGAAGAGAAAGAAGATAAACCACGTTGAATTAAGAATTTCGTCTGGTGTAGAAACAACTCAACCCAAACGTGGTCGTGGTAGAGCAAAAAAAAAGTGTCAACTATGTTCAAACCACTCAATCAAACAAAAGAGCTGCTTCAAACAATAATCAAATTGATGCTGAACATGCTCATGAGTTGCGCAATAATAGAAACAAAAATTAAGTTCTCATTTATTTTATATAGTTTTTTTTCATTTTCTTGTCAATCAAATAATTTCTTTATCTAGTTAAAAATATTCTTATAAAGTGTTTTGTATTTTTCTTTTATTTAATAAAAATATCTAGTTGATTTATCTTTTTATCTATTATAATTAATCCTATGCCGATTTTTATCTTGTAGTTTTTGTTCCCTAAAAAAAATATTTTAAAAGCAAATATATAATGGTAGTTCCCTACTTATTTAAGTCTTTTTAATTAATTAAGTAGTTACTTGCTATTAAACCATTAAACGCAAATCTAATAATAATTAATTTCTTTAACCTTTTTTATACCTAAATAATTTTATTAAAAGACTTTTGTTCGATTCTTATCGTAGTAATTAAAAATGTAATCCTATTGCTTTATGCATACTTCAAAGCGATTTTCAAAACAAAATAATTTTTTGTTAATAATTTTTTTAATAATTTAATTAATAGGTTTATAATTCATATTCTTTTTATTGTGAAATATTTAATTTTTTGAAAGTCTAAAATAAAGGTTTTGTGAAATTTGGTACAAAATAAAAAAATAGAACAAAAATTAAAGCTAAAAAAGCTTATAACTTTTTTTCTGAAGGCTTCTAATTAGTTCTGTAAGCGCAACAAAGTGCAACATACTTAGTTGCACCAAAACTCAAAGTCTGATACTGATGTGCAAAGTCTCTGCAAAATGCACTATAGCCAAATTTGTCCAAATTGAAATTATGCTAAATTTGCAGAGTTTTACCATATTGTTTATATTACAGATATATTACTGTTGATATATTCATCTTGCATTTACAGAGCTTGCTTTTAACTTTTAAAAGAAAAGTTATAAGAATTTTTAACTTTTTGTTATGTTCTATTGTACTAAATTTCACAAAACCAAAATAAATCTTAATAAAAGAAAAATTGCGTAGTGTTAATGAAAATCCTTTATCTAAATAATTATAAGTATTCGGTTGATCAAGACACCATGTAATTTCTGGTTATTTCTAGATAATTTTTCTGTGTTTATCGGTCTTTATTTTTCATTAATTTAAATGATTTTTTCATTAATTGATGGCTTTACTTTTCAATTTTAAAATTTTAATTACTTATATTTGTTAAAACGGAGTCAATTTCTTCCTTTTTAAAATTTAGATTTTAAATTTTCAAATTTTCACCGTCATTACCTTGAATTTTCTTAAAAGTAAGATCAATATTTATTGATCATATTTTATTTTTATTGGGTTATCCCTATTTTAATAAAAAAATGTTTCCTTAAAATTCTCATGAAGTATTTAATCAATTTTAATTTTGTAAAATGTAAAAAAAAAAAAAACTTTTTTTAAGATATTAAAATGTAAGTATTTTTTAAACAATTTGTTTAATAATGTTAGGAAATTATTAAATAAGATAAAGTTTTTATCTTTTTTAAATAAAAATTATTATCTTAATATTAAAACATTACTAATTTAAAAAAATAAAGATTAAATATATTATATTTGATGTAATCCATTTAATTTCAATGTTATAAGATAAAGCAAAAGTAACTCCCATTCATCTTTTTTCAAAATAGTATGAAAAATCTATTAAAAGATGAAATAATACACCAATTTTTTTTTTATTTATTTTATAGACTTTTTTTAAAACTTTTTGCCCATATTTGTTTTTACTGGGCCCTTCATTTTCAAAGCTTAATCTACTGTACAAAATATAAAAAAGTTCACATAACAAATATATTCTCACACATATATTACAAATTTAAAAATTTCTAAAGGGCGAGACGTTCATTATGTGGATCATCAATTGGGGCATTTGACTCATTTTAAAAAGTCATTAAAGATAAAAGATATTTCAATAAGCAATCTATTGCCAGATCTAAATTATTTGAATTGTTATTTTCGACCAGGCTTAGAAGTTTTTTCACGCAAATAAAAAAAATTGAAGATTTTAATCTGATTCTTTTAAAAATTTTAAAGATTTAGATTTTTAATAAATTATTTATATGAGATTATTAGCTCACATAAATTGCACCGAATATGATCTAAAATTCACTATTTTCACTATTGGAGTAAATTGTTGCTTTAATTGTAAAAATCTAATTTATTTATAGATTCAGTTTTTATTTATTTTTATTTAATCCACTTCCACATGCTAAAAAATCAAAATTTCTTAATCTTTGTATCTGATATTTTATTTTTTGCTTTTTTGGCTCTTGAAAATAATTTAATAGTTTAAACACAAATCGACCAACTCTAAAAGAAATTATAAATTTAATTTCAACACTTAAGCATAAAGCAAATGTCATTACTTATATTAATTCATGTTTTAAATTTCTTTTAATTACACTTTTACTTTTTTGATCTTTTTATCTGAAAGAGCTTTAGCTCGCTTTGGTAAACAAATAAATGATAACATAATTGATATTTTTGCATTATTCATTTATTTAACACTAGAAAGCCCGGCGGGTCATTTGACTCGATTTAAGATTTTAAAGCTCAATAAAAATTGAACCAAGCAAGATTTTGGAACAATTAAAAAAAGCCCGTTTTTTTTTTCAAAAGAAATTTCATTTATTATTTAAAAATAATTTTTTAATTTATTCTTACTCTTTAAATTATAAAATTATACATAAAGACCCGGTCATATATTCAAGCTATTTTACAAGCGATTAAATTGAAATAAAAAAATAAACATTTAAAATTGCATAATTTTTGATTATTCTAGATTTTATTTATTTAAAATGCAAAAAAGAACTGCTGCTTTAGCCGCTCTGGCGACTCTCAGAGACATAAACGAGGAAGATTCTGATGCTGCGAATGAGTCAAGTTTTTCTGGAGCGGATGATGATGAGGTCTTATTTGATAGCGATTTAGATGAAGATTTCGACTATTATGAGTGCAACACAAGAATCTACACCTCCTAAAAAAAATTACCAAAGTAAAAATTGCCAAATTAGTCTTTGTAATGAAAACAAATCAACATTCAGTTGTCATAATTGTAAATTACCAGTCTGTGGAACCTGAATTGAAACCCCGAAATATGTTTGCAAAAAGTGCTCTGGGAATAGTGAAAATTAAATTTAAAAAATTTCATATTTTTTATCATTTTTATGGGTTTGTGAAGTTCGTTTCAATTCGATATTTTCAATTCAGAAAAACTTAAATAAATTTTTTACGAAAATAGATAATTTAGTTCTATAAAACGCTTAATTATGAGCAAATTTGCTTAATGCAGTAGAATAAGTTTGCAAAGTACTTTGCAATTTTCTGCATTTTGCACGCCATCAAAAAGTATTCTAATCAACTGTGCAATTACATAGCAGAGTTTTTGCAGACATTTATTTGCGGATTAAGCAAAGTTGCTTAAACATTAAGCATTTTACAGAAATAAATTATCTCTTTTAGTAAAATAGTTATTCAAGTTTTTCTGAATTGAAAAGATCGAATTGAAACGAACTTCACAACCCCCATTTTTATCATTAATATTCTAATTTTTTGACGTTTTTTGCAACCCGAGGGGAAAAAAACAGACAAAAAACACTGTTTAAACGCTGTTTAAACGTGAGCGTTTAAACGGGACAATAACAGACGATAAACGGGGGTTAAACAGCCAGAAAAAATAAAAAAAATATTTTTATTATTTTTGTTTAAAAAAAAGTATAAAGACAAGAAATTAAGTCATAAATAATTAAATTAAAATAAAATTTAACATATTTTTCAAAAATATTGTAAAGTAGGGTGATTTTTAAGCGTGTTTAAAGAAATTTTATAGCGTTTTAGGTGTTTAAATAGTGTTTATGGGTGTTTGAGGTGTTTTTTATTTGTTTTTTGAGCGTTTTGGGTTGTTTTTTTTTAAATTCTATTCGATACAGGAGCATTAGATTTTTATTCAGGATTTTTTAGTAGTTTTTTAAGTGTTTAAATCTTGTTTTTGGGTGTTTGAGATGTTTTTTATTTGCTCGTTTTTTGAGCGATTAAAATGGGTTTTTAGTCATTTTAAAAAATGAAATTTTTTTCATAATTTATTAAATTTTCAATCATATCTATTTTTCCCGATAATTTCTGTTATAATAAATTTTTTTTCAACTTAAAGAATAATACATTTATTCAAAATTTGAGATTCACTTATTAATATTCTTTATTTATCTTCATCTAGCTGACAATAAAATTCTTCCAACTTTTTCAATGCTTACTCTTTCTTTTCAAATTTCAAATTTAGCTCTTTAAATTCAAATTTTTTTTTGTTTTAATCTTTTAATCAAAACATAAATTTTCGAATCAACATAGTAAAATTTTAAAATGCTTCCGTAATGTTTTTATTTAGATTTTTCGTCTAAATACGAAATCGTCGAATTTAACGATTTATTATTATCGTCGTAAATTGATTTGTACCCTTAATTGAAACAAGTAAATATATATTTTTAAGTAATTATTCGAATAACTTATGTTATTTTTTTTAAAGGCTAAACTAGTAAACAACAATTTATCTGGAAATCGTTCGAAATTTTTAACGAATTTGTCCTCTTCGTTATTTACGTCCATATTTTCAAATTTGTTCAAGTCAATAGCCGAGCTAGGTTAGTACTTTTCAATTATGTCTACCACAAATTCGGATAAGGGTTTATTTCTTATATTTTCGATTCTGTCGTATTGATTAAAAAAAAATTCGTTTCAATTCTAAGGTTCTTAATAACTTGCCCGGCATATCCACTGGTTCAATAAAAATAATTTCGAAAATTCTTAAACATTTCTTCAAATGCAAAAGAGGAAACCTTATTTACAGGTCCAAACTTTGATACCTGGAAAGCTAGATGTAAATGAGCGTGCAAGTTATAAGACATGTTTTGTAAGCCATATTAGTCCTGAAATTCGTTTATAAAATCTTCTATTATATTTTGTGAAATTAAAATTCTTCCTCGACTAACTTTTCTTGGCAAATTAGCTTTAATAATAATATGTATTCTAAAAGATTGTTAAAGAATTTGACTGGTAAATAAGTTTTTAGACCAATAGCTATATAGAATATAATGTTTTTAAATTCAGTCGCTTTTAAGATGTCTTAACTCTAAAAATCTTTGGGATCTAGAAAAGTCGCTAGGAAATTTGACTGAGCTTACAAACTTGTCGAATTCTTTGATCTTTGGACCTAATAAATAATTTTTAATAAATATTTATATCATTTTTAAAAAATTTACCCAAATAATAGGCTTTTCCTGAACCAGTTGAAGAAAACCATAAATTAATAAGTCTTTATACTAGCCCTTCAAAACATAAACGCATGTAATCTATTATACAAGATTCAGGAAGAGTTATCCAATTTTTAAAATAAGAATGACCATTTATTATTCCAAACATAATTTCCTTTTTTTATTTAACTTCTTTATTTATTATCTTTATTTTTTTTATTAAAGATGCGATCAACAAATTAAAAAATATTGACCAAGCATTCGGGCCAGTGTTCATGTCCTGGGTAGATCAATCAAAATGGAGTATGTCAAAAAAAAGTGAAATGGAGAGTAAGAAAACACTGGAGATATTGGAAACAACAGATTATAGAGAAGAGAGGAAAGAAGAAGATAATAATGAAGAGATTGAATCTGACCATGAAGAATAATTAAAAAGATTGTTTTTTTAAAGATTTTATTATTAAAAAATATTTTAATTATTATTTTTAAATTAATATTAAATATTAAAGCAAATAATTTTTTTATTTAAAATCATTCCTGAAAATAAACATGCTTAATTTGTTTTTGAAGTGTTTAAAACGGTTTAAAAACACTCTAAATGAAATATTTTGTTTTGTTTATAAAGTGTTTTTCGCTCGTTTTTTTGGTCAAAAAACGCTCACGTTTCAAACGCAAAAAAACAAAGCGAAAACGCCCAAAAAACAGCCACCAATCGCCGTTTAAACAGCGTTTAAACAGTGTTTTTTGCCTGTTATTGTCCCCTCGGGAATTTTTAATTTAAAATATCGAATTGGACTAAAAAATTAATAACAATTTTTAAAAAAAATTAAATATTTATTAATTTTTAAAATTTTTGAAACAATTTGACTACAAGCAAAAAAAAATTAATTACATCTGATTATTTTTGCTTGAATAATTGATAAAAAACATTGTAGGGTCAATTGACCGGATCGGGCTTTAATGGTATAAAAAAAACTGGTCTTTCTAGTGTTGTATTTTTTAATCTTTTCTATTGATCTAAAATAAAATAGTAATACAGCTTAAAAAAATTTCCCTCTGTTCTATTTTTTTAAATTGAAGTTCATTTAGAAAAGTCTAAATTTTACGATCATGTTTTTCATCTTTTGTCTATTAAACCATGAAAATCTAGTATGTATCTTTTTATACTTTATTAAATACAAAGGTATATGTGTACTTTATGAACATACGACTTAACGTGACTTTTATGTAAAATTAAAATAATTCAAATCAAAATTGTAAGAGATAATTAAAGTTAAAGAAAAATCGATTTTAAAAATTTTCAAATAGATATAAAATGAAAGCGAATATCGCTTGTCAACAGCAAAACTCGGTATCATTTTAAAAAAATACTGTAAAATAATTTTTTCTAGTAAAAGTTTACGAATATTAATTTTTATCTGATAGTGTTTACAAATAAAGAGTTATCAAATACATTAGTGGACAAAAATAATTTTTTCCTTTATTTACTACTTGTGGAACATATGTTGATTACTTTTGATTTCCAATCAAGTCGATCCATAACCTTTACCCATGCCTCTCTTCATGCCATTCCAATCTCGGCTAGCTCTTTGGTGATTGTTGATCTCCATGTTACTGTTGTTCGTCCTAACTTACGTCACCCTTGAGATGTTCATTCAATGGCTCTTTTTGGTATCCGTGTTTCTTTCATTCTAAGTACATGTTTAAGCCACCGCCGTCTTTTATTCATAATGCAATTACATGAATTAATAGTTAGTAAGTTAGTTAGTAGTTCTTGCTGCGACATTCTAACAAGAATATAACTGCAGAGCCCATTACTGCATGGCAGTATGGAGCTGAAGCAGCCATTACCATTGAATTTGTCCAACGCAACCTTGAAAGCTTCAATAAAGAAATTCAAGAAAGCTTAATAGATCTGGATTTGTATAGTTCAGCGTTTGACAATGTCTCAGGCCTATGTATCCCGAGAATCCTCCTGAGGCTTCCAGTGTAAAAGGCGTTCAGGCTTTTTCTGTTATACTCAAGCATTCGCTTCCGTACATCAGTGTTGCCATTAGTAGAGCATTGTAGAGTTTAAGTTTTATTTCCTTGCTGTAGATTGTTGATTTCCATGCTGATCGGAGTCTATCAAAGGCACTATTTGCTTTAGCAAGTCTATTTTTAGTGCCTCCATATGTCCATGGCTGTACTGATGGTGCTTCCTGGGTATTTAAAATCACTCACACATACTCGATTTGTTTACCATCGATGCCGATCGAGATATCCAATTTGGTTTTTTTACACATGACTTTCATTTTGGCTCAATCAATTTTGAGTCGAGCTGGTTTAGCGTTGTTCGCTAAATCTTGCGTCTTCATATGCATATGTGTTTCTTTATTAACTATTATCACCAGATCATCTGCAAAGTCTAAGTGTTCAAGGTTTGCTGTTAATCCTCCTTGTATACTTCTCTCAGTGGAAGTTTTTTTTCCCCATGACATAGTCAACCAGTATTAGGAAAAGTGTCGGAGAGAGAACGCACCCTTGTTTGACTCCTGTACACACTTTGAAGCTCTCAGATTTCCCTTTTTTTAGAATGACGCTTCATTCGAATTTCTTGTAGAAGAGTTTTTCGAGTTAACTATCTTCTGTGGCAGGCCATAAAATTTTAATATGGCCCACGAAGTTTCTCTGTGTATGCTATCTTGAAGTCAATTATTGGTAGCAGTGTTATTCCTCGCCAATTTTCACAAATCGTTCTGTTAAGTGCTCTGGCCATAATTGTCCCTTTTCACATTTAGTTGTTAAGATTTGACCTTATTCGTTTTTCACTCAAAATTTCATGTTTATTATTAAAATATCATTCCTTTTCCAGTAATGATCCTACATCAAGTGATTATTTTTCTACATTTTTGAATATTATGGTTGTAATAATCTTTTATTAGAGAATCAAGTATTCGTATTATTCAAATATAAGTATTTTTTTCATTTGTTTAAAAAATATTGACAGTAACAATTTAAGAAAAAAATCAAACACATATGTGTAAGAACTTACCTCAAAGCTAACAGTGACGGTTTCATTTTCTAAAAAATTTTCATTCGATTGTTATTTCCATGTTCTTTGTATAGAATTAGGTTGAGACATTTTTAAAATATTATTATTTATTATTTATTTCAAAAATAAACGCCAATATTGGCGATGAAATTAAAGTAAGAAAAATAAAAAATAAAATAAAATAAAGTAAAAAAAATTTAAAAAAAATAAATAAAATAAAATTGGAATATTAATTCCTTTATTTCCTCCTTTTTTTTACACAAATTTTAATAATATTATGAGTGTCATAAATGTTCAGAAAACTTTTATATAAAACAACTCAATGATACAGCCAAAATAATTGGACTAGATCCTGAAGTTACTAAAGAATGCTTAGAGGCACTTGATCGAGTTAACTTGGCGAAAATTATACAAGCAGACAAGGCTGAGCTCTATAGAAAAATTATTAATTTTTGTCATCTGATTTGCAAAGATCAAATAAACTGTAAATTTTACAAAAATATTTTGAATACAGTGCTGATAAATTCAGCATCATGAAATTTAATCCAAATTAATTTTGTTTATTTTACAATTATTTAATTTCTTAATATTTTATTTGCTTTCTTTTTCTTTTTTTAAGTCGCCCTTGAGGCACTCTAAATAATAATAATAATTTTTAAAATGAATTTTTTCAACTACTTCTTCTAATCGAATAGGGCCGATAGGTAAATTGATGCTTAAGAACAATAGTTAAAATGTCCAAGATTTTCGATTACGATGATGAAATTTTTATATAAAATAATGGGAAATAATACACTGATTTTGAAAATTGAATTAACTTTTTAAATTGTAATGAGTTAAAGTTGAATTAAAATTAGAATATTGATAAGAGAGAAAAGAAAGATAGATTTTTAAGATAAGGTAAGAGTTCGGTTTAGATGCTATTAGGTACATAAATAAATTCACTAGTTAATTATATTGAATCTTAATTAAATTAAATTTGAGAATACAAATGAAATTTTTTGTGCTCAATTAAATCCGAAATGAAAAAAAATTCTACTTTATTTTTAATTGTTGTTATACAAATCAGAGTCATGATTTTTTTGAACGAAAATTAAAATTAAATTACAAGTCATGACTGTGACTTGTGTAAGACTTGGTCGGGCTTTTTTCCCAACTTTTGTATCAAATCATGTGTCAAAATAATAAATTGTTGATTAAAAAAAAATTTCGACCCTTAATCGCAAATGTCAAGGTCAACGAATATTTATGAGACAATATTAAGGTCGACAATAATCATTTGAATTATTCAGAAAATAATCCAAAACAAGATGTCAATTCCGTTCAAAATCCAAACAAAATAAAATATTTTTCTTTTTCAAATTTTATTTTATATTTAGCTTGGAGGGCACCTTGAAAAAGTTTCCTTGCTTTTTTAAAATAACGGATTTACTATACCTGCTATAAACAAAATTTATTTTAAAAAAAATTTTAATTATTTTTTATCTCAAAAGCTAAATTTTACTATAAATTATGTGGTAGAAATTAGTCAAAATAGTTTTAATTTAGTCAAAGTCTCAATGAAGTTTCCAGCCTTTATTCTTCTCATCTTAATCCATCTTGATTCAGCTATCCACAAACAATGTTCGGCAGGTAAAATATTAAACTCTCACTCAAACCATTTTTGAAACATTAATTTAGAAAATATTGATAAATTTTTTTTTTAGAGTATGTGTATGACAATTCAGAGCTTCCGTTAAAGTCATATGAAAAATTAGATTATGAAAATTTTGAATTTAAATCAGACACATCTCGTTCCAAACGAGATACGCAAGTTTTAGACAATTTATACATAGCACCAAATCGCTTAAAATTTCGGGCATTTAACAGAAATTTTAATTTAATTCTTAGGCGAGATGAAGCTATAGTGGGCGATAATTTAAGCATAGAGCTTAGGTATTCAAATAAGCCGAGTGAATTTTTAAAAGACTCGTTTTCTTCGAATTATTTTCGCGGCATTGTCGAAAACGAATCCTATTCGGAGGTTATTGTTTATTTTGAAGAAGCAACACAGTCAAATTCTAGCGGACAGCCATTAATTTTTGCCCACATCCGAATCATCAACGGAACTAATGAGAACAACTTTTACATTGAACCTTTTCAATCGAGTGGCCACGCAAATTCAAAGCTTAAGTACTTGGTGTACAGGACCGAAGATATTGATTCTAATATTTTATCCAACGGAGTATTCAAGTAAATAAAACAATTTTTTCTGATAAAAAATGGAAAAAAAAATTTTCTATTTTTTTTATTAATTAACGCCAATTTAATCTGCATTGAAAAAAAATTATATAAATCAAAGGATACTGGGCAATTTGGAAAAAAATTCAAATTTTTAATTTTATGATATCTTTTTATAGATCCCGACGAGCTGAAACCAAAAATTTTGAAATCGGACCATTCTTTCAAAAGTTATATGAGCTTAAAGTCTAAATAGGATTGAAAATGAAATTATATCTGATATTGAATAAAATAAAACATTGAAAAATAAAATTTTTAAGTTAAAAATCTCTTATTTTTGAGTTAGAAAAGCGAATATTTTAGCTTAAGACTATTAAAATAAATGGTTTCTTGATTCAAGTGCAAAAATCTTAAGAACGGAAATAAGGCAGGATTTGCATTTTTACTATGTTTTAGACACTTTTAGAAAAATAAGTTTAAGAAAACTTTTTTTTTCAGGTCGACGGTCCAATGACATGCGGGTCCTGGGGGGTCATAAACAGGTACATAACCTACTTTTTGGTTTTTCAGGACTGTAAGATAAATTTTTAGTGGAATAACCTTACTATTATTTTTTTTGAATTCCTCTTTTATTTCTGAACATACTTTAAAAAAAATTATTTTAAAATCTTTAGAAATGACCAAGATACTGTCATTTTAAGTAATAAGCCTATTTAGACTTTAAGCTCATATAACTTTTGAAAGAATGGTCCGATTTCAGAATTTTTGACATTTGGTTTCAGCTCGTCGAGATCTTTAAAAAAAATACCATAAAATTAAAAATTTGGATTTTTTCCAAATTGCCCAGTATCCTTTTGGTATTTTATCATAAGATACTTTGGTTATTATTTAGATTTTTATTTATTTAAAAATTTTGTTGTGTAAATTGCTGATTACATGTCAAAATGAGTGTATATGCTTCTAAAGTAAAAAATTTAATTTAGTGAACGTATTTTTAATTGATTTATGGCTGAGTGTATATTTATTAAACACAAATATTAACATTCAATGCCTACAAAGTAAGCCTTTTTAAAGATTTTATATAAAAAAATAGATTCTTATCCAAAAAAATAAAATTGCTTTATTTTGTTTATTTTATTCTGAAACTGAAAAGATTTGCAGACGGTGAAGTTGATGTATTAAAATATCAAAGTTTAAAATAGCTAGAAAAAAATATTCAAAATAGCTAAATCAATCAATTAAATTTGTTTTAAAAAGAGGAAAGTCTTAATTACACTACCGTAAACTCGCGTTGAGGACTTAAGTAAAGCCCAAATCCAACCTTTAGTGATGAAATCGAATTCATATTTGAATGATATTTGAATCTTTGAATACAAAATATATTCAAATTTAAATAAATTTAAATAAAAAAATTGAATAAAAAATATATTAAAATTATGAAATCAAATTTTTTATCGTTCGTAATTCATATTTGAATTTTTAAAAAATCTTTTATACATTCTAAAGTAATTCAAATATTTTGTATAAAACAAAGACAAAATTTCGTATTCTTTTGAAAATTTTTCATGAAATAAAATTTAAAATTACACATTTAGCATTTTTAATTTAGTAAGACCTGATCAAAAATTAATTTTTTAAAAAAATATTTTTAGTTAAAAATAGTAAGCAACTTTCTTGGCCTTTTTTTACTTAGATGGTAGATCGATTTAAAAAAAAAAATTGTATGGAGCATAATAATTTATGCTTTAAAAATATATTGAAATAATTTGTGTCACAATTAATTTTTAAATTCAAATATTGTATTCGAATATTATTTTAAATTAATTATTTATTTGAATTTTTTTAAAATTCAAATTCTTATTCAAATAATTTTTTACTCAAATCGGAAATTCAAATATTTTTTTTTATTGAGAATTAAATTCAAATAAATATTCATTCAAATTCTAAAATATCTGAATATTCTTTGAATATCTAATATTTGATTTCATCACTACCAACCTTTTTTCTTTTAGAGTTTATTACATAGTTTCTATGTTTTAACAATTAAAATTGAATTAGCTTGAAAATACCCTGAATTTGGGTTATTTTCCAAAAATAAAGGCCAAATTTAACTTTTACTCAAACAAAAAAAATTGTCTTTACTCTCACAAAAAAATTAAAAAAATTGTATTGTTAATTTCGAAATAGAAAATTAGTTAATTTTAGGCGTTTTTCTAATTTTGTACCTAACTCTAAGACAATTGTTTGTGAGATAAAAGGTAAAATATAATCTTTTTTGAAATTTGAGTTTAATCTCTACCAAACAGAAATTAAATGTAAAATTTTATAAAGTTTATACAGAATTCAATTGAATTAGATGCCGTAATTGGATAAAAATTTTTGAAAAAAAAGAAAGAAATGTTTATTTTTATTCTGTCTGATAGTTTTTCCATTTTTTAAATTTAAACATTTGCAAAAAAATATTTTTTCGACATTCAAAAGCTTAGTTATTATGAAACTTATTATTTTTACCTGTGAAAATTTTAGCTTTTTGATCTGCTCCCGAAGTTGAGCGCAATTTTTTTGGCATTTTTTTTTGAATTTGACAAAATTTGTTCACAAAAATTTAATTTTTTATTTTTTCTAAAGCTAGAAATTTTTATTAGATTTATGCAAACAATTTTGAAATTGCTTTTGAAAATCGCAAAAAGAATTTGAGTTCTTTTTTAAAAATTTTAAAACTATTTCTGTGAATACATTAAAATGCAAAAACACTGCTCTATTATTTAAACGATGTTATGAAAAAACTTATCAAAAGAAAAAATAGCTTAATTTCTCCAAATTGGAAATGTTTTTCAAAAAGATTTTCTGAAAAAATGTTGTTGAAAAAGTCAGTTTTTATATGGGGCTATTGAAAGTCCCAATGGCATCTTGTTGAATTGGTAGAACTTCTCCCCCGTAACCAAAGGTGGTTACGAATTTTGATTTGGGATAAAGTTCTACGTTAAAGAAGGCCTGCTTGAAGTCTATTTTCGCGTACCAGAGATGATTTTGCCAATGATTTTCATTGATTACCTGGTACTTCAGAGCATTTTCCTATCTAAGACCTATCCCAGTCCAAGGTTCTCGCTGCCCCCTTTCTTGGCCATATTCTAAGGCTGTCTCTGAGCTTTCTAAACAGCCCCCTAGGAACGAGCAACTGCTCATTGAACTTTCTAATAGAGGTGGTGAGAAATAAGCGTTCACCTCGACTCTGGTGTCCTCCTTGTAGACCAATTTTTGTGGTCTGAACCTGGTAGAAACGGAGGCTGAGTCTGGGGAACTGAGGATCAGAGGAACTGGTAGCCGAGGAGGATTCACTTTCTTGATCATTATCGGCTTTATCTCCGTCATTATTCTTGCCAAATTCCAAGGATGTGAAGCTTATGAGAAGTCGCTTTCAAAAATTTTTATACAATATCTCATTTTTACTACACTGGCAATCAAATATTTTTACGACCAAAATAGTATCAACATTCACAATTAGAGAATTAAAAAATATAAAAAATTTATAAAAAAATCTAAATTTAAATAAATTTCATTGTGCATATATTTTTCACGTAGTTAGCGCATTTATACAATTTTGTTGAATTCTCAGAGTTACTGTAGTTTTACAATTAAAAGACAGTGCAGTTTTCCAAGGATCTCTTTTATTCAAAGAATTTCACTTCTAAAAATTAATTGAAATAAATTTTCTTATATTTGAAATAACAAAAAATCAAAGTGCTCATTTGGTCATCATTTATGAATTTTCTTATAAATGAGACACTTTCTAAGAAAAAAATGTTAAAAAAAAGAAAAATTTTAAATACGATTCAAATATTTAAATTGACTAAATTTCGTAACTGTAAAAGAATGAACGCTTCAAAAATTAAGATACTTTTTATTTAAAAAATATTTTTTTATTTTATTGATAAGGATTAGGTGATATTAAATTAAAAATTCAGACAATTTAAAAATAATATTATTAGATCAGGTAAAAATAATATTTATTTGAATTCTGAAAATATTTTTTTTATTTTATTGATAAGGATTAGGTGATATTAAATAATGGTGGCCGCTGTGAAAGCTTACCAGTTTGATTGATGGCAATTTTTTGCGGTCAAATTACCGTATACTTTGGTGTTCACATTTTATGAGCGTAAAAAATACCACCAAATCGAAATGGATGGCCTTAATTTGCAGACAAAAGTTAAGCGGAGGGCCATGGAACCGTCAGGATACTTAGGGATCAAGACTATCTAATTAATACCAGACTATGTAAAAAATATGAAAAAAAGTTAAATGTAATATAATTTTAATAAAAAACATATAAAACTAAAATTAATTTTAATTTGAAAAATTAGTATATTTAATTTGAGAAAAATATGTTTCTAAAAATGCAATTTTTTAAATGCTATGATGACAAAAATAAGTTTTGATGTGTTGAGGATAAGGTTTAAAATATATTAGAATAAAAATCAATCTTTTAAAAAAAATGCATATTGATTGAAAATTTTTTGGCGGCAATAATCCTTAAAAATAACAAATTTTAACATTAAATATTATCTTTTAGCACCACAGTCTGTCATCCAAAGTATGCTAAAGCTAACCACCAAAGTAAAAGGAATAAAATTTCTTCCGGAATAAAAAGTCGAACAAAACGTCAAAATGGGTCGAAAAAATTAAAAAACAGATGTCACTTGGCTTTAGTGGCTGATCACAAATTTTACAAAGAAATAGGAAATTCAAACGATAAACTGATTACAGCTTACATGGTTGTGATTTTTTTTGAAATTTATTTTTCATATTAATTTTATTTATTATTTAATTATCAAGATGAATATAATAGTGGCCGTAAATAGCATCTTTACCAAAACTAAATGGATCTTTGATGAAGGAAAGCCGGACTCAAATTATGGTTTTTCCATTGACAAAATAATTATTCACAAAGAACCTACAATCGATGTATACAACCACTACAACAACAAAAATAGCTCAAAAAATGCAGACACAATTTTAAATGTAATCTAAACTTTAAATATTGTCAGATGCTTCATTTATTTTTAAATTTCAGCTCTTTGGTAAAGAAGATTGGTCTAATTATTGTCTAGCTCATTTGTTTACATATCAAAATTTTGAAAACAGTGTATTGGGTCTTGCTTATGTTAGCTCGCCTCTTCCATACTCAATTGGCGGCATATGCTCTGAACCAAGTTTTTTCAGAGAAAAAAGTTCAAGTGTAAACACCGGCTTGAGTAGTTATAAAAGCATTTCAAGTAAGCAAGGCCGATTGCTGCAAAAAGAAGCTGAATTGGTCACAGCTCATGGTATTATTATGCGTCAAATTAGCTAAAAAAATTAAAATTTTTATTAAAGAATTGGGACATAATTGGGGATCAGAGCATGATCCATCAAAGCCTGATTGCATGCCCAGTCCTAGTGAGGGTGGTAATTACATAATGTACTCTTTTTCCAATAGTGGTAATGACAAAAATAACATGGTAATCTAAATTAAGAACATATTTGCTCAAAAGTCAAGTCTGGTCTTTGAATTTTTTTTTCAAAGCACTACAATTAAATATTTTTTTGGTTTCTTTTTGTACAAGAAAATAATGAGTATCGTAAACTTTAGCTTAGATGTTATCTAAGCTTATCTCATAAGAGCTGTAACAGTAGCTTCTTTTTGTTTTGACATCCAAACACCAAGCTCCGCTTTGAAACTATTGAGGTTCTTGGCATTTACCACATCTTCCGGGAGTTTGTCCCATCCATTTATTACTCTATTTTTAAAAAAGTTAAATCTTGGAAGACAATTCTTTTTTTGTTCACGTGTTAGACAATAGCTATTTCTCCTCAATTTATATCTTCGGCTACCGGATCCTGTCTTTAGACTGTAGTTGATTCCTTTACAAAATTCAATTTGTTTGTATTTTTTTGCCACTTTATCATCCCTTGATCTTCTTGTTTACAGGTCAGTTAATTCTAGCTTTGACAAAAGTTTTTGATAATCTAAATCAGGCAGTTCATCATCATCATCATCATCATCAGTCGACTGCAAATATTTTTGGTTTGCAGGCGTCAACAATTTTGCTCCATTCCGTCCTGTTTCTTGTTGCTGATTTCATTTCGTCGACTGTTGGCCGTATCTCACTGTTGATTAATTTGCCTATGCATTGTGGTAAGAGCGGTTTTGGTCTACCACACTTTCTTCGCCCGTGTCTTTCAATTGGTTGATAGAGTACGTACTTGTTGATCAACTCGTGCTCTTGTTTGCGCAGACTATGACCCACGTATCTGAGTTGTCTCTGTTGTAGTTAGAGGTCTAAATGGTCTATTCCGATCTTCTTGTAAATTTCTGCGTTTGAGACTTTGAACAAGTGCTTAATATTGAGCATTACTCTGTAACAGTTGATGGCGAAACTGTTGATGCTTTTTCATGAGCTTTTTTGTAAGTATCCAACTTTCGCAACCGTACATTAGTATTGATAGGCATACAGCTTGAAAAATGTTTGTTTTAAGACGAATGGGAAGATTCTTTGAGCGAAATATGACCTTCATTTTCCAGAAGGCTAGAGCCTTTCTTACACTGGTATCTGCTTCGCTCGATGTTACCATTTATCCATGTTACTTGAAATTGTTGACCCACTCAATGTCTTGGTTACCTAGCTTCAAGTTCTCGCTTGCAGGCAGTTCAAGAATCAACTTGTTGCTCTCCGTTGAACTCTCTCAAGCTCATTCATATCTTTTTCCAAATAAGTACACCATCCACTGACATCATACTCCAGGTCCGGTCTAACCATAGAATAATAATTTGACAGTCTCGCTGAAAGGATAATTAGATGCTTTCTTAATTAAACCCAACATTCTATTTGCTTTAGCTGTTGCATTCTTAACTTGTGTGCCCCATTTTAAATCACTCTGTATGTAAATACCCAAATTTCAATTGCATTTTGACTTACTCAGGGCTTTCAAACCAATTTTATAATCGAACTCGGGATTATTGCTGTCAATATGAAGAACTTTACATTTTTCTTCATTTAGCTGAGTCGACCACTCTTTTAACCATATACACACTTTATCTTTATCTGATTGTAGCTTATAAATAATTGATTAATTTGGATAAAAATTTTCAAAAAAAAAAGCTTTTTTTCAAATTTCTCAAAGTCAAAGTCTGACTTTGGCTTTTCACGATTTTGACTTTTGAACAACTTTAATCGAGATTAAAATTAACATTTAATAAAATTTCAAAGCTTTTTTCACCCTGTTCCATTAATTGGATAAGTGAAATTCTTAAGAGTTCGAAAGTGGAGTGTTTCAAACCAGAAAGCTTAGGCTATTGTGGTAATGACCGCATCGAAGAAGGTGAAGAGTGCGATGGAGGTTTTAATGGTCGTCAAGGTTTAGACCAATGCTGTGAGTACAATTGCAGACTAAAACCTGGAGCTCAGTGTAGTGACAATAACCATTATTGCTGCAATAACTGCAAAATAGCTCCGGCTAATTATTCTTGCTATTCTAGTCCCAATTATTTTGAGTGTTTCTTCGAAACAAGCTTTTGTGATGGAAAAAGCAAAGATTGCCCATCACCAAGAGCAAAACCTAAGGATACGCCTTGCAATTCGTATGATTTTGGAAAATGCAGTGAAAATGGTAGATGCAATTCACTTTGCAAACAATTAGATGATTCATTGGACGAATGCAAGTGTAAAGAGGCGAGTGAAAGGTGCATGTTGTGCTGTAGAAATGTTTTCGAAAATGGACAATGCAAACCAATTGACAAATTTTTTGACAAAATTTATGATTCACCGCTTTATTTAACAGATGGGAGGGCCTGTTTTGATGGAATTTGTGAAAAAGTAAGATTAAATATAGGATCTTTAAAAAATTGATTTATTAAAATTTGTTAAAAAGAATAAATGCATCCCCAAAGTAAAAGACCACATCAGCAGATTTTGGAAAGTTATACAAAAAGCATCGATTAACTCATTTAGTAAAAAATATAAAAAATATAACTAAATTTTATACTAAACTTTAATTCTAGTTAAATTTATGAAAAGAAATATTGTTGCATCAGTTATAGTCATAACACTTTTCTTTTGGATCCTGTCGGGCTGTTTTATTCACTTTTTTTTCGTAAGATTTAAATTTTTTTTACTAAAATTATTTTAACTTTTTTCTTTTAAGGACAAAAAAGTGAGATCCGAACGTAGAAAAATAATTAGTAGAGAACAAGAGAAATATTTGAATAATGAAGAGATTAATAATTTAAATACTCAACGTGAATAAATTGGTAAGATTTTAGAATATTAAATAAATAAATAAATATCTGTCTAAACATTTTTAAATATTTCTGAATTAAGACAATACTTTTAGTTTGGCCGAGTAATTTATTTTTGATCTGATTTTTTTGAAAAATAAAATCTATCTTAATAAAATTTATTGCATTTAAAACTTTAAAAATCCAATTTAATGAATTAAATGTAAAGACAAAATATATTTGATTGTCTGATGAACTAAGACTAAAATTATATTTCTTTTGATCAAATTACCAAATTAAAAAATTAAAATATTCTAAATAATATTAACAAAATTAATAAAAAGTGTTTTTTCATTTGATATTGTAAAATAAAAAAACTCAAAATACTGGCCTTTTTAAGATCGAAAAAATATAGAGTTGGGTTTTTTATTAAAAAAAAGTTTAAGATTAGTTTAATTGAAAAAAAGTTGTGATTTAAGAAAAAATAAAACCTTTCTTTTTTTTACTTTTTTTTAGAAAAACCTTCAAATAGTTATAAAATTAAATAATTTTATTGTTACAGAAAGTATTGTCAGAAAAAATTTCATTGAATTCACTTAAAAATTTGAAATTTTTAAAAATTATCCCATTTTAATTAATGTCAGGCTTTTGATGTTATATTTTTATTTTCATTTTTTAAAATAGTCAATATTTAAACTTTTAAAAAGACGAAAAAATTTGATTTTTCTAGAATTAAATTATTGTTAGTAAATTATAATTATTTTAATTTAAGGTAAACGAATGATGTGTGAGAAGAGAAAATTAATTATTTTAAGAGATTAACCAAGTAAAGACAGTATTGAATTTTGTTCAATTTTTTTTTTATAATCAATTAAAATTAAAATCAATTCCATTTTTATACGCTTTGTTTTTCTTAATTTCAATGCTGTTAATTTTTAACAAAATAATTTAAAGAATTTATATTTGTACAATCATGGTTAAATTTAAAACCAAAAAAAATTATCCAAACCAAGCTATACATGAAAATAATTTATTTCAAATCGTCTGATCGGCACAAAGCATCAACTTACAACCATTTTTGATCAAAGCAAAACAAAGTTATCAAAACAAATCAAACAAAATACTGTGTTTAATTTTTTTGCTAATAAAATTTTTTTAAAAAAATTTAAATTTTGAAACCACCTTTTTTACTCAAACAAATGTTGGGAATAACCACCCAATAGTCACCTTTTAATAAAGACTTTTAACTCTAATAGAAATTTAGATATTTTGTGACCATGTTGAGTTCAAGTTTGCCAGCTAGTAGCGCTCTTGGCCAAGCGACCAAGCGCCGTGTGTGCTACTACTACGACAATCAAATTGGAAACTACTACTACGGACAAGGTCATCCAATGAAGCCCCATCGCATCCGCATGACCCACAACCTGGTGCTTAATTACGGTCTTTACCGTAAAATGGAAATATACCGCCCTCACCGTGCTTCCTTCGAGGACATGACCAAATTTCACAGCGACGAGTACATTCGCTTTCTAAAAAACATTCACCCGGACAACATCAGCGACTATAACAAGCTGATGTCTAGATTTAATGTTGGCGAGGACTGTCCAGTGTTCGATGGCCTGTACGAGTTCTGTTCGATCAGCTCGGGAGGCTCGGTTGCTGGTGCCATCAAACTAAACAAACAAGCCACAGATATTGCCATCAATTGGGGCGGAGGTCTTCACCATGCTAAAAAGAGTGAAGCGTCCGGATTTTGCTACGTCAATGACATTGTTCTGGCCATTCTTGAACTGCTCAAGTACCATCAGCGAGTGCTGTATATCGACATAGATGTGCATCATGGCGATGGAGTTGAAGAGGCGTTCTACACCACCGACCGGGTCATGACAGTGTCTTTTCACAAATATGGCGAGTATTTTCCGGGAACTGGGGACCTTAGGGACATAGGGGCGGGCAAAGGCAAGCACTATGCAGTCAACTTTCCTTTGAGGGACGGAATTGATGACGAAGTGTATCAGACAATTTTTGAGCCAGTCATGACCAAGGTAATGGAAATATACAGACCCAATGCTGTTGTTCTTCAATGTGGAGCTGATTCTTTGACTGGTGATCGCCTTGGCTGCTTCAATCTTACCCTAAAGGGCCATGGCCGGTGCGTGGAATTCATCAAAAGCTATAACTTGCCGCTTCTGGTCCTTGGCGGCGGTGGGTACACAATCCGCAATGTGGCCAGAGCTTGGACCTACGAGACAGCAGTGGCTCTGGGTGTGGAAATATCCAATGAACTGCCCTACAATGACTACTTTGAGTACTACGGTCCCGACTTTAGATTGAACATTATTCCGAGCAATATGCCCAACCAGAATTCGCCGGAATATTTGGACAAAATAAAGTGCAAGCTCCTAGAAAACTTGAGAATGATTCCTCATGCGCCAGGCGTCCAAATGTCCAATATTCCGGACGATGCGATGAATGTGGACGATGGCGAGCAAATGGACTCGGCAGAAGACGCTGCCGCCGACAAAAGAGGTGGCAGCCGAATTTTGAAGGACAAACGAATCACCAATGATCAGGACATGAGCGATTCGGATGACGATGAGGACCCCACTGTCGGAGAGAAGAGGAAAAATAGCGAAAATTATAGATCGCTCAACAAAAAGAGATTGAGTGACAAAAAGTCAAATGGTGTGCATGTGGATGCTGAGAAGGCCGAAGAGCGAACATTGGAGGAGACAAGCGAGCATATTGATGTTGATCCGGCGCTAAATGACAAGCCAAGTGAAAATGCTGAGAGTGCTGAGGTCAAAGATGAATAGAGCTTGATTATTTTAAAACTTTATTCATTATTTTATTTGGTCAGTTTATGTAAATCTTTTTATTTCCTAATGGAAATGCATTTGTTTGTTTTTCAAAAAAAAAAAAAGTTCAAAATTGTAAATTTGTATTTAGATTAAAATTCTAACTGACTCTAAATAAACAAAAATTCGGGGTAATTTGTGCTGGAGATTTTTAAAGAATCTTTGTTTTAAAATAATTCTAGCTTTTCACTAAACTTAAACTTGATTATTGTAAAATAAATTTTTTTTGTCTGCAATTTGTTTTTTTCAATGTTTTTTTTTAATTCTTTAAATTTAAATTTGTTGTGAGTAATATCGCAGAAATGCAATTCGAAGCTCTTAATTTAGTTTAATGTGTTAGATTTTTTTGTACGGTATATCAAAATCGAATGAATGAGTAAAATAGACCAATATTATAGAAAATTTATGCTGTCCCGCTTTTACCAAGGCGGTTGGGGCTCGTATGAATATCTCAGCAAGTAATTATTTTCAAATAAATTACCTTAAACTCATGCAATTTAGAATATAGAATTTAGATATAGAATTTAAATTTGAAAAATATTAAAAATTTTGATCATAAATTTTAATATGCCCATTCCATGTTTATTTTTGTTTAATTTTTTATTATGTGGGATTTTTAAAATTTTAAAGTTAAACAACATTAAACAAAATATGTTTCACTAAATTAAATGTGCGAAAACTGGTTGTAATTTTCAAGGAAATATCAGAATTGAAAATCATTTAAAAATTTTTTTAAGTATATCTAATCGCTAAAATAGCCATCTAGGAGATGAATAAAGAAAATTAAAAAAATTAAAATTTCATCCCCATTGCAAGTATTTTTTTTTTAATAAGTGTTATTTATTTTATTCTATTGTAAAGCTGGTCGAGCTTAGCTCCTTCAGCAAAAAAAAATAATATACTAGTTTTTTAAGCATGGAAAAAAAAGTTAAAGATCGATTATATAGATAGTTTTATTTAAGATAAAGGTTTAACAACTGTTTTGAATTAGCGGAAAGAGTTCCTCAATAGTAAGATAAAAACTACACAAGGGCGTAAGATAGTTGATATCTTTTGACTCAAAATTATGTTTGTATTCACTTATGAGTCGGCACGTAGGAGCCACCTGATTTTGCAAACTTCTTCTGATATAGCTCTCACCTAAACAAAACATTCGATTATCGACCTTATACAACTTAAGTTTTTGGAGTGCATAGTGAAAAAGAGTTTCTGATTTGGTATCGTATTTGAGTCTAAGAATACTACGGGTAGCTGAGTTTTGTATGACTTGAAGTTTTTTTATATTCTTGTCGCCAAAGGCATTTAAACAAGGAAATGAGTAATCAATAATGGATACAACAAGATTGTACCAAGTGTAGTTTTGTTGAGGTCCCATTTTTTATTGCAAATAATTTTAATAATATTTAGCCTTTATTGGCATTTCTGCTTAATTACATCAACTTGATTATTAAGGTTTAGGCGATTGTCAAATGTGATTCCCAGGAATTTAATTGATTTTGAATAAGGCAGGATCTTGTCAAAAAAAGAGAGTTTTAATTTAGGAATACAATTACTTTTAGAAAATATTATAGAAGAGGATTTTTCAATTGAAATTTTCATCTTCCATTTACTAAGCGAAGGTTCTAGTTCGCTAAGGTATTTATTAATTTGAGATTTCAATGTTGCCCTTTTTTCTGAAAATAAAAAACGTGACTAAATCGTCTGCAAACAGGAGCGAATAACATGAATTAGTTTTGCTTCTTTTCGGAATGTCATTAATGAAGATGTTTAAGAGGAGAGGGCTTATTACATTAATCCTGTGTTATTTTTTATTTGTATTTCTGTACAAATAAATAATAAATAAAGTGCTCATTAATCCTTTGAATTTATATGCCAATATTACTCAAAAAATGGTGTTATTAATTGTAAAATTAACAACTTAAATATTTAGGTTGTTCTTTTTCACAATTAATTATAAATTGAGAATTGATTTTCGATTCCAAATTAAAAAACATTTTTTTTTTCTAAAATCATAATTTAATAATGATCTAAAATCCGTATTTTTATTAAGAATTGAAATGTTTGCATAAATTCACAATGGTCAATGCTGTCACCATTCAAATAATGGGATTTAAGATTTTTGTGAATAAATTATATTAAACAAAGCAAAAGTTCAGAAAAAGATATTAATTAAGATAAATAATATAAGTGATCATTTAAAGCCTCTTTTTTAACAAAAAATTATTTGGTAGAAGGACATTTTGTTATTTTAATAATGGATTTAAATGAGTTTTAATATAAAAATTTGCAGAAAAAGTTTTTGGCATTTAGAAAAGTTAGAAAAATTTTTCATTTTTGTATTGGAAGTTTTGTATGAAATTCCATAATGCCACTTTTTCTATAAATAATTACTTTTTAATAAAGTTTTATAAAAAAGCAAAGATCCTAAAAAATATTATTTTTTAACACCTATGAGGCTGAATTTTTTATTAAATAAAGAAAATAATTAAATTTTATTTTGATCAAAAATCAGCATTGTATTTTGAAATTTAGAATCGTTTAAGTTAAAAGACTTTTAAAAGAATTTTTTTACAGCAATATATTTTTAATATATTGGAATCTCTCTCAAAATTTTCCCTGTTAACAATAAATGAACCGATTTTTAGTTAATAAAATATTTTTTAAATTAAAACTAAAAGTAAAAAGTTCAATTTGAAATAAAATATTTATAATATAGCAAAAATCATGTCATAATAATATTTTTTTGTTCATTATTAATTTCTGATGATCTAGCTTAAGTTTTTGTTATTGATCTTTAATCACAAAATAAAAATAATGTTCTCAAAACAAACAAAATGCGATCAAATTTTTTTGTGAAGGTATGTTAAAATTGTATTAGTTTTAAAATCTTGATTTTCGAAAATGGATGAGCGAATGTTCCACTTTAATAAACGAATATGATAAATTTAAAAATTATAGTCAGCAATTTGCTTAAAAATTAATCTAAATTTTTTATTCACTTGGATACAAAATTATATTAGAATTGATAATCTATATCTAGATTTTAAATTGCATTGATATATATTTTTTTATTGATAAGAGATTTTAAAAATTGAAACAAAATAATTAAAAATAAATTATTAATTTTTATTTCTGAATAGTTTTTAAATTCGATCAAAATTTAAAATTTTTCCAAATTCATTTAAGAATTGTTGAATACAGAAGAAATATTGTTGGTCGAAGAGAAACATGTGAACAATTTTTAACAGATGATTATCCGGTCAAAATCGAAAAAGTACCTAAAACTCTAAATTCTCATTGACTCGAAAAAAATTGCTAGAAAAATCTAAAATTATTTATTTAGGAAATCAAATTAAAAGAAAGCACAATTTTGGAAGGAAGTTTTATAAGCCCGTTCACACATTTGATCCCTGAATTGATGCCTGAAGAAATCAGAAATTGCAGGTATTCAAATTAGTCAATTTTTTTAGACCTCAAATAAAATTTAATTTAAGATTCCAGTTTTTAATACCGAAAAATTGGAACAGTAGACACAAACCAGTTGTGCTGCATTTTGCAGGTACTGGTGATCATAAATATTGGCGAAGACGTGTTTTTTTGGCAAATCCATTATTGGAACAAAATAAAGTAGCATCTTTAATCATTGAAAATCCGTATTATGGTCTGAGAAAACCAAAAAATCAAGAGTAAATTTTTATTTCAATTTGGAAATAATATTTAATAATGTAAAAAAGACGTTCGAATCTGATTTATGTCAGAGACTTATTTGTGATGGGCGGATGCTTAGTAACAGAAGGAGCAGTGTTGATGCGATGGTGTGAAAAAAATGGTTTTGGACCCTTTATTCTAACTGGACTTTCAATGGGAGGACATGTAAATTTTAGCTTTTTCTTATTTTCATTTTTGTTGAATTTGTCTTAGATGGCATCGCTAACTGCTACAGTTTGGTCAAAACCTGTTGGTCTTGTTCCTTGTCTGAGTTGGTCAACTGCGGCAACTGTATTTACCCGAGGAGTTCTCAGTAAAGCAGTGGATTGGCAGAACTTGGAAAGAGACTATTATTCTGATTCAAATTACCGAGATCTCAAAGAACATTTAAAGTGGCTTCATGCCGAGGAAAATAAAGAGAGAAAGCGAAAAAAAATTTCTTCATTCATTCCTGAATCAAATATAGACTATAACACCTTGACAAATTTTAATTATAGCGATCCAAAAAAAAGGATAAAAATGGAAATAGTTGAATTTATGCATGTTTTGATGGATGAGTGTACTCATTTGGTTAATTATGATGTTCCTGTTGATACAAATTTAATAAGCGTGGTTGCAGCAAAAGACGATGCTTATGTTCTAAGAGATGGTGTAAATAGTATAGAGTCAATATGGCCAGGTAGTTTAATATGATTGAATAAAAGAAACTTGATTAAGAAAAATACTTTTAAGGGAGTCGAGTAGACTATGTAGATCGAGGACATGTCTCTGCCTTTGTTTTGTCTTTGGCTACATTTAGGTAAATATTTTTTTGTTAAGAATTTGGGAAAATTAAATTTTTTTTAAGGAACACTATTATGGATACAATGAATAAAATGATAGAAAAACATTATTCCTTTAATTAGGATAACTTTGTTTATATTAGTTTTTAATTATTTGTGCTTAATTAATTTTAATTTTAATCCGTATTTAAATTTAATAAAATGTAAATTATAAAAATTTGAATTTATTTTTGAAAATTTTTGATAATGAAAATAAATTTTGGCATGTAATTTTATTTAAATTTTTATTTTTATATTAATTTTTTTATTTTATATTGATCATATTGATATAGATATACTTTTTTGAAAATAATTAAATAAGTTTTTGAACACATAAAATGCATTAGAAATTACAAAAACATTTTTTTTTTAATATTTTACTGTGACCCTTTAACTTAAAACCACTTTTTTCTAGATTCATAAAATGAAAAATTTAATTTTTATTTAATAACAGCATTTTTTTGAGAAATTTCCATTGTATGTCATTATGTATTAGTGTATTGAATAAGCGGCAAGTATCTCAAGTTTATTTTCATGAACAAAATTTTAAAATATCCTTTTTTATTGAACTTTAATAGGTTTAAATTTTTTAATTGATTTTAATAATAACATTTAAAGACAAAAAAATTTAATTGTTTGAATGGAAAAACAAAATAATTTTAGTTTGAATAAATCAATGAATAAAAAAGTTATAAATTTGAATTTCTGAATTTTTATCTGAATTATTTAAAATATTGACTTTTTTTAATATTGACTGTCTAGATCTTCTTAATTAAATATAATAATATAATAATGGTTCATAATCTGTTTGGTATAACTTTATTTAAGCTTTTGTATGTAATAGTATAGACGTTGGTACATTTGTTGACTGGTAAAAATGTACGGTTAGGAAGAGTGATTAAAAGCATAAAGCTGCAACATCACATATAGTGAAAGTATTATCAGCATCTGATGTTACTTCTAGGAATGATTTATTTTTAAACAAAGTGGATTCACACTGGAATTGCTTGTCTGAAAGTGAAGTAATATTCAAGTCAACCTTAAGCTTTAAGGGAGATTTAGATAATTCAAAGGAATTAATTGCTTAAGCACCACACTGTAACAAAGCAGTAATGGACTCAGACATTCTACTTTTTAGAATTCGCAGCAAGAATTCATTTGTCACTTACTATTTTAAAACAATGAACTATTATTTTTTTAAATAAAAGATGACTTATTATATGCTTTAAAAAAAAGACTTTAGAATATTAAAAATTTCAAAAGTTCTAATGAATTACGAAGAAGTTTTTACTCAGCTCAGCTTTGTAAATTGGATTCTTTTTCATCATTTTAGCGCCAAAAAAATTAAAATATTTAAATCTTAAATCTTAAATTACTCAAAATTTGCTTTTTTTTTTTTACAGATTACGAAAATTTAAAAACATTTTTCTATTTTAAAACAATAATTAAATGATATTTTTTAATGAATTGATTTGGTTCTTCCTATTTTTTGAATTGGAATATTTATTTTTTAATTTTGATTTTAACAACATTTATTTTTTCAATTTGAGAACAATATTTAACAATTTTATTTTTTTTCTTTCAATTCAATTTACAGTTTTATTTAACAATATTTATATTTTAGATCGAGTCGAAGCTATTCTTTTTGTTTGAATTGCTGGTTTTAAGTTTTTAACAAAAATTTCATCATTTTCTCGAACAGGTTGTTTTTGGTAAACTCTTCTAGATTTATTCGGCTGATTTGAATTTTTATTTTTATTTTCTTTGAATATTTTCGATATCAAATTTGGTTCTTTTGATGTCTTCTCCATTCTCTTGACACCCTTTTGATTTATTGAATCTTGTCCATACTCTTCGACTAAAAAAAATCAAAATTAACAACAAATTGCTAGCTGACTGAATTAATTCATTACTTAAGTGCATCCACTGAGGAAGTGAGTGCTGTTTACATAAAAACAACTTCCACAAATTATGCAACACTTGTGTGCATACAAAATCACCCGAGTTGGATCCAATCATTCGGATCATGAACATTCCGTCCGGTTCTAAATAATCATAGACAAAAGATTTATAATTTTTGACACAGAACGAAGACGCAGTCATTTGTGAATCGAAGTCCTCTAAAATATTTGATGTCGACACATTCGACAAGTTATCATCAAAACTATGACTGAAAATTTTTTTCTTTCTGCGCTTAAGCTTCATTGAACCTTTGCTGTCAAATCCCAAATTAGACGGAATATTTGGGAAGATAGGCTTTTCACAGTGCGATGGACTCAAATGTCTCTCATCATTTTTTTCATCATCAAACAAATATTCATCATCTCTTTCATGAACAATCGAACATTTCGATTCTCCCCGTTCGAACTCATCGGAAACAAACGATTGCTGATAAGTCACCTTTTTTCCTCCTTTTCTTTTCAACTTGGAATTCTCCACCAGTCGGATCCTCATAAGTTTTATTCTTCTTATGGCATAATTGTATTGATTGACTGGTATGAATCTATAGATCCAAATTAGCAAAGCACTGGTATTTATGATTAGCAGGACAAGATACCAAAACCACAAAAATGTGAATATTTGCTGATTGAATAGATTTATTGGCAGTACGCACTGGACGTTGTATTCATGACTAAAATTTTTCAAGCCTAGCTCTCGCACTTGGAACTTGCACATTGTCACTCTGGGAAAATATTCCGAATCGGCGTAGCCCTTTCCCTGAATAATATCCCGAAAAATAGACGCACCGTAAATATAATAGTTACGGCCCAGAAGAATACTAATAAGAAAAAGTTGACCTATGCAGTTTAGTATGTACAAGAGCTTAACGAATAGATACAGAATAATCAAATAGTTTCCGAGGAATTTTCCGAACATGAAACAGATTAAAGCCATGATTCTACTGATTATGTTCATGTGGCGATTAGAGCGCTGCCGTCGAGGGTCATCCACATATTGATCTATGGTGCCAATCATGTACTCCATCATTTTTCGATTTTTTTCCAATTTACTCACACTTTTGAAGTCATGTGATGCTTCCACGATATCCTTTATTCAAAAATGATATCAAATTAAATTAAATTATTTTTCTTAAGCCAATGTAATTTACTTTTATGTCAATACCTGAGCGTAGACTAAGTGTTCTCCTTTATATTTGACTATTATTACTTTCAAATTTTTTATTTTTAGACCAAAAAAATTAATAATTTAAATCATGCATTTAATTTCAATAATTTAAAAAAAATTCAAATATTGATATATTTAACTCGGGAAAAACTTAATTACTTCTCAATTAAATTTGTTTGAATTCAAGTTATTTGCTTCAAGTCATTTTTGATTTTATATTCAAAAAATTAATTCGCATTAATCAAACTCAATTTGTAATTTCCTATTTTATGATCTCTTTTTGGCGCTGATAACTTTTCCGACCTTTTTTAATGCATTTTTAATAAATTTTTTTAATTGATTTTTTTTGCTCAGCTATTTTTTTATTTGAGAAAAAAAATAAATCCATCAATATTTAACACCTGATTCAAGATTTAATTTATTTTTATTGCTAATTTTGCTATTTATTCTGAATCTAAAATAAAACTTAAAAAATTCTTAAATAACAATGAATTGAGATAAAAATAACCCATTGAAAACATGAAAAACTGATTAATTCTTCTACATTTTTAATTATTTTTTCTTCAAAGAAATGAATATAAACTAAATGTTAGATGTTTAATTAAATTTTTTGGTCTAGCTTTAATTAAATTTTACCATATTATCCTGGGAAGATAGAATAACAAAGAAAGGAATAAAAGAATGTAGGCAACCCATTGATAGTACCTAAGTTCGGTTTGCCTTCTCTCTGTTTCGTTCTCTGGAATTTGTTTATCGAACGGTATATAATAGGTATTCGTTATCCAACAAACTAAATTTGTGTATTCTTCGAAATTTTTTGTAAACAAAGCTGGAACCCAGCAATTAATCTTTAAAATGAAAATAAAAATTAATTCCTAATTTTACAAAAATATTAACCTGGTTGTGGCCAAAGTGTTTATTGGTGACAATAAATGCAAATACAACAAGAATAGCCACAGTGTACTTGTAGTTTAATCGGTCAGCAAAGTCATCATCACTTGCACTTGATCCGAAAAACCCCAAGAGCGGAATGCGCCTGGATATTGCCA
The DNA here is from genome assembly GCA_016802215.1 of Brachionus paranguensis. Classification (NCBI taxonomy): domain Eukaryota; kingdom Metazoa; phylum Rotifera; class Eurotatoria; order Ploima; family Brachionidae; genus Brachionus; species Brachionus paranguensis. The sequence continues at coordinate 2,211,000 of JAESIX010000004.1, forward strand.
GCAAATCCATCCGTTCTAATTATTATATTAATTCCTCGCTTTTAACCCAGGTCCATTTATTAAATAATTAATCTAAATTAAAGCGGAATAAAAATCTAACATGATAATCAGCCTTATAAAAAATTGCTTATCGACAAATAAAATTTCCAATCTGTCATCAGATTTTCTTTTATTTCGCTTTGTTCTACGCCAAATAATCTATTATCAAGTTAAAGAATATTGATTTTTAATGGAATCAGTTCCTAAATCAAACCAAAAATTACTTTTCTCTAGAACACTTAAGATTTTCAAGTTTATTAAGTAGAATAAATATCTTTGGAATGTGCTCGAGGGCCCTGCTCAGATTGATTCTAATTTTTTATTGATTGTTATATTATAAAAAAAATTAAAAGTAATTATTTCGAGATAATGATTTAAATTTTTTTCTTGTTACAAAAAGAATTTAGAAAACGATAGATTTATTAATAATTTTAATTTTGCAATAGGCTTCTAAAAAAAATTTAATTTTCTAAGTGAAACTTGTTGATAATATGCTTTTAAATATGCACAATTGTTTTTTTTTCTGATAGTGCTGATATTCGAACAGATGAATCTAAAATTTAATTATCAGTTTAAAATTTATTCTAATAGAAAAATTAGCCAGCTCTCTCTCAAAAGTTTGATTCCAAATTTACTCGTTTATGGAAATTTGATGATAAAAATTCTTTTCCCAAAAAAATTGATTTTATTTTTGGCAAAAAGAATTTTTAAAAAACTGAAAATAAATCAAATTAAATGAAATCTTTCATTTGAAATTAATTTGCAATAACAGTTTGAGTGCTGAATTAAGAGATAACTTTTGACAAGTAATAAAAAAGTAACAGACAAAATAAAATAATTGAATTCTGCATTATTTAGCATGATGCAAATATATACAGGATATTGACTAAATTGTAAACTGTGTTTTTGTTGAGATAGACAGAAATTTTCAGTGATTAGAATTTTGATTAATTATTCGAAAAATTGAATTCTTTAATAAAACCCCGCTCTGATAAATATTTACACCATTAATAGAAAAAGTATCAAAATAAACTCTGGCTGAATCACGTATTGATTCTTGATGAAATTTTATTAATGATTTTCGAGATTAATTTTAAAATCATTTTTTTGTTAAAATCAATTTTCAATGCTTCCTACATTCCCTATTTCCTTAACAATTTTAAACAAAGACATAATTTTTTTGACAATTAAAAAAAATGATTTTAAATAGCTACAATTTACACAATGTTATCTAATGAACAAAAACCCTTGAATGCAAACAAATTCAAACTGTGTCTCATTTACCTTAAAAAATTGCGATTGAATCTAATTTTTGAATTTTTGGCCAATTTCTGCTTAATGATACTTTAATCACCAGTTTTATTAAAAAAAATCTCTACTAAAAGGAAATAAATAAAGTATAGTTTTTTTTCTATAGCTTTCTCTTAAAAAGAAATATGTCTCTTAAGATCTCGAAAATTTTTTTTTTTTCTAAATTTATTTCCTTAAAAATCTTTTAAGTAATTTTTGTTCTGAGAGAAATTTACTTCGTAATGACAATTTGAATTATTTTTACAATTGTAGTCGAATTCGGAATAAAAACAATTTCAAAATTAATTAGAAGTAAAATAAAATTTGAATTCTACAGAAAAAATGGCTCTACTTTAAATCTAAAATTTTAATGCTTTCTTTATTGCTAAAAGATCCAACAAATAACTTTCTATTAAATAAACTAAAAATAACTTAAATTAGAATTAGTTAAATTATTTTGTCCTATCTTTTATTATTTAATTTGAACTTTTGAATTCAATATTATCAAAGCTTATTTTTGGGCTAATCCTGGCTTATTGATGATTATCTAATTATTTTCTCTAATAATCCTAATGAAAAAATCGCTTTGCAGCAAAAAAAATAAATATATATTTTTTAAATCCTCTTTTTATCGAATTATTAATCGATTCCACTTTCCAAATTACATTCTTTTTGTTTAACATTTTAGGTATTTTTGGTTTTCATTCGTTTTAAAATTTAATTTATTTTCTGGCATATTAAATTTTTTAATTTATTGAATACTTTTTGTGTATTTATTTTAAATGATATTAAAAAATATAGAATGAAATTTGTAAAAAAATTTTAAAAATAATTGAAATAAATCAAATCGATAGTTTTTGATGATTTTTAGAAATAAAACGAAAATTTCAATTTCGTTTTAATTAAAAATACGACCTTTAAAATAAATTGATTAGCTCATTTGAATAGATAGAATTTATAGACGAATAAGCTTTTATATATTGAAATTTTATTTTGATTGTTAAAAAATTTTATGTTAAATTATTTAAATGGTAAAATTAGAACCAAAAATTCAGCACTTTTAAAACTATTGAGAATCGCTAAATAAAGTTTGAGTGTTTGAGTGAAACTCAAGAATTGATTAGAAAATTCTAACACAATCAAAAAATATCAATATTTATTTTTATTACTATTCAATATAAACAAAATAAATTCGTGATATAATCTGTCAATTTGATACTAAGACAGCTTTTTTTTGAAAAAAAATTTGAATTAATAAAATAATTAAAAACTTGCGTTTTGTTCAAACAAAAGAATTAGGCACAAAATTAAAAATCGCTCTTTAATTTGGCAACCAGGTCTATCATCCCGATATGAAACTCATTTTCTCTAAACGGAAATGAATTCTTCTATTTAAATTAAATGAACTTGCTTCTAATATTTATTTTTGACAAAATTCTCGTTGCCACTTGATGCCAGTAAAATTTTATTTAAAACAGAATACTCTAAATTCTTTTCAAAAATTAATCTGCTAATAATTTTCCAAGATTCATTTTCAATTTGCCAAATATTCCCTTAAAATAAAAGTACCAATAATCGGATAATTAAATAAAATATTATTAAATTAATTTACAAGAATTTCCTAATTCATCATGAAAACAGGCTTTAATATTTAGATCGAGTACAAACCCTTTAGAGCATCAATTTTTAACTTTTATTTTTAAATTAAATTTGAATTGAAAATAATCCAATTCAAGTTATAGTATAATTGCGTGATAAGTTCGCAATAACTTTTAAATATTAAATTAAATTTATTAGATTTTAATTTAATTGATTAGAGATTATTTTAATTAAACTTAATTTTACCTGAGTAATTTAATCATGTGAGAAAACTTTTGTGTTTATCATGCTATATCTTCTCGGAGACATGTTGACTTATGGCAATTCAATTAAGATGTCCTGCACAGAACCCGATAAAATAATTATAAATGGTCAAGCTAGTTTATAAAGGTTAGATATAATTGATTTTTTCAAGCTTAATTCTAATCCTGATGAGATGAGATCCAATTTTTACCAAAGTCTCCCGTTTAAAAAATTTGTATGCATCTGATAGAAGGATATCTTGATATAATTTTTCTTAAGTTACATTGAACTCGAAGATTTTTATCGCCATTTGTGCAATTAATGCTAAGTCGTATGTTTTTCCGGTTGGTTCTACTTAGTAAATAAAAAATTAATTAAAATGAATAAATCAAGTCCCTAAAAATAAATCGATTGATTAATAAATTCTAATGATATATTAATATTTAAGAGCTAATTTTTGATTAATGGCTTTTATCTTAAATAAATGATTAGCGTATATTGAAGCATCAATAATAAAACTGAAAGCATAATTATTTTTTAATATAGAAAAACATTTGATTTTGTATAAATTCCGAATCCGCATAAGTTTAAAAATTTACGACAAAAAAAATTATGAAATTATTTAACTAATCTTTGTAATGCTCTAAATAAACAAATATTATTCAATGTGCTTCATAAAGGATAATATAGATAGAATATTAGAGTTAATCTGATCTATGATTAAACATATCCATAGCTAAAAGCTTATAATAAATAAAATATAATTAAACTTAAATCTGAATATTATTATTTTAAGCCAGTGCAGTTCTTAAAAAGATAAAACGCTTTGATTAATTGGAAAGGGAATTCGATTTTTGATGAACATACTCTACTCTAGTTCACTAATCAAAGTTTTCTCTCCGGACTTGCATGTTCGTTTATCTTTTGCAATCAAATTGTGGCAATGATTGTAGAAAAGTTTTCATCAAGGAATCATCTCAAATTTGGTCTACAAGCTAGCAATTTTCAGTATTATCACTATCTAAATTTTATTTAAATATTAATTAATTTTTATTATTACAATATTTGACCTGATTTGTACAAAAAAAATTCAAAAAAATTCATGTAATTATAGCTTTTTATGTCTAAATATTTAAATTTTTTATGCGCGTTAAACAATCTTTAAAAAATTGTTACATTAACCAAAATTAACGGAAGAACACTTTGTAAAATTTTGTTATTTTTCGTAAATTAACGTAGAATTTCCGAAATTTACCAAGAAGCCTTGTGTCAAAACAATGCCGTATATTTTCAAGCATTTCGGTAAATTTAAAAAATTAACTTAACTTAAAAAAATTTTAATTCTTTTGTTTTTCACTGTTTTTTTCCTGATCTTCACAAAACTCTTAGTTTATTTAAAAAAATTACTTGTAAAAAATTATAAAAAATATCCAATTTTTTTCACAATGAATTAAATATTGTTTTATTTAGTATTTTAAAATAAATTAGTTTTAAGAATAAAACGCCTATTAATCCAACAAAAAAAATTTAATTCATCAATCAGCCACGGTACCAAGTGTTTATAAATTTTTTATAAGTACTTTTGATTTTAAGTAAATTAGATAAGTTGAAGCATAAACACATTAATGAAGAATAAGTCGGATAAAGCTTCGTTTTTATGTATTGTTATAAAAACTCATTATTTAAAGATACAAATTAAGTTGATAAAATCAGTTTTAAAAATAATTGATTAACAATAGATAGCGTGGTAGGTTTTTGATTTGAAAATTAGGCGATTTACATATAACAAGTTTGAAAAATGCTTAGAAAATATTAGATAAATATGATAGACAGGTTTAAAAGATTAACTCGTTAATGTTTACCTCAAAATTGTAGCCAAATATTATCTCTGGAATTTTAATTAACTTACACTAAACTATTTTACTTTAATTTTGAGGATGAATAAATGTTTTGTCGTTTTTTTTTAATTTTATTTTTAATGGTTAAATTTGGCAGAAAATAGTGCACTGATATTCTAGCTGGTCTGTTCAAAATAATTGTCATTTAACTCGAGCAATTAATTATTAATGCATTCTTATCTGAAGCAATTTTCAAAATTTAGTTTTAGATTTTTGGAACCTATCAACTGGAAATATACTTTTAACACCCTAGGCTCTACTACTAAAAATGAATAATTTAGAAGACTTAACGATTTTAAATAATTATTCGAATACTTACAATTTTTCTAATCGTGAAAATGCAGAAATTTATTCAAACTAAAAGTTTGTTTTTTAAATAAAAAGGCTTTCTTAAAGTTTTCATACCAAAAAAGTTCAATTAACTTTTGAATAAAATTATATAATATTTTTATACAATGAAAATAAAATCATTGGATTGAAATCAACTCTGAGAACCAGCATTGAACAAATTTTTATTATATTTAAAATGCTTTCATTTTCAAGGTTCATCATTAATAATTTCATTTTTAAGTTAAGTATATTAGAAATAACATTCAAAACTAAACAAAAATTAAATACTTTTATCGTCTAAAAATCCTCTTAACTTTATTTGCAATTGTAAAATATGGATCTTTAAACAAAAAATGCTTAAAAAAATTTCATCTATTAATTTTTAATGGTTTATTAAATGTAAATCTTTTTAAACCTGATTTAATTAATTGTGTAAAATCTAAAAATTAGAAATGATTAACTATTAAAATTTTCTAGTCCAGAGATAAAGTTTGTAAACTGCTACAAATTAATTTGGCAATGAGTCAATACACAAATTCAAAAGTTATAAATAAATAAAGCTGCTTTGAAAAAATTTATCATTTAATAATGGAATCATTTTGTTTGGAAAAGAACGATACATGTGACTTGAATATTTGTTTAGAAATTTTTAATTTTTGTTCTACATTCACAATGCCATTTTTAGAACTATTTTTATAAAATATACTCAAGAAACCATCATTTAATATGGGAACAATTTCTTTTTCAAACATTTGTATTTTTTTTACCAAAAAAAATGCTTCTAAAAGATATTTACATGCATAAAGAAATTGTTTTACATATTAAAAATATTCTAAAATATGAAAAGTCACTTATGCTCCAATAAACATTTATAAAATTATAGAATTCGAAAGTGATAAAGAATTTTAAATTTGATTTTGATCGATTTAATGTATTCAATAGATGCATAAAGTGGGTACAGTGAATTAATGTTAAATGACATTTTAGCACCTGTACATGTAAAAATTATTTAATAATTGAAAAATTTGAAAAAATTAAAATTATTTGGAAAATTTTGCAAATATATTGTAACTGTCCTCAATTAAGACTAAACTGAAACAAATCTGTTTTAGTTTTAAAAATATTGGTTTCGAAAAGAAGCGTAGGAAACCAAAGGCAAAAGACTGGTTCGTAAAGAACATAAATTAGAATTGAAAAACAACATTTTTTCATTATATTAACAGATATATTAAACCGATAAATTGAACTTAATTAAAAGATGATTTTTTATAAGACATAAATGTTTTTTGTTCAATGGAATATTTTTTGGTGAAAAACATAGTAAGCCATTTAAAATTAATATTGGGGTGTTAATAAATAAAAATAAAAGACAATTTCAGCTTCTAAATTTTTGTTTAATAGTTTAAGTTTAATTTTGTTATAATTTTTATGTTTTTTAGAAGAATTCAAACATTTCTGATTAATAAATATTTTATTTCTTTGTTATTAAATTTGATTTTTGTTATTTGTAAGAGACTGCTAAATCTGCACAAAAAAAAGATTCATATAAAATTAACAAATGAATCAAATTTTAATATTAAAATAAATAAATCTAAATCCAAGGTATTTACTAAGGTAAAAACCGTAAATTCTCATACATGCTCTTCAACTACGCTTTGGTTCTTTTTTTTTTTGTCTTTTTTCTTTGGCTGCTCGGATTCTGACTGATTCATGTCTTTTTGCTTTTTACTCGATATATTGCCACTAACAGGTATTCCATGCATGTTAAATATCATCTTGTTAAATCGCTTGTCAATTATTTTATTTGACATATTAGTGCTTGAGGCTCGAGCACCGAACATTCCGCTCACTCTCGACTCACGACCCATTCCACCAATGTTCACTGATGCATCCAAATCAACACCATTAAAGCCCAATATCGAATCATTGTATATATTGTTTGCCGCTGCATTGCCATCTCGTAGCATTGAAAATCTTCTACGAAAGTTAACATCTAAAGAGTTCTTCTTTTGTAGCCTTCTACTTCTTCTATTACGTTTGTGAGAAATCGGGTCTACTGATCTTGATTTATCTAGAATTTTTTCTTCACTCTTTGAGCGGTAATCGTTTCCTGATGAAAATTAAATTTAAATTTTCATATTTATTAGAATTTTTTACAAAAATTACCATAGAGTTTTGAGTCATAATCATCAACAAATGCAGGATTATCATGCCCATGTTTATTCAAACGTTGTCTCAAAAAGTTTGAATCATAATTCTGCTGTTAAGAGAAAATATTTATAAATACTAACAGAGTAAAAAATATCAAGTATTACATTATCTATTTCATTAACTGGTTTGCCATTGATCATTACTTCATCCGATTCGCTGGCATCGTCAGAGGCTTTGTCGATCTCTTCATCACTATAATCAGGCATTGGCTCAGCCTCTTCATCAATCGGCTATTAAAAAAAATAAAAATTAATTTGAATTATTCAATCTTAAAAATTATTCAAATTGATTTTTTTAAGACAATTTGTTAGAATAATTTTTTAATTTGTGAAAAATGATAGAATATTTGAGAAATTTTAAATAAATAGTTATGAAAAGTTGATTCGAATAATCGAAAAATCTTTATTAATATAATTAAATAATTTTAGATTTTAAAAATTTTTTTAAAATTAATCAGTAAAATGTATTATAAAAAATATTCTATCTTGAATTCTTTTTAACTCATATTTTTAATAGTTAAATCATTTTCTTTCTGGAGTTCTATTATCCAAAAAAATTAGATAATACGATCAAAAAAAATTAAATCGACAATTTTAAAAAATTTCTACCTGGAGAGCAAATTCGTTTTATTCTGAAAATTTCTTCTAAAGCCAGATTTTGTACAAACTGTAGATTTTTTTATTTGAATTTTAATTTTTATAGCAAAATTAAAATTGAATTAAGCGAAATCTATTATTATTTTTAAATTAAGAAATAAACAAATTATTTAATATAATAATCAATTAAAAGTTATTGTACCTGATATATTTTTTCAAGAATTAATTTGTAAAAAAATTAATTTTTTGCAATCCGTTTTAATTTATGAAATGTACCAGTTAAAGCTAAAAATGTTCTTTTAAATTCTAAAATTTAAAGAGGCCGTATTAGTGTTGAAAATCGAATATTGTATTTGATTTAGTATTCAAATATTATTTAATTAAAATTTAAAAATATTTGTAAATAAAATTTAAAGCTTTAAGCTAATTGAATATATGTTCGAATAAAAAAAATTTCTAATTTGAATTTGAACAAAAATTATGCTGATTCAAAATCTTAAATAAATAAAAAACAAAATATTAATTTAGATAAAATAAATTAATCGAAAATTGAATATTTAAATTTATTAAATTTTCATATCGAAAATCAAAATTGGATAGTTTTATTTGTTTGCCTTCCGTTAATAGGCCCCAAAATAAATCTTTGCTTTTTTTTCCACAATGTTTAGATTATGATACCACTTTTTAATGTGTCTACTTTTATTTTTGATTATTTTAAGAGTTAATATCTTGAGTTATGCGGCAAGATGCAGAAGCGTGAGTATCGTTAAATTTTAATTAATTTTTTAATTCAATAGAAAATCTTCAATTACTAGTCTAATAGCTATTATTGCTCTTTTACTCAATTCCAACCAAAAAATTTAATTTATGAACAAACTTAAAAAACAAGTATTTTATTTATTCTGTATTCGAATTTATAAATTAAATTTGAAAATAGATCCAATTCATGTTTCAATTTTAAATTATTTGAATTAGAAATTTAGCCACTAAATACATTCAAAAGGTATTAAATTAATTCTTTTAAAACTGATTATTAAATTAATTTTGTTGTTTAAATTTTTTTTTAAATATTTTTTATCTAAATTTGAAAATATTGTTTAAAAATATGTTCAATTTCAACATTAGGCCGTTTTCAAAAAGCAAAAAAAGCTTTTGTTTTACAGAAATTTTTTTCGACTTTAATTGATTATCATTATGTTAAAAATTAATTAATTTTCAGTAAATCTTTAAAAATAATCCAGTCTAAAACATTTTCAAGGTCGTTTCTTTAATCCAATACTTATTTATCTTTAAAGCGCGATTACCATTTTTCTCGGAAAATGTTTTCTTTTTTAATTTTCATATTCCTTAAGTTATTTTTGGATCAAAAAATCAATTTAGATGAAATAATAAAAACTTAATAAATGAAAAATTTTAAAAAATTCTACATTTTTTTTCATATTTTCATTTATGTATTTAGTTCAATTGTCACAAATATGGTCACATAAAAAATAAAATATAATGATTAATTTTGATAGATCATGCACTCGTTTTCAAAATAAAGCAAAATAAACTAAATTCGAACAAAATTTGTACCAAAGTCGCAAAAAAAAGTCATTAGAAGTCTTAGTTCAGTCTTATATTTGACTTGTTACTTATGTCTTTTAATAAGTCTGACCAGAATATCATCAGAATGCTTTAGAATCTCAATTAACTTTTTGGAATTATCTTCAATCTGAATTCAGATATTTCTCTTTGTAGCTGTAATAAAAGAATTTCTAGACTTTGTCAAAATAAAGAGCATTTATTTATTTTTTTATGATGTATCAATTCATAAAAAATTGATAAAATAGGACAAAACTCATAGAACTTTTGAAACAACTTTATAGATACCGTATACCCTTGTTTTGGGATGCGTGGGTTAAAACCCTAATTTCCGTAAATGGACATAGACCTGGCCATGTTTAACTTTTAAATTTAAAAATGCTTGAGCTTTTAAGTCGCCCTTTTTAAAAACCCTGCGTTAATAAAAATTTTCAATTAAAAAAACAGTGATTATTTTTTAAACTGGTAATTAAATTTAAAAAAAAGAAGTAAAAAAAAATTTGAAAATTTTTTAATTAAAAATTTTTTTTTTTTTAATAATTTAACCCCGCGCAATTTTAATAATTAAATTTAAATTTTAACCCCGCTCTTATGTAAAAAATGTAAAAAGTTTTTCGAATTACCTATTTTTTTTAATTTAATTACCGATTCTAAAAAAATTTTCTTTTATAAACCCAGCTTTCTAGTTGAAGCTTTTTTATTAACGCAGTGTTTTAGAAAAGAGCGGCTAAAAAGCGTAAGCATTTTTAAATTGAAAAATTTAACATGGTTAAGTCTATGTCAGTGCATACACCATATACGAAAACTAGGCTTTTAACCCACGCTTCCCTAAATAATGATATATGGTCCTATTATAGAAAAATATTTACAAAAAAATCACAAAATTTGATCAAATTTAATCAATTTGAAAAAATTCTAAATTTATTTGCAAGAATAATTACTAAAAAAATTAATAAATCAAAAAAAGTTACTACTGAAATTAATTTTTTTCAATTTGAATTTTTTAACTATGGAAAATTACGAGAGATTATGATATTATGAAAAAATTTCTATGATAAATTTTATGTGAATATATCTATATCTATTTTATATTTATATTTTTTCTATCGAAAATTTCCTATTACAATAATTCTATTAAAAATCATTCGATTTTAAAAGAATTCGATAAATTAAACGTTCAATTGAATTTTTTTGCGCATGATTGTAAAAATTGAAATTCAAAAATGCTTACCTTAATTTGCTGCAGCATTTTTACTGTATCGATAATATCTTCGATTCTCATTCCCTCGTGAATATTCGATCTGAGTTTAGTAGAAGCAAGAATATGCTGAAATGTGTTATATCTGTGACACAACATGGCCAAGAACTGGACCAAAGAGATGAAAGCAAAAAATGCCAAATGAAGCACACCCAGAGGTTCGATTAGCACTGGTTGATAATAAAGTGATGGAATGGGAATGGGGATGTACAACATGTCCTTAAGTCTGTCCTGGGCAAGCAAAACGGGAAAGACAAACGCGATCCACAAAGCATTGAGCATAAAGAAGGCAAACACCCCTCTGTCTCTCATGTCGTTCAGCGACACTTGTAGCTTATGCTTGGCTGGAGGTTCCAATTTTTCCACAATCAAATATTTTTTGATTAATTTTTTCCAAAATATTTTCTCATGATCATTTAATTCGACAAAATCGGAAAATTTGAGCGTTTCTTCTTGAGTAAGCCAATATGCGCTTGGGTTTTCATCATTGTCTGCTTTGTTCTGATTGTTCAGACCATTTAATAAATTGACCAAATTTTGATTATTAGCCAAACCAGTATTGTTATACTGGTTCTCAATTAACTTTTCCACATCAACACCATTTTCTAATTGCTTGTCAATTGTCTCCTTCATTTCGAGGCGCTCAAGAGCGGCCAAAATTTGCAGCAGCAATTCATCCTGAGAATTGCTGGCTCCATTCTCCAATAGTTCTTCTATTTTGTTGATTAATTCATTATTGACTTTGGCGTCTGAAAGTTGTTTTTCTAGCTCTTTGACATCATTTTCATCTAAATTTATCTTGCGACGCTTTTGAGGCACATAAACATTGTCCCTAGTACCCCAGCTAGTTTGGTTCATGTTGGTTAATGAATAAATAATTATCAAAATGTAACTAGCTGGTATGCACAAGAAGAACAAAAAGCAGGGTTTGACACAATTAAGCTCAAATGGATGACATATGGCGGTCAAAAAGAATATTACAGCCATAATGACCAAGAAAAGTACTGCCGTAGTTTTCCAAGAGCCGTCCACTACACGCACTATGGTTCCCACAACTACAATCATCATCAAAATTGAATAATAGGTTCCTAGCATTGCGGCAAAACCAATTTTTATTTCTTCTTTCCAATCCTGGTAGCACACGACCAGAAAAATGATTGCCGGGAGACAAGCTAGCAAAAATGAGCCCCACATGTCTATGTCTGTGGTGGCGTTAAACGCGTCAGCAATCGCAATGGTGATCGTAGCTGGACTCAAGATGTACGAAGCCAGAAAGCACATGTGGTAAAGAACGCAAATAAACGAGACATTTTCGTTTATTCGGATTGTTCGCCGGTAGTTTTTGAGAAAGCAGACTGTGTTTCCGAGGGTAGAGGGTATCCATCGCCTGCGCTGGTTGAAATATTCGGTAATGGTCTCTGGGGCATGAGTGTAGGCGTCCGATGCAGCACAGTATTCAATTTTGTAGCCTTGTTCAATTAGCAACCGAGAGAGCCATCGGTCTTCGCCAAGATCTTGTAGCAAAATTTCCTCCGGGTCCTCTGGTTTTTTGGCAAACATGGCCATCACATTGTCGTCCATCAGTGCTGACGCTCGGTACAGACAGAAACACCCAGGGGCACATAGTACACAGCCTAGACTATGCTCGGTTGTTTTTTGCAGCCAATATGAAATAGCGTATTCCATCTTTTGGAACCAAATCAATGGACCCGTACCAATTGGGTGAATGCGGCCACATGCGGCACCGACTTTTTTATTTTTTCTCATTCGATCTATTAGCATTCGAACAGAATCTGGACCAAAATCAACATCACCATCCATTGTTAAAATAAATGTATTCTCGGCCTTTATAAATTAAAGAAATTATTTTTTAAATTAAATTTTAGAAAATTAAGAATTGTAAATGATTTTAAGAATTTAGAAAAGTTTAGGTCTTTTAGATATGCCAGCTCAGATAAAATCGTTCTTCAAATTAAATAACACAAATGATAAAAAATAAATTTTTTTAACGTCTTGGTCCTTTTTCACTCAAGTTCAATTCTAGATTGAACCAAAATATTAAAATGGAAAAAGTTTTTTAAATTAAAAATATGTGAAGACAACTTGGCAAATTCAAGTAATTGGTCAATTGATCAAATTTTAATTACAAAGATCAAAAATTATTGTTTAATAAAAAGTTTTTTAAATTTAGCCTAAAATTTTTTAGACATACCATGTAGAAAAATATTTTTACTCAATTATTTTTTGGAATTATCGATAAAATAACTAATTGGGTGGCGTAATTTGAATCATTTCATTTAAACAAATTAGAAATAGTCAAAAATTTTAATTTTCTAAAAATCAAATTCTTTTATTCTATTTTAATAAAAATAAACATGATATTACAATGCCGGAAATTAACTTGTCACATTGTATCATCTCATAAGATGTGATATCAGCTGGTATCATCTAATTTCATTTGATATCAGCTAATATTAGTAAAAATATTTTTTTAGAAATTAATTTTAAAAAGTAAATTTAAAACATAAATTAGCTGATATCAAATGATATTAGATGATACCAGCAGATATGAGCAAGGGAGAAAAAAATTATCCTAACTGATATCAGCTGATATCACATCATATCAAATGATACGATGTGACAAGTTAATTTCCGGCACTGTAATTGAAAAAAATATTTTTTGTTAGAAATAAACTATTAAATTTCGGAAAAAAAAGAGATTGCACATTAAATCATGTTCAATATTTGTAAGAAGATAAATACAGCGTTTCTTATTTATTGGACCTTTCATCAGATATTAGCCTTTTTATCCTCTTAATAAAATTCATTGCCCTTTCAATGATAATAATAAAACTAACATTTATATTAATAATAAAACTTAAACCCGTAATAAAAATTTCATTCTATTTAAAGCATTTTAAAAATTAATTAGTAAACTTTTTACAAGCCATAAATTTAATAGAAAAAAAGGATAAAATCTTATTAAAAATTACTTCGATTAAAAGTTTTGGTCCTAAAACATCTTTGTAATAAATATGTAGCTCTTCATTTTGAGCAATATGGCGCCTATGCTTTCGTCTTCTCGGATCCTCTTCTACCATTTTGTACAAAGCTTGAAGACGATCTTCACATTTACCGAGCAAACGATACCCCAAAAGATAGTACATGTACATAACCATACTCCACCTTTTACGTTTAACCACCCTTTTCTTGTCCTTTAGGTGAACAATTAGCAAATTTCCACCAGGCAGCTTCCATATAAGCCGGCCTCCGTACGGAGTCGGCGTTTTAATTGGCGCTGTCATCTTCATTCCTTCAATATCGTGAACAATACCAGCCGCTCTATCAATGGCACTGATTAACTCTTTGACAAAAGAGTTAATGGTCTTTTCCCCTTTGTCATTTTTCTCAAATGCATCATCGAAAAATATATGAGCCTCAATTTCATAGTAGTCCGGGTCGATCACATTAAAGTACTCTTTTGCTTTTTTGCGAGCACTCTGATCAATGTCCATTCTCATAATTGACTTCAGAATTTGGATCATTTCACTTCTTGTTTCGTGCCAAAGAGTACCGCACAGATACAACTTGGGCACTGAATCAAATTGTTTATCATTTTCCAAAGCGGAAATGCCATCTACAATGTCCAGCTCTTCGAAATGCTCCTCCAATTTGCACTTAGAATACTCCTTTTCATTTCTGCGTCTATTCAAGAGCAAGGACTGCTCGATCAGGGCACTGTCGTACTGAGGCAGAACGAACAGGACCTCGGTTGACGCCAGGCGCTTATTTTCCGGGAACCATGCATGTATAGCTATCCAAATTTCAGACAACCACCAAAGGCCTAGGCCGAATATCAGCTGCCATTTAAGGTTTCCTTTGGTAAATATTTCCGAGCATTCCCAATACATCATGTCTTTGATAAAATCAATTCGGTCTATACCTCCATTGCAAATGACCATGTAGATGCCGATTGTGACCGGGGTAGCCAATGTAAGCGGCAAAGCAAAAGCCATTTTTTGCATGCACATTTTGCATGATGATTTGGAAAAATAGTAGCATAGGCCAGTGCTGAAAAAGTGAATTATAAATGGCACAAACGGGCTTATGGTTTTCCAATAGTCATCGGCTGTTTTTTCTTTCACTGCTATGAAGTCAAACAAATTGGGAGTGGTCGGGTTGTTCCACGCATTGTTCGGCACCGTTAACACCGATTCCAGATGCATGGCTATTGGTATCATGCTCGTGCTGGTCATGAGTCCTTGGTCTAGATCTCTCTTTTTAAACTGATGACCAACTAAAGCGTCCGAGTCGTAATTGACATCTATTCCCCCAAAGTCAAAATTTGAATCACCACTTGGTGGAGTGGTGGCGCCAGGAACCGGCGCTTGCGGCATTTTGACAAAAGCATTCTCAAAATTTTTCGCCGGAAGCATTATGAAGCTAAATGTGATGGTGAGCGCTATTTTCCACAGACTGGCACCTATGTTGACCTTGGAGCGGACAGACTGCAGATGGCGCTTGTAGGTTGCAAATGGCATGTTAATACAGCCTAGTTTTATGTCACGGTCCACGTAGTTCTCCCACCAAGTAATCGAAGTGAATATGAGTGCGAACGGCGCTTCCCATGATCCCTTCCACACCGGTTTTTGATCTGCCATTTGACGCATGGTCTCGCCAAACGGGTCGTCAATGTCTACCGGCTTGGCGTCGCTGGACGGCGACGGCGTGGTCACGTACATGGCTTTTTCAATCAATGCTGTATACTCTGTTCCTGTGATGACAAAAAATACAGTACACTGGGCCACCAAGGCTATGAAATCAATGAAAACAATCATCGCTTTGCCAACAGCGCCTGCACCATTTTTAGAAAAAAGTATCTTACAAAAACCGGGTACAATACATAAACAGTTCATCAGGAGAACGGCTCGGACGACGTCACAGCTCGGCAATACTCGGAAAACGAGCAAGCTTAGTCCGAACGAGTGTATACCCTCGACAAAAAATACCTTAATTTTAGTTTTATAAAATTAAATTTTTGTTAAATTTTTTTGAAGAAAAAAAAACTTAATTTTATTAAATTTTTAGAAAAAAAAAAATTACAATCATTATGTCGAAAATTGACGGACCCTTGCGATTTCTGAACAAACTATGAGCAATTGATTCCATGAAAATGAAAATATAAGGGATGCATATGGCGGCTGTGATCAACATAGACCATCTGCTCGCGTATTGTCTTTCCTTTGGTTAATTTTTTAAATAAAGATTTTGTGGAAAAGAAAATTTTTGTTGCACTTGTTTAGGATTTCCCAAAGATTGGGTCATGAGCAAAAATGATCCTTTGCTGGCCACTGCTGAGCACAAAACGAGCAAAAAGTAGAAGAAATAAGCTAGTACTTTTAGGACTCGTTTAGTATTTTTGTAGAACCGAGAGCCTTTGCCATATCGATCAGCCGGAGACTCCAGTTGACCGGTGTCCATTCCATACGCCATTTTTCGATTTTTACCAATCGAAATTCAAAATTAGTTTATTTATATGACAAAATAAGTAAAATGTCTAATTTTTTAATTTAAAACAAAAACATTATTTAATTAATCTAGTTATTTAAAGAAAATTCAGAAAAAAATACTCAAAGTTTATTAAATGTAAACATTTAAAAAAGAGGTTTAATATTGTGTCAATTTTTACCAAATTGTTTTGATATTAGCAAAAATCAATTTACAAAATTGGTCATTTGTTAAAGCTTATTATTAAAGATTGATTAATTTTACTAAGAAAATTTCCTTTAGTAGCAAAATAGCACATAGATAGGACTATAGTAAAAAAAAAACAAACTTAAGTTGTAACATAATTTCTAGACTATGGAGTTTATCACTTAATTCAAAATTGGGTTTATTTGTATGGGGATTTTATTATTAAACAAAGGCCCAAAATAGTTAGCTAGTTTTGGAAGATCTTATCCTAAGATATAAATAACATTCATGATTTTTTTACTAGGACGACCAATTTAAGTAAAAGTAAACACGTATTGAACAAATTTGGGGATAAAAACTGGTAGAATTGTATCGAATAGACAAAAATAAATCTATTTATTATCACTGTGTATGAATATTTGTTTATTTGTTTGTCATTTTTGAAAAAATTACCTTTTCCTTAGCCTTAGAGAAAGGTATTTGTATTAGAGACGAAAAAATATTTTGCTATTTGTCTTCAATTTTATTTGTTTGTTGGCGATTGGCGTTGCTTTGAATGAATGTTTGTTCATAGGATTGGAAGAATTTGGCCATCGGATTTTCAAGATTCGACTAGTTGACTAAGTGAAAAAAGTTGCTTTAGATTGGGAATGATAGAGTAAAACTAAACAAATTCATTTTTAGCAAAGTCTACCTATGGACTTAAATTAATTGCGAGATTAGTCAAGATTAAATTGTATTATGTAAAAATTTAAAGAGTTTGAGACATTCAAATCCCCTAAAAATTAAGCAAGATTGGGTATGAGGCATTAAGGAAATCAAAAACATGTAATTTCCGCTAAGATAGGTCTAATAATTGAGTATATTTGCTTTGAGCGCTCGGGATTTACCAAATATATTGTTTATTTAATAAGAGGTGATTAGTCAAAGCTCAGACAAAGATATTAATTGTTTTCGAAAAAGATTCACAATTTAAAAATCAACGCATTTTAAAAAATTGTTTCAAAAATAAATCTATTTAATTTGATTCAGTTTAATAACCAAAAATAAAATACAAAAATTAATTGAAGAAAATTGAATTTATATTAAAATAAAATTAAAATTACTTTATTAATCTTGATTTTAAATTAATTGTTTATTTAAAAATAATAATTTATATTTTATCAATAATTTAAACTTTAAACTTTAATTTTTTATTTCAATGCTTTTGATTAAAAAATTTTAAATAGCGCTTCAATTTTTTATTTGAATAAACCAAATATTTTCAATATCAAAAAATCTGAATTTTTTATATTGGATTATGATTGAAGTATGTAAAGACATTATTTATCTCCTAAATTAAAACAAATTAAAGTGGATTTTTGTTCATTTTTATCAATTTTATTGATCTATAAAATTTTTAATAATACTGATATGTTAAAGATTATGCAATTTTTGAATACTTTATTCAGATAGATAGATAAATACCTCCTTTAAATGTTATAAGAATTTTTTTGTAAATGATATAAAATTTTAATTAAAATATTCTGTATTGGTTGATTTTTGTCCAAAAAATGGTTCAAACGACTGTGGTCTTTTTAGCTTATTATCTAAGCCGGTATAGCCGAATGGTTTGTGTGTTAGTCATACAAACAGAGGATCAAAGGTTCGAATCCCGGTAAGGAAGAAAAAATCTTTAAAAAAATCTCAGCAGTACGGAACGCATGTTTAAACCCCTTTTATTAAAAATGGGAGGGAAGGTCAGTTTCGGCTGGGTTATAATTGCGGTATAGATGATCGACCCGGCGCAGTAACCTCTGTGTCTCAAAAAGGTACTGTAAAAAGGAAATGAGCGCCTACCCCATTATTTTTTCAATTATTGAAAAATCATTGATTCCTCAGGTTTGTAAATGACTTATTCTCATCGCTATTGCATCTAAAAAAGAGCCTTTTTGGAAATAATAAGGTTTAAGACCTAAAATATTTGATTTTGCAAATTTTGATATTTTAGTTGTTTTAAAAAAATGCAGAATTTCAGATCCTTAGATCAAAATCCTGCAAAAAGCTCATCTATTTATATCCAAAATATTTTCTTGTTTATCTAGTAAAAATATCTGATTAATCTTTAACAATCATCTTGACGAAATAAAATCTTAAGACATATAAGTAAAAAGAGGACATTCTTTAAATTTTATTTATTCAAAACAAGATCAAAATTTCAAAATTCTATTACTCCTCGGAAACTAGGGTTTATGATTTGGGACACCTTAAAAATAAAACTATTTGTTTGATAAAATTTTAATATTAATAAAAATAAAAAAAAAAATTTCAATGAATTTTAAAAACTTGATTTTGTTCGATAATGATTTCCCAATTTTCTCCCAATATTTCAATTAAAAATTTTTAACTTTTTTAAAGATATTCTTAATAATTCTGTTATAGATAATTTTAAAACCAACAAGTGATTCAAGTATTAGAAAAGAAATTTTGATTTTCTTTTTGCTTGATTATTATTTATAATTAAATTTGAAAAAAAAACTTGCCAGGTATTCACTTAAAAAATATAAGATTTATATAAAATATAAAATTATTGAATCAATGTTTTTTTTTATTTCTAAATTCTTTAGTTTCAGATTTTTTCTATTATCAAATTAGCTTAGCTAATATTTATCATTTTATTAATAGATATTTTTATTTAAAAAATTTATTTAAAAAGGCTTCGAGCTAACATTCGAAATGAGCGCATTCTGCCCATACGAAGTGAAGCTCCTTCTGTCCAGTAAAAATTAAAAAAATAAACAAACATAGTTTAAGTTACATCATAAAAAAATAAAAATGTTTTTTCCTGTTTATCATAGCACAGATTTTAAAAATTAAGAAATAAAGAAAAAAAAACACTATGATATAATTTAAGGAAATTCAGACAAATAAAATACTTCTTTTTTTTTATTCTTGCCAACGACATGAGTTTTTGATTAAGACCATGAGTCTTTAAATGATATCACTATCATTAAATGATTAAAGTACTAAAATTATGTAAAAGAGAACTCATGGTATTTTTCTTTCAAAAAATTGTTAGTTTTATGTCAAAGAAAAAATGAAATAAAATATTATCTGAATAAATAATTCATGTACAGTCATGAAAAAAGTAATTATGCTCTAATTTAATAACTTTAAATTAAAAATTATAAAAAAAAAATTATAAAATGGAATCAGATAAAAAACTTCTATTAGACAAGCATATTGAATTTATCGTTAATTATGGCAAGACTCATGATCAATATGTAAAAAAATTTAAAATCATAAATCTAAATTATTGATTACATTCATTGATTAGGAATATGAAGTGTCAGATTATTTGAGAATGAGTGGTTTATATTGGAGTGTTACTTTTTTGGATTTGGTTAACTCATTGGAAAAATTTAACAAAGATGACATTGTAGCTTATCTAAAACGAAATCAGCATTCTAGCGGTTCGTGTAAATAAATTTTTTTTAAACTTTTTATTAATCATTCTCAAAAATAGGAGGATTTTCTCCTTTTGATGGCCACGATCCTCATCTTTTATACTCTCTTAGTGCTGTGCAAGTAATTTTTTTAATTAACTATCAAATAATTGTAAAATTTAAATTTTTTGTTTTAGATAGCTATAATTTATGATGTATTACATGAGATTGATTGTGAAAAACTAATTGACTATATTGCCGGTCTGCAGAAGGAAGATGGTAGCTTTGCTGGTGATTGCTGGGGTAATTATTAACAATTATTTTTTTCATAAAATTTAAAAAATATGCTTTTATTAAGGTGAAATCGATACAAGATTTTCATTTTGTGCAGTAGCTGCCCTTTCGTTTTTAGTAAGTAATAATTCGTGATATTTTTTTTAAAGATTTTTTTTAATTTAAAGAATGCTTTGAATCGAATTGATCAAGAAAAGGCTGTTTCATTTGTTTTAAGTTGCATGAATTATGATGGTGGATTTGGATGTTTACCAGGAACTGAATCTCATGCAGGCCAAGTAAGACTACCAACAAAAAAATCAGTAATCAATGAATTTTATCTTTTAATAAAGATTTATTGCTGTGTTGGATTTTTGTCTATTTTAAACAGATTACATATGGTAAATGTAGATTTACTCGGATGGTGGCTATCTGAAAGACAATTGCCATCAGGGGGCTTAAATGGACGACCGGAAAAATTACAAGATGTTTGCTATAGCTGGTGGGTGATTGCCTCTTTAAAGATGATTGGAAAACTTGAATGGATTAATACAGAGAAGTTGAAAGAATACATCGTTTCTTGTCAAGATGAAGAAACTGGAGGCTTCTCAGACAGACCTGGAAATATGGTAAGATTTTAAAAGAATTTTTGTTCTATTTTATTTTAAAACAAAATTAAGCCTGACCCGTTTCATACACTATTCGCCTTTACGGGTCTTTCTCTAATCAAAGCCTATCCAGATATGATAAGAGATGTAAATCCAGTCTTTTGCATGCCTCAATATGTCATCGATCGAGCTGGTCTAAAACCCCAATTGTTATAATAAAAAATGTGATTTTATTTTTTAAATTTTATTCAATAAATAAATTTATTTTAATAATTTTAATTTATTCTCAGATTTTTTAACTCTAGTGTCCAAAAGAACAAGACCACTTTTGACCAAATTTTTGATAAAATCGATTCGTTTTTCAAAATTGTCTAACTCTTGTTCCAGTAAATTGGCATTTTCCTTAATATTTAATTTTCTTTTCCTTGTTTGTTCAGCTTCGGCCGTATTTTCTTCTATCAAAAGACCATCTTTTCTCAAGATTCCTTTTCCTTTTTCTATCAATGCTTCTTTGGCCAACGGATACTCGGCCAAAACTTGCCAAAGATCCGACTTAGTCAAGCAGAATAAATCCGAGTAGCCAACTGATACAACATTTGCTGTTCTTCGATTGCCAGATTTGCTTCCTGCAATGTCCAAAATGCTTATTTCACCAAAACAACTTCCTTCAGTCAATGTAGCGAAAACTTTTTTGCAGTCATCTGACACTACATTTAGTTTTCCACTCTTAATAATAAACATTTCTCTGCCAATATCTCCTTTTTTGCAAATAAAATCCGACGGATTGTAAATTCTTAGCTTTAAACGTGTGACCAATTGTTGAAGTAGACCAGGCTCACAGTCCTGGAATATGTTAACCCGTTTTAATGTTTCATAGTGAATATTCATAGCTATTTCAGCTTGTAAATTCTCTGGCAAAAATTCCTCCAAAATTAATTTTTCATCTAAGCCGCTATTATTCTCCCAAGAATGATTGAACCACTTGATAACTCGATTTTGTATGCTTTGGTCAACTTTTGCCAATTGCATGTAGTTTTTAACACCGTCTACTTTTTCCTGAAATTCTGTCCTTTTCATGTTTAGATCATCGATGATTTCTGTAATGCTTCCGACAATAAGGGCAAAAACTAAGACTCCATTGAGAAAACTAGCAGTCAAATAGATCATTTCAAGCAAGCTTTTCGGGCGCTCAATGTTGCTAATTGTGGTCAATAAGAGAGTTGATTTGTAAAAACAGGCGGCATATTGAATCAAAAAAGTGTACTTGTTGGATTGGTAATCAATTCCCCGATTGAATCGTATGTTGTTGTCCTCAAATGTTTGGAAATATTTGTTAAGCAAAAAGAGAAAGCAAGCATTCCAATGTATCATGATTATAATAAAAGTAAAAATTGACAAAATACGAAAAAGATATGGGTGATTTGTGGAGGTTTCTGTTTGGGATCGGAATTCGAAAACGCGAATTATCTTTAGTAAACGATTGATGCGAATTATGGGCCAAAAGTCATAACTTTTTAGACAAAAATATAAAAGATCGGTGGGCAAAATACACAAAAGATCGATTAGATAAAACCTTTTTTGACTCAAAGAGTCGGTCATTAAAATTTTCAAGTCTTTTTCTAGTAGTCCATTTTTTAGAAAACCTTTTGGAATAAAAAAAATGATTTTTTATTTTAAATTCAAAATTTTGTAAACTGGTTGCCTGACTTTGTTCGACGATCAAGATAAATTAAAATTTAACTTTATATTTGAAAATATTCTATTAGTAAAAATAATATGCTACGGACACTCAGAAAAATTTTTAGAATTACTTCTAAAAAATCATATTTTGAATAGTAAAAAAAATTTTTAATTAAAAAAAATAAAATTAAGTTAAAAAAGACAAATTTATTTTTGCTGTCATTGTATTTTATTTCATATGTAATAAAAATAATAAATATTTGCAAAAACAATTTTCTTTAAAATCTTTTTAATGAGATATTCTGAATTTTATAACTAAAAAATATCATATTTTTTTTAAAGTCTACAATCGATTCTGTAAATTGTTATCGTATCAGCTTAAAAAATAAATTTACAGCCTAAATCTAGCTTCTTACTAAGTACTTTTCAATACTATTTTCATAGGTGTATTTTTAAAAATATTTTTAAAGTTTTGAAGAAACTGGATTTAAGTGTTAAATTGGATATTTCAGCTTAAAAAAATTACCACCGAACCGATTTTAATGAGCAAATTAATTTTTGCTATGATTTTTGTTATAAAATAATCAATTTCAAAAAATATTCTGTTTTTTTAATTAAATAATTCTAATTCTTATAAAATCTTATGTTTTTTCCCGATCAAAATAAATTGTTTTTTACTACCTCATTAATTTTTTAAATTATAGAAATTAGAATTTTTATTTCAAAAGAGCTTAAAAGCTAATATGTTACAGATTTACACTTACCAAAATAATTGATTTTAAATAATAAAAATGTTTAATTAAAAAAAAAATATAGAAATTATTTTATTTACTTTTTTTGAATTTTCAGAAAAATAATATAAAAGACAATTTTTTAACTCTGAAAATTTTCTTATTTATTTTCAACTAAAAATATTTTAAATTAAGCCTCATCGACAATTTGAAATATTTTATTTAAAAAAAAAATTAGTTGAAAAATTTAATAGGGTTAGATATAATTGGTCCGGGTTTAAAAAAGGAATTTGG
The DNA here is from genome assembly GCA_016802215.1 of Brachionus paranguensis. Classification (NCBI taxonomy): domain Eukaryota; kingdom Metazoa; phylum Rotifera; class Eurotatoria; order Ploima; family Brachionidae; genus Brachionus; species Brachionus paranguensis. The sequence continues at coordinate 2,234,753 of JAESIX010000004.1, forward strand.
GACCGACAAAATTTTTGATCCTAATCTCGCACAAGCAACCAGATTTATTAATCAAAATATTTGGCCTATCTTTAGGACTATCTTAAACACTTATTCCAACTTTTTTCTCATAAATTTCCCTCAGAGATCTGACTCGTTCACGAGTCGAATCAAACTCCTTCTCAAACTCTTTGGATATATCGTCTATTTTACATATTAATTCGTCATATCTAGATTCTATTACATCTAATTTTGTTTTTATTTCATTTTCATTGAAATAAAAATCCGCTTTATCATCGCCATCTTCTCCATTTTCGTCTTCTATCAACAAATTATCTTTTCTTAATTTTTCTTTTCCTCTTTCAATGAGCATCAATCTATTGGCAATGTAGTCATTTAAAACATCCCAGAGATCTTTTTTACTCAATCGAAGTAAATCCGAATAGCCAACAGATCTAACATTAGCTGTTCGTCTATTTCCAATTTTATTTCCGGGAATGTTCAAAATGCTTATTTCACCAAAAAATGCCCCTGGTTTCAGCGTCACAAAAATCTTGGTGCCATCATCACTCACAACATCCAAAAATCCTCTTTTTATTATAAACATTTCTTTGCCGATATCACCTTTTCTACAAACATAGTCACCCGGGCTGTACACTTGAATTCTAAGTTTTGTCACCAATTCCCTCAGAAGTGCCTCTTCACATTCAGCAAATATATTTATGTTCTTAAGAGTTTCCATGTAGTTGCAGGATGCAATTTCAAGAGTTAATTTTTCAGGCAAATCTTCCAATATTTCATTTTCGTCCAAATTTTGGTCATTTTTGAGCAAATAGTCAAACCATTTGATCACGTGGGTATCCAAGTTTTTGGTCACTTTTCTCAGTTTCATAATGCTCTTAATAGCGTCCACTCTACGCTTGAATCGGTCCTTTTCTATGTTCATATTTGATATGACCGAGCCAATGTTACCAACCAGAGTGGCCACCAAAACAATGGCTGTAAAAAAGTTCACTACCATCACCAAGCTTTCGATTGTGTTGGTCGGATTTTCTACCTCACCAATAGTGGTCAACATTAGAGTAGACCATAAAAAACAGGAGATATATTGATGAGTTAAAATGTATTGGTGATTTATTGTGCTGTTTAAGACCCATTTGTCTTTGCCAAGTCCAATTTTTTTGCTTATTATAAAATAAAAACATCCGTTCCAATGGATCAATGTGACCAGCATTAGAATCAAATAGAGTATTCGAAAAAAAAATGGATGACTTACTCTGGTCTCAATTTTTAGCCTGCATTCAAACAAGCGATTTAGTTTAACAAGACGATTGAGTCTATTTTCAGGACGGAAAGTGGTAAATGTAAGGCTAAAAAGCTCAATAGGTAATACACTAATTATATCTAGTTTAAATTGGGAAGACTTTAAGTAGGTTAATGTTAGCTTTTTGAGGTCTCTGAGCAAAATTCCTTGTTCAAGATAGCCTTAAAATAAACCAAATTTTCTAAATGATGACTAAGCAAAAAAAGAGAATACCTGTTCTAAGTCGTACAAATATATCTAGTAAATAGATAAAATCGCACATATAATCAAGTGAAAACCACAAAATCGGATTGTAATCTTGTAATAGTTCGAATGACGATCTACCAATTATGAATATTAGATTGTATAGAACTGCTAGAGATATAATTATCAGCCAGTTGTAGTATAAATCTTCGCTTGGATCAAACACATAATTTTTTATTCTTTATGAAAAAAAATTTAAAATATATTTTTATAAATAATTATCTAATGAATTTAGTTAGTTAATAAAATAATGGAGATAAAATAAAAAATTTAATTTAAAAAAAAGCGTGTCAATATAAATTTGTAAAAAAACCGGGCTTGTGACATTTATTTAAATTGATTGAATTTTGAACTTGTATTAATATTCATTCTGTACTTTTTTTATTCGTTGAAAAATAACAATTAAAATTTTCTTAAGACCCTAAATCTAAAAATGAAAAAAATAATCCTAGCTTCACTGTCTCTAACAAAACTCAATCAAATTCTTCTTACCCAAGATAAATTTTATATGTTTTTCTGGAGAGCATTTTAAGAAAATTTTGGAAATTACACTGAATATGCTTTTTAAAAGTAATTTAGCTTTTCTGGTGCTACGAATGCATGGAATCAGGAAAAGTAACTATTAAAATAAACTTTTTTGACAAACAAATAAATCAAGCAAATTTAAAAAAACAATTGATCGAAAATTTTTGGAAGTTTGGAAGCTTAAACGTTCAATGCATCAACAAGTCTCTGTTGTCGTATTATAGTATGTAATATTCAATTAGTAAAATCATGCATTTATCTAATATTTTTTTGATATGAAAAAAAAATTTTTGGAGAATTTTTTTTAAAATGAAGGTAAGTCACAATTCATTATTAACAAAATAAGGTATTTTTAAATAAGAAAAAAAATTAATTTGATTAGTTTGTTTAATGTAACAATAGTATTATGGTTATTTGAAAAATAAGTTGTGATTATTTTTTTTCTCTTTTATTTGAAGAGACCCTCAACTAAATAAACTCTTTCTAATCCGGAATTTGGATTTATGTGCATTGGTCTGGATTGATAAATGGTTCGATTTATTGCATAAGAATGGTTTTATTTAAATATTTTGCCACAATTATGTACCGATAATGTTATTTATTTATGTATTTAAGCTTTTAAATCTTATTTAAACAATATTTATTTTATTTTTCTAGTTTTAATCATAAATCATTCTAAAATCCGAAAATGTTAGAGCTTCAATGATGGATTTAAACAGCAACGAAATTTTTTCATTTATAAAACAAATTAAGGAAATCTTTAATTAAATAGAATTTAAAACTTTAAAATTAATTCAATTATTTAAAAAAACATGAAAGAGAGTTATTAATTTTTAAATAAATTTGAGTTAATTCTGATTTTTTTTAACATAAATCTGAAGTTAATAATCAAAAAACGATGGATTAAAAATGAATCTGTTGAATTGAATGCTATGCTATAAAATTTTCAATAAATGCTTACTTTAAAGAAAAGTTGTCTTTTCTTGGAATTTCTTTGGATTTTTCTTCTTCCATCAAATCGTCTAAACAAAATTAAAAAATAGCACTTGATTTTTGCTATTTTTAAAAATCAATATTTTTGAAGAAATAAACTTCCGTCTAAATAAAAACTACCGATAGGAATCATGCGAAACCAAAAATATGAATAATTACATATATTTTCATTAAAATATATGTCATTTTAAGATTAATATTACCTGGCTGATCAAATCAAATTAATAGCCTTATCAAAAAAATTTAAATAAAAATGGTTATTGATTTTCTTATCATTGTCACTAAGCAACTGAGATAAGAATCAATTTTATTTTTTTTAAATAAAAAAATTTTAAAGGAAATACGAATTTTATTTGATTCAAAATTAAGACGAAAGAAAATTAAAATAATCTTTTAAAGGGGGAAAGAAAAGAAAAAATTGATGTCATTAATTAGCACAAGATCAAGAAAGAATATTAAAGATTTTTTTTTTCAAAGAAAATGATTGAAAATAAATACAATTTTTCAAAAGAAATAAGATCAAGGGAATTAAGAAGTATAAAATATAGGAAGGACATATTCTACAAATAAAAATCAAATCATATCAAATTGTTTAAAAAAAAAGTAAATTTTAAAAATAGTTGATTTACAAGTCGTCATCTTCCTCGGGTAGAGGAGCGTTCTTAGCAGCTTCGATCTCTTGTTCATATTTCTTAACCAATTCAGGATCCATTTGAACCTCTGGAGGGTCTAGAGCTGGCATGGCGACAAATTCCAAGTTCGCATCACCGGCCAATTTACGCGCTAACCACAAAAATGGTTTTTCAAAGTTGTAATTACTCTTGGCCGAAATGTCGTAGTATTGCAAATTTTTCTTTCTGTGAAAAGTGATCGCCTTGGCTTTCACTTTTCTGTCTTTGATATCAACCTTGTTTCCACACAGAACAATCGGAATGTTTTCGCACACTCTGACCAAATCTTTGTGCCAGGTCGGTACATTTTTATAGGTAATACGAGAAGTGACGTCAAACATGATGATGGCACACTGGCCCTGAATGTAGTAGCCATCTCTGAGGCCACCGAACTTCTCTTGACCAGCTGTATCCCACACATTGAATGTGATCGGACCTCTGTTGGTCGTGAACGATAGAGGATGCACTTCTACACCAAGTGTAGCTACATACTTCTTCTCAAACTCACCAGTCAAATGTCTCTTTACAAAGGTGGTCTTGCCAACACCACCATCACCCACTAGCACAAGCTTTAAAAGAAAGTTTACCAATCTTTACCAGAATTTAATACAATTTTTTCTTACTTTGAATGCAACTGCTTCGCTCATTTTATTCCTTTATTTCCTCTAATAGAATTTCTTATCTGAAAAATTGAATAAGTAATTTAGTAAAAAAAATTACTGAAAATTAAATAATAAAATAAAGTAAAGCCTAGCTTTTTTTATAAAAAACAAATAAAAATGTTGTATTAATTGGTTTTATGAAACTATACGCTTGAAAAGTAAGAGACTGATTTGAAGTAAAAAGCATTAAGAGCACATGCAGTTTAAAAAAGCATACAAGCTAAAGAAGAATCTTTAAAATAGCTCTTTGTTTAAATGACTAAGTAAAAACCATTGAGCATTTTTTTATACAAAATTGAAAAAAATATTAAGAAAATTTTGCATTTAAACAAAACCAAATGAATTTGTTTTGGATGCGCCAATGTGAAAATGGAGAAAAGAAAAAAAGAGAATAGAAAAATGCTAGTTATAAAAATAGTTAAATAAAAAACAATTTTGAAATTAATAGGAAACTGTTCGTGCAAGTACTCAAAACTGGCGAGATCTAGTTGAATGCAATTTTTTCTTTTGATTTCTTCTAGCTTCTAATTTAAATGCGTGTATGGGTCTTGTAATTGCAAAATATTTTCAAAAAAAAATAAGCACATTTAGATTCTGAACTAAAATTATGAAATAGTTAGAAAATTTAATTTTATTTTGAAATAGGCTTTTTGCATGTGAAGAATAAACGAGAATTCAATTATATTTTCTATCAATATCTATTAATTTAAATTTTTTATCTAGATAGGAATAAAAATCTGGCAAAATGGCTGCAGAATCGGTTACCTTTAAAGTAGGATTGAATAAATGAAAGTAAATTTATTTTAATTTTATTCAAGCTTGTGCTAGTGGGTGATGGTGGTGTTGGCAAGACCACCTTTGTAAAGAGACATTTGACTGGTGAGTTTGAGAAGAAGTATGTAGCTACACTTGGTGTAGAAGTGCATCCTCTATCGTTCACGACCAACAGAGGTCCGATCACATTCAATGTGTGGGATACAGCTGGTCAAGAGAAGTTCGGTGGCCTCAGAGATGGCTACTACATTCAGGGCCAGTGTGCCATCATCATGTTTGACGTCACTTCTCGTATTACCTATAAAAATGTACCGACCTGGCACAAAGATTTGGTCAGAGTGTGCGAAAACATTCCGATTGTTCTGTGTGGAAACAAGGTTGATATCAAAGACAGAAAAGTGAAAGCCAAGGCGATCACTTTTCACAGAAAGAAAAATTTGCAATACTACGACATTTCGGCCAAGAGTAATTACAACTTTGAAAAACCATTTTTGTGGTTAGCGCGTAAATTGGCTGGTGATGCGAACTTGGAATTTGTCGCCATGCCAGCTCTAGACCCTCCAGAGGTTCAAATGGATCCTGAATTGATTAAGAGGTATGAGCAGGAAATTGAAGCCGCCAAAAATGCACCATTACCCGAAGAAGATGAAGACTTATAAGTTTTATTTTCTCATATAAAAAATAAATTCTTTTCTTTTGTCCATCTTCGTTTTAATTAAAAAAATATTTTTTAAAAATAAATTCGAGTGAGAAATTTAGTTCAATTTTATTTTTTAATTTAACCTTAAAGTATGTGAATTTTAATTTTTTTGGAAATTCTATTTTTTCCTCAAAGAAAATTTTGACTTTTTTCGTTTTAAATATTTTTTTACAGAAATGTGTAATTTTACTTTGACGTTTGTCGCTAAAAAAAGTTTTAATAATTATTTTACAGAAAATAAATTTTAGATTTATTACATAAAATTCATCTTAAGAAAAAATATTTTTAAAAATAAAAATAGAATTTGACGCTTTTGGTCTTTCTAACTTGATGTGTTAATGTTTCTGGCAAACGTGTACGCTTGGCACATAGGGTTTTTTACCATCTCATCGTTGAGCTGTCTCTATATATTGATAGAAATCTCTGTCAATTTGGTTCTATTGATGATGAGAGGCGATTTGAAGTCAGCTGATTGTCTCAGTAAAGCGCCAGCACATTTAGCAAATCTGTCTTTTTCAATTTATGTTCTAATTGAACATTCATGGCCACAGTTACGAATAACTGACGAACTCTTATGACATGTTTGCAATGGCACTTTTTCATCCAATACGCACATGTACAGGTAAAACATAGAGTTTTAAAAAATAATGGGAATTGCTTTTTGGGTAGTCCTGCAAAAACCGAACAGGATAAAAACACCTTGTCCATATCGTCAGGTAGAGCGGATCTTTTTTCTGACCATTTCTTTAGATTGCTATTGTATTGATCTTTTGATTATTGAGACAAAGTCCAGTCTTGGAAGCGGTTCCATTTTTAGATCGATAATTTTTCAGAAAATTTGACACTTGAGCCTCTTTAACTTAAAATTTCATGTCGAATAAGTGTTTAAACCATGACATTAGGGTTTATTTTCAATTCCTTGTGACGCATTATTTTGTGATGGAAATACAGGTTTGGATTCAACTTGACCCGTTGTGACTATGCTCCTTGCTGCCGAGAATGATGATCACCTCGGTTAAGGAGTCATGATTGAGCATGATATGGATGAGGAAGCTTACGAGGTCATCCTTTGACTGCACAAACAAATCAATGCTTCTCACCGACATTCGTCTGTATCTTGGTCCTCTCAGGCTGTCCACTTCGCCGGACGCTAGGAGCTCTTTCACATTTTTAAGGGATTCGCAAGTCTCGTAACGGGTGAAGAAAAAAAATGGCACAAAAGTTAAGTTTAATTTTTTATAAGAGTGGACAAGACCTTTCCCAATTTTTTTCAAAATTTAAAATCAGACTGATCCTAGCTTTAAAATAAAAATAAATTATTTCAAAAAGTTGAATTTTCGATAAGTTGTTATTAACAAATGTACGAAACCATCAAAAAAGGTACAACTTTGTAAAAAGTAACCAAAATTTGCCAAAAGCTGAAGTTGTTAGGCGATTCACTGGTATTGGATACAGAAAACGTTCTGTTTATCGTTGGCTAGATATTATAGAATAAGATAAAATTTTCAAGAGTAAAAAAGGAAGTGGTAGACCTGCTAAAATAGCGACAAAACTAATGGTGGCCAAACTTAGAGCCTATTTCAATCATAAATCGGGTCGTTCGCAAAGAAAGATGGCTAGAAAGTTTAATTACCTCTATACCTATATCGGAAAGATTTTATCAGGATGGCAATAATGTATTTTAGCCTGACTTAGAATCATCTCATTATGCCAATATGGTACAGAATTATATGTTAGATAAAAATACAAGGTATGTTGCTAAAGAAGTGAATCCAGCAAACGTACCAAAAGCACGACCAATTGAAGATTTTTGGGTAAATTTGAAAGCTAAAGTTTATGAGGGTGATTGGAAGGCAAAAAATCTTAGGCAACTCGAAAACAAAATTCGCGCTTGCCTGAGCAATATCGACCCAATGCGGTGTTTTATTTTACACCCGTTATTTGACATCATACTAAGTTGATATGATAATCTACTAGTCATTAGGACAAGTAATTAGTTTGTATGAGATTTACTACTTTAATGTAGATCCAATCTGATCTATAAAATCTCAAAGCCAAGAAATAATTTCGGTGGAGGGGTTGCCATTCTCATTAACAAAAAAATCAAATTTTTTCTTGAAAATGCCTTACTCAGTTTAAATTTTGCTCTCATCAACAATAGTTTACCTACCTTTCATCAAGCCAACCGGGACTATTATGAAATTCTTGACCTATAATTGACGAAAATTGATCTGATCTCCAGTATTTTTTTTTTTTTTTTTTTTTTTGGAATATAATTTAGGAGAACAACCTCCACAGGCTTATCCGAGCGGTGGAAACCCTCTTTTCAGCCTGCCTGCTTAAACTTATTGAAAAAAAAAAAAAAAAAAAAAAAAAAAAAAAAAAAAAAATTTAGAAAAAGTTTGTAATAAAAAAGGTTATTTGATAAAAAACGTAAAAACATAAAAAAAAAAAAGATCTCCAGTATAACAACATTGGAACTATAGCCAGTAAACTTAACAATGAATTAAGTGAAGCTGCAAGCACGTCTATCCCAGCTAAATCTTGTAAGTTATTTAGGCAAACACTACCTAGAGACATTATTGATACAATTAGACAAATAAGGAAAGCAAAAAGATTAAAATCAAAATTTGAGGAATTTAGGCCTTTATACAACAAATTAACAAGCGGATTGAGATATAAACTAAGAGATTTGTGAACCAAATTTGGTTAAATTTTATTGATAAAATAGGCAAAAATCCAAAATCTAGTAAACTATTCTGGAATAAAATAAGAAATTTAGAAAATCTAACTCAAATTACAAAATTAGTAAACTTGAGTATAAATAAATAAAATAGCATTTTTGATTCAGAAACTGATATAGATAACTGTTTTTGTGAAATTCTTAAAGATACATTTAGTTTGATTGATGACTTTATAAATGTTAATTCTGATTGAGAAGTTCATAAAATTGTCAATGATTATTTTAACAACTAACAGAATATTAAATTTGTTCAAATTACAGCATCCGAGCTAAAAGAAGCTATCAATAAAACTAAAGATCAATCGGCTATGGGTTTTGACGGAATCCATAATAGAATGCTTAAAAATCTTCCGAATTCTTTCCTCATTAGAGTCCTCAAGTTCTTTAATCTTTGCTTAAACAATGATTTTTTCCTGAAGCCAGGAAGATAGCCAAAATTTCAATGCTTTTGAAAAAAAAGAGTTTCCTTCCGATCCTAATAACTATCGTCCAATAAGTGTTACTAGTTGCATCGGAAAATTACTGGAAAGAATAGTTAACAACAGAATTTATTCATATGTTGAAAATAATAAAATATTAGCAAGTGAACAATCTGGCTTTAGACGCCTAAGGAAGACTGCAGAGAACCTTTCTTTTTGATTCAAAAATTTCTGAGTCTTTTTGCAGATCTAAAAAGGTGTACGGTCTCTTTTTTAATATTTCTAAGGCATTTGATAAGGTTTGGCATGAAGGTCTCTCCTTTAAACTAATTAAAGCTCAAATACCTGATTATCTTATCCTCTGGATTCGCTTATTCTTTTCTCACAGATCTTTAAAGATAAAAATTAATGACTTCACATCAAATTCTTTTCCAATTAGAGCAGGCGTGCCACAAGGCTCAGTAATAAGCCCCTTACTCTTTAGCATATATATTAATGATGTTCCCAAAGCTGATCTTTCGAACTAAAAATACTCAATCCTTTTTGCTGATGACTAGATTACTTTTCTTCATATTTAAAAAGACAGGAAGAATTGAAAGAGAAATAAATGATTACTTAAAAGAAATAGAGCTATGGCTATGCAAATGAAAGATGAAAATTTGCCCAAATAAAAGTAGCTTCACAATTTTCTCATAAGTAAGAGATTTAATAGTATCTTTAGGCTTAAGTTATTCAATAAAACTATTTCCTATTCTAAAACCAATAAATTTCTGGTTATGTACTTTGATGAAAGTCTTTGCTTTGATAAATAAGTAAAATAATTAAAGACTAAACGTATGAATAGACTCAATATAATAAAAATTTTGTCTTCAATAAATTGGAAGCTCAATCATAATACACTAGCTAGTCTTTACAAGGCACTTATTGGCTCAATTCTAGATTATAATTTTCCATGTCTTAACTCATTCTCTGAATCAGGTGTACAGAAGTTAAAAGTGCTGAAAGATACATTCTAAAACTTCCTCTCAGAACCTCCTCTGAATCATTATTCTATGAAGCAGAAAATAAATTAAATATTAGTAAAATTGACCACAGATTAAGCAATCTAGAATTGCAAGTTATTTAGGAAAGACTTGCAAGTTATTTACCATGCTTCTGACCGACCAAAGAGGCTTCGATTCTAAATTTGTTACGAATTCTACTTTGTACTTAATTATACAAAAATTTTCTGACTCTTAATTCCAACTTTGATCGCAAATAATAAAAAATTAAAAACTCTTAAAGAAAAAGGAAAATGCTTCGGAGAAATACTATCTTCAACATTTAGTCCAAACTCTGATCTAATAGATACTGAAAAAGACTATGAAATAACTAGTTTTAAAATTCCTCAAAAATTACAATCAGTGTAATTTCAATTTTATCCTATTTGCCCAAATGAACTAATCTTGGCTTTAAAAAGACTAAATAGTGAAGCGGCTTCAGGTCCTGACAAAATACATAACTTAATGCTAAAAAATTTACCCAGAAATTCATTAAAAGAAATCTTAGAACTTTTTAATCTATCTCTTAACTAGACATAGTTCCGAAATCATGGAAAACATTACTATGATTCAAAAATTTTTTTATTTTGATCGACTCCAAATTGCTTGGTATTTCGGTAAAAATGCTGCAGGTATGCTTCAAAAAATTCCATCCCTGAATAACAGCCCAATTAGTTAAAAAAATTTTAATAGCGAATAAAAAATATTTATTTAAATATCAATTATAATCTAAACAAACTTTATATTAGCGTATAGACATTTAATTTCGCAGAGGAATGATTAAACGAAATCTCTTAAATTAATTTTCAGATCATTTATATTTTTAAGAAAATTTAAGTTTTTTTTTTTAAATATACAAATGTGACTCTTCATGATATTTTCTTACAAATCAAAACAAATAATGCCTAATTAATAAATTTATGTCTTTTTAAAACAATTAAATAATCTTTAAAATATGATTTAAAATTTTTTAAAAATTTAAAAATTAAGATAAAAGTTTAGGTAAACACAGATTCATGATTATTCATTGAGTATGTATGTCTCAGAACGTCTTTTTTAGTAATAATTCCCAAAAGTCGACTTACAAAATAAATTTTAATTTTAATATTTAGGTTGACAATTTAAAAAATTACCCATTATGAGTCACTAAAGTTATTCGCAGTCCAAGTTTTCTAAACATATCTATCACAGTTTCCATTGGAGTTTGATCTGTTATTGTAACAGGCGCCTTTTTGATTAATTTATTACAATTTATAAAATAATTTCTAGTTTATAAAATTACTAAATCAAGTAATTTATAGAATCTAAGTGACATGGCTGCATTCGACGATGTGGGATTTTGTGGTACTGTTTGATTAAAATAAACCATGCTTCTTCCGCCTACCCGAGGGTTTCTGCGTTGCTGAGCTGAAAATATAATTTTAGATAACAGAAAAATAAGAAAATCCTAATAATGCTAACATATTGCCATTTGTAAATCACGTCTTAGAATATAGCCGACCAAATGTTGAGAATCGCGTGATACAACCACTGGATAGCCAGTAAAACTAGTTTCCTTGAGAACTTGTTCGATTTCTGCCAAGCTCATACCCTCTTGAGTCAAAACGCTCAAAGGTGGATCACCTGGTCTTGGTGTCATTACGTCTGATGCCAGTGTGGTATAGTTAAATTCCTCCTTATTGTCCAAAAACGGATAGCCATTTAACTCAATTTGAGCATCATAAATTCCACCTTTTCCAAATGCATCGCCGACCCATTTTGCTGTCACGGCAGCTGCCATCAGTGGTACAATGTAAGTCAAACCACCTGTAAGCTCGAACATAATTACAACCAGTGATACTAAATAAGAATTTTAAACAATTTATTTTTTAAATTCAGATAATTTAAGCTCTTTTAACAGAAATGAAATATTTGACTTTAAGTTTTATACAAATCTAGTTTTCTGAAATCTGAACTTAAAACGGTCATAAATAATTTTCTATCAAGTAAAGTTTTTTTTTTTTAAATTGAATATTTATTTTTTTCTCTATATTTCTCTATTTTTTAACTTAAAAATATATTTTTTTAAATTGAAAAAAATAAAATAATTTAAGGAATTTTCTTTTTGTTGTGGAAAAGACCATGTTAAATAAAATGTATTTATTTTATCGCTTTCGACAAATTTCTTTTTTAAATAAAAAAACATTTAAATTACATAAATTTACTTTAATTTATTTTATGATATTTATAATTTTTAATTAGGTTGAAATAAAAACTTTATAAAGAAATATGGAGGAATTTTTACTTATTTGTACCGAATATATTAACTTTTTGAAAAGCTATTTTCTAGTGTTGATATTTAGTTACCTGTCATTTTAGTGGCGCCTCCAAGAAAAGCACATGCTCCAACTATCGCATAGAGACCTGGTGTCACGCAACTTTCATCAGCCTTGCTACATTCATTTTGAAACAGAATAAACTTAGGATAGTGGCTAAATAAATTTTTATAAAATGACATTTAATAAATCTAATAATTTAAAATACTATGCTAATTGCTCGACTCCAATTCCAGCCATTCGTCCAGCAATTGCACCTATACTCATGCTCGGTATCAAAAGACCACTTGGAACTTTTATTCCAATTGTAAACATCATTAAAGTAATTTGAACAATTAAAGCCATAAACAAGCGCCAAAGAGCTTTGTAGACTCCTGGTCCGGCATCTGCAGGCAAAATTTTGGCATTTGCGCTAGTAAAATTTCTTCTATAATTGCATAAATAAGATTCGTCTTCAGCCTTACACTGACCGACCAAAATTTTGATTAGATCAGTCATAGATAAGCGTGTATAAGGATTAGGAAATGTAATTATAGCACTTATTAAAGCTATAACCACTACTTCGGTAATCGGATATCTTCCAAGCGCTGTAGTCTTGCGGTATCTACTCCAAAAAATGTTAAACTTTATGAAACAAGCACCCCAAATACCCTTTAATAAAAATAACAATTATAAAAATTAACTTTTAGCTATATAAAGTTTAGTAAATTTTAATATAATTTTTTTCTTTTGTATTCCAAATTAATGTAAAATTTAACAATAACAGTAAAAACAATAATAAAAATTTTTTTAAGAAACTAGCCCAAATTTTATTATAAGCTTAACACAATTTAACAAAATTTGATACATCTGGTTGATCTTTAAAATATCTAAAAATTCTTAAAAAGTGTCATAAATTAAAACTCAATTTTAATCAATAAAATATTTTTTTAAAAATAAAATTTAAGTTCTTTGTCATAAGATGTTATTTACTTATTATTATTTTTTGTAACTAAACTTCGCATAGCTTTATATTTTTAATTTTTTGAATACTTACACCTAGAATGCCCAGAAGAATAAATGGTATAAGCTCAAATGAAGACCATGGTGCTTTGTAGTCGATCGAAAATTGAACATCATGACCATTTCCGTAAGGATTTATCATTCGGACTGCGAAAGCACCCATCATAGCACAAAAAAATGAGCGCCACATTGTCTTCAAAGGAAAATAGTAGCTGACTTCCTCCAAGCTAAAAAGAACTCCTCCGATCGGAGCTCCGAAAGCTACGGCAACTCCTGCGGCCGATGCAGCTGATAAAATTTCTCTTTTTTTAGCCTCATTTTTGCCGTATTTGGGAAATAGATAAGAAAAAATATTTCCGCAACAACATGCTATATGAACAAAAGGGCCCTCTTTGCCAAGAATAAGTGCCGAACTGGTCGAAAGCATCATACCAACTGTTTTTATTAATAAAGTCCATTTTCCTAAATAGCCCCTAATAATAAAACCGCTCAGAATTGTTTTTATCTAAAAATAAAAATCAATAGAATTTAAAAAACAGTTTTTTTTTTTAAAATAAATCTTGATTTTAGAATAAAAACCAATAATCCAAGTATTTATTATTTGAAAGTTTTAAAAATTGAAAAAAATTACTTCTGGTAGACCCGAACCGGACGCGTACGGAGCAAAAACCCGCACTAACAAAACTGCAAATACTGAGAATAAAACTGCCCAAAATGTATAAAAAAAATAGCTAATTAAAAATTCTCCAAACCCGTCATTCCAGTCATTAAACACCTCTGGCCACGAGAACCACTTTATTAAAATAATAAAAATAAAATTTTAGACAACATCTTTAGGTTACCTCAGGACATTTCGGATTGTTGTAATCATCAAAAGTTAAATTTTTAGAAGCCCAACAACATTGCGGCTTGTTTAGCCAAAATGCATTCAGACAAATGCCATCTTTTATATTGGACAGCCAACTTGTTCCAATATCAACCACAGCTGCAACGATACCAGATGAAAAACCGACCAGTAGAACACATATCCAGCCTGACCAAGAGTCGTGAAGGGTAACAATTTTTTGCCAAACACTCTCTTTCTTTCTCTTCTGAATTATTCTATGCCGAAATCGGTCTCTATTCAAGTCTTTGAGCCAGTCGATTGTGTGAAAATCGTCGTAATGAGTACGACTAGTAGAGTCGTCGGCTAGGGGCACGTCCATCAAGTTTTTTGAGCCCTGTGAACGATCTATCAAATCTGACACGTCTCTTCTGGCATCAGTTGTTATTTCAACCATATCATCGTCCATACTTACGCCAAAATGATCATTGGTATCTAACCCTTTTGATTGTCTTCGACTGTGTCTTGTGCTCATGTACTGGAAAAAGCCTTTACACAAAATCAAGTTATTAGTCACCGGTTAAAAATTTTTATTAAAAATAAAATAAATTTTTCTTCTAGTTTATGAAAATAATTAGAATAATTTATAATTTTTTTTTCATTAAAGCACTCATTCAATTTTACAGTAATAATGCTGAGTGAATTTTCAAGCCAGTTTCGTGTGCATTCTAAAAACTGGTTTAAAAATTCTATTTGGGGAAACAAATATGATATTTTTCACCAAGAATTTCAAAAACATAGCAAGACAATTTTATCTATTTTTATTTAGGTTTTATCAAAAATTAAATGTCATAATTAAAAATAGAAATACTTATTACACACCGAAAAATGCTAAATATTTTTTAATTCGTAATCATTTTTTTATTTATTCCTTAGTAAAAGTTTATTGATTTTAAATAATGATTTCAATAAACTTTACTTAAAATTTAGAAAAACACGAAATTGGTCAAAAAATTATTTTTTGTTAATAATGTGCACATAAAGTTTGGGGCAAAATTGAGCAGAGACAGAGTAGTTTTTAATTAGCTTTAAAATTTAATAGCTTAAGCATTATTGCTTTGCACGCTTTGTTTCCTTGCTGGGAAAATTTTGTTAAATTTCGAGGAAAACTCTGCATTTGCCTTGCAACTATTTTTCAAAATTCATTGAATGCAAAACTTTTTAAATTACGCTGCGCAATCAAATTTTCATTTAAAAATTTGAAAAATCAGAGTTTGCCAAAAAATTTGATAGAATTTTTCACACGAAAAAAAAGGGTGCAAAGCATTAATGCTTAAGACATTAATTCTATAGCTAAACAAAATAAAGCTCTAAAACTATGAAAAAATAAAAAAAGTAAATTTTTGGCACAAATCTATGTAGCTATCACCAAAAAAGCAATAAAAAAATTTAAAACTATTCTTTTTTTGAAGCTTTTATTTATTCAGAATTTACTAAAAATTGAAACCTTAAAAATAAATTAACAAAATGATGAAAAATATAAATTTACAAATAAACAGTTACAATTTAAGATTTAAAAATGAATCACTTTAAAAAATATTTTTAATGATATTAGACAAATTTTGATAAAAAGTTTTTAGAATTAAAGGGTTTAATTTATTTAAACCAAAAATGTCTGCTCAATTAAATATTTAGAATTAATAATGATTATAAATTTTATTTAAATAAAACATTTTGAGGGAGATCCTCAAACCGTATAGAAAAGAGAAAAGACTTCAAGGTGACTCTCTCTAATCAAAAAGACAAAATTTTTTTTTTTTTTTAAACCTTTGTATACAAATAAATTTTATTGATTTTATGACATGTTCACAATAACGCAAATAAAAAATAAGAAATTTCAGACTGGTGAAGGAATACAAAGCGAGTTTAGAATCAACAGACATCGAATACTCGACTTAATTGTGTAATTAAAAACTAAAAATTCAAAGTCACGACTTTGAATTTTTATTAGATATTTAATTAATTCAAAATTTAGAATTTCATAGTCGACTTTGAATTTAATTTTTGCAGATTTTTAAGATAATTTTTCATTTTTGACAAACTCTCAATTTATTGAACATCTATTTGAGCCCAATGATCCTAAGATTTTCCAACAAGATCGCCAATTAGCATGTACATCTCACTCATTACGCGACTGATTAAAAAAAACAGCAAAAAGATGAGAATAGTTAAAATTGACGTAGACTGATAAAAAAGCAAAAATTAAAAAATAAACTCTTTTTTTTATTTTCCAGCCTATTATTTACCTTAAATTAATGAATTATCTGAAATACCTAATTTTGTGAAGTAAAAATTTATTTTTTAACTTTTGCAGCATACTGTTTTAGCGGTCAATCTACAATAACTAAAGGTGTCCTTTAAAATGTTTGTTTTAGATAAAATAAGAGAATGGTCTGTTGAATGAGGAGGACTTAGACATTATGTGCTATTGATTAATAGACTCGTTGATAAATACGGAGGAAGTTTCGGATTTTTTTACTTATTTAAGTATTTAATACCTCTTATGTTCATTTATAATTTTATTTTATTTAATTTGAATTTTTTTTATTCTGAAAGAGCTTTCGCTTGAAAAAGATATATAAGTGACTAAATAAATAATAAATTAACAAAATATAAAAGATTTAATTACTATCTTCTTCAATTTTATCTTGTTTAATGTTCATCAAGTTTTTTTCATTATTGTTTATTACTGAAAGAGGAATTGGAGTTGGTATTGAATTATAATAATTTGAATTGTTAGTTACATTGACTAAAAGACTTTTTCGTTCGTTCGACATTTACTAATCAAATACATTTAAACAAAAACTTTGTTATTGATTTTAACGCATGAATTGTAAATTCCAGATAATTTATGATTTATCTTTAAAAAAGAAAATTTAATTAATTTAAATATTTGATTGGAATATTTAATGAAAATGAAAAATTAATAAAAAAATTAAAATTTTTCAATGATAGAGATGAATCCTCAATAAAAAAAAAAAATCTTTAAAAAAATGAAGTCTTACAATCATTGAGAACTTATGAAAATTTAGTCAGAAATTACGAATTCAAAGTTAGTTTGTCGTTAGTTGTAAAGATTTTTTTATTAGTCTAATTTTTAATTCAAAAAAACATATTAATAAATTGATGACTCTTTCGTAAAATCAATTCAATCAAATAAGTTGTTTTTAAAAATTATTAATATTTTAAAAATACAAAAAACAAATTAAATTTTAAATGAAAATGTTTGTCGTAGAATAGAACTATTTTTAAATAAACAGATTCGAATATATTTTTTATAAAAATTTAATGTAGATAAAAAGTGTTGACAAACGGAGTGGCATTGGTGGAGTTTTTTCTTTTTGTTTTTTTTATGTGAAAAGACATCTTATTGAATTAGCTAAGTACATTCAAAATAAATCAGTAATGAATAAAAATTAGTTTTCTTGATTTTTATTTTATTTATAAAGCACATTCAAATACTTAAAAAAATGATATTATGCCAGCGCCACTACGTTTGCCAATATCAATAATTTTGTGAAAAATAAACTAAGAAATTGGAAGATTTTAAAAAATGTAGGAATTTTCAGACTTTAATTAAATCCATTTCAATTAAATATAAGAATATTTTATTCAAGAATAATTAATCATATGTCATAAGAATATTTCATAGGAAAGTTTTGAGACAACTTAAAACAGAAAAACCATCTTATTGATTATAATTAATGAAAAAATAACTTAATTAAAAATACAAAATATAAGAAAAAAGCCTTTTATCTGATTGAATCAATATGAGATTAAGACAAGTCATTTCTAGTTTTAGTACTTTCATTACTTAAAATAGATTTTAATTGATTTAATAATACTCAAAAGATAAACCAAATTCTTGAAATGAAACTACAAAAACTCAATTATATTTCTATAATAAAAATAATTTCATATCCGGAATTCGAAAGCAGTAAAATAATAATTTCTTGAATAATAGTTCTGTTTGTGACTAATCCTTATCTAATCATTAAAAATTGATTAATTTTTCTCCAATTTAAATTTTACTATCAGTCTGGTATGATTCTTCATGTTACAAAAAAACATGCAAAGTTTTTATTAAAAAAATTTAAGTAATAAAGTATTTCCTTATTAAATCTAAGGCAGCAAAAATAAAAATTTTCTGCGTTCTAAATTATATTTTATCTCAAATACCTAGCAAATTCTAATGGAATATTTCAGTTCTATGTAAGCAAATAACTCTTGGGACATGATAAAGTAATTGATAATTGGAAAATTATAAGTTAAATGGGAAATAGGAAAACTCAAAGCGAGAATCAAATAACTCATTGAAATATATATTTAATTTTCAAAAAAAATAGTATACAAAAATGAATTAAAATATAACTTTTATTTTTATTCACTAAAAATATATTGGCGAATAACTAAAATTTTTACGTAAAAATTAGTTTTTAAATGATTCCAAAACTAATTTGCAATGAAGAATTTCAAATTTTTTCATAGAAGATCCTTATTTGAAAGTTAAGGAAATAATTTTGAGAAAATTGAAAAAGACAAATAAATAGAATTGTGCATTTGTCACCAACAAAATTATTTGATTTCTTCATTTCTAATAGGATTGATTTTAAATAGAAGCTTTCATATATTTATTTAGGCCATCTCGGGTCTCATAATTTAAATAAAATATAAATAAATAGAAAGAAAAAATAGAAATTTATTTGCGTAATGCCAGATCCAAGTAGAAAATTAAAAGAAAAAAGTAAAATTTATATTTTTAAATAAGATCATCTAAAAGAAAATTCATTTTAAAGGATTGGAAATTTTTGCATTTTTAAACAGAAAAGTTTATTAATGTTAACCAAAGAATCAGTCATACTTTATCGAGATTCCAAAATGCGATTTGAAATTTTTCATTACCACAAAATAGATTTAATAGCAAAAAAAATAAAGAACATCCACTTTTTTAATGATATTTTTATTAAAGCAAAAGTTCAAATTCTTCTTGTTTATATAAACGAACAGTCTCTAGATAAACATGGGAACTGAATAAGTTTTGCGAGTATTTATCTTCTATGCAGCTGCTGTATGAAAATGTCTCACAGTATAATTTAAAAATTATTAGACTTAAATACAAATTAAGTCAATTGAAAAAGTCCAGCAATTTTTTTAGTTGAGATTCTTTTTTATTCACTAATTTTTCAAGAAAGCCAATAATTTCATTCAATTTGTACTAAATTTCGCAACGCCTTTCATCA
The DNA here is from genome assembly GCA_016802215.1 of Brachionus paranguensis. Taxonomy (NCBI): domain Eukaryota; kingdom Metazoa; phylum Rotifera; class Eurotatoria; order Ploima; family Brachionidae; genus Brachionus; species Brachionus paranguensis. The sequence goes on from JAESIX010000004.1 coordinate 2,254,266, forward strand.
CTACATAATTTGATTTTATGACAAAACCAATTTTTTATTATTTATTATTTATTATTTATTATTATTATTTATTATTTTTATTTTTATTATTATTTATTAGTTTAATGCCTCATAGGCAAAATAGAAATGTTTAATAAAATGTCTTAAAAGAAAAAAAATTAAATAAAAATTACAAACTGTTTTACAAATTAATTTTAATTGAAACATTTAAGTAAAAAAATCTCCCTTCAAAAGGTCATTTAACATATTATAAAAATAAAAATAGTTTAGGTTCGATTCCATATTTAGTTTTATTTGTGAAACAACAAACTTCACCGAGTCGATCAGACCTCTATTTTTTTCCAAGAATAAATGATCAATTAAAGCTATCGAAGTCTTGGTACTGTAATCATTTACGTCAGTACAAATTTTTTTTCCAACATTTATGAGTTGCTTACACAACGAAGTATTTTTCTGGTCATAAATTTTGTAATTTTCAATTTTATTATTTATAGATTTAATGCAAAATATTTAAAAAAAATGTCCAAAGATTTATTGTTTTTTTTAATGTAAAAAAATTGATAGGGTATTTGTTTTAAACATCTTAAAGTTCATAATCTTATTATTTTGTTTAAGATTAGGATTTTTTGAAGTAAATCTTATGAACAGAACGTCACAACGACGATAACGAAATTTAATATTTTAATCATTCAGCTCCTTTTTATGCAAAGGAATAATGCTTGCTATCTTTAACTCTTAAATTTATTCACTATAAATATTTTAGACGTTTAGGAGAGTTTTTTATGGATAAAGGATAAAATTTGCAAAGTTCAACATATATCTCTTGATCATAAACAGACTTGTTTATAAGTCACAGTTCTAAGTCTAAGTCACAAAGATTTTAGTCAAAGTTATGACTTTTTCAAAAATTTTTATCAATACCTGCTTCATCAGGACCAGTTGAAAGGCTTTTTTTCTAAATCTGGTTACATAAACAGACCACATAGGTCAAGATTAACAGCCAAAAATTTAGAAGCAACTACTTTATTGGTGTCAAATATGGATTTATTAAATGAATAGAAAATAAAATACTTTTATTTTTTTATTACACAATTTAATTTAATAAAAAATATGAAAAAACTATGCATTGAAATTTACTTAATTTAAAAAAAAATTGACTTGACTTTAAAAAAAAAAAAAATTTTTAAGTCATTGACTTGACCTAAGACTTATGAATTATAAACAACTCTGTTCATAAACTTTTATCTATTTTGAATAAGAATCTAGAGTTTTTCCTTCTTTAACCATTTAAGACATTTATTCAATATAATTTCCACTATTCCTTAAAATACATTTTTAACTTCTTGAGGGTTTAAGGTATATAATTCTCTTTTCGTTTTAATAACTCACCGATAATAATAAAATTGAAGGATCTCATTCAAACTTTAACAATAATGGAATCTAAATCCAAATAAATTTACATTGATCAGATACATAAAACAAAATCAAGCAGGGAAATTGATATATTATAAACTAGTTAAACTAGATAAATTTGTTTGAGAACAGTCAAAATGGAACAACCAAAAGGATTTCCAATTGGAACTCATAGAGATTCAACACAAAGACTCAAATGATTTAAAAGAAATTTTATTCGGTTTGTGTCAATATTTACAATATCCTTATAATTTTTGATTTAACAGTCAAGACATGGTCTAATTTGTTGAAATCGAAGGAGAAGATGAAGAACCAGGACTACTAAAACTAGCATTCTTGATACTTATTTTGCTAAATTTTTATTTTTATTTTTCAATTAAAAAATGGAATAGGATTTTTATTATTGTGAAAAAAAAAAAACAGAATGTATTTTCTAGAAATATTTTTCAAGCTGGTTGACAACATAAAATAAAATACATTGAAAAAATATTCATGATATTTTTAATTTTAATTCACAATTTAAATACAAGTTGTAAAAAAAATTTATTACAATCTTGTTCTTAATTGTAAATGAACTTGTCAGTCAGCTCAATGGAATCAACATTTCCTTAATTTTAGACGTTAGCTTTTTGTATTTCGTTTCTTTATTCATAATATTTAATTTCTAAATATAAGTAATTTTATTGAAGGATTTATTTAAATAGCGTGTTCATATTTAATAACTCTAATTTTCAATTTTTTAAGATTTTATTCTTATAAATAACATGCTAAGAATTCTTATTTTATTCAAAAATATTACAGTAATGATTCGTGGTTCTGAGGTAAAATTACTTAAATTTAGCAATTTTACGTAAAATATTTTAATTAAAACTTAAATTTCAGATTTGCTCAATTCTCTTTAAAAAAAATATCATTAAATATAATTAAAAAGGGCTAATTGTGTGGCATTTCAAGCGATGGTCTTTTCTTCCTTTTTGGTTTCGGTTTTTAACCAAAAAAAAATTATTTAACAAAATTGATAAATAGTGAAAATTTATTTTGACTTTATAAATCATTTAAAAATTTAAATGCCAAGTAAAAATACATTTATTTTAGTGTTAAATAAATTTGCTTCGCTTCGTCATCTTCATTTTCATTACATTCGCTAAATAATTCTCGTTTAGGATCACTTAATTCAATTTTTTATTTCATTAATTCTTATTCAAACTCAAGAAAAATAAAAAGAGAGTTGAGAATTTATCAGGCTATAAAATTTGTTTGGAAAATTACGAAAAATAAATTTTTGGTTCTGTAATTTTGGTAATGCAATCAGAAATTTGGATACAAAAAGAATAAATCGCCTATTTAAATTAATTTGACGTGTTATTTTTGGAGAAATAAACTCTTATATAGATTGGTTACAAAAATTTAGCAAAAAACTTTTTTTTTGAAAACATCGTCCCTCTTTTTTTATACGCACACTCGTATTTCTTATAAGGCTCATCTCTCGCAAAAAATTTTTAAATAATCTTAATTTTAAACTTTTATTTTAACTTTATTTAAAATGAATGCAGAAAAATTTGTTGAATATTTTAAAAGCCAAAAAGACAAAGTTCTTTTTAACTTTAAAATATTTTTTGAACAGACTTTTGCTCAACAGACACCGCCTAAAGAAAAAATTATTTTGAATGTAAGTGACGATTTTAATAAAATAGCAGGTCGAACAAAAGAAACTATTTTAACAAATTTTTATTTGAACAAATCATTTCGAGCACATGACCAATATCGGACAAACACTGTAGTCAATCTAGCAAACATATTTCAAAATGGTACAGCAAATGCTAAAATCCAAGATTATGAGGCTCAATTAATCTATTTGCTTCATTCGAGCAAAATGAATGGAACTCTTTTAAGCTTCAACCTGATGTTAAGCAATTTTAATACAATCCAAGTAGTTGATTTTCAAATGTATAATCTGAAGGATTTGTTTATTCAGATAAAACAAAATTTGGTTGTTTTGGAAGCTTTGGACACAGTTGTTAAAGATTTTAATGGCAAAAATGTGAAAAAACCCGATTTTGATGAAATAAAAATCGAGTTTTTTAAGAGTCAATGCCGTGGTCTAAATGGATTTGCTGGCATCAAAAAGATATATGTTAGCTCAAATAGAATTGAGGAACTGGCCAGATTAACTAGTGAAAAATTGTTTGATAAAAAAGATCAATTGATTGTTATTTATCTTTTTTTTATTCGCTTAATTGTCCATGAGCTTAGTCATGTATTGATTAGGATGAAAAAAGACAATATAAATGTGTCGAGTCCATTTATTCAAGGAGCTGATTTTACTATATATGATAATGAAACTAAAAAATTGACAGAATCTGGATTATTTGCCGAAGGTTTAATATTTAGCAAGAAAATAGATTTTCACCAATCCATTGAACATTCTTATCAATTAAATAAGTCATATTTGAATCAATTTTATATGGATTTAGTGAACGAAAAAAAAAATCTAGTCTTTGACATAAAGGAATCAGGAGTAATAATTTCTAGTGGACAACCTTGTATAATGGCAGTTGATGCCGATGAGATAATTTTAAATGAATTCGAGTAAAAATTTGTCAATTCTGGAAGTAACTAGAATAGCAGATGAATTAATTATTTCAACAGACTTTTTTTGATCGAAAGAATCTATAAGATATAATCATTGTCTTTGAATATCTATGTTTACTATTTTTGTTATATTTATCAGGAATTTGCCATAATATTTATCTAAAACTATTAGCAGTAAATATCAAAAAACTTTTTATTATTTATTATTTAATATTTTTAATTCATTCAATTTTCATAATAAAAAGATTAATTACTTGAAGCCTCCCTGAAAACGTTTATGTATCAAAAAAATGGTTTTATTTAATTTTTTTTTTTAACTGAGGTGCCCTAAGTCATAAACCTTTGATTAAAAATAATTATTAAATGAGCTAATTTTTTACTATTTTGTTAGCAATTTGTTAAAAATAAAAAAATTAAAATTTTTTGGTCATCACTCAAAAACCATAATATTTTAGCTTAAATTTTTTACGAGCTTTCGCCATCAGATTGTTGAATTTTCTGGTCGATTTTTTTTCATTATACTGAGAATATTTTTTACTCCACATCTCCAAGTTAAAAAAAACGTGACAGAACAGTTGGATCAAATAAACAAAAAAAATAAATTGAATATTATTTTTGTTTATGTTTAAATATTTTTTTTCTAATTTGATATAAATTGTATTACTTTTTTTTTATGTACCTTTTTTATAATAATAGAAATAAAAAATTTATTTGTTCCTTAGTTCAGTAATTTTGTTTTTTATTTCAATGTAAATAACATAATTAATAATTGCATGCCATTTATTGTTGGATTAGACTAAAATTTACTTTAAAATGATATTTTATGTAATTAATTTTTATTCAAAATATTGGTTTTGATTATAAAATACTGGATATTTTATTTATTCTGTCAGTATATTTTTTTATTGTGTTAGAATTTTATTGACACCTTCTTTATAATGGAGCCAGTCAATTTTTTTTTCAATAAAAAGTACTTTATAGAATGATCAAAAGTCGTTTTTATTGATCTTCCTAATAAGGCATCCTGAAGTTGATTATCAATTCAAAATATCATATAAATTCAAAAAGTTTATCTTAAGATATTAAAAAAATCTTTGATTTAATTAAAATAATTTTAATGCAAAATGATTAACATGCTATGTAGATTTAAAAAACAAAAAATTTTTAAAAAATATTTTCTTAATCCATTGTTAAAATCGATTTTTAATTTATTTTTGTGATTTTTTGTCAGGTTTATTTTCATTTTATTACTTATTTGGAATTTATTATTTGAATTTCATTTTTAAATTTAATTTTGAACGCTAGATACAAATAATTTTGCAATAAAAAATTCAAATAAACTTTACAAAAAATCAGGTAATACATTTAAATATAAAAATCGATTTTAACAATGGATTGAGAAAATGTTTTTTCAAAATTTTTTTGTTTTTAAAATCTACATTACATGTTAATCATGTTACATTAAAATTATTCTAATTAAATCAAAGATTTGTTTTAATATCTTAAGATAAGCTTTTTGAATTGAAATGATATTTTGAACTGATCACCAACTTCAAGATGCGCCTAATAAAACATTAACTCCAAAGCGATTCGATTGTCATAAGTTCACAACAATATTTCGAAGAGTTGAGTACTTTGAAAAAGTTTAAAAAAATAGAATCAATATTTTAGAACACCAAAAATCTTTTTATTTTTATTTTGCAAAATTAACAAAAATTATCAGCAAATTTGGAATTTTTATTTTGAATTTGAATTGACTTTTTTATATTTTAGTATTTTTTATTCCTTGCAAACTAAAATTAATTTTATTGCATTAAATGTATTTTTATTTATTGCTTGGAAACAAAAAATTTTGAAAGACTTTAGTTTGAATTTATTTGACGAATAAATAAAAATTGTTCAAATAATTTGAATTTTATTTTCTTTCAATTAATCCTAATTAAAAAAAGAAAAAAAAATGAAATTTATAACTAGATTATATAAAACAAATAGAAAATTAAAAAAAATCATCATTTACATGATAAAATAATTTAAGAAAAAGTGGTAACGTTATGCCATCAAGATGAATAATGAATAAATATTATTATTATTGAACAAAAACTTTTCATTTATTGAATATCGGTAATTGAGGGAAAAAATTGAGAGAACAACAATCAGTAAGTTAGATTAGATATGAAAAAAATTGTATCATTCTAAGCATCTTGGTCTAAAATATAAATCATTATTGGTTTATCAATGCCCACATCTTGAATTGTTGTCTCAGAATCTTCAGAGCATTCAATTTTCTGATTTGGTTGCAATAAATTCAATTCGAAATTGAGAGGACATTGATCATTACTGAATGCAAATTTGTACAATTCGCCTGATGGCTCAGTCTTTAGAAATACTCGGCTAACTCTAGAACCATCAGGAAATTTGAATCCAATTTTGATCGCTTCCGAGTCTTTTGCATCATGCTCGGACTTCGAATCATAATATTTTTTTAACTCGGCCTTTCGCTCAATTTTTCTCTTGAAAAACAATTTTACATGAGAATTAAAAATTAAAATTTTTACCTTATGATCGTCTTCTTCTTCTTGGATTCTTTGTCTCTCAAGCTCTTCAACTCTTTGCAAAGCTTCCTTTTCCTCTTGTTTTTTTCTTTCTCTTTCTCTGTCGATTCTTAGTGATTCTTGAAAGGCTTCATCCTGTTGTTGTCTAATCTGCTGGGTCTGGACCCTTTCATCTCTTTCAGTACGAGCTACAATCAGCTCGGGTTCTTGTTCGCTTATTAATTTTCTGAGGCCACCTATTAGCTTACTAGCAGGAATTGGGCCTTCGATCTTTGTAACGATGGTCATTTTGTTACGTTTGGGCAAAAGAATAGCCAAAGCTGGACACCTCGATACTTTTATAGACTTGTATGCCTTTCGACCTTCTGGCAAGTTTTTTGTGCATGCCCAGAACAAAATTTCCTTTTGCCGGGTATAAGATATCAATTCTTGATTAGTAAGATTTTCACTAAAAATTTAAAATTTTAATAGTATTCTAAAATTATTAACTTTATTTTACTTGGCTAATTTGATTGATTGGTTATCCTCATTACGATGAATGTAAACAACTAAAAATTTAAGCTCTCTTTTGGCTAAATCGAGAGCCTGGGAATAGGATAGATTAAGAAAGTCAGGGTGATTGGTACCAAATTTTTCATCAAAATAATTAATGAATTCGGCAACATTTGCATTCGGGTCATAGTTTTCAGGAATGGACTCATCTTCAAAAAAGGAAAGAAAAAATGTAGCTAGGTCCAGTAGGGTTCTGAAAAAGAATCGAAAAGGTAGAGAAATGAGCGTGAATGTCCACTGAAAAAATCCTTGAGGTGCAACTGCTTGATCAGTAAAAATGGATGATTGAATTTCGGAATTGACATTTGGTATTTGATTTTCGTTTAAAGAGTTAGCAGATTGGTTTTGCCTCATTGGAGTGCTTGGTGGTGGTGGTAAGTTGTTTTCGAATGTGTTCTGAACAGCTTTCTTAAAAAAGAATAAAAAAATTTTATTGTTATTTTTTTAAATTATTTTTTAAATTAATAAAAATTAATTTACGCGGTTAATAGATTAAAAATTACTCACTTCAACATCCCATTGAAATACTTCTAGAAGTCGTTTGCACTCTTCAATCGAGTCGTTATGGGTTATTTCCTTGGAAAATTGTTATTTAAGAATTCTGTCAAAAATTTTACAGAAATTTTACTTGAAAATGAAGAAGTTTTTCGGTTTGTTCGAGTGAAAGATTTTCTTCATCAGCCATCGTAATTTCAAAACTTGATTTCTAGTTATCAATATTTAAGTTTGGTTAAAAAAAATTTTCAATAATCAAGATTTTGAAATTTTTGCATTCATCAAATAAATATGAATAGTATATATTAAGGCAATATTGAAGTTTGTGTGAAAATTTATAATTCAATTTCGTGCAAATGAAATTTGCAGCTCTAATGTAAATTAAATATTTTTGTCTTTTTAAAAATGCATTAAATATTATTTTAAAAAGTTTCTTTTGTTACTATTTAGAAAAAAAATGTCAGAATCGCTTTGAATTTACAAAAAATTTGATTTATAAAAACTTAAATTTAATCATATTTATTTTCAAAAAAATTAGAGCTGGACATATTGCTAGAATAAAAGAAAAAAAAATTATAAAATGAATATTGAATTAAGAATCAAATCATTTTTTTAAATTATTTCAAAAAAAATTTAAATAATTTTTTTAATAATAAACTGCTCTGTATAACATTAAGGTTATACACACGCAGGGCGTCCAGCCAACTAGTGGCTTCATCAGTTATTTGCGATTGTCCCTTCAAACAGTTTAAAATAGATTTAATAGTTTATGTTCATCAAAAATTCTTTTAAAATTGTTGACGTTTTCCGTTTCTTCAATTGAGATTGGAAGTTTGTTCCATTCATTCACGACTCTATTTTTCAAAAAGTTATGTCTTTGAGAGCAATTCCTCACTATTTCTCTCACTAACTTATACTTATGACCTCTCAGCTTCATTTGTTGATTTGAAAGATTGTTGAAATTGAGTCCTTTGTTAAGATTAACTTTATAAATCCCCTTAACAATTTTAAACATTTGAATCAGATCCCAACGATTTCGACGTTCTGTTAGAGTTAGAATCTTAAGGTCTTTAAGTCTTAATTCGTATGGATTGCTACTGATACTTCTTACCAACTTTGTTGCTCTTCTTTGTACTCTCTCCAAAGCATCTATGTCCTTTCTTAGGTATGGGTGCCTAAAGTTGTTGAAATCCTAACCCTTACCGTAAGAATTTACCGTAGAGCCTGTAATTAAATTTTAAAAAAAAGAGATGATTTGAAAATATTTTTACATTTCTAACATAAGAGCGGGGTTAAAATTTGAGTCTAAAAAAATATTAAAATGATAATAATTTATAATTAATAATTTTTCATATAGCCTCTCTTTTTTAAAATTTAATTACCCGTTCTACGATTAAATTCTTACGGCAAGATTTAGGATTTCAAAAACAAAAAAAATTATTTAAAAAAAATGATTTAATTCTTAGTTTAATATTCATTTTATAATTTTTAATTCTTTTATTCTTGCAAAAAAAAAATCTCTTTTATGAACCCTGCTTTTTTAGTTGAAACTTTTTTATTAACGCAGGGTCTTAGAAAAGGGCGGATTAAAATCGCAAGCATTTTTAAATAAAAAAATTTAACATGGTCAGGTTATGTCGGTGCATTCAACATATACGGAAATTAGGGTTTTAACCCACGCATCCCTAAACAAGGGTTTATGGTAATTAAAATTCTATGTTTTGAAATGAGTCTTTAAAAATATTTTGAACGAAAAAACATTTGATCAAAATTTTATTAAAGTTTTAAAGCATTTTTTAGTTTCTAAATAAAATTAAAAAAATTTAAAAATTTTCATCCATCCATCTTATTTTGATTCATTATTGATTTTAACTTTATTAAAAAAAAGCATTAGAATCTTAATAATTGCATCGAAAATTTCCATTAAAGTCAAAAAGCTAATTCCAATGCATAAGCCCAAAAACCCACCAATTTCGGCCACCAATTGCTCTATTGTTTTAGCTGGAATTTCTTCGATTGTGGTAGTGGCTATTTCATCATAATAAATATTCACTGCTAATACATATTTATCAAGATTTTCAAAAACGTAGCCTCTTTTAGACTCATTTAGAGCTTTATCGAATTCCATTAGAATTTTCTTGTAGAATGGCGATGGAAAATTAGATTGTGAAATCTGATAAACATACTTAACTGAATCGCACTCTTCTGGACATTGCTCAAAACAGGCCAAGTTTTCCAAAGAATCAGCCATGCCTTTTCGGTATCTCAAAATACAATCTTTAAATTTTTCATAACCACAAAATAGATTTGATTCAGCAAAAAAAAAATCAGGATCATAGCATCCACATTTTTGCTTGATATTTTTATGATAACATAAGTTTAAGCATCCTTTTTGTTCATATTGTTTGTATAAGTGAAAAGTCTCTAAATAAACGTGGGAACTAAACGAGTTTTGCGAGTATTTATCTTTTATGCAGCTGCTGTATGGTTTAGGCTGTTTTTTCATAAAAAATTGATTAATAGCGATGTTAGTTTCAAACCCTCCGGGCAAATTGATACCTTCTGCTTCGCCCACAGGAATACTTGACCAATTATGTATAAATAATTCAATTCCACTTGTTTTGCCAATATCATATTCTATTGTAGGTTCACCAACATATAGTTCAAGGGAAAGACCGTTTTTTTTTCCAATCATTCCAATATTTCTGATACCTCTGCTTAGATTTCCATTAAATTTATAGCAAAAACCATATTTTGGTGAAAAGAAAGTCTCAAAATCTGATTTAGAACACTCATTTTGATTGAATTTACAACTTATAAGCAAAAAATCAATTGTAAAAGCAATCGATTCCAATTCATTTTTGAAATTAATTATTTCAGTTTGTGTAAAATAATTTCCATATTCCATAATATTTTTATAATTTAAAATATTATCGGGCTGAAATACAAATGAAGTCAATTGAGAATATCCGAGTTTCATTTTGTCTATTAGGTCACTTTTTGAATTTATGTTAAATGGATATTGATTGCAAAAAGAAATCGCTGGAAACTGGATTTGGTTAACTCGTTCATATTTGATTTGAGTATTTGTTTTGTATTCTAAAAAATCTCTAAAATTTCGTGATAGACAATAAACACAATAGCCAAATGATCCCATTACACTAATAGTCCACACAATTTTGAGGATAATATTTTGACTACGAAAAATGTTTGGTATTCCGTGACTAGTTGATGTCTCAACATTTTCTAATATAATTCGTTTTATATCTGAAATTTTTGATTTTGGCATTTTTTTATTTTAAAAAATATGAATTTAACTTATTTGTTAAAAGTGAATCAAATTTATATTATTGGTTTTAAAGAAGTAAATTATAAGATTTTTATATTTAAATGAGCCGGATCTTTTAAATTTTAAAATAAAAACACATTTAAAAGTTATCAAATAAAATCGATTTTTTTTCCTGGATTCAGTTATTAAAAAAACGCTAAAATTTCTAAAAACTAAAACAAAAATTAAAACTTGATTTGTAAACACTTTTAATAATGTGAATATTTTCCAAATTGTTTTTGATTAATTTCTAGTTATTGAGTTTTAAAAGTTAATAATTTTTGCGAAATAAGCCTCTTTCAATATTAAGGTAAACTTCTTTTTTTAATGGAATTATTAAATTAGATTTAAAAAAAATATCTGAAATAGATTTAATAAATTGTAAATTTCTGACTTCATCCCATTGAAATACTTTTAAAAGTAATTTCATATTAAATCTTTGCAGAAATTCTAAAACACTTATTTTTGCCCTATTTTATATATTGTTTAACTTGATTAATTTGTTACTTTCTTTCTTTCATTTTATTTTATTTAACTTTTATTTTGATTTTTCTTTTTTTATATATTTTTTTTATAATCTGAAACAGACTGAATTATTTATTTATTACAGATAAACAAATAAATAAATAATAAAATTTGCTTCTAAAAGTTGTTTTTTTATTTTATACTTGATGCTCTATAATTAGCATTCTTATTTTTTAAATATAGAAATTTTAATTTTAGATCAAAAATTTAATATTGAATTTAATCTACAATTCTCTTGGATATAAAATATTTCCATAAGAAACTATAAAAAAAAATTAAAATTATTTGATAAAATCTAAAAGAAAATATTTAAGTATAGAGATGAATATAATTGCTTTAATATCATCTTTGACCGTTAATACATTTTTAAATTTCACTCTAGGTATTATATGGTATTCAGATCCTTTTTTTGGACAAAAATGGTTCAAGTAAATTATTTCCTAATTTTCAAAAATTTTATGAATATTCAATTTTTTAAGATCCACATTTAAGACTTCAAGTAACTATAGAACTTTAAATGAAAGCAAAAATGGTTTGATTACTTTTATCAACATTGTTATATCTTGGGCCATATATAATCTTCTTTTGATTTTTTTAATCAAGTAAGAATCATAGAATGTTTTACAAATTTTTTATCAATTTTTTTAGCAACATATTTGCCCCAATTCGTTATGATGAGATAATTTTGTTTTCACTTATCTTGGTGGCCGTTAATGCATTGATCGAATTTCCACACGTTGAATTCGAGATTCGTTCTTACAAAACATTTATTATCAACATAGCCTTTAATTTTGTAGCCACAACCATGTCTATTTTAGTTTTAGATTTTTTTTTTACAATGACAAATTTAAGAGCTTTAAAACTTTTATTTAAAATTTCAAATAAATTCTTACGTTTCCATATGTATGTTAATCTGACATTAAAATTATCAATAAATTTCAGTTTTTTACCTTTAAAATTTTTTTTTTTCTAAATTTTAAAGCTTAAAAATTTTTATACTGGAAAAAATGGATAACGAATTTTCGGATGATGTCGAATTGCTTGAATCATGAGACGAAAATTGGAAAAAATTGGAATATTCTCTTAACTATTTGAATAGTATTAAAACGCCAACTGAATTAGCTTCGGACAAAACCAGTCTTACAGCAGCATTGCTTTTGAAAAAGCTGTCAAATTCTCAAGCGTCTTTCCCAATTTGTTCATAAAATTTTTAATTTAAAGAACTCGCCAAATGGTCCAAGAAGAAGTCTAATCAGAAACTGTTCAATTAAAACTCAATATGCTCTAAGGAATGTAAATGATTACCTTGTTCCTTCGAAAGGAAAATTCAACGATTACATTTTAAAAACATTCGATTAATTTTTTTTCAAATTTTATCAACCAATTCATACTAGATGATCTTCAGTTTAATTTTTAATTTTTAAGCGTAGAATTAGCAATAATATTAATTTAATTTTTATAAAATTTTGTACTATTTTTTGTAACTTTGATTTAAATTTCAGAATCCTAATAATTTAATTTTTTTTCTTTTTCTTATATAAAATGTATATTGTATTTTATCTTATAAATAAATGGGCTCAATCATCCCTTTATTGGTTTTGACCTTTGGTCTTTATGATTGAGTTGAAATATAAAAATTTTCAAAAATTGTTAATAGAACCAAAATTAGTCAATGAATTCAAGTTTGATATGTTTCTTTCGAAAATTATTCAAAAATGCTATGTAGGGTGCCAATACTTTGACAGCAATAATGAGTTTAAAAAAATGATGATAAAATCTCGAAAAAAGACTCCAAAATAAAATTCTATTTCATCTATTATTTGACTGATGTAATCAATTATCTTACCAGAAAATCGAAAATATTCAGCTCTGAATTTCATCGACAAAGTGGTACTAAAGCCTTGCTTGAATATTTGTCAAACGATTTTGTTAAAAATTGTCTGAGCCTCAAATATGACCATAAAAGTAGGGTAAAAATAGGGGTAAAACTTTTGGAATCTGTTGTTAGATGTATAAGAAATATAAGCGAACATAGTGACGAAATAAACAAGGAAAGAGATGAGCTTCACATCAAAGAATGTCTAATCAATCTAACTGGTCTTACAAAAAAGTATCTAAATATTTTAATTCTTAGCTATTTGACCATAGTCAGTGTTACTAATGAAAAAGATTTGTCAAGTATTCAGTCAATAATCAAAGAAATAGTCGATTTGATTGGGTTCTATACCAAAAAAATGGTCAAACGAAAAAATTCCGGGCGATATTGATAACAGTGAGGCAGAACGTGCTTATAATCAGGTTCATTCTAATTAATTGGAATTACTGGAATCGCTGAATATTGCAGCTAGTGATAGCTTGAAATATAAAATCTACCAAGAACATGGACAAAAAGTCATTGAATCACTTAAGCAGTGATTCAGATGAATTTTTAAGACGAAATGCTGTTGGTATTTTCTGGATAAGCAAATTGATTTAAAATAATTCTGATCAAGTTGAGTTAGCATTAAATGGGCAGTCATTTCGGTGTCACTTTTAATAAATCTGATTCAAAGGAAGAGCACCTAAGGATCAGTTATAGCAAGGAAAGCAGAGACTTGTGTCTGAAAATTAAAGAGGAGTTGGAAAGTGATTGTCACAAAATATGGATTGATGTTCAAGATATCCGCGGTTCGTGACTAGAATCGATGGCTAAAGCTATCGAAAATTCAAGGTGCGTTCCAATTTGCATGACTGAAAAATACAAGCTCTGCTGCAAATATTCTGTAAAAATAATTTTTTTATTTAGTTTGATAAACAGCTAAGTCTAAATTGAAGAGCTGAAGTTGGATACGCTTTTAAAATACGAAAACTAACTATTTCGCAGCTGATGCAAAAGAACTATACTCCTGATGGATGGTAAGATTTGACCAAATTAGCGAAAATATAAATTAAGTTTTTGTCAAATTTATTTTATTCTTATTTAAAATTTTGAAAAAAAATTATATTCCAATATAGCTAGACTTACAGGTTAATAATTGTAACTATTAAGAAAAGAGACTGTTTTCTATTGTAACTTAATATTTCCAAAATTTTTAATTTCCGCATAAAATACAAATGAATACAATTATCTGAAGTCAAATTAACTAAATTAATTAAGATCCATGAGTCGCAGGCAACCAGCCGATGTAATATACCTCGACTTTGCAAAAGCATTTGACAAGGTCTCACATGAACTGCTCCTTATTAAAATAATTGCTTATGGTATTCCAATTCCTATAGTTGATTGGATTCGCTCCTTTTTATCAGGTCGGAAACAACGAGTTGTTACAGGTAACATTGTCTCCGACTGGAGACCAGTTACTAGCGGAGTTCCGTGCTCGGTCCTCTCCTCTTCGTTATATACGTAAATGACTTGCCTGATCAATGCAGTTCAATATGCAAGCTCTATGCAGATGATACAAAGCTTATGAACAATGTGAGAAATGAAGAGGACTCCAAAACTCTTCAACAGGATCTTGGTAATCTGCTTGAGTGGTCATTGTACTGGAAAATGAGCTTTAATCTGGGTAAGTGTGTAGTAATGCATCTTGGTGTTGATAACAAGTGCCATGTCTATACCTTGGGTGGTCAAAAACTAGTAAAAACAATAAGAGAGTGAGATTTGGGGGTTATAGTTACCAGCGACTTAAAATCAGGAGAACAATGTAAGAGAGCAGCAGCGAGAGCTTCGATTGTAACATCTAGAATAAAGAACACTTTCACTCAATTCTCTCTGGAACTAGTGAATCTCCTATTTAAGGCATTTGTAAGACCGCATCTGGAGTTTGCAGTCGGCGCTTGGAATCCTTATCGACGTTGTGACATAGAAATACTTGAGCGTGTCCAAAGGAAATTTTCAAATCTTGTTCCTGAACTCAAGCCAAAGTCATATGCAGTCAGAAGGGAAGCTCTTAACTGGATAACTCTTGTAGAGAGATGGCAGCGCGGCAATCTAATCCAACTACATAAGATTTACCATGGCCATGATCAATTAGAATTAATACATGGAAACCAATTACTAGCTTCTAATGACCTCGATAGTCCAGCTGGTCGCACGAGAAAGGGTCATTTAGCGATAGAACGACAGCTTATTAGAAATTGTATGGTTCGACAAAACTTTTTTACAAATAGGACAGCTGGTAACTGGAACACAATTGACAAAATAACTAGAAGTACATTTAACACGAATAAATTCAAAAATCGAATTGATAAACTTCTGGGATACAGTTAAGCTGAATATGTAACTAGACGAAGGCTGTCAAAGCAGAGCGTCTACTGGCGTTTCTGCTCGGGATCTTGGATCCCCACAGCAAAACTACCACTACTACTATTACTTCTACTAAAAGAGACTGTTTTCTTAATATTTGTTACGGTGTGAAAATAACCGTTTCAACTATTTAAATTAACCTTAAGAAAACAGTCTCTTTTAGTAGAAGTAATAGTAGTAGTAGTAGTTTTGCTGTGGGGATCCAAGATCTCGAGCAGAAACGCCAGTAGACGCTCTGCTTTGACAGCCTTCGTCCAGTTACATATTCAGCTTAATTGTATCCCAGAAGTTTATCAATTCGATTTTTGAATTTATTCGTGTTGAATGTACTTCTAGTTATTTTGTCAATTGTGTTCCAGTTACCAGCTGTCCTATTTGTAAAAAAGTTATGCCAAACCATACAATTTCTAATAAGCTGTCGTTCTATCGCTAAATGACCCTTTCTCGTGCGACCAGCTGGACTATCAAGGCCATTTAAAGTTAGTAATCGGTTTCCATGTATTAATTCTAATTGATCATGGCCGTAGTAAATCTTATGTAGTTGGATTAGATCGCCGCGCTGCCATCTCTCTACAAGAGTTATCCAGTTAAGAGCTTCCCTTCTGACTGCATATGACTTTGGCTTGAGTTCAGGAACAAGATTAGAAAATTTCCTTTGGACACGCTCAAGTATTTCTATGTCACAACGTCGATAAGGATTCCAAGCGCCGACTGCAAACTCCAGATGCGGTCTTACAAATGCCTTAAATAGGAGATTCATTAGTTCCATAGAGAAGTGAGTGAAAGTGTTTTTTATTCTAGATGCTACCAATGAAGCTCTCGCTGCTGGTCTCTTACATTGTTCTCCTGATTTTAAGTCGCTGGTTACTTTAACCCCCAAATCTCGCTCTCTTATTGTTTTTACTAGTGTTTGACCACCCAAGGTATAGACATGGCACTTGTTATCCACACCAAGATGCATTACTACACACTTACCCAGATTCAAGTTCATTTTCCAGTACAATGACCACTCAAGCAGATTATCAAGATCCTGTTGAAGAGTTTTGGAGTCCTCTTCATTTCTCACATTGTTCATAAGCTTTGTATCATCTGCATAGAGCTTGCATATTGAACTGCATTGATCAGGCAAGTCATTTACGTATATAACGAAGAGGAGAGGACCGAGCACGGAACCTTGAGGAACTCCGCTAGTAACTGGTCTCCAGTCGGAGACAATGTTACCTGTAACAACTCGTTGTTTCCGACCTGATAAAAAGGAGCGAATCCAATCAACTATAGGAATTGGAATACTATAAGCAATTAATTTAATAAGGAGCAGTTCATGTGAGACCTTGTCAAATGCTTTTGCAAAGTCGAGGTATATTACATCGGTGGGTTGCCTGCGACTCATGGATCTTAATTAATTTAATTAATTTGACTTCAGATAATTGTATTCATTTGTATTTTAAACGGAAATTAAAAATTTTGGAAGTATTAAGAAAACAGTCTCTTTTCTTAATAGTTACAATTATTAAGCTGTAAGTCTAGCTATATTGGAATATAATTTTTTTTTCAAAATTTTAAATAAGATTAAAATAAAATTTGACAAAAACTTAATTTATATTTTCGCTAATTTGGTCAAATCTTACCGTCCATCAGGAGCATAGTTCTTTTGCATCAGCTGCGAAATAATTAGTTTTCGTATGTTAAAAGCGTATCCAACTTCAGCTCTACAATTTAGACTTAGCTGTTTATCAAACTAAATAAAAAATTTTTACAGAATATTTGCAGCAAAGCTTGTATTTTTCAGTCATGCAAATTGGAACGCACCTTGAATTTTCGATAGCTTTAGCCATCGATTCTAGTCACGAACCGCGGTTACTTTGAACATCAATCCATATTTTGTGACCATCACTTTCCAACTCCTCTTTAATTTTCAGACACAGGTCTCTGCTTTCCTTGCTATAACTGATCCTTACGTGCTCTTCCTTTGAATCAGACTTATTAAAAGTGACACCGAAATGACTGGCCATTTAATGCTAACTCAACTTTATCAGAATTATTTGAAATCAATTTGCTTATCCAGAAAATACCAACAACATTTCGTATTAAAAATTCATCTGAATCACTGCTTAAGTGATTCAATGACTTTTTGTCCATGTTCTTGGTAGATTTTATATTTCAAGCTATCACTAGCTGCAATATTCAGCGATTCCAGTAATTCCAATTAATTAGAATGAACCTGATTATAAGCACGTTCTGCCTCACTGTTATCAATATCGCCCGGAATTTTTTCGTTTGACCATTTTTTTGGTATAGAACCCAATCAAATCGACTATTTCTTTGATTATTGACTGAATACTTGACAAATCTTTTTCATTAGTAACACTGACTATGGTCAAATAGCTAAGAATTAAAATATTTAGATACTTTTTTGTAAGACCAGTTAGATTGATTAGACATTCTTTGATGTGAAGCTCATCTCTTTCCTTGTTTATTTCGTCACTATGTTCGCTTATATTTCTTATACATCTAACAACAGATTCCAAAAGTTTTACCCCTATTTTTACCCTACTTTTATGGTCATATTTGAGGCTCAGACAATTTTTAACAAAATCGTTTGACAAATATTCAAGCAAGGCTTTAGTACCACTTTGTCGATGAAATTCAGAGCTGAATATTTTCGATTTTCTGGTAAGATAATTGATTACATCAGTCAAATAATAGATGAAATAGAATTTTATTTTGGAGTCTTTTTTCGAGATTTTATCATCATTTTTTTAAACTCATTATTGCTGTCAAAGTATTGGCACCCTACATAGCATTTTTGAATAATTTTCGAAAGAAACATATCAAACTTGAATTCATTGACTAATTTTGGTTCTATTAACAATTTTTGAAAATTTTTATATTTCAACTCAATCATAAAGACCAAAGGTCAAAACCAATAAAGGGATGATTGAGCCCATTTATTTATAAGATAAAATACAATATACATTTTATATAAGAAAAAGAAAAAAAATTAAATTATTAGGATTCTGAAATTTAAATCAAAGTTACAAAAAATAGTACAAAATTTTATAAAAATTAAATTAATATTATTGCTAATTCTACGCTTAAAAATTAAAAATTAAACTGAAGATCATCTAGTATGAATTGGTTGATAAAATTTGAAAAAAAATTAATCGAATGTTTTTAAAATGTAATCGTTGAATTTTCCTTTCGAAGGAACAAGGTAATCATTTACATTCCTTAGAGCATATTGAGTTTTAATTGAACAGTTTCTGATTAGACTTCTTCTTGGACCATTTGGCGAGTTCTTTAAATTAAAAATTTTATGAACAAATTGGGAAAGACGCTTGAGAATTTGACAGCTTTTTCAAAAGCAATGCTGCTGTAAGACTGGTTTTGTCCGAAGCTAATTCAGTTGGCGTTTTAATACTATTCAAATAGTTAAGAGAATATTCCAATTTTTTCCAATTTTCGTCTCATGATTCAAGCAATTCGACATCATCCGAAAATTCGTTATCCATTTTTTCCAGTATAAAAATTTTTAAGCTTTAAAATTTAGAAAAAAAAAAATTTTAAAGGTAAAAAACTGAAATTTATTGATAATTTTAATGTCAGATTAACATACATATGGAAACGTAAGAATTTATTTGAAATTTTAAATAAAAGTTTTAAAGCTCTTAAATTTGTCATTGTAAAAAAAAAATCTAAAAACTAAAATAGACATGGTTGTGGCTACAAAATTAAAGGCTATGTTGATAATAAATGTTTTGTAAGAACGAATCTCGAATTCAACGTGTGGAAATTCGATCAATGCATTAACGGCCACCAAGATAAGTGAAAACAAAATTATCTCATCATAACGAATTGGGGCAAATATGTTGCTAAAAAAATTGATAAAAAATTTGTAAAACATTCTATGATTCTTACTTGATTAAAAAAATCAAAAGAAGATTATATATGGCCCAAGATATAACAATGTTGATAAAAGTAATCAAACCATTTTTGCTTTCATTTAAAGTTCTATAGTTACTTGAAGTCTTAAATGTGGATCTTAAAAAATTGAATATTCATAAAATTTTTGAAAATTAGGAAATAATTTACTTGAACCATTTTTGTCCAAAAAAAGGATCTGAATACCATATAATACCTAGAGTGAAATTTAAAAATGTATTAACGGTCAAAGATGATATTAAAGCAATTATATTCATCTCTATACTTAAATATTTTCTTTTAGATTTTATCAAATAATTTTAATTTTTTTTTATAGTTTCTTATGGAAATATTTTATATCCAAGAGAATTGTAGATTAAATTCAATATTAAATTTTTGATCTAAAATTAAAATTTCTATATTTAAAAAATAAGAATGCTAATTATAGAGCATCAAGTATAAAATAAAAAAACAACTTTTAGAAGCAAATTTTATTATTTATTTATTTGTTTATCTGTAATAAATAAATAATTCAGTCTGTTTCAGATTATAAAAAAAATATATAAAAAAAGAAAAATCAAAATAAAAGTTAAATAAAATAAAATGAAAGAAAGAAAGTAACAAATTAATCAAGTTAAACAATATATAAAATAGGACAAAAATAAGTGTTTTAGAATTTCTGCAAGTAAAAAGATTTAATATGAAATTACTTTTAAAAGTATTTCAATGGGATGAAGTGAGAAATTTACAATTCATTAAATCTATTTCAGATTTTTTTTAAATCTAATTTTATAATTCCATTTAAAATAGAAGTTTACCATTATTTCTTCAAATCATATTTGATTAAATAAAATACAATTTAATTTAAAATTTAAATCATTTTAAATTTAATTCATTTTTCTCAATTTTAAACCAATTCAATAAATCATTAATATAGCATAAAGAATCAGTGCTTTATCCAAAAATTTTTGAGTAGGGATATGATACATGTGTGACCAGCAACAAATGTTTTGCATCATTAAATTTATTTAGGAAATTTTCAAAAATTTCATTAGTATATGAAAATATAAAATTATTAAAAAATATTAAGATTTTATAAAATTTTTTAATATTTTTTATTTAAATCAAAGTTTCATTCAACGATCTAAGATTTGGAAAAAATCCAAATACTAATTAATTATTAATTATTAATATAGCATAAAGGGTGGGTTTCATTCTTATTTTTTAAAATCTAAATCTGTATTTATTTTCAGTCAAAAAAAGATCTAAAATTAAGAAAATTTGCTTTAATTTAGAAAAAAGATGGCAAATGAAAATGAAAATTATGTGAGAAAATGAATTTTTTTTGTGAAAACAAGATTTATTTTTTATTATTTTTTGTTATTATTTTATTTTAAATTATTAATAAATTATAGCTAAAATTATTTTGTTGAAAATTTGTTTTGCCTTTTACAAAAATGCTTATATTTATTCAGAATATTTCACACATCACAATTCAGAATATTTGAATTAATCGATGCGTGATGCATAAAAAATGTGCAATTTAAAAATCTTCTTGTGATAAAAATTTTCTCCTATTTCTTTTGGTTATTGGTTATCACTTTTTGTTTCAACTTTTTCAAATAAATAAACCTTTAGTTAAAAAGTCCTTAATAATATTTGAGTACAATTTGTTTCCATTTAATTATGATTTAAATGAATATTTATAAATATTAGTAAGACTTTTGTAAAATTAGACCAGTAATTTTGTCTTTTTTTGATAAATAGGTCCATCTGATCTTGCTTTAATTAGAACCAACTTTAATTTAATTTGATTTTTGATTAAATTATTTTAACTTCTTTCATAAAATTTAGTCAACTAAATGCGGTAAATTAAAAAAAAATGAAATTTTAGTTTTTGAAAGTCCGAAAAGTAACTTTTAGTAAAATAATTTAAAAACTCCATCGAACTAGGAATCATAATCGAAGATTAAAACTTGAAATAGATGGGCAGATATGTGAAGACAAAAAATCACAGCAAAATGTGAATCTTTTCCAAATAAAATTAACGAGTCTGATAAAACGCTTGAAAACTGGACTAATGAAGTAAAATTATTAATTTTCTTGCTAAAATATTTTAATGATTGCATAATTATGATGTTCAGAATAAAAATAGCTAAATATTAAAGCAAAATAATATTTTTTGGTTTAAGTAAAATTTCTTAAATCTGATACACTTAACTTGCTTTGAAAAAAAATCAGAAAATTTTTTTTAGTCAAGCGTAACTTAGAGTTTTAACTATTTTCCATTTTTAAACTTGAATAAATAAATCAATTTAAATAATTTTAATAAAATGATGCTAAAGAGTGGTTAATCGAATCCGACATACATGTAGATATTGCTTCGCAAATTAATCATATCGATGGCGAATTATTAACTCAACTTATTTAAGTATATAAAAACCTCACCTGAATATTTCTATTCATCAATTAACATAGATGGTAAAGTTGATTTGAGCCATATTTTAATTTTTACCAACAAATTAGAAAAGCTTGAAAAATTTGAGTGCAATTGTTTTATGGGGAAAGCTTTTTTTTACATTCTTTCTTTTATATTTTTTCGATGAAGAAAATAAAAAATTTAATTCATTATTCTTCTGTTAACAAAACATCTGCCATAGAAACTAAATATGTGAACAGCTCGAAAAAAAACTTTTGTCTCGCCACTCTTAAGACTCGTGTGACCAAAAAACTAAGCGGCGAACATCCCGAACCTGATATAGAAAATGAGCTCAGAGTTCAGATTGAGCAAATTTCATCGGATGGTAACTTACACAAACTTATAAATTCAGAGACCAGACTGGAAAAGGCGCTCAATTTTTATAAATGTCTAACCAACGAAATTTTGGGAAATTACACCTTGATTTCCATGTTCACATACCCTGAGACCATTTATTATTACAAACTTTTGCTCGCGATGCTCAAAGACGGCACCAAGACCTATTTTAAAGAACTCAATGGCAAACTTTTGAACAACCACCATTATACATTCATTGACAATGACAAAAAAAATTGCAAAAGAAAAGCCCAAATGTTTATGACTTTGACTCAAGTGTTCGCAACTCTCAGCTACTATTCGAAAGTATTCAGAAAAATTTTTGTCTCCAACCATGCCAATTGCATACTAGAAGTAATTTCGGACAAAAATGTGCTGCTGGACTGCATAAACATAATCAACCAGGATAAACTATGGTCCAAGGAAGTGTCCAATTTTTTAAAAAATTCAATCGAATTAATTGACAATTTGAAAAAGACTGTTAGAATTGACACTAGAAGACTGGACAAAGTATGCTTGGCCATCATGAAATTGAGCAAAAACACCGATCATCACTTGATTGCATCGTACATGTTCATATCTAAATATTCAAACATTCCAGATACTTTTAGTAAAAATTTGTTCATAGATCAGATGTTTCTTGAAATAGAGATTGTAATTAGTTGCATGAACAGCATAAAAAGCTTTCCAATTTACTTTGATTCTTCACGAAAGGCGCCAATAAGTTTGGCATTGGGCAAAGATTTCCATCTTAATCTAATTCAACTTTTGGACACACTCTTCTTTTTGATGAATGACGAAGAAAATGAGGCAATTGTGCAAAAGAATGATTTTCAGAAGTGTATGAAAAATATTCTAATGATTGGTAATGACCACGAGGCCGAATATGCAGCACGTATCTTGTTTCAAATGTCTTTTTTCAAAGATTTTAAATTCGAAGATGAAGCAATTTTAAATATAGTCAAAAAAGTTATAATCTACCAGTATCCGAACAAAAATTTGATAAGATACTGCGAGGGAATTGTTTGGATGATTGAAAAAGGTAAAGTCATTGAAAAGTTGAACAGTCTGGGCATAAAAACAACTTCGAAAAGAAAAGTTTTTATTTGCTATGATTTTGACAGCTTCAAAGTTTGCTCTGAGTTCTCTAATATTTTGAAATCAAATGAATTTTTAGTCTGGTTTAAACATGTCGATGATTATTCAATGGAAGAATCGCTACTTGCCATCAAAACCAGTGACATTGTCTTGTTAGGTATGTGCATTTATTTGTTAAATAGACAGTTTAAAATTATTCACAGCAAATTAATTCCAGGTAGGGTTCTAGATTTAATGAAATTTAAATTTATGTGTCAAGTTTATTTAAATATGAAATTGTTTTTAATATTCAAATGTTTAGAAGAATTTAATTGTGTTTAAGTAAAAAATAAAAGGAAATTACATTGAAAATTTTTTTAATTATTTTTTTTTAATTATAATTTAAAAATCAAATAATTGCATCGTAAATAAGAGTTAGTTAGTTATAATTTTGAACAATCACATGATAAAAAATATAATTATTTTGCTAAAAAACATAAAGCTATTAGCGTTAAACGTTAACAAATATTTTTCTGCGGTCAGTTGAACAAACTGTTCTCTTAATTTTTTCACTTATTCTAAAATTATTTCTTTAAATTTTTTATAACAAAATATAATTTATTTTAATCTGCTTCCTTTCATTCACCTTTTAAATTTGAGTATTTATTTAATTATCGAAAGAAAAAATAAGAAAAAAATTTTATATTAACAAAAAACTAAATATATGCTGGTTAAATTTACATGGCTAGTTGTATCAATACTTTAAAAGTTATGAACAGTTATTAGCACAACCGAATACATATTAAAAATAAAACCAGGTGAAATAATTTTTAACTAGCTGATTTTTGAAAATTAATTTTTGATAATTGTTAAATGACCAGTCAGCATAGACAAAGTTTATGTCGCTTAAATCTTGACTTATTTTGTTCGTTATTTTTTATTTTCGGTTGTTCAGAATTATTCATAATTATGTTTTTTTTTAAAATTGAATTTAAATTAAAGAATTTTTTAAGATAATTTTAGCTTACTTCTAATTGTGATCAAAACTGGATTAGTGTTAGATTGTTAAAAATATACAATAGTATATACAAAAAATACAAAATAAATATTTATTCTAAGACTAATTTTCTAATTATTATTAATAAAAACTTAAGTTATTTTAGTTATTTCTCGAATATTTTTACTCAAGTCTTTGAAATAAAACCCGAATTGCTCATTTAATTCCTTATTATCATTTAATTCAATTTTTGTAATTTAAAATTTTTTAATTTATAAAAAATTTTATTTAAGTTTTGAGCAGAGAATTTTGTATTAATTTAAACTGTAGAGCTGAATATGACTTTATGGTTCAATCAGATATCAAAATCTTGCCAATAATTGCTGACACAAAATTTGAAGCCAAATTTTGGTATTTATTATCACATTTTCAAATATGATTAAATTAAACTTATTTTCTAAAGGGTCAAAAATATAACTTCAAATCATCAATTATTAGAACTTCATAGCTTGACACAAGACGACTTAAAAACAAAGTTGATTGATTCAATAAACCAAAATTTGCAGAATTGTTCGAACGAAGCTGAAAATGAATAAAAACGACATTAAAGAAATCTCAAAAGAATTATGTATATTTTTTAAGAGTATTGGAATAGCAATCAGGAGCTGTATTTTTTTAGAATTAATATGATAAATTAAATTTTTCAATAAATTACTTATACAATAGTTAGTAATTAAATTTTATGTTATTTTTTAAAACAATTTAATCTTGAAAATATACTAAAAAAAACATTTGACTCCTATGACGGCCCTCTTTCTATTTGATCCAAATAATAGAGCCAAACAAACTAGATTTTATCAATAATTAAACTGGACTTTTGGAAGATTTCAGTAAAAATATTGACATTTTTATTCTAACTTTTTGTTTGAATTTAAACAAATACAATTTTGTTCTTTTAGAAACTTTTTATTTTGACATCGAAACCCAAGTTATTTTAAAAAATAAAAAACAATATCTAGAAAATCATAAAATCATGTTGAATAGTTCATTTGAAGAATGTGGTTTAAATTTCGCTTTCAGCTTTGTTTCTTTTTTCGTTCTCAATAGCTTGAATTTAATAAGTTAAAAAAAAAATTCATTTGGATAAAAATGTAATAACATACCTTCCTTATCAGGCAAAACAATTTTCTCTTGGGTGATTGTTGGCTTTAGTTTATTTTTATCAAATGACTCTACACCATTGACCAAGCTGATGTGCTTTTTTTCTGACTCAATGTCTTCCTTAGACGGCAAATTAATCTTTTCCGCAACTTGAACATGCTTTAGAGCATTGGTCTCAAATTTGGCCAAATCTTCAATGATCGCTTGGTTCGGCTTTACTTCGCTCATTTTTAGCTATCTAAAATTTCTGAATCAAACTCTATGTGAAATTTGCTGCAATTTAGTTTCTTATTTATAGTCTAGAAATAAAAAATCAATTGGCTAGAGTTTAAACTTCAGCCTTCCGAATTAATATCGAACTTTCAGTCAGACCAAATTATGCTTGTGTTAGAATCTATTCAGTCTAAAGAACTCTAGTACCCATACAAATTTGTTTATTTACTAAAAATTTTAAATATTTTGCTCCAAATTAATTGTTTATCAGCAATTTTTTATCCGATTATATTTTCGACTTGACTTGGAAGCATAATAAATCCCTTGATTAAACTTCTGACCAACATTAAAAATACATTCCTCATAAAATTAAAAGAAACAAATTTTAATTAAATCTCAATCAATTTATCTAAGGCATTTATCTTTTTTCGGGCCGTAATCCTAAACCGAAACATGATCTTCCACCCAAAAATAAACGCTCAGATAAATGACCCGATCTTTAATTTTCCTATCTGCAAATGTAACTAATTAATTGTAAATTTTGAACAAACTTTATACTTTTTTGATTAAAAAAATATGATAAGTTAACAGCCTGTTGCTATATGATAGTCTATTAATATGTTTTAAAGATAAAGTTTGTTGATTCAACAAAAAATCAGCTGGAATTTGATAGAAACATGTTAAAGTAAACATCTAATCAGTGATGATAAATGTTTATTTTGAATAAAGAAAAAATAAAATTTTGGCTTACTAACCCAAGAATGACCTTAAGAGATTAGTGACCATATTTGTTCTTTTTGTTTATCTTTGGATCTTACAGGACATAGCCTTATTTTAGCAAAAACTTTTCTAAAATAAAAAATAATTTTTGTAAACAAAAATTGTTGATTTTATTTAGAATTCTAAGAAATGAGTCTAAAGTTTTGTTTTTCTTGACAATGTGTCAGTTATTCAAATAAGGCCTCAAGATGGTTAAATTTTTGACTATTAATCAATTAAGTCTGATAAAAATTTAATCTAACAATTCTTTTTGATGGTCGGTAGTGGGACCTGAGTGATTAACGAGAAAAATCCTCAATTAAATTGAAAATTCCGATTTTTTTTTGCTTTTCAGGCTTAATAATGAAGAGATTGGATTTTTATTTTGGTTGAAATAATTTAAATTTTTGATTAAAATTCTCATTGAATACCTAAAATTTTTCTTATTAAACGCCATAATGGATTTAGCTTGATTTTTAGTTATTTTAATTTTTTTTTAAATAATCAAAAATAACTAATGAAACCAGAGATCTATTATTTATATATTTTTAGATGGTTACTTCGATTCGCATGATGAATAAAAAGTGTAATGCGGTTTTAATTTTCAAAAATTACATACCACATGTTTTAGATAAAAGAGCTTTGGTAAGAATTTTAATGAAACTGCTTTCAATTTAAATTTATTGCTAATTTTTTTTTTGAATCTTAAATCACTTTTTTTTGTTTTTTTATTACATATTTATTTAGTTAAAATGCTATAAAAACTAACAATTAGTAATCTGATTAAATGAATTTTTGTCTTTTAAGGCAATTTAAATTTAAATAATAAATATTTGCGTAATCTATTAACATTTTAGAATTTTATCTAAATCAAAAAATAAAAAGTTTTAAAAAAATTTCTTAATCAAAATAAGATTTTTAGAAAAAAGAAAAAGTGTTTATCATATTTAAAGTGCGGGAATAAAGTTGTTCTTAATGTCAACTAACTTTTTACTGAAAAATCACATAATGTAACTTTATTATGATTTTTTTTCTTTGTAATACACTTGAATTAACTGTGACCAATTATTTAGACTAAAAGTCCTCGGTTCGTTATAAACCTTTCGATGTTCAAATAATTCTATTTTTGTATCTACCTCATATTTCCTAGTAATAAAACTAACATCAGAAATGATTTATAAACTTTAATTTAGTATTAATAAAATAAAGTTTTTAAAAACATTTAAAAAAAATTGACTGTCTATCAACCAGGCTTAGAAATAACTAAACCATTGTCTTCACAAAATTTAACTTAAAACTTCTTCTGATTCTCGTAAATCTGACCAAATTCAAATTTCTTAATACATTTCTATTTTAAATACTACAATTATCAGTCATTTTAAAGTCAAAAATTTATTTAAAAATTAAAAACGTGTAGCAAATAAAGCGTTTTTTGAAGTTTATCCCCAGGATATTTATTTTAGCTCTTGGATAACGAAACCTCCATTAGAATCATGCATATTTATCATGTTACATCGATGATCATCAGTTTCGAGAAAAAAACAATGAATTTAGATTAAAAAGTTAATGAAAATTATTAAAATTAGTTGACTGGACTTTTTTAATGAAGAAAATTGCACAAATCTCTTTGCAAAGGTTCACAGTAATTTCATATTTTGCTTTAATTATGAAGACTCAAGACTAAACTAGTCTCTTTTGGCTATCTCATCAAAAAAATTATATTTTAACATAAAAGCTTAACCATCTAAAGTGAATTTAATATTAGAAATACATTATAAAACCCTGATAATTTTGGTATTAATTGCCATTCTAAAGCAAATCATTAACAACATTTAAAATTATTTAAAAAAAATAAAAGAAGTTTTCAAAAAACTTCAGTGAAAAAAAAAGTTGCCCTATATTGTATGCAATAATAAGATAATTTAAAACAATTAGGATTTTAAACAATTTATTTAAATCATGTTTTCTTCTAAATGAAAAATTAATTATAACAAAAAATTTAAAAAAAGGGATCCATTTTCCAATTGTTTTGTTTTCCATGTCTATACAAGTCTGCTTTAATTGAGCATAATATAGATATTTAAACTTAAATTTTTATTTCTTAATAATAACAAAAAAAATCAAAATATTTTCAAGATTTTTTTGGGGAAAGTATTTTAGAAGGCGATGAAAAAATTTTGCTCTTGAAAAAATCCGAACCTCTTGAACTAATAATTCCAATTGGCGGCATTGTTTCTGAGCTATTTATAAAGCGATTGTCATCTATTTAATAAAAAATGAATTAAATCAATTCTTATGAACTAATTTTTACCTTTAACTGGCGTGTCTGGGATCACTGGTAAAGAGTTGTTGTTTAAATTTGAATTGGTACTTAAAGGCTGAAATGAGAATCTTTTCCGAATTTTTTCTTGTTTAGTTCGTATAATTGTAGTTTTTTGTTTGTGGTCAGGAGTATCAGTAATCAAGTAGGTCCTAGGACGCTTTTTTCCATTGTCATCATCTGTTAGTATATTTTGGGTTTTGGTTCCGGGACTTTTTTTTAAATTTTCACCAGTCGCTTTACTCATTACCGAACTTGATGAATCTTTACATGGAGATCTTATTTTGAGTCTCATCTAAAAATCAATTTATTTTTATTTATTTTAAAAAACAAATAAATTTTTTTAATTACCCTTTTTTTACTTTGAATTACTATTGAGCGTCCTGTGGTCGAACTACCACTAAAACTACTGAAACGATTTATTCTAGACACAAAAAAAGTTTTAGCTTAATTCTGTTTTGAAATTTTGAGCTGTGAAAAAAATCTAAGCTTACTGCTTCTTCTTTTTAAAATCGTTTAAAAGATCGTCACTGTCATTATCTTTTTCTTCATTTTTTTGGCTTGGAATAAGCTCATCAGACTCATTTGCTTCAAATTCATTCTTTGAATAAAAATCTTCGAATAAAGCATTTAATTTACTAACACCAGCAGAGGCAGTATTGTCCGATTCTTCTTTGGAAAATGACTCACTAAATTGAGAATAATTGTTGTCATTTTTTAACAATAGACTGGGTGATTTATTTGGGGTGACCACCAAAGAGTTTGATGCAGAAGCTGGATTAGATGAATTGCAGCTTTCGTCTAAATTTTCCTCTTTGTCATATCCTAGTTCTTCCATAAGACTTAAAATTAGCTCAGGCGCTATCGAAAAAAAGCTCGGATATATTTCGCCAAAAAGAAATTTTTCAATTTTAAATTTTTCTTTAAATGTTTGACTAATCCATCTAACTGAGTTGGCAACTTCCCAAACAAAATCTTCATCAATTGGTATTTTGTTTGAAATTAAGTGTGTATTTATGTATTCTTCGAGTACAAGCAATACTTGAATTTCAGCCCTTAAGATTAATATTTTTTAGAATTAAAAAAATGATGTATGCACTAAAATTTCTTAATAATCAGTAATTTTAATGGGCCTTGATTTTATACTGCTATAGGATTTTGATTTTTTACTGCTATCGGATTTTGATTTTTTACTGCCTTGAAAAAACACATTTAAGATGCTAAAAAAGTTTATGTGATTTTAAATTTTGTCCTGTCAATATCAAAAAATTGACAATTTAACTTGCTCATTTTAAATATAAATGCTGTTATTTTAATGAAAATTTCAAGTCTTAGCTCAAAGAATTTTCTAAAATATGGATGATTAAATTGAATGATGCCGATAGAAAAAATATAATAATTATAAAATTCATTAAGAAAATTCATTGATTTAATTATATTAGAGAAAGTTTACTGAATTTTTAAGAAATATTGATTAAATTTAATAAATCACCAAAAAATTACTCTGTTTTTAAATTTTCACTTGTTTCATTTCCTTTGTATTGTTGCTTTAATTGAATTGGAGTCCGAATCAAGCTTTCTTTGAATATATCAGAAATCAAATTCTAAATTAATTTGAAGATAAATTGGAAATGGTTAAAAAATATAAAACAGTTTTAGAATATTGTGAAATTTTAACTTTAAAACTCATAGGAAAATTCTATGAGAAAGACGCTGAAAATTTGTCAAATTTTTATCGAATTTAGAAGAGAATATAAAATTTTATCTATTATCTATTAATCTAATTTTTTCTTTGTCTATTTTAAAAATTTAAATGAGAAATAAATGCGTCCTAAAATATTTAAAAAATAATATATTTAATAAATATCTGATAATTTAATAAGTTTTATTATTTGTAAGATATTGCAATCTAGATAAAATTCATGAACAACCATCGCCCCTTTTTGATACCCTAACAAAGCATGTTTAGATTTTTTCAAAATAAGTCAACAAGAATTTTTATTAATGAATAAAAATTTAAATGATTATTAAAAACACCTTACGAAATTTTCATTCGAATTTTTCCTAATAGCTATCTTCGTTTAAGATTTAAATTATTAATCTTGCAGATTAATTTTGCAATTGAATATTTGATTTAAAATGGGAGAGTGAATTGGGAGCATATTTATCTGGAGCAGAGCAATTTATTTAAAATTTTTTAAATTCCGATTAAAATATGATAACTTAACAAAATTTAGAATATTTTAAATTTTAACAAAATTTGTTTATTATTTAAAAAAAAAATTTTATTCCAATATTTATTTTGAAAGAGTTGTTAATGTTTTATCTGAACCAAATCTCTCCCAACTTCACTCTCCCATTTAAAATAAATACTTGTGAAAACAAGTAAATTTCCACTTTGATATTATAGATTTAGATCGATATTTAATTCAGGACCTGTTTTTTTTTATTTTTAAATATTTTGGTTAAGATGAATTATAGATAATAAATAGAGCAGTCTAGCAGACATTAAAATGTTTCAAGCCCTTTTGAAACTAAAAATAATTTTAATGTAACATGATTAACATGCTATGTAGATTTAAAAAACAAAAAATTTTGAAAAAATATTTTCTCAATCCATTGTTAAAATCGATTTTTAATTTATTTTTGTGATTTTTTGTCAAGTTTATTTTCATTTTATTACTTATTTGGAATTTATTATTTGAATTTCATTTTTAAATTTAATTTTGAATGCTAGATACAAATACTTTTGCAATAAAAAATTCAAATAAACTTTACAAAAAATCAGGTTACATATAAATATAAAAATCGATTTTAACAATGGATTGAGAAAATATTTTTTCAAAATTTATTTGCTGTCAAATATTAAACATTAGTTTGAAAACTGATATAATGACATGTCAATAATTTCGAAAATAGTCCAAAATTGACTTTTTTATAAAATATTTGTCTTGACATTAGTGACATGTCATTATTCCAAAAAAGGGGTATATCATTAAAACAATTAATTTTATTAAATTTAAAAAGTTAAATTTCATTACATATTCAAATCTAAATGACTTTTCCTAGTAATTTTTTCAAAATAATCTTTTTGATTTGAGAAATGTTTCTAGTCCGTCTGTTAAATCTAGAACTAGAGCTTCTAGCAAGAAAGCAACTTGTTCTAGAGCCTTAGTCAGGTCACCTGTTAGTCAAAGTAAAACTAATTTTTTAAAAATTCAAATCAATGATAAAAAACGCTTTAACTGTAGTTGTTTTTTTCACTTACAGTAGTGTAGCGATATCTGTATTTTACTATTTTTTACTATATTTTACGAAAAATATAGTAAATTTACGTAAATTTTACTCTTTTTAATTAAAATTTATCAAAATTTACCATAATTTACGTAAAAAAAGGTAAAAAAAAGTAAAACTTACAAAATTTTTTTTCTTTCTTTAAAAATAAAAAACTTAAAAAAAAAAACAAAAAATTTTTAAAAAATGTCAAAATTTCGGTTTTTTTTGGACATTTTGGTTTTTACTATTTTTTACTATATTTTACGAAAAATATAGTAAATTTACGTAAAATACCGTAAATTTACTAAATTTTACTTTGGTAATTTTACGTAAATTTTCGTAATTTTACGATATTTTAAGTAAAATATAGTAAAAAATAGTAAAATACAGATATCGTAATACCACTGTAGACAATGATCTAAAGTGCAGGAAATTCAAAACTTCCGTGCTAGCTAAATTTCTAATTTTTGACTTCATATTCGTAATCTACGACCTTTAAAACCCTAAATTTGATTTTTTTTTTGGGGGGGTCTAAAAAAAAAATTTGTACCCAGGGGTCTAAAAACAGTCGACCGAATATCGAGTTGTTGGTCTTTGAGACCCTAAATCTATATGATAGAACATATATATATAGACAAGTTATATCATTTCTGAAAGAGCATAAAATTTTCTAAAAACTCGATTGTTTTAAAATAAAAAAAAGAAGGTGTGCCGATTTTTATAGCTTAAAAATATCAAAAAAATGCACTTTTTTCCATTTAAATCGAATCTCGTCCCAGGGGTCACTTTTAACCACTTTTTTTTTTACATAATATAAAACTAGACAAAATTTGGAACAAATCTATGGTTTTACTTTTTTCATTTATTTCTTTATTTTTTGCATATAAAGCAACTAAATCACGTGATAAATTGTTTATTTTGAATATTTTAATCGTTTAATGGATTATGAATTTGACTATCCTAAAAACTAATACTTATCAATTAAAAATTATCTAAAATGCCAAGAAAATCTAATCATCACCTATCTAGAGTAAATAATCTTGGATTAATTGCTAAAACTGTTAGGTACGAGGATGAATATCAGATGGAAGTAGATCATGAAAATGATATAAATAATAATCTGTATCTAAAGATTTAATTACTAATTTTATAATTTAATAAAATTTAAAGACATATAAATATGCTTAGTGACATGTCACTAATGTCAAGACAAATATTTTGTAAAAAAGTCAATTTTGGGCTATTTTCGAAATTATTGACATGTCATTATATCAGTTTTAAAACTAATGTTCAATATATATATATGTCACTTTAGTTGGCAATTCGAAGTTTGTGACATGTCACTAAAATCGAGATTATACGTTATTTACAAAAAATAGTATTCGAAAATAATATTTTATTATACAAATTACTCAACAATAGCCTAAAATTTATAAATTACTTTTATCTTTTCCTAAAATTTTATTTTCACTCTTTTGTTTTATTTTTGCAACATCATAATTGTCGTAAATTTAATTAAATAAACAAATAAGTACTAGAATGAAATTATTATTATTATTGAAATAAAAAAAAGATATTTACCTTAATTTACCCTTAAAAAATCCCTGAATATAAATCAAAATATAAATATCATTTTGTCCAAAACCCTTTATAAAACGTTCAATAAAAAAAATGAAAAAAAATAAGCAAATTTTCATATGATAATTATTAGATGATTTTTAATGAATCTTAATGAAATTGACTCGAATATCTTTAAAGAATCATTAAATTTGGGTTGATTGGGTATAGGGATCACAAGTCTTGGCTTCGACATTTGGTGCTACTAATTAATTTTTAAGATATGATTTGAATTTCGAGCTAATCATGATGATTTGTTGCTTCATAAGCAAATAAAAAATTAATAAATTAAAATTTTTTTAAAAGTAGCTTTTGAAAAATAAAATAATGTAGCCTTATGCAGATAATAAAATACTTTTCCCATTATTTATTTTTTTATTTGTTTACTGTCCCGAGCTTAAGCTCCTTCAGAATAAAATAAAATAAAATAAAAACAAAAATAAAATCTATCCATGCTATCTAACAGAATTATAAGCGAGGCGCTCATCTTCTTTTCCAGCTCCTTTTTGAGTGACGGCTCCGGTCTGACGCAGAGGTTACTGCATCGAGTTGATCCTCTACACCGCAGTAATTTCCAAGTCATAACCGGTCCTCCTTATGATAAAATTTTTATGATGAAACAAGTTTAAACATGCGTCCCGTAGTGCAGATATAAATTTTAAGATTTTTTTTATGCAGCACTCATAAGTTTATTATTTTATTTTTTAAATAATTTTGAACACAGCTTTAATTGATACAATTTAAAATATGATTTCTTACAAATTATAAATAAACTGTATGAAATTTTTTTTTGATATTATGATTTTGTGCTTTAAAATGGAAATATTGTTTAGATCGAAATGTATAATAGATAAAATAAATAAATGGGCAAAATTTGTAATATTAAATAATTTTTAGCCATCAAATTTTTTTTTGAATTAAATCTCTATGAAATTTTTAAACTCATTTCATCTAACCTCATTTTAATCTTTATTTAAAAATTAATTTTTTACCTTAAACTCCAAATTGAAGGCTTTTGAATATGCTTTGATGGCACCGGATATAACTGCAACTGTTTGACCAAGATTGTTTTTTTTATCTACCAATTGATCGTATGTTTTTTTAACAAACTCTAGCAATTCATTTTTGTCCTTAAAAGCTTGTAAAATAATTTTAAATTTTTTATTAAAAATTTTAAAAAGATGCAATTTTAATTAATTTTTTTAAGTCAAATTTTATAAGTTTCATATAACAATTATTACTTGATATCATTATTGAGTCATGGGTGTTTTCCACTTTATTTAGTGAACAAGATTCGGTATTTTGCTCTGAATTGCTTTGATTTTTGTTACTAAAATTAGGAGTTGAACTTGAATGTTCAATACGAATCGATGTATTGTCGCAAGTATCAGGAGGAAGATTTTTTGAATTATTTAATTCGGTTTTTTGTTTGATTTTATCAACATTTTGTTGTTGAGAGCATCGGGTTATTTTTAGAACCCGGTCACTCATAACCCTTCGTAGTTCAGTTCTAAGTTTTTTTGATCCTGGTGAACAGTTTGCTTGGCTCATTGCGATCCTGGTCATCAGATTTGATGACATCGACGGAGAGCCTAAAGAACTCACTTTACTACTGGTTATTTTGCTCCTGTTCATTTTGACCTAGAAAAAGCTTTGTCACTACTGAATTTAAGTGTATTAAAGATAAGATAAGCAAAAATATGCTTTAAATTTGGTCTGTAAAAAAAGTTGAATTTTTTAAAATTATAAAATCAAATCGACTGTTCATGTACAATTTTTTTGGCTTCCTATTTAAGTGTCTATGATTGCTTATATTTGTCTTTTTGAAAAGCATTTGATAAAAAAATTGTAGATTAATCATTTGATATTGAAAGTGTCCTACAAAAAATGAATAATGTGTTCAAATATTTATTTAGAATATCTATTTTTTGAGATTATTTTGTTAAATGGATTTTTTTTTCAATTGTCAAGTCTGTTAAAAATACAAAAAGCAAATTTAATACCAAAATTTTATCTTATTGACATTTTATTCGATCTTTAATTTTAATTTTCGGTTAATATTGAAAATATATGAAAAAAAAATTAGATTTCGTTTTTTTTGTATAAATAAATATATATTAAATATGGCTAGAAATTAAAGTAAATATAAAGAAATTAATGTTCGACAAAGATATTCACAATTAAGAAAGTTAGATTATTTGTAAAAATATTTTAACTTTTTAAAATTGCTACTGATAAATCATGATTGAACATGGTCTGGTTGAGAAAATTATTTTTTTTCGAAATACTATAGAATATAATTAAATATATGAACTTATTGGAAAATTATGATAACCTGGTGACAAATTTTGCGACTTATTAAATAATTTGTCGACTTGAGTTTTGTACCAATTTCAAAATATTAATTTTTTGAAGATCTAAAACTTTTTATTTATTGATATTTCGATATTTTTGATATTTAATTCAACATCCTCAACATTATTTATTATTTTTACCATTACTTATAATCATTTTTACTATATCATCTTATTTGGAGGTCAATTAATTATTAACTATTGATGATTTTATTAATTAAAGCTTTTTTTTTGTTTTTAGTATTTGGTTCTATCAGAACAAACTTAAATTTAAAAATTACATTCTTCATCAAACCGAATGGTAAAAATAATATGATTGAGTAAATAATATTATCTTTTTTTTCCTAGATCCTGTTGTTAGTAGAATGGTGTATAGAAAAATGTTTAAATATGGTAGAATAAAACGTGGCAAATGATTAAATAATAATTTATCTTTTTACTTAATTTTGTATAAGTAATACATTTTTTCTCATGATTGATCATTTAAGCCATCGATTATCAAATAATTTAGTTTTATCACTAAATATACATTTATTTAATAATAATTTCAGACTCATAGGCATTAATTTGAAGAATAAAGAAATTGAAGATCAAAGGAATCTAAATTTAAAAGTTTATATAAAAAGGAATGAAATAAAACATTAAAAAAAATAAATAATGGATATATTGTTTTTTTGAAATTTTAAGCTCTTAATTTTTACTTTAAAAAAATTTTTCAGTTGTTAAAAACCCACATAAAATCTACAAGAACTTATTTTATCTTCTATAATTTTTTCGAATTGAAAAAAAAGCACCTGGTACCATTGTTTGATTAGACGTTAAAGTAAAACATATTAAAATGAAACCTTTATCTATAAAGATATTGTAATCAATATTTAGACATTTGATATATTCATTCTATGAATTAGATCTTTAATATCGTTTTAAAAAACCTTCATTTTCTTAAAAATTGAATATATCTACTTAAGAAAATCTAATGTTTGTGACAATTTTGTTAGCGTAGATAGCCAAAAGGATTCACTTGGTCTTTTAAAAATTATCAATTAAGATTTTTGATTATATTCAGCAAATTGATCAATTTTAAATTTTGAAAAAGTTTTGGTTTTGAGATGATCCGTTCTTTTTTAAAGCTAAATGATGGCTGAGTCACTTTACCATTCATTAGATGATAAATCAACTGTATTCTGTTAAAAAGATGGTTGATTTAAAAAATTTATTTCGTAGAATTATGAAGTTTGAAAAATTCGAGTCTTAGTATTATCAATTTATGCTTCTCCCATCAGACCTTGATTAAGATTATTTAGTTTTAAAATTTAAATCATAAAATTTAATTCAAGATTGTCATTTTAGATTTCAAAATCATCAGTTAAATTTTTTCATCAATTTAATTGCAAGGCAAAATATAAAAGGCAACAAAATATGCAAGGCTAAAAGGCAAATAATGTTTTGGTAAAAACTCATCTAAATTAAAAAAGGGTATAGCTAGTCGGGGTCCGGGGCAGAGCCCTGGTTTAGGATTACGGGTAAGCAGAAGGTCAGGGTCTTTTTAATAAATTAACTTTAATTTAGGGGTTTATTTTTATTAAAATGACGGTGTTTTTATTAAAATTAGCGGTGAAGAAAATTAAAGATCATTCTAAAATCCGTGATTAACGTTTAGAGACTTTTATTTTTTTCCCTTTTAACTTTTATGACTTTTAAACAATTTAATGATTCTTCATCCGAAACAATCATAATCGATTATTAATTGTTTTATTTCTTGAGTTAAATTTCAAATAAAAAATAAGTTAAATAATTATTATTTTTATTTATTTATTATTTATAATACTATTATATTATTATTATTATTTCAAAAGTAATTTACTATTGTAATTTAATCTATTATTTAGCTTAAAAAGGGAGTTTTGCGTAATAATTCTTGAATCAAGAGTGAATTTTTTTAAACATAAGCTAGTTGATTTTCAAAATATAACAAATTATAAATTTAATTTTAATTTTTTGTTGTTTTATTTAAAATATAAAATTAGATTTAGTTGAACATAGATAACTGAAAATATTCATGATAGCCTTGTTTTAAGAATATCTAAAAATGTCTCGAATATTTTTGGAAAAGATAATTTTAATTCTTCAACAAAGTCTAGAAGCAATATTTTAAGTGTGGGCAAAATGAACACAATTTTTTATTTTTAGATTTAATTAAAGTTTAATTATATGCTAAAAATTCTCCAACAACTGAACGAGAATCATACGATTTTTTTTTAATAAAATAAAAATAATAAGGCGATTATGAAGACACAATTATTACATAACAATTTATAACATATTTTCCTAATATAAAACAAACTTATTCATATAAGAATTAAAAATTAGTATTAATTATAAAGCATTTACTTATCAAGGTTCAAACTAACAATTTTTCTGAATTTTAAAATAAATTTTATTTTGAAATAATTCAATTTTAATCAAACATGAATGATTTAAAAACCAAAACGACCAAAGCCGCTATTGCTATTTTGATTACCGGTTGCTTATTTCAGCTAATAAATCAACCGCTGCCTGAGGATTTTGAACAACCATGGAAATATAGACTGATATGCTTTGGTGCCGAATTGTCCAACGTTTTAGTAAATAAATAAATTTTATTTAAAAAAAATCTTATGTTTCTTATTAGGGATATTTTACGGAAAAAATTGGGATATTGCATCGGGTAAATGTAACCCGTTTTTCTTATCATATATCAGTAGGTTCTTTTAACATACGGGATCAGAGTGATAACATAAGTGTACATGATGAAATAATTGAGCACTTGTCCATTAGAATATACAGACCCATGGGTCGAAACAAAGTGTCGAATAAAAATGAAACGCTGCCTACAATTTTGTTTTACCATGGTGGTGGTTACTTTGTAGGCTCAGCAGGTAAATATTTTGACAACTTAAATGAAAATTTCTAGAAAAAAAATCCTTCTAGATACCCTCGAACCTGTCACTTATTTGATGGCAAAGTATACTCAGTACTTGGTGATCTATATCGAATATCGTTTGATCCCAGAGCATCAATACCCTGCTGCATTCCATGATTCACTCCAAACTGCAATCTATTTAATAAAAAACCATGCCAAATACTCAATAGATTTAAATAACTTGATAATAATGGGTGACTCGGCCGGTGGAAATTTGGCCACAGTCATTGGACAGCAATTAATTGAACATGATATCATAAAGCCAAAGATGCAAGTCTTAATCTATCCGGTTCTGCAGTTTTTTGACTTCACATTACCATCTTATGTTCAAAATTTGCCAAAACGAATACTCGGAAGTATAAGTCAAGACAACTTCAAAAACTTTATTCACTATTTTACCGGTGTTGAAGTAGATGATACAATTTTTTTGAATGGCCACACTACAGCCTATCAAAAAGAAAGTAAATTGGCCAGATATGTTAGCCGAAATTATTTACCTAAAAACCATCTATCCAAAAATTCCCGAATGGATCTAGTTAATGACACATATGGAAAATATAATAAATTAAGCGATATTTTATTGAGTAATAAAGTGTCGCCTCTATTGGTAGATGATTCTTATTTGGGCCGGAATACACCTAATTTTACTATTTTGTTAACAGCTGGAATAGACATGTTGAGAGATGATGGCTTTATATATGCGGCTAGACTAAA
Source organism: Brachionus paranguensis (assembly GCA_016802215.1). Lineage (NCBI taxonomy): Eukaryota > Metazoa > Rotifera > Eurotatoria > Ploima > Brachionidae > Brachionus > Brachionus paranguensis. The sequence goes on from JAESIX010000004.1 coordinate 2,294,194, forward strand.
AGAAGTGGGGAAAAAAATTGAACACATGCACTTTGAAAATTTGTTTCATGGTATTTTTGGGCTTTTGCATGGTCCGCTAGAATTTACCAGAGCCAAATATTTAGTCAATAATGTTGCTGAACATATGAAAAAAATAGTTGCTTTGTAAACATTGTCAAAATTAAATTTTTTTATAAACGAGTTAATTTTATATATAGAAAAAATAATTTGAAGATATTATCTTTTTTTAAAATTTGCAGCATTAAATTGTATAAAGTTTGATTGTATATTTGTTACGAATACTTTTTTTTAATTTTTTTAAATAATGGTATAATAGGGTTTTATTAAAAAATAAAGAAAAAATATAGTTTATGATTTATTTTCCTTAATCAAATCCAATTATACAAATATTTCTAAAAATAAAATTTTTAAATATATTTTTGTTTTCATTTTGGCACTAATATTTCATTCTCTATTTGGCAGCTTTTTTTTCATTAAGAATTTTTTATGTAATTTTTATTTCAAAAAGGCTAATGATTGGAAATTCCAATTTGGTTCGAACCTTAGAAGTCATATAATTTACTTAGAATTCTTATTGGCAAAAGGTTTAATTTTTTTTTGAAAAATGTGTTACTTCTTACTTACGATGTGCAATAATTTTAAAACTTTTTTTCTTTTTAGATTTTTTTCCAACTTTCGCAACTAAATCTTATAGAGTAAAATTGATAATAAATTTTAATCTTCAAAAATGAATCAATCATACAATGAAAATGTTAAAGGGAATATTTTAGAGTCTAATTGTTGAGCATAAAATTAAAAAGAATTCTTAATAAATTTAAATGAAAAAAAAACTTGCCATTTTTTTTAATACAAGCTTAAAATACATATATTTTACATTTTTTATACTATACACTTCATTATAGTCGAACTTACACAAACCGCCCTCGCTTAAAGCGCACAACTTCAACTAAATTTGGCATTTTAAATTGAATTTGCTTGCCTAAAGCGCACTATCACTTAAAGCTTTTATTAATTTAATTTTTTACGGGAAAGGAAATATTTTACTCATTTGACCATTTTACTTTGTTTTTTTGCAACAATTATCGATACTCTCTTTAAATGGTTTGCCTATTTTTAACACTTCTTTGAAGTAAAATTTTTTTCAAATTCTGTTATTGGTTTTGTAAGTTCGTCCATACTTCTGCATTGTTTTTTTGTGATGAATGTTTTGAGGTCTCTCCGAAACATCTCTATTGGGTTAATAAGCAAAATTAGCAGGTTTTATTAACTATAATATTCAATCATATAAAGCGATATTAACTGATAAAAAAATTAATTTTTTACCCATTTAATTCCATTCTCTAAAGATATACGTTGGAATTATGCTACGGGTCATTATTCTGAATTAAACATTAGACACCAAAAGGTAATAAGAGAATGAAAGATTTGTGGTTTAAATAAAAAGCATCTTCTTAGAAAGATGATTTGTTAAGTAAATTTTAAAATGCTAAAAAAGAAGTTGATAAGTCAACCAAGAATGACCTTGAAAAGTCCCATTGCCTAGAGGCAAATGCTACTCCACTTTATAAAAAAGGGAGAAGACTTAGCGCTAAAAACTACAGACAGACATTTTTGACTTTCATTATTTGAAAAGTAATGGAGAAATTAATTAAAAAGTCAATAATGGAGAACTTAAAAATGAATAATTTAATATAAGATAAAATTTATTTTCTATAAGCTCCTATTTAAGCTTCAAAAGTATGGCTTCAATCCTAAAATAGATGACTGGTTAAGCTCTTTTTTAACCGGTAGAAAACAAAGTGTAGTGATAGGTAGCTGTATATCAAACTGTATAGTTGTAACTAGTGGTTTCCACAGGACTCTATCCTCGGACCGATATTGTTTATAAACTATATAAATAACTTAGTAGACTATATCAAAAGTTCGTTCGAATTTTTTGCAGATGACACAAAATATGGAGAAATTTTTCAGACCATTTTAGTAAATCTATCTTAATCAAAGTTGTGCAAAAGTCAAAGTCAAGTTAGCTGACTTTGAACTTCTAAAGTCAAATTACCTGACTTTAAATAAAAAAATAATTGTCAAGTCGAAGTCATTTTAACTAAAAATTTTTATTCCCATAATAATAAAAATTTAAATATTTAAACCAAATAACTTTCATTTTTTATAATCCAATATGATTTTGAATTTTTCATATTTCAAAAAAAATTGCTTTTTAAACCAAAGTTTTTATATTGAGAAAAAACGATAAATATTTTCAAGCTTTAATTTTCAAAAAATTTTTTAATTTAAAATTTACAGTTTGACTTCAATTCAATAAAACCGATTTCGAAAATTGGCTGTTTTTTTGACAAAAAAGAACAAGTGTCTTCAAAGTTCTGAGTACTCATTTTTGGCAAATTTTAACTCTTTTTAATCTAGTATTAATAAAAGTTTTTATGAAATAATTCATCATTGACATAAAAAATATTATTATCAAAAAATAATATTTTGATTTTATATTTTAAATTTGAAACGGATTTTTCCAAGTCAAATCATATGACTTTTTTTTTTGACTTTTGCACAAGTCTGATCTTAATACAAGATAACTTAGCTAAAATAACCAGTGAATTAAGTCTTAGGGGATTGCATTAAATGAAGAAAAATTCAAAGTACTTTGCTTGTGAAATTCCTTATCACAAATACATTCTAAGCGACAAAGAAGTAGCAGATGCTGATGATGGACGCGATTTAGGTATTTTAATCTGCAAAAATCTAAAATGGTCTACTCAGATAAGCTCATGCGTTAACAAAGCAATTTTACTCTCAATTTAAAAAGAAGAACATTTAAAAACTTAACTACAATACTTTGGTCAATATATATAAAACATTAATCGGCTCTATTATTGATTATAGTTTTTTCATTCCTATTCTAGTCTCAATGACCAACCTCTCTAGGCTTCAAGTTCTCCAAAATATTTCAATTAAGTACAGTTATAATTTTCCTCTAGACACTCCATCGGATCTCCTGGTTAATTTCTTAGAAAACTTTTAGCTTGACAGCATTGAAGTTCGTCTAAATAAACTATTTATAAAATATCTAAAAAATTGTGTTATTTTCAAAAATACACTAATTAGTGTTGGGATCCGTACTAGCGGACCCTTAACCGGCAAATTTTTTTGAAACCGTGACCGTGTCCGCATTGACCGGTCAACTTTTTGGCGGGCAGTCACATGACCGGTTAGCTCGGCGGTCAAATTTTTGGACCGTATAAAAATACGGTCAGGCCAAAACGGGCTGTCAAAAATTACATTAAAAAAAAGACATTAAAATTAAGAACATTTTTTTTCAAAAAGGTGCTCATTATATAATAGTCATTTTTGTTTTAATAAAAAAAAATTGTTTTGATTTTAATGATTTTTTTTGTTTTTTTATCAAAATAAATATTACAAAAAAATATTGTTTTTTTAATGTAATTTTTGACCGCCCGTTTTGGTCTGACCGTATTTTTATACGGTCCAAAAAATTGACCGCCAAGCTAACCGGCCAAATGACCGCAAAAAACCGTCCGTGAAATGGACCGGTTTGCTCTGACCGCATCCAACGCTAACACTAATTATTGAATTAATCAAAGACTATGTCAGTGCTTTTGTTTATAGACCCTGTAAGAAAAAAACCCCATTATGTAATTCATGGAATGAATTCAGTGAGCGGTTAAATGAAAAGGGATTATCTCTCTGATTTTCGACCTTTTTCCATCAGCAAAATTTTTTTGTCTACTTTAATCTTTTAATAATTTTTTATTTTATTTTTATCTAATGGCGGAGGGAGTTTTATTACTCAGAGCCATTTCAAATTTAAATAAACTATTTAAAAAAAATATCATAACGGATTCACAATATCAAAACTCTACAAAAAGTTCGTTCGGCGAGAACTAGAATATGGAGTTAAATTGTGGATGACAATTCTAACAAAAAAGACATTAACAACATCGAATCTGTCCAGCGAAGGGAAAAGAAATGTTAGATACGCTCAAAGACTTGAAAAACTTAATTTACAAACGCTCAGGTTAGAGGAACCAGAGACGACCTAATTCATATGAGAGTGTCAAATGTTTAAAATAATCAACCGAAAGAGATAATTGATATAAATAGTATTAATCAATTTAAAAGCAAACAAGATAAATTAGATTTATTACTAGAAAGGAGTTTTATTACTCAAAGCCACTTTAAATAATTAATAAACTTTAAAAAAAAATTAGATTTAGCAAGCCATTTTAATGGGCTTTAAAAACCTATTTCGCGTGGTTTTCTACATCATAGTTTTTTATTATTATTGTTATTTATATTATTAAATTGCTGTAAAAAAAAATTTATTTAAATAATTCAGTTAGTTCAAAACTAAAAAGAGCCAAGTCTCTTATATTAATTTTTTGTTTTAAACATAAAGATTGATAAAAAAATTCGGGCGCAGTTTTTAAGATCGAGAAAAGCTGAATCAAAATTTTACCATTCATTGGATGCAACTCTTTTAGAATAGTTTTGTTTAATTTTTTATCCTCGAACCAATTTTCAATATCAGTATGTGACCAATTTAGTGTCGCTGGTTGTGGGTTAGCTTGATCAGCTTCTTCTTTTGGAGGCTTTTCGCTCAAATTAGCTTCTTGAGGTTCTTTTAAAAGAATATTCTTTATTTCATGAATGACCCTTTTCAGGCATTCATCATATTCGTATTTGGTAAAATTGACAAATATTTTTGAGCCAAGAATTATTCCCAACCATCCATCTGGCTTGTAATTTTGCTGCATTATCAAAGGAATAATTGGTTTATTCAGCTGAAAAGCGTACTCTGCCTCTGCTCGGCAATTAGAGCTTTGTTTGTATTTTTCAGTCATGCACATTAGGACACAGCTCGAATCTTCAATTGCTTTTGCCATTGCCTCTAAACTTGATCCATGAATATTTTCCACATCTATCCATATCTTGTGACCATCTTTTTCCAAATCTTTTTTAATTTTTAAACACAAATCCCGGCTATCTCGATTATAACTTATCATCACATGTTTTTTTTGATTTTTCACAGTCGATTTTTCTCTTATCTTAATTTCTTTTTGTTCGTCTAAATTGGGAGTTATTTTTAAATTTTTTTTCATGAGCCACAACAAACCGTCAACATTTTGAACAATTTCTTTATTAGAAGATTTTTTAAATGATCTTATCTTTTCTAATAACTCGGCATTATTTGAAACGTCAGTCAATACGGTTTCATCAAAACTTAGCTGCCACAAAAGTTTAAAACCTATTTCAACTTCTTTTTCATTTCCATTAAATATAATTTTCTTTATGGCTTCATTGATCTTATCTCTGAAATAGATATCTTTTTTAATTGAATCATTTATAGCTAATGCATATAAAGCTTGAACTAGTTCTGTCAAACTCCATAGAATACCATGTGCAGAGACAGATATGATGCTGTGATAAACACTGTCGTCATTCAGCTGGATTTCAGTGCGCAAAATTTTTAAAGGATCTGAATATTGAAGGACACATTTGTTGATTGTTTTGGTCAAAAACGCAGTTACTTCTGTGATTTCTTGCAGATTTTCTATTTCTTTATCTGTGGCTAGCAATGCTACGGTAATGTAGCAGGCATTTTTTATACTTACCAGAGAATTCACTTTGTTGGAAAGGTCTATTAATCGGTTAACAGAATCAGCATTTCTCCATAAATTCATATACTTTGGACTTATTTTTGCCAAATTGTGAAGACTTCCGAGAATATATTTTAAAAATAGTTCAACACTATTAAAGATTGTTTGTTTGCATTCAATAGTTTTAGATAGGATTCCAATTAAATTTTTGTCAGTCGCGATGTCTATCAAAACTTGTATACCTTCCATTTCATGAATTCGAGCACCGAATTTTAAAGATTGGTTGGTTAAAGACAAAAGGAGCTTTCCAAGGTTTTTTACTATTCTGGAACTTTTGAACTTTGTAATTGGGCCAACGAGAGTTTTGATCACAACTTCGTGAGCATATGCTAAATTCTTTATTAAAAATATTTCAAATGAAAATTCTATCGCTAGCGCTGCAAATTCTTTCCTGTTTTGGAAACTATAGCTTTCGTTGGTTAAATAATTAAGATACTTTTCATTTTCTTGCTGATTGTAGAATTCGATCGGTTCGGTGATTGAAGATAATTTTTTAAATGAAGTATGAAGATTTAGTTCACTGTCACCAGATGAGTTGCTTGTACTTGGTAAAGCACAATTTAATTTATTGTTTTCCGGAATTTCATTTATTATTGCTTTCTTTAATGCACCTCTGGCTATCATTGTTCCTTCATCACACTCTAAACTCATTTTTGCCAAAATTATTTTTGATTGAATAAGAATAAAATCCAAGAAATTATTTTCATCTTACTGATTTTCTATAGCAACTAGAAATGTATCAAAAAATTAAAATACTAATTTTGAAATTAATAAAAACACTTAATAAACTTATAGACACAGTAAAAGCTCCTTGAGTATAAATTTAGTAAACTAATGTACAAATTGTAAAAGTAATAGACAAAAACTTGCTCCAATAATTAAAAAAAGTATAGTGGTGAAAAATTATCTATTTCAGCGACTAATTTTTTAATTTATCGAGAAAAAAATTACAAAAAACTTACTTTATCAATTACTTAAATTTTTATTTTATATTACTCGCAATATTTATTCTTTCACCAGTTTGACTTCGATTGTCAGACTGGCACAAGAATACACTTATAGCAGTAAAAGTTTATTAAAGGCTTCGTGATGGAAAATTTAACAAAAATCAATCTAATTTAGTTTTAGAAAAGAGCGAACTGCTGAAATTTTAATCTGTTGTTTTTTTATTAATATTGATTTCTGAGAATGAGTTCAGACTGAAATATTGATCTAGAAAAGATTTAACTAAAAGTTTTATAAGAATTTTCTCATGTTTTACAATTTAGAGCGCATTTTTTCTTTGACAAAATATGGCTTATTTTATTATATTATTATTACAAAACGGAACTTTTATTTTTCCATTAATCAAAAAAGATTCAAAAACATCTTAAAATTGAAAATCAAATTCTTAATTTAAAGTTTTTTAAATAAAATTTAAGGTTAATTTATAATTTTGTGATATAAAGTTAATTTATAATTTTGTAAACTAAATACTCTTGAGTGCTAACAAAAAACATGAGCTAATGATGAAATGAGGTAAATGATTAGAAAACAAAAATTAAAATCAAAAACCATTTAAAAGAGAGATTTTAAGTAATGCTTTAATTATGAAATTTAATGTAGAAGAATTTACTTTTTACTGAAAAACTTAACCTTTTTTGATTTTAATTCAAAAAGTTTTCGAAATTATAATAATAATTTTGCTTGCTATGGTTGCAATTATGTAAATAATAACAGATATGTAAATAAAGTGACAATTAGAAAAATTTATTTTTAATCTATCTTTCTAACTGTATTCTCTAGCTACAAGAAATATAAATTAAAACACAAATTTTCGATTACAATCATGGTACATTTTAACATCATTGAACTTACCCTGGTTTACTAAACGCTGGTTGTTTAAGTAAGATATGATTTTTATTTTAACAAGCAGGAATTAAAATAAAGAAAAATCTGGAATATCTTATTGCTACTTACATAAAACTTTTCAAAATTTTTTTAGGCATTTTTTTTCTTTTAGTTGAAAATTATAAAAATGAATAAAAATTTTATTTTTTTTTATTAATTAAATTTTTGTGAAATTTCATTTTTTCATTTTCATTTAAAAGTTCAATAAGTGCAATTTTAACAATGAAAACTTATTCTGCCACAAAATGAATTAACCAATTATCATATCAGTTAAGCAAAATAATTGCTGAGTTTTGGATCAGATTTTACCATCATTTAAAAAAAAATTATTAAAATCTAATTTAAAAAATAAAATAACATAAAAAAAATCATGTATTTAACTAATTTCATAATTCGAAAAAAAAGCCAAAATTTTATTTAAAGAAAGTTGAAAAATCATTCATTATTAAATAAATTTTTTAATTCATTTGAAAAAAAGAGTATGTCTCTAGTTGGAATGCTTCCTTTAGAACTAATTGACGTGTAAAAAAATTCCGGAGCGCCGAGAAGCATTTCATGCAATTGTTTAAGATTTTTACCATCAGATGGAAGGACGTTTTTTAAGATTATTTCATTAAAATTTTTCTCTTTAAACCATTTTTCAACTTGCTGTTCGTTCCAATCTTGCACTAAATTTTGATCTGTTTGATATGGAATGGCCATTAAACCAGCTCTAGGAGGCGCAACTTCCGTTTTTGGTTTAAATAATTTATCAATTTCATGATTGACCCTTTTCAGACATTCATCATATTCGTATTTGGTAAAATTGACAAATATTTTTGAGCCAAGAATTATTCCCAACCATCCATCTGGCTTGTAATTTTGCTGCATTATCAAAGGAATAATTGGTTTATTCAGCTGAAAAGCGTACTCTGCCTCTGCTCGACAATTAGAGCTTTGTTTGTATTTTTCAGTCATGCACATTAGGACACATTTCGAATCTTCTATTGCTTTTGCCATCGCTTCTAAACTTGACCCATGAATATTTTCCACATCTATCCATATCTTGTGACCATCTTTTTCCAAATCTTTTTTAATTTTTAAACACAAATCCCGGCTTTCTCGATTATAACTTATCATCACATGTTTTTTTTGATTTTTTACTTCAAGGACTTTTGATTCTGTTTGCGATACATTATTTTGTTTAAATAAACTTTTTTTATTTATTATCCAAACACATCCGGTTGAATTTTTTTTAAGATTTTCAGAACACCTTGCCTTCGAAGCATATTTTTGAATTAATTTAAGAAGCTCTTGATCATTTTGCACATCCTCAGCAATCTTCATATTAAAACACAATTGCCAAAGTAACTTGAGGGCATAGTTTACCTCAGTTTGATTTCCAAAAAAGATTATTTTTCTCAGTCCATTTTTCATTTGGAACTCAAAATAAATGCTTTCTTTTATTGAATCGTTCACTGCTGAAGAATACAAGGCTTCGAGTAAATCAATTAAATGCCATGACGTGCTTCCGATTGATATCTTGCTGACCTCTTCAGCAACTTCCATTTCGCTTAGCTGAACTTTGGTTCTAACAACATTTTTATTCTTTTCCAAATTAATGGCCATTTGGTTTATGATCGAAATTATTCCTGGGAGAATTATTTTTAGATTTTGTAATTTTGATATTTCATCTTCTTCACATATTTTTGCCAAAATAATATAGCATGATAATTGGGCGTCTTCGATGTTTGCTAATTCACTCGATAGATTCAATATCAAAAATGTGCTGTTCTCCTTTTTCCATTCATTTCTAAAACTTGAGTATGATCTAGACAAATTTACCAAAGAGTTCAAAATACCTTGAACCAGTTTTTTTTCTTCAAAGCTGCATGAATTTGAATTTGCCATGCTTTTATATCTTGAAATTAAGATTTTATCATTTAAATACTTGAAAAGAACCTCAAGTCCATTCGATTGATAAAAATCAGTGCAGAATTTTGCAGAATAGTAAGAAAAAGTTTGTATTATTGATACAAGCATTGCAGCTGAGCTGTAAATTTTATTTTGATTATTTGAATTTTTAGCGCTAGATTTTAGAGCTTCATGACAAGAGTTGAGACCTGAAATAATGCTCTTGGTGAATTTTAGATCACAAGCCAAATTTATAAATTCAAATTTGTCAAAATTTTGCAAGTTAGCCGAAAATAATTGTTTTGTAATTTGCATATAATCTTTGTCTATAAACAAGTCCATGAAGTCTTTTCTAGTTGACAGAAAGTCGAATTTTCGCATCAAAGATTCTGTGAAATTGTCTAAATTAGCTTTAATGTCTGGCTTCATTTTATTTTAATTAAAATTTGACGAAATAAAATAAAAGGTTCAATTCGTTATTCAACACCACCATGGAAACTATTATGTTGAATTGAAAGCTAACCTTGTCAGAATAAGAGGGATTATATTAAAAGACGAAACCTTTTATTAAATATTTTTGATTTTTAAATTGAAACTAAACATTTTTAAATTCTTTTTAAAAAAAAGGCCGAATTCATAATATTATTATTTTTCTAGGTATCTAGCAATCAATTAAATCAAATGAGCAAATAAAAACTCAACTAGAAAATGCTTTGATTTTTCATAAACTGTAAAAACATTTTTAAGTGTATTTTTCAAATGTCTACAAAATTCTCAATTAAAATAAAAGAACTTGGAAAGAAAAAAAACAGTCGACTCACTTTGACTAAACTTTTTAGCTCTAAAACTAAAATTCATTGTCCCTCAGTCCTTTCTAATACATTTAGATATAAGTAGTAGTAGTAGTAGTAGTTCTTGCTGCGACACCTAACATGTAGATTGTCTAAGCCCATCACCGCCAATTGGCCGTGTAGAGCTGTAGCAGCCGATTCCATTGAACTTATCTAAAGCCATTTTAAAATTAGCGGTTGACTTGGATTTCACCACAATTTCTGGCAACTTATTCCAATGCGGAACTACTCTGTTTGAAAAAAATACATGTCTGGCACTTACTGCAGCCGCAAAATCGTTTCTAATTTGAGCTGGGAAACTTTCTCTCTGGACTCTGATGCTATTTCCTCTTAACGCCCCGGCTGGTCCCTTGTTTTCTGATTTATTCACTAGATTCTTGACCAAGCTTACCTTTTCTATTCCATTCACTAATTTGTACATTTCAATCAAGTCCCCTCTCACTCTTCTTTCACTCAGCTTTGTCAGTCCTAATTTTGTCAGCCTCATTTCATACGGCATGTTTCTTACAGACAAAAGTATTTTTGTTGCCCTCTCTTGCACCTTTTCCAACGCATTCACGTCCATTATCATAATTGTATTCCAAACCTGCACTGCGTAATCTAGGTGTGGTCTCACCATGGATATATAGAATCTTACCCACAGTCTTTCCTCTCTACTTGTAAACGTTCGGTTTAGCATTCCAAGTACCCTACTCGCTTTCGCACAAGCACTTTTCACTTGGCTGGTCCATTTTAAATCTGTTGAAACCATCACTCCAAGATCCCTCTCACACTCTGTTGTCGCTAGTATAACATTGTTGCTTTTTTGTATATATTCATGCCTTTAATTTAGTCTGCCGAAATGCATTACTTTACATTTGTTAGCACACAGTCCCATACGCCAAACCTCTATCCATTGACAAACTGCATCCAGATCTTTCTGTAACATCGCTCTCTCATAAACATTATTTACTATACCGAGTATTTTTGAGTCATCTGCATACAATTCCATTCTATTTGAAACGCAGTCAGGTAGGTCATTTATGTACAGAACAAATAGCAGGGGTCCAAGTACAGACCCTTGCGGAACTCCACTCAGTACCTATGACCATCTAGAAACTCCATCACCAAGTACAACTCGCTTAGTTCTCATACTCAAAAAGTCTTCGAGCCACCTTACTATTTTCTCACCTAGCCCATAACCACGTAGTTTATGAAGAAGTCGTTTATGCGGTACCGTATCAAAAGCCTTTGAGAAATCTAATAGTATTTCATCCAGACTGTTACCTTTGGCCAACTCAATCGTGATCATATCAAGCGTTTCAAGTAGGTTCGTTACACATCCTTCCTTTGGAACAAATCCATGTTGACTTCCAACTATTAGATTATTCTCTTGAAGGTAAAACATTAGTCGGTCCCTGACAATACCTTCCAGAACCTTAAAAGCGACTGACGTAAGTGATACGGGTCGATAATTAACTGGCTCTAATTTACTTCCTTTTTTATAGATCGGCGACACATTTGCTCTTTTCCACTCTTTTGGGATTTTTCCTGTCTCTAATGATTTTGCGTAAATTATCTTCAATGGCACTGACATCGTTTTTTCACAGTTTTTCAGTATCAGTGGATGTACTTGGTCTGTGCCCATCGATTTGTTGCCATTTAATTTCTCTAGTCTCCGTTCAATCTGATCCTCGTTTAGCCCCTGCATGACATTCTCAATATCGAAAGTAGAGGATGTACGTAAAGGAAAAAAAGGCATATTATCATAGGTTTCTTTATTAAAGACTGAATGAAATTGATCATTTAATAGCTCAGCTATTATTTTTTTGTCACTCGTTACTTCACCCTCTTTTGTTCTTAACATTCTTATTTCTTCCTTTACTCCCATTTTGCTTCTTACATAGGCATAAATTAGTTTCGGATCACTTTTTGCTTTTTTAGACAGTCTGTTCTCATAATCCGATTTAACTTTTCTTAGTTTTTGTTTTAACTCTCTACATGCTTTTCCATAATAATATTTACTTATTTCAAATGAACTTTTATTACATGCTTTCATCTTATACCAAGCTCGATGCTTAAGTTTAATTACTCTATTAACCTCGTAGTTCATCCATTTTTCGCTCTTTATTTTCATTTTTCGCTCTCCACAGCATCATATATTTTATTCTCTATCATTTTCCTTGCCTCTTTTAATGAATCATTCACACACAGTGAAAACTTTCTGCACCACTTCTCACTCCACACCATATCTGTTCAACACCTTCTGCACATAGAACTCTACAGGTCACTTCCATCGAACAGAGATCTTCTCTCACATATTTACACACCCCACCGCCACGTCCCGTTCTGTCTCAGAAACACATACAATATGTGGCCTATCCAACTTATCCAGCCGGACAACAAGCTCCGTAAGTTTGTTGTTGAGTGAAGTTGCATTTGTATAAATACAAGTGAGAAAAGGTTCACGAAAGCTTATCCTTTTCTTATCTAAACTACGATTCAATAAAGGCGACCCAAGAATTTCATTGTCCTGGCTAGAAAAAGAAACATCACTCCCCCTAACTATTCTATTTTCATTAATTACATAATTATTTTTAATTATCTGCTGTATTTGTTGGCGTTTGTTTAATTCTTCGGAGCTCATTTCCTCGGATGACTCATCGGTAATGCCTCCCTTCATTCTTACTCTCTTCCTCCTTGTTGAGCACTTCCCTTCTTTCTCTCAGTTGCTTCTCTAATCTTCTCTCGCACTCTGTTCGGTCAGGACAAATATACACTTCGGCGTAACCTTCAATTTTTCTCAACTTTTTGGCTTCCGCCAAGACACCATTTCTATTCCTTTTTGAGACGGATAAAAATCGGAGGAACACTTTTCGAGTTCGATTGTCTGAATCTCCTCACATGTTCGATGTTATTTGTGTTCACACCTATAACTTGGAAAAGATTTCTGACTTGTTCAACAACATCTATGTTTGACTCTTGCTTTAAACCAAACATGATTAGACTTTCCTTTTTACTTTCTCTTGCTTGATTCTCTGCAAGGACAGAATTCGTCATATCTATCTGCTGGGACTGTAGAGACTGAGATGGTCCTGATTTTTCTCTTCCTACACCTCCGCCAGGTAGCTGAGCAAAAGCTAAAAATTGTTCTGCATAATGTATCAGCTGATACAAACTTTTTACCACCCAAATTATGCCTGCCAAAACTCTGCAAGTCTGTAAAGCACTAAATTTATTTGAAAATCATTAAAATTAAATTGCAGAGTTATTGCAGAGACTTAATTTGGGCGGTAGAAAGTTTGTATCAGCAGAACAATTTTTAGATTCATAGTAAAAAAATTATTTCATTTTAAAATTTTTGTTTTTGTTCTTTGTTCCAAAATTCACAAAACAAATAAATTTTATTTTTGTAAATCTTAATAAATCTAAATATTTTCAGACTTGGATTTTTTAAATAGTAAGATTTAAACCGGTAACAAGGAACAGGTTAATTTTTTCTGAATAAGACACGGGTCATGATTATATTTTTTAAAAATAAAATTTTTTTCTCAGATGCTAATTAAAATTAAAATTTTCTATTTGAATTTTGCTGAAAAACCATGTCAAAAATTATCAAGAAGGATGATTTTAAATCGTTAAGATGATTTTAGGCTGCAAAGTAGTCTAAAAACTGCTCGGGCTTTCATGTTTAAACTTTTTTGACGCTAAATTTCAGCAATTCTAAAATTTTAAACATTGGGGTAAATTAAAATTTAATTTCTTTTTTTTAAATATTCTAAAAAACATCGCAAAAATCTACATTTTTGAGATTCATGTTTGCCAAAAGCAAGCTTAATTTATCAAATATGATTTAGAAAAAAATTAACTCTTAATGAAATTTTTTCGATTTAAATCATTGCTTGCAATAGAAAGTTAAGTTAAAAATAATAAAAAAAATTTCAAAATTCATTGAAACAAAAAAATATTTTTATTAAAAGCAGATTAAATAGTTATTAAAATTGATAAGTACATAATAATAATATTAAAATTTATTCAAAAATAAGACAAAGTATCTGAAGAATAAATTTTGTTTCATGAAATATTTAAAAAATTTAATGCAAATTTGAATTTTTTTAAAATCAAAAAACTAAATTTATCTGAATCCAAAAAAAATGAATAATTTAAAGCACAAAACTCCAAACCTTAATTTAATTTTTCGACTAAGAACTAAATTTTTATTCACACGTAAAAATTCTACAAATAAACTAATTCAGAACAATTTACTGAAAAGAAGTAATGAAGTCAAGCTTACATCGAAGCCTTTGGTGGCCTTGGAAAGCACAATAATAACTCATGGTCTTCCATATCCAACCAATCTTGAAATGGCTTTAGAGGTAGAAGATGTCATTCGATCAGAAGGAGCAGTACCAGCAACGATTGCATTTCTGGACGGAAAACTAAAAGTCGGTCTGGATAAAACTGAGTTAGAAAGAATAGCAAAAGACCATCAAAAAGCCATAAAAATATCCAGACGCGACTTGCCATACGTTTTTTCCAAAGATCATTCCCTTATTGGTGGAACAACAGTCTCAGCCACTTGTATTGCAGCGCATGCAGCAGGAATTGAAATTTTTTGCACCGGAGGTATCGGAGGAGTACACCGTGATTATGCTGAATCAATGGACATTTCAGCAGATCTACAAGAATTGGCGAGAACACCTGTCACAGTTGTTTCCTCGGGTGTCAAGTCTATTTTAGACATAGGCAAAACGTTGGAGTATCTAGAAACAATGGGTGTTTGTGTGGCCACATTTAACCACAATGGCTCTAAAGAATTTCCTTCATTTTTCACTACAAAAAGTGGTTTTACAGCACCCTATAATTGTTCAAGTGCGTCTGAGGCAGCTCGTCTAATTCAGTCTAATCTAAAATTGGGTGTTAACTCTGGTCTTTTAATTGCTGTACCCATACCAGACGAATATGCCGCTGATTATGAGTTAATAAACAATGCCATTACTGACGCCTTGCAAGAGGCATCGGTACTAGAAATTAGCGGCAAAAAAGTAACCCCTTTTTTGCTTGAGAAAATAAACAAAAAAACAAAAGGTGAATCTATGAGGTCCAATTTAGCTTTGATTAAAAACAATGCCAGAGTGAGCGCTCAGATAGCACTCGAATTGCATAGGCTAAAATACCAGAAATCTTTTGTGGTCAATGAAAATCAAAGTGGTCAAGTGAGTTTAATTGGTGGAATTAATTTGGATCTTAGTTTTAAGTTGAGTGATGAATCGACCCTTAGCATTCATGGAGTGACCCAACCGGCAATGTTTAGCCAAGTTTTGGGTGGTGTTGGTAGGAACATGGCCGAAGCACTGAATAAAATGGGGATACACAATTCTCTAATCTCTTCAGTTGGAAATGACTTAATGGGTCGCTTTGTTTTTGAGGAACTTAAGCGGATCGGCATCCAAACCGACCGAGTAAAGATAGTGGAAGACAAAAAAGTTTCTACGGGATCCTACTGTGCTGTGTTCGGAATGAGTGGTGATTTGAAACTAGCACTTGGCTCCATGAAGGCTCACGACTCCATAGATCCATTGTTTGTGCAAAAAAATTTGGACTCGATCAAAAATTCTGAATTGTGTGTCATAGATGCCGATATCCCAAATGAAAGTATAAGAATTATATGTGATTTTTGTCACCAAGAAAATATTCCTGTTTGGTTTAACCCAACTGATTTAAGAAAGTGCACCAAAGTCTACGATTCGAAATGTTTGGATAAGATTACTTTCATGTCACCTAATTATAAAGAGTTATTGACTATTTTTAATCAAATTTTAAATGGTGATCAGACCGAGAATAAGCTTTTAAAGATGATTTCTCATAAATACTCGTTTATGCTTGAGAATAACATGGAGGTTATTGAGGAGAACGATTTAAAAGAGATCTTAAAATATATGTTGAAACATGTCCCTTTCATATTTTTGACTAGAGGCACAGAAGATTTGGTTGTAGCTAGCTCGGTAAAGCTGAATTTGGACGAGAACAATCAATTGCCATCAAAGAGAAATTTAGCTGATTTTAGAAAAAAAGAATGGAATCCTCACATGTATTTGTTTCCTATTGTCGAGCTGAAAAGAAATGATGTGTTTGTGAATGTAAGTGGTGCTGGTGATAGCAATTCTTCGGGAATTATTGCAGGGATATTCAAAGACTATAATTTGGCTTGTACTGTTTATAATGGTCTTTTGGCGGCTAAATATGCTCTGCTTACCAATATGAATGTATCCAAACAAATATCGGACATAGATTTGAAAACAGTTCAAGAACTTGTTGATAAATACATTGGTCAAATTAAAGAAGTTCAATTAAAATAATTTTTTGTATAAATAAATGATTGATTTTAAGCATTTGTCTAAAAATTTTGAAAAAATTATCAACTGCTAGTATATTTTAAAGGTTTTAAAGGAACTAAAAATCGATACATTGTTTTTCAAATAATAAAATTAAAATAAATTAAAATATGAGTACAAAAATATAAGTTTCAATTTAAAATATTTAAAAAATAAATTGTTTTAAAAATTGAATTGAAATTCTTAGCTCCTTTCACTTTTTTTCAGAGGGAATTTTAAGAATGCTTGCAATTAAATATAAAAAGGAAGTAAACTGAGACCAATGAGGCAGAAGAGTCAAAAAAAATATGTTTTTAGGCCACTTTTATTTCAAACACATTTAAATTTAAATTTTAAATTTTTACAGTTTATAACATTATTTTGTGTAAAATTATCTAATAAAATTTAAAAAAATGTAAAATTTCAATAAAAAATGTTAAAAATTAAGAAATTTTATTAAAAATTTAATAAGTTTTTGTCTCTTTAGAAACTTTGATAAATTGGGTAATTGAGGGTTTTGTGAAATTTAGTACAATAGAACAGAACAAAAAGTTAAAAATTGTTATAACTTTTCTTTTAAAAGTCAAAAGCAAGCTCTGTAAATGCAACATGGTGCAACATTCAAAGTTGCACTATTATCAACAATATGGTGAAACTCTGCAAATTTATCATAATTTAAATTTTGGACAAATTTGGCTTTAGTGCATTTTGCAGAGACTTTGCACATCATTAGCAGACTTTGACTTTTGGTGCAACTAAGTATGTTGCACTTTGTTGCGCTTACAGAACTAATTAAAAGCCTTCAGGAAAAAAGTTATAAGCTTTTTTAGCATTAATTTTTGTTCTATTTTTTTATTTTGTACCAAATTTCACAAAACCGTAATTGAGATAAATGACGACTGATCAAATCAAATTTTATTCAAAATTTTCTATTAATTTTGGAAAATAAATAAAACAAGTAAAAAAACTGCACAAATTTGGATTTTTTTGGCCCTTTTTGTTTATCCGAAATTTTACGTAAGGTGCCCCAAATCATAAACCCGTGTTGCTCAAAACACCCAAATTTTTGGAGAGAACCACATTTTTGGGGTTTTCAAGTATGGAGAATAAAAATTTTTCAAAAAAAAAACATGAAAACAAGTTTAATTTCGAATCCTAGGGGTACCCCCCAAAATATTGATATAAGCCAAAATTGATAAAAGTTACCATCCCACTTAAATAGATGATTTTACATGAAAATTTAGACTTAATTATACTAGTTTATTGGTTTCAGGTCGGCCTTTTGAAAGAAATTCGTCTTCTCCTTGGTTCTTTTTTAAAAAAAAAGATATTTTCTTAAAAAGGGGTCTTTAAATTTTATTCTGACCCCCTGACCTAGTAACCCCAACAAAATAATTTTTTTAACATCAATTTCGACATTTTTTTAGTCGAGATAGGTGGGCTTTTTGCTTAATTATTGTTACTTTATGTATTACTAACGTTTTTATTAGATCAGAAAATCATCGAACGGCGCTAAATAAAGGAATGATAATTTCAATAAGAATATTTAATGGAAAAAAAACAAATTAAGCGAAGTCACTGCTTACGTAGAAAAATCTCTTTTATAATCCTATAATATTTTTTCAATTCATATCCTACGACAAATAATTAAGGTGACGAAAATAAAAAATTTTATCAATATTTTCCTTTGAGAAATTGTTTTTAGACTTTGGTATTAAGTTAAAAATATTCTTAAATATCAAAACATGTTTAAACCAGAAGAAAAAAAGTTTTTTTTATTTCTATTTTAGTTTTCTTTCAATCTTAATCAAAAAATGTTTAATTTTATCAAAGTTTTTTTTAATGTTCAATCAATATGTTAAAATCTTTATTTTTTATATGGGAAATTACACTTGCACTAGATTTTGCCCCGAACAAAGTTTCTAATGCTTCTTGATAACTTGAATCATTTTGATACATTTCTAAAACTCAAAAAACTATGCCAAAGCTTTACATTTAGATTTTTCTTTTTATACGCATCGATAGACTCAATAATTAAACCTAACAATTTTGAAAAATTCTGATCATTTCGTCTTCTCACATATCCTTTTAAAAAACACCATACGCCTTCGATAGGATTCAATTCACAGTGATTTTTCGGACAAAATGTGACAATACATCCATATTTAGAGACCAAACTTTCAAGTCGAGTATTAGAGTTATTGAAAGCCGAATGTTCAAGGAGCTTTTCCCTTAAGTGCTGAAGTTTTAACTTTTTAGCCTCACCAACATCTTCTATTAAATTTAAATCACTCAAGATCTTCAATTATCCTTTGTAAACACCTTTCTCATCAAAGCAAATAATACTAAAAGAAAGATTTTCAAGAGACTTTCTTAAAAAACTAAATAATTTTTACCTTTTAATAGTATCACCTACAGTCCACTTAATTTCATTATAAATGCAACTAGTACCAGAAAACTTGTTGAACATGTTTACATCATAAATTTTTGTTGAATGCGTTTGAGCATTGTAAACAATTATCTCGAATTCATGATTTTTCGATTTCTGTTTGACCACCAAAAGTTGCTTTGTTATTTCCGTAATTTATTTTGCTAAAATCGTCAAAATTTTCGACCGGTTCCTCATGTTGAATGCTCATTTGGTTTTCGGGATCATCAATAGACTCAGCAACAGGTGTTGATGCTATTTTTACAACCCTACTATAAGTAATTGTTCGATTAGCAAGTGTTCTTAGCTTTAATCTTCCTTTTTTTCAAAAAAAGTCATTATAGTTTGAATCTAAATATTTCAAAAACTGAAAGTGATATCAACAAACCCCCACCTATTTGTATAGAGGACACTTATATATACATTTAAAAAAAATAATTTTTCGATTTCATCGATTTCTAAGAGAGAAATAAGCCTTCAAAGTTAACCAATTTTTCAAAATTCGCAGATTTTAGTTTAAAATAAACAGTTTTTTTCATATCAATCAGAGGAAAAGAATAATTATTTTGAATCAGAATATATACTATTTTTTTTAAGGAAAAAAGTTGGAAAAAAATTAGTTGATAGTTTTTTTATTTTTTTAATGAAAAATCTTTCGAAAATTTAAATATTTAATTAAAGTTTAAGAATATTTAAAAAAAAAAAAAAACTGATCAAATACAAAAAGTAATCGAAAATTTGAACTCAGTATAAAAAACTACCCTTAGTAAGATATTTAATCAAAAAAAAAAGTTGCTTGGTTGCTTATCACGGGTTTATAATTTGGGGCACCTTAAAATCCGTTAAATTCTGGTAAATTTACTGTTTTTCACTATTTCGATTTACGTAAAATTACCGATATTCCCGTAAATTTACTAAAATTTTGTTTAATTCGCGTAAATTTTAGTAAAACCACTAGTACAAATCCGTACTGTATATTTTACTCAAATTAATTTCGGGACAGAATTAAAGATAATTGAGCTTAAAATTTTTTCTGATAACTTTTAAAACTCAATCAGGAAAATTTTTTTTCATCGAAAAAGCCAAAAAGTATAATTTTTTTTACTTTATCCGACGCTGTCTTAAAATCATATATATTTTCTGAAAATGTCTTCAAGAATATTTATAAAAAAAATACTCCTTCTAACAAAATTAGAAGAATAATTTAATTTTAACAAAATAAAAGTTTAATGATTTTAAATTTTAAGCTGGTGTTTATAAAAATTTTATGAAAAAGTATACTTTTTTTTCTAAAAAAATATTCTTATTTTAACAATTTATTTTCCACATTTCTAATAAAATAAACTTAAGAAAATAATCACTTTAAGATTAAAAAAATTGGTCTCTTTTGTCTGAAATTTATGCTCTACGAAGATTAATAATTCTTTTCAATTGATTACAACATTGAATTTTAAATTTTATTTGATGATAAAATCCATTTGAAAAAAAAACAATAAAGAACAAGAAAAATATAAAATTGTGTAATATAATTTAATTTTTTTTTAATTAACTGAACCCGTAGAATAGTATGCCAAACCCTCTCGACTTAACTCGTTGGTTATTTTGGTCAAATCATTAACAAATTCTTGAACCTTTTTGAAAAAAAAAATTAAAAATGCTTTTTTTCAAACAAACTACTTGCTTTTTTTAATTGATGGTCTGTATCTACATCGGCATATTTCTCACTATTTTTTCCATGATGGGCAATCACCAACTGATACAAATTACGGATGGCCCTATTTTTATTCAAAAATATTATCTCAATTTTAGTTTATTTAGTTTTACATTCTAGTTTCACCAATAAGTAAAGTTTTACCAGCTGCTGTAGTTTGTATGTGATTCCACTCATTTTCGGCTTTATGTGACTCATTCTGGCAACGGTCAAGTCTGGTTTGTAATTCGGCCAATTCATTATTCATAGTCAAGATTTCGTAATTTTTTCTCTATTTCACTTAAATAAATCTTCAAGCAAACTAAAATAATTAAAATACCTCTAAATAAGTGTTTAGCTCTTTTCTACTGTCATTTATTCTTTCCTGATTTTCTTTCTCTATCTCCAGTAGGTCTTTGTAATTAGTGGTCAGCGTTTCATATCGGTCTATTACTTCTCTTATTTCTTGAAATTCGTCAAGAGCTTCTACACTCTAGAAAAAAAATAAATTAGTTAATTAATTTAAAAATAAATTTTTTTTATTTAAATTTTTGATTACTTGTTCTAAATATCTGTTAAATTTTGAATTTTTTTGAACTTTGCGCTGCAGTTTTTCTTTTAATGTGGTCAAAGTTTCTATCTCGCTTTGAAGCCGCTCGATTTCTTTTTGCTTTGCTTTTTGTAATTCTCTCTCGTCTTCTGCTTTTTTGACCGCTCGCGACAATTTTGCATCATTCTCTTTCAAAAATTTGTCAAATTTTATGACAGACTCTTTAAGTTGCATCTCTTTTTTTTCCAATTCGATCCTTCGCTGGGACAAGCTTTCCATTTTCATTTGAAATTCCTTTTAAAAAATAATTTTAAAGCAAAATTTCAAAGTGGTCAACACAAGCTACTTCTTTCTCGGCCGCCAATGCTGTTTCAACTTCACCCATTTCTCGCCTTTTCTCTAACAACTTTGTGGCCGGAGTCAAATGGTCCTCTTCTTTTTCTGGCATTTTGCTTCAATATAAAATTAAAGACACCACTCAGATAAAATTTTATCATTTTATTACACCAGAAGCTTGTTTTCAAACAGAGTCCGGAAATAGTCCTTGATGTCCATATTAGTAGGTCTTACCGCAAACGAAAAAAAATCCTAAACTAAATCTTCAATGGTAAATCTCAAATAAAAAATAATAATATAATTATAAATTATTGTTTTCTTTAGCGATTATTATTAACTAACGGTGTAACTATGGTAATATACCTTCATATAAAATTCAGGCTTTAGATTTAATATTTTACATTTGATTTAGAAAAATTTAAGAAATTTCAAAAGATAAATTTTATTTGTGCTACAAAAAAGTCTAAAAATTTAAAAGCTTTTTAAATTCCAAATAGTTTGTGATTATTTTTTTAACAATCGTTTGATGCTGAATATTTTCAATACTGTTGACATGATTAGAAATTTCTTCTGCAAAATTTTTTTCTTTGTCTAATTGGAAATTTTCACCAATTTCGATGATGCTTTTACTGATCAAATGATAGAAAAATAAATAAGTTAGCTGAATATAGTTTGTGTCTGTAAGAAGATCCAAAACTTTCCAATGAGAATTGCAGCTAAGAAGCAAAAAAATTGCTGATTCCTAATAGAAAATAATAAGATTTAAAAAATTTATAATTTACTAACTTAAAAAATTACTTTTCGGTTTATTGTGTTTGAAATTAGATATTCACTCCATCTTTTAATAATTTCTTGCTGCTCATTTTCACTCAATCGAATCTTTGCCAACCAAGCAGCTTTTTCCCACTCATTATTGTCTTGCAAGTATCGACAAGCATCGAAAATTAAACCTATCAGGCACAAAAGCTCCACACCATCTAAAATAAATTTTTTATTTTATAAATTGATAAATTTTTTTTAAATTCAGACCTAAGTCAAAAAGAAATAAAAAACTTTTTTATTGAAAAATTTTTCTTTATTTTAACTTTTTTTTTAAATCCAATTATTTAAAATAAATCTGGTAAATTTATACAGTTTCTATTTTAAGTTTTCTAATGAGGACAATTTCATTAAATTTTTTTAATTTGTCAACAAGTAATGTTAAATTTTCTCAATCAGTAATATTAATGTTTATCTTTTTGAATTTAAAAGAAAATTAAATTATTATTATCAAATGATTTCCCATCTCGATAAATATTTAAGATTTTTGGCTTTTGTGTGTTTAATTTTTTCAAAAATTTTTAAAAGGCTTTATATTTCAGAAGCTCAAATTCAATTATTAGAAATAACTAATCTTATTTACATCTTAATACAAAGTTTTAATTAATTTTTTTTTATAAATTTCCGCATGAATATTTGAATAAATATTTAAATTTTGATCCACTTAAAATTTTTCTAATCATTAAGAAATTAGTTTTAAAATTTTATGTTAGAAAGAGTTTAAGTTTTTTGTTGGAAATCTATTAAGGTTATAAAAAATTTAATTCAAGACTCTTATTATTTCTTACCTATAAATTTCAAATTTTATCGAATTAAACAAATTTAGGGTTACTCATTTTTGAAAAGAATCTAATTTGAGAAAAAATAAACTACTTTTTTTCAAAGTTTTTCTCTTGACTAAAAAGAAAATATTTTTAATTTGTAAAAAGCCTCATTTAAAATCATTAAATTTTTTGATATTTTCAAAGAAAGAATCCAATAAAAATTTTAATAAAAAAGTTTACTCAAAAATCTAGGAGTTAGAAAGATATCAGGCCCATATTTTATATTTTTGTTCAAATATAATAAAAAATTGATTCTGAAAGCAAAATAAAAAGTTGAAATCACTAAAATACATTTTTTAACAATGAATAATTATTTAAGTCAAAATTTAAATTTGTAATCGTCTTCAAAAATAGCTATTGAATATTAATTTTTGATGACAAATATAAATTCTTTATTATGCAGAATTTTTAGATTTTGGTCATTATCTTTCAGCATTTCGAAGGCATTTTTATGGATACATATTAACCCATCATATCAATAATTAAATTGTCAAATGTAAATAAATAAAATCGTCATATGGATAATTAAATTAATGATTTTAATTAAATTTTAATTACGGACGATTAAAATCTATATCACAAAATTTTGAATTAAATACCCTAAATTTATATTTTTTTCCCCAAATATTAAATGAGTTACTCAATTATTAAGATTATACCTTAAAAAAAATGAATTAAAACTAAATTAAATAGAAATCCAATATTTTTAACTTATTGACACTTTTTATTAAAAAAATGATAACTAATTTAAAAAAAAGTAACTAAATTTTGTAATAAAAATAAAGTAATGCTTAATTAGTGTAATCCAATTTTTTATTTTTGTTATTGATGCCTTAGTTTGGTTCTCGTACTTTAAATTTTTCATGCCACCTTTTGCTAACGTGAAATGCAGCTACCATAGAGGTCTTCCTTTGTAAGACATCTCCACAAGCGTTGCTTGTACTAGCTTTCATCTTATTATTATTATTATTAATGTCCTGCTTTTTGTTTTTTCCAAAATTTACGAAAATAAGAACTTTGGCATCTTTTGAGTGAATTAATTATAAAGTAAAATTTAATGGATTCTTTTTGATTTATTTTATAATTAAAATTTTTTTAAATTATAAAAATATTAATTAAAAAAAACATCAAGTCCTTAACCACTAAAGAAATAAAAAATACGTCAAAGCTCTTAAATTATTTGACATTTTTGTTTTTACAACAATTTACGTAAATGTTGAAAATTTACCTAATTTTACGTAAAAGCTGGTAAATTTATGATTTTTTACTTTTGTAAATTTTGGAACACTAATTTTACCTAAAATTACGTAATTTGATACAATAATTTCTTAGGTCTTCTATCTAAAAGCATCATTTAGAGAATGTAAAATCTTAACCTACTTTTCCAAAAGGTTCAGTGTTAAATTATCTTCTTTTTCTCAATTTTGTTTTCTTAATTTTTCAAAACTTACTTATAAAAGACTTTACTAACTTACTACATCTGTAAAAACACTCATTAATTTTGCTTTAATTTGATTATTGTTTTACTCTAGTATGTTATTTTTCAAAAGATGCAATAATCAAACATGCTAAAAGTTATTATTTTTCGATTTTTAAATTATTTTAATTTAAATTTGAAGCAAATTATTCCAATGACATTAACAACTTTCTAGAAAAATATGGCTTATAAAACTTTCGAAACAATGTTATCTTTTTCCAAATAAACTCTCTCTTCCCACATATTTAGGTACCATTTCTTAAATTAAATATCATTTTTTAATAAAAAGTGTCAATAAGTTAAAAATATTGGATTTCTATTTAATTTAGTGTTAATTAATTTTTTTACGTAAAATCTTAACAATTGCGGAATTCATTCAATATTTGGGCAAAAAAATAAAAAATATGGGGTATTTTATTCAAATATTGTAGTACTCGAACTAAATTTCTCAAAGTTATCTAATCTACAACATATTCGAATCCCTAATCCAGGGCTTCGCCCGGACCCTGTTTAACTTTTTATAACAATCAATTATTTTTTTATATGACGATATTTATATGAAAATAACAATCTTAAAAAAAACACGTTTTAAACAAAATATTTACTCTTTAATCTTAAAAAAAATCTCATTTCATAGAATAGAAAATTTATTCTAAAACTAGATTTATATAAATACATCAAGTTTGTTTAATGAAAAATTGTGAAAAAAATCAGGAACGGGCTGAACGAAGCTTCTAATAACGAGTGGAGCCGACTTTATTTTTCAAGACTCATTGATTTAATTAGGCATTTAGTCTATTTAGTTTTAAAAATGATAAATTTTATTTCGGTTCATAAAATACTTGCGACAATTTTATTCAGCTCATCAAATGATCTTTGCTCGTTTTGAGTATTTTTTTGTTATTGAACCAACTCTAGAAATTTTCAATGCAATTCAGACCTGGGCTTTTTGCAGGCACGATAAAATTTCAATATTTTCCTCTTGGAATCTATAGTAGATTTATAAAATCAATTTGCTACAAACGCGATGCCTTATTTTAAATATAATCTCAGTCTCATCTCAGGTGATAAAGAAACAACATAACCGCTACCTTGCGGAAAAAAATCTTAAAATTAAAGAAAGTTTCTATTTTTTTTGAGATTTAAAATCTTTTGATGATCATAAATATGTCAACCCCAGAGTTGTTTAAAAGTTCAAAATTAAAGTCCAATTCTTAAGTCCAGACTTTCAATTTTTTTTTATTTTTCAAACAAAAATTCGACATCGAATATAAGTAAAGAGCTCAAGAAATAGAAAAAAATGAGTAAATAAATCTGAAAGGTTTAAGTTAATTTAAATCAATCGGTTGAATCAATGTTTAAGTTAATTTCTGATCTCTACAAAACTCTGCAAAATTTAATATAATGCAGATTTATACACATTAGTTGATTAAGGTTAATCAAGGTTAGCTAGAAAAAAAAAAATTTTAAGTCCGGACTTGGACTTGGCTTGAGACTTGTGACTTTTAAACAGCTCTGATCAACCCTATAAATATCAATAAGTATCTTTTTGTTTACTCAAAACTTGAATAAAATTTACTTTTTTAAGGAAAGAGTTGAAATTCAATTAGCAGCAAAAAGACTATTTTTTTGATAATTTTCTTCTTTATTATACAGTATGTTGCAAAAATTTAGAAATTAATTATATTATTTATCTGAAATTGTTTATTTATTGAATTTGACGAAAAATTGAGTGCAAAAGAAAAAAAATGAGAACACCAATTTGTAGATTTTTTTTCTCTACAATTTGATACTGACACTCGGCAAAAAATTTAATTTACTTTTAAATATCTAAAATCAAAAAGCTTCCTTTAAAAATTGAAAAATAAAAGTCGGTTCAAAAGTTTAGAAATTCGGAAAATCCAAAAGATTAAACAATTATAACAATTTTGATAAAAAGCAAAATGAGATATAAAATAAAATAAAACATTATTTAACTTTCAACATTAAAAAAGTTAAACAATTAATTCCTATTTTATTTTTTGAGAATGAATAATATAACATTAATATCTGATTTTCGACATTAGAATCATTTAAAAACTAAATTTTTGACAATTGTTTTTAACATTAAATTCATTTGAAAATATTTTAGTATATAGTAAGATGGGGCAATTATTTAATGTGTGAATGGGGTGAATTTTTTTTGATTGAAATTTACAGCAAAATAAAAATAAAAATTTTGTCTAAAAAGCAGCATTATGGGTAGAAAAAATATCGAGGATTCCGAAAATACCATTAATTTTTTCATAGGACCCCATCAATGTGGTCAAAATTTATGTTTTTGTAAAAGATCCGAAAAATTACCAAATTACCTATTTGCCTAAATGGGTTAATGCACTAAATTAAATTTTCACAAGAAACCAAGATACCCAATAGCTCAGATAAGCACGATATTGAAAGCCTTCTGCCTAAGCTATCAATACAAAACAAAAATTAAATTTAAGTATTTTTTATTAAGTCCATTCTGAGTTAACCCTAACCTCATTAACCCCTTTTGCTAAGGGGGTGAGTCGGAAAATTCGCTCTAATTCGGTTAATGAATTCGGAGGTTACAAACAAAACTGAGTCGATAGACAAAAAATAGAAAAAATAGGTCACCCAGTTAGGCCATCTTACTATAAACCGATTTTGCTTGAGAACGAATTGATAAATTAACAAACTTTAAATTTATTTTTTCTTAGAGAATGCCGAGTACATTATCAGTGATAGGAAAAAAACTTACCATATGTCTTTCCATTGGCTATTAGACTAGTGGCCACAAGCTTAATCGACGTCTTAGCTTGGGAATTTTCATCTGAATCTTTAACACTTGCAATCAAGCAGGCTCTTGGAAACAAAAAAAATACAAAAAAATGAAAAAGCTTTTTCCTTATAAAACCAACTTGACCAAATTGTTTGTGTAGTTTTCACTAATGGGATCTGATTCCATTAAAAAATTAAAAGCTGAATCCAATTGATTGGATAAAATGAAGTCCCTTAAAACAGAGTTATTTTGTTGATCTTCAATTTTGTCTCGGTATAAATTCAACATATCAATTTCTTTTGCACAAAATTCGGATGAATTTACCATTAAAGAATTATGACCGAGAACTGGTCTAAATTTTCTTTTGTTTGATATTTTGTCAGTCTCGGTTAAATAGGAAAATAGAGTCCAGAATTTGGTCTCAAATCCATTGAGATTGATAAGCAAACTAACATAAGCAAATCGATCAATTGAATTTTTATAAGTATTCTGAAAATTTTGGCTCAAAATTTTAACCACTTCTGATGAAATTAAATCCTGACTCAATTCGTCTATTTTATTTTGGCTCAAGCGATCAAATATTAAAGTTTTTAATTTGAATAAATTTGTCTCTTTTTGTTCTAAATTGAACAAGTTTGGTGCCATCAATTGACCATAATCAAAATTTATGTTAAAGTTGACGTCAAAAATTTTTAGTGAAAAATCACTGAATTGGATGAAAAGTCTATCTGACGAGCACCAATTTGAGTCTAAAATTTTATTTTTTAACTTAAATTCGCTAAATAAATCAAGGTTATTGATATCATAGATTTGAATCAACTCATTGTATTGTACAAGTAAAAGCATGTTTTCTTTACCAGGAGCAAATTTTACTTTTTTTATTTCAAGTCCGCGTTTGTAGCAAATAGATTTTAAAAATCTAGTTCTCAAGTTCCAGCGGCTCAAATTTCCGTCCAAGTCACCACAAACAATAAAATCTTTTTTTAAATCAATTGATGAAACGTTCATTAATTCTCCGTCCTCTGGCAAAACAATTGCACCATCTTTTATATGGTTGGTCTCAACGCAAAAACTGTACATTAGTCCAGAATCATCAATGCATATGATGTTCTCTTTTTCGGTATTAAAATTTTCTGAATTTTGCCCGTCAGTCACATCTGATTCTTTAGCTACTGACTTAACTTCTGTTTTTTTATTAAAATCATGAGGACACCATTCCTTTATTTAATTCAAATTTTGTATTTATTTCTTTCATAAAAAATATACTTACCAAAATAGTAATTATGGGTGATTTTCTTGAAATTTTTTTAATCAGTGAAAAGCTCTTTAAATCCCATATTTCAAATGGATGCTCCTTGAATAAGATAACCATGTACTGCCTAAAAAAATTTTTATTTGATAAAAATATATATCAATAGCGTCGATTTGTTAATAATTCACATAAACTTGCGCGAAATATCGTAAATTCTTAAAGATCGAAAATCATGATTTATGATATTTATCTATTTTTTGATAATTTTAGTAAAAAATTTTAAAAATCTTATTTTTTATATTTTTTTTGAAGATTCAATTTTTCTAGCTTTATTTTCCTAGATTTCGTACATTGAGAGTACATTGTTCGACTTAATATAATTTAAATTTTGTCTAAAAGAAATTTCACTTATTCTGTTTCATTTTCAGATGTTTTTTTTTTTTTAAATTCATATTTTCAATAATTAAACTTGAACCACAATTTAATAATTTGAACTTTTTGAAATTTAATGTATAAAATCTCCAATTTTTTAGACATTATTTTGAGACTTGATTTTAGGTCAAAATTAAAATTAAACTAAATTTTACAGTGAATTTTCAAAATCTAATTCAAATTCCAACTGAAACATTTTAATTCAAATTTTTGGCTCATGTCGAGTAAGTGATGAAGTGTACACAAAAAAATGTGATAATTTTTTGGTCACAAAAATTATTAAATGATCATCATCCAAAATTATTTTTTCTAATATAAAAAATTTCAAAATATTAATTTTTTGTTTAATTAAAAAAAAATTTAAAAATTTGTATTTCACCTTAGCAAACTATAATTTTTTGAATAATAAACAATAAAAATATTGCACCTATTTATAAATCGAGATTGAAAAACTTTAATCATAACTACTGTTTATATTTCAATTAAAAAATTTTGAATAACAAAAAAAATTTCCCATTTTTAATTTAAATTTTTTTGGTTTTTTAAACACAAAAATTGTGATTAATCTAAATGATCACATTCTGGACATAGTACCTACAATCAATTTTTTTGTGATCACTTTATCACATGGTCGACATTCCCCAAATTTAAAAAAAATTTAAATTCTTAAATTTATTTCATTTAAAGATCTTAATTTTCCCATTAAATTTTCTCAATAAACTGACGATATTCGTATTTATGTAATTTATAATTTTTTTTCTTATATAACACATTGATTTAATTTAGATTTTTTTTTACCTTAAATGAGATATTTTTACAGCTGTGATTGGAGACTCTTCGATTTGGTTTGTTCGAACAAGAGCAGATTCCCCCGTTCTCAAATCGACATAAAAAACATCATTTTTGACCAAAATTTGCTGCTTATTTTGTGAATTGTTAAATGATTCTATTACACTCAAGGACATGTTTGAATTAAAAGACCAAGTAATCAGTGAAGAAAGAGTAATCCACTCAATTCCCATTAAAGGATTTGTTGACAATGCTATTTTGCGATCGACCTTGTTTAAATTCAAATTGAAAATTGATAAATATCCAACTGAGTCTCCAATAGCCATCAACGGATACCAAAATTTACAATTTTTTTTTGTCAAACGAGGTCCCATTTTGGCCACAAAAGAACTCGAGGCGATTGAGTCTAGCATGGACACAAGCATTAGTTTTAATCTTTTTTTACTTTCCATGATCTCAAATAAAAATAAGTCTTCTCTTTCCAAAGTTTTATCTTTTTTGCCAAAAAGTTCATATTTTAATAAGCGGCCATCACTCAAAATCATTGAACAGAATCGCTCCGTATTTGGACACACAGACAAACCAAATAAGCTACAATTCTTTGGCAAACGCTTTTGTTCAGTATTGGCTATAAGTTCGTACTGGTGAATGCTGTCTTTGCATCGGCCATGTATTGAAAGCGACCCGTTCTCATGCAGTGCATAGAAAGCATCTGCTTGGTGACAAGGATAAATCTGTTGAAATGGACTGTAGACCTTGTCTGTTTGAATAAATCCTATGGTCTGATAAATGGTCAGATCAAAGACAAAAATTTCACGTGGATAGATTAGGAACAAAATATTTTTGACATTTGGATGAAATTCAATTTGAAAGCATTCTTTCAAAAGCACTTTTTGCTGAATCGATTGACTAGTATTTGGCTTGGTATCGACTGATTTTTTCCAATAGCTCGAGAACAAATTAATTGATGAGCGACGCGGTGACTCTGCATTTGAATTGATCTGTGCTGATGCATCATTTGAAGCCAGGTAAAACTTTCGCTGCCACTTTTCGACTAAATTCGAGTCACCCATTGAATCGAGCTTTAGAAAATTAATAAAATTTGAACCCAAAACTTAAATTATGCTTTTTTATTATGAAATTTTTAAAGTTTAAAAATTAGTTTACATGCTAGCCTTAAGAAATCGTGGTGATCAATGGTAAAACCATGTAGTCGCTGGTCATTTATGTTTTTCTGCCAAATTCGACAAGAACTTTCTGTATTCCAAATGATTAATTTGGAATTTGAATAAAGAGATAGCAGAGTGTTTGAGTTGTTATTCTTGCTAGTAGTCTGAGCACTGGACAACCATCTCATTTCGACTATTTTGTTATTAGGAGTTGATTGATTATTTTCATTTGGAAAAAGTTCACCAACGGTTCTAGACTCATTTATGTCCCAAATTGAAATTAAATCGTCTGTTGCAGATGCCAAATGTGGATATATGTTTTTGTTACTATTCAAGTTGGACGTGGACCATTTTAATTTGGAGATGGCACTTTTGGACAAGCTCTGAGGGCTCAATGTTTTCAATATCTTAAAATTATTGACATGAAATTAATTTATAAATAAAATTTTTCACACTTTTAAGTTAGTGGCGTCAATTATGTGAATATTGTTCAAATAAGCTAAGGCAATGCATCCCAGATGGTTCCTTCAAAAAAAATCTCAATATCAAAAGATCATTTTTGATTTATAAGTTTATTAAATACCAATCAATGGAGTTTTTATTTGAAGAATCTAAATTGTTTAAGATGACTTGAGTGTTAGTTTCCATTCTAGGGAAATTAATTTTTTTTTCAAGTAAATCTTTAATGATTTTGATTATTTAGTCATCTTCGTAAGATGGTATGCAAAAATATTTTATGTCAAAAAAAATTTAAATTTATTTGGAATTTAATTTTTAAATTTGCAATTATTTGCTAACAAAAAATTTGATTTAATTAATGATTTTAATAAATTGAAAAAATTCAAAACAATTCCAAGATTATACGAAAATCAAAGCCAAAAGTGGCCTTCAGATTTAAAGAAATCAAAAATTAAATCATAGTCATATTCTTTTCATTTTTTAGAAAAAAAATTATTAGTGGTTTTGCTTGGTTTTGTGGTTTGCTAATTTTGGTTAGCCAAGAATTGGTT
Organism: Brachionus paranguensis; assembly: GCA_016802215.1. NCBI lineage: Eukaryota > Metazoa > Rotifera > Eurotatoria > Ploima > Brachionidae > Brachionus > Brachionus paranguensis. The sequence goes on from JAESIX010000004.1 coordinate 2,326,429, forward strand.
AACCAAGCAGTCAATAACCAACATCACTAAAAATTATGTTGTTTTTTGCAATAAATTCAAAGTTGGGTTTTTAAATGTCATTTAAATTTTTTGTGATCGAGTTCCGCTCAATCTTGATTTATTTCGAACTGCCAACATTGTGGCAATTGAATATTTTTTAAGGTTAAGAATAAGCACTACATTGAAGAAACTCCAAAGAAATAGATTCCAAATGCTTCAGTAGATAACCACTGAAATTGGATGGTAATGGCTTAATTTTTTTGAAAGTTTTAGATTAGGTTAACAAAAATTTCTAAGATTTCAACACTTTTTCGAGCAGTTTTAATGATATTTTTTGAGATTTGTTCATTTTAACCAAATAGATATTTCTCTTCCATATCTCAAATTTTGCACCATTTACTTATTTATTTTTTAATATTACCTTTAATTTTATTCAAATCTGAAGAATTTAATTTTATGGAAATATTTATTGAATTTTGATTAAAAAGAATTTAATTATATATAAAAAGCAAATTTTATTTAACTTCTATCAAAAAATAAAAATAAAACAAACTCATGTTAATCGATAAAATAATATTTAATTAAATCTTTATTCATGCTTCTATTATACATTTGGACATTTAAAAAAAAAAACAAAAACAAAATAGGACTTTGACATATTTAAAATGTTGACTTCTAAATTATCTTCAACAAAGCTTATTCGACACTTAACGTGATTTTCTCTTTTGTCTTTTTTCTTCATTATTTTTCAGGGGCTCTTCGAGCTTATAGCCTACAAGATGACACCAACCAATGGGATATATATCACACGATTCAAAGTCCACCCATTGATCGTACTTTTGGTCCCAGCCGTCAAAATTCAAGCGGATTAAGCGATCTACTACGGCCACAATAGTAGCTACACAAATGAGCTTCGGTTCCATTAGATCAACGCTTTCTAACTTCATTCCAACTTTAAATGGATTCTCAAATTTGTTCTCCTTTAATAAAAATTAATTGAATTAAAATTATCTTTTTTTTTTTTTAATTTATTTCAACTTATTTAATTCTACTTTGATTTTATTTGATTTTATTTTATTAAAATTTATTTTGATTTCTTTTTCTTTTTTATATTTTATTCTGAAGGAGCTTTGGCTCGGTACAGGAAAAAAAAAATAAAATAAAATCTGTTCTCCTTTAATAAAAATTAATTGAATTAAAATTGTCTAATTTTTTTTTAATTTATTTTAACTTATTTAATTCTATTTTGATTTTATTTTATTTTATTTTATTTTATTAAAATTTATTTTTCTTTTTTATATTTATTCTGAAGGAGCTTGGGCTCGGTACAGGAAACAAATAAATAAAATAAAAATTCAATTACTTTTCTGAAAAATTCTGGAGGTGCGTATTCTGATTTTGTCTCTTTTAAATACGTTTGCCAATCAAACTTTTTTTTATAATCTTAAAATTAAAATTAAAATAAAACTACTTTTTTTTTGCTTAATTACTTAATGGCTTTTGTAAAGTTATTTTATTCTTAGCACAAAAACCGGCCGGCAATAAAGACGAAGATGTGGAATGGTAACAAAACTTTCCATTTTCCTCATTACAGCCATCAATTTCAACCATCAGATATCCGTCAGATAAAATTTCAGTTATTGTGGCGACAGCTATACTGGACAAGTTTAAAGGATCAATAGCCTCTAGTTTCATATTCTTCCGAAATTTAGAATTGGTTTCATTTTTTTTATAAATTTTTGTCTTTAATAAATAAATTTAATTAAAAAAAATATATTGTTAAAAAAATACCTTGACAAACATATCAGGGGTACAATCATTACTTGAAAAATCATTATTCTCGTATTTACTTGCTGATTCAATCTGATATTCTGGTGAAGAAATTATTTTGTGCCCGACAGAGACTGACCACCCTACTGGATGTATTAAATCTGATTGCTCATGACACCAGAAATCATCAAATTCTGTCTTGCTCTCATATTTTAGTCTCAAGCGACCGCCAATATTCTCAATTATTTTGGCCACCCGCATTTGACCCAAAGCTTTTTTATCAACCAATTCCAAAAGCATGCCCTTTCGAAATTTTGAGCTCAACGATTGACTTATCTTGCCAAAAAAAAATAAACAAAAAATAAATATTTTGCTATTTAAATTACTTTTTGAGCTAAATTTTTTGGTAATGTTCTTGAGTTTAAAATTTTCTTTATGATATAATCTTCCCATTTATAGGTTCTCATTATAATTTTCATCGGCGGTGTCAAATAATGCTGATTGTCGGTAGCCCAGCCGATATGATGCAATGCTTTATCATTAATGTGCATCCAAAAGTCGTTGCTAGAATCTTCTTCGAATCCTAGATACCTTAGTTTAAGCCAGTATCCGGAAATTTTGATAACTGTAGCAAACCAATACAACTGATCCTGTGATGGTTTTCGCTCTAATATATGAATTGGAGGCTGATCTCGGTTGGGAACTTCAACTTTTAAATTGTTAATCAACTTTAACCATTCATTAGTCAAAGGCACATGTTTAAAAGCATTTACTGGAGCTGCTAAAGAATCTGGATGCTGTTCAAAATAGGATATCCAGTTAAAGCTTGATTCCAATATCGGCTTAGATGGTTCATTTGGGACCGAAAATGTCTTTACATCATTTGTAGTGTTTTGAGAGTAATTAACAGATTGTTGAGACGAAATTGAACCTGAAGATGAATTTATTGAAAAGGGCTGATTCGAATCTGTGTTCGAATTAGACGCTGATATTGAAGAACTGGATGTTTTGCGGGCTCGTTTGGCTGGGGCTGCAATTGTGGGGCTTTGAGTGAATGGGGAACAAACATTATTAGAGACAGGTGACATGACCATCGATGAGGGTAACAAATTTGTATTAAATTCAGAATTTTGATGTAAACTATCATTCTGCTTTGATAGGAGACTTTGCTGAGAAAGAAGGCTGCTGATTGTTGGTTGACCAGATTTGGAGTAAGATGAATGACCTGACTCTTTGAAATTTAAAAAAATACCATAAAAATTTTGAAAAAAAAAGAATACTTGACTGAGTAATATTTGGAATTGGGTTCGAAGATGAAGTGTTTAAAGATGTTGTTGTATGCTGGAGAACATTCTGGACATGACTTGGACTTTGATTCAGCTTGAAAAAACAAAAATTGTAAATAAAAAAGAATATTTAAAAAAAACAACATTTTTTTAAAAGCTAATTTAAAAATTTTCATAAATTTCAAAGATTTCAATTTCAGGCCACCTAGAAGGGATTTAAGTATTTCTTTTTATCAATTAATAGTGATATCAGTTAATTAAGTGATATTGAAAAAATTTCAGACATCATCCAGAAAATGTATCCTGGACAAATACTTCGCCATATAAGCTGTTCTTTGAAATAAACAACAAAAATAGCAATAAAAATTACATCACATTGAGTTATTTATTTTAACTTTGAAAAGTAAAAATTAATTCCCAATAATTTTTTGAGATCGCTCTTAGATGCTTATAAGTCATTGTTAAGAATAATTTTATAAAAGAATAGTAGTAGTAGCATCGTATAGTCATCAAGCGTTTTGCTTGCCAACTTTGTTCACAAAATCCTAAACTCTAGTACTTCCCCCAGTGGCCTAAAATAAGTCTTGATCAAAAATTTATAGAAACTAAATATAGTCTTTGAAATTCAAATGATTACACTGTTCCTTCTAAAGGAAAGTTTAATGATTAATAAGAAAAAAAATTTGATTATTTTTACTCTATATTTATCAATTATTTGCTTAATGACGAACCTTAGTTTGATCTTTTTTTTTAAGCAGAGAATAAATAATAATATCAATATAATATTTATTAAATTTTGTAAATTATTTTGTTTCTTTGATATTAATCTCAAAAAGCTAATTTTTAATTGCTTATATATTTTTCTTTTATTTAATTTGATCAAATTAAAAAAATTGAATTTTGTCATTTTGTTTTTTTTTTTAATTTTATTTTGATAAATACAAATGAGATATTTTACAAAAAAATAATAAAAATAAACATTTTTTAGATTTTAATTTTAATTGAAAGTAATTATTTCTTTAATTTTAGTAAATTAAGTATATTTTTTCTGTCAAAAGAAATCCAAGAAAATATTATCATAATTTATTTGACCAAACTAATCCTGATTTACTGTAAATGTTTTAAATTTCCTTAACCTTATCTTTATTGAGAGATTTAATTTATAATTAAAATAATATTAAAAAAATCAAAGATTTAGTGACAATGCAAAAAAATTAAAAAATTTAAACCAACTTACTGCTTCAACAGTTCGCTTAATTCCATGATTTTGTTGTTGCTGTTGCTTTTTTATTCCATTTTGACAAGCCACTGAACAATAAAGCTTAGATTTACCATAAAATGCCGCTTTCACACCGTACTCTCCACAATTACTGCAATATGCTTAATTTAGACAGTCAATTTAAAAAATTTTATAAATTATAAAATATAAATTACCAAATCCTCCATAAGTTGATGTACTTGAAGATAAACTGCTGGAATTTGTGTTCGTCTGGGATACAGAACTTGAGACGTTGTTGCTATTTAATGGATTAGTTTGGGCAGTATTAGAATTTCCTGAGTTAATTGCAGGTATCAATGTGATTGTGGAGCCAGTCATTTGATTAATCTTCAGACTCGCCGGTTTTACATTGTTATTTTCTAATGTAAATGAAAGTCCGCTCGTTTGGTTTAAGCTAATATTTGAATTTAGAGGATTGAGTATTTGTATGTTTTTGGAAGATTGAATGCCAGGAGTAGATGAAATTTTTTGGACATTATGAGAGATTGATGGTGAATTTTGACTTGATGTATTAATAGAAGGTTGAATATTTGAATTTTGTTGGCTCATATTTAGGTTTTTTTTGGCAGTTAGGAACCAAAAATCTACTAATTTTTGAATATTTTTTACTATAAATAAAATTAATTTGAAATATTTAATATTGAAATAAATCATATTCATATTCAGAATAAAATTCACTTTATTTTAGCTGAGAAATATTACTAAAACATTCTTTAAGTTAATCCTTGTCAAAATTTGGTAGCGCAATCTATTTTAAAATTAAAATTTGCCTTATTTTGGTTGATTAGAATAGTTTGTAAATTGTCTCAAGTTCTTTTTAATTGAATTTACCCTTTTGTCTTATTTCTTTAATAGAAAATCAGAGTAATAATAAAATATATTTATTTCAAAAAAATTCTCTCAAACTAGAAGCAAAATCAAAACAAGAAGAAAAAAATAAAAAAATAAAAATCAAAGAAAATTTATAAGAAATTAATAAAAATAATTTTTGTTTTATTATTAAAAGAGAAATTCGATTAATTATCATTCTTGGACTATAAATTTGAAATTTGAAAATTCTAATCTCTTAAAAATGAAATCTAGATTTTAAAATTGTAATCATATTTTTTGAATAATTTCCAATAAAAAATTTTTTTTTCAAAATTTTTTCAGTAAGGTTTAACTTTAAATTCTATTTATATATTAATTACGGCTAAAAATAAATAAAAATGAAATACACCAAATCATCATAAATCGAATTTAATTCAAAACAATTTACTTCTTCTTTTTTTTCTTGGTTTTGTGTCTTTTAGAACAAGGCTAAATTCATTCTTCAATTTTCATTATCAGTTGAATCAAACTTTCTCCTAGTTTCAACTCAAAATTGTTTTTTCAAATCATAAATTAGTTAACTGTTTGGAAATTAACCGAACCTCCGGTCAATATTTTGATTTTTTCAAAATACAACTAAAACAATAAATTTATTAGGAAAAATAAAGATGAAAATTTTGAATTAAAGTAAAATAAAAAAGTCTTTTTTATCAAAAAATCGAAAATTTTATCACCAGGTAATCAGATAGAGAAGATTATTACAGGAAATTTTTTTAAAAATAAATTTGATAACAAATAAATACATGATCAATTTATTTTTTCAAATAATTAAACAATTTTAATTCTAAATAAAGATTTGAGCATTTCAAAACTTCCATAATAGCGAAATTTCAATTTCGATATCATATTCGGAAACTGTGTCATAAAACGAATTCATTTATGTATTTTTTTATTTTCGAAAAATTTTTTTATATATAGACCAAAATTTTTTACAAATTTTAGAAAAAAAAAATTTCGGTTGCTTTCCGAGATTCCGATATATTTTTAAATCACATTACCAATGCATTTAACCATGAACTTTTAGCATGTAAGCCAAGAGTAAAGTTATTAAAATTCAAAACCCAGTCTTATACAACTGATTAATGATGGAAAAGGAGGTTAAATTTAGAAGAAAAGCTTATTTTATAAAAAAACGACTTGACTTAATCAAAAGAATCAGGAAATGGAATTTTATTTCTTATGTATCTAAAAATAAAATTATCCTGCTAAAAATTAAAAAAAATTTGATGATTTTTATGAGATTCTTCTTCTAAACTAAATAAAATTTGTTGTCTTAAGAATTTTTTTAAGTTTCTTTTTATTTGGTAGCCTGCCAAATGCTACTCAAGTAGCTATAATTTGTGTTTTTGAATTAAAAAAAATTTTTTATTTTTTAAATTGGTTTAAAAACTACATACTTATAATTGATTCAATTCCGCATAAAAATTTATTTTTGTTTTATCCTTTCTTTAAAAAAATAATTTAAACTAATAAAAGCTATTATTAAATTTTTTTATGGCAATTTTAATAGTTGGACCTCAACAAATATCGCATGCTAGACCGAATCTAAAGTATTCCTTCATTTGATGATGCCACTATTTAAAATAGACATAATGGAATCAGGGAAGGTTCAAAGAAGAGCAACATTAATGTGGTGTACATCAGAGATTTGGATTATCAATTTTTTAAATTGACTCACTTAGAGACCAGACGAGTTGGAGGTGATTTGATACAGGTTTTTAAGATCTTGTATGGGTCAGTAAATTTATTTTAGTAATATAACTGCATTTAAATTTTTTTAAATCATTAATAAAAAAAAAAAATTTCACTATTTATTAGTGTCGGTAAATTCTTTTTTTCCGAAAACAAATAGGAAAAAAAACTTGGCTTGAAATTCAATATAATTAGCCTTTTTTATTATTTTTAAAGAAATTTTTTTTATTGTCTATTTATTGATAAATCTAAAATTTAGGTGTTAATTTAAATTATTAGAATTTTTAATAGGAATTTTTAACATGTTATTTATAAAAATAAAATCTAAAAGTAAAATTTTTGATTAAATCTTAGTTTTGGTTAACCAAAATTTTTGGATTTATTCCGAAGTAAAAAGCGGAGTTTTACGCCAAATTCGATTTTGATTTATTCTAATTATAAAATCCTATAAAGTTTATTCTTTTGAAAGATAATTATCACTAGTTTTAACTAAAGAAAAGTTTAAGACAAAAAAACAGACTTTTAAGTTTTTTGGATATAAATGAAAAATTTAAAATCAAATTTTATTTAAATTAAAATAAATATTTAACAAATAACAACTTTAAATGCTAAGTTTTTTTTTTTTTTAAAGAACATATTAAACTATTGGCTCAAACTAAATTTAATCATTGAGTTCAATGTTCTAAATTTTTAAAAACCTTTAGAAAAATCAAAAAATTAAGCTTTTTTAGTGGAAAAAAACCATAAAATATGGCAAAAAAAAATTATAAAAATCCCTGAGGGCACTTGCAAATTCACTAAAACGTCTTTAAGATCTTTTTGTATGGACTAATTATGAAATAAAACTATTAAACAAAAAAAACAAATCTAAGTAAATGGAATAAAATATTTAAAGTTTTTTTTTTTAAAAAGCCTAAATAAAATCGGTCTAATGTTGCTTGTTGTTTCTGACCAAAAAGTAGTCAACTGTGAACAAGATGTTGTCCATGTAAAGTCTGAGGCCCTTGTTGGTCAATTGTCGGCCCTCTTGAGTGTGAAAATTGGGCTCAAAATGGTTGTTTAGCATGTAAAAGCAGTTCAACTCGCTCTTGGTCTGTTTGCAAAAGTTAATTATTCCCTTGTTAACATCATTGACAATTCCATTTTCAGTTCTTGATCTGCGTCTCATCAGGGTGGACAGCATAACAAAGCTGTTGGGACAGTACTCACGGATCAAAGTGGTCAACTCCTTGATGTGCTCGTGGGTCTTTGTCGAGTCCCGTGTCTTGAACAAATCTTCGTCCCCGACGTGCACCAACACGACTGGAGCCACTACTGAATCGTGCATTTTCAACTGAGTTCTCAAATTGTCAATGCTTCCGCCGCGAATGAACTTAACTGATCGGAATTTCTTCGATGGATTGAACTTCAACTGATGCATTTGCTGCTGCTGCTGCTGCTGATGGAACCGATCATGCTGACCATGATTCTGGTAGCTCATGGCCTGATTGAGCACAGCATTGCTCTTGACAAACTTGTTGAACAAATTGGTCTGCTGGTAGGAAATGAGGTCTGACACGACCAACAAATCGCACTTGACTCTCATGGGAAATTTGATGGACGGCATTGGTTCTTCTTGCTTGGCCTCGTCGTCCAGCTTGATCAGCTTAACATCCAAATTGGTCATCTCGGCGTTTAGTTGGGCCACCAAGTCCTCTTGTTCGGTGAATATCCAGTAGGACTTCATTTCCTTGACTCTTTCGAAGACGTCTCTGAGCGAGCCGTTGATGGCCGAGTCAAATATCCACACTTCGCCATTGTTTTTGATTGTGTGCTGACCATTGGAATCGCACGAGTGAAAGTTGGTGTAAATTCTGAGGTTGTTCAAGCTGTTGTAGACTTTGCGTTGACGAGCAAAAAACTCCTCGTAGTAGGGCTTGTTCAATTCGGAGCACACTACGCTGATTTTTTTCTGCGAGTCGTTCAGCAATAGCCACAAAGTCTGCAAGCAGATGGTTCGGCGCGTTTTTTCAGTATCCTTGCTCAACAGCACAACTTTGGACCATGAGCGACACTTTTCGTGGGTTGGCTTGAAAAATTCGGCATGGATGTTCATGGCGGGCTGAAAGTGTTCCTTGGCCTCCTGTTGCAGAGCAAAATCGCCGGTCTGAGCATACACCACTGGCAAAATGGAGTTGTTTCTCACATTATTGATGAAACCCACCATCAAATTCATCAGGTTCACATCGAATTTGTTGACTTTATTGGCCGCTTCGGCTTGCTGAAATTGCTGGCTCTTGGGCTCAGTGACACAGCGGGTCCACCACTTGGCAAATTGGGCGCTGTCCTCCAAGTCTGTTTTGATCAAAAAGTTGAGTTGTCTGTGAGTCCGCGAGCTCGAGGTGCTCGATGTTGACGTGTTGTGGTCTCCTTTTGGGCTCATGGCTTGGTTGTTGACGAGTGGAGATTCGGTAACGTTGGGCAAAGCGACGAACTCGGTGATGGGCATGCGACATTCGCTCAGCTGGAAGCCTTTCACTTCGGCAATGAATCTGGCAATGGAGTCAAAGCATGAGCGAGCTTGGTTCAAGTGGGACTTGGCGCTGCTGCGTCGCTTCACGTCAAAATGATCACAGTCCTTGACCTCGAACAAGAGGACGCCAAAGCGCGGGTGAATTACCACCAAGTCACATTCGGTTTTGCGCATGTCCTTGCTATTCAAAAAGTGTTTGTACTTTCCGATCGAGTTGACACCATCTTGGCGCATTGACTGCAAAAACCGGTCGAAATTGATCAAGTCACCGTATTCAAAATTGGGCAGCAGGATCATGGGCTCGCCGGACTCGCGCGCCAACCTCGCAAAAGCCTCGTACACTCGTTGCTTCTGGCTGAGGCATGTCGGGTTGGGCCATTCGTTCTTTTGCTCCCAGGACATCTGAGTTGGCATCGGGTTCATGTGCATCCATTCACTCGGCTTCCAGTTTGGATTCTGCTCGCTGAATTTGGTCAAGCACAAGTCGTAGAATTTCTGCATTATGGTCAAGTCGTACTGGTGCAAAGGATGCTGCTGGCTCTTTGGCTCCTGGTTTTGTGTTTGTTCCGCTTGGCCTGGTTGGTTGTTCATCAACGGCTTGACATCGCTTGGCGCCATCAATTGACCAGACACCTCTGGTTGTAATTCGACTGCTGACATTTTGTTTAAAAAAAATTTGTTTTTCTTTTTTTTTATTTAAAAAATTGATCTAAAATTTTTGTAGGCTTAATAGAAATAATTGTTTTGTGAGGGACGTGGAGGAGAAGAGAATTGATTTTTTTTCTTAAATTGTCAAGCCGAAAAGCTTTGTAAAATCTTTGAAAAATAAATTTTAAAATTTTGAAATTAGCAATTTAAAAACTAAAATTTAAAAGCGTGGCTTCGAATTGTATAAGAAAGATTTTAATTTTTCTTTTTAGTTTTAAGACCGATATGAACATTTGATGAATGGGTAGGTACTATTATATTATTATAGACTTAGCATTCGCGTTTTGTTAACACTTGTGCTTTTAAGAAAAAAATTTAATTTTTTTTTCCAAGCTTAAAATTTTCTAAGCCAGTTTAGATTTTTCAGCTTTGTTCAGAAATTTTTTTTCACTGTAATTACAAAATTTTGATTTTAAAATTTTCAACTAACACCCATGCTTAATGGTTAACAATATTAAAATAAATGCTATTTATAATTTGATAGTTTTTACTTTTAATTTGGTAAAAAAAACTTCTTTCTAATCTTCGTTATGGTTATTTAAGATTTAGATGCACTCTCAGTAACTTTAGATCAGGTTAATCAAGCAATTGGACATCAAAATTCATTCATTATTTTGAGAAAAAAAAAATCTTAAAAATTATTGTGAACAAAAAATATAAATTCAAAGATATTATTTTAGTTATTTCAAAATATTTTAATTGACGTTTTTTTTGGCAAAAAATTATAAACTTTTATATGAATAAATTGATTAAAAAAATATTAAAATTTTTGCTTTTTTAAAAAATACTTATAAAATTAAATAAAAGAAAAAAATAGTGATGTTGGTTAACCAACGCTTGGTCGACCAAAATTGCCAACTTTGGCTAAATCAAATCAGGTTAGCCAATTTTTGGTTAACCAAAATCTCAAAATTTAAAAAATTACATAACTTGTTTAGATAATTGAATTTAGGTCAAAATTTGGTCGACCAAAAAACTGGTTAGCCAAAAATTGGTTGACCTAAATTGGCTAACCAGATAACCAAGCTTAACCAACATCACTAGAAAAAAATTTCTTAATTCTGGTTTCAATAACTAATTGTTAATGTTTAAATGTTTAATTTCCAATTAGGAAATAAAACTTTTAAATTAAAATTTTTTAGTAAAAAAAACAAATGTTCTTTATCAAGCAAAGCATTGAATGCAATTTAATAATCGAAATGATATCCGATTATTTATATTACCTTTTTAACAATTTTTTCAATATTTTAAAGTCATTTGGTTTTAACGGAATTTTTCAATCATCTTAAAATCAAAGGACGTCTTTATTGGAAAAAATTACATATTTTTGACTTAGGCTCATAAAAACTTGAAAAATGAAATTATTTTTCTGAAAATGTATTATTAAGACCGTTAGACTTATGTTTTGGTTTAGAGAGAATAAAAAATGAATATTATCAACCTCAAAGAAAGTGTGCACCTTACAGAATATTGGCAGAAGATTCGTGTATTTTTTAAGAAAATGAGCAAGAATGTTATTTTGAATTACAAAAAGTCTATATAATGTAAAAAATAATAGCTTAGTCCAATTTTGGTATAATCATGTAGTTTATTTAAAAAAAGTACCAAATTTTTTACAGTTATCAAAAAAATAAGAATGATTGATCATTATTTCAAGAAAAAAGATCATACTAAAATTTTTTTATCTATTTATTTTGGGACAATAAATAAAAAATTCGGAAAATATTTTTTTGGTCACTCTTTCTCAAGACTCATATCATTGATTATTTACTTTAGGATCAAATTATTTGACAGTTTTAAAAATTAAACTCAAATTGATCATTTTCTTGCAATTTATTTTTTCTTTTTACAATTTTTATTATATATTTTTGAGATGATATTTTGTATTAATTCAATTTATTGTCATACGGGACTTACTTTATAGTTATTAAATCAACAATTTTTTTTCAAATTTTAGAAAAATCTGTGTGGAAATATAGGACCATTTTGTAGCTTACACTGAAAGTTTTAAGTACCCATAGAAATATAAACCTAACTTTAAAAGCCTAATGAATTGTGTATGCTAAATTTTTAGATATTTTGAACATTGGCATGTAAGACATAGTTTTATAATTTGCCTTTAAGGAGATATAGCAAAAATATTTTTTGGACCGAACCTGAAAAAAGTGGCTTTTAACATACTCTTAAGGCCGAAAAATTCATATTGAGATGTTGCTTCGGTTTTTACCGAATTTTAAAAGTTATTATTTTATTAAAAATATTTTAAAATTGAGTTTTCATTTTAAATATCTATTAAGATTTTTCTTCCAAGAGCTTGAGTATATCTGTTTCAATTTCAAGCGGTTTAGTTGTTGGTGAATAACGTTTGACAGGAACGCCCTCTCTATTGATTAGAAACTTGGAGAAATTCCACTTGATAAAATTTCCAAACGTTCCATCAACCTTAGATTTAAGATATTTATACAGTGGATGAGCATTATCTCCATTGACATTTATCTTGCTAAACATGTCAAACTTGACATCGAATTGCTTGACAAAATCTTTAATCTCTTCTTCAGGCTAAATAAAAAACAATTGAAGACTAAAAAAAGTTGATCATGAAAATACTTTAGGTTCTTGGCCGCCAAATTGGTTACAAGGAAATGCAAGAACACTCAGGCCGTCTTTTTCATGTTTTTTGTACAACTCAGACAATTGAGGATAATTACTTCCCGTAAATCCACAATTACAGGCAACACTAAAATTTTTAATTAATTTATAAATTCTTTTAATAAAATTATTTAACGGGGTATTACTTGACAATTAAAACCACACGGCCTCTAAAAAAAGAAGTTTTTAAGAAAAATTTCAATATATAATTTAACTTTTCTCACTTGTATTTGCTTAACTCGACCATCTTACCATCTATATCTTTAGCACTAAATTCATAAATCGATTTTGCATCTTTCCAAGCATTGCTATCTTGTGCCATCTCGAATTTTGTATCTTTTGAATAATTTTTTCTGAGGAAATAAGGCAACAAAAAGTTCGCTGTTGAATTATTTAAGGCTAAAATTATTAAGTAAGCTATTATAAGTACGAAACTTGATGTGAATAAGAATTTTTTAGAAGAGTTTGATAAAACAAACAATTTTGGTTCAATGTTTTCTTGATTCAGGCTAGAAAATGAGCTCTTAGTTTGTGTTGATGAAGATGACGGTGTAGAATTTTTGTTCATATTTTTTATGTCTCTAAAATGTGAGCACTTTACGCATGTTAATTAATTATTTACCTAAAGGGTTTTTGAGAGATAATTTGAGATAAAAATTTTGGCTAGGAAAGCTGCTTGAATTTATTTAGTCATTAAAAACTTTTACATACTTTTGAAATTTTGGGCTAAATATTTGGCCAACATTATAAAAAGATTTTTTATTTTAAGAAATGTTATATAATGAAATAATTTTCATATTTCATTATATTTTATTTCATAACAAAATTTCCATTTATTTTGCTCCGCCCGAGAACCATGTTGGTTTAACCTCTTAAGCTATTAAGTGTATAAAAATGATAAACTGATAAAAAAAGATGCAAAATATGTGCAAAGGAATTTATTTACTGGCATTTATTTGGTTTGCAGCATGGGTCATTGGACAAACAGTGGTCATCTACACATTGGATAAAAATATTTTGTCAAAAAAATTACCAGACCCATGGATTCAAGTGTTTAAGAAACATACACAATCACCGAGAAACTATTCAAGAGCTTTTAACGATGGGCTTTATGAGGACATTAAGCGATTGTCAAGTGAAATAATTTTAAAACTTTAATAAGCAAGATTTTAGTCTGCCTCAAATTCTGACTATCTATTCCATTCATTTTTCATAGATCTCTCAATTTTTATCAATAGCCATCCATCCGCTCAGTATCAATAATTTTATGAATTATTCAAAATAATTTTAAAATCTGAATTTAATTGATAAGATTAAAAACATAGCTTTATATCATTATTACCTTTATTTTTCAAATTTTTAACAATGGTATTAATTTTTTTATTATTTTATATAAAATATGGTTGATTTTTTAAAAATCAACTTAAATAAAAAATTATTATTAAAAATGCTTTTTATACTACTTTTCTAATTCACACAAAAATTTAATCATTATCTTGTTTTTATAGAAATAAAATTTGGTGTTCACTTAAATTTAGTCCTAATACACCACTGACACCCAAATTTTGAAACTTTCCTGACCCCCACTTATTTTACAAATCAAAAATATTTTAAAAAGTTTTAACATGTCATTTAGTTTGGAATTTTCTCTGTTCTTTTTGAAAATAACATTTGTTTTTTTTTCTTGATTTTTATTTTTTTTGAAAATTGAATTTTTTTATATATAAAAAATTAAAGACGATTTCTTAAATATTTAAATAAGTAAAAATATAATAAACTAAAATGAGGCGAATTTTTTTTTCAATTTTTGTCATCAAGGTAACCTAACAAAAACAAGGTTAACTCTATTAGCCTAATTACCCCTAACCCGGCTAACTCTTTTAATCTAACTGTCCCTGACGGTCTATATGGGTGAGTCAAAATCTTGCGGCGATTTGGGTGATCAAATTTCGAATATTCTCATCATAATTTGTTTAAATTTAAAATTTTTACATAATAGGTCATCCTGTTAGGCTAAGTTAGAATAGATTTCATACTTTAATAAACCAGGTTAGAGGACATTGCTTTAAGTATCACAAAGTAATAACGCAGCAATGCATAGAAAACTTTTTATTCAACAGAGCTGCAAAACTATGGAATGCATTGCCAGAAAGTCTTGTGAATGCGCCATCTGTCAATAATTTAAAGGATGCTTTGATCCCTGGATGAGCAGCGAAAAAAAATCTGCTATAAACACAAATTATTTTAAAATCTTTCTCAATGTATGTCCTTTAGTAACCAGTTTTTTAGTCTGGTTATGAAAGCATTCAAATTCTTTGCAATTACCACAGTGCCTGGGAGTTTATTCCAAGTACTAAATATACCTCTCTACCAAAATAATGTGCTGTCTTTTATAACTGAAAGAATAATTGTTAAATAATAATAAACTACATAAAGTATGGTGTTGTTTGGTAACTTTGAGAACTCATTCGCTAGATTTTTTGAAATTAATCTATCTATTTTAATTAAAATAATTTTTAAATTTAGCTGATCTGAAATGATCAAATTTCAAAGAAAATTCTCAACCCCAAGCGATTCACAGAAAACTATGAAAATTTGTCTTAAGAATGCTATCATAAAGTAAAAAAATAAATAAATAATTAATGAAGTGTTCTTAGATCAAAAATTTCTAATGAAAGTAAATTATCCGATAAAAGCTACTGGAAAAAAATAAAGTACAGGAACAGCACTATTTTAAATTAATTTTTTTAAAAATTTATTTTTTAAATTTAAGTCTTTATTCCAAGCTTATTACTTTACTCTGAAAAATTCGACTTAAATCAAATTTTTATTTTCTTAGATTAAAAAATTTCTAATTGAAGAAAGGGTAATAATAATTGTTTTTTTAGTATAAAGTCCATTCACTTTATTCTAGGTTCAGTAATTATTTAACGAATGGTCAGTAAGTATATATAAGGATATTTAACAACTAAATATAAATTTAAAAGGTAAAAAATTAAAATTTAGTCGAATAATAAAATATATTTAAAAAAAATTCTATTTTAAAATAATTTATATTATTTTAGATTTGAATTTTTTGTAAAGATAAACAATCCTAAATTAGAAATTTATAGAATTTTAAAATAAATTTCAATCGATTTCTTAGATTGGCAAAAATTTCCAGAAAATTTAATCTGATACTCAGATAATTTATAAAATTTCAAAATATTATTAGACAGCAATTTGATTTTGAATATTTTAAAAATATAAATTTTAATCTTTTTTAATTTATATTCTTTTATTTTATTTAACTATAGTGTATATTTTTCAAATAGACAATAAAATTGGATATTATATTTTAATAATAATTGGATTACTATCAATTTTTTTCATCTTTTTTATGAATTAATTTAAATACAGTAAATGGTTTACTCCAATAGTTTATATCATTTTGTTTTTTTTTGATATATAATTTTTATTATTTTAAAATATCAAGTTTTCAAGACAAAAAATTCAATATTTTCTTTACCGAAACTAATAAATCTCGTAATTTTTTAACATACAAGCAACTGTGTTCTATTGAGTCTGCCGCTCTCACAATTCAAATTCCAATGCTTACTTATATTCACTAAACTCCAAAATCGACAACTATCTACTTAAAATCTATAAAAATATAAAATATTACTTGACAAGTGAAGAAGATATTTATAAAGATACGCCACTCTATAAATGGTGGACATCAAAAAATGCTTTGTTAGAAAAGAGTAAATTTAAGATTCACGATTTGTCTGATACAATTCGACTAGCATTTTTTTACAAGTATGGCGGATTCTATTCAGATTTAGATAATGTATTCTTAAAAATTTGGATCCACTCCGTGATCTCAATGCCGTGGCGTATTCGACAAATAACAAAATATCTAAAACCAGCAATGCAGTCTTATTGTTTAAAAAAAGCACAATTTTTCAACTCAACAATGGAAATGCTTGTTAAAAGTTATAAAATTAATTTATGGGCTTATAATGGACCTGATTTAATTGAACGATCTTTGAAGAAATATTGCAAATCAGAAAATATTTATAAAGAATTGGTCTTAGAATTAAATAGTGAGCAAAATTATTTCATAGTGTCTAAAAGATGTGATGTGGTCATAATGAATGAAAAATTCTTTTTTCCTGTCCATTGGTCAAAGCCTAATGTTTTGTTCAAAAAAAT
Organism: Brachionus paranguensis; assembly: GCA_016802215.1. NCBI lineage: Eukaryota > Metazoa > Rotifera > Eurotatoria > Ploima > Brachionidae > Brachionus > Brachionus paranguensis. The sequence continues at coordinate 2,343,389 of JAESIX010000004.1, forward strand.
TCAATAATTGAAATTTCAAAATTTAAGAATTCCTTTGGTATTCATTTTTACAGTTCACATACTCAATATATTGATGTTAGATTGAATGAAAATAGTATTTATGAATTTTTTATTTCACAAAATTGTCCTTTTATCTTTCGTTTTTTACAGAAAAAAATAATAGACAAGATATAGAAATTCAATAAATTGATGTTTGTAACTAAAATTTAATTAATATATTTTATAGAATTGTTTCATGATTAAACTGAATTTATTAAGTCTTCCCTGTTTTGTGACCAGATGGATATCAATCTTATGACTAACAGTATTTTTTTTGAATAGAAAAAAGTAAAAAATTAAAGAAAAAACTCTTGTAACTACAAAAAAGTACGACCAAGAAGAAATTAAATAAAGCTTGAGAAAACGATTAATTTTTTGTAAAAAATATCAAATCAAAATAAAAAATATTAAAAAATTTTTTTTTTTGATCTTAAGTGATGTGATTCTAACCTTCATAAAATCCGCCACATTCTGAGGCCTCTATGGGTTTTTTTTAACACTTAAAACTTTGTTTAGTTCTAACTGTACCTCTCCGGGCGCCTTTGGAAGCTGTTAAATTTTCTGATAATAACTCGACTTGAATTTTTGATTAGCTAAAGGTACAGTTCATCTAATTCTTTAGTGACCAGAAATGATAACTAAAACGATGCAATTTCAAGTCACAATTGTTTGTGATCAGTGTTGTCACAAAACAGGGAAGACCCGGTTTATTTTACAAATGTTTTAATACTGAAATTATTTTTTATTTTGATCTTCAAAAAGCTTAAAAAGTAAGTTTATAAATAATATTAGTACTTGAATGCGAATATTGTTTTTTTTAAGTTAGTTTAAATCAAACTCATGATTATTCTAGAAATAGTTTGAATTTTAGCCTTTAGGATGAAATCTCAGTGTGAAAATTTATTTACAAAATAATTAGCCAATATCACATTTTTATTTTCAATAAAAAAGAACTAAAATAGACGAAAATTCTAAGATTTTTTTAAAAATTTTTTTACGAATTTTAAAAACTTAACAAAATTTCAAATTGTAAAAAAAACATGCAAAATTTGAATTCATCCAGAGTATATATTCAAAACGTAATAAAAGCATCTGAAGTTAAAATTTTGTGTGCAATTTTTAAAATATACATCAAGTCATCATCCATTATTATATAAACTCAAAAGCAGAAGTGTTTGCAAATTAGACAAAAAACTGAATAATAAAAATCGAAATAAAAAAATTATAATTTAGCACAATTATCAACCTTATAAAAAATTCAAAATTTTTTTCTTCTTGATAAAACAGTTTTTTTATTAGAAAGAAGCCAGCATTTGACAATTAACAGTTGCTATAGAGCTCTCTAAGCTACAAATTAATTAGTTAGATAGTTTTTTTTAAATCGATCTGAAATGAAAATGAAAGAGTCGACCAGTCCAAACTATACAATTATTGAAGTTTGGAACAATAACTTGGAAGATGAATTCAAAAAAATCCGCAAAATTATCCAAAAATATCCTTATGTTGCCATGGTAAAGTCCAAAATTTCACTCCAATTTCTATTTATTTTCAAATTTTAAGGACACTGAATTTCCGGGAGTTGTTGCCAAAATAATTGGCGACGTAAAAACACCTGACTACCAGTACCAGTGTCTGAAATGCAATGTAGACTTGCTAAAGATCATTCAACTCGGCTTTACTTTTATGGACGAGAAAGGAAACGTTCCGTCCGAAGCCTCAACTTTTCAATTTAATTTTCACTTTAACATAAAGTAATTTAAATAAAATTAAAAAAATTTTTTGACCATTTTTTTTACAGTGAGGACATGTACGCTCAGGAGTCGATAGACCTGTTGTCCAAATCAGGTATAGTGTTTCAAAAAAATCTAGAAAATGGCATCGACCCGATGCATTTTGCCGAATTGTTGACCTCATCAGGAGTTGTGCTGGTTGAAAATGTGACATGGATATCGTTTCACAGCAGCTACGACTTTGGCTACATGATAAAACTATTGACCAACAGAGACCTACCGGGCACTGAAGTTGAATTTCTAGAGCTTCTTAAAATTTATTTTCCTAATGTGTTCGACATCAAATACCTGATGAAGAGCTGTCGCAATCTCAAGGGAGGGTTGGAAGAAGTGGCCCGACAATTAGAGATTGAACGATTCGGTCCACAGCATCAGGCAGGAAGTGACAGTTTGCTCACAGGGCTCACTTTTTTCAAGCTAAAAGAAATGTATTTCGAAGACACAATTGATCAAGTTAAGTACAGTGGTCAATTATTTGGCTTAGGCTCTTCATTGTTCCAAAATGGTTATGTTTACGATACTTACATCAATCCTCAAACATTAGTCTCAGTGGTTAACTCAGTGGCACAGTCAGCTAATGCTCACAATTCACAATCACAGTCTTCTTTGTCAACTATAGCAAGTCAAAATGGACAAAATAGTGCAAGTACACCTAATTTGAGCGCTCTTAATGGACCTAATGATCCAAGTAGAACTAATTAATAAATTTAATGTTTTTATTTTCTAATCAAAAAAAAGAAAACAAAAAATAAATCAAAAAAAAAATAAAAATATCTTGATTCGAACGATCAATCGTCTTTAGAACCATATGTTTTTGTATCATTAAAACATTTTTTATCTTATTCCATCCAATATTTATTAGTTAATTCCGGAATTGGTACTGAATTTAAATGATCCAGATGCATATGTGTTCTTTTGGCAATTGATTTTTGTTTAATTATTTTGTAAATAAATTTTCACACTGAGATTTCGTCCTAAAGGCTAAAATTCAAACTATTTCTAGAATAATCATGAGTTTGATTTAAACTAACTTTAAAAAAAAAACAATATTCGCATTCAAGTACTAATATTATTTATAAACTTACTTTTTAAGCTTTTTGAAGATCAAAATAAAAATAATTTCTAAATTAACATATTTTTAATTTAGAATATTCCGGATCGTGAAAAATTCGGTTAAATTGGAGTATTTTGATTTTTTTTGGACTTAATAAAAAAAAATTTTTTCTAGAAAAAATATGGTCGTGTCGGATTTAAGTGCGGAACAACACTTTGAAGAGGCTAAAGAGTTGATGATTAATGATCAGTTCGATTTAGCTCTAGAGGTCAGAAATCTTGAATTAAATTTTAAATATTTTTAAATTTAGTTTTTTGTTTACTTTTAAAGAATTATAATTCAGCTATTGAAAAGTGTGAAAAAAATAGTTCAAATCAGCTTTATTCTTATTTTGTTGGACGCTCTCAAGCGTACATAAAATTGAAGAGATTTACTGAAGCAGTGAAAGATGCTGATTCAGCGATTAGTATTAATTCAAATGATTCGAGGGCTTTTTTGAAAAAAGGGTACATTTTTTTAGAAAAAATTTATTGAATTTATTTAATTGTTTTTTTTTTCCAAAAATAAGAATTGCTCAATTTAATCTTGGCCAATTTGAAATTGCTCTGGCAACTTTAGAAGAAGGATTTAAAAAAGCCGAAAAAGAATCTGAACGAAATTCATTCAATGATTGGATGAACAAATGTAAACAAGTGATAAAACCAAGCCAAAACACTTCTATGTTTAGGAATCAGGAAGCACCTACAGTTCAGCAACCACCTCCTGTCAAGTAATTATATTTTTATTCAGACAAGATTTTATTTTCATGCCATTGTGAAATTTCATACAAAACTTCCAATACAAAAATGAAAAATTTTTCTAACTTTTGTTCTAAGTGTCAAAAACTTTTTCTGCAAATATAGCAAAGTATACAAACTTTTGTTTCACCTACCGCGAAAGTCTGCAAAATCTGTGCAAATTAATTGCGTTTTATTTTTAATACTTTTAGATAGGGTGCAATTTTGCAGAATTTGCACAGATTTTGCAGACTTTCGCGGTAGGTGAAACAAAAGTTGTTACACTTTGCTACATTTGCAGAACAATTTTTTGACATTTAGAACAAAAGTTAGAAACATTTTTCATTTTTGTATTGGAAGTTTTTTAGAAATTTCAAAATGCCTATTTTCATTTACTTAACTCATTTAATAAGTCTATTTTTGAAAAAATAAATTTTTTCAATTTACTCGAAAAAAAATAAAAACAACTAAATTAAATCTCGCTTTTTATTTAACTCAAATATTAAAAGCTGAAACTGGGCTAAACAATCAAAATTTTTAAATAAATTTGATTGTGGAATAAGCTTTTTTCACAAAATTTTCTCCATGAAGTCATGTTAACAGAAACTGATAAAATTTCTAGATAAGAATAGAATATTTTAAATATAAATTTTTAGTGTTATATAATATATTCTTATTATTTTTAAAAGCTATTTTTGATTTACTAAATACAAAATTTTTAGTTGAAGAGAGTTGAATTTATATCTAATTTTTTCATTTAGTAATGTTTTATTAAACGTGACAATATTTTTCAAAAAGTTTGTGAGAAATGTTTTAATTTAATAATTTTAATTAATTTAGACATGAATGGTATCAGACTGAATCGCAAGTTACAGTCACATTATTGGCAAAAAATGTTCAGCAAAATGATATAAAAATTCTTTCTCAAGACAATAATGTAAATTTTATTATAGTGTGAATTTTATTTATTTTTCTTTTTTTTGTTAGTTAAAAATTGAGTCGAATAATACAGAAAAATATAATATTAATTTCAATTTCAATTTGTCACATCCAATAATTCCAGATCAAACACAAATAAAATATCTATCTTCTAAAGTAAGATTCAAATTTATTAACCAAATATTCTTGATTATTGAATAACAATAATTATCTTTATTTTTTTAAAGGTTGAAATTAAGCTCAAAAAATGTGAAGCTTTGCATTGGAGTAAATTAGAAAAAAGCCTCAATGATATTGTTGTGAAAAAAACCTCTACAATTGATGTAATTGAAGAAAAAAAACGTAACGTGTTTGTTGTGCATTGTCTAGAGAATTTTTTTAATTTTATAATAATTTTTTAATCAGCCGATTATCCAACCTCGAGTCGAAAACCTAAAAATTGGGATAAAATTGCAGCTGATGTGGCAGCGGAAGAAAAAGACGAAAAGCTAGAAGGAGATGCTGCTTTAAACAAGTGATTATAATTAAAAAAAAAAACAAAGTTAAATTATTCAATTTATTTTTTAGATTGTTTAAACAAATTTATGAAGGTGGTTCAGATGAAGTCCGAAAAGCAATGAATAAATCATTTGTAATAAGCTTTTGCTTGTTTTATACCAATACTTCAACTATAAGATTTTATTTTTAGAGTGAATCAGGTGGCACTGTTCTATCAACAAATTGGACCGATGTTGGTGCGAAGAAATTAGATGTTAAACCACCAGATGGTATGGAATGGCGAAAATGGGAATAAAATGTATTTGGCTACGATAATTTGCTTTCTTGGAAACAGAATATTTTTTTTCAAAATAAAATATCTAATTTATTAAGTATTTAAAAATAAAAAATTACAATAGCTTTATCCTGTCGAATTCATTTTTTGTCAAATTCATGTCATGAGAAAATATTGTTCCCAACTTCAAATATTGTCGACCAAGATGATATGTGCAAGAATTGTGATGTTGCGAATCACAAGACTCCTAAGGAGTCACTGCTCCGGCGCGCCATGACTGATGCGCGGTCTGCAGCAACAAAAAACAAACTACTTATTTCTTTTATATATTTTATAAAGAGTATTTACAAGAAATAATAGACATAAGATTGTCATTATTTCTTAATGACATTATTTAACTCATTATTATTTATATTCCACCGTTTTCTAATTAATATTTACACTTGTCTTTTCCTTTTAGAAAACGGCCGTTTTTTGTTTATAAATAAAAGTTTACAACTTTACAAGAATGATTGCTTCATTTTAACTGAAAACGAAATATCTGGCTATAAGAATACATATTTTTTTTTTTAATAATATTTTTCTCCTCTACAAAAAAAGTTAAAATTTTAACTCAACTTGATGTATTTTAATAAATAGCTGCAATCTTTAAGAAGGAATTTCTCAAGGATCTGAATTTTATTACAATATTATATCTCCTTATTTAATACAATACAGTTTTTTTTCGACTGAATGGTCAATGACATGAGGTGGCTTTAACAATCTAATCAAAATGATCATACACTGAGAATTTTTGAGCTAGACCAGAATTTAATAAGTAAAATACTCAAAAAGTCCATTTTTGAAATTTCCTACTTAATTGTTCTATATAATTAAATTAAATTCGATTAAGAATTGGATTCACAATTAAGAATTTAAAAAAAATTAAATCATCTGTTTTTTTATTTATTTATAATTTAAAAATAATGATGATTAAATAAATGAAATTAATAATAATAAATTTCTTCTTGTAGGCGTTATTTATATCTAATTTTAAGCGTCTCTGTACTTTTTTTGATTGAACAGTGTCAAATTTGTAATTATTTTTTGTTTTTCTTTCAAAATTTCTAAATATTTAATTTAGATTAAAAAAAATTAAATTTTCATCTAATGATAAAAAATTAGTTGATTAATTAAAATATAAATTTTTATTAATAATAAATGTATACATTCAAAATTTATGTCCGGAAGTGAAATCCGCAAATTTTAATTAAAAATTTCTATTCACATAAGTTTAAAAATTTTAAGAAAAAGATTTCAATTATTTTAAAATTCTATTATTCGGCTCAATAGTCCTACTTCTATTAGCCATGTTAAAGCTAATTCCATTATTATTATAATTTAAATTTTGACCATGTTCTTTAAACAAAACATCTAAATAAATAAAAAATTTAAATGAAATTTTTACTCTAAAATTTTATTCATTTACCTTGTTTACTATTTGGATGGTAAGAATTAAAACTGTAAGATTTCATATTAAATGTGGCATTTTTAGAGTTTTCACTTGTATTTTTTTTGCCCAAACTATTCAAGTTTATCGAAGAATCGGAGGGACTACTGGATGAGATCGAAGATGCTCCATTAGCCGAAAGTGAATTTCCGGATGAAGAAGACGAGTGAATCGAAGAATCAGACTTCATTTGAACTAAACCATTTGATTCGCTTTGATGCAAAAAATTTTTTTTAAAATTAGAATTTTGAACTGGTCTGGTCGGCGATTTTTGACGATTTTGTACATTTTTTTCAGCTCGATTTAATATCTCCATGCAATCTATGAACTCTGACGTGGATGCATTTATATTATCGTTGTTGTTTGTTTTCTCGTTGGTAGATTCGTCAGGCTTTTCCAGTCCGACTTCGTCTCTACGACACTTTTTCAATGAAGAGTAAACAAAATTTTGATTGTGTGACTGATTTGTGAAGCTATTCGAAGAGTTTGATGAAAGAAAATTAGACAATTGATTGTTGCTCATGATTAGCATACTTTGAGAAAGTTGGTTGTTGGCATCGAAGTCATGGCTATTACCACTTGAATTTGAGATTAAATTTTTTTTCAAGTTATTAGATAAGTTCGGAATGTTTTTGTTTGCTGAATATTTTGGTGAATTAGAAGAGCCTGTTGAGCCTAAGCTAGATGGAAATTTATCTATTCTTTCACTAAATTTTACGCTTTTTAAATCAGACTTATTGATGGAATCGTTTTTATTTTTGATAGCTGAATTAAGGCTTGATGTTAAACTAGATGGCTTTACAAAACTAAATGCTGATGATGAATTGGACTGAAATTTTTCTTCAGCATATTTCCCATTTGGTTTGGTTTCTTTATCGCGCTGTGTTTTCAAACTAGCAATGTATTTTTCGCTTTTGCCTAAAGACTTTTTTAAAAATTTTATTTCTTTTTCATAGCTCTGTATTTTAAATTGTAGATTTTCAGCAATTATCTTCGATCCGCTTTTAATTAAAAATAATTTTTCTTATAAAGTTAAATAATTAAAAAATTATTTTACAGCTGGGATGATTTTTCGCTGAGACTTGCTTTGAGATGAGCTATGTCTTGTGCTAGCATTGAATTCTCATTCTCTAAATTTTTGTATTGCTTCAAAAAAATTAATTTTTTAAAAATTACAAAATTCAATTCATATTTTACATTTTAAAAGATTCAAGGATTTTTATTTAAACTGTGAGACCTGGCTCAAAAATGAAAACTTAGTTACAAACCGTATTCTTAGAATGATTAAGATCTGCGTTTGACTAGAGCTTTTCTTAATTTGATTCAATCTATGGTAAGCACAACATGGATGAACGAAAATGTAAATTATGTGACCAAAGATATCAACACGCCAAATGTCCCTCAAGCGCGCCCAATCGAAAATTTTTGGGGTTGTTTGAGTGAAAAAGTATACGAGGGAGGTTGGCAAGCCTCAACAGAGCAACAGCTGATTAACCGCATTAAATTAAAGTTTTTTCATTATTTAAAAATCATAATTCTATTGAAAAATAAATTCTTTATATCAGAAAAAAAAACAGAACTTAATATCATTTTTATTTTTTGAGATATTCGCTTTTAATTTTTGTCCATTTACTTATGCATCACCCGTTAGTTAGATCAGTTGATATAAGTTATAAATCTTATATGATAACAAAAAAATATGAGTATTAAAAATTACATACTAGAGTGTAATTTAAATAAACAAAATTTCTTATTTTTAAACTCCAATTAATTTTTTTTTAATTTATTAATCTTTTGTTAAATTTTTACTTTTTTCGAACCAAAAAAATTTTCTACCATTTATTAAAATTGGATATCTATAATCAACAAACATAATATTAATGTATATTATAATATAATAAATATTAATGTTCCTGGAACGATAAACCTATCTGGGAACAATATAAAAGTTGTCAAAGATATCAGTCTTTTAGGTTTTAAGATCGACCATAATCTAAATTTTTCAAAATTAGCTTGCAGCATGTCTCTTGCTTTTAATAAGAAATTATTTAGGACAAGAAGACTTTTCAATTTGTCAATTTATGTCAAAGTAAAATTTTTTAAAACATTTATCTAACCTTATTTTGATTATTGCTTTGAATGTTATCGTTCTCTTTTAAAACACTAATCTATCATAACCTCAGAATTAAAAAAAAGATTGACGAAAAATGACTCAATAAATTTAAGCTATAATTTTTGTAATAGCGATAATGTGATTGAAACAATGGCAAAATCTAATAATGGTGAAAAAATGTTTTGATATTTTTATTCAAGATTGATATATAGCTTTAAGATCGAAGCTGAAATATTCAACATTCAAGGTGTAATTTTACAATAATATCAATTTAATTTATATTTAGTTTATAAAAAATTAAAAAAATTTGACATAAATTTATCAATGATTAATTTCTTCAAATAATCTAATTGCAAATCGTTTTTATAAAAATTCATATTTTGAATATTAAAAATTTTATTTTAATTTTATTAATTAAATAAATTAAGTGATAATCAGTCTATTTTGACAAGGACACTAGCCTGTTAATTAACCTTGAAATTGAAAAGAAAATTGAAAAACTTTTTTATGACCAACATTATACGGAATAGAGTTATTATAACGAGGTTTGACAGCATCGGTCTTATTCAAGGGTCGTAAATTTGTAAGAAAATCTGTTAATATTTGCCAAGGTTTTTATGTTTAAACGATATTTATAGAAGATTATTTTTAAAGAAATAAATAAATGAATTTCGACTCAAAATTATTAGAAAAAAGCAAAAATATGAACTCATAATAAATAATACCCTCAGGAGCCATAAGTCATTGTTTTGTAAACTATACCAGCGCAATCTTATGTAACCTTTCTTAATAATTTCGTAATAAAGTTTATTTTTGGTACGAAATAGATCTATTTTGGAACAAAAAAACAATTGACAAAATTAATGTTCATTAATTCATTGTAAATTTAAAATTAATCATTTCAATTTAAAAATTGATAAATAAAATTTTACTTCTTTTAATCCTTCATTTTCTTGACATGCTTCGTTATAGCTTATTTGAACATATTGTAGCTTCTTCTTCAACAATTGTATCATATCATGTTGAGGTGAATTGAGTGGATCGAAATTTTTAGCTGTTTCCTATCATAATTTTTCTTAAAAAATTTAAAAAATTTTTTTTATAACAAACCTTCAATTTAACAATTTCCTCTTTTAAGGAAACAACAAGATTATTTAGCCGACTGATTTCGTCTTCATAATGTTGAAACATTTTTATATATCTAGCTTTACGAATACTAGGATTAGAAAATTCAGTTGTTTTTGGCAAAGAGGAATCGAAATTTTGAATTCCACCGACTAGATGCTTATACGGATTATTTTCATCTATTCGGACATGACATGTGGGACATTGGTTATTTTTTTCCAACCATATATCTATACAAAATGAACAAAATACATGTAAATTTGAGCAAACACAAGGTTCTTTGACATTTTCAAAGCAAATTTGGCACGTGATTGGCAATGTTGAGACTGAACTTTGGGACTTGACTTTTCCATTATGTGATGAGCTTTCCCTTGCTGACATTGTATCAAAGTTTTGGTTGGCAAAAAATAATTGAATTTAAGTTCTAGTTTTTACAGCAAAAAAAATTTTAGACTTTAACTTATTAATTAAAATGGTCAATAGTATTTATTTACCATAGTAACCGAAACAAAGATTTTTTTACTTTAAAATTTTGTTTTTTTTATTAATTCTATAAAACAGACAGATTTCATTTTTTTGTATTCTGTGTTGTCAGGTTTCATTAATTCTTAAAAATACCATTCAGCTCGAAAAATTTCTATTTGACATCATTAATTAGCTTAAACTTAGTATTTATGAAAAAAATTTTATTCAGACTTTTGAATGAATTCGTGTGGAGAATCTTTAATAAGCTTACAAATATTTATCTAAATATTTTATTCTATTAGGGTTAAAATAATACAATTTTGACAAAAAAAATACTTAATCAAAAATAATCTATTTACCAGGCCTTTAATTAAAATAATGACCTGCCAGGAGTTTTTTAAATTATATTTAGCTTAATCTTTAAAAAAAGTCAAAAATTCGAAAATCCACTACTATTGTGTAAGATTGCTTAATTTTTATATCTACATTAATTTAATTTATTTTGTCATTCTAGGGTTTCGAGCACTTGAAACTTTTAAAAGAAATTAGTTTTTCTAATTCAAAATTAAAATAAATAAAGTAAAAATAAAAGTTTTATTTTATTTTTTTGAGGGTTGGATAATTTGAAAAAATAAAAAAAAAGATATTTAGTGGTTGAATAAAACCGTTTATTTGAAAAAATAGTTTTCAAGCTAATAAAATTGTGAATGCCTAAAAAGAGTTTAACCAGATCTCAAAAAGATATATCCGCCATTTGCTTCATTTAATTCATTTGCATTCATTTAAGTTATACAATAATATACACTGAAATGTTTATAATCGAAACAATTATTTATTAACAATCGTTAAATTTCGTTCAAAATTTTATAATACAAAAATAAAACTCGTAAAAATACACCAAAAAAAAAAAGTACCTCAACATGAAATATATATGTGTGTTTTATATAGATATATTTTTAAAAAATTTGTAAATTTAAAAATATGGTTTAAGTTGAAAACTTTAACATGTTTATGTTAAAGAAAAGAAAGATTTATTTAAATTGAGAAAATAAAAGCGTAAATTAATTTTTAATCATTTTTTGTGCAGGCGAAAATCATCGGGATGTCTGAGCCCTGTTGGCAACCGATCGAAAAATACATGTTTCAATGCCTGGTTCAAAGTTATTCTAAAATAATTTTGTAAAATTAAATATTCAAAAGAAGAAAAAAATTATTTTCGAACCTTTTATCGGGTTCGTAAATCAACATTTGCTCTATTAGATCAATCAAATCTTTATGATCGTCTTCATCACTGAGCATGTATTTCTAGGAGACAAAATGAAATTAAAAAATTTAAATTTTTTCTAAATCATACTCTCAAAGCTTTACAGTTTTCTTTTACATACCGGCCAGCCGAACTACGCTCATCCCAGTCAAGTTTTCCTCGGCGAAAGTATTTCGTCTTTCTATTATATAAAAAAATTAAATAAAAAATTAAATTTTTTTTAAAATAAAACAAAAAATTTTTCAAAACCAAAACCTTGTTCTCTTAGCCATGCTTCTCGGAATGGGACCGAGTATCCTTTCCATCATTGCCAGATGCTCGATATTATCATGAGTCTATAAAATAAATTCGAAAAAATTAATAAAAATTTTTATTTAGGGTGTTTTGTTTTACTTTACCTGGAATAGTGTGAAACCAAGATAGAGCTCGAATAGAATGCATCCGACGCTCCAGACATCACATGGTTGGGACCAGCCTAGCTCGAGGATTACTTCGGGAGCTCGGTAGTGCCGAGTCGAAACAATGGTTGAATGATGTTCCCAGTCAAATGTAGCTGATCCAAAGTCAATTACTCTTATTTCTGTTTGCTTTACGATCCGTTCATCTCGTTTCTGTAATATTTTTTATAAAAAAAAATATTCTAATATTTAATGAGTAAAATTGGAGTGATGAAGTTGATTTCGTGTTTAAGAAACAAATAACACGAATTTCTGCTTTTAAATAAAAATTTTTGTTCAAACTTTTCGGGAGTTATAGATGACATCATAATCTGAGTCAACAAAAAGAATATTCTCTGGCTTCAAATCTGTGTGCGTTAGTTGGTTGTCGTGAAGAACTTAAAAAAATAAATTTTAAATATCTAAAGTAATGAGATTAAGTTTTTTGGATGGCATCGATCATCTAAAAATTATTTTTTTTTGAAATTTAGTACAAAAGAAAAGAACAAAATCTTATATAATTTTTCAGATTTTTTCAAGAAGTTAAAAATAAAATTGGAGCGAGTTTTTCCATATTTTTTTTAAGACTTAGGCTTGTAAATAATGTTTTCGAAAGCTACTAAAAATAAATTATTTTATTAAGGTTCTAATATAAACAAAAATTCTAAATAATACTAAACATTAAAAACAAAGTTTAATATTCATTTTCTTTTTGAAAGTTTCAAAGCCATTTCATGCATAATATTGTAAAATTGCGTAATTTTACGTAAATTTATGTAAACCAGAGTTGTTTAAAAGTCACAAGCGTTAAGTCAAGTCCAAGTCCAGTGATTTTCACTTTAACTATGCCGCCACAAAGAAAACAATTTGAAATTCTTTTTAATCCGCAGTTTTCAGGTTGTTCCTAACGAATAATTAAACTTTTTTAACATAAAAAAATGTCTGACTAAAAAGCAGTAATTTTTTGTGCTAAAAAAATTTTTTGATTGTGGGCAAAGGATTTTAAATTGTGATAGACGTATCAAAGACTATAAATTTGAGATAAGATTGGGTCAGTTAATATAAGACTCCGTAAAATTACATCAGATTTTTGGTCGATGTATAATTTAATCACTTGTAACAAAAATTAATTAATTTGATGTCATTTTATGTAATGTTACGATGGATTAATTTTTGTTAGATCTTGGTAAAATTAAAGAAAAAATATGAATTTTATTTTTAGCTTACATTTCACTCCGATACATAGCTGATAAATGATGTGTCTAACTTGATCAATTGAATAGGGAATATAATTGTTCTCTTTCTAAAAATTAAATTTAAAATAAATATTAAAAAATAAATTAAAATTACCAAAAAGTCAAATACACTTAGGCCTAGAAGAGAAAATGCTATACACATGTGGCCATAATAATCGAACCAGTCCATAATTTGAACACATAAACTAAATTTATTTTTAGATTTTTTACTTCATGTAAATCGTTTGGAGCCTGATTTCAGTATAATGTGTTTTAAATTTTTTAAATATTTTTTGATTCTGATTTAGGATATTGATTAATTATTAAATTTAAAACCAGGTCTGAAACTAATAGAGGGTGTAATAACTGCTCTAATTTGTAAAAATTATTTAGATACTTCAAAAATTTGGTCTTTTGGTTCAAATTTAAACAAACTTTCACATTTTTAAGAAAGTTTCGTTTCACTTGTTTTCAGAAAATCATATCTGATTAAAATTGATAAATACAATTAAATTATCAAAAATGTAATAAAAAATTTTTGTTTTAAAAAATAGCATTATTGATTTGAAAAAATTTGGAACAATGCAAATATATGGTCAAAGTAAACTTTAGAAAAATGGTATAATGATCCAGTTAATTATCAAATGGATTTGAAAATTATTTTTTAACAAAACATCAGGTCAACCAAAATATCTCAAATTGAATGATCAAAAAATATTTAAAATTTATTTTATGTGTGAAAGAGGACAAGAAATAATTTAGTGAGGAAAAAAATGCTCGTTTATATTTTATATATTTAACTTAATCAATTTATTTTCAAAATAAAATATGTGATCAGAATGTTCAGAAAACAAGTGGTTAAAAATATGAGCATTTTTTAATTGTTTAAGGAGATCCATAATTTTAGTTTTTTTGCTTGAAAATTTTTTCCTGAGATCCTGATTTAAAAGGTCCCAAAGAGTTACAAAATATTCAAAATGAAATCAGTGACTTGAAGAAGAATGCCAAACTCATATATTTTTGCTAATACACTAAATTTTCAAAAAATGAAGATTTTTTTTTCACCTCACTGATGACATTCTTCTAAATTCTTAAATTTATAAATCAACATACTATTTTTCATCTGGATCTTTTTCTTTGATTTTTTTAAGAACATTTATTTCCAGCCTGGCAGCTTCTCTATATTTGTCAACATTTTTAATTATTTTAATCGCAATTCTTTGTTTTTCATTTAGACTAAAGATAAATGATAATAATTTAACAAGCCAAATTTCAACGATAAAGTGTACTCTTTCAGATCTTTAACTTCGACCACTTTACCAAAAGTTCCTTCACCCAATGTTTTCTTAATTTTATCTAGAATAAAGTTTAGTTGTCAGTAGCGGTAAATTGAGATTAGTTTTAGCTACATCTTGATTGCAAAGTATCGCCAGGAACATAAATCAAGTGTCCATCATCATCATCCCGAATGTTGACATGTCCCGAATCGCTTCGTTCCTTTTTATCATTAGACCTTTACCAATTATTTTAAGCTTAAAAATTACTACTTTGGATTCTAAGTTTTGTAAATGGGAAACACGACTTCTGGTGCCAGTAGACCTTTTCCTAGACTTTCGCTTTGGTCTAGAAGAGTCAGATGAGTCCGTTTTTCTGTAATAGGATTTTTTTTTGGCCCTTCTTCTAATTTTATAAAATAAATAAAAACTCTTAAGCTACAAGTACCTATTTCTGGATCTGCTTCGGTAATATTTGCTTTGGCGATCTCTTCTTCTTCGGCTTCGTGTCGGAGATCTTGAGCGCCCACTGCGAGATCTTGAATGTCTTTTTTTGTGATGATTGTCGACAGAACGACTCGGACTAGATGAGGATGATCTTTTTTTTCTGTGATATCGCTGATACCTGCGGCTAGAATGGGAGTATTTACTCAAAGATCTGTCCCGACTTGTAGTCGACACTTCTGAGCAAGATGAACGATCATGTCTTCTAGGCATTTTAGGCGCCAGGGTTGAGCTTTATTTAGGACAGATTAGCTAAAATCGAATCTGTTTAAGTGACATGATATTAAAAGAAAATTAAATTTGTGAGGTATTCATTAGTTTACGTTAATTTATTGTTTTTTTATTTTTTTTATTTTACAAATTTCAATGTTCTTGGATAGATATCTTAAGAATTCCTAAAAACAAAAAAAATTAGAATTAAAAAATTATGCGTTTTTTTACATTGTAAATAGATTCAATGCTTTTTAATGCTCTTAGTATAATAAAATCTTCATGAAAAAAGCATGTTGATACATGATATAAAAAAATTTCAAACCTAAATTAACTTTTGTTGATAGAAATGTTCGACTTTTCCGAAAAAATTACTGAGAAAATACGAGAACCAATTCTGAGTATAATGCAGTGTGAAAACCTTTATGAAGAGTCCTATTATGAACAATATAGAAATTTTTTTGGAATAAAAATATTAGGGAATTTCAACTTTTTTTAAATAAAAATTATCATATTTTTAAATTAAGTTGATTTAAGGAAAAAATCATTGAAAAATACAAAACAATATAAGCCTCTACGAGTAAGTATCTATTAAAAGGTTAGTTGTTTTAATTTTTTCAATTATTTATTTAATAAAAAAATACCTAAATTTAACTATATTTTTCAATGATCTAGCTTGTTTGTTAAATCGAATATTGGATAAAAATTAAAGAATAAATGTATTAAACATTTTCTGTATAAGAAATTTGTTAACAAAAAAATTTAAAAATTTTGACATAATTTTAAAAAATTTCAAGAAAATCATAATTTCTCACCTTCATTGTATACAAATATTATTAAATCTATAAATTACTGAATTTTAATCAAAAATTTATTTATAAAAGTAACATAAAATAAAAAAAAAGACAAAAAAAGTGTCATAATTAAAAAATTCAATTTAATCAATAAAATTAATTGGGTCATAAAGTTTTTTATTTATTCAAAGATTTGCTGAACCGATTAATAAAAATAAAAAAGTTTGCTGCTTATTTGTTGATATTTTTAAAATATTAGTCAAAGGATGACATGGTTTTATTTAGGATACACAATGCGTTAGCTTTTAAATCATCATTTTAAGAAAAGACTAAAAGTTAAAAAAATTATTTCTTACCTATTTTAAATTTTTTAACTTTATTTAAAATAGTCATTATAAAAAAATTACCGAACACATTTCTTTTTTTTTAAATAAAGCCATTTAATCTATACCTGATTCAACAGAGAGTACATTTGCCGAAAAAATTTGGGTTCTATCAAGAACTATTGAGTTAAAGATTTATAAAGTATTTTTTGACTCATGTTAAATTTTTTTTTGATTTTTCTAATTTTATCAATTAGAGAATCTAAGTTTTACAATTTTTTTCTCTCTACAATTATTAAGCAAATTATTTAAAATAAATCAGACTTGTTTATAAGTCACAGTTTTAAGTCTAAGTCACAAAAATTTAAGTCAAAGTCATGACTTCCACAAAAATTTTTATCAATACCTGCTTCATCAGGACCAGTTGAAAGGCTTTTTTCAAAATCTGGTTACATCGATAGACCACATGGGTCAACTACTAGAAGCAACTTCTTTATTGGTATCAAATATGGATTTATTAAATGAATAGAGAATAAAATACTTTAATTTTTTAATTTTCTTTATTTGTTTAATATACAATTTAATTCAATAAAAAACATGAAAAAACTATGTGTTTAACTTTTTCTTCATTTAAAAAAAAATTGACATGACTTTAAAAAAAGAAAATTTTAAGTCATTGACTTGACTTGACTTAAGACTTGTGACTTATAAACAACTCTGAAATAAATTTTTTCTTTGTCTTAATATTTATTAAATCTGATGAAAAAAAACTAAACAATAAAATTAACTAAACAGCTACTCACATTTATTAGATTTGATCATTTCTTTGTTTAAAATTTTTAATAATAATTGACATTCATCATTTTAAAAAATACTGAAATAAAATGAAAAAAAACAAAAAAGACCATTCTATTAAAATTTTTTTAAATTTAAAATTTTCTAAATTCCTTTTTTTTAATCCTGATTTTTTTTATCTACATTACCTTAAAAGTAAAAAATGAAACAAATAAAAAAAGTCAAAAGAACTAAAAGAACTAAGAAATTTTACAAGCTTGACTTCCAATAGTATAGAATAACTTAATGTCTAAAATTTGGGTTTAAATTGAGCATTAAGTCTTCAGAGATAATTCATCTTTTAATAATTGAAAAATGTGTTTATACTCTTTTTAGTACTTGAATTTAAAGTAAGATATCATTTAAAGTTTTCTAGTCTGTTACCAAATAAGGAATATTAAATTTTGGACTGTAAAAAATTAGAGTGAGGTCAATCAAAAATATTTTAGAGAAATCTAAATTTATGCTTAGGTTTAAACATAAAAGGTTATATCAATTTCTTAAATAAATTGCATCATATTCATTTCTTTTAAATTTGAGAATTCAATTTTTTCTTATTTATTTAGTTGATTACTTAATTATATTTTGCTCTAATTTTTGGAGATTATTTTGATTAACAAAAATAGAGTACTTTGTTTGATAACTTTAAACATAAAACTTTAATTGAAATTTATTTTTTAATTAGCAAAAAAACTTTTTTAGTAGTCCAGCATTTTAATTTTTTTAAATTAAAATTATTTGTAAAAAAAATAAATGAATAAAGAATATTTAAAAGATTTTTCAATCAGATTTATCATTTCAACTTGTTTGCGTTTTTTTTAGAGTCATCTTTTAAATTTTTAAATAAATCGAATCTTTCATCTTGGTTATGACTGGTATGAGTGGTAAGTCGTTGAAGATTTTGTTTTAATTTTTTTATTTTATATTCAATATAAATAAAAGATTGAATAAATAAATTTTATTTTGAGGTAAACTAAAAATAGTAAACAAAAATTTCTTTAATTTAATTGATAAGTAGTTTTAACAATGAAAATAAAATATTATTAGCGATCATTTAATTATTAGATTCAATTTAAGTCAATTTAATTCAAGTTCTTTATTATTTTTGTAATAAATAAATTATCTCTTGAAATTTAAACCAAAATTATAACTTGATGATAGATAATTTTTTTAAACAGAATCACTTGTGTTTTTATCTAAACTAATAAAAATGGTTGATTTTTATTAGATGTCTGACATAAAACTTTTCATTCGAGCAATAGAGATATTCTTAATTTTTATTAGGTAAGAGAGTTTTCTAAAACTTATCTTTTAATTTTAAACATGGTTATATTGCCTTAAATTTAATTTAAAAAAAGTGATGTCATTTGCATCATTTAATATTTACAATCTCATTTTTGTCCATGCTTGATGGCATATTTTTTATTTAATTTTGAGGATGTCATGCTGTACTAATAAGGTATTAAAAAAAATTTGGTTTAAAGGATTCTGTATTTTTGGAATGGAATATTGGTGTTTTAAGTATAGCTTTAGTTTCTAAAATTGTTAAGACAAGGAGAAGAATAATCTAAAATTGGTTCCGTTTAAGATTTATAACGATTTTTAATATTAAAGCAATGAGCCTCTTTTTTTTATTTGAAAGGTTTATTTTTGGTATTGTTTGTAAAATTATATAAAAAATACTGGTTTAATAAAATGATCACTTTCTATTCAAGTTCTTTAAGCTATGTATATCACTTTTTCAAGGTTAACTCATTTTATTTCAAACTAAAGATAGTAGCCAAAATTTCGGTAATTTTTATACAAATATTTGTAATAATTAATTCACAAAAATTTCTGAAAAATCACCAATAAAAATAATACCTAAACAATTGATCCTTTAATCATAATTGTGCAAGAGTAAAAAAATATTATTTTAATATCTTCAAGATTAAGTTAGTTTAAAAATTTTTTAAATAAATTTTTATTTAGGATAAAATACTAATAATTTTGATTATTTTTTTATCATGAAAAACAAAATTCATTAAAATTCAGTTGTAAATTTTTTTTTCAACGTTATTGGTGATTTTGTCAGGAATACTGGAAAAAAAAAATTTATGATGATTATGAGAAATCTAATATTATTAAAGAATTTTGAGTAAAAATTGATCATTAAAGCTAAGAGATTAAATTTTGGCTGTTTAGTTGGCACATAATCAGCTGTTGCCTACGCAAACAATCAAAGAGCAATATAAGATAATATAAGATCGAACATAAATTGTAATATTACATTGATCGCTTATGTAATAATGAATAGAAGAATTATTTTAAGGCAGCGTTTTAAATCAAAATTAAAACTATTAAAATAAACTTAATCAATTTGAAGCAATACAGCTCATATTTAGCTCCGAAGAACATTTAAAACATTCAATACTTGTTTAATAAAAGCCTAATACAATGAAATTAAGTTGCACAATTAGCCAAATCGGCCTTAAGTTGGTTACATAACCAAATTGTAGATTTTTGCTTAGAGCGCAAATTACAAAATTCGTATTTAATCAATAGGAAAATATCAAAATTTTCACAATCATAATCTCGAGAATCCAATTTTAACCTTTTTTTTTTCTTATTCTTTTTCTAAACTATTCCAAATAGAAGCTACCCCTAAAACAAAAGCAAGCTCAAATTATGATTAGCACTAGAGTTATGCTAATTCCTGGCACATATTTGCCTCAATGCTGCGAAATAAATTATCTTCTCGGTGAATCATTCGGCTTGCAAATCTGAATCCGATTGGCCCAGATCTATCCTCATCGAATAGATCAGATCTTAGCTAAATGTTCAAATTTTCTTATTATTTTTGTTTATTTTAATAAATAATTCCAATATTAACTTGATTATCATTTTTTTTCCAACCTAAAACATATTTTGCTGCATTGGTGCTACAAACAGATTCCATTCAAAAGAAGAAAAAAGCCTTCTATTCGAGTGTGAGCTTGGATTTTGGCCTATGTGTGTGGTTTTATCATTAGTGTTCCATAGAAGCTATAGATAACTTAGAATTATTTGTATTTATTTTTTTCTCTCTCTCTTATTTAGATGTTATTCTGAATATGAAAAGATAAAAATGAGTTCTATGTAGCTGAATAGATTTTGTTTGCCAAAAGATTGGATCAAAAGCCTTTGATGTGATTGATGAATACAATGTCTAAGTACAAGCCATCAGCAAGCTCGGCGTCGACGTCCGCGCCGTCCAACCAGCCCATATGGACCACGCTGACCACGCCGAGCCAAATAGCGCGCAAGTACGCGAGCATAGCGCCCATTTGGTGCCACATATCGCGACCGCGCCAACTCAAAAAAAAGTTCGCCTCCACATTTCACCAAGCGCAAAGTTTGCTGTCGCGCACCCACTCTAAAGAAAACTCGGTGAACTCGAAGTCGAACGAGCTGGACGACGACGAGCTCACCACCACAAACACGTACAAAAACTCGCTGCACTCGAAAGAGCCCGGCACGTCCTCCACCTACGACTACTCGTTTAAAAAACGGGACTCGTCGCTTGACTACAAAGCGAGCAGGCCCAATGCGCCCCCCTCAAGCTCCTACGTGTCCTCGTACACCACCAATCCGGTCTCGAACGCCAGATGGACCTCCAAGCCCATCGCCACCACCCACAAAGAGTCCTACGACAACAGTTCGCTGCACGAGGACAGCCAGGCGCCTAGCGGCGACACCAGCGCACCGCAGCGCCGTCCCAACAAGTACATCAGCTCAAAATACGGCCCCAGCGGCGCCAAAACCGAGCGCATCACTACAAAATCATCCAAAAGCAGCCCCAATCTGGTCGCCAAAGACAAAGACTACGAAAGCTTTTACACAGACAGATACGAGCCCAAGTGGACGAACAGTTCGTACAACAACTACGTCAATCACGGCCACAGCCAGTACCATTCCAATCCGTCAGCCTACGGCTACAACAGCTATTCGAACTATGCCAACAACAACGACTCGGCCTCCAGCTACAACCACTACAATTCGAATAGAGAAGACAAATGGAACGAATTGGACTCGATGCTGGGCGCCCAGTCGGCCCTGCTCAGCCGTCTCGAGTCCGACTTTGTGGCCAACCGAAACAAGCTCAAAACCAGCTCTGGCCTGAGCACAATGGGCTCTTCGGCGGCCGTGAACTCGACTGGCGGCCAGTACAAAACGCCCTCGTACGCCAGCAAGTACTCGGGCTCGAGTGGCGCCGCCAATCTCAGCTCAAAGTCGCACAACAACATGTCGTCGATTGGCAGCGAAAACGACCATTTGAGCAGCTATGTGCCGAGCAGGTACCGCACGCCCACCAACAAAGCCTCCACCACGTCCAAATACACGGCCAAACTAGACGATCTGGAACAGCAGCAGAGTCAGAAAAAGGCGAACAGAAAGCCGGCGAGCTTTTTGAGCACGGCCAAGACCGAACCATTGATCGGTCTCATAAACAGTCTGGATTTAGATGAGCACAGAGAAAAAAAGTCAGATGACACTGACGAAAAGCTGCTCGGCATAGAAAAGACCCTGGACGAGTCCATAAACAAGGTGCTGAGCGAGTCCATGGCGGAGAATTTTGCCGACTTGGCCGCGTCCGCCGCCCCGCTCGTCAATCAGCCCGGCTCGGTGCCCACCACTCCCAATCAAACAAACAGCCACGATTTTGTAGACGACTTCATAAATGACTACATAAATAGCACTTTGTTGAAAAGCGATGCCAATGCTGATTTGTTGTCCAATGGCTCAGTGAATAATGCACCGGGTGCTTGTAATGGAGCTAATGGAGATGGTGGTGGTGGTGGTGGTGGTGCAAAGGAGAACAGTAATGCGGTTGATACCAATGGGTCGGTGAATAGTTTGAGCTTGAAGAGTGAAGCTACGGATAATTTGGGTAGCTTGGTTAGTGTACACGAAACGCCCAGCTGGTTTGTATACGCTTCGAAAATATTTTTCTCAGTGATCTTGAGTGGTTTGTGCATGGATTTGATTTTTGAGCAAACAGCTACATTTTGAACTGGTTAGTTTTCTGGGTTTATTGAAGATTTGGTTTTAGATTTTTAGATTTGGAAGTTTAGTAATTGTTTTTTTTTTTGTTTGCCTTATTTAGGCTTTTAACTCGAACCAAGAGCTACTATATACCAAAAGCAAGTAAGAAAATAGACAAACTTGTGGATGAGGCTGAAATTAATGGCAAAGCTAAATTGGGTAAGCGAACATTTTATTTTTTTAAGTATGATGAATAATTATTCTGCTTATGAATTTTTGTAGAAATTTAAATTTTTTGAAATTTAGACTTTTTTCCTATTTTTCTCCAAAATTATTTTCACAAACGTTTACATTTTCCGTAGAACTGAATTTTCTTTGTTATAGAAAACTAATTATTATCAATTTTTTATTCAAATATTCTATTTAACACTAGGAGATCCAAATTTTTATAACATTAAATGAAAAAATTATCTTGTTTTAGTTTTTTTGAATGCATATTTTGTAATTTTTAATTATTATTAAAATAACATTAAAAATATAATTGCAACAGCTTTAAAATTGAAGAATCTAAGGAAAAAATAAGTACATTATAGAAAAAAATGTTAAAATCCAAATTTTTTTTAACAATTAAGACCCCAGATGTCTTTAAAACTTCCATTTTTTAAAAAATAAATAAAAAGGATTTTTGCGGCTTCTTATTGTTTTTTATGGTACATTCTAAGTCATTGTGAATACAAAAAATAATTAATTAATGCAAATATTTAAAGAATTACTTGGTTACTCGAATCCAAGCACAAAATTAGAGAAAAATATTAAAAAATTTGACAAGTAGGTCTTTATATGGCATTGTGAAATTTCATACAAAACTTTCAATACAAAAATAAAAAAATTTTCTTACTTTTGTTTTAGATGTCAAAAACTTGTTCTGTAAATGAAAAAAAGTGAAACAACTGTTGTTTCATCTTCCGCGAAAGTCTGCAAAATCTGTGTGAACTCTGCAAAATTGCACCCTTTTTAAAAGTATTAAAAATAAAACGCAATTAATTTGCACAGATTTTGCAGACTTCTGCGGAAGATCAAACAACAGTTGTTTCACTTTGCTTCATTTACAGAACAGGTTTTTGACATTTAGAACAAAAGTTATAAAATTTTTTTATTTTTGTATTGGAACTTTTGTATGGAATTTCACAATGCCTCTTTATGTTAATATTTTTCGTGAAAACTTTTCAAAACTTTTCGTGTCTTCTATTAGTTTAATTAAATTTACGTGTGATTTTTTTAATCGATTAAAAATAATTAAAACTTGAAAAATTAAATCATTTTTTAATTTACCAATTTGAAAATTTGAAAAAAATCAAAACAGAAAATTAATGAATTAAATAATTTATGAAAATAAACTTCAAATAAAGGTTGAGATTTTTTTTAAAAAATAAAAATCATTTTTTCAATTTTAAGTTTGATCAAGCGCTATAAATTGAATTGAAAGAAAAAGTTGAAAAAACGATTTTTTTATTTTTAATTTTTTGAAAAAATCTTAAGCTTTAATGCTGAATTAAACGTAAAAACTTGATTTTAATGCTGATTCAAGGTTTAAAACACATCTTTGAGCTTGCGGTGTAAATTAAGAATTTTTTAACATGTCGAGATGGTATTGTTGCATGCACCAAAGCTTTGTTTCGGTTTAATAAAGTTGTAATATCTTACAAGCGAATAAAGTATAAATATTCTTTTTTTGAACTATAAAATTTTTTTTTCAAATTTTTCTTTAATTTGATGTTTTATTTTTCATTTATTTAATTTTTTGTTAACTATTTTTAATTTTAATCCTAAAGAGGCTTGGCTCAATACAAGTCCAAAAAAAATTAATCAAAATTACTGAATTCAAATTAAGAGTCAAATAAAATTTTATTTCAAGGCGAGATTTTTCCTCGATCTTCCTTCCTCCAAGAAAATATAAATTTTTGTATATGTTTTTTTTTGACGAAGTCTCCATGACCTCAAATTATCCTCCAATTTTTTTAAAATTGGAAAATCAGCTAACCTTTTCTACAAAAATTAGGACTTTTCAAAAGAACTATACTGATTGCTGTATATTTGCTATAATTATTGCATTATTACCAACATTTAAATTGAAGATTTAAAAGAAATATCCAATTTATTTGTAAGGCAAATCAAAAGTTGCTCATTCTAATAGTATTTCTTTTGAATATAAACGAAAAATTTTCTGAAAATTTAAACTAAAAGGAAATGATGTTATCTAAAAAAAATTAATTAAAAACTAAAATGAGTAAAAGAAATTTTCTAGTTTTTTGATTAAATTTAAGATGCAACACAAAAATTGTATTCATATTGTTATTAAAAATATCCTTGGTATATTAAATATTAAATAAAATATAAAATTAAAATTTATTATTATTTTTAAATATAAACTTTTATTTTGTTATCAAAACTCTTTATTATCTTAATTTTTTTCTTTATTGTCTATGTGTCTGGAACAATTCAAATTTATAAATAAATAATCTCTAAGTTAGGAATTTCTATATCTAGTATTAAAAAGGGTAAAACATATCAAATATCAAATAAGCTAATTATTTAAAGAGTTTCTCGGATAAAAGCCCATTATTCCTTTAATTTTCTCCAAAATTTAACATTTAACAATTGATAGCACAATTTTTAAGGTCAAGGAATAAATGAAATGCTGAAGAGCTAAACATTTTTTATATCCTTGCCTCCTCTCATTCTTGTATCCTTATATACTCTTTAGATACAGGATCAAAAGTAACTCATAGTATTTCAAAAAATGTTTCAAAAATTCCATCCACATCTTCAATAAAAATCATGAAGAAAAAAAGCGTTGACTTGATTTGAGACTTTGGTAATATCTCCAAAAAAATAATTTGAACTCTTTGCTGATTGAAAGGACTAAGCTCCATTCAAACCTACTTGGGTATTTCCTAAACTATATTTTAAATAAAATTAAATAAATAAATAAAGTTTTATTATATGCACTAGAGTGACTTTATCAAACAATTTATTTTAACATATTTCAAAATATTCGAAAAACTAAATTTAAAATCAAAAATCAAAATAGGAATTAATTTTTTCAATGAAAATGTTTAAAGCAGTTCAGTTTGCGAGATATTGGGATGATTTTGGAAAATTAGTCTCTATTCGATTAAGATTGATGCTGAAATTTGAAAAAAATTCAAATTTGTCTGAAAATTAAATCTAAGGAATAAAAAAAAAATTTATTAACGCATGCTCAGCATTTTATAGCAAATTTTTCAGAATTAATTATTTATTTTGAATCTTTTTTGGCTAAAATATATGATAAAGCATCTAAGTAAGAATAATTAAAATGTTTCTGCTCCATTTGATTTAGTCTGCTCTTATCTTTATCCATTATTTTTGTTTAAAAAAATTAAGTATAATAAAACTTAAAAATTTTTTAAATTTTTTGTTGCCTTTTCCTCTGGCTTTTTTACTGGAAATAGCCTCTATTTTTAGGGACTTCAAAAACTAATTAATTGGTATTTCTTTAAAAAATGAATTTTTTTTGTAACTTTTTGTTTTTATGTATAAATATATTTTATTTATTTTATTCAATCTGTTGCGAATACATTAAAAATCAACATGTTTTTTCTATATTTGACACTTTTTTATTAAATTTGTCATTATTAATTAAAAATAACCCTATTTTCAGTATTTTTGTTTTCTAAATAATAATTTTTGCTTTTTCTTTATATTATATTCGTAATAAATTAATTTTAAAAATTTCTAAAGTCTAATTTGGCCTTGAAAAACAGTCAATCATATGAAATTTTATTTTTTAAAAGATTAATTACTATTTCGATCCTGAATTATAAACATTTATTTTTATAGTGTTAGAATTAAACTAATCTAATATGTATAGTAAATTTATCTTTTTTATTAATTTTTTAACTATTTTGTCTAGAAAATATTTTTTGAAATAAATATATTAAAAAAATATTTACTTAAAAAAATAAACTGACGTCTATGTCAATAGACTATAGAAATTTTTAATTAAATATTGGTCTTTAAAAATAGTTAAGTATTAATAATATGTTTTTATAAATATTTAAATTTGTTAGGTTTTTATTCAAAAAATAAATAAAAAATGCCCCAATTATTAAACCCACGCACTTTGCATTTTGCATCAGTAATTTAACTATGAAGTATATTTTATTTTTACATTTTTACTAGGTTGCTGAAAATCTCGATTAAATAAATATTTTCAATTGAACTTTAGCTTAAAGGCTTTGTTCTAAATGATATTCAATTAATGTTAATTCTTTGAATAAGTAGAATATTTTAATTTTTAATCTCAATTTAAGGTCACGTGCCTTTATTCTAATCTGATTAAAAACTAGAAAATAAAATAATATTTAAATTAACTACAATTGAAAGATAATTTTTAAATGATTTATGTTAGCCTTATTAATAAACAATAAATAAATTTTTAATTTTTATTAAAAGAATACAATTATTAAATAATTAATACAAAAATTTTTTTGAATAACATACATTTTAAATTTCAAAAAATCTCTTCACAAATATTTCTAAAAACACATAATCAGAATAATTTGACATTTTAATTAATAAATCGTTGAATATTTTAAATTTCTTTAAGATATCGACGAAAATGTTAAAACCAAAGAAAAATGTCATGATCCAAAAACCTTCTTATTGAGTAATATATTCGATTTTGATGCAAATGATAGTTTAAATTCATCAAGATCAAGAGTAATGATCAAATTTCTTCAACAATTTTAATAGCTGAATCTTTTTCAAAGGGTGACAAGAACCATTTGAGTCGATTAAAGATACAAGATGATGATGACGGTCATCTAATTTATGTCCCTGGTGATATGCTCAAGAGTCGATGTAAAATTAGTATAAAATTATTTAAATATATCTTTAGGCAATTTTTTTTAGACAAAATCAAAAGAACATTAGGAGAAGGCACTTTTGGAAAAGTAGTTGAAGTCAAAGATTCATTTGAGTAAAAATTTAATTAAATTTTATTAAATTAAATCAATAAAGAGATAAAAAAAATCATATTATTTTATTAGGGACAGAATAAGAATCGCTTTGAAAATAATCAAAAATGTAGATAAGTATCGAGAGGCAGCTAAATTGGAAATAAATGTTCTGAAAACAATTAAAGACCGGGATCCGATCGGGAAATAGTAAATATTAAATTGTAAATTATACAAATCCTTAAATATTTTAATATTTAAAGCCTTTGCGTACACATTCTTGACTGGTTCGACTTTCAAGGTCACATTTGCATTGCATTTGAGATGCTTGGACTAAGTGTTTTTGACTTTTTGGTATAATTTTCAACAAAAAAAAAAATTTTTTGATCATTAAAATAGATTTAATTTTGGAAAAATAAACAAAAAATTTGTCTATTTTTATGGTCGAAGTGACAAATTGTTTAAAAAATTTCACTTTTTTTCAGAAAGAAAATAACTATGTGCCTTACCCGATTCATCAAGTTAGACATTTAATCTATCAACTATGCATAGCGGTCAAATGTAAGCCTAACTAAATAGAAAAAAATTATTTAATAAATCTTTTAAAATGAAGTCTTGCACGATAATGAGCTAACTCATACCGATTTAAAACCGGAGAATATTCTTTTTGTAAATTCCGATTATGACATTGTGTATAATGTTCGTAAGGTAGGAAAAAAGAATGTCTTTTGAACAAATGTTATTTTATTTTTTCAAAGAAAAGAGACGAAAGAGTGGTAAAAAATACTAATATTCGAGTTATTGATTTTGGTTCAGCAACATTCGACTGGGAACATCATTCAACAGTAGTTTCGACCCGGCATTACAGAGCCCCTGAAGTAATTCTCGAGCTAGGCTGGTCCCAGCCTTGTGACATTTGGAGCATCGGATGCATTCTATTCGAGCTCTATCTCGGATTTACCTTGTTTCAGGTAATTTTCTAACAGAAAATTTTTTTTTAAATTTTCAACCATTTTCAACCAGACCCATGACAACATGGAACATTTGGCTATGATGGAACGAATACTAGGTCCCATACCCTACCGAATGGCCAAGAGAACAAGGTAATGCTTTTTGCATTTAAATCAAATTTATTTATTTTTTATTTGATTTAATTATTTAAAGAAAAACAAAGTATTTTTATCGAGGAAGACTTGACTGGGACGAAAGAAGCTCTGCAGGCCGATATGTCCGAGAAAATTGCAAGCCATTAAGAGTAAGATTTGATTTTTTTGCTTCATTTAAGCAAAACAAATAAGCAAGCTAATCTTGTTAATGAATGGAATTATTCCTATCATTTGAAAATTACAAAGCGGAAAATAAGAAAAATAGCGTTAAAATTTTAATCTTTGTCTGATGAAGCTTCATTAGACCTGCATGAATATTTTATATCTTTTAATTTTGTGTTTTTTTAGCGTTATATGCTGAGCGATGAAGAGGAACACAAAAATTTGATAGATTTAATTGAGAATATGCTGGAGTATGATCCGGACAAGAGGTGAATAGAGGAAAAAAAAGAAATCTAATTAACTAGAAAATTTTATTTTATTTTTTTAAGAATATCTCTAGCCAAAGCGTTGGAGCACGCATTTTTTGATCCACTGCCAATTCATTTAAAACACGAAGACGATTTTAAACTAAAAACTAGATCTAAAACACCATAGATCATTTATACAAATTTAATTATTTTTTTTTTATTTTTTATTGCTGGTTGTTTGTAAATTTTAAAATAAAATTTTTTCATATGATCTACAATTCTTTAACATGGTTGTCTTTTTTAATTCTAGGCGTTGCTAATTTCAGAATTCGCTCAGTAGCCGTGGCGCTCTTGGCCCCCTTAGATATTTCTCTTTGTACCGGATAGGCGAACTCGTAGCCATTGTAGTCAAATTTTGGTCTAGCCAAACTATTCACATGCTCAGAACACTGGGCCCGCAAGGCAGTCTTGTTGAATACGCAGCTATTTGTCGGATCGTAGGCAAACCGTGAAAATTCTGAAATAAATTTTAAAAAAGCTTTGAGGAAAATTATTAAATTGGTCAAAATGCCACTCGGCAAATGTGAAACTTAATCGAACAAAAAAATTAATTTCTCTAGCCTTAAGTGTTTTCCAAGTGCACTAAGACATAAATGGAACAAATTGATGTTTTAAGCTTGGATTGTTCAACCGCGATATCTCCGAGGAATTTTTTGTGTCAAGTGTTTTTTTTTTTTATTAATTTAGAAGTAAATTACCCGTTTTAACATGGTTGTCATTTCTTAACCGCGGCAAAGAAAGACTAGCTAGTCGGCTGGTTGTTTCAAATTTTAATGCGCCTAATGGTACTAAAGTGTATGATGACCTCGGCTGATGTTCGCATCGGTTCAATCTTGGCTGCGATAGTGACTGCAATCTAGTCGATGGAATTTTTATCATCTTTGAACAGACTAATTACAATGCTAGCTTATTGTTTTAAGGATTTTATCAACAAAATCTGTTTAAGCTTTTTTTTCGCATTTAACACAATTGAGTGCCATAGCAACAGACTGTATATT
Source organism: Brachionus paranguensis (assembly GCA_016802215.1). Lineage (NCBI taxonomy): Eukaryota > Metazoa > Rotifera > Eurotatoria > Ploima > Brachionidae > Brachionus > Brachionus paranguensis. The sequence continues at coordinate 2,373,404 of JAESIX010000004.1, forward strand.
TTTAGGTTCGAGATGTAATTAATTCAGATTTTTTTTTAAGCTTTTGAAAAGTTTATATTTTAAGTCACCTCAAATTTCTAGAATACAATTAATTAAAGAGAAAAATAACTGCTTCGATTCAATAATGCTGGTGTTGATCGATCTATTGGTTCTATTGTTACAATTACTTTTGTTGCTTTAAATTCTAATTTTAATAAAATAATTAGAAATTTTTTAAGAAAAATTTGTCGGGTTTTGATTACCCGAAAGCGGTTGTTTATTAGAATCTAATTGAACTCGTAGATTTTCCAAGTAATTATTAATGTTCCAGGTCGAGCGATTGTTTGTAATCAATAAATATAAGAACATGGTGTGGAATTTATTTAGCGAAAATTGCACTACTCACTATTTTATTTTGCGGGCTTTCCGAATACCCTCGTCACTCGGCACACACACAGCCCAGTTATTAAATTAAGATATTTCAGAGCACAAGTGACACAATTCCAAGTCTAAAGACGACCGTATGAAAATATTTGAGTTTTTTTACTGATTCCGAAATTGGAACATTTAAAATTTGAAAAATAGAATTTTTTTTTCTACTTTTAAAAAAATTTAGTTCAATTTTATTTCATTTAAAAGCAGTCGAATTTTGACAAAAAAATTAGCTCTCCAAATAGACTAAGTGTATAGTTCCTCATGGACGGCCTTTAATCCAATTTTTATTTTTCTAACCTTGTACTTCACTCGTTATGTAGGTTTAAACTATTTACCTACATCTATAAAAAAAAGATCATTCGAACAGAAAAGAAAACATTTTAAAAGCTTTTTTTTCAAAATTTATACCAATATAAAAGCTCAATTAAGGCTCAATTATTTCAGTCATTAGTATCAAATTTTCAACTTTAGCCAAGATAAAACTTGAGCAAACAAACTGGTTTAGACCAAAGGAACTTTAAATTGCAGATCATAAATGAGAACTATCAATAAGAAAATTTCGATAAGATAAAAAAAAAAATAATTTATTTTGAAGATAAAAAGTTACAATAAATGCAGCCTCGGTCAGGCATTTGTAGCAGAGAAAAAAAAATTAACTTTTAAATAAGTTTTTTAAGAAAGCTAGTGAATTTTTTTTTATCTTTTAGAAATTAGCAACTGTTATAAAATGATTTATTTTAAATATTAGATAAGTTGGATTTTTTTTATCTAAAAAGATAGAATATTGAAAAGAATTTTTTTATTTTAGCACTAAATTTGCTTCGTCAAAATTTATCTATCAATTTTTTTAATTTTATCTAGTTTAAAACTATTTATTTGAATTTTTTAAATGATAAGTTTTATGACAATTTTTTTTATCAAAAACCAAGATTACTGAACAAGCAAGAATAAAATAGAGCTCGAAGTGATGTGTGCACGTAGAGCAATTAGCGGCATATTAAAATGTGGTCAAGAGTCAATTGACGCTTATTGATCACTTTTGGCCCTATTTTTTTTTTTTTTTTTAATTCGACTATTTTAAGAACTTCTAATTTACATTTATACTAGAGGGCATTTATTCATAGAACAAAAGTTTGTGGTTTCCAAGTGATCATCTAAAAATAAAGCTCAAAATTTAAATTAGCTCGTTAAGTTTCTTCAGGTTTGTTTACATTGTGCATTGAATAGTCAAGTCAATAACTCGATTTACATTTTATAGAATAATAAAAAAAAAAGTGGGCTTTCGAAATCGTACAATTTAGGTAATGTAATTAAAAATCTATGTCGATTGACACCATTTCGAGTTTATTTTTGACTGATGAATCAAATAAAAGACTCAATAAATATTAGAATTAAAGTTGTTCTTTAAATTTTAGTTTTTCTATTACTCTAGACCGTGTATAGTGATTTTTTTATTTTATTTTTTTTTATTTTTTTTAGTTCAAAAAAATCTAAATTTAAGATTAATTAATTTTATATTTTAGAAAATTATATGCTTTAATTTTTTCGTTCAAATATTTGACGAGTATAATGAATGAGCAATCCGATGCTTAAACATTTGATTAAGTCAGACTTTTAGAAGACAAAGACAAACCCGGATCGCAAATAGCGAACAACATATTTTTTAAAGTTTCAATTTAAATGTAAGTATTTATTTAATGTATTAGCCAGTATGGACAAATATTTGCCGACTCCATGAAAGCATGGTGGTCGAACGCTATCAAATTTTAGAACAAAAAAATGAGCTTGAAAATTCGTGTTTTGCAGATTGATATCTCTTGGCCATTTTGATTAGGCTGTCTTTACGCTTGATTGGTGCTGGCCGTGTCAATCAAGCGAATGTTGAAAATGAAGAATTTTTGAAGACAAAAAACGTGTCGCTATTCATTTATGAACTTTGTTTTTTGTCGGTTATTATACTGTCCGGTAAATAACGGACTTTCGATCTTCATGTTTAATTTGATTCTAAAGAATAGCTTGATTTATGCTCATTGCCTGTAGGAATTTCCGTCCTAAAGCATCAATATATCAATCTTTTTTTTTCTTTTTTGTTGGCTTTTTATCAAGTCAAGTCACGTATTTTTGTTTGTTCCAAGTCTCTCCGAGTTTTCATGTTTGATCAATGGATGCGTCGTTTCATTTAAAGCACATTTTATTGACTTTTAACAGCATTCTTTATTAGTTCTCTCATAGGCCCAGAAACCCAATTAGTAATTACTTCTGCGTAATAATTTTAGAACTATGTCAATGGAGTACAATAGTTTATTTTTTCACATTTTCGTTTCACATTATTAATGCAAATTGCAACATTAATGTATTTTTTTTTGATTGCAATAAATTAATTTATTTGCTTCGAATGTAGCGAAGAAGAGAGTCAATGTAGTCAATAGTGTAGATTTATGACGAATTGTGTAGTCAGAGTTCAATAGTTAAAATACACAGCCAGAATTTACTCAAAAATTTACAATCAAAAGTCGAGCTTAAATAATTATTTAGAAGATATATATTCGAATGTAGCCAAGATTGTAGATTAATGTGGATTATGGTAGCAGATATTTATAAAGAATTTTTGATATTAGGGTGGATTTTTTTTAAATGTAGTCAATAATGTAGAACTTTGTAGTCCGAACTTAAAAGTTAATTGCTACATAGATAGCCAAAATTTACCACTTCAAATTTAAGAATTTTTTTTCAATTTTTTTTCAATTTGTAACTCTGCCCGAGCTATAGCTCCTTCAGGTAAATTGAAGAAAAATTGTAACAAAAAAATATGACATTAATTTCAGTGTGTCCATTTGATTAAATATTTGCTAAAAAACATGGACAAGATTTAAGGGTTTACAAATAATTTGTCTCATGTTATTCAACAGGATGATAGTGAAGTCACCCATCTCTTTTTACTTTACGGGCTACTCAGAAAGATAGGAACATTTTTTTTACGCTTATTATGACTTCTTTTTTGCCCCAATTTGCTAATAAAACGTTAATTTATAAATAATATAGATTGAGCAAAAAAACATTTTTGAAATTAATTTTAAAAAATTCAAAAAAATAAAAAAATGTGGACAATTCTGAAAATTTATGTAGATTTTTTTCCAAATATCCAAAACAGTTTTGTTTATTTTTTCATTTTTTTCTTCGATTTAGAAACTTTGCTCAGATTAAAAAAAAACGATATTAATTTCCAATAGCCTCAACATTTTTTTAATAACGTGAATACTATTTAAGGACTTGTAAAGAAAGATGTGAAAATTAAAAAAGAATTTTTTTTCAAAAATTTTGGAATTTAGCCTTTATTTTGAAAAAAATATTTTTGAAATTAATGTAGCAAAATTTTTCGATTTGTATAGATTTTAAATTGCTGTATTCTGCATTTTTTTTTAATATTTTTATTCAATCATAGCGTAATAAGAGAGCTTAGCTTGGAGTCAGACTCCAGACTTTTGTTTGACTTTTGGGCTTTCGCCCCTTCAAGCTTATGTTTATTAGATAAAAAAAAATAAATTATACAAGTAAATTAAACAAAGACGAGTTTCAGTTTCTAATTTTGAAAAAATTTAATAAATTTTTTTTTTAATCTGAGATTACGAACTTTTATAAATTATTTTTTGAGCAATTTTTCGACTATGATATTTTCCTTTTTATTTATTTAATAAATAATTGTACGGGAACGCCCCAGGGTTTGTCCGATTAGCCTTCGTTTTCGTTTAAACCCTCAAATTGAAATTTTAGATTTTTATAAAAAAAAAAAGATGATAAAAGTATTAGATAGAAAACTGAAAAATTTAGAGCTTATTACAATATAAAGTTATAAATTATAAAAAGATTATAGAAGTTTTTTTAAAATTAAGTTAATAAAAAAAAAAATTTTCTTTTGTTTTTGGTTGTTTTCTGGTACAAAATTATTTACAAGATTTGAGAAATGGATGATGGCTGTGGATAATTAATTAAGAATTTTTTTTAGAATAATCAAGCTGAAATTAAAAGATCCAAATGTCTTTTTGGCATGTTGGACTAATTGTAGATAAATTAAAGGTATTTTATTGATTAGGAAAAAATTTGCTAGCCGCAATTTGAGCCTAGGACTAATTGTAAAAATCAAGCGATATCTTAATTAGACGCGACAGATCTCTAGGCAAAAATTAGATTTGAAATTATTCTAATTAGAAGATAAGAATACAAACAAGGACAGGTGGTGTTTTTTATTGGTGTTTAGTCTTTAATTCAATGATGTAGTTTAAAATTCATTTGTTCGACACAAATAGTAGCCGGTCGGCCATCTCAAGTGGGCCTTAACACGGGCTCGAATTCTAATTAATATCGATAAATAAATCGATATCGTATTCCTATAGCTACTGCTTTAAACAAATAAGCTCTCAGGTGAACTTGAATTATCGATTTTTGCCTTTGTATTCTAGTCATTGTTGTCGTTGTTGTTGTTGTTGTTGTTGTTGTGTGAGTTGGGTACATTTTTGTAAATCGACCTGTGTTCAAGTAGTAGTCTAAAACAAAATTTAGCTCACTTTGTTCCAATTAAGACAGTGTTGGCGCGTACCACACACATCACATAAATTTGAATAAAAAAAAAAAAAAAATTTTTTTTTTAATTTTATTTTATTTTTTGAATAAAATATTAAATTTTTTAATTTCTAAATTTTTTTTTCTATTTTTCTTCCGGCCAAATTAAAGATAATGATCAATGCCATCAAATGAGAGCATTAAAGATTACAATGTGTTCGAGCAGCTGGGCCAGGGCGGCTTCGCGCAAGTGTACCGAGCGCAAGTCAAGGCGTCCGGCAAAGAGGTGGCCATCAAGATGATAGACAAGAAGACAATGAAAGCATCGCGCATGACCCAGCGCGTCGAACACGAGGTCAAAATCCACTATCAACTAAAACATCCATCCATTCTCGAGCTGTACACATTTTTCGAAGACAAAAACTACGTCTATTTAGTACTCGAGCTGTGTCACAACGGCGAAATGCAGCAGTACCTGAAGAGCCGGCCGCGGCCCAGCCTGGACGAGGACGAGACGCGCCACTTCCTCAAACAAGTGATCGACGGCATGGTCTACCTGCACTCGTACGGCATCCTGCACCGCGACCTCACCCTGTCCAACCTGCTGCTCACCAAAGAAATGAACGTGAAAATAGCGGACTTCGGCCTGGCCACCAAGCTCAACATACCCGACGAGAAGCACTTCACCATGTGCGGCACGCCCAACTTCATATCGCCGGAGATCGCGTCGCGCAACGCCCACGGCCTCGAGGCGGACGTGTGGTCGCTGGGCTGCATGATGTACACGTTTTTGACGGGCAAGCCGCCGTTCGACACGGACGGCGTGCGCAACACGCTCAACCGCGTGGTCAACTCGGACTACGAGATGCCGGCGTACGTGTCGCCCGACGCCCAGGACCTCATAGCCAGCCTGCTCAAAAAAAAGCCCGCCGAACGCCTCCCGCTGAGCAAGGTGCTCGAGCACCCGTTCATGAACAAACGGGTGCACTCGCCCCTCAGCTCGTACAAACACGGCTCGTTCGACGAGTCCATAGACAGCGGCCGCGGCACCCTCACCACCTCGCAGCGCTCCAACCCGTCCCGCAACCAACTGGCCACCCTGCAGTCCGGCCAAGAGCAGGACTTTGCGCACAGCTCCACTTCGTCCACCTCGTCCCTGTCCACTTCGTCCGCCAAGCTCAACGTCGACTCCAAAAATGTCTACTACAACCGCTTTTTGAAGCAGCAGCAGTGCGCCACCAGCACCCCGCCGTCCCCGCCCGTCAAACTCTCTTCGTACAGTCCGACCAAAGACGCGGCCGCCGGCCACCACCACCACCACCATCATCACCATCACCCGCTGATCAGCGCCTCCACCCACTCGCTGCCCATGTCGCACACCGCCAACAGCCAGCTCGCCTATCCGGCCCTGCACGCCGCCAAATACTTGTCTTCGGAAAATTTGCACGCTCTCCACACCTCATCATCCTCTTCGTCCATATCGCCATCGGCCACCGCTCTCTACGCCCAGCACATGGACAAAAAGAGCAAAAAAGCAGCCGCACCGGGCCACACCGATCAGCGGATACAAGATTGTGTGTCGCCGCTCAAAGCCGGCTCGACTCTGCTGCGGCCGACGCGCCAAGCGTCCAAAAACGCCGTGCTCAACATCATGGACGGCAACGAGGTCGTGCTAGAGCTAATCAAGGTAAAAAAGAGCCACCAGTTTATCATGGAAGTGATTCGGATCGAGCCCGACAACGACTTGATCACCATCTATCAGCCGAACGGCGGCAAGGGCGCGCCCATCGCCAACCGGCCGCCGCCCCTGCCGCCCCACTCTCAACTCTACGCCCAGTACTCGTACGCCACTCTGCCCCAAAACTACTGGAAAAAGTACGACCTAGCGTCCAAGTTTGTGCGCATGGTGCGCTCGCGCACCCCCAAAATCACGCTGCACACCGACGAGGCCAAGTGCATTTTGTACGACACGTCGCCCGACTTCGAGGCCTTGTTCTATCAGGGCACCAAATTTCACATAGCCAAAGAGGGACATGTGAAAATAACGAACGCGGACGGCACCAGTCTCAGCCTCGAGTCCAACTCTAGATCGACGTGTTTGTCGCCCGAGATCCAGGACATGTTCGAGAAGGCGCACAAGTGGCACAAGTTTTGTCTCGAAGAGGAGATGATACGCGAAAAACGCAAAGAGATTTACAAGGATATAATAGCGTTTCCGTTGACGATCGGTCGGCGGCCCCAAGTGCCCAAAATAGCGGCGCTCATGTCCTCGTCGCAGCCAAATTTGGCTAGCAAAAGCAAGATGAGCAGTGAGGACGAGCTGTCCGCTGGACAAAGCCTATTGAGCAAGAATATGAAGGCAATGGAGCTGAAGTCCGCGTCGAGCACATCTCTTACGAACAGCTCCGAGTCGCTCAGGCGCTCAGACAAAGCGGCCACTTTTGACTCAGCGCCGCCACCGCCGCCCCTCTCTGCCTACCCTCAGTCCTATCAAATCAGCGAGCACACCGAGCCTAATCAATACTTCTACAGGAGCCAGTTCTCCATGCCAGTGGCCACTAATGGTCACCCTGGTGCCAATCAACAATCAATCAGTTATCAGCAACTACAGCAACAAGTTAAATTAAGTCGTCAATTGTCTAATTGTTAAAGTTATGTTAAAGTTGTTTAATTTTTTCTTCTTCTTCTTCTCTCTTTTTTTTTTGATTTTTTTTTGAATTTTTTTGAATTTTTTTGGTTTAAATTTAAAATGACATTTAAAAGTTAAAGTCATGGATACACTTGTTATTTTGGGTATCACAGTGCGTCTAGTAGTGCACGCTCTAAATTAGTCTTTGGTTTTGTTTTAAGCTACACAATATGAGATTAGATGAAGAAAATTGAATTTTTTTCTTTCTTTTTTTCTTTCTTTCTTTTTTTTTTGGTTCTTGATTTTTTTTTTTCAATCGAAGCAGCAAAAAAAAAGCTAAGAAAATAGTTAGATTGAATTTTGCTATCTTTTTATCTATTTTGAACAATTATTTTTCAAATTTGCTACTAATTAATTTTACATTCAATTTTTTTTTAGGGATTCTAATTCTTACTTTTGGATAAATTTTGAATCTTTTTTTTAAATAAATTTTTATAAATTAATCAAATAAAGAATATTGATGCAATAAAAAATTGAACCGTTTCTAAAATCCTATCTCTTATTTGTCACTGTGTCACCAGTTCAAAAAAATTCAAAGGGCTCACTGGTCTTTTTGTACCCGTCTTCCAAAAATTTACCAAGTTCATGGCTGAATATTTGTTACTGAATGAATAACAAGGATAGTTGTTTAGTAGTTTATTGAAATAAAATAATATATATGTCGTAACTAAATAGTCAAACAATTTATTTTAGCTAAATAATTTACGTTTAAGTAAAATATATACAAATTTTTTTATTTTAATAAAGCTATCGTTAAAATCATTGGTTAAGCTTAATATATAAAAAATAAATCATTTTAATTAAATTCAAATTGATTTTAGTAAAAACAAAAACTTAACAAAAATATTGATTAAGCAAAAATTTATTTTCTTGTACAATTACTATTTAACTGACATCTATGGCACTTTGAATTACATAGTACATTACTTTTTTTACATGTACAATTCCTCTCACATTTGCCTAAACAATTACACTTCAATACTCCTTGCCCACCACATATAGAATGCAAACTATTTATTTTCCTTAGCGATTTTTCGCATCTCAAATCTAAAGACTCAACATTCAATAATTTTTGTTTACAAATATGGAACTTGTTTCGTGAATGCCAACCGGCTATAATACCAAATTTTGTGGCCAATTGATAAGTCATATTTCTTGTATTGATTTTGGTAATATAAGTTAGTATATTTAATAGATCGGCAGGGCCTCTATCGACGTCTGGTACGGGAGCCTGGACTGTATCCCGAACTTAAGCCTCACCCAACTTGTGAACATGCTGTTGAGCCATTTTTCAGCAGTTTGCTTTAATTTTCATTGCATGTCGACTCTATTTGGGCAATATTAATTGCATTAATTTCAATTCTGCTAATTTTAGCTTGATTAGACAACACTTCAGCTTCTTCTTCGTCTTCTTTATCATCGAATCTTACCTTTTTATTTTGTTAAATATGCATTACATTTTGCTTCTTTAGCTTAAGTATTCAAATTTAGCTTAAATTAGCATTTAGTTTAGCTTAAAATCAAGCTTATTATTTTGTTTATTTTTATTTAGCTAAAATATTTATTGTTTATTTGATTTAGCTAAAATAAATTGTTTGACTATACGACATATATATATAATATAAAGGATTGTGTTCGCTTCTTTTATATAACATTGACATCTGTATCTCATTAGAGATGATGGGTCTGCTAGAATCAGAATGGAATTCTATTCTACAAGAATTGCAAGGCGTGCTAATTAATAACATAGTCACGTATTTTATATATATGATTTAAACACGAGTTGATCATCAAGTATGTGAGTGCTTAAAGTCTGGGTAACATATTCGAGATTTAAAGCAATGGTGATTTTAACATTTTGAATAACAGTTTAAATGAGTTCAACATCGATTGCTTCCAACACAGAGTTAAATTTTAAATTTAAAGACCTCATCTGATGGTCTAATATAAAATCTTAACCAGAAAGTGGTAACAAAATCGGAATATGAGCTTGGAAATTTAAATGAGAATCTTAAAATCTCAACAGCTTAGAAGCCAAATTTGATAAATTCATCGATTCAAATAATAATTGAAAAAAATAATCGAGTTATTTGTTTATAGTTAACTACAACTATTAGTCCAAAAACTAAAGAATACCTAAATGTATCACAAAATAATCTAATAAGAATTAATTTGGGGATTAAAATAAACAATCATATGTCAAATGTCCTAAAAGCTTTACATTTATTTAATTTCGATCAATATTATATTAGCATGAAATTATCTTTTATTGAATCATTAAAAAATAATTTTCTAGCTTCTAAAATTTTTAAATTTAGTTGTTGCAGATCTAATAGATCTTCTTTTAAATTAAATAGCTTTGAGCAAGACATCAATTTATTAGAATCTTGTTTTGGAAAAAAATAGGAAAAATTACACTAAAAAAAATTCTTACAAGAAAAAACTTACAGGTACTTTAAACTCCAAAGATGGAATTGCTGACTCAATAAAACAGTGTTTACACAATTATAACTTAAGTTTTTATTGGAATATCTGAATTAATCTCATGAGAGTTGGTCCATAACTTGACTAAAATTCTTAAAAAAAAATTTATCTAAAAAATTTTTGTATTTTGTTTTTATTTTTATAATTGAACATTTTATAATTTTACTTTTTCTTCTATGGAGGTGAATTGAATTCAATAAATAAATAAATAACTTTTATTTTAGTGAAATTTATCTTTTTTATTGTTAGTGTTATCTTAAGCTGATCTAAAGTGGATTTAGACTTATTTATTCTGTATTATTATTGCATGACTCAGATTATTATTTATATCAGTCACACTTATTTATAGAAAATTGTTTTAGGATTAGGATGAAGCCGAAAGCTTTATTCAAAAGATGCCATAGCGTGTTAAAACGCTTGCAGAGGCATGGTCTTCTGTTGCGGCTTATATTATTATTATCTTGTTTCTTCTAAAGGAACGAATTACAACAATTATAATGAAAAAACATGAGATTATTTTTATTCCAAGTTTATCAATAAATTCCTTCTAGATAATTTTCAATTAGATTTTTCCTTTTTTAAACGAAGAATTAACAATAACATTAATTTAATTTTTATTCAATTTTTTTACAAGCTCTGATTAAAATTTAAAAATTTATTTTTTAAATTTTTTCTTTTAAAATTTTTTTAAAATAAACGAAATGATTGATTCATATTTTCACGTTGAAATATGGTTGTAGATTTCGCCTTTAAAGTGGAAATAATTGGCATCAGAAATTTTTGACCATATCAAATTAAATTGCTTAAAATTTTCAATTCCTTCCAAACTAAAATCTCTTATTAATTTAATTATGCAAGTTATTTCAATTTATTTCAAATTTAAGATTTTGATAAATTTATAAAATAATTTTTAAACTTGTCGTTAAAATTTAAACATTCTTAGTGAAAAATACTAAACATTTGAGTGCTAAATTTCAACCAGATGATTAGGTTTACACACTTGTTGAAATCTTTGTTTCATTAATATTTTACGAGAATTCTATTAAAATAGTTTTTTCTTTGTGCACAATAAAAATAAAGAAGTTCTGAAGCAAATATTTTTAAATAAAGTTGATAAAACAAAAAGTTGATAAAGTGAATTATTTTTAAATGACCAAAATACTCAAAATTGTGTTTGGATTCTGAAAATAATAATTATTTCAATAATTTGTTACAAAAGACTTGGTCTTAATAAATTCCTCTATTAAGTTTAAAAATTTTAAAATTAGTAATTGAATTTTTGATATTTTTCAAGTTAAATAAAATTTTATCTTTTCTGAATAGATAAATTGAGAATGTTAAATGACTTTTATTGTAAAAATGTGGATTTTATTTATTTTTTGAATGTTTTTTGACAATTTAAATTAGTAAATCTTAAATTTCTTATAATTCTTTTCAGACAAAGATTAATCTGAAAATGTAATCAATTTTCATAGTAAAACTCGAGTCTATAATTTGGGTTAAATTTTAAATCTAAAATTAGCTTAACTTCTAGTGCTAATGGCAAATAAGACTACGTTAATTACAATTTTATTTAAAATCATTGTATTTAATCCAGTACAGTCTCGATTTTTGTTAAAATTTAATTTATCAGTCTTTTTATTTTTGTTTGTATTTTCCCTTGAAAGTTTACAATTTAATGACATTAGCAGTCTAAGCAAACTTTAGTCAATGTCTTTGAACTATTTCAATTTTTAGAATTTTCGGACTCATAATTTGACTTTTAAATGGATTATTTTGTTAAATGTTTTCGAGATTTACCCCCTAGGAATCAAAATTATTTTGAAAAATAATAACAAGATTGTGGCCTTTAATTTTTTAATGTGTGACGGTTTCATCAAAATATTGAATCAACTAATTATTTTTTCCTTTTTGATTACAATAGGATTTTTTATTTGGATTTAACTATTTTAAGCTCTTATTACCCATTTCGAAAAATGAAGTTTAAACTCTGACTTGACTTAACTTAAAGGCTTTAATCCAGAAAGTAATATCACTTGAATAAATACGACAGCTTTCTTTGCTGTTTTAAGTCTTGTTTACAAAAGAAACTAGATCAAATAAATTTAAATATTAGATTATTTATTTATTCTTTAAAAATACAAAATCTAAAGAAATATTTAGATCAATATTTGATTAAAAAATATATTTGAATGAAGTGTTTAATTAAAATTTTTTCAATATAATTTTCAAGACTCTTGGAGTTGACTGAATCTATTTAACTTTTGAAAAATTAAATTAAAAAAAAGCTTAAAATTCTAAATTCAAAAAATAAATAAAATTTTTAATAACTTTTAGTAGATAGAATACTGAAATTAAAATAAATGAATATTACTGAGAATATATCTATCTTTATGTTTTTATGCTGTGAATGAAAAAGGAAAAACGTGAATGAATGAACAAATTGGGAATTAAAGAATTTTTAGAGAGCATAAAACATTGGAAGTTCTATTGGTGTTAAAAAGTCAAAATTTTATTTTTGAATACTTTTTGTATTCATTTATTTATAATCGTTTTTAAATAAAACTTAAGTACTAAAATTAAATTTTATTTTCATATAGCGTACAGAATTTTAATATAATTTAAAGAAAAAATCAAATTAAATGATCTAAAGATCATCATGCTCCAAATAAGGAGTCAAGAATTCAACTAACGATTCAACGTCTCGTCTACCACTGTATTCGGTTAATTTATGACCTTTTTTAAACAAAATTATTGTCGGATAGCCTTGGATCCCCTGATTAGAACAAACATCGGAATATTTTGTACAGTCAACATCGGCAATCAGAATTTTCTCCTTATCTGCTAAATTTACAGCTAAATTTTCCCAGTCTTGCACCATAGCTTGACAATGCCTTGAAAAATTTTTTAATATGAACAATTTGTACAATTTAGTTTATCTTACCCACACCATGGAGCAAAAAATTTCTTTAATTAAATAATCATCATTTAAAAAAATTGTTTTGATCATTTGGTAAAAAACTCACCACAAATACATAACGATTCATGTCTATAGAACTCTTAAAATTTTCATTTGTTAGCTCCACAACTTTACCTCGCAAAGCAGAAGCTTCATTTTGCTTTTCCTTTTCAGGATTTTGAACCTGGCTATCAATGAATGCTGAAAAGTCTGATATTGTACGCTTGCCAATGTAAGAATCAACCTTAATAAATTCGATAAAATAGAATTAATCAAAAATGCCTCAAATTAAATAGTTAAAATTGTTTAAATTATAAATTAAAAACGTTATAAAACTTATTTAAGACTTACAACTTTGCCATTTTCAAATAAGATTAAAGATGGATAACCTTTGATGTTAAAATTTTGACAGATGATTCCATATTTTGTACAGTCAATTTTTGAAATTTTTATATTTGAATTTAAATACTTTTTTCCTAATTCCTCCCTTGAAATTTTTGTATTTGAATAAAAAATTAAAATGAAAAAAATAAAGAAAAAAAGCAAAATACCAAGTTGGAGCCATCATTTTACAATGACCACACCATGGGGCAAAAAATTTTACGAAGTGAAATCCTCTAGAAACAAAATTTTCAAAATTGTTATCATCCAATTCGTGCACAGGAATTTCATCATCGACTTCTGTCTCTATGTTGTCAGGTAATTCAACTTGATTGAGCATGAACGCTTCAATAGACTCCTGTGATCTTTCGCCATCATAAGATATTCCATCTCGATTGCCATTTTTAAAAAACTGAAATCTAAAAATTATTTATTCATAAGATTTTTTAGACAAAAAGAAAATTGTTACGTTGGATAAGCGAGAACATCTTTGTCTGAGCACAGTTCAGTCTGTTCGATACAGTCCACTTTTGCGATATAATACTTTTTGCGCTTATTATGCTTTTTGGAAAGTTGATTCCAAACGTTGACCATTCTCTTACAATGTCCACACCTTTAAAGATTATTAAGAACCATTTAATGATTTTCAAGTGTAAAAATGTACCAAGGTGCGTAGAACATTACAAGAGTGCCTATTTCAGGCTGGCTGATGGTGTCCATAAATGTTTGTTGGGTGAGCTTTAGAGGCTTTTCATTAGATATTTCGATTTCATCGAATACACTTGCCACATCTTCATCATCGGCATTGGCTAATACGATTATAAAAATTAATAAAAATATAGACATAAAATTTTTATAAATCATCTATATTTTAAAATTTGAGTTATAATTATTTTGAGGCAAAGATAAATTTGAATTATTCAAAATTTATTTGCTATCGTACAAAAGAATGTATTACGTGTGTTTTTACTGAATTATTTAATATGAAATTACTGAACTAATTCTTACAGTAGCACAATTAAAATAACTATTTGGAATTTTTGAATTTAAATTTGATTTTTTTTACATAATTTTTTTTTGCTTATAAAAATTTTTAAAAAATTTTAATTTAAATACGATGTTATTTTCGATACATTAGATCAGCGTTAAATATCTGTTAAATTAATTTTTTATTCATAGAATTTTTTTATTTTCTAGTCGGAAGATAAATTATCTTAGGTTCAAAATGAACATAAAATAATATATTTGAAAGCATGATTAGATGATATTTTTTTTTATTCAGCTTATTTTTATACAATGGCGCTTTCAGGTTTTGAATCATTTCTTAATATTTTGTATCTTTAGTGTATTTTAATCATAATATCACTATCATTAAATAACTTTTGGTAATTAAATTCTATTTTGGATTTTAATTAATAAGAATATTCAGAAATTCAAACAATTTTTTGATTTATTATTGTTTCTCTAGAAAATACTTCGAAATAAGATAAAATTTCCAAAGATACCTCTGACACCGATTGCTTCCCAATGCTTACATCGATTTTCTTGCTTTTTTAAAATTATAATTGCTCAAAAATTGTTCATCTAGACTCATTTTTTTAATTTATTTTCTTGTCATCGATAAAATGCGTTCAATTTTATTTAAAATTAAAATTGTTTTAATTTGTTTATTTAATTGAAATAATAATTAGAAAGAATCCACTTTATTAGCCAAGGAATTTAATACAATAAAATGAGTAGCAGAGATTTAACATATAAAAGGTTAATTTCTGGCTTTCCAAAAAATTTTCTTTTAGAAAGACTTAACTAAAAAGTCAAACACTTCAGAGTACTCACTTAAAAGTGAAAATTGACTCATTGGAACAAGCTCAGAGAAGAGTTACTAAGATTGTTTGGGTTCCTGTCAAATTCTAAAATTTGTAATTTTCTAGAATAGTAGAGTATATAATGACTTAGTAAATAATTAAATCTTAATATGATCCTAAACCTTTTTTAAATATTTTTACTAGTGATTTTTTAATGATAAGTCATTTAAAAACCTTTTTTGATAAGATCTTAAGCTAAAACTCTGTATCACCTAAATTAAGTCTCTGCCAATAAACTGAAATTCTGATCATTACAATTAAGATGCATAGTTATGCAAAGTTGGTATAAGCTGATACATATTTCAGAACAAGTTTAAATTTAAAAAAAAAGTTATCTAAGTTTTTATTTTTTTTTTCCAAAATTCACAACGCCATATGAAATAAGTTGTTTACCATAATATTCATTATTTATTCTAAATTTTCTTAAATAAATTAAAAAATGATTTTTTTTCTATTTTAAAAATTTAGAAAAGCATTGCTTCTAATTTCTGTTCAGTTCTAATTTTATTTCGGTCAAAACCTTTAAGAAAAATAGGGCTAAGGGAAAATTAAATAAATATGATCAGTCACTTTAATGATGTAGTTTAAAGTTGGTGATTTTTCAAATATTTTGATGAATTGATTATAGCAAGCAAATAGTAATAATAAAAAAAAATTTTACATTACAATTAATTTATTCGAATAAAAAAAATAATAAAAAAAATTAATAATAAATAGCTAGATTTTTTTGTTTTTTCTTTAAAGATTGGATATAGTATTGGTATTATAAGTTTGAATCATCGGATCTTCGATCAATTGCATACTCTCATTAATAATACTAACAGTATTTAAGAAGCTTGAACTTGATGGCTGTGATTCATTATTATTAATAATTAAATTATTTGCTACACTAATCTGTTGACTCAAATTATCAGTCATTTGCACGCCATTTTCTTCTAGTCTGAGTCGTTTCATCGGGGAAAATAATAAATTATTACTCGATGTTTGATTAGAACTGGATGATACAGCTGATTGATTTGAGGAAATTATTGGACATGGATGATTAGAAACCAAATTGAAATTAGACGCAAATGATGGAGCTGGTGTATTGAACAAATTTTTCTTAAGTCTATCTCCAAATGAAGAAATATTTTGAGTGTTTGATTGAGCTATTTGAGTTTGTCTTGTTGGGGTTTTACTAGGTGATCCGTAAAAATTATTTTTTGGAATTATATTCTTCTTGGCCGATGGTGGATCGTTTAAAGGTGAAATTTGACTCAAATGATCAGAATTGGTTTCTTTAGGAGAAGGTGGTTTGACAAAGCTAAAAGATGATGTAGAGTTATTTAGGTTTAGTTCTGATTTAGAACAATTTATTTTATTTTCTTTTCCTTTTAGGTCTTTCATTGATTCTAATTCAGCAATGTATTTATCACTTTTTTCCAATGCTTTTTGAAGTCTTTTTATTTCTTTTTCATAGTTTTCTATTTTAGACTCCATTGCTGCCATTGTATATTTATTAGTCCTTTAAAAATAATTTAAATATAATTTTTTTAATTTTTTTAAATTTTATCTAAATTTAAATTTACATTTGGGAATTTTTTTCGTTTAAAGTAGCTTTTAAGCATGCTATGTCTTGGATTAGCATTGAGTTTTGACTTTCTATTTTTGTATTGAGCTTTATAATAATATTTAAAAATTTAATTTTTGTTTAATTAGATTGATTTTACTTCTTTGAAATGATCTCTTTCATCAGACATTTTTGCCAATTTTTTTTCGGTCTCTTCGAGCTTTTTATTTAGGGAGTTGTAATCATCATTTGGCAGTAATGAATTTGATATTGGACTTTTAATACAATCCTTAAATAAAAATTAAATCAATGTAAATTGTGAAAAGATTTTGTTATTCAAAAATTTATGATTACAATTTTAATGATACAAAACCTATTTTTGATCAAATTCATTTATTATATTTAATAAAAATAAAAAAATATTGATGCTTAACCACATTATATTTTCAAAGCATTTATTAAAAACTTTAATTTGATTTTAATCAAATTTTTTTATAAACCTAATAAAATATAAACTTCTTGATTTTTTTGATATGAGAACTAATTTTAGCTTTTAGAAAAAAAAAGCATGGCCTTGTGAATTTCAGAACAAAAATTAAAAAAAACCTAATATTTTTTTCATGAATTCCAGAGTTTTTTAAAAGTCACAAGACTCGAGACTAGTCCAAGTCCGGACTTGGCCTTTAATTTGGGTATTTTAAACAACTCTGATAAATTCTAAAATTGGTTCTGTAAATTGCATCAGCTCATGCATTTAATTTATCAGCTAATTCTGGGCTCTGAAAAAAATTCTCAAAATAGAACATACACAGGCCTTTTTCACAAAAAAAAAATTTTACCATCAATCCGAGAATGCTCGTGTGATAAAACTTGTCCAAAGTGAATTTTTTGACTTGAACTTCAGAGTTGGTCAAAAGTCAAGTCTAAACTTTGACTTGATATTTTTTTTTCTTGGTCTCTTATTGTAAGAAAAACAGATTAATTTCAATTAAATTTATACAGATACAAAGCAAGTTTTTTTCAATTTTTTGTTTTTTTTTCAATTTTCGTATTTATTGAAACCTAAATCTCAATTTTCAAAGTCGACTTTGAAAATTACATACCTCTGACTTTTGACCAACTCTGTTCGACTTTGGGAATTTTTTTTAAAAAGTCAAATCTGACTTTGAATTCTGAGCAAATCTACACATAGCCTTGATTTTAAAACAATGTAAACCCAAAACTGAAGGATCTAGAATGTGTTTTGGTTTTGAAAATTATGAAGTAAGGTGCGGATATTATATAGAAAATTTATAACAAAACACTAAAATTTTTTCGAAACGATTTAAAACTCTTAAAATTACTAAAAGACCGATTAACATTCCTCTTATTTAATTATTAATACATATAAAAAAAGAATATTTTAAACAAAATTAAACTTAACGTAAAATTTTGGGAAAAAGCTTAAGATCGCTGCAGATAATTGTACAGTATATTTTGGACTTTTTTGTTTAGAAAAAAAATAATTGAATTTTTTCATTTTTGCTGTGTTAATTTTAGCAAAATCGAACTTAATGATCATCCACAAAAATTATCTTTTTGATAAAAAAAAAATTAAATGCAGAACATGTTATATCATGACCACGTATTGTGCAAAATCTGCATGCATACAATTTTTGCAGAGATTTGAACATGTAAAAAATTCATTCAACATTAAATCTTTACTTAGAAAATATGCTTAGAAATTATGAAATTGTGCAGTTAAATTTTAACTAAAAATTACTTAAGAGTTAATTTTATTTTTTCAAATGTTTTCAATTCAATTTTTTAAATAAAAACTAATAACAAATCTCACTTTTTCCCGTAATTAACCCTTATCCGTCTAAAATAGGGTCAAAAATGACCCAATATTCGGTTAACGACTGAAATGGGTCAATTTTGACCCGATATTCTGTTAACGACTGAAATGAATCAAAATAGACCCATTATTTTTATTTATTTATTTGTATTATCTGTGCCGAGCTAAAGCTCCTTCAGATTAAAAAAAATAAAAATAAAATAAAATAAAATAAAATAAACCAATAAAAATATAATAAAATAAAAATGTAAAGAAAATATAAGATAAAAGTAAAGTAAGTTAAAATATGAAATAAAAGAAAGTTAAGATAGACAAATTGTAAGTAATGACATGTGTAAAAATTTTAATTATTGAACAATTCAGAAAAGAAAGAAGAATTAGTTAGATAGCAATAACTCATTTAAATTTTTTTTATTTTATTTGATATAACAAAAATACTGAATAAAGAAACTGATTGTTCATCTTAATTAATTATTGTTTTATGAAAAACAAAAGACGCTCTCACATCTTTGAATTTCCCTTGATAAAATAATTTTTTGAACAGATCAATTAAGAAACAGACTTTTCAAAGATTCAAAGTCGAAAATGTGAAATTTAAAACCTTTTATAGCATAATGGCTGAGTTTATTCACTATAAAAGAAATCAAAATTGTTAATAATTAATCAATATTATCAAATACTTTAAAAAATGAGCTTTCACGATTTCAATACATTTAACTATAATGCGGATCAAGTTGGTGAAGATTTTGAGGAACATGGGCAAATAAGCGATGACGAGTTTGATTACGTTCAACCTACTCATGAACAATTCGTTCAATCCTACGAGGACGAGGATATGAACGAATTTTCCGAATTAGAACTACCTTCTAGTTCTAGTTCTTTACATGCTTCAAGCTCTACTTTAATTTGTGAAAGATACATATTAATTTAATTTTATCTTTTTATACTTTTTAATGATTCTTTTTATCTTTTTTTATTCTGAAACTTATAAATATTTTTGTTATTAAAATTAAAAAAAAAATCAGTGTCTTTTTATTTTTTTTTTGGGGTCAAAATTGACCCATTCTAGTCTTTAACGTAACTTTTTATATTTTTGACGGAAAAGTGTAAATGAAATGATTACTAAAAACATCAGTTAATGAAATAACTGTTGTATTAAATTTTAAAATAAAAAAAAACAACAAACTTTTAATTTAGTAACTTCATCTGTCAACGAGTCAATAAAACTATTCAAACGACTAATTTCATCTTCATATTGCTCGAAAAAGTTCAGAAAGCGAGCTTTTCGAGTGGCAGGCTGTGAAAACTCAGTTGGTTTAATGAGATCAACATCGTCTTGGTTGTCGATTCCTCCCAAAATTCGCCTGCAAGGATTCTCTTTGTCAATGTGCACTCTACATGTTGGACATTGTTTTGTTTTCTCGAGCCAGAGATCGATGCATGAAGAACAAAATGCGTGCAGATTTGGACACACACTGGGATCTTTAACTTTACCTAGGCAAATTTGACAAGTAATTGGCAAAGTGAAGCTGACATTGGAATTTTTAGTGGCAGAAAATAAATTTAAACGTGAACACATAGCTTGGTGAAAAATTTTTCTGATTATTGATTGTAAAACACAATGTTTTTTAAACAACTTAAAAATTCGTTATGACCGACAACAAAGTTCAATATATATCTAATCTAAATAAAATATAATAAAACCTAAAAAAGATGATCGATTGTATGATGCATTATTTTTGGTCTCATAAATTTTATATATAAATTTTTCAGATCTTATGTATTTATGAAAGAACTACTTTTTCTATTTTCTATATTTAGTTTTATATTTACTAATAATTAAATTAGTTGGAAATTTTAGATAGAATTAGTCATGTGAAGCTATTTTAAGATTAAAATAGTTTTTTAAGTTTAACTGTAAAAAATTCTAAAAGGAGTGGCTACAAATTTGAAAAAAACTTTTCAAATCGATGCTAAAAATTAATAATAAATCTTTGTTTTTAATGATCTGTAGTTTTCAAACATTTTGTTAAATTGTTTAACCTAGGTAAACTTAATGACAGGGGCGTAGCTATATAGTGGAAATAAGGGTCGATTGGTCTTCTAAAATAAATATTTTAAAATTGGGAAAAAAGCGAAATTTATTTGTAATATGAAAATAAGAAAAAAAAACTCAGAAATTTGTTTTTGAAAATTTGTTAGGCCACATAGTCAATACCGATTTCATACGTTAATACTGAAGGTATATTTTGCTACTAAACATTTTTGATCTTAGAATCCGAAGAGAGAAAAAAATTGACTTGGATATTAGAACTTTTTGAGTTTTTCACAACAATCAAAATTTAAAGAGTTAAGATTTAATTAAATTCCTTCAGTTTTTGATCCGCACTTTCATTCTATATTTATTTATAAATCAAACTTGGTTTCTATTGCTATTTTCTCACATTATGTAAAGCCTTTGTTTCTTATTATTTGTTATTCCAGATCAATTTCGACCCTCTAATTGTCTACTTGTAAAAATGAAGTGAATTTTCAAATTTTTACATAAATTGTTGTAAAATCATTTTACTTTTATTTACGATTTTTTGCCATTATTTTCTCAAAATTGGATTTAACTAAAATTCAAGTAAATTTTGGTAAAATTGAAATTTTATTCTTTTGCCAAAAGACCAAGTCAAATTTTTAATTTTAATATAAAGAATGATAGATTTTAAACTTAAATTTATGAAAAAAACTCGATTGTTAGAAAAAATTATATTTCTTGAGGTTAAATTTGAACCAAGATTTATCATTACTTCAATGGCTGATGTAATCAAGAACGCTGAAGTTCAAAATTCAAAATTGAATAGTTCGATCAATTCATTATATTATTCATAATAACAAGCTAATTCATTATACTATTAACAGTCTTAAATCATTTATATGGTTTGAGTGAGAGGTATTTTAAAGAAGGATTTAGTCATTCTTTTTAACTATTTAAGTTCCTTACTATGAATGATGTATCAGGGAACATGTATCTAAAAAATTAAAATATTTTCTAGCATTTATTTAAAGAGCTAGTTTTTTACAACTTGCTGCTTGAGCAAGCAAAGAGGGTAGTTTTTAAAATAAAAGATTTGATAAATTTCAAAAAAAAATTAACCGGTTTAAAAATTTTATTAATATAATTTTTTTCTTCAAAAAAAGTAAACAAATAATAAATTATCTAGTAATTTCTTCTATGAAAATTTTGACTTCGACCATAACTTCCACTATTTTGTCTATAATCGTTGTTTCCCTTAAAAAATACAAGATATTAAATTAAAAATTTTAAAATTAAAATTTTACTCTTTGATATCTAGGTTCTTGGTCATATTGATTATTAGAATACTCATCATAATAATAACCATAATCATCACGATTATTGTATCGATAATTTGGTTGTTGCTCATAATTTTGATAATAATTATTATTGCTGTATCCTTGTTGACTTCTTTGTGAGCGATTAAATGTCATATTTGGCTCATACTGGTTAGAAGGATAATCAATTTTATTATTAAAATTTTTATTTGCACTATTTCTGTTTTGAGATTGGTTAAAAGTCTTTGCTTCGAAAGTTTTTTTGAACTCTGTTTTGGACCCTTTAGTTGGTTTTTCTTCAAAATCAGCAGGATTGTAATAAAAATCATCATTTATTTTAGATGCTTTATTCGGATCATCTCCAAGTTCAAAATTGAAATCATTCGGATTATAAACTTGTTTATTTTCATATGGTTTATTATTTGTTGGCTGTGAATATCTTCCTCTTTGATTTCTTTGGCCTCTGAAACCTCTAGGTTCGTAGGTCTCAATAGGTGGTTCTGGTTTTGGCTTGTCTTTTTTTAAATTAAATTTTGTTTTAAAATTTTTAAATTTTACCTTCAGAATTTATTTTTGTTTTAAAATTATTTAATTCTGCTTTTTGGGATTGATTTAAAGGAGTTGCTTCAAAATTATTTCTAAACTTTGTTTTATTTTCTTGAGTTGATTTTTCTTCAAAATCAGCAGGATTGTAATAAAAATCATCATTTATATTAGATGCTTTATTCGGATCTTCTCCAAGCTCAAAATTGAAATCATTCGGATTATAAACTTGTTTATTTTCATTTGGTTTGTTATTTGTTTGCTGTGAATATCTTCCTCTTTGATTTCTTTGGCCTCTGAAACCTCTAGGTTCGTAGGTCTCAATAGGTGGTTCTGGTTTTGGCTCATCTTTTTTTAATTTAAAAAAAAATTTTCCAAATTTTTCAATTTTACCTTCAAGATTTAATCGTGTCTTTAAAGCATCAAAAAGAGTCGCAGCTGCTGGCGGTCGGGCAGTGTTATTTTTATCACTGTAATCTTTCTCGTTGTCAATGTCTCTAAATTTGCCTTTTTTGATTTTCTTTGGCTCCTCTTTGATAATTTTTTTTAAATAAAATTTTAGAATAATTTCTTTTTTACTTGTCTTTTCAGGTTGAGAGAAAACACTGACTTCCGGTTTAGCCTCAGATATTATTTTACTTTTATCAATATTCTAAAATTTTCATATTTAATTTTGAATTTTTGAATGTAATTTTGTCGATTAAAATACTTGTTGAACGAATGTTTTGTTTTTTTTGGATTTTGCTTCAAGAGCCTCAGCAACGATGGCCTTACGTGCTTCAGAGAACTCGTTTATTTCATCATCTATTTTTTCTGGCTCTTCAAAAACCTTTTTGCTGGTGTCAACTGAAAAAAATCAATTTAAAAATTTTTCAAGAATTTAGAAATTTACCTTGGGTTTTTTGGCGAATTCCGAAAGGAACCCACGGCGGTGGCGCTGTGTCAGTCATGCACATTTTTCGAACATGATTTGACAAGTCTTTAGTCAATTTCCATTTTTCTACCAAATAATCAACATGTCCTCCAAGGATTTTTACATTTTTAGCAAACAAAATGACCATATTTGATTTAATCTTAATTTCGCCTGTCAGTTGAATTTTTGTTCCTGGTGGAGTGTTTAAACTCAAGTTAGGTATATTTTCCATTGCTAAACAATTGATGTTTGTTGAACCGTCAGTCAAAGTTAGCTTATACAGACATGGTGCCGAATGCGAGTGCTCGTTTTCTTTAGGAGCACCGATGTTTCGAAGTTTGACTAGTTGAAGCACACCATTAGCTTCAAACTTAGAATTTTATTGTAACCTTTTTAACCTCTTATTAAAAAATTACTGTGTCGCTTTTTCCGCTGACCACACCATCTGGTACATACTTTGATCCAATATTTTTTAAATCACTCTAAATATTTTTTAAATTAATTAAAACTCTAATTTGATAATCTTACATCTAAAAGTGGTTTTATCAACGATGAAAGATTGATTTTTGGATTCTCCTGTAAATATTCGTCCAGAGATTCCGGTAATAAATGCCTAATATTTAAGATTTAATAAATTTTTGAAAATAATTTTTGAAAATACCAGCCAGATGATTCTAGACTGTGGATTAAGCTTTCTTTATGGTTCATCTTTTAATTCTAATAGATCGAAAAAAAAATTGTTAAATTTAAAAAAATGATGTTCAAATAAAATTTTGCTTTGCTAAAAGTAAAATTATTTTTTTTGAAAGAATTCCATGCTTTTGGATTTAAATTTAATTATTTTTATTTATTTAAAATTAAAGTTTTGACATAAGAATTTGATCAATTGAAAAAAAAAACTTTACAACCAGTTATTATTGCTCTTCTTCGGTAGTTCCCGTTCTTGGAAAAAAAAATCATTTTTTAATTTAAAAAAAATCTCGTATATTACTTGACAAATTGAATACTATTTTTAGATTTAGGTATATTTGCATTATTCAATGTTTCTTTCGATTTAGCTACTTGTTGTACTTCAGCTTCAACAACAGACTCTAAACTTTTCATCGCATCACCAGGTTCTGGATGAAAAAATAATTAACTAAATAAATTTTATGAAAAAGTAAGATTTTTACTTCCGCTCTGTGGAACTACCATTTGCGCGGCCATAAAATTAAACTCAACATTAAATGTTGCTTGTACTGATCTTTTTATACGTAACATTTCTCTCACAGTATCCTCATTTCCGTGAGCGACTTCAAATTCTTTCCAAGTTTGCCAGAATTTATTATTTGTCTTTTAACAATTAAATTAACAAATTCATTTAACAAGATAAAATAATTTTACTTTAGGGTCACAAATTTGAGAGCAGTGAACATAAATAGCTCTAGCTCTGTCGATTTCTCCAAGTTTTCTTTCCATTTCTGCATATCTCATGCAAATTTCTCTGAAAAAAAAAGATTTAACTTTTTTTTATTTTAATTTAATATTTTAAATACTTGACTTGATCATCTGGTAAGACCTCAATCGCTTTTTCAAATATTTCTCGAGTTGCGGTGACACCTTTCATTGAAGCCACTTGTTGAATATAAATGTTAAACATTTCATAGCGTTCCTCAGCCAAAACAGCATCGGTTCCACGCTCATAAATTTTAATAGCTCGCCTTGCTAGGCCATGGTTTTCTTCCAGCTTAGCGTACAGCAGATAAATTTCTTTGGCGTATTTTTGAGGTATATTTTCAAGACATTGTTCAAACAAATCTCTTAATCGCTCCAATTTAGAACCACCCTTAAAAAAAATCAAAAATAAAAATTTTATTAAGTCAAATAGACATTAATTTACATAGCGCGCTATAAATTTTGTCAAATATCTTAGCCATATGTCATACACAACTGGCCATTTGAACAAAGCAATTCCTTTTTCATAAGCCTTTTTAAAAAAAAATGTTTAATTTTTTTTCTAAGAAATTAAAAAAATTTGCACCCTAAAAGCTTCTTCAAAATAATTGTTTTCTTCCAAGAAAATACCATAATTGATTATGATTTGAGGCGTTGCTATACGAAGATCAACTATGTTCTCATAGCACTTTTTGACTCCCTTTAAAAATTAAATTTAAATAACTAAATAAATAGAATAAATGAGAATTGTTAAAATTTACATCAAATGTTCCAAGACTTTCTTCAAGATCTGTGTACATGGACCACAACTTGAGACTTTTATACAGTCTGTTTTGGACAGGTTCGTTTGGATCAAAGTAGTCATACTTTTTTTTTGGTACTACACAAGCTCTTTGGATCAATTTGAGAGCATTTTCAGCATTGCTTTTAGGAAAAAAAAATTAAATAATTTAAGTAAAAATTTTAATGAAAAACTTTTACTCATGTCTAAGCTCCATTTCGATCCATTCACACCAAACGTTTGCCAATTCGTCCACATGTTTATAATTTGATTTGATCGCTTTTTCAAAAACATACTTGGCTTCGTTGATTTGGTTATTTTTTTCATAAAATTTGGCAAATTCTATCCATAATTGATGATATTTGCCGTTAGCCTGCTTTGGATCTACATTCCGAATTGCTTCTGTAAAAGTGTCAACAATCTAACAAACATATTATTTTATTTTATAAAAATTAATTTAAAAGAAATACATCTTTAAGTTTTTCTTCATAAAGGCTGACTCTTTTTAGCCATTCTGGAACATTATGAGGATTTTGTCTAAGGAGAACTTTGTTCAGTAATAGAGGTCTACGGTCCATTAAATATTCCAATCTAGCAAGACGCATTTCCAGTTCAAGATCATCTACAAATTACATATTTATTTTATGAGCTAAATTATTTTATTCTATTACCATCATCATCGAGACCCTCATTGTTAGCTTGTTCCATCAAATCTGAGATCAGATTTTCCTCAAATTGCGAATAGGCATCGAAAATTTGAGTAAAATCCCGAACAGTCATTACTTTGGTCATGCCTTCTTCATAAATGTCTCGAGCCCTTTCAAAATTGCCTAGACCAATGTAATAGGATGCCAAAGAATTCCATAGTTGTCCGACTTGGTCAATATATTTTTGAATTCCTTGTCTTAAAATCGGTTCCACTTTGATTGACTTTATTTTGGTCGGATTTTTGGCCAAAAGTTCGCACAACTCATGCCACAGCTTTATTTAAAAATTAGAACAAAAATTTTTCCTAAAATTTTTTAATACCTGGTGTTTTGTCTTTCCGTATTTAGAGTGTATATCTTCATTATTTAGAAGGAACAAATATTTTTGAGCACATTCATCCATTAGGCCGACTTTTTTCAAATAATTTGCATGGTCTTCGACATCTTCGGGCTTTAACTAGTAAGAAATGTTTTAAAAATTTATTTTTACTTTAAATTAATTTTTTATTACTTTTGAATATCTTTTATAAACTTTGACACCTGTGTCAGGTATATCGAACGACTCGACTAGATCTAGAAAAATTGGCCATATTCGATAATGTTGGGTGATAGGCAGAGACCTTAGTGCCCTGTCACATGCTTTACGAGTTCTTGTAATAAGACATTGTTCTAGCAGAAATTCACAATAATCTATCCAAATACGGGGCATTTTGTTCAGATAGGTCAGTGCTCTATCGTAAGCATTATTTACTTCTTCATACTCAGGATCGTTAATGCATTTGTTTTTGAGGTGGGCTCGTCTTAGCTTAAGATAATTGTACCAAAGTTTGTAGCTTCCTGGCATTTGCTTAATAGCTCGCTCGTATACAAGATAAACTGACACCCAATTAGAGCAGAATTTAGTTTTGTGATTAATGTAGCGGAACCATGATTTTAAGCTGTAAGGATTTCGAATAACATCCTCTTCATAAGCTACGTCCTCTTCGTCGAACAACATCTCGTAATTATCAAATTTTAGCTCTATAAAAATTAAAAAATTTTTTTTTGAATTTTATTTTTTTTAAAAGTATGTATGAACAGCTCATATTAAAAAACTAAGTTTACAAAGTTTTTATTTTTTTTCTAGTAAAAATTTTGGAACAAAAAAAGTGACAGAAGCTTTTTTTCTGATTTTTTTTATTTCAGACTTTTAATATTAATTTCAGATAGGAATGTTGCGCCCGGCAAATCGTTTTTTTTAAGAAAAAAAAATTTAACGGGTGTAAAGGTACATAAGTAAAGCGACAAAAGTTAAAAGCAAATAACAAATAAAATTTAGTCAAGTTTTGTTAAAACTTTTTTGATTAAGATTAATGCTTCTATTTAATAGTTCCACTTTGGTCGACAAGATTCACGGTAAAAATACTATTATTCATATCGTATGAATTATTAAAACTAACATTTAAATATAAGTCAAATAATTTTATGTATCGAACAAAGTCAAGTTAAAAAATATATCATCAATAAATAAATTTTATTAGTTGAAAAAAAATAAGAAATCGATTACACAAATAATTTTCAAAATAAAAAAATAATTTGATTAATTCTTTACTAATTCTTTTGATTTTTTTAAGGGCTTACTTCTCTTAAATTTCCTAATTGAATGTCGCAATCTTTAGCTGGAAGGGAATTTAATAATTCTTTTCACTCATGCAACCAAAAGCAATTACTGGATTGATTCTAGAAATTCATTAAAATAATTGATCAAACATTTTTTGACATTAAATTCTTTAAGATACAGTCTATTCAAGGACAGATTGAAATGTTTTTAAAATTAATCCACATTAATTATTCTAGATGACAATTAATCGTTATAATTTCTATTAAATTAAAAAAAATAAATATAACTTAAATACTTTTTAATGCTTTTAGTTGATGATTAATACAAAGAATTGATATTTTTTTATTGAATTTTAATTGCAGTAAAGACGCCTTTAATTTAAATTAATTAATTCAAGAACAGTTAAATTTTATTTATTTTTTTTCAAAAGTTCTTTAAATTAATAAGTTGAAAGAAAATTCTAACTTAAATCTGATTAAGATTATTTTTTGGCCAAATTATTATTTAAGTAAAAATTTTGAATTTACAATTTGCCAAAATCATTTTACTATTTTTTACATTATATTGATAGATTTTTAACAAATTTTTTACTTAACAATTTATTTAATATTGAAATAAAATATTGATCTCGAAATTTATAATTAAAATTGTTTTAAAAGATTAGAAAAATGTGGCCTCTTATATTTATAAAGTCTTTGATCAGAACAAATGAACATGCATGATCCTCATAATCATATTGGAAAGTTGAGATGGCCGGTGGCGATGACAAGTTTTATGATAAAAATATGTTTTTTCTGAAGTTCCAAATTAACTATTTGAATTTTTAAAATGTTTTCCTAAAAAATAATAATATGAAGCAATTTTTTTTTATTACAAAACCATTCGTTTAATCAAAAAATTATCTCTTTATTTTGCTTTTTTATTGAGGTTTTTTATCTTGCTATTATATTTTTAGTCTCGTGATTCATCTAAAAAGTTTCGTTGAAATTTTAAAAAGTATTTTATACTAAAATCTATTAAGTAAAGATTTTAAACATATTTTACAATAAAAATTCCCCACAAATTTCAATTAAATAAAGAATTAGTAATTAAAATTAAGACTAAAAAGCGAGCATTTTAAAGAAAATTTAAAATATTTCAAAACGTTTTATCTGAAATGCTTAATTTCAATTATAATAACAAGTCTATCAATCTGAAAGTAAGATTTCAAACCAGTTTAAAAAAAAGACTAAAGATTGATTTATTAAAGTATAAAAATGTCGATGAGCGATGATCCGGAAATGCAGCGAATACTGGCTAAACAAGAGCTATTCGAGAATGTAAACAATTTTTACAATAACAAAAAATCAAAATTTAAATTCTTTTAAATAAAGATTAAGCGAATACAAAAAATCTGCTGGGACAAGTGCATGTCTGATGGTGTCGATAGCTATTTGTCATCCAGACAAGAGAAATGCTTAGAAAATTGCGCTGATCGATTTGTAGATGCTATTGTGATTGGAACTAGCCGAATTAACCAACGAATAGCCGGTGGCTCTCATTAATTAATAAAGATATTAAAAAATAAAGTGTCCTTAATTAAATATTAATTATTTTTAAAAATCTCAAAAAGTAGTAACTTACTTATTTTGATAATGGCAATTCTTTAAAAAATTTTAAATAGATTAATATTTTTTAGATATACAAAATGAAAAGACCTATCGTAATTAACGAAGAAAAAAAATATAATCCCATTGAGGAAATGCATACCGAGGCCGATAAACGTGTAGGCCAAGTATTTAGAACAATGCTGTTTTTCACTTCAATGATGGTAATTGCTCCAATTTCATCTTATTTTGCTTCAAAAAAATACATTTTTGAAAGTAGGTTTTTTTAAATCTTTGACAAATTTGCTTCAAGAATTTTTTATTTTTTAAATCAAAAAGAGTATTTTTCAATAGATTCAGATGAAAGCTATATCTATTCAGTAGCGGTCACTGTTATTGTTATTCATTTAATTTTGGGCGCATTTATTTATATCGCCTGGCAAGATGCAAATACGTCTGCTAATGAAAAGAAGAAAAAGTAGAACGGTTTCTCACATTTCATTTTGTTTGTAACTTTTTGCTAATTCCCATTATTTATTATTTCTACGATTGTATCTTTTTGGAAATTGTAATAAAAAAGATTTTTTGCTTAAACATTTTATTCAATTTATTCATTAAAATATTAAAATAAAAGAAAAAAAGATTATCTGGATACGATTTCGGTTTTGTAAATAATGATTGAAAAAAATTTTAACAATCAACCTTTATCGAACAAAACCAAATCGTGAACGCCGAATAAATCTCAGTCATAAAAGCTGAAGGAGAAGTTTCCAAGATTTAAATACTTTAAAAATAATCTAATTTTAATTTGACAATAATAATTTTAAGTCATATCTTAAAATTCCTATCTTATTTTGGTGTTTTGACACGATTCTATTAAGTTAAAAATAAAAATTTGTAAATACCTTAACAAAAAAACATTACCATAACCTAAATAAAAAATAAAATGGGCTTAATACATTTTAAATATCTGATTCAAATTTAGTTATATTTGGACAAATGATCACAATTTTCTAAAATTAAAAAACAAAAGTAAAAGGAATTTTTAAATGTCCACTGCAAATAGGCTTTAATTTTAGAAAATTTCGGTCAATTTGGAATTTGAATTTTTAACTGATTAATCTCAAAATTTAAAAAAAAAATTTAATTAAAAAAAATTTAAATAACAAAAGTCAAATAAAATTTTATGGTTTTAATACGTATTAATTTAAAAAATTTTTTTTAATTAATTTGGTTGGTTGTCATAAGAATTCTGTAATTAGTGCAGAATCTTGGATAGATTTTTGTAATGAATTTTATAGTAGGAAATTATCCAATTTTAAATTTCATATTTTTAAATTTAAATTTTATAATTTTTTAGTATAATTTAAATATTTAGAATTTAAACTTCTGTGATAACCTTAATCTTTATTTAAAGTCATTTTAAATATAATAGTTTAAAAAAAGCTTAAATTAACGAATAATAAACAAATATTAAAATAATTTAATTAATTTGTGACCAATGCAATCTATAGATAAACAAGATATATTAAAATAGAAAGATATTTCAAATAAATTTTTTTCAAATCTTTTAAACGAAATTAACCCTTTTTTCTAAATTTCTAATTAATAAAATGTCATAAATTTGTACGATAAATTTTTCAAGTAAAATTTTTTCTCTAATATTAACTCTAAAAAAGTGATTTTTTCTTTTAAGGGAATTTTCAAAGTAAGCTTTTTACTTTCAAATAGAAAAATTTTTAAAATTCTAACTTAGAATAAATTATATCTATGAATGCAAAATGAACATGCTATTCATAAATTACCTTGGTACAAAAAATATTCAAAATTAAAAATATTTAAATTCAGTATCGTTTATTAATAAAAAATAAAAAAAATAAAAATTCAAAGTACGATTTTACCAAAAAATAATGACACACTAAATATTCCACTTTGGATTTCAATTAATTATGAATAACTTTTTTTTTTTACCGGCTAATCACTAGAACGGCAACAATGAGAAATTATACACAAACTATAAAAAATTAACCATGCACGAAACTGCCTCAATGTGATGCCTCAAAAACGAATATAAGTATGAGTATATTACAAGTATATACAAAAAAATTTCGCTTGAATATCTAAGCTCTTACGATTATTTCGGATTATTATTTGAAAACGAATTGCTCAAATTGGGCAAACTAGCCGAATTTTGAACCAAATTGGGAAGCATTAAATTCAATTGGTGCTGAAGTTTGCTCAAATCTGGTAGGGGCGAGTTGGCCAGGCCAGCTGAGCCAATCAAATTTGATATTTGAAACAAATTTTGAGGTGATTTCGATGGTCGACTTGGATTTGGACTGAATTCTTCTGATTGAGAGCTGTTCACACCAGGAACCATATTTTGATTTATAGTTTTTTTCTTGTGCTGGCTGACTACATTGTCGTAGACATTTTGTTTCGATAGATTCATAGCTTGCGTTTGTTGGTTGATTGACTTGGGCGTTGATGGCATGTTCATTTTGCTCGATGCTGCTTGACTCGCACTTGGACTGGAAGCTTGGGGCTCAATTTTAACTGTTTTGCCATTTTTGCTAGAAATATTAATGGTCGAGCTGGATGCTTGTTTGGACGAAGAAGAAGTGGGCGCCTTCTGAACAGCGTGGTTCAGCGACGCAGTTCGCTGATGCTGTATATGCTGCTGTGGCTGGCAATACTTTATTTGGTAAATATTGAGTAGGACATTTTTTTGCATCCAGTTTTTGGGCCACAAATTGAGCAGTTCTGTTTCAAAAAAATTGTCAATATAGCTTAGTTTAGCGCTGGCGTCCATTTGAGAGTTTTGAGGTGATGGCGACGAACCGGATATTCTAAACAGACTCATTTTAATCTGGATAATGTTCAGTAATAGATCGCGGATTTTTTCGGTAAATTCAAATTTTTTCCTCGGCGGATTCATTTTTTTCCTAGTCTCCTCATTTTTTTCATTCAATTTATTTTTGCTATACTCGTCCATGAGCCGCGAGTATTTGTCAAAGTGCTTGGGCATTTCGGCATCAACTTCCCTCTTCAATTCGCTTATCTTGTTCCTTAGAGTGTTCTCTAAGCTCTTGGTGCGCATCTGGCTGACAATTGTTTGGTAGTCTTTTTGAAAGCGGTCTTTGCTCATGTCGAAGGACTCGGCCAATTTTCCAATGCAAAAATCTCTCAGTCTGGTGAGATTGGCCGATTTTGAATTGCGCACCGAAATGTCCACCGAATAAATCCAATTTTGAATGTGGCTTTTTTCTAGAAATTTTGCCAACTCATTTTTTTGCTTGCAAATTAAGTATTCTTTTTTTAGGTTAACAATTTTTGTCTTTAGCTCTTCACTGAGGTCGCCGAATGTAATTTGTGGAGACACTGGCGGTGATTGTTTGATTTTTAGATCATTTTCAGCTTTCATTGAAAGGTTGACTGGAAGATTGGGAGTGGCAAAGTTGTGCGGTTTATTGGGCTGATTTTGAGCAGGTAAATTTTGAATGAACTCGGTGCTGGTGCCTGCTAAATTGGACTGATTGGGTGCAGTGTCTTTGTTCAATATTCGGCGGCATACCCGGAACAGAGAGTCTTTATTGCGACCAGTTTTATGAGACAAATAGTTGAACACATTGGACTGCTGCTTGACGCGTTTGCTTTCGGTGTAAATGTTTATCAGGATTGATTTGAGGTCCGGGGGAAGTGACTCGGTGTTGGTGGTAATTATGTGCTCGTATAAATCAAGAAATTTTTTTATAAGTGCGGCAAAATCGGCGGGTAAATTATCGGGCAAATTCTGACAGACCGCTGACTGGGCTAAGTTGCTGCGACTGAGGCTGTTGTTGAGCAGTGAGGTGTCGGTCAAATGCGATTTATTTGTTTGACTCTGGAATTCTTCTTCCACGTCTATGTATTCATTACTATCGTCTCCTCTGGGTTTTGTGTCTATGTTCGATTGATTAACAAGGCGATTTTTTTCATTTAATATTTGAGTATTAATTGTGCTCTTAGGCTCTTGGCTAAGCTCAATTTTTTTCTTAAATTTTTTAAATAATTTTTTAATTGATAAAAAAAAAATAAAGAGGAATTTGGCTCATATTTTCAGAATTAATTTTTGGCTTAAACTTTTTGGGGTGACAAATAAACTAATTGTAGTCAAAAATTAAATAAAAATTTTTCTGATAAAAAAAAACTAATTGACTGACAATTTGAACTGACTATTTAATAATTTTGGACTGTTAAAATAAACCCTTTTATACCGACTAAAAAAAAATTCTGTTGACAAAAATAAAAATTAATTAAAAAATTAAAAATGATTTATTTGTTAAAAGGTTTTTTAACAGTTGATTTCTGGCCTTCTTCATTTTCTCGCTAAATCTGCATCAGTTTACTAATCAGAATAGAATATAACCAAATCGTAATCAAAAAGAAGAAAGTATTTTATTTCATTTGTTTATCATTAATAAATATACTAAATAAAGGACTAATTAATGAGCCTTGAGAGGCACCTGCGGTAATGTATTTTTATCACTATCATATATTATTCGTCACTTAAAGTGCTTAAATTTAAATTTATTTTAAATGCTCAAAAAATGATTTAATCTATGGACCAATGGATTATGTAATATATTTATATTTTATTTTTGGACATACTTGATTAATTGGATTTTTCCTAATTCGAATCTCTATTAGAATCTCTCAAAATAATAATCAAGTAAATATTATTAAATATTACTATTATAAAATAATAATATTATTATCGTTGGTTGTGATTTAGGGATGACTGGGAAATTAAAGGAAATGAAAAAAAAGTTATCAGGATTGCTGTATCTTGCTCAGCGCCCAATAATGTCATTCTCTGCCTTTTCGATTGAAATTAATTTTAAAATTTTTTGTCAGCTATTGCATTAGTCATCTATATTAAATTAAATTTGTGACCATTTTTGGTTAAATTTGTCAGCCCGAAAATATTTAATTTGTCAGTAAATTAGTTTATTTGTCTTCTTTTGTAGTTTTTTTTGTCACTCCATTAAGACTGACAAAAAATTTGAGATTCAAAGAGGTGCATTGTAAATTTTTTTAAATATCTGAGAATATTGGGAAATGTAGTTTTATTGGGATTCCCAAGTGTACAGGTTAATATTTTTAAATTCAGATCTTCAAAAGTAAATATAAGTGTAGCTTTGCTATGCATGAACCTATTTTATGTTTAATTTTTTTTATAAATTAATGCTGTTAGTTTAAAAAAATGAACAATTCCAAGTCCCATTCCAATTTGATATTTTTAATTTTTGATTTTTTGGAGGATTCAATTTAATACATTGCTATTTTAAGAACAAAAAACTGCAAAAAACCGAAAGTGCTTATTTTTTACTAAATTTTTTAAATTATATCTAAAATTAGTTAATGCATAAAAAATGTTAAAATATGGTACAATTAAATTACTAAATTCTGCTTATCATATGCAATATCTCTGCAAATTGCACTTAAAGAACTAATTTTTCAACAATTTTTTTTGCTACTAGAAAAAAATTTCTTAGATGATGTTTTATTGTTTTTACTGCTCTTTTTTACAAATTTCAAAAAGTTAAAAATGGTTCTATAAAAATTTCTAAAACAACTTAGAATTAAACATTCACAGAGTATATGAAAAAACTAAATTATGTGACACATTGAATGTATAAGTTGATATAATTTTATAAGCAATTTAAGGCTTTTCGAAGAAAATCTATGATTTTTTTTTATTTTTATAAGAATTTTTCTTTAATTAACAATGCCTTAAATATAATCATAAAAAATTAAAAATTATCAAATAATTTGAAAAAATGTTCTAAATTTAGTGAACTTAAATATCAAAATAAGGATGCACTTAGAAATAAAATTTTTCGGCTCAATAATATTTACTTTTTTAAAGCTGTTTGCTTGCATTTCATCAAAGTCACCATTTGAATGAGTTATTTTGGCTTGAACTTTATCGACCGGATTAGTAAATTCAGTCGATTGAGTTTCATTTTTTCGCTTTTTACTGTTAATCGAAATTGGATCCATCGGATTAACAATTTTATTTTCCTTATTTTTACTCAAATCGCTGTTTTCGTCACGGATTATGTCAGTTTTTATTTCCTCTTCCTCATCTTCAACCACTTTTTTTATTTTTTTTAAACTCTCACTGACAGTCGCTTTAGCACTTTCACTATTTGAACTAGCCAATTCATTTTCAATGGTACATTTTTTGCCAATTTCTTCATCTTCTTCTTCGCTCTGCGATTCTTCATCATCTTCATCCATTTCTTCATCGCTACTTGAAGTTTCTTCTTCGCTTTCCTCATCATCACTATCTTCCGTTCCACTGGTCTCATCACTATTCTCACTGTCGTCGCCACTTTGCTCCGACACTTCATCAATTTTGGTACTTTTTTTCGACTTTTTGACTTCATCAATTGTGGCCAATTTTAATTTTTCTCTATTTATATAAAAACCACCCCTTTTGGGAACGAGATTTTTTGGTATATGTACATCTTGGGCGTCTGAATTGTCTATAAACGAATCGCTTTCATCATAGCCCTTACCCAGGTGGCTAAAATCAGCATACCGGAATTTATTCAAGTCCACGCCGTTTAGCCCTTTTGAAGCTTTTTTTTTACTTTTTGAATTTTGAACAATTTCACTTTCGTTTGTGTCTTCTTCATCTTCCAACTCATTTGATTCATCGCCCTCTTCACGGTCCATTTCTTTACTCAAAATAATTTTATTCCGAAATGTTGCCAAAAGTTCCTTAACTTTTTTTTTTTCAATCTGAAACACGCCGTCAATTATAGACAAGTCTTTTTTTGAAATAGTGGCTAGTCGCGGGATGTTAGCATCCTCGTCACCCTGCGGCTTTTTTTCTATCCGCTTCATTGCCTTAAATGTGCGCAGACATAGTTTGTTGTAGTTGAAATCGGAAAATTTATCCGAAGATGGTCTCTCGAGCTTTAGCTCAAAACGGATAGAGGGAAGATCAATTTGGTTTTTTTTCTTGTTTGTGTCAATAGGTAAATTGAGTTGCTCCATACCAGTGCTTTGCTTCCCTGTCATCAACGAACTAAATGTCACATTATTGGGCGCTTTTTTCTGAATTTCATTCATCTATTCCAATAAAAATAAATAATTTTTTTTAAAATATATTTTAATTTTATTTTAGCAATTTTTTTTGCTGATTAAATTTCAAAAAATTTCAAATGTATGTATGTTCATTAATGAAGCAAAGATGCAATTTTTTTTTGCTTTTCATTTTTTAAAAAAATCCAAGTCAATTTGAGTCTAAATCAAGTTCCTAACCTTAGCATTTTCGATGCCAAAGCCAAACAAAATAAATTTAAAAAAAAAAATAAACAAATAAAAATCAGTCAACTTTGAAAGAATTTATTTGATTTTGCTTTTAAATTTGAAAGGATTGTCTTTTTTAAATAGTTGGCCAAATTGTTATCACATTGCCAAAATTTGATTTATTCAATGTTAATTTAGATTAATACTTGCATGATTTCATAAAATATGATACTCAACAAGATCGTGTACAATCAAAATTGCTCCTAAGCCACAACTATATATAGGACTTCCTTCGACAAGAATAGCACCTGATAAATAGCAGAAGAAAGTTGTATTTTTCCAATTTGTGGATATGTATACGCGTTTATATGCCAAGTGATATTGGCAATTCCAAGTAAAAGATGGATAAAAAATTATGATTTTTTTATCCTTAAAAAATGAATTTTTATTATAATTTTTAGGATTTTTTCATCTAATTTTGCATTAAAAAAGAAATTTTCAAAAATGAAGGCGAAAAATTTATAGACAAACTGATCTTCATTTAAAATAAAAGTTCAAATTGCTGCTTTTAAGAGCAAAATTTAAACTTAGCTCATATTTATGTTCTATTTTTAATTTTTATATGATCCTATTAAGTTTTTTTTTGAATGCATTAAGAGACATAAAATTCAGTCATTAAAATTTCGAGTAAATTTTTTTTATTTTTTTAAAATCAGTAAAATTAATAAGTAGTTAAATAATTAAAAAATGGGAACTATTAATTAAAAAAACAGACACAGCCGTTTTTGGTAAAGTTAACTCGAAATTTGCCTGGTTAACCCAAATTTCCCCGTTTAATAAAATATTTCCGTCATATTGAATATTTTTTTAAAATAAAATTAAAAAACGAAAAGAGTATTTTTTTTATTCAGCAAACTTAATTTCTAAAATAGTATTTTTTTAATAACTATAGGCGAAAAAAATAAATAAAATTAAAATCTAAAAAAATTTGATATATCAAAATTATTATTCTTTTGTTGCCTACTCTAGAATCTCAATCAAGAGGAATTATAAAGAGTTGATTTAAGAGATTACAGTCCTATTTTTTAAATTTAAATCATTTTTGATAAAATTTTTGATCCGAATTTTATCAAAATTTTAATTTTCCTGTTACTTAGATGCAATTTTCTAGAAAGCGCTTAAGAAAATATTTAAAAATATATTTTTATAGAATTAGCGACCATTTAAAAACACGAATAAAAATCGAAAAAAGCTTAAAAAAATAACAGAGAATTTTTTTTTTTAATAATTCAATTGTTTGATAGAATTGTTAAAATAATTTTAAAAAATTAACGCACTTATGATTTACCCTCTCATTTTTTTTAAAACAAAAATTTTTCTTAACTTTGCAAAATACAATAAATGAAATATTGATAAATGCTGAATTTAATGCATAAATGTGCATTTACAAAATCTTTGACGATAAATTTAAGTATTCATTGATGAACATAAAAATATCATTCTTAATTAAAGTATGTAATTGAAAAAGTATGTGTAACTTTTTGCAATAAATTTAAATTTTTTCTTTAAATTAAGGAAAAAATATCAACTTTTTTTTTAATAGTCTAAGCTTTTCATAATAAAATACTTAATGGTTAGTTGATTTTTGAAATTTTAAAAAATTATAAGAATTCATAAAATGATTAAGTTTTGCCCAAGTCAATTAATCCAACAAAAATATATTAATTTAACTTGAAATTACAAAAAGCGTAAAAACCATGTGTCAAATATCATGTGTTATTATTTTTTTTAAATATTACATCTTAATAATAATTTTAATAATTTTAAATATTATTTTATCTAAAGATAAAAGGTAAAATTAATTGAATTGGGCATAGAAATTTAATTTCTAAAATTTTACAATCATAAAATAGAATAATAAATTAAGATAAATTTTTTAATAGTTTCCGTGTAGGCTTAATTGAATATTATATTTAAATATTAAGGAGATATTAGACAAAAAACTCTGAATAAAATCAATTGAAAAAATTTTGGAATTTTTATATTTAACAGAAAAAAGACTTGATTAAATTTTTTTGAGAATAATAAAAATTTAAATAATTTATTCAACTTTTACCAAAATTCTCGCGCCTTTCAAGAATAATTTCAAACAAAGTCAAAACTAACTTTTATAAATTTAAAAAGTTGAATAAAATTTTCTAAAATCTAAATTAGAAATGGAAGTTTTAGATAGATTAATGCAGTCAAGTTCTTCATCACTAAAAATTGTTCAATTAATTGATGAATTAAATCCTAGTCAAAAAATGAACAACAGCAGCTCAAACATGTCCCCAAAAGCTCGTCCTCTGCCGAAATTTTTCGCTGAAACAGCCCAATTTTCAACTAAAAAGGAACGCGAAACCCCCAAATTCAGCGAAATACATCCGCCAAAGCCACCGATTAAAAGTTGTCCTCCAATTAGCCGACTACGGCCTCATAGAAAATCAAATTATGAAGGTGCCCGAGTAATCTCGTTCGTCAATAAAAGCTCGGAAAACGATCCAGGTATTGGCTGCTAAAAATTAGTTTAACTAAAAATAAAACTTAATTTTAAGAATTAATCAGCAAACATTATGATGAAACAAAAAAAGATTTATTTTTTGAGCAGTGTTTTATTATAGAAGGCAGCTTAGGCTGTGGTTCTTTTGGAAAAGTATTTTTTTCTTTTATTTTGTCCAAAAAAATGAAGAATCAAATGAAAAGGTTTACAAAGTGAAGAGCAAGGAAGATGGAAAGTATTACGCGGTTAAAAAATCGCGGGAAAAGTTCAAAGGCTCGTCGGATAGGTGATAATAATTTTAGTAAATCATTTAAAAAGATAAATAAAAATTTTTCAAGAATAAGAAAATTGGAAGAAGTTGCTAAGCACGAGGAGTTGCCGCCTCATCAAAACTTTGTCAAGTTTTATCGTGCTTGGGAAGAACGACAAAGACTGTACATCCAAATTGAACTTTGTCAAATGAGGTTTAAATTATTGATTCTACAAAAATTATTAAAATTATTTTACTTTAACAATTTTAAAGCTTGAATTCCTATGCAGAAAAGCACCATTCCATACCCGAAGAAACTATATGGAATTTTTTGGTTGACCTGTTAGAAGCTCTTAAGCATTTGCACGATAAAAAATTTGTTCACATGGACATTAAGCCAGAAAATATATTTATTTCTTTTGATAATAATTGCAAACTAGGAGACTTTGGTCTAATGATAGATT
Organism: Brachionus paranguensis; assembly: GCA_016802215.1. Classification (NCBI taxonomy): domain Eukaryota; kingdom Metazoa; phylum Rotifera; class Eurotatoria; order Ploima; family Brachionidae; genus Brachionus; species Brachionus paranguensis. The sequence continues at coordinate 2,413,600 of JAESIX010000004.1, forward strand.
TGGAAAAAGTTAATAAAATTTAATTTAATTTTCATCAAATATATTTTTTTCTTAGAATGATTTGAGAGAGGTGCAAGAAGGCGATCCGAAATATTTGGCACCTGAAGTGTTGCATTCCAATTATAACATTACATGTGCAGCTGATATTTTTAGCTTGGGAATGACTATTCTAGAACTTGCGACTGATCTTGATCTGCCCAGGGGTGGTGAACCGTGGCACAAACTAAGGAACGGACAGATACCGCCACACTTGGTCAGCTCGCTAAGCCAAGATTTAGTTGACATTATAATGAAAATGATTGTGCCAAATCATTTAAAACGAGCCAAAGTAGACGAATTGTTGAGCATGCCAAGTATAAAAAGTCTAATCAAAAGAAATAAACGCAAGCTGATTTGGACCAAGACCCATAAAAAATTGACAAATGTTTTTAATACAATAAAAAATATATCTTTTACAATGTTTAGTTATATTTTGTTTCCGATATTTAAGTTAAGAAATGCGATTGATTATTTTCGAAAGATAAAGTCTGACAGATATTCAATATTAAATAATTCAAATGATAAAGCAAACGAAGCGTCTGATGTAGACAAACAAAATACCTCAACTCCCAAAAAAAATGAATTCTCAAATTGTTTGCCGGCTATTTTGATGCATATTGATGACGATGATGCACCAGGTTTTATTTTTGTATTTAAAAAATTAAAAATACAGATTTTAAGATTTTTGTACATTAGGATGGAAAAAAATATAGAGGAAAACTTATTATTTGTCTATTATGAAAATTAAAATACGATAAAAATTAAATTTAACTCTGTGAATGCAACAAGGTGTAAAAAGAAACTTTTCATTAATGAAAATAGCGTGTTAAAATTAAAATTTTTCTTGATTCCTTTAAATTAAGTTTATAAAATTTGTGTCCGTTTTAAAAAATTTTAAATGTTCAAAAATGTCATTTAAAAAAATATGCTAAAATTTAAAAAAACCCTCTCCAAACAAAATTTAAAATATTTTTGACAAATTTAAGTAAATTTTGAAAATTAAGGAAAAAAATAAAATTTTTTATTAATATCTTCTAGAACATTTAAATTTTTTTAATATTATATAATGGCTGCAATTCTTTTTATCATGTCTATTTTTAAGCTTTAAGCAGCATTTAGCAAAGCTTTGCTTACTTTTTTTTTGGATTTTTTTGATGAATTCTGTAGATGTTCTACAGAATTATCAAAAAAAAAACGTAAATTTACCAAATTTTACGTTATTTTTTAAAATTCTATGTTTTTGAAAGGTAAAAAATAGTATTAAAACATAAAAAATTTGTTCAATTGTTGTAAAATACAAAAAGCCGAACACCAATGTAGTGATTTAAAAAAATTGATCTAAAGTGAGGATTAATGATAAGCTTATTTAATTTAGTAAAATATTGGGCCTATATTAAATTTATTTTCTTTCTAAATATAATAAATTTAATCTAGGATTAATTTTAGCTTCTAAATTTTAATTTCGATAACTACATAAGCAATTTGTTGGAGACTTGATGATTATTGATGCTGCCTTTAAAAAATATTAAATTTTCCAAAGGCAATTTTTAACAAGTTAAAAAGAAATTTTTCAAAAACAAATTCATTAATAAGAAAATTTCAATTAATTAATTTAATAAAAATATATTATTCTAAGATCATCCGATTGTGATCAGTGACAGTTTTAGCGGAAATAATAATTCATATTTGAATCCATTGATCGATTCTTCATCGTCATTTAGTGACCAGAGTGAATTCTCAATACAAAACAGGTAAGCAAAATTTATAAATAATAATTCAATGTTAGAATTTTTTTTAAAGATTCAGAAGCTCAAGAAAGACTCACACTGAACCAGCACACAGCAAATTACACAAGCCAAACTTTTTAATGAATTTGGAAATGTCACCAACAAGTTCGTTATCACCAACAAGAACCTCGCCATGGAAACAAGCTTCGATACACAATTCAAAAAATGAGCTTACACCGTTGGGTTTTACTAGACAAAAACTTATATTTGATGAAGAAGACGATGATGATAATAAGGAGAATAAAAATATCCTAGAACAAAAGAATTCAAAGTCTCTTCGTTTAAAATACGATTGAACAATTTCGGCTGAAATACTAGTGAATTTTTTTCGTACCCGATAAGCAGTTGGTTTGCTGAAAAAAAATTTTAATTTATTAATTAAATATTGTTTGTATTGAGATTTTAGATTTTGTGTCATTATTTTCAATTTAGCTTGAGGAAGACCTTCGATAAAAATTAGATTTTAGATTTTGAATAATCTGTAAAAAATATCTAATTTTGAAATTTGTCAAATTTTTCAATTTTATTAGAGAATTAATTTTTTTTTGTTAATTTAAAACATTATTTGAATAAGAATGGAATGCCTTGTGAGCTTTTTGAATTAATTATGTTCAAGTAGTTGTTATTTTCTATTATCAAGCTAAATTACCAAAGGCATTTAAGATTTATGTAAAGTTAATCTTAGTGAAAATTTGACAATTCAATTTTTATTAATTTTTTTTTTAAATCAGTAAATAACTTTCAAATAAAAGTTCGGAAATAAACAAATGGTCTGAATTTTTTTTATTTTGAAAAATGTAAATAACTAGAATAATTTCTTAGAAAAAAAAAACTAGTCGGTTTTGTGAAATTCAGTAGTAAAGAATAGAACAAAAAAATAAAAAAACTAATGAATACTTTTATGATGTCTTCATTTGCAGGTCATTTCTGTAAAGATAGAGTGTATTTTCTCCTATTATTTTCTCAAAAAACGTATTTAATACTTTTATTAAATTATGTAATCATAAATATTATTTTTGTTGGTCACTTTTTTTGGGTATGCATCAATCCATAGTAAATTTATATAATCAAACAAAACTCATAGTTTTTTTTTTTTCATAGAGATTATGAAACATCTTTTTTAGAAAGATATTTAAAAAAAATACAAGTTTTGATTAAATTAATTTTTTAACAAATTAATTAATTAAAAAAAAGAATTAAAAATTTTTTCTTTCATACGATTTTTTTTATTCTACAATTGCAATATCTCTATCCATTTCTTGCTTATCTTTTTAAAAAATTATGCCACTCTTTATTTGTTCCAAACTAGACTAAATAGCATGTTGTTCTGTTATAAAATGATTTAAAAGCTTATTGACGCATGGTTAGTTGTATTACTAGTAGTAGTTGGATGGCTGCGAGTTGCCGGATAACTCCAGCAAGAGAACCTGAGTCCTATGAGCAGCCTGTTCTCTGGTCGTCAATGCTCTTCTTGAAAGAATTGACACTCGGTACGTCAATGACTGAATCGGGCAGCTTGTTCCACATTCGTGCTAACCTGCTGCGGGAAGCGTTACGTGTGATTAGACAGTCCTTCACTAGCTCTGGTCTGATGTGCCCTCGGTGCCCGCTTCTTGGTGGTCCAACTTGTAGTGAGGAGTGCCATTCGACAGTGTCCAGTCCTTTCTGAATTTTGAACATTTCTATCAAGCCACCCCTGGCTCTCCTCTCCTCTCCTCCAGCGTTGTCAACTCCGGTTTAAGGCACCTGTCTTCGTATTTCATGTCGCGGATTTGAGTTGGGACTTTGATGGCACGGCGCTGAACTTTTTCCAGTGAGTTGATCTCGCCGTGAAGGTGTGGTCTCCATGCTTGGATTGCATACTCGAGATGCGGTCTGACGTACGTCGTGTACATTTTTTCCATATATGCGCATCCCTAGAGACCAGCGTCTTGCGAAGCACCTCGAGCATGGAGTTGGCTTTTGCCGCGGATTTATCCACCTGAATCTTTGTGCCCATCGTGTTACTCACATGAACCCTCAGGTCTTTCTCCGTTTTAGTAACCTCAAGCTCGTGTGGTTTACCGGTCGACCTACCGGTTGAGAGGCGATGTCTTGTAAAATGGACTTATGCCAAGCCTCTAGACGTTTAATCGGAAAAAGTGGAACTTCACGAAATTTTGGATTGATAGGATCCATTGAATTCTACTGGGACATACAACTTAATTTGATTGAAAAAGTAAATAATATCTTTAACTGGACAAACTGGCGGCACTTGAATATCGATAATATTTTCTAAAATTTTCGTTCTCAGAAAACATAATTTTTAAGCCACTATTTACCAATTTTTTCCAAATATTTGCAGTTAAATGAAAAACTCATCCACAAACGCTTGTGTTGGGGAAATTTTATTTGATGGAATTGAAAATACCTTTTTCAAAATCCGATAAAATGAATTTTGGATGTTTTGACATATTTTTTACTATATATTCAAACACTCTTGTGTAACTTATTTGCTGTTTATTATGTGTAAATACAAGTTAAATTTTTGTTGTTACTGATTACGTTGATAGTGAAAATTTTCTTAAAAAGTTTCGGCAGATTTGCTTAAAATGTTAAATTATTTTTACATATTTCTATTCTTAAAAAAAAATTTTAATTTATTAATTGAAATTTTAGATTTTGTGTCATTTTTTTTGGTTAAGCTTGAGAAAGATCTTCGAATAAAATTCGATTTTAAATTTTATATAATTTCTAAAAAATATTTAATTTTGAAATTTGTCAAATTATTCGATTTTATAAGAGGATTTATATTTTTTTCAATTTAAAACATTATTTGATTAAGATTGGAATGCCTTGTGGGCTTATTGAATTAATTATTTTCATTTATAAATTTTATTATTTGTTAATTTAAGGAAAATTATCTTTATTTTGACAATTTATTGTCTATGAAAAATTACGAGAGATTATTATTCTCAAAAAAATCTATCATAAATTTTCTACGAATTTATTTTCTTTATTCTATCTTTTTAAAAAATTTTATGAAAATGATTTTAATGAATTGAACGTTCACTCCTTTTTTAAGAGATGATTTAGATTAAGATGCAACATTTTATTCTAGAAAAAAAAAAAACATAAATATTCGCTTGATGGCATTACCGTATTTCCTTGTTTAAAGAGGCGTGCACTAAAACTCAAATTTACAAATATGGTGCATGCACCTACTTAGACCTCGTCCATGTTAAAAAATCTTTTTATAGCTTTAAAATTTAATATTTTCAATAATCGAAATTTTAAGTGATTAAATTTAAAAATAAATACAAATTGAAATAAAATTATTTGTAAATGACCCTTTTAAGTTAAATAATTAATAAATTTAATAAATTCGTAAATAATTAAAATATGATAAGAACTAAATTAAAAAATATTTATCATTTTTTTAAAATAATTTATAAAAAAAGAAATTCTCAATTCATTTTTTCTTTTTAATTTGAAAAATAAAAAAATCGAATTCTAACAGCGATATTTGTTTGGGATTTTTTTGTAGATGTCTTTTCACTTAGATTCATATTTGATTGATTTTTTTTTACAATTAATCCTTTCAGCTTGATTTCCAAAAAAAATCAGTTTTCTTAAGCATTCATTCATTTTGTACTCAAAATAAATAGTTTCTTTGATTGATATGTTTTAATTGATTTTAAAGCAATTATCTCAAAAAAAAATTTTCACTTGCTTTATTTTTAAATATCTTTAATTTAATGATAAAATTTAATCAAAAAGAAACTACAAATTTAAACAAGATTTCCAAAGCAAGACAATTTGGAACAGTCTTCATATGGAAACCACTCTGGTACTATATTTGTCTCAGTGGTTACTTTATTTATAGTTCCATGCAAACTAGGAAAAGTAAACTCGAAAAAAAATCCCAGCCATCCATTTGAAGGTCTTTGCATGGCTATTGAATATTTAATTTCTCCTGGTATTTCCTCAACTATTATCCCTTCTTGTGTCGATGTCCATGTAATTGGCCTGTAAGTAACTCCTGTTGATGTCAAAATTGCTTCTCTAAAGTCTCTGCTAAATGTATTAGTCTTTCCATACCAACAACTAACACTTATTGGTCTTATTAAACTAGAAACGGATTCATCAAAAATATCTTCAATCCAAAGAAGTTTGTGATACCTCTTGTAAAGGAGCCAATTTTAATAAATTGGATTATTAAATTATGAAAAATATATTAATTTAAGTTTAAAATTTTTTAAAAGGTTCTAAATTTTTTAGTTAAATAAAAAATGATATTGTTTTATCAATGTGAAACTGAATATTCTTAAATATGTAAAATTAAATATTCAAATTTGAGGATTAAAAGAATCAAAAATAACTACTAAACTGACATAATTTATTTATTTCAAAAGATGTGAATTCTCAAAAGTTTAATACTTAATTTTCTTAAAAAATGAATGTAAGTTAATTATTACTTATTTTTATTGGATCCATCACCAAGCCATATTAAAGCAACGTCTTTCCTTGATATTTTATTAGGTACTGTTAAATAGACATAATGCCACCAAAAAGGCTTGTTTACAATAGACTCTGGTGAAAAAGTTTATTATATTAATGATTAATAAAGTCAAACATTCTTGAATGTTTTACCATTAAGCCATTTTTGCGATGTCATATTCAGCACAAAAATTTTATGGGTTGGAAGAGTGTAAGTCTTAATTAGTCTATAATTATAATAAGGGTCTGGTAGCTTAACATAATCGTCCAAAGCACTGCTTAAAACAATCGAATTAAGACTGAAAATGTAAATGGATAGTTTTAGTACTAAGTTCATTTTTTGATTTTTTCAACAGAAAATTTTTTAGGGAAAAGATTCTATATTAGAATTTTGATTTTTTAATAAAACAGATTTCTAAATCTCAAATGATAATAAATTTTTTGATAAAACTATTTTAGACTATTTCAAATGTTTCTCGAACGATTTTTAACTGATAAACTTTTGCTTGTTACATATTTATTTTAATAAAATTTTTAATTTTATAGCTTTAAAATTTAATATTTTCAATAATCGAAATTTTAAGTGATTAAATTTAAAAATAAATACAAATTGAAATAAAATTATTTGTAAATGACCCTTTTAAGTTAAATAATTAATAAATTTAATAAATTCGAAAATAATTTAAATATGATAAAAACTAAATTAAAAAAATATTTATCATTTTTTTTAAATAATTTATAAAAAAAAGAAATTCTCAATTCATTTTTTCTTTTTAATTTGAAAAATAAAAAAATCGAATTCTAACAGCGATATTTGTTTGGGATTTTAGATGTCTTTTCACTTAGATTCATATTTGATTGATTTTTTTTTCCTATTTCGTCTTGATCAATTAGGGCATTTCCATCATCAGGGACTTCATGCAAATCAATTATCTCTTCACTACACTCGTTTCTTTTTCCTATTAGTTTAGAAGCTAAGTAATTAGCTGTTTTACATTCTGCTTATTCATGGCCTCTCGCCGAACATTTTTTGCACAATTTCTTGAACAACTCACATCCTGAATGGATATTTTGCAGAAATTAACAAGACATCTAGTTGAACATAACATCGTTAACTATTAATAATATGGGTTTCAGCTATATCAATATTGTCTTGATGATCAGTAAGGTAGGTCAGCCTTTGTTTTTGTCCCATCGATAGATATTTCTTTGTCAAATAGATACTTTAGATTGTTTTTAAATACTAATATCCAGGTTTTTTGAAACTTGAACAGATATTTAAACATCAGTGATGAAAGCTGTTTAGGGTCCAATTCTTACATTAATCTCTCGAAGATGTCTTTACTGGTGATTTTCTGATTTTTTGAGGCTCGGATTCCATTGGTAAATGTCATCGTGCTGTCTAATTTGTTCGAATCTTGAAGTTGCTTGGTTTCAAGTCTGCGTTTAATTTCTCTTTTCCTTTGAAAATATTCAACGTAGTAGAGATTTTATGCTCACTAGTCATTTTGATTCGTGTTCCAACGTTGGGTGTCGCAAGACTTTCACGACAATAATTATTTAATTTTAGGCTAATTTTATTTTTCAAATTCAAATTTTTTATTAATCAATTAGCTATTTTAATATAGAGCAATACCAAGTCAAAGATAATCAATTCTTTGCATATTAACTCAATTGCCATCTGAATACTCAAAAGTTCTTTTTTTGTAAAATTCATTTTAATTAGATCCTTAAAGCTTTAAACTGTATAATTGTAGATGCAAAACCTGGAATAGAAACGAAAATTTGCCACTTGTTGAATTCATTATTTAGCCAATAATCGACAAAACTTTTGGGTTTGGTATTCGAATCCATTTAAACTCAGGCGTGTGTACTGAGTCAAAGATATTCAAAAATTTTTATTCTATGTTGAATTTCTTCATTCTTTATTTACAAATTTCTATTATTAAAAAAAATTTTAATTTATTAATTGAAATTTTAGATTTTGTATCATTATTTTCAGTTTAGCTTAAGAAAGACTTTCGAATAAAATTCGATTTTAGATTTTGAATAATTTCTAAAAAATATCTGATTTTGAAATTTGTCAAATTTTTCAATTTTAATAGAGGATTTATATTTTTTTGTCAATTTAAAACATTATTTGATTAAGAATGGAATGCCTTGATGGCTTATTGAATCAATTATTTTCAATAAGTTGTTATTTTCTATTATCAAGCTAAGTTACCAAAGGCATTTAAGATTTATGTAAAGTAAATTAAAAAAATTAAAAATATTTATTTAAATAATTTTTTTAATTCTCTTGTAAAATAAGCTATATCTCGTAATGATACTTTTCTTTCAGAACTAATTGAGGAATAAAAAAACTCTGGTGCATTTTGCATTATTTCAAAAAGTTGTTTTAGTGTCTGTCCATCACAAGGAAGTAAATTTTCACAAACAATACTGTTTATATTCTTTTCTGAAAACCATTCACTCACTTTAATTTCTGACCATTTCTCAGTATCGTCTTCTGAATTTATTTGTGGATTTATTTGCGGAATATTCTGCAAATGTGATTCCTTAATTTTAAAAATCGTGCTTATCTCATGCTTTATTCGTCTTAAACATTCATCATAATCATACTTGGTAAAATTGATGAATATCTTTGAACCAAGAATTATTCCCAACCATCCATTTGGCTTGTAATTTTTTTGCATTATCAAAGGAATAATTGGTTTATTCAACTGAAAAGCATACTCTGCCTCAGCTCTGCAATTGGTACTTTGTTTATACTTTTCAGTCATGCACATTAGGACACATTTTGAATTCTCGACAGCTTTTGCCATCGCTTCAAGACTTGAACCGTGTATATTTTCTACATCAATCCAAACCTTTTGACCAATTTTTTCCAAATCCTGTTTAATTTTAAGGCACAAGTCTCGACTATCGCGATTATAACTAATCATTATATGATTTATTATTTTTAGATCACATTTTACACTTTCCAATTCCTTAATTTCCTCAGATAAATGTGCATCATTTTTGCCATTTATTATCCACATACATCCTTTACAGTTGGCTCTTAAATTTTCTGAGTTATCTGAATTCGATGAATTGGCCTCAATACTTTTGATCAAGTCGGAATCAGTGAATACGCTTTGGGCTATTTTGGAGTTGAAGCAAAGTTGCCACAAGAGTCTGACCGCATGGCTTATTTCAGCTTGATTTCCAAAAAAAATCAATTTTCTTAAGCATTCATTCATTTTGTACTCAAAATAAATAGTTTCTTTGATTGAGTCATTGACTGCCATTGAGTATAGAGCATCTAGAAGTTCAATTAAATGCCAGAGTGTGTTACTGATCGAAATTTGTGACACATGCTCTGTCGTTTGTTCATTCACTTGTAAATATGTACGACTAATATTTTTATTAGTTTCTAGATTGACTGCTATTTTATTTACTATCAAAATAATATTTGGAATAATTTTAATCAAATTTGGAAACTTTGAAATTTCATCTTCCTCGGCAGTTTTAGCCAAAACGATATGGCATGCCATTTGAGCGTCTTGATTCTCAAAATCACTGGACAAGTCCAGTATTACTTGAGTGCTATTTTCTTCTTTCCATTCATTTTTAAACACCGCATATAATTTGGACAAATTAACGAGGCAACCAATAATAGATCTTACCAAAGTGAACATGTTTATGTTGTTTAGATTTTCTCTTAAGTATTCGTCCTTCAAATATGTGAAAGCTACTTTTAATCCACTTGATTGAAAAAAGCAATTGCAAAACACTAAGGAATAATTTGACCATGTCCTACAAATAGAGTATAATAATTTAGCTGTTGAGTATTTTGATTCCATTAGATCATCTTTTTCTTCTGTTTTTTCTGAAATGCATTGTGCAAGCGCCCGTACCAGGCTGTCGTGGAATTTTATGTCACAAGACCAGTTGATGATTGTAATTTTGTCTTTTTTATGCGCAATTTGGTGTTTTATCTGTGATAAAGCACTTAAAAATTGTTGATCTAAAAAACAAGTTGAAAAATGTTCATAGTTGGACACAAATTGTATTTCTCGTTTCAAAATTTCATTTATTGTTAACACAGTATACCCTGATGAACTTGCCATCTTATCCAAGTGTAAAAATTTTAAAATCAAAATATTACTAAAACAAAACTTAAATCCATGGTTACCTGGAGAAATATATTTTTTTATCAAACGAATCCAAATAATAATCGAAATAATTAAAAAATAATATTTAATTAAATTTTAAAAAATTTTTGGCTTATGAAAAAATATTAGCTTCCTCTGAGATTAAGGTTTAAAAAATTAAAAAATTTGACTAACTGCATGCTAGAGCCGCGAATCGGATGGATTTTTTAGAAAATAATGTCAAAAATTATCTAAAATTAGTATTCTAAGAGATGAAGAAAATTTAAAGGACGAAAATTCAATAAAGCCGCTAAAACAGCTACAAAGTCGAAAGATACTTTAATAATCTAAAATTAAATTTAAATAAATTCAGCTTTAACAATTTAATCATTATTTTTTTTAAATCGTGGCGAGTATAAGTTTTGCTGGTAATCTTGATTTTTAAAACTAAATATTAAAAAAAATTAAGTTTTTAAATCTTTTGAAAAATAAATTTCTTTTTTTGAAAACCACTTAACAAATCAAATCCTCAATTAACTATGGACACCATAGCATTTCTGATAAAGTGCAGGAAATTCAAAACTTCCGTGCTAGCTAAATTTCTAATTTTTGACTTCATATTCGTAATCTACGACCTTTAAAACCCTAAATTTGATTTTTTTTTTGGGGGGGTCTAAAAACAGTCGACCGAATATCGAGTTGTTGGTCTTTGAGACCCTAAATCTATATGATAGAACATATATATATAGACAAGTTATATCATTTCTGAAAGAGCATAAAATTTTCTAAAAACTCGATTGTTTTAAAATAAAAAAAAGAAGGTGTGCCGATTTTTATAGCTTAAAAATATCAAAAAAATGCACTTTTTTCCATTTAAATCGAATCTCGTCCCAGGGGTCACTTTTAACCACTTTTTTTTTTACATAATATAAAACTAGACAAAATTTGGAACAAATCTATGGTTTTACTTTTTTCATTTATTTCTTTATTTTTTGCATATAAAGCAACCAAATCACGTGATAAATTGTTTATTTTGAATATTTTAATCGTTTAATGGAAAGAAATTAGTGCAATATCAATTGTAACCATTTCTTCTTCAGGAAAGAAATCTTCATTTTCAGACTCTGATGATTCTGATGACTTTGATGAGTAAGAAATATCATTTATTTATTTATTTTATTTATTTATTTGTTTTCTGTACCTAGCTAGAGCTCCTTCAGAATAAAGTTTAAAAAAAAGAAAATAATAATAAAAATAGAGTTAATAAAATAAAATAAAATAAAAATAGAGTTAATAAAATAAGATAAAATAAAAATAAAGTAAATCAGCTAAAAAAAAAAAAAAAAAAATTTAAAGAAAGTTTAAAAGACATATATTGAAATAAATTGTTACATGTGACAGAAGTTTACATAGTTGAAGCTTCATGAAAAAAAGAGGAAATAGTAAGGCAGCAATTACACAATGGAGTAGGGTATTCAATATATCTTGATTCGAAGCCTTGTTTGTATTCTTCCACAAGTCTGACCACCAATGGAGTAGAATGACTCAGTCCTGTCCCAACATATCTCTCACTCAACTCAAAAAGCCGATTCGAGACTGTTAGTAATTTAAGTTTATTAAAAGACTCATGATGCAACATGTTGGAGGGAGTATCATATTTTAACTTAAGGATAGATCTGACTGCTGTATTCTGAATTGCTTGTAGTTTTTTGATATTATTTTCAGAAAATGAATTTAAGCAAGGAAAAGAATAGTCTAAAATTGATCCGACTAAAGTTTTATATAAATTTCCTAGTGTGTTTTGAGTAAGACCCCATTTTTTATTTGACAAAATCTTAATAATATTTAACCTTTTATTGCAGCGTTCTTTAATTTCGTCTACCAGTTTATTAAAGTTTAACTTAGAATCAAATTTAATGCCAAGAAACTTGATTTCTTTTTGGCTCACTATTCTATTTCCATAAATTTTTAAGTTTAGATTTTCACTCTCTTTTTTGTACCTGGAAAAGATTACAGAACACGACTTTTCTACTGATATCTTCATTTTCCATTTAATAAGCCATTGTTCTAGTTCGTTAGTGTATTTATTTATCTTATTTTCAAGGTTCCCCTTTTTGTTATAGATGAAGAATGTAACTAGATCATCTGCGAAAAGCAGAGAGTATTCATTATTTGTTTTGTTTCTTTTGGGGATGTCATTAATATATATACTAAATAAAAGAGGACTAATTACTGAGCCTTGAGAAACACCTGCAGTTATTTGATATTCTTCGCTCAGGTGATCATTCACATTTACCTTAAATGTCCTAGAGTCTAAAAAAGATCTAATCCAGTTAGTCAAGTAATGAGGTGGATTCATTTTAATCAATTTAAAAAGTAAACCTTCATGCCAAACTCTATCAAAGGCTTTAGAAATATCAAAAAACAGGCCGCAAACTCTTTTTTTTCTATTAAATGATTCTACAATTTTTTGAATTAAAAAGAAAAGATTATCTGATGTTCGCCGGTGTTTCCTAAATCCAGACTGCTCCTGGATAAGGAGTGAATTTTGTTCCAAAAAATTGTATAATCTTGAATATACTATTCGTTCCAGTAACTTTCCTAAACAACTCGTTATACTAATTGGTCTATAATTTAAAGGATCTTGTAAAGTTGAGGCCTTTTTTTGAATCATAGTAATGTTCGAAGTTTTCCACGCTTTCGGGACTTTACCTTCTCTAAGAGATAAATTAAAAAGTTCTACGATTTCTATTAATGATTTTCTAGGTAAGTTTTTTAACATTAAATTATGAATTTGGTCAGGTCCTTATGCCGCTTCATTTTTCAATCTTTTTAAAGCTATAATTAATTCATTTAAGCAAATTGGTTCATTAAAGTTACACTGATCATAATTTCTAAAGAATTCAGAGTTAGAATTGAGTATTTCGAAATCTTTTTCAAGATCTATTAAATCAGAATTAGGACTAAAAATTGAAGATAAGAGTTCTCCGAAGCATGTTCCCTTTTCTTCATTAGTTTTGAATTCCTTGTCATTTAAAATCAAATTTGGGATTAAATTTGTTCCTTTTTTTGATCTAAATTTATTTATTTTATTCCAAAATGGTCTACTTGTCAGTGGTTTTTAACCTATCTTCTCGATAAAATCAAACCAATTTTTATTCCAGAATTTTTTTAAAGAGGCTTTTAACACAAATGTAAGTTGATTAAATTTTTGCTTGAGCTTTTGACAGCGTGTTTTTTGGAAGTTTCTTCTTACTTTCCTACGTTCTTTTATTAGATTAACAATGTTCGGGGGAAGACTGGTCTTGTAGATTTTCTGAGAAAGGTAAGGAATGCTTTTATGTGATGCAGAAATGATTTTTTCTGTAATTTTATCATTTAGTTGATCTATATTGAGGGAACTTTCATGGATATTTACTATTTGGGAATTTAAAAACTCGCTAAAAAATTTCCAGTTTGCTTTCTTATAGTTAAATTTTTTGGCTGTTGATTTATTTTCTAATTGATAGCCCATTAAAATTGATGCTTCGATTGGGAAATGGTCACTAGTCATGTCTTGACTATTTAAGTCGGTAATTTTGTCAATTAATGAAGTTGAAACTAAAAAAAGATCAAGAATTTCAAAGTAATTCTTATTAAAAATATTGAAAGTAGGGCGCTTATCATTGATCACTGAAAAGTCTAACTCATTAATTATTCTTTCCAACATTAAACCGTTTTCATTTTCCCCTACGCAGCCTATTTGCTTTGTTCTAGCGTTTAGATCACCACCTAAAATGTAGTTTCTACATTTTTTATTAACTGTTTTAAAAAAATCAAAGTTCAGAAGCACATTTGGTGGATTGTAAAGACTAAATACAACTAATTCATTATTCTTTCCTAAGTTAAGTTTTATACAAAGGAGTTCGGAATTGAATTCCTCATAAGAAAAATCCTGTATAAATTCAATTCCTTCTTTAATTAAAATAGCTACTCCTCCTCCATACTTGTTGCGTGGTTTTGTTACGAACTGATAATTGTGAAAATCAAGATAAATATTTGCCTCACTCAAATCTATCTTTAATTCATTGAGCAAAACAATGTCAGGACATTTTTGGGCTAAAAAATTACCTAAGAGATGAACCCTACTAGGTAAGTGGAGACAATTCCAGTGTGTAATTACTAACCTGTTCTTAGAGGAAAGTTGACTTGATAGATTTTTCTTCATTGTTTATTTGAGTTGGATTGATTTTGTATAAAATCGTTGTTGTTTTCATTTGAAGTTAGTCCGATATTATTGTCTTGAAATACGTCATTAAGTTCACTGTTTTCTTTATCGTTAACTTGGTCTTTAAGTTTTTATCATGATGTTGATTATTATTTATATCATTTTCATGATCTACTACCATCTGATATTCGTCCTCGTACCTAACAGTTTTAGCAATTAATCCAAGATTATTTACTCTAGATAGGTGATGATTAGATTTTCTTGGCATTTTAGATAATTTTTAATTGATAAGTATTAGTTTTTAGGATAGTCAAATTCATAATCCATTAAACGATTAAAATATTCAAAATAAACAATTTATCACGTGATTTGGTTGCTTTATATGCAAAAAATAAAGAAATAAATGAAAAAAGTAAAACCATAGATTTGTTCCAAATTTTGTCTAGTTTTATATTATGTAAAAAAAAAAGTGGTTAAAAGTGACCCCTGGGACGAGATTCGATTTAAATGGAAAAAAGTGCATTTTTTTGATATTTTTAAGCTATAAAAATCGGCACACCTTCTTTTTTTTATTTTAAAACAATCGAGTTTTTAGAAAATTTTATGCTCTTTCAGAAATGATATAACTTGTCTATATATATATGTTCTATCATATAGATTTAGGGTCTCAAAGACCAACAACTCGATATTCGGTCGACTGTTTTTAGACCCCTGGGTACAAATTTTTTTTTTTAGACCCCTGGGTACAAATTTTTTTTTTTAGACCCCCCCAAAAAAAAAATCAAATTTAGGGTTTTAAAGGTCGTAGATTACGAATATGAAGTCAAAAATTAGAAATTTAGCTAGCACGGAAGTTTTGAATTTCCTGCACTTAACTAATTTTATTTGAAAGAAGTCAATGTTATTCAATGAACCTCATTTGATGCATTTTTGAGTAAAATTGTAAAATAAGAGTTTATTTCCAAAATTACTTTTATTAAAATATTATATCTTTAGTATTTTTTTACAGTCTAAAAGTAATTATATTTGAATTTTTTCGATAATCAAAAAACTAGGCTTTCTTTCTATAATAAATAACTAAAAAAATTTTTAATAATAAATAATGATATTATCAATTCTCAAGTAAAACTAAAAATAATCAAACAATCAATTAGATGTATTTTGTTCCATGTTTATATAATTGGGACTACAAGTGCATCCACAACCAGTAGGGCATTTTCTATTTGCTTCGAACCATTTCATCATATGACTCAAGTGTCCTCCGTGGCAGCAAGCATTGCACCATGCGTATAAACGTTTCACTGGCAAATGGCTAAGATTTAATGATGATTATTAAACTTAAAAAACTCATTTTTTTTTATTTACCAATAAGAACATAAGAATGCATTTTTTTTACAATCTTTACATATTTGAGTACCGGGCTTAATTGTTATTTTACATGATGCACACATTGTAGTGTAACTATGAGCTTTTTGAGCTTGATTGCGTAAAAATTCTGTTTGATTTGTTTTCAAAATTTCAATTCTCTGGTTCCATAATTCATATTTTGCCAATAGGTCTTAATGAATTTTTATTAACTTTTGATTTTTAGAAATAATTTTAACTAGGATTATTATAAAGAAAATTTTTTAAATTTAATTTTATCATTTAGATTTAATATAAAAATTATAAATAAAACAAAAATTTTTTATTCGTAATTTTTTTTAATTAACACTTTTTTAAGATCAATATTAGAAAGAAGATTTAATTAGAAAATTATTCGAATCAAAGATTGAATTTATTTAAATTCAATACTAATTCTACTTTTGTTTTTCTTACATATTTTATTCTATCTAAGCCAAATTAAGTTTATCATAAAATAATGCTGTCATAAAATAATTATTATATCCAATTATATATTTAAAATTTTTTTATTTTTATAATACAATTTAAATAATTAATTTAAAAATAAGTTTAGAAATAACATTGAACCTCTCAAAAGTTTTAAAAAACAACATTATCATTACATTATCTACTAAATGTCTTATTTAATAAAATATATCTTATTAAAGAAAATAATAAAATAACAATATACTTTATTAAATCCTGATCTGAAAATGGATAAATTTTTTCAAAAGTTAAATATGCGTTTAAAATTTTAATTAAGTCTTTTACGATATATAATAAGTCAAATTTAATTTTTAATCTAAGATATTCAATCACTTCTAATTTATATTATTTTAATTTTTGTTTATATATTAAATAACAAACATTAAAAAGGGGGCTGAAAAGAAGACTTTTGCCGTTCGGGTAAGTCCCGGGAAATTCCCAAATTTATTTTTAAAATAAAATAAAAATTTACGACATATAACGTAAACTATGATAAAATAAAAGTTTAATTTTTTTACAAAATATGCAATTTTTTAGGTAAAATATTAAAAAAGATGAAAAATAAGATAAATCAGCTTCACTTGTTTTATCAAGAATTATCCGAATCATGCCCCTTAAAATCTTTTGCCAAGAAAATGAACCGCATCTTTAAATACTCTTCAAGTTTACTTCATGTTATTTTTTGAAAATTTTATAGATTTTTAAAATTTGATTTTATTTGATTGTGAGATTCATTAAATTTTCTGAAAAACACCAAGTTTTTTTTCTTAATTTACTTGATTGGACTTAATTATTAGAAGTTAAGAAAAAAATATTCTTTTTCCTTTTTTTATCATTATTTCCTAAAAGTTGCGTAAATTTACAAAATTGTCAAAATTAACCAATTTTCAAAATTTACGATTACATATTATTCAATAAATAAAATAAAAAAATTAGCTTACCTATATATTGAATAAACCATTCATCTAGATATAATGAGTCGATTTTTTCTTTATCAATTTTATTATGCTGTATGGCAATTAGATACATATATATTGCCGTAACCAAGTCGTTCTTAAGAGATCATAATAAAGATATATTTAAAGAAAAAATTGAATCTATTTGAATTTACCTTTTCGTTGACATAAGAAAACAAAAGGTCACAAAACCTCTCATCAAAATTAATTTTTAGTGCATTTTCAAGATCAAAGTGAATTTGAAATTGCGTATTTAAGTCAGCAATTCTTTTAGAAATTAATGATAAAATAGCTTTGATCAAATTAAAATTTTGAGCTTTACTTATTAATTTCTAAATCACTGCTAGTATTGTTTGCATTCAAATTAGATTTGAGATCTTTATTGTCTAAAAATTTAGCTGATTGAACCAAAGACATGGTTAAGTCAGATTGGCTTTTAAAGTTGCTTGGATATGTGTAAAGATGTTGGTCATCATTATCCGCAAAATCAGCTTCTCGTTCATTTTTTGTCAAAAAGCCGATCAAATCACCCAAATTTTGAAACTCGCCATTGTCTTTTGTATGCATTGAATACTCATCTTCATCTTCAAATTTGGTTAAATAGCTATTATTGAGCAAATTATTATTCTCTTGGATATCATGATGATCCAATTCGTTATTGGTGCTTGCAAAAAAACTGTCTGTGTGGTGGAAATTGTTTAAGTTGTCTCCATCTTCTTTTAATTTTAGATTGTTTGAATTGATATTTGGATCCAAATTTACCAATATGGGATTACCGTTTGATTCTATGATTGGACTATCACCTTCATTTAAATGGTTAAAAATATTAAATTCAAATATAATATTGGTATTTGTACCAGAGGCTATCTCACCCGATGAAGATGAATCGACATCTGAATCATTTGATGAAGAAGTAGCATTGGCTATTGCGGTTACTTGTGAGATCGGAATTTGTATTGTCGAATTATTATCATCTTTTAAATTATAATTAAAAATAAATTTATTTAAATATTTTTAAAGAATTTAAAAAATTTAGTATATAAACTTAGTAAAAAATTTATATTTTATTTGCTAGTTTAGCTCAATAGAAACAATATTTTTTAAATAAATTTTTTAAATGTAATTATAAAAAAAGTGCAAAAAAATTTGAAAGAGGTTCAATAATAATTCAATAACATTTCCTAAGAGTAAACATTATTGATTATTGAGCTTTTTAATTTCCTTAATCAAGCGCTTTAGCTGGATTCGCAATATATAGATTTTTATCCTTTACTCTGTTCTTCTGTATATAAATTTACAAAACTAAAAACTTTTAAAAACAGGTAAATATTGATCTTGGTCTTAAATTTAATAAAATAATCCTAATTTTCAGACTTAAGTGAACAATGAATTTCATAATAAACCTTAATATCAATTTTAAAAGTATAAAATTCTCTGGAAAATGAACTAGGATCATAATGTAAGATCATTTGATAACTTAAACTAATTTTAGATTTAGTCAATTTTAGAAATTCTTAATTAATTAATAAATTTCAAATAAAATTTAATTACTTGATTAAGAATTATAAATGAGCTTTTGTTTCTTAAAAGAAACAAATTGAAATTTTAGCGTTCAAGTTAAGTATAACTTTAAATTTTGAAGCTTAATAATCGTTTTAATTTCAATTAATTTATAACTTTTTATTAATTCAAATTTATAAGGCAGCTATCTTCTACTATTAAGCATTGAAAATTGCTTAACAAAAGACAATACACAAAAATAATTTCAGAAGAAAAAAATACATTCAGACCTGTTTTTTGCCACAAATATAGGGTTAATTGAAACTTTCCGAAATTCTTGTTTTTTTGATTCAATAACAAAATTTAAGAACAATTTCTTCAAAATAAGTTGAAAAATTTGTTAAAAACCAGTCCGAGCTATGATTTGTTTAATTATCAGTTTTTCAAACCAGTTTAAAATTTTAAACGATTTTTCAAATTTTGTTTAATTTGTCACATCAAGGCAAATAAGGTAAATGTAAAAAAAATTCTTAAATCAAGTTTCAGCTCTTTTTTTCTTTCTAGACATATTCGGCTTTGGCTTGTGACTTAAAATAAAACTCAAAGGCTCCAGAGGCTTTTGATCCTCTTTAAAAGAATAAAAATGATAAATGTTTTTCTTTTTACTTGAATTTATTTTGTTGATCGAGTGAAGGTGTTTTGAATTACCCAAGCTGGAAGTTGATTTACTACTATTTTCTTCCTTAATATCGAATTTATCACTCTCTTTGTACAAAGTTTTCAAAATCATCCAATTTTTATAATCCTAAAATAAAAAAAAAATTATAAAATGAATATTATTTTCATAATTCTAATACATCTACTCTTTTACAATCTAGAGCAACCTGAGCGTTATGATCGCACAGTTCTTCGAAAGATCCACCATTAAATCTATAATTGATTGCTGCATGACGAAACCAATCGGTTCGTGTAGCCTAAAACAAAATTGAAAATTTTTTTATCAAAAATAATTTTTAATTATCTACGGGATCATCTAAAAAGAAAAGCTCGCTTCTGGTTATTTGAAATTTTTCGCTATTTGGATAATATGACAGAACAGTTGATATGTCTACTTCTATTGCTTTTAGAAAATTTAATCAAAAAGTTATTCTTGGAAAATCATATAAAATTATCATACCTTCATTGTTTTTTTCATTTCCAATTCCATTTGCGAACGCTAATGAACCATTTTTGTCCATTTCAACAGAAACAAGAGTCACATAATCTGCTGGTTTTAATGTTTCACACATAAATGCATTGTATATTGTACTTTGAACAGCTCCGTTTACCAATTCGGCTTTAGCTGAGGCAATAATACAATCCGAACTTCTCCACAAAAAATCTGAATTTTTTTTAAAGTTATTTATGGTTTTTTGATTTAATTTTTCTCACTGTTAGCTTTGTTGATCACTGAGTCAAACGAAGCATAGGGTACATAAGGACGAGTCAAATCCCAAACATATAAATATCTAAGGTGATAGTTAGAACCTGACATGCAAGCTCCAATTTGCATTCTTCGACTAGGTCTCCATTTTATATTCGATATACTTTCCGGATTTGTCAACGAATTAAGAACACTTACTCTTTCGTTAGAAACATCTAAAATCTAAAAATTAAAAAAAAAATTAAATTTCAATTTGATATTAAAAAATTTGAAATACTGATATTAGGCGGTCTACTCTTGAAACAGCCAGCCAATTTGTTTCTTCTGGGTGCCAGTCCAAATGAGATATATTCCTAAATAAACTGTATCTTTTTTCCGGCTCACTCGGATTTCTTCTATCCCATATCTAAAAAAATTGTTTCAAAAAATTAGAAACAATTTTTCATTTTCGCATGAATTTTTTTTACATAAATAAATCCCGATTCTGAACCACTGGCAAATTGATTGCTCAAATGAGGATTGAATTGTAAATCTGTGACTTTGTCTTCATGATGATGTTTGAAAGTAGACAAGACTTCAGCGTTTGAGAGAGGAACTCTAAAATCAATTAATTTTATATTTCCGTCTTGACCCCCGCTAATTAGTAAATTTTGCTCAGATGGATGAAAATGAATTTTGCTCACTGTCAAGTCATGAAATTTGTATGTGTTTTCCAATCTTAGCTCAGATGGAGTAACGATCAATTTTTGTATAATGCCATTAGAGCCACATGATGCAGCCAGTCTCTGATCCAATCGTGACCAACCGATATCCACGATTCTATGATTAACTAAGCGTGGATTTAGGATAAAATTTGAAACAAATCGATCCTCTTCGATTGTGAATAGCTCCCAGTCTTAAAAAATTATTTTTGCATTTTATTTATTAATATTTTAAGAAATAGTGATACCTGATATTCCAGCAGCAATCAATTTGTTGCCATCTTTATTTAAGGCCAGACTTTGGACGCTGAAATTTACCAAATGCGAAAACGTTGTGTTCATATTATAATTCGAGTTCTCTAAAAATAATTTCTCTCAATATAGTAATTTAAATTGCCATCATGGGGCATTTGTCAGATAGATTTTTAAAAAATTTTTCCATTTTCCCAAAGAATAAGTTTTAATAATTTTGACCGAATTTTTTCAATGTTTATAGTTTTTCATTATTGCTAAATTTTTGTCTTAATTTTAAGTTAAAATATTAAAAAAATATTAATTTTGACCGAATTTTAGCTTTTAATTTTTAATCAATTTTCGCTATTTTTTAAAAATCAATCTTTAAAGGAAATCAACGAAGACTCATTAAACATTCATATTAAAAACTTAAAATTCTGAACTATATGGGTAAAATTAATAGAAATCAAAATCAAAATCAAAAATCAAATAAAATCAAATTAATCTAAAAAAAATCGTTATTTTTTTAGTTTATTTAAAAGTATTTTTTTGGACAGTATTTAAAAACATGAGATTTTTATTTGCAAGTTAATTAACTTTTAGTATTAGTTTAGTTAAGAAAAATGTTTTTATCTCAATAATTTCTAAAATGTTTTGCAGCATAAGTATTATTAATTTTAACACCAATTTATAGAGAGTTCACTCAAATGTTTTTGCTTTCATCATTTTTCTGAACAGTAAACCATCGAAAAATTATATGAATTGAAAATGACTATGAATGCCCACAAACGATAAAATTCAAATATTCTTAGAATATAAATACTCTATATACACCTTAGATGACGGTAGAGATGTCGGTCACATTATTTACACTATACATCAGAATATTTTTGCTCTAATTTGAATTTGATAGGTCCAGCTACAGGTTAATTCTAGGATACTTGTTTCAGTAAAGGGAGAAATTATTTTCACTTAAATTAAGTGAGAATAGCTAATTTATTTTCAGGTAATTTAAGTGAAGATATAATTTTTTTTAAATTTATTTATTTATTTATTGATTGAATTAACCTCCATTAGGAGAAGTAAAAGTATGAAAATTTTAATTATACAAAAAAAAAATAATAAAATAAAATTTACATATGGGCTAACTTTAGTGAGATTTATTAAGATTTTTCTATAATTACTTAGGTTATAGTTATGTAAACATTGTTTTATTGAATCAACAATTCCATCTTCGGGGTTTAAAGTGTCTCTTAGTTTTTCTTTGTAAAACTTTTTTTTCTTTGAAATTTCTTCTATTTTCTTTCCAAAATAGGATTCTAATAAATTGATGTCTTGTTCAAAACTTTTTATTTTACAAGTAGAACTACTCGATCTGTAGCAGATATATTTAAAAATTTTAGAAGCTAGGAAGTTATTTTTTAATGATTCAATAAAAGATAATTTCATGCTGATATAATATTGATCGAAATTAAATATATGTAAAGCTTTTAGGATATTTGATAATTTTTTTTAAATGTCCCTATATTTTGTATTTTGAAGCTTATACCAATTTAAAATAATATAAATAAAAAAATTTGATTTATCTTTTGAGTATTCTGATAATAAAGCCGATAATAAAGACAAAAAGATGAAGACGCTTAAAAAAATAGAAAATATCCAGTTTGCTCTTTATAATTCCAATAAATATATCCACTTTTTTTTACCAAATTCTAAATTATTCGTAATTCAAAATGATTAATGTTGATCAAATATTTAATAGTTTTGATCGAAGAAGAGGAAATCAACTCAAAATTTAGTAGCGATGCCAAAAAAATTGCACAATTAATGAGTAGTAAAACAGGTAAGTGGCTAACCTTAAGAGATGTATGGAATATTAGAAGTAAGTTTTTAGCAAGGCAAAAAGAGAATGGATATGAAAATTTCTTTTTAAAACAATTTGATCAAAAAATGAACACAAATGTCAAAATTGATAAAAAAACAATTTTAGACTAATTTACGCGAAGATAGTCAAAATTGTCATGTGTTAATTAGTCATATATGACAAAATAAACAAAGAATAAAGAAAAAACAATTGGTTTGTTAATTTTTAGAATTTTTTATCTAGAAAAAAGAATTAGTAGCAAAAGAATTTAATTCCAGTACAAAACAATTTAATTATTTATTCTAAATCAATACAAAGTTTAGTAAATTTTGAGGTATCATTTTCAACAAAAGAATGAGTAAACAAAAACAAATCAGTATATTTTATAATAATATTAAACTCGTCTCTAATTTTTTTTTAATTTTTTTTTTTTTATTTACCAGGATCAAGATTCATAGCTAGAGATAATGCTTTGGATTAACAGTATGAGAAGATAAGTTACTATTATTATTTATTTATTTGTAATTCTGTACCGAGCTTAAGCTCCTTCAGATTAAAAAAAAAAATCAAAATAAAGTTAAATAGAATAAAATATTAGAATTCTTCTTATTTAATTCAAAATTATATTTTCTTTGAATTTAATCGCCAATTTGATTTGAAATTAAATTTATTTTTTAATTGGTTTGACAATTTTACGATGACTTTTTTGTTTTTTTTTCCTATGACAATTTTTTATGACAAATTTGCGCTGACAATTTTTACTCTAACCATTTACGCTCAAGAGAGTAGAAAAAAACTTCTGATGATAAATAACCAAAATAACGAGATGAAAAAGATGTTCGCTCAATATGGAGAGATAATATTCGCCGATAAAACGTATTCACTTAATATAAATAATTATTCATGTATAATAATGAACCCAATTCAGATCACAAAATCAATTATGATCGACAAAGACTTAACTGAATGAAACGTCCTTACAAAATATTTACCACAAGCGGATATTTATTTTTATAAATTTCACTGTAAAAAAGCTTTTTCGCGTAGCCTTAAATATAAAGAATTATTACCCAAGCTAGTGTATCAGAGTAAGAACCACAAACGGACCATATAGAATCAGAGTCACCGGTTCAAAAATTATTACCAGTAATTAATCTTGCAGATGAAGAATTAGTTAAAGATTTACCCGACTAGAGCTGAGCGTAAAAGAAAAGCAATGACTCAAGAAATTACTATTTATTTATTTAATAAATAATTGTGGGGGAATGCCCCTGGGTTTGTCCGAATAGCCTTCGCTTTCGTTTAAACCCTCAAATTTGAAAATTTTGAATTTTACAAAAGAAAAAAGGAGTAAAAAAGAGTAATAGATACAATTTACCTAAATGTGTTAATAGAATACTGAAAAATCTAAAGTTTATTACAATACAAAGTTATAAATAATAGAAAGATTATAGAAGAATTGAATATTTCCTATTGTTTAATTTCTTGAAATAGTTCCATTGGTGTTTTGTAGCGATTCATATTTGGGTTGAAAGCAGTTTGTTCGTATTTGTGGATTTCTCTTGCTATCAATTCTTGTTTTGACTTAGCTTCTAGGAATTTAATGAAAAGTTGATTACTAGTTAAAAATCAAAATTTAATAAATTTCACGAGTCTAATACTGAATTAAGTGCATCTTTAAGTCTTATTATCTCTAACAATAGAGATGAAAATATTGGTAAATTTGCCGATAAAATCGACTTAATTGATGAAGACGACATTCAAGTTAACCCTCAACTCATTGCAGTTTCAATTTTAAAAAGTAGTTTTGTTAATAAAAATGTGCTTATAAAAGACCAGCTATTGAACTTTTTTACTACAGACGGTTTATTGATGCTTGGAAATACTTTTAAAATTTTTTTTTAATTCTTTTAAATCTTGTAATCTGGAAATGTAAAAACTGTTCTAACTAATTTTCCCTATTTCTTTTTTCATTATTTTTTTCGTGAAAATATAATAAAAATCACTTCATTTAAGTGAGAACAAACGTATCCTTCAATAAGATAGAGAACCGAAATCCCAAGAAAGAAAGGTGCGAAAAGTAGCATCATTTGATTCTACTTACAGTCCTGCTACGATTAGTGGATTTTTGGAATTTTTAGGTTAATTGACGTAAATTTACGTAAAAAAAAGTAAAATAACGTAAAATT
The DNA here is from genome assembly GCA_016802215.1 of Brachionus paranguensis. NCBI lineage: Eukaryota > Metazoa > Rotifera > Eurotatoria > Ploima > Brachionidae > Brachionus > Brachionus paranguensis. Next base: position 2,438,984 of record JAESIX010000004.1, read on the forward strand.
ACTAATTTTACCGTAAAACTTAAAAGGGCTAAAATATCTTTAATGTTAATTCTGGTAAAAGAACATGATTAATTAATTTTTTATAATTTATAAATTTATATAAATTTAAATAAATTTAAAAAAGAATTGAAAGTTTTGTGCATAATGTTTATCAAAAAATATAAATTTGCACCGTAATCGACGATGTCCAAACCAAGTCAATGGAAGGACGATCCGTTCGTTATGATCGACGACATTCCTAAACCAGCATCCGCCTGTGCTGATTACAGCTAAAAATACCACCTCTGGTTTAAAAAAATCGTTCAAACTATTGATGGAATGCAAATCAAAATATCGCATTTGGAGGACGCAAATGAATCGTTGAAGGAGCAAAATAAAGCCCTGAAGGACCGACTCGACGCAAGTGAGGGAAGCCGAACAGCTGTCCCTGCTGAAGCTGCAACAAACAGTAACAACTGGTCCCAAGTCGTTAAAAGCCTTACGAAAAAAGGAACCAAGCCGCATAACGAGCCATTAGCCGCAATAGACTCGCACATGAAGGACCAATCAAACCGAGCCAAAAATGTCGTAGTTGTCGGGGTTCCGTTGTCGACAAAGGACACAGAGATAGCAAGGATGGCAGATGATGAGGCCTGGACTGATCGTTTTCTCCACACGCTGTGGAGTGGCCATATATGTGCGCTCAGACTTGAAGTCATCCGTGGTACTGGACGGCGTATTGATAGAACAACTGACGACTAATGACACAGAGCAAGTCTGGTGCGAAATAAATTTAGGTAAGGATAACATCCTTGTTGGCTGCATTTATCGTCCACCACCCGCGTGCATTCGCGACCCAGCACGAACTAAACACTTATTGGAAAGGATCAATAAGTCAATCGTGTCGGCCAAGAAAGCAATCGACGATAAGCGCTACTCGGCAATGATGATATGCGGAGACTTCAACTATGTAGAGATTGAGTGGAGGCACAATTGTCCATAAGTACTAAGCGGCGAGAGCTCTCTCGGGAAAAAGTTCGTGGACGCCATCAACGACGGCGACTTGACGCAACTGGTCCGGTTTCCAACATTTATTAAGGCGGACGGCAAAACCACTAACACATTGGATCTGATTTTAACCGGCGATCCAACAAGAATCGACGAGGTGAAACAGGCCCCTCCACTTGGCCCAGCCATTCAAGGACACGTAGTGATGCAATGGGAGATAGCCGTAACATCAGCAAGCAAGCAACAAGGCTTACCGCCTCGTCGTCGATTGGCTGTACACAAGGGAGACTTCATTGCGATGGAGAAAGAGCTTCGTAAATTTTACTGGCCCAGACTCTTCAATGGACAGCAAGTCGACGTCGTGTACAGTTTATTCCTTGACATCTACAGCCAGCTATGTAGCGATCTCATCCCAAAAGCACGAACCAGAAAGAGGACCGATGCCCGTGGATGAACAACGAGCTAAAACGAATGGTAAAACGGAAGAGACAGTTGAAGTACATAAACGACAATACGAGGAGCAAGTCCACAATTGAGGCATACCGAGCTATGAGTGCTAATGTTAGAGCCACAAATAAAGCCGTGAGGTCATTTGAATTAAGCCTCGCTAATGACAAGAAGAATCCAAAGCGATTATTCACCTACATCGGCTCAAAGCAGTCCGTCAAGCAAGGAATCGCCAAAATCTCTTCAAATGGTATCGAGTACAGCGGTGGTAAGGAGATTGCTGACGCACTAAACACCCATTTCTCTTTAGATTTTTCAGATGAAAGAGAAGATGAAAGTCTTCCGGACTTCGAGGAGAGACCCGGCATCAAATCTCGCATAGCGAATCTAGAAATAACGACTGCAGAAGTAGAAAAACGTCTATTGAGCTTGAAGGAAGATAAGTCGCCAGGTAATGACCTCGTTCACCCTCTAGTTCTGATGAAATGTGCCGCCGCTTGGGCAGTGCCATTGGCCATGATCTTGGAGCGCTCACTCGCCGAAGGAGAGGTGCCGTCATGCTGGAGGGATGCCAACGTGACTCCAATCTTCAAGAAAGGCTGTCGCAAGGACCCGGGTAATTATAGACCAGTTTCTCTAAACTCTGTGCCATGTAAGATAATGCTCAAGCTTTCGGCTCACGGGGTAGAAGGAACCGTACTCAGATGGATCAGAGAATTCCTCTCGGGCAGGAGGCAAAGAGTTGTCCTCGGCCAGTACGGACTGGGCACCAGTCACGAGCTCGGTCCCTCAGGGCTCATTCATAGGTCCAACGCTCTTCGTGTTCTTCATAAACGACCTCCCAGAACATATAAGCTTTCCATGTAAGCTGTATGCAGATGACTGCAAGATCATCGCGCGCTTACTCACGAGCAGCTGTAGTGAGCAGCTGCAACGCGACCTGGAAGTCTTAGCAGCATGGTGCGACAAATGGCTGATGAAAATGAACCTCGGCAAATGTAAGGTCATGCATATCGGTAAGCATAACCCGGGGAATAAATACCACATCCTAGATGGGTCGACCGGTATACCACACGAGCTTGAGGTAACTAAAACGGAGAAAGACCTGAGGGTTCATGTGAGTAACACGATGGGCACAAAGATTCAGGTGGATAAGTCCGCGGCAAAAGCCAACTCCATGCTCGAGGTGCTTCGCAAGACGCTGGTCTCTAGGGATGCGCATATATGGAAAAAATGTACACGACGTACGTCAGACCGCATCTCGAGTATGCAATCCAAGCATGGAGACCACACCTCCTCGGCAAGATCAACACATTGGAAAAAGTTCAGCGCCGTGCCACCAAAGTCCCAACTCAAATCCGCGACATGAAATACGAAGACAGGTGCCTTAAACCGGAGTTGAAAACGCTGGAGGAGAGGAGAGGAGAGCCAGGGGTGGCTTGATAGAAATGTTCAAAATTCAGAAAGGACTGGACACTGTCGAATGGCACTCCTCTCTACAAGTTGGACCACCAAGAAGCGGGCACCGAGGGCACATCAGACCAGAGCTAGTGAAGGACTGTCTAATCAGACGTAACGCTTTCCGCAACAGGGTAGCACGAATGTGGAACAAGCTACCCGATTCAGTCATTGACGCACAAAGTGTCAACTCTTTCAAGAAGAGGATTGACGACCAGAGAACAGGCTGCTCATAGGACTCAAGTTCTCTTGCTGGAGTCATCCAGCAACTCGCAGTCATCCAACTACTACTACTACTACTATTAGTAAATATAATGAAAAAAGTAAATTTACATTAATTAACGTAAATTTGGATTTTTTACGGTAAATTTTATTAAAAAAAGTATTTTTTAGCTTAATTTAACATTCCTTATCAATCATTTGTTTTTGTTTAAATATCGAGCCTTAAAGGAGTTTGATTTTACCGTTTGAATTTTCGTTGATGAGACTTCTATTAATGATCCTAAAATTTATCAATTAAGATTACCATTATGTAATCTTGAAGCCATTCCATCTAGGTCAAAATTTGAATGCAAAATTTGAATGCAAAATTCATGTTCAGGGTGGATTTTTATTTAGAGAAGTAATTAAATTAATTGTTGAAATAATTATTATTTAATAATTATTTTAAGTGTAATTAAGATTCATACCTCTACAGAGAATTATTAGCGGTATATTTAATTAGATTTTGGTAAGAAAAATATGAATCTTATTTCATTTTGCACCAAGATAGTAATTTTAAGCATAATTCAAAACTTTGCAGGCAATTTTTGATAGAAAATTATGTTAACTGGGTATATTTTTTAATTTAAATAAATTCCATAAAAAAATTTTCATAAAAACTAGATCAAATATCCTCGAGATTCTCCTGACTTGAATCTAATTGAAATGATATGAAGCGAGAAGAAAAACTTTTTAAGGAAAAAGAAGGTTCAGAATGAGGCTCAAGTTGTCAAAAATTATTTTGAATTTTACAAGAAATTAATACCAGAAAAATATCAGTCTTATATTATTTATTTAAAATAAGTAATTAGAATAATAATTAAAAAATTAATTATTTTAAAAAACATGAGCTTTTTATCAGGTCATTAAAATTTTAATTGAAAAAGATGGAATTGGCCGAATCATTAAAGAATCAGGCGTTGTGAAATTCAAATACAATTTGAACAAAAATTCTTCTTTTTTTGATGAATTAAAATTGAAGTAAATAAAAAATACTTTAAAAAATATTGCGGTACAGGTATCGAGTTTTGGTTCCTATACCCAAACCAATATTCAATGCCGAAAAATTTCCAGATTCAAATGTCTGATGCTAAGTAATAAAATAAATTATATTTAAAAATGCTATTTAAAATTTCTATTAAATTTAAAATTTTTATTAGAGAATTTTGAGCCAATTTAAAGGCAAGTAATTCAACCGAAAATCAAGAAGACCTTGTGATTTTCGGATACCATTGCCTTTATTTCGTGCACTGAGAGCCTGAAACACATTACTGGATATGTTGGACTGGAAATAAGCAACAACAAAAACATTAACGAAGAATTTTATTAACCAATTTCTGATGGGATCAAAAATCTAAGATTAGTCGACAACTTTACATATTCATGAAGCGTTAACAGCAAAAAATTGAGTTCACCAAAAGACACCCAGAACTAATCATCATTATTCAAATTAAGGAACATTTGGAAGCCATTATCGAAGGAGAGATTGATTAAAATACTTTAATTTAAAATTATGAAGATACCAGTAAAAAAACTAAAATTTAATTTATTATCTATGTTTAGAACAAGCTCATTCAGAAAAAAAATAGCAATGAAGGAATTTTAGACTCAAAAAAATATTTAATTAAAAATAAAAAATAAATTAGTTCTGCTAATAAATTATTTAAAATGGAACATTATTGTTTTTAAAAAAAAATTCAAATTAATTATTATGTGAGATTTTTTAAACGTTTTTCTTTATTATTTTTACTATGTCAATTTTCGAGGTAAAGATTTTCTTTTTCTTTAGTAATTCTTTTTGTATTTAAAAAATAATAACCTTTAAGTTTGATTTATTTTTGAAAATATTGTTTTAATTCAAAATTCAAACAAATTTCAAAAGTTAAATGACTAAAAATAAATAAAAAACAAAATAATTAAATTATCGATTTATTTTTTTACCAATACTTGTAAATGAGTAAATGATTTAAAATATTTAGGTGATTTAATTTCGGCTAGATGATTTATGTTAGATAAACCGTCTTCTTTTTGACGGCTCAAAGCATTGCTGAGGAAAGAAAATCTTGAATTACTTGCTTTTGAAGAATCATGAGGTAACATCATAAAGCTAGCTTTTTCTCCTAAATCAGGCCTCAGTATGCAAAGTTTTGTGTTGAACATTCTTATCTGAAAGTCATCGTCTTCAGCACCCCATCCGAAATACTCATTAGAAAATCCATTAGCTCTAACAAAATGATCCAGTCTAAGGCTCAAAATACCACCGGTTAGAAATTGATTATAAATTCGCTCATGATTCATTTTTAGATTAAAAACTTTTCTTGACAAATGCCACGGCATTTTACGGCACCTATAATCTCCCCTTTCTCCAAGCTTGTTTCCACCAGCTGATGGTACCAAGTCAACGTCATGTATTACTATACAATCCGCCTTTTCTTTGTTTTCAATTAAATGTTTTACTGCCGAATTGATCAGTCTACCTTTGTTAAATGTGGAATCCATGTCGATTTGTTCAACAACTAAAATTCTATAGCTAAATGAATATTGATAGCTTTGAAGATATGAATGCATATTTATTAAAAAAAGCTTTAGATTGTCGTAACGAGAACGACTAAAAGGCACTACAAAAACCACGTGATCTAAATCGTCCAATTTACACTCTTTATCTGGGTGCAATTTCGGCTTCCAAAGTCCACCTAATTGCAAATTATTGAGCACTTCAGGCTGAGTATTATCATCAAAAGGATCGAATAGAACCGATTTATTTAAAAATGGAATATAAGAATCATTTATTTGGTTTAAAAGTGAATTTCGGATTTTTTTATTAAAATCCAAGTTCAGCGAAGAAGCCGAACATTTCTTGTGTTTATTTACAAATTCGTTGCTGATTTTTGTGCCGAGGTCCCGAATAATATAATCACATGACACATCTATACGATATATATCCATTATATTAAAATTCAATTGAATTTCTTTTGATGATTTTTTAGGTGTTGAGACAGCTTGGCATTTTCCGATTGACTGAGAGGGATTTGAAGTGAACGAGGAGAATATAAAGTTGTATATGACCCAAAAATTGACTAGTGTTAGACCTAATGAAAACCAAAATATTAATTTAATTCTTCCCATTTTACTTCTATTTGATATAAAATGATCATTAGGACAAAAATTCCATCCAATTTTTGAAAAAATAAATTTAAATTAAACCAAATTGCTTGCTTTAATATTTTTTATTCTAAAATTATAAAATAACTGAACAAAGTTAACGAAAAAATGATTATTGCTTTTAAGAAATCAAAAGAGTAATAATTTCAAACTAAAAATTTAATAAAGATACTTTTTGTTAATATAAAAATTGAAAGAAATAATGCATAGAAATTAAATAATTTCTGTAAATTTAAAAGAATTTATAATTTTGTTTTTAAAATCAATAAATGAATTTAGATAGAAAATAGTTATTTTTTTAACAGTAATGCAGGCCTTTATTGAGATACATTTTTTGTATTATGACTTAGTAAGTCCGTAGAAATGCATTCTGATTGTTCTCAGATATTATCGAAATTTAAAACTCAAAATTCAAAATGAAAGAATTTATAAAGATGGAAATTCAAAAAGCATAATTTCTTTTTAAGTGGAAAAAAATTTAAATTTAATTAGTTCTGATGAAAAAATTAATTGGAAATAAAAACTACTATGACATTAAAAATATTTGATTTTGTTGGTAAATTTTGGGAAATAGTTTATTTTTTATTCAAAATCAAAAAGCGAAATTAACAAAAATACTTCAAATTAGTAAAAAAATAATTCCTACAGAAGCTAAAAGAAAAAATCGATTTAAAATCTAATCATCTTCGCAATTTTCAAGATTTTCCATAATAAGTAAAATTTTCTCAATCTTTATTATAATTTTAAGTGATAAAAATTAAATATTCAATAGATTTTTATTTTATTTGATTATTCATTTAACAACAATAAGTGTGTTTATAAACAAATATTTTTGTTTTTGATAACTAAATATTTTATCCAAAAGAAAGTTTAACAACAAAAAACATTTTTTAATTTAGTCTATCTAAAGGTAACAATTAAAAAATCTTCGAATATTATTTAAATAGTTAAATATCAATTTAAAGAAATTCGAGCAAACCGTTCAATGACGATTTATTGTGCTATTAATTTTATTTTAGAATAAATTTTTTTAATTTTCTTTTATTTATCATCAATGCTTTTTAGTTTTAAAATTAAATCATGTTTTTGAACAATATTTTAACATTAAAAAAAAATTTTTATAAAAGTTTTTATACCAAAATAATTTACTCTCATAATTAACATAAAAAGATTATTTAATTTCCTGTTTAAAATTCTAATTGTCTAAATTTTTTAATTCAAATAATTTCAATTTAAACATGATTTTTATATTTGGAAATCTAATTTATAAATTCAAGAAAAGAAAAAATTAATTATTGTTTAAATTTGGTTTTAATTTTACGGTCTAGTCGGGCACTAGAATAATTCTTGCTCTCAGGTTTTGTGAACTATTCGTTTACCTTATCTAAAAATTGTTCACCTATTTTGAAATTTTTTCATCCATATAGAAAAAAGCTAAATGTAATTTTAAAAATAAGATATATAAAAAAATCATTAAATAAAGTCAAACACTTGAAGAGTGAAAAATTAATTAATTTATCTTATTTAACTTTATTTTTAATTTTTTTTTCATATATTTTTATTCTCAAGAAGCATTAGCTCGGTACAGATCATAGTTGTTTCATCATCAAGGTCACAAGTTTCAAGTCAAGTCCAAGTCCGGACTTGGACTTTAACTAAACCGCCACATTTGCTCCCTGGAACAGTAAAAATTCATGTTGTTCGGATTTTAAAAAAAGTTTGTTCAATAAATATTTTTTTTGGGTATAATTGATAATTAGAACAAGAATAACTATAACTCAAGTAATTGAAATTATTTTTGAAGTAAAAAGTTATCGAAAACTTTCTCATACCAATGCAACTTACCGTTTAATTAAAGATATCAACTCACAAAATAATGATAAAATTTTTGATGTAATCAAATAAATACATTAAATAGTATATCATAATTTAAACATTTTGAAAAAAGATTTTTACAAATATAAAATGGAGCCTTCTAAGAAAAATATTTCTTTTGATTTTTGTAAGACAAACAAAGAAAATTATTCGATATTGATTTCGTAATGAAAAATTTAATTAAGCTTTAAGTTCAATTTTCAATAAATTAAATAAATTTATGAAATCGAATTAATTTTTTTTTATCTAAACTTTTAAATCATTATAATTTTTTGTTCAAATTCAAATTAGAAATGTGTTTATAATTTGCTTGACGACACTAAAGGAAAGGAGAGAGAGGCAACTTAAATGAGTACTTCAAAATAAGTACTGGACTAAGTAGAATGGACTGGCACAACCCGAATAAACTGATGAGCACCATTACCGTCGATGGACTAGTGCGTAACGTTCGCAGAAACAAGCACTATCTTGAAAAGCAGTTCACCAAAAATGGTTACAAAAAAATTTTTGGTGAATAGAGTTGTTGAAAATTTGAAAATTTTTGAAAATTTATATTACGCCCCACCATTTTGGTTATATTTTTAAGGAATATTAAGAATCGGATTTATTTTAAAATAACTATTCATCCAAAATATGAAAAAAAATTAGATTAATAGATAATGTAAGCAAGGCTTTTGGTGAAATTTTTACTTTTTTTATAATTTATCTTTCCTTTCCAATTTCAAATACAAATTCAGAACGGTCTTTTTTCTGTCTTAAGGAGGATTAAAAATTATTTTAGGAATTCAATGAGCCAAGAGCGACTCAATGACATCTCAATTTTAAGCATAGAATCTTAGGAAGCCGATATTTTTAATGTTGTTAAAATTTTAGAAGTTTTTGTTTAAAGTAAAAACAGAAGATTAAAGTTTTTTAAAAATATTTTCCGTTTAAAATGAATTAGTAATTAGTGAATTGCATATAAAATGTTAATAAAATGATTGTTTTACTTTTTTTCATTAAAACCCTCCTTTTATCCCCCACACCATCTAAATCACTTGGATAGAATCACGAGAATAAAAAAATCTTTCGAAATTCAAATTTGAAAATTTGAAATGCACATGATCCAGTGTATGATTGACTTGGCTTGTATTAAATCGTAATTGAAACACGAAATAATTATGAACCTGCCCTAATATAAACTTAAATTTTTATTGTTGTATTAAAATGTCCTCTGTTATTACGTACATAATTGATACCATAGCAAGCAAAAGCTTGCTCTACAGTTAAGATGATGTAGCTTATAATTATTATTATTATTAATTCGAATATATATTAAATTATCTTAAAACTTTGAAATTTTATTTACAAATGATATTAAATTTTTACTAATAAATGTTTAAATACTAAATCAAATACAATATTCGATTTTTAACACTAAAAATTTTTATCAGAAATAAAGTTTCTAGTTGCAAAAGATCTTCATGCTACAAATATTTAGCAAACAAAAACGATTTTTGACAAAATACTAGGTGTTGTGCGATTCACTTTTTAGAAGGTTCCGTGACCAAGTTTCCAGCCTAAAAAAACTGAACTAAAGATAGTGTTTAAATTTATTAATGATGCGATGATCAATGCTCGCGGTCATCAATGCACAAAAATTTGTTTTATTTGGTAAATTTCTGTCTATAAGGTTCAAACTAATAATTAGTGAATTCTAAACAGTGTTTCTTACTTACAATCGAATAAATCTTGGATAAATATTTTTCGAACAAGTCAAAATTGTGATTTGTGCTGATTAAATTAGTTAAAGTTTTTAAGTCATTCAAATACTTAAATCTAAATAATAAAGGGATTAAATAAAGAAGAAATGAAAGATTTTATTTTTTACTGCGGACAAACTTGGCAACTTCTCTTCCTAAATCATTTATTATATATTCAATTTTTTCAAGATGCTTTTTTTGAATTTTTGTTCAGTTCAATAATAATAATAATGTCCAAATCAAACTAAACCCTTTATTTCCTCCTCGGCATTTTTATTGTTATTATTATTTAGTTCCAAAAGATTATAGTAAAACAATTTTAAAAATTTGGAGTTTTATTCTAAAAGTTGATTGAATGAGATCTGGATTTACAAAAATAATTTTCCTAAAGCAAAATTTAAAAAAATTTGGTTTAAAAACTAAATTAAAGCTTTTTAGCACTAAGAACTCTTTTAATTAATAAAGGCCGACTATTTGCAGTCGCGAGACTATTTCTATAAAAAAGCTTTGGTCCAAGGTTATTCTGCACATTTTCGCTTTCCTGAGTAATTTGATTTTTTTTTGTGTTCTGACCAATATGTCCTTTTAGTCCAGTCTCCAAATTTTTTGATTCTAAAGCTTGTATTTGGTTGAAATTAAATGCAAGTTTTAATTGAAAATCATAGTTTCGTTGTAAAAAATCTGATTTTTGAATGGGTTTGTCATTTAGAAGTTCGATTGTTTGAGGTGCCTTTTTTCCATCTCGTTCCTCGTCATCACTTATGCTATCCGACAGAGAAAGGGTCTCTATATCCTGATAGAGTGCCCGAATAGTTTCGTTTTCTTTCTTAATTTTTGAAATTGCTTCAGGCTTTAAATTTGATTTTCGATTTAGCTTTTGTTTGGATGCACTATTACGCTCATTTGTTCGCATAAAAGTTTTGACAAACGGAACTTTTCCATTTATATCCATAGCTGTTTTTCGCTTTGATGAATCAATTCTTTCCCTCTTGTCAAAGCTTGTTTTCGAAATTCTTTCAAAATTATTTTTGATCAAATTTTTCTCTCTATAAACTCGGTAATATAATTTTTCCAAAGTTGAATGCTGATTTTCTTCCTATTGAAAATTTTAATGGATAGATATTAAATTTTTTTTGTTCAATTTTTAACTTACAATATTCTTTATTTCTTTTGATACCAAAGATTCAAATTCTTTAGTCCAACCAAGTTTGTCAACAAATTCATCAATAATATCAAGCAAATCTCCGAGCATTTGAAGATCTTTTCGCTTATCAAGTTTTTTTGCTCGTTTAAATGGTCCCACGGATTCTCGGTTCATTAATAACCTTGGAGCATTGAAGTGTGAACCACGGATAATGTTGGCAAATGGCTCAACTTCAAGCGAAGTTCCCATTACTATTATACAATCAGCTGTTTGAAAATCATTTTCGTGATGGTCATAAAAATTGTCAGGTAATTTATCACCAAAAAATACAACATCCTAAATAATTAATCTAGCATTAAATAATAAATTTTAATTTTTTAATTGTTAATTACTTACAGGTTTTATAACCCCTGTACAACTACCATATTTGCAGTGAGGAATTTTATCTCTTAAAACCTCATTCTTAAAAATAAAAGCTTTAAATTTTTCTAGTCTTTATAATCAATTATACTTCTTTCATATTGATACATTTTTTAATTGATTTAATTCTCATGTAAAGAATAAAAGTATAAATTAATTAAGGATTTGTTGTAAAAGAATCAAGCAGTTTTCGACGTGTTTAGAAGAATTTTATTTTTTAGCATTCAATGACCACTAAAATATTTGGATCTAAAAAAGAACCAATAATTATAAAGAAATTAATTAATAAAAGCATTTTATATCTTTTTTTTATTAAAAAGCTTTTCAAGAACTTAGAATTAAAATGCCATTTAAACATACTATATTTTCTAAATTTACCACTAGAAGAGTTTTAGAGTTTGTTTTCGAAAAATTATTTATTTATCTATGCCCCATTCGTTATAAAAAATAAACTAAAAATAATTTTAATTAAAATATATATTATATTTTTAAAATTTAGTGTTATTAAAAAATACTATATTTCGTAATTTCTGATAATTTTACGTAAATCGCAAAAGTGAAAAACAGTGAATTTACCGTTCAGAAAGACTAAGATAAATAATTATTAAAAATTATAGCCTTAACAAAGAGCTCTTAGATAAATAAAATTTCTGGCTGTCGATATACTTTTTTAATACTTTTGAAAATTTTCAAAACAAAACTTATTTATTATTTATGTCTTAAAATTAATTTGATGTCATTTAAAACTTTAACAAGAAAAGCCATTAATCAAATCAACCATCTTTAATATGAAGTACACATAATTAAAAAATATGGGGCAAATAAAATCAATAGAGAGCAAGTTTTGAGCCAAAATTTATCAAATACCAGAATCCTTGTGTAATTATTACCTTAATGTTTTTCTTTATTTCTAGAATTGTGTAGCTCTTAAACCTTTGGAGCATATTATACATTATTTCAACTGGTTTATTTTAATTTTAGTTTTTCTTTTTAATTCTATTTTTGAAACTAAATTTGTTTAATTTGAGATAGCTATAGCTCGAAATAGATATTAAAATAAAAAATAATTAAAAATTTAATTTTTTTGCTTTTTGTACTTTTTGAATTTTTGGCGAAATTTATAACAATTTCTTTTGAAAAAAATAAACACGATCTCTATTAAGAAAAATAAACCCTAAAGTGCAAAAAGTACATAAAGTACAGTTTTTTTAATTTAGTTTTTTATTCATGCAAAATTTCTGGATTGATATCCAAAATTTTAAAATAATGTACTAACTAAAGTTTTTATTTACTTTTACATAAAGTCCAGAATAAGGTGTCTTGCAATTAATGCATTTCGCACTTCTGAACGATCCATGTGCTTCAATAATTTTTTTTGGATCAATTCCGGTCAAAGATTCGAGACCATCTATATTCTGAGTATACAATCTTTGAAAAAATTAAACATTTTTTTTAAATTACTAGAAAATCCAATTACCTATGAAGAAGTTTTTTTTCTTGTAACAATTTGACAAAATAGTGTATTTTATTCGGTCTATATTTTTCAATATTTGGAATAAGGGCTTTGGCTAAAGTGAAAAAAGGCTTCGGATTTTGCCTAAAATATGACAGTTCGAAGATAGCTTCGGGATAAGGTATGTCAAATTGGTTCAAATTATTATATAAACCAGAGCCTGGTGATCTAAAGTCAGGTATGCCTGATGGAGTGGAAATTCCGGCTCCTGCCATCACGACAATTTTTTTGATTTTTCTTCTTAGGATGTCAGATATCAAATCATCGATGGTATAAGAATCACTAAAACCGATTTTTATAGGTTCCATAAGTGTATAGGCTATCTCGTTGCAATTTTTTATCGAAAAAACTCAAATAAGTTCTAATTCTAAGATTATGATTTTATAATTTTAAAATAAAATATTATTTAGAGAAAGGTCTATTCTGTATATTTTTTTGACTGGTGTTATAGTTACCGTATGCATATCATTTTAAAATTCAAATATTAAAATTTTAAATTCTATTGTGATTAATTAGAAAAAAGAAACGTAGAGAAAAAGAAAATTATTGCTTGCGATTGTAGGCCTTGAAACAAAAAAAAGTTCAGTTTATATTTAATTTTAATTAAACTTCTATATTTTAAATTATCTTGGTCTAATGATGACATCTTAAAGGATTTTTTTGAGCGTAAAATTAAAAAGAAACCAAAAATTGTTTGTCCCAAATTTAACTGAATACTTTGAAAAATGTATAAATTTAATTAGACATGTTTAAGTCCAATCACTTTTTTAAATTACAAGTCTTTGATAAAATATGTATAAATACCTTGATACTTTTGCGAAAAATTTTAAAGCATTTAACATTCAACTGTTAATAATTTTTTTCTAAATCTATATTTATTTAATAGAATTCATAAAATAGATTTGAACAAGTTTAATGCAAATATTTTGAGAAAACATATTTTCAAGTTTTTTTTTTAAACATATCTAGAAAACATAGTTTAAGGTATTATTTGGAATTTTTAAAAATCATAAAGTTTATTTATTAATGAAATATTCAAAATAAAGACGAACACTGTATATTGTTTATTTCAACTTCTTTTTTTGATTTGAAAAAATTTTCAAAAAGTATCTGGTATCCAAATACTCTGCATATCAATTACCAGTATTCGATTACTATTGATATTTTCATCTAAAAGATGCAGTGATACATAGGTCATTTTTTGTTTATCTAAAGACTATAAAAAAATCAACATTTACCTTTGTAGAAATAATATAAAATTAGTCTCATGCATATATTTGTCATTTTTTTTATGATTTGAATATTTAAAACCAAAAATAATAACTGAACTCAAATTTGAATTAAATTAATAACCCAATTGTTTTCCGAATATATCATGTCGCATATTTACCATTGATAACCAAAGTCGGCTATTGACTTTTAAATATTTATTTTCATAAAACTTTTATTTGACACTTAATTTTTTTTTAGAAAGGCCAACTTTAAAACAACTACTTGTATTCTACAGGTTTTTGACACAATTTATTCAAACGATTAAGTGAATCTTTGAATGCGCCAAATTTAAAGCTTCGAAAGGCTTGATTAAAATAAATTAGGATATTGACAAACAAGAAGTGGTCGAAATCCTTATAGATACATCTAAACCGACGGATAATAAAACATTTTTTAAGCTTAAATGTAAATTTGAACTAGAGAAATATTTCAATTACTAGGTATTTATATTTTTGCTATATTTCAAGGAAAAAATTATTTTAGAGCGTTTTTATTTATTAGACTATAATGTACGAATACACGTTCAATAGAGCCAACTGTACCCTAAGCTCAATCACAATATTTGCTTTGGTAAGTTGCCATTTTTATTAATTATTAATATTCAGCTAAAATCAGACAAAGTAAACTCGAAAATTTAATTTAAACAGCATACAGAAAAATATGCTTAGAAATTTTTTTTTGTTTTTAAATTTAACTTTTTTATTTAAATGTTAATTAATATTTGTTTTAAATAAACCAGTATGTGTTGACGTTTTTTAGCTGTCAAAAGAATAAAAAATTTAAATTTTATAAGATTCATTTTTAGAAAGTTTTTTACAAATTGTTTTTTTTTTAATTCAAAATTCAAAAATTTCAGACTCATTAATTGTTCATGTATTAAAAAATTAAAGAAAAATTAATCTACCTATTTTTCATCATTTATTTGTATACTAGAGTTTAACTTATCTTTTTTTAAAATTTATTCTCATAGCCTTTATACCATTTTTAGAAGTTAAGAAGTTTAATCATTATATATAAAAGATATTTTGAAAACTTTTATCTTCTAATGATCAGCAAATAAAACCTCAGATAGTAAAAACGTTATTTATAATATTTAAAATAATTTATCTTTAGAATACAGATTCCATCACAATTTATTGGAAGGATTTATTCTAATTTTCTTTTTGTTTCGAGTCAATATAAGATTTTATATCAGAAAATATCATATAGAAATGTTTTAAATAATTTACCCTTCCTCTGGCTCAAGATAATTTTTAATAAAGAATTTATCAATTTTTATTCAAGATTTTTATTTAAAAGATTTAGCATTAATGATTTATCAATATTAGCTAAAAATGCTTAAAAATTAATCATTTTTTGCTTAAAAATATTTTAAATAATTAAAATTTATAAAATCAGTAGTTTTTCTAAAATCTAGTTTCTTTCAAAGAAATGTGAAACAATTTAATGATTACACTTCAAGATTAAAAATTAGTACTTTTATTACATTTTTTAAAACTAGATCGTATAATTTGTTCACCATTAACGCCTAAGCATTTAACTATTATTTTTTAAATCAAAGCTTTGTCTTCTAATAAATAGTGGCCATTAAAAAATAAAAAAAATTGAATATTTTCTTTTAAGAAAATTCATTTTTTGACCATTCATTTAAATTATACGTTTACGATAAATTCGCTTGTCATATTAAATGTTAATCTTTAAGGATGTTAATTAATATAAGATCTCGTAGAGGCCTCAAATTAAGATTTTTTTTTCCTTCTGAGAAAAAAATTTTTAAGGTCTACTATGAACATTAAATTTCAATGCATTTTTAGAAATTACAATCCTTTTACAAAAAGTTTAAAAATAAAGCTTTGAAATATAATAAATATCCGATGAAATTTAATTGCCCGTTTAAAATTTTTTGACCAAATTATAAAAAATAAGATTTGATAAAAAATTGTACTTTGCCAAATCTGCAGTTTTAAAATAATACAGATAACAGAAGATTTATTATTTAACTAGCAGATCACAAGCTGACTCTCTCTTTGCACATTCCGAATGTTTCTAGATTTTAAATTAAGACTCTAAAATCTAGAAATTTCATTCTGTCCGAAAGCACGTTAAGCGAATTTAATGGTTGCTTGTGTGAATTTTTATGGTATAAAGGAACAAGGTAAATTTTCATCTAAGTTTCTTATTTTCTTTTTGATTCTCATCTTCTGGATTAATGTTTATACTAGTACCCTTGGTCCCATGTCTTCATGTAAACATTACACAGAGGGGAACCAATTAAAATAGCAGCAATTAAAATAAAAAATATCAAATTAGCATATTCAAAAAAAGATAATAAAGAAAAATATTTATTTATATGTTTAAATCAATAGAAATCAAATTAGCATAAAACACAATTAGCAAATTCAAAATAGCATATACAGTCAATTATAACATTGATATTGATTATTGTGAACCTAATCAATATTTCAAAATTAAGCACAAATTAGTTAAGAACTTTTCTGAATTACAAAATGAATAAGACATAAGCATTGTCTGAATTCTTTCATCTAAAATTAGATAAGATGGCTTACGTTTCGGGAGCAAGCCAGTTTTTATCTTTAGCAGTCTATTGTAGGTTAAAATTTGTTCCTTTTTGAAAGCGTCTACTAAGGCATAAACTAATGAATGACACACGAGCATTGATGAGAAAGCATTATGCCAGGACTCCACAAAGTTATTTGTTTTCGGAATGCAATTGGAAATTCTATCACTTACATTCCAAAAATCAATACAATAAAGTGGCTTCTTTCTAATGACTTTAGCGTATCGACTAATTTTTTATAATTAAATGATTCGAAAAATAATATAATAACGTTTGACAATTTAAAGTTAATTTTCTTTTTTTTGTCTTAAAAATGTCGATCTTTTAGAAAGCTTTATTTACTGTAAAAACAAAAACTAAATTAATTTTCAACATAGATTTCGAGTCTTGGTCTTTTTTTGACGCACATTCTTTTGATAACAACAAATTCTCAATTCATAGCGTTCAATGAGTTTTCTTCTACCGGAAAAACGCCAGCAATCTTTTTCTACATTTCAATTATACTTACAATATTGTACTTTTTTATGTTCTTTGTCTCACTATTTGGTATTTGGTCGACTAATGACATCTTAAATCAATGGAATCACAGAGTTAAATTTATTTCATATACAGTAATTATTTTTTCTTCAAATTAAATTAAATAAAATGAAATTTAAAAAAATATTATCATAGTTTTTTGCCACATTTGGGATGATGGGTCTATTACAAATTTCATCAGGAATTACAACTGTAGTTTATATGAAAACAATGCCAGGCCCATTAAAGGAGCACATGGCTGATAATTTACGATCAAATTATACAGGCGGGTTTGGCATGGGATTTTTAGAAAGACAATTTGACAGATCTGTTGACTGGGTTCAAATAAATGTAAATATTTTTTTTTAGTTTTTTTAATTTTTATTTTAATAAAATTTTTAAGTATCAATGTTGTGGAGTGGTTTCTTACGAGGATTACAGGAATGGGTTCTATTATAATTCTTTTAATAAATACACCATAGTAAATATAGTTCCAAATTCATGCTGCATGTTTAAAGAGGCTAATATACCGTCAAAATGTCAAATGCAATCAATAAATATATTCAGAAAAGGATGCTATGACATTTTGATGTGGTGGATGGAATCATTTGGAATCTTGATTTCATGCTTATGTTTTATATTCGGGTTTATATACATCATTTTGTCATTGGTTTTCATTAAAGTAATCAACCAAATAAAGTCCTTCAAAATCAAGGTCAGAGAAAAGAATTTAAGAAAAATGAATAAGCAAAAAATGAAAAATTTGGAAGAAAGATTCAGTGAAGCTAACACTACCAATGATAGTATATCTCTGGCTGAATCGAGAAATTAGTTTACATCTATTAGTTGTACAAATTATGTAATTGTTTTTAAAATAAAATTAATTTTTAAAAAGTAAAATGTTTTTATTTAAATATTTTTTTCGTTTAAAAATGATCTTAGATGAACTTACAAGAAACAGACGCATCGAATTTATCACGTTTTTTGGACTCACTTAATTAGTACAAATCGTTGGTGCAAGTTTTGTAAATAATAAAATATGGTTAATCGTTTTATGGTTAATGCCATTATTTAATGACATTTTCTCTAAAAATCATACCATCACCCCAAAACTTTTTTGTCTTATTTCGGTTGTTTTTATTAAGAAATCAACTTTATATTTTTCTAATCTCATTATTGAAAAAAATAATAGTAATTTAATAATTTAAAAAAATGTAGAAAATATAATTAAAATTTCAAGGCAAATAGACTAGTGACTACATTTTTAAGACTGATGTGATTGATGACTGATTTTATAAATGTGGTCATTTAAAGGACAATGGTATGTTGAATCAAATTTGTTTTTTAAAGCTTTATTCCCATGTTCTATATACCAAACGATAGCTAAGACGATTTTAAAAAAACTATATATAAAGAGTTCTTCTATCAATTACTGTTATTGAGTTATTGAGCTTATAAGACAACATACCCAAAACCTCTCTTTTTGATTTTTTAATTATTTTGAAAGTTTTAATGATTTATTTTGGCTAAATAAATTTTGATCCTGTAAAAAATTCTCTCCTTTACAAGATGAAAAAAAATGTATTCAGTATCCCTTATAGTTTTAGAATAATTTTAGATTTACTAAAAACACCAAAAAATGAGTATTTCTTTAAAATTACCTTATTCCTTATCAAAAAATATATAACATATCAAAAATCTAGCTTGTTCTCGATAGGACTCTTGAAATTGGATTGGAATTACTAAAAAAAATTATAAAAAAACATTTTTTTAAGAATTTATTATCATACAATTTAATTAATAATGAAAATAATTTAAAAAAGTTATCTGTAAACAAAATATTAATTTTCTTCATCATCTGTTATACTTTTAGGTTCTTCTATCAACCTTTGAGATGCATCAAAGCAATACCCAAATAACAAGTCACTTTCTGTTGGATGCAATTCTTCAGGATTGTTTCGGGCATACCCTAAAAACCATAATACGCTAGTTACATGTGAGCATGCTCCTACTACCCTAGCACCATTTTTACATGTACAGTACCAGCCTTTTATTGGGTCATTGTCATAAATATCACATTGGAAATTAATATAAACACTATAAACTGAACTGTTCGAATGCCTGGATTTTAGCTTTAATCTAATATAATTTGTCTCTTCTAAAAAGTGCTCGCACATTTATTCTCCATCCTCACAAAAATTCTGCTTTGAATAACTTTTTGAATTTTTCAGTTGATAAACTCCAATTGTTATTTGTTTTAAATATTCCAAACTTAAACTCGGAAAATCTAAATCTAACGGGTCAACCAAGTTTTGTTTTTTCGTTCTTTTTGAAAATTCTATTGCCTTTTGTTGAACTTCATTATTTTTGTCGACTAAGTTTGTCATCAATTCGGCAATATATTCATCGTTTTCTTTATTTTGTCCTTTTTCTTAATTTCAAGAAATTTAATAAAAAAGTTTTGATTACAGTTTAAAAAAAATAGTAAATGAGTACGGATTATTTTTTTAGTAAAACTAATCGAAGTCTTAGCAAAAAAATTAAATCATTGGCAAAAATTCAATTTAGAAAAGTAAAATATTTTATTCACTAGTAAATTAAAATAAAAAATAATAAAAAATCTTATTAATTTTTCACTGTAAAAAAGTTTATTACTTAGAAATGAAAATTATTGAATATTATATGGATTTTATGAAGGACGGTCTCTTTTTCTTGAAGATATGTTTGAAGATTTTGATGATTGTGTAATAGGTTGATTATTATTATTGTTATCAAAATCTGGAAATTCACATCAACCGAGTTTTTATGCAATTCGAATTACATGTTTACAAATTTAGTTTATATATACCAATACATTATAAAGTATTAATTGAGTAGTTATCAATCCACAAGAAGTTTATTTTTTTCAAAATTTTTGTTTTTAATTGAACCTGATTCTCAAATTTTAAAGTCAAAATGAGACTTTAAAATTTTAAAATTAATTAAGAATTTTTTTATTTAATTCAAAAATAATTAATTTTTTAGATTTAAAGGGCAAAGGGACTGAAAATAAGACCAAAAACCCTTAGGGATAGTCTTAGAGTCTTCCTGCAATAATATCTTAAATAAAATAAATAAATTTTTATTTGATTTTAAATAAAGACTAAAATTTAAAAATTGATTAAAAAATAACTATCATATTTCAATTAAACTTCTTAATCTTCTAAATAAATATAAAAAATTATTCGCTTCTTTTTAGAATTAATAAAGCCTTTTGATTTAAAAAAATAATTTTGATAGAAAAAAAATTAAAATAAAACTGAATCAAAAGTAAATTTTATGGGTAGGGACACTATGGTGAGTTTCACCCGATTACCACGTAGAAGTTTGGATGGTTTTACAGTTTTTAGAAATGAAAAATTTGCCAATTTATAAAAAAGCGTTAGAGGAAAAATATTTATTTATTATTTTATTTATCTATTTATTATTAAGAAGTCTATTTTAAATTTTTTATTTCAAATTTTTTTTTTAAAAATATAAATTTAATTTGTCGATAAATATAATTCAGAAATTAGAAAATTCATATAATAAGAAAAAAATTAAAATTAATTATTCTTTTATATCTATTCAATAATAGTTTATTTTACAATTTTCGGTACAGATTGAAGAGATTTTTTCTAAATATTGCCATTTAAAATATCACAAATAAATTTTAAGTTAACTTTTCTTGATCGTACGTTCACTTACACGTATCGTACTAATTGAATAAGATTATAAACTCTTGCGATTGTAAGGTAAAAAGTCAAAAAAAATGAGATTAAAACTTCGGTTATGTATTGTTCCTCCATTCGGAAATCGAATATTTGAAAGTGCACTGCCAAATTAAATACATATCCAAACATCATCAAAAATCTAGACATCTTGGGTCTTTTGTAAGCCATGTGTATTGACAAAATGGTAACAAAAGCTAGTATAGCAATTATTTGTCTATAAAACGCTAATAACATATCTAACCATCCGTTGGTAGAATTTTTATCAAAAAATAAACCACTGTCATTCATTAAATTTGCCAAATCACAGGCAAAAACAAGAACCACAAAAATGAAGATCAGAATGTCTTCAAATATTGTGGTAATTGAATCACATGTGATACAAGATTTTTTTGTTCGATTTGATTTAGCTTTTGAAAAAGAATTTTCAGTTCGACTCGTATTAAAAGAAGTGTCAATATTTTCTTTGGAAATAGAAGCAGGTGATATCTCATATTTACTCTCTTTAGTAGGAGATGTCTTAAAAACATAATTGGGAACAGTTCCTGCTATTGTATAAGCTTTTTTGCTTATATTCTTTAGATTATCACAAATTTTGTTTAACTTGGGCGAACTGTTTTCTTGATTAATAATTTTTTGACTTTTTTCTTTGGTTACAACCTTGGGCATGTTGTTAATCTGTTGGAAAGGTTTATGTAAATTGGCATTTGATCCATTTATTGTTTTTCGCTGGCGAATTAAATGATCGCCAATTTGTAAATCTATATTTTTGAGGTGATAGTTTACTTTCATTTTACACGGTCGACACAAGTCGTACAAATGGTCCAAACGTTTTTTAAACATTTCGTATTCTTTATCAGATGTTTTGTCCTTTGAAATAAAATTAAATCTTAAATTCAGAATATGGACAAGTCTAGCCTACATCCATTTTTTCCTCGAAGTTTTTCATTTCGTTCAATTTCATCTCCTGGTTCCTGTTGCACTGTTCGCAAAGCAACGAACCAGAGGATGTGTAATTTTGGTTCGAATTGACACAGTAGTGTTTGTTAACTTCTTTTTGCATTTCTGGTATCGGCTTGTTATAATCGCCGTCCTGGCAAGAAAAAATAAAAATTGAGATATTTTTTTAACTTTAATTGTAAACCTTTTTAAATCCATTGTATTGTTCACATTTTCCACATGTCCATGAATTTTTGTTCATAAAAAAAACCTGACATTCCTGATTACAAAACCAGCAAGTTACTTTTGTTTTAAGCATTTTTTAAAAATCAATTAGCTCTACTAATAAATTTTCAAAATTTTGTTTTTAATTCAAATTTAACTAACAATTTTCTATTTGCATTTATAATTTTCATCTAAATGGTTAGCATTGCAAATAAATTTTCGTTTTTGGATTTTAAGTTGAAGGCTGAAAATTTTAAATTTTAAATTCCAAAAATAAAATTTAATTTCTGATAGTTTTTTTCTATAAATTTTTAATTGTAAAAATGTATATTAAAGAGATTACAATAGACGGTTTTAAATCGTATGCTCAACAAACCGTAGTCAATAAATTCGATGCCCACTTCAATGCTATAACAGGCTTGAATGGCTCTGGCAAATCGAACATCCTTGATTCCATCTGCTTTGTGCTTGGCATCAGCAATTTGACTCAGGTCCGAGCTACCCATCTTCAAGAGTTGATTTACAAAGGAGGAAATGCCGGTATCACAAAAGCAACTGTGTCAATCACATTCGACAACATGGACAAGAATCAAAGCCCTCTTGGGTACCAGGAATACGAAGAAATTACAATAACAAGACAAATTTCTGTCGGCAATAAGCATAAATATCTGATAAATGGTCAAAATGCCACCGCACAGAGAGTCTCTGATTTATTTTGCTCCGTCAAGCTGAATGTCAATAACCCGAATTTTTTGATAATGCAGGGTAAAATTACCAAAGTTCTGAACATGAAGCCAGTCGAAGTTTTGTCAATGATAGAAGAGGCTGCCGGCACCAAAACCTATGACATCAAAAAAGCCAACTCTCTCAAGACTATAGAGCACAAAAATTCAAAATTAAACGAAATAGAAAGAGTCATCAAAGAAGACATTAACCCGGCCATAGAAAGGTTAAAACAAGAGCGAAGTGCCTACATTGAGTATCAAAAATGTGAAAGAGAATACCTGCACTTACACAAGGTGTCATTAGCATTTAAATTTTATCAAGCCGACCAAGCTGTTCAAAAAAGCAAATCGGTAAATGAAGGAGTTGAAAAAGAGTACCAGGATTTTACTGAGAGTATTGAGCAAATAGAAAACAAAATTGAACTACTAAAAAAAGAGATCAATGTATGTGTTGCCAATATGGAAAATAGTCAGAATGATGAAGAAATGAACAAGTATGAGTCAGAGCTGAAACAGAACCGAATGGAATTGGCAAAATTAACAAGCGAGTTGAATAATATAAAATCTAATCTAAAAACTGATACGAAGCGTCAGGATGAAATTAAAAAAAGCATCAAAGATGTAAATAATGTAAAAAAATTTTAATTTTAAAATAAATTTTTTATTCAGAATGAAAAATCAATCGAAGCCAAAGAAACAAAATTTAACGAAATGAAGTCGAATGTAGAAAATTTGGAAAAAGATTTAGCTCTAGCAGAGCAAAATTTAAAAAAAGCCCAAAAAGAATACGAGGCCTTGTGCTGCGGTTTCGTAATTGATGAAGACACTTCTCAAGTGCAAACCATTCAGGATCAAATTCTGAATACTAAAAATAAAATTAGCGAAAGACAAACTTCAGTCAAAAAAGCCCAAATAAAGTGATAGATAATGTTTTTTCTATAATCTAATTCTGAAATTTTTTATCTTTGTTCTAGACTTGAAAATGCACTGAAAGAAAGCGAAAAATTGAAAAAGGAATTACAAGCAGACACTAAGAATTATGAAGAAGCAAAAAAAAATTTCGAGTTGAGAAAAAAAGAACATGATATACTCAAAACAGAATTGGACTCACTTAATTACGAAACTAATAAATGGGAAGAAATGAATTCGCGCAGAAATCAGCTCAGCAATCAAATTTATAATCTAAATGAGAAAATTCAGATTATTGGCGCAAAGTAAAAATATTAAATTAATTTTTTTTGTTTAAAATTTGTTTTTTTTACAGATATCCACAGTTAAATTTTGATTATAAGGATCCCGAACCAAATTTTGATAGATCTAAGGTTAAAGGACTGGTTTGTTCATTATTCAAAATCAAGGACACTCGATTTTCAACTGCAATTGAGACAGCAGCTGGCGGAAGGGTAACTAATTACTTAATTACTTTTAAAAATTAAACTTTAATTCAAGTCAGCTGAAAAAATTTTTATAAGAAGATAAATTTAATTTTTAAAGAAATAAGAACAATCTATTGTAAAAAAAATTTTTTCAATGAAAAAATAGTTTTTTTTGTTCCAAAAAAAAAATTAAAATATCTACAGTTCAATATATAGACTTCAATATGTAATCTAAATTAGAGTTGTTTTTAAGTCACAACTCTTAAGTCAAGTCAAGTCAGTGACTTAAATATTTTTTCTTTTTTTAAGTCATAACTTTGACTTATATTTTTGTGACTTAGACTTAAAACTGTGACTTATAAACAAGTCTGATTTGAACAAGAGATATTTAGGCTTTTTAAAAAGTACAGTAGTATTGGTTAGTGCGAACCTTGCCTCAAAATTTTAATTATTTAATTAAACTTACCTTTTTTTTGCTGAAAAATTGGCTTTTATTCTTAGACTTAAAAAAAAAAAATTTAAGTCAAGTCATAACTTTGACTTAAATTTTTGTGACTTAGACTTAAAACTGTGACTTAAAAACAAGTCTGATTTAAATATATAGACTTCTGAGCTCCCAAATTCTCGGCGCCTTTTTCTTTCTTTTTGGTCATTACTTTTATATAGCAATTGCTTGAGTGTTCATTCTTTTAATAAAACTACTATCGGATTTACTTTCAAAATTAAGCATTTTAGAATTTGGTGAAAATATTTTATTAGTTTCATAATTATTATTTTGGAAATAATTCCTTTATCAAAAAAGGTTTCTATATCAAAAGAGTTTTTTTAATTCAAAAAAGTTGCTTGTTACTAAAAAGTTATTTTAAATTCATGTAGCATTTTTATAAAGTAAATTTATTTAAGTGATATAAATAGTAATTTTAGTAACAAAAACCATTTCTAGCCAATTTTTAAAATGATTTCGGTGCTAAAACAATAAATTTTTTTGAGTAAAAATAATAAAATGATCGAAATAATTCTTTTGTTTTCAGATTTTTACAGTATTTTAAAATTACTCCCCATTTTTTTTAAATATAAAAGTATTTAACTATTTGAATAAAAGTTTTCAATTTTTTTTAAAGCTGTTCAACTTGGTCGTTGACACTGACAAAACTGGTAAATTAATTCTGCAAAAAGGAGAATTAAGAAGAAAAGTAACAATCGCTCCAATGAACCAAATAAGAGGCAATCCACCTTCTGAACGCGTGGTTCGCACTGCAAAAGATCTTGTCGGTTCAGATAGAGTGCACACTGCTTTGTCTCTTATTGAATATGATCCAGTTTATCAAACCGTAATGGAATATGTTTTCGGTACAAAATTAATTTGCTTTGATTTGGACTCAGCTAAATCAGTCGCTTTTCATCCTCAAATTATGACAACTACAATTACAATCGATGGCGATCAGTTTGATCCAGAAGGTACTTTGTCAGGTGGTGCGCGAGGCGAAAGAGCTAATTTTTTGGCTCGAATAAACGAACTCAAGCAGGCAAAGGAGGAACTTAGTACTCGAGAAAAAGAGATGTTAGAGGTGAACTCGGATCTGAAAAAAGAAAAGGAAGTGTCAATTCAATACACTCGCTTGAAAAACGACTATGATCTAAAAGCTAATCATTTGAATTTGGCCAAACTGAACCTTGAACAAACCACTCATCATCAAAAACTGGAAAAGCTTAATAATTTGAATGAAGAGATAAAAACTCAGCAAGAAGAAAGTCAGAGCTCAAATTCTGAATTGGAAAATTTAAGAACAAAATTGGTCGATCTAGAAAATAAAGTAAAAAATAATACTGATATTGAAAAAGAGAAGGAAAATGGACAAAAAAAAATAACTGAGGCCAAAGCTAATCTAGAGAATAAACAAATGTCCTCAAGTCAATTACAACAAGACTACAAATCAATAAATATGGACATTGATGTTTTGAGAAAAGAAATACACGGCTATACTGAAGAGCTGGAAAAGTTGGAAGAAAATGCCAAGTCATTAAATGAGGAAATTGATTGCAAAACTGGTCAAATTGACAAACTCAAAGAGAAAGAAGATAAAATAATTGGAAAGCTGAATGAAAGAAAGGAGGTCATAAAGGAAAAGAATCGAGAAATCGATTCTAAGAATAAAGAGTGTGATCGATTGGAAAAGGAAAAAAATTCCATTGAGCTTAAAATTAAAGAGTTGGCACACAAAAAGTCTGATTTAAAGGATCATTTGAAATCGTATGAGAAAACACTTGATATTTTGATGAGAGAAAATTCCTGGATTGAAGAAGAAAAAAAACTTTTTGGCCAATCTAACTCTATATATGATTTTTCTAAGCAAAACATAAAAGAAATTGATCATCGTTTGCACGAGTTGAAAAATCGCAAAGAGAAATTGTCCAAGCAGGTGGATGTGAGAGCTATGGGTATGCTGGCCAAAAAGGAAGAACATTATGAAGAATTGACCAAAAGGAGGCAAATTGTGCTCAAAGATAGAGCAACTTTGGAGACTACTATTGAAGACTTGGAAAAAATAAAAACCCAAGTGTTGATAAAAGCATTCGAGTCGATAAATAAGGATTTGGGAAATATTTTCAAAACTCTTCTTCCTGGCGCATTTGCTAAATTGGAATGGGTCAATCGGAACTCACTTTTAGACGGTGTTGAGTTTAAGGTTGCATTTGGCGATGTATGGAAAGAATCGCTTACTGAATTAAGTGGTGGCCAACGTTCTCTAGTTGCTCTTTCACTTATTCTTTCACTTCTTCTCTACAAACCAGCGCCTTTGTACATTTTGGACGAGGTCGACGCAGCATTGGATACTTCTCACACACAAAACATTGGTCTCATGATAAAAAAATATTTCAAAAAATCTCAGGTGAGAAAAAAGTCACTTTTTACTTTTATCTTCGACATTGATTAGTATTGTTTGTTCGCTTAGAGCAAGTTTGAGCTCATTAGCGTGCAATTATATTTTCAAATCGATTTGATAATTTTTTCTATTAAGGTCAAAAATAAAGAATTATTTATTTGCGTAGTGAAGTTCAGTAGAAATTGAACAAAAATATTTTCATTTAAATTAAATTTTAAACAGAAAGAAGATGAAACAAAAACCACATCATATATTGCACCTTTTTTTAATTCAACTCAAATAAAAATATATCTTAAAGGACCAAAAAATCAAATAAA
Source organism: Brachionus paranguensis (assembly GCA_016802215.1). Taxonomy (NCBI): domain Eukaryota; kingdom Metazoa; phylum Rotifera; class Eurotatoria; order Ploima; family Brachionidae; genus Brachionus; species Brachionus paranguensis. The sequence continues at coordinate 2,466,575 of JAESIX010000004.1, forward strand.
AATGTGATATGAAATTAATTTGATTGATCTAGAGATTTTATATTAGACAAAAAGGTTTTTTGTCGAGAGATTTTTTTTTCTTTAATTTTAATCTTGCATAAAAATAAAATTATTTTTGTTCAATCTGTACTGAATTTCTCAGCGCCATATTTATTATCAATTGCATTAATTAAAACTGCTGAATTTTTACCAAACACTTTAAAAATTAACTAATAAAAATTCAAAAACTAAACATTAAGTGCTTAATTTTTATTTAATCAAAAATTACCAGATTATTTAAATTGTTTTTATTTTTTTAATTCTAATTGTCATATAAATTTGAATTTATTTCTTGAAAAATTTTTTTTATATTAAAGCATCAAAATTTAGCTTGAATTTAAAGATTTTTTTCTTTGCTAGTTAGTTTTAGAAGTAAGCAACTTTTAGTTCAATACGAAATACAGTAATATTGATATCAATCAATACCTGTCTCAATATAAATCTTTGAAATACCAGCTAGTTTTATTTTTATTTTATTCCTGATTAATCAAAATTTTAATCAAAATTAATTTAAACGTCAATTATAGACGAAATTGAATAACATTTTTATTTTTTTCCTTATCTAAATTCATTCTCAAAAGAACACAAATTATTCAGAATTCAGTAGTTCGGTTTTTTGTAAAGCTAAGACACGATTCTTTCTCCAACAAATTTCTTTCTTCTTTTTTGAACGCTTTAATATCTGAATATTTAGTATATGCCTTTTTTATTTTACTTTTTATTTTAACTATTTTTTGTTTAAATCTCAAGGAAATTGGTACAGCAAATAAATAACAGATTTATTAATTTAACCTCAAAGGCAAATACTTTAAATATAAACATAATTTACAGAAAATTGATTTAAAATTTCTCATTAAAATTAATCTTTATTTTCAGTATTGCTGAAAATTTAGATATTTTAAGAAATTTTCACAGTTCATTAATCTAAATCAAAATTGTAATTTAAAGATATGCATTTGTATTAAACGACTTTCAGATTATTGAAGAACAAAACTGTTTTGATGAGTTTTTTTCAAAGCGTATAATATTTAAAATTTAAATTTTTTTTTTAAGTTTGTTATAGTCTCATTAAAAGACGGTATGTTCAATAATGCAAATGTGTTGTTTAGAACAAAATTGATTGATGGTGTATCGACTATTCAGCGTTATGAACAAAAGAGAAAAAGTCCAAATGAGCGAGAACGTGATTACATGGCACTCAACGACCAAACCAATCTTAAGCGATAATAGCTTCTTTTTTATATAAACTTTATTTTTGTAATATTTTGTAAATTTCAAAAAAATTTAAATATATAGACTGACATAAAACAGAAAATTTTTATGATAAATTTTTCAATACAATTGGTATAATAAAAAAATTATTTCACACTCACAAGAATCAAGTTTACTAACCTCAAGGCTCAGACTAAATTGTCCATTTATAATTTTTTTTTAAATTTTCGCAAATATAAAAATCGTCACATATAAAAACAAATAAATAAAAATTTAATTTGTCATTTTAAAATTTCAAGTTTAACCAAGTATCACCATCAATTATCTTAACTAATTAAAATACAAAAGTCGAAACCTATTCACCTAGTTCTCTATCACTAATAAAACACTTATTACTACTCAAATAAAGAGTCTTTAAACAAATAGAGACATGTCCTCTGGTGTTTAGATACCCTTTTTTTTGACATCCAGAGTAAATCAACCGTGTTGCTTAATTAGGTAGAAAAAACTCTTAATTTATAGACTAGAAATTTAGATTATTGAAATCGATAAATCATTTGTTCGATTTAGTTTTTTTAAAGTAACAAAAAATACAAATCCAAAGTATTTTAATCTTGAATGAAAACAAAATACTGAGACCAAACGAAAAATTAAAATGAATTTAGGATTCAAAATCCTGGCATTTTCTGCCATTTTTAGCTCATTTATTCAAAGTAATCTGGATGTAATATTTTAAGATTTGGGCTAAAGTTTATTTATTTAAGTTATTGTTGGAAAAAAAATTATATCTTGTTACCACACCAATTGGTCTCAATACCGAGAGGGACTTGGCCGCTTTTATCCAGAAAATATAGACCCCTTTTTATGCGACATAATTATTTACGCATTTGCCAAACTCGAAGGCGATCGTTTAGACCCTTTTGAGTTTAATGACTTGAGTACTGATACTAAAGTCGGCATGTATGAACAAACATTAGATTTAAAGAAAAAAAATCCGAATCTCAAGATTCTGATTGCAACTGGAGGTAAATTAAATATATAAATAATATTTTTTTTAAATATTTTATCCAAATATCAATAGGATGGAATGTGGGATCAGGACCTTTTAGTGTAATGGCTAATAATTTTGAAATGAGAAAAAATTTTGTCAAAAATGCAAGAGAGTTTGTTCAGCTACACGGATTTGACGGACTTGATTTGGAGTAAATCATTTTTTCAAAAAAAAGAAAATTTCTAATTTAATTTTTAGCTGGGAATATCCCGGATCGCGAGAGGGCTCGGCTGTTACCGATAAAGAAGTGTTTAGTTTATTGATTTCGGTAAATTTGAAAAATTGTTTACAAACATTCTACGACTATTTTTAAGGAATTAAAAGCTGAATTCGAGCCTTATGACTTAATGCTCACTGCAGCTGTAGGTGTAAGTGAAAAGATTGTAGAAGCAGGTTATGAGGTGGAGAAAATATGTCGGTAATTATCAATTAAAAAAATAAATAAAAATACAATTTTAAATCTTTTTAAATCACTAAAAATAGTGATTTAGATTTTGTCAACCTGATGAGCTATGTAAGAAAAACAAAATTTTGGGTTTTTTTTTATTTTATTTTATCTATATACAGGACTTACATGGAAGTTGGGAAGAAATTTTGGGCCATCACACAGCTCTTTATCCGAGAAGTGATGAAAATGAAGACCAAACAAAATTAAATGTTCAATGGACAGTTCAAAATTGGTTAAAACAGGGTTGTCCAAAACAAAAATTACTACTTGGTCTAGCATTGTACGGACGGACTTTCCGGTACTTCCAAAATACGACATTGGGAGCCTCAAATTTAGGACCTGGTGGTCTAGGACCAGTAAATATTTTTGATAATTGATAACAAAGACTAATTTTTGTTTAAGTACACATTGTCAAGAGGTATGCTCAGTTATTATGAAATATGCGAAAAGCAAAAAAATGGCTGGATTATTGAGCGAAATGAAGAACAGAAAGTACCGTATGCTTTCTCTAGCATAGAATGGGTTGGCTATGATGATATCGAAAGCTTAAAAATCAAGTCTAAATTTATTCTTGATCTCGATTTGGGCGGCGCAATGTTCTGGGCGTAATTAAAAAATGAATTTTTTTTACGGATTAATTTTAAAAAAAATAATTTTAAGCCTTGATTTAGATGATTTTAATGGAAAATTTTGTAATGAAGGAAAATTTCCGTTGATAAATGCTGTCAAAAATGAGCTACGTAACGATAATATGAAGCTTACCACTCAAATAGTTACAACATCCTCACAAAATAATCCTTGTCCGAATGGCGATGGATTTTGTAATTTGACTTTTTTTCTTAAATTTTTAATAATAAATTTTTTAAGATCCTGATTTGTCCACCAATTGCAAAGATTATTATCTATGCATGTACCAAGGAGCATCAATCATGAGACTTAGTTGTTCCGATGGTCTTTTGTTTGATATAAAGAAGAAATCGTGCAATTTTGAAAATTCAGTCGAATGTAAGATTGTTGTCCATAAATACAATTTTGTTAAATAATTCAATTTTTAGGCCCTGATTCTATTCCAAATTTAATAACAAAATCTTCACCAACTTCTGCCACAACAACTACTGAGTCGACTACAACTAGGACTACTACTACTACTACTGAAAATATTCAAATTGAACCTGATCCGGAAGAAGATGATGAAGAAATTCAGCAAATCGAAATAAATCCTAGTAAAATATTTATATTTTCTATCTAAGAAAAAGCTTAATTCCAGCTTTTTTAAGATAGAAATGGTCGAAAGCTTGTTGTGTGCTATTACACTAATTGGGCCCAATACAGACAGGGTGATGGAAAGTTTGAGCCAGAAGATGTTGATGTTAATCTCTGTGATATGGTCATATTTGCCTTTGCCAAGCTTGAGGGAGACAAAATAGTTCCTTTCGAATGGAATGATTTGAGCACTTCATGGCTACCGGGAATGTATGATCGAACTATTAATCTAAAAAATCAAAATCCCAATGTAAAAATTTCAATTGCAATTGGCGGATGGAATGTTGGATCAGGTATGTCAAAAATTGGATAATTAAGATAGAGAAAAATATGTTTATATTTAAAAATAAAAGGCCCTTTTAGCAAAATGGTAGCGGATGAAAACATGAGATCAAATTTTGTTAGAAATGCAGTGGAATTCGTTAAAAAACATCGATTTGATGGCTTAGGTAATAAATTATATTTTTTTAAATTGATTTTATTTTAAAAAATATTTATTTTTTTTAGATTTAGAGTAAGATTAATAAAATTTTTAAAACAAATAAATCATGTTTCTAAAAGCTGGGAATATCCAGGATCTAGAGAAGGTTCGTCCCCAAACGATAAGGTTTTGTTTACAGCCTTGGTCAAAGTAAAACATAAAATTTAAAATTTGAATATTTTTCAGGTTAATTTTTTTGGTTTAAAAGGAACTCAAAAAAGCGTTTATTCCACATGGCTTTATTTTGACTGCCGCTGTTGGTGCTGGCTATCAGACAATAATTGATGGCTACGAAATTGATAAGATTTCAAAGTAAAATATCCATCATAAAAGGGACTTTTTTTAATATCTTTATTTAGATACCTAGATTATATCAATTTAATGGCTTACGTAAAGAAATTTGATTAAACAAAAATAATTTTCCTAAATTTTACTTTAAGGATTTTCATGGAAGTTGGGAAGATTTTTTGGGTCATCATGCTCCATTGTATGCTCGAAAAGAAGAAGTTGGCAATCAGACTAAACTAAATGTTGGATGGGCAGTTAGATATTGGTTATCCCAAGGATGCCCTAAAGAAAAACTTTTGGTCGGATTGGCTTTGTACGGCAGAAGCTTTACTTATGCTGAAGACAAAAATCTTGGTGCTTCTAGCACTGGTCCCGGAACCAAAGGAAAAGTAAAATTTTTAACTTTTTTTACGAAATAACTTTATTTGAAAATTTTAGTATACTGGTACTCCTGGTATTTTAAGCTACTATGAAGTATGTGAAAAAATGAAGGAAGACTGGATTGTTGAACGAAACTATGAACAAGCGATTCCTTATGCTTATTCTCCGAATGAATGGGTTGGCTATGATGATGTTGTTAGTTTAAGAATTAAAGTAAATAGTTTATATAATTCAGGAAGCTTAAGTTAAAAATCTTATTTTTTAAGGCTCGGTATATTAAAGATCAAGACCTAGCTGGTGCCATGTTTTGGGCGTAAGAACATTTAAGATTTTATTCAATATTTCGCTGCTAAAATTTCGTTTTTAGACTCGACTTTGATGATTTTAAAGGATTTTTTTGTGGACAAGGTAAATTTTTTTTATTCTAAATTTAATGAAATTTAATTTAATGCTGATAATAATTTTAAGGAAGATACCCGTTAATAACTGCTGTTAAAGAAGAGTTTTTAGGTGGAAAGCCAGACCCTAACTTGACTACTGATGTAATTAGACCAGTAAGCACTACCGATTCAATGAGTTGGATGCCAACTGATTCAATGTCAACCAAAAAACCACTTCATTTATGCGTAAATGGAGACGGATATTGTAATATTTTTTTTATTTTATAAAATGGAAAAATAAAATTTTTTGACAAGATCCCGAAAGGTCTTCGGGCTGCAGAAGATATTACTTGTGCTCTTTTTCAGGAACACCAGATGCAAATATTTCGTTCTTTACTTGTCCATCTCGCTTGATCTTCGACAAAGTCACAAAATCATGCAATTTTCCACATGCTGCAGTTTGTGAAAAGCCAAGTAAAAAAATTTTAAATTTTAAATTTTAAATTTTAAATTAAAATTAAGATGGTCCTGATTTTACATCAACCACTACTAGTATGATAAGTACATCGACTTCATCAATAGCAACCATGCAATCGACTGATGAGGTCATGCCTACAAAGTACGTAGATGAACGAGAATTTCCTTCAAGTATAAAAATTAAATTTAAATAAGTTAAAAAAAAAAAGATTAACTTATATTAGGATCTGGAAATTTAATTGTTTGTTACCACACAAACTGGGCCCAATATCGTCAAGGCGATGCTAAATTTTTTCCCGAAAATATTGATCCATTACTCTGTGACATGATCATCTATTCTTTTGCCAAATTGGAGGGTGATCGTTTGGAGCCATTTGAGTGGAATGATCTTAGTACTTCTTGGTCTAGGGGAATGTATGATAGAACAATGGATTTGAAAAAGAGAAATAGTGCTTTGAAAATTTTGATTGCTGTTGGTGGATGGAATGCTGGATCAGGTAATTTATTCGGTTAAATAGAAGAACGATTGATTGATCAAAAACTTGGTCTATTTAAGGGCCATTCAGTAGAATGGTAAGCAATAGAGAAATGAGAAGACGTTTTGTTCAAAACTCTTTGAACTTTGTTAAAGAAAACAACTTTGACGGTTTAGGTAAAAATATTATTGAATCTCAATTTAAAAGTATTAAAAATTGGTTTTTATTTAATATATTTAAAAGATTTAGAGTAAGTTTAAAATAAAAATAAGTTTTAATCAAATATTTAATAAATTATATTCTAGTTGGGAATATCCAGGATCAAGAGAAGGTTCATCTCCAAATGATAAACAACTATTTACAACCCTGTGTCAAGTAATTAAAAATAAATTGCTTTATTTTTTTAAGTTAAATTTAAAAAAAATTAAAGGAATTGAAAACGGCATTTAGACCCCATAACTTGCTGGTTACAGCAGCTGTTGGAGCAGGTTATGACACAATTGTAAATGGATATGAAATTGCTAAAATATCTCAACATCTTGATTACATCAATCTTATGTCATACGTAAGTTAAAAATTTATATTTCATTTTTTAATTGAATAAATTTTTTTTAAAATAATAATTAATTTTACTAATTAAGCATAAAGGAAATATAATTTTAAAAAACTTAAAAAGCTAGATCGGATTTCATAACCGTTTTTTCTGAATTTAAAATTCAATAGTATTAAAATAAATATTGATTCTTCATTATTTATAATAAGTTTAAATGTGATCGAATTTTTAGTCAAGTAAGACAATTTTGTAGGTAATTAAGTAATCAATGAGAACTTTCACTAATAAAATATATTTTTAAGTATTTTTATTTTGGAAAAATATTTATTGTTGCATTTTTTTCATCAGAGATTTTATAATCCTTTCTCAATTATTCGAAAACTTAATGACACTAATGATTGCTGGAAAAATAATCCATTAAAAAATTTTTTATGTGAAGTTTGTTTTATCGTTTCCAATATTAAGATTTTGAAAAGAAGTGTTGTAAAGATTAAGAAGCGGTCCGTTTTTGGTTAAATCGTTCAAAAGAAATTGTTTAAATTTTTTTATTATTCAAAAAATTTGTGATAAACTTTCAAAATTTTCCAGGAAATGACTTTCCAATAGAATTTATTTATTTGTTAATCATTAATTTAAAATCAATGAAAATATATTATATTTTTAAAGAGAATAAGTTGAAGTTAACAATTATTGATATAAAAAAACTTAAGTTAAACTTTATTTAAAAATTTTTTCATGGCCTGCAAAGTAACATTTAGGGTGACGAAAAAATATTTAAAAAAGAACTTTTAAAATATGCCTTTTTCGACAAAAAAATTTTGACAAATCAATTTCATAAAATATTATTTTGAGAACATAAAATATTTGAACAAAAAGGCGAAAATTTCTTTTTATTGCGAATATTAGCGAAAGAATTAATTTGTCAACAAAAATTGATTTGTATTTTTCAGATTTGTTGAATTTCTTAAATTGAATTTTTAACAACTTAAAGAAATAACTTTTTAAAAAGTTTAAAATAGATAAATTAATTTAAATGAAAAACAGTATCCATTGATATAAAAGATTTAATTGTAAAATAATGTATTGAGAATTTTTATGCCAAATTATTTGAAATTGATTCATTTTATGAAACAATAGAAATATAAGAAAAAAAAGTAAAAATAGCAAAGAAGTGATTGATACTCTAAGACAATTCAAAATTTTTCCAAAAAAATATTATAAAGACGAAACAGTCAAGTAATCTGACTTTTTATTTAATTCTTAATCATGTATTTAAAAGATTTTATAACAATTTAGCCGATTGGAGTTAAAATTAATTAAAAAACTCTAAAAACATTACATTTTTCGATTATTAAGGATTTGCACGGCAGCTGGGAGGATTTTTTGGGTCACCAAGCTCCATTGTATCCAAGACAAGACGAATCTCCTTCTCAAAGAAAACTAAACGTGGAATGGGCTGTAGACTTCTGGCTGGATCAAGGTTGTCCGAAAGAAAAACTTCTGGTTGGCCTTGCTTTGTACGGTCGATCATTCACTTATAGTGGAAGTACAAAACTAGGCTCACCTGCCACTGGTCCAGGAAGCCAAGGAAAAGTAAGATTAAAATTCTATTCACTATTCTTGTACAAAAATCTTGTATCATTTTTAAATAAAAAAGTATACATCTGCTCCCGGAATGCTAAGCTATTATGAAGTGTGCGAAAAGATAAACCAAGGATGGAGGGTCGATAGAAACAATGAACAAATGGTTCCTTATGCCTATTCAAATAATGAATGGGTCGGGTATGATGATGTGGAAAGTCTGCGAGCCAAAGTTCAATTTATCAAACAAAAAGGTGTAGCTGGAGCCATGTTCTGGGCGTAATATTTGTATAGAACAATTAAAAAATTTCTGAATTTTTCTCTTTTCAAGGCTAGATTTTGATGATTTTACTGGTAAATTTTGTAATCAAGGTAAATTTCCACTGGTAAACGCTGTCAAATCTGCTCTAAAATCTGGTGGTGGTTTTGTTCCTACTCAACCAACAAGATATGTTCCTTCACCGACAACCAGAACAACAGTTCGACCTACCATTCGACCGACAACTCAAGTTAATATTTATAATCCGCCTTCAGCTGGAAATTTAATTGTTTGTTACCACACAAACTGGGCCCAATATCGTCAAGGCGATGCTAAATTTTTTCCCGAAAATATTGATCCATTACTCTGTGACATGATCATCTATTCTTTTGCCAAATTGGAGGGTGATCGTTTGGAGCCATTTGAGTGGAATGACCTTAGTACTTCTTGGTCTAGGGGAATGTATGATAGAACAATGGATTTGAAAAAGAGAAATAGTGCTTTGAAAATTTTGATTGCTGTTGGTGGATGGAATGCTGGATCAGGTTTGTTTAATTTTTTAAGATAAAAAAAAATAATTTTTTTAAATATTTGCTTTAGGTCCATTTAGTAAAATGGTTAGTAATTCATTTACAAGAATGAATTTTGTTAAAAACGCATTGAATTTCGTAAAAACACATAAATTTGATGGATTGGGTAATTTTTTAAAGATATTGACCTTTTTCGTAATTTGAATAGACATTTTTTGATTATTATTGCATTTAATCAAAATTAATCAAATTTAATCAAAATAAAAATTTGTTTTTTATTTTAAAGTGAAATTTTTTTTACATTGGTTATTGGTTTTAACTGAAAATTTTTGAAAATTTTACGATTTTATTTTTTATAAGCGTTATATTTTGTTTTTCAAATCATTACTTCTTTACTCTTTCTTTTTTTGATCGGAAAATCTTAAATCTTATTATGACTTCTGCAACTATTAGTAAATTTAATTGAAAATTTTTACATTATTTGAGTTTTGTAACAAGATTCATGCAAATGATTAATGTTTTTAATTTCACCATAATATAATTTCGAATTCTTACTCATTCAAATTTTGTTCCTATCTTAACAATACCGGTTCGTTTGGTTTCTTGAACACTTAATGATATCCTAAATCCAGCAAGTCGTAATACTCGGAATTGCTTAACATTTTTCTAAGGTTTTAGTTTCAATTAATTTTTTAATTTCTTTGAAGTTTTTGCAGAAACTACAGGTTGAAGTGACACATTAGTTTATTGAATTGTTTTTTGCAATAAACAGTGCTTCAAATTTTTTAGAAACGTTCTATATTTAAAAAAAAAGTTTGTAGAAAAATTTTTTTGTTTAAATTCATTTAGAAATTTAGATTGTTTTGTAATTTGTTAATTTTGTCCAAATATTCTAAATGAAATGATAATAAAAGATATTTTTCACTCTCAAAATACCTTTTTAATTTAAATTTAATATCAAAGTATCACGAAGCAATTTTTCAACAAAAATTATAAAATTTAACACAAAACAAGAACAATTTCTTCTGACGGCTTAAGTAATTTAATTTTGGATTGAAAACAAAAAATTTTACTAAGTAGTTAAACTCAAGTAATTAATTTTTTAATTTTTAAATATTAGAATAACTTGTTGTCACCGTTTAGTCTCTATCAAAAAACTTAAGTCATTACGATCTATTCAGTTAATGATTGGGTATGTAGGCATTAGAATTTTCTTTCAACAAAATTATTGTTAAAATTATTAAAAATGTGATCATTTTTTAACACTGTTTTATTCAAATTTTTTTTGAAAAAATGGTATTCGAATTGCTATAGATTTAAGAAATTTTCAAAACTTCATTTTTACCTTCATTTGTTTTAACATCATTTTTTATTTCTGGCTCTACTAAAGTTTTATAACTAAAGAGATTTTTAATTTAACAAGTAAAGAAAGACTAAAACTAATATAATTGTCTTTTTATAACTACTCATTTCGTTTTTAAAAAAAATTCTTAATTAATAACTTTAAATTTACACAAAAAAACAAGACTAAATTTTATTATTTACTTAATTTTATGTATATTAAACGCAGTCGAATTCGCAAAAAATTTCGAAAAAAAATTTCAAAAAAAAATTTGAACCTCGAATTTTTGATTAAGTGAAATTTCGTATTTTAAAAAAAGAAAAATTTAAATACAAAAATATTCGAAAAAGGTTTTTCAGATAATAAAATTAAAAAAATTATATTTTTTATTATTTTCTATTGCTTAAACAGATTTAGAGTAAGTTTTAAATAAAAAAAGATTTAAATCAAATATTTAACAAATTATATTCTAGTTGGGAATATCCAGGATCAAGAGAAGGTTCATCTCCAAATGATAAACAACTATTTACAGCCCTGTGTCAAGTAATTAAAAATAATTAATGTTTTTTGAGAGAAATTCAATAAACAAAAAAATTTAAAGGAATTGAAAACGGCATTTAGACCCCATAACTTGCTGGTTACAGCAGCTGTTGGAGCAGGTTATGACACAATTGTAAATGGATATGAAATTGCTAAAATATCTCAACATCTTGATTATATCAATCTTATGTCTTATGTAAGAGATTTGCAGGATAAGGATACATCTTATTATTTTAATTAAGGATTTGCACGGCAGCTGGGAGGATTTTTTGGGTCACCAAGCTCCATTGTATCCAAGACAAGACGAATCTCCTTCTCAAAGAAAACTAAACGTGGAATGGGCTGTAGACTTCTGGCTGGATCAAGGTTGTCCGAAAGAAAAACTTCTGGTTGGCCTTGCTTTGTACGGTCGATCATTCACTTATAGTGGAAGTACAAAACTAGGCTCACCTGCCACTGGTCCAGGAAGCCAAGGAAAAGTAAGATTAAAATTCTATTCACTATTCTTGTACACAAATCTTGTATCATTTTTAAATAAAAAAGTATACATCTGCTCCCGGAATGCTAAGCTATTATGAAGTGTGTGAAAAGATAAACCAAGGATGGAGGGTCGATAGAAACAATGAACAAATGGTTCCTTATGCCTATTCAAATAATGAATGGGTCGGGTATGATGATGTGGAAAGTCTGCGAGCCAAAGTTCAATTTATCAAACAAAAAGGTGTAGCTGGAGCCATGTTCTGGGCGTAATATTTGTACAAAACAATTAAAAAATTTCTGAATTTTTCTCTTTTTAAGGCTAGATTTTGATGATTTTACTGGTAAATTTTGTAATCAAGGTAAATTTCCACTGGTAAACGCTGTCAAATCTGCTCTAAAATCTGGTGGTGGTTTTGTTCCTACTCAACCAACAAGATATGTTCCTTCACCAACAACCAGAACAACAGTTCGACCTACTATTCGACCAACCATTCGACCAACCATTCGACCAACCACACGTTCAACAACAAGCCTCACGACCCCTATTCGTAAGACTCAAAAAGATATTTGTATTTTTGGAAATGGCTATTGTAAATTAAATATTAGTTTTGAGATTTAATTTTATTTTGAATATTATAGATCCTGATACTGACTCTGGCTGTCGCTATTATTATGTTTGTTTCAATCAAGGAACTTCTAATCCCAAAGCGTATCGTTACGCCTGTCCCAGAGGAAAGATATTTGATATTAAATCGAAAGGGTGCTATGCTTCTAATATGGTTCAATGTACCAGTAGAAAGGATCAACGTGAATTTACTGATTCCACTTCTACTTCAATCACTTCTACAACTACTACATCTTTGGCCATTTCATCTCTTTGCACCAACGGTAATTTAACCAATTTTTAGAGATTTTTTTTAATTTATTTTCACAAGGAAATGGATATTATGTCCGAAAAGGAACCAACTGCCGAGAATATTACTATTGTGCTTTTGTTAACACAGATTTTGAAAGAATCTATAATTATTCATGTAAAGACAATTATAAGTTTAATCCTGATATAAGGAGATGCGACATGGTCGAATGTTTCTCAGATTAAAAATCCTATTTTATGATCTCTTATTTTTTTCAATTGAAATAAAATTTCTTCTTCTATATTTAATTTTTTTATGATTAATTTATAAAGTCACTTTAATGAATGTAATGATCTAAAAAATGCTCAACACAAATCTGTACATTAATTTTAAAAAGCATATTCAAATTTAAAAATTAATTTTGAATCAACAAATTAACAAAAATTATTATGAATCATTTGAATTTTTTTTTGAAAAAAAAACTAGAAAAATATTTAAGACAATTATTTTAACTAATCAATTTATGAAATTAGTTTTAATAAAATAAAATTGTTTAAAAATTAAAAAAAAATGAACTTTTTTTATGTGAGACACTCAAAATTATCTATAAGAAAGCATGCTTTTCAAATTGTACAAAGCATAAGTATATTTTATTTAGAAAACTTACAAAACATATAAAAAAATAACATAATCCTCTTTATACGTTTAAAATTCGCCATTAGTAAAATAAAAAAAATGAATTCAAATTTACTCAGCTTTGCAATAGATTCGCAGACTGCAGACTCTAATTTGCCATTAATTAATTACCAAAATAATTACCAATATATTGATGAACATGCAAAACTCTTTCAAAATTTTCGCATCGCTCTTGAAATTAAGCAAATCCGAGTTCGATACCTTGAATTGGAAAACGTTGAAAAAACCCACCAGAACGCAATCAGACTGAACGATCTGTTGCTGAAGCATTTGGACAAAGGCGAATACGACAAAGCATTACAAGTTAAAAAGATTATTAACTGTGATGACCAGGCTAAAATAGAAGAGGCTGAGAGTGGATACGAAAGCGAAAATTTAAACTTGGATTTTTCAGAAAATGTCCAAAAAAACGAAAGCGAAATTTTGTCCAAGGAAAATTCTGAACAAAAAATTGAAACCAATTCAACCGAAACCAATGATTCGGAAATAGAAATTTTAAGCATGCCTATTCAAGACACTTCATTAGTGAGTGAAAGATTTCCCATGACGGAGAACGATACATCCTCAAATAAACATATTTTTTCATTTTCAAATGGAGACAATTTAGGCTCTACAAAGAAGAACAATAATTTTGATCAAACAACCTATTTTGTGACATGTTCGAGTGACAAGCCATATCATTCCAAAATGAAAATTTTGTTCAAAGCAGAAAAATTTGAGTGCATCAGCTCTCAATCTGATAAATATGATTGTGACATTAAAGGACTACACTATCATTTAATAGTCAAATTTGGCTGTAAATACCACTTGTCTTATTTGTATAAAAGACTTAATTTACCATTTTTCAAAGTAAGTATTGTAAATAATCCAAAAATTGTGGAGTTTTTGATCAGAAAATACAAAATGACCATCAATTAAAATATTTCATTTGAAGCTTTTTTATTATGTCCATATTTTTTTGAAATTTAGATTTCTTTTTTTTTCATGTTTTTTTCTTAATTTAATTGAATTAATGTAAAACACATTAAATTAATTTTATGGCTATTTCAAATAAAAACAATCTAATAACTTGACATAGATTCAAAATCAATGCTTGTATTTAATTTTTATTTTTTAAAAAGTTTATCTATAAGATTACAAGCCGAAATTGGTTCTTTGAATCTTATTTCATTTTTTCTCTCTTTTTTAAATAAAAGTTTATAAGTGAAATTTTTTTTTAATTTATCTTCGGTCCAAAAGTCACCTAAACTAGAGTTCACGTTAAAGAGAAGATATTTGAACAAAACAAAAATTTGAGTAGTTTTTTAATATATAAAATATTTCTAGCTGTAGGAAATTAAAAATTGGCTTGGATTCGTTTATTTTTTCAAGTACCCTGTTTGCTTTACGAGCTAAATAAACTAATTAACTCGGATAGCTAAAGCTTCATCGAAAATAGAATCGTTATGCAAAATTTTTGTAAAAAAATTCTAATTAAAATCGAAAATGCTTGCAATCCAAGAGCCTGCTAATAATTGAGCCACGGGCTTTATTTTGATGATTTTCTCTTTAAGTTAACTTAAGTTTACTTAAAGAAATCCTACATTCTTTTTTATATTAATCAAAAAATCTAAATCGAATTGAAATCTTATTTTTCATAAATAAATTATCAGGAGGCTAGAAATTTTATTTATGAACCGACGAGTTGTAGAAAATATTATTATAAAAATTTTTGATATATTTAGTTTTTGTTTACAATAAAAAAAATAATCAATTGTCTATTAATTATGTACTAAAATAGAATGAATATAGACAAAATTTGATTCTGAGTATAAAAATTTTTTTCAATTCTGTTATTTTGACAATACACTCAAAATTTTATTTTTTTTCGCCCCAAAATGTGATTTTTATTGTTCTAGATATTTTAATCTTTTAATATTTTTCAATTGTTTAAAAAAATATATTTCAAACCAATTCAAGTAAAATAAACCAAAAAAATTTTGTTTTGGTGGACTTAAAGTTTAAAATAGTGTTGAAAAAGATACATTTACGCAAATTTCATCTCAATAAAATATATTTATTTTTTATTTAATTTAAAACTTTTTATTGTGGAGTTTGTCTTATTTTAAATTTTAAATGCAATTTGGTACCTTTTGAAGGAAGAGTCTAATTTTTAGAAGGAAATCCATAATTCGATGACCTAGGTAGAATAATGTTTATGAAAATAAATATTAAATGTCTAATATTCCAAATTTTCAAAGTCTAGACAAAAAGTAGTTTTCAATAGCTTGTTAAAATTTAAACAAATCTCTAAATTTTGACCTCAACATCAAGTTTTATTTAAAAAAAATTAATTTTGTAAAGAGTTTTAAATTTAAAATATAAATAATTAATCTAATTATCGGTAAATAAATCTAATATTTTGACAACAAAATAAGACATTATTTTTTATCAAAGTTCAAATCAAAACAGGTTCAGTTATTTAGATACTCTTGTTATTCTGTTAAGATATTGAGTTTTCCAGACAGATATGCGTGAGCCCGAAGCTTTAAAATTTTTAAAAAAGCAAAGCAAAGATTTTGAATAAATATTTTTATTAAAATATTCAACAAATAATAAAGTAGGCTTCTCCGATTTAGTCGAACAAAATATATTTGATTCATAAGGTAAAAAAAATTTATTTTTTAAACTCATATTTACTGATTATAAGATACCTTTACTCAAAATTAGTAGAATTTTTGGCCGAATTTAAAGCGAAAAGTGTTTTAGACTCAGCCTGAATGACCATCATTAATATTAATGAAGAAGAATAAAATAAATTACTAAAAAATTATTATTTTAAAACTTATCGATTTTTTATCGGCTACTGGAATTATTCATTTTGAAATGATAGATAAGTTTTCGCACGAACTAATTTTCATATAAAAGATTCATAAATATAAATTGCTCTTAAGGGCTTTTACGGTTATTAATCCAAGTAAA
The DNA here is from genome assembly GCA_016802215.1 of Brachionus paranguensis. NCBI lineage: Eukaryota > Metazoa > Rotifera > Eurotatoria > Ploima > Brachionidae > Brachionus > Brachionus paranguensis. The sequence continues at coordinate 2,482,867 of JAESIX010000004.1, forward strand.
CTAACTCTTTCAACGCGTAAAATTAACTAAAAAAATCAATTTGTGTTATTTGAGTCGGTATAAGTGTGTTTTCAAGATTTAATTATAATCCGAATGAACTTTTGCAAGACATTTAGTTCAACAATATTCGGTATTTTTCAACTACGGGACATAATCTTTTCGACTTTTTTATTAAAGGATTACGCTACTCGTAATTTTTGTGAAGAATCTATTAAGGAGATAAAAAATTTAGAGTAACCAAGAGTAATTTAAATATATGGATAATTTATGGATGTTTTATTTGACCAAAATGACGCTTTTTTATATTAAAAATATATTTATACTAATGTTTTATAAAAATAAAATAATAAGCACCAATCAGCTAAAATTTTAAGTTGAAACAAAAATTTTTAATTATTTTATAAATGTTGTGTTGTCTACCTTAGTCGATAGAAAATACATCTTTAAATAAATATAGAGAATTTAAATGTAAACCCTTGTAAAACAGAATGAACAAATTAAATAGTATGATATTTTTTCTAATTTTTAGATTTGATTTTTCCAATTTTCATGAAAAAATAAAACTAAAATAAGATAAATAAAAAAATAAATAAATAACTGATAGCTAAGTGAATCAGTTTTTTTATTAAATTTGTTAAATAATTAAAAAAAAAATACATTTGACTAATAATTTTTACCATAATAATTCGCAATGTGATGTATGGATCGTTTTGTAATATTAAGAAAGAATTAATGAAGAATATATTCAGATTCTGTAATCATTTTTTTTAAAATAAGATCAGATCCAAAACTATATAATTGCTTTAGGATCGATTCGAATTTTTTAATTAAGCTTATTATAATCTTATAATTTAATTTCCATTTCATTTTTTTACGATGGGTCATTACAATTAAGATTTAAAAAATTTTTAGCATATTATCAAGTTAAATTTCTAGTGAATTTTTGATTTATTTGCATTTTTTAAAAAGAATTAACGAATTATTCTCAAGCAAATTTGGAAATAATATTTTGGATAAAAAAATTTAAAATTATTCATTAATTATTATTATTTATTTATTCTAAAAATAAAGCCATATTTGGTGATTTAATAAAAATAAAAATGAAAAAAAAGGTTTAAAATTGGATGATCCAATACTTTCTTTAATTTGACATAATATCTAATTAATTACTTAATTTACCCTAGCATAAAGTTAAATTCTATTTTTTAAGGATCAATAAGTATTAACTAAATTTATTTGACAAATTTTTACATTGTCTAATTTTTTTCTTTTTTTTCAGTCTGTCAAGATTTTTATTTTATTTATTCTAGTTTACTATTTAAGCCCATTTATTTTTCATTTTCATTCAAACTTTAATTTATCTCATAAATTTAAAAAGACTTATATTAGATAAAATATGTTGAATATAAATAATTAAAAATGCATTTTGAAAAATAATTTGAGTGCATTGTTTGATTTTTCGTATGGTCAACTCGAGTTTTTTAAGTGATGATAGAAAGTTTAATTTTTATTTAAACAAAAAATTTTGACAGACCGTTTTGGCATCATTGACATATTATTGTAAAGAAATGAATTCCGAACATGAATCCTAGTGATATTCCTCTTACCATTTGTTGAGAATATTTTTCATTGATTATATTTAGTGGTCTTTAATTATTGGAATCGCTTGAAAATCTCCATTAGTGTACCTTATTAAAATGTTTTTTAATCTAAATTCATCAGTGCTGATACAGCGGTGAAACAAAATATTTGTCGCTTTTTTAATTTCAGTTTAAAATGATGTTTACATGTTTCAAATCTTTTGATAATTTACAAGAATGAGTTATTTTTCTTGTATGAAAAAAATAAATTATTAGATTAATGCCTGATTAAGATAGATCTTGTGAACTAGAACTCAATAACCCAACCTTAGAATTCAAATTTACCACAATTTTTCAATTGTTTCACTTTAATTCATTTCTGCAATATTTTCACAAATTTTCTAATTCTAATTATTGAATGGAAATTTTACTACCCTAGAATATTCAGAATTTTTTAATGCATGACTGCTTATCTTTTTTGCATTAAATAAGACGCTTTATTTTGATATTATTTTAAAACAGGATACAAAAAAAAGAATCTACGCTCTAATTTAACTGTCACGCAATTCCATCTTCAACTTAATAGAAAAATCATAAATCAAAAATCAAAATTTCTCTGGGCAATTTGAATTCTTGGGGTCTATTACCGAAAAATTATATATACAAAAAGGCTATTTGTTCGTATAAATTTACATAAGATTCGAAATATGGTATCATAATTTTTTATTAAATCCAACTATTTTGGAACATTAGTTTCATTTAAACCTGGCTTTTTTAGTTTTTTAAAACTTAATAAATATTCTGTTATCTTTATAACAACTAAAATTGAAGATTCCAATATATATAGATTAAATAAATAAATTAATTACTTTTGAATTTTAATTTAAGAATAATTATGAATTTTTAGAATTAAATTTTGCTAATCTAAAACATCTTAAAAGTCCACTCAATTTAAAACTTCTTTTTTTTCTAAATAATGTATCTTAATTAATGTATTTTGGAAAAATTAACTTAATTAAAATGTCCAACATTCAAATTATACTATTAGTTTAGTTTTTTAATAATATTTTTCCCGACTTTATTTTCAATATATTTCTAAAAGTTAGATGGTATGAAACCTAACAAAGAGTTATTTTATTTTTTGTTGTTCTTTAAATAAAATTTTGCTGCTAAAAAATTTACATTTTTTTATTTTATTAAGAATAGCGGCTGAAAATTAATTTGAAAATTATATTTAAAATTTTATCTAAGGCATCGGTAAATATGAGGAAAATTTATATTTTTTACAATATTTTAGGTTGAAAGGAAAATATTTACGATTATATACAGTCTGAGGTTTAACCTACAACTATTTAATTAAATAAATAAAAATAAGCAAAAAAATTTGAATAATCTAAATGTTATTAAGAGTAGATTTTTTTAACTTTCTTTCATTTTAGCGAAAACTTGAAAATTGTCTGATTTTTTGTAATGAATATGTTCATTATTTTTGCTTAAATATTTTAATATTTTTCACGAAAATTTTAATAAAATTTACGCCAAATAACTCACAATATCTGAAATTCAAATAGAATTTAAAATTTATTAAAATTTTCGGAAATTATCGTAAAATTCACCGTAAATACTTGCTAATATTTGTAGAATTATAACCAAAAAAAAATGTGTGTTTATCTAAATATTAAATTCCTATCCCATAAATTAACCAAAGATTCCTCAACTCGTAATTATTTTCATTTTATTTAATTGAGTCGAAACAATTTAAGAATAAGTTATTTGAAAATATTACACCAGATTCATAAATGATAAAAAAAACAAATATTAAAATATAAAAGAAATTGTATTTATTTAAAGAAAATTTATTTTGTAATTAAATTTGTCAAAATAAATAATTTTTCAGCTAGTTTTACATGTTATTGTGAAATAGAGAAAAAAAATTCCAGAATTCTTACAGAAGAATTTTTTTTAAATATATAAATAATTTTAAAAAAAATTTTCTATGAAATTTTCATAAACAAAGATTTTTGCAAATTTCAGCTTAACTTTTTTTCAATGTGCAATCATTACTAAAATTAGCGATTATTTTCGTAAATTCTTGATTTTTCTCTTTTTGAGTTTTACGCTATTTTACGTGAATTATAAAATTTGCCAAAATCCCCGCTACAATCACCACCGTATAATAATTTTTGTTATTTTTTCAAGTTTAAATATTAGCTGCTTCAAAGTTAGCCCTGCAGTTATTTTACAAAGGAATGTTGAAAATTTTTTGTCTGCTTTTGAGTAATTATCTATCAAAGTCTAAGATCAAGATGAAAAGCTTTGTGATTCTGCTGGCCTTAAAATATGATAGTTGGACTAGCAGTGAATAAATTTGGATCTAATCAGACATTCGATAAGAAGAAATTAGAATAAATTAACCATGGCGTTCGTTTTATTCTGATTATGAGTCCATTAAGGACATGAGAAAAACAATTAGCATAAAATCTCTTTCAGCATATTCCCCCAAGCAATCTAGTCTCGATTTTTTATCCAAAGACTAGAAAATTACGACTTCATCATTCGCCGAGTTCAACCAAATATGCATTTGTACATAAATAAAAATCGATATGTTCAAATCGATCGCTTTCTGACCAATTAAAGCAAAATTGATGTACACAGAGAATCAATTTAAATAACTAGAAAAATAATTATAATATTAGAACTTAACAAAAACCAAAAATCCATAATGGTCATATGATACGTTCAAAGTAAATTAACAGACAGATTTTTTAGACCTCACAAAAAATAGAGCATGTTTTGTTCAAACATTTATTTTAAACATTTATTTTAATTATTTTCTTCTTCTTCTCAAATTGACTTAGAGTTCGCTCTATTCAACTGGAATAAAATTTCTAGACAATTTTTAATCCATTATTGGTATAGATATTTAGAAATCTATGTGCTGGATATTTGTGTTTTTTAGCCGTTGGTGTTGGAATCAGTTTTTATTTTGAATTGTTTTTAAAATGAATAAAAATGAACAAATTGACTCAATGAGGAGCATGAATGCAAAATGGCCGGTGGCTGTGTATACCAAAACGCCATACAACTATGTCATCAATCTATTTCACTCATTGCCGCATTTGAACATGTGGTTCGCCATGTCCGATTCGAACTTCGATCCAAAAGACGCTGATTATCTTGAGGTAAGTGTCCTTTTTTTTTAATAAAGCTTTTAAGCAAATATGAATTAATCTTTTTGTTTATAAAAAAATTCAACTGACCAAATTTTATCAAGTTTTTTTTTTTTTTAAGAGAAAAGAGATTTTTATTTAAAAATTCTAATTTTCATAAATACAGAAATTTACAGAAATTTTTGGTTTTCTCTCTCACAAAAAAATTTTAATTTAATCGCAGCCAATTATCCTGATTGATATGGAGAATTTTTAATTCTAAATCCTTCAATAAAATTAAATTAAGTTGTTTGAGCAAATTGTAGTTTTTGGTCAAATTTAACTGATCATGCTCAAAAATTATCATTAAAAAAGGTTATTAAAATTTTATTAAATTTAGTAATTTTAGATTTTAAATTTTATCATTGAAACATATTTTCAAATTTTTTTATTTTATCAAATAAAAGTTTTTTTCTTGTTTGGCCTTTTTTATGACATTTTGGCATTGTGAATTTTGGTACAAAAAACAAAATATTTAAAATGCCAAAGCTTAAGTTCTAAAGGACCAAAGCATGTTCTGTAAATTGCAGCGACTGATGCACTCTCTGCACCAACACTTAAAGTTGAGCTGGACGTTTAATAAAATATATTATCCAAATGTCACAATTTTCTGAATTTTGCAGATTTATTGCAGAGCTTAGCAGAATCAGTATATTGGTAATTCAAAGGATATATCAGTTGATACAATTTTTAGAACATGTTTTGGTCCTTCAGAACTTAAGCTTTGGTATTTTTAATATTTTGTTTTTTTTTTGTACCAAAGTTCACAATGCCTGACATTTTTATGTATTTTAAAAATGTGATATTTTTTTATGATAAAAACTCATAAGAAATTATCACAGAAACACATTTTTAAACTAAACCGTCAAATTTGATTTTTTTTTACCCGAAAATCTGCGCAAAAACGCTATGCATGCAGATTATTCACAATTATACACAATACTGGTGCATGTTATAATATAGTTGGCCAAGCATGAAAACATGTCTGCATTTAATTTCTTAGTTGAATGCTTAAATTTTTATTAAAGAAATTTTTGAGTATGACCATGAAAATTTTATCTTAAACTCAAATTTTTTAATGTTTGGTGATCTTCAGTTATTAGTTATTTAGCAATTAACTATTAGATTATTGAAAAATTCCATCTCTTAATTTAAATATACTAAAGTTAATAATTTTAGATGTTTAATGATAAACACTGACTTACTTTCTATTTCGAAAAAAAAGATATCAGACTTAACTCATTAAATACTTTCAAAAATTTGATATTTTTGCTTATTTATTAAACCAGAAAAAGTTGTTTATTATTTTTGAAACACGATTTAAACTTTTAATCCTTTTTAAAAAAAGTTTTTCATTTGACTAATTTACTTATTTAACTTTAAATTGTAAATAATAATAATTATAAATAAACACTTAAACCAAAACATTATGATTTTTGAATAGTTCCATCATTTTTTTTCAACTATAACTATTAATTTTTAATCAACAAAGCAAATGTTTTTTTAATAAAATATTTATTACCAGAATCGGCCTAAATTGTAAAAAAATGACTCACAGCGGCTAAAAACTAAATTTTTCAATTAGTTCACTTTGGTCAGAAAAAAATTTATCATTTTAAAATTTAATTTTAAGCAAATATTTCAGTTATCTCAAAAATATTGACCAAATATAAACTCTATTTCAGGGTAAAACAATGTTATATTTTAAAGCTTACAATTTGTAAATTTTCATCAAAAATTGTTGCTTATATTTTAATCATTCAAAAAAAAATGAAGGACAATTTTACTATATACGATAAACAAAATGATTGACTTTAAAATAAAATAAAATTTATCAATTATTTATTATTAAAAGAATTTTATAATTTCGAATTATAATTATAATATTATTTATATATTATTTATAATTTTTGAATTTTATAATTTCGTTTTTTTTTTTACTGAGGATTCTTTTAGTTTTAGGTTTTGGTTGCGGTTTCGTAAGTTTACGTATAATTACAAAATTATACGTAAACTAAATAAAATTTTTAACTTTTTTAGGATAATCTTTTAATTAAAAATAATATTATTTTAGTGTTTCGACCATTCACCATTATTATCAATGACAATCTTAATGGTCTATTTCAAAATATTAATTTTTTTTTATTATTTTTGGAACACGATTTAAACTTTAAATCCTTTTTAGAAAAAAATTTTCATTTGACTAATTTACTTATTTAACTTTACGAATTTACTAAATTTTACGTAAATTTTTATTTACATGGTAAAAGAAGAAAGTCGATGAAAAAGCAGAATTATTACCTTTTTTCAAAAAATCATAATTTTTTTGTCCCTTTGTGATTTTACGTTACTTTACGTAAAATTACTATTTTTTACATTTGTCAATTTACGTAATTTTACGCAATTTTACGTAAATTTTGGTAAAAACAAGTGATCAGAACGGGACTGTATATGTAAGCGATTAACTTTTATTAACTTATAGTTTAAATTATTATTAATAATTTTTTTATTCATTAGACTTTTAAAATTTTTTCTAATAAATTTTAAAATTGACTTGTAAGTCTATAATCAATTAGATCTTTTATTTATTGATTTATTTCTGCCAAATTTTCGATTATCTCATTTTGATGAAAAAAAATATTTTCATTTTGTATTGCATTGTTTTTTGAATGATGTCAGGGTAACAATTTTTAATTAAAAATTTATATTTGAACAATAAATTGATAATAACGAAAAATTTGCTCGGAAGAATTTTTCCATCAACTTCAATTTTTTTAATATCTAACTTGGTTAAAAATTTTCAAAGTAAAATTATTCAAAATATTCAAATAATTAAATTTTTATTTGTTTAATCTATTCGTCTGATATTTCAATCATTTTCTAAAATGATCACTTGATCCATTCGCTTTACTCCTACAGCCTTAAAAACATTTAAAACTAAACTCTAAATTATTTTGTCACTTTTAAGACTATTCTATTTTGGTCAACAGTTCCAATACTTACGCTCATATTCATTCTATTGATATTGATTATTTATGCATGCTACCTGGTCGTATTTGCCAACAGCACAAAAACAATAAAAATGAGCCAAAACACAAATCGTTATTTTAGTACAAATTTAACTAAAAAAAAAAGAAATTTGTTCAAATTCAAATTTTTTATTTCGGTATTTGTATTCTTTTTGAGTGTGGCATTGGGCTTTTTGGTGTATGGCAGCGAGCATTTTCACTATTCGTTCAAAGAAGTGCATTTTCACGTCAAAAATTTCACTAATTATTTTGTCCAACTCGGCTCCCAGGCAAATCAGATCAAAGAATTGATTAAGAATCAACTGAGCTCAACACTGCATAATTACGAACAAGAGATCACAGATTTAATGCGAGAAGATTCCAAGCTAGAATCGACGTCACGCAGTGCGCTAAGTGAAATAGGCAAAATACAGCATAGTTTAAATGAGTCGTTGAACACATTGAAAGTATTGAGTCATTTCAATGAGGATAAGAACTTGTATACTGGTCTAATGAACCAAATCGATATGATAGAACAAACAAGATGGGCTATAATGATTGGAGTTGTTACTATAAACATGCTGCTTATTTCATTGCTTATATTGGGTCTTATTCGCAATTCGAAAGGATCACTTTGTTTGTAAGTAAAATGGATTTTATTTTTTAACCAAAGAATTATTTTTTTATGAAAAGTTTTGCTTTCGCTGGCGTTCTCTCGCTTATTTCAATTTGGATTCTCAATTCTCTTTATTTGGGCATCACGGTATTCTTTGCCGATTATTGCACTTCACCTGATCAATACATCCTGACTGTGGCAAATAGAAACAACACCAAAACTAGTAAGAATTTTTTCTATTTTTTTGAATTTTATTTTTTTTACAATTAACTGAATTGTTACGATTTTTTACTTAAATCTTGGTAAAATCTGGATGCTAAAATATTTGAACTTTTTTATTTGAAATTTTGAAAAATTTTAAAAATTAACAAAACTTAACGAAAAATGGTGGATTTTATTTTAAAGTGAAAATAAAATTAAGCTTTTTTTAAGTTTATTTTAAAAAAAATAATCACAGGCTTTTTGTAATAATATTTTAAGATTTAATTCTTTTAATTGAATTGAATAACATGATGCTTTTTAAGAGATTAAATAAAGAACAGTCGAAGTTCTTTTATCTGTAACGCTCGAGACCAAAGAAAACACGGATTAAATTTTATGAAAAAACTTAAATCAGTAATTTTGAGTATTTGACCGTTTTTTATGGTTAAAAGAGAAAAAAAATTTAATTTATAAAATTAACAATTTTAATATTAAATTAACTAACTAAAAAGTTTATCTAAAATGTTAAACGTAGAGAAAAAATAAAATTTAAAATTATTAAATATTATCAAAAAATGCTGATATAAAGTCGATGAATTATATATTATTTACAAAGAAATTTGCAATCAAAGGTTGGGTTAAATTATTACCGTATTTTGCTGAATATATTTCAAAAAAATTTATTAGTAGGAGTTGAAGGCTGAAGTTAAATTATTGAACATCGACTATTATTCATAAAGCGGTTCCTATTAAGCTACAAAATAAAAAAATTAATTTTTTTAAATAATTTTTTTGAATTTTTTTATGAAATTTCCTAAAAAAAAACCTTAAAATTTTTTGCATTTTTTCAAAATATTCTTAGCTACTAATGTTGCGAGTTAGCAAAGCATATACCTTACCTAAGAATACATAAGATCACGAAGTTTCATAATTTTTGAAAATTCCATTCCTTTGGAAAATAACTGGCAAGGTTAGACACTTTTAAAAGTATATTTTACTTGAAGCCCAATATCTCAGGATCGGAATAACTTTATGATATCGCAGACCCCTTGATAGTTAGCTAAAGAGCTAAAAAATATTACTCAATAGTCGATTTGACTGAAAGCGGCTAAAATTTCGGAATCTTGTACAGTTTTTTAAGAGCTTTCAGAATATCTGTTTATATTATATGGTTGTATGGTGGAAAGAGGATATTTTAGGTTTTTAAATTTTATGAGGTTTTAAATATATCACCAAGTCAAATCGACTATTGAGTAATATTTTTTAGCTCTTTAGCTAACTATCAAGGGGTCTGCGATATCATAAAGTTATTCCGATCCTGAGATATTGGGCTTCAAGTAAAATATACTTTTAAAAGTGTCTAACCTTGCCTGTTATTTTCCAAAGGAATGGAATTTTCAAAAATTATGAAACTTCGTGATCCTATGTATTCTTAGGTATATTTTAATTCTGTGATATCTGTTTTGTTATTTTTCTTTAAAAAAACGTCAATTTTGGGGTGGTTCATGTCCTTTAAAGAATTAAAGAATTTTACAATATTTTTTTCAAAAAAAATCTATTTTAGTAAAGATTAAATTCGGATAACTCATAAATGCCCGCGGATGGTATCTATAATATTATTATTTTGGTCAAAACTATTAAAAGTCAAACGTTTTAGCTCACTTTCAGCTCTTTTTAAATAAGGGAAAGATTTTGCTTTGTTTTTTTTGCTAAATCTTGATTTTCATTGAAAAAAGTTTTAAATTTAAACTTAATGATAAAAATAAACTACAGTAAGCAGGCTTGCGGAGACAACTTACTAAGGAAGCTGTCTATGGTAGCTGCTTTACAGTGCCCATAGGAAATAGGTTGGTATGTATCGTCAGGAAATAAAAAAAAAACCACACATCTTTCAAATTATTTTAAATTTACTTTAAGCATCATGAATCACTAAGATGCAACCCAATAGTTTAATTATGCCAAGTTGAATTTGGAGTACAAATATAAAATAATATGCGCAAAATACTTTAATCCTTTAGCTAGTTTTTAATCCTTAATAAATTAGCGACAAATAATCAAAAAAAATGTGGCAGACCGGATATTAATTCTCATTTTTTTTTTAATCTACCTCAATTTTTTTATCATATTTTAATATTTAGATATTATTTCTTAAAAAGTTAATGAATTCTTTAAGCTAGTCTCTTTGATGAAATAAATTTTTTTCTTTCTTTTTCCTTATCGTGATTGTAACAAGTAAAATTAAAGTCAAAAATAAAGTTTTAAGACAATGTTAGAAAGCTAAAAAAATATCTATTTTTGATGATATTTTTAATTTTTTGGTTTAATTGAAGTAGCAAGAGTTAAAAGATTTAAATTTTCGGTCATATTATTTTTTGCAATTTGTTTAAATTTCTAATTTTTTTAAAGAACATTTGTAACTAGATAATAAAATAGTAACATTCAAAAAGCATTTTTTTTTGTCTTTTTAATTAATTCAAATTTCATTAAATTTTTTTTTTACTTTAGTGGTTCAATATTTTACTTCATGCTCAAGTGGTCAAATCAGGTCTCAAAACTTAAACAAACAAAACCTGTTACTCCACTTGCCATTTGCAATTGAGTTTAACAAAATTGTAGCCAAAGTGCGAACAGCCAATACACTCTACAGAGACAATTTTATGATTCTATACCGAAAAATTAAAAATAATAATTTTATTTACAATCACAATTTTTCCGAAACCACCATTCTGATAGATGGTCTGATAGACCGAATTCGTGCTTCTATAAACTGTGACCAAACAAGCCTAAGCTATCGCGAAGCGGTAAACGCCTTGTGCACAAATTCGATTCTTGGCCTGGCTATTGTAGTCATGTCGGGTCTAGTTTTTGGCTTTGTCATGCCAATACTCATTTGTGTCATCCCTCAGATATGGCGTCGAATGCACACAAAAGAGCTCTTCGAGTACCATAACTCAAATGCCAGCGGACACATGCTCAGTGAGGAAATTCATCCATTTATCTCTTCTAGCACAGCCACAGCTCAAATTCGGACCAATATTTCAGCTGCTCGCCAGTTCAATGAAAGCCCTAATTTTCAGCGTTTGGCTGCCAATTCATCTTCCACAAATTCTAATCTCACCAACACTCTAAACAGAAATCGGTACAATACGGCAGGTAGGTCGAATTACGCAGCAGCGTCCACTCTAGGCTCAAATTCGAATCCATACAGCCAGACCTTAAAAATGACCAATCGACTTCACAACGATTATATGCTGAACTCGGACCCCTATTCAGTGCTGAACAATCAGACACAAGTTAACCTTGGACTAGCTTCGGCACCTTCGCAGTCCAATTCGAATGGTAATTATGGAAATTTTAATCTAAATAACAGTAATTATGGTGGCCCAAATCAAATGATGCAGAACAATCACTATAATTCTAATACTTTGAAAACCAATGCCATAAAGTATATAAATAATAATAATTCTCGATACTCGGTGTTTGTTTAGCTAGTTTCGTCATTTATTTACGTTTTATTTTAGATTGAATGTTAGAACTTCAAGTAGACGGAATTTAAATAAGGTCCTATGTTTTTTCAAATTTTTGTTCTCGCTTGACTTAAGTGTGTTTAAAAAACCCATAGCATTGATGTTTTTGTAGATGATTTTTAACTTATTTTAATTTAATTAATTCTTTTTTATTTTTCAAGTGTTCCAATCTTATTATACCCAAACACAAACTACAGCTCCAGAACTCTTTCATTAGCCAATGGTCGCAAGTATGACGCAAATGGCAACAGTGGACTGTATGGTACATTAAAAAATATGTAGCTTTTGAGTTGTATAAATGAAGTCAGATCAAAACGATACATTTTTCTTTTTTTTTTAATTCTCCTAGTCTTCTGATTTTTTGTACCATTTTTGTATTTATTTTGATGAAATGATGATTTGTAAAATAGGATAATTAATCTTGGGCTTAGAAAAATGAGACAACAATTAGAATTGGTTTGACAGAGAGTTTAAAAAATATTCAATTAATCAAAAGCTTTGAATTAAAACTAATCGTTTTAATTTTATTTTCAAAGACTTTAGACTTTTATTCTTTTATGAAAATTTGTTTGGATTTTGTTGACATGTTTATAGTCGGTTAAAGTAATAAAATTGATTTTTAAATTTTTTTTTAATATTATTATTATTCAAAAGCTAATCAACTTGGTCATTTGTTTGTATAGTTTTTTATCTCTACCCAGCTAAAGCTCCTTAAGATTAAAATAAAAAAAATTAATATGCTTAGCTGTATTATCTACACCCATTAAAATTGTGAAATAATAACACAGGGTGTAAATCACAAAAATTATTACAAAAGGTCGAATTTTTTTGTTGATAAATTTATTTTAAATCACCTCAATTTTGCTATACATCCTCTATCATCAATAAAAAATATCATCACACTCAAATTTCGAAAATAAAAAATCCAAAAAAACCCTCTTAAACTTTATAAAAACCAATAAAAAATAAATCAAACAACTAATGCTCTCTACTTTTTGGAAGTGATTTGCCTACATATTTTTATTTTAATAAGAAAGGGAATTTTGAAAACTTTTCATTTTGATACCCACTCTAACATTATGTAACAGAGATGATCTCTGTTGAAAAGTTATGCTATATGATCTTTACAGAAACCTTAAAATAAAAAATACATCTTGACCTCCAAATTTACGTTAATAACTTAAATTTTGAAACAAAAGTTAAATACTTAGGAATTACATTAGACTCAAAACTAACATCTGGTTCAATAGTGGATGAATCAAAAGAGTGATGTAATTCAAAACTTAACTTTGTACCGAGCGTTTCAAATCGTTTTGTACTCTATTTCTTGCCATTTGAGCCCGCTTTGCTTTCTTGAGTTAGATTCATTCTAGGTTATTTTCTAGACAATTTTTCTGCTCTTTCTTTGTTCGCTTCCGAAAGTCTCCAAAAAGTATCCTTTTTACCCGTTGATGGTTAATTAACTTGTATCCATGCCTAGAATACCTGATTTTTAACTTTCTTATAAGATTTTCTAGAGGTGCTATTCCTAATGTTTCGCACAACTAGATCCTGTCAATTGCTGTATTCTCCTCAGATGAAACCTGCATATTTTTGCGTATTCATCCTCACTCCAGGTCTATAAAATAAATTTTAGATAAAAGTTTAGGATCTGAATCACTATGTCCTTAAAAATTTTCTTAAATTCTAAGGTGGACTGTATTATTTTAAAAAAAGAATTTTTAAATTTAAGTTCAAATTTTAATTAGAAATTTTAATTTAGTAAAGGAGAAAATTTTATTCTATTGCGTTAAGACCGGATAAGTAAATTTAAGAACATGATTTAAAATTTATTATTTCAAAATTTTTGAAAAATAAAATATTAGATTGAATAAAAAAAGACATTTTATACAAAAGAGCAGCAACCTTGTAGCTATTAAATAATTTTTAAAGCCTAAAAGAACAATTTAATTTAAATACTTTAATAAAATACATGTCGAATTAATTAATTTTAACAAATGTACTAAATAGATAAATTAAAGAAACATTTTTTCTAAATTTTTGATTTATCTATAAGCATACTCAATTGTATAATAGAAATCAACTATTTTAATAAATTCTGAATCATCACATTGATAATCGTAAGGATCGCAAAATTCTTCATATGCATAAAGTCTATCAAAATCTTGATACTCTAAATTTGAACCCAAAATAGCTGCACTCTGAACCACGTTCCGCAGATTACCACAAAATCCGAAGACAAAAAAATTCAAAAGGATTGATAAAAAACCTTTTATAAAAAGCATTTTTGATAAATAAAATTTTTCGAATTAATCTATTCCAACATCTTTATATAGCATTAAGAAGAGATATTTTTAATCTAATAAAACTCACTTCGATTGAAAACTAAAGTAAATTTTCCTTGTACCATTTTTTCATTTGTAAAAATAAATTTTTAAAAATAGTTATTTATTAAATATTTGAAATGGTAGTTACAATTTAAATTTGCTAAAAATTTTCAAAATTATTGTCTAAATTGTAATTAAAATAAAAAAAACATAACAATTATGAATGCGTGTCTAATCTGATTAATCTCAATTTATTGGAATCGACAAGTACAGTAGCCGCTTCGTTGCTTCCACCACAGTAATGTGACGATGAAAATACAGTTAATAATTTACCACCTAATTGAATTTTAAAACCTATTTGTTGAACTTCATGAGCCCTAATAACATAAGACAAATTATTTCTATTTAAGAATTCACTCAATGCTTGATGGCTAAAAAAATAGCCAGTACCACGTTGTGTATTCTCAGTAAACCCACAATTTTCTTTCAATGCATTCATGTCCACTGTAGACTGACTCCTTTTCAAAAAAAAATTTAAATTGACTATTTTTATATGAAATATGTCTTTATCTTACGATAATGGATCATTCCATAGAATTTCCCAAGCCATAGATGATTCTTTTTCTGGATTTTTTAGCGGACAGCTGATTTTATTTATTTCATCCACTTTAGCGTCAGTTTGAATCAATTCTGAGGGTATGCCACCATGAATACAAAATATTTTGTTATCTACAATAGCTGCCAGAGGCAAACAATCGAAAACTTCATTAATTTCCTCCCAAACTTGCTCTCCAAGTTCGTCACCAAATTTTGCTTTGCATTCACTAGAATTTGAGGCATCAATCTTTTCATTTAAACAACAATTGATAAAGACTTACTCAAAAAAGTGATACATCTTTTGTATATCTCTTAGTTCATGGTTTCCACGTAGAATAAAAAATTTGTTTGGACACAAAATTTTTTGTGCAAACATGTAACTAATAACTTCAACCCCTTCATGACCACGGTCAACATAATCACCAAGAAACAAGAAACAAGATGGAGTTAGCATTGGTCCCATTCTCCACAGCGCTTTTTCAAAGCAGATGAGATCGTGAAAGTTTCCATGAATGTCCCCTAGTATATAGCATGGTGCATTTATTTTTAATAGGCGACTTTCATTGGAAACTATTTCTTTTAGACTTCGACAAATCATTATTAGACACTTTGCCATGGCTGTCATATCCACTTTTCCCCAACTGTATGGATCCTTGCTTATTACTATATCATTTGATGTATTCAAATCCTTTAATGCTCTTTCGTAATAGCGCAAACCATTTATCATCTCATTCGGTTGAGTTTTCTTTAATTAAAACAAAAAAAATAATATTAAAAACTAATAATTATAAATTAAATAAAATGTCTAAAATTTAATCAAATATATTCTAACACTCAATAGTCGGATTATAAGTGTTCTTTTTATTCAATGGTTTTTACAAAAAAAAATTGACATCTATTTAATTTTAAGCAAGGAATAGTTTTGGTTAAAATTCGCTAGAATCTTTTAAAAGAATCCAAAAAAAAAATGTTTAATAAGAAAGGTTATAAAAGTTAAAAGTGAAAATTTAAAATTTAAATAGCTGATGACAAAAATTCCAAATAAAAATTAAGTATAGAATAAAAAATTAGTATCAATTCAGTTTTTTTTTAAATAAAAATTCCATATTTTGGCATTTTAACTTAAAATTGTTAAAAACAGTCAAATTTTAATTTTAATTTTTGATATAAAAAACAAAATTATTCACAGCCAGAATTTTCTATTTGGAATCAAAATTCGTCTGCTTTTTCTTTAATAAAAATTGATATATTTTTGGCGCTTGTTTTACTCTTGGATATATTTAATGGCTTCCAAGTTAGAATATCAATAAAAATTTATATTAAGAAAAAAATTAAAAATCTCAACTTACTTGGTTAAAAGAGTCCAAAGAATCTATTCGTCCGAATTGTGGCTTGTTTAAATCTGTGAATACTGGTTTATCTATCATTTATAATTAACATTACAATGAATTTTTTTTTAATCATTTATAAAACCTATTGATATATTTGGTGTTGTAGCACCTTCTAAATCCCATAATGCTGATATATCAGCTACAGTACCAGTTCGCTTAATGCGAACAGAATGAGCCGCTATTTCATACAGTTCATTCTTAAATGGAGATATTTTATCGTGTTTCCCTATTGAATTTGAATTTCTATCTAATTCTGAATTTAATCCAAGTCCAGCAAAATTTAGAATATCAATTATTGATTTGCTAAATCTGAATAGAACCGAAGTTCCTCGAAATTTTAGTTGACCCACTCCAATTAAAAAATCAGACAAAGTTAAATTTTCACTTTGATTTCGTAGGCCAAATGCTCTAAAAACATTAAATTAATTTTTTTTATTGCCAGTTAATTCATAAAATACTTGTATCCATTATAAGCTTCGGTGTCCAGTAATTCATTGTCGAATTTAAAACCCCCCTTTTTTAAATTCATTATGTCTTTCGTTAGATTTCTTAAAAAAAAAACATTTCAAAACTGATTTCTCTGTAATTTAAAAATATCACAGGTATTTTTAGTGTTTAATTTAAAGTATTTTGCTTATAAATTTTTATTTCTCAAACATTTTTTTATTTTTGATGCCATAAAAATATCAAAAATTTTATACCTGAATTGACCAAAATCCAGTATTGAGGTATTTTGAGCAGTTAGATTGGAGTTGATTTTGTTATCATCAATTTGTTTATTTAATTCACTCAAAGAATAATAGCGAAAAATGTATTTACATCGTTGTTCAGCAGGTGGACCTCCATGTTGAGTCGATGGCTCCATTGCTGCCAAACCTTTGATGAAATTTTTTAAATTCAATACATTTCACATTTAATTTCATTGATTTTTGTTTGTATATTGACTTTTTTTAAATCAAAATTTTCTAAAACTTAAATTAATTCAGAAATTTCACTAAATGTATAAAAAAAAATTTATTAAAATGAATCAGGATTGATCAGTTCATTTTAAAGATCTTTTAAATTCATTGAATTACAAAATCGGATCTGTCAATTTTTTTTAGAAAAAAATTTTATTTTTTCATCAAGTTTTGTTGCTTTAGAAAAGCTGGAAAAAAAAATCTAAATACTTCCACTAAGATGGCCATGGCTTTTAATAAAGGCCTCCTAAAAAAAAATAATAATAAGAAAATAAAAAGGTTTGAAAACAACCCAGAAAAAAGTATTTTTAATTATCTAATGGAATGGAAGTATTCCAGTGGAACTGGCGGTCACCGAGTTCCGGTTTAATTAGGCCATTCTTCTTCTATTTATTTCTCAACGACCATCGGGACAGCAGCACCGTCTCCACTCCAAGGGTCAAAGACAGCCACACACCAACCTTTTTGCTATGGCCACTGTAAAGCAGCTACCATAGACGGCTTCCTTAGAAAGCTGTCTCCGAAAGCCTGCTTGCTGTAGCTTATTATTATTATTATTATTAATGACGCATTAAGACAAAAAATAGGTGATCAAATCTAATTTAAGGATTCAGAAAAACAAAAAAATATCTCCCTACTTTAATGAATTTAAAATTATTCAAAATTCAGGACCGTTTTTTGGAATCTATGACTATTTTGGAGGAGGCATTAAATAAATTTTTTTCCGCTTTCCAAGAAACGAAAGTAAAATAAAAAATTATTTCCTAATTTATATCAATTTATATTAAATTAAGAATAAAAATTCATTTTTTTGAAAACAAAAGAATTTATTTTTAGGTCAAAATCAGTCGTTTATAATGAAAATTAAACAAATCTTGATAAAGATTGTGTGTAATGATTTGTTTTAATAAAAAACAAATTTTTTACAATTCCGAATTTATGCGAGAGTGGTCTTAACTTGAAATATAAAAATGAATTTTATATATCATGCCTTTTCAAATAACTATTATATATTTTGGAATAGTCATTTGTTTTCATCTCGAATAAATATACTTTTATTTTCATTTTCTACTTAATTAATTAACATACTGCAATTAGGATAACTTCTGTGAATTTTTGTCATTTATTTTCTATAGTTGCTTCAAAGTCTCAATAAAGAGTTCATTTTTGATCTTTGTTTTTTTTCTATCTTGGTTCTTTTAATAAATTATTTAAAATAAAAGAACCAAAGTTACCAAGATTAAAATAGAAAAAGAATCAAAATAACCAAAAAAGAAACGAAAGTAAAATAAAAAAATTATTTCCTAATTTATATCAATTTATATTAAATTAAGAATAAAAATTCATTTTTTTGAAAACAAAAGAATTTATTCTTAGGTCAAAATCAGTCGTTAATAATAATAATTAATTAAAAACAAAATATTTACCCATTAGAAAGTCTGGAAACGACAACAGACATTTTTGGTTTACATCAAAAGCAAAAAAATATCTCTCCAAAACATCATCTAAGTTTGTGTTAGCATCAATTTGTTGAAGCAAAAAATTGGCAAATTTCTTGAACAGAATTTTAAATCTAACAATGCTTAAGTATTCACTTGGATACGTGAACTCATAATAGATGTTAAAAAGTCGCTCTTGAACTTAAAAAATAATCAATTAATTTTTCTAAACAAACTAAAATTCTAATTTGAATGAAAATCTTTATGAAGGCAAAAATTTTAAAAGTTCAATTTTTTAAAAGTTATTTAATAACTTTAAAAATAGAAGTATTCTTACCATTTTTATGAAATTTTGCTGAAAGAACCATTAAATCAACTAATGAAGCTGGCTGTTTATTATTCAATTGATTTTCGGATTGAAAATATGTCATTTTTGGTTCATAGAAAACATTATCTACCTTTAAATTTAGCTCGTTTGATTCAATGATAAATTTTTTGAAAAAAAGTAATGGTTCTAGTCCTAAAAGCTTATAGGAACGTTGGGCTTGCTCAAGTTCGTTTAAATTCATCCACATTAATTTTTCCTCGAGGTTATCATTATTAATCTCGTTTGGATTTTGGCGATTCAAATGATTTAGTTTAGAAAGTTGATTTAAAATTACAAGAAAAAAGGTTAATTTCGGAGAATTTGATTTGTGATGTGAATACAGTGGTAGCAAATGAGTAGAGTATATTCTAATTAAACAAATTGATTCACATTTTTTGGATGAAGGGCAGGCTTTTGATTCTGTTTCGATATTTATCAAATTTTTGCAAAATTCTTCTTCAAACTCCTGAAAATAAAATATTAACTTAAATAAAAAATTCATATTTTTTTACATTAATGGTGCGTTCAATTAATTGTCCGGTAGTTTCTTTTGAATTGAAATTTAAAAATGGAAACCAATATTGAAAGCTATTGGAATCTTTTTGATCTGAGAGAAAAGCGTTTTTAAGCAAAATCGATTGTCTGGAATGATTCAAAATCACCAAAACAATCAGGTTTTGGCCGATTTCGTTTGATTTTACTGGGTTGGAGTACTTTTCGGCAGCCACTTTGAAAAATTCTAAACAAAACATAACCAAAATAATTTTATTCTAATTCTATTCATTTTGATTTATTTTTGTTAAAAATTAAAAACCCTTTTCAAGAATATTTGAATATTTAAATTGAAATAATTTTTTTAGTATTATTATTGTTATTTAATATTTTTTTCCATTATGTAATTTGATTTTCGAGAACCGAAAAATGTGTCTCAATAAAAATAAAAATTATTTAAATTTTTCTTTACAAATAAACACAATTTGGTATAATTTTACCTCGTTAACTTTTTGATTTAATTATAGTTCAAATTAAGTTTTTTTGAAGTCTAATTCAACGATAAAAATTTAAAGCAAGTCTTAGAAAAAATAAGTTTTTTCGTCGATTTATAAATGAAAAAAATCTCATTCAAGATTAAACTTTTTTATACAATCTTATACATCAATAAGATTAGATGCTTGCTTTTTAAATTTTTAAAAAATTAACTAATTAAAAATGTATGACGAAAAAATTCACATCCGCCATTGCATGTTATTCAAGTTTAACGAAGGTAAAAATGCGACGGAGGCTACCAAATCAATTTGATTGGTATATGAAGTTAACTGACTGACTAGTCTGACTGTTCACACTTGTCAAAATTGGTTCTCTCGATTCAAAGCTGGTGATTTCGACCTCAATGACAAAGCACGTGTTCGGAGAACCGACGTATCTGATGACGCGTATTTCGAAGAGCTGCATGAGGAAGACCCGAGGCGATCGACCAGACAGCTTGCTAAAGAGATGTCTGTAGCAAATGGCACCGTTTGGAATAGATTATAAGCATTAGGGAAGATTCAAAAGGCCGGTAAATGGAACCCGCACAAACTCTCAGAAATCAATATTGCGCAATGATTGAACATTCGTGTTTCTTTCCTGTCTATGCAGAAAAAAAAATAGTTTTTTATCGAAAATCGTAACTGGAGATGAAAAGTGGATCTACTTCGATAGCCCGGTCAACAAAAAACAATGGGTCGATTCTGATAAAGCGCCATTATTTACTCCGAAACGCGAAATTCATGGAAAAAAGGTAATGCTTTGTGTTTGGTGGGATCAGAAGGGTATCATCTATTATGAGCTACTGCAACCCAAGCAAACGATAAACGCATACCTTTATTCACAATAATTGATTCGTTTGCTTTAGAAGCAAAACGGCCACACAGAGCTAAAGGAGAGCAAGAAGTGATTCTTTTACATGACGACGCTAGACCATATGCTGCAAAAACGACTCGGAACACGAAAGAGAATCTAGGATGGGAAGTCTTATCTCACTCAGCTTATTCACCAGACTTGACTCCTTCAGATTATCATTTGTTCCGATCCATGCAGCACTTCCTCAGTGAAAAAATTTACTCAGACTTGAAAGAAATCAAAAAAGACATCAGTCAATATTTCATCTCAAAACCACCCAGCTTCTACGAGCGAGGGATCAAAATGCTAACAGAAAGATGGAAGATGTGTATTTCTAGCGAAGGAAATTATTTTAGTGTCTAATAATATTTATTTTGTTTTGTAATGAATAAATTAAGTCTCAAAAAAAGCTAAAAAACTTTTTAAACAACCAAATTATTTCCAATTTAATTTATTGAATAGTTTTTTATTTAGATTTTAGACTAAAATTAAAAAATAAAACACAAAGTTTATCATGATAAATAAAAAAATTGTTATGGTTTAAGTTTTTTATAAGAAAAAACGAATTTTAAGCAAAAATAATTGGAGAATAAAATATATTATTCTCTTATAAAAATTATTGTTAATGATGAAAGGGCGTTAATCTTACGTCCCGTACTGCAGGGACATTTGAAAGATTTCCTTCGATAATCTTTGACCCTCTGCTTGCATGACAAACATATAAAACCACTCGGCTATATGGACCAGTTTCAACTAGGTAGTAATTGGGGTGTAGAAGATCAACTCGATACAGTAATCTATGTATCAGATCGGAGCTATCGCTCCAAAAGGTACCGGAAAAAGAATATGCGCCTCTTTTATTATCCTGTTCGATAGCATTAAACAAATTAATCTAATAATTTCATTATTTAATTTTGTTAATTTGATATTTCATAAATTATTTTTTTATTTTTTGTTTGGTTATTCTTTTCATATTTTATAATTATTTCAAGACATTGAAGCTTTTTGATCTAATCAAAGTTCATCATATTTAGATGGGTCTTTTTTTAACATTTTATAGAAGTTTAAGTTACAAAGTTGTTCTGAAGATGACTGAACCTCTATCTACTTTTAATCAAATTAACAATATGATTTTTCAAATGAGATTTCCCCGTTATTTAACTTATAAGTGACACGAGTTAAAAAAATTTGAAAAAAATTAAAATAATTCTTATTAAATTTTTAAATAAAAAAAGCAAATTTTTTAGATCATTTTGAGGCGATTGTTTCTTATATTTTGTTAAATATTTTTTGATTTCAATTGAATAAAGAAAACTAAGTCAGCTGATTATGTTTAAATTCAAATTAAAAAATAAGTTCATCCTATTTTTTCATTTTAGTTTTAAGACTCTATTGAACAATCAAATAGCAAAGTTAATTTAGCAATTAAAAAAAATCAATGACACAAAATTAGATCTAGAAAATCAAATATAATCAGATTAAATAATTGCGAAATATATCATCAAAATTATATTGTTAATTGAAATCTTTTAATAAATCAAAAAAATATCACTTAGAAAAAAATATTTACTTTTGCTATAAAATGAAACTTTTTTCGAAATAATAATCTGAATAATTCCTTATTTTTTTTTAATAAAAAGAAATATAAAAATAAAAATTCTATTTTTTTATCAAGTCTAAAAAAGTCTACGCCTAATAGAAAATTTTTTAGTCTTATAAATAAATAAAAATATTTTTTGTGCAAAATTTTGGCATAAATTTTATACACAATTTATAATTAACTCGATTCTTAAAACGTAGGCAAAATCTAAAAAATAAAAATAATTTAAATTGAACAAAAATTCAAATTTTTGATTAATTTTCAATTAAACCAAAATGGGAATAGGCGGAAGCTCGGTGCTTAACATACCTGGTGGTGGCTCGGAAGGTTATCACGTTTTAAAAGTAAAAATATCAAACTACAATCATTATTTTATCAATTAACGATAAAAAATATTTAAAGGTTCAAGAAAACTCACCGGGTGCTCGAGCAAGCCTTGAGCCATTTTTTGACTTTATCATAGCAATAAATGGTTCAAGACTTGATCAAGATAACGATACACTTAGAATGATTTTGAACTCTAATATCGATAAACCATGCAAGCTTCTGGTGTTTAGTTCGAAAACAATGAATATCAGAGAGATAACATTAGTTCCTACAAAAAACTGGGGTGGTCAGGGAGTCCTTGGCGTGTCCATCAGGTTTTGTTCATTTGAAAGGGCAAACGAAAACGTTTGGCATGTACTTGAAGTTCAACCAAATTCGCCCGCATCTTTAGCAGGTCTCAGATCCAACACAGATTACATAATTGGTTCAGATTCTCTTTTGACCGAGGTAAATGCCACTAGGAATAAAAATTTTAATTATTAATTTTTTTGTGGTAAAGCCAGAAGATCTTTTTACTTTAATCGAATCATCAGAAAACAAGCAATTAAAGTTGTATGTGTATAATTTTGAACTGGATAATGTGCGAGAAGTTTTGTTGACTCCAAACAGTGCATGGGGTGGAGAGGGTAGTTTAGGATGCGGAATTGGATATGGCTATTTGCATAGAATACCAATTAAAGACGAAAAAAAGTCAAGCTTGGTGCCAAATATGCAATCTAGCAACAGTCTTAATCCAAATGTATCTATGGCCAGTAATTTAAGCACCATGACTAACATTGGTAGTCAATCTTCACTTTTAAGTAACATTAGTGTTCAATCTTCGTTAGTTAATTCGGGGAATATAACTTTGAATCCAAATGTAACAGCTGAATCTAGTCCATCAGCTGAAGTAGAACAACTTGAGAAACAATTAGACAAAACTCATTTAACTGAATCTGAAAATCATTCAACACAAGTTCCCAATGAAACTGTAGTTCAATCTCCAAGTTCGAATCCAACTTTTGCCTCTACATTCGGAACAGCAAACATCAACTCCGAAGTAAATGTACCTGCACCAATTAATATTAACCAGTATTTTCCAAACATGTCCCCGCAAACTGAACAAACCGCTTTACCTAATCAAAATCCAACAGTGGTCAATACCAATTTAACTAATCAAGAAAATGTTCAAGTTCAGCCTCCAATTAATTTTCTACAGCACTTTAAACTACCAGAGCAAAAAGAAAACGTGCCAAATCTGCCCCCGTTCAATCCCGAACTATTAAGTGGCAATTCAAATCAGATTGTACAAAATTTGGTTCAACAAACAATATCTAACCATTTTCAACAGCAAATGCAACAACATAACTTCAACCAAACTGGCGCGCACAATCCAACTAACGTGCAACACGGTCATTCACATGAAGGTGGATGTTCTGGACATGGACATTCGCATTAGAATTTTTGCCTATATATTCTAGTTCTAAGCTACTTAAATATATTTTATTCATGGTTATAATTTACAAAAGCGATTTTTTTTAATTTATTTTAATTTTTAACTTATTAATAAATAAATTGGGAATAAAATCACGAATAGTCATAATCTCTATTTCTAAATCTATTTCTCAGTATTCTAAATAGTTTTCTTTATATGAGTTTTTTTTCTAAGTTATTTATTGAGGGTCAATTCTTGTTTATTTTCAAAGCTGGTTATAATGCGTAAGTGAACATATAAACAAAATATTATTTTCTATTATTTTATTTACAGAACTGATTTGCTACGAGGATTTGAGGATATTTTACGTAAAAAAATGGAATTATACGATAAATTTCGTAAAATGACTTTTGTAAATTACGATAATCAACGATAAATACCGTATTTCCTCGTTCGATTATGCTGCACCACAAGTTAAAACACGTCTTTGGACCATGCACCAAAGTACATCTCGCCCATGCTATAATGTTGTTAACTTTGAAGTGTTTTAACTTGTGGTGCAGCATAATCGAACGAGGAAATACGGCAACGTTTTTTACGTAAAATAACCGATTTTTAAAATGCCGAAAAATCGCTAGATTTGGCTTTTTTTTGGTTTTTGTACTTTTGATTTTTTCATTTTTTTTTTTTCTGATTAATTGTTGCACAAAAGAAAACTTTCTTAATTTTACCTAAAATTACGTAAAAAATTATTTTTTTGAAGTAAAAAATCGTCAAATAAAGTAAAAAAATGAAAAAAGTTATTTATTAAATATTTCTTTTAAATTAAGCTATTTACAGCTCTTTCCCAGGCTTTGTAATAAATCTAATAATTTCGACGTGCATTTGATCAGATGAGCTAAAAAAATACAAAAATAATCTCCTCACTTTATAAATAACTTTTAATAGCAACTAAGACATCATTGTCTTTTTTTTTAATTTATTAATAGTTTTGAAAATGACGAAATTTTTGAATCAATAACTACAGTACTTCTATATGAAGCCCAGAATTGGCTAAATTACGTTATTATAGGTAGTTTTACATTAATTTAAGTAGGCTTACGTTATCTTACGTGAATATTAGTGTGTAGAGATATTAAATTTTACGAAAATCACGTAAAGTTACATTAAAATACGTAACTTTTAGTAAAACCGTTGTAAAATGCTTACGCCCAAAAATTGTCGTTCTTAGTAGAAAAAATCAAAAATTGAATTTTTCCAAAATTTTCAATTAATTTTGTAATGAAAATATGGTAGATCTAAATAAAATTCAAAGTTATTTATTTATTTATTATTTATTTTTTATTAGTTATTTATTTATTAGACTTAAAATCAAAAGATTATGTCATTTTTAAGCATCTCGAAAGAAA
The DNA here is from genome assembly GCA_016802215.1 of Brachionus paranguensis. NCBI lineage: Eukaryota > Metazoa > Rotifera > Eurotatoria > Ploima > Brachionidae > Brachionus > Brachionus paranguensis. The sequence goes on from JAESIX010000004.1 coordinate 2,508,719, forward strand.
AAAATTCTGATTAGTAATAAATATTTATTAATAAAAAAAAATATTTATAAAATATATTTATATTACAATTTTTTTACGTTGGGTAAATGACCTCAAATTTACCCAATAAAACTTACCTAATAGAATTTCGTAAAATCAATACAATCAATTTGTAACTTAAAAACAATAAGTGCAAAATTGTAAAATTGACTTGTGTCCTTTATTAAAAAATATGACTATTTTTACACATTATTCTCTCAGAATTAAGTTTTTAATTAAAATACGAAATTCGATATATTTGAATCTTTTTTATTTTTTTTTTATTTTATTAGATTAATTCAAACAAAATATTTTATTAAAAAAAATTTTAAATAATTCACAGCTTTATTATAAAAATCTCTCGGAAACAATCGAAACTCTTTGATGACTAAAAAAACAGCTAATAAAAACAGGCAGCTTTATTAACTATTTAATTAAATTGAAGATTGCAAATAGGCTGAGAAATGAAAAAAAAAATACTAAAGAAAAAAATGAATTATTATGACTAGTTTTATTGCAGCCATCATCTTTACATGATGCAATCAACCCTGAAACAATTCTAACTTCGGTGTTGTCCTCCATTTTCAAAGTAAAACTACTGTGAGAACTGTCTGAATCCAAAAGCTTAGAAACTGTACAAGTTCTAATGACTATTTGTTCCTTAGTACCCGCTTAATAATTTGATAAATTAAAGTTTGATAGAACCCATATTGGTCACAGCTTACCTTTGTAGCCACTTACTTTAAGACAATATCTTGCAGGGAATAAACCAACTCGATCTTGAATACCTGACTTGCATTCCTCTTCATACAATTTCTTGGACGTTAAACCTGGATTGAATGGGTCTAAACATGTAGAATCGTTTAGTGCTGATGTACACTTGTAGCAACCAATTGAGTATACTTATTTTTAATAAAAATTTAAAGTTAAAAATTTATTTTTTCCTTTTCACTTATTTTTACCAAATCTAATTTTCGATCCATAAAATACAAGAGTAAGAACTAAAAATAAAAGTTGGAAATTTTTACGCGATTGCATCTGCAAATTTTTAATCTAATCAATTTTTTGAAGAAAAATCATCATATTTCGAAGTGAATTTTTTTATTTTTTTATTTTATACTAGCAAAACAATGCAAAATGAATTCAAAAGAAAAATCAATAAATTATTTATTTTAAAAATTCTTTTAAAACTTCACAAATATTATTATTTAACTTGATATTATTATGCATTTATTTTTGGAATAAATCAATTATTGGAAGTTTTTGCTCCAAATATTTAGCTCATTCAAGAACTAAATAAATTGCGTGCTTAATCTTTTATTTATTTGTTTCTAATTATAAACTTTTATTTGCCTAAATTAAATTTTCATTAATATTTTATTTGAAACTAAATTTCTGTAATTTGACTTATTAGAAATAAAAATAATTAGAATAAAATATTCAATTTTTTTCTATTTAGAGTATAAGATCTCGTTTCTTTTTTGGTAATAAAACATTATCTGTACATTCTTCAATATTGAAAAAAAAACATAATAAATCGCTCTCTATTGATAATTTTTTTTATAAATTTTTAATCGCTATCAAAAAATAATTTTAATTTGCTAATTCATTTTAAATAAAGTAAAAAAAAGTAATCAAAAAACAACAATTTATTCAAACATTTTTGCTAATTCAAGGCAAATTAGTAAAAAAAACAAAGTTCACAGAAAAGTAAAAGCTTTCAATTTATTTCTATTCTATAAGGTTTTTTAAAAATACAATTAATTGAATTTAAATTTATCTTTATTCATTTAAGTCCACTTTTAATTCATTAAAATTTTTAAACAAACAGAAAGTATTTCGATCTTAATTTGTGTTAACACATATTTTACTTACACTTAAATACGAAATAAAATTCTATCAACTAAATCGAAGATTTTATTTATACAATTTAAATCAAATTTTTGATATATACTTTAAGGTAGATTAACGAGTCCATTGGTTCTGTTACATTGGTTGTCAAGCTGGTTGATGAATATAAAGCGGGTTTTGAATCAAGATATGTCGAATACCCGACTCCATTGTGTAATTGCTATCTAACTATTTCTTCTTTCTTTCCTGAATTGTTCAATAATTAAAAATTTTACACATGTCATTACTTACAATTTGTCTATACTAACTGTCTTTTATTTTATATTTTAACTTACTTTACTTTTATCTTATATTTTCTTTACATTTTAATTTTATTTTATTTTTATTTTTTTATTTTTTTTAATCTGAAGGAGCTTTAGCTCGGCACAGATAATACGAATAAATAATAATTGCTACCTTGTCATAGACTCTTTTTTCTCTGAAAACTAAACCGAAATAACTTTTGTCTTTTTTTTCTCATTTCCTTTTGACATTTCATTTATTTAACTATATTTTTAAATTCTTATTTTACTTTTTAACTTTTATTTTAATCATTTTATTTTGATTTAATTTTATTTTTATTTTTCTCTGAAGGAGCTAACGCTCGATACAGATTTACAAATAAATAAAACGAGTCAATGCATTATTTGCTCTGACTTATTTATTTCACAAAGAAAATGCTGCATTTCATTTTAATTTGCATTACAAATTGGTTTAATTTTTTGTGTTTGAATTACAAAATGTATCCGATGTTGAAATAACATTGAAAAAGTGCGATGTTTCAAACATTATTTTCAGTTTCAAATAAAAAAAAAAATTTAAAGTTAATATTGCAAACATTTTCATATTTGAAATTGAACTCTTTAGTGAAAAAGAATGGGTTTAATTTTTATTTGAAAATTTGAAAAAAATATTGAAAATTCTTTTTATTTAAACTTTTAAATAATTCATTAGATTTAAATTTATATTCAATCGTTGAAAAACTTTGTTTATATCTTTATAAATATTGACTTGTCAAAAATAAATAAGAATTGTTTTTAATAATATGTATATAATAGGCGGGAAAATAAAAAAAGCGGCTTTTTTTTAAATTTTTTATTTATCATCAATCCAAAAACATAAAACCCAAAAAAAATACAAAAAGAAATAATGGATAACATTTTAGTGTATACCATTTTGGCATCCATGTATAAGTTGTTATTTTGTTGAAAAATCCAAGGGTCATTTGGCTCAAATAGAAGTTCAACAGATGGTAAAAGATTGTTTTCCAAGATGTTGATGAAGACAAATTTATTAATTCGTCCTGTATAAATGTTGCCTATACAGATGCCTTTGTAAGAAATGCATCCCCAGATACCGGCTGAGCCTTCAACGTTGTGTAACCTTGGCAAACAGAACTTCGGATGAAACTTTTCATTTTTAAAACTTTTTACTATTACTATATACTTACGATTAAAGACCTCAAAATTAACTCGTCACTGAAAATAACTCTGGACCAATCATTAACCGTCCAATTAAGTCTGTGTTTACACTACTTATATCTTTTTTGTTTTTTGTTTAGAAATTTTGACCGCCGTATGAGGCTCTAAACCTTTTTTTTGGAGAAATCTCATTACAGTATACTTACTTATTCTAACCCCTTGAGTCTAAGAATTAAAATCAGTGGCGGGTTTTTGATAGCTAGATGTAGGGTCTTTTCTAATCTCTCTGGAACTTTAATTTTCATTCCTAAAAGTTAGCTTCCTAGGTCTACCTGAACGGTTTGGATCAGACACAGTACCGGTCTCTTCATGGCGTTTTTTTGTTGAAAAGACATTTTAGAGTCAACCTAACAGCTTAGCTATCTCATGTTGCTTTTAATCTCGACTTTTCAGCAGACCTACGATTTTCCATTTTAGTAGGCTAGACATATTTTTTTTACCAATTTTTGGCAAAATAAAGATTTTTTGGTAATGTTATTTTGAAAGGACATGATTTATTAATTTGTTTTATCTGTGCCGAGATAAAGCTCTTTTAAATTAAAAAAAATAAGATAAAAGTAAAAGAAGTTAAAATATAATATAAAAGACAATTCAAATAGACAAATTTTCAGTAGTGATAAGTGCAAAATGCTTAAGTATGGAGTCGGGTATTCGACATTTCTTGATTCAAAACTCGCTTTATATTCATCAACCATCTTGACAACCAATGAAACAGAATGACGCAGTCCTTCCGCTTCATATCTTTCGCTCAATCCAAAAAGTCGATTCGAGACAGTAAAGAGTTTAAGTTTATTAAGGGCCTCATGATGCAAAATATTTGTTTAAGTATAAAACGAACTGCTGAGTTTTGCAAGACTTGAATTTTTTTAATTTTTGTATCTGAAAATGAATTTAGACACGGAAAAAGTAATCAATTAAAGATCCGATTAAAGATTTATATAGGTTTCTTAGTGTGTAATAGTTAAAACCCCATTTTTTGTTTTACAATATTTTTATTAAGTTTAACTTCGAACTAAAACGCTGTTTTATTTCATCAACCATTGGGGTAAAGGTTAATTTTGAATCAAATTTTTTACCTAAGAACTTGATTTCCTTTTGACTCTCAATTTTATTTTCATATATCTTTAAGTTCAAGTCAATATTTTTCTTATTATATTTAGTGAAGACAATGAAGCAAGACTATTTGACATAATTTTTAATCTTCCGCTTGAAGAACCATTTTTCTAATTCGTGCTAGTATTTGTTTATCTAATTTTCTAGATTTCCTTTTTTTTTTAAGAGTAAATGTTTTTTTGTCAAATATAAAATATAATTGTCAAATAAAAAAAAAATAATTCGTCAAATAAAGTTTGTTTTTTGTCTAATACCAAGACGTCAAATAAAAAATAAAGACGTCAAATTAGTTTGAAAAGTGTCAAATGTATATGAGTCAAATAAAAAAAATAAATGTCAAATTATATAAAAAAATATTGTCAAATATTACATATTAAAATTGTCAAATGTATAAAAAAAAATTCGTCGAATGTAAAAATAAATTTTATCGAATATATAATAAAATTGTCAAATAAAAAAAATATAATGTCTATTTAGAAAGGGCCTTAGTCATTTTTTTGGGTCTACCAGCACTCGCCACTTGACCTAAATTATGAGTCAAAGCTTCTTTCGGGAACTCCCCGATTAAATTTTCTCGATATGATATACCGATGATATGCTTACACATGTAATGCTTGAACCATGATGGGCAAGTACATGTACTTAGCTTCCAATTATCGTGATTTAATTGAATGATTCGCAAATCTTGAAATGTCTCTCGATAATTATCGAAATTATTCCATTCACACTTGTTAATCATTTGAAGATAATTTTTGCAACGCACTATGTTCAGCACAGTTGAATTTTGTTCAATGTTTTGAACAATATTTTCATCTATTTGTGGTCTCTTTTTCGGTCTTCCAGGTTTTCTTTTTTCTAATTGAGAAGCTGTTGGCGCATTAGAGGTTGTAGGCGCTTGAGAAGCTGCTGGCACTGGCGCGTCAGGATAAGTTGGCGCTTGATAAGCTGAGCGTTCTACAAAAAAGAAGTTTTTACCAGCGAACTTTTGCTTTACTACTTTTAAACCAAGCATTTCCCACGCACAAGCTCTTTTGTAGTATTCTAGTGTAACATTTGGTTCTATTGAAAAAAGTTTCTGATCTGGTCGATTTTTTTGGCGTTGAAAGCACCAAGTGGAAAATACGTTTTTGTCAAAATTATCTAAAAAATCGGCTAATTTTAACGTTTTTCGCTCGACTAAATCTTTTATGATTTTATTGTGAGATTCTAGTGCGTTGTTTGTGACTGGATGTCCGTGTGCTCGCCCATCGAACCAACCATTTACAGCAGATTTAATCCAAGTTTTATCGAAATATGCCGCAAATTCAGGATCTATTTCTGTCCATTTTAGAATAAACAATTGCGACGCGTTTTCGAACATAGTTTCAGTAATTGCTAGTTGTAAACTGTCAATGTCGTGTTTTATTTGCTGATAGTGTTTGTTGCGACTATATCTTGTGTGTACGTTACGCTTGACATGAGCCCAGCACATTATTCTCTGCTTTAGGTCAAAAACTTTCGAAAAACCAATGTGAATTGCATCTGCGCCATCAGCGAGTATGACAGTGGGGCTGATCTCGCGATTGAGCAACGTTTTGACCGAATCTTTTAGTGCTTGAAACAAAAACTCGAAATCTTGATTTTTTTCTGACATTGTCAAAGCTATGCCGAAAGGGTGAAATTTTTTTTCACGATCACACGAACCAACAAGAAGAACTTTGTAACCGTTCCATACCAATTTATAAGTAGAATCGGTTGCCAACAACTCAACTATAAATTAAAAAATGAAATTTTAGCTAAAATTTTATCCTACTTTTTTTAAGAGAATTTAATAAAAAAAAATTTACCATCTTCTGTGACTTGTGAAATCAAATCGTAGGTGGTAAGAAATAGTCGAATTGAGATTATTTCTTTTCCTTCTCGTTCGATTTGATGCAACGGACAAAACATTCGACTACCGTCATTTGGTAAATTTTCATTATCTTTACACCATGTGTGAAGTTCGCCAAGTGTTGCTATGTTTTGAATTTCTTTAGACTTTAAAATCCGTATAAATGACTTTATTTGTGTTACTTTTGGTAATACGGCAATTTTCTTCTCAAATAGTCTTTTTTGAATAGATAGTGGACGGGTTGTCTTTTCATAAAAGTATATCTCACTGATTAAATCTTTTGTTTGAGAGCTTAGACCAGCTTTTGGTTCAGGATGATCGTGTTCGTTGTCCGAAATTAAAATAGATACTTCCATTGAAGCAGATTCTGGACGAATCTTAAGCCTTACTGGACAAACTAACTTTCCTGCTGTACTACAGTAGTAATTTCTAATAGTCATTCCATCGAAAGAGCTGTTAGTTAGTTTGGCCCAAGAAGAATCTTGAATAAAGTCTTCTTCAATTGCGACTAAGGCTTTATTCAAATTTTCGTACATTTTGAATAACTCGTAAAATAAGTAAATTCTTCTAGCTATTGCAGGTTTTGGACCTGCAATGATGTCTTCAGCGTCGTCGTCAGTTTCTTGGACTTGCTCTTCGTCATTTTGATGGGTCGGATTACGCGCATGTGCAGAGCTACTTGACTGTGTGCAGTCTAGATCGTAAATGTTCGGAAATATATTCATTAGAAAAAGATTTGAAATTTTTGGATTATTTATTTAAAATTCAAAAATTATTTAATAAAATTAGACACGCATTTATTTGTATAATATTTATAATTTTTCAAATTCAATTTGACATTTTTTTTTATATTTGACTTATAATTTTTTTTTATTTGACACTTTTTTTATTTATTTGACTATAGCTAATTTGACGCTTATATTTGACAATTATTTTTTTTTTTTGACAAATATATTTTTTATTTGACAAATATTATTTTTATTTGACGTTTTGAATTTGACAATAATTCATTTGACAAAATCTATATTTGACAAAATTCATTTTTATTTGACGGTTTTTGCCCCAGCCTTTTTTTAAATGTAGAATGTGACCAATTCGTCAGCAAAAAGAAGAGAGTATTCACTATTTATTTTATTTCTTTTAGGGACATCATTCATAAAAATAATAAAGGGTAATGGACTAATAACTGAGCCTTTAGAAACACCTGCAATAATATGGTATTCATTACTAATATGACCCTTTACATTTACTTTAAATGATCTTGAGTCTAAGAATGAATTTATCTGATGTATTAGGAAAGGGGGAAGGTTCATTTTTATAAGTTTATAAATAAGACCATCATGCCAAACCCTATTAAACGCTTTGGGGATATCAAAAAATAGGGAAAAAACTTTTTCTTTTAATTAAATGATTCTACAATTTTTTGATTAAGAAAGAAAAGATTATAAGCGGCTCGTCGATCTTTTCTAAAACCTGATTGTTCCTGAATTAGTAATGAGTTTTATTCTAAATAACTATATAATCTTGAGTAGACTATACATTCTAACAGTTTTCCTAGATTGTTTGTCATACTGATTGGTAGGTAGTTTGCTGGGTCTTGTGTTAAAAAAGACTTTTTAGGTTTCATAGTAATGTTAGCAGATTTCCATACTTTCGGGATTTACTTTCTCTTAGAGTTAAGCTAAAAAGATAAATAATGTCTTATAGAATATTTTGAGGTAATTTTTTAACAAAAGCTTATGAATTTGGTCAAGTTGCTTCATCTTTTAACCTTTTAAGCGCTTAGGCAATCTCTTTTATGCCAACAGACCCGTCAAATTTGCATTTTTTTTTTTATAAAAAAATTTACAAGATTATTATCAATTATTTTTCCATCTTTTTGGTGATTAATTAGATCATTATTCAGGCTATAAGTTTTTTAAAAAATTCACCATAAAACTTAGCTTTTTCTTCATCAACTCTAAATTCCTTATTATTAAAAAAGGTATTAATACAGATCCTTTTTTTGATCGAAACTTATTAATTTTTTTCCAGATGGTTTACTTGAAAGATAGTTTTTCCCAATTTTAATAATTAAATTTATAATAATGCTTTCTATAATGATTCCATTTTCTCCTTTGCAACCTATTTGCCTTATTTTGGCGTTTAAGTACCCTCCGATAACATAATTTTTCCAATTCCTATTTATCTTTTCGAATATATTTAAATTTAGAAGATTATTAGGTTGATTATTTAAACTGAAAATATATAATTAGCTCCTTCCCGGATTTATTTTGATGCAAAGTAATTCAGAAGAAAATTCATCATACGAAAAGTCTTGGACAAACTCTAATTCCTCCTTTACTAAAATTTCTACTCCTTCACCATGCTTATTGCGTGGTTAAGCTATTTATTTATAATTATTAAAATCTAAGAAAATGTTTGATTCACTCTAATCAATTTTTATTTCAATAAGCAATACAATATCTGGGGAAAATTGAGACAAAAAATTTCCTTACTGGTTGATCTTGCTGGAAAGATTAGAACAATTTCAATGTGTAATTACTAACCTTGATTAAATAAGAGATTTTGATTTTAAAATTGTTTTATTTGTCTTTTTGTTCATTCTGAATTTTCCTCAAAGTTTTTTTTGACTGGAAGTTTGCTGAGTAACATTATTCGATAATTAATCTACTTGACTTGAATAATCAGGAGCTGAACTGTTTAATTCAGACTCGAAGGTATTGTCGATTTTATCGTCTGAGACAAGTAATGGTTTCTTCGATTCTTTTTCTTGTTGATCAGATTCGAAATATCTCTTGATTTGATTTTTGGTATGAAAAAAAGTTTCTATCTCATTCTGATCATTTGAGCGGACATTGACAAGTGTCTGACTTTTTTGGTAGAAAATCGTTTAAACGACTAACCAAATGGTCATCTAACACTGGAGTTTTAAGGTCTTGGGGGCTAATTTGGGATATTACGTCATTGAAATTAGTTGGCTGATATCCAGGCATTATACTTTCATCATTGCTTTTATGCTCAGCTTCAATTATTGATTGGATTTCTTCTTGGTCTATGTATAGATCATTGTAGTCAATCTTTTTTCTCTCTAGCGACTTAAGCTTTTCGGCTATGGAACATTTTTGTGTCCAGTGTTCATTATTACATTTATTACTTTCTAAGTAATAAAAATAAAAATATTTTTAAAATTATTTCTCAAATTTAATTTTTAACCCTGTTCTAAAATCTGAATTTCAATTTTAATTTTTTTTTGGTTTAAACTAAAAAGCTGCATTTAATGTTAGTTTTTGGATTTTGAAAATTACTTTTTTTTCGATTTTCGTTATTTTAACTCGGCATTAAAACCCAAATTTCTGATTTAAGAACATGTTCGATGAATTAGGGTCTCTATAACATGGGATCGATGGTCCGTAGCCCTTGGGACAAAACTCGAATTTTGGGTATTAAAGGACGGACTTCTCTGAAAGGGTATACGGTACATAGGAAAATATTTAAGAAAAAATTGTAATTAGCCAGTCACAAAATTGATAAATCTCATAAAATTGAATAAAGTATTAAAGTTGTGAATGGTGCGAAATGGTACAAAATTTCTGTAAACATTAATATTAGGAGAGGAAGTTTCTAAGCAAAAATCAATTAAAGAAATAGGTGCAACGATAATTAAATGATTATTAAAAAAGTGAGTGTGATTAGAATTTTATTGTTTGAAAAATTTTGAATAAAATTCAAAATATTGTCTATCAAAAACTATATCAACAGGAGAAAAAACTTTGTTTGCTAAAAATTGACAAAATGGTCTAAAGTGGGTGGTAAAACCTTTATTAAAAAGCACAGTTTTTTTTTCTAAATTTTTGAGATTGAATTTTTTTGAATTAAAATGATAAACCTTTTCGGCATAGTGGGATTTAAAACTGAAAACAAGGTCGGTCCTGTAAACACTTTTGCCATTTTTATCTGTTTTTACCATTAGAAAACTTCCAAAACTAGAATTGAATTTGCGTGGTTTAATTTTTGTATGATAAATTTTACAAATATATTGAGCGTAGTTTTTTTGGTATTGAGATGAAATTTTGAACCTGATTTTCAAATTTTCTTGCAAGATTTGAAAAGTCTTTGAGGAATTACTTATTTTCTTAAGGTATGAACAAAATTTTTCTATCGTTGAGGATGATAAAGTTGTCAACTGTCTAAAATATAAATTAGACTTTTTATTCCAGTCAAATCCTTGGATATATTTGCTAATATTGTAGTCTCGATTTTTTTTTTTAATCGGCAGCTTCATATTTTTAGATCGTGGAAAAAAAATCTCATCAGTGTCGATAACCATGACATATTTGTATTTGTCCATGTTTTCCAAATAGCATTCATTTATCAATACCAAATTAATAAGATCCATTTTTCTGTAAAATTCCCAAATACCTGGATCTTTGTAAAAGAAATCGATGTTCGAAAGCTCATTATTTTTTTTACTATTCAATAAATTTGGAATGCAATTAACGCTTTTAAGAGTCATTGATTCCAGCATTCCTTCAAAGTCTCCTGGAAATTTGTATCCTTGAATATGATCTACACCAAATAATCTGTTTATTTTAATCCAATCGCGATATTCTCCAAATCTTTGTGAATTATTGAACAAAATCTTGGTACATATCAAAATATTCTTTTTTTCTTTTCTATCATTTCTGAGAAGCTTGTTTCGCAAAATCAAAACAGTTACTGAGTCACCGTTTTCTATTTTCAGTAAATATCTAGCGTTTATGTCAATTGATTGATTTTGGTCAAGCCAAATAAAAATTTTACTCAGCATGTAGGTTCCATCTAAAAGGTCTTTTTTAAAGCGTATTATCTTGGTCGAATTAATTCTAAAATTGCTGTTGATGCTTTTTTCAGGATGCATCGAGTATTCAAATCGTGGTTTGTCAATTGTTGGATGAAGAAATGACACAACAATTAGAGATGCATCGATAAAAATGAATGTGCTTTGTTTTCGAAAAAAATATATGTCACTCAACACCAACCAGTCACCATTCAAAAAGCAGTATTTGTTTATTAGCTTTTTTTCAGTTTCCTGCATGAAAAATTTATATTTATATGTTACACGAATCCAATCTTTTGTTATGCCAAGAAGAACTTGCATAAATATGAGAAACGAAAGGGTTAGAAAAATTCTCTTTAAAATCATGTTTTAATTTAAAATAAAGTTTTATGTCTAACTTATGTGTTAAATTTTTTTTAAAACTAATTATATACAGTTCTCTTCAAACTTTCAAACTAAACTTAGTCTTTAAAGTAAGCTGGAAAAAGTATTTTATTCAAATTTTTAAGAAAATCAGAATCATTAAGCTTTTGAAAATAAGTAAATTTTGATTCATACAATTTTAAATTTTTTTAATTGTTGTTTTAACTTATTACTAAAATTTTTAAGCATATCAACAAAAATATTCAAAATGATCTCTTTTCATCACAGTTTAAATTTTCAACAAAATTCATTCACTTTAAAAATATACTAAAATCTGTTAAACAAACTCGTAATTATTTTTTTAAATTAAACAAAATTCTTAAAAGTTTTATTAGCTCAGGTCGTAATAGCAATACGTTTTTGTAATTTTATCTAAAATAAATCTATTATTTTGAATTTTAAAATAATTATATTATCAAATATTAAATTGTTGAATTGTTTTTAAATTTGCTAGGTCGCATCAGGAAATCATTTGCTCGTTTTGATTGTAAGTTATTTAGATCTCTGTATTTAACTTTTGTTCGTCCTCTTTTGGAATTTGCGGTGCCTGTATGGTCTCCAATTCTTAAGTCTGACTGTGAGAATGTTGAAAGGATTCAACGCAGAGCTACGAAATTTGTTTCTGCAATTAGAAACAAACCGTATGAAAGCAGATTGAAGGCTTTGAACATTCCAAATCTGATGGAAAGAAGAAAAAGAGGTGATCTAATTCAATTATACAAGTTCATGCATGGAATAGAATTGGTTGAAAAAAGCAACAATTTTAATGTCACTAAAAACCAAGGAAGAGGTCACTGCTTTAAATATCACAAAGAAATTTCAAGGCTCCAACATAGAGATAACTTTTTTTTCAACAGAACCGCTAGCATATGGAACTCGCTGCCTAATCAATTAGTTGAAGCCCCCAATGTTAACAGCTTTAAAGCAGGCATTGATTGCTGGATGAGCAGCAATCAATCACATCAGCTGTCTTAGTGTGCCTTGTCAGCACACTCGCTGGCTAGCCAGCTACAGTCTAAACTACTACTACTACTACTACTACTAAATTGTTTTGAAAAGGGAGGTGTGTCTGTCAGTAAAAAATGAGCTAATAAGTAAAGTATGGTGAGATGAAAAATGAGTATATTTTAAAGTTTTTAGTATGTTGTTCCAAGCAAACCCTTTTTCTAAAATTCATATTTAAAATTTTTTTTTTTATTACATTAATTTTCTTAAAGTCAAGAGATTTAACCTAAAAAATATTTAATTATTAATAAACTAGAAAATAAATCTTCAAAAATTATTATTACTAAATGAATTTGTTTTCAAATTTTTCACTATTTTTTTTTGTCCACACGAAAAAATTTTAATTTTTTAAATTTTTATTCTAAAATTCAAAATGTAATTTTTTTTAAAATAATTTATTATCAATGGCAAAAAATTGATGAGTTGCATGATTGTTTGTCAAAATCAAATGAATAGTTTGATGGGCACAAATCCAAATCTCTTGGTGAGCATGAGAAATGGTAACCGCATTTTCTTGGATGAGGATATTTGATTGATTTCGAATGCGTGTTTTTGCTAATGACTCGACAAGCATCTTCTGAAAAAAAATTAGTTTTTTAATTTTTTCTTATCATGATTATTAAGCACGCCAAATTAAAATAAATAATTGAAAACAGTTTACTTACCACAGAAAAAATTTTCAGTCTCAAAAAAAAGATCTGTTTCCTTGCATGAGCAATATTTGCTACATCGGGCATTTTCAACACAATCCTGGTCGTCATCACATCGAGCGCCAACCAACAACCCTTTATTAAATATCAACTAAAAATAATTAATTATTATTTTATTAAAATACTGCATTGTCTAGAAGGTTCATTATCTGGCAGATAAGAAGCTCTTTTTCTGGCGCTACAACGACAAACTTTCTTGTTTTCAGTCCAATTTATCATTACACATTCACCATTTTTTAAGCAATCTTCATCAGTTTCACATGTTGAATTGTATCTTCCGACTAATTAAAAAATCATGTAAATTATTGGACAATAAGTTTTCCCAAATCATAAAACCATAGTTTATAAAATCTAGTTATATCCTATTTAAATTTTAAAAGAGCAAATAATACATTTTTTTAATTTTTTATTTGTTTTTAATATTCCTGAAATAGCAATTAAAACAGAATATTTAATTTTATTAAGTTTGAATTTTTGATTTTATCAATTTTTTTTTTTTAAATTGCTTTAAATTTATTTTCAATTTTTTAATGTTGTTTAGTTTTGTTTACCTTTTCTTACTTATCAACATGCTAATGCTGGGTCTAATGCTGCAGTAAATTTTGAAGTAATTAATTGGAATTGGAATAGAAGAAAGTAATTGATTAAAGAAAAAAAACTCGTTTAACTTATTGATGAATATTATTTAACTTTTTTTGTCAGATAAAATTTTTATTATCAGTTAGATGATTCGATACAATTTGTCTTCTATGAGATTTTTTTGAGTGATCTAACCATTATCTCTCATGCGAAAAATAAAGGCAAAATGCAGCTCTATTAGAAAGACATGTGACATCGAGAATTA